>JAVIWC010005959.1:0-4800000 GCA_031894815.1 Creontiades dilutus | reverse complement strand
TTCATCTCCATATTGTTGACCACATTCAGGAGACAGCTTTTAGAAGTTCCAACAACTGTTTCTATAGGTATTCCTACAACTGCGATCAATGGCTTCATCACCCTCTTGTCTAGGAATCCAGAGAAGATTGACCTGGTTCGAGGTTATGGTAAAAGAAGTGTTGGCCTTTAAGGCAATCTTACTGTTTCGTAAAGTATAAGCTTAGCACTGTTGAGATGCTTGTTCAGTGTTTGTATTAGGAAATGTCAAAAGATGATACCTTCGAAAATCAATACAACTCCACACTAAACCCATATGAAGTGTCAAGGTACGGCTCGTAAGCGAGTCAAAAACGGATTGAATTTACAAAACTGATTTCATTTGTTCAACAGAAACCATGGAAAATCTCATCCATCCTTTTACAATGCCTCTAAGCCAGATTGAAAATTATGTAGAACTTACCTCTGCCTAGTTTTGAATAGAATACCCATTCATGCATCGACCCTATGTTTGTGGTAATAATACAAACCTAATCCTCGTCTTAAAACCGATCCGCAGGTTGGAGTATCTCTTCACGCGTGTGGAGTTGCCTCAGACTTGGTAATTCAGAAATGCCTTCAGGTTAGAGCTAGTATAGTCGTTTGCCCATGCTGCTACGGAGCAATACAAGTGAGTCCGTATTATTTTAATATTCAGAAATTATCTTGAAATTGAACTTTCTACTAGGTTTTTTGTTTTAGAAAGGAAGATGGATGAGCTATATTTGTATCTACCTCAAAGTTGTTCATTTAACTTTCTTTTACATATAATTTTGAAAAAGGTCTACTGGCCTCTCGCTTATCTTATAAATGACTCATGGAATTAATTAGTTGACACAAAATCATTGATTAATTGAGGGCATTGCTCGTGAGACCTACTTGAAGGTGGAAGTGGGTTGACGCCCATCTCTTTCAAATAATATCTTGTCATCATCCTGTCTTGTCAATCCTTCGACTACAAACAGATTTTGCAAGAATTTGGACCATAAATACGAGTAAGATTCGCCGTAGTGAATGGCACACACTCGAAATCATCATGACATCTGTTTTTTAATCAATAATAATTCTGCTGTAATCTACAATTTCTTGAAAATTTTACTTGCGAATATACTGTTGCAGACGAATCATGTTATACAGTACCCACAAAGTCCGGAATACCGGGAATGTGGGCTTTCGGAGAGGGGCTACATAGTACTTGGCCACTGTGCGGATCAAGCGGGAACAGAGCAGGGTGAACGGGGAATGATGTTGGTAGACACTGACCGCTGCCTCCTAGCTCAGAGTCAAGGCTACTGCGTCTCACTGGCTAAGTTGGTAAGTTCTAATTCACTAATTAATCACTACTGGTTCTGAGAGTTAGAACCTGAGACGTCTTGTCAAAGGATCTGAGGTAACCAACCAATGTTGGGACGGCGGGACAAAGAAAGAGACAAAAAGGATAGTTCCTGCTTCATTATTATTATTATTATATCCAACGACATTATTGTATTTTTTGAGATTGAAGAATTTCTTCACCGTGTGCAGGGCGTTTCTCCAAACTTCAATTATGCTAAAAACCACTTCTTACTGAATTATTATGTGGATAGTTTCCCCCTCCCGATTCTTGAAACTGCTGTGCTGAGCATTAACCTGATGTCTAGCATCAGGGATATTGTCTGAATGTTGCAGGCTCATCGTCTCATCCCTTGGATGGACTAGTCCATATCCATCTCCTCTTTGTTACAGCGTTACCCACTTTTTTTCTTTATGAAACATGAGATTGAGATGAGGTGATACCTAATTCGTTTTTTTTTTAATTTTTGTTCTTGAGCCATGTGTTGTTGATTTTGAACACTTCCCAGTTCGGTTAAAAAATTCCACTCGGCGATGGGAACGTGGCCTTTACTGCTGTGCCATCCACATGTGGTTGTAGACGTGCTTGTCACGACCCTCATGTTTTGTAGGCGTCACTGGGTATGCTGATTCCATTCTGATGGTTGGGCCAACGTAACACAACCAATTCACAAGACCCCTTAAGGTGAATCATCGCCACAGCGAGGAACTGAGGGGTTGTTTATTCAAAGAACATTCTGCTCAGCTTTCATTACGTTTTTAACTGCAAACAAACAAGCTTCATGATATTTTGTATTCATTTCCTTTCTGTTTCCATGCGTAATGAGTCAAGTTCGAAGCCGTTTCTTTAGGTTTACCATTTCGATTGATTACATACGGGAAAAGATAATAATCTTATTTGAAAGGGGGAGGGTGTGAGTGATTACTTGGTAGAAAACTGAACATTTAAAGGATTGCAACAGCGTAGTAGATGAATTATATAAAATTGAAGTGCATGACCAACTTTCAAGCTGCTGTATTAAGAAAGAAACTGAAGATGTAACATCATGATTTATAGTTGGTAGATTAAGAAATTAAGTAAATATGCGGAAAAAGCAGGAACCATTTTCCCAACAATTATGAACACTGTAAACAAATCTGGAAGAAAAATCAGACAAATTCAGACCCACGGGTAACGCTCTATTCAAAGAGATGATCATTTTTCCCCAATGTAACTTTCATAGGCAATTAAGAAAACGCAATTTAATTCTAATTTCGACGTCACTTCCACAACTTCGTCACGGGTGATTTAGTTAATTTCATGGACAAATATGCAGGAGTAATTATTAACAATCTCTACCTCAATACTGGACTTGTTTAATCGTTACCTGTCTGAATTTTCAGATACCTGCAAGTTGCACCACTAGGAACAATCTCATCGTGGCAACTGTATAAAAAGTGATCGCTATGCAGTACTAAAATCTCTGGAACACGATTTCCCCGATGACTCGTCGTGGTATCAAAATGAGTGAACTCTGTTGTGGGAGAATGAGAAGGTCATCAGAAACCCCTAGAAATATTACATCAGTGTTATGTCTTATAACAACAAATCTGTATATATCTTATTAATAGACTGTGAAATTTCTTGTTAGCTCGAGTTTTTACCAAACTGTGTTTTTATTCACTTTACATACGACACTTGTAACACCGAATCCATATGAGCAGTCATTCGAACGATCCTGCAGAATACAACACATTAGATAGAATACTGTAGATTACAACAGTTTAAATACAGTACTAGTTTGCTAAAATGCTTGTTATGGACCAACTTCCACAGAATAAGTTTTGTTCAAACCACAACAAATAGTCAGTTACATGAATCAATCCTCGTGGAATTGAACCATTTTAGGTACGACTAAAATAATGATCTCCCACGGAGCATTTCCGTTTACCAAGGTTGCTGTAAACTAAATCTCTAGTTGCTGAACCTTACTGATAAATTGTAGTCTTTACCTCAGTATTCAGAAATCCGACATTTATATCCAGGCGTTTCTAAGGTTACCGGTTACTATCGTTCATATGAGATTGAACGCTTCTACGAAGCTGTACTCCTAGTAGGGTCTGGGAGTCCTTGTTCAAAAACTTTTTTAGAAAGTTGTTCAAAAAACTTGTTACTTAAACTAATTTTTCAAGGGGAAGAGCAGAGCAACACAATTCACGTTATCTTATAACTATTATATTCAGACCTACGCACAATTCTGTGATGGGGGGGGGGGGGGGGTTGCCAGCCAAAGCTGAAAGGCTGTCTGTACCTCTACCGTATGAGAACTATTAGTAGTGTAGTAACAATCAATAGATGGATCACATGTTTCATTTTCCATTCAGTAGAAAGAAATTGTTTATAAATTTATATTATTTTAGTTGGTTTTATAATGTATAAAGAAAAGGCAATCATTTTTGTTTCCTTATAAATTACAGCACCAACTTTGCATCCATGTTAGAAATGAAAAATATGTTGGTAGTACTTTTGGATCCTCATCCTTTAAGAATAACAGAGTGAAGTTTAAAGCTACGAATATCAAATTGGTTGCCAAAAAGAAATGAGTTCACCGATGGTTCAATTCCACATTAGAACATGTAATGCAATATTAATTGGTAATCAGTAAGGTTGGTAAGTTTAATTGGTTGTGGATACAACTTGCTGAGTTCAGCAGAAGACCGCTCTCATCGTAGCAATTGCTGATGTGCAGCCTCAGGAAGACGTGTGACAAGCTTGTGGTTGAAATGTATTCTCTGTTGCATAAGTAACAAATGCGGTGGTTTGACTCCTCATTTGAACAATTAATGCGGTATTTAATCCGTTAACTGATAATTAATCTTTGGCAGTGGATACAGCGTGCTGAGTTCAGCAGAACACACCGATACTCATACTGTAGTAATGTCTATAGTGCATGCTCAGGAAGATGTTAGTATACACATATTTTCTTTGTTATACAGGTTATCTAAACATTTAACAGTTCCTCCATAGATGATTTAATTTAGTGATAGGGAACACAGAAAAAGAGCACACTATTCAGGTTACGAAATAAATGCTTCTTTATTAAATAAACATGTGGTTAGGGGTATTGATACAAAATATTTGACAGGCCTGCATGGATAAGATCTACGCACCTTTGGACACATTAGGTCGGCCTTGTACGAACGAAAGGTGAATACGTGACCAGACACGTTACAAGTTCGAAGAAGTGTAAAAAATATTAAATCAGTCTTCAGTCCACACCTAGTTTCCTATGAATAAGTTCCAAAAGTTTCTATTTAACAAATTTTACAATAATGAAATTAAATTTGAAAAGAAGCAAACGCAAATCGTGTTTAGACTCATTAACTTGAAAAGAAATCTCAATTATCTTAACAAAATTGTGAGTACATGCTTGATTTCCAAAACCAGCCTCTTTGGGGAATTTCTGTGAGTAGTTTTTGCTAGGACTTCCATGAATTGTAATCAGTTAAAAAAAAAAAACATCAAATTAATCAATCAACCCTTTCAATGTACAATAAATTATTCTTGAATGAAAGAAATTCAGGTAAAAACCTGAGACGTCTTCTTTTACGAGAAATCGCTTTCAAACTGGGGAAACTGAGAGAGAAGAATTGGTTTGTGTGACATCGGTAGTTCAAAATATAATTGGGAACCAATGACAGGCTCGTTACTTTACCAATGCATGGGATTTCTTCATTAGTTTTCATGACCAAACACGATGGTGGAATACCAAACAGTTAAATACAAGGGTCACTCTCATTGGTATTCACAACTTTAAGATCAACATTAAGTAAAATGTTTAAAATACTTGAATGATAATTATTTACAAAAAAAAAAATGTTTCAAGCAAGTTAGTCGCATTTCAACAAACATTTAATATGATAAGCAGTACTGTTTTGATGTACAACAAAACTTTTGGTTTTTCCGAGAAACAGCCATGTAAGGTGTGTTTTCAGACTTAATTTTGGTTTCAATTTTAGTCTTGAAAATTTAGCGAATGAAGCTCATGCCTCGTGCCCAATCAGATCTTCATGGACGTGTTTAGTGTTTTGATCGCAATTCGGAACTGATCGTATAAGTCCGGTAAACTGTTAATAATCTACATTCTACTGGAAGGATGGATTCAATTTAGGATGTTTTTATAATTGTTGTCTTGCTCGCATATAGAGTAATTTAATTTTTACATTCGTCAGTTGGTACAGTTGACCTCATGCGAACAAGCTAGGACAAAAAGAGCCGATCAACATCTAACATTTTTGACATTTAGAAGTAAAAATAAATAATTACGTTTGCCATTCAGTTCGAATATTAATGTACCTACCTATTCAAGTATAAACCCTCATTTTTTCGAAGCCAAGCTCTAAAGCACACAATAAAAATAATTCTAACTTCCGAAAGGAGGAATAACGCAATGCATATATTCAATTATAGTGAACCATTTTATGGAAATTGAACATTCAATTCTCAAATGAGCTACAGTATAATAGTTTGGGAATGGTTGGATCGGTACCTACAGTCGATGTGTATAAAGCACTCTAAAGGAATGGTAAAAATAAGTACAATTTGTTTCATAATAGTGATATGAAGTTCAAAAGCGTTGTTGGTATTGCCTTAGATAATAGACAAGCTAACCAATCGAAATATACAATGTGAGGGTTAAGATAGAACAAAACATTTGCCGATCCTCGATTCTAACCAATTTGCAGACCTTAATAGGCCATACGAGTATCATTTTACGTTTAATACAGTTTGGCAAACTCTCAAATGAAAACAGAGGTGATGATGAGGATGATGGGAAAACATTCGTTGAAAATGATCGATAACATATTGGGTGTAAACGGGTACATGAATATTTGGATGCAGATCCACTATTAACTTGCTCAAGTTTAATAACTCGAGACAATTGGAGAGTTGAAAAACCCCATATTTTGCCCAACAAGTATTGTTCTTTAATTTCTAAGACTTAACTAGCTTTAAGAGAGACTTAATATCTCGTTGTTTCTCACACACCAGAGCAGACGAGACATACTCCTAAACCTTATCACAGCTTCCACCATTAACAGGAAGGATGAAAGAAAGGATTGATTTCAGGAGGGAATCCAAATTATTTCTGTACCCTCACACAAATAATTTATTTCCTCATTCAGTAATCATATTCAGTGCCCTTAGGGATATCTTAGATGTGTTTAGTTGTATTATTACTAACACCGAAGATAGATATTTAATTTTTCCTATTAAAGCAGGCAAGGTGGCGCTTAATAAAGAATTTAAATTTACACCTTCCACATCGATAAATTGTAGCGCACAGTTTGATGTTCTAATGCTATTTTTCATTCCTCAAATGAACTTTATCCTGATGGAAAGTCACCACCACCCCTCATTTTCATTGACAAACACAACTTTCCACGACATTTAGATGGAACGAATTTTTTATGTCTTTAACAAATGTCCCATAAAATTAGGTACATTATCTAACCGCATTAGGCTCTTAGTGCTAAAATAAATATAAAAATACATAAGAATTAATGATAGTATTATACAAAGAATAGCTAGCATTGTTGTACTTCTTCTGTTCCAGGCTTGCTTTGTATAATATAGCCTCCAAATGTCAAGTATCACACTCACGTGGTATCAATAAAATCTCGGGTTGATAGGTAGTAAGGAATGTAGGAGGTAATCAATAGAACCACGAGAGTGATGGGTAGTGACACATAGTACATTCCGGACGAGTGAAATAAGGTGAGGAGAGACACAAGACAGTGACTGGATACCACTAAGCTCAGTACGGAGTACATGCGACGTTCAGCAGCAAAGAAGAACACGACGGACCAGACAACATGAAGGAGAGTAAAGAGCATTGTGAAGATGGCCGAGAAGAAGGCGAAGTAGTTGGACGGGGCAACACCGGTCTCGGGGTTGGTAAATCCAATAGTGGCAGGTCCTGATAAGGCGGCTAACACGTTGAGCATAGAGAAGGCCCCACTCATCACCCCATATCCTAACCCTGCCACGTACGGCACTAGATGGGGGTTCTTGAGAAGGTCCATGTTGGTGTTCGGGACTCTCAAACTTCTCAGTCCATCTTTGGCCTTCCTCATAAGTTTGTAGAAACAGAATCTGTTAGAATAAGACACAATTAGAGAATAGTATCAACGTTCATGAAATTTGGCTCTAGAATAACCCATTGATCCGGGATTTGCCAGTAACCCCAGCGCCATCTGCAATCAGCCTTAAGAAATAACATTTAAGGGTTGAAATATTGTAAAAATCAAAATCTCACAAACTTGTTCAAGAGGGTAGTTTTTGTTTATTACATTTAATAATAACCCTTTGTAATTGTATAGCAAAAATTTTGAATAACTCCTCAAATGTAGCCTTTTACATTCAGATGCTATGGGCCAAAAACGTGTTTTTTGAATATTTTACTGACATAGGCAAATAGGGTGTCATTTTCAAGTAATTTTGGACGCAAAATCGGCTGGGAAAGATTTTAGATCCATACAAATTCACCCTTAACAAATAATAGCAATTTCTGAACCGAAAAGTGACTCCCCGAACTTCAAATAACTCGAGCGTCTACAAATTCATCAACAAATTATAAACCTGAGAATTGAATGAGGCCACTAGGGTTGGATCCATAAATATTAAGATCTGAAGGGCTTTCTTTAATGCAAATACAAGTGGCTCGGTACATCCCTCTGAGCATCGATAATACTGGACGGGTACGCTATCCATAGTGCTGTTTCCAAAGCTTCAATTCAATAGAGTAGCAGGCCAAGAGAACAAGCAGAACAGCCTGTATAGTTCAGTGATCGGCGATATACAGATAGAAGGAGAAGTGTGGTTTTTCGGATATATTTTTTTAAATCATACATTTACTGGATAAGTACCTGTAATCTCGACACTGTTTAATGTAATTATGAGTAGTGTACTGATCTGAGCAGGTGGGCTATGTTCTATAGAAATAATTAACCTTAGTGTAGTCATTTGATTTATTGTTTTCAATTATGAATCTTTGTAATCGTTCAAGATTCGTATATTTCAAAAATTTGCTCAACATTTAAAAAAAATCGGTTGGGTAGACTCTCGAACTGGAGATCTAGTATGTAACATGTGGCTGGTAAGACGCTTGACTGACGACAGACTAAGTAGCGGTTAATAGTAATACTATACTTAACTATTGGTTAATAGTACACTATATACTACCCATTACGCCATCTCCCCATGCTTCGTTAGTTAAGGAGAACAAATCCTGTGATCTGCATTGGAGGGTTATCTAATGCAGTAATAATATACCTTCGTGTAATAATTTTCAGCGTTTTATAGGTGAGTTTAACGTACGTTGAAAGGAAAATATCATTTTCACATTGTTTGCTAACAACGCCCCCAGAGGTTTTTGTCTTCAATAAGCTTGAGTACTTTCCATTTATGAAATAGTAACTTTCAAAAATAGTACTAAATACCACTTAAATAGTAATTTCAAATGATTGAGTTCTAATATTGAGGCTATCTGTAAACAATGCTGACTGTCATTTTAAACCTTCGTCGGATTGTGGGCGTTCTTAATTGTAACTGAAAATCACCAGCTCCTTTAATCAATTTACACTTGTCTACTACAATTTTTTTGAAGTAAAAAGAAAATCCGCATAGAAACCATTGGGTGGAGACAATTTAAATTAAATAAAACATCTCATAATCCTATAGCTTACCTGAAGATTTCTTGTACAATGACGGAGAAAACGATGCACAGAGACAAAAGATGACCGAACGTGACGTAGTTCCAAAACAAGGATGACACAACCAGAGCGAGGAGCCAGAAAAAAGCGCTGGAGACCATTATTATAATACGAACAGGATCATGGCTAATAGTGAACAGGAACAGTGCCAAGGCAGGACTGTAGGCTGTGAGTGCACAACCAGCAAACTCCATGAAAGCCATTTGAAAATCTAGAAATAAAGATGTTGAAGTAAATTTTCAACTTATAAATAAAATAGATCTTGGATGTTATGGGTATTTTTCAGATAGGAATAAACCGTGAATCAGGCCTTTTGTTGATATTTTTGGAATTCTTTTTAAAATATGAACAATTTACTAGGATAACAAAATACTGTACAGCGCACTCATATATTCTTTTAAAATAGATACTAGGTTTTTCAGCGAAAGGAGAAACGATTTATTCATCTCAATCCTAAAGGGGATTATCGTCTGGAATGATCCGCACTTATGTATTCTTGAAGAGCGTTAAAATCATTCATTAATCATTACACTCCCTAATAATTCACTATCAATTGAGAGAGGGTAAGGTTTAAACTATTTGTTTCCTAGGGCCACTTAATCAATCGCAATAGGATTTGACGTAGTCACACTGTAATCTTGATTTAATATCGCAAGCATTGCTCAGAGAGCTCAAAAGCAAATCAATTAGATAACTTATTCCTATGCTCTCTGTGCTTTGTGTGTGCGAGAGGTTTGTATCATTGTTGTCGTCAGTCTTTTACTGAACACCCATTCCTATTTCTGTTTAATTGTTTTCAATTCTGTTTTCTGCTTCTCGAAATTATTTATGAGTGTTAGGTAAGGAAGTATCACAATGAATAATAATTCAGTACGATTCATCAAACTAAACTGTATCTTTTAGGACAATGTCTTTCTGTTGTATGACGACTTGAGAATGAGAAATGTACCCAGATTTCTCCCGTTTGCGTATAGTTGACATTTGTATTTGGATAAGAAAAGCACCTCTTCCGTCCCCTTTCTCTGTGCACCCCCTGAGTTTCAAGGGAGGAGCCAAAACTGTGTGTCATAATAGGGAGGACTCGAAGACATCAAACTTTGCCAGCCAACTTCTGGCCTACTCGGTTTTCCTCCCTATAACGTCCACTAAAATGAGTGCTCTGCTCGGAGCTTTTCTAGACTGTTTAGCTTAACGAAACCATAAATTCGAAGGGATTCTTAACATTTTTTTTAGTTCAGCCTTCAACAGCTAGGAATGACAGCTCTGGCTATGAGAGGAAAGGGGCTTCATGAGCTCTCTCTATCCTACTGCTAAGCTCTTTGATTTCGATAGCTACGTTCTTTGCAAATAATCGCTTAGATTATTATTATCTTAGATTTTAGTGCCTTGAGAACAATATCTGGAATTGATATTTCCACATAGATACAACCATAGAACGTCGATATACTTCACATCATAGACCTCACGCACGATGGAAGCTGTCCTTCGGAAATCATCCTATCTTTTCTACTTCAGCATAAAACATACAAGAGAAGAAAGTAATGGTGTAGAACATCAAGATTCAACCATTTATGTACGTACTAACCTGAAGTTAGTTATATATTCATATATACCTAACTTCAGGTTTAGGCAACTATTCATAAATGCAACTTCAAGAAAACAATCACCAATTTCAACATCGAGAAAACTATTAAATTAGTATGAATGATTATTTTACCATCTAAAATGAATAAGTGGGTGTGTAATAATTGGTATTGTATTCAGCTTGGTTAACAAAAACCCACATACTTAAATCTAAACAATTAAAAAGCTTACCGGTTCTTTAGAGTTAGGCTCAAGAAGAAATCTGCTTAGATGTATTTAAGACAAAATGCAATGCACATAAATTAAGAAGTACTACTCAGATCATGATTTCATTTCCGCCGTTAATTTGGTTAAAACCCGAGCTACAGAATGAGTTGAAACAGGGAAGCCGGGGAAAACCATACACTGAGGGCGAATATTCTTGAACGTCTCGACATAAGTTTCCACTAATTGGTAAACCTTCATAGGTATCAAAACTTAATCATTGATAATTTCATGAAGAATGAGCCTATATATCAACGAAAAACGCACAAGCAATAATAACCAAATGTCAAAATCACGTCTAATTAATTCTAGTCCAGTTTCACTAAATTGTTCTTGTTTTAAAAGTGTATAACAATCATGGAAAAGATCCATCGAAATCGATATGGAGTTCGTGCAGAGGTTCACGACAAATGTGGTGGGGTTGCATTGGGCCGCGCCCTTACCACAGAACATGGAAGAAGGCATCTTCATGCAAGGTAAATAGTAACATGCCCCTACACTTATTAACCACATTCAACTCCTTTACTCTGTGCTTGCTTCTCTCTTCATATTCAACAGCCGCGTTATTTCTACTTCTGAACCAAGCGGTAACACGTGGCCGTAGTTCTCTCGCTGTACGCCATTTACATTGGATGTCTAAGGAGCACGAATCCCTATGACAGCTCGTCTGTTTACTGCACAGAGTGAAGATCCACTACATTTACCAAGTGGCAAGATGCGCTTGGACGTTTGGGAAAATTTGTGAACAGGGTCTGCAAATTCTGTCAGATGCCAGTTCACGGCTGTTGAGCATCTTGCTCATGATTGTTTGAAAACAGTATTCACGAATAATGCCCGTTTGGTGTAAATGGGCCTTGACAGCCACAAGTAACTTCGAAACAGCAGTAAGGAACACACTCAGTGGCAAAGCCTGTGGTCTCTCTGAATTCGGCGATGACCAGACGATTTAATAAATTCAACACTTTCAACGAGGGACCAGTAACCCGACCCAACGCCCCTGACGGGAGTCTTGAGGAGTCTTTTATAAAATAAATTAACGCATGGGGGTGAAAACGACGCATTCTATATTGTACGTGGGGAACTAATGAAGAGAAATACCACCTCACGAGGTTTCTAGATGGAGCCAGGTACTCAGGCGGAATTTTCAAAGTTTGGAACAGCGAAGAGCCAAAAATGTCATATGACATCAACGGTCAGTGACGAAAATCGGCATGATGTCTTATGAAATCATCTGCGTTGATTTCCTCTTTATCAAAAAGATGTTCATGCTCGCAGCTGGCGTAAATACCGCCTCATCGGCGACATTAGCGCTTGTGCGGAAGCGCTGTCATTCTGCGCCTCTCATACACCCGCACCTACCGCAGAGGGCCACCTAGCAAAAATGTCACGCCTCGCCACTGATTATCCGTAAGTGCTCGGAGAAATTGAATCAACAAGTAAGATTTTAACCGGAGTTAGTGCACAGACGCTAAAGAGCATGACTCTGCTTGTATTAACCCATTACGACCTTAAGCTCTATCTATCCATAAGTGACCCTTCAGACTGCCTTCTCCAGCGAAACCTCAATGCCCTCTCTCTATGGTGCAACCAAAATGGTCTGGCTCTTAACCCATCTAAGTGCGCAGTCACCTCTTTCCACTGCTCCCACTCTCCAGTCATGCACCCCTACACAATCAATGGAGTTTTCCTTTCGCATGGGGATGGCACTGTGGACCTCGGAGTGTACCTGGACTCCCAGCCCTCCTTCTCTACTCACATTGCTCAGGTGGTATGCGTGTGCTGGGATTTGTGAGGAGGAATACTAGAGAGTTCTCCCAAGCATCTGCCCTGGTGTCCCTTTACAAAAGTCTCCTGCAGCCCATTCTGGAGTACGCGTCAGTGATCTGTAGCCCTCACCACAACAGCCACACAGAGCAAATCAAGCGTGTTTTCAGGGCGTTCCTCCAGTTCCTGGCCTATAAGCTATCCATACCCCGTGAGAAGGTTGACTACGTTGAGCTTGCCAAACGTTTCTAAATGCTGTCTCCTCGGGATCGTCGCATTTGCTCGGACGTCTCATTTCTCCATGGCTTACTCTCGGGGTGTATTGATGCCATGGATCTTCTGGCTCGTGTGGGCTTCCTTGTCCCAAATCACGATCTGTCCACCTTTTGACCTCCCATTCTCTGCTATGAACTACCTCCAAAATCGTCCAATGTTTTGCATTCCTCGCCAAGTGAACTTCCTCTCCACCTCACCTCCCTTCATTGACATCATGTCCTCGCCTCTCTCATCTATCAGGACTGCTATGTTTTGCCATCTTAGTTCCAAGCCTCTGCACAATCCTGTATAGCTTTTTGTGTACCGACTGATTATTTTCTTTTTCTGTAACTGCTTACAAATTGTAATCGGGTTCGTCCCGTTTTCTAATAAATAAATAAATTAATTAACTGCGTTGCTAGAACATCCTTGACGAAATCAGCAGAAGGGTATGTATACGCAACAACCTCATTAATCCATCCAATTCCACTCATCCACCCAATGTCCTGCGTATCTGTTATGTAGCGAAAATTATTCACTATACAAAAAAATACAAATCCTCCAATAAATAATAATAAAATAATGTCAGTACTCCAAAAATAAGACGCCAACGGGTACTGATGCATAACCCTCCCTGTGCCTCTCTCTCCTGTTGCTACCGGGAAATCGAAAATGAAAAACAAATCAAGGGAACACCCGTTTATATTTATTCGTAATAATAATATTGTAAGATTATACAGAATATGCAACCTAATTATATATACAGAGGCATTTGATACCGTCTTTAAATTAATTTTTGTTTACTTCAACAATTTTTGTGTGTGTGTGTTTTGTCAATTTCATTTAGGTGATTCAGTCAAATCATGACAACAAAACCATAAGAAATACGAATTCTTTATCGTTTGCTCTACGAGTTCAACTAGTAGAACTAACAGTGATGTTCAAGAGTTGCGTTTTAACGAACATAGCTTAAACTGCAATACATTATAATATACCTTTTTCCTATCTACTTACCATTTAATTTTTTTTTTTTTTTTCAAATCAAGTTTACCCATCTAATGCATTTAATTAAATCCAATATTATTTTCTATTGAAATATTTGTTTTTCTCAACTTGTTTAGTTTGTTTATTTACAGTATTGGAGAGCGTTTACAGTTAACAATACTGTCTGTACCCAATACAAGAAAATCAGACCAAATAAATGAAAAAAGAAGGGGAAAATCACTAATTGAGAACCGAAAACAGCAAAACAAAAAGGAAAATAACATTAAAAGATACACAAAAAACTATAATTCCAACTTACAAACTAAATCACAGTTTCATTTTTTTTATAATTTTTAAAATCCCAGAGGTACAAAAGAAAAGAAAATATTAACTGGCAATTTAAAATTCAATCACCTATTTAATTCCATTGATTTCAAAAGTACAATTTTCACGAAAATAGTTCGAAAAAATAAACGAAAAGAAAGGGGGCCACCAAAAAGAAGGAAAAGGTTCGATATTTACACGCCATTTTCAATAAACACACGAGATATTATATACAATCTAAAAGCGAAAACAAACATTAAAGAAAACTGTCTTAAGACAGTGGATGTAATATACGGATATTTACAAGACGTAGAATCATCAAGCCTGTTAATTTAATCAATTTATGTTAAAAAATTCAAATGAACTCTTTTTAATAACCTGTACAAACTGTGACTATTTTAATTGATTTAATTTCTTCAAGTTAAATTTTAGAGCTCGAACTTGGAGATCTTCTTTAGGATTTACAATAAAAATATTCAATAGTTTTCTTGTTTTAGAGACTCCAAATTAGAAATTAATGAGAGAAAACGAGTCTGAGGGAGAATACAATTCGAGTATGGGTAGAGGTGAAACTCGCTTAAAACTCAACAAATAACCGCTAAAGGGACAAGAACCCGAGTCTGAAGGTCACTGTAATAAAGGTATAAAGAAAGGAACACCAATGGGAAGGAAGAGAAAGGAAGTTTGTGTGAACACGTGAAAGTCAGAACTTGACCTACTGAGGTGGATAGCTGCGTTTGGTTACCGATATTGGTTAAACAGTTCTTGAAGTCAAATTTGCAGATGGAGCCGCCTGGCTAACAGGCATACAGGTACACGCAACCAGCAACTATATCACCGACGAATCTGGTATTTAGCTGCATGATCCACGCACATGATTCGCTGTGGTAGAGCTTACCCATTGAATATTGCCATTGGCGTATGACATTATTATTTCTGGGATCAGCAGACGAAGACTCAGCAGAACGAAGAAGTTTCTAGGACGAAGGCATCTCATGACACGATCAATCGTGCACATGTCAGTTAAATCCACCACACAATAATTTTGGAGGGAGGAAAGAATAAGGACGTTGTGTTTGCCACAGGAGCAGGAAAACAATTTGATTTAAAATAAATTCTTAAGGATTTTTGGGATATTAGGGAAATTGAAAACAGTAATACAGCAGACAACAGAAGTGTACCTTCGAGGCAGATTGAAGTCCCTATAGCGGTTTACAATTAAACCGTGCAATGATATTCACCGTAACAAACATTGCATGGTAGCACAATATTACATTAACCCTTATAGTACACACTTTTCATTCTTTTCTCTTCTTCGGAGCAGGCTCTTCTGGAAAAATAAATGACAAAAATAATTAATTTGATGAACAAAGTTAATAACAATGATGATTTCAAAAATTGAAGCTTCGTACCTAACAGTTTTTCAATTTTACTTCAGCGATTTTGCGAGTTGATGAACAAAAACAATACATACTTTTAGATATAACTTTTTCGAATCACTTTCCAAACTAAAAAACGCTGCAAATTCTTTCACTGGGGTTTATTATTCAATTGGCTTGCGTTCATGATTTGAATTTCTACTAAGCTTTGGAGTGTCCCTGTTCCACAGGTGAAGAGTGATTATTGAATTCCAGGAGATATGCATAGAGCACGTAAATCTGTTCTCAACCAAAATACCTATTTGGATTGATCAGTTGATCATATTTGTGTGCCTTCTGAAATTCAATAATCGCTCTATCACCTGTGAAACACGCACACTCCAAAGCTTTGTAGAAATTCAATTTTTCTAGTCTGGCTTAAAATGGACTGAGTCTTGGCCTGAGCCAAATGGCACGATTTAAAAACTAATGGATACCAGCAACAGAAACGACAGAATGGGAACTCATTCTGTTTCTTGTGAGATACCCAGAAAAATATCATTGCCACTCAGGCTGCGGGGGCAATTCATTTCAGAACTACTCGTAAATTACTACTTACCGAAACGTTGAAAACTAATAGAAATATATCTACCTTTCGAAGGACCACTATTGCCCTAAAATTCTCAGTATGGAATCCGTTTTCACAAAAATATTTTAATAAGTACGTTTAAATTCAAGGTTCCAACATCAAAGTTGGACTACGAATCTAGATAGAACCGTATTACTGAGAGGCTTATTGAGATGATTGATGATGATGAAGCAGAGAATCTAGAAAATGTTTCAATCGTGTTTCAAATGAATCGATTTGGCGTCACAATGTTTTCCCATTTTCATTCAACCAACAGAAAACGAGATCAATCACAGAAACTACACAGAAATTGAAGTGTCACAAAACCCTCTAGTAACTCCGTACCATCAAGATAAAATCGATTAATAAATTTATGAATTAGTATAGAGAGAAAACGCATTTAGGAAAGGCTGTTGAATTGTTTCTCGCAACACTAAAAGCATGCCTTGAGAGAAGCTAGGAATTGGTTGGTAATCTCAGAGTAGATAAGCCAGTGGATCATCCGTTGATAGTCTGGGGTGGAGAAAGCGGAACTTCCGTCATTATCCGAGCGGGCTCTGTGTCATGAACACCTTCCAAAATGAACACTCTCAACGCTGGGCCTGAAGTGGGCTGACGCGATCTTGCTAACACTATCAATGTCGGAAATTTTTGTGACAGTGATAGGTGCATAGGTAGGCTGTAGGGGCTTCGATCAATTACTTCAAATGCTGAGAGCTTAGAATGAACTTATGTAAGCATCTTTATCATGAATCTATCACGTATCAACAATGAAATGAAGTGAAAATAATGAAAAGCGATATCCGTCTGTAACCAAGGAATGGACCACCTTCCACTTTGTACACTTTTTGTGACTCACAGAAATGAGCTATCCGACAACGGCGCACTCTCTGGCGTTGGTGGGGAACTACTGAACAAAGACATTACCTCACCTAGCCCCTAAAACGCTTCCTGGAATGTGTGCTTGCTCCTGAAGTGAACTCAAGCTTTTAGGATGCGATGTTGTCTTAAGACGACACCAGCATCGAGAGTGTTAAGCCTCGTGTACACTACCACACTAGTTCTCCAAGCCTGCTCTGCTCCACAATGGGTTGGAGCCCCTTGGAGTGTAGCGTGTTTGACTGAATATTGATAAAGGACCTCCGAGAAAACTCCAAGGGCTATTAGTATGATCGTCAGTTTCCCCAGTTTCCCCCAGCAACTGAGCTTGACACAGCTCTCATTGCTTATACTGGCGCTGCAATGGTAATTGCATGTGTTCCCAGGAGAAGGGAAAAACAGAAATAGCGGCGTTGGTGGATGACACACACTTTCACCAAAAGGCAAAATGACAAACTGTTTTGTTTATCTTTATTTTTTTTATTTTTTCTTTCAGATCGATTAATTTGTTTTGCTCAAAGAACATGCATAAGCGTTAAAATCCAGAATTATTTCGGAATGCTTCAGAACAGACTTTGAAGACGACGTGAAAGGAAAAGAACACCAGAAGTGTCTGCTATCAGGACTAGCTGTTAACTCTTAACCAGCTCCCTTCTTCGTTCGACAAAAAGTGAATCGCCACGATCATGGATCGTTCCGAGTGAGCTCCAAGTTGAGTGCTTGGCTGAGAATTCCCATCTTATACGACCTGGGTCCATTTCAGTATAGCTTAACATTATGCAATGTGTTCGGAATACTTGTGATACCTGATAGAAAACGTAGGACTTCATCGCGGATGGTAGGGTCGTTGACTGAACCCACAATTTTATCGAGGAGCCGGCGAGCTTCATCTGCACGGGATGGTGTCGATGGGCCGCTATCATCGATTTCTATAACTATCGGCTCGGCAGGAGGAACTTGGGAGTCGGATGTTGTACTCTCTTGGGACGTGGAGGCCAACCTATCTGACGTACCCTCTTCATGCTGGTCATCCGCCTAAAACAATAAATGTTAAGTCATTTAAATTATGAGAATCGTCCATGAATGCTAAAAATCAAGCTTCTGTAGCTTTAAAGCTTAAATTGATTTTTCTTTCAGGTTTCCAGGGATTGACGCAAAAAAATTCCAAACATGGAGATTTAAAATGACGGTTTGTCAACATTCAAATCGATATTGAGAATCAATAGTTATGGTAAACGAGTAACGGGTACCTTTCTGATTGAGATGAGGCCCAAAAATAATAATGACAATAACAAAAATAAAATAAATAAATAGAAAACCCCGCCAATTCCAAAACATGGGTTTATTATGTTTAGTAATGCGAGATTCTTCGCGTCACTGTAAGGTTTGTGGGATCACTTTTAGGTTCAGAAAAATAATTTGCAATGGGTTATTGCAAATTGCCGATTTTTATTCAAGGGAACTAAACTAAAGATGAAGGTTGTGTTTTTACAAGCCACAGATTGTGAAGGTGAAAACTGCTACACATCATTTGGTAACGATTTAATTCAAAAACAATCGTAAACATAGGTAAAACGGTTTTAGAGATTTGTATTTGAATAATAAATTTGCAGTTAATGATGATTTTGCTCCTCCAACGTAGTCAATTTTCAATAAATTTCAATAAATAAACCTCTTTGTATGTAAGTTTGGAACAACTTGACTACAAAAATCTCAGTCGTTGTCCATCAAATTAGGGACGTTTGTCAGTAAGTTCCAACTCAATTGTCAAGGGCACTAGGTAGTACTTATAAGGAGAATAGTTATTTATCATAGAATACATTTGTTCGTTCACCTAATACTAAGGATATAAAACCTCGTCCAGTAATTGCATATACAATATAGCAATCGGCAATCTCTGATACGAAAATCTCCTCGGTTTTACAAGAAGAGACTATGAGAAAATAACTAGAGTTTCCACCTGCTAAAAGGCTTTCATATCTTAATTAGCTTTCTACGTATCACGTTACCCCACTTTAATTGATTAAGAGAGGTTTTATTACACTGTTTGCGAATCATCATGAGCAATGAGCAAGTAAACTGGTTTAGTTGTCGCTCTGTTGAGGTAATCACATTGCCGACCAATAAAACCGTATGTACGCTTGAACGTTATATCAAGTCCCAAGGTGGAAGGCAGCTCCAGGTTGAGTGGTCAGGATTACTCATGCCCATCAAAGTGAGGCACAAAGTATCAGTTTAGAATCGTGGGTTTTATATTCATAGATTCAGGTATGTCCGAGTAGCATACTGCCTTGTGTGTAGTAAAGCAACACGTAGTTGGTCAAGCAAAAACAGAAACCGTCTGGTTCATAGTATGTACCCTCTAATAAGTTAATAATGGTGTATGGATTACAAGGAAGTAATTCATCTCTGTAATAAAATCTCAATACTACAATAATTAACCTGCGTAATCGATCAAGAAAACAAATCTAACTGAAGAACATCAGTTCGAATAGAATAACGCTTTTTGGGTCATTGTGCTGGTTCACAAGTGCTCCGAGGTACTTATATTAAGGGACTTGCTCCACTGACGAACAGATCCACGTCGATCCTGCGTTTCGAGAACACGAGCGCTTTTCTTTTAGATACGTTCAAGGTGAGGCCAAACGCTTAAGCCATAAGGCACTGCAGATCTGCCAGGCTGTCAGCTACAACGACGGTATCATCCGCATATTGGATGTTGCTGATGCTCATTCCATTCACACAGATACCCTTTTCATGATATGAATCAAGAACCTCTTTGAAAATTGCCTCCGAGTAGAGGTTGAACAACAGAAGAGATAAGATACAGCCCTGTCTTATACCCTTCTCAACTCGCCTGGCTTCAGAGGTAACATTATCCACCCGCACTTCTGCTGTCTGGGCCCAACACGAGGTTGATATTAAACCAACCTCTCCACAGTCGCCCTTCAGGATATCTATGAGCTTGTCGTGTTTAACGCTATCAAACGCTTTACGATAATCGATGAAGCACGCTTACACATTTACATTCATGTCCCTGCACCTCTGGGTCAGCACGTTTAAGAAGAAGCGTGCTTCGCACGTGCCCACTCCATTCTGGAATCCAAACTGTGAGTCATCCAACAAAGCCTCGCATTGATTAGCTTCTCTTAATTATTAAATTATAAAAACTACAGGGAATATGGTTCACCATTTGATATTTTCAGGATCACATTCTAAGAAATACTGAATATTCCTAATAATACCACGCACAAACTTGTCTATGTCAAATTAATTACTAAATAATAAAGAATCGCACCTCAGGTGGGTCGTGGGAGAGGAGAGACGTAGATGGTCCAGCAGTAACGTGGGATGATGACGGAACTGCCTGATTACTTGAAACAGATCCTCCTTCACTGTTCTGCTGAAATTTGTAAATTGTATAAGTTCACGTCGGTACAAGGTAAAAACTAAAACAGAATATACTCATAACTACAAGTTGTAAACGGATAACATCATAGGTTTTGAGACAAAAGGACTATCAGTACAACAATTTGATTCCACCAAGGTAAATGCGGTTTCACCAATCAAAAGGCAAAAATGTATTAGATACACTTTATCTAAAAAAGTAGATCACACAAAATGTGATTGTTCTGTTTATTGTCTGTTCAAATTCCTTGGGGGGATCGCGTAATTGTGCAATCATTTAATCGCCTTTGAACCGTTCCATAAGGTTTATATGCAATTTCACATCGAATCATAGCCTCATATTTCATTTCATTTAAAACCTTAACAGTCAAAAAGTTGTTACAAAAGAGGAAAAAACGCGTTCAATACACAGTTGATGGCCGCTATTCTCTCTGTATATTTAACCCCAGGAAAAAATATCGTGGATAATCACCTGTCACCAAGGATAACTACTATTCAGTCACAATGAAAATTCCACCATTTTTTTAACATTTGAAGAAAAAAATAAAATACTTAATGTTATTAAATTTTGGCAGAATATAGGAAGGAAAATTATGACACATTCATCAAACTCATTTTAGGTTTCAAGGACGCGGTGGATCCCTTTTGTAGCAGAATTGAATAGGAATGGAGAGCAAAGTTGTTGCTGTTTTAGGACAGCTTATCGACAATTTGAAGAATTCTTTCAGATTTGATGAACCAAATGTCATTTATATTTAGATTTAGCTTAAATTTTCCACTGGTGCCCTTTGGAGTCCTACTTAGAGGACTCAGGTGATAACTAAAAACTAAACTAGAAAGTTCTTATTTGGAAGAAACAGTTCAATTTTCTGGAGTTAATTTCGGGATATTGCTAAAACAAGATTAAAACTCAACACAAGAATAAAATACGACGCGGATGACGAGTGATAATAAAATGTAGATATACAATACGTTTTATAGGGCAGGGATTATGGAATGATAATAAAAATGTTCTCAGAACCATAAAATACCACTTGTTTTTGAGACTGACTAGATGAAACAGCTAAGTCTTCTTATTCTGACTTTTCTTAAATATTTGGCATATGACAGTTTTCAATGTGTCTGAAAGGTAAATAATTCGTCTAGGAAGGACTTTCGAAAAAAAAAAAAAAAAAAGTATTAACTGGCCTAAATTTGAAAAGAATCTCAATATATGAAAGTTTGAATTGAAACCGTCTTCACTAAATGTAAAAATATAATTTTTGACAGTACAGGACCCACACCTAAAGTGACGATTGATTTGAATCCCACCGTATAGGAATAGACCATGATAATTTCTTCAAAGCTCTTCTAGAAAAATCCTAGAATAAGGATGATGAGCAAATAAAAAAACAAAAATTGTAATGGGAAAGCAGTCAAGTTAATTTCAGATTCTGGAGAGTTCAGAACAAATCTAAGCTAACGTTGGCACGCTTGAAGGAATTTACTCCATAAATAATAAAATAACCAGAATATCTTTAGCTGGATAGGATCACATCTTTCCAATCGAAATCAACCGTGAAAACGCTGTAATCATTGCACTTTTGTTTATTATTTCTGCATTAAAGAAACTCAGCACTAAAGCTGGATTCACATCCATCCGGCAAGCTATATGGAAAGTGAATACGAGCAGCTGATTCGTTGGACACCAGCTGGGGAGACAGGCAGTTTTGAAGCAAACTGTACGCATCAGATTTTTCGAATATTTTTCGTACAGGATAGCGCAGTTCACTACTGCGCATAATGAATGGCGTCGGGAACCGAAACAGCTGTTGGAGGAAGCGCGGGAAACGAGTTTTTGGCGTGTGCTCGGCTGATTCCCCTCCATCCCCTCCACTGCTCTTTACTAGCTTCCCCTATCTGTATTTCCAAACGATCCGGATGGATCTGAACCCTGCTTAACTCTTCGACGCGGTCCTAGTAGATATGAAAATGATTGATCAATTTATATTTTGGTTCTGACTAATCCATGTTGAAAATAAAGGGTGTTTACAAAAGAATATCGGAACTTTAAAATTCTCTATTCATGGAAGTATTAAGCCTGGCAAAATTAAAAATAACTGGAAATGAAAAGTTAAGTTCTAGTTTTTTTATATGTGGAAGTATTCCTAACGTACGATATGTCCACCACTGGAAGCATTAATCACATAGACAACTCACTTCATTCCACACTCTTAATAACACTCTCCAGTATGCGGGCTCTGAGGTCAACCAAATTCTTGGCTAGAGGAGGTACGAAAACCGTGTCTTTTATGAATCCCCATAAGAAGAAATCGCAAGGCGTCATATCAGGGAAACGAGGAGGCCATGGGTGAAGAACCCAATCTTCCCCAGAACTTCGACCTATCCATCGGTGCGGGAGAAAGTCATTTAAGAACTCGCGTATCTGAAGAGACCAATGAGGTGGTGCCCCATCTTGTTGGAATATCAAGTTTCAAATTAGCCCTGTTCTTCAAAGTGGGGGAATAGCCATGTTTGCAGCATGTTGAGATAGCTGTTCCCATTGATTGACAACCCATCAAAAAAAGAATGGACTGTAAACTTTGTGTAGAGAAACGGCATAAAACACATTCACTTTTGGGGAATCTCGTACTGGGGAATACTTCACGAGGATTTTCGGTACCCCAGATCCGCACATTGTGACGGATAACTTTGCCTGAAACGCAGCTTCGTCACTGAAAATTAGGCGAGCTGAAAAGCTTTCATCATTATCAATTGAGTCTTGGAAAAAATTACTGAAGTTCATCCGCGCACTCTTATCATTTGGTTTTGGCAACAAGTGAAGTCTGTAGGGTTTCATCAATAAACGACGCCTAAGAAATTTCCAAATTGAAGTAAAGTAAAGTAAAGTAAACAAGGAATTTCACCTTGGATTTTCGTCCGACTACCCAGAGGTGTCGCGGACGTCGCCAGCTGTCCTCCAGAGAGGATTGGAACTAGGTCTGACGATTTCGCTCGTGGCTTTCCATTGCCTCACGCCCCTGGGTTGGGAGCGTTTTGGATTCACGTGATATCGAGATCAGAGGTGAACTGTCTAACGACAGGACAGGTATACAACACTTAATAGGATTTTGGCCCTAATCGTTGACAGCTAGTGGACTGACGCCCCAGCTCGCTCGGACAACCTGTCCCCCCAAATTGATTGGTGCGGTATCTGCAATTCTCGACTCGCACGACGTAGAGACTTGCGAGGGCTACAGGCAAAACTTTCTCAAATGCTGTTTCCATCAGAAAGGCAGTATCACGAAACTGTCTGTACCACCTACGGATATTGGTATCAGATGGAGGACTTACACCAGAACGACGTCGAAACTCCCGTTGAACAAGGATTATGGACTCACTTTTTGAGAACCCCAAAACACAAAACGCCTTTTGTTGTCGGGTTGCCATGATTACTGATAGACCCATAACTATCGAGATCTAGCGGTGCCAGGCGAAAACAAAAAAAAGGAGGGGGGGGGGGGTTCATTCAAAATCAAGTTTACCTTGCTACCTTCAAAACTACTAGCGTGACGAATTTCCAAATCTCCGATATTCTTTTGTAGACACCCAGTACATAGATGGATTTTCTTGATACTAATGAAATAATTACCGTCAGGAAGTTCAATTCGTTTGTTGATCGCCCCGAATAAGCACGGCTAAAAAGGGTTTGCGAATAGACTGAAATTTAAGGACCAAACATTTGGAGGAAAAATCCTGCAGTCGCAGCGGTGCAAAGCAACTCAAGAATAAATACTAGCGTAATAATAACTTTTACGCTAATAATAGGTTTTACTAACTAGAAATACATACACAGTAGGCATACCTAGTGCCTACAAATCAGAGATACAAAATATTTAAATGTTACCTTGACTTTGATGCAGTTGATGAACTTGAAAATATGCTTATTCAACTTGGTTTAACCAGAAACATGACACGTATAAAAAAGGAAATCTTTCAATTTCGATAATTTCGAATAATTCTTCACAGCCTTACTGACTTGGGAGGGTAGTTTGAAAATAACTTCGTGAAATAAGAGGCAGAAAAACGCTCAATGAGATAACGACGTGCGTTAAGAAGGGAAAGATTGCAAGCCGGACGGCGTACTAGGCGAAATATCTAGTGCCATAAACGGGTACCTCTTGTATTGCACATTGGCTTTTAAAAAATTAATTAAAATAATAACAATAACATTATCGAAAGTGTTCTTGATCTTCCTTTTCGTATGTTTCGTTCTTCTTGTTCTTCTTTCTTCGTAAACTTCTTTCTTCTTTTCATTTTCTTCGCATCGCTAATTTTAATTCAACATATTTCTACTTTTATTACGAGCAAGTACGGCACTGATTTGATCAGCATTGAAACAAAAGCAAATTTAATGGCAATATATATATTCCAAAGGTACTTGGTACTTCTATACAAAAAGTTTCAATTTCCTTGAAGATAAACTCAATAATGTGAACTTTAAGAATTAAACCATTAACTCTTTCTTCAGGGAATCGACACCAAGCAATCATGAAATGACGGCTTGGTAGGCAGTTATTCAACAAGCATTTATATGAATTCTGACTAGGACAAGGTATCAATAACATTAAAAAAATAGGTTCATCTTGCCAAAGAACGTAACAAATTTTGCGTAAAATCCCCTTAAACATTTTAATGACAAACATGAGCGCAAAATGATTTGAAAATCACATAACAATTACATATAAGGGCAGAACTTCACAAAAATGGTTAATATAACCAATACGTGGTTAGGAATACAAAAAACTCATTTATAACAGGACGTAATGCGGAAAAATAATCACGGGGCAAAATTTTTCAAACACTGTTGCACCATTGAGAAACGGTTCGTTACTGTGATATGGACTATTCATTTCCCAAGGTAATAAGAAAAATATTGGTACATCTTTCTAGGTCTTTGTCAAGCTAAAAGGTAGGTAATGAGGTTGGTCAATAAATATTCAGGTAGGTATTTTCAGTTTAAATGGCAACGACAAAAATCATGAAGATGAATATTAAAGCCAAACAAAAATATCAAATTGTATATTAATGGTAACAATTACCTGGAGGTTGGTGTCTTGTCCTTCCACGAGACATGGAGCCTCTTCAGAGGATGACTTCTGCTGGTGGCATCGAGTGCTGGAGCCCTCATCCGTCTCAGAAAGCAGATTTGGGCTTGAATCTTGGAGTGGTGGTGCCATGGCAGGAGCCACCGTTGGAGACACCTTCTGACAAGGCTGTGAGAAGACCTCGGAGTGAGCTGATGGAGCTGTGTCATCACAGCTCAGTGAGTTAGAAGGATTGAAGATAATTTCTGGGTGATCGAATAAGTTCCGGTGAGTCAGAGCCATTAAAGCCTTTATAAAATGGTCATGATCCGGGACAGGAACAGCCACATTATCCTCTCCTCCACCGACAGCCACTGCACAGTTCATAACTCTTTTTGGTTCCCGAACATTTGGAACTTTTGGGTAGAGCGGCGTCCTGGTTGTTTGGGGTGATGAGGCAGCACCCTGGGCGTGGCTTCTTTCTTTACGGCAGATGGGACACACGTTGTTGTTTGGGTTTCGACTTGGTGATGGGCAGGAACAGGGTGTACTTGAGCCAAATTTTCTCCTGAATTTCCCTCTGTCTTTCATGACGTGCTCTGTACCAACAGAACTGCTGTCTTCCGAATCAGAAGAAATAACTGAAGTGGATGTTGAGCCAAAATCAGTCGGTGGTGTGTTGGGAACTGGAGATGGAACATCATCAACAGCAAGCCTGGGATGGACAGCAACAGCCAATGGATCACTACTAGGTGTTGTCAGGCAGCCAGGAGAAACATCTTTAGAAACCCCATTTATAAAATCCTTACACGATGGAACGATAGTCTCAGAGCTCTGTATGGTTTTCCGCCTTTCTCGGAGGCACTCCAACATCCTACTGTAACTCCGGTGAATAGTTGGTCGAGTATGACTGATAGATATCAGTGCATCATCAATAGTAGCAGGGTGTCTGGAGGAACTTCCAATTGCTTGAATCTGGCGATGTTGGATAGCAGAATTCGTAGGGTGCTGTTCTTGCCTTTTCAATTGACGTTTGATAATTTCCCTCTCTATCAGATAATTTGGCAAATTCCTATAATTTTTGTAATCTGTTTTTGTTGATTCAACTCTATAATTTCGACTTGTACTGGGTCTCGATATTGATTCTTCGTATTGGCTCGAGTAGGATTCCTTTCCAATTCTCACATCCCTTATTTTCGTAGTAACCTCGCCACTTTTCACCTTTGCAAAAGTTGGAGTCTGTAAGGCACTTTCAGATGGGCAGTATTCTTGCCAACATTTAATGATTAACTGTAAGTCAGAATGGTCGATCTTCACACCTGATCTCATGATAAGATCCAGGGTTGTAGAGCTAATTGGTTTGATTTCAACTTTCGGTTGTACCTTCTTACATTTTCCAATAAGGTATGAAGGAGTATCAAATGATACATTGGGTTGAAGACATTTTTCATCTTCATTCCATTTTCTTTTTCTGGTAGAACAAGAGCTGATGCTTAGAACGTTGTTTGTTAAGTTTTTAGTTTGCTCATCGTTAACATCTTTTTGGGTTGGATCTATCTCATTCAATGTTGCCTCTAAATCCTTGTCAAAAGATCCATTTGAGTCAGAATCTGAAGAATCAACAAGAATTACTGATTCATCGGTAACAGAGCAGGCTGACGTTTCAATTGGTGGGTTAAGCTCTTGGACATTTGTGTTTAAATCTGTTAATGGTGGACGTGAGGTATCTGAGGTGTGAAGGCTATTCTCGTGGTTCAGAGGATTAGAATGAGAATTTGAGATGACGGCCACTGGTTCCTCTACTTCTGAAAGTTGAGATGTATCAGGACTCATAGGCTTCTCTAGTGCTCGAGGGAATTCTGACTCAGTCATTTGGGATTGGGGAACTTTCATGACTACCTCATTGCACAATCCCATTGATTCAACCGGATGGGTTATATCTTTGATGGGATTCAGTTCCCTACTAAGATTATCACAAGATTCTTTGCTTATATTGTCCAAAGCTACCAAAACAGCAGCCTGATGTGATCTATCTGAAACATCAATTAAGGTTTCTTGGGAGGCACAAGCACTCAAGTCCTCTGAAATATTAGCGCAGTGACTATCGCATTTCACCTGAGACTCTGACGGTAGCAGGGCGTCAGAATCATTTTCTGGGGAATCGGATGCCACATTATCGAATTTGGAACCAACAAGTGAATTGTCCGATGATACTTCTAAATTCTTAGCAACTAATTGGTCAGAATGTGGGCACGTGTCTTGTTCCACAGAAGTCATCGTAACTGGAGCGGCTGATGGGACAACTTCAGAACAAACTGGTTCATCCAAAGCTTCGTTTGGGCATACTTGCTCTTCAGACCTCATTGAAAGTTCGCAGTTTTCAGCAGGATCATCACTGTTGTTAGAGAGTTGTTTATCAGACGTATTTATTTCAATTCCATTGAACCCGTTGTTATCAATGTCAGTCTTTATGGTGTTGTCAAATTCGGATTTAGTTGGAATAATCGAATTTGTTTCAGAGAGAAGTACAGAGGGTCCTTCATTTGCTGATTCAGCATTCACAGCTTGTTTATTGATTTTACAAGACTCCTCTAAAGAAGTTTCATCAACCTGTGGTGGGACTGAATTCAATAACTCGACTGTAACTGGCTTGACAGGGGTTTGGTCTGAACTCATATTTATTTCTGCCACTGGACAATTCTGCTCCTCCACGACTCTGTCACTTTGATTTTCATCAGAAATGCTGTTGGGATTGTTGTCCCCAATCCTTTTTGATGGAGCAGTTAGTGCAGGGAATTTATCCGCAGCAGTTTCTGAGGAAACGCAAGATGAATCTGATAAAATCCGAGTGATTTTAAAATTGTCAGACATTTTTTTATGTTTCTCCCAAGTTTCAGGAGTATTAGCCCTCATTAGCTCAGATAATTCATCATTAGCTTCAGCATCACATTTCTTCAGAGATTTTTCATTAGTTCTATCTTTTTCTAGTTGATGATTTATTCCTACCTTTTCTGTAAGTATCAAGTTTTCAGGGGTAGGAAGATCACTAGGCAGTGGATTTGTTTGTCTTTCTAATATGGGTCCAGTGTGTTCTGATTTTGACAGTTCGTTATCAGGGCAAACCAGATCACTTCGTATTGTATCAGGTGGTGGAACATCTAACTTTTCAGTAGCAACCTTGGAAACAAGGACTCCAGAGGTCTGTGGGGAAATGATTGGTTTTAAACTACTTTTCTCTAACAAGACTTCTTTTCTCGAACTAGGGTCTGATTTTGACTGTTCTACGTTGTTGGACGTAATGTTGGAATCTTTTACTGACTTCATTCTTTCTTGGAACTGATTTTTACTCTGAGAAAGACAATCGTCTTTTCTAACCATTGGCTTCTTGCAAGATTTTTCAATCGTAGTTTGTATGCCACACCTCGCATGTTTATGTATGGAACGGTACTGCAAGAGTTGATTAGGGTCTGGTTGGCTTTGGACGGGTTGGTGGCCTACGATTTTGCTTGCCCTGTTATCTGTGCTTCTCTCTGCCTTTTCAGAGGGTAATGTTCTGGAGAAACTGAACTCTGAAGGGTAAGCATTACCCTTCACACTGAGGGAATGTGTATATTCATTCCGTCTATTTGAAGGAGTTATTGAGGGAGTACCCGTGGGAGGGTGCGATATATTCGTGAAGTTTGCGGGAGGCAAAGAAAAATGTGTTCCCTGAGTGAGTAGTAGTGGGTTGTGATCACCTCTTACGGGTCGCACAGTTTCCGTTGGTGAGGCCTCATAACGGGTACAGTGATTGAACGAAGGCGAGGCAATTTGTACATCATTGCTAGAGAGCATTGCATAACTCCGAACTTCTTGGTGCCTACTTTTTCGTGGTGACAAAGGAGAAGGATTATTGAGTTCTAGGCGTTTACTCTTTGCTTTACACGAGGGTCTCTTATGACCATGGGACTGCTCCCTTTCTAACACATTCTCAGGAAGCGATGAATTTTGAAACTGTCCTGCAGCAAGAACATTGTTAGGAGGCGTAAAACCAAGCATCTGATCACTTTTTTGAAAATTCATGGTGTTCACATGATTGAGTATAGTATCTCGGGACATGCTTTGTGGGGGCATATAATAATAAAAGTGTTCAGTCAATGGATCATTTTTGGGGATTTTCAAGGCATCGCGTCTATTTACCAAGGATAAACAAATTGGTTTCTCGTGGGGGACTTCAGATTTAATATTGATTGGTAATTGAAAACTGGAGTCATAATTTAACAGGTCTCGGTGGCCATGAGAAGTAGAATCAATGGTGGTAGAACTGTATTTAACATGTGACGAGTCTGTAGGCAAAGGGGATTGGAGTATACAAAAAAGAGAGGGTTGGGATTCACTGCGTTTTCTCAAAGGTTCCATTTCAGGCCTTGAAGGGCCATGATTCGAAAAGCTAAGTCTCCTTTTTATTAGTCTAGGGACAAAATCTGCTCCTCGAGATACAACTTCTGATGACGCTGATTGATCAGTCGATTCGACACTGGCGTGTACTGATGGCACAACCAATCTACTAGATGTGTTCCGACTGCACCATTCAGGGGAGCTAGAATGAATATTCTCAGTCTCTCCGACTGCAGGGGGCTGAGGGGGTATCTGACAGCTCTGAAGAGGGCTGAAATCAGGAGATGGGTACTCATCATCATCATTCACGTCAATTTTAAGCTCTTTATGTGCTTCGATAGTCTCTTCATTGGAAGATAAAGGCTTGGGATCTTTTGGATTCTCAAATTTCGTGGGCTGTTCCATTTTATCATCAATCCCAAGAGATACTAGAGACTGTTTGCCTAAGAACTTCTTCACACTTCGAGATTTAACTCTGGGGTGATTTTTGTTCGACTTCTTCAGCTTTCTTTTTGAAGACGCGACCACAAGCCTAGACTTCTTTTGTGAGCCTCTCCTCCTTTCAAGAAGCCGTTTGACTTTAATTTTCCTCAATGCAGTCCAATCTCCTATTTTTGGAGTACCATGCTTCTTTGACCGTTTGACTTTAATCTTCCTCGATGGCTTCTTCCTCCCACAATTAAATGTAGTAGCTTCTTCTTTTGACGTAGTTCTTGAATCAGGTTTTATTATGGTTGGGGGAATCGTCTCTGGTGGACTGCTAGTAGCCTCCTCTTTTAATACAGGCCTCGCATCACCTTTCTGAGTGATGATTACAGGAATCTTATCTGGTAGACTGCTGGTAGCCTTAACTTTTAATATAGGCATTGAGTCAGCTTTCTGAATGGTTGGAGGAATCTTGTCTGGTGGACTGCTAGAGAGAATTCTGTCCATTGAATGTTTCAGTTCACTTACTGAGGATGTTAGTGGAAGAGAGGACTTGGGTTCATTTGTAGGCTTCCTGTCAACTGACCGAGAATTTCTGTAATCTTTTTTTACGTTCCCAACACAATCATCAACTGAGGGAGAAAGTAGCGATGTAGACTTGGATTCAGTTGCAGATTTCTTGATCACTTTCTGATTATTCCCATCGACTTGTTCAATGTTCCGAATACAATCACCAACTGATGAAGTAGGTAATGGTAGTAAGGGCTTGGATTGACTTGTAGGATTCATGGGCACAATATGAGAATTTCCATCCAGCTGCTGAACTTTTCCAACTCTGTCATCAATAACAGATGAACGTAGACCGGACTTGGATTCTGTTGAAGGCTTCTTGTCCACTTTCTGACAATGACCAACCACTTTTTCAGCATCGGCAACAATATCATCGACACGAACATGTCTTTTCTTCAACGGCGTCTTCTTTAGTTCTTCACTCAATGATTTAATATTTGAAGAATCGTTTTCATGGGACTGTACCTTGGGAGCCTTCTGATCAGATGATAGTCTATACAAATCTGGATTGACCTTCCATATTTTCCGTCTAGGATGCCCTACGTCATACTCAGGGCTTGAATCTCCACTGCCACCTACATTGGAGTCAACAGGAGATAGTTTCTGAACAACCAGAGTATCATTGTTCCTAATAACAGAAGATTTGTCCACTGACTGCTTCGAAGTGCGGGTTGTTTTAACTGTACTCATTGATACAAAGTTGGTGTTCTCATTGACAGAGCACAGTTTAGAATCAACAGTTGTAGAAGAAACACTTTCGTCTTCTTTCTTACCTTGATCCATATCATGGGTTTCAGTCGTTTGTTCCAATGAAGGTAGCGTTGTTTCAGAAACCATAATGGGCAGCATTTCAATTTCAGTCGTTGATGTAACACCTTGTGAATCTTCAGATAACTTTTGAGTATTGGCAGTGAGAGATTCTTGAGTAAGTTTTGATAACCCTCCTTCAGCCCTACTCTGCGTTGTGCTGTCAGGACTTTTTCCAGGGTTTTGAGCCACAGCATCAAAACTTGATGGGACGTTTTTAATTTCGTCTTCACGAAGGATCTTGTCAAGGCTTTTACTTGCCAAGCAAACATCCTCGACTGATGGTTTGTGCCCAATTTCAATCAGAGGACTTTTCTTAATAGGTAGGGGAGTTTTCGATTTTCTACGAGAAGAATTTTTCTCAGGCTTGTGTTCTTTCTCAAGGCTTTTCACGCTTTCAACACTAGTTATACTTTTAACTGAGTACGATTCTTTGGGAAGACCAACTTTTGATGGAAAATCTTTACTCGAAGCAAGAGTACCAAATGGAGTTGTTGACTGAGTTAAAGGCTCTTTGACATTGTTAGTTAGCTCTCGAGGTTTGTTAGTAGTGTCTGAAATGTGGTGATCTTTACCACTACTCATTTTTACCATCAGTGCATTCAAGGGTGCTGATTTTTCAGGATTACTCAAGCGCCTTTTCACAGGAGCTTTAATTGCAGTATGTTTCTCCATGTCCTCTATCTTTCTCAATTTGGGATTGAATGGAAGTGCATTTTGATTTTCTGAGTGACATTGGGAACGTTTACCCGACTGTCTTTGAGCTTCTTTTGAAAGCTTTCGGGTTTTCATTATTGGTAATTCATCCACGTCACCATTTTGCTTGATTGCATTTCCATTGGAACCTCTTCTAGGTCTAAAAGAATCGTTTTCCAAATCACCCTTCTTCTTAACCAGAGAGCTATCCAACGGAATACCAAGAGATGCTCTTGTGGTTCTTCTATTTGGACTACCCTCGTGTTCATGACTAGACTCGTCGGTGATAGAGTGAATACCATGTTTATTAGACTCAAGGATTTTTGAAAGACTACTATTATCAAAGCTGAGTGGCTGTTGCGCAATTTTACCTCCTGGTTGAGAATCAACAATAGAGTTATGCGGCTTATTTTGAAAAATCGCTGAGCTTTGTGTTTTACTATCCAAAATGAAACGATCTCGAGCTAGCTTCTTGTGCTCCCCTCTATCTTTGTCCCGCTTGAAGATAATTTGTTCCCTTCCATCCTGTTCTGTAACTTCTGATATCACAAGAGCCGTTCGTGTAGAACTTTTAGCACCTTCAGGCTCCCCGCTTTGTGGCATGTCATTCATCACCTGTATATTTTCTGGTTCAGGGGACTCAACAGTGCCCATTAGAGGTGTTTTCAGAGACACTGCTTCAGCATTACACACAGTATTTTCCTGAGAAGTTAATATAGAGGATTGATTGGGTTGTAGGTCACAAACAGCATCCAAGATCGCTGTTTTGATTGGCTTAACTTTTTCTTGATTTATAAAGTCAGGTTGAGATGTTTCTCTGACAGATTTCTGAATAATATCACTGTCAGTAGCTTTTGAACAATCGGTTTTATCACCTTGAATAGGTTTCCTAAATCTCTTAATAACAAGTTTCAATTCATCACCACCTTGTTCGGATTTCAATGACACTTTATCATTCAATCTACTTCCTTCATCAGAGCTCACAACCATAGGGTTTTGAATACTCTTCTTAGGTGCTGTCGATCTCAATTTTGGTACCAACAAATTTTCATTAGATAATACACTTGACTCATGCACAGATATTTCTCCCGTTTTAATAGATGACCTCGTTTTCCTTCTGGTCAATGAATGTTCTCCGTCATCTTGTACATGATTTTGAACATTATTTTTTGACAAGGCACTTGGAAGTTTGTTGAAGGCACTAACTGCCGCAGTGCTGTCATATTTCCCACAAGTAGATTCTGACTTACCAGGTATTTTGCTAGGTGCCTTCAACTTCTGCCCACTCGTGATTCCCACCAAATTGGAGTCCTCCTCTTTGGCATCAACATTCTTCTCTACTGAGTTGACTGCTGAGTTTGGAGCTGCTTGCTTCACTTTGCTTCGCAACACTCTCGTTGGACTACGTTCATCATCATTTTCTAAATCTCTAATTCTTGATCTCGTTTCAGCGCCTTCTTTTGAGCCTGAATGATTTTCAAAGCTGAAAGAACTTTCTTCTACTTTTTTTACTTCAGCTTGTGCTCGGTCAGACGATTTAGTCGATCTTCTTTCATTGCGAATATCCTCCTTATCAACATTAATGTTGTCCTTTTTCACAGTAATCTTTTTTGGAGACGACTTTCTTGAATTTCTATCACTTGCCGTAATGACAATGTCATTTTTTGATTTCCTCTCCCCTCTTTGAGGAGAAGAATTCGGTTTACTTTCATCTTCAATAGGAATCGCAGCTAGCTCTGTAGATCCACTAATAAGTTGTGCAGTTCTCTTGTTTTTCACAGACTTGGCACTCAAATTTCTTAATTGATCAATAGAATGAATATTGCTCTGAAAACCTTCATCATCATCGGTAAAATCATAAACAGAGACCTTGCCACCAACATCACCTTGTTTGGGCGTAACTTCAGCAGTCTTTTGAGATTGAATCATTTGACGAGAACCAGTGTCGTCTCTTTTCAACTTACTTTCACTGGAGGTTCCACGTCTAGTTCGCAGGCAATGTTTGTCTTCTTGTATTGAGTCATACCGACTCAATCTCGCAGGTGATCTTCCATCAATGTTTGCTGCTTCCTTAACAATTTTCGCAAGCGGTTGGTCAGTGGCAACCTGATCAGTTACAGACTCGAGTTGACTCACAATAATAGCATGGTCAGCTAATTCTGTACATGAATCGTCATGTAATTTCTTTTCATTTGTTGTTTCACTTCTAGTTCGAAGGCGTGTCTTGGTTTCTTCCCTGATTAAGTCAGGTAGAATAGCTGAACCTGTACTCTTTCCTGCCATGATTTTAGTTTCTTTGGTAGTTACTGATTCAATCAAACTTTGGGCAGGTTCTTTTATACAGTGATTCGTTGAGTTCTTCTTATCTAGTACCTTCTTATCAAATGAGGTTTCACTTCTTGTTCTCAACCGCCCTTGGTGTTCTTCTGCCGCCGTTTCAGTGTACCTACCGATGATTTCCTACTTGTTTTGGAGAAAAGTTTGTTCGAAGTCTCTACTTTTTTCGTACTTGTAGGAACCGAAGAATTCTCCCTCGGGGTTGTTTCCTTGGGCGGTTTTGCAGCCCTTTTTTCAGAAGTGACCTGTACAGGGTCACAGCTATTTCCATCAACTTGCCCATCGCAAACTACTGTGTTAAGGCTCACGTCATCCTTCAATTTCCTTTCGTTAGAAGTTTCACTTCTAGTACGCAGTCGAACTTTACTTTCATCTTTCGTTTCACTTAATGGACCAATACAAGCCTTGGCAACCTCAATAACTGCTGGTTGCCCCACATCTGTAGTTTCAGACGATTTGACGTGATTTACAGGTGAAATGACATTAGCTGACGATTTTCTATCAGAGGAACCACTCTTGTTCCGTAAACGGGATTTACTTTGCTCTTGAGCTAGTTCGTTGTTCTTGAGTTGGGACACAGCTTGTTTGTCTCCATTAGATGTATTTACAATTTTCCAATGTCCAACAGTAGGTTTTCTGCCTTTCTCAACTCTTCCATGTTTGTTTACTACCGGCGATTTTAATGACAATAGACGTGCATTTTGCACCAAATTAGTAGTTCTCGTACTAACTATCCCCAGCAAACGATCAGAGCTTACACTCTTCTTTAGACCTATCAGATTCTTCTGGGCCGTATTTATGGATGTCGCTTTTTTCTTTTCAACTCTGCCTAGATTAGCAGTTTTGCAATCCTGTCCCAAATCTTCCGACGATAGTGACCTCTGTTTTTTGCCAACCTCTTTAGAAGCTGATTCGCGATATCCAATAGAATCGTCGGTTAGTGGTGCTACTATATCAACCAATACTTTGCCCACTTCTTCAGTTTTTCTTTTCCCAATAACTTCTGCATCATCCTGCTTAAAATCCTCATTCTTTGTCAGTTCAAATTTCCCAACCATATTAGAACTATTTTTTGATGAGTTGTTAATCACAACTTTTGGGGATGCAGTTTTTAGACTGTCTTCCCCGGATTTCTTTTCAATACCAACTTCTTTAAGAAGTCCACGGTTATTTTCATCAACACAATCTGGAGTTATCACATCAATTCCTTCACTAGGATCTGCCAAAGTTGTCTTATCCTCTTTTAATGTCTGATTAATCACTTTCACTGGCTTTACCTGAGTGCCTTTCTTCTGTTTGTCAGTCACACCCAATGTAGTTTTAATTTCCTTTGATAGATCAATAGTTTTTGGTAAAGTAGCTAGTTTAGTGGATGCTTTCGATTCACCACTCACACTAACAAATTCAGAACCCAGTGGAGGATTTTGTTTCTCAGCCACTATCTGACTTTTGTCTTCATGTTCTCCAATATTTCGTGTTGCAGAATTTGTTTCATGAATCTCATATTTTGATGATGGAGTTATGGATTTTTTCCCAGTAGATTCTGCTTCCATAACTGTTACAGCAGTACCTGCATTTTTCTTTTTTACTGCCATTTCCAGCAGAATTTGTGGGCCCTCTTTATTTGTCATATCCTGAACCCTTTCCAGGCAGTTTTCCCCATTCTGTGTCTCAACAATTTTCATTCCATCAGCCACAACTTTCGACAGATTGATTTTAGATTTGTCACCATCACGGTTTATTACGTCAACCACATCATTTGACTTCACACTTTCAGAACTCAATGATGCTCCTTGCAACGTCAAAGAATTCTTTTCATCAGTCCTATCCCTTACCGTTGAATTGTGCTCCTCTTTTCCAACAGTCTTCATTTTGTCAAACACAGCACTCGCTGATGTTTTTGGTTTTTTGTGGTTGTAACTTTGAGCTTTTACATCAACCTCTTTGTTACATGTTGCACCATCTTTCATTTGTGACTCTTCCTTCGAAATATGACCCCTCTCTATCTCAGACTCTGCCACTCGTTTCTCAGTCACATCATTGGATGAGGGATTCCGAGCTTTTTCAGCCAATTCTTCCGAAGAAGCTTTCTTTGATTCATCTTTTGTAGATTTCAAATGATTCTCAATTACTACATCGGAGTTCTGACCTTCCTTTGTCAATTCTGGAAGGCTGTTTTTCTTCTCATTGCTGAGCAACTTTGCTTCGTATTTCTTAGATTGATCTTGTGAACGAAGCATTTTCAATTTTTCAGTCACAAACGATAATATTGCACCTTTTGGTTTGTCTGATGTGGGTATGCTGTGTCTAACCGCCTCATTAGAAGTGACACTTTTCTTCTTTTCCAGAGGTTTTGTAGAAGCTTTTGTTTTGTTCTTCTTGACTTTTACAGTATCTGTATCAGACATTTTTTGAAGAATTGCGTTTTTCGATTTACCAACCACAACTTCATTTGATTCAGCTTTTGGTTCAGGTCTCCTCTCATCTACTAATTCTCCAACCTGAGCAACTTTCTCCTCCGCATTTTTTGAAGTTTGTTTCGCAGACGTTTGCAGATCCTCTTTATTCAGACTCTCTCGCAATGCATTAGTTTTCGTTTCATCATTGGGAACATTGCTTAGTGATAATTTTAATAAATCAACCACACATTTTGCTTCCACTTCACCAGCCTGTGAACCATTATTATCGGAGCCCACTTTTGAATTCGTGTAGCTGAGTTTTTCAACAGAGTCCTGAATGATTTCGTCATGAGCCTTTAAAATCACTTTTTCTGAGATTTTCTCAACTTGTCCAGTCTCAATTGAAGAATCGTCTCCCTTATCTTTTACTGAGCTGGTTCCTGACTTTTCACCATGAGCTTTAGTTTCATAAACCTCTAATTGTAATGGCTTGGATGAACGCTTGTCAACTTGACAGTCATCGGAGGTTTTCGTTTTTACATGTTTTGACGACGATATATGATTTGTTTTGCCAACCTCATTAGGTGATGATACGGTTTGACATTCATCAGCCACAATCATTGGCGATGAAGATATTGTTTGGTCAACCTTCACAGTTGTTTTTGATTTTACAGCTTCAACATGATGCGATGACAATTTCTGTTTTTGAATCGTGTCAGCTGGTATCCGAGGTCCGAGTTTCTTGGACGATTGTTTCTGCAGTTTCACTGTTTTTGGCATTACTGTAGTTTTCTCCACCGCTGTTTCAGAAAAGTTTGAATTTGATTGGCCTGGTAAGTGTTCTATTGTTTGCACTACCACTTTGCGAGTAAGATCTTGAGGTTTCAATTTTGAATTTTTAGCACTGTCTTCCAATGACGTCTGTCGCCCAGCTGGTTCAATTGAATCTTGAGAGTTTCCAGTTTTGCGTCTTTCAAGAACCGGTGAAACCAATTTCGATTGTTCAGTTTTTATCAAAGTTGAGAATGTTTTTGGCAATTCTGATTCAATGTTGTTAACATTTTTTGGAATCAATACATTAGATTTTTCAACCCTCACTTCTGACTGACAGTTTATTAATTCGTTTTTGCCATTTTGGGACAACTGCTCATGTTTAAAAACATTAGCTTCAACCGCAGTATTAACTGGAACAAGTTTTGGTTGAACAGTGACTCCAGGGGATATGATCTCTTTCCCTTCATTAATATGGACGGATTTAGTTTTTTCCATTTTGCACGAAACACTCGTTTGTTTGCCGCAACTCTCTCTGTTTGTATTTTGGGTTGTAGTAGGTTTTCGTTGTTGCACATCGTCCAAAGAAATGGCTTTCGATTTATTGGTAGTACTCAATGATATCATGTCTTTAGTCATATCCTTAGGTGAATCGGACTTCTTTTCAATCTCAACAGCAGTTCCTGTCTCAGGTTTTTTAGAGGAATCATCTGTCAGCTTAGATGAACTTATTAACGAATTAACGGCCTCAAAAACTGGATGTTTTTTGAGAGCATCATTTCGTTCAATCTCACTCTGCTCCGGTATTTTTAAAGACGGTGTATCACTTTCTTTGTTATTGGACAAACAAAACATTGGTTGGGACCCATCGTTAATTTCATTGAGGGAACCCTTCTCGTCGATTGACCGGTAGATATTGGAAGTCTTATTTCCTGAGGAGGTATGATTTATAGATTTTTGATATTGGACAGAAATAGATAGAGAGTTACCACCTTTCATGTTTGTCATACTACACGTATCACTCAATATACAATCGAGCTCACTACGCAAGTTGTTTTCATCTTCAGACTTTTGAGGAACCATTGTGGGTGACATAGTTTTTATAGTAATGTCAGATGAAACAAGAGCTGCGGATTCCTTTCCACTGGAAATCTCAGGAATAATATCCGAAATGTCTCTAGATTTGACTGATTTCAGATCTACCGAAGAAATGGGTAATGACACCTTGAATTCTTGGGTCGATTTAAATTTTATGGAAGGGACCTTCGCTGAAGTAGATCCCAGAATTTTTTCTTGGGCTTTAATTTGAGGAGACTTCTTAGTTCTCATATTTTCGATTGTTTGAGGCACAGATTCTTGGACACCATTAACCATTTCTTGTGCTACGTTGGCAATTATTGTGGTAGTTTTCTTTAAAGACGATGAAGTTTCTGTTGAACTGCAAATTATCTCCTTTTTGACATTTCCATGATCAATAGATGGAGCAGGAACTGAACTGCAATTGGAAGAAACCTTTTCTATGGATCTTACACCGCATGTATCAAGTAGTGATCGAAGGTCGGGGAGTGATTTAAACTCTACGTTAGGGCTAATCGGTTCATTTACAGTAACATCAGTTTGATTTGAATTCAAGCCTTTTTCACGACTACCGGATACTTTCTTCCGAGTCGAAAGCATATTTGGAGGCGCATTAGTAAATTCAACAATACAATTTGGGCCAGATAGTGAGTTATGACCTAGATTCACGCTGCGCAGAAAATCACGAACAAATCCCTTATCAACTCTACTATTACTTCTAGACTTTACATCAGGGACTCTGGTTTTCTTGGGAGGAGAAATGATGCTTGTTTTATGGAAAGTTTTGTAAACTTTGGGTTCTTCAGTTACTGGCAACAACGGGAAACCTCCCTCGCAGCCAGTAGTGATAGGTAGATCACCACTAGTGGAATCTGTAGGGGTAGTACGATTACTATAAATTTCGTTCATATAAGCAGGTATCTGATTAGAAATATCAGGAGTAAAGCTTGGAACAATTTTATATAAACTGTAATTATACTCCTCTTGAGACGTTGTTTCCTGTATGGTTTCAGGGACAATATCTAACGTGAGTTTTTTAGTTGATTTAGAAAGTTCCTCTCCCGCTGCAGAGGCAAGAGTAGATGAAGTAGTTTTGACACCTTTTTTAGAAGAGTTGGAGGGTGGTTGTTCGGGCTCCAATTCTGGAGGACTATCGAAAATCTGATCTTCTACCGGAGGAGTAGGATCATCCGCTCGAACCAGTTTAGGCATACCACAGTCTTGTGAGTCAAGGGAGTCGTTCTCACTAAGTATGGAATCTCCAGAGTAAGGCATTACGATTTGATTTTTGACAACATGGCCGTATTTTCCACAGCAGGAAGAGAGGATTGGTCTCTGTGAGGTAGACGCCACTAATTGGCATATAGGAGAAGACATCGAAGAGGATCGTTCAATTCCTGTTGAATTCGGCACTTTGGCCACGTCAGGCGAAGACATCTGTACAATTTCTATTGAACTGTCTTCAGGCAAAGGGGCAGCGAATTCCTCAGGGGGACTCGCCGTTACTTCGTCCATCATCCCTTCTGACATAGGAACAATATGTAGGTTGCTACATCCAGGACTAACGTGTTCGGGCGACTCTTCCGCACTAATTTCAGAGGTTGCCGACTCGTAATAACTCTTGCAATCTTTCAACTCTGACGAGTTTCTCATATCAAAACCCATGATTGATTCTTCAAAAAACGTGGATTCCTCCTGGAAAGTGTCGATGACGTTTTTACTCATTTCGTTAGGCGCAGATGTCATGTGCAGAGCCTCGTCTACCTGAAAAGCTTGAACATCCAGCTTCTCTTGAGGTAAAACGTCAAGCCCATATTCATTGGCATCAGGATTAAGCCGATTAGAATTGTCCTTATCCACAGAGCTCGAGGACTGTATTTCAGTCCTGATAACCACTTCGTGGGAGTAAGAAGACAAATAGTCGTGAAAGTCATTTTCAAGTAAACCTTCGTCCCATTGCCCCCCGTAATTTTCATTAGATCCGTCAATCGCAGTTCTAACGGCACCCCGACCAGAAGGAACGACATCTCTAGGAATACTAAGGCTTGTGGGTGCGGAGTTTTGTTCCGCCTCCGAAATTCCCAAAAACTCAAATACCAATTCATCTATCATCTGGGGAGGAGGGAGATTACTGGAATCTTCCAGTTGATTCGAACTGCCCCTTGAATCCTCCTGGCCTGATGGGCTACGGGGTTCCACAAGTTCTTCATTTTCAGACGACTGATGAACACCATCGTCCCTCCCTTCCAGGAACTGGGTAAATTCATTCATTGACGCCTGCATTTGACTTTCACCCACCTAACCTCTGAAGTCATGCCATCATTATAATCTTTCCGGGATTCATGATGAGAAGAAAAAGTAAAACTGATACTTACGATAACGGAGGGAGAACTCGATGAAATAGGGAAACCATTACAACTAGACCACGGCTCGTTATGTTTGTTGGATTGAGTCACACACACGAACATTTGGGAAAAACAACTTCATTTTCTGAACCCTACACTACGAATTACTTAACATTGAACACAGACACTACTGATTTCACTAACAAAATCAGCTAAGATAAAAACTATTTACTTATAATATTACGGACAATATTCACAGGTTACTTCAATGGAGAATGCTTAAAGGGCTAAACTCGACTGAGACTGCCATAAAAGAAGGTTGATCAAGGCACCCACGAAAGAAAACAGCTAGAAAATGACTTCACTGTTATAACAGTTGAAGATGACGGCCCGAGGAATTTAGCGCTAACAGTCATGGATCTAGGTGAGTTCATGCTAACAGTAGGTGGATAACCCGCGAATTTCAAATTATTTGTCGTAGTGCTTAGCTGAGGAAAGCTCATTAGGAAAGCGTTGTAATTTTGCAAGAAATCGAAAATTTACCTTCCCAAAATTGTCTTGGGATGTGTGGATTAGCTCCTTGATTGAGCTAATCCTTGACTATGAATTTCCTAGCCGTCGGATTCATAGTAGCAAGAGCGTTCCTGCTGACATATCAATCACATTTCGTTCAAATTATAATTAAATAAATTATAAATGGGGGAAAGGGGGGGGGTTAAGTATAGGATTCAAGACGATGCTCAACGAATATTATCGCGATTGTATGAAAAGCGCTATAGAGCTTCGATAATATCTATATTTGTATGTTTCTTCCGAAACTATTCAGTTATTTCAACGGTGAGAGAAAAATTATGTAACACGAATTCTCATCTGCGTATTAGCAAAGTGGTTTTGTTAAAACAAATAATATAACTTTGGAGAGACTGAAAATTTTCAATCACATGTTGAGTTTGTAAATAGCTACATAAATATTGGGTTGTACTCGATAACTATTTATTTGAAATGCGATCTCTACAAAAAACAACCACAGAATTTAATTACTGATTCGTTTTTCATTTCAGCCCCTCAATTCCACTCTCTAGGTTCATCAAAAGCATTGCAGATATCTCAGGACCATTCTTAAGTTTCATTAGTTGGGCCAAGTACTTGGTGGTTTGGGATAAAAGCTACAGAATGCGCAGGGTCGGTTTTTTTAAGTCCCTCTTACCTGGGGATCTGAAAATCGCTCCAATCTCTTGAAATCTGACATGAGCTTATTGAGATCCCTGAAGGGGACTACAAGAGTTCACTGAAATTGGTGCAGGGAAATTGGAGAAGCAAGGAATGAACTCTCCATTCTTTAGCATGTACGTATAATAAAAGAACTACGTCACATCTACAAATCACCTTAGTGTAGGAACAAATCAATGGCAGAAATATAAAAAACTACTAAACTAAACGCAATGCACTTCATCCGCGCTGGGGTGCAATCTCCACGCAAATGCATAACTTTATACTAGTTCCCTTCTCGAAGAAGTGGCCAAATACAACCAAAGAGCAGTGAAGCGGCTGAGAGTGCACTTGAGGGCCATAAGTAAAGGGTTAACAAAGAGTTCACCAATCCTGTAGGGATGGAAGCTTTAGCCTGGCTGGCGGCTCTTAACACTTAAATGCAGCAGGATGTGAAATCACAATAGTTCTAATGATACTTCACCCAATCGGGCGTTCATATAGTGCCTGACAATTCTTAACACAGGAGATTCCGGTCTCGTTATGGGGAGACAAAAGTGTCACTATTAACACTAATTACTGAATTCACTGCAATTTGAGACTAGTTCACCCAAAATTCACCGTTGATCTGACAATAGTTCACTGTGTACGTATAACGTTACCAAGACTGGTCACAGGCAGACTTCTCACACAGCTGGAGAGGGTCTTCACTACTCGGAGGCAAATATACTTCTGGCGCAGTCTGGAAGGGCACTCTGGCCAGGCCCAAAAAGTTCTATATATAGGTATATATTTAAATTCTTTCTTGAAATGTAAACCAACAAGAGTTGAAGGGGAGACAAATCAGTATCCTTTTCTTGATCGATTACAAAGGGTCATAATCTAACATAGGTAATCAACTGAAAATTGTTTGCCACGAATAAGAGTTAGCTATCATTATACCCTTAAAGTGCTCATAATTTAAGTATTTCATGAAAATTAGGAAATAAAAGAAAATATTCCTAATGTGAAGGATTGGAATGAGTTCAGGGTGCATGAATGAGATTTTAAAATTATTTAGTTGCATCGTGAATACTGGATTTTCAAAAACAAATGTTCAGCTTGGTAGCATAACTTCCTTATAGCGTTCAAGTTAACAAGAAAATAAAATGCCTTATAATGGGAGCAACACAGGTGAGTCGGCACAAGTGGGGCAGACGATTTCTGGGGGCTGAAGGACAAGGCGAGGGTGTGTAGAAGATTCTGCGCTGATATTCTCGATCACCACAATCGATGAGCGCAGAGCCGAGAATCGATCTGTATATCGATAAAATTGAATCTCCGTTTCAGAATTTAGGATGCAACTGTACGCCCCTGTTATCTACATATATCTGCCAGCTATTTACTTCATAATAAGCTTATGCGCGTATAGCCTTGCTTGTAACCTACATTCCCTGCGCAATAAATTCCAAAAGTAGGTCGAACTTCTTAGATGTTCGATTCGATAATAAACAAATCAAAATAGAATGAATTTTCATCAATACTAACTGATTCTTGGTGTATAACTTCTTGTCTTCATGAGTTCTGAACGTTAGTCATTATGGAAACGGTATCGTAAAAATTTAATGTTCGTTTACTCAGGCACGTCGTTGACGGCAGTAGATGTCGGTGGGTAATGACCAGGAACATCAATAAAATAAACAGTGCCAACTACAACCCACAGATTGCCTCAGGAATAATTTTTTTTAATGAATATCATACGAGCCATTCAGTGCGTATAACTTTTTCGAGTTGAGGTAAATAGACGAAGGAAAATGACTCGCGTCGACTAATGAAGAGGGGAAGGGAGGACCCGATAATTTTAGACCTCTACTCAAGAAAAGAAAGGCCAAGCGGGTTCGCCATGTTTCTCCTTGGACCCTGTTACTACTTTCATAAAAGTCGATCGCGAGACACCTCATACTTCTGTGCAAGCGTAATAATTAGATGTCATTCTCATTCCAAGAATGTTTTCTGGATAAAACCTCTAATTCGACGGCCATAAAACGTCAAAAGTTGAATAATTAGGTTTCTTCATAATATAATCATTTGCAGTATTATAGTAGCTTGTATTGCACTCAAACTCGTACACATAGTTCGATCATGTAGCCACTGATTTTCCTTGGGTAACCTTCCGCTCTGTTACACATTGGTAACCTAGCTTTCCAGTTCTATTTGTCTTTCTGAACACCTTTTTCAGATATCATTATTTTTATGTTTAGTTTAATGTGAGACCCGTCGCCACATGATGTTTCGGAACCTGTTGAGTAAGCATTGTTATTCCTTTTCAATTAATTTTTAGAACAATTGGGTTCCGTATTATAGTGACAACCGAAATTTCATGACTACCCAAACATGGAGTTGGTCACAAGATTACTGCTTCCCGGAGACAAGTTTTTAGCAAGAGAAATAGTTCGCAAGATTCTACATTACTGGTTCCCAACTTGTTAGAATTTGACTCGCACTCTTGGATGTCACAGTTCCTATCAAGGGCCGGCTGGATTCAAGAGGTTTTTGAGGGTACTAAATTCCAACATTTTCGCATGTTTTTTGTTGTTCGAATGAGGGTTTTTTTGGCCCTTTCTGCACACAATGTTGCAGTCATCACCGACCACTCAAACTTCTTCAAAAGAATCTCATCTGTATAGAAAACTAATTGCAGATTCCTAATTTATGCTCAATTTAAGTCTAAACCCTTTTTAACCCTTAATCTGTGACATGATGAGCAAAAATCACATTTTAAAATCTTTTATCTTGTAGTCTTTTCTCTACTCTCTCCAAAAAGTCCATGCAAAAAAATCGGAGGTGGCATTATGAAAGCTTGGACTTTTCTGAACAGAATGAGAGATTTGAAATAAGAGTGCTTCAATTTTTTAAAGTTTGAAACGAAAAATCGGGGAAATTGATGGGTACGCTCTACAGAAAATTTTCTCTAGCGACTGTGTCAAGAAGAAAATCAACGAAATGTTTATCAGATCTCTTCCTCGTCAACACAAATGGCTGACTAACATTTCAAAGATTACAGGTTACAAATTTCTGATGGGTTGAAAAAGTTATGGATGGAGTAATTGAACTCGTAAACATAAGTTGAATGCGAGTATATATTGGTTTATTATTCAATAATAAACATTTATCGCTCTTGAAAAAAAAAAAAAAAAAAAATAGATTGTAAAATTTCATGGTTTACGTTTCAAAGGGTGTAGAATCCAAATTTGCAATAAAAATTTTTCCGTCCGTCCGCCGTACGTACGCACGTTTTCTCCCAAACGGCTGGAGCAAAAAATTTGAAATTTTCAGGAAAAATCCATGTTGGTCTGACAACGCTCTAATTCTTTAGCCAGCTCTCTCACTTAATTTAAAGTGCCCTTTAAAGGTTGTCAAAATATTGTAAAATCCCTAGAAACCTCAAAAAAAGTCAAGGCGGCTTAAATTTGGACTTTTTAAAAAAGAACTTTCCATGAGGAATCGAATGAGCCCCTCCCCAGGTCCGTAGCTCAAACCATTCCCGATGTATGGCCCGATTTATGGTGCCAACATTTGCATCCACATTCACTACATCACGAGGTTACAAACAACAGGGTTTTTTTGTTTTGATCGCAGTAACCTAGTGATGTAGTGAATGTGGATACTCTTAATAAGGAAAATGTCACGGATTGAACAAACTGTCCTAAGTTTATTGTATTGAGAAATATGTACTAATTTATCTGTTAAGGTTAAATGAAAGTTACCTACTAAATTTAAAAATCAACCTTCCAGCTCTTATGAATTTGCAAGACAAATTTGCAAAGTTTTGGGTAATAATCACGGTTGCGGCGATCAGCTGTGTGAGCCGTGTGGCTAATTCATTTTCAGTTCGCTAAAGATGTGAATATCTATGAGATAACGTCTTATCAATAATATCTTATTCACATTATGAATAAGATATTGATTTCACTAAAGACATTTTATTTGAGGCCTGAACGCCTTTTATTGCTGCCGTTTTATTGTTTGTATTTGTGCGGACAAGAAATTGGAATAAAACTGTCACTGTCTTGCTCGATAAAAAAGTTTTATTGAATTGATCTGAAATTTGTCCTTGGTAATATTGATCGCCTACAGAATTTTGTGTAATAATCATGAGCAGCGAAGTACCCTTAATAGGCAGTGAGAACCCTGGGCTGTGAAGTAATTTCTTTCCGGTTCACTAAAGTTAATGACATTTTCTGTGGAAACTGTAGGTCTTTTATTGTTTGTATTTTTTATGATCAATCATCCAATTAGGAAGTATTGGAGGATAAATGAGCAAGTGAATAAAAAGGACTTGAGCTTAACTTTTGTGTTACAATGATGAATATGAACCCCTCACCCAGGCAACGCCGGGTAAACCGGCTGAAATATTATATATATATATTTCATAACCACATTCTTTTTCGGCATTGAGAAGATGAACCAAATTCTAAAAGATCTCTACCCACTCCTCTCTGCTAATTCGACCACAAAAAAGGTTTTCTCAGAAGTACCGTCAATGTCCTATCGACAGGCCTCGTCAATCAGTAGATTTGTCTCATTTAGACATTTTGTCTCATAGACGATCGGATAGAGCTGTTGCTCTGGTGCTCTTGGTGGTGTTCCACCTGCAAGAGGTCTACACCCTTGTGCCAAGAGACGGTGTAAAGTTTGCCCCATAGTTGTCGAGGACGAGCTGTTCTCATCAGCCAACAACCCCAACTCGTACGAATGCAAAGGATCGGCTGAATGCCAAACACCAATGTGTGTGTTCGAGTTGACATGTATGAAATGTCCTGCATTTTACGTTGGCAAGGCTGAGACAGCTCTAAATCTCAGGGTCAACAACCACAGGGCAGGAACGCAAGTTTGCCTGTGAGCCGTCATACCACAGCGCGTGGTTTTGGCATCAAAATTCTGAAGAAAATGAAACCTGAAGAAAACAAAACTACGCTGCTTCACTCGGAGAAAGCGCATAGCAATGCGTTGGGTGCGTACGATCCTCCAGGACTAAATATTAAACGTTAACAGGGCAACAACATTTCTCCACGGCAAACAATATCTCCACATCAGCACAAAAATTTCCCATTACAGTTATTTTTCCCGTACTTTGAAAAAGGCTAAAAGCCGAAATATAAAAATTAGTATTGTTATGTGAATTGTTGTTGCTACACATTTATAAATATGAATATAAACAGGTTGTCCAACGAGGTGTCCCCCCCCCCTCCCTCCTAAAATGGTTATTTTTGGAATAAAAAAAATTTGTTTTTTAAATAGCCTTTCGTGTTTGCTATGTTTGTTTGTTTGCTATATTTGCTATGTTCTGTAGTTACCTAACTATTCCTACCAACACTCTTTACCACTTAACGACTGATGCTGCTGATTCATTATTTTCCTAGCATGATCTGCGGAGTTCATTCACATCATCATAAAAAACTCAACACAGTGTCTGGGGAGACACATCTCATTGTACAGGAATGATAACTGTTATTTCCACATGACATCTGAACGAAGGTGTTGCAGCCTGCTAATGAAGTTGGCTTTATTTTCCTAGGCTCTTGTGGGAGGCTTGGTTCGTCACTTTCCAAATGTGTTCCGTCAGTGCTGCCGCCAGCGAGATGTATTTTGTCTCATCCTGGAACTAGTATTCTTGAAAGCAGTGCTGTCAAAACCCTGCGTGAATTTAGTGTTCTTCACACATCAACAGCAACTATCCAAAACAGGTTAGTACTTCTCAGAAAAAAACTTGGCACGTTGTACTTCACAGAAAACAAATAATTAAAATAATTACTAAAATACTTTTGTTTCAATCCCCCTTCTAAATAAGTAAGTTTTTATGGCTTACCCTGTACTTTCTAATTTCGCACAATGAATCAAATGATCCCGGTGTAAGTTTATGTTGCCAAGAAGAGGGTTTCATCCATTTCGACAGTGTGTGATCCATGTGGTTATCTCGAATGACTCGTGAATTTTAACGCTTATTAGTATGTATGAATGTCTATATCATTCCAGACGACAACTCTTCGTATGATTGAGATAAAAACTTGGTTCTTTCCCAAAAAAATCTAGCATTCAAAAGGAAAGATGTGTTTGTTGAATAGCCGTATCCTCGAAGTATTCAAATTTCGATACAATCTAGGAAAATTAGCTCATATGATTGTGCTGCTTGACTGGAACTTTTGGTTTATTATTCAATAATAAACCATTTTAATCGCTCTTGAAAAAAAAAAAAAAAAAAAAAACCCCCCCCCCCCCCCCCCCCCCCGAAAATTTCATGGTTTACGTTTCAAAGGGTGTAGAATCCGAATCTACAATAAAAAAATTTCCGTCCGTCCGCCGTACGTCATACGCCGTACGCACGATTTCTCCCAAACGGCTGAAGCAAAGAATCTGCAATTTTCAGGAAAAATCCATGTTGGTCCGACAACGCCCCAATTCTTTAGCCCCTTTAAGGGTTGTCAAAGTTTTGTAAAATCCCTAAAAACCTGAAAAAAAAGTCAAGGCGGCTTAAATTTGGACTTTTTTTTTTAAGAACATTCCATGAGGAATCGAATGTGCCCATCCCCAGGTCCGTAGCTCAAACCATTCCCGATGTATGGCCCGATTTATGGTGCCAACATTTGCGTTATTTTGGTTTATTATTGTTTTTGTTTTGATATCAGTAACCTAGTGATGTAGTAATGTGGATACCGGAGTGAACTCCTAAAAGGCTTTGTAGCCGATACAACGGGTTGAAGCATTGTGAAATGCATGAAACGCTGCAAATTCTCTCACTGGGGTTTGGGTTTATATTTGTTTTTGTTTCGATAGCACTAACCTAGTGACGTAGTGATGTGGATACTGGAGTGAACTCCTAAAAGGCTTTGTAGTCCATACACGGGTTGAAGTATTCTGATAACCATTAAAAAAAATACGCTGCAAATTCTTTCACTGGGGTTTATTATTCAATTGGCTTGCGTTAATGATTTGAATTTCTACTAAGCTTTGGAGTGTGCGTGTTTCACAGGTGATAGAGCTATTATTGAATTTCAGGAGGCACACAAATATGATCAACTGATCAATCCAAATAGGTATTTTGGTTGAGAACAGATTTACGTGCTCTATGCATATCTCCTGAAATTCAATAATCGCTCTGTCACCTGCGAAACAGGGACACTCCAAAGCATAGTAGAAATTCAAATCATGAAAGCTAGCCACTGAAAGAATTTGCAGCGTTTTTCAATTGAAGTGAATTTTTGAATAATCGTGAACTGCATTAGTGAAATTATCATTTTAATTATTCAGGTCTTTATTGGCTTCCAAGACTCCTGAACTGAATTCAGCCCGATCTCTAACTAAGTACTCACTGCAGAAAGGGAAACGTAAATCTGTGAAAGTTGTACTCGAGAAATTTTACCGCCTTGATTGGTAAGTTCAGTTTAATACTATATTGTATAGTAATCGTGACTGCTTAAGAAAATTTTCAATATTAATTTAATTTTATTAAACCCTCATACTCATGAAACGATCTTGTGGAATGGTATGTACATTGACCACCAATTCTAGTCAGCATCAACACTATCCAATTTTTTAATTAATGAAATATTTTAAGTGAATCATCAACTAGCTAATAACTTGGTTGACTTTTTGATGACAGTCATGCACTGGCAAGCTCCTGAAATAGTTGAATCAAAATAGCATAATGTCACCGAATCGAGACCATTATAATAAAGTATAGTCTTGTATAGATTAAATGTCCCCTATATCACATTTAAAAAGTGAAAACAATGCTTCTGCTACCTTGGTAGACTCGGAAGCAAAATGTTCAAGTAGTTAGGTAGTTATACGTTTAGAAAAACGTGTGTGCTTGATTCTCAGTAATTTACAATTGGAATAATCATTTTGTGCAGGGGAATTTGGATCAGGACGAAGTGCGGAAGGCACAAGAAGATCTACAAAAAGTCTTCAGCGAGACGAAGAAGGCTGAGGCAGCATGTCTTCACCAACGCAACTCAAAGTTGGCTTCTTGACACTATGGTTACCAGGTAGTCAAGCAAATACATTGAAAAGTATAATTAATCTAAACTTAATATGAAGAGGAAAGAGTGATTTTTCGTTTGTTACAATTTAACTCAAAAAAACGATTCGTCCATGTCCAAAATTCTTTAAGCAAAAAAACTATTCGTCCCATTTCCAAAATTCTTCAACCATTATGCAAGTTCGTTACTCAGTAACATGGGCTAACATGGGGTATCATCCTTATTAGCTAATCTAATACTTATTTTTTAATTTTTACGAAAGTTTCTTTTCTCTTTAGAACTGAGCCTGGTATCACGGTATGAACGTTCCTGTTGAGGTGAACCCAAGGAAGATATAAACGGTTGTGCAATTATCTGATGGAGGCTGTATTTCAAATGAATGCATATGTGCTCAATGAATCTAAATTTTCAAATGAATGTGTATAATTTTTGAAACAATCAAATAAATAAAGGTGTTGTTGAATGAAATCTGACGGCGCTATATTGAGGCATTCGCAGGTAGTCAACAATATCACAAAATATGCTCGCCACTACTTAGTACGCGCGTCCTTAGTGAATTCGTCAAGTTGTGTTATCGTCGATCGATTTTCCAATAAACCATGACAACTGAGTTCAGACGAAATGTTGGATAATTATTGGAAATCACGAACGACACGCTACATTTGGGATAATCAAATCCATTTGATTTTTCCCAAAATAGGACTCTGAGAAGTTTACAGCTGTTCTTCGTCAAGTTGTGTTTCTCAAGTTGTTTATTTATCTTGTTTCAATAGTGTTTACGAGGTTTCTCAGAGAAATGTTGGAGCAGCTAATTATTGAAACACGAAAACGACCCTCATTTGGGATAAAAGAAACCCTCATTACAAAATAGGACGAAGAGTCGAAGCTGCTGGGAGGAAGTCAGCAAGATTATGAGAATCCCCAGAATGAATTCTGGTGTTATCGTCTCCACCAAATAATCGAATCTTGTTACTTCGCATCTTGGAGCATCGCCCGCTCATAGGACACTAGCGGCGTTTTCCTGCTGTAAACGCTGGCACTCGCGTAAATCGCTGTAACGCTGAAATCGCCCAACTCCCGCTCACGTAGGACGAGGCCTTAGGAAAGTGAAGTCGCTTTGATAACTATGATATGAAGTCAGTCAAGTTAACAAGGGTGTAAGAGCAAGCTAAAAATGAAGGAGAGAACTGACTCCAGACTCTGTTATCCAAAAATGGGAAAATTTTGTTTGGAGGGGAGGTGAAGAAAATTTAGAGTGGGGAATCGCGGGGAGCAGAGAGAGGGGGATAGTAGAAACCAATCAGGGATGGGGTTACAACTACCCCGGGAAACCCCAGGAAGCTAGGGAGGAGACTGTGGGTGACTGACCGTTTGCCAGAAAAAAGGGTGGCTTGGGAAAAACCAACGGCAAAGCAGCTTGGGGAATTTGGGGTCCATTAAAGGCTTTAAATATTTTTACATAGGAACAGGTTTCACCGACAAAGAGATATCAACAATGGCGAGTATGGTCCTGTTAGCTGCAGGCGTTGAAGTCGAGTCAAATGTGGTTTTCAAGAGGTAATGACCCAAACACCGAAAAACTCTTCATGGTCCAAAACCATTTCAGATACATCTGAACAGTTCCATTTTTCCATTTCGTTGTTATGTGGATATGAGTATGGACAAATTGTTGTCAGTAGACAGGAAAAAAAAGAAAAATAAATTGGTGTTGAAATTAATTTTACTTTTTCACCAAAATGCTGGTCGGAGTCAACATTCTAGGGGTCCGACTGTAGTCTGATGTTAATAATAATTAATAGGATAGTAAAAAATAGACTTGAAAGATAATTAATCATTGTTCTGATCGTTATGGTGGCGGTTTGCAATGAAATATATCATATCAGTATCTTATTGTGATATTAAATTAGACCCAATCTCAAGGGTTATGACAAAATTATACTGACTTACGAGGCAATAAAGGAACGTAATGTTCAAAACTATACAGTTGCGAAACCCGTCTCCCCTCTGGTTTGCCCTTTGGCTCCCGGGCTCAAACTGCTGGCTTCTTTTTGAAGTTCCCATCTGGTTCAGGGATCCTTAGTGTGGTCTGAAAATCAGGTATCCATTATTGACTCCCAATCCAATGTGACTGGATTCATTTAGAAGTAGTTTACATCCTCTAAACTTCCTGGGACATCCCAAATCAAGGAAAGTATATTAAAATACAGTGTAAAATAACAGAATGAACCAAAAATCAGATGCGAAGTTTCCTACAACATTGCTTATTTTTAATATTTTATATTTGGTATTGTTATAGTTCCTTGCAAGAAAGAGAAATATTATTGAACTGATTGCAAGGGTTTTTAGAAGAATGTTCAATTCAGCACTCTGGTCTATAATAAAATTATGAAAACTTATTGTATCTAACATGGTTTTATTTGCTTTACTGAATATTAGTTAAGTTGGCAAGTGAATAAAAAGTTGACTGTTTTTTATTCAGCTTTTTTATTATCTCAATGTTCCACTAATAACAATGACCTAATTGAATGTGCAGGTATTGGAGGCGGCCCAAATTCTATCCTGATGACCCTTACAACCCCTACCACAAAAGGGAGGAGTTCCCAATGACAAGGAGAAGTCCACAAATCCCTGTAGCTTCCTGAGATAGTGCCACACTTGATGTAATTATGTACAGTCACTCACAATAAAGATTGCTATTTTGTATTCAATACAAATAACAATGTCGTCTTCATGTGTCATTCATAAAAGTTAAATCCTTTCTGTTATGCCTCATCTCACAAATTATTAATTTGAAATTTCCATGGTAGAAACTGAAAATTAAATTCCTAGCCTAAATGTGAAAAGGATTTCTCTGTAGTTCACATAATTTCTTCTGAATAAATTAATATTACTTTAGTCTTTAATTATCGCAAGTGTAACTATTTAATTCTTCTGAGTTTTATTCCCTTTTTATGTTAGTTTAATGTTTAGGTCAACAGAGCATGTCTGCATAGAGCAGGTGTGGTGGTGAGGCCATCTAAAAATGTTCATCAGCAGAGTGGGGTACTCAACGAAAATATCTTAACTAAGCGCTCCTTCAAACCCCTTAAACTTGTAGGCATGGGCGCCCGCAGGGGGGGGCATCGCCCGCCCCCCTTGAAAATCAGGATAGTATGCATAAATTGGTAAAATAAATTCAAATGAAATATGTTCCATATTGGCTGACGAGACAATGGATATTTCGTGGTTGGAACAATTGTCCCTTGGTGTTAGATATTTTGACACCTCCGACAAATGTATCAAGGAGGATTTCCTAGGTTTTACACCTTGACAGGATGGTTTGGATGCTGAAAATGTAGTAATTGCAATCATCTCTACATTAACATCATGGGGTTTAAACTTAAATAAAGTTGTAGGACAGGGCTATGATGGATGTAGTACAATGGCTGGTCATATTACTGGTGTACATAAAAGAATCAATGGAATCTGTATTTCCATTGCTCTAGCCATAAGCTCAATTTAGTCGTCAGTGATTTGTATAGGCTACCACAAGTTAGAAATACTGTTGGAACAGTAAAAGAGGTTATCAAGTTTTTTCGTGAAAATGGACAGAGGAGAGCGATTATTGGGACACTGCAGAAACTGTGTGAAACCAGATGGACTGAAAAGTATAAAGCAATAAGAAAGTTCAATGAACAGTTTATTGGTATAGCTCAAGCTCTAGAAAAGTTATCTATGGAAAGAAATAAGGACACGAGGCAGAAAGCATTTCAACTCCTCTGTGCTGTAACAACATCATTCTTAATATGTATGCAAGTAATAGATGTGTACTCCAGTAAACTTGAAATCGTAACTCAAATGCTGCTGCTGTTAAATTTGTAGTCTTAGACCATCTATAACTCATCGAGGCACCTTCTAAGCTTGTTAAATATATCTCTTTAAACCCTACATAGCATTTCTTGTCTTGGGGATGAAAATCTTTCGACTATTTCTTCATTGGAAATAGACTGAACTAAAATAGACTTTGTCTGCAGCTAGAACCGCTAGATTGGACGACCATGAGTCTCCCATAGCTAAAATAAAATACAATTGCTAGGTTCACTATCATTTACGTTCTATCTAGTGATGTCATATATTTTTGAATGTCGTCACGTTAAACACTTTTTCAATCCACCTCGACCCCCCGACAAATTTTTGTTAACAAGGCAATAAATGAGGATGGTGAAGCAGAAGAAGCCTTATCACCGCTGACGTTTGTTGAAGCAGAAGTCTTATCACCGCTGACGTTTGTTGATCAATGATAACGACTGATACGTAAATTTTGTGAGAAGATAAAACTAAAACAAACGATTATTAAATCTCCATTTGTTTTGCCTCAAAAATCCAATTTAGGAGGAGTAATTTAAGTGCCTCTTTGAATAAATTACTCTAATCGGAACTAAAATATGATCGCTCAGAACTAAAATGTTATGTAATGTTATGTTGTAATGAATTTTGTTAAATGCTGAGGACAGTAAGAGTTGTCGCATGCATTCAGCCTTTTCTATAGACTAGATTTGGTACCTGACAATAATTTTTGCAAGTTGGTTTGCATACGATTGAGAGTATTTAGTTGCCTTCGTGATTAGGACGTGGCTGGTGGTTGTGAGGTTACCTTGATTCCAACGTGTCAAGTTCTCCAACTTTCACTTTCGATTGACATCTCAGAAGACAGTAAGTGGCTGCATTTTAAATAAAATATTTATCTTATTTAATGGTAAATATTGGAAACCATTTATCGTTCCTCAATCTTGTGAAATCTGTTCCGATGTAGTTTCGAGCTCACTCCCAAATGTTTCATATCACAGTTATTTGTCGAACGCTTTATCTAAGGTTGTGATGGGCTGCATGACTATAAAATTAATCACCAGCTGGATTATTATACCTACATTTTATGTTGTTTGCACCTTGTCTTATACAAAACCAATGAAAGTAGTTTGTTACACAGATTGGAGATATCAAAAATGCAGGAAGCCATCAATAAATATCCCAGGAAAAATGACGTTTACATCCAATATGGGACAGCAGGATTTCGTGATAAGTAAGTACATATCCGTAATAGAATTTGATACACAAAGGGCTCAACAGAACAATAATTTAGTAAAACAGAAAGATGAAGTAGAGAAAGGTATTACTAATAATTGCATATCAATTATGAAACGATAGTTTTGGTTTATTATTCAATAATAAACCATTGTTATCGCTCTTGAAAAAAAAAAAAAAAAAAAAATTTCATGGTTTACGTTTCAAAGGGTGTAGAATCCGAATCTGCAATAAAAAATTTTCCGTCCGTCCGCCGTACGCAAGATTTCTCCCAAACGGCTGGAGCAAAAGATCTGAAATTTTCAGGAAAAATCCATGTTGATCCGACAACGCCCCAATTCTTGAGCCGGCTCTCTCAATTAATTTAAAGTGCCCTTTAAGGGTTGTCAAAGTTTTGTAAAATCCCTAAAAACCCCAAAAAAAAAAGTCGAAGCGGCCTAAATTTGTACTCTTTTTGAAGAACACTCCACGAGGAATCGAATGAGCCCCTCCCCAGGTCCGTAGGTCAAACCATTCCCGATCTATGGCCCGATTTATGGTGCCAACATTCGCGTTATTTTGGTTCATTATTGTTTTTGTTTTGATATCAGTCACCTAGTGACGTAGTGATGTAGTAATGTGGATGCTGGAGTGAACTCTAAAAGGCTTTGTAGCCGATACACGGGTTGAAGCATTCTGATATGCATGAAACGCTGCAAATTCTTTCACTGGGGTTTATTATTCAATTTGGCTTGCGTTCATGATTTGAATTTCTACTAAGCTTTGGAGTGTGCGTGTTTCACAGGTGATAGAGCGATTATTGAATTTCAGGAGATATGCATAGAGCACGTAAATCTGTTCTCAACCAAAATGCCTAGTTGGATTGTTCAGTTGATCATATTTGTGTGCCTCCTGAAATTCAATAATCACTCTATCACCTGTGAAACACGCACACTCCAAAGCTTAGTAGAAATTCAAATCATGAACGCAAGCCAATTGAATAATAAACAACAGTGAAAGAATTTGCAGCGTTTTTTTCAGTTGCACATTTTTTTGGGTGATTTCTTTTTGATTTAATTTAGTTTATTGGTATACTTAGGTTTATAATTGCTGCTTTTGTGTAACATCGAATTGAAATTTCAGAGCAGATACTCTGGATCACGTTGTATTTCGAATGGGAGTGCTAGCGGCTTTACGATCTCGAGCCAAAGGTTCGATGGCCATTGGTGTGATGATCACCGCTTCACACAACCCAGAGCCAGATAACGGAATTAAGCTGGTAGATCCGCATGGAGAGATGCTGGAAATGGCTTGGGAAGGCATCGCGTCTCGGCTGGCCAACGTACCCGACTCAGCTTTCCAGGAGGAATTGGCCAAAGTGACCATGGAGACAGGGGTAGATGTCAGTAAGCCGGCTCTAGTTTTCATTGGGCGCGACACGAGGTGAGATACAGTGGATCACATTTCAGCAAGTGGAAATTTTGTTCGCTTGTTCGTCATTTTTCAATTACAAGACAAATAATTTCAGTCCCATAAGGGGCACTATAAATCCTTTGATTCAAACTTTTGAACTCCTAAGAGAATGTTCCATTTTTCAGTACAACAGTTCCTATTACAACCATAACATTCTTGAGTTTTTCAATCTCCATTTTCAGCACTCATGAAAATGCTAAAGAACTGCAAAATGTACAAGAAAAGACGAAACAAATAATGTTATTTAATCCGTCAATCCCATGACCAATCTGTATTAAAACGTAAATGGAGACCTTTGAGCTGTTCCTTCTCGAAGTCACGTGTTTTATTTCACGAGGGGCGTGCAATAAAAAAGGTTTCCTGGGCTATTAAAAATCGAAAACTTCATTTTGTTGAAAAAAATATATTTTATTCAAATTCAGCAATTAATTTTCTATTTTTCTACGTAGTCATCAATTCGATCTAACAATTTTTCGAAGCGTGGTATCCATTTTTTCAAACCTTCCTCGAAGCGTGCCCAAATTGGGGAAGTAGGCGTTGACGGCAGCTGGCAATTCCGCGTATTCCTGAAAGTCCCCCCCAAATTCCTTCATTTTCGGGTCCAATGGGGCGAGGTCAGGGGAGTAAGGTGGATGTGGAAAAACTTCCCATTTGAATTCTTTCAGCACGCAGTTGTTGGGCGCCCACTTCTCTCGGAATCGTGCACTGTTTCGCGCCCGTTCAAGAAACTTGTACGCCACTTGCGAACTTTCTGCACACTGAGAACGTTTTCTCCGTAAACACTGGTTAGTTCTTGGTGAATTTCATTACTGGTTTTGCCTTTTAACGCTAAAAAACGGATTACAGCCCGCACTTCAATTTTGGACACGGTGATCTTCGACATTGTTTTGTTGTTATTGTTGTTACACGGGCCCAGGTTACAACATGATCTACGAAAAAAATGCAGTGTTGCCACAACACCCCAACAGGAGATCCCTCGAAGTTTCGGCTTTCCCCGTTCACATGGCGCCAAAATATTAATGAGCGAACCTTTTTATTGCAAGCCCCTCGTATATTCCTACGTTCGCCCAAGAGTCGTTCGTACAGTACCTACCATAAATACTGAGATTTACTGTTCTTCTAGTTCGATGACAGGAATTAACAAACTTCATGTCGTTAACATGAAAATTTGAAAATTATTTTGAATCATATCTTTTGCGAAATTGGAAAATAGTTTGTGCTAACTCCAGGACCAGCAGTGACCGTCTGGGAGAGGCAGCCATCGCTGGGGTTACTGCATATCAGGGAACTGCTGTTGATCACGGTCAAGTGACTACCCCAATGCTCCATTATTACGTTTATGCTCACAACATGAACATCGCTCCCGACTCCCAGCTCGAGGATTCGTATTTCAACAAGCTAGCCTCGGCATTCAACACGTTGAGCAAAGAGGTCAGTAATAATTCTTTCATTTAGCTCCATGTAAGTGTTTCACTTTTATAATATAAAATTGGATACTGGGTGTATTCATAAGAAACAACGGATATTGGACACTGATTTATTCGATTACGAAAAGACGGCAAACTAGACGAGCGCGGGGACAACAAGTATAATAATGATGGAGGTACACCGAAGCCAGATCACAGCAGGGAGGGAGGCGCAATGCTGCCAACCCTATACAACCAAAAGTCTTTATATCTTAACATTCACGATCTGATGGCATGTTAGTATGCAGTAAATAAGTAAAATCATTTCATAATGTTTTATTATTTGATAGGGATCTTTTGATTTGACTTGAGCATGTTATTTAACAGGAATCTCGAGCTAGGACGTACTACATGCAACAACTTCCCCTTAATACTCCATTTCTTTGTATAATGATGAATAAAAATGGACCCAGCTCGTTCTTAGTCGTAACCTCTCCATTCTAATTCCTGCAGTCCCAACACAAGATGTGATATGACTTTTTTTGCTGCGCTCTTATCTCCTTATTTTAACCGTGTTAACTTTAGACAGGTTGTCTAATGAATTCTTCATACGAAATTCCCGACTAGTCCCTACCAAAGTTTTGAAAAAGCCCTACCAAAAAATCATCACTTGTCCAAATCCAACTGACAAGATTTTTACAAAGTTTGTACTTTCGATATAATGATTCAAGTGTGAAAAAAATACTTGAGGTCAATCGTATGCCGTTTTCTGTTCAAACACAGTTTAAATTTATGATTGAAACTTTCATTCAGCATCGACAACGATCTCACTCGGTGTTGAATAAATAGCGGATCTACTGCAACCGTTAGGCCGCGGCTCCACTGGCCGTAGCTGATTGCGCTACAAAATGCAGTTGGTAAGTCAGAGAAGTGAGAAGGCAGGAAAAAAACGGAGGTGGCTTCACTAGCGATAGTCTGCAGCGTGAAACATTTGATGGCACGCCGCAGAATGTAGAGTTGCGCGCAAATGGAACCGGTCCTATTCTACCGCTACATTTTGCTGCCACTACCTTGCGCCACTAGCTGTAGAATGCAGCGTCGGTCGCGTCTCAGTAACTTGTGGCATGATCTTTCATTGGTCACGTCTACCACACTGACTTCTACTGCTAGTGAAGCCATGGTGGCGCGACGGTTTGCAGTTGGTTCTCTGTTGCCCGTGGAGCCACCCAACAGTCGCGTGTAACGCGCGGAAATTACGGCGCGATCAACTACAGCCAGTGGAGCTGCGGCCTTAGGCTTACCCCAATGAGGTCCATTCTGAGCGAACAACTAATCAAGGGCCTCAAACCCCTCACCAAGGGGCTGAATCTCCTTGATTAAAAGCAAAACTCTCAGGAAAGTACAATAAGGCAACAGGGGCTCCCTAACCCCCACCCTAAGAGTTTTAGTTATCATCTACATCTAAGTACATCTACAACCGTTAGGCTGCAACTGGAAGGAAGTCCACCAACGTTTTCTACACCTATATCGTTCAATTCAATTTCAATAATTGAAATTGAATTCAATTATTGAATTTCAAATGAGCCCTAATTGAATTTTTTTAAATCTCTAGACCAATTCTAAGAAGAGTAATTATTCTCCTTTTGTGGACTTCGATGGTGCAAACGGCGTGGGGGCGTTGGCTATTGACAAATTGCTGCCTCTACTGGGAGATTCTCTTTCATTGACTATTCATAACAAGGAAACTACCTCTCCCTCAAAATTAAATAATGAGGTAAGTAGCAAGCATCCTATATTATTTACATTAAAATTATATTATATGAAAACCTTTAAATTTGTAATTGTGCTGTTCTAGTGTGGCTCTGATTACGTCAAGACGCAAGTGAAAGTGCCCAAAGGCTTCGATCCAACCCCTAACAAAAGAATTGTGTCAGTTGACGGAGACGCAGATCGAGTGGTCTACTCATACTTGGACTCTCAGAAGAAATTTCATCTTTTGGATGGTGACCGTATCGCAACTCTGGGTCAGTTCGTCTACTTGCTGATAGTAGATAATTTCAAGACGAACTAGGCCACTATAGTGTTGTTTAAATCTTGGAAAAACACGGTTTATTTATGGGCCTGTTCATATGAAGATATTTAGTTTCTTCAACTCAAAAGACTAATTATGAAAAACACTGCAAATTATTAAGCAACAGTCAATTATGGAAATTAAAAGAAAACGCTGCAAATTCTTTCACTGGGGTTTATTATTCAATTTTATTCATTTGGCTTGCGTTGATGATTTGAATTTCTACTAAGCTTTAGAGTGTGCGTATTTCACAGGTGATAGAGCGATTATTGAATTTCAAGAGATATGCATAGAGCACGTAAATCGCTTCTCAACCAAAATACTATTTGGATTGATCAGTTGATGATATTTGTGTGCCTCCTCTACATCAGTCTACCTTTGGCTACACCTCTTATATTTGGATTTGGGGAAGTTTTAACGCAATACGAGTGCTAAAGGACTTGATAAATTATAGATGTTTTTATTGTGTGGGGGGGGGGGGGGGGTATTTAGGTTCAATAAAAAACGCTGCAAATTCTTTCACTGGGGTTTATTATTCAATTGGCTTGCGTTCATGATTTGAATTTCTACTAAGCTTTGGAGTGTGCGTGTTTCACAGGTGATAGAGCGATTATTGAATTTCAGGAGGTGTGCATAGAGCACGTAAATCTGTTCTCGACCAAAATACCTATTTGGATTGATCAGTTGATCATATTTGTGTGCCTCCTGAAATTCAATAATCAGGAGGTGTGCATAGAGCACGTAAATCTGTTCTCGACCAAAATACCTATTTGGATTGATCAGTAGATCATATTTGTGTGCCTCGCTCTATCACCTGTGAAACACGCACACTCCAAAGCTTAGTATAAATTCAAATCATGAACGCAAGCCAATTGAATAATAAACCCCAGTGAAGGAATTTGCAGCGTTTTTTAAATTTATTTTCTAAACCTTAGCACACAAGATTTAGTTTATTAAGTTATCCCAAGAAAAAAGTGTGAAACTGATTTGGCTCATCTTTTCAGTTGCTGGTTATCTGATGGAAATGGTGAAGCAATCCGGGTTGGTACTTAGCTTGGGATTAGTGCAAACTGCATATGCTAATGGGAATTCCACGAAGTACATCACGGAAACTATGGTATTACAGATTTCTCAATCGTACTGGATTACATTTTTACAAATAATCAATTCGTACATGATTCTTCTTCTGATTTCAGAAAATGTCCGTGGCTTGCGTTGAAACTGGTGTAAAAAACTTGCACCACAAGGCGTTAGAATACGACATTGGAGTGTACTTTGAGGCTAATGGCCACGGTACTGTAGTTTTCAGCAACAACGCTAGAAACCTCGTATTAAAGGCTATGAATGATGACAAGTAAGCGATATACCATTTAGATATGTTATGTAGTCGAATTTCTAATGATAATCCTTAGATATTGGTGCATTTTTATTTGTTAGAAATTATATTTAACTTCAGGAATTTACTCACCTCTTTTTTACATATCGGGCTTCCACTTCAAATTGGGTGTAGAACAATTTGAGAAGAGACTTGTTAAGATTCAATTTTTTTGTTTTGCAAAGACCTTAAGACCTAGATCACATTGCCTATGATCAGTGGCGTAACGTTTTTCAGCGCTCCCCCCCGCAAAATATTTTCGGGGCCCCTCCCCATAATTTTTTTTTTTTTTTTTTTTTTTTTTTGCGAAGCGTGCATTTTTTTAACGGTCATCGTACAATACGCTACGATAACCTAACTATAAATACATAATATAATATAATAATTTAACCTACCATTACGAACTCGAGACTTCTAGTCTACGTAGCAAACTTTTGGATGACTGTGTGTTATAAAAGTCAACTTTTTCCCAGAGACACATCAGTTCCTTCAGTAATTTTTAAGTATCAATATGGTATACAATTTATATTATAACGATTCGAATCAACAACATGATGAAAAACATTAAACTCCCGCAATCCGCACTAACCTCAAAATCTCAAAAGTTTGTTTACATTGTAACCACCGCTCAGGAGAAGGCGGGGATACCCGGGGGGGGGGGGGGGGTAGGCCTACCCACGTAGTACGCACCTTTCGCAACTCTGACACCTTAGCTACTTTACACCCTTCCTCACCTGGTTATAAATAAAACCAAAAGATGATCTATCAATGAACCTACATTACCGTTGATGTTTATAAACTTGATGTTACATAATGGAATTTTTCTGTGTATCGTTAGTTCCGCTTGATTCTTTAAAAAATTCTTTAATCGCAGGGTTTGCGGGGGTGTACGTTACGCCCCTGCCTATGATGCTAAGGACCTTATAATATAATTAGTTGCCAGTAATTTAGTATCTTCACATTATTGATGGAGAATAGATGAAGCTGAAGGAATCAAGGTATTCACAAGATATCGAAAACATTTATTTTAAATGTTCCAGAACTTGAAATCACGGATAGCATGATCACAGTTTGTGTAGAAGTGCGTCTAGGGTTGTAACTATTCACAATTTTGATCCTTTCACTTGGCTTGGCATGTTGTTAGATTAGATGAATCCAAGAGACGGGTGATTCTTCGACTGAAGCAAGTAATGGATGTGATCAACTCCACTGTAGGGGACGCCATATCAGATATGCTGCTGGTTGAGACAGTTCTTCAGGCCCGCGGTTGGAACGTGGAGGACTGGGAGTCTGCTTACGATGAGCTTCCTTCTAAGCTCATGAAGGTTCATGTGAAGGTAAATATAACTATAATTTGCTAGTTAAGCAAGGTAGGTCGATGTGATTCCGCTTGGGTGTAGGTAAAATTAGTGTTTTGGAAGTTCTACTCAAGGATGAGGTAGAGAAAGAGAAGCCTATTTGTTATTAATTTATTTTTGTGCTCTTTCGACCAAGGGTGCGATTTTATAGAATTGGAGGATACAGATCTTACAGATAAAAACTGTTTCCAAAATCTACGTAGCTTGCGTCACGTGGGAGTGCTTCTACGGGTGGTACACGTACTGTGTAATATTAATTTAATTAATTATTAATGATTAATAATTAATATTAATTTATTAATAATTAATAATTGAAAACATGTGTTGTGAGATCTTGCGTCAATTCTATACATTACTAAAATTATTTTCAGCGATGTGACTTTTGAAAACATTCCGTGTACCCACCTGCCCCATTGAGATGAATAAGAGATAATAAGAAGTTTTTATCTGTAATTCATCCTCCAATTCTATAAAATCGGTCGGAAGAGCATCAAAATAAATTAATAACAAATAGGCTGATAATTATTATCAACACCCAAATGTATTTAGTAAAACTCACGTAATTGCAGAAAAACTTCGTTCTAATTTGATCGAATGTGAAATTCAGACTTGTAATAAGTTACTTGATTCCACGTGGTTTGATGTACGAGTATCTTGTTTATTTACAGCTATTAATACGAAGATGATGATTTGAGTGGTTGTTATATACTTATGATTTGATTTTCAGGACAGATACGTTATAGAAACAGTTGATGCAAGTAGAAAATGTTCCAAACCAGATGGCCTACAGGAAGAGATCAATAAACTTGTGTCTGGCTACCGTAGTGGTCGATCATTTGTAAGGTAAATAAGTAGTATTGTGTGGACTACTAGTATTTTGTGTGAGTAGGATTCAGTTTACCCAGGGAAATGATACTCTTAGTTCACAGTCGCATACTAGGAACCTTCGTTAGAGAAACATTTGTGTTCCTTACATGTGTGGAAACATGTGTTCCTTACAAAAACGTTTACCTAAAAGGATTTTACAGTTTACGAAAGAAGATAATTAGGGTCACCTTGTACAATTTGTTTTTTCACTTCCACTATTGAACCCTTGTTGTCTACCAAGAAAAACAAAATTTAACCTTCATCCAAATATGTGTAGAAGTAAAAAGCGCCGTCTATTCGCAGCTTTACTCCGAATCTGCATCAAAGTTTCTTTATTTCTACAAGTGGGGCGCTGAGTACCAATTATAACGTCAGTACACTTTCATCACCAGTGAAGGTTAATTGAAGGGCTGAAATATTAACATATCAGAATATCGAAAACTTTCAAAATAAAAATTTTGAAATCAAATGAAACCATTCGCTCTGGTATGAAGTTGACACAGACAACTTCGCGAACATGTGAACGTGAACTGAGAATATAGCGAAACTCCCAATATAAACTAACAAGATCACCGTATAATTGATTTTAATTTGATAATAAGTTGTATCTCCATAAAACTAAAAAATGCTCAACGTTGAAAATGCTCAAAACAAAATGCACGGTAAATAAGGAAAACTGTAGAACTGAAATAAAGACCCAAACTACAAGCTTTGCACTTTGCTTTAGGACAGCTGTTCTTTTCTTCCATTTTGGGAAGCTTTAACCCGGTGTTCACCTGATGTCCTACGTGAGCGGGAGTCAGGCGATTTCAGCGTTTGGTGCAAGCGTTTGGTACTGGCTCTAGCGCAAGCGTTTGCTTGCGTTTGTGGGAAACACCACTAGTGTGGCGGGCGATGCCGCGAATGGAGTAAAGAGCGTTTTACTTAGGTTAGTTCCGTGCTTACCGTGTTAGTCAACACGACGATTGTGTTTTCTGAATTTATAACACAGAGACTATTTTTGTTGGCGTCTAGTAGTCCAGCTCTGCTCAGTTACATTTCCAATAAACGTTTGCAGAGGCAACAATCTCATGAAATTTATCAATCAAGGACCTAATTCGGGGAATTCATCACTCTTCAGCCTATTCTTGTAGAGAGGATTTTTTTTAAGCCCCTTAAAGACGGTTGTTTTCTCATTTCGTCGATAAGTAACTACAACATTATTCTGACTAACCTTGCAAGCTCTCAAGAAACGATTTTGACTCCAACAACCTGGACAACAGATGTAAAAAAATCGCGCGTTTGTAGCGGGAGTAGCGAGAAAAAATTGATTTCAAGCCACGTGTAGCGTGAGCGTGTTGGCGATTTGCGATAGAGCACGCAGGACGCCCAACTCTGTTATCATACTTTGATCGGAAAATCGCCGGCCCTGCAAAAAACGCTGAACCCACCCGACCTGTTATCGCTAAGTTCCCGCTCACGTAGGACACAGCGTTAGTCTTATTGTGACCAAATCGTATTGCCTTCCTTAAACTATACTACAATAAACTATATTGATTTTAGATTTAAACAATAATTGCTGTTTACGTGTCGCAACCACAACAATCTGACAACTGCACGAATATCAGCAGAGTCGAATTTCACTATTATTGTATTGTAACTGCTTACTTATACTTGAAATATACAGAGAAATTTTCGTTGTAGGCCCTCAGGAACGGAAGATGTTGTCAGAGTCTACGCTGAAGCTGAAACTCAATCGGAAGCAGATAATTTAGCTGTGGAGGTAGCGAGAGTAGTTTACAATATGGCAGGCGGTATTGGTCCTGTCCCTTCGTAAGCCTCTTGTTTCTATTCTATTTCACAGTACTCACACTTTTTATGACGAATGTTTGGATAAACCAGACCTTCCCTTATATTTTCATGCTTGGTTCAAGATTAGTTCCTACAAAAACAAAAATATTACGACCAAAACTATGTATGACTCTTTGGTTCACTCTGAACATTTAGCTTAACCTTCCCAAATGGTTAGGTGTATTATGTGAATATCCTTCCATCTTCTTGATCTCTCTCATGCAGGCTGTGATGTAAAGATTTTTACATCTATATTTTTAAGATTCTATCAAATTAATATTGCTCATGAAACATTGACATTTTACTCGATTAAAATAATATCCATGAATCCGTGATAATAGAAATTTACGCGGGTCTATCTAACAGAGCACTTTTATATTTGGAATAATATCATCCGTTATAGTTATTTCTTGTTCCAAAACTTCTTTCATTTACGTATATCTTTATTGTAACTTCATTTTGGAATGGAACTAATCAGCTTATATCCCATTATGCATGGTGGTAGTTCGCTAGTTTTAATGTTATATGATAAGACTTGAGGAAATGATGCCCATGTTATTTTTGTATATACTAGAACAACTGTTTTCCCATGTATCCCAATGATATTAGTTTTTATATGACATAACACTAATATGTCTAATCGATTACACTTATTCGTGATAGATGATCAGTGTGGTAACTCGTTCTAGAAGGAAGCCTAGAAAATGATCCTAAATGAAAATTCTACACTTTCCTTTTTGGGTTAGTAGCTGGAAATGAACAAAATAGACTGTTTCGAGTGTCCACTAGTCCGGAAATTCTTCTGTCTCCAGAAAATTGATTCAAATTTGTTTGAATACCCTAATAACTAATGGAAGAAATATTGGTGCTCCATGAACAAATAACACTATGCATTTAGGCCAATCCAGAAATCTTTGTTTACTGCAAAGACAAAAATGCCCATTAATATAAGGGTTTAACGACAACTGGAAAAGTTAAGTAGGGGGCACTGGCATAGCGAGCGTTCTTTTAAAGAATGTCGTTTCTTCGTGAACTGGTGAAATAGTGCTGAATTTAGGTTTGTATGCAGTGTTAAGCGCTCTAATAGATGGTTGCAATTCGTGTCTTCTGACAGGCATCTCTCGCCTGAAGAATTCAGTGAAATTTGGTGTATTATAGGCATACTTATTCCCACTTATACAACGGGTGGGTTTGAGCCATGTGAGAAGCTAAAAGGTACATAAAGTATATATTTACATTCGGAAGATACATAATGTATGATGTTTTAATGTTAAGAATGCTGGAAATATGTGGAAGTATGCGACTACTTTTCAAAATCCATCTCGATTTTGCAGAATCAATTCAGTTTTTTGTTTTCCTATTTCTAAATGAATGTTGAATTTATGAATAATATGAACGAAATTTAAAACGGTGGACGCTTGGCTAGCTCTATGCCATAAACTAGATTATATGGTGTGATGGTAATTGTGCCTTGTTAATTCTTCATAACTCAATTCTTTAAAATAATATATTTTTGTACTTTTACCACAAGATAATGGTTACAGTTTAGTTTGAATCATATCTAGAAGGCACGATTTATGGGACAGTATTGAAGCGATAACATCATGTAGATTAACCTAAAGGTACTTTACTGAATTATTTGTGAAAAGAATGGGCACTGATTTCATTGGAATTCGACTCTGGTAGGATACCCCTTGGTTGGACTTCCGAATATCCGCTGCTAATTTAACGGCAGGGAGAAAAGTAGCTCTTTGTTGGATAGTATGAAGTGTGGGGAGGTGCATCTGAAGATTCTTGTATATAGAATACAATGACAAAGTATCGAGACACAAGGCGCAGAGTTTAGATAATTTCCCACAAACTACAGCTAAAAAATAAATCAGAGATTTACATACAAGGGTTGTCTTGTACAGAAAAATTAAATTGACAGCGTTTTCTCTCCTAAGAATGGAGAGATTTCTCTCATATGGAATGGTTTGTCATCGTAAGGAGATGATCCGATTTGAATCAAATTCAAACTGAACTGTACCCAAGGTCTGGTTTCCATTACAACTCTATTATTATTAAAGAAGATTAATTTCAAGGATCGAAATCTGTCCACTCCTAATGCTTTTGCTCAATATTATGTGATGGACTAAATGTTTTGTCCGATGGTTTAAGTACCTTTCCCAGTCTGAAGCTTAGATTTACATTATATATATTTCTACCTGGTTGATCAATTTCATTTCTACAATTACCCTACCTTTACCTAATTGAATAAGTGAATGGCAACGAGTCATATCCTCGTATTTAGGTTAATCGTTTTGTCATTTTCAGCATGTGTTACATACAAGCTGACATGATAACAAATGACCACCAACATTCTAGTTTTTAAGGAGTTATATTCATGACAAAATCATTCTCTCAGCTTCATCATCGTAATCATGGCATAACTAATTAGTTAACTAATATATAACTTACGATTGCACATCTCAGGTTATTATTTACACAAAAAAATGAGTGTTAGTGATTTACCATGTAACTAATTGTGACTACAATTAGTTGGATAACTGATTCTCAATAACTAATATTCGTTAGTTACTTAGAGTAACTAATAGATCAGTTCTAATTTAGTTATGGATCCATAACAGATAATTAATGGTTTTAGTTACTAGTTATATTTTTTGAGTAGTTGGGGTCTACTCACTTTTTGCCCCACTCTGACCTTGATATTTGGAGGTCCATGTGTGGATTTACATTGATCAGTTCAGGGTAGTTCTGGCTAATTAGATGTCTGATCGATCTATAGAGGTGTGGTATAAATGGAGCTTTTTTAAAAATGCATCTAGAACACAATTACAAGGAGAGGAATCGCCGAATTTAGGTAATGTATTTATACTGCTACGTCTAAACAGATAAGTGATTTACAGAGAATTTTTTGTTTGTGAAAAAAGTCATTAGAAGAATAACATTAGCAAACAACAGATTCTTCGTGATAACTGATTTATTGTTTTTGAAATGTATGTTTCGATAGATATTTTGGATAGATTCACTTGATATTTTCATAGACTCTGAAGTCAGGTTATCAGAGATCTGTCCAGTTTCAACAAAATTATGAAGAAAGTTGAAGTGTGGGAAACTTATAGTTACATACCCACATTCTGAAATGTAGCCTTGTGCAAATATCTTTCACACTTGAAGTAATCTGCAGATTAATTAGACTAATAGATTGGAATCTGTGATGCCAAGGTTAGTGTTCTATTTAGTTTAGTGGTATGCGACCATCCATCTCAAAAATAAAAACATATCCTGAATAAATGAATACAGAATAGATTTGTTGGACAAATGGATTGAAATCCATCAATAAACTGCCATGATGGACCTTTCTTCTCATTACCCTGGTATTTAGGTATTGTTTTTGTATTCACCAGAATTTGTATTATGGTTTTGAAAAGAATCAAACAAAATAAATGAATAGAATATATCTAAAAATGGACTAATAATATATATTTATGAGTAGATCATAGGCGGATTTAGGTCAAAATTTTTGGGGGTGCCAGTGCCAGGGGGTCTCGGGGGCCTCCCCTGGGGAAATTTTGAAAAATACAAGCTAAAAAACGTGTTGTCAAGCTATCTGATGCACATTAAACGCTTACTAGTTACTTATTATTTCATACAAAATTTTCAAGAAATAGCTTTTTTAATCACCCAAATTAATTAAACAATATGCGTTACTATCAATATAACCTCCGTCTCGTCTGTACAGTACAGACAGCAACACAGCTGATGTCATCGTCCATGCGTTCCAACGATCCAAAACCTGCGTTCCCGTTCACAGTTTTACAACATATGGAAAATCCAGAATATACAAACGTTGCAGAATCTAGTCCTGAATATAGAAAAGTATAGTTATAGGTACTGTATATTCATAAATACATATTAACTTGTCTTGTAAACAACCACAAACCAACAGATAGCCGATAGCAGACTCACTAACTACTCGATTGTAGTATAATTTTTTTTAACTGAAAAGTTATCCTGCATTGAGTAATGAACAAAGGAACTCCTTTACTTTATTTCAATAAAAAATATAACTGAATTGGACTTCCACGGTGTTTTTTGCAATCAGCTCGCACCGAGCCATTAGCACTTCGAGGGTTAACCGTTGCTAGAAAAGTGTTATGAGAATCTTTAAAGAACATTTCATTGTTTTCAAAGAAGCTCGTTTATTAACCTATAATTAATTTTGATTGATTATGAGACTTGCATAACTTGTTTAAAAAGTTTATTGTAATATAAAAATACAAGATAAATTTAAAAAAAAATCTGGGAATGCCAGGCATCCCTGTAAAGCCGCCCATGCTGTAGATTCCTTATTAGATAAGGCTAAGAAATACCAAAATCTCATTGTCCCCTGTGAGTGATGAGTATAATTGATCAAATGGAGGAATATGCTTCAAGGAAAAGGCATTTATTTATAGAACTGTAAAGAAAGTAAATTTATCAGTTGTTTACGAAGCTGGTTTGATTGATGTCAAGGTTGCGATTGGCGTTCAAATTGAATATTTGCCACGTGCTGGTAGGTATACTGACAAGGTCCTCTATTCATTCATTTCATCTCCATTAGAGTTAGGACATGAGCCTTATCAGGCTACGGCTCTCTGTTTAAGTCCATAATCTCACAACCGTACCAGGCATTGAAAAATTGAAATACGCACCTACACCAAAAACTTGTTTACTGATTGTTTATTAATCTATTATTCGCTTCTCCCGAATTCACCAGTTTCTTCATATTTATTTGACTGTAATTGTTAATATTCTACGGTAATATACGTATTAGTTGAAAACATATTCTATGTTGGTGAACACGTTTCTTTCCGTGAAGTGCTTGTATAGGGTTGGCAGTTACAATCCGCATTTTCTGTAGCATGCCTCAATAATCGTATAATAACTTTAGTGCTGGTATATTTTGCTCACCGCTTATGATTTCTACGGCCCCACAGCTATTGTCAAAGATGAATCCCACTCCTGCGGATTTCGGGACAGAATCTGGTGGAAGAATGAAGGTATAAAATACGTTTTAGTACTTACCATGCTCAAAATTTTCGTGATATTACAGCTAACAGAGGAAAGAATCTAGGTGGTACGGCATCTCTCGCGTTACCATTAGTAGATTAGTACTCCTAATTTCTTCTCTTTTTAGAACCTACCTAGGTAAATTTTGACTTTTAAGTAGGGCTGCCATACTGGTTGGGTTGAAAAAGAGGACATGGGAGGGACCTAACATTTCGGGGGTATGGAATACCCCATCCTTACGTGTTTAATATCATTAAAATTTCAGGGGTTAAATGGTGAGTTGGGGACCTGATTACAAGATGAATATATGAGCTTACCTCCTGCAATTTTTGAAGTCACTAGTAGCTTTATAATCCTTATTTCTCGTTGATATAAATGTTCAAAATGGGGGGATCTGGGGGACCTCCCACCTCGGAAAATTTTGACTTTTAAAACCCGGACTGCCATACTTTTGGGAAAATTTCAAAATTTCGTTAAATGGTGAGTTTTACCGCTTTTGAGGGTTATTTTTGTCCTTTCTCTAGGCCCCAAAACTGGTAAAGTTTATGTGAATATATTGGAAAAAAGTAAGATTACAACGCCCATTCAAGCCACTACAGCCTAGCTATATAATATACCACTCGACTCGACGCAAAAAAGCACAGTAATTACAGTAAATTGAGTCGATTTATCGATAGTTGCTGTACACTGCCTGTCTGACGACAATTTTTCACAATTCGGCATCGCTAAAAATCGTTATCTCCGATGCCCGTTTGTCCCTTGTGAAAACCCGGACAAATAAGAGTTTTATGAAAAATCCCCCCGGACGTTTTCACGTGCCTCAAAAAGAGGACATGTCCGGGGAAAAGAGGACGTATGGCAACCCTGTTTTTAAGTAATGGGTAATGTGTCTAATTCAAGTTACTTGGGCAAGGTAATTACGGATGTTGTCATGTTTTAAGAAGCTCACTAATCCATAGTCATTGTATTTTGTCGGTGCCTGCGCAACGTTTATGCGACTAGTGAGGGATAGAATAACCTGGCTATTATGGGGAAAACCACTTTCTGAGACTTGTTGGGCCTTGTTTAACTGCGTTTCCTCTTTATGGATGAAATCAGCAATCTTCCTCTTTATCCAACACCTCCCCATTCATAAAGTGCGATCCTAGGGAAGGCGCTCGGCTTGGTCGAGCAGGGAACTATCATCCTATTCTTCCTGCTCTTTCACTACCCCTTGGAGCCCAGTAGCAATAAGATAGCTTTTCTACTACCAGTGACACTCAAGAGTTGGCTTGGGCTTCACGTCGAACAGAACATCCAGTAGAATAAAACGTTTCGATTGATGTAGAGTGGGAGTAGCATAGTGATGCTTATTCAGTACCTAGAGAGGCTGAGGTCGGGTATTTTGGAGTGTAAGTTTGAATACAGGGGAGGGTTTGCCCCTGCATATGCTTTCTTCCTTGAAAGCTATTCAACAGAGACTCCATTTCAAGCATAATGTCATGATTTAAACTTGGCAAGTAGACGAAGGCCCTTACTTGAATGGAGCTACTTCCTACCATTCGAAATGTATCCTACTCAGGTCTATTACCTGGTCCTATTAATGGAAAAAAATGCTGTCCTTCCTCCAATAATGGTTACTATGGTTTTGGCAGAGCTGCTATCCACGCAAGGATATGGCAATACCAAAGGCAGCTAAGAAAAAAGGAGACACTCATGTTTATACCGACTGAACTTTGCTGGACCAAATTATATTCCTGTCACACAGCGGAAAAAAGGTCCTTTTCTATTGAAGGAAATAATTTTCATCGCTTTGGAGGTCAATGGCCTGTTATCACCATTTCAAAAAGGTACCGTCATCATTGGTGGGATCCATAGAGTTTTTTCAAACTGCCGTTTTACTGGCCTTTATCAGAAGTGGCAGACGAGACCATACACCTACTATGGACGTTGCTCACTGTTGGGCAGTGGAAATAAGAAGTTTTCTGCTACTACAGATTCTTTACCATGGAATATTTAAAAATATATTTATGTAAATATTTTTTTTTTAGGGCGTAACTGTAGTCAAACCAATAATCTATGGCAACGTGGCCAGGTATTTTGGAGAAAAACGAGAGGAGGATGGCCACACTCACCAGTGGACCGTGTACATCAAGCCCTATGCCAATGAAGATATGTCAAGTGAGTAAGAACAGTAAACATTTTAATATACACAGCGTCACTTTACATTTTTTCGAAAACTCTTTGCATGTATGATGTAATATTCTACATCGAGACTCTGAAAATGGCAATGTCCGCTCAAATTTCGAACTCGGGCTAACCAATCTTGCAGAGTCTCTCCGCGGTCCCGAACTGCGGTGAAAAAACGATACCGAGCAGCAAAAACGGATTCTGTTGGTTTGAAATGAGTGCCAAAAAAACCAACCAGATGCGCGTACGTTTTAGTTTCTGGAGCCACTGGCACACAGAGATTCGACACTAGCCTGTAGGTGTCTTCTTCTAAACTGTTAAGAAATAACGCCTGCTGTTGATCCGGGTCTATAATTTTATTAGCTTTAAAAAAGTTCTCTATACGTGGCTTTGCAGTAACCCACAAATTGTTAGAAGATGAAAATGAGTGGAGCGTGCCCACAAACGACATGATCAACTCCACGTGAAACGGCAAAACTGAGAATAATGGATCCAGTCTTCCCAGTTCTAATGCACGAACTTACGCAAACCGAATGTGAGAACATGAACTAAATTTTCCTCGTCGCCACTGTAATATTTTGGACGGGGGAGTATAATTAATACGTTTTAAATAGCACTTTATGATAAGGGGTTTTATTTGAGTCTCAACTTGCGAGCCATCTTGAAGGTAGGAGAGGGCGCCGTAGGTGAGGTGGGGAAGCATGCAGGCTTACCACCTTCGCTACACATAAATCGGTAACCTAGGGGATCTACGGACATTACATATGATATGTAACATGTATGTGGATTCTGTTACACATTTTGGCTCCTTTTTTACGGTAAAGATATTTCTTTTCACTTTGCATGCACAAACACAATTCACTGAGCGATTTGATCTCGCTTCCCTAAATTTGGAGGTTAGCTGGGACATAACGATTTGATTATCCCATACGAGCTTGGTATTTTCAACTCCATCTGGATTCACTCCATCCGCTATTGAATCTAGTAAGAATACTCAAAACGCTTTTAGGATCTATAAATTCTTGTTACGGATACGAAAAAGCTGTATACCACACTCAACTTGACAAACGTGTTTTCCTCTCATCCTACATGCCTGGCTTCTGAAGTTGTACGTCTATCTGTATAATATATAATATGATTAACTGCTGGGAGTTATCAATGTTCCTGAAGTAGCCCACAAGATGTCGGTGAAGTTGAACCAACCTCACTGTTATTCTCATAAATCAATCAATTCGCTCATCAGACTAACTCAACAGGGGATTAGTTGTTTCGGGATAGAAGATTGAGCAGTCTGGACCAGTTTAGGGATGACTTTAATCAAATCTTCAGGACTCGTTCAAAGATTTTTGATACATGTACTTTGGTTGTGTGAGATATTTAAAGAATCATCGTTCTGGTAGTTCAATTCCACCATTTCTGTTGTATTGATACAGATTTGTTATTGTTATTCTGAATCATGCACATTTTGAATCCTTGACTTGCAGCCTACATCAAGAAAGTGCACTTCAAACTGCACGAGTCCTACGCCAACCAGAATCGTGTTTGTCTGAAACCTCCTTATGAAATCACTGAAACTGGATGGGGAGAATTCGAAATTGTTATAAAGATTTATTTTCATGACACCAACGAAAGGCCGGTAAGTATAGAGATAAATTGTTTTTCAATCATAGATAATAGACAAAAATCTCTGCGAAGTAACTCATAAACTACAAATTTTCATCTACATCGTGTTCTCCAAGATTCACTTGCCTCTCATACCCATAGTGGCATCATTTAATAGTTTGTTTTGTTGGACATCACATGTCCAATCAATTTTATTTTACTTCATCACTTTATTGCTAAAAACAATTACGCAGTTAGCGTAAGCTGTGCACAATTCATCGGGTATAAACACGTTTAATAAAACTAATAATTCACTGCTACAATTGCACATATACAAAATGAAAACATACGTGCTGGCAAGATAGCGTTTTCTAACCTGGGGGCAAACTTCCGTTGATCCCCAGGTTATCAAAACGGGAGAGGTAATGGATCTCCTCATTCGCCAAAATGTGGTGGGTAAGGGTGGACCTTCCAGCTTTGTCTGGGGTTGACGACAACAGGTCGCCACAACAGACGGGGATGTCAATGCTTACCCAGTAATTACTAGGCAGTTAGTGCTTGGGCCCCAGGCAGCTCCTGACGATGGGTACAAGTGCCTTTCACTGGGCATTCAGTGCTCGGTTTGGCAGGGTGCTCAGGTCGGGTAGACAAATGTGCCGGGAAGGAGTTGGAGGTCACGACCTCCTTCTCCAGCCACAATAGGTCCACCAGGGCCTCATGAGAACTCTTATGAACTAGGAAATGCGTTCTTATATCTAATTACACGTAGTTCACCCCCGTGCTCTGGGGTTGTGTAGTGTCAATCAAATGAAAAGAAAACGTGTAGGTAGGCTCCTTAAGGGAGATTTGCATCAAGTTATGATGTGAAGTAGCCTGAGTGCACCTATTGCTTACAATTCACAATGAATTAAGAGTTCACAACAACAACAGAAAGAACTGGACAAACGTTACGCAGTAAAGTAATATAAACGTAATATACGTAATCCAGTAGGGTATATAAAAGGTAAGTTGTACTTTACAATAACGGGCTGCCATAAGTTCTTGGCATTCTTGCAAAGGATTCGTGTAATGGCCTTCAACTGACAGGAGGTCTGTAGTCCACAAAAATATTGCTAGCATTGGACTTGTCCAAAACAGTGAAATTTCTTAGGTACTTATTTGCCAATGTTCTTTGCTCTGGCCTGTGGTGTTCAGTTCAGACATATTATAACGTTTACCACTAATTGCAATATTTTCCCCTAATAATATCAAATCGCATGAAATGATTTTTGTTCTGTTTGTTAATTGTTTCAGGTAACTTTATACCACGAGCTCAAGTTGTTTCAATCAGGCCCTGATGCTCAGCTTGGGAAAACCCTTCTAGTGACTGAGTGGTATGAAGAGATCGTATTCCAAGATCCCACAGCGTTCATGCATCACCTCTTAACCAATACTCACCCGATATCCACAGGTCCTTGGGTACATGAGACGAACTGTAAGTTTTATAATTTTAGTTTTTAGTCATGTACTTACCTGTTTGAAATATATTACATAAAATACATGGGAGAAACTCATTAAGAATGATGTGGTGCAGTTTGTTAAATAGAATAACATTCACGTCCGCTTATGCTTAGTTTTGGGTTCAACAATATCAATCAGCAATAATATTTCATTAGAAAATTACCTGATTGAAACAGAATTTTTGATGATATTTTGTTAGTAAAGAAATTATTTTTCATACATCTATATTGTGTGTAAAGTATTTCAGCTTATAGCTCAACCGCTACTTAGAACAATAATAGAAAAAATATGATAACGACTAACAGAAAGGAAGATCCATATTTCCGTAATGTAATGATCAAATTCGTCAGTGTGCATCTACAGCCCTCATGATAATCAGTGACACGTTAAGTGATTATTTTCACGTATATGGACGAAATCCCGCTAGAATGCGCTCAAAACCGTCATCGGCTTCAGTAGACTCTCCTGCAAAGAGGGCAATGACGGTTCCAAACGCATTCTGGCGGGATTTCGTCCAACTTCTCTCCGTATCGACTTAGTGCGCTGAGGTTTGGTACTCAATCTTATGTTACCAAAAAATCGTCACGTTTTCTGTTTTTTCTTTTACATTGGCTATTTCATATCATAATTCCTCGGTAATGGGTCTCAAAAAGTGTCTTGTATCTACCAAGCAAGGAACAAGAGAAAAACTCATCGTTTCCATATTTTTTCTTTGTTCTTCTCAAGCTTTTACGATCACGTACTCAAGTCAATTAATATCAAGTGATGATACAACTACAATAATTTAAATTGTTTTTGAGTACCATGATTTTACATCGATTGCCGTCTGAACCACGTTACAAGGGCAAGTTTATTCTATTTTCTATGCTCTCTCCTACTTGAGTGAGCGATGCGTCAGCGTTGACAGGTACTACACAATAATACAGCAAATAAATGCGTTAGATTGCTCAGGATATTTTCTGATAATTCGAATATTGCACGCGAGAACCGTTACAGCAACTAATATACCTATGATGGAATTTTGGGAATCCTGAACATAGCTCATGATCAGGGCCGGAACTAGGAACCGCGAAACCCCACAATGCGCAACGTATCCATACGTACTGTAAAGGGGGCCCAGGATAGATTTTGCAGGGGGGCCCAACATGTATAGATCCGCCCCTGGCCAAGGTTACTATTAGTGGATCTAAAATGTGCTTAATTTGTTCTGTTCTAGTTGAAGAAAAGAAGAAAAAATCGCTGGAGGGAATACTCAAAGGAAAAGCCAATATTAGAGACAAAATAAATGAGCTCAAAGAGAAACTTAAATTAGCGAAAGAGACCATAGTCAAGTTTCGCGTTGAAATCGATAAATCTAAAGCCGAAACTTTTGAATAATTTTGTACAGTATTCATGTTCTTAGTTTTCAAAATGCTAACCATCTCTGTAAATATTTGATGTAATAAACTATTTATTTATATTTTTAAAGTGTTGTTAAAATTTATTATAACATCTGTCCAAGAAAAATGTGTTAATTATTTGTTTTTGTTATCAGAAGATAAGTTTGATGAAGACAGAAAAGTGTACTGAACTTTTCAATAACTCTGTTTTAAAGTTTAAGGCCTGCGGTCGAAGGTTCAACGATGTTCCTTCTTTTAGGATGAATATAGTCCACCGCTCTACTCTGAATTAGAAGGACAAAAGGTGAAAATACAAAGCCCTTAATAATACGAAACTTCTCTAAATAGGTTTAGAAGTATGCAGGATGACTCGTGATACTAGACATAGTAGTTTTACCTCGAAAATTGACCTCAGTATGAGACTGTCATCTAGAAAAATATACCTTGCATCTCTAGGCTCTGGACTGAATTTTGATATAACAATCGTTGTTATTATTGTTACTATAATAGCAATTATTGTTAGGCTTATGGCCCGAACCGCCGTCATCCATCCCTAATCATTTAGACTAGACTAGATGGGTGATACCAGCCAAGCGTACTCAGGACCAACGTGTACTGCTACAAAGAACGGCTAGATAGACGCCACTCTTTTCATGAACTAGGGTCAGCAAACATTTCTTGAGGAATGTTGGACCTGATCGTCCAGTGTTACTTGTGTTTGATGGCCATTCCACCCAGGTTACTCTGGAAGTTGTTCAGAAAGCGATAGAGGAGAATTATAATTTTGAAACCACCCCCACATTCTAGCCTTGTTCTCCAATCAATAGACATATCCGTATTCATATTCTAAAATTAAAATGGGACGCTCCCAATGTTACCTGGCAGAGAGAACATGTTGGTCAGAAGTTGCCCAACCAAGAAAACATTTGCTAACATTATTGGACCCCAGTAGATGCTACGAACAAGAAACAGGTTGAAGAGGAAGAACTGCTGCAAGCAACACTTACCGAGTTCCCAGAGGACAAACAAAGTGCCATATGTTGCTTCGTAGCAGTCATATCCAAATGTAAATCCCCGGGTCTTTACGTCCATCTTATGTCTCCCACAGCACCAGTACAGTATCAGCATCCAAGAAAAGGTAAAGTAGCCCACACACTATCCAACCGTCAGCCGACAATTGGAAGTGGGGGGTGCCGAAAGACGACCCCCTCTCCACACTCGCACCTTCGTTTTCTAGCTTGCTCTTACACCCTTGTTAACTCGACTAACTTCATATCATAGCTATCAAAGTGACTTCACTTACCTAACTAAGTAGTGGCAAAGCAGCATATTTTGTGATATTGTTGACTACCCGCGAAACCTCAACTTTGGCAGTTGTGTTGCGAATGGTGTATTTCCACTCACAAAACCTAAGCCTTATATCTACGCATATTTAAATTATCTAATTGTGTTATTTTATTATTATAGTTATATTACTGTTCCAATTTCATAACATTCCGTGAATTATTATTTGTTCTATGCCCCAGCTCATGAGGTGTAATTTAGGAAGAATAGTATCTGTATCTGCTCTGCTGGAAGTACCATCAAGTCACCCTGGCGGGCCTCAGCCCTATACGGCCTCCACCATGTCCCCAAAATGCCGCCTCTGCCAACTAGAAAGGGTGTACTTGATGGGTTCTGAAAAGCTGGAGGAATATCAACAGCTACTGCATGAGTTACTCTGAGACTAGCTGGAGGAGTATCGACAGCTATTAGGTACACCTGCATTACACTGGATTCAGCATGGAGGAGTTTCCACAGCTACTGAATCTGAATTGGTACTCTGAAAGTAGCTGGAGGAGTATCGACATCTACTGAGACTAAAGTATACTGTAGCATGGAGGAGTATCCACAGCTACTGAATGTAACCCACTCTGTACTCAGGATGGAGGAGTATCAACATCGCTGAGTGACTGAACCGTCATGAGCTGGGGCGTCAAGGCAGAACCTGAAATAAACTTACCGTCGACTGCATCCGAAACACGCGCACCACTCACATGTACATAAGACGAAACTCAACTGTACCTTCTCTCATAGCGCTCTTGCCTCCTCCCGTAGACCAGTAGCGCTACCTAGACTTACTGATGAGGAGTGGGGAAGTTCCCTCCTTGGTGAGGTCATTGTTCACGACAAGTTGAGCAAAACTGGAAACCTCCGGCAACTACCCAGAAACCTCAACATCCAAGGGCTTGTTCTAGCCGATCTAATCCTTCTTCTATTGTCTCAGAATAGATTAAAATATCATCGATATAGGCAATACAAAATGTATTAGCTAAAGGACCTAGGGCTTTCATGACTGCGCGCTGAAAACATATTGGAGCGTCGCTGACGCTAAAAGGCATTCTCACATCAGTCCCAATTGTCGGACGACGGTTGGATAGTGTGTGGGCCGCTTAAGAAAATACGGACAGGAACGTGGAGGACGCCATGGGCAACTCACCCCACTCCACACAGTGAAAAAAACCTCAAAAACCCAATCAAAAAAAAAAAAAATTGTTTTCTCGAATTTCTCGTTTATATCCAAAGCAGAGTGGTGCTTCAAACTAATTTCAGCGCATAAAAATTAAGATATAAAAGTAAAGAGGTTTATGTACCTATCCGAATCGATCCGGCTAAAATTCGCGTTCAGGTAGTTACGAGGTGTAGAGAAAAAATATGGAATCCCGACCCAACCTACCCTTTTGCCAGGTAATCCGAATTTTCGTCATCATAAGTTATAGATAAAATTGGAAAAAACTGATATAATTCGATTTGGAGGGTTTAGAAACCCTAAATCTTATATTATTGAATGTTAGCCTAATTATACTTTAAAAAAATGTTGATTCGACTTCTGTTTTATAGAAAAAGAAACATGTTTCTTGTCATTTTAAAATTAGAAATGATTAAAATTGAAAAAATGTCTACCTTTTATTTTATCTCTACTATGTAAATACATTTTTCTGTCACCTTTCTAGTTATATGTTTGACTTATAATGAACCATATCCAATCCTGATTTTCTGATATTATTATTGATATCTCCTCAATCATCATCAATTTCAGTAAAACGAACGCGACTAGGGTACATTTTCTACCTGCTTTCATTTCAAGGTGTTTTTCCAAACTTGTTGTCATTTTCTTTTGTTTTTCAATAGATTTTTGGAATTGACGTCGAACTCAGTAAAACGAACGCGTCGCTATTCTTCTTCTGTCTGCTTATACTTGGTATTTCAAAGCCACCCGAATTTTATCTAGTGTAATATACTATATATAGATATTATCTAGTGCTTCCATTTCAAGGTGCCTTTTACAAATTTTTGCCATTCTCCTTTTGTTTTTCAATATATTTGTGTATTGAACATCGAACAACCTTAAAATAAAAACGGAATAAGGTAGAAAGTTGTCTACATTTTCACGAAAATAACGAGTTACACAGGTAAATACATTCCGACGGTTAGGCCAACATCAGTAACAAAATTAAATATTTCTAATATTAAATGCGTAACGATTGACTTGATGGGAGAGACTTCCCGTTTTAAAATAAGAGACATAACCTTTGCATCGATTTGAGAAATTTAGTGTATTTAAATAATGGACAAGCTATTCTATTGAGAAATAGAAATAGTATAAATGAATCAGCCGTTTTGTTTACTATAATGTCAAATAAGATTCAGATAACAAACTGAATGAAAGTCAACTGGCAAATTACATCCATTTCGTTTTATCAACCAGTTATCAGGAATTCCTATGTAACCAATTCTTCCAGGTAATCAACTAACAATATCCAACTCGGAATCGCACTTGGGATTGTCGTAGTTCCTTTGAAAAACGAACCGAAAGATTTAGGGTTTACAGTAATGATATTACATCGGGAGAAAATTTTGCAAACAAAGTGGCAAGTTCAAGTTCCGGTATATAAATACCTAAAAAAAAAAACGCTGAAAATTCTTTCACTGTGGTTTATTATTCAATTGGCTTGCGTTCATGATTTGAATTTCTACTAAGCTTTGGAGTGTGCATGTTTCACACGTGATAGAGCGATTATTGACTTTCAGGAGGCCCACAAATATGATCAACTGATCAATCCAAGTAGGTATTTTGGTTGAGAACTGATTTACGTGCTCTATGCATATCTCCTGAAATTCAATAATCGCTCTATCACCTGTGAAACAGGAACACTCCAAAGATTAGTAGAAATTCAAATCATGAACGCAACCCAATTGAATAATAAACCCCAGTGAAAGAATTTGCAGCGTTTTTCAAACGTTGAGCGGTGGTATAGAAACGTTATTTAAGTAGGAAATTTGAAAGGGCGATTTGAGCAAATCAACAGGATATGGTAAATCAGACATTATTATTTTATCGCGGTCACCAAGAACGACAGTTTACTTGTTTTCAATAATTCAGAAATAAAGAAAATATTTTCAAAATTATCTTTTCGATCAGGAATACGTATCTGGTCATTTTGCCAGAAACGTTTTTGTAATAAATCTATTGTTGGACCAGTGGAAGCCAGTTTTCTAGTTCTTGCTTTTAATTCCCCAAAAATTTCAAGTACGTACTTATGTGTTATAGTTTTCACGATGGTAGGTAATTACTGTTCATGATTAGGGCAGAATTTTGCATTAGATCAAAATACGTCCATTATTGTGTACGTTTGAGATTCTCCCCTTACACTACTTAACCTCGTTGTAATTGAGGTAACTAGATGAGCAAACATGTAAGTAATCTTGCATATTCAATAATTGCCCAACGAAAATATCACCTTTTCTGTGTAGCACCAAAGAAAAAAAAAAAAAAAAAAAAAAAAGCTAAATTTCAGGAGCCATACATAAGTTCTCAATGCCAAAATTGTAATTTAAATTATCATAATAAACCATTTGTGTTTCCCTGAAATACCACGAAATACTACATCACTTGTGAAAAAACAAAAATTTAATAAACAAAATACATAAATCACCATAAAAATCATTCGATTCCTCATGGAAAGGTTTTTAGATATTTTACAAAACTTTGACAACCCTTAAAGGGCGCTTTAAATTAAGTGAGAGTGCTGGCTCAAGAATTGGGGCGTTGTCGGACCAATATTGATTTTTCCTGAAAATTTAAGATTTTTTGCTCCAGCCGTTTGGGAGAAATCGGCGGAGACGGACGGAAAACTTTTTATTGCAGATTTGGTTTTTACACCCTTTGAAACGTAAACCATGAAATTTTCAGGGGGGGGGGGGTTAGAATTTTTTTTCCAGATCGATTACAATGGTTTATTATTGAATAATAAACCAAAATATATCTGTCTAGTAGAAATAAAATACAAAACAGATCTACATCTTGAAGTTAAGAGGGAAGAGACACAAAACATAAGTGAATACCACGTAATTGGTTTGTTCCATCGTGATCTTTCATAATTTCTCCACTAGCTTGTTACTTTTCTACGGTAGAAATGATATCAAAACCGCTTGAAGTTGAAGATATCGAAAAAGGCGTGAAACGAACAAGTTTCATCGAAAGTTCACGCTATCCAGGGAATAGAAATAGTTTTCTAGTTCCAGCCAACTTTCTTCTTCCATTCTCAAGAAAATAAGGCCTTTGGGAATAACATTGAAAGTGCAACGCACTGAAACAGGATCTCCAATTCCTTGAAAGGAGGGTAGTGGGAGAGCAGAGCTCAAGGCGAGTGGCGTGCTGAGAATGGGTAGGTGCATTTTATTATAACACCTGCTAGTAGCTGGTCAGTAGAATGACCGAAACGGATTTTAGATTTTAAAACCAAATAACATTAGCTTCTAGAAACCGAGATTGTAATTATTCGACATTTCAAAAGTGGTTAAAGGTTAAATACACGTTCCCTTCCTTAAAGAAATGTAATGAACAACTGCACACAACTATGCGCACATTTGATAGTCTAGGAGCCGAAGCCGAAAATTGACAGTAATTTCTGGAGAAGGGTTGGGATTAGATTTAGAAAATTTAGTTTACTCAGCCCTTGTGGGGCATTTCAAGACGCCGGCCTAAAAAGACGACAGAAATGACACAGTTTAAAGTGTTTATACTCCTACCCAAACTCAAACATTTTGGTTTATTATTCAATAATAAACAATTGTAATCGCTCTTGAAAAAAAATTCTAACTCCCGCTAAAAATTTCATGGTTTACGTTTCAAAGGGAGTAGAATCCGAATCTGCAATAAACATTTTTCCGTCCGTCCGCCGTACGCACGATTTCTCCCAAACGGCTGGAGCAAAAGATCTGAAATTTTCAGGAAAAATCCATGTTGGTCCGGCGACGCCCCAATTCTTGAGCCAGCTCTCTCATTTGATTTAAAGTGCCCTTTAAGGGTTGTCAAAGTTTTGTGAAAATCCCTAAAAACCTCAAAAAAAAGTCAAGGCGGCCTAAATTTGTACTCTTTTTGAAGAACACTCCACGAGGAATCGAATGAGCCCCTTCCCAGGTCCGTAGGTCAAACCATTCCCGATCTATGGCCCGATATATGGTGCCAACATTCGCGTTATTTTGGGTTGTTATTGTTTTTGTGTTGATATCAGTAACCTAGTGACGTAGTGATGTAGTAATGTGGATACTGGAGTGACCTCCTAAAAGGCTTTGTAGCTGATACACGGGTTGAAGCATTCTGATAACCATAAAAAATAAATAAATAAAAAGCAGTGGAAATTAGTTCGAAATTCAGATAGCAGACCGAAATGATTACCTTTGCTTCTTCTTCTAAGGAACTTCATGTATATTCTGGGCATTCCTGTCCAAATTCACTTGGAGTGTCTTTCGGGCCAAGCAATCGTAATCGTCGTGCAAAATTTACCGCCTGGTTTGGTAACACAAAACGCTGCAAATTCTTTCACTGGGGTTTATTATTCAATTGGCTTGCGTTCATGATTTGAATTTCTACTAAGCTTTGGAGTGTGCGTGTTTCACAGGTGATAGAGCGATTATTGAATTTCAGGAGATATGCATGGAGCACGTAAATCTGTTCTCAACCAAAATACCTATTTGGATGGATCAGTTGATCATATTTGTGTGCCTCCTGAAATTCAATAATCGAAGAAATTGGTTGAGAGGTCAACTTTCCTTGCATTTCTCGTAAAATGCAGTTTTAAAATTTGTCGTTGTTCTCATTTGAAAAAACGAAGTTGGTGTGCACGGTGCCAACTTGCCCCGGTCGAAAACAATTTAAAATATCATTGTTGAATGCAAGAGAAAATGTAGTTAACACATGTTCTGAGTTTAAAAAAAAAAAAAAAAAAAATTAAAATCCCCTACTCTAAAGAAAATTAAAATAAATATCAATCCATTAAGAACCACTCTGTATACTATAGTATTATATTCCAAGTCTCCCTATATCCTGGGCACTTATTGAGGGAACAAACCACAATTTTGATGTATATGCATCAAAATTGTGGTTTGTTTCCTCAATAAGTGCCCAGGATATAGGGAGACTTGGAAAGTTTCTCTTTCAGACCGGCCGCAAAACTGCGGACTCTTTAAAGTGACTTACCACCGTTTGGCTGAAAAAAAAAAGACTCATCCTTTTACTTTTCTCAAGAAAAGGTTAGCTGGTTTCAAAGAGAAGCTTCAAATAACGATTAGAGAATGAAGTCCTCAGAAGTTCCCGGGGTGAAGAGCTCTGGCCCTGACTGTCGTCAACTTCACACGCAACGCCACCGGAATCGTAAGGCCTTGTACAATCCCCTTGGGGCTGTGAAATGTTCTTGCCATACTGTTGGGAATGATATTTTCGAGACCAGCATGATCCAGCATGAGTGCGTGCTTTTTGGGAGGTAAATGGGCCTAACTCCTTTTTTTTTATTGTATCATTAACAAAATTTTACTTCTTTTCAATAATATAAGATCACATACTTTTATAATATAAATTACAGTTGTACTTCTGTATAATCCACCATTTATGGACTTTCCAGTATTTTGAATGGAGAAAAAACTCCTTTTAAGAGAAGGTTGGAGTTGCTACAAAACTCCTTCAAGGACAAATGACGACCAAATGAACACACCATCTACACAAGTCTCACGGCACAGCAAAATAAGCGGACACAATATATACACTCACATGTCTATGTATATTAAACTGTGTAGAATATTAAGCTCTAAGAAAACTGCCAGTTTCATGAAAAAACATTATCTCTGCTGTTCAAGCTAAAAATTTCCCTTATAGCATTTCCTTTTAATTTCTAAAGACTATTTTATTCCAGATTCGAATTCTACGCCCGATATTACATGCAAATTTGACGACTCATTTGCAATTGTTCCAACAGCAATTGTTTGTGAAAGCGTTGAAATGGATTCAAATGAAAAAAGCGGATACTCGAATCAGCGTTGAAAAACAATGAAAATTGATGTGTATCCACATTTCCGTAAATGCGCAACGTGGTCATATTTAAGATCCTTAGATTGAAAAGAAAATAATATTAACAATTTAAAGTCGTTTTATAGTTCTGAAATAACGATTTTAGCAGCTGTGTGCAACCCTGTGTTGCGCCTTTTTTAGCCTCATAAAAACGAAGTAGAAAATCGGTTGAGGGATAAAATTTCATGAAACTGAGCTTGGAATCCCAATCTGCAATAAAAATGGTTGTTCTCATTTGAAAAAAACAAAGTTGTTGGGTGTTGCGCACATTTTTGAATCCTTGGCAAAAAACATGCAGATTAAAAAAAAATTTTTTTTTAATCCTTAAAAAGCGGTTTTAGCAACTAAGCGTTGTTTGTTTACGACCCATTAAACTTAAAATTAAACTGTAAAAAAATCGAATGCTTTGAAATGTTCGACGTAAAAGGCAAGTTTTTAAAAAAATTTGATTTGATTTAAATTAGTTCTATGAATCGATTCAGAATTCGGGTTACTGTGCGATCATCCGTTCGCTCAACATTTGAAAAACGCTGCAAATTCTTTCATGGGGTTTATTATTCAATTTATTATTCATGATTTGAATTTCTACTAAGCTTTGGAGTGTTTCTGTTTCACAGGTGATAGAGCGATTATTGAATTTCAGGAGCTTTGCATAGAGCACGTAAATCTGTTCTCCACCAAAATACCTATTTGGATTGATCAGTTGATCATACTTGTGTGCTTCCTGAAATTCAATAATCGCTCTATCACCTGTGAAACATGAACACTCCAAAGCTTAGTAGAAATTCAAATCATGAACGCAAGCCAATTGAATGATAAACCCCAGTGAAAGAATTTGCAGCGTTTTTTTATGGTTATCAGAATACTTCAACCCGTGTATCGGCTACAAAACCTATCGGCTATATGGGTTCACTCCAGTATCCTCGTTCACTACATCACTAGGTTACTGCAATCAAAACAAAAACAATAATAAACCAAAATAACGCAAATGTTGGCACCATAAATCGGGCCATACATAGGGAATGGTTTGAGCTACGGACCTGGGGAAGGGCTCATTCGATTCCTCATGGAAAGTTTTTCAAAAAAATTCCAAATTTAGGCCGCCTTGACTTTTTTGAGGTTTTTAGGAATTTTACAAAACTTTGACAACCCTTAAATTGACTCACTTTAAATTGAGTGAGAGTGCTGGCCAAAGAATTGGGGCGTTGTCGGACCAATATTGATTTTTCCTGAAAATTTCCGATTTTTTCTCCAGCCGTTTGGGATAAATCGTGCGTACGGCGTACGGACGGAAAATTTTTTATTGCAGATTTGGATTCTACACCCTTTGAAACGTAAACCATAAAATTTTCTGGGGGGGTTAAATTTTTTTTTTTTTTTTTTTTTTTTTCACGAGCGATTACAATGGTTAAATATTGAATAATACACCAAAACGGTTAAGTAGAACAGGTGCAGATCCTTTAAGTCCTTCTAGAGGTCCGAGATAGGCGCACGTGGCTGGCGACAGCGCAAGTATCACGGTTTATTGTACACGATTATACCATCTGTAATGCCACCTCCCAGCTCCAATTCAGCTGAGGAGAAAGCAAAATTATTTTTGTTGCCTGTATTTTTATTTTATCTTGTTAAATTTCTGTGAGATTTCAACCTGTGTTTCCGAGTGTACCTATGTCCAGTCCGGGTAGTACATAGTACAGAAATAATTAACCTTTGTGAAATAATTTAAAGCGTTTTACTACGGATTCGCCTTTGACAGTCGAATGGTAGGGTTTTCGCAAACTTCCCTCAGTTAGTTCTAGTAGTGCGTCCATATATTGACGGAGCCAGTACCTACCTATACGAAGCACAAGACGTAGCTGTATAGGGACGACCAGACAATCGAATAGTAAGGTTAAATTGAAGGGCAGTGCCCACATAATTAAATCCGCGAACGCCAATCAACGCCTTTTACTTTTACCTTTCTCCCAAAGTGGATCCTATTTCTTCAATAGTCGCCCATCTGACTGCCTAGTTAACTGCAGTTTTCTCGCGGATCCACCGCACCGCACAATAGAAAGTGTAAAAATCATCATCCTATAAATGAGAACCTCTGGGCTTTGCCGTCGAGATTTATGACTGGCTTAATCGCCTCTCAGGCCCTCAAGTAGAGGCGATGCCCATCGTCACGCCCCGTTTTCGTTCTGTACACCTTCCCGAAAGACTGAGCATTTCTCCCAGGCGAGGCCATCGGTACTGTAAGGCCGGACTGTACGGCTGGAGTCTGCAAGTGGTGTGGGGCTATATCCTTACATATCTTTAGCTTAAGTTCATATATCTTTAGCTTGAAGTTCACAAACAGGGACACTCCAAAGCCTAGTAAGAATTCAAATCATGAACGTAAGCCAATTGAATAATAAACCCCAGTGAAAGAATTTGCAGCGTTTTTGGTCTGTTGAACACGAAAAAGAGTAGTGGGAAATCGTCTGGACTCTCTGGAGTGGCTCCATAAATTCATGCACTTTAGATCAGACGCTGACTATCTGGACATCTATATCGATCCTTATCGGGGTGAAGGTAAGAACGGAAAGAGAGAAAAGGCAATGAAAGTCATCCCGAGCTCTCCATCCTAATCAATCTCGGCACCAAAGGAAGCAGGATTTTTGAGCGAAAGCTCCCGTTCTTCCTCGGGATGGATATCTGGGAAGCCGAGAGTGTCCCTTCGGGTGCGCTTTCAATTAAAACCGCCCGGGCAGGAGGACCGGACGGATCGCGACGGATGGATAAACACAGTGTGGGGCGAGGACTTGGAAGCAGAGAAACCGGACGGTACGGAGACCTGCACTTTCTACGCATGTGACGATGACTCGACGCCGGGTGATGGGCTAGGCGAAGGGCAGGGAGGGAGTCGGTCCCACAACAGGTCCCTCACCAGTCCCACGACGCTTCAATTCGCTTTCTACAACCCTCCCCTCGCCCTTACCTTACCAACCATCTGGGTCAATTGAACCCGATAATTATTCCCCCTTGTGGATCCTCCTTTTGTCTTTCCTACGATTCCTAATTCACGCCATCCGTTCGCCATTCTCACGGAAAAAAATCCAGACGCTTTTATTTCGATTTCCTATTCCAAAAACTGTTTGATTTTATAATTACGTGAAAACAGAGTTAATGCCATCGAACACGAACACAAAGAAACGCCAAGGCCTTTTCGATTCTTCCTTCTACGCAACACCTATTAAAATTAATCCAGGGGCTTTTGTTTTTGTAGGATGGTGAGGAAATCTTTAAGCTCCTTAGGTGGAAGTCGGATCTGGTAAGGTAAGGTAGTCTATAAGAGACTGTACTGCGGGTTATGTAGGATTGAAACCTATGAAACCACACCTTCCTTTTCCCATGTTAACAATGTTCAACAAATTTCTTGAATCTGAGTCCTCGAGAAAATTTCTTCAGTCCCTTCGGTCCATTTGCTTCTCCCTTTTTTGCAGGATGTTTCCAAAATGGGCAGCTACAGAAGCGTATATGCTCTCGTTCAACCCAGTGTTCCACTTCATTTTCCATCATCTGCTTGCTCACAAAGAAAGCGTGGAACACACATCATCGTCTTACTTTTTTCAGTTTGGACAAGTTAGGATGTCTACTTTTCTTATTATACCTATGTGAACGTAATGTACGTGTTCTTTCCTGAGCGAGAGTTTTACATTTAACCTCCCGCTAAGGGGTGTGGACCTCTTGATCAATTGTTCTGTTTGTATAGAACTCATTGGGCCTTGTGCTCCAAAGAATTCAAATCTGCAATGAGTAAGTCCAGGGCACTCAAAGATTATGAGGGGATGCCATTTCATTAGCCTTCCCGCGTAATACACAAGGTTGAAGTTTGTGTCACACCTATGCAATGTAGATGAAATCGTAAAGGTGCAAAGCCGGCCATGAGGCCAACTATTGTTTTTTGACCCCTAAGGTTTTTTCTAATCGGCCCTTCAGAAATTTTCATGTTGGGTTCGGACACCATGTTTTTACAGTGAACACGTTCAGTATTGGACCATTTTTTTTAGATTTGGTGGGTGACCCATGTATTGATGGTCCTTCTGGAGGTAGTTTTTGGTAAACCAACTACTGGTTCGGGCCCAATGTATGGGGTTTGGTGCCGTTTCTCCGTTTCTGGGAAGCTCTTCAGCCTTTTAATAACCAGTTATAGCTCCTGAAATTCAATAATCGCTCTATCACATGTGAAACACGTATATCTCTCAACCATTAGCTTCTAGCCCTAGGCTCTAGCTGAATTCAATTGCTGCTGATCATGAACATCGGTTGTTGGGTGCATTGAATAATAAACCCATCTCAGTGAAAGAATTTGCAGCGCTTTCTTGATTCAGTGGATGGGGATGCTTCTCCGGCTGTGGCTTGAATCCTTTTCCTCCCAGTTGATATTGTTCATTTCAGAAGGTAATGGGATCCACATGCATAGATTTTCATGCGTCACTAGGTTACCATGGTAAGTAAAAGATAAAAAGACAATTGTAAGACCAAAATAAAGAAAAAAATCGGGCCATACATCGGGAATGGTGTGACCTACGGACCTGGGGAAGGGCTCATTCGATTCCCCGTGGAAAGTTCTTCAAATAGAGTTCAAATTTAGGCCGGCCGCCTTCACTTTTTTTGAGGTTTTTTTGGATTTTACAAAACTTTGACAACCATTAACAACAATTAAGTGAGAGAGCTGGTTCAAGAATTGGGGCGTCGTCGGACCATCATGGATTTTTCCTGAAAATTTCAGCTTTTTTGCTTCAGCCGTTTGGGAGAAATCGTGCGTACGGCGGACGGAGGGAAAAATTTTTATTGCAGATTCGGATCCTACACCCTTTGAAACGTAAACCATGAAATTTTCAGGGGGGGGGGGGGGGTAGAATTTTTTTTACAGAGCGATTACAATGGTTTATAATTGAATAATAAACCAATAGGAAACACACTTATACATATAGGTACATCGTGTGTAAGGTAGGGGTAAAAATGTATATGTAGTATAGTAAACAATATCTTATTCTCCAATAAAATTAAATTTCCAAACAATTCAACGTGAAAAAAGTACTGAAATTTTGAAATTCGCTCGTCCAGTTACGCTTCATGACTGCATCTTCTGGCTCTACCCCGCCCGTACCTCCATCTCTCCACATTTCCTGTTATATGTACTTTCAACCTGAATTCCCTCTGATAGGTATTGCCCGGTAGTTACAAAGTAGGCCCTCGTATGGGAACAAAAAATGATTTAATGCAGTATTCCCATGGTCGTACTAAGTAAAGGTTGAAAGTTCCGAACCACTCATTGTCGTTGCTCATGCATTACCTACAGAAAGAGTTCCCTTATCGGAATACAATGATGAGTCCCATCCGCGCATTAAGTCCGTAGGTTCCTATAGGAAGACGGCCCATTGCCGACTATGCAATAACATTCGACTTTCCCTGCTCTCTCCCTCATTCTTCTTCGCTTTTGAAGGTCAAACTGCGACGCTGATTATCCGTTTAGGTCGGGTTTCCGCTGCGTTGCTGTGAGCCTGAACTATCCAAGTTTTTGGTGTCAACCGATCACGTCGGCTCTCAAGCTCGCGAAACCGCCTCGTTCTTTCAGTACCCAACCCCTTGTGTCCCTCTAGCTGCATCCTGATGCATTCAAACATGTCGAATCTGATTCTCACGAACCTAACCAGAGTACTCATTATTATTTAAGGTAACGGTACCGGTAGTGGCCACAGTTAAGAATTTTTTTTCTTTAGTTTTGAACTATCAAAAGAACAATTTTTAACATTTTTTATTAATTTTTTCTCACACCTTTATTTTGATCTAGTAGTGGCCACATCAAATTACGAAATTTCCAGTAGTGGCCACGTATGTCTCAGATTGATTTTGCCCTCCTTAAATATCATTAAATTCAATAAGATGAACAAAATTGATTCTATCCAGTAGAAGCTCTAGGATACAGCCCAACAAACGAGGAAACTAGGGACGGTCATTTGAGAGTTTACCACAATTTCCAATGATTAGAGCTCTGCGCACTCCTAGTTCAACCTCTGACTACAAGATGACATGAGCTGTACCTCCTGCAAGTTTGAAGCCACTCCGGGAATCCTTATTTCTCAAATATAAATTTTAAAATGGCCACTATGGAGAAAGGCCACTACCGGTGCCGTTACCTTATCCATCGCATGAAGTTTCTGAGAGAAAATTACAAAAACTGAAGATTAACGACGTATGAGTTATAACTTATAACTCATACAGAATGCAGCCTGGTTTGAACTAATGCGGATTAGAAAAACCCATCCTAAAGAGTCCGAGCCCAGAGCATTCACCCACCCAATTAGTCCGGCACAGGCACACTATGGGACGTTCCCCTTTAATTCAATGGAATGTTTATTCCCAATGCCGATGAACCAGTGACCTGCATAGAAGGAAGGTTAAAAAAATTCCTTCGTCTAGCAAAAAGGGACAAAGTTTGTCTTTTATTTCAAAAAGTTGCAATTTATGACGTTTCAGCGAAAAAAGGCCATTTTATGACAAACAACTATGACGACGTTTACGACTTTTTCCCGTCTCTGGTTATAACTGTAGTTCAGAACCAGCACAATTTATTTAATAAAGTTTCGTTCTTGGTAAAATGTTAGATATCTGTCAAAATAAAGAATCACTCACCCAGTTCAATATTTATGGAATAGACATAGGTTCATGGATATTTATGGTTTCAAAACTATTTGTGAAATCGGATTTGGTGTGAAATCAGAATACATCCCAAGCGGAAGATTTAAATAGAAGATATTATCTTCTATTTATTATATCCTCAGTAGATAACAACGACTTCAATTTAATGGTTAATAAAATTATTAGTATTAAATGGTTACCAGGGACGTAACTAGGGAGGGGGGGGGGACGGCTGCCCCGGGCGCCAAATAGGCAAAAAAGTGACAGCTTACCAAGTTCTTTTAAATATTATGACCGTTTCGAGTAAATTTGAAAATATTTACTAAAAGGAAAAATAATATAAATAAGGAATGCAATAGGCCTGCAAGAAAGGACAAAGGATACAGAAAACTTATACCTCGCGAGGCGAGAACTAGCCTTGAGCGGCCGTATGCAGGGTAGTTGACGAGGCGAGTCTACTCCATTCGAATTTTTGGTTTATATTCCAGGCCTCCATGACGCCTATCCCAATATAACCACAGCTTTGAGAATTTTTCTTACAATACCCGTGTGTGTTGCATCGAATGAAAGAAGTTTTAGAAAACTGAGGATAATAAAAAACTACATCAGGAACTTGACAGGACAACAACGACTAAGCAACTTGGCCATCATATCAATAGAGCACAAAATAGCTTCAGCACTATCTTTTGATGGTATCATCAAAACATTTGCAGCAAAAAAGCCCGATAATTTTCATTTTAAAGTTTGTTTAGGGCTTCCATTCCTTCTGATGCCCTTATCGGTGTAAAAAACGCTGCAAATTCTTTCACTGGGGTTTATTATTCAGTTGGCTTGCGTTCATGATTTGAATTTCTACTAAGCTTTGGAGTGTCCGTGTTTCACAAGTGATAGAGCGATAATTGAATTTCAGGAGATATGCATAGAGCATGTAAATCTGTTCTCAACCAAAATACCTATTTGGATTGATCAGTTGGTCATATTTGTGTGCCTCCTGAAATTCAATAATCGCTCTATCACTTGTGAAACACGGACACTCCAAAGCTTAGTAGAAATTCAAATCATGAACGCAAGCCAATTGAATTTGCAGCGTTTTTTTATGGTTATCAGAATGCTTCAACCCGTTATCGGCTACAAAGCCTTTCAGGAGTTCACTCCAGTATCCACATTACTACATCACTACATCACTGCGTCACTAGGTTACTGATATCAACACAAAAACAATAATAAACCAAAATAGCGCGAATGTTGGCACCATAATTCGGGCCATAGATCGCGAATGGTTTGACCTACGGACCTGGGGAGGGGCTCATTCGATTCCTCGTGGAGTGTTCTTCAAAAAGAGGACAAATTTAGGCCGCCTTGACTTTTCAAAACTTTGACAACCCTTAAAGGGCACTTTAAATTAAGTGAGAGAGCTAGCTCAAGAATTGGGGCTTCGTCGGACCAACATGGATTTTTCCTGAAAATGTCAGCTTTTTTGCTTCTGCCGTTTGGGAGAAATCGTGCGTACGGCGTACGGCGGACGGACGGAAAATTTTTTAGTGCAGATTTGGATTCTACACCCTTTGAAACGTAAACCATGAAATTTTCAGGGGGGTTAGAATTTTGTTTTCAAGAGCGATTACAATTGTTTATTATTGAATAATAAACCAATAGTCATTGAAAAGTTCGCGAATCGTCACGAAATTCCGGTTTTATCGGCTGCTTGAAAAGATCTTTTAAAAAGTCAGGTTTCGGGGCAAAAACGTCTAGTATCGAGACGTACTTGCGATACCCTAACAGTGAAAGCTACGTCCGGCTGCTAGAGTGCCAAACCAATTAGGTGCCTAGTCAACCCCCGGCTGATCCCTCCCGAAAAACGTATCTGTTTTCATGGCTACTTGAATTGGGTCTTCTTAGACGAGTTTTAATTAAAAAACATCGACGGTGGTTTTCACTTTGGATTAGAAGCAATTAGAACAACGAGTGCTCCAAGGGTGGTCACTGGCCGTGAAAAAACATTAATTAGGTTAAAGGATTCCTTTTTCTCTCTCTCACTTGCGGTTTTTCCGGGTTGTATTCCAGCGAGAGCCGAAAAAAAAAATCATGTGATGTGGACCTCAGCGGACCATTAAGTGGGTTGATGGCAGTTCTATCGTTTGTACGCTTTATGATCCTGAACGCACATTAATCGGAAGGGAGCTGGAAAGTGGAGGGGACAAATGAACCGTCAAAGGAGGAGCATAGTTTTAGATTTCTATGCGTAAATTGCATTGAATTCCACATACTTTCTCCAGTATATAAAAAACTGCAAATGGTTACAAAAAGGTTGATTATTTTTCTGTTCGAGAGCCCTTCCACGCATAACACGGAAAGAAATATAATTCATAACCCACGGACCTATGGAGAGAAATTGAATAAAAGATTTACACTTTCCTAGTCCCTCGGTACTGAATAGAAGCTGATATCCAAGGACAATGGTACAACTGATTGTGAACTCATCTACTGGGGATGGCATTCACCAACTGAAAAGCAATTAGATAAAATAAATCACCTCCATCCGCTTCAGTAGATCACCTATAAGTGTCAGAAGACATTAATTCTTGAAGAGAGAATCACAATTATATATGCCGGTTCGATCGTGAGAGTTTATAAGGCAATTTTCACAGTTCTCAGCTGCACAAATTCACATGGATCTGACGGATCCGTGTATAAGTTGCTTTTGGTTTATTATTCAATAGGTAATAAACCATTGTAATCGCTCTTGAAAAAGAAAAAAAAAATTCTAACCTCCCCTGAAAATTCCATGGTTTACGTTTCAAAGGGTGTAGAATCCGAATCTGCAATAAAAAATTTTCCGGCCGTCCGCCGTACGTCGTATGCCGTACGCACGATTTCTCCCAAACGGCTGGAGCAAAATATCTGAAATTTTCAGGAAAAATCAATATGGGTCCGGCAACGCCCCAATTCTTTAGCAAGCACTCTCACCTAATTTAAAGTGCCCTTTAAGGGTTGTCAAAGTTTTGTAGAATCCCTAAAAACCTAAAAAAAAGTCGAAGCGGTCTAAATTTGGATTCATTTTGAAGAACTTTCCATGAGGAATCGAATGAGCCCTTCCCCAGGTTCGTAGGTCAAACCATTCCCGATATACGGCCCGATTTTATGGTGCCAACATTTGCGTTTTTTTGGTTTATTATTGTATTTGTTTTCATCTCAGTAACCTAGTGATGTAGTGATGTAGTAATGTGGATACTGGAGTGAACTCCTAAAAGGCTTTGTAGCCTGATACCCGGGTTGAAGCATTCTGATACGCATGAAAAGCTGCAAATTCTTCCACAGGGGTTTATTATTCAATTGGCCTGCGTTCATGATTTGAATTTCTACTAAGCTTTGGAGTGTGCGTGTTTCACAGGCGATAGAGTGATTGAATTTCAGGAGGCACACAATTTTAATCAACTGAACAATCCAAATAGGTATTTTGGTTGAGTACAGATTTACTTGCTCTATGCATATCTCCTGAAATTCAATAATCGCTCTATCACCTGTGATCACCAAAGCTTAGTAGAAATTCAAATCATGAACGCAAGCCAATTGAATAATAAACCCCAGTGAATGAATTTGCAGCGTTTTTTCTGTCAACATTCTACCCTTCTAAGGCTCCCCAAAAGCAGAGCAATTGAATGAAATTTATAGAGCATCGCCTAGGAACTTGAAACCACAATTCTAAAATTGAGCAAAATTTTATTGAAACTTAATATAGTTTTGAGCCTAACAAGGATCTACAGCAGACAAAATGCCGAAACGAATTGATCAACAAGCTCTGAAACGTAATAAGCAAGAAGATGAAACGTTTTTATTTGGACCGTAATTATCCGAGTTCATGCATTGTCATGTTTATTTGGATGTTGAGTGCATACATTACAGAGGTGGTGTCACTACTTCCACAATCTTCCAGTATGTAAGAGGGTTTGCCGGTCTTTTCCGTCTAGTGATCATCCTTTAGAATCTAAAGTTTAGATTAAGGGAAGCTTTACGAAGAGCGTATCTGGGCCGCACCGTTGAAGGGTGGCGAGAAGAATCTAGAAGCAAATCCGCTTAATCTCTGAAATTTTAATCAAAATCGTACTAAAACTTAGTGTGGTGTTAAGTGTGTTTACCACAAACAAACAGATAGGGACCGATATTGATCAGAAAACTCTAGAACCCAAAATGCGAGTGGACATTTTAATTTTAGAGGACAAAACTCTATTCGACTTCTTGTAATAATATAAATTCTTCCAAACTACCTTCGTTACTAAGGAACCAAAAAGTCCTTGAACGTGTGGTAGCTGTTGTGTGGGATACTGTCAAGCATGTTTAAAGTATCAGGATGAAAAACCAAAAAATGGAAATGATGCCAAAGCCTGTTCCGTTACTGCCATTGATGGAAGTAGGCTGTGACACATTTGAATGGAACAAAAGACAGTTTTTGGTTGTTGTGGATGCTCTTTCAAACTACCCTGAAGAAGTTGAGCTCCAAGATCTGCGCAGTTCATCAGTAATAAACAACATGAAGTCTATTTTTTCCAGACTTGGTGTTCCAGCCATAGTTTGCACTGATGGAGCTTCATATTTTGTGTCAGAGTTATTCACCAAGTTCTTCATGGAATGGGGTTTCAAGCGGGTGGTTTCGAGTCCGCATTACCCTCAAGCAAATGGTCTTGCCGAGAGTACCGTGAAATCCATCAAGTCAATGTTTCAAAAAGCATATGAAAGTGGTGAATATTTGTATCTTGCACTGCTAAACTTCAGGAACACTCCAAAGGGTAATTTGCATTCACCTGCTGCGAATCTGATGGGACGAGCCTTAAGGACAAATGTACCTTCTGCATTTAGTACACTTAAACCCAAATTGACTTATGAACAGGACAGAATAATAAAAATGGCTCAGCGGGTGAAGACCAACGAAGCTTTTGACAAGACAGCACGTACTAGGAAATCGTTTCTTCCTGGACAGCCTGTAATGTTCAAAAAACTTCCAGTTTCTCCTTGGTCTCCAGGCGTAGTTGTCGAAGAAGGCCCTGGTCCTCGGTCTTATTTGGTCGAAAGTGAACTAGGAAATCAATATGTCAGAAATGAGTGCCATATTTCTCCGCGAGATATCAGCAACAACCTACGGGAATCACCTAGGTTGGCAACCAACTGTTCACCTACTGCTTCAGGGCCTCATGCTAGTGGTCCAAGTCTACAACCTGCAAGTAATATTTCAATGGTGCATGGTCGAATTACATCTCGTCGCCAAGTTAAACCCCCAAGAAGACTTATGGAAAAAATGTGAAGGTGTGATTGTTCCAAATTGAATTTTTATATAATATATAAAAAATATACTTAAAAAAGTAAATATTATATACTTTTTTAATGGGAAAGATGTTGTGTGAAGTCAATGACAACACCACAACAGTGGAACCTACCAAGAGGTTTACTGAATATGTTTTTTTACTGAATATTTTCTTGCCGTTCTTATAATTTGAATACAAACTTATAAAAAGTTGTGAGTTTCACTTCAAAACAGTAGCTTCATGATATCTATGCTGATCGATTTCCATTACTGGTTAAGTGAGCGTCAAACTCTCATTTGCGTCGCTGTATCCTAATCCTGTATCGTAATCCTCTCGTTCATACCCTTTCGTAATGAAATTTTGAAGACGGCGAGGAAGGAATTAAATTTTATATTCGATTGTAGTTTATTTTACTGAAGGTGATTCTTTCATAGGTTTGTCATGATGTAATGACTTGGGCAAATATGGCCAACTTTTCTTCATCTTTCTCAATTCGTTCTTTACGATTATGTATGGTAGTCCATTACATACAGTTATTTATAAAAACGAGCCTCCTAACTCACATTCTAATTACCATGACAAACATTATTACCCCCTTCATTCACCCTCCCGACTGCAAATGCCAAATTTGCGGGGTTCGTTGTTAAAATAGATTAAAACCTTGGGTCAAACAAAATCACTGGGGTTTATTATTCAATTGGCTTGCGTTCATGATTTGAATATCTACTAAGCTTTGGAGTGTGCGTGTTTCACAGGTAATAGAGCGATTATTGAATTTCAGGAGCCACACAAACATGATCAGCTGATATGCATAGCATATTGAATTCATATGCACACAAATATGATCAACTGATCGATCCAAATAGGTATTTTGGTTGAGAACAGATTTACGTGCTCTATGCATATCTCCTGAAATTCAATAATCGCTCTATCACCTGTGAAACACGCACACTCCAAAGCTTAGTAGAAATTCAAATCATGAACGCAATCCAATTGAATAATAAACCCCAGCGAAAGGATTTGCAGCGTTTTTTTTTTTTTTAATGGTTATCAGAATGCTTCAACCCGTGTATCGGCTACAAAGCCTTTTAGGAGTTCATTCCAGTATCCACATTACTTCATCACTACATCACTAGGTTACTGATATCAAAACAAAACAATAATAAACCAAAATAAAGCAAATGTTGGCACCATAAATCGGGCCATACATCGGGAATGGTTTGACCTACGGACCTGGGGAGGGGCTCATTCGATTCCTTGTGGAGTGTTCTTCAAAAAGAGTACAAATTTAGGTTGACTTTTTTGAGGTTTTTAGGGATTTTACAAAAACTTTGACAACCCTTAAAGGGCACTTTAAATTATGTGAGACAGCTGGCTCAAGAATTGGGGCGTCGTCGGACCAACATGGATTTTTCCTAAAAATTTCAGCTTTTTTGCTCCAGCCGTTCGGGAGAAATCGTGCGTACGGCGGACGGACGGAAAACATTTTATTGCAGATTCGGATTCTATACCCTTTGAAACGTAAACCATAAAATTTTCACGGGGGGTTAGAATTTTTTTTTTTTTCAAGAGCGATTGCAACGGTTTATTATTGAATAATAAACCAAAAGAATCATGAAAATCGGTGAAAAATTTTAGCGTGAGTGCCCTAGACGAAATTTGTCTCTTACTTACAACACAGATATAACATAAATCACAAACATATAACACAAACATACCTATGGTTTTATTCCAGTAATATACATTTAAAAAACTTAAAACTTAAAAAGTCTATGAATGGATTTTAATTGTTAGCTTGGGCTGTTTCACAACCCGTGGAACAACTCTAAAAACTTCCACAACTTTGGATTATATTCCAGTTTTGGCACACGATCAATACCTTATCATCGTAGGATTTTTTGTTTCAATGTTAATGTTAAATATTTAGAATCTTTGGGATGTGGTCGTTTTGTTCCTTCACGTATCAATTATAGTCGGGGGAATAGTTTGAAAACGGGAAAATTTAATATGATTTGACCGTACGATTCCCACGCACGTAGAGAAAGCGAAAAGAACAACTGCTCAATTTTCCGACAGCCGCAATACGTATCGTCTTTCGACGTGTGGCCTAAACACCGTAGTTAGTAGGTGGGTACAGTAGGTAGTTACCTATCTCGCAATGAGAGCAGATCACGGACGCAAGAAACACTTTCTCCTCCCGGACCATCCACTGGCTCAGATATGTAAAGCAAGCCCTTGATTGAAGACCGTACACCAAAACACCGTAATCTTATCCCCGTCGTAATATATTTGTGAGGCGGCGTTTTGGAAACTTTTTCTTTTTACTTTCGTGTAGTGCAACTATTTCCGCAGGCCGTCGTGTAGAGAAAGGCGGTGCAAAGTCAAAAAGGACGGTCATAAGAGTTCAGCATAGTGGTACAAGGAATATTTCATCTCTGGAGGGCGGATCTTGTGGCGGAATGCGGTCGCGATGCTAATATGGGGCGAGCGGGCGTCAAATTCATCTTCCCAGCCTACCGAGATTATCAACCTGCCGGCAGAGGGAGGGGCCGTCCAAACTCACCAAGCTCTCTGCCTCTCACAAGTTCTATGAAAACGTTTAATGGTCGGATGAATGATCAAGAGAAAAAAACCACATATCTACTAGGCCTCATACTTGAAACCTAACTTATAAGAACCGAATAACCAATTTTAGGTTTGTGCATACACAATAGGTGTTGTACAGCGAATAGCTAAATTTCCTGAACCGAACAGTGAAAGAATTTGCAGCGTTTTTATAATGAATTGCATTGATGAACTACATGCAAGGCATCAACGCATTTCACACCTGTCCGAAAGTGTTCGTAATATGCTTCTTCCTTGTAAAATGTTCTCACAATCTTGGCTCATCTAGGAATAAATAAAAAATGCTACCTTTACATTTTCGTTTGTAAATTCTCACCCCACAACGATAAATATGAACGTTAATATTCTTCATGAATTATTCATATTTAGTTTAACCAGTACCCGCTGCAGAGTTTCAGTAGGGCTTTGGTTCACTTCTTCACCGCTATAATTGCTGGTTAACTGCGAGGGGTCTTCATTGGAACGCAACTCGCAGAACCAAGTTGACAAGAGAAAGGAACGCAGTACTTTTGAGGTGTTTTGAGAACGTGCCAGGTGTTCGAATCTCGACCCGGATAGGTCCAAGACAACCCAGTGACCTGAAGGCGGCTAAGTGAACCCAAGTGAACATCCTTCGATATCAGCTTCAAAAGCTGAGCTGAGTGAGTCACCTCACCATCAACTCGCGTGTTGCGTCCCACAATGGGCGGTAATGGCGATGGCTTCGTTTTCAGAGTTCGCAGTCCTACGAGATTAAAACTACTTTCTCTCGGAGAATCCTGCGGTTCTCTGGTGCAATACTGAGATATCAACTTGTAGGTACCTTCTGTGCGTGATAGTGTCAGTTGGGGAGTCCTAGATGCGTATTCTAGAACATGTATAAAGTCCCAAAAGCACTCAGGATTAAACAACTTGAAAGCTGTTCCTCTCTTGAACATCACTCTTAAATTGTTTTATAATTTTCCTTTCCTCCTTTTTTGACGAAGTGAAGAGAATGTCTTGCAAACGGCGATATTTGTACGGAGAATTTATTTATTTATTAGAATGATGGTATGTATGATGGTAGGTATTAATTGTAGAATGATGGTATGTCCCTGTGTGTATGTGACCGTAAGTTTGTAACTTCCGTGCGTTGGGACTTTCTAACAGGACGTAAAATACAGAATTGTTTGTAGTGATCCTTTAATCCGTCAGGAAATCACCTTCAAATTATTATAAAAAGGCTTATTATTTCTTTATTACACAACTCATCTAAGTAAATCATGTTTAATCCATGTTTATTAGTACTCTGTGGAACATTATCGACACTCGGCATTTATCTGCTTCCATATAATCCATGCATATTTAACATTAATAGAAATTTTCACCTTGTAGATCGATTAGGAAAGAAATTAGGCAGAAGGATTCTTCAACCGATCATTGAGCACGATACCTTGTAATTCACTTCTAGATGTACCAAAGACGATATGATTCTGACGACGGGCAGGACAGTCGAGGAATCGTCTAGAAAACTCCAGGATTCGGTGAACCGAGTTTATCAATGGACCTCCAAATGGCGAATTAAACTCAATGAAACAAAAAGTACGCATATAAACTTCACTTATCGCAAAATTCAAAACATCCCAATTACCATAAATTCACAAGAAATTCCGTATTCAAATACTGCTAAATATCTGGGCATGACGCTGGATGCCAAGCTACGCTGGAAAGAACACGTCAAAAAGAAAAAAGAAGAGGTCAACGCTAAGCTCAGGAAGCTGAACTGATTGCTGGGTAGGAAATCTCAACTATCCACCCATAACAAAATGCTGTTGTATCAGCAAATGATTAAACCCGTCTGGGCCTATGGCTGCCAACTATGGGGCTGCACGAGCAACAGTAATGTCAACACTATCCAGACACTCGAAAATAAAATCTTAAGGAGTATTGTCAATGCAGCCTGGTATATCAGGACAACTGATCTCCACCGCGACCTCAAAGTGGAAATGGTGAGAGACGCGATAAAAAGAATTGCAGCGGATCACGAAATTCGGCTGCACAGACACCAAAACTCGAAATCCTGTATACCCTGGACAACAGAGAAGAGGTACGGCGACTCAAGAGGACCAAGCCGCTGGACCTAGTTGTGACCAGACGCTGATTAGTGTTTGTGACTTGTACTGGTCTTAGACAATGAACTACTGAACCACAAAAAGTGATATTACTTCATTATAAATCAAGTTGCTAGATGGTTTGTATATTAAATCAGTTGTAACAATAAGTAAATAAAAAAAAAAAAAAAATTAAATGCCTACAATGGTGCAATATACTCGTACTGTAATCGACCCAGCCGATGCAACCCATAAATTAAAGAACTGAAATTTATCGAGATAAAGCAAAACACGAATATACGCTTTGCTTGATACCTAATGACCTAAGGGGTGCAATATCCTGAACACCCATGGAGTTGAAACTCACGAATGGAGCAACTGAAATTTCGCGAAATATAATAAAATACCTACCTGCGCTTCACTTGTCTACAGATATACACCGAATGTTATGAAAAACTCGATTTCGAAAGGAACTCTCTTATTTGTTTATTTACTGTGTAAGTCAAATATTTTAATCAACGGTTACAACAATTTTGGTTTATTATTCAATAATTAACCATTGTAATCGCTCTTGGAAAAAAAAATTCTAACCCCCCTGAAAATTTCATGGTTTACGTTTCAAAGGGTGTAGAATCCGAATCTGCAATAAACAATTTTCCGTAGTTTCTCCCAAACAGCCTCGAAATTTCTCCCAAACGGCTGGAGCAAAAGATCTGAAATTTTCAGGAAAAATCCATGTTGGTCCATGAGGAATCGAATGAGCCCCTCCCCAGGTCCGTTTAAGGGTTGTAGCTCAAACCATTCCCGATCTATGGCCCGATTTATGGTGCCAAAATTCTCGTTATTTTGGTTTATTATTGTTTTTGTTTTGATATCAGTAACCTAGTGACGTAGTGATGTAGTAATGTGGATACTGGAGTGAACTCCTAAAAGGTTTTGTAGCCGATACACGGGTTGAAGCATTCTGATATGCATGAAATGCTGCAAATTCTGGGGTTTATTATTCAATTGGCTTGCCTTCATGATTTGAATTTCTACTAAGCTTTGGAGTGTGCGTGTTTCACAGGATAGAGCGATTATTGAATTTCAGGAGGCACACAAATATGATCAACTGATCAATCCAAATAGGTATTTTGGTTGAGAACAGATTTACGTGCTCTATGCATATCTCCTGAAATTCAATAATCGCTCTATCACTCCAAAGCTTAGTGGAAATTCATGAACGCAAGCCAATTGAATAATAAACCCCAGTGAAAGAATTTGCAGCGTTTTAGCAAACAAGTGTAACATTTTAATAAATTTTAAACAATAACATTAAAATTGTCATTGTTTATTTTGATTTTGTTCATTATTGTTACTGTTTATTTTGTTAAATTGGTTATTGTAAGTTGTTCGCTCAATTTTTTTAAATTATTACTAATTAAGTTTTTTTGTCAGTGCTTACTACAGTCAACAACTAGCGATATAAACAACCTCTACAGAAATGAAAAACAAAATGAAGAAATTTTACCGACAAGGTTCTCCTTCCAGCGACATTATTGTCAAATAAAGTAATTTATATATTAAAACAAAAATATATATAAACAACTCTTGAAAACAAAATTCCACTGCAATCATATCTGCCGAGTGGAACATCACAATAATCACAATAAGTGTGAATTATTTACAAGAAGATTTTTACCAAATTCAGACACGTTCACATTCACATTCGAGTTGAAGTCTTTTTCTCTGTCTAAGTTCTAGCTATCAGAGTGTGAGAGAGCGAGAGGGAAGGAGTGGAAGAAAAGCGGTCCGAGTGGGCTTATCCAATTCGTCTAAGGCTACGGTTACTATGGATGTTCTGACGCGTTCTAACGAATTTGTCCGAACAAACGAACGCCTGTTTTCAAATGAGTGTTTGCACTGGCTGCGACAAGCACGTCAGTTCACGCACGACTTCGTCAGAACCGGTCGAGCGTTCAAAGTCGTTTGATTTGTTCGCGCGTTCTGACGGAAATTTCCTATGTTTTGCGCTATTATCACCACGGATATCGAAAAATTGATTGGTGTAGTGTTTGATAATAGGTGTTTGTGGGACGTGAAAGACAAGAACTATCACAATAGAGATGTTTCACATTTGAGGGTTTTTTCCACAAATCTTGAAATAGCATTTCAAACTCTCCCTTTTCGTCTCTTGCAGAAAATAGGTTGTTTACATGTTCTGTTTTCACACCACTTATCAACAGTAACTTTATCAAAGGACTTTCACAAAATTAAGCTCGTCAAATCCGTCCAATTTGCTGGAGAAATTGAAACGTACTGACCGTCGGAACGCGCATAATGAAACCACCTTCTTCTGGCGAAGCTTTCTGACGAAGTCGTCACAACGAAATTTTGTCGGAACTCGCATCCATAGCCTAAGGGGCCATAATGAACATGAATACATTGCGTTATTTTGAAGTCCATCCTCGGCCCAATTGTGTTTTCCATCAATTTTGGTACAGTAGTTCCATAGATTTTGGATCCCACACATCTTGAATTTTGAGGGGTGTTGTTGAAAGAAAATTTCTTGGCCAAAATCAGCTCTCGAGTTAATTTCTTCGGAAGTGAAGAGAATACTTCATTGTTGGTAGGACAAAACTTGCCTCACAAGGGAATTTCAGTGTGTAAGTGTACTTGATGAATGTTGAGTTTGGCATAAGAAAACTGAGGAAATGTTGATTTGACATTGGGAATGATGGTTTATCTTGGGAAATGGGAATCGGATGTTTGCCCTCGAAGTCTTTAAAATGTCATACAAGATCATTAAGTATTTTTTACAGCTTTAGTAGAAAAATATCAACATCTACATTGTAAATTGATTATGTACGAGAGGAGAGAGTAGTTTGAACCAATGCACTGGGTGGTTTTTTATTTTGATTCCTTGAGAAAGTGACTCACTTATTAAAATATTGGTTCAGAGTTTCTAAATACCGAGCCAGAAACTTGCAAACCTACTTCCATCATCGCTCCTACTCTGGCAGTTACAATATTCCGAATTGTGACGTCCAAGAAGTTAGTATTGTTATTACTATCTCGACACTCTGATACATGGTTCAGCACGTCCTCAATCACGATAGAAAGTTGTCTATAATCATCATCTTCGGTGCTCATTTGTCTCCGAATGACTCTTCGGACCAATATATTTCTTTCATGCGTGTCTCTTTCGTGTAAACCGTAACAGGAGGCAGTTACACGACTCTGACCGCCCCTTTGTTTACTAATGAGACCGCCGAACCGACGCGGGCCCAATTAGCTCAGTCTGGTAAATAGGGCCCCGGATTCTTCTATCATGCTATAGCGCGAGGGAAAATGAATACGGCATTGCGGTCTGCTGAGATCGTCTGGTCAGGCTACAACGTGATAAGAGAAGGTGCTGAGCGTCTCACAATGTCTGAAAACTTGGAAAAGAAACTTGGTTTCTTTATTCAATTTTTGGATTATTTTCATCTTGAAGCGTAAACCAACAAATTTTGAGGTTGTGAAAACATTTTTTCTTCGTCGATTATAAAGGTTCAATATTGGAAATAACAATCCAAAGAGCGAATGGTTCAAAACATCCGCCCATCTCACTTAAGCTACCACAAGCGTTTCTGAAAAATTACAATACCAAAGAATTGTAGCTACTCGTCTATTTTCCAAGGATATGCTTTTAATCTTGACATTAAGTTTAATGTGATTATCCGGCGTCGACTGCTGGGGGAATCTGATACGTCTAATGTAGGTGTATAGAAGGGATTTTATGGAGAAGGGTTACCTATATTGCAGTTATAAGCCTTTGGATAAATAACGATTTGCAGCGTTTTTTATTGTATTTTCTGGGAAATCATGCATGATATTGTCACCTACATTAAACATTATATGTCATGTCAATTCATTGATTATATTATTTGACAACGGATACTTGTAGCAAATTTGATATCTTGTGTTATAACAAGGGCGTGGAGGGAACCTTTTCAAATAATTTTGTTGTAATGGGTGATGCAGACGAATTCATGGATCTGTAGACGTATATTTTCAACAATAATGAACAAATACGTTAAATATTATTGAACTTTTTTTTAAAACGCTGCAAATTCTTTCACTGGGGTTTATTATTCAATTGGCTTGCGTTCATGATTTGAATTTCTACTAAGCTTTGGAGTGTGTGTGTTTCAAAGGTGAAAGAGCGATTATTGAATTTCCGGAGATATGCATAGAGCATGTAAATCTGTTCTCAACCAAAATACCTATCTTGCACGCATGCCAATTGAATACTAACACCCAGTGAAAAGAATTGAATAATTTGCAGCGTTTTTTATGGTTATCAGAATGCTTCAACCCGTGTATCGGCTACAAAGCCTTTTAGGAGTTCACTCCAGTATCCACATTACTACATCACTACGTCACTAGGTTACTGATGTCAGAACAAAAACAATAATAAACCAAAATAACGCGAATGTTGCCACCATAAATCGGGCCATAGATTGGGAATGGTTTGACCTACGGACCTGGGGAGGGGCTCATTCGATTCCTCGTGGAGTGTTATTCAAAAAGAGTACACATTTAGGCCACCTTGACTTTTTTTGAGGTTTTTAGGGATTTTAGAATTTTTTTTTCAAGAGCGATCACAAAGGTTTATTATTGAATAATAAACCAAAATATACGAGTATATATGACTTTATTGTTCAAAGAACATCACAGTTTGGCTCGTTGAGTTCTAAGCATTCACCAATACAATTGCCTTATACACACGATATGAGGCTTATTTATTTATAAGTAAATAGTTTAACAGTAGATAACAAGTTACATATAACAACGAATAATAAGTCCAACAGATAATCGCAAACATGCACAATAAATAATATATAATATAACTCGAGAAGCTTTAACTTTGGGATAGTTGGTGGCAGTTACATATTTTGGTAGCTCAAACTTGTGTTAATAAGTCCACTAGTCTTCGCTAGTTACTATTTCTGATGCCAAGGTTCTGCAGCGATTGGTGGAGGCGAGCATATGTTTCCCTGACCACCGTCGGTGTATTGAGGTCATTATGAATTCTGGTGTCTCGAAAATAGCACTTAGCGTCGAGCATCATTCGGAGTACCCGGAGTACCCGGTTTTGGGTGGTTTGTATTTTCTTTATATGACATTTGGCCGCAGATCCCCAAAGCCCGCAAGAGTACTTCCATATTGGTCTGATCAATGTGAGGTACAATAATATTTTTGTGGGTATGCTCAGTTTTGACCTTGAATCCAGAAGATGTTTCAGTTGATTTGTGCGGAATCTGACTTTCTTAATTAGGTCATTAATATGAATCGCCCGCGTTAATCTTTGATCCAATGAGAGGCCAAAATATTTCACTGTATCTTTGTTAGGATTGAGATTGCCTGCAAGTCTAATAACAGGAGATGTGGCATTGCAATACTTTACGTCGATACTTAACTGTCACCAGTGACGATTTTTGAGCGTTGATTTCAATGCGCCAACTTTTTGAGATAACGACTCTCGTTCTCTATTATTATCGAAACTGAGATCAAAACGATCTTCGTGGTTTCACTTTCCACTTCCAGTTCGATAATACATCTGAGCATTACTCTTATAGTATCAAGTAATTTGTTCTGCCAGGCCAGATTTTATCAGATGGCGTCACAATTATGTTTGAGCATTTCTCGTGGAGTCGGCCAGGTACTTCGTTGTCATGCCGAGCCTCTATTGAGAGATATCGGATCAGTTGAAGCCGACTTCAATGCATTTTTGATCATCATTTTGAACAATCAACCTTTGCGATTTCTATTAAATTTTTACTAAATGTGCACAAAAAGAAATTGAATGAATTCAAGAAATACCGACCATACTTTCTGTAGGGGTGAAGAACAGTCATACTGTCATCAGTGAACAGACTGCGATTATCTAAACGTAGTCAACGCACATAGATGTTCTTCCAAGATTCATACGTTTCTTCAGCTGTGAATTATCTACAATATGCCAATAAACTTTTCTCATGAGATCAGGAGATTTGCTGGCAACCAATTTTCTCAAACCTGAAAAGTCTCAAAAATCTGAATCAGTTTGGTCTTGTAATTTCGGGAAAAAGCTTTGGACGGCGGACGGACGGATGTTAAAAACAACACTTCGGCTATCTTCATTTTTTGGTGGAGTTTGAAGCATCACAGCGGTGTGGTAAAATTTTACGAGCAAATCCTTGCTTTTCTAAATTATTAAGATTGTGCTTATGGGCAGATGTTTTGTCGATCAACGCTGTGGCATAGCGAAATTTATAAAATAATTTTTGATGAAGCACAGAAACTATTAGGGAATTTTAATCTTGTCACAGTTTTGAGTTATAAATGTTTCTGCACATTTGTATGATAAAAACATTCTGAAATCCTGATCTACGATTCTTAAACATATTTCAGGCTGTGATGCAGTGTATTGACTCCAGTGTATCTGTTATTTTTCAGTCTGATCGAATGTAAAATTTGCAGATCTACCCAAATTCGAAAGATAATCTTTAAACTTCGATAACCAGTTTTTAATATAATTTTTTAATGCTCGATTTCATCTGATTTTAACAGTAACATTCGGTTTAAATCACCTGAAAATCATCGGTTCGTAGAATGAAATTCTAGATTTTCCTTTAAATAGCAATACAATAGCAAAATATAATTTCCCTACATGTATGTGTCATTTCATCGTTATGGCAAATGTCATGGCGATACAAGTATCGTTTGAACGAAGAAAAAGAGGAATATATGATGTATTGAGCTATGAGTCGTTGGTTGCTTGTAGGTTTTTGGAATAACCCTACCCCCCTCACTCTCAAAAGTGTGCTATTTTGTAGTAATTCCAGATTTAAAACGCTGCAAATTCTTTCACTGGGGTTTATTATTCAATTGGCTTGCGTTCATGATTTGAATTTCTACTAAGCTTTGGAGTGTGCGTGTTTCACAGGTGATACAGAGATTTGTGTGCCTCCTGAAATTCGATAATCGCTCTTTCACTTGTGAAACACGCACACTCCAAAGCTTAGTAGAAATTCAAATCATGAACGCAAGCCAATTGAATAATAAACCCCACTGAAAGAATTTGCAGCGTTTCATGCGTATCAGAATGCTTCAACCCGTGTATCGGCTACAAAGCCTTTTAGGAGTTCACTCAAGTATCCACATTACTACATCACTACATCAATTGGTTACTGCGATGAAAACATAAACAATAATAAACAAACAGAAAACGCAAATGTTGGCACCATAAATCGGGCCGTATATCGAGAATGGTTTGGGCTACGAACCTGGGGAAGGGCTCGTTCGATTCCTCATGGAAAGTTCTTCAAAAAGAGTCCAAATTTAGGCCGACTTCGACTTCGACTTTTTTTTGAGGTTTTTAGGGATTTTACAAAACTTTGACAATCCTTAAAGGGCACTTTAAATTAAGTGAGAGAGCTGGCTCAAGAATAGGGGCGTCGTCGGACCAACATGAATTTTTCCTGAAAATTTCAGCTTTTTTGCTTCAGCCGTTTGGGAGAAATTGTGCGTACTGCGTACGGCGGACGGACGGAAAATTTTTTATTGCAGATTCGGATTCTACACCCTTTGAAACGTAAACCATGAAAATTTCAGGGGGTTAGATTTTTGTTTTCAAGAGCGATTACAATGGTTTATTATTGAATAATAAACCAAAATGTCAAACTCTAAGGTGTGATATGTTTTGGAAAGATACATACCTACGTCTACCTTTAGCTAAGTGTACTATGCTTCACATTTCTGGGCCCGAATCTCCTTCCCATTCCGCTAGGCACTCTTCTGTAACTAGCTTTGTAGTTGACTCGACACGTGTTCAATTATCTTCGGATTCTGGGATTGAAGATTGCAGCAGTGCGATTCGGGGATCATAACATTGAACTAATTAGCAGTGTTTGACCGTGAAACGTTCCCGAGTGGGGCATCTCTATCATTTGTAGATATCACTTCCCTCAACAGACCATTTATCTTTTCATAACATCATGCAATCCTCCTTCTTGCTGATTGGTGAGCTTCCTCATTTTCTTATTATTTACTTTTTAGCATTTTACCAACTTGTTAAATCTGAATGATAAACTTACCATTGAGTTATTGAATTCTCGAGCTCGATTTACAACAAGGGGTGGAAATCGCGGAAAACAAAATGACTGGAAAACTGGTGGACAGGAAGTTAATTATGGAAAGATAGTCCCAGACGATAAAATTTATAGCTCAACTTCTCTTTAATTGGAAACATGGAAAAGCTGAATATACGTTTTCAAAGTGCCAACCTCCGAATCCAAACCACTTGTCGGCGCATTCCCGATGAGTGTGAAAGATATGCGGCATCTTGCTGAACGATACTGGACCACGAAGTGATGAGCCTAAATGAGTTTGACAGTGTGTTGATGAGTTATCGTGTCATGAATTGCATACAAACCGTACCGAAAGAATACAATAAGAGCCGCTTTCAATCTGTTGTATCTACTTACATCCACAACCAGTCTCCCCACAGTCAGAAGTGCTGACCACCATTCGATTCGGCGAAGAAAAATGCTTCCAACGTGACATCCCCCAAAACACTTCATTTCCATTCAGAAGCCTCGATTTTCTCTTAGAAAAAACGTTTCGGTGCGTTTAAACTCTATAAGCCTCCCTTTTATGAGTCTCCTGTATAGATCATTGGAAATTATTATTAACAAAGTCTCCAAAGAGAAAGTATTAAAATGCTTGAAGAGCGGAAACCAAAAATATGAATTATTGGGGTAGCTCACCTAAGGACTCCTGCAGGGAGCAAACACTGAAATACAACCTGTCCCAATTAGCTGCTAAGGAGAATAGGTAGAAATGAGAGTCACAATTCAAATACAATGTAGATTTATTCAATAAATCAAATATAGAGCAAATATGCTAATATAGAGTAAAAATGCTTAAAAGTAATATTCAATGGGAACACTTTGGGAGTAATTTGGAAAACTAGTGTACTTGAAGTATTCGGCGGATTTAGACGTTTGCAATAGTAAATGGTAATATTCGTACGTATTACGCAAAATATGAATTTAGTACGTGGTACAATAGTAATACATTTAAATTTAATTATACCGTTGGAAAGGTGAAAGTTTAAGGATGTTTTTTTTTTTTGAAAACCTCATTGGCACCCCCTTTATAGAACCCCGTGGACCCTTTTTGCTTAGAGCCTACTGCTGAAATTCAAGAAACGTGTAACATGGTTTTGTAGAGCCCTTTTTATACTCTCGAGATTATACAGGGTGTCAACAAAACAGGTCTGACGTACTAAAGGGGTCGATTCTACAACTAATTTGCAACAACTTTTGCCTCTTAGCAATTTTTTTTAGAGGCTTCGTTTTTGAGTTATTTACGATCTAAGATTTTTTTCGTGTTTTCGACCTTATCTCCTATAAATTGCTATAACTCCCTCAATTTACAAGATAATCTCAAATCTGAGTACACCGTTGGAAAGAGCAGTAAATTTCCTTTCGGATTGATGCCTCACCTTTCCCGAAAAGTGAGGTTTGAGACATAAAAAAGCTCTCTGAAAAGCTAATTTTACTTAATTTGGGAAACCTAGAGTTTTTTCAATCGGAAATTGAACTATGAGAACCAATTTTTTTTTAAGATGCAAGAACGGTAAAAACTGCGCTAAGATCTCACCTTTCCAACGGTCTAGTCAATTTTGTCCTTAAAAAATTTTCCTGGGGAGGAAATTGAGTTTGAATGCTGAAAAACATGAGCTTTTCTCGGGCGATTCGAAATCTATTGTTTTTTTTTTTTTTTTTTTATTTTTTATTTTTTTTTTTTTAAATACACGTGAGCTCGGATGAGGAAGGCTTCGGAGTGCCTCCTTTCTTATTTGACAGGCTTTTGTCTGGTCTGATCCAATAGCTTACCTGTTCCAGCCAGGGCAGGAGCCCCATTATCACGTGGTCTGAAGTGCCCTGAAATCTACAAACTGAACATAATGAGAAAGGCTCGGGAGTGCCACTATTCGATTCAGCGTACGAAACACCCTCCGTACCATCACTGAGCTCTCCCAACTTCCAAAGTTTTGATTTCGTCATTTTCCATGTAAATCACCCGATTTTTCTCGAAAAGCTCATGTTTTTCAGCATTCAAACTCAATTTCCTCCCCAGGAAAATTTTTTAAGGACAAAATTGACTAGACCGTTGGAAAGGTGAGATCTTAGCGCAGTTTTTACCGTTCTTGCATCTTAAAAAAAATTGGTTCTCATAGTTCAATTTCCGATTGAAAAAACTCTAGGTTTCCCAAATTAAGTAAAATTAGCTTTTCAGAGAGCTTTTTTATGTCTCAAACCTCACTTTTCGGGAAAGGTGAGGCATCAATCCGAAAGGAAATTTACTGCTCTTTCCAACGGTGTACTCAGATTTGAGATTATCTTGTAAATTGAGGGAGTTATAGCAATTTATAGGAGATAAGGTCGAAAACACGAAAAAAATCTTAGATCCTAAATAACTCAAAAACGAAGCCTCTAAAAAAAAAATTGCTAAGAGGCAAAAGTTGTTGCAAATTAGTTGTAGAAAAAAATTGCTAAACGGATAATAACTATATATAGAGGCAAAATTTTGTTGTTATATTCAAAGAACAAATTAGTTAAACGTAAGTTTTTGCATATTTTAATTTGTACAGTGGCAGTTGTCGCATTAAGAAACTCCTTGGCTCAAGTGGAAGAATGTCCCGCATACTGCTCGCCCGTGAATAACAACTACGGGCCCGCTTGCGCGTCCGTGGGGCGCTCGTTCGTGACCTTCCCCAATCTCTGCGAGTTATACAAACAGAGGTGCGAGAACCGCTGGAATAATGGGCCTGGTATGTCAACACAATTGAAATAGTTACAAGAATTTGAGAAGTATAGGTAAAGAATATTGTTACAGCGGTTTTGTTTTTCTTAGAAACCGTTATTAGCGGAAATCCTGTTGGTATGTATAAAAACATTACTGATTACTGATCTTTCAATACACTCAGAACTGCTTCATATATTAAGGATTGACTGATATGACAAACTTACCTGGAGCACTACCGACGAATGAACTTTTACAGTTTTCAAGATTTTTTTAATGATACAAACAACAACGAAGGAGATAAACAAAGATGCACATATTGGCAAGCAATGCATGCATAAGGGCTTCCCTATGTAACTTTTTTTATACGATCACACTTATAACCCTGGAACGCGGGTGTTAATACCACTAAGTACTTCTGACGAGATGCCCAGCTTGAGTAACTTTTCTCACACCTTAATATATTGTACGATACAATTTGTACCCATAGAGGCCTAGCCTTAACTTCTGTGAGTATTCCCCGTGGAGTTTGTCAAAAATCCTCCCTTACCCATAAATTAAAAATCCGATGGGCAAATGTTGAAATAGAGAATGCTAAAATAAAATTAACTACACGGTTATCCTTTCAACCAAACTGCATGAAAAACATTCGGATTGTCCGCAATATGTTGTTCTGAACAATCCGCAAAGAGTGAAGATAAGTTTAGTTGCACGTTCTCAAACCAATTTACCTCATCTTACCAGAGAGTCGAACAAATGAAAATAAACCACACTGAGCAACCTCTCCGACCGATCCTTTAAAAAAATGACGATTCATTGGGTTTCTTTATTCTTTCTTCTTTCACTGGGGTTTATTATTTATTTGGCTTGCATTCATGATTTGAATTTCTACTAAGCTTAGAGCGATTATTGAATTTCAAGAGATACGCATAGAGCACGTAAATCGGTTCTCAACCAAAATATCTATTTGGATTGATCAGTTGATCATATTTGTGTGCCTCCTGAAATTCAATAATCGCTCTACCACCTCTGAAACACGCACACTCCAAAGCTTAGTAGAAATTCAAATCATGAAAAATTTTCACATTCCGAAAGTGAAAACAATGCTTCCGCTGCCTAGGTAGACTCGGAAGCAAAAGCTTTGCGCAGGCCTACAAAAAGTTAAGGTATAATTTTACAGGATTATCCTTTGTCTTATTTCTCTTTTTCAGCTATCGAATTCGTGAAAGATGGTTCTTGTACGACTTCAGTGCAGAGGCCGAGACCACCTCTCCCACCTGGCTGTCCCTCGTCTTGTTCATCCAGCTTAGGAGATACAGCGGTGTGTGCTAACGTCGGTACTAACTTCAAGACATTCACCAATTATTGTTACATGATGATGGAAAAATGCTCCAATCAGCTAAGAGGTGGATCAGGTAAGAACCGTTACAAAAAGAAAGACTAGTAAAGATGTCTCAATCCAGCAGCTCCTAGGATCTTCGAATCTGCGTGATTACAGTATGTTTCTAGAATCAGCTCGATTGTTTCCAAAGTAAAGTAAGTAAAGTAGAGCTCACGTGCTGCAATTGAGAACGCGGTACTTCGAAATGAATCATAACGTTGAAGATGAATGCCTGCATTCTGAAAAATCTGAAATTTTCAGGAAAAAATCCATGTTGGTCCGACAACGCCCCAATTCTTTAGCCAGCTCTCGCACTTAATTTAAAGTACCCTTTAAGGGTTGTCAAAGGTTTGTCAAATCCCTAAAAACCTCAAAAAAGTCAAGACGGCCTAAATTTGGACTTTTTTGAAGAACTTTCCATGAGGAATCGAATGAGCCCCTCCCCAGGTCCATAGCTCAAACCATTCCCGATGCATGGCCCTATTTATGGTGCCAACATTCGCATCCACATTCACTACATCAATAGGTTTCTGCGATCAAAACAAAAACAACATCCTTGTGACGTAGTGAATGTGGATACTGGAGTGAACTCCTAAAAGGGTTTGTAGCCGATACACGGGTTGAAGAATTCTGATATGCATGTTCCGTCTTACGAAATTTACAATTTTCAAATAGAATATTTTCCCATTGTAATCGCTCTTGAAAAACGAGGAAATAATAACTATAGTCGGCTATAACGTACGATGTCATTTTCGGATTCAGCACCCATTAACATTTTTAGATTACCAAAAAGCATCAAAAAAGTTTTCAAAAATATTTCTCTGCCGGCCTGTGAAATTTTACATTTTGGATTATTATTTTCAATTTACGGAAAAATGTCAACCCCTCAAACTTTGTTGTTTTACGTTTCAAGATATGTACAATCCGGAAAAAAATCTAGTTCATATTGAGTTCTTATCATCAGTTCTTGTCAACCCTAAAGGGGGAAATCGAAGGGCTGAATATGAGCAAATCGGAATACCGATAGATGGATAAATAGTTTATTTTACAAAATGTTCAACATCGACAAGCAATAACCCTCCAATGAATAAGCAATACGGCATAGTTAAAGTAACCGTCTGCTGGAGGTTCGAGTTTAATAGAAATAATATTAATGTGGAAGATAGGATTTAGCACAAAAGGAAATAATAATTTAATCACAATAATAACAATAGCTAGTAAATCACACTGAGATAAGATTTTGAAGCAAAAATGGAAAGTGCCAAATCATACACATCAGTAATCCAAAGTTTTTTTTCTCGTTTTTCCTGTTTCTAATGCCAAAACTCCGCCACCATAAATCTTCGGAATTTCCATTTCCAACGCAGAATCCACCAGTTGATCCGACAACGCCCCAATTCCGAATAACTCATTCAGAATCTCGCGCTTAATTTCAAAATAAGGGTGTCAAAAAACAAATCTCCCAAAAAATCCTGAAAAAAAAGTCAAGGAAGACGGCCTAAATTTTTTGACTTTTTTTGATGAAGAATCTTTCCAAAATAATGGCCCTCTTTTTCTCCAGTCAGTCTGTGATCTGAGCTGTGAGGGGTCCATACTACAAAATATATCAGGCAAGTCTGAGAACGCCACTCACGTGCCCAGGATGTCCCAGCACGTGCCACCTCCTTTGCCACAATCCTTGGCAATCGGAAGTACGGCATTTCAGCCACCCTTATGAGGTATTGGGAGATGTAATTTCAGGGTATAAGAGGCAATGGTCTTCAAATTTGTCCCCAAGAGAAGCAAGTAATCAGGGGCGATCCGGGGCAGATGCAGTATACGCCTAATAAAAAGTAGCAGAACACTTTCCACCACTGCACACTCCTGTATCCCCAGATTTGAGCAGCATAGCATATATGGCACGAGCGACTACGTTGAACACCCTCAACTTGTGGAAAAGGAAGGTCCTGCTTACTCTATCAAAAGTAGCCTTCAGGTCAACAAAAAAAGCATAGACATTCTTCTCAGGGAATCCTGTGAGAACAAATATAGCGTTCACTGTCGAGTATCCCCGTCTAGAAACTCGGAAAGGACACCATGCTCATCCACAAAATCCGCCAGTCGACTCGCCGTCATGCAAGAAAGAATCTTGGCAACACAGTCTATGAATGACAAGCCCCTGTAGTTTTCGGGGTTCACCGGATCACCCCTCTTGAATAGTGGGAACATGACTGCCGTTCTGAATGCCTCAGGCACGGACTAAGTCCGCCACGCCGGGTTGATGAACTCAAGTACAGCCTCCGTAAACTCACTGTATGCATACTTGTAAAACTCGAACGGCACTCCATCAGGGCCAGGAGCCTTATTAACCTTCACAGTGTCGAGAAAACGCTCCAACTCCGCCATAGAGAATGATCCTTCCAGCGAACGGCACCGTGGTTCATCATCCAAAGGCACAGCAAAACTCTGCTCAGCCCCCACACCCAGAAGGCCAGAAAAGTGTAGCAACCAATCATCAGTAATCGGAATACCGGAAACTTTGGAATAACACCAATATTTTCATGATCTTCATTGGTAGTCACTCTTCAACAAACCGAATGAGCCCTTCTGGACGAAAATTCGGCTTAACACACCATTGTTGGTATTTAGATAACAGCTTTTTTTGTTGTGAGGCTAACAAAGCGTTCGTCATCCAAAATACAATTATGGACTACGTCAAATAAACATAGGAGAATGATATGTGTAGAAGTGCTATCTAGTACAGAACCTTTGTGTAACAACTTGCAGCGTTTTTTCTGTCCATGTGTAGTTACGAGTATTAGCCTCTATACGTTTTTGTTACGATCTGTATTTTGATCTTTAATCTTTCAAGACTGGAAGCAGTTGGCCATCTTAGAGTTCAAAAAATGTTACCTCCCTCCTAAAATTTGGCAAATACTAGTCGTTAACATATTTCATCAATCTTAAATAATTAATTACCAAATTATTCTTGCAGTTGTGAGCTACGTAGGAGATGGATCTTGCTCAACGCCAGTCGTGGATGATAAAGACGAAGGACAGCAGTCGTTGGGACAAGTCCCTGAACAAATCATTATGGACGACATGCGTAAAAATTCACAAAACTTACCTTAACTGTTGCATGCTACCGTGAAAGTGTTTAATTTTTGTTGGTTTTTAATCTTATTTTTACTTAAATCTTAATTTTACTTAAATCTTAACAAATGAATAATTTTGAAAAATGTACTTTCAAAAGTCAGAATTTTGCACACGATGTCCTCTATGAATATCTATATCGTCCATAGACGATTTAGGATGTCATCTCGCTAAGAAGTATTGTATTTCAAATGAATGAACATCTGTTCATTGAACAAAAAATTGAAATCTGAAAATTGTTGTACATATGAGCGTTGTAGGTTTAAAGAAGTAGAAATTGGTGTTACCAAGGTCAAATGTAAGATACAATGAAAAATGTGTGTATTGTTTACAAATAACTTGTTCCGTTACAGTATGATGATAACTGAATGATTAAAACATCCAAAAAGCCAATGAACTTACTAGTTTCAAGTTTTTCACAAACCTAATCATTTTCACAATCTTGAAATTCCCAATTATGTTTTAAATATTTCACCGATTTGAGGTTGGAAGCTCCGTAACCTAATTCAATTTTGACCAAAAATATCGCGATTTGATACTATTTAGCAAGTTTTCCATTTATAATATGCAGGGGAATCCCTATAAGCGCCACGCCCCCGCCCAAGCTTGATGACGCGGTCTGCGTCAAACCCCCCCTGGTGGGCACCCCTTACTGAGTAAAATGTAACTTCACCAGTTTTAATTCGACAGATGGTTCTCGATTCGTTCAAATGTCAGAAATTTGGTCCAAAAATGTAATGGTGCCGAAAACAATGGGAAAATTAAGGCAGCAGTCAAGTCAGCCACACGTGAAATTAGTAATGCATCGATTGATAATTATAATGCAAAGATTGGTGAATAATATTGCTTCCGAGTCTACCAAGGTAGCGGAATGCATTGTTTTCACTTTCGGAATGTGAAAATGTTTTTGTCTCCAAAATCAAAAATTCCACTCGCATTTTGCGTTTTAGACCTTTCTGAACAATTTTGGTCCCGTGTCTGTCTGTGTGTCTGTCATCAAATCCTTGTTACGGGCAAAACTACACGAAGTCATAGTCCGATTTTGATGAAATTTTCAGGGATTGTGCGGGTTGGGGTGTAGATGGTCCCCTATAGGTTTCATGACCCCCGGATCAATAGTATCCTCTGCGCATGGGCAAACGTGAAATTGCCCATTGTTACGCGTATAACTCCGAGGGTTTATGACTGATTTCGATGAAATTTTCAGGGATTGTTCGGACTGATGTAAAGATGGTCCTCGTGAGTAATAAAGAGAAAATAAAGTTTTAGCCTCGAGCTTGGATCGAATCATATTGAACCATCATTATTTATCACTTCAGTCATCTATCCATTAAGCGTCAATGTCAATTTTTATTATTAGGTATATTTTATAGTTTGTTCAATAGTTGAACATGCCTATCTTTATTTACTCAAGTTATGCTCCTGCATAACAATAAATTTACCCTAATTCAATATTTACTTCGCCTAATTCAACGAAGTTCTTTAGTCAATAATAATTTTCAATGATCTATACAGTCATGTTATGGATACGAGGAAGCTATGTGCCACACCCACTTGTTTTCATTTAGGTAATGATCTTACTCTCCGTTTAATAATTATCTACCGTCCAGTGATTTGTGTAAAAGGGTATCTGGAAATAATAAACCCATATGTTAGAATTTGAGGTGTTTTTAAATTCCACTTTAGTATCCTACACATCTTGGAACGTAAAACAACATAACCCATTTTGTGGGGGGAGGAGGTAAAAAAAAAAATTTTCCGAGTCGATTACTAACGTTCATTATTGAAAATAATAAACCAAAAGTTTCAAAATTTTCCACCCCTTTGAAAAACATCGAATCTTGGGTATTTTTGGCCACTATATCTTCATATAAACATTCCAAAAAGTGGTGGAAAATTAGATTAGTTTATTAGACGGGATAGCGTAAAAATGTATTCGTAGATTGTTGCAGACCCCAATATCCTTTGAAGCTCATTCTTACCCTCTGGGGGAGGTGAGAGTTCTCTATTACTATATTCAGGGCAGTATAAATAATCGAGTTGGCAAAACCTTTCGAAAATGAATGTTTTAATCATATCAGTTGATAGTTCTAAGGGATTCTCTTTTGATGAAATGAAGTTTATTATAACTTTGTTATCCATGATTGTAGGTAGATGATTTATTTAATCTCCTATAAATCATGATTTTTCAATTTTCCTCGACCCTTTTATCCTACCTTTCTGCTTCTGAATTATTATTAACAATTTTTGTGATTCTTATTGTGCTCAAAACATTTAGTCTCTCAGTAAAACCATTGTCTATACAATCGAATTTCAGGGTTACGGAGAGAAGGGGAAATCAGTAAAATTTCACACGATATTATCAACAAAATTTTGGGAATTGCTTCCGAGTCTGCCAAGGTAGCGGAAGCATTGTTTTTCTTTGTTTTGTTTTAGAATAAGGCGGTCTCTTAAACGAAAATCTGTGATTTGCTCTCGAAACCAAAAATTCCACAAACCAGATATCCCTATAACGCATGCCTTTCATAGAAATGTTTTCAAATGCTTCCAACGAAGTACAACCATTCGTTGAGGAGTTAACGTGTTCAGAAAGAAAAGTTCCGGTTGTATAAGATGAAAAAATCGCAAATTTTTGCTGTTTTTTTATCGGTTTTTCAGCCGAATTGAACATTTTCTGCACGATTTAGTGAACTGTTTTCTGAAAGTTGTAATTTATTTGATTTTAACCATTTTTAAGATTTTAACTGTCCATGAGACTACTTGCTTATTAGGCCTGCGCGGCTGGGAATATTTAACGAAACGTCAAGGTGAGGGGTTGGAGGAGCGAGGTGAGTTATTTTCTAGTCTGAGTGAGGGAATCCGATGATGACTGGAGTTAAGAACGGTTCCCCAAATCGGACAACGATCCTCTTACGCGGAACCCGTTGAATGCAGGCGCCGACTAAATTTCATGGGCTCCTCGTCAACGAATCTTCAGAACCCCGACTAACGGGGTCAGTATCACCAACAGGGAAATTACCTGCTATAGACTAGGATTCCCTATTCCTCCCTTTCGCTGTGAATTCGTTCTTAGCAGAACTTGAGTAAAATTGGGATCAAACCCCCCCCCCCCCCCGAAAAAAGGATCATGAAAATGAATAACAATTGTAGGCTGGGCGGTGTCAACAAAATTCGTCACACTCAGATACTTAGGCACATACCAGCAGGAACGACCGCGTACGGGCCAGGTCTAGCAGAGGCGGCCTTGAGGAGGGCGTTCGCGTTCACCGGAGCAGGAGAACCGTTGTTGACCTGGTGCCGGGGGCCAGAGACGGAATCTTATTTAAATGACTCATCACCTCTTCGCTGTGTTTCCGATCCTTCCAGGGAGTCAATTCCTGGAACTTATTTTGCCTAGAACTATTTACGAATGACAACAACTAGGACCTAGGAACGATCAAGGCCAATAAGACGAATAGCGAATAAGACTGCAACATTTCCACTAACTATGAGCCAAACTCAAGGAGTCGATCCAACAAAAAATGCCTGTTAGAGATTTTCTCTTTACTCAACTAAAAATTCTTCTTTTTTCACTTTCAAGGTTTGTTTCGTCTTTACCTTAGTAAGACGTACTTAACTCCCTTAATTTTCATGCAAAATAAAATCCGAGGATACCGTTGGAAAGAACTTCAAATTTCCTGTCAGATTGGTACAAAATTCAACTATTTTAGCCTGGTCACACGGGTGAAAAATGGAGGATCATTGAAATTCAAAGATTTTGTTGAAATCAACCGTTTTGGTTTATTATTCAATAATAAACCATCGTAAACGCTCTTGAAAAAAAAAAAAAAATTCTAACACCCCCCCCCCCCCCTTGAAAATGTCAAGGTTTACGTTTCAAAGGGTGTAGAATCCGAATCAGCAATAAACATTTTTCGTCCGCAGGCCGTACGCACGATTTCTCCCAAACGGCTGGAGCAAAAAAGCTGAAATTTTCAGGAAAAATCCATGTTGCTCCGACGACGCCCAAATTCTCGAGCCAGCTCTCTCACTTAATTTAAAGTGCCCTTTAAGGGTTGTCAAAGTTTTGTAAAATCCCTAAAAACCTCAAAAAAAGTCAAGGCGGCCTAAATTTGTACTCTTTTTGAAGAACATTCCACGAGGAATCGAATGAGCCCTTCCCCTGGTCAGTAGGTCAAACCATTTCCCGATGTATGGCCCGATTCATGGTGCCAACATTTGCGTTATTTTGGTTTATTATTGTTTTAGTTTTGATATCAGTAACCTAGTGATGTAGTGATGTAGTAATTTGGATATTGGAGTGAACTCCTAAAAGGCTTTGTAGCCGATACACTGGTTGAAGCATTCTGATATGCATGAAACGCTAAAAATTCTTTCACTGGGGTTTATCATTCAATTGGCTTGCGTTCATGATTTGAATTTCTACTAAGCTTTGGAGAGTGCGTGTTTCACAAGTGATAGAGCGATTATTGAATTTCAGGAGGCACACAAATATGATCAACTGATCAATCCAAATAGGCATTTTGGTCGAGAACAGATTTACGTGCTCTATGCATATCTCCTGACATTCAATAATCCCTCTATCACCTGTGAAACACGCACACTCCAAAGCTTAGTAGATATTCAAATCATTAACGCAAGCCAATTGAATAATAAACCTCAGTGAAAGAATTTGCAGCGTTTTTCTTCTGCACTCATGTTTGTTATAACGGAGGTCAATCGTCGGTCACTCCTCGGGAAAAACTTTCTCAGAATCTCAGCTTTCAAAAGGTTTATGAAAAAACATTTTCACAGTGTAATTTGATTGAGAAAATCAAGTTTGAGTAGTAAAAAAAATCCTAAAAATTCGAATAGAGAATCAGCGGATATTGCGTTTGTTTATGGGTTTTCGAATGGCAAAAGTAGAGACACTACCATGATTACGAACAGATTGCCGTTTATGAATTCTCGAACTAGTAATCTGAACGGGCCGAGACAACCATGCAAGATTCAATATGTATGAGAGATATTGGAGAAAGGTTTTCAAGAGTTAACAAGGCACACTTACCTGAAATTAGGAGGCTCCCCGATGAAACAAGTTGCACAACCGTTTTCTGATATATAGGGGGATTTTAAAGTTCGAACATTCGATTCAGCGTAAAAGTGTGCAAAAATGGCGATGCCAAACTAATTGCTATGGTGCAAGACGGCTGTTAATGAAAAACGTTGATTTCCACTTAACAACCCACGTTTTTTTAGGACTCCAACGTGATTTGCTCAACCAAATTTCACTGCAAAAATATTTTTTCTTAAACCTTTTGAAAGCTGAGATTCTGAGAAACTTTTTCCCGAGGAGAGCCCGGCGAGTGACCTCCGTCATAAAAAAGATGATTGCAGAAGAATAAACGGTGATTTTAACAAAATATTTTGAATTTCAATGATCCTCCATTTTACCACTGGTAAGACCTGGCTAAAAAAGTTGAATTTTGTATCAATCTGATAGAAGATTTGAAGCTCTTTCCAACGGTATCCTCAGATTTTATTTTGCATGAAAATTAAGGGAGTTATGTACGTCATACTAAGGTAAGGTTGAGAAGACGAAACAAATCTTGAAAGTGAAAAAAGAAGGATTTTTAGTTGAGTAAAAGAAAATCTTTAACAGGCATTTTGTTGGAAATGACCTGTAAAATCGACTCCTTGAGTTTGGCCCATAGTGCAGACACACTGTATATAGCCTACTTCAGTGATTGTATTTGAAAGTGTTCCAAAAAAAAGCTCCGATTTTGGTTTATTATTCAATAATGAACGATTGTAATCGCTCTTAAAAAAATTTTTTTGAACCCCCCCTGAAAATTTTATGGTTTACGTTTCAAAGGGTGTAGATTCCAAATCTGCAATAGAAATTTTTCCGTCCGTCCGCCGTACGCCGTACGCACGATTTCTCCCAAACGGCTGGAGCAAAAAATCTGAAATTTTCAGGAAAAATCAATATTGGTCCGACTAATACCCAATTCTCTAGCCAGCACTCTCACTTAATTTAAAGTGCCCTTTAAGGATTGTCGAAGTTTTGTTAAATCCCTAAAAACCCACAAAAAAACCAAGGCGTCCTAAATGTGGACTTTTTCTGAAGAATTTTCCATGAGGAATCGAATGAGCCCCTCCCCAGGTCTGTAGCTCAAACCATTCCCGATGTATGGCATGATCTTATGCTGCCAACATTTGGATCCACATTCACTACATCACTAGGTTACTGCGATCAAAACAAAAACAACAGCGTTTTGAATTATACTAATCTTGAGACGTAAAACCACAGAATTTGAAAATTTTAACAATTTTTTCTTGGTTAATTAGAAAGGGTCATTATCGAAAACAATGAACTGAAATCAATGTATTATTCAATGATATATCAATGATGAAAAATGCATCCTCTACCCACGCTTTGCATGGTTATTTTCAATGCAGGATTATAAAGCTGAATTACCATTTTCTACCTGTGGTCGAAGTGAAGGCACGGACTCATTTCCTGACCTACAGACTAAGTTGTTTATCGTTCGGCAGATATCTTACGGTTGTTCTACGCAGATTTAATCCAGCTCTCCTCCACCGCCGGCCAGTATTCCTGAATGTCTCACCGCCCACGTCTCGCCTTCGCATTCCCTCTTCGTACTCTCATACTTTCTCTTCAAAATATCTGTTCTTGAAACGAAGAAAGAGAGACTCTATTTTATACGCTGAACAGAATTTCATTATCCTCTGATTCGGTTGTAAGTATCACAAGCAAATCATAGCGGAAATGGTGCGAGTAGAATCCAAATAACAAAAAAGCGGGACAGTAGACCTCTATGGTTCTACAGCCAGATCATTTAAATGATTAATTTTACACATTTAACCGAAGATGAAAAATTGCCTATTCAACCTACAAATATGGGATTCTAGCTCAGAGGAGGGGAGCTAGTAAACAGAGATGAAAGCTACGGCTAACAAGGGTTTACGTGAGCGCATTCTGTGTTCATAAATGCTACTTACTAAGCCTAACCAACTCCCTGGAAAAATCGGTAGATTCAACCAGAGCACCAGAGAGGCTAGTGCTTACCAAGGTCGCAGGTACACGAATGACCCCCTCGGGCGGACGGAAAAGTGTTGATGCCGGGATAACAAAGGGCAGAAGGAGCCCACCCGAAGGTTAGTTGAAGGAATGTTGAGGGGGGGGGGGGACTGTTGAGTCGGTCGCTAAGAACTGGATTGTACTCCTGTTAACCATTTAAATGATAATAACAGCTGATCTTATGCATTAATCAACGAGGTTCCCAGTGTCGATTTATCGAATTTTCTTAGAAATGTGGGCTATTATAATGGTTCCAAAGTTTCTGAAATTAAAATTTCTTTATTGAAATTCGTTAATATTTATGTATCCTCGTTGTGCTTTTCAGAGTTGATCAAATTGTGATTCTATTCATAAATTTTTTGAAGTGATTGTTTTATATACAAAACAACATATTTTGGTAATATAAGAGTACATAATAATAATTTTTGTGTTTTAGAATGAATCCATACACACAAATGATAATGTTTCTAGGTGCATTCGGATAGACGTTTAACAAGATAAAATCGACTGATCCTTTATTGATTAAACGTAGTGTTTGTTATACCATATAAACTCGGTACCTCGCACCTCCCAATCTTGTAATTGTACTCAAAATAAAAATAATTGGGCTATCGCCAGCCATGGGATCTAGCTAAGACCTCCCATTGAATGGACTCTGCATCATATATCTCTCAAGATCTACTTGATCGAGTTTTTAAATGGCGGACGGTCGTACCGCAACCCGAGCGGCCTGATTCGATTCCCGGAACTAATTTCAACGTGAATCAAACGAGAAACGCTGCAAATTCTTTCACTGGGGTTTATTATTCAATTGGCTTGCGTTCATGATTTGAATTTCTACTAAGCTTTAGAGTGTGAGTGTTTCACAGGTGATAGAGCGATTATTGATTTTCAGGAGGCACACAAATATGATCAACTGATCAATCCAAATAGGTATTTTGGTCGAGAACAGATTTACGTGCTCTATGCATATCCCCTGAAATTCAATAATCGCTCTATCTCCTGTGAAACACGCACACTCCAAAGCTAAGTAGAAATTCAAATCATGAATCATTGAATAATAAACCCCAGTGAAAGAGTTTGCAGCGTTTTTTTTTTTTACATTTTTTTAATGGTTATCAGAATGTTTCAACCCGTGTATCGGCTACAAAGCCTTTTAGGAGTTCACTCCAGTATCCACATTACTACATCACTACATCACTACGTCACTAGGTTACTGATATCTACACAAAAAGAATAATAAACCAAAATAACGCGAATGTTGGCACCATAAATCGGGCCATACATCGGGAATGGTTTGAGCTACGGACCTGGGGAGGGGCTCATTCGATTCCTCGTAGAGTGTTCTTCAAAAAGATTACAAATTTAGGCCGCCTTGACTTTTTTGAGGTTTTTAGGGATTTTACAAAACTTTGACAACCCTTAAAGGGCACTTTAAATTAAGTGAGAGAGCTGGCTCAAGAATTGGGGCGTCGCCGGACCAACATGGATTTTTCCTGAAAATTTCAGCTTTTTTGCATCAGCCGTTTGGGAGAAATGTATATAATGAAGAACGGCGGACGGACGGAAAAAAATTTATTGCAGATTCGGATTCTACACCCTTTGAAACGTAAACCATGAAATTTTCAGGGGGGTTAACATTTTCTTTTTCAAGAGCGATTACAATGGTTTATTATTGAATAATAAACCAAAAACTACCAATCTTACATTAAATTTTTTTGAGATTTCAATTTTTTTACGGTTTACTCACACGTAATCCGTCTGGGTTGATTGGTAAAGTTTTAGAGATAACTGGCACCTTCCGCAAAGATGTTGGATTTTCGAGCCAAAGTTCATAAACTTTGATCAGTAGTTTCGGAAAAAAGCTTTGGACGGCGGGCGAGGGATTTTTAAAATTCGATTTTTGAAATCCTTTAAATGTAAACCAACAAACTTTGAGGGGAGGGTTAAAATCGTTTTTCTTAGTGGATTACAATGGTCCATTATAATAAACCAAACGTTTTGCCCCCTCATAAATGAGATTAATAATAATTATAATTATTAATTAATGACTGCGCTCCTCATGGAGGAGGATTCGCCCACTGCTGTCAAAACAGTGGTTGGCACAGCCTGACTGAAACTCGAACCTGACTCTTCATTGGGCAGTAAAGACCAAATACTGTAACAATTTGAACCTCACGAAATTGAGGTCTGCAGGAAGATTCCCCGTCAGCCCCTCCTATAATCTTACAATGGTTGAATGATCCGCATAGAAAGCTACAGATAGAAAAATACAGAAGTAATAAACTTGTTTTAATAAACGCCAGCGTCTTGAACCGATTTTAATGCTGTTTTCAAAGGTGACAGGGGTTAGGCACTTGTGGGCTCCAACAAAATGCCCACCATTTCCATTGTCGAATGCAAACTTGAATTTAATAAACATTTCTTGAAAATCTAAGGGGCAGAATTTGATCAAGAAGTAGAGCTTGTTGTCGGGTTATTATTTATGAATTCCATTGCGTATTTATCAACTATCTGTTTATATGTTGAAGATTTTGTTCGCAAGACTGATCCGAACTGAATACCTCGTGCAATAAAGTAGGTGTAGGAGGCGGAGGTTCTAGCGATTTGAAAGCCGACTGACGTCGAGGACGTCCGGCCCCGTAGGACCCATCGGCCGCCTTTTCGCAACCGGGTACCGTCAACAATCGTCACCGGATTGTGGTCGTGATAATCGGGACGACTTGGCGCTTCCCACCGCTACCATCTCGGAAAGCTGCGAGTGCTGCCCTGCGGTCGCTTCCTCCGTCCGGTTCGCGGTGAACGAATGCTTCTGCCGGAGGAAATTGAAAACGAGAACAAATAACGCTTCTCACGCGTGCAAAGCGAACCCAGAAGCCAACAAATTATACGATAGGCACCAACACTGCCCGATCGCTTGTCCAACAAAAAATAGAGATCATAGCGAACCACCATATACTTTCCTAATCAATTGTCGCAGAACTGCCAAGAAAATAGTAGCAGCAGAGTCCTATTCCAAATGGCACATCATGAGTTGAATAGGTAGTAGAATGTTTTCTGAGGTTGTAGTTGAACTCTACCACACCAAGAGGTTCCTCTTCCCGAATTTCAACGTCTAAATTCAGTACAAACATAATTAGCTACAGAGTTACTGTGCTGATGAATTTGATTTCTTCAAGCTGCGTTATTCTTCAACAACCAGAGGGAATTCTTTACGAATTTCAGTTGAATAGGAACAAAATCAGTTACATAGTTACTCTGCTGATCAGTGATCTATCAAGTTACAATTAAGCATTACTACACCTAGATTGGATCCGTACCAAATTTCTGCATATTTAGTTGAATGCAAACAAAATTAGCTAGGTAAAGGGCTCACTTTTCTGATTGGAAACGTTTTCTAAATGTATAATTATGTTCTGTTTAAAGTTTCAGCATTTTTTTTTTCAGCGATACTGGAGTGAACTCCAACAAGAGGGTTTATAGCCGATAAATGGGTTGAAGCATTCTGATATGCATGTTCCGTCTTACGAAATTTAAAATTTTCAAATAGAATATTTTTCCATTGTAATCGCTCTTGAAAAAAAAAACGCTGCAAATTCTTTCACTGGGGTTTATTATTCAATGATTCACGATTTGAATTTCTACTAAGCTTTGGAGTGTGTGTTTCACAGGTGATAGAGCGATTATTGATTTTCAGGAGATATGCATAGAGCACTTAAATCGGTTCTCAACCAAAATACCTATTTGGATTGATCGGTTGATCATATTTGTGTGCCTCCTGAAATTCAATAATCGCTCTATCACCTGTGAAACACGCACACTACAAAGCTTAGTAGAAATTCAAATCATGAATCTATTTATTTATTTATTTATATATTGGCACATTATAAAGAAAACAAAAAAATCTACAAAATAAAAATACCATTCATGAAGTAAACCATAATCAAAAAAAGAATCATTGAATAATAAACCCCAGTGAAAGAATTTGCAGCGTTTTTTCAAAACTTTCTGTTTGTTTGACCTCATTTTAGTCTAGATGTACAACAAACCTTAGAAATTTTGAATTTTCTGTATGGATGGGGCCTGGAGGTTGTAATACAATATCTATTAAAACGCTGCTCATGCTGCCAATCTCCTTGACTCTTTTTTCGGACGATTAAGAATTTAAGTCTTGTACAAAACATATTTCATCATTCTCAAATATAATTATGGAAGGGGCGAATTGAGGGGGTAATAGTATTTTACAGCCAACTATAGTTATTATTTCCTCGTGCAAATAATTATTGTAGTTGACGAACTCATTTTAGTTTCAAATTTCACCTCAGTATGAAGTAAGGGAATGGAGGGTAGTTCCGTTTTTAAAATTTTATTTTTAGCGTAGAATACGCTTTAGCCATGGACTAACTAGCCAAAAAAGGAACGCTTTAACGAAATGTGACACGGAAAAGTCTAGAACGTTTTGCTTTAGAAACAGATATATGATCATAAAACACCGATAATTGATGTTTATAAGCACATTGGGTAACTAAACGATCACCTGTTGAACAACTTGCATATTTACATCCGTAAATTTACCTTAATAATTATTAATTAAACAACTTGCATTTACCTTAATAATTTTATGTTTCATTTTTCAATAAAATAAACCGTCGTTTTTCTATTGATTTGCGCACTTTTGTATTGATTGTCATACAAGAATGCGGATTATCGTGGTGGATCGTGCATTGATTCCATATTCGCCCGCCATATCAATAACATCGTTAGTGTACGTTACTTAAACGATAATACACGTTTCATAATCACCGTTGAACGTTCTGCAGTTCAGCGTCCACTCGAGGCTAAAGCGTATTCTACGTTTCTATAGAAGGCTATAAATAAAAGTCCAGGGGGCGCAGCCCCGGCGAGGCGCGTAGCGCCGAATTTTTATATGTATATTTTTCTAACAAACGGACTAAAACGACTTATAAACGTTGTAAGTTCGTTTATATTTATGATGAATGCATTACTTACTAATATGTCTTTACTCTCTTAAGAAATTTGGCAGAATGTAGAGCATAAAAGAGTTCTTCATGTTGCATCAGCAAAAACGAAAACTGTTGAAAGACTTTCAATATCTCCCGCAATTGTCATTGCGGTTGTTTTTGTATTTCAGAGATAAGACGAAACATGAGGTCTTCATCGACGTTTTTCCGGACCCGGGGGCCGCGGAATGACCGCCGGATAGAAATAAAGCGAACCGACCGCTTTCGTTCTCACCAGGTGAATAAACTATAATGTCGGGTTTTTGGCACCGGGGATTGTTTCAGCTTTCTCGGGCCGGTTGGTTCGGCTGTTTAAAATATTAGAAAATCCGTACCCCGTCCCTCTTCCGTCATCTTGCTCTTCATCATCCCCGGCGATACACACTCGAGGAAAGTGATCTCGACTGGTAGGTACCTAACTGCCACCGGACTCTCGAGGTTCGTGCTACACCTTACTCCAGACCTTACACTTGGAGTTGTTACTGTTGCGTCACAGTCTGCATCCTGTTTGTCAAGTTCAACATTTCGCTTGGGTTGGTTGGTATCAGTTAGGAGAATCGAGATCGTCGGCCTTATGAATGTACATTTTCTACCCTTAGATTTCCAGACAGGGTTTTGACGCATGTGCTTTAAATGGATAAAGTTCAGAGTAAAAACGCTGCAAATTCTTTCACTGGTGTTTATTATTCAATTGGCTTGCGTTCATGATTTGAATTTCTACAAAGCTTTGGAGAGTGTGTGTTTCGCAGGTGATAGAGCGATTGTTGAATTTCGGGAGACATGCATAGAGCACGTAAATCTGTTCTCAACCAAAATACCTATTTGGATTGTTCAGTTGATCATATTTGTGTGCCTCCTGAAATTCATTAATCACCTGTGAAACATGCACACTCCAAAGCTTAGTAGAAATTCAAATCATGAACGCAAGCCAATTGAATAATAAACCCCAGTGAAAGAATTTGCAGCGTTTTTTATGGTTATCAGAATGCTTCAACCCGTGTGTCGGCTACAAAGCCTTTTAGGTGTTCACTCCAGTATCCACATTACTACATCACTACGTCACTAGATTACTGATATCAAAACAAAAACAATAATCTTAAAAAAATAACGCGAATGTTGGCACCATAAATCGGGCCATACGTCGGGAATGGTTTGACCTACGGACCTGGGGAGGGGCTCATTCGATTCCTCGTGGAGTGTTCTTCAAAAAGAGTCCAAATTTAGGCCGCCTTGACTTTTTTTTTGAGGTTTTTAGGGATTTTACAAAACTTTGACAACCTTTAAAGGGCACTTTAAATTAAGTGAGAGAGCAGGCTCAAGAATTGGGGCGTCGTCGGACCAACATGGATATTTCCTGAAATTTTCAGCTTTTTTGCTTCAGCAGTTTGGGAGAAATCGTGCGTAATGAAGAACGGCGGACGGACGGAAAATTTGTTATTGCAGATTCGGATTCTACACATTTTGAAACGTAAACCATGAAATTTTCAGGAGAGGTTAGAATTTTTTTTTTTCAAGAGCGATTACAACGGTTTGTTATTGAATAATAAACCAAAAGCGGCTATTGGTCTAATCATAGTCAAATTTACAGAACGAATAAGAATATCCAAAAACACTGGTTTGATTCGTCAGCTTCACTCCCGATGAACCCTAAAGAACAGATGAAATATTAAAACATCAGGATTTTGGCAACTGTAAAATTAAGGCAAATTCTTCTCTTCCAACCGGTCCTAGTCGTCTGATCTCACTCAAATTGGTTAGCCTAAAATCTCCATCTGAAAGGATTTATATACTAGAAACATAATAAAATTAGATGTTTGCTCATATGATTAAGACACTGATTTATTTGAGTACCTGGCAATTTTTATCTAAAAACATCTGGATCTAGAAAATAATCAAATCGAAAACACAACTAATAACTGGATACTAAGTTATACTCTACTGTATCTTTCACCGTTTATATGTATCCGAAGGTTACTCCGCTAGGTACATTAATCGGTGGATTGCTAACCCCTACAAAAAATATAAAAGTTATAATTATTAGTGTAAGTGCAATGGACATAAATAATAAATGAAATCTTTCCCCTCTAGGGACATGCGGATAAGTTATAATTGATTCATTTATAATTGTAGAATAGATACATACCATAGATATTGAGGTAGGGGATCTCTCAATTTGCAGGAGACTAATTTGCTGTCGCTAAGAAATTCAGCACCGAATATGCTGATTTTATAAGCTGGAAGACAGTTGAAAACAATACAAATTAATTTGGACAGATTAATCACTGTTGTTGTGATAAGTAGACAACACTTTTACGAATCATTATTGTAGAGTAGGGGAATACCGTGCACTTAACTTTGGAACCATACAGTTAAGGGACAGAACGTCATAAAAATGTTTTTCCTCCACTAATGGCTCTAGAATTTATTCTATTTTCGATATCTGAGCATTTCCTTTACATAAAATGATTTTTAAAGGAAAAACAGCCGTGAATGTTAATAAAGTGCTTTGGGCGGCATTTCCCACACTGTGGGGTAATGACGCCCAACCCTGAGAGCTGAATTATGTTCCCCTCTCAACCGTCATTCAACTCATTTTTTCCAAAGTTAGAAGGTTAAATGTATTCATAATAATAAAAACCACGAAAACAGTCAATAAACTATAGTTAAAATGAACGACGACTTAGAAATAGGTAAACTACAGTCTTGTATGTAGAACTTTTTTGAACCCACATTAATATTTAGCTTTTCATCCTTTACAAAATTATAAAATAGCCTTGCATACATCACATAGTCCGTGATCAGGTCGTCCCATGGAACACATGTAGATGTAGATGTAGATGTAGGATTAAAACTCTCAGGGTGGGGGTTTGGGAGCCCCCAGCACGGAAGCCCGCTGGCTTATTGTACTTTCCTGGGAGTTTTACTTTTAATCAAGGAGATTCAGCCCCTTGAGGGGTTTGAGGCCCTTGATTAATTGTTCGCTCTGAGTAGACCTCATTGGGGTTTGAGCCCCAAAGAGTTCAAATCTACGAGATGTGAGTGCAGGGCACTCAAATATTATGTGGGATGCCGTTTCGTCAGCCTCCTCACATAGCCTGCACAGGGTTGTACTTTGTGTTACCCCAATGCGGTGTAGGTGGAACCTTAGGGGTACAAATCCGGTTATGAGGCCGACCATTGCTCTTAGTTCCCTACGGTTTTTGCCTAGTAGCCGGTCAGTAATTTTGGTGTTGGGTTTCTCCACCATAAGTTTACTGTGGACATGTCCACACATGTACATGAAACACATGTAGTGGCTGCTGTAATTGCGGTGCTCGCAATTCCACTTTGGCGAATCTGGATCCACCACTGATCATGAATGACGTGAGTCAAAATCAGAGAACTATATCAACCTTGTTCATGATTGTTCGTTAATCTTGGAAAAAATTGATGCCTCACCAAGCTGCTCAATCGTTGGAAATCTCATGAAATTGTTGGATAGATACTTTATAAGTGCTTCTGGTCCATTGCCTCGGTGCATGGAATGTTTGTAAGGCTCCTCCTAACCCTTTTTTTTCCACAATTTTCTTTTAAGGACCTGCTCGTAATTTCGCGCTATTACATTTCGCCTCGCAATAACCTAGGTTGTAATTACGTTTTTTATATATCTTGTACAACGGATTTTAACAGGCAGTTTCAAATAAAAACAAAGCTTCGGTTCAACAAAAATCAACATTGACCCTTTTTTTGGAAAAATGAAAACAATAACTTTAATGTAAGTTTTTCTCCCAAAAAAGAAAGAATGTTTGAGCCAAAACTACTGCTTGGGTGGCAACTAAGTTTCCTACTCTAATGTCGCGCCCAAGAGGAAAGAAATCAGGAGAGTACAAAACATCCTGGAGGGTGACACAGCCCTATTGGACAGGCCAGTTCTTACTGCGAATAGCTTTCTACTCAAGGTTCCTGATTTAGAGAATATTCAGTCCTATTTTCTACTGACATGTTAGTGGAATCATAAATCACACTATATAAAGACGAGCTTATCAGAGTATATCGACGTTTCAGGGGTGGTAACGCTGGGCGGGTGGAATTCTCGCCCCCGTCTCCCAGGGCAACCGACCTGCCCCCCCCCCCCCCTCCGACTCCGCCAGTGAAGGAAGGAGGGCCACAGTAGGGGGAAGCGTCTTCCAGGGCAAGCGACGTGGTCCTCTCCTCGGGGATTTGGGATATACGATTTTTTGACTTTGGATATTGTTATTATACTCCCTCATTGTGTTATTCACCTATTTCTTTTTAACCTGCGTAGCAGGGCCATTAAACTAGTCAAGTCAATAAGAGATTTAAAGCAAACTGACATTACTTACACTCATAAAAGTGGCGGCAGACGCGCTTACTTCAACGACAGCTGATTTTATTTGGAGCGATTTTTGCGAATTAGAAAGAGCCACAATCAAAATTTGTCGAAAACTATCATTTTCTTCATACCAAGGAGTTAAATAAAATGATTCTTGAATTTTCTCACTCTGAAAGTAAAACATGGTCGTAATAATGCGTTTCTTTTGATTATTTTCAGTCGGCGATAATGTTATTAGATATCATAGTCATTTGTCAGTGTAACGCTACGAACCTCGTCTTCAATGGCTTGGCCGTACTTGCAGTATTGAGCAAGCAGGAACAAACTCATAAATGCGTGCCCCATCATGATGACGCCTGAAGTCAAAAATGTCTTGCTATCCCCCATTTCCGCTATCTAAAACAATAAATAGGTAACTGGAATGATTGAACAGCCTCAAGCAAGCTTTATATTAGCTAAGAACTGTACATACCTAAGAACTGTAACTATATAAAAGAAAATAGAACAGTAACTCTTGATGTTTGATAATCTTTCTTGGAACCCTTCAGTATTGATGATGAAACCTGGAGACGGTCGTTAGGTCTGATGCTGAAATTCCTTGGCATACATCACTTCAAGCCTATCTTAGTTCCAATTACAACTGCACTGGTGGAGTAGGGAAAACAAAATGTATGACAACTAATCTACGACTAAGTATGACTCCTAAAAAACTTGTAATCACACTATATAAAAACCAGCTTATCAGAGTATATCGAGTATATCGTGTCCGAGACCTCAGTCGTGTCCGAGACCTCGCAGAGGAAACATCTCGCTCGATATTAAGCGATGTTTCGCTGAAGTGATTTTTCGTCCGCGAAAGAGAGAGAGAAAAAAAAAAAAAAAAAAAAAAATTAGTGAGGCCGCCGGCGGCCAACAGTCGGTGACGGTCGAAGATATTATCAAACAAACCGAGGAAACAGTTACGCAAGTGAAAACTGCATTGAACCACCTTAGTCAACAACTCCCTCTCGCTGCAGAGCAACCAATACGTAAGCTTTTCGATATTATTTCAGATTTACGTGTTTACCTTCAAGACTCTAAGGATATTGTTAAAGAGGAGAGAGAAACAATTAAACAGCGAGATGAGCAAATCGAACGTCTCAAAGAGGAAATCGAAAAACTCAGCTCGAATAATCCTCAGCTGGTAAGTAAAATGGTGCGAAATTATTATTCAGACGATAGTTATCCGTCAGACGACGATCTGGGAGCAGAGGAAAAAGTTGGAACACGGAAAAGGAAGAAGGCCATGCAGGCAGTACGGCTGGGGGGCAGACAACTTCCCTTCTGCACCAGAGCCAGATACCTGGGAGTCACTTTTGATCAAAAGCTAACCTGGACTCCACATATAAAGAGGGCTGTAGACAGGGCCCTTTTTGTATTGGCAGCAGGCAAACGCATGTTAGGGAAGACATGGGGCTTAAGCCCAAGAATGACTATGTGGTTGTATACTGCAGTAGTCAGGCCAATGCTGACCTATGGGGCCCTTGTCTGGTGGACAAAGGTTAGCCAGGCAACGGCTGTGAGTCAGCTGGCCAAGATACAGCGGATGGCGTGCTTGGGAATTTCTGGTTCCATGCACACGAGTCCCACCATGGCAATGGAGGTCCTTTTTGGCCTTCCACCTCTGCAATTCTTTGTGCAGAGAGTGGCGTTTCTTCAGGGAGTCAGGTTGTGGAGGAATGGCTTCCTTAAGAAGGGATCTGGGTGTGCTCACCACGCCATCTTTGAGGAGGTGGCAGTGAATGAGTCAGCCCTCAGTGTCTCTGACTACATGGCGGAGGTGCGGAACTTTGATCTCCCCTTCAAGGTCTACATCCACAGTAGATCATTATGGTCTGAAGGGAGGCCTCAATTCGAACGAGGGGCTCTAGTGTTCTACACTGATGGCTCCGTCATGAATGGTAGAGCTGGTTCGGGCATATATGGCCCAAGAATGGCGATTGCAGAATCGCTGGGAACAACTGCTACCATTTTCCAGGCAGAAGTACATGCCATACGCTCCTGTGTCGACAGACTCTTGTGTCGACGAGTTAATGGAGCGACAATATATATTCTCTCAGATAGTCAAGCTGCGCTCAAGGCGCTGGCCTCTTTCACAATCTCCTCGAGACTGGTGCAGGAGTGCTTGGCTAACCTCAAGACCCTTGCCAGTAACAATAAGGTTACATTGGTGTGGTGCCCTGGGCACCAAGGGGTTGAGGGGAATGAAAAAGCGGACACCTTAGCTAGGGAAGGTGCTGCTTCTCTCCCGGTTGGTCCAGAACCCTTCCTGGGCACAACGGAGAGCTTTCTTCGGGGAGAGCTTTCCAAGTGGGAGAGTAAGAAGGGTACTGCCTGCTGGCTCCGAGTTAGGGGACAGAGGCAGGCAAAACAATTTATTGATTTCTCCAGGAAGAGAGCTAATGAGCTGCTCAGCCTAGGAAGAAAGGAGATACGTATAGTAACAGGGCTCTTAACGGGGCACTGTCCACTTAATTATCATCTCCACAAAATGGGCAAATCTGACACAACCCTCTGCCGGTTTTGCGGGGCTGAGGACGAGACTGCGTGTCATGTGATCTGCCACTGCCCTATGCTGGCAAGACAGCGTTTTCTAACGTGGGGGCAAGTTTCCGTTGATCCCCAGGTTATTAAAACGGGAGAGGTAAAGAATCTTCTCTCATTCGCCAAAATGTGGTGGGGAAGGGTGGACCTTCCAGATTTATCTGGAGTTGACGACAATAGGTCGCCACAACAGACTGGGATGGTAATGCCCATCTAGTAAATACCAGGCAGTTAGTGCTTGGGTCCCAGGCAGCTCCTGACGATGGGTACAAGTGCCGTTCACTGGACATTCAGTGCCCAGTTAGGCAGGGTGCTCAGGTCGGGTAGACAAATGTGGCTGGGAAGGAGTTGGAGGTCTCGACCTCCTCCTCTAGCCACAATAGGTCCTCCAGGACCTCAGTGGAATTAAAAAAAAAAAAAAAAAAAAAAAAAAAAAAAAAAAACATTTTTGCTAAAAGCGTCTCAATGTATAGTAATAATAAGCCTCATTCGTCAAACACCAACAGTTATTGAGAGAATGGTGTGCGGAGGGTATCAATAAAATAATTTAGATTATTTGCATCCTGAGAGATGAGGTGGTAAACGTGGAACAGTAGTTGAGGATGAAGAGTTTGGCTGAAAGAGAATTTCGTTGCAGGTTTCCGATCAATTTCCAGCGACACTCAGACTTCCAGTGAGCAGCCTCCAGTGACCGGCTGTTTCGAAGCTTCAGACTCACCTCGAGATACAAAATTGTTGATTGGTCTGCCATATCGTCGGATTTTAACGTTAGTATACACGTTTCACCTCAAACTTGGTACTTAGTTAAGTTGTTAATATTGTTAAAACTGATGATGAAAAAAAGGGTTAACATAACTTTGATCTAACCTTTATTATAGTGAAAGGTGGAGTACTAATTGTCACAGCTGCACCAGAGAAGTTGAAGAAGTTTGGGTAGCTTACAATATCTTGAAATAAGCTATGGAATCTGTAATATAAAAATTGAATCCCCATTACAACGATCGAATTAACAATTTTGTCCTCTTTGTATCCTCAAGAATGACGTGTATATCTTCCTATTAGACATTATAATATATTAATTTTAAAAATACTCATGGAAGAGTGGTGCAAGTTCTACAATGAAATTATTTCTGGGAATTTTCACTTTCAGGTTTTCCCCGAAAGTTGGCTAAAAGCCTTAGCATCACTCCTAGAAATGGACCACAGAAAGAATTGTTTCCCTCATTAGAATCCGTACTGGTCGCGAAAGGATAAGTAGGATCTTGTACCAGTATGAATTCTAAGCTTTGCGATTAATGCTAAATTTTGGAAGATGAAAAACACCTTATTCTGAAAAGCCAAAAATACATCTAAGTGAGATCCTCGTTCGCGGCGCTGTCTTTTCGGGAAGCGTCGTTTTCACATCTCCTCAAATGTTGTAAAAAGAAAGATATTCGGAGATTTTGAAATTTATGGGCTTAGCGAGCATTCAGTTTTAATTACCAAACAGTTAAATGAATTATGATAGCAATCGAATTTTTTTAAATTTACGTTTCGAGTATTATTTTGTTTTTAAGATTGTAAAGTTGATAAAGCAGAATATCTACAACTTTCTATTTTTATGTTGTGTATGAGTTCTATTAGTGTATACTTACTTTGTAACCAAAACTTATTAATGAAAATTAAGACGTCAAATCAAAGACTCTTTCATTATCCGAATCATTGATTCGATGTTATAGTCAATTAACATCTCATTCAAATATGGCACAGTGCATAGAAAATACAGTATCTACCAATTACATGATTATTAGCTTACTTATTTATTGCAATTTGATGTTGCACATTTTCCTTGAGGCATTCCACCATGCAATTATGGAACAATTCAGTGTTCAGTGGGGCTTTACTTTTGTGGTCATATTTACCGTTTTTGACCTCGTAAAGGTATTTGGACCGGTCGACTATTCTTTCCAATGAATGTTGAAGAAGCTTAAGGTTGCTTACAAGAGCACAAGAAACACCTGCGTTGAAAATAAATAAGTAAAAAAAAAGGATGAATGTTGGAAAAACTCCAAACGGAGTCCACCGGTTTTCAATTAGAAAAAGTCAAATTTAAAGGGAATTTAAAAAAAAAATTAATATTGCATTTATTTAATAATATAAAATACATTTATAAATCACATAACAATTACCAAATGCTACAACCCCAAAAAGAAAAGTTTCTTGTGCTGGGGTTGGAGTTAGTTACAAGTAAGTAGTAGTAGTAGTAGTTACGATTTAAGATAAATGTTAAGCGGAACGCATACAAGTGTAGGATATTGTTCTCATTCTATCTTTCTTTCCTACAATTAATTTTTATAACATACAAAGAAAAAAAAAAGAGAAAAAAATTAGTAGGCGCATATATAGGCACAACAAGAATGAAAAATGAAATATTTCTTTAAAATTAAGTTTTCTATTCTAATTAAATACATATTACGTATATCCTAAATTATTTTTATATTCTTTTAAACATTTTTTTAATTTTTGATTTGAATTGGTTGCAAGTAAGTCTGGGGTTATTATCCTCAAAAGAAAAGTTGTTGAAAATTTTTATACCTGCGTAGTCATAGCATTTCTGTCCTGCTGTAGTAATTCTTCTTCGTAATATTATGTTAATTTTTTTGTCTGTTCTGGTATTGTTTTTGGTTGTCGAAAATTTTCCTTCCAATAAATATTTATATATGACTGCAAATGGTCCACCATTCAAATTTTTGAGTGAGCAAAACGAGCGTTTTTGAACGGTTTATAGTACATCACTTTTTTTTAATCATCGCCACATATTTAGTTTTCAACCTCAAAAATGTGAAATAAATATTCTTCATCTGCATCATACTTGAACCTCTGTTCATTTGGCATCCTATAAACCTATAAACATGATTGTTCGGTAGCAGTCGAATTGCGAAATTTAGCGAAATGTCCGACCAATTCACACTTTTCACATGTTGCCGAATATCCAAAGCATTACCGGGCGGGATGTGAATCAGAAACATCGCAATTTTTGGAAGTTTCCAGGTGACTTGTAACCCTGAAGAATTTATGGATTTGTAACCCTTAAGAATTTATAGATTTCTTAGTGGGTAATTTCATTGCAGGTTTAAGTTCCCCTATCACCCGATTTATTTCAATTTACCAACCTCAATGAACTTTACCAATTATCTCAACTGTAGATGTAAATTTCTCTTGCCGCTAAGTAGGGGGGAAAATTACCGAAATCCCAAAATATTGATTCATTGTTTAATCAAATTTCAAAATTAATAAAAATTAGATTTCTACTGTTAGTGTTGAAATTTAAGGCAGATGTGCATTGAAAATGTTTTTAAAAATCGCTCATAAACAGGGCGTTTTATGTTACTTGCACGGCGCGAGTTCTGTCTGACTAATAGTATCAATAGCAAATCAAAATGGAACCTAATTTAGGAGCTTCTTACAAAATTTCATTAATCCACTCCAGGCCGGAATGCAGGTTTTCATGAATTCTAGTAGTTGGGCTCGACTCGCACCTTGTGTAAAAGTTTTGTGTAGTTATCAAAACTCAATATTTCTATTGAAACTGGCCCTCCAAAACCTTCTTGTCACGAAATTCGATTTACTCATTCTTAAATCGTTCACTCGTACTCCCAGTTTTGTTTTGTCAAAACTTGACATATCCTACTTCTCGTACACCTGAAAATTTCATTAATTTCACAGAAGTCGATAAATCCATCCTCAAAACTTCAAATACTATTCACACTATTCTGAAACGGTTTCACCATTTACCAATAGTGGTCAATATTGTACAACCTCACCATGTTTCTTTCTGTGGCTCTTCAAGGTGCTCATAGAACCAACTCCCCAAGTCGCGTCTGATAACGACGCGTAATCAGATTTTGATCATGTTCCTGCGTCTCCCTGAACGATTTTCTTGTTCCACATAACAGAATATTGGTGCCTTAATCCGCATTCAAAATTACATGGGATGCGAATGCCAAAAGCAGATTGTAGTTATTTCAGTTTAAAAAAAGTTGAAAATCAAAGAATCTAAAAAGTACGATATAAATGAAAAAGGTTACCAATATAAAACGTGCACGAGCCGTGAAGTATCAAAAATTCTATAAATCCTGGACAAAGTTGACACCAGTACAATACGAAGAACGATAAGCCTGTCGTTGCTTCCACCTGTTTTAATGAAGAACACAAATTATTACTTAATATTCGGCAAATTTAGTTTTATTATAATTCCTTTTTTTTCTACAAAATTTAAAATGTCTCCAAAGTGGCTATAAAATTTGGTTCGAGATAAGTAAGAGAGTTACACACGAATTTGCATTGTAATTATATCAGCTGTTTCGATTGATAGATCTTAAAATGCAATTTTGGTTTATTATTCAATACTAAACCTTTGTAATCGCTCTTGAAAAAAAATTCTAACCCCCCCTGAAAAGTTCATGGTCTACGTTTCAAAGGGTGTAGAATCCGAATCTGCAATAAAAATGTTTCCGTCCGTCCGCCGTAAGCCCTACACACGATTTCTCCCAAACGGCTGGGGCAAAAAATCTGAAATTTTCAGGAAAAATCCATGTTGGTCCGACAACGCTCCAATTCTTGAGCCAGCTCTCTCACTTAATTTAAAGTGCCTTTTTTTTAATTGCAGTAACCTAGTGATGCAGTGAATGTGGATACTGGAGTGAACTCCTAAAAGGGTTTATAGCCGATACACGGGTTGAAGCATTGTGATATGCATGAAACGCTGCAAATTCTTTCACTGGGATTTATTATTCAATTTCATTCATTTGGCTTCCATTCATGATTTGAATTTCTACTAAGCTTTGGAGTGTGCGTGTTTCACAGGTGATAGAGTGTTTATTGAATTTCAGGAGGCACACAAATATGATCAACTGATCAATCCAAATAGGTCTATTGGTTGAGAACCGATTTACGTGCTCTATGCATATCTCCTGAAATTCAATGACCGCTCTATCACCTGCGAAACACGCACACTCCAAAGCTTAGTAGAAATTTAAATCATGAATGCAAGCCAAATACAATGCATTGAATAATAAATCCCTGTGAAAGAATTTGCAGCGTTTTTTTAAGTCATTGACAATAATGAATTATGGTTTTACCGGAGTCCACACTGGTAACGGTGTGTTCTTGTTGATGGGAGTTGATCCATTAACAATTGAGGTGTACTCTCCTTTGAATCCGTGGATCGCAGGAACAACGGCCATTTGCAGTATAGCAATTGAGCAAGGAATGATAAGCTTGTCTCTGTAAAAAATAGCAATATCAAGAAAAATAAATGGTTGCATGCTCGTCGCACGTTCCTGGCTTCTCAGTGTTCTTTTTGGTTCTCTAGTTCAAATACGATATGCGGGAGGGGATTCAGGGTGTTTATGGATATCTGCAGACTCTTAAGTTTCCAAGTTGTCCTTGTAACAATTGACCGTAATTCTTTCATCGGTATTGAGCCGCAGCAGGCAGTGTTTGGCAAGTGCTGCATTTGGTCCAATACCGATTATTACGCATTTGTCGAGTGCCATTGAAAACGCACCATATTTTCGGCATTAGCCACATATCGTCAATAGACGAAGTACGACAAATATTTGACGAGCGTATTTATCAGTCCAGTTCTTAGAACAAGGCAGTATACAGCGAGGAAGCTGATGTGGCAGCTGCCGAACTTGATGTTGTGCGGGAATCGCCTTCTTCAAAAAGGAAGAAGAATATAAAAATAGACGCTGTCTCTAAACAGGAGCAGCATTTTTACAGTTTATCAATCTTCAAAAAATTGCTTAAAATAAGAACCCTTGATAAATTATCCAAATCGATGCTTCTTGCAGCTATAACGGTTCAGACATGTTGGTTGATTTGGCGGAAGATGAAATTTCTGGAAAGTTCGGCATCTTCTGCCGAATTATCGAGGAACATTTCAATATCTTATTGGGGAAATCGAAGCAGTAATTGTGAAGAAAATTTCAAAATGGAGAAAGGCCTTCCCAGTGGACGGACCCGCATTGCTTCCCGGATTTGAAAAACACTCGCCCTAATTGAGTGGTCGGCAAAAATGATCGATGTTTACCAAATATTTGTTCTTTTGGTGTGTGAAACAAACCACCTCCACAGCAAGCACTTGCTTTGCAAATAGACTAACACCAGGCCACACATTCAGATATTTGCGGAAATTCTGCTCGATTTGCTGAAATACCGTTTTACTGCAGCTTTGGGATACCACTCTAGCTTTTGTTATTGATTTGCAGCATCGTCTGCCTTGATTATTAATACTAAACGTACCCCTGATCTACTTAGATTCTGCTGCAGCTATAGCTCCTTGTCACAAGACCCCTGAGAATTTAATTGAATAGCGAAACTGTGGGATTGTAATTGTGCTTTCACAGAGGCTATCATTTCTAAGACTTTTACAGGAACGTCTAGTACACAGACCACAACTCTTAGAAAGAGCCATAGTTTACCATAATGTCAAACACCGAACGCTAATTTAATTTTGCCTTTTACAAGAATTGAATGATATTCAGAGAAAAACAGTATATTCAGTAGCATATAGCCCCGTCAGGAAGATTATTATCAACGATATAATTTACAAGAAGTTTTCTTCTATAATAAGTATGAGCGTAACAGATACGAAGTAAAAACTATACTACAGTTCAATCGAAATATTGAATGACCTCTGTGGCAACTTCGTTTCTATGTTACCCTATGTTTACCGTTTATAGTGAACCTTGGCAACCAGGCAGTAGGATAAAATTCACTGCGTATTTATGACGTGTACTTACTTGTTAAGTCTTACTTTCCTAGTAAGTCTTACTAGGAAGGAGAAGAACAAAAATGAACTTGTATTTTATCTGTTACACGTGAAATAAGTTATTACAACCCCTTTGAATTTGTCCCAAGGGAATCAGTCGAAAATCATTCACGTAGACTGACACGAAACCCAAATTATTCATGAGAGTCTGAACGATTGGAACAGAAACGGCTGCTGACAAGAGCACAGGCGCATTTGCACACCCTGGCCAAAATCAAAAACATACAGGTATGTATTATCAGGTCTGATAATAGTAATATCAAAAGTTTATCATCATACTGTTTTCCAACTTTTCCCCATGAATCCTCATTGAAGAGCAGAAGAGATTCAAATCTTCAGGATGGGTGAGACAATAGTAGAGTCGTGTGAGAGCGCCCGAAATAAAGGCGCGCAAAATTCCTGCGCGATTAAACGTGAATTCAGCGGAGCAAACTCTGATTATTCAAGATACAGCGAACCCAATGCCACTATTGACAGGACTACAACAAACCTCAAAGGCAAGCATAAATTGGACCGCGATTTGCAAGTTTAACCCTCATTACTACGGAAAGGTAGATTGGCTCTGCGGATGTGAAGTAAGTAATAAACTTTTCTGCTTCTTTTGTCTTCTTTGCTGCAAAAATAGGAATGAAGCTTGGGTTGAAGATGGAATTGGGCTTTCACCTCCACGATGATTCTTACTGTGCAGATATGAAATTCAACTGTCATAAAACACCTTTTTCTGAAGTTCGAAAATCATTCCAATTTTTTAAAAATGGTATTTACGTACATACGAATGAAGTTCTTTAAAAGGTACGATTGAGTCATCGTTTCACAATTTGAACCCGGGAAAGTGGAGAAGATTGATCTCCTTTGCATATTTTTAGTAGAAAGTTGAATTTTGCTGCACATTTTTGCCTCAGCTTTTGTTATGGTGATTTGCAGGAGCCGCCACTTAACGATTAGGGAGATGTTTTCCCCACACCATTTTATAGTTACTACAATTCTTCCAGATTGTAAGTAAATTCGGAAACCATTATCTATAACGGCCAGAAGAACAAAAAGAAAATCAACTTTTACTCAGGGTAAAATCATTACCTCACTTCCTACGTCTAATAATCAATATTACTTACTAAAATTACGGTAAGAAGTAAATTATATACCATTTACATAACAAAGTAGACAGATATTTATACAGGGTGTCCGAGGAGTTATGCACAATCCGACTCCTACGTGTTCCACAACTCATTTCCAACCAAAAATACCACTTAGCAATTGTTTGCTAGAGGCCTCGTTTCCGAGCTATTCGCGATTTAAGATTTTTTTCGTGTTTTCGATCTTATGTCATTAAAACTGTCATAATTCCCTCAATTGTGGCCATAGCTCAAATTTGATCACACCGTTGGAAAAAGCATTAAATGTTCTATCTATTTGATGTCGGAAACTCGTTTAAAATTGCATTGAAGATGTGCGATTGTTGCGCGACACGGCAGTTTTGTCAAAATCTTGAAATCGCCTGTTTTTCATCTCGCCTAGAAACCCCATGAATGCTTGACGCAGAACTGTGCAAGTCTGGTAAAACGTGCGCCAAAATGTCAGCTTTCCAAAGGTTTAGTCGTTTTGGTTTTTAAAAATATTTTTAGTTAAGGAAATGGTTTTTAACTGCAGAAAAACGTGTGTTTTCTGTTAAAATTGAGGTTTTCCCAAAAGTCTCGAAGATGAATGCAACTCATCGCAGTCGGAAATGAGTTGTAGAACACGTTGGAGTTGGATTGTTCATGATTCCTGGGACACCCTGTATCACTAAAAAAGACCTAATGTTTGAAAATTGGGAAAGCTACGGAGGAGGCATGGTCTTGGTCAGGGGCAGGATATGCAATGACCCGCACGACCCCCAGGTCTTGAAGGAGGGGTTGCTCTGTGCGCCGTGTATTATCAACACCAATCTGTTTTGGCCGTAGCATTGGGTGTTGGAATGTTGAAAATTTGTTGTTTCTGACCAAATCAGTTTTAGTAAAATGTTTATTGACTCGAATGGAACATGTTATCCAGCTGTTGGACAATGGTAAGATACTGAGGTTTAAATCGAGTTCATACAAAGAGTTAGAGTTTAAACAAGATAGTTAAGATTTAAATTTAAAAAAATATTTAAAAATGAAAAATGGAAATGAATTTAACGAATGAAAACGTTCGTTTGTGATCAGCGTCTACGGCCTTTCCAAGATAATAAAGTCAAGATAATCGAAGTTCCGGGAGACAGCTATTTTTTGTGTTCATTTACGATTGATTGCGACGATTTGCTTTCAGTTGAGTAGCTATACCACAAGTGAGTATGTTGACATGATTTTTGTGTACGGTTTTGCCAATGGTAATACTTCCGAAGCAGCAAGGGAGTCACACTCCTCCTGTGTATAACTCACACCCTAGCGAACACGTCGGATAGTATGAGGAAAAAATATTGGTAGATAGTATTGTTTATGTCGCTGATCCTTCCTTATCTAGTAAACTATCTGTTTTTTATCTACTAATTGTTTTTTTTCACTAAGGTTTTGGTTATTACTACCATGATAATGGTAATGATACGGAAGCCTGGTTTGATAAGGGTCCATAGTGTCAGCAAAAAGATGAACGCAACTCATCGCAATCAATCGTAAATGAACACAAACAATAGCCGTCTCTCGGCTCTTCGATTATCCTGACTTTCGGCCGACAGCTTAGAAATGCCGTAGACGTTCACAAACACACGGGTTTATGCATCCTACAAAACTAACTTAAATCGTCACTTGAGAAGTCTGCCGTTGTCACTATTCGATTCAGCGAGGAAAGTTACGTGTATCCCGCCTTCAACCTTCTTTCGTCGAGACTTTTGGAAAAACCTCAATTTTAACAGAAAACACACGTTTTTCTGCAGTTAAACACCATTTCCTTAACTAAAAATATTTTTAAAAACCAAAACGACTACACCGTTGGAAAGCTGACATTCTGGCACACGTCTTACCAGGCCTGCACAGTTCTGCGTCAAGCATTCATGAGGTTTCTAGGAGAGATGAAAAACAGGCGATTTTAAGATTTTGACAAAACTGCCATTTCACGTAGCAATCGCACATCTTCAATGCAATTTTAAACAGGGTTCCGACATCAAATAGATAGACAATTTAACGCTCTTTCCAACGGTGTCATCAAATTTGAGCTATCTCCACAATTGAGGGAATTATGACAGTTTTAATGACTTAAGATCGAAAACACGCAAAAAATCTTAAATCCCGAATAGCCCGGAAACGAGGCCTCTGGCAAAAATTGCTAAGTGGCATTTTTGGTCGGAAATGAGTATCAGATTGTGCATAACTCCTGGGACACCCTGTATGTAGTTAGTAGGTACATTACTTACCTACCATATGATGTTGCTCTCTTTGATTGAGTTTCTTTAATGAGAATCTCCTCTTTGGTTGGAGGTCTTCGGTATGTGAACACGTCATTTCCCACGATTTCCAACAACCTGTCGATTTTCGGCCGATTGATCAGGAACATGATCGTGATGAGGGCATAGACGTACGTGTTGCTGCCGAAACAGAGCGTCGATCCGATCAATTCAAAATCCTTGTACTTGATAGAGATATAGTTAGCGATCATGTATGCTGTCACGTAATAAGCGTACGCAACGTACACCAGGTTTAGGTAGGTGCCGAAAAACCAGTAACGCCACCCGGCCTCAAGGTCAGGATAGAGCCCGGCTAGCCTCGCGTAGAACGTGCCGGTGAGTTCATAGCCTCGGTCGATGGCAGCGTTTCTCCCAATGCGGGGTTTGACGAAGAAAGGGACCAAAACCATCTCCAGAAGCTGTACTTATCTGTTTAAGGCGATGCAAAAGAACAGGGAAGTCTGATCTACCCTATGTAGAAAACGCATCTTGATCAGTGTGTATAATATGACTCCCGATAAAATAGAAAAGATATCGATTGAAACCACATAGCTATAAATTACCTCAAATTGACAAGACACATTCATGTAATTAATACTACATAAAGATTCCGGAATCCGTCACAGGTTTTATAATTTATTCTTTTCAATAATGGTTACTTTACACTTCAAAAGTCGATCTGTACATTTAAAAACAAGTAAGTCACTATATTCATTCGGACTCGACGCAATTTTTTTTACCTTATCATTCCTATAATGAGTAAACTTCTAAAGGTCAGTTTGAAATAAGGTCTGTATGATGTTATACTTAGTTCCATTGGCACGGGATGGCGAACTATTTAGTTGGAATCAGCGGAAAACGTGCCATGATTCAAAGAATTCAGAATATGTGATATTGACGTTCCACAAACTTATGCTCAGAGGTGAATAAAGTACGGGAAGCGGCAAGTTGGCTAAAGTGACTAAGAACAATGGATGTGATACCTCAGAAACTGTAAATAAATTTATGGTCAAGGGGAAATTGCGTCAGAAGAACTCGTAGCAGTAAGATCTAGCTATACTTGAGCTATCGCTTCTTGCCTTTCAAAAAGGTAGCGAAATGCTACTTATCATTTTGGGCCACAGATAACAACAGAACACGTAGCATCTGTCAAGGAAGAAGGAGTAGCATGGGGTCTTATTGTTGAATAGGAGATAGATTTTTCCAATTCGCTATCCATGGATGTCAAAGACAGAGGAACATGATAGTCGACTATCTATTCAAGGAAGTCAATTCAAGCACTAATGGGGGTCGCACTGTACGATTGGACAAATTCCCTGTAGATAGGCCTTTCGGAGTTGAAGAGTGAATCGAATCCTCGGAAAATGCATTGGCCAAAGGGTGATTGGTTTTTACATCAGACTTATAGTTCCCAAGCTGAGCTTGATTTTTAGGGGGAACAAAGAGAAGCTTTTTGGCAAGGGAGCGGTAACTCAAGAGAATCCTGTAGCTGTGGTGGTTTACAGCATGTCCATTTTGCCTTTGATTTACCAATTGCAACCCCTTCAAGAGCATAAGGCTGTGTGAATAGTTGTCCATCTTGATGGTGTAGAAGCAGCATGCTCGTTGTTTTTGGGTTCAAGTGTAAGAATTGTTACATGCTGAAGAATTACAGGGTTGCACAACAGAAATAGAGGCAATCCACTATGTTATCGCAGTTTTTACCGTTCTTGCATCTTAAAAAAAATTGGTTCTCATAGTTCAATTTCCGATTGAAAAAACTCTAGGTTTCCCAAATTAAGTAAAATTAGCTCTTCAGAGAGCTTTTTTATGTCTCAAACCTCATTTTTCGGGAAAGGTGAGGCATCAATCCGAAAGGAAATTTACTGCTCTTTCCAACGGTGTACTCAGATTTGAGATTATCTTGTAAATTGAGGGAGTTATAGCAATTTATAGGAGATAAGGTCGAAAACACGAAAAAAATCTTAGATCGTAAATAACTCAAAAACGAAGCCTCTAAAAAAAAAAATTGCTAAGAGGCAAAAGTTGTTGCAAATTAGTTGTAGAATCGACCCCTTTAGTACGTCAGACCTGTTTTGTTGACACCCTGTATAGTTTCCAATTTGTGTAGAATTTTTAAGGAGACTAATTTTCTAACAACTGGAAAGTATAACACAAATGTAAGTTTACGTTAGTTTTGCACGAATACCGACGTTAGTGATCGGGTACAGCATGATTCAAGAATGAACAAGTCTAGGAAGATACTTAGAAGCACAGTGTGACCCCGGGGGGGGGGGGGGGGTGCACTTCGCTGACATTGGAAGTAATAAAAAAGAAAGGAAGTTCTTTATAAAAAAAATTAATACTATATAGTTTCCAATTTGTGTAGAATTTGTTAAGGAGACTAATTTTCTAACAACTGGAAAGTATAACACAAATGTAAGTTTACGTTAGTTTTGCACGAATACCGACGTTAGTGATCGGGTACAGCATGATTCAAGAATGAACAAGAATTAACAAGTCTAGGAAGATACTTGAAAGCACAGTGTCCAAGACGTATTGATACGTGATTCACGCGTCTTTTCACTCACCTTGCCGTTTCCAATAAGAATGACCAGTTTCGCAGACCATTTATAGACAGACGGCCATAACTGGGCAAACGAGGACACGAGTAATAATTCCTGACCATCCTTAGCCCGACCAATTTCATTCAATTTCCACGTTTTCTCGCCTCACTATCTAATTTCACCTTATTATACATCGATGTGGAAATGAGAAACGGGACCTTTTGAAAGTAAACTAATAGTTATGAGAAAATTAAATAGGTCCGTACATCTTCATTGAAAAGTGGTTGAGGTAGTTGAGAATAGATAATCATTCAAAACTAGGGCATACGATTCAACCCCTAAATTATACCTAAGTAAGACTTGAATGACACTTCTTGTATCCACGTATTGAAGCAATAGGCAATGGAAATGTACCTTTAACTTTAAACACATTACCTCCTCGGTATACACGAACGAGGTATGACAGAAACCTAAGAGTGTGTCATTATTTTCGAATTTGGATTATAAGAGTGGCAACATGGAATTGATATCCAACTTAACTGACCGTTTAAATTTTCAAGAGAAATGTCCGCGATCGTACCTTTGTTCTGTCTATAAGAATTGTCCAAATAGGCACGTACCATTGTACTATTGCATACGATTCTCGCACGGCGCGTAATACTCTCAATTAGCTCACCAAGAGTGGCATAGTTCAGAAATTCAGCATCTTAAGTAAGTATCATTACAGGGCTTGAATCATACACATTTTAAAAGAGGTTGTGTGATGGTGATCTGTAAAGTGTGGCATATAAATTTTAATTGTTTTTTAACGCTGATTCACGTGATGCTATCCGTTTTTTGATTTGACTCAATTTTTGCGGAATAATGACCAAAATTTGTTTTTTTGGCGTGAAACATCATCATTTATTCCTACTCTCCCAACTTCCAACTCTCAGATTAAGAGTTCACTTGATCACCGAAGAAGGTTTCAATCTCCTATTTTTACATTTTTCAACCAGACCTTGAAAATTAATCCCCGTAACAATCTGACAACAGGCGCCTGGAATGAAAAAACGGACCCAAAATAAACTAATTTAGGTCATTATTCCGCAAAAATTATGTCAAATCAAAAAACGAATAGCATCAAGTGAATCGGTGTTAAAAAAGCAATGGAAATCCATATGCCACAGTTTACCGATCACCATCATCAACTATTTGACAAATTCGGGGTCGCTGAACCGGTTACGCGGAGTAAAAAAAATTGGTTAAGGGGTCAAATTTTCATGAAATCTTGAGCAAAATCCGAATCGGCAATGAAAAATGGGGATTCCCATATGAAATAATAAAGTTGATGAGCAAATCGCGCATTTGCAAACTTGCGCAACACGCGAAATTGTGATATTTGAATTCCTTGTTAAAAATGATTGAAGTTGTCATTAAACATTTTTTAGGCTCGGAAATTACGGAGATAAATGCCCGGTCCCTTAAATTTTGGCCACCCTGAATAGTATGATGTTGATATTTTGTCTTTCGCAGTCTACAATTACCTGCTGTTACGAGCATTGTGTTGTTCGGCAGGAGAGGTCAATGCTTTCCTGGAATCAGGTGGCTGTGACATATTGACTGAATATTATTCAGTACCTCTTCCCACACCCTGAAGCGTCTGCTGGCCGAAATTTTCGATTGATGGTTTGTTCCCTTGTCTCAGCGTTTTGTTTGTTTGCTTCTTCCCCTATTGCTTCCGAGACTACCAAGGTAGCGGAAGCATTGTTTTCACTTTCGGAATGTGAACATTTTTTTGTCTCCAAAATCAAAAATTCCACTCGCATTTTGCGTTTTAGACCTTTCTGAACAATTTTGGTTCCGTGTCTGTCAGCAAATCCTTGTTAAGGGCAAAACTACAGAAAGTTATAGTCCGATTTTGATGAAATTTTCAGGGATTTTGCGGGTTGGGGTGTAGATGGCCCCCTATAGGTATTCATGTCCCCCGGATCAAAAAAACTGATGTAAAGATGGTCCTCGTGAGTAATAAAGAGAAAATAAAGTTTTAGCCTTGAGCTTGGATTGAACCATGTTGAACCATCGTTGAACGATTTATATATTTTATGTCAATTTTTATTATTAGGTATATTTTATAGTTTGTTCACTAGTTGAACATGCCTACCTTTATTTTCTCAAGTTATGCTCCTGCATAACAATAAACTTACCCTAATTCAATATTTACTTGGCCTAATTGAACGAAGTTCTTTAGTCAATAAAATTTTCAATGATCTAAACAGTCATGTTATGGATACGAGGAAGCTATGTGCCACACCCACTTGGCAGACGTTTTTTAATATTATGTTGTAATCAGAAACTCGTTTTGTATTTTCTTTGTATATTGGCTTTTGCCGTTCATTTAAATAAATATGCTCCGGATTGCAACTTTTTTGGATTAAATCTAATACGAATCGGAGGAGAGGTCTGTGGGAAATTCGTAGAAGGTCCAGGGGAGGAAGGGGACTTTCTTCTCTCGTGGAATGACGAGGGTGGCGGTGGCGGGGAAGGGAGACGGCATCGGCTGCGGAGAAGGGAGACCTATATAAAGCGGCGGCCGCCCCATGGAGCCGCTCAAAAACCGATCCCCGCGGAGTAGTCATGAGATCACTATCGGCCGTGTCAGCGTTGCTCGTGTTGGTCGCCGCAGCCGCCAACGCGGAGATGGAGGACTGCTTCCGCAAGGACTCCATCTCTTGCATACAGATGGAGCTGTTCCGACAGGCCAAGGGCTTCTTCGACCAGGAGAAGATCGAGCTGGTCGGCGGGCTCGCCCTTACCAGGAACCCTGCGTCGGACGCGGCGGCTGCGCGGAGTCTCCAGGAGGACGTCGCCACGGAGAAGATGATCCAGAGCGCTAAGGACCTCGAGGACAGGGAGGAGGCGCTAGAGAACTTCGCCTTCTCTCGCGTCGGTCGCCTCCTCGAGGACCGCAGTCTCACTTGGAATTTGTCGCCGGTCGTCGCCGACCTCGCCTCCGCCTCCAGAAGCCTCTCCGAGTCCATCCCCACCGAGGTCAAGGACGGAGTCTCCAAGTTCCTTGAGGAAGGTCAGTGTCAACTTTCCACAATCACAACGTATACCACGAAAAAAAAAAAAAAAAAAAAAAAATCACTCGTGCAGTATGTCCTAATGATCGCATCACCCTACAATGCATTTATTTTTGACAATATTGATTGCCATACGTTATAATATTCATAAAAAAATTGTCCTACATTCGCTGTCATTTTAGACAACACTTGAAATTGGAATAAAAAGAAAATAAATTCTCTCGCCATCATGAAAATAAAGTACCGCACTTGAAAAAAAAAAAACGAGACCAGACCTCATAGGACAAAAAGAAAATTCATAAAATTCTAGGAAAAGTGTAAAGTAGCCTTCATTTACGGAAAATAATCAAGATAAAATTTTCATGAAAATTTCAGTAAAAAGGACAAAAATGCTAAACGTTCAGTGTAACGAATCAGAATGTATTGAGAAGTGTTTGATGTCGTACCTTTGAGAAAGAACGAGCCTCAGGCTGAAGTATGTGCTGAAATTTTCATAAAATTTCATACAAATCATGAACAACTACATTTGCTATTGGTGCTGCTTAGTCTAACTTTTTTTCTTGAAAATTGCTCTCAACGTTAAAAATTAGAACTGAAACAGCTTTGGAATACAAATACTTTCTATGTTGAAATTTTTTTGAAGCTGGAAGGTTTATTTGGATGATTCTTACTGAAATAGAACAAAGTATTCATAATATTACGAAGTATTGACGAAGAAAATAATACGTGAAATAAAATTATATGAGTAATTAGGCGCACGTAGGCCTGAGTTCGAATGGCCCTCCTCAATGTTGCCACACCACCTCCGATGAATTGAACCATTTTTAAACCAAATATCATTCTAGTTGAAATTCCTTGTTTCTTTTTTTCAAGTTGATGATGTGATACCGCATTAATTGTCCTTGGTTACATTCAACGATTCAGACCAAATCAATAAAACCCATGAGTATATTTACGGCCTGTGAAATATTCAAACCTAAAGCGCCGTAGCCCAGGAAATAGAAATGAAGGCATTTTAATGGGTCAGAAACTGCTGGAAGTCCTATGCTCAACTTGAAATTAAAGTAAAAGACATTGAATACAAGCTAAATAGAAGAATATGGTCATCAGCTACGACTTTTTCTTGTACGAGGAATATTTGCTCTTATTTTTCAAGCGAAAATACCAAAAAAAATGGAATAGATTAACGGAAACACAACATTTTCATAGTACATTTTGATAGGTTTCATAAAATCTTCTGCAATAGGTAAAGTAAACTACAACATGAAACATGCAAGTGATCATAGTTTACATTCATTTTATGAACGATAATGATTTATTACTTTCAATAGATATATCTTTGGTATTGATCGAGAAAAATAATCAGGAAAAATCCATGTTGGTCCGAAATTTTAAAAGCCCTTTACGGGTAATAATTTGAATTTCCACTCAAACCATTCCTGATGTGGAGGTGTGCATCCACATTCACTACATCACTAGATTACTGCAATCAAAACAAACAACAGTTTTTTTTGTTTTGATCACAGGTGATAGAGCGATTATTGAATTTAAAATTTTCAGGAATATTTTTCCATTGCACACAAATATGATCAACTGATCAATCCAAATAGGTATTTTGGTTGATCAACTGATCAAAATAGATTTACGTGCTCTATGCTCATATCTCCTGAAATTCAATAATCGCTCTATCACCTGTGAAACACTCACACTCCAAAGCTTAGTAGAAATGCAAATCATGAATCATTGAATAATAAACCCCAGTGAAAGAATTTGCAGCGTTTTCGGAACAAAATCCAGTTCCAAGTTTAGTTTTTTAGCCGGATCAGCTCCTCAGTGATAAGGTAAACCGAAAGTCTTTGAAAAGAATAGTATCCCTTATATGATGGGTTGGTCTTTTCCCCATCATCGCGCAACATTTTTCAAGCAAAGTCAGGGTTAATGGGCAAAGTCACAGTTTTGACGGTAAAAACGTCCCTGAATGAGTTTGTAGGTTTATATTTCAAAATTACTGCAATCTAGAAAAATAAAATTTAAAAAGAATACTGCACACTGTTCAATACTCTCCCTCCGAAAATTGGAGATAAAAATCACGAAAAAAGTGTATTTTCAAAATTGTGCATTATAAAGACACCTAACCAGTCTGACAAAAATTATTTATCAATAGTTATTTCATTTGTTTAGTTAGATTTCATTTTAATGTATCGTCCGATCGAATGGTCCCTCTAGGAGCTTTTGTGACGTACGTTTCCGCCCAACATGAAAGCGTATAAGTAAAAACTAAGTGTTCAACGCGGCTGTGAATAATAAAGAAATTTTCCTGTACATATTAATTCGTTATTGAACTGCCGGCAGAAAAATGGTTTATTGTTTACGAAGGTTTCAATTAGGGGGAACACAGTTTCAAGCGAAAAAACAGCATACTGCAAAAAAAAATAGTGAAAATAAATCATTTTAAATTTTTAAAAAAATTACAAAATTCTGGTTCGAGTTTACTAACACCCCGATCTTCGCTTTCCCCATAGAAGTGCACCAAATTTAAAATAATAATCAATAGTCAACTAATCAAATAATGAATATCAAAGCAAAAACAATAGAAACAATTTTATGGGCAAAGTAATTATTGTCATTTCCATCCCCAGATGGATATTAAGATCAGATCTGAATCGTCGGGTAACAAGTTAATGACTTTGAAACTCCCCGGTAAAACTTAACAAGGTGCAAATTACCCGCTGTAACGCCCTGAGGGAGCCTGAAGTTAAACGGTGCGGCGCGAACGCCTTGATGCTTCGTTAACCGAGAAACCCTGGAAGTGCGAGTATCGGAAGAAAAAAACTCGCCCCTCCCGCACAATCAATTCAAAATGAGATCAACAACGGCTGATTCATCTACGGCTGGGTCACACATTCAAAACAACGATTTGAAGAAAATAAGATATTCCTCCTAATTAATAGCTTCCAAATTAATTTGCACCGGTTATATTGCGTTTTTGTGGCTAAACAGCATGGCAATCGTACATTCACATAATGGTAGTGTTTTCGAAGCTCTTCGAAGAGTTTGGATAAAAATGTCAGCCAAGTTTGTTGTGCCTTATAACAGCTCCATCTTGTTACACGAACGTGTCGAATAAGAACAAGTTCCGAATGATAATCATTGATTGCAAAAGAGTACAATGTATGTATGGTAATAAGCAAAATACAGCTTTTACCAATGTCTGCAAATGCGCACTCCCTACTTTCGAACTAACGGTATTCACTAGTTACCTGATTTAACCGGCGGATTGTAGAACATTTCATCAAAACCGGTCTACTTACAGTTGCGTCGGTAACAACTAATTTCAGGTTCGTATTTGTTCAATCAATGTCGTTGTTTAACCAATATCAAAGAAGTTTATTAAAAAATAAGGGTAGAAATATCAGAAACTTGTTGAATAAAAGGGTGATTTTTTATCTGGCTTTGATAGGCATTATTTACATGAATAGAATGGTCCCACCGGGGTTGCTATAAGTTTAACCGTTCCCTTTCCATGAGAAGATCTTTACAGAACGTGAAAAGACCAAGCACATCTTCCATCTTCCATTGCTTAACAGCATCTGCTATATATTTGGGATCTATGTACTCCAAAACAACCAAATTTGTTGTCATTTAATGACAAATTCATAGGGCAAGATATATCTTTCTTTCCGAAGAAACGCTATTTATCTGCGTAATAGAAACATTGTGGGCCTTTTTGAAAGGGAAAACGGTCATGAACGGTCTAGGTTTATACTCGCATCAATTTCTCATTCATTTTAAGAGGGCCTCTCTCTGTTTTGGTTTATTATTCAACAATAAACCATTGTAATCTGCTCTTGAAAAAAAAAAAAAAAAATGTTAACCCCCCCTGAAAATTTCATGGTTTACGTTTAAAAGGGTGTAGAATCCAAATCTGCAATGAAAATTTTTCTGTCCATCTGATAACCATCATTACTGATATGCATGAAACGCTGCAAATTCTTTCCCTGGGGTTTATTATTCCATTGGCTTGCGTTCATGATTTGAATTTCTACTGAGCTGTGGAGTGTGCGTGTTTCACAAGTGATAGAGCGATTATTGAATTTCAGGAGGCACACAAATATGATCAACTGATCAATCTAAATAGGTATTTTGGTTGAGAACAGATTTACGTGCTCTATGCATATCCCCTGAAATTCAATAATCGCTCTATCACCTGTGAAACACGCACACTCCAAAGATTAGTAGAAATTCAAATCATGAAAGCAAGCCAATTGAATAATAAACCCCAGTGAAAGAATTTGCAGCGTTTTTGTTTGAAGTGTCCACTAGCATTTGCGACGGTCAAAACGTACACTCCCGTTTCTATGAAATTTCAAGGATTGTACGAGGTTCAAGTTATACTTTTTTGAATTTCATTGTTCCCGGACAAAAGGAAGTCTCTGGAAACGTAAAATCCAATAAACGATTTATTTCAAACTAAAAACAAATCATCTATTAAACATTGCATTTCGCTAAAACGCAAACGATTACGAATTCATTCTTAATAACAACATTTTAAACAAAAACATAACACAACATAACATAATACTAATAACTATTCTGCACAAATATTTATTGGTCGCTGAGAAGATTTGTTTAACACCACATCCAACACTTTCGGTCATTTGTGCTTGCACATGTTCCTTGGTCTTTTCGGCAGATGATTTGATCCTGCAGCATCGTTCATTTCCATTTTTAAATATTATATTTTAGTACATTGAAAATGAATATTAACTTTTCCTTTTTATCTAAAAAATGAAACAACTAAGTAGTAGGTTTGTTTATTAAAACAATAGTTCTTTACGGACGGAAATTTGTAGGGAGTCGTTTTCCAACAAGCAGATATTCAAAGGAAATATCGAAAATGCACAAAATTAAAAAACTGCATTCATTTGAAGTTTTTTCCCGTCTGGAGAGCTCATGTGCATCCTTCTGCATCCGCACCTTTCTCACCGCGGAACCCCGGCAAAATTTCTCCCGGAAAAAGGGGGTTATCAAAAGGCCCGAGTCAGATAAGGATGTCCGGTGTTAAAGGATACACTTGCCCGAGGATGAGTTGACTTTCTCTTCCATTGCAATAGATTTATCTTTGGCTCCGACCACTAAAAGGGCTCTGAATCCGAGCGACGCGAAAAAAAGGAGCCCGTCCCGATAATAAACATACCGACGCAATTAGCGCTCTACATGAGCTCTCCCGACGTTTCTCTCATGAGTTGGGGAAACCTCTTCGGATTTCTTCGAAAGATCATCTTCAGTTCCACTATCAAAGGAAGATCAACCTGTTAATCTTCATCGCAGGGATGCTCATGCATAGAGCTTTCTTGCTTCTGCTCACCATTAAAATTCTTCCCCTATAACGATTTTAATCCTTCAACTGATCCTGGCTCTCAATCGTTCCGTTTTATTACTTGTCCTACTATTTGGGATAATATCCAGTTTTGGTCTCCTTATCTTAATATCATCGATGGCATCTGCACTTGTGCAAAACGTCAAATCCTATACCCACAGCTCCCTGAGCAATCATCCGATTAATGAATTAGTGGCACATTCCCACTTTCCGGATCAAAATTAGTCTCTGATTGTAATTAACTCGTATGATTTTTTCAATTTTGATCTCAACTAGATAAAATTTCTAAAGTCTAACTGGAGACGCTAAACACACAACCTCCAAACTTTCAACGTTGTGCCCACCCCCAGGTCACCCAGGTTCTTCATGTGTCGAGATGAAGAAAAAAGATTGTGATTCAATTTCTAAATAAAAATGATAACTTCTGATCTTATTGTGACAGCATTGCAATTGAAACTGCAATTTCGGTCATCATAAAGGTGTTTGTATCAAAATACAGTATTTGTGTATACAGCACTTACACATCAACGACGGTTGTTGGCCTTTATACAGAGCACTCCTATTCGTTTAACGGTTGGAGCTAAAGATTTTTAAAATATGAAAGAAATACCGATCAAGACTTTCGTTTGTCTTTTGCTCTAGTTTTGAAGGAAAAACGCGGTGCAGAATCCATGTATCTTGGACCTCCCCAATAAGAACAAACTATTAAGGGATCAAAAAATGTTTTTAAATTATCCATTGTCAAGTCTCATTAATTCAAATAACATTCAAATGTTTAGAAATGAGTAGCATCATAATAAATTTTTGGTAACTTGTTTTTTGTTGAAAGTAACCTTTGATTCCCAAAAGAACCTAGGTACAATTAGACAATTCCCTTAGGTTTTGTTTCGTCCATTGCGCTCAAGCGCACGTTTGAAGCTCGGCTTCTTCAACACGAACTAAATCACTCGCGATGTGTTTATTAGTTTAAAGCTTGTGAAACAAAAAGTAGAGGTAGGAAATCGATTAAAGTATGTAACAAGAACTTATATATATTTTGTTACTGATGGATAAATTTTGTTGAATGACAGCTACAATCTTAAACTATTCTAAAACACTTTAAACTCAAACTTAAAAAATGGCAAATTATTGAAATCCTAACACAGCTTCTAATGCAAGCAAGAAGAATGGAGGAAGAAATCCCAAGCAACTGTTGTAGTAGTAGTAGTACAAATGAGCAGTAATAGTAGCCTGAAGAGGCGAATAGGCAAAAGCCTTCGAGAGAAATTAACGTAACATAGCCTAAGGATCTCCACAAACAATAAAAATTAATAATATCAATGCTTTGCAAAATGTCTGCTTTAGTACTGCCCAAAATGCAGCAATTGAAAGCAAGTAGCTTAACAAGACAGAAATTGAGATTTTTTACTGCTGATTGCAGGTCGTGGTAAGAGGAAGAAGCTGATGAGGGCCCTCCTTCCTTTCCTGTTGGGTCTCAAAATGAAACTGGCCGGTTTCATGGTCCTATCGTACTTCGTGATCGCTCTCATCGCCAAGAAAGCTCTTCTTGCTTCCGTCGTTTCGCTCGCTATCGCAGGTTTCATCGCCCTTAAGAAGCTCATGTCCAACCAGCACGGCCACGAGGTAAGTCATATGTTATGTACTGGAATGCAACGTTTTTTTGCTTGAAATCAAATAAACAGCATATTCGACAAAATTTCCTACACTACCCGGTACTACACAGCCCACCCATTTCTTACAATCCAGGGGAACAAATATTGGTTCCTAACCACCCTCTCCACCATTTACAGGTGGACAACAATCATCATACCTTCATCTGATTGTCAATATTTTTTCCCTCAAAACGTTCCCATACATCAGTGTTTTGGTTTAAAAAAAACTACTTCCAGGCTAGATTGTGTGGGATTGGCAAAGAATCGTCCCTTATCACTCAAAATGTAATGCATTCGTAGCACTTGCGCAAAACCTCAAATTCTTGTGGAAGAATACAGTTTCATCCGATTTCGATGGAATTTTCAACGATCCCTACACACATAGACGTACTATTCATTCGTTTTACGGATAGAGGGAGATAAGCATGTGCATTCCACACCCAACTCAGCAAATGTTTTTTGCATCCTTTCCTATATTCCACGCAAAAAAATGAACAGAATAAAAGATAATTCCATGTAACATTCATAGAATTCTGTTTTTTTTTTTCTTTTTTCTTTCAAATTGGAGGTTGTCCGTTTCAAGAGATAGTGCACTTAAATTTCTTCAATTTGAAACGTCAAACAACCAATTTGATGTGTGAAACCTCCAATTTCACGTGCAAATGGTATAAATTTTGGTGTCCATCTGTGCCCAAGGTCCATGAAGTAGGACACGGTTGGTCCGGCGGCTACTCAGCCGGTGGTGGCGGCGGTGGCGGCGGATGGGACAGCTACGGACACGACGCTCACGGCGCTTACTCCAGCCCTGTCGCCGCTCAAGCCCTCGCTTACAACGGACAGAAACCCACCGTCAGATAAAACCGTAAGTAATAATTGTTCCTAATCCATACTTATTTTATTTTATTTATTTTATTTTATTTTAATACACGGGCAATGCCCAATTACATGACTATAACAAAAAGATAAAGATATTAGCACGTACAGTCATTCGTTGGTCAATGATGTCATAAATCTCCACTGATAATGTTCATAACGTCCTTAATTAATCTAGCCCGAGAAACATTAAAGATATCAATATCCCGGAGGTATATATTTGCCAACCTCATTATCCGGGGAGTGGGGGAGTTAAACATGTAGTTTGTACGCAGGAGGGGAACTTGGAAGAGGTCTCCACAACGAGTTGTGCGGCATGGCACCCGGAAAGAGAGCGATGAAAGAAAGGTTGGGGAGTCCACCTTGTTTTGTAAGACATTGTAGAGGAAGGCAAGGTCATTCAGTATTCTTCTTGAAGTTAGCGTTGGAAGACTGAGATAGGCTGACAAATCATTGTAGGGTAAGACATAATCCTCAGAAGGGAACAAAGAGTCAAGGCCGTAGCTGAAGTAAATCATTCGCATGGATCTTCACTGAACCCTCTCTAAAGTGCCCATATGTTCAGCATAATATGGGGACCAAATCACTGTTGAGAATTCGAGCAGTGGCCGAACCAAAGAGGTGTAAAGCACTCTTGCAGTCCTGACATCCACGAAGTCTTTAGATGCCCTCCATACAAATCCAAGGATCTTATAGGCTCTGATTGAGATTGACTCAATATGTTGCACGAATGAGAGAGTCCAGCTGAATGCCAAGATCTCTCACAACAGACACTCTTTCCAGTTGTCGCCCAAGCACGGAATAGTGATACAGAAAAGGACGGGTCTTTCTGGTGAACGAAATGACGGAACATTTGTCAACATTAAGGACCATAGAGTTGTCGAGGCACCAACGAGAGAGGCACGGAGGCGATGGAGGACTGAAGCTCATTGCAGTCACCCAAACACCGAATAATTCGGAAAACCTTAAGGTCGTCTGCAAAGAATAGCCTCGCTGAGCTACCCGGGGCATTGTTGAGGTCGTTGATGAATAGATTGATGGTGATTGATTGATGGTTGATTGCTTATTGTGTCTTTAAAATTGTTATTTATGGATTCAATCCCATTTAACATGATTGATGCCTATGGTTGAGATGATGCTAACAGATTCTAGAAGCTCTTACTGTTAAAAGGCTCGATTAAATTCTATAAAACATCAAGGAAGGACTTGATTCGCCTAAACACTCGGTCCAAAACGCATTTCTGTAGATATTGTAAACATTACTATTTCAAGCAATTAGGTTTAAACAAATTTGCTGGAAGTGAATAATTGTCCATAGTTGTAGGGGTTGACAGGTATGTTTTTTAAAATCTGTGTGTGATGATAGATTTTGATGTTTTGGTTGACTTTTTTTTTCTTTTTTTTTAATATTGTAAATTTTATTGTACATTGTACATTATAGTTATGCTAATAAATGACTATATAAATAACAGGAAACGTGTTGAGTGGTTTCTACCCAGTGGTAGGCCACTTCGTAATTATACAACTATATTCAACAGTAATTTTAACAAATAACAATAGTGGTGATTTCAATAAATAAATAAACTGTTTAACATCGATTAGTAAGGAACTTGTTGGAATGAGGAACAAATTATTTTGGAGGTGTTATCGTTCAGTTTCACCCAAGTCAGAGTGCCATTTTCTTTTTAATCTCCGTTGACTCCTTTGAGGTGGTGGGTTTTCGTATATTTCTTTGACGAGATCATTGGAGTGAAATTGCATGGTTTGGTGATGTTTATTGTATGATGACTGGAGAACTTCAGTGACCTCTGGTATGTCTAAATCCTTGTGCAATGTCTTATTCCTGACGTACCATGGTGCATTTGTTATAAGCCTTAATATTCGGTTTTGAATCGTTTGTGTTGGTTGACTTGAGAAAATAAAAGGTTACTATCAGCAGTTCGTCTGCAGAAAATGTGAACTACTCTGTGATTGAGGACTACCATTAGTGTAGGCTTCGAAAGTCACGATTATTTTATAGGCAAAATGTTTGTTTGTGGTTGATCAATCCAATTCGAAGTGTTTCCAATAGCATTACGATGGCTTGTGAGCCCCGTGCTGGGGTGAGAAGTTAGTAGGCTGAATATCAATTTACTAGGGCTTGGCAGAACCAATTCACCTCGAACGTTCAGGTGAGAATGTTCAAAAACTCAATCAGTGGTTTCAAACGTCGTTTCTTCATTATTTTACAAAGTACGAACTTCGGAAGTTCAGGATTTGGTTGAACACATGAATATGAAGACATGGCCCTCTGAGCGGTCCATAAATACAGTGCGTAGGTAAATATGTACAAGATATTTGTTTTGAAAAGACTTAACGTCTTCTTCTAGAAGAGGGGTTCCTCCGTAGAGATGAATCAGAAATTGGGAGCGGCGTACGGCTCGGGAGCCTGAAGCCGGCGCGTGGGCCGCAAACCTTGAAAACTGCGTGCGTGACGCGGCGTTTGAACGTTTTCATGAAGTGAATCGGACCACAATAACTTTGTAATAAGTAGAAAAACCTTCTCAGTACCGAGGTTGTTGTTCTTTTCTCATTTCCTCCGTTCAGGACACGGTCGTATTCACATTCCTGGAGCAGAATCTCACTTACGCGCGGCACGGCCTATATGTTTTTCGGCGCCTCATTGTTTACAGTCACGACAATAACGATATTCATTTTTCCTCAGTCGAAAGTCACGAAAGAAACTCGGCCCTTGACACACAAAACTAACTACCCGAAATAGTTTACCTACTCATTTTCCACTTAGAGTGAAACACTCATGTTTATGCACGCTGTTGGTCGTGTTCAAAAAAGATATGATAAGTCCAATATTGTCTCAGCCCTATTCAGTTGGAAAAGACAGCCATTGGATTCTGGCTAAGTGAGGGCGAGCATCCTTGTGCAATCGCGATTCAATTTTCCTCCAGATCCTCTTTTCCACTTCATCGAATCAGTCAGTAGGCAGGCAATTGCCGAACTAAATTTCTAATAAGAGCAATATTGAAACACAATTAAAAAAATAAATATTTCGTCGGAAATCTGAAACAGAAGCCTTGACTTGAATTAGAAATTGAAATTTTCATCAGACATCACAGATTTTGGTTTATTATCCAATAATAAACTATTGTAATCGCTCTTGAAAAAAAAAATTCTAACCCCCCTGAAAATTTCATGGTTTACGTTTCAAAGGGTGTAGAATCCGAATCTGCAATAAAAAATTTTCTCCCAAACGGCTGGAGCAAAAAAGCTGAAATTTTCAGGAAAGCTCTCTCACTTAATTTAAAGTGCCCTTTAAGGGTTGTCGAAGTTTTGTAAAATCCCTAAAAACCTCAAAAAAAGTCGAAGCGGAATAAATTTGTACTCTTTTTGAAGAGCACTCCACGAGGAATCGAATGAGCCCCTCCCCAGGTCCGTAGGTCAAATCATTCCCGATGTATGGCCCGACTTATGGTGCCAACATTTGCGTTTTTTTCGGTTTATTATTGTTTATGTTTTCATCGCGGTAACCTAGTGATGTAGTGGTGTAGTAATTTGGGTACTGGAGGGAACTCCTAAAAGGCTTTGTAGCCGATACACGGATTAAAGCATTCTGATAACCACAAAAAAAAAAAAAAATCGCTGCAAATTCTTTCACTGGGGTTTATTATTCAGTTGGCTTGCGTTCATGATTTGAATTTCTACTAAGCTTTGGAATGTGCGTGTTTCACAGGTGATTGAGTAATTATTGAATTTCAGGAGGCACACAAATAGATCAACTGAACAATCCAAATAGGTATTTTGGTTGAGAACAGACTTACGTGCTCTATGCATATCTCCTTAAATTCAATAATCGTTCTATCACTTGTGAAACACGCACACTCCAAAGCTTAGTAAAAATTCAAATCATGAACGCAAACCAATTGGATCATAAACCCCAGTGAAATAATTTGCAGCGTTTTTCAGGTTCTAGTATGTTTTATCAGACGCTGATAGGTTGAACCACGATTGGCATTCAACTGGGATATATAAACAAAACTCCAAAAGTTTTATCTTACTCATTGACATTCTTATGTGAGTGAAAATTACAATTAAATCGAGAATAGAATTATGAACAACTGAAGTATGCGCTTAACAAGTTTATTTATAGCAAAAGCAGATTTGGGTGTGTAAAACCGGGATGGAAAAAACTTATTTTACCCTAGATATCGAAAATGACTTGATCTCATTGAACATTACCAAGTCAACAGTTCAATGTACATCTTCTACATTCCAGCGAATTTCCTATTTAAAATAGAATTTAACAATTTCTTTTAACATAGAAAACAATCATTAAGATAGACATCTTAACAATTTAACAATAGAATTTAACAATTTCTTTTAACATAGAAAACAATCATTAAGACAGACATCTAGCTCAATATATCCTTCTGTCTTCGGAATGTTCTAAAAATTTCTCTATATGATGAAAATACGGCAAAGAAAACCTCAATCGAAACATCGTCATATCACACTCGTTCATGAAACAACCATCGTAAAGGGGGAAAGCTGAAGAGAAAGTAGCGCTGTCAAATTATTGCAAATTTTATGGGTTTTGTCTTTAAAAAAAAGGTAATAAATTGGCTTGTCCGTACACACCATCTTCTTTCGACCAGGCATCCTTATAAGGCCAAGTGTCGTATATGATGCCAGCAGGTGCCGTGATATTTACTCAAAATACGCTATTTTATCGATTACTCCTCGAAAGGCTGGCGTAAAACTCGTTTCAGGAGGTCACGTAACGGTGATTGGAAAGTTGAGAGACCTAATTGTTTTTTAAAAAATCGCACCTGTTTATAGAATGGAATTCTTCATCGCATTGCAACGCGTCATTTTTGGCTATTTTTTCAAATGTGGAAAAAACACGATTTTGAACACACGCTCTACACACACTAACAATAGTTCAAATAGAAATAACTACATTTGAACCACTCACAAGAAATATATGTGTATATCCAAATAATCCACATTTTATATTTGGGGCTGGTGGGACAGGCATCGGTCACCATTTTCTACAACTTGGAGAAAAATTATGATCTCTTGAAAATGTAATAATTAATATATAAAATATTAATGAAAATTAAAACGTACGAAATACCGAAGTCAACTATTTGATACAGCCATGATTAGTTTTATTAGGCTCTGCCTACCTTCTCTCAGCATAGCTTCACTGATGTGGGCCGCGAGAGGGTGTTTCGCCTGTTGTGTTCACGCGCTCAGGCCTGGGTGCTAGTGGGTCTTGAAAAACAACTCCTCAAAAGGATCGGCGGTTTAAATGAAGAACTAGCGAGGCGTTTGAACCCGGATGGAGCACCTCTAAAAGGTTCGAAGCCATAACACATAACATGGATGCTGATAAATAAGTCTAGTCAAGTAGTTACAGTAATGGTGATCCAGGGCGCAATTCATAGTCGTGAATTACTAAACATTTTTCCTTACTTGAGAAAGTAAAGAAATATGATTAAGGAAATGCTCTAGGTAGCTCTTAACCTACCTTTATTTTTCACGGACTAGCTTAAGCATTTTCTTAGTCAGTGGCTACGAATGGCGCAAGTAGCCACCTATGAATTCCGCTCCTACACTCCTTTCAAGACAGAGAATAGGAGGATTGTCTGAATACCGATGTTTGGACTCTAAATGGCAAGTGAATGTTTTCTCATCAAACATCATACATGTTTTAGCCATTGTCAGCCTTCGAATAAGTCACAAAACAAAGTAACTTTGTCGTGATTAACTAGTGCTTCTCTAAATTATAGTTTTCTTGCCAAATGACTTCCACTGAAGACCAATCCGTTGATTCGGAAATCATTCGTAAGAAAGATCACGGTACTTCTGAACATAACCCAATTGCAGCCAAGACTCCAACGCATCTGTCTTTAAATCTCAAACTTTTCGTTATTTGTTTTCTGAATATTGATTTTATCCAACGCTGAGGCGTCATTTCTATAAAAACACGATACTGAATTTCGAATTAGAGTTCCTCGTTGGGTGAGATGGGCAAAAATGGGGAAGTATAGTCCCAACCTAATCGTTGTGTATGCTTTGAAGCTAAAGAATATTTCACGTTTCAAAAGTTTAGCTTCTCCACTTTAAGTAGCATTATTCGCCAACTTCAAAATTCGAAAATATACGTGAATCAATACAATTTTGCTGATTTTGGTTTATTATTCAATGATAAACCATTGTAATCGCTCTTGGAAAAAAAAATTTTAACCCCCCCTGAAAATTTCATGGTTTACATTTCAAAGGGTGTAGAATCCAAATCTGCAATAACAAATTTTGCCGTCCGTCCGCCGTGCGCCGTACGCACGATTTCTCCCGAACTGCTAGAACAAAATATCTGCAATTTTCAGGAAAAATCAATATTGGTAAGACAACGCCCCAATTCTTTAGCCAGCTCTCTCACTTAATTTAAGGGTTGTCGAAGTTTTGTAAAATCCCTAAAAACCTCAAAAAAAAAAAGTCGAGGCGGCCTAAATTTAGACTCTTTTTGAAGAACACTCCACGAGGAATCGAATGAGTCCTTCCCCAGGTTCGTAGCTCAAACCATTCCCGATATACGGCCCGATTTATGGTGCCAACATTTGCGTTTTTTTGGTTTATTATTGTTTTTGTTTTGAAAGCAGTAACCTAGTGAAGTAGTGATGTAGTAATGTGGATACTGGAGGAACTCCTAAAAGGCTTTGTATCCGATACACGGGTAAAAGCATTCTGATACGCATGAAACGCTGCAAATTCTTTCACTGGGGTTTATTATTCAATTGGCTTGCGTTCATGATTTGAATTTCTACTAAGCTTTGGAGTGTGCGTGTTTCACTGGATGGAACGATTATTGAATTTCAGGAGGCACACAAATATGATCAACTGATCAATCCAAATAGGTATTTTGGTTGAGAACAGATTTACGTGCTCTATGCATATCTCCTGAAATTCAATAATTGCTCTATCACCTGTGAAACATACACACTTCAAAACTTAGTAGAAATTCAAATCATGAACGCAAGCCAATTGAATAATAAACCCCAGTGAACGAATTTGCAGCGTTATTACCATCTAACATGAAAAGAGGTATCTACATGTTACTTACAATTTCTTCAAGCTTCTCACTGACCATTTTTTCAAAAATTTTCGAAAAATGCAGCACGTTGGATTGCATCGAATGGAAATGAGTGAAAATATTTCGAACTAAAACAGATCCTCGTCACGTTTACTTATGACACTCACAACTTTCTCTTGCATGTGCCCTAATGTCTGGCCATTTGAACCACTTTTAATAACCAATGATATTCAGAAAATAAAAGTTTTGTATTTTGTAGTTGTAGGATTATTTGGTTTAACCCAATGTTTTGGATGCTGAAATTATTGTATTTTTTATTCACAAAGCTCCACCCACTCATTATGTTAATTTAAACATTTAATCGTGCTTCAAAATTCGGAATTAAAAGTGGTTGGTTCCAAAACTACTTTTTTTTAAATTGTTATCGAAGATTTTTAAAAGAGAGCCAAATTAAGCTTACGATCAGATTTGGGAATCGTTTTCAGTCAAGTAGGAGAACAAGTAAAATGATGGGACACGTCGAGAACATCGGATGGAGTTTTCCTACAGACAAATTATAATAGAAAGCTATTTCTATCAACCAATTAGGACCATATAACTCTAAGAACATCTCTGATCATATCACATATCTTGGTTAATCCCTACTATGCACGTGCCACCTAATTATCTAATGGTATACAGTTAACGAGTAAGTGTATTGAATGAGGACGTCATGGGCGGCCACCGATCTCTAGTCGGTTCCAAGACCCCATTCAAACGGGACGATCTCGTCGAACGACAGGTAACATGAAGAATTAACTCGAGTGAAAGTTGTAAAGTGGATCTCGCATCAGCATACAGATGAGGCGGTTTGATAGATCGCAGCCGCTTCATTTTGCGATTAGTCCCGCCAGCAGGTTGAATATTGAGCGACGCGTTCCGGTTCCCGATATTCGCGGCGCGCCCACAGATTGGATGCTGTCGAACTCGTCTGCCACTCTCGAGCATTTTTTAATAAGTACGTTGAGAAAAATGAAGCGCACGTAGACATTACCTCGTGATTGAATTCTAAAAAAGCTTAACGAATCAATTTTTCACTGTAATCTCACTTCCTAACCATTTCACCTATCCATCATGAATGTTTGAATGTTTCAAAGACTAAGTTCTTGCTGTTCTCCCGTTCCAGTGACAAGGATGATATTATGAACACGGTGACAATTCATTCGTGCAACAGCTCGGATGCTGTCACTTGCAGCTGCCCAAGGCTTGAGAGGTCTAGGAACGCTAGATACCTTGATGAGGATCTACGATGGGAGCTACAGGTATCAGAACTGGTCAAGAGATTGCGGAAGTTCATCTACTTATTCTTCTCTCTTCGGCAATGTTTACCCTTCAAGCAGTTGAGGTTAATCTACCAAACCCTGGTGCAGAGTGTTCTTTACTTTGGCATTATAGCTTGGGGATCTGCAGCAGATACCATCCTCAATCCACTGCGCGTGATGCAAAAGTCGATCCTGAAAGTTATTTTGCGCAAGTGCCCTCGCTACCCATCGGTTGACCTCTTTAATGAAGCAACAGTTTTCTCTGTCGACCAGCTTCATTTAAAAGCTACGCTAGCTTTTTACCATAAGCATCCTGGATGCTTCTATATCCCTCAGCAGCAGCATGGATACTTGGTTCGACCATCCACCCAATCTGTTATTCCAGCGATCTCCTCCCGGCTGTTTAGCACCAACAGGCATATATATTTCTCCCTACCGCTCTTGTTACGACACGTCACGCCCGAAATTCGTCATAATTTCACCAGGTCATCCTACAAAAAGCTTATCTTCTCCTGGTTGATACATGTGGGTCCAGTTGACATTCAAAGAGTTTTCACAAGCATTTATAAAATTTAGCAACAACCTCTCCCAAAAAAAGACCAACCCCTTCACCCCATTGAACTCTTAAAATCGAAAGGCGCGGTTCTCGACGGGTGAATCATTAGAGGCACCCTCCCACTCAACACGAACATAGTTCATCAGAGTGGGATATTTCCGGCCCTTGTTATTTTCATTATATTTATTTTAGTTCTCAAACTTTGTATATATTCATAAGATTTGTTTTTGTGGAGGAATAAACTTATTTTTCATTTCATTTCATCATTTACAAACAGAGAACGCCTGCACGCCCTGAACACGTACTCATAATTTTCCCGTTCTACTATGAAAAGATCGCGAACTAATATTAGGCGTGTAAACATAAACACCAACTTGCAAATAATAAAACAACATCCCGTTATCTTCAGCTCAAAAATTAAATGCTTTTTTTTATAATGTACAAAGAAAGGGAGGAAATTATATTTAATTGCAGATTACTGAGGTTGTCTTGAATAACTTGATTGAGGAGCAGGATTTTGCAGAGGACGCCGTTTTTCCGGATATCAATAACGCCTTGAAACTGGTCACATATCTTTGAATATATTGACGATATCATGATGAAATTTTTAGGGAGCACTGAACTTGGTAGAAGCACCTTGTCAAAAAACGCTGCAAATTCTTTCACTGGGGTTTATTATTCAATTGGCTTGCGTTCATTATTTGAATTCCTTCTAAGCTTTGGAGTGTGCGTGTTTCACAGGATAGAGCGATTATTGAATTTCAGGAGATATGCATGGAGCACGTAAATCTGTTCTCAGCCAAAATACTTATTTGGATTGATCAGTTGATCATATTTGTGTGCCTCCTGAAATTAAATAATCGCTCTATCCTGAGAAACAAGCACACTCCAAAGCTTAGTAGAAAATCAAATAATGAACGCAAGCCAATTGAATAATAAACCCCAGTGAAAGAATTTGCAGCGTTTTTTTATTGAAGCTCCCCCCCCCCCCCCACAATAAAAACATCTATAATTTATCAAGTCCTTTAGCACTCGTATTGCGTTAAAACTTCCCCAAATCCAAATTTAAACGATGTAGCCAAAGGTAGACTGATGTAGAGGAGGCACACAAATATCGGTACCTTCTGAGAAAACATAAAAATGCTTCAAAGTGTAAGGAAATTGTTGACTTCATTACCTGGCTTGCTCTACTTTCCAATCGAATAGCTGTTGGAATTTTCTTTTATATGAATGTGTTCCAATATTTACCTGTGTTGAAGCATGGAGATCTGCATGAACATGAGTGTAGAAAGAAAACTTTTTTCCCGAAAAAGCAATAAATTCAAAATTAAACATTACCTCAATTCCCTCTTTCACCGATTTCGGTATAGATACGCCTGTTCGTTTGTATTTACTGTACTGGACGTATCTGTTCTATAAACGTTTACTATGATGTGCTTTTCTCTTAGCATATTCCTGCATCTTATTGGTCAACCAAATTTATAGCTGTCTTTGTGATGATCATTAAATTTAACTAATTCATTCCATCAACTCCTCAGCGGAAATCCACGAGACTTTCACCTCCAAATCAAAGTTGAAAGGTGTTCGAGCCATGTTGTTGAACCTTTTAGGGTCGCTTCTTCAAAGTAAGGAGCTTCGCCAGTTCCGGAGGTTTTTTTTTCTCCTCTTTCGTTCTTTCTTTTTACGAGCAACGGAGGGGGCAAGTCATGTGCATTTACGTCCGAGTGCGTTGTGTTCCTGACAAATCGTCCTTAACGGGAATTTGCGACCTTAGCACTCTCCCCGCATCCGGCCGAGCCCTCGATTTCCCTTGAGGACGACCGCTGTCACGTGAGGGGGCACTAAGAATCCTTCTAGGTCGTTAGAACCTGTTGTGAATCTTCTATCCACTTGGACAATCATCCCATGTTGCGGACAATGATCTCATCACCTTCGCTCGGTTCTGATTCTCAAACAACTTTCTTGGATTAGAGACCGCTACTTACTTCGGTCTCTTTGACGCAGAGAAATCTGTACTTGCAAGTATGCTTTATCATTAATGAACTAGAAACCTAATTGCAAACAATATTTACATTAAAACGAAGCTTGCTCATTTTTTCAGACCATTACTATATAAGTAGCAACAAACGAGCTTTTAATGCAAATAAATTAGCTACTATTCAAACACATCAATCGCTCGAAGTTGCGAAAATTATTCGCATACCTATTACTTAAAACTTCACTACCAACGATTATAGTAGACTTTACCGATGTCAATTTAAACTGATTATTTATCGAGATGGATAAAAGATTCTCTTCTCAGTCAGAACTGAGTAATATATTGCTATAATCATTGGCCAATTTCAATCATTTTTGGCATCTCAATTTAAACTTCTGGCATACCACTTCGAGCTTTTGGCATATCAATTTATACTTTTCACAAATCCCAACTAACCCAACATTAGACTCCATATAATGATCAATAAATGTTTTGGCTTATTATTCAATAATAAACCATTGTAATCGTTCTGGAAAAAAAAAATTCTAACCCCCCCCCGAAAATTTCATGGTTTACGTTTCAAAGGGTGTAGAATCCGAATCTGCAATAAAAAATTTTCCGTCCGTCCGCCGTACGCCGTACGCACGATTTCTCCCAAACGGCTGGAGCAAAAAATCTGAAATTTTCAGGAAAATCCATCTTGGTCCGACGACGCCCCAATTCTTGAGCCAGCTCTCTCACTCAATTTAAAGTGCCCTTTAAGGGCTGTCAAAGTTTTGTAAAATCCCTAAAAACCTCAAAACAAGTCAAGGCCTGAATGTGTACTTATGTTTAAGAACATACCTCGAGGAATCAAATCAGCCCCTCCCCAGGTCCGTAGGTCAAACCATTCCCGATCTATGGCCCGATCTATGGTGCCAACATTTGCGTTTTTTGGTTTATTATTGTTTGTTTGTAACCTAGTGATGTCCGGCCGATAGCGTCGAGTTGTAGTGAATGTGGATACTGGAGTGATAGCCGATGTAGATACTTGTAGTTTTATAGCCGATACACGGGTTGAAGCATTCTGATATGCATGAAACGCTGATAATATATAGGTAAATATTATTCAATATTATTACTGGGGTTTATTATTATTATAGCACGTAAATCGGTTCTTAACCAAAACATCTATTTGGATTGATCAGTTGATCATATTTGTGTGCCTCCTGAAATTCAATAATTGCTCTATCACCTGTGAAACACGCACACTCCAAAGCTTAGTAGAAATTCAAATCATAAACGCAAGCCAATTCTCTCGTTAAAAAAAATTTTAAAAATTTATTGCTATAATAAATTAAATTAAAGGTAGTCAAAGTTAGCGTCTGTTTTGGAATTATCTATCAACAATAACCTTGATTCACTTTCAAATTTCGCAAAAAAATGAATAAAACTTATGTTTTTAGTGCACTTTAACTAATCTACAATCTTCTAGTGGAAAGTACAATCCGTTCTGGTTCCTAAAAATTAGAGCCATTTAAATACAATCAATCCCCTCGTATCTCTCATAATTTTGCGAATCATAATTCACAGCAATCGAATACGTAAAATCAATCTTATGGTATTTTCTGATGTATTATTGCTGACCATCCTTGGTTTCCTTAACGTGGTAGTTACCGCAAAACTTGTTAATAAATGTAATCAAGTGGAGTAGAACGATTAATTGCTCTTTCTTGAAATTGGCCAATAAGATAATTGTTTACGTTTCACATTATTGATTTGAGTTTTACCATCGTCTGTTATACACGGATAGAATCTCAACTGAAATTAGTGTCTTTCCCATCCAAATTAGTACTAATTTAAAATAAAGTGGAGTAAGCTATGAACCAAGCAGAACAATAAACCAATCAAGTTAATTGAACTAATTATGTTTTAGATATTTCAACATTATACTCTCCGCTGGTGAATTGCTTAGTAGCGAAATTGTCAATTTTATGACGTATCACTAGCTCACTCAATTTTAACAAATATGACGATATCGTTTCAACAGTTTGTTCAAGAAGTATTTACTTTGTATGACGTACATTTTGATTTTTCAAACAATCGGGTAGCAAATTTTTGCTATTCTGAGAATTTCCACGCGAAGCTAAACATCTTACCTCATTCCCGGATTTTTTCTGAAAGCTTATATCCTTTCTTAGTGCCTAACAATAAATAAATACTAGGGCTTCTTGTTTTGTCCCAACCCTCCCCATGTGCGGGAGGGTCGGAACAGTCTATAAAAAAGTACAGTTAACACTAATAAAATGACGAAAATGACGTTTAAATATCGTTTTAACAGTTAAATTGTCCTATGAATATTGACAAGAATATAGTATGAATTACTCAAAAACACAAAAAAAAATCTATTGATTGAAAATCGCGCGTAATTGCTTAGAATGAATGTAATGTTACCACACGATTTGGCATTCGACAGGCTAAAATAAGGAATGAAACAGTATTTTCATTAATGTGTGACAGCTTGTAGTAAATTCGCTCATGAGGAGAAATAGTATTTTCAGTGTGATAGGTTGACGTGCAATATGTTGAAAATCATCTCTGAGGGCCGAAAGTAGTGGGAATCCTTTATTGGGAAACTTCAACGCGTTCCATATAGCCATTGGTGGGCAGCGAGAGTTCCGACTCGCCTGGAACCGCAGCAGGTGGACCACAGAACCACTGAAAACATTTATTAAACTCGAAAAACCAACTCGGACTCGTCCTCAGTGAAAACCGAAAGTTCCTCAACACTTCATAAGGGAAACGTCAGAAATAATCCTTCGCCGGTCGTTTTAGGCCTTGGCTGCAGGTGATCTCTCCTTGGAACCTTTCTCCCATTATGGACGATTTGATCCCAAATCACATTTGCCGTGAAAGTCTCGATCGCGTTTTAAATTGGCGGCGAGAAAGAAGGCGTGGTGGAAGAGCGAATTTATGGCCCTTGTTCGCTCATGGAGTGAAAGTGAACCCGTATGAACGAGTACCTCCCCATCTCCTCAGAATGTTTCCTGCCGGTGTCACCGGGGAACCTCCCTTTATGGAGAGCGGTCCAGTCCATGAGTTATAAATTCATCCTCTTACCTCCCATTTCGATGGTAATATTGAGATCAACTTCGTATATCAATTGAGTAGAAATCTGGGGCTTTTACTTTAATTAATTTATACATTATGCCTGTTTGGTCTAGTAAATGTATATTTTCAACATTCCTAACAATAAATCCAAGAGTTTGTCCCAACATTAAATAAGTGTCCTTGGAAGTTGTTAATTCACTCTCATCTTTGAACTGTAGATATTTAGTAGCTCTTTGGATTTCTTAAATCTTTCCATCCACTTAAATATATAACAAATAATTACGCCTACATACTCAAATGTAATATAACTGTAAAACTCTCTAGTTCAGAGCTGTCATGGGACAAAGAATACTAGTAACTAACATGCACTAACAAGATCTCAAGGGCTCATTAAGGGGCACACACACACACACACACACACACACACACACAACGTACTAACATACATATATATAGTTAGGAAAAAAAGGAAAATCAGATTAGTTTGGCAAAATCAATTTGAATTTTTGGCATATTATCAAATTGAAAATTTTGTCAAATTAATTTGAACCTTTGGCACAAATCAATTTTAATATTTTTGGCATCTCAATTTAAACTTTCGGCGACTCAATTTCAACTTCTGGCATACCACTTCGAGCTTTTGGCATATCAATTTATACTTTTCACAAATCCCAACTAACCCAACATTCCACCCCATATAATGATCAATAAATGTTTTTCTCTCTCTCAAAAAAAAGGGAATTTAAAATTAAACTTTCCTCACAGCCTTTCAATTAAAGTGTCTCAGTAGCATACAATTAAATTATTCTATTTTGATTTTAATAATCTCACTCTAAAATGTGGGAAGTTTAACTTCGTGGCTATAGACATCATCTTTAGGCAAACAAAAAAAACTTGAAGTTCCTATATAAGTTGTAAAACGCATTTCTACTGAGAGTAGAGATTAAAGTTATGTAGTATTGACTGTCAACCTTTGAAATTATTTTACCTTATTAAGCAGTTCAGTTTACACAGGATAATTTTCGTTTAAAAATGAAGAGATGTTAGGCAAAATTCTTCAGATGGTAGAAAACTTGATAGTTGACTCGTTAGGTTTAGTAAACTTTGCATGCACCTGAATGAATATTTCAACAATTTAACACTAAAATTAAGTTCGTAAGTCCTCAGCAGAGTATTCTTAGTTGTCATTCATCGATACTTGAAACCATGAATCCACCTGAACTGCACATCGATACGTCAATGTAACGGAACCACAATTATTCAATGTATGTCAACATATTTTTGACATAGAGTGTCGTTATGTATTAGAAAACATTAGAACCAGGTGCCTATCTAACCAAATATTTCACTGGCTAAGCAATGATGGCAACTCAACTTTTAAAAAACCTTCGGTCAAACATGATATTGATAAATAAAGACATTCAAGGTTGATAAAACTCCTTCCTAGGAAAAAAACAAAATCCCGACAATCTGTCAATTGGTAACTTGACTTGAGCAAAAGAATACCTTTTGAATACTTGGATATTTGATATTAGAATGTTCTGCCCCCACGGGAACGGGAATTTCGAATCTCAAGCGGAGATTTAAAGTGACGAATGACCTAAGATAAACTTTTTTATGAAGAAGAAATAAATCAATAGCAGTTTAAAGGGGACCAGTAAAAACCTTAATTACTCATTGCGTATAAAATCGAAAATACGAAGAGACTGATAAATGATAATCAACTTTTATCAACATCATAATGTGCTCTAATTGTAAGTAGTAAAGGAGAAATAAGATTTCTCTTTTTAAGTGAACCTGGCAGCAGGGAACTAGTAGAAGTAATAGGTATGTAAGGCAAGAGATATCTCCCACGCTAAGTCTGATATTTCCGCCAGCATATATCAAAATGAGAGACGCACTTCCTCGAGAGAAAGTACGATTTTTTTCTCAGATTAAAAAAGAGTTATCGCGGGTGGGCAGCGGTCCCGACCGGTTAGGCAAGTTGTACCTACCTAAGTCTCGTTTACACGCATTAGCCCTCACATCCCACGGTTCTCGGGTTCCGCCGGTTGATCCATTTTTACTTGCCAAACAACATCAACGGAGGTCAGAGGAAAGTTATACAATCGATCTGTTAGTTTCCACCATCTTGGACTAGTTCAAATCTAAATTCACTGTTACTGTAGAACAGCCCTTTAGATAACGTTGAAGACGGTTGAAAATGACGAACGTGTTTAACTGTAATCGAAGAATCATCGGGCTTGACATCTGAATTAAAAGAGTGCAAAAATTTAAACATTTTTTTTTTTTTTTTTTTCAAAGAGGAACTTTATTGTGATAAATCACTATTAAGTTTGAGACATATTTCATTATACAATTTTCACATGGCACGTGAGGTATTTTAACGTTGCCCATTAGCAACATAATACAATTATGATTTTAATTGCGACAACTATAGTTTAAAAAAAATGTATAAATCTATATATATGTAATGTAAAGCATTAATAGTATTAGACTACGAAAAGATATTAACAATATCAAAACAACAACAGAGTTTGAAGAGAGAAAAAAAAAACAAAAAAATCGAGTACTGAATAGATCTGACAATATATGTACAATGGTTCGTAAGCAGAGGAGCATCAGGAACCCAGGAGATCCGAGTGCCATTTGCGTTTTAATCGTCTAGAGTCACGATGAGGTGTTGGACTTGAAAGCATGTCTCGAACAAGAGTATTTGGGTGGGATTTAATACATTCCGCTAAAGCGTTGTAGGACTTGGAGATGGACTCAGTGACTGTAGAGACTGAGAGGTCTGAACGTATTGTTTCGTTACGGACAAACCATGGTGCCCCAGTCAGTATTCGCAGTGCTCTTGCTTGATCGGTCTCAATGCGTTTAATTTGTGATTTGCATACCGAGCCCCCAAGTTCACTCCCGTATAGCCAGATCGGCCTAAGTAACGACAGGTAGAGTAAACGCTTCACGTGAAGAGGTAGAATTTGACTTGAAAGCAGGAAGTACAGTTGGCGAATCCTCTCACGCACTCTTACCACAATGTCGCTGATGTGGGGTTTCCAGGTCAAACGGCTGTCCAGCCTAAGACCCAAATACATCACTGAGTCAGCATACTCTATAGTTTGGTCAAAGAGGTATAGTGTGGGTATCACAACAGACCGTTTGTACGTGAAACAGACCATGCTTGTCTTCTGGGTGTTGATTTTTATCCTCCAACGTTTGGTCCATACACAATGTGTTCATGTACTCTTGGAGTACTTGACTGGCATATTCCCCTGAAGAGTGTCTAACCAGCACAGCCTGATCATCAGCGTAATGCGCGATTGTGGCATTTTGGCACCTTGGGAGGTCATGTGTGTAGAGGGTGTACAGGAAAGGCCCCAAAATGCTTCCTTGAGAATTTCAAGATGGAACTCGTAATTTCCAGCTCTTAGGGACAAGAAAATGCCACCTTGCAAAATAATGTATTAATTCTTCTGATAGAACGTGCATTGATGCGTCCAATACGAAGTGGTACTGACATGATTTCTTCTCCAAATTTGGTTTTGAGTTCTACCCATCGACAACTGCACAATTGCCGTTTTCATGGCAAATCTTTGCCAATAAAGCGAGCTTATTCTCTGACCTTTGTATGTGACCATTGTAACTAAACTTGTTGTTTTAGCGATCACGTTTTGGTTGTACGATTAACCTTGGCAGTCTCAAAAGCAAAATTTGTGGAGAAAAACACTGACGTAAAATATTGAAGCCCATCCATTCTTACAACATTGGATATAGATACACCTAATACCTACGTTACAGTATATTTGAAAAAATTAAAAGTTGTCTACGCCTTCGTTATTCTGTTTTATACATTCTGTTCAGTTTTAAAATTACATCACACATCTAGCAATGCAATCAAAACGATCGTATAATTTCTTACTGTTTTACTTCTTACTTATCGAGTTAAGTGAAATAGAATAAATAATTGCTAATTGCGGTTTTTAAGGTCTATTGAACAAGCCGCTGTCTTCTAAATGACCATTAGGTTTATTAGAGCGTTTCGCACTCTACAGCAACTCATTAAAAAAATACTCCACTGTGCCTATGAATAGCTGAAGTTCTCGACCAGCTAATAATTTAATAGTAAAATCAAAATATATTCAAATTGAAAAAAATAATAAAAAACCCAAAGTTACACAAATTATTGACTGTAGAAAAGAGCGAGGGTTGTTTAATTTAGAAAAAGATGGTATCACGTATTTAAACATTTTTGTACGTGGAATAAATTCGTGAGAGATAAAAAATATGTTTTTATTACATTAGATAACTTAGGAAAATTCCTATTGAAATTTGAATAACCGTTTTTCAATAAAAAGCGTTTAAAATGTTTGAAATTGCCAAAATCTTTTAAATACATTACCTTTCACAGCGAAACATGACTCAGGAACAAAAATGTTGCCATTTATTATGTGTAATATTTTTTCACCATTAACGCTCTAATTCCTTTAGAAATCGTTAACGCAGAATAAATCTAAAAAATTGCCTATACTCTCTCCTTCTTTTTTAATTTCTTCAATAGGAAGGGGTGGTTTTTCATCAGTATACATGTCCTAAGTGAAATTTTACATCCGGGTCAACACGAATACTCGCTGGAAGAGAAAACCAATCTCGGTTTCACGTGAGAAAGATACACACACACACTTATATATATATCATATATATATATCAGCCTTACATGTCTTAAATAATTAAAACCGTGATAAACCGGCTGGACGGTTGGGCAGTGAAGAGTGGGAGGATGTGGGCTGCGAGTCACTTAATATTCAGTAGGAGTTTTGTGACAGGGGGGGTTTACCGACTATCAGGTTCGGTGGGAAGTCCAATGAAAGCAACGAGAGAGAGAAAGAGAGAAAGAAAGAGAGAGAAAGAAGAAGAAAAAGGATGGGAGGAGAAGGAAGAAATAACGTTTTCTCGGACGCTGGGACAAGCCGGTCGTAGGCCGCCTGTTGGTGAAACTCCGCAATCAATTACAAGCTCGCGAACCACCTAATAGGAATCAAGGGCAGGTGACCATCGCACGGTGACTTAAAATGCAATAAGAAAAAAAGATTGCCAAGATGGGTGCGGCTCGTAGCTTTCTCGTATCCGTATTATGATCGTAAAGTGAAATTTATTGACCGGTAGGAATAGAGTTCTTGATTTTCCTGAATCTTCTTGTTGGTAGAAATCCGCTCCACCTTGGCTCGACTGGTTCAGCTTTAAGGTAAGAGGCGCGATTCGGAAAGATTTTACGTTCACCCAAGCTACTACCACTTGGCCAAATTAGGATTAGGATTAGGATCGCATTGAAATGAAACCACCTAATTCCTACTTCAAACGGTTGCTGACAATTTTATCCAATTAAAGGGAAAATGATGAATGTTGCGCACATATAACGCGAGCAGCGTTCAACATTGTGCTACACTTCATGAAAACAAGAGGGTGACGTTAGAATGCATTCTTGAAATTCATCTCGAGAACTAAATATCATTTTGTGTTGAATTCGTCCCTAAAATGACCCCATTTAACAAGTAGTCAACACTACCATAATCCTCTTTACTTTAGTAACATGATCTGTATTTATAAGAAGAATACCGCTTACATTATTTCAGGAGGTTTATCTGATTGGCAAACTCGTCAGCACAATGAAATTTAACAAGTTGACTCGTGCTGTGAATTTCTCCTAGAAATTGTCGCACTATTTACTGATCCTACTTACGAGTGATTATTCCCCCTTAAACCGGCCACACAAACTTTGAATGAATATGAAATTTTAATCCCAATAATACTTATACTTGCACCGTTACCCACTATACTATCTACTTAATCAATGAAAATATTGATGCACCTAATAGTATCATACATTGTGTGAATAAATTCCTTCAGTTAATGTACAACTATAGAGATGATAATAATAATAATAATAATAATAATAATGGTAGTCATTGAATTTTATTCCGGATTAAATTACTGTAATGTATAGAAATTTTTTCTGTCTAAGACAACTTGGTTTTTGGTTGTCGACGCAAACTGAGTACGGCGCGCGACTAGGCTACGACCCGCACGACTGCTCAGTGATGCGTGTTGTAGTATATCCACAGCCCGGAACGCCCAACCTTCTTGAAACACCGTCGATAACTATATAACGGTTCAACGTTCTGCTTACAAATATCTAAGCTACCTTAATTAAATCGTCACCCATCCTTCACATTCAACTTTGAAAATACTTTTGCAGGTAATTAAACGAATATTCTAAGGATTTCACTCGTTCTGCTAGTACGTGGCTGTTACCATACTTACAAGTACACACTCATTCTCCCAAAATTCTATCAAAATGGACTGAAAATAATGATTTTGGAAAGATTTAGGATTGATAATGGGCATTTCCATTACTTGGGGTATTGATCTACTAATAAACCCACAATTAGCAACATTTTGTACTTGTAAAAAATCCAAAACAACAAAATAAAATCATAACAAATAAATAAAGTTATTAAACTCCGTTCCTTGTCAAGGTCCATCGCATTTATGTAAGATGCTCCAATGGTGGTTTTTATTATATTTACCCTAAATGAAAACTATTAATATGAAATTCTTACTCGTGTTAACGAAAGACGACATACGGCAGTGAAGAATTGTTTAAATAAGATTTTCGGATTTGATGTCTTGTGATATTAAACCAACATAACGTTCCCATCTTGTTGTCCCCAAAGGAGTAGTGAAAGCATAGACAAATTCGGTGTTGATATTACGATCGTAGATGGTTGGCGCCGTTTTTTCTGTAGAAATAGCTCGACTTCATTACAAGAGAAAATAATCGGTCTGTAAAAAAAACCGTCTTTTGAGGGTTAATGATCGTCCTAACCGACTTTAAAAGGGCATCTCTGACGACGCTTCTGTATACTCACAATGCAAGTTGTTTTCACCGTCCGAATTTGGCACCTCGATGTACCTCGTGGCACACTTAAGTACCAAAACGGCTCGCCTTCCACATCGCGTTACCTTGCTCGTCCTAACGACACCGATCGCATCTTCGGTTTCAGTCCAAGTAACAATGAGTAGGGAAGATGAACGTACAACTTTCACTCCGTTGAATGACTCTTCGGTCGGCACACTTCAATTATCCATTTTTACTGCTCACTCGAGAGGTAAACAATGTGTAGACACTTATTCAGCACAGTAACTTAATGATTCAGTTATAGACTTTCTGCAGAAAATACCACAGGAACAGTAATTAAACCGGTAGAGATTTACGTGAATCCAATTCGCATATGTTTTGATAAAATATGTTGTAGAAAATATATAAAACAAAACAAACAAAAAACTCACGAACTAATTTTCCAAAAAATTTTAATTTAAATACATTCTTTCATCAAAAATTAAATGTAAAAATTAGCACAAAAGTCTGCAAAGAAAGTTTAATAAAATTTAAAAAACGGTGAGAATTATTCCACAAAGGTTTATTATTGCTTCCGAGTCTACCAAGGTAGCGGAATCACTGTTTTTACTTTCGGAATGTAAAATTTTTTTGTCTCCAAAATCAAAAATTCCACTCGCATTTTGCGTTTTAGACCTTTCTGAACAATTTTGGTTCCGTGTCTGTCTGTCTGTCAGCAAATCCTTGTTACGGGCAAAACTGCACGAAGTTATAGTCCGATTTTGATGAAATTTGGATTGTGCGGGTTGGGGTGTAGATGGTCCCCTATAGGTTTCATGACTCCCGGATCAATAGTAGCCTCTGTGCATGCGCAAACGTGAAATCCTTGTTACGCGCATAACTCCGGGAGTTGTTGACCAATTTCGACGAAATTTCCAGGGATTGTTCGGTTTGATGTTTAGATGGTCCCCTATGAGTAGCATGACCCCCGGATCAATAGTAGTCTCTGTGCACACTGCGGAAATTGTTTTTACACTAACTCGGGAGTTCATGAATGATTTCGATGAAATTTTCAGGGATTGTTCGGACTGATGTAAAGATGGTCCTCGTGAGTAATAGAGAGAAAATAAAGTTTTAGCCTCGAGCTTGGATCGAACCATATTGAACCATCATTGAACGATGCATATATTTTATTTTTCGAAATGCTATAATGTCAATTTATCACTTTATTTATCAATCCGTTCAGCGTCAATGTCAATTTTTATTATTAGGTATATTTTATAGTTTGTTCAACAGTTGAACATGCCTACCTTTATTTTCTCAAGTTATGCTCCTGCATAACAATAAATGTACCCTAATTCAATATTTACTTCGCCTAATTGAACGAAGTCCTTTAGTCAATAATAACTTTCAATGATCTATACAGTCATGTTATGGATACTTTGGAAGCTATGTGCCACACCCACTTGGCAGACGTTTTTTTTAATTTGTTCATGTATTTCGTTACACCAACAACCGATTTGTCTCTGTTTTCTCTCATTTAATACCTCAATGCCTTGAGGGTACTTGCCCACAATGACAGAGTCATAAACAATAAGGACTAATAAAATAAATTTCTCGTTGTTGCAGGAATGAAACATACGCCATGCTCCCACCAAAACGAAAGGAGCCTCCTACGTACTTGTAAATAACCGCGACGCTCCAAGCGACGCCAACGCTCAACCACCTGTAGTTCACAGGAAATCCTTCAGTTTCCTAACTTTCCACGGAAACGACTAACGACGACCGACCTCTAGTCACGGACTCACACGACGACGGACCATGACATTTAGTTATTTAGAGATTATTTATTTTCTTTTTTAAGGTTTGCGCAACAGCCAAAGACAATATTAATTTATATTGTATTTATATCGAATAAATAATTTATTGATTCATTATCTTGATTGTGATTTCATAAACCTCCATTATTTTCTATTGACTGCAAAATATACGTTAATGAAAATATTAACTTGCATTCCGAAGTCTTGACATGAAATTTAGAAACATCAATGTTATAAGTAGGTACATAATGAGACAACTTTCCAATTTTAATTGGTGACCTCCTATCGCTGCTTCAAGTTCCAAGTAGGAGGTCTACCGCTTCGACCGGCTACGTTAAAAAGGTTCTATGAATACCGGTATTTCCGAATAACCGGTTTCTGGGGTAACTTTGAAAATGCAATGGCTAGTTACGCTCTTACCGTCTCATCCAAACTTCAGAGGTCAATTTTACAACTAATTTCCAACATAAAGTTTGTCATAGAAATTGTTGTAGAGAGGTCGTTTTGAATTTATTACCCGTTCAAGATTTTTTCCGTGTGGTCAGACCTCGTCTCACTAAAATTACTACCTACCCTTATTTTCCAGGCAGATTCGAATCTGATTACACCATTGGAAGAAGCATCAAATCGCCCATTAAATAGGTCACCTCGTATCTAGCTGGAGTTTTTCAAGCCCAAACCTCAAACTTTATCACTTTTGTCAAACGTTTTTAATTTATGTTTTAACAGACTTCAAATAAGATGAGGCAGGTTAAGATTTTTATTCAACTTTAGGCACGTTGATTCAATATTTAGTTTCAAGTCGAATGTGATTATTCAATGATAAACCATTGTAATCGCTCTTGAAAAAAAAAAAATTTAACCACCCCAGAAAATTTCATGGTTTACGTTCCAAAGGGTGTAGAATCCGAATCTGCAATAAAAAAAATGTCCGTCCGTCCGTCGTACGTGCCCTTTCAGGGTTGTCAAAGTTTTGTAAAATCCCTAAAAACCTCAAAAAAAAGTCAAAAGGCGGCCTAAATTTGTACTCGTTTTGAAGAACACTGCACGAGGAATCGAATGAGCCCCTCCCAGGTCCGTTAGTCAAACCATTCCCGATCTATGGCCCGATTTATGGTGCCAACATTCGCGTTATTTTGGTTTATTATTGTTTTTGTGCTGATATCAGTAACCTAGTGACGTAGTGATGTAGTAATGTGGATACTGGAGTGAACTTCTAAAAGGCTTTGTAGCCAATACACGGGTTGAAGCATTCTGATAACCCTAAAAAACGCTGCAAATTCTTTCACTGGGGTTTATTATTCAATTGGCATGCGTTCATGATTTGAATTTCTAAGCTTTGGAGTGTGCACGTTTCAAAGGTGATAGAGCGATTATTGGATTTCAGGAGGCACACAAATATGATCAACCGATCAATCCAAATAGGTATTTCGGTTGGGAACGGATTTACTTGCTCTATGCATCTCACCTGAAATCCAATAATCGCTCTATCACCTGTGAAACAGGCATACTCCAAAGCTAGGTAGAAATTCAAATCATGAACGCAAGCCAATTGAATAATAAACCCCAGTGAAAGAATCTGCAGCGTTTTTTGGTTGTTGTTTATGGTGAAGTGAGGAAAAATCACAGCTGGAAATGTTCGGGGGAAAACGTCGAAAAATGAAAAAGGTAATAAACAGCAATTTTCAAATAACAAAACTGAACGACGTTCACTTGATCAGCGACCCAGTTGTTGTACGCATGTTTAGTTGAAAGTACTGAACGGTGACCACCGTATTATTGGGAAAGCTGGAAAAACTAGCTGAATGTTTAAGAAGCGGTTGCGGCTAAACCAATTTCAAGTTTTTTTTGTTTTTTTTTTCCCCCATTCGACGTAGAATGTGAAAGGCTTTAATTCTTGTGGGAATAACGTTTTCAACTTCTACGACGATCACCGTGTTTTTGTCTGAGTTGGAAGAAATTGCTCATTTTCGAGAAGCGAAAACTGCGCCTCAACCGCTCAACTCATTTCGTCGGAATTTTCATGTAAATTCGATTTTTGGTTTATTATTCGATAATAAACCATTGTAATCGCTCTTGGGAAAAAAATTCTAACCCCCCCCCCCCTGAAAATTTCAGGATTTACGTTTCAAAGGGTGTAGAATCCGAATCTGCAATAAAAATTTTTCCGTCCGTCCGCCGAACGCCGTACGCCTTACGAACGATTTCTCCCAAACGGCTGAAGCAAAAAAGCTGAAATTTTCAGGAAAAATCCATGTTGCTCCGGCGACGCCCCAATTCTTGAGCCAGCTCTCTCACTTAATTTAAAGTACCCTTTCCGAGAAGGCTCCATAGTCAGCCGACGGTCCAATAATCTTGAACATTGAGTGGGCTATTCTTTTTGCTCTGGTAAGTAAAATAAGCCTGTTGGAGAACCAAGACAGACATTCTGAGGTACTGTGTTCATCCCGTCCTAACAATTAATGAAACTTCAGAGTGTCTTGATGTTCTCGGGGATGACCCTCTCAACGGATTGGACAAAACTGGAGTAATCGAGTTTGGATCGAGCCAAGCATTGAGCCCATAATTCCAAGAAGGCTCATAGTCAACTGACAGTCCAGTAATCTTGAACCTTGACTGGGCTGTTCTTTTTGGTCTGTTAAGTAAAATGAACCTGGCAGAGAACCGTTTTGGGTGCGAAGTGTTAATGCATTCAGTTTCTGGAACAAATTTCTTGATCGCTGAGTGCATTTCATTGTAGAAAGTCTCCACAGCATTGCTTGAAGGGACCTCTGTAATGAAATGCAACTCCTGACCCAACAAGAAACGCAATTAAACCTTTTATAAAACTTAATTGAAACTTACTAGGAAAAATAAAGCATCCTCTGGTATACCACAAGGTTCTCACTTCAGTCCACTTTTGTTCTCCCTGCAGATTAATGGCATTGTGGAGCTGGCGACTGTCTGGGGAGTTCGGGTGCTCATATCTGCCAACTACTTAAAACTGTTCTCCCCAATATCGACCATCAACGATTGTCAGCGCCTTCAGGATTGCCTCAATTCACTTCTGGACTGGTGTTCCACAAACCATTTGCTAAAACTTTAGCACCCTACTATTTGTGGTCTGAAATAGTGTTGGGATTATCTATGATAATTAACACTTATTTCTACCCCAAAAACCTAATTTACTATTTCAATAGTTTAAACTTGAAAATAGAAATTAATTAGGCCAACAAGAGTATTCAGTGCCGCTAATACCATCAAAAACCCCTTTATCGATCGCACACTATCCTAAGGAAACTAGTACATAATTACCATCCCATAATAGTTGAATGGCCATATGTTAGTGCTGATTTTCCAATCATAATCTTTCCTTAAATGAATGAATGAATGAAATGAAAGTTTATTTCGATTTTGAATTACATATTATTAAGTATATATACTTAATAATATGTAATTATATGTAATATGTAATAATATGTAATAGTGTATATATACACTATTTCGAAATATAGTTTCCCTAGTGGGTAAAACCCGAGACAGGGAAAACGAGTTGATACCTCTTCACATAAAATAAAAAATAATAAAATAAACTAACATATCTGTAAAATTGAAAACCTTGATACAAAAAATATTTCACCCGAGGTCTATGAACCACTTTTTTAAGACACATAAAACATCAGTAAAAGTGAAAAACTTGGTACAGAAAAATAACAATAAAACATTTCACCCGAGGTCTAAGAACCATTTTTTTTAGGACACTGTCAACTTTTTTAGGATTGCTTACCAGCTCTTAATATTAAGGGGAAAATTGTTGTACACTCTTATTCCAGTAGAAAAGTATGTGTGCATAGAGGCAGTTGTACGAACACATGGTAAATTAATATTACCCTGCGATTGAAATCTTGTGGTTATTTCATGAGAAGAGTAGGTAAAAACGTTTCTCCTTCAACAGCTGCTTAACACTAGTAGCTTCAAATAGGCTTTGGAATTTCAAAATTTTCAATTTTTGGAACAGCGGTTCTGTATGCTCTAGGAATTTACTTTTAGTAATAACACGAAGCAGGATTTTCTGACAAATGTTCACGGGGCTGAGAGTCGTGGCATAAGCACCACCCCAGGCTGGCAGTCCATATAACAAAATCGACTGGGCTAATGCGTAATATAATATTGTCATCAGACCCTCAGTAAGAAGCTTTCTGAGGTTGGCGAAAACATAAATCAGTTTTCTTAACCTCTTAGATACCAGATTAATCTGAGTTTCCCACTTAAGATTAGAATCGAAGACTACTCCTAAGTATTTTATATTATAACATTTTTCCACTTCGGGGCATCGCAAACAATTGATGACACCACAATCGGAACTATGTAGACGAATGTTCAGGTCGTCATTGGGAAGCGTAGTCGACGACAAACTAAATGGTACATATTTAGTTTTGGAGAGGTTTAATGTTAGTTTATTTGTTATTAGCCACTGATTGACTTTCTGCAGGCCGAGGTTAGCAATTTCATACACCTGATTCCAAGTGTCAGCGACAAAGCATAAAACCGAGTCATCCGCAAACAAAACTACGTCACCACTCGTCTGAAGGGTGCCAAGCTCGTTAATATACACTATAAAGAAAATTGGACCGAGGACCGTACCTTGGGGAACGCCAAAATCGCTGCATTTAATGTAGGACCCTAGGCAACCATTAAGCTTAACACATTGGGTCCTTTCACTGAGGTAACTTTTAACCCATTTCAATGCCGTTCCGGAAATACCAAGCGCTTCAATTTTTTTAACCAAATTAGAGTGAGAGATTGTATCAAACGCTTTTGCTAAATCAATGAAGACCGACAATACTTTTTTACTTTCATCTAAATTATTCATTATTTTAGCAGTCAAATAACAAATAGCATCCTGGGTACTTCTCCCCGACCTAAAACCATACTGTTTGTCACATAAGAAGTTCGACCGTTCTAAATATTCAACCAGCTGAAGCTTGACACATTTCTCGATAACTTTAGCAACATTACTAACCAAGGATTACTTAAATTTTGTTTGTCTCCTGCTTTATACAACGGGTAAACTACCGCTTTTTTAAATATGCCTGGAAAAATTCCACTCCTCATACTTAGATTAACTAGATGGCACAACGGTCGCACAATGTGTGGCTTACAAAGTTTAAGAACACGGGCGCTGATCCCATCCCAACCAGGGCTGTAGCCCCCTCGTAATGAATCTATATGAATGGTTTGGTTTTTAATTCATTTGTTTTCATAATTGGATTTACAAATGCGTTTATTATTCACAGTTGCAGTCATTTTCAGGTTCACCACATTTGCATCCTTCATAGTCTGGTGGTTCAGGTTGCTTTTTTTCATTCACATGTTTGTGTTCTCTCTCATGTCCGTTGCCCTCTGCACATGTACACGTTGTTTCCTTTCTTGGCCTCACTATAATACTGCTCGGGAGGGGTGGCCACTTGAATGTTGAGTCTGGCGATTTTTTGTGGAATTTATCCAGTGACGGGAGTGAAAAAGAGAAAGGCCAACTCTCAGATTTATATGTTTCCACAAAAATCACTTCTTCTTTGCCATATTCCTCATCTCGGTTGATCAGTTCATGAGTGGAATTTCCTGTCGTCCCTGTCAACACTATCTCAGGGCTGATATAGTCGTGGTCGCCAATATCATCATCATCATCATTATGAATTATCTGGTTTGAACGGTCAACATTGATGTTGTTTATTTCTTCTTCTATTTCCTCATCCATGGGGCGTAGCAGTTCATCGAAGAATGTAGGTAATTTCTGTTCAGATTCATGTTGTTCATCCTCATACAAGTAGTCTTGTTCTTCATTTGTAGATTTCACTTCTTGTAGGATCAACAGGTCGCTCGGATTCATTCGGATTTCTTCTTCAGGCTGGTTACTTGAAGACATTTCTTCTTCATTATTGTCTTCATGGTGATTTTCTTTAGGCTTGGGAAAAGTCAATTCATCATAATCTTGATCATTGAATTTCTTAAATGGATCATCCGATGAAGTTAGCTGGGTGGGTTCGTCTACTTTTTGTGTGGAGGAAACAGACAAAATACAACTATCACATGGTTTTATGGTTCCGTCATATCCTTCCTTGCACATACATATATCCGTACCACTAGATGTGATTGTACTTCGAAATTCCTTTGATGGTGGATAGAAAAGCTTAACGGTTGTTGAGGATGTAAAGTTAAGCTCGTCCCCTTTCACCTTGCCTCCATCATTCGGGCATCCCATTTCTTCTTCGGTCTGTATACCGCTTTTTCCTAGGTCTTTTTCCATGTTTTTCGTCAAGTCGCTTTCTTTGTGTTTTTGTTGTTCCAAAAGATCTTTCAGTTTCTTGCAACACGGGTGGCTCCCTTCCGTGTCAATGGAAGGTTTCTTAAGTTCCTTAGGAACTTGGGGTTTTTTCTTGCTCTTATCTGCTTTCAAAATTCGTTTTCTTTCAGCTCTTTCTTTGAGCCTCTCCTCTTTCTTAGCCCTCGCCTTCTCTGGCGTCATTATGCCGTCTCTCATGAGCGCTCTACACGTTTTAAGCGACCAAAGAACACCCGCTCCGGCCCCCCAAGCCAGGGGGATCCCCATTCCCATCAACATGCCCACGAACATTCCAGCCGCCATCCCTGCCCCCAAAGTTAGTGTACCCTTCCTAACACATTGGTCCCACTCTTTGTTAGGCGATTCTGTATTAGCTGACGGTAGAGACCTCATCCCTTCTTGCCTCGTATTACTTTCCCCCTTGCATGGTGGATTCTCTTTTGCTGTGGACATTGATGATCGTGTAAATAACAAGTAATTTTGAATTGAGTCGACAAAAAACGGATTTTCGTAATTGTTTATGGTAAAACCCAAAAAGTAGGGTGATATAAATCTTGGAAACCATATGCGCGCAATACAAATTACCAATCTCTACGAAACGATTTGAAGTAACTTGCGACAGGTCTTTATAGGATATTCATATGGAATATCCAAATTGAATTATTATTTTTATTTTTCAAATTAAGTTATTTGATAATATCAATATGATGAAAGGGTATGCAGTTGGCACTACAGATGAAAGTAGGTTTAAATGGACAAAACATTATAATATTAGAACTTTAATACCACTTATAGTCTAATGCACTACACTTGAACACACACACACTCCAAATGCAAGGCCTAGTACACTGGAGAGAAAACTGGGAGAAGGCTCCATAGGTGATTGAGAGTCAGCAAACACATTGAAGTCCACCACATCTAAAAAGGCGTTGAGCTCTCGCATCATATGGTGCAAGGGGCATAGTGTGTAGTGTAGTTATATGGAGCAAAGGGCAAAAGGGAAAAGAGGTTGGCAACGCATTGATCACACAGGAACATGGATGGGAAGTCCAGAGGGGAGCCTAGGAGAATTCACCAATCCATTCAGCAGTCGATATAGGAACAAGATATCGGCAGACACACAACGACCAGTGAGGGGTGGCACGTTGAATTTGACTCAAAGGGTTACGTAATCCACATGGTCAGTAGGTGTGCCCATTTTAAACGCAGTGTATCGCAGAAGCCTCCTCAGCACCCCCATGAGACGGTCTTTATGGATCTCATAGGTGGGCTACCACATGGTACATGCATATTCCATTATTGGTCTCACCAATTCTTTATATAGGAAAACAATGGTGTGAGGAGAATGAAAATCCCGGGTACACCCCTTGAGGAATCCCAGGGTCCTTAATGCCTTTGAAGCCATCGACTCAACCTGCTCCACAAAAGAAAGGACCCCAAAGCTCCAAAAGGACCCCAAGATCACGTACGATAGAAAGCTGAGTGAAGGCACACCAGCAATGTGGTAACTGAATAGAGTGAGCTACCAAGACCTGTAGCAGTTCCTGGAACTGCTACGCGAACACGGACCGATACTTAATCGGCTCCGCCTCCGCGGACGCTCCTCCAAGAGGCGCGTTGTGAGACATCAGTTGATCCCTAGCCGTCTCTCAACTGGTAAGTCCCATTTCCATTATTTGCGGTTCCTTAATACAACTTAAATTCTCTCTTGATTTCATATCGGACCTATATCAGATTCAATAAATCTATATAAACTCCAATCTGATTTGTTATTAATTAAAAATACCCAATTCACCATTAAAGCAGAGGGTATATAGGAACAAAGCTGATGAACTAAGGGTGGTCACTTTTCAAAGGAAATGAAGCTTAATAGCCCACGTCAATTGTTTTCTTCCTTTATAATCAGCTTGTTAATGTCACTTGTTGGCGTTTATTTCTATTCCCACCATGAGTTAACCTAAGCTGTACAATAGACCAAAATAACGCGAATGTTGGCACCATAAATCGGGCCATAGATCGGGAATGGTTTGACCTAAGGACCTGGGGAGGGGCTCATTCGATTCCTCGTGGAGTGTTCTTCAAAACACTCTATGGGAAAACGATAATAGCAGTAATAAATTCAAGAATTGGCTGTAAGAGAATGAACTTTTCTAAATAAATTGGTGGATTTTTATAATTTGTTAACTGTTTCTTATCATTATTGACTAAGTTTGTAAATTTAATCAATTGTCCTTGGCTCCGACCTCATACCAGTTATTTCTGTGTGGCTGATGAACTGGAACTCAATTATTTAAGAATAGTAAACACACGAGGAGTCTCGAAAGAGCCACATTAACCAGCGGTACTGATTAGAAGTTCTGTCAAATAAGTGGACTGCAGTAGACAGTTAGGAGTAAAATTCATTTAAAATTTACCAAAACAAAATGAATAAATAAAATCAATGATGAACTGGGTTCGTGATGAGAATTAATCCAGAGCAACGTTAAGACACCAACAGTTTTGAGATTGATGAGGCAAATGTAAATAGAATAGGGAGTGACTCAAAGGGGCCCTCCAGATTGTGATGGATATGGTTAGTTGGCCCCTTCCCGATTTTAGATTCCGACGCCTTCAGAGATGAATCAGACGTTACCAAGCGTCTGGTTCATCCTCTGAGAGTGGCGGAGCATAATTAATACATCCAGCTCATTGGAAAGGGGCTAATATGCCATTTCATCACCTCACATGGTAGCAGAGCGAGGTTACGTCCATTGGCCCTTTCATTGTTTATTGTCCTGACCATCCTGCTGCCCCTAATTACTTATTTACAGGATCCCAAATTATCGTATGATGGGTTGTTAAATCAATGTAAGTGAAGTAAGATGGTAAATGAGGAAAAATTCTCCCAATATTGGTTGTGGATAGAGGTGAGGAAAACCTGATCGAGAGCTCTCCAGTAAGCCTCGAACTGGCTAGAACCCACGTCTCCAAGATGTCCCTACTTTATCTCCCGATATAGCAAACTGCATAAGAAGCTACTGCTACTGCAGGGTTAGTGAAAAAAAATAAGTTTTTTTTTTTTTTTTCAAACGGCTTCCTGTTTTAACGAAAGTTGTATTACATCAATACTGTCTTCATTATTAATTTGCAACCCTGTACTATGCCAGTAATTTTGTCTGATTAGTAGGATGGCTCAATAATTTGTTCTTTAAAATTCATAATGGCAACCTGTAGCATCTTCTTTTTTTGCGATCTTCAGCCATTTCAAATCACGGTTTGTTTTACACTTTCAAAGATTCAAAATTCTAGTGCAATTAGAGCTGTTTTTTTTTGTTCTGCAGCCTAAGAAGTAGGATATGGTTGGTATGATGATATGGTTATTTACGGCTGAAAAATATCGGATCCGATAGTGTACATTCAATGTCGATATATCGGAATAAAAATATCGCCCAAAAATATTGATATATCGGCGGAAGATTTCTTGACATCCCTACTTTTAATAATACTCCTTTGAGTTATTTCACACCCCTACCCTATTATTGCGAGCCCCCCCCCCCCCCCCTGAATGAGAGTCATTCCTCCATTCAGCCCCCCCCCCCCCCCTGTGTGAGCCCAGGGAGTGTGATAGATATGGTTAGTTGGCCCCTTCCCGATTTTAGATTCCGACGCCCTCGGAGATGAATCAGACGTTACCAAGCGTCTGGTTCATCCTGTGAGAGTGGCGGAGCATAATTATTGCATCCAGCTCATTGGAAGGGGCAACTATACCATTCCATCACCTCACAGGATAGGTGACAAGGGAAATAAGCCCAGCGCCCAGTAGGAGAAGGGAAGTAGAATGTGAACATTCATGAAGACAGTTTCGCCGAAATGTATTCAACAATTACCATTAGGTTTTGTTCTTGGATCCACTAAGTTATGCTTGAATAACATTTGCTAGTTGAAAGACCACGTAAATATGGTATATGACCTTGAGTTCGATGAAAGACTAGATTAATGAGGTGAAAGATCTGCCCAAATATTAAGAAAAGCAAACCGTTTCAAGCTGCTGGACCAAAAGGTAAAATGACGTTTGGATCAATGAAAATTATTCTGTGATCTTCTAGACAAAAGGAAAATGATACAATTCGAGTGATTCTTGAGATATCAATTTATATTGAAACTGAATATTGAGAAATGTATCCAGGTTTCATCTTGTGTGTGACATGATACTAAACGGTAACTATTGCAATTTGATTCAACAATTACTCAACATGCATACAGAATGTTATCCCTTCAATATCATATATTTCATTGGAGAACATTGATATTAATTCATTGTTTACCTAACTAGGTATGAAAACGTGTGCAATAATGTAATTTCCCGATGCACAAATAAATTCTTCGAGTTGGCACGCCATGAATAAACTCTCGTGGGCACTAACGCAATAAGCACCTTGTGCTGATAGGTTCTAATTTTTGATTTCTATTTGCAGCGGTAAGCTTGATCATTTGTAGGAGAAGAGACTGGGAGAAGAGACTTTTTCTAAACTCCATTTGTCGTGAAAAATAGTAAATGAAATGAACTTTATAGTTCTATAAGAAATATAAACTCATTGCGTTTATTTATAACAAACTTCAACTATTTTGTACAATTACTACAGAGTTATTAACGTCTAAATACAAACAGTTCAGTTTAAAATCCAGGGTCCCACTCGATAGCGTCTGCCACTTTATTGATCTTGTAGCAAATCAACGAGTCTCCTTCTTGAAACCTTACAGACAAATCGGCTAATCGAACGCCACACTCTAAATCCTTCTTGATAGATTCTACTTCATCCTTGTGATGTCTCAATGAGGATAGGTTCCCTTCGTAGATAACATCCTGACCCCTGACGAGTCTGATGAGACCAGATTTTTTTAGTGTTCCCTTCGTGCAACGGCAACCAGCCACCGGAACTTTATTTTTGCCTTCATTTATCAAAAATTCTTGTAAAACGTTCGCCTCCCCCAAGACCTCCTCTACATCGACCTGGGGCAGGCGTTTATTAATTTCGTTTTTTATGTCATCAACAAGGCGATAAATGACGTTGTGTTTTTTAATTTCCACATTTTCAGGGGGTCTCTCAAGGAGCGTCGTGTTAAATGTGTATATCACAGCATTGAACGATTCTGCAAGAGTAATATCATTTTTTGAGACCGGTCCAACACCATAATGAACAATATCGAGCTTGCACTTAGGGTTATCATATGTTTCTAAAACGTCCAAAATGGCTTCCATGGATCCATCAACATCACCTTTAACTATAATATTCAATCTTGGACCAGTGTCTTCGTCTTTGATTTCTTTTTCACGAGGTCCTGTTGGTTTCATCCGAAATTTCCCAAGCTTCCTCCTAGCTTCAAGTCGCTCTCGATATAGGGCGTATTGCTCCTTCATCTTCTTGTCAATTATTGTATAATCTTCTTCAGCTTTTTTTTCTTGTTGTTTTTGTATTCTATAGTCAACAACTCGGGACGCTTCCCTCTCACTATTGACTTGAATAACGACATCACCAGCCGATGGGAGTTCTCTCCAGCCCAGGACTTCCACAGGAGTAGATGGAGGAGCTTCTTGAACAGGTTGACCCTTGTCATTAAACATAGCACGAACCCTACACGTGGTTGTTCCTGCAACTAAAATGGCCCCCTTTTTCAATGTTCCACATTGCACAAGGACAGTGCAGAGTTTACCTCGATGTGTATCAGTGGATGACTCGATCACTACACCCTCAACTGGCCCAGAGTAGTCGGATTTGAGCTCCATTAACTCCGCTTGAACCAAGATAGCTTCCATCAAAGTGTCAACATTCGTGCCTTTTAAAGCGGATATTGGTACAACCTGCACGTCACCACCTTGGTCTTCAACGTGAACGCCGTACTGAGATAGCATTCGCTTGGCACGCTCTACATCCGCCTGAGGCTTGTCAATTTTATTAACAGCCACAATGATAGTTACATTGGCTTCCTTCGCAAGATTTATAGACTCTATCGTTTGATCCATCACGCCATCATCGGCTGCAACAACAAGAATAACAATATCCGTGGAATGAGCGCCTCGAGATCTCATAGAAATGAAAGCAGCGTGGCCAGGAGTGTCCAAAAACGTGACCTTATCCTTCCCAATTGGTACTGAGAACGCTCCGATGTGTTGAGTTATACCACCGAATTCTTGATCAACTATAGATGACTCTCTCAGAGTGTCCAGCAGAGTGGTTTTTCCGTGGTCGACATGCCCCATAATGGCCACAACGGGAGGGCGAGGCCTTGGATCTGTATATGTAGATGGATCCCTTCTACCTACATCTTGGAAGGACTTCTCTTCAGTTTCTCCGGGTTTCGGAGCCATCTTCCATCGATGGCCAGCTTTTTTCACAATTTCCTCGATGACTTTGAAATCATCAAGGACATCATTTCCTTTTCTGTACTGTACCGTATTGTCAATAAATGTCATGACTTCCAGAACATAATCTACGTCTTTACCCAGAGTATTCGCCATCTCTGCAACTGTCATATTTTTCCAAACATCTACAGCCTCACCCTTTTTCCACTTGGATTTCGGAGAATAAACAATAGCTTTTGGCATCTTCCTCTCCTCTTTAGTCTTCCTCTTCTTACACAAAACGGAAGAAGTGTATATACATCTCCGGGAAGCATCGCTATGATTTCTGAGAACCACAATGGGGAACAACCGACAGAATCCTACACACTTTTGAAAAGAGATCATCTTGTAAACTTGGACTTACCACAGAAATTCATCACAAATCACAATCTGCGTCCTGCGGGACTCGACTTTCGCCACAGAACGATAGTTTAAAAGATTATAACATACTCACAGAAAACCTTCAATTTTAGCTTCCCTAAAGAGATTAAAAATTAAATTGTAACTACAAAAATAAAACCACAATTTGGCCGGCAGTTTGATAACAAATATATCAGAAGGAGGGTAGGTAATTGTCATGCTCTCCTAGTGCAAGGGCAAAGAAAGAACGTTTCTTCCAGTGAATGCCTTGGAAAAACATGACAGACACAGTTAATGTTGATCCTTTTTGTCCAAATTATTTAGAGTTTTGAGCATGAAGATAGCTGACGACATTTTTTGGCTCTAAATCAAATTCTAAAATTAGAAATCTAAATGATCTCATGAGAAATATTTTTCCATTCATGAAACTAAGCAGATAACAGGAGCTTCACCTCAAGAGCTCTATAACCACTTTCAACAGTTCCATTTATTTTCATATTTTAATTGTCAGTAACAATAACTGATAAATTATTCCGTGGAAAAGAAGCAAAAAGCAGATTTTCATGATAAATAAATTTAATGTACAGCTGTCCCTCGATAATCACACTTTTTAATCCAAAGTACTTGGTAGTCCAATGCGCTGATGGCAGCAACATGCATCTCCTGTTTCTTTCCCTATTTCATTAAAAACTTACATGTACTGTCATTTTTTATCCTAGTATTAATAGATTACATGTACCTTTATTGTTTCTGCCTTTTTTTTTTTAACTTCATTGTGTTGAAACGCAGTAAGAATAAAACATCTTTGATAATATGACATTTTTGGTAATCTGACACTCCCTCGGTCCCTTAACTGTCAGATTATCGAGGGACAGCTGTATATCCCAGAGTTGTATAAAGTAGGAGTGAATGGTTTGCTGTACATGATAAATAGTAATAATTATGTATACGCTACACAGTGAGAGGATATGCTATTGTTCTGACTTGGAAACACGTTGATTGCAACTCATGAGTAAGTCACTAGTGACCTTTGTGCCTGTTGCTTGATGTTTATTGTATACCAACATGGTCATAGGTTGTAAATACGTTCAATTATCATTAAGGTTTGAGTTTAAAACTTACTTCAACAGTGGAACTAACAAAGCCTCCTGTAGTCCAAAACCAGACCATTTGATCATATAGATTTACCTAAGAGTGTAACTCAAAATCACGATCCATTCCAACCTACAAGCCCAATTTTAGAAAACCTGAATTTCAAAACATATGTTGATAGTGTACGACTATTTCCACTTTCCCTTAACACTCTCAACCCGGGAACCATAAAGCTGACTACTCCCTGTGGCGGGAGATATATATATTTTTTTTATATTCAACATTGGGGCCTGGATTCTACTTAATTATGATATTCCTTTGCCTAATAATGCTAAAATATGGTATGATTATGTTTTTTATAGCTGGTTGTCATATGAGGACATCCGCCAATCAGCAAGTCCTATAGTTATACAATCCCTCTACATCCTCCAATTCTTCCTCTGGCAGGAGTTGTCATATGACAACATGACCTGTAATGTGAAAAATTTCACTCATTTTACTACATCCAAGGGTACCCAATGCATCAAATTAACATCAACATCAAAGGTTACAGATTAGGCGCTCAACGGTGAGATTCAAAATCCAATAATTGTTGACAATCGCGATGAGACATAGCGAAGAAAACACAGCTTAAAACGACGATAACAGAGGTTGATAAGAATGTGCCTGGACTTGCCCCTCCAGCTCCGAGGCGAAAACGGCGCACTCTAGGGAGTAGGTACAATCTTGATTAGTTGTGGAAAAATCACACAGAGAGCGAAAAAGGTCACAGTTCCTTTCACACAACAAAAGAGTTAGCCTTTGCTGAGAGAAGACCAAGCTGTCATTTGACTACACCCGCCAAGGACTGAACTCATCATGTTGTCATATGACAACTCCCGCACTGAAAGTGTTAAGCCGGGTTCCCACGACGCGTGTTGAGACGAGCCGCTCCACAAACTCGACAACCCTTGCGCCGTGGGACCAGAGAAGCCCAGGTTGGCATGGGCAAGCCCAAGGTGGTGCATGGTCTATGGGTTCAAGTCAAACTTGTGATGGTGTTCCCATGGCCTGCAGTTGCGTTCCGACAGCCTGGGGTTTAATTTCCTCATGCTTTCAACCACAGGTGCCACTTGCTTTTTGGAATTTTGGAAGAAATTGGAGGGATCCACCTCTAGGATGAATACATAGGTTCATTATTCAGGGAATTATTGACAAAAATTTTGATCCCTGAGTAAATATTGTACCTACTAACCTTTCTCGACTTTTATACAGTTCGTTCATCCACCAACGCCTTTTCTGGGCTTTCTTCCTCCATCCTCGTTCGTTGCAATAATTTATAATCACATAAGCGGCAAGGGCACACACACAATCATCTTCACTATCCGTCATGGCACTACAGATTTGGCCGCACTAGCGGCAATGCTGCATCACCCATGGACGACAATGGACTGGACGCGCCTCTATGAGCTTCTACGGGCCTCCTCTACGAGTCTCCACGAGCCTACACGGGCCACGAGCCTACTCCACAGGCCCTGGGACTGGTCGTGGATCGTGAAACAGAACGACTGGCGAGGCTCGTGTTAACATAGGCCGTGGGAACCCGGCTTTTAGGATCCGTCCTATCAAGCGATAGTCACGACTCGTATGGAGGAACATGTTAACTACCCCTAACTGTCCTCCACCCTGCTTGTACTCAAAGGATCAAGTAGACTAACATGGATACTGTAAAGCAGGTCCGAAACGCGTCTACGAAAGCTCAACTCGTTTAGAAACTTGTTCATAAACTGAATTGAACGATATAATGAGCCATTTAATATTTTTACTAACTCCTCTAGTACCCAGTTTTCATATTTGCTTCTTATTAATCTGATTTGTTTTTGCCACATGCCACGTTGGGGTTCTGTTGGCCAAGTTGTTCCAACTGAATGTCGGCTGCAGCGCTCCATTTTGCAGCGGCCAATTTGGGGAACTCAGTTTTTGTCTACCATTCGGTAAGTGCGTTTGATGGATTTTGCACCATATTTGGTCGTTGCATTGTAAAATTTATGGCCGATTGGGCCTAGTCATTGCTCTCAGACTCAACTACTGTTTGTTTTCCAGGGAGACATTGCAAAACTGGATGCATAGGGGAAGTCTTTAGGACGGATTTTTGGCATACAGTACAGTAAGTGGAACGATCTTCTCCTCCATTTCCATGTTCTTTGCTCGGATTATTCGATATTTTCAAGTTTTGCAGAGTGTGAAACTCTCCTAATTGTCTCATCTGGATTACTCTATTACTAAAGCGTTGCAAAGCACCGCGTTTTAAAAAAATGATCTTATGGCATTTGTAGAATAGGTAGATCAAATCCCGTTGGTTCGTCTCCATTATGACATCCATGCTTATAATGCCGACGTGTCACTGGATCTGCCACTTACTTGACCCCAAACATCTTATTCTCATTCTCACGTTAATTTAATTAGGTCCATCGACTACTCTAATATTTCTTTGAAACGGTTACTTCTCAATTTATTGGCTATTGAGTCGTAAATTGTCTATCCTATACTCCGATCTTCGATGTGGTTGCCCTATCAAGGTCACATTCATTCGAGGGGGGTGGTTTGAGATAAGTAGGCCCCCTTGAGGTATAAGTAAATGTGCCTTCAGAAAATAATTCTTATAACAGGCAGCTCATAAGGTATTTCTGATTTTATGCTTCAGAATGTTCAACTCACCTCGTTACTTAGAAGTTGGTTGATTTCAGCTGTTCAAAGGAGCAATCAACTCCATTCATTAAGTAGTTGTGTGTTGATCGTTGAAATTGTACTATAAATTGGATTAAAGGATAAAAATTAATTTAGAGAGTTCTCAAGGGCCTTTACATAAATTTATGTCCGTTATAAGACTTAAATATGCTGACAGTCTTAGTTGATCTTGTCTAGTGAGTAGTGCCAGCTTTTATATAATAGATTCAGATTCATGTATTGAAGCTGATATTTTCGAGCACCCAGATCATTTGCTCTGGGTTGGTAGTTGAAAATGGTGATTTACACCAGACAGAACGTAAATCTGCAAGATCTTCTGCTACATACTACGCAAATTGTTGGGGTTTTGCATCTGATCAAAATTTGAATTTTCAAACAATAGATTGGCTTATGCTCGCGTGTATGGGGTGTACTTCAAATCCTAGTGGTAAGCTATCAGAAAAAGAAAAATGAAAACCATTTTTGAGAGAAGCTACTAATAACATATGATCGTATCAGCTGATATACTATGTATCCAGCCAGATTTTTAATTTAAAATCATCAGTACAAGTCTCACGAAATGTTTGCGTAACTCTCATTTTCTCTATCGAAAGTGCTGCATTGACTGAGCCATTTTGTTTTGAAGTTCTCATCAAAATGTTGTTTGATCAATATTTTCAAAACATATATCCAGAATACAACATTTACTGCTCACAACTTGTCATGAAGGCATCTCGCCAATGGCTATTGAAACACCTACTATATTAATGTTGTCTTAGGGATGCAAGATTCTTAAAAAAGAATCGATTTAAATTGTATCCATATTTTGGGTCCCGCATTGAAACAGTCGAATTAAGACAATATGGATAATATAATCGTTAATTTGGATATGCCGGTGGAGGCTCTCTTTGACAGATCTCACTGTGGTGAATCCTATGAGACCGAAGCATGATACTCATGGATACTTTTTTATTTTATTTTTTTTAAATAATCTCCCCTCAAAGACGGAGGGGGCACGCCATTTAATAAAAACGAAAAAACTAAATGAAATAAAAGTGGGGAGGACGGCCAGGTTTACCCGACGCTTGCCCTTGGGATATGGGAAGTTGTGGATGAAGGAGGAGGAAGGGAGGGATGAAAGGAAGTGCCCCTATAAAATGACCACCGATTCAAGTACGAGCCTCGGATGACGCGGGTGGTGATACCACGAAGTACTCCCGACGAGATGCCCAGCTCAAGTAACTCCGTGGCACTTTTCCCGCACCACACTCCGCGCCATGATACGGTCGCAGCCATAACCTTGATGTTGTTAGGCGCCACTCCTTTTAGCTCAGATACCGCTTGCCGCAGGTCGTTCCTATCATATTACATACAGATAATATTCGTGTACAATTCTATGATTTTTTATGCGTTTGACTACAGAATCTTATTTCGTGTCCAAATTAATCTACCTATCTCGAAAATTTTCAAATTGGAGCCACTACATCTAGTAACATATAAAAACTAAGTAAATAATTAACGAATGAGGGGAACTCCTTGGAAAAATATTTCCATGACAATATGCCCAGCGTTTATTATACGGTTCCTAAGTTTTCCTTTGTATGGTAATTAGAGTTCGTCGTCCTCGCTCGTGATTGTAAATTATCACTGTTGATAGCTTGCGTTCTGAATGGTATACATGGCAAAATAATTCAACTTTTTGTTCTCTGATGTACATGTATTGCCAGGACAGATTATATTGGTAGTTTGGTCTATTTGCTAGTTCGCGTATTGTGTTAGCATAGTTATCCATCTACGGTTATCTACTATCTATTTAATATAATGTACTCTTGCTACTCATGTTTTATGTGTTTATTGATTTAAAAAAAAACCATTTCATGAATAGTTAACTGCAAAGAAAAGTTCTATATTTTCGGAAGAGAAACTGTTACTTTTACAGTAGACCAAAGGGTTACGCGAAAAGTATAAATACTTTTGGTTTATTATTCAATAATAAACCATTGTAACCGCTCTTGAAAAAAAAAAAAAATCTAACCCCCCTGAAAATTTCATGGTTTACGTTTCAAAGGGTGTAGAATCCGAATCTGCAATCAAAGTTTTCCGTCCGTCCGCCGTACGCACGATTTCTCCCAAACGGCTGAAGCAAAAAAGCTGAAATTTTCAGGAAAAATCCATGTTGGTCCGGCGACGCCCCAATTCTTGAGCCAGCTCTCTCACTTAATTTAAAGTGCCGTTTAAGGGCTGTCAAAGTTTTGTAAAATCCCTCAAAACCTCAAAAAAGTCAAGGTGGCCTAAATTTGTACTCTTTTTGAAGAACTTTCCATGAGGAATCGAATGAGCCCTTCCCCAGGTCCGTAGGTCAAACCATTCTCGATCTGTGGCCCGATTAATGGTGCCAACATTCGCGTTATTTTGATTTATTATTGTTTTTGTGTTGATATCAGTAACCTAGTGATGTGGTGATGTAGTTATTATTGAATAATAAACCAATAGTAAACCTTAGTGACATAATTTGCAGTTTTACCATCCTCAAAACTTAGAGTGATAAAACAATTGTAAGTAGAGGAAATGAAGAATTATGTCAGTGCAAATGCGTATAATTAGGGGGTTTTGGTGGGAAAAGATTAGCAGGAGTGACAGACATTCTTCTGAGACCACACGGGATTTCCCTGAGCTATATTCAAAGAACATAATTCGTAGTTGAAGCGACTAGGTATCCAATCGTGAATTATCCACGATCACACTGTGATGAGAGAACATTAGGAAAGTTCCACAAGTGCGCCAGGCACGGTAGGTGCCTACTGTTTTATGGGTTCTCCATTGGTTAATGAGTGCGTCTGCCTCATTTATAAAGATAACGTCCCTCCAAGGTAAACGAGATACGAAATAAGGAGTTCCTTTTAAAAAAATCGACCAACGTACACCGGTACGTAAACGTATTGATGGGGCGAAAGTTTACATCTGTATTAAAGTTCCATGATCCATCACAGTTTCACCCAAAAATTCGTTCATTAGGTCATGATGCACGATTGGGAGCTTTCCCATCAATAACTCCGAAATTCCAAACCATCGCGCATTTTTGTGAGGACTATCGTCAGCATCCGCCCGGACGTCCTCATGTTGATGAGCTTATCTTGATGAGCTACAGATGGTTGTATGACAATATCCTGTTCCCCCTTTTCATATCTGTTTTTCGTGATTTTTTTCCATTCACTAGCGCCCCGTTCTGTTTATATTATGAAAGTAAAATGTAATTCAACCTGAACATTTTTACCATTGCAAGCCTGTCGATAATTAGTTACCCAGTTACAACGTTACAAGATTCAGAATTGGGATAAACCCAATACTTGAGAAAGATAAATCTAATTGGTATGTGCAGCGGTTGAATGGATCAGCCATTACCCCCTCCACCCCCGCCCCAACATCAAATTCAAAATTATAAATTTTTATTGCACAAGAGATATTCTTTAGGCAAAAATTGGGATAAAAAAAAACGTGACGAACATATTGGGCGGTGTGAATAAAAACGAGTAGGACAAGTAAATACTTGAACATATTAAAATGACAAGTAAACGCCAAAATTTAAGTGAATAAAACAAACATTTACTTTCAAGTAAATACTTGAGAGGCTGGTAAAACCCCGAAAATGGCAATTTTGGTGTGAATGAACGCAAGTAAATACTCGTCCATTCGCAAGTCAACACGACCTCAAGACTTGCAGTCGTACTTGTGCACGAAAGATGACTGCATTTATGAACCTGCGTGATGTGAAACGTTATTGAGACCGGCGTGATATAAGCCCCGATCTATCTAAGGGACTATCGCGGTTTGAGAGCGAAAACGTAGACGCACTTTCTTGACGGAAACACTGATGCAAGGGGTAGAGGATTAACTGCACGGAAACGTTAGTGATCCAGGATTACAATGTGGTGTTGCCAACGACACGGGGGTTGAAAGAAGTACCGTCAGCAGAACATTTTCTAGTGTATTGGATAAAATAGTGTCGAAGTCTGAAGATTGGATTAAATTTCCACACAATATTGAAGATATGGATCAGGCCAAGACAGAGTGGGCTTCAAAATTTCGCATTCTGACTGTCATTGGTGCTATAGATTGCACTCACGTGAATATTATGAAACCTCCGGAATTCGGCGACGAGTATGTGAACAGAAAAGGAAAAACAATAAACATTCAGATGACTTGTGACGCTAATGAAAAAACGCTGCAAATTCTTTCACTGGGGTTTATTATTATTGGCTTGCGTTCGTGATTTGAATTTCTACTAAGCTTTGGAGTGTGCGTGTTTCACAAGTGATAGAGCGATTATTGAATTTCAGGAGATATGAATTGAATTCAATCAATTGAATAATAAACCCCACTGAAAGAATTTGCAGCGTTTTTTCATGTTATGTCTTGCTTCATGGTTGCTCTGGAATTTGAGAGAAAGTCGTGAAGTACGTTTAGTAATTTGGAACTTGTTGAAGAACATTCGCCGTTTATTTGTGATGTCGGATCAGGATTCAGGTGTAAACCTACGGCCACTCGCCCCGTTACGCATTTACGACCTGCCACAAAACCTTGCACGCTTATGAAAACGGTGGTAACGAAGGGAAGGCTGAAGACGATTCTCTCTGTCTCTACGAGATCCCACAAAAACAATGTCAACTTTTATGATATGTAGATCGGATGTTGTAGACATTGGGCGTAGATGAAAAACCATGAAAAATTATCGACAAAAAAATAACGATAATAAAAATAAATGAACCTTGAAGACATAATGTCCATAAAAACGTTTGGCGAATAACCTCAATTTAAAAATTTAGTTTCGGAATGAGTTCTACTTGCCTTGCAGATTGATTATGTTCATGCTTGATATTCAGTTATAAGACAATTGGAGTGATGGAAACTAATTCAGCCAAACATGCATAAGAAAGTCAACAAAACCATATGCGTCCAAAAATAACAAAGAATCAGTAAGATCGATGTGTCCTTGCATTAATTATCTTGTAATCTAAATACGAATGAAAGCAAAATTTCTGGGTAACTCCTAAGGCCGTCTAGTTGGTCTGGATGCTTGTCACGTACTCGTTCTCAAAAACAAAAAAATTGATTTGTTATTGTTATTCATTTTATAGTTTTTGAGATCAAACAAAATAGGAATGAAAGCTACGAACAATAGATAATAGTTATATATCGATGTTATTCTTGTAAGTAATGGATTTACATAAGATTGGATAAGATGGTCAAGAACATAAAATTTCATTTACGTTTTACAAGTTGTTCAACTACGACATTTCTCCCAAACGCTATAAGGGAAATTGGAAAGGAGTGGAAAAATTGTAAACGTGCAATCAAGCTGTAATTAACCCTAAAAACAAAATAACATCTATAAAATCACATATATATAAATCTTATAAACATATAACATATAAATAAATAACAAATATTTAATATATCTAACATATAAATGAATAACAATATAACATATAAAAATAAGATGTTGTTAATTGCACAGGATTTTTTTGCTCAGTAACAAACAACAAGATCAATGTATATGTCTACACCACCAAAAAATAAAACAAAGATTATTTTCAGTAACATAACAACACTCAATCAGTTGCCTAAAGTATGCTAGTAGTTATACATAGTTAGGTAAGCAATATTATTAATTAATTTTTTTTGGTATATAAGCTGAACAAGTCCCTTATAGAAAGAAACATGATCAATTGACCATATGTGTATATACACAATATGTAAATACTAAAGAATGACTTTTATGATTATGTATAGACTGAGGAAGTCCCCGCTGCGGGACGAAACGTTTCTGACAAGAATAAACAGATATAACGCTCCAAATTAAGAGATTCGGAATGAATGTGGTCACTCCACTACCCACACCCACTATTCTTACCGAAGTTTAGTCCAGATATTGAAAATATGGTGAACATTTAAAAATGGTTGACGTGCAATCAAGTACAGTTATATTAAATTAAATGGGTATGTTCCGTTGTCCGAAATTTGTGGTCGAGCGGACCCCCTTGAAGCAGGAACTACACAGATCTCAAAGAATTCGCTGTCTTACTTTCTTACTTTGTTGGTGGAGATTTTTGCGGCTTTTCTCGGGATAATGCCGTTCGATTATATGGATTCGTACGGAATATCTACAGTAACATGAAGGTGCAGACACGAAATTTGCCTTGGAAATTAGGGAGAAAGATCTTGGGAAAGGTCGGTTTCCAATGATCATCGGAACGTGGCCCCCTCCACATTATCAGTTTTTCGTTGCACGGCCGAACTGCCAACCGGACTGACGTAGTTGTCAAGGTCAGCCTCTCTCCTCGAACGCTGTATCTGGGATTCTGGGGATCAAGAAAAGTTGAATGTTGAACGTGCACAAACACGTAGTTATTCACTATTCATCTCTACCTACTCGTGCAAAATTCAACAAATAAATTCCTCGATGCCTTCAAAATGAAGTCATGATCGAAAATAATACGCGGCATTGAGCCTCAAGAAACAAGAATTCCTACCAATTGTGTTACAGATTTCTCCCTTCCTCTTTCACGTTTTGTTCGAACGACCCACACAATTTTTCAGGATTTGAGGCTGAATTCAAATAACAATCCAATCGTACAATAAAACCTGATTAGCTAATTCTCCTTTTTTCAAATTTTTAATTTTTATTGTTTCACATTTTTTGTGCACTATGTTCGGGACTCGTTGGTGCAACAATCTTCCAAATATTTTTTGGTTGTTACCCAATGACTGAAGCATGTTCCTTGCTTAAAAATATGCTCAAACTTAGGTCGAAAAATGTACCAAAATTGATGAAAATGCAACAAAAAAACCTAGGTAATTCATATGTTGAGCACGTTCTTCAGCCACAAAATTCACAGTTAACACAACATGGTCCACTATTTTCAGCAAAATTTATTATGAATGTAATATGATAATTAAGGAAATGTTGCCCATACGATCACCCTGCATGAATGTAGATGTTGAAGGACATTCTCTGTGGTTTGACCGATTGTGAGCTCAAAAATGGCTGTCTAACGAACTTGTTTCTTTTTCTTTCTTTTGAAACGCTCCATTTTTTTCGGCGGAAGAACAAAGTTTCACCCCCAATCCTAATAGCACATAGAAGCATTCAAAAATGTTGAAATACAGTAACCAGTTTGGAATGCCTTAAATGTTTCCATAGTGAACATTTTGTAAAAAATTATTGAGCAAGACGCAACTTTTTCTGGGGCACACTGCAAGTTAGTAAACGTTTTAAAAACTAAGTATTTTTTCTATACTGTAAAGCTCCAACTTGTGTGCCCAAATTGTTAACTTTGTAGAACGATTGTCCAAATTCCTTAAGCGATTTTTTGTTGTCCACTATTTTTTGGTTCATTATTCAATAATAAACCATTGTAATCGCTCTTGAAAAAAAAAATTCTAAACCCCTCCTTGAAAATTTCATGGTTTACGTTTCAAAGGGTGTAGAATCCGAATCTGCAATAAAAATTTTTCCGTCCGTACGTCGTACGCACGATTTCTCCCAAACGACTGGAGCAAAAGATCTGAAATTTTCAGGAAAAATCAATATTGGTCCGACAACGCCCTCATTATTGAGCCAGCTCTCTCACTTAATTTAAAGTGCCCTTTAAGGGTTGTCAAATTTTTGTAAAATCCCTAAAAACCTAAAAAAAAAAAAGTCAAGGTGGCCTAAATTTTAACTCTTTTTGAAGAACTCTCCACGAGGAATCGAATGAGCCCCTCCCCAGGTCTGTAGGTCAAACCATTCCCGATGTATGACCCGATTTATGGTGCCAACATTTGCGTTGTTTTGGTTTATTATTGTTTTTGTGTTGATATCAGTAACCTAATGATGTGGTGATGTGGATACTGGAGTGAACTCCTAAAAGGCTTTGTAGCCGATACACGGGTTGAAGCATTCTGATAACCGTAAAAAATAAATAAATAAGAAGCAGTGGAAATTACCTCGAAATTCAGATAGCAGACTGAAATTATTACCTTTGCTTCTTCTTCTAAGGAACTTCATGTATATTCTGGGCATTACTGTCCAAATTCACTTGGATGAGCGTCTTTCGGGCCAAGTAATCGTCGTGCAAAATTTACCGCCTGGTTTGGTAACACAGAACGCTGCAAATTCTTTCACTGGGGTTTATTATTCAATTGGCTTGCGTTCATGATTTGAATTTCTACTAAGCTTTGGAGTGTGCGTGTTCACAAGTGATAGAGCGATTATTGAATTTCAGGAGGCACAAAATAAGATCAACTGATCAATCCAAATAGGTATTTTGGTTGAGAACAGATTTACGTGCTCTATGCATATCTCCTGAAATTCAATAATCGCTCTATCACCTGTGAAACACGCACACTCCAAAGCTCAGTAGAAATTCAAATCATGAACTCAAGCCAATTGAATAATAAACCCCAGTGAAAAAATTTGCAGCGTTTTGGATTTCAAACTTACACATATTTAGAACTCGAAATTTACATTTAGGCGAAAATCCTGATTTCCATTTAATATATATCGAAGTTTGGATGGAATGAGAATAGTTGGTAGGTACTCCATGTACTTGGGAAGAAGAATTTCTCGATATGCGCTAACGACATTTGATTTTGAAAGGACCTCGAAAATGTGTTTAATAAGAAAATAAAGACTTATGGATAAAGAAGTCTTGTTGCATAATTCGTTAATAAATCTTTTAGTAGTGAACAGTATTGAATAGTAATCATCTGTGACAACTACATTACCCACGCCCGTTGATCTATTCTTAACCGGTGCTTTATTCCCAGTCCGGTGCTGATCTATGAATGCACGTGAAAGCTGGTTTTTGCAGGTGAAAGCAGGATGCTAAGACGTGGGTCAAGGGCGTTCCAGATGCCGCAGTCTGACAAACCCTCGATTCCTTCTCTGAACTCGAGTGTATTCTCGTCAAGCGGTGTCGATTCGCCGAATTCACGTTCTCTTAGCAGACAGCCGAATCGTTTCTAGCTATAAAGATATCCATTTCTACGTCGAACGTTGTATTTTTATTTACGTCGACAGAGGGAGCAATTAGCTTTTCAGTACTCTTCCACTTCACATTCCAAATACTCTCCAAAACAACTATCCCACGGTTTTTCAATAAATATTTTACTGCGGAGGAGTCATTTGATGCTTCACGCCTGAACGGTTGAATGAATTTCGTTGCAATAATTTTCATGTTTGCATTGCTTGGTTAGCTAAAGAAGTTTTTGATTGCTAGTTTTAATGTTTATTCCTCCCAGTTCCTTAAATCCCTTATCCGTTGCAACATCGCGTAGTGGGCAATTTCATTGGTTAGTGGACTTGATAAATTCGGGAGGTACGGGCGATAGTATTTTTTTTCTACAACCTATCTACGATTGTTTTCTTCCAAGTTGATCTATTGTCAGGGGTTTGGTACTCGTGATTTTACTTTTAACGTTGCCTCGCAAAAACAGTTCGTTAAGTAAACCGTGGATTACAGGACTCCCATTTAGGTAAAAACACGTTTTTCCTCCTTGAAAGTGAAAACAATGATACCAATAGTACCATAGACTGGTAAAAATATACCTTGAGAGGTCACGTTAGCTTGACTATATTCAAGGGATTGGTGTGAAAATGAAAATTTCTGACGATATAATTGGAACCAGGCTGTGAAATAGTGTTGGTTGATTGTTGGCGGTGCTATCAAATACGATGGTGTTGAAATGACAGAATTTGTTGCTGCAGGTAATTCGATGTTAATGGTGTTTCAATTGAGGAGCTTACTTTCAAAAAGGCACATATCCAAATCTGGGAGAAAACGTTTTTTTCTCAATTTTCTATCTCTGAATATGAGTTGAATCAGATCCCCCCTATCATTTCCGAATAAAACAGAACACATCCACGTCAATTCCGGGGCTAAAGTTATCTGTTTGCATCAAAAGGTAACAAATCCGTCCCCTAAATTTTTTTTCAGTGCCTTGCAATCGAAATGGCACATATCCTCCGAGTTTCGTCAGGCGATAAGTCGTGGGTTTTCAAAAAGGCACAAATCCAAAAAGAAGCATTGCGCCTTCGTCTTGACGTTGAATATTTACACGAGACTCGATAGATGGCAGGCATGACAAATGGAAATATGGAGTCAGGTAAAGTTTTCAATAAACCTACAGAATGGAGAATGAATTCTTTCTTTTTCAAAAAGGCACAAATCCATGAGTTTTGATCAAAAGGGCACATTTCCTAAGTGAAAATGCATATACAGCCTCGTGTTTTGGAGAAAATTGTTTCATATTCTGAGGCGTCTTTATCTGTGCCTTCTCACGCATTACTCCGATGAGAAACTGCAGAAAAACATCTCCACTAATCTGCAAATCGTTTTTTTCACTTCCTGAACATTTTGTCGGAATGGATATGTGCCTGTTTGAAAGTAAGCTCCTCAATTATTCTTATCAATGGGGTTTAATGAGGTTTAAGTCAAGATTTATCTGTCCGAATTTAGTTGCCACGGTGGAGAGATTTGGTCACGCCAATGTGTATTAACGTACGTATTCGTACCATGTATATCATTTTGATAAGAATTTAACAGGAAGGTTATGGAATATATTATTCAGGATTTCTGTGTGATCATTTTATAGTTTTAATAATTTATTTCTGACATTTAGACCCTGGATCAGGGTCCTTATCATGCAGTATTTTATAACTGGAACTTCGAGTCAGACGGATGTGGAACTTTTGAAGGATATGAGTCCTTGAGGAAGCAAGTTTCGTGCAAACGCACAGAGCTTAAGAAAATACAATTATCAAAACTCACGATTAGATTGGATATTGGAAAATTTGAAGCAGTTTCAGAACGCCCCAAAACGGATTTCACCTCGAGGACGAAATTAGAGTCGAGGATAGATATGGTTTTTTCGAATAAATCGTTACAAACACATAAGATAGTGATGCGTTACATAAAAGCTTAGATCAGCTGAAATAAGTGCAAATGAGAATGGGAATATACTATGATATAAATTATCGACTATAGAATGCCTACAGACAAACTGATAAGGACATTGCAACGCGTACTCGTGTAGATAACACGCCTGCATCTTATCTTTTCCAAATAGGGAAATGAAAATGTTGAACAGATGCGGATAGAAATGTTCGCTTTTTAATACAATACTGAACTCTACCCTTCCAATATCCTGTGCGTACTATACGACGAAATTTTTAAATAATTTTGCCTCAAAAAACAGTTTCACATCGGGCGTCATACGTTACGTTTCTCAATGAAGGACCATATTTTTGAAATTATTACCTATATTCGTCATTAATAAATATTGTGAGCCCAACAAATTACTCCAAATCGGATAAGACCTCGTTTTTTTCCTACTTTCGGGTTTCCTTTCCATTTGTGAACATGCTGAGTCCATTTTGCAAAAGTGGCGATTCCAGATCTTGTTTTGCTTCCGAGTCTACCAAGGTAGCGGAAGCATTGTTTTCACTTTCGGAATGTGAAAATTTTTTTGTCTCCAAAATCAAAAATTCCACTTGCATTTTGCGTTTTAGACCTTTCTGAACAATTTTGGTTCCGTTTCTGTCTGTCTGTCAGCAAATCCTTGTTACGGGTAAAACTACACGAAGTTATAGTCCGATTTTGATGAAATTTTCAGGGATTGTGCGCGTTGGGGTGTAGATGGTCCCCTATAGGTTTCATGACCCCGGATCAATAGTAGCCTCTGCGCATGCGGAAACGTGAAATCCTTGTTACGCACATAACTCCGGGAGTTCTTAACCAATTTCGATGAAATTTTCGGTTTGATGCGTAGATGGTCCCCTATAAGTTTCATGACCCCCGGATCAATAGCAGCCTCTGCGCATCCGCAACGTGAAATCCTTGTTACGTGCATAACTCCGGGAGTTCTTGACCGATTTCGATGAAATTTTCAGGGATTGTTCGGTTTGATGTGTAGATGATCCTACACGAAGTTATAGTCCGATTTTGATGAAATTTTCAGTGAAATCCTTGCCACAAGCATAACTCCGGGAGTTCTTGACCGATTTCGATGAAATTTTCAGGGATTGTTCGGTTTGATGTGTAGATGATCCCCTATAAGTTTCATGCCCCCCGGATCAATAGTAGCCTCTGCGCATCCGCAAACGTGAAATCCTTGTTACAAGCTTAACTCCGGGAGTTCATGACTGATTTCGATGAAATTTCTGGGATTGTTCGGATTTGTTATGTTTTATAGTTTGTTCAATAGTTGAACTTGCCTACCTTTATTTTCTCAAGTTATGCTCCTGCATAACAATAAATTTACCCTAATTCAATATATACTTCGCCTAATTGAACGAAGTTCTTTAGTCAATAATAATTTTCAATGATCTATACAGTCATGTTATGGATACGAGGAAGCTATGTGCCACACCCACTTGGCAGACGTTTTTCATTCGTCCTATAGCAACATCTATATCCCGAGTAAATTCTACTGATCTGGAAATGATCGTCCAATCTTAAATATCTTGGAAATAGGAATTACAAGAATGCTCATTATTCGGCTTTGATTTTTTAACGTTCCCGGATTTAATTATTAAGCTTATGGAAATGCAACCAAAAGTACTGTGAAAGTATGGTTGTGAAAAATTCATGCATTTCGGTAATTTGAAAAAGGTTCTCAATAGCTTCAACGAGACAATGCCCATTTCAAAAATTAGTACAATAACAGAAAAATTAATCCTATATCATCTCGCTGGACTGGACTCATTTAAGATCGCTCAATATCCTGTTTCTAGGCATTTTAGCGTAGTGTTTGTTTTTACACTACACTGTCGGTACAATATTAATTATGATGAAACTATCTCAAGTTGTCGTCTTCTTAGTTCCTACATTACAATTGGTTATTGAGGGTGTGTGTATATTACGTTGCATATTACATTTCCCGATTGGCGCCCGAGACAGTGCTTCGTATCTCGAAAGTGAACTCCCATTATATATAAACAGACTTTTGTGTCAAATAAGACCTGCCAACCCCTCAATCTGTCGAGTGATCCTTCATGGGATAATCATCCGATTTGACAAATCCGTAAGCTGCTCAATCTAGATGATAGCCCAGACACGCTGTATCACCTCATATCTTCATGCAAAGTTTATAAGTACGAGCGGGTCAAATACTTTGGAACTCCACATTTGCATGTAGAAATTTTTCAGCCGTTCCTGCTGTGTAACCATAGGAGAGAGGTGATGAAGTTGGTAGGATTCCTGCAAACTGTCCTTCGGCAAAGCGCGTTCACTTTAAATGAAGGTTTTCATTGTTAATCTCCGAACTCTTGTGAAAAAACATGTTTTTTTAACACAATAAATACATTCATCTATCTATCTAGTTCCTACCTTACAATTGTTTATTGAGGGTGTCTGTATATTACGTTGCAGTGTTACTGTAAGACACGGCGCGTGACTGGACAGCAAGCAGAATGGACGAGGGACAAGTGTACCAATCATCCGATCAAACCAACTACGTTTACGATGAAGTGTTTCCCGCGCTACCTGAATCGGCCAACCCGGTACCTCACAACGACACGAAAGTATGCAACAACAAGATGCGAGTTGGCTCATCAGTCATCACTCAAGTAAGATCTCACTAAATTTTCGAATGAAATTAAAGCGTTAGGTTTAAAATGTGATATTTCATCTTAGTGAAAAGACTCTGAAATAAAAGTGCTGAGAGTGAGAGCAGGCACTATTTCATTCATAATCTACATTGTTTCAAAAGTAGCCCATTGGTAGTAGCATTCGGTTCTCTTGATGGGGCCTTAATCTATGATGTGACCAGTGGTGAAGCCTGTGGTCATCTCTGGATTCGGCGATGACCAGACGATTTAGTAAATTGGTTAATACTAATGTTAAATATACAATTTCCTCTTTAAGGCCCGTTCACACGCTCAAGCCGTTTGCACAAACCGGCTTGTACAAGCCAGCTTGCGCAAACTGAACTGAACAACTCGGTAGCGTCCACACGTTCAGTTGAGTTTGTGCAAACCGTTTGGTGGGATCGTTCTCAAATTTACAACTATTATGGATTAATTGTGGTTTCTATTGTTTTTTAATAAAAAATGAATGAGGAGGAGCTTATCTCTTGTGCGACTGCAGCTTATTTAGTGAGAAAGACATTGGAAATTAAAGAACTAAACAGCGGAAATGGACCAAGGACTGGTTACTGAAGAGGGACCTCCTTTCACATACGAATTAATCGTCGAGTTGAACGGGGAACCGAATGATTTCCATAACTGTCTATACATTCACAAACGAATTCCTTTACTTGCTGCATCGCGAGAATAGTCCTATTGTTCCTGAACAAAACACACGACAAAAAATACGTCGTAGTACCTACATCAGATGACATCACATGGTGTACATAGATTCCCTCCAGAAGAGGGGCGCTGAGAGGGCGATGCGCCTGCGCGAGATTTGTGGGTTGGCTTGAACCGCGTTCACACGCTCAAACTTTGCTCCAACCTCAAGCCGATTTTCTGTTCAGATTTTACTCAAGCCAGATTTTTTGGTTTGCACAAACCAAATGGCTTGCGCAAACTCCGTTCACACGCTCAGTTAAGTTTGCACAAACCGGCTTGCACAAGCCGTGCGCATATGGCTTGAGCGTGTGAACGGGCCTTTAGCGCTTGTGTGGAAGCGCTGTCATTCTGCGTATCTCATACCCCCCCTGCACACACTGCAGAGGACTCTCTCCTCTTAGTAAGAGGCTCTTACTCCCTCCGAAACACCTACCAATCAAATAGCTTCAAGGTTCGTGCTGAAACACGCAACTTCGAGCGAGTCCAGCAACCTTTGGGAGCTCTTGTGACTTATCGGTGGCGTCTGTGGAATTTTGGTTCAAAGTCACGACGACAGGGTTACCGTAGCAAGCGATTTTCAACCTTAAGGCGGGGTTTGTAGACGTCAAAGTGGTTTGTGGTGCGTGGTTCAAAAACTGTCATTCAAAGCTGTATTTGCACTGATTTGAACAATAAAAAACGTCAAAAACACCTTAAATTGGCGTTTTTGACAGGCAATTTTTCAAAATTACCGGACCACCCCAGCGAAAGAATTTGCAGCGTTTTTGTTTTCATCTTTAAAATACATACCTTTTTCTGGCGTTAGGCTTCATGTTGTTTTCAAAAGCGAATTTTGAGCTTCTTTAGAAGAGTGGATAGTCTTGGGATTCCCAAGAATAGTTATGTACCATTTTACATGTGACATGAGAGCATATAATTCAAACAGGTGTTTCGAGTGCCAGTGGATGAGCGTCGCTGCGATCCTAACAACAGCTTTGGAGAAAAAGAATCAGTGAGGACCTGTTCGGCCATCATGAAGGAAACCGGAGCAGTCATTGAAATCGCTACGAGCAAGGACCAATCGTTGACCTTCTTGGTCACTGGGAAGTCAGACTCCGTGATGGATGCGCGCAGGAAGATCTTGAGCAATTTCCAGACCCAAGCTTCGGCCAAGCTCTCTATTCCAAAAGAGCATCACAAGTGGATCCTCGGGAAAGCCGGTTCGTTATTCAAATGTGTTTTTATCTTATCGCAATCAGCCCTTATATGAGTGTATCGAAAACACCTCCACACATATCCTCATTCTCATCATTCGGTGATCATTATCTCTTTAGTTAGATTTAAAGTACATTTCCGAGTTGAGCATGTAAGTACTCTTAAATTACTCACACCGATCCTCCGGTGAGATCTGTCAACAGTTTTGCATCTTTTGTTCGTAGGTGTTCGCCTCAAGGACTTGGAAAAATCCACTGCCACCAAAATCTCCGTTCCTGGCATTAACGATCAATCTGATGAAATCACCGTTTCTGGAACTCGCGAAGGGATTGAAAAGGCCATACATGAGATGCAAGTAATCTCCGATGAGCAATCCAAAAAGGCCTCTGAACGTCTTCCAGTTCCCAAAATATATCATCCCTTCATAGCTGGAGCGTACAATGAGAATGTCAATGCTCTCATGAACCTCACAGGTACGAGTCTACTCGCAATTACCCATCATATTGTTTCGCCGAAGTTTTTGAAGTGTTGAACTTGAAAAGATTTGTTGGAATTAAATTTTGTATTCTTTGGAAATTTCTATATGAAAACGTTTTAAATTTGTATTATGCTGTATTCATGGACTCACTAGGCTAAACACGTGTTTCGTATTTTGTTTCTACTAGCGTACAGTGTTTGTATTCTGAAATTATTCTGGTTGTATGCATTGAGTGTATGTACATCGCTTCCGAGTCTACCAAGGTAGCGGAAGCATTGTTTTCACTTTCGGAATGTGAAAATTTGTTTGTCTCAAAATCAAAAATTCCACTCGTATTTTGCGTTTTAGACCTTTCTGAACAATTTTGGTTACGTGTCTGTCTGTGTGTCTATCTGCAAATCCTTGTTACGGGCAAAACTACACGAAGTTATAGTCCGATTTTGATGAAATTTTCAGGGATTGTGCGGGTTGGGGTGTAGATGGTCCCCTATAGGTTGCATGACCCCCGAATCAATAGTAGCCTCTGCGCATGTGCAAACGTGAAATCCTTGTTACGCGCATAACTCCGGGAGTTCTTGACCGATTTCGATGAAATTTTCAGTTATTGTTCGGTTTGATGTGTAGATGGTCCCCTATGAGTTTCATGACTCCCGGATCAATAGTAGCCTCTGCGCATGCGCAAACGTGAAATCCTTGCCACAAGCATAACTCCGGGAGTTATTGACCAATCTCGATGAAATGTTCAGGGATTGTTCGGTTTGATTGTACGGTTTGATTTAGTCAATAATAATTTTCAATGTTCTACACAGTCATGTTATGGATACGAGGAAGCTTTGAGCTACACCCACTTGCCAGATGTTTTTTTGGTTTTGTTTCAAAATCCAACTAAAAAAGGAGATTAGGAATCACGAAGCCGTCTCGCAAATCGATGTTAATTATTTAATTTTGGAACATATGGGTAGGTTTCTAGTATATTGCACAATTGAGGGCCGGCCGAATTTTCGCACTTCAGGTTTTTTTTCTCGGAAGTTAGCAGTTTTTTGTGCTAAAAACTTCGTTTTCAAATCCAAATATGTTATAGATTTCTATATTCCCATGGTGAACGTTTCGCACACCAATAAAATATATCAACATCAAAATTTGATGTTGATGTGTTGATTGGTGTACGACTACTATTTAATAGTAGTCGAGCAGCTAATAGAGATTCTATATGAGCAAACTCCGTTCACACGCAACGATATAACTGTGCAAACTGGCTTGCACAAATGGCATGAGCGTGTGAATGGGCCCTAAGGAGAGAGAGAATGTGTAGGACAAATATTGTTTTTATGAATAAATATTAATACATTAAATTTATTAAATTATTGTAATCACCACCAATCAATTAGTATGTTTTGCTGTTCCATAGCATGTAGAATCCATATTCCACCACCATCGGCTAGGGTGGACGAAATCACTATCGCTGGCGAGAAAGAGGGTGTAGCAGCCGCCATTGAAAAAATCCGCAAACAGTTGGAAGCTTGTGAAAAATTCTCTACTGTTGGAGTCGAAGTGGCCAAAATGCAACACAAATACGTCATCGGCCCCAAGGGCACTGGTATCGCAGAGATCCTTCAGAGCACTGGTGTCAGCGTTGAGATGCCTCCGCTTGACTCGCAGCAGGAAACAATCACTCTTCGTGGGCCTCAGGAGAAGCTCGGCTCAGGTAAGTTCTAAGATATCAGTGGTCAAACTGAAATGTCCTTATTCCAAGTACGTGAGAGCAAAAAGTGTCACTAAATCAAAAGAGCAATGAAACTTTTGGATATTCCATAATCCTTCTCCATCTACCTCCAAATTATTAGTATCTTGAGGTCAATCTATCTTGGAAACAAATGTTTGTTCCTATTGTAAATTGACCCTCTGAAAATGGAACGGAAGGCCTTTATTTTTTTTTCCGGTAAGGGATGGGAGGAGCCCCTGGTCACTGAGACTGCTAGGATCTATTGTGACGCTGTCCCCATTTTAATTCAAAACCTTATTAATAACCTCTTCATTCACAAAGTGTAGGAGGTTTTCAGGCGTTTCCAAGGCAATATCAGTGGGTGTTAGGGCACCCTTCCCGAAATGCCGGAATCTAGTTGATGCAACAGCAGGACAATTACAGAGGATGTGTTCTGCTGTTTCCGCCTCTTCGCAGCAGAGCCGGCATTCTACTGTCCTGGCCTTACCCATTTTGTTTAGGTGGTACCTTAGGGGGCAGTGGCCAGTAAGAAGACCCACTAGTTTGCGAAGGTCTTTGCGCCTCAATGATAGAAGGGCGGGTTTTGCGCGTTTCCTTGAAATAGAGAGGAACCGCTTGGCTTGCCTCTGCTTAGGAGTGTTGTGCCAGTATTCTTTGCGTGTTTTGTCCTCCCATTTCTGAACCTGTTGAGTTATATAACTGTTGGTAACCCCTAGTTGGGGTTCAGGTCAAATTGGGTTGGACTCTGATCCCTTTTTAGCAAGGTGATCAGCTTCCTCGTTGCCCTCTATTCTCTCATGACCCGGCACCCATAGCAGCGTCAGTTTGTTGCCCCAGGCTGCAGCCTTGAGGGAGTTTAGGCAACTCCAAGTCAGCTTTGAAGTTACCGAGAAGGCAGAAATAGCCTTTAGTGCTGCTTGGCTGTCAGATAGTATATATATTGTTGCACGTTTGAGTCGTTTCCTGGCAATCTCTTGTGCACATATTTCTATAGCATGGGTTTCCGCTTGATATATGGTTGCAGTCGAACCTAGAGGCTTGGCCAGTTTGAAATTGGGGCCTTTGATCCCTAGACCTGCCGCCCCATTCATCACGGACCCATCCCATCTGTGTACCGCACAAGTGAGCCTGGTTTAAATTGAGGCATGCCTCCTGGGTAATCATAAATGATCGTGAGCTTTGGAAAAGGCCTTTATTCCATTCAATGCGTTCCTCGTTGTACAAAATTCTCTTGTAAGGCACTAGATTCATGTAAGGATTACTTTGTATGTAATGGAAATTGCTAAACCCACTTGTCGCAAAATCGCACAATGATAGAAAACCATTATGCTATTAGTGAATGTTCTTATAGTTATCGAGTTGAAGTAATTTTGAATCATTTGCTTGATCAGATTGTCTTCTGGAACTCTTCTATTTACAAAATTGTCAGCCGTCATGATGTATGGGCGCATAAGTAACTTGCCTACAGGTAGCTTATCGTTACATCTAATCAAATAATTGATTTAATTTTCGGTTGACATAAGCATCGAAAACTGACAGAAGGGCTCCTTTTTTTCATGTTGACCAGCAAGGCATGTTTCAATTGTACACATTGATAATTTTACCTGATAATATTCTAGGAAGAAACGAAACTATAATCACTTATAATAGTAAGAAACGAAACCTGCCCATTCAGAATCAGTGATTTTTAGCGATTGCGAACCCTTCAGCAAGTAAATACAACCAAAAGTATGGGATATTGCAAACACTTGTTAGGGATTTCGTTTGGGACTGGAGGGTTTTGGGGTGGGGATGAAACCCAGCGATCGGTGCCACAAACCTCCCGACGCTTGCCGCTTCTAGTTTACTCTATTTTCTGTGGGACAGCCCATTTGTTGTATTCAACTACCGTACATAAGTTTCATATACGTGTTTATATTCAAAAAAAACAACCATTACGAACAATTTTCCAACACATTACTAATTTGCGATCAAGAATTTAAAGCAATTTATGCCTGCTTTTGAAGTTAAGTTGATGTTTAACGTACGGACAACCGTGTACTCATAAAACATGGTCTGTAATTGTCACTCCCACATAATTTCCAGTCCTTTGCATATACCATTAAAATGCTGAACTGTGTGTATAAATATTTGTTTTTTTACGTTGTGCTTGTCCGCAACACAACAAGATGTACATTTGTAGCAAAAGTAAACTGGCTGTAAATAGCAGACAAGCAATAAAGGGCTACTCATTGAGTTGGTGTTGAGACGGTTTCTGGAAAACTGGTAGGGCACAGCACTGTCCAATTCGGGATGCAAGAGATAAAGACGGATTGAAATCAATCTCCAAGTTCCTACCAGTTTGACAGTTGTTTGCACACTATCGTGTATTGTTAAACAGCAACTCACTCGCTAATCAGTCATTATCGATAATGAACAATCAAACTACCTAACATACCCGATTGGGAAACTGGCCCTTGAGCGAGGTTCACATCCATCCGGAAAGTGCGTACGAGCAGCTGATTGGTTGGACATCAGCTGGGGTGGGGGGGATATTTTTTCCGGAAAAGCGCTTTTGAAGCGAACTGTACGCATCAGATTTTTCAAGATATTTTCGGCTCTGCATCTACGCAGTTCACTACCACGCATATGGAATGGCGTTGGGAACTGTTTTAGGTGTGGGAGGAAGAGCGTGAAACAGCTGTTCCAGACAGCCAAAATTCTGGATGGTTATGAACGCCTTCCACACGCCTCCCCAACTTCCACGATTCCCGTCCATCGCCTCCACTGCTTTTCACTAGCTTCCTCTATCCGTATTTCTGGACTTTCTGGATGGATGTGGACCCTGCTTTAGTCCACTGAGTAATCACTGAACAAAATTACTATCACTTTATATTTTTGGTTGTTCCTACATATTCAGAATACTCAGCATCGAGCTCCTTCCCCATTATTTCATTCGAATTTCTCATTCTCTTCACAGCTCTCAATATGGTGTATGAAAAGTCTAGTAGCGTGAAAGCAGCCACCGTTGACGCGCCTTCCTGGATCCACAAGTACATAATCGGGAAGAAAGGTGCCAACATCAGGCAAATAACCGCAGATCTTAGCAAGGTGAGAACCAACCTCTTTTTGACTTTCAGTCTCATATCTGAAAGCAGTCTGTTTATATATTTGGGCAAAGATATTTTCAACATCTGCGTAAGATCGGTTCGTATATTTAAATGACTTTTCCTATTCAACGACAAATTTCTGACTCAGTGTTTGGTTTGATCTCCTGATGGTGTAAATGGAATATAGTATTGAAGTTGAATTAATTGGTTATTATTGATATTAAAATTCCCTATGCTAAATAATGAGATTATCCCGAGGGTTAAAATTTTGCATTTTCCACTTTGGGATTTTTGAGATTAGTGTACTTGAAAATACCTAGGTATCAATTTTGACCTTAGAATCCAAACAAGAATCAAACGCTGCATGTAGGGTCTGGTAGAAAATTCAAGTTTTTTCAGTGGAAGCTCCTTCAGACGCATATAGATAGTTTCTATCCGGTTTTTCAATGCTCTACAGTAAACAGGAGGGCATGTGAAAATAATCAACGATTGATTAATTGGAGCATGGATGTAAACTTCGAATAATCGTACCTGTCGGCGATTGCTATTATGTAGCCTACAGATTTCGAACGTCCAAATGGCCGATTAATTTAATTTTTGTAACCATTATCTTCAGATAACTTGTATCCTTGTTTTTTTTTTTTTTTGGTTTATTATTGTTCATGTTTTCATCGCAGTAACCTAGTGATGTAGTAATGTGGATACTGGAGTGAACTCCTGAAAGGCTTTGTAGCCGATATTCGGGTTGAAGCATTCTGATAACCATAAAAAAACGCTGCAAATTCTTTCACTGGGGTTTATTATTCAACTTTTGCTAAGTTTTGGAGTGTGCGTGTTTCACAAGTGATAGAGCGATTATTGAATTTCAGGAGGCACACAAATATGATCAACTGAACAATCCAAATAGGTATTTTGGTTGAGAACAGATTTACGTGCTCTATGCATGTCTCCTGAAATTCAATAATCGATCTATCACCTGTGAAACAAGCACACTCCAAAGCTCAGTAGAAATTCAAATCATGAACGCAAGCCAATTGAATAATAAACCCCAGTGAAAGAATTTGCAGCGTTTTCAGTTCAGGTATGTAGTACCCTCAAACGAAAAACATTTCATGCATATTCAGTCCGGTTCGTCGCATTCTATTGAAATAACACAGATCTTTTTATTCAATGGTTAAAGAAGAATGTGTTTACGGAAAATAGTTCCTTTCTAAAACCGATTGCCTAATAATATTCTGCAAATTACTCCGTTTATAGTTCTTCGTATATTTTTTTTCCACGTTTCCCGCCGTCTCTCTTCAATTTTGTGGGAGGCCAACCAATATACGGTCAGCTTGATCTACCACATTGTGTTATCCAAATATTGTTCTTACCCTCAAGGGCACAGATGGGCCGCGTCAAGGTCTCTCGTTCAATTCGTAGTTGGATTGTTTCATTTTGACTAAACATCGACAGTTGCACCTCTCCGTTATTCGAGTGTTCGGTGGTATAACTCATTTCATCCGATTGAAATTACTTCAGATTTGGTCGTAAGTTATGAGTCGTATAAGTTCTCCAAGTTTCATTGCATGTTTTCTTCAAATCCACCATAATTCTTATAATTTATAGTGAATTCGATTAAAAAAAGAAAAGAGATTACTGCCTTCAGACCGTTAACTACGTGTGGGCTTGTGCTAAGTCTCTTGAAATTGAAGAGAAAAGAATCTAGATATTGTGATGAGCAGAGAGGAAGTAATAATTAATACTTTATGGAAAAAAGTACACTCTTTTCGGTGTCTCATTTTGGTTTTAAGGTTCATTGGATGAACCATGAATTACCGAATATGGTGATTAGACTTTACTGCTGATTTTATTTTTGTAAATCGAAGTTGGTGAAAAATTATTGTTGTTTTGCTGCCATTAGTGGTTTGGTATCGAACGACGCTGGTTCATTATTTATAATTGTAAACCTTAGTTTTCTTATCGATGTTCGTATGGTAACATATGGCTTTGAGACACCATCTCATTACGGTTTTATTCCTATGCAAAGCGATACACATTTAAAAAGTTTAATGTTTTTGCTCTCAGATTTGAATGTTTTTTGTTTGAGAGGTTGCAGTCAGATATCCGTAGGTTGATAAATATCACACAACTATATAGTTTTCATGGTTATGGGATGTGGTACAACCACCTTTATATGATACGTCATAGTGGAGCGTATATTGTTTTATTTATTTAGCGGAAATCATATTGGTAGTTTTTTTTCATTTTGACTAAACATCGACAGTTGCACCTCTCCGTTATTCGAGTGTTCGGTGGTTTAACTCATTGCATCATATTAATTAATAGATTGAAATTACTTAGTTAATTTGGTATTTTTTGCTAAATCAGTTATGATTGTCGTTTTATTCCAAGTTTCATTGCATGTTTATTCTTCAAATTAAAGATTAAATTTAGCTTTTGGGCCACCATCGTCTTGGTCTCATTATTTGTGTTCAATTGGTAGTTGCTAAACATTTCATCCGTTATTCGAATATTTTCACTTCAGATTTGGTCGTAAGTTATGAGCTAATTCGATAAAAACCATAAGAAAAAGAAAAAAAAGATTTCACTGCCTTCAGTTGCCGTTAACTACGTGTTTGTGCTAAGTCTCTTGAAATTGAAGGGAAAAGAATTTAGATATTGTGATGGGCAGAGAGGAAGCAATAATTAATACTTTATTGAAAAAAGTACACTCTTTTCAGTGTCTCATTTTGGTTTTAATTTGTTCATTGGATGAACCATAAATTACCGAATATGAATGGGAGAAACTGATTAGACTTTACTGCTGATTTTATTTTTGTAAATCGAAGTTGGTGAAAAATTATTGTTGTTTCGCTGCCATCAGTGGTTTGGTATCGAACGACGCTGGTTCATTATTTATAATTGTAAACCTTTGTTTTCTTATCGATGTTCGTATGGTAACATATGGCTTTGAGACACCATCTCATTACGGTTTTATTCCTATGCAAATCGATACACATTTAAAAAGTTCAATGTTTTTGCTCTCAGATTTGAATGTTTTTAGAGGTTGCAGTCAGATATCCGTAGGTTGATAAATATCACACAACTATATAGTTTAATTAATTAACTGTTAGATAATATCCATAAAGCAATAGTCCTCCTCTTTTACTTTTGATCCTTCAAAATATGTTCCTTCGTCCATTCTCTCCTATTTGTGTAGAGCACGGTTCCAAAACCGTTTAAACTCCCCTTAGCCAAGTGCGTTTGGACTTCTTTTGAGAGTGGAATAGTAGTGGTGTTTTCTATTAATAGTTATCTACGTAAAGGGTTCTTCTTCTAAATCCGAAGTTTGGCCGAGCGAGTACCAAGAAATATTGGTACTACTTTCGTAGTTTAAAACGAACGTTCAAAGATAAATTCTGACAGCAGTTGCTTCATGATGAGATAGGTACCAATCTTCGAGTTCGTAAACTTCTTTGTACATTATTTAAATTACCAAAGTCGTTTAATTGTTCTTCGCGAGTATAAAAATAGTACATTTGTCGTTCGTTTCTTGACTGCAGGATTATAATGAATTGAACAATTTAATAAATTATTACTCCATAACAATTTAATTATTATTAATCTTTCGTAATGAACTACAATATTATTAGCTGTCATCATCAACCTTATTTCTAACCCCAGAAGATGTCGTCCTAAAATAAAATTATTTCATTCATTGACAAACATCAGTATTGCCATGTGACTACTTGGCTATGTAAGAATACACTCGTATACAGGGTGTATTAGTTAAGGTGCGCAGTACTTCACCCACGTATTCTACAACCAATTTCCAACAAAAAGTCTCTTAGCAAATTTTTTTTATCTCGCTTAGTTTTTGAGTTATTTTACTTCCAAGATTTTTTCGTGTTTTCGTCCTTCTTTCTTGAAGTTTGGTTTGTAGAGTGATGTTTCGCCAACTAGATGTAAGTAAAAACAATTGGTTTGGCCCTTGAAAGATAGGAAATTTAACGCACTTTCCAACGGTATCCTCAAATTTTACTTTACAGGATATTGTATGTGAGTTATAGCCGTTTTGCTGAGACAAGGTCGAAAACACGAAAAAAATCTTAGAAAGTAAAATAACTCAAAAAACGGGACAGTAGACCTCTATGGTTCTACAGCCAGATCGTTTAAATGATTAATTTTACACATTCAAGTACCGAAGATTAAAATGATAACAAAGGGCGGAAGGAGCCCACCCGACGGTTAGTTGAAGGAGTGTTGAGCGGGGGGACTGTCGGTACGGTTGCTAAGAACTGAATTGTACTCCTGTTAATCATTTAAATGATAAAACTAAGCGAGATAAATAAATTGCTAAGAGGCAATTTTTGTTGGAAATTGGTTGTAGAATACGTGGGCGAATTACTGCGCACCTTAACTGTTACAACTTGTATAAGTATACTTTCGTTATTATTACTGTTTGCCGCGGTCGTGATTTTCATTCATATGTCGGGGACAATAGGTTACTGTTTTCCTAGTGGGTGGGGCCAGTGGAACCTGGATAGGAAGGATGGCAAAACAAGCGCGAACCTGTTGTTATAGGCGGCGCAGTAGGATGTGCACAATCTTCACGTCTCTACCTTCATTTGTATTGTTTCCTATTTATTTCGTTCTGTAAATTTATGTTATTTGGGATTTTAGGTTAGAGTTAAAGCATTGGTGTGCCTCTGAGGTCGTAGCATTTATTATTCCTTGATTACTGGTTTTGCTTTCCAGGTCCACGTTCAGTTCACCGAGAAAGAAGACAAGATCACGATCGAGGGACAACCTGATGAGGTTGAGGTCGCCAAAGCGAAATTGGAGGAGCTGACGGTGGAAATGGTGAGCAAACTGACTTACGCAATTCTCCAAGTTGACGCCAAGTACTACAAACACATCATCGGGCGAAACGGATCGAACGTAAACAGGCTCAAAGAGCAGCTTGGAGTTGTCATCAACATTTCTGACGCAGATCGGAACGTCATTCGCATCGAGGGAGACAAAGAAGGCGTTGCAACCGCCAAGCAGGTTAGCACGTGAGCTGCACTTTTGTCAATCACTTTACCATTTACTGTCATGTCACCGATCCATTTACATTGCATTTGTTTGTTCCAATTTTCACCGACTTCATTATAATATAATGAACACTTGTACCCTCATATAACTAAAATTTGCTGTTCATTCGGCAATGTTTCCCGTCCTCGGGCACTCATAATCATTAAGCTATGTTCCTCGGGTGAAGGCAAAACGCAGGAACTTAAGACGCCTTCTCTATTCCGGAGTAGCGACCAGTTTGCCCTTAATGAAATAGTCTATTTACACTTTCTTCGATAAATGTTACTACGGGCAAAGGGAGCCCCAAGGTACTGGTCCAGAGACTACCTCTACCAGCTTGCCCCCCATTTGTGGTTGGGTTCGGGGGGTAGTGGTTTGAATACCACTTGTTCTCCCAACAATTATGGAATCCGAATGGTCGTACATTGTTCTCGATTGTCCCATCCATTCCGTCGAACTAAATTCTGAAACAAGTTTTCTGAATATCTCCATAAAACATTTGTATTTTGCGTAGGAACTTATCGATAAGATCGCCAAAATGGAACAGGAAAAAGAGAAGGACGTGATCATCGATTGGAAGCACCACAAGCTCCTCATCGGGCAGAAAGGAGAAGCCATCCGTGACACCAAAGAGAAATTCAGCCAAGTCCTAATCACCTTCCCACCTCAAGGTTCGTCTGTTCCCTATAAGCTTTAGAATGGTCAGTTATACACATTGTTTGTACTCGTATTTGTGTTGTTTCGAAAATTGAAGAAGATATAGAAACTTAATTTACATGAAGAACTGGTGTTTAACTCCTTACGTTCCTAAAGTTGAATACAATTTACTTGCAGAGGATAAGAGTGACATCGTGAAACTCCGTGGTCCGAAAGACGAGGTTGACAAATGCCACAAATATTTGATGAAGAAAGTGAAAGAACTCGATGAAAACAACCACAAAATTCAAATCCCTGCCTACCAGTGTGGCAAGTACATCATCGGCAAAAGGGGAGCCACTATCCAAAAGGTACCAAACATCACTGTTCAATTGTGATTGCATTTTCGAGGGTCATGCGGATTGAGGATGCACGATGTTTCTCAAAATTTAATGAATCCGACTTTATCGTTTTGTGTTTGCCCCTCAGCTACGTGAAGAAACCAACACAATCATTGACATGCCCAACGAGAACAGCGGCAATGATACTATCACCATCACTGGTAAAAAGGAGAACATCGAGAAAGCCAAAGAACTTATCATGAAAATTCAAAATGAACAGGTAACCTACAATTTGATCTGTTTACAAATTTAAACTTGTTATCTAGAAAATAAAACAATAATTTTAATCAATCATGTACAAATCGTGAAGAATTTCTTCCTCCTTCTTACGTAGAATTCATCAATATAATGTTTCTCTCTTTTAAAATTTTACAATCGAAGTGGATAGCTTTTACTTTCTAATAACTAGCTGTTATCTAATATTCCATAATTCTCTGTTTGCTCTCAAAGAAGTTCAACAAGGTAAGCGTTTATATCTCGGTACTTGATCGTTCAGATGTTTGATATTAAGATCAGAGTTCAATAACTAAGATTCTTTCAATATTAATTATTCAGAGTGTATTATTAAGATTCTGCTTCCAAACATATTAATCTACTTTCAATTGTTCTTTTCACTTCGTCAATTTTTAAAATAATGATAATAGAACGGTTCGATTCTCACAATGTTAGTTCGTGCGAAATGATAGATATTTTGACTTACCTCTTCTTTCTGTTTCATAAACTGTGCAGTCGTCGAAATAATATATTTTGTAGCAATTTATAGTTAGTCTTTTAATAAATGCTGACCTGCTGCCACACCGTATGATATCAATTATAACTTGGCTTCTCCACGTGTGAAAGAGTAGACATTTCTTTTGAAAATTTAGTACTCTCTGCCTGCCTAGTTTTACTAGTGGAGTATCTTCGTTGCGCCCATAATTAGTGTGCGTGGCAAATCAAATTCGGCTCAACATAAAACTAATTGGAATAATGAAATTAACAACCAATCCCTTGAAGAAATAGAAAATTTGAAAAGAAAGATTATAAAGTTTTGTTGTCCGAAAAAAAAAAAAAAACTTTCTATGTCAACCGATGCCGCCTATTAGTGCTTTTTTAATTTCATACATCGGTTTTGAAGGCCTCACATTTGTTAGGATCCCAAAAACATTCCTAGGTATAATATTTGAGTACTTTAAGATAACATACAATATCATTACATATTATGTTATTATAACGTTTGAAAAATAAGACTGTGGGGCTTATATGTTGGTAATACTTAGCTGTAGAAATCCTGATAATGTGAATCATGTTTTGTAAATGTTGGATCCTAACATTTTTCAAGTGTTTCATCTTGCCCCCTTCATTTTATAGACCAATATTGTCACCGATGACGTGTCCATTCCTCCGAAGATGTACAACTCCTTGATTGGTGCTGGTGGCAGACTCATTAGATCCATCACAGATGATTGTGGAGGAGTGAGCATCAAATTCCCATCGTCTGAAAGCCAGAGCGATAAGGTATGGACAGTTGGAATGATCAAATACTCAAATTCTGAAGCCTTACATGTTAGGTGTTGCTGTGTACCGTTTCTGATGCAGATAACGAAGTTGAGGAACGAAAGCGTGCTGAGTTCTTGGATGGGGGTGACCACACTAAGGTGAAGGTCCTCCATCCAGTAGTTTTGACGCTTCCTAATTCTAGGGTGGAAAAGCAATTAATAGCTTCAAGTGGAATCACCTGACCGAATTCTCATCCTCCCTTAGGAGCATGTGCCATGACTTTCACATGACACTAGATACACAACTCATCCCCCCACCTTGCCACCGAACGAGCAGCTACCAGAAGCAACCTCTCGCCCTATACCTCAGCACCATCTGTTGCCCTATTCAATAGTATAGTAGGCGCCGGGGCAACAGATGTCGCAAAAGTGGCAATCGCTTCCTTTCTCATTACTGATAACAGTTCTGTATTTTTTCTATTGTGATTCGTTTTCGCTGTAATAATTCGAACTTGATTTTTATTGTGTAATTCTTTTCATTGAGGTGTAACGTAAATTTTTCAGTTTTTTTCTCTTTTACCTAAATCAGTATTTGTTCCTTCATTTCGTTAAAATAAAAGCTATCTTCCATAATATCATAAATTATCTAAGTCGGTATCTACTCATTCCCTGATTTTGTTGAAATAAAACTAGGTGTTTTTCATAGTACCATAAGTTACCTAAGTCGGTATTCTTTCCTTTATTTTGTCAAAATAAAAACCATCTTTCGTATAATAGGTTATCCACTACTCTTTCCCTTATTATTGTAATTTCAAGTTTATATGATATATGCATCATTTACCACAATGACTCAAGTCATTTTCAAGAAACAAATTTCGTTCTTATGCCAAAAAACCCGTCTGAGCAAAAGAAAGGATGAGTTTCGCCCCAATCGAAAAATAATTACGATTACTCCAAATTAAAAATTTCGTTTTTCAAAAACCCCTCTTTTTTTAGCATCCTCAACGCAATTATAACACGTTTTAAGGCGGCTGTCCAGCACCCAGTGTTCTAAATTATTAAAAAATTTGAATGGTCCCAAAGCTTGACGGTATTTTTTTTTTTTTTTTTTTTTTTTTTTTTTTTTTTGGCTCTGTGACAGGTGTGTTTGAAAAGATCTTTCCACCAGTTAGTTGCAAACCTACCTCTTCCTTGAGTTGGGAGAATACAAAGACGAAAGCGGTTCTTGCGATTAAACTTTAATAATAATTGACAAATAAATTGAACTAGGTAGAGTGCGATCGGTCGGATGCAAAAAGTCGGATGGAAACAAAAACAAGATAACGATGGCGAAAGGAGAAGGAGGATTGTTATCACTCGAATACTTGGTCAGTTGGTCGGTAGGCTGCGCTAGCTACCACCATTCTGTTTGCAAGATGGGGGGATGAGTTGTGTATCTAGTGTCATGTGTGACTTTCGCGTCGCTATACAGTGTTTCCACCTATGTATTTTAGGTTGTAACTATTTGTGCGCATAGAGCACACACGTTCATAGATTGGAAAATGCGTCAACCTACGCGGGCTGGTAAAGAAAGTTAAAGTGGACTGTATAAATGAGGAAACCACGGATTATGACAATGAATTATGGATCACTCCCCAGACGACGTTCCGCAGTATGTTTCCCCAGGCCTGGGGGAGGTCCTTCCTGTCCTGGAAGAGCCATTGAAGGAGGGAACCGACCCAACAAACACGCCAATATTCACAATCCGTGATATATAATATAAAATGCGCTTTTATAAAATTACTACGACTTGAAAAATAGCAAGTAAAGAAGGGGAAATTACTTTAAATAAGTAAATTTCGGATGAATTTAGTAAAGGGTTGCGAGAGCGCATAAAGTAGTTCGTGGAATCACGGAGGAGACAAAACGAGTGAGAGACGTGAGACTGTCCGATTGATTCCTTACTTGAACCTAGGTAGCAGCACCTCTCGGGTCACTTCATTGATGGCTCAAACACTATTCAAGTATAAAATATGTGGGGAAGACCTGATTATCTTGAAGAGCAGAAGGTTAAAGTCTGAAATCCACAATTTGTACAGAATTAAACAGTCTCGCTTGGTCTAAACATGAACTTGCATGTCACCCCGCGGCCACAATACACAAAAGTATGGTTACCACTTCATACCGTTAGTACTTTCCAAAAGTTGTTCTTGTAAGAACTTCTTCGTTTCATTGTGGAAATTACTCCAGAAGGTATTCACGAACGTTTAGTTTCAGGTAATTTCTCGATGTTGTAAGTATTTGGCTTTAAAAACTAATAGTTGAAAAGTAAGCAGCTAGGAAAAGATATGATTACTGGTTTCAGTATACTTGATGAATTTAGAAGCATTTTTTATTGAACTTAATGCCGAATTCAAATATCAAATGACCATCTGTCTTGATTATCGGTCTATCTTCGTAGGTCGTTTTGAGAGGGACGAAGGAAGATGTGAAGAAAGCGATCAAGATGCTGTTGGAACAAGTGAACGAACACGAACAAAACAGCTTCACCGCTCAAGTGCGGGCTAATCCAGCGCATCACAAATATCTTATTGGAAAGTACGGAGCTAATATCAACAGGGTGAGTAAACTTTTGTTTTCTAATTAAGCAATTAAAGAGTCATATACATTGATGTCTTGCTGAATGGACCTGTGAAAGGGAATGTTTGATCAACATAAACTATCCTACTAGTCTATAAACTATAAACTTATCCGAAGTAGTCTCTCCCCCCTTCAATAGACGAAGCGATGCGGTAAAACACTCCCCTTCCTCTTTCCATAAAAAAAAAAAAAAAAAAAAAACTAGGCGTTGGGATTTGTCAAACTATATAACACTTGTTACTGTTCATCACATACTCGGAATTTGTGAAAAGACAGTGTGGAAGCTGGTCTTAAAATGCTAGACGAAGCGTTGCTGTAGCTTGAGGATGGCGATATTAGAGCTATGTGTGTTTCAGAGGAGGGGGGCTTAAAATATTGGGAGCAAGGAAGTTACCTACTCAAAACTCACTGATACCACTAGGATCTATTGTGACGCTGTCCCCATTTTAATTCATAACCTTTTTAATAACCTCTTCGTTCACAAAGTGTAGGAGGTTTTCAGGTGTTTCCAAGGCAATATCAGAGGGTGTTAGGGCACCCTTCCCGAAATGCCGGAATCTAGTTGATGCAACAGCAGGAAAATTACAAAGTATGTGTTCTGCTGTTTCCGCCTCTTCGCAGCAGAGCCGGCATTCTACTGTCCTGGCCTTACCAATTTTGTTTAGGTGATACCTTAGGGGGCAGTGGCCAGTAAGAAGACCCACAAGTTTGCGAAGGTCTTTGCGCCTCAACGATAGAAGGGCTTTTGCGCGTTCCTTGAGATTGTAAGAAACCGCTTGGCTTGCCTCTGCTTAGGAGTGTTGTGCCAGTATTCTGTACGTGTTTTGTCCTCCCATTTCTGAACCTGTTGAGTTATATAACTCTTGGTAACTCCTAGTTGGGGTTCAGGTCCAATTGGGTTGGACTCTGATCCCTTTTTAGCAAGGCGATCAGCTTCCTCGTTGCCCTCTATTCCCTCATGACCCAGTACCATAGCAGCATGAGTTTGTTGCCCTGGGCCGCTGCCTTGAGGGAGTTTAGGCAACTCCAAGTCAGCTTTGAAGTTACCGAGAAGGCAGAAATAGCCTTTAGTGCAAAGCACGATATACTTCCTAACTAAATAAGTCAGAAGAGGTTCCGGAGTACAAAGTGAACTCCACATTTCAAACAATTCTAGAATCTTTTTCCATAGTAGATACCTTCTTAGCTCAAAAAGAAGCATGTGCAGCTACAAATTAAGAATGACGTGTAGAAATCTGATCGCAATTGACCAAATATTGGGAGCGGGACGTTATTTTTAAGCCCCTGCTTTGGGTCCACGAGTATTGTTAATTGATTGTTATCCCAGCCCTGGTATCGAAGGAATTTAGATAATACGTTGCTGACGTTAATACGTGAATGTTTCAGATCAGGGAAAGCACTGGAACACGAATTATCTTCCCATCCGACAAAGACGACGACAAAGAACTGATCGTGATTCAAGGCAAACAAGAAGGGGTAGAGCAGGCAAAGGCAGAACTCCTTGCAGCAATAGCCAAAATGGTTAGTTCTCTGTGATTATCATAGGGAATGGCCGACCGATATAACTCATCACTTCCGGGAGATTATTGATTATATTACTCTCATAACGTCCTTTTTGATAAATGAACAGCACTTTGAAATGTGTTTGTGTATGTTAATATTTTATTAAAATATTAAATTTCAATTAATGCAATATTGGACAACGAGCTGTTATCCATTCTTTGAAGTTTTATGGTTTGTATTTGCTGACAGGACAACGTGAAGGAAGTAAAAATTACAGTTGACCAGAGACACCATAAGCACTTTGTGGCGCGCCGCTGCGAAGTCCTCCACCAAATTGAAGATGAATTCGCAGGCGTGACTATTTCTTTCCCAAGGTCTGGAGAGATTTCGGATCAAGTTGACATCAAGGGAACCCCCGACCTCATTGAACCCGTCTGTCAAAGGATATACGATATCGTCAAGGATTTAGAAGAACGGGTGACCATCAACTGTGAGATTCCTCAGCAGCACCATAGAGCTGTTATGGGCACTCGAGGCTCCAAAGTTCAAGACATCGAGTTTAGATTCGACGTCAAGATTAAATTCCCTGATCGTAACCGAAGTAAGAGTCACACTTAAGCCATGAAAAGCTGAGAGATAATCTTGTAATTCTACTGATTCTAAGCTGAGAGATAGTCTTGTAATTCTACTCGGAAAAACTAATAATATGGGTGCAAATTGAATAAGTACATTTTGTGAATATGGTTGGAAGCTCTTAACAATCACTGTGCCAAACACAGAAATACTTCATCCTTAAATCAAATGGGAGTCACTGATATCTTTCAGAGAGTCTTGAATTATGGCTCTGAAAAGTATTCATATGCTAAAGTTCGTTATTAAGCTTAATCGAATTGATAGAGTGAAAAGCAGCTGCTTAACTCTTTTAACTCCTCAGTATGTTGATACACATTGATGAGTAACGTATGCACTGCAGAGACGTCCCTATGTCTGGTTTGTGTTTCGCCAGAATAGCAAATAGATCATGGTCTTACTGAATAGGTGAACAACATGAATGTGTTAAGCAACTCCACCCTCTATCATTACATTTGAGTATACTGAGAACAGTTTCACCGGGAAATATGTTTGAGCAAAATAATAACTTGATTGGACAAACAAAAATCATATCAACCGGTTGTGAATGGTGTTACATTTACTACTTAATAGTTCAGTTAAATTCCCCTCTCCTTCATGTCTCCTCTCGCAAGAGATCTTTCATCGAAATATCTCCGGTTTTTAAAATATCGGAATCTAAAACTTTCAAGAATCGTTGGTAAAAACGTTAAAAAACATAATATGAAATGATATTATCATTTCTAATGCTGTGATTTGGTAACATTCAAATACGGCTGGAAAGTTCGAATAGCTCCCACGTTTCTTGTATCTAGGTACATCTGATTTCATCCTATTTATCAATTTATGACAAATCTTGAGTCCTGAAGTTGTAGTATTACTCCTTAGTAGCTATACTATTGCAAACAAAACATAGTATCAGGAAACTCTTTATCCAAAGCAGTGACGTTCTTTTCTTTTATGTCAAAATGGAATTGACTTCAAGTGATAGAACTTGGCATTCCCAGCTGAACCAGTATTGGTAAATTACTACATACATCTTTTGGTAGACTAATATTTGAGAACTATTAATTACAACGAAACCGAACAGCTTCCTCTTGCGTTTTCATATTAAAACATCGGATGGAAGTCATTTCAGATGACATGCCAATAACACACAGGGTATGAATGCAAAATGGTTGCATCAATTGGCATCAACTATAACTTGAATTTTTCACCCATTCGGTTCATTTTAGTGTAATATTGGTAAGGAATAGGAACTATTTAGTGCAACCTGCACGCAAGTTCAAACTATCTTATCAATATCCCTTTCCCTACTCTCTCCTGTTGAAATATTATCGTTTGAATGATGTTCGAGTTGTATGAATCCAGAGCGTGGAATACATTCAGTTCTGTTTTCTGTAGGTGACGAAAGTCAACCCAACGAGGGCACTCCTGAAACCGAGCAGCTGGTGAATGGCGAATCGACCGAACCGAAACCCTGTGACATCATCCGAATCACAGGGAAACCAGAAAACTGTGAACAGGCAGCTCAAGCTCTCAAGGATAGCGTCCCTATTCTTTACGAGGTGAATAATTTGCCATTACATAACTCGTGGGAACAACAGAATTATGTACATTACCATTATATCGTCCCATTTGCTATCTTGTATTATTTGGACCAATTTGACTCATGTTTATGTGGTTGCACCGCATTCTGATCTTGTACATAACTGAGGATCCATTCCGCTTACCACTGCACATCTGCTTACATCTATTGTGTTCCTGCAATGTTTTGTTGATGCTTGTTTGCTAATCCGTATTGATCGTTTTCTCACAGATGGCGGTACCAACTGAGTATCACAGGGGCATCATTGGACAAAAAGGACAGAACGTGCGTGACATCATGAACGCATACGACGTCCACATCGAAGTACCTTCGCAAAGTCAGGAAGAAGATATTATTAAAGTGAGTGAAACGTTGATGATCTGTTGTTTTTCCTTTCTTAAATTGGATTCTGTTTGTAAATATATCTCAAATATGGGTTTCTTCCTTAGATTCGCGGAGCCCCTTCAGCTGTTGAAGAAGCCAAAGTGGGCATCCTAGCTGAAATGAAGAAAATTGATGAAGAAAAAGAAGATCGCAAACTCAAGTCCTTCAAACTTTCAGTACGTTTTATGTGTTAGATGAATTTGAAAAATGTAGGAATGATGTCAAAATGAGTAGAATAAAAGACCACTGGCACTGGCATTTCCAGATTATGTCATTGATACTTGGTCGTTATTGACTGCTGGGAATTCTGCCCAAGGAATCAGATCAAGGTCATGCTACTGGATTGTCTTGGTTCAACAATCGATTAGTCATTTTAGGTTTGCCTAAGTAAGATATTGTGATCTCGGAACAACTAAAGGTAATGTTACGTTTTACAGCTGGAAGTTGACCCAGACTTCCATCCCAAGATCATTGGGAAACGTGGAGCGAATGTTTCTAAGATTAGGGACAAATATGGAGTCCAGATCAACTTCCCACGCCGCGGAGACCCAGATGAGGCAGTAATCACTATACAGGGCTATGAAGATAATGCCACAGCAGCCCGTGACGAAATACTCTCCATGGTTGAGGAATACGTGAGTCCTTTTTTTCCATTTACCTGTAATTGAATGTTGAAAATATTTTTTTATGTGGATCCTTTGAGTTGAAAATGGTTGGCAGATTTGTCAAGACCATGCGAACATGATGTTAGCCTGGTTCCAAGTTGTTGGTTAGAATTTAGGTGCAAGAATGTAGATGTGAGCTGTATCATCTGAAGTTAGTTCGAAATCTGTTCTCTGGAACTGCTTGCTACTTTAAAACAGGAGGATTTACGTGAAGATGTTTCTTTTGTGGCCAGCAAGTTGTTGGGGGTAGTTGTAATAAAAGCAACTATGTGATTGTCAGAGAGAAATTAGAAGACCTTCCATTTAAAAAAAAAAAAAAAAAAACAGCCCATTTAATCGGTTGAACAAGTTAGGATTTCTTGCAGTTTCTACAATAATTTGTAGCGTTTCTTAATTGGGCAGTTTTTGTCAAATCATTCAATTCTTTTCATGATTTCCTCTTATTTATATATATTCTTTTTTTTTTCAATTGCAGAATCAACTATCGAAAGACGAATTCGAGATCGATTCTAGGGTGCACTCAAGGCTGATTGGCTCTCGTGGCTGGTCCATTCGAAAAATCATGGACGAATTTGGCGTTGAGATCAGGTTCCCCAAAACTGGAGCATCCAACCCCAACCTTGTCACTGTCATTGGCTCCGAGGAGGCCGTCTTCAATGCCAAAGACCACCTTCTCAACCTCGAAGAGGAATATGTGAGTTTCAAACTTTAATTCGACATTGATAAACCAATGAATTTGATTTGCTTTAGTAGTTTCTCCTGTGCGTTTTGTTTCCTTACTACTAAACGTGAAAAACCTGGGGCTGGTAGTGAGGGAGGGGGAGGGATATCCTTTGTCATCATGCAAGAAGTAAGTAACGCGAGTAAATCTTAAGCAGTTGAAGTAGTGAAATCCTTGGGGTTTGGATAATTTAGCCTCAGAATGAACTTAATTTCTAGTCGCAGGATACAACGACGCAATTGGAATAAAATTATCAGACCATTTTGCATATATATGATGTGAGGTTTCTACGGAAAGTGTCTCTGACAAAACCTTGTACGGCAATCTGGAGTTCCTTTCCCTAATGGCTCGGTATTGGTCACTCTGCGATTGAAATTATTGAAATAACAACACTCGAACTTGTGGCAGGTGCAATCTCGGACACTGATCATTAATAAATTTGTAACCTTTTTTTTCAAATATTTTATATATAAAAATTTTGTTGAATTATTAGCTCCGATGTTATAAAAATGTCACAATTCAGGGTTGCGCGCTCCAATAGCCGAAACAGAGTTTGGGAGGGGTCCACAGCTTCCAAAAATTTAGGAGCAATCTAATTTACTCAATATTTTGGGATTTGCCAGAATGAATTTGATTTGGAAAATTTTTCGATTTTCCAATTTAACCATGGCAACTGAGTTGTGTGTGCACTCGCTCTATCGCTAACACGCACACACGCTACGCACGGTGTGAAATACAATCGGTTTGATTATTCCTCGCCACAAAAGCACAATTGTTTACAACTGTTCTCAAGGTTATTGAAGTTGTCCAAGTCTGTTGGAGTCAAAATTGTATCTCGAGTGTTTGCAAGGTTAGTCAGAGCGATGTTGTCACTACTTATCGACGAAATAATCCTTCCTTATCATAACCTTACATCCATGTTTTGATTTGGCCGCCATTTTCCGTAAGCGAAGTTTACTTGAGTTATAAATTACGCTCACTCGAACATCTCAATCAGAGTAGGTTGCCCTGACGTCAACTTAGCGTCTACACGGCAATTATCACTCGCATTTGTATTGTCCCCCAAAAAAATTCGTTTTTGTTGGAAAATTAGTTGGTTTTAAATTTCTATTTTACGCTTAGTACTGATTCGGATAATGGGTGCTACTGTCGGCATCTATCGGCATTCTACTGTACTCAGTACAACCTGTACTCTACGATACTCGTACATGTATTTCCTTATATTAATGTACTACAAATGTGGAGATAAATGCAAAAATGCAGAGAAAACTGTATGCACTACAGAATAATAAGAAACTTTCCTCATTGATCCAGGGAAATTTCGATCGCCAGTGGCTAACAGGTAGTATTTGAAAGCAGTTTTGAGGTTGTCGTTGTCAATCAGATCGCCGCAATGTAAACTGATCAATTCGACCCATTCGGCTTCCATCATAAATATTGCATAATAAATGGTACAAAATAAAATTGAAAAAAACAGAGACGATTGATTGGAGGTTAAAAGAGTTAGGAGAATCTCAGGCAAAGAGGGCTATGATGGTTCTGAATGCACTCTAGCGGGATTTCGTCCAACCATTTCTTCTACCCACCTTCCCTGTCCATTCCCGCGTATCGGCTACGTAGCCTTTTAGGAGTTCACTCCAGTAACCACATTACTACATCACTAGCTTACTGATATCAAAACAAAAACAATAATAAATCAAAATAACGCGAATGTTGGCACCATAACATCGGGAATGGTTTGAGCTACGGGCCTGGGGAAGAGCTCATTCGATTCCTCGTGGAGTGTTCTTCAAAAAGAGTCCAAATTTAGGCCGCCTTGACTTTTTTTTTTTTTTTTTAGGTTTTTAGGGATTTTACGAAACTTTGACAACCCTTAAAGGGCACTTTAAATTAAGTGAGATAGCTGGCTCAAGAATTGGGGCGTCGTTTTTCAAGAGCGATTACAAAGGTTTATTATTGAATAATAAACCAAAAGTTTTCTGCCGGAAAGTGGACCTTTGAAATAGAAGATTTTACTTTCCCAACGTTTTTGGGTTGAGATGTCAGGGCCCAATGATGATCCATATTTTGAAATATCCCTAGCAGGATTTTTTTGCTGCAATGTTTTATTTTGTGTATCATAAATCCAATTCTTTGTTCCCTGTGTTTGAACAGCTGCAGGACGTCGTGGACAACGACCTGCGCGAGAGGCCAGCGACCACCATCTGGGGCGCGGCTGGCGTCGGCGGTGCCCAGGGCGGCGAAGCTCCTCATCGAAACCCGGCGGGTTTCGTCGTCAAAGGCGCTCCCTGGGAGCACAACCCGTCGCACAACAACCCACCGCCGGCTCATCAGCCGCCACCGCAGGCGCAGGCCGCATCTCAGAAGGCACCAGACACCGCCTCAACTCAGGACTTCCCTTCATTCGGTTCCACCACTTCTGCGGCTCCGGCCCCTTCATGGGGTCCACGTCGTTAATGTGGCGCAATTGGATCCATCACAGTGGTAACACACGAACGCGATTTTTGTTGCAGCCCCCCCCCCCCCCCCACCACCATTTTCGAATCATGCTGTTACATTGTCAAAATCCATCACACAATTGGTAAATCCTCCCTCATAAACCTACGTTTTGTTCATAATTGAATCCAGCAATATAAATAGTTTTAAAAAATCCAACAAAAATCGAAGTATTACCAAAAAAAAACTCAACATTAAAAAGTGGGTATTTTATACCTCAGGAGACCTTTCATCATATCTTCATAATATTTTCTTGAATGAAATTGATATTAATCAAATGACGCATTTCGTAAAATGCCTCAATATTCTTACAACCACGAGACAAAGCGATTGTTTTCTTCAGGTTTAATCGAACCCACTCAACCAAAAGCGTGTACAGTTGTTGAACGTTTTGTTAATTCCAAGTGTCGATGCGTCCCTCCCCTCTCAACTGCTTCAAATAATGAAACCGTCTCAAAATTAAATCGATCCCCTCATCAAGAAAGTTGAGCCTATATCTCAAATACCCAAGAACAACTATCAATTTCGGTTCGAACCTTTTATCCTTTAATTGATGATTTCAAAGAAGAAAAAAAAAACGCGTTTATAAATTGAGATAAAATGAAATCCCTCGGAAACACTTAGAACTTTTCCACTGCTTGCTGAATATAATATTCCTTTTCAGGCGACATGACCACGGCCAGTGAAACGGACTCTCTCTTTTTGAAAAGAAAAAAAAAGTAAAAATTAAATTAAAAAAACAAAAAAAAATCGGAGGTTATAAAACAAAGAAAATCATCGGAGACAGAATTAATTTTGTTGCTAGTTTCGGTGACCTAGTGTAAAGTTGCCAACCCCCGCCCCCTTTTTGACAATTAATTTATTTATTTTAATTCTATTTTTTGTTAGCCCTGAATCCCTCTTGAAATTTGTTCCATTTTGAAACAGGGCAACGAATTTTTTCAATGATGCATTTCGAATAGAATGTTTTATTTTTAATTTTTTATTTTATTTTTATATACGTGTAAGTCGTAGATATTGTTTGGTTTTTCCTTGTCCTCCTCCCGCCCTACTATGGTTTGTTGTTATTCATCAGGTTTTCCCCCACCATTACGACCTTCCTCAATCACCTCACCCGTATTTTATGTGCGTTTATAAACACGCTACGAATTTCGTTTCTCTAATCCAAAGATGAGACTGAACGTCATCTTGCATCTCAATCGAGAAACTTCAGTCCAACTGAAGCGATTTCAGCGTGTTTTATTCAGGGAATCGCTGTCTCCGTACACCCAACTATAAATTTTACTTTATCACATATTTTTGTTGTTCATCGTCCCGCGTTCCCACATTATCTTCTTTTCCCTCGATGTTCGTGGGATGAAACCTGTGCAATATGATTTTTTTTTGTACACGAATAATTGTCTTATACCACAGATATGTTGACCGACTTTACATTCATTCATTTAGCTCCAATTTTAACCTTTGTAAATGGGCCATAAATATGAGATTCATTTAGGTACCTATATCATTATGTAATTAACCTGTTTCTAATTTACCCATACTTACCAGCATACATCTTTACGACCTTATGTTTTACTGGAGTTTTTTGTTTTTGCTTTATTTCTCCTGAATAGCGTGTTTCATGTAAACGTTTATTGTTTATCTAATTTATTTGTTGTTTCATACAGATGTTTGATTGTTTGTTTATTCTATGAATCTATTTATCGACAAAAAAAAGTAAATGAATATTGAAAATTGTGCTGATGAAAAGAAAAAAAAGGACATGTTCAGGCTTGGTAATTTTTGTATCCCGCCATATGTGAACACAATTTTGAGGTACGAGAACTGAAAAATACGTGCCCTTAACAAAACAAAAAAAAAGAAGTTTTTTCGATTTGTAAAACAAAATATTACTTATTAACCCAATAATGTATTGAAAGACATGGATGTTGAAAGGTGGTTGATAATATTGTTAGCGTTTTTGAGTATGTTTAGCATTATGTAGTGGCATATTTTTTTGATTGTTTTTACCACTTGAGAAATGTTTGGAGGAAAAAAAAGATTATTACATAAAATTGGTGAATAAATCAGTTTATGGTCACCCAATGAAGAGAAAAAAAAAGAAGATGATATTTTTGTGTTGGTATCTTGAAAACTTCCCTGAGGCCTTGTATGCAGCGAGATGTGAGCTCGTCCAAGCGCAAGGGCTACCAATGTAACATCATGTTTACCAACAATAAAATCTTGGGTTCTTAGAAAATGCGAGTTGTCATTTGAGTTTTCCTTTCTAACGAATAAGTTGGCTCATCTTCACCTAACCTAACCTAAGGGGAAAGCACCAGTAGTGGACATGTTAAGAAAATCTTGTGTGATTGTGTGTCACCTACCTCATACATTTTTAGCTCTCACATTTTTTTTTTTTTTTTTTTTTTGGGTGTCTACACGTTCTTCAGACATTTTTAGTTGAGTTTAATCAAAGGAAACACCAATTTTATAAATGTTTGAAGAAATAGAGTCAAATTTTGTGGAATAACAGAAAACACCAGTAGTGGACTGCTAAAATTTTCTAGCGTTGATGTAGTGGACACGTAAATATGAACAAGACGACGTAAAATCTCGTTTAAAATAATGTATATATCTAATCGGTAGTAAAACAAAAATAATTCCATTCAACTGGACGAATGAAGTGAGCACCAGTAGAGAACAATTCATGTATAAGTAGAAGATAGCTCATGGACTAGTAATGGACATCTCTTGCACCAGTAGAGGACACCCCCGTCCGCATCACTTATTCATTTGAAAATCGTACCGAGAGCTTGTTCCAATACAAATGAACAAGTAGAAAATTAAGAAAATATCCTTTCGTGAAAAGGGAAGTTGCACCAGTAGTAATAGGGTAGGGATGTCTACTACCGGAGCATCCGTCATTTCTGTTGTACTAGAAATGGAGATGCTTTAAAAGCCCACTTTATCAATATTAACGAAGTTAGGCGACTGGAAAATCGTCAATTTAGTTACTGAAGTATATATTCAAACCAATGGGCACAAATATTTGAATATTATATGTGAAAATTGCTTAAAACATACTTTCTATTCCTTAGCATTTTGCACAGCGTCCTGCTCAAAATCACTCCACCCACAGACTGGTTGTTTTTAATGTCAAGTTATTATTTTTCATTTTGGCCCTAACGTTTTCTTTTGGTTCATCACGTTTGTTAGGCTATTACTTTAGTTAATCCAAAAAGTTCAAGTACCCTGCTCAACCCGAATCCTCATTCTACAACCTTTTTTCCGAAGTGTCCACTATTGTTGCTTTTCCCTTAATTTCTAGGAAAAGTAAAGAAAACATTACATTGCAGGAATAACTCATTTTATTACAACTTATTTAACACACCTGTCCTAATCAAATACAATAAAAGTAGAGCTCAGAAAAGCAAACAAAATACTTCTTGCTTTCTATAACAAACGTTCTTTGTTATTACTTTATTATACTACTGTATTATCTTTATTATTGATTTCATGTCATGTTCTTTATTAATTTGACACTTGGGCTTGTTATTTTTTTATTTACTCCATTTTACGAGGCTGTACAACTGACAAGGTCAATCTCATGTCGTGCTCTACTGATTGAAGCTGCGACCTGTTCTTCGTTTCTATTTGGTTCATAGCCGAAAAAGATGCCTCACATAAGTAAAACGTTGAAAACGGCAACAATGCTCGCATTACTTTTAAAATTGCAGAATGCTCGTTTTTTAATGGCAAACAAAAAGCTGCTATATCAGGGCTTATTTTCTTTTGTAGTTTTTTTTTTTTTACTTTTCCTTTGCATCTTGAACGAGTTTTTCAAACTTCATCTTTAATATTTTTTATAATTCCTCTTCTTCGATTGTACTTAGGCCGGCATTGTCAGCCGTGCAAATAAAGCAAATGCAGATGTGTCAAGGGAAGGAAAATACTTTTAAAATTCGAGAAAAATAATAGTCGAACGTTTTAGACTGGATTTCGCCAAATATATAACCCAGCGTTAATGCCTGGTTAAAAGTTGGATGAAATCGGTCATTCATTGTGCTAGACAAGCCGTTAGGCATTTTTTCGTTCGCAACTATTTTAGTTTAAGTTGACTTATCCCAGTCAAATCCACGGCACACAGGTTGGGAAACACGGGCTTAGTTAGTTAGACGATCAACAAAATTTCGGAAATGTATTTCCTTTCAAGAGAGATTAATGGACAATCCATTCAGGGGTTGCTCATACAGTTATACTGTCGATTTTGTTGCATCTTTTTCTTTCCCAATAAGAACATTGTCTAGTTATGAAACATTTCAGATCCTCAAAATCTGGTCCTGATAAATTCTTGTACATAGTTTTGTTAACAAACCACTCTCTAATAATCCTCTGGAATTCTGAATTTGAAAGATATTTATAAATGTAATCATGCGAAAATCGGATATTGCATTCCAGCTTATCAGAATAAACGCTGCATGGATACCTCCCAGGAACAACTGCTCCCCCCGACAAGAAGGCACAACTGTTGCCATTTGCAGTTGATACAATCCTCTCTGTTGGAGATCCAAGATGCAACACGCAGCTATCGTTTGTTAATGGACCAAGATTGGATGAAGCTGAACGATCAAAATCCACATCAATCACTTTCTTTCCCAATCTCCGCCCTCAAATGCATGGATCCGATATGTTAACAATGAGATCCTTGTTATACCCGAAATCGGCATTCTACAGAAAAGGTTTGGCATTGAATTCTATGTATCTTTCTTTCGGTCACTAGGGATGGGTACCGATACCCAATATTTTACTGTTGACTATCGATATTTTTGTATCGATACTTTAATTCCGATATATCGAAATATTAGCAAATTTTCTCTCACTAGCTTAAAAAAATTGGTTTCAATATTTTTCTTTGGCAATGGAATCTGGCATGCTTCTGTTCTGTTCAAGTAGATCCGATTAGGTTTTTTCCAGTTAAATTTTGAAAAATTGATGTTGGAAACGATATTTATAAATATCGATGCTTTGCTTGATATTTGGAGTATCGATACCAACCTCACGATACAGTATTGGTACAAAATATCGATACTGATTTTGCAAACGCATTTGATCGGGTTCCACATTCATTGTTGTTAAGAAAGTTGGAGAGATTTGGATTCTGTGGGCCACTTCCGAGATGGTTTGCCAGTTACCTTGATGGACGTTGCTGATGATTAGGGTGAACTTGTTCTCATAAGAGGTTCCTTCTGGCGTCAGAAGGTATCACCTAGTGTTCCTCATATTCATCGAAGATTCCGTCTTTTCGACTAGGAGTACACCACCTTTTTGCGGACGATCTTTTTTCGGTGCAAACTCTGGAGGATTGTGCTGTTCAAAACAGCCTGGACAGATTGGTATGGTGCAGTGAAAAAAAATTGAATGTTAGAAATGTTTTGCTGCCACTTATGCAAGGGCCCATTGTGTTTTTAACCATACGTATTGCATTGAAGGCTCTTCCTCACAGAGTGTGGTGAGAGACCTGGGAAATAGCTCACTCAAATTTCACCACACATCGAGTCCATTAGAAGCAGGGCTATGCGAACGTTGGGGTTCCTCAATCCTGAGGAATTCCAGTGATTTTTCGTCACGTGGAAAACTAACTTTATGTTGCCCTAGTTCGTCCAATCTTGGAATACTGTGCATCAGTTTGGTCACCCATTTTGGAACTGGGAAGATGGAGGTGGAGCAGGTCCAGAGGAAGTTTCCTGAACAGTTTTGCCTCGTTCAAGTCTGGAGTATGGGAGGATTTTCATGTGGGTGAGGCGCTGAGGCTATGTAACTTGAGGCCCCTAAATCGTAGGCGAAGGTCAGATGCCTTGCTTTTGCATAAAGTGGTCTGGTGTGGTGGACTGCAAGCTTCTTTCCCGCATAAATTTCTTTGTTCCACCTCGAATTAAGGTTCCAACAGACCTTCCAGATCTCACCTGGATCAACAAAACTACCTTCTGCGGTCTCCTTTGAATCGTGGAGGAGGGAACAATCTAGAAGTGGACATCTTTAACATCACGGAAACTAAATTGAAAAAAAATCATAGATGAGTGCTTTGGTCAGTGAGATATGTTATTATTTTCTTTATTTAATCATGTTTGTGAAGCCTGGCGTGAAATAACTGAGTTAATACATTATTAGATTATATTGGGCTGATAAGACCGTGTTATAAAAAATAAAAACTTGTTCAACGATACCCAGCCTCAATAGAGGAGGAATTTTCCGAGGCTGCACCAACAGCATAAAAATGCCATTAATGGGAAAAGTCCTGAACTGTACATCATAAGAGTTTGGTGGATACAATGTCAGATGTGTATCAGCTACATACAATCCTGAAGAATCCGTCTGCAAGAGAGCCTTTCAAGCCACGACCCAGGGAAACTTGGGTAAGGAAGCAAGCCTGGATGACTGACATTAGAATGAAGCTAATAGACTGATCTAATCGAAGAGATCGTGCTTCTCCCTCAAGTTCCTGTAAGATTTTAAGGACCTAAATACATCTTGCTGGTTAACTGCAGAGGGACTAATATGAAGATAGTATCATTCAACTTTCCTCCGGTAGCTGCTTACGTCTAGGCAGTTTATTCGATTCAGAATGAACTACAGGTTACGTTAAATACCATTGATCGCACATAGGGCTAATACAGGAATAATTTTTGAAATGACGTACTTCCAAGATTCAGTCCTCTTTCTTTCTTCTTCTATAAGATTATTTTATAAGAATAATGTCAGTCTCTACATTCATCGGATTAGGCTATCTCAAAAGAATAGAGGATTCGCAATAAATCACAGGCTAGGTTTTTAAATTTTTTTGTTTTTTATTATTTGTAAAAAATAACAGATAAGTTAGAACCTCAACTTCTGGAAAAGCCACGCGTTTTTGCCAGCCTTGTACCTGTAACAAAATAATAGTCAATTAGTTATATTTTGAAACTGCAAGCCTTCTTTCCTATACAGGGTGTCCCTGGAGTAATGCACAATCCGATTCGTACGTGTTGTACAACTCATTTTCGAACAAAAATGCCTCCTAACAATTTTTTACCAGAGGCCTCGTTTCCGAGTTATTTAGTTACTTAATTTCAGTGGGAACGGTTGACGTAGTTGATATTTTTTTGGTTTTAGACCACGTATGCTCGTCACGTAATTTTTTATGAAGGTCTCAACGGTAGTCAATGGCTTCACAATAATGATGTCACACGCCAAAATGTCAGCTTTCCAACGGTGTTGTCGTTTTGTTTTTAAAAAAATATTTTTAGTTAAGGGAATGTTGTTTAACTGCAGAAAAACGTGTTTTCTGTTAAAATTGAGGGTTTTCCAAAATTCTCGTCAGAAAAAAGGTTGGAGGAGAGATGTACATAACTTTTCTAGCTGAATCGAATGGTGACAACGCCAGACCTCTCAAGTGACGATTTAAGTTAGTTTTGTCGGATGCATAAACCCGTTCGTTTGTGAACAGCGTCTACGTCATTTTTAAACTGTCCGGCCAAAGTCAAGATAATCGAAGAGCCAAGAGATTGTTTGTGTTCATTTACTATTGATTGCTACGAGTTGCATTCATCTTTTTGCTGACTCTATGGACCCTTATCAAACCAGGCTTCTGTATCATTACCAACTCTTCCCTTTCGCCTCTTTCCTAGCTGTATTTCCTTCAGCGAGCCTTTCCCTGTTGTATATTCCCATTCATCGTGGTGCGCTATAGCTATTGAACACAGCTGGTAGTAATAACCAAAACCTTAGTGACAAAAAGGATTTGAATATAGTTTACTAGATAAAAAAAAGGATCAGTGACATAAACCCATACTATAAACTCATACTATCCGACGTGTTTGCAAGGGTATGAGTTGTACACAGGAGTGTGACTCCCTTGCTGCTTCAGAAGTATTACCATTGGCAAAATCGTACACAAAAACCATGTCAACTCATCGCAATCAATCGTAAATTAACACAAACAATAGCCCCTTCGATTATCCTGACTTTGGCTGGGCAGCTTAGGAATGCCGTAGACGCTGTTCACAAACGAACGTTTTCATTCATTAAATTCATTTCCATTTTTTTGTATTATATCTCAACAATTTTGTTAAACATAAACTCTTTATATGAACTCGATTTAAACCCCAATATCTTACCATTATCCTACTCTGGATAACATGTTTGAGTCATCAAACATTTTACTAAAACTGAATTTGGTCAGAAACAACAAATTATCAACATTGCAACACTCAAGGCTACGGCCAAATCAGATTGGGGTTGATAATACACGGCGCACAAAGCAACCCCCCTTCAAGACCGGGGGTCGTGCGGGTCATTGCATATCCCGCCCCTGACCAAGACAACGCCTACTCCGTAGTTTTCCCAATTTTCAAACATTAGGTCTTTTCAAGTTATCCAGGGTGTCTGTACGTGGTGAGGGAATTTGAGTTGTTAAAATTAAAATTTCTATATCACTTATATCTTAAGGATAATTGAATTAATCAAACAGAACAGATAGAAAACGTGAAAAAGTTTCTTAAGTGTAACAGGGAATTGCAGGAGGCACTGGATAGTGCATTAAGCCTTTCCGGTGAATTCACCCATATGGTCTTAGTGGGCAAAATGGAAAGAAAAGAGTAGAGTTAACCAGAGATGTGCTTGACCATAGTCAAAAAAGCGTTTTTTGAAATCTATTGTAAAATTTATAAATGGAAGCAAGTATCTAGAATGGACCAACCGAACACAAACATCATATTTCACTGGTGTTAATCCATCTAGTCTCTGTGTGTGTGACATTCTGTTTAACTTGAATTCCGTACGTAGACTCCTCGGACTCCCTGAACTATACTGGTAGTTTTTGGTGCCAATCGAACAAACATACGGTAACTCTGAGTTACGTGTTCGGTATGAATTGCGATAGCTTCAACCAACACCTCAAGACACATAGTGTGACACTGGCAACATTTAAAGGCAACTGATTGAAGTAATAGTATGCGACAAATATTGCGGACGATCTTCGGAAAGTACCCACCACATTGATACATTTTTAATGTAGATTCAACATCAACTTCTCAATAAAAAGTTATTGAGAAACAAATATATGAAAAAAACCATTTCAATGTGGCATCTCTGTGTTTCCCAGACCCTAGTAAAGATCTGAGACTTTGAAAGGATGCAGACGAGCTTATTAGTAATAACATTAATAAAACGATTAATTAGATACAAATAGGTATTAAATTATTGAAACATCCTTTATGGCATAACAGGTTTTAATTAACTTGACCTCGCCAGGGTGAAAATGTTATTCAAAACAAGTCGCAATGATCGACTGATTTCTGCTGCAGCGGACTAGTCACCCAGTCGTTAGGATGTGGAAACTTATATAATACGCCCCAGCTAGACTTAGCACGTGGGTAAGTTGGGCCATTTAATTGCAAACCAGCGCCCTGCGATACATTAGAAGACCACATTAATGGCTGTCTTAGAGTTGGGTAGTAAGTGAGTGACCTTGTCTCAAAGAACTTCTCTTTCAGGTGAACTTGTCCCAAATGACCTGCAGAGAGAAGACCTGCAGTTCATCACAAGACGTTTGTGACAGCATGGCTAGGGGGTAGGAAAAGAGAACAGTAGATGATTGTCATTTACTGAATTCTGACAGATGACGAAGATAATAGAGTTGACGGTCATGCCACGAGATAGCGGTAGTGGTGGTGACTATCTCAGGATGGAGACAACGAACTGCAGGTCCCATTCATTCACAAAGTGAACTGCAGGTGTCGCATTCATCCATGGAGTGAACTGGTGAACTGTGGGGCGGCCTGCAGGTCGCACTCAATCACGGAGTGAACTTCTCCCACTGACCTTGTCTTTGGACTGAGTGACCTGCAGGTCGTCTACTCCCTCAGGTGACCTGGGTTTACACACCTCTAGGCTGTCTGAACATGGATCCGACTTTGTGCATTGTCGCTACCGTGTAGGCAAACATGATTAATATTTGACGAGAGGCAGTTGCCGCGCCAATGGGAACTTGTACAAATATTTGTCTATTTTATGATTTATTGCTTCCTTAAAAAAATAGCTTAAAATGAAACCCCATAAGTTTAGTTTAGTTGACTCGTCACGGCTTACGATAGTTCAAGCGAACCCACCTTTCCTCGAATTTGACTCTGAACTGGAACCTGTACTTCTTCTTCTTCATGGGGTCCTTGAGGTCTTTTGCCGTCAACTTGACGTCAGGAAGGACCTCAGGAGCGTGGTACCTCGTGGGCATGAGGTGGTTGTAGTTGATCACCTAAGGAAAACGTATCACTAGGTCATGACCAAATATGAGTGGACTACAACTACGGCAAAAAAGTTTTCAAAACTAAGCGACAGTCTGAATCTAATAACCAACGACAGGAAACTCATATAAATAAAATATATATTTAAAAAAACGTATCCTTAATACTTTTGAAAAAACCAACCATGAGGAAGCTCTTCTACGACTTCATGCTAATTTTTCATTAGATATATTCATTTAGCAAAAGCTGAATATGTTGGAGGTAGCAATGAACTTTAATTTCACTCATTTCATCAAGATCATTGGAATTGCCAGGGAGAGGTTTAAAATCAAAAAGCCACATTTTCTACTATGCTATAAGGTCGGCTACGCTCAATACTATTGTAATAGATTCATACAGAACAATGTTAACTTATCCAAAAATTATTTACAGGACAGTATTTACACGAATAAAAGAAAATCGTCTGTTGGAGACAGATCTCCTGATTTCACACTAACATGACTTGATCAATCGGAATCCATTACCGCTTTTGGTTACAATGGTTAATATTAGAAATAATTAATATACATTTCTCAGATTATTTAAACTACGGTTTGCTCACCTTGAGGAAAGGCTTGATCTTGGAGCGTTTGTTGAATTTGGTTTTCGACATCCTCTTGTGGACTTTGCGAGGGTACCTGTCAATGCCAGCGATGATGGCTTGACCGAACTGCTTCTCGGTCGTACCCTCATCAAAGGTCTTGACGACGACAGCCTTCCTTCCAGCGTAGCGCCCGTTCAGAACGAGCACCACCTTGCTTGCTTTCATAATCTTCCCAGTTTTACGCGCCTGCATCTTCTGTAAATTGGAGGTAAACGATAGGAGCACAAAATATTTTATTGCCGCCATACTGAAGTATACGACAAACGTTAGAACATTTTAGCATCACACTATATAAAGACGAGCTTATCAGAGTATATCGACGTTTCAGGGGGTGGTAACGCTGGGCGGGTGGAATTCTCGCCCCGTCTCCCAGGACAACCGACCTGCTCCCCCCTCCCCACGACCACGCCAGTGAAGGGGAGTCCTCTCCTCGGGGATTTGGGATATACGATTTTTTGACTTTGCATATTGTTATTATACTCCCTCATTGTGTTATTCACCTATTTCTTTTTAACCTGCGTAGCAGGGCCATTAAACTAGTAATATATAAGATTAGCTGGCTACCCGGGCTCATATGTATTATTGCTCTCTCAAGCACCACGACTTTCTCCCAATCACTCTTCCATGGTATCAAAGAAGATGCGTATCAAACCTCAGCGCTAGAACATCAACAGGATTGAAGTTGGCACTCACTGGTCAAATCAGTACAGAAACCCACATTTTCTCAGTTTCAGCACGTTAAGGAGAACAGAGGAGCATTATTCAGCTTCATCGCTCACCCAGCTGATTTGATATCCTCCCAATCCCTCCCCTTCATCTAATGAGACTGTATGTCAAGTTTTAGCGCTCAAATATGACAGGGAGAGAAATTATCTGTAACTCTAAAAAAAATCACACACACCCCCCCCCCCCCCCCCGACAAATTAACCAACCAGTTGTCTCAAGCAGCACAGTAGGTAGATAAGGAAACAACCGAGTCATTATCTCAAGATAAATTATATTCTCTTAACATCATCTCGTTATTATAAATTTGTACGTACAGAGATCAAATACAAATTTTACATTTATTTATCTGGGGAGACTTCCTCAGCTGACAATGGAGGGAAATCAACCAAACCTTCCACACTCTTTTGCTGAAGGTATTGTTTGGTAGGGATTAGAAAGACGGCTATAAAACTCTCCCACGAATGCCAACAGACGGTTTACAGTTTCCCCACAACAGCAAACCTTGTCTCAGCCTAGATCCAAATAAGCCGCGGTAAGTGTTGAAGATACTCGTACAGGAGATAAAGGGTAAGAGGGACGACAGAGTAGAAATACCATTCCCTCCAGGTTCTTGGCAAGGGTACGCACATGTACCTTTCATGTAGTTGGTTCTTCCAATATTAAACACAATAGCGAAATTATTTCCGTGAGCTCCAAACTCGAGTCATTATACCACCGAAGCGAAATTAGGGAAGAGGTCCAAACCTTCCGAATATTTTCTTTTCATATTTACAAAACCAGCCAGAACATACCTAGCTAGGGCTCTTTGCAATATGTGGTCTGTCAGATGACCGCTCGAATATCCTAGCGATCATCTACCATCATAGCGATACAATTCGATGATATGCAACGTTTCTCTGCTCCAAATGGCTCTATCCGTGCTACCCTTCAGCTTCATGTCTAGTTCCAGTATACATGAGCAATGAAGAAAGTTATAGAATTCAGATCCTAATATTTTTAAAACCAAAATGAAAATCTCTAGCGCGGGAGGTGAACAAAAAGCAATAATATCCATCCACAGGCAAACGTTGTTTTCTAATGAAAATTCAGATGAATGTGCAAAGATAGCGAGCCTTGCCTGGAACGGTGTGGTCACAGAACCAGTTTTACGTGACAGTGCCGACGGCTGTGGCCAGTCCATGGCGTGTGGGACCGTGAGAGACCTGCGTTTTTCGATACCCGCGTTATAAACGCTGACGCAGTCTCTTACTCCTCCATGGACTGGCCTACCATCTCCCGGCATGCTGCCCAAGCCAAACAAACAAAATACGACAGAGCCGCTGAAGACCTGAGAGGGTCTTTCACGCCACTCGTCGCTTCATGCGATGGCGCATTACATAAAGAGTATGAAGCCTTTCTCAAAAACGTTTCCTTACGCTTCTCCAACAAGTGGTCGAAATCCTACTCCCAGGTGATGATTTGGGCACGAGTGAAAACTCAATTCTCAGTTCATCGAGCAGTTTCCATGAGGCTAAGGGGCCCGAGGAAACACGTACGAGGACTTGGACTGGAGCAGCAATTTAGCTACCAGAAGAATGAAATCTCACACACACACACACACAGTTAGGAAAAAATAAAATCAGATTAGTTTGGCAAAGTAATTTGAACCTTTGCCACAAATCAATTTTAATATTTTTGGCATCGCAATTTAAACTGTTGGCGACTCAATTTCAACTTCAGCATACCAATTCCAGCTTTTGGCATATCAATTTATACTTTTCACAACCCCAACTAATCCAATATTCCGCCACATATAATGATCAATAAACGTGGTTTCCTGATTATTCAAAGGATGAGCTAAACATTACCCTCAATTCAACTCCACTTTCGGTTAATGAATTCCATTGATCGTGCGTTTGAAAAGCCGACTCAGGCGTGCCCTCAAATCGTGAACATGAATCGCTTCAAGTACCACAGTACTCAATTCCCCTGAATGAATTTCCTTCAATTCTTGGGATAATTTGCAGGATAGGATACACGAGTATATCCTTATAATGGTTACTCAGGTTCATAACAACAAGTAGATATCAAGCAATTCAGAAATTGTTGCATACCAGTTACTATTTTTCTACCCTCTCAATCCCGATATCACCAGATTGTCCTATTGTTAATGTTAATTCAGTTATCTACGAGAAAAATGATTGCTATAAATCATCAACGGCCTTGTTTACAACTCTAGGATCAAGGGCTTCTATTAGTTGACTGTTGACCAAGCTCGAAGGTCCCGTTTCCATCAATATTCATATCACACCTATGGACAACGTCGAGAGTAAATCCGTATAGCTTCGCAAACTTATACAATTATACAAGAAATCATTCCAGAAATCATGAGTGATAATCCAAGGCTGACTGTTGAGAGGTTATCCATGTTCAAGTAAACGAATGTAAGCAGGCATAAGATGTACTGGGTACTCTAACCGCGAAATCAATTTCAACCATGAACCAGTAAACTAGCAATGTGAATCAACAGTGCATTATTTCAATATTTAGCTTATCGGTTCATTAGGGAATCTCCAATCAGAACTTGCACCGGGGAACTTCTGGGACGGATCCTATACAACCACGTGAAATGGAGAAAAAGAGTTGAGGATAAAACAACCTAGGTGAGTAGAACCGTTCGAAAGCATAGTCGAGAATTGTTCCCAAGGGCCAGTACAAACCCATTATTAATCAAATAATCTATTTCTACGTGCCTATATGATCACATTTATCGGATGAATTTGGATGAAATTGTGAAATAAAAACTTACGGCTGCGTATTATTTCCAATCCGCACAGACACAGATGACACCACACTTCAAAATGGCCGACTGTATATTTATTCTTCTTCGTATTTAGCTCTTGAAGCATGAAGAAGATATGCTACACGATTAGAGGCCACTGATGTCGAACTTTTATCCTTATACATGGATCTACGAGAAATATTTATTGCAGGTTCCTAAACAATTATCCAGTGGGTACCCAAATGAATTCTGATATTTCCTAAGGTACTAATAATAAATACAAAGTTACGTTAGCTCTCTCAATGCATTCCGGCACAAAAGACGCATCTACTAACTCTTTACTGGCGCAGTTCCCGAACTACTTCAACTGTTTACAAGGTCGGGTTTGCTGAAACGAAGGATTTCTACTCCTAAATCAAAATGCATCACAGCTATGTAACTGAGCTTGAGTTTTATAATATAGACTTGGTTTGGCTGATTGTTCACTCATTCTATGATGACATAAACGTTTAAACAAGCCTGTTTCAGGAAATGCCTGTCATAAGCCTGGACGAATGAAGGAGGAGGGGAGTGCAGCAAGTGATTGGAGGAAGAAAATTCCTCCTTGTTCTGCTTCTTGCTCGCCCTCCCTTCATTCTATCACACCCTCTTGAAAATCAACTATAGACTTTGATATTGTTCCCATTGAGATCTGCCAAAGCTCATTTGAGTGAGGGTAAAATGCTTTCCAAGATCTGGTTCATATCGACTTTTTAAACTTTCAACCCTTGACTGTAGTTGGAAAACAATGCCAAAGATTACTGGCACATCCCTGGTCAATTGACTTTTGAGCAAATTTTGCAGTTCAAATTACAGTCATTAAACACTTGAAGGTTTTTCAATTGTCAGCATCCTTCTTATTGCTTCCTGCTGCTCTTTTCAAAACATGATGATGCCTGTTTCGATTACATTAGGTGCCCTGGGAAAACGAACCTGGTTGAAAGGGGGCAAGAAGTTGGCTTCGACCCCCTAAATCTATTTCATTTAGAAGTAACGAATTGAAATTTATAAAATGTCTATTCAATTACAGCACGCATCCAGGCTGCTTCAACCCCTGACCACTCTCTGAGGGGGCTCAGCTGTACCTGGTGTCAATAACCTCACTAATTGGCTTCACAGTGTGCTGCTGCCTCTTTAAATAAACCTTTCCCTCCACGGTGACATTGTTAGTTTTTCGTTTTTTTCAAGGGACGCTGTCTCATTCATGCAAACCTCCCTAATTTTTATGGGGAATCTCTTTTGCTGCATTTTCGGTTTTCTCTTCACTTTAGATAACTTTTCATCTTAGCTAAAACCTGGTGAAGGACCGAAGGTTCTCCTATATGCAGCTTTAACAGAGCTCTTCTAGGGATGGTTTAGTGACCTTACTGGGATGTTTTTGGACATTTCGATCTAGCAATACTTTAATGAACACCAAGGATCTAGAATGTAAGAATACAATTTAAACAGTAAATGGACACCTAGATCAATTACTGTCTACGATTTTGCTAGTCACCTTTAACTTACAAGCAACATCCTTCCGGAAAATGGCACATAGTAAAGCTTTATTCCAAATTTTGTTTAAAAAAAACTGTTACTGGACACTAGTCTAACTATAAATGCACGTGCTTTTTGGATCTCACGAACATTTTGAGACTAAAAATGTGGATATTCGTTCACAACAAGCATCACTAAAAGTTCACACGTGAAAAGAGTTGTAAACTGTTAGGTTGCTAAAAAACAAACGGTTATGCATCCCACTAGAAGTCGTCTTCATGGCAATCTACTGGAGTTTTTCTCTTCATCCTAACAGCTTTGTAAATGAATTGTTTATACGACATGGACAATTACTGGGAGGTGTCTTTGCGGTTTACCCTATCTTGGAACAAAAACCAATCAAGCTAAAACATTTTTTCGTCTTGGTCTATTGCGAAGGCCATCATTAGAAGTGATTAGCCAAAACGTATTCCCAGAAGGAAGCCATATTTTGCTTCCGAGTCTACTAAAGTAGCGGAAGCTTTGTTTTCACTTTCGGAATGTGAAAATTTTTTTGTCTCCAAAATCAAAAATTCCACTCGTATTTTGCGTTTTAGACCTTTCAGAACAATTTTGGTTCCGTGTCTGTCAGCAAATCCTTGTTACGGGCAAAACTACACGAAGTTATAGTCCGATTTTGATGAAATTTTCAGGGATTGTGCGGGTTGGGGTGTAGATGGTCCCCTATAGGTTTCATGACCCCCGGATCAATAGTAGCCTCTGCGCATGCGCAAACGTGAAATCCTTGTTACGCGCATAACTCCGGGAGTTCTTGATCAATTTCGATGAAATTTTCAGGGATTGTTCGGTTTGATATGTAGATGGTCCTCTATGAGTTTCATGACCCCCGGATCAATAGTAGCCTCTGCGCATGCGCAAACGTGAAATTCTTGTTACGCGCATAACTCTGGGAGTTGTTTGACCAATTTCGATGAAATTTCCAGGGGTTGTTCGGTTTGATGTGCAGATGGTCCCCTATAAGTTTCATGAGCCCCGGATCAATAATAGCCTCTGCGCATGCGCAAACGTGAAATCCCTGCCACAAGCATAACTCCGGGAGTTCTTGACCAATTTCGATGACATTTTCAGGGATTGTTCGGTTTGATGTGTAGATGATCCCCTATGAGTTTCATGACCCCCGGATCAATAGTAGCCTCTGCGCATGCTCAAACGTGAAATCCTTGCCACAAGCATAACTTCGGGAGTTCTTGACCGATTTCGATGAAATTTTCAGGGATTGTTCGGACTTATTAGGTATATTTTATAGTTTGTTCAATAGTTGAACATGCCTACCCTTATTTTCTCAAGTTATGCTCCTGCATAACAATAAATTTACCCTAATTCAATATTTACTTCACCTAATTGAACGAAGTTCTTTAGTAAATAATAATTTTCAATGATCTATACAGTCATGTTATGGATACGAGGAAGCTATGTGCCACACCCACTTGGCAGAGGTTTTTTTTTCATTTTGGAGCCATTGCAATAGGGTTTTGCTCAAAAACTCGGTAAAAATTGCAGTCAATTCACTCATATTGTACAATGAAGCTGTTGATGAGGCACTGTTACACTAAACTCCCTGTTGAAAAAGAATCTATTTTGTGTTACGATGGTATACTTATTTATTCTCGAGTTTCCCCTTCATATTATGAATACCATCATAGTAATGTATTAGCATTTGATTCTCAGTTTAAATTCGAGCTCAATGCCTGGTAAGAGAGTATCTGATTCATACGTGGTCAGCGTATTTACTGAGTGCATGACTATTTATTGAAACTTCTAACATGAAGAACAAATGAATCAACAATGGAATAAACAAGAAAGTACACCGCATTTTTTATTTTCCGCTCAACATTTCTTGTTTCGGGTAATAATTCAAGTTCCAAGCAATGAAAAATCTCATTACCTGGTGTTTGTTAATAAAAATAATAACAATGTAAGTGATTTTCCAAAGGAATGATTCTAAAAACTATGTATCAATCAACTCACATTTACAAGAAAAAAAGTTATTTACATTACACAATTTGCTGGTCAAATTTGGAATCTTTCAAATCTGATAAGGAACTTATCATGTTAGATGAAGAATGACTAACTTTTCTAATAAATTCCGAATTTGACCGTGGAGATTTTCACAATTGAATTGAATTGTATTTAGAAATACGGTATGGCCTCGCCATTCTTATTTTACAAATAGTAGTGGCCAGAATAGTAGATTCTCAAGGGCTTCCACCTTGGCTGCTACGGTTGCCACGGGATCCGCCACGACCTCTGAACCCTCCTCGATCGCCGCCACGGCCTCTGAATCCGCCGCGACCTCTGAATCCTCCTCGATCGCCGCCTCTACCTCTGGATCCTCCACGATCACCGCCACGACCTCTGGATCCTCCACGATCGTTGCCACGGCCTCGGAATCCTCCGCGGTCGCCTCCTCGACCTCTGAATCCTCCCCGACCGCCCCCTCGTCCTCTAAACCCTCCACGGTCACTGCCTCCTCGGCCAAACTTGCGGTGTCCTTCACTCCAGAATTCCCTTGAGCGCCCTTGACCTAGACAACACAAAAATTGTACACGTAAATGAATACTCATTTCCTGGAATGTAAAAGTAGGTATCTCAGATATTCAACAACTCATGGAAAAAGTTACATCAAACTCAATGGGGGGGGGTTGATTTTCAAAACCATTTTTCTGAATATTTCCTATTTATTTTAGTTAAGTTATATTATGAACTCCGTTTTGATAGTCAGTTTTACAAAATTTCCCAGCACTGCTCAACCACGACTATGAAAAGACTCAGACAAGGAACTCACCTCCTCCACTTTCTCCCCCAGCTCCAGCAGGCTTATCTTCGTTACATTTGAAGCACTGAGTCCTCCAGGCAAAATTAGAGTTACCACAATCAGCGTTGCTACATGTCCAGTCCCCATCACGCCGATTTCCTGCAAGCAAAAACGGCAACATCAAAATAGAATCCGTCAACTGATAGAGAAGGTGATATATGAATTGAGAAGAACGGAAGAATTGGATCAGCACTTGAATCCTGCTCTGTGGCATAAAGACGATAATGCTTTGTGATGGATATGGTTAGTTGGCCCCTTCCCGATTTTAGAATCTGTCGCTTTGGGAGATGAACTGGACGCCTGCAAGCGTCTGAGTCATCCTCTGAGCGTGGCGGAGCATAATAATGCATCCACCTGCTCGGAAGGGGCAACTATACCGTTCCATCACCCTCACAGCTTAGAGAAATGAGATCTGATGAACCATTTCATTGTGATGCTCAGGGATTGACTTATAGATTGATTTCGCGTAACCCACTGCAACTAGCAGACTTTGCGCATCGAAAAACGAAAAATAACTGTAAGATCACATCTTGCGAGTAAGACGATACATTTCAAATTTAATTCTTTCACTATACTAAACCGAAAAGGGCCCAGTTATAGGTAATGTACCACTGCTCAACCATGAACTGATCCGCAATTCGTGATATACTTATTTTCATCCAGTCAAAGCTCTATTTCAGTTGGATGGATTTCAGTCGACAGTTCGGCAACAAAAGTATTGGGGAAAATTGGGCAACAGCAATTGAGACAGACAAACCTTGATGAAACAGAGGGATGGTTGTGCTGCACAGATGTGCGTAGCTCTGACGGTTTCATTACCTCCAATTTCATCACTATCGTAGATTTAAACCTGATTCTTCTAGTGTTTTACCTCTTCATGTTACAAGCTTAATATACGTTAATTCTAGATCATCTTGGTCCTTCAGGAGCATGCGTTCATTGCCCACCATAACCTTGTAGCGTATAGCTAGTAAAATAGATAACAGAGACTTTTTGGTGCGGTTCATGCGAAGACGTTGACGGTACCGTCTGGAGAAAAGTGCAGACTGCGCATGCGTGATGTCCCGTCATGACGTGACGAACCGTCTAAAATCGGTTTCCCGCGGTTCTCCTATACGTCTTTCCTTGACGAGTTGGCAGTAACATAACCTTCCACATTTAAAACACATTCTACCTATTTCTCGTATTCCGTTTTTGGCATTGTACAAGTTTTTTTTTGCACACAGTAGCAATAACGAACGTCCGTGTTGTTTGTCAACAATCCACAAAATACAACTTCAACTCAATAACACAAACTTCAATCCACAATAACGACCGTCTACAACTTCCAATAAATGTTGACGTCACGTTAAACGTGACTTCAGCAGCTATTCGTCATGGAAATATTAGCATCCAACTGCTCGCCTCAACTCGGCGACCACGGTTTCCTATTCTTCGTCCACCAAAAAGTCTCTAACATCACCAAACAGAACTTACCGCCACCTCCTGGGCTAACACTACCTGCTCCAGCAGGCCTATCTTCATTACACCTGAAGCACTGAGTCCTCCAGGCGAAATTGGAGTTACCACAGTCAGCGTTAGTACAGGTCCAATCTCCTTCACGTTGATTTCCTACAATCACAAATTCCGTGAACATTCGAATCAACAACACTATTAGGTACTATTTCATTTAAGGAGTGGGGAATCGTTTCTTTGCTGCTGCTATGATGGGCATTGCTCCCAACAACCAACGTACAGTTTCAAATCATGTTTATAACACATCAAAAGATCATGGAAAGTTTTGTATATTTACCAAACTTTTGAGGAGATCTGTCATCTTGTTTTCTAGACGTAACTGCCGATTCGATTCCTGCTTGTTCTTCGGATGAATCTTCATCAGAAGACTCAGTTTCATCTCCTGACTTCTTACTAGTTGTAACCATATTGTCGTCGTCTTCCTCCTCCTCTTCTTCACTGTCTTCTTCTTCTTGATCATCATCATGTCCCTCATCTTCAACTTCTTCACTCTCCTCACCATCAGGGCTTACACCAACTTTCCCATTCTCAGCCACTCCAACATCTGCATTGTCTTCTTCTGATTCTTCTTCCTCAGACTCAACTATATCCTCTTCATCTTCAGCTGAATTCTCACTGTCAGATTCCTTATTCTGTACCAATTCAGTCTCCATCTGTTCGTTCTCAGAGCTGTTGGGAGACTCTGGTAGGTCATTATTGGAATCAGAAGATTCAGGAGACTCAACCTTCGGAAAAAAGGAAATATTCAATTATAGCTTCCCACATATTCCAAAGATCAGGAAGATACTTAAAGCAGGGACATACCTACTATACTGACAGGCTTTCGTAGTTAGCACATTGCACATTTATTTTCCATTATGTTACAAGCATCACAATCAACTAACATGTTTAAAAAATAATGATTTATAATTGGTCTCCGACAAATGAGACTCAATGTGACTGAGCTCACATTGTCAAATTCATCATTGTAAGAGGAGAGTGGCAGCTCAGTTTACATTAGCCCAATATATGCAGCTATATGCCATTAATGACTAAAAAGGGCCAATACCAAAAAATTCTCCGCTTAAATTATCAGCCATGTTGGGTGTGAAACTAATTCTAAAGTGTCTGCTGTAATAATGGCTGACCTTCCCCAAGTACCCTCCAAATTTGAGAAAGATTGGACGATTAGGAGGAAATAAATTTGTCCTGCGTTAATTTTACTATTCAGGCATACGTATCATGATGCATTCATTTTTGAGCGATTAAATTTTAGCCATTTTAACCATTAGCGTGGAGATTAATGTACGGATAGTACGATTGATTGCTTTTATTTGGGGCCTTTGTGCCATACAAAAATCATATAGTGTGAGTTGAGTATGTGTGATAGCTATTGCTATTTATAATAAATACGTTGTTAAGTAATCAAAAAATATCCAGTTACAAGGGTGGGAATTGAACCCACACGTGCAAACACACGCACATGTATCACAAACCATACCACATCACCACCACCATTATCACATTTAAAATTAAACCCCACCAGGAAAACGTTGATTACGTACGTTAAAGAAAAAAACAACCCTCATCGGTTCTATTATCGTGGATGTGGTGTATGGGAGTAAAATATGTCAAGACTTGACTTTTTACACGTGTGGATACTTCTGGGCCTGCATTATTAAGTCGATCTTGGTTTGAAATATTGGGATTCAAGGTGGCTGATACTAATATCGTTCAAGCCATACACTACTTGGAGAAAGAATGCACAACCACGGCAGAGGAGCTATGAAAGATATGATATCCTGAAGTATTTACTGACAACCTGGGAAGATTAACGAAGGGTCAAATAAAGTTAGAGTTGGTACCCAACCCACAGCCCAGATTTATAAACGCTAGACTTGAAAGAAATAATATACTTGAACCAGTAGAATATAGCAAGTTTGGATCCCTGAAAGTATTGGTCCTAAAGAAGGATGGTTCAATACGAGTATGTGAAGACTACAAACATATTTCAATCCATGCTTCAAACTTGAACAACAGCCTTTATGAAAGATCGAAGACCTCTAAAAGGAAGTTGGAGAAAACCAGCTTTGGGGCTAACTTGAACTGAACCAAGCATACTGGAATCTAAGTTGGAGGAGGAACCCTGCGGTTACTGCACACTTCTTCTTCTTTACTTCCTGTTACTCCGCAGGGGAGCATAGGGCCTCAACGAAATTCCGCCAGCCGTTCCTGCATCTGGCCAGTGACCTCAGGCTGTTCCAGGAATGTCCCTGCCGTCCTGCCTCTCTCATAGTAGTGACTGCAGTAGTAGTTACTGCACACTTACAACCACAAAATGTTTGTTCTGATAAACACGAATGGCTTACAAGATTCCTCCAGCCCCAGAGAAGTTTCAAAAAATTGTGGACACATTAGTCTCAGTCGTTGAAGGAGTAACTGTTCCTGTCTATTATGAACGGTCCTAAGAACAAGGTAACTAGCAGTGAAGGAATGTAAGTTGGAGGGCAGCAATGGGTTAGGTAATTATTTTCCTAATTTTATGAATGCCATTCATCAACAGGAGAGAAACCCAAACGAGCTCGAATCCTGATCCTTTTCAATTGATACAACAGAAAATAAAATTTGAATGGGATTACCACTAGTTCTGTTCGCTGTTTCTTCTTTTGGTTAACAACGGAAGTTGCTCCTTCAGCCGTTCTTTTTAGACCTTTGTTCGACTGACGTATTTGAGCGGGAAAACTCGGAGGGTTCAGTCTCTCGAACATGGCAATGAAGAAACCATTTGTACCATCAGTTTCAGGCGACAGGCGGATGCATTTACTGAAACAATAAACAGAATTAGATTCCGCAAGTAATCGATAAACAACTCGGAAGAAAATGGAGAAACAAGAAAAAAAGTTTAGAAGTAGTAAGGACATTCAGCTGGCGATTTACGAGAAATACCATTCTTGTTCCAGAGATGAACTTCAAGTTAATTCTTGGAGAACATCTACGATTCTAGGAACAACTTAAACGCGAGTATGAATATTCCAATTTTTTCAAAACAATATAATGAATATCTAGATTATAATGTCATTTTTTATTAATGAGCTTAGCCTACTTACAGCAATGTTATTTATATTGCAACGTGACTATAAACGATTTCCAAGAATGAGGAGTGAGTATACATTTTGCTTCCGAGTCTACTAAGGTAGCTGAAGCATTGTTTTCACTTTCGGAATGTGAAAATTTGTTTGTCTCCAAAATCAAAAATTCCACTCGCATTTTGCGTTTTAGACCTTTCTGAACAATTTTGGTTCCGTGTCTGTCTGTCAGCAAATCCTTGTTACCGGCAAAACTACACGAAGTTATAGTCCGATTTTGATGAAATTTTCAGGGATTGTGCGGATTGGGGTGTAGATGGTCCCCTATAGGTTTCATGACCCCCGGATCAATAGTAGCCTCTGCGCATGCGCAAACGTGTAATCCTTGTTATGCGCATAACTCCAGGAGTTCTTGACCAATTTCGATGAAATTTTCAGGGATTGTTCGGTTTGATGTGTCGATGGTCCCCTATAGGTTTCATGACCCCCGGATCAATAGTAGTCTCTGCACATGGAAACGAAATCCTTGTTACCAATCCGGGAGTTCTGACTGATTTCGATGAAATTTTCAGGGATTGTTCGGTTTGATGTGTAGATGGTCCCCTATGAGTTTCATGACCCCCGGATCAATAGTAGTCTCTGCACATGCGCAAACGAAATCCTTGTTACGCGCATAACTCCGGGAGTTCTTGATCAATTTCGATGAAATTTTCAGGGATTGTTCGGACGTATTAGGTATATTTTATAGTTTGTTCAATATTTGAACATGCCTACCTTTACTTTCTCAAGTTATGCTCCTGCACAACAATAAATTTACCCTAATTCAATATTTACTTCGCCTAATTGAACGAAGTTCTTTAGTCAATAATAATTTTCAATTATCTATATAGTCATGTTATGGATACGAGGAAGCTATGTGCCACACCCACTTGGCAGACGTTTTTTTTTTTTTTTTTTGCTACAATCTTTCCTGAAAAGGTGTTGAGTCACTTCCCCTGTGAGTTGAGGATTAAACATATTGGAAATGAGAATATCGTCAATAAATTTACAGTACTAGTTACCTGCCACATTTGTAGTTAGAGCGCCCTCTAGACAACCCAGGGAAGAAAGGGGTAAGATCCACCAATGAGAAGCCACCAGGAATATTTTTAAGGAACTCGTCAATGACAGACTCGTTTTCTTCTTCGGAAATCGAACACGTAGAGTATGTGACTCGTCTGGCAGAAGGATAGTCTGTCAATGCGCTGCGCAGCATCTTAGCTTGAAGGTTTCTGAGCTTGCCATACCTTCCTCCTTCTGTATTAGCGTTCGGATCATAATCATAATTTCTCACCATTCCTGAAAGAATCGTATGATTGTATTAGTGAATAATAACATTGAACGATTGATATAGGTAGGCAACGTTTTATGACCCATTCCATTTTAAACACTTCCACAATACTATATAAGCGAGTGTGTCAAGTCAAGAGTCACCTTTGAAGACAGTTAAACATTCAGTTTTCAAGACACACAGCACAGTCATCGACCTATATTTCTCAATAAATACATTTTTTAAACGTAAACTACTTTTTGCAAATTGATCACCCCTTGCCCCAGCTCACACTTTTCACCCGTAATTGACACAGTTGATACAGGGTTATGAAGAGATTCACAGATTTTCTATTTATATAATATAAGTGCTTGTGAAGTTTCCTATCACGAACTACCCCTCCTCTCCTGGCTCTACTCACAGGGTGAGGGGAGAGTCTTTCAACAAAGATGTAAGGGATATCTATAGTATAGATCCTATATAGGTAATGCTATTGTTTTCACCAATCACCAACTATAATAGCGGAAAGGGAAGAAAACAAGAGAATTGACTGTTTTACTTGTTTTATTAGAGAGTTCCTAGGAGATTCGGACACAGTGGTATTGTATCTAGTCGGTGGTGGTACCTAGGGCGAGCACAGCTCTGGTTAGCATAAATGGCGGCGTTACCACCAACCCAGCTGAACTAGTGGTATCTCTGATCAGTACCAAAGAGTCACGTACATTTTGCTTCCACGTCACTATAGAAAACGAGCAGTCTTCTGCTCAAGATCACTCGTTCTTTAGTTTTTAAAAAAAATAGAAAATGCGGGGGGTGGAAGACTTTTTCGAATATTATGTTAACGGCCTTAAAAATATACGAGCGGCCTCACAGAAATATGGGAAATGAAACCAATAGCACCAACTTGAAACTTTTTTCATGCGTACAATTTATAGCTCTAAAATGAACACTGTCAAAACATGCAAATAGACAATCACAGTCACATGACTCTCGACCCAAGTAGGTACTTCTCAGTTATTTGATCTGGGCTGGTACTTATACCAAACGATTTGGACATACTTGGCTAGGGTAACCGTTTACCAACATCATATCTCGATTTCCACACAAACTTTTTGTTAACAAGGCTACTTCGGGTTCCATCTTTGCTCGGATTTCTTTCAGTCACTGGGTTCAACTGGCCTGTGGGCCTTCGCTCGAGCAGGGCCGCTCGTATCATTTCTAATCTGTGCCCTTAGACCAGGCAGGGCCGCTCGTACATGCCTATGACTCCAAAACATCGCCTTCCCTCCCTAAGGGGACGCTCGTACAAGTACCCGCCTGGGCTCTATGGGAGATTTTCCCTGGACGACATGAGCGAGGATGACGTACTATTTTAGTTCCGATTTAATAGAGAACATGTACATTTACTCCTGTACATGTACTTTATCTATCGAGAGACCTACCAGCGGAAAGGGAAATAGAAATAATATAAATATTACGGGGAAAATAATGCTTACCTCAAGTAGCAGTAGGTGCTTGGACCAAGCTAAGATGGGTACTTAATATCTGACCACCCATTTTCAATCCCATGGGAGCTTGGGTGTACGAGCATGTTCCGAATGGGGTTTTGAAGGTGGTGTATTTTTGGCTGCCGTTAATGGGATTTGAAAATAGGCTGCGTTCAGGTCAATTATTGTTGGAAATTAAGTGACTACTACATATCCTATCAGATAGATACCTTTCCCCATCCCATAATAAATGTTGATAAAATTAGTAATTATTTACCTGAGCCACTACAAGGTGGATCTAAGAGAATGTATTCTACGTTGTTGACTACACTTGTGTAATCTTTTGAGGAAGGTAGTGAAAGAACATCTAGATTGACACACTTAAGGGTAGATATCTGGAACTTATCCTTCAGCTGCATAAGCGCATTGTAGCGTTCAGTACTCTTGTCAACAGCCACAATTTGGCTGAAATGAACAAATAGAAGAATGAAGAAGGTAAATTATCGGTTGTAGTTAAGTAATATTCATCTTTTCAATCGTTGCTTCTCGACAAGACTTCAAAACTTGGAAACATGTAACATTCATAAGTAACGATATAAAAATCAATGGTACAACATACCCGAGTCCATGAGTCAAAGTGGCGACGTGTTGAGTCTTGAAACCAGGGGCCGCGCACATGTCTAACACTGTGGAACAGGGGTGTGGGGCCAATAAATGGGCCACCAAGCAGCTCGACTGTTGGGGTAAACATAAAAATGAGTCACGCAAGCTACTTACAGGACAATGCAGTTGCCACTGCACTTAATTACTGACTGTCATGCTCACAGACAGGATAATAAAAGTTGAATCATCATTCTTTCATGCTACTGAATGACTGTAGATGGATATCTACTAGTCATGTAGCATGACAAAAGATATTTGAGCTAAGTACAGAAAACAATATAAAAATCTCTAATTTTCTCTATATTTTTCATGGAATCTGTCATGGCCAATCAGGCAATAATAATTTGTTTGCTTGTTGCCAATCAAGGAAATTAATTTGTTTTGGACAATTTTAAGAACTTCATATGGTCTCCTTTAGACGACGAAAAAATTAACCACAGTGCGACAAAGATTCTAAATTGCGGGAAAAACTTAGAAGCATGTTTAAATTTCGCATTTTGTAGATGTGTGGAAGGAAATAGTAACCTTTTGCGGGGGAAAACAAGAAAAAACTGACCATCAAGACTCGCACCACACATCTTGAAACTCCGAGCAAGTATTCAATTAGCACTTGACTAATATGTACTCCTACATTGAGGTTAACTCATTCAGGAATGAACATTGAAAAACTTATACTGGGAAGGTAATTATTTATATTATACTTACTACCTTCAATGAACTTGTGTGAAGAGCCTAACACTTGATTTTCAGGGCATAAAGAGGGGAAATAGTGAATGGAACGTTCAACTAAAAAGAAAAATTAAGATCGTTTGACGTCGTGTCAATACTGACAGAGAAGTTCAAATTCCATTCAATAGGAAATATGTTGGAGTGCATTGCGACTAATATACTAATTGACTAATTTCAATTTGAGGGGTTAAATCACTTCCATTTGCATCGCAAATAGAGTTCATACATGTAGGGAAACATTCGAGATTTGGTGTGATTCTTATTATCCTCATATCGATTTCCAACTACATCCACACTCTAGATCAGTGGTTCCCAAACTGGGCGATATCGCCCACTTGAGGGCGATGAGAGGTCTCTGGGGGGCGATAGTAGATCAATGGGCAGTAGGGGGGCGATGATCAATTTGATGAATTTGAAGATAACTCTGACCGAAAATATTCACAAAATTCCTTGAATTACCAAATAGGAGATTAACAAAATCTTCTAACAAAGTGATGAAACATTCCCGGAATCGATTCGATGATTCGATTATCGATGTTTTGCTTTCGATGTCGCGACCCTACTTCGTGGGACTACCTATGACGATACTTGAAATTTTCAAAACGTCTCACTTCACCTGTTATTCCTACATTCGGATTTCTCTCAACGTCAGTTTTTTGTTTTCATTTTTTTTGAAGTTCCTAAGGTTGCCTTAATTTAAGTCCCTCAAATTTCCTGTTATTCCTCCCTAAAGTTCCTACTTTCCCGAGTTTGGTTCGTGTGTGCTTGGTAATTAATTATCGCAATGTCAGACAAAAAAAGAGGCATCTCCGACTTTTGGAAAAACCTCAATTTTAACAGAAAACCCACGTTTTTCTGCAGTTAAACACCATTTCCTTAACTAAAAATATTTTTTTTAAACCAAAAGGACTACACCGTTAGAAAGCTGACATTTTGGCGCACGTTTCACCAGGCCTGCACAGTTCTGCGTCAAGAATTCATGGGGTTTCTAGGGGAGATGAAAAACGGGCGATTCCAAGATTTTTACTAGACTGCCATTTCGCTCTGCAATCGCACATCTTCAATGCAATTTAAAGAGAGTTTTCTGACATCAAATAGATAGAAAATTTAACGCTCTTTTCAACGGCGTCATCAAATTTGAGCTATCTCCACAATTGAGAGAGTTATGACAGTTTTAATGACGTAAGATCGAAAACACGAAAAAATCTTAAATCGCGAATAGCTCGGAAACGAGGCCCCTGGCAAAAAATTGCTAAGTGGCATTGTTGGTCGGAAATGAGTTGTAGAATACGTAGGAGTCGGATTGTGCATAACTCCTGGGACACCCTGTATATGGGTTAATGTTGTCAAAATTAGGATTCATGCCTTAATAACCCATTATCTTGAATAAAGCTATAGATACCTTGTCTTGTAGAATCAGTTGACCAGTCTCTACCCAATGAAGACTGTGAACTGCAGCTTTGGGATGAAAAGCCAAGAGAGCGGGAACATGATCGTCAATCCTATAACCATTTGGAGGAAGGTTTTTCGTGTCGGTTTTCACCAACACGTATTTACATTTCTCCAGATACTTATGGGCGCTGGTCATTGTCACCCTGTCCGTGTCTATCCGAACGTACCGCGGGATTTGTACCACTGAAATAAATTCGTCGTGTTAAATCATTGTCACGATTTAATTTATAAATATTAGGTAAGTAATTTGTGACATTCCAATACTCAATCATCATAGTACCAACAAAATCTGGTTATTTCAAAATGCTTATTTTCCAAAGTTCCAATAATGTAATGTTGTAATCACCTGTTCTGTTGTAATTACGTTTCTAATAATACTTCACTAAACCCTATTTAAATATCATGATGTATCACATGATGCGCTAAAAAACATATAACTAATGAACTACCTAGGGACTAAACTCAAGATTAATCAATTTCCATTCCTGATCGCCTTGCTGAAAAGGGATCAGAGTCACCCAATTGGACCTGGACCCCAACTATGGGTAACCAAGAGTTATATAACTCAACAGGTTCAGAAATGGGAGGACAAAACACCTAAGCAGAGGCAAGCCAAGCGGTCCAATTAGAATCATCTCACCAACTGATAGCACCGCAACTGAGACTCAATTCAACCTAAACCATAATTTTCGATCGAACTAAAGCAGAGGCAATACTATTTTGGAACCAGTTATCTACTGGAGGATAAAATGAATTATACCATTACAAATAGTATCACAATCGAGATCCTTTAGTATCATGTAGACCGATTATGTAGGGTGGTCTACAACACTTCATTAAACTTGAAACTAACCTGGTTTCTTCGTGATCTTCATATCTGCAGCTGCTTTTTTCAGTTGCGACTTCTTTTGATAAACTGCTTTCATCACTGGACAAGTGGGGCGGTAAGACTTTCTTCCGAGTACCAATTCTGTGACCAGAATTCTAGCTAACCTGAGGAGCAATACGGAAATTATAACTACACATACATAAGGGGAGAGCAAATGAGTTGTTCTTTTCATGAAGTGAAAGTTGATGTACACTAGAACAGAGTGCAGGCTAAACGAAGAGCAAGTTGACTTGAAAGGACCAAGGAGGAGATGCGTGTTTGATCCCTAAGCAACGCATGTAACAATCGTTGTAAAAGTAAGCCTTGAAAAGTATCCATAATGATGCGTTGAGGATAAACGAACATTCAAATAAAGAAAAATGAACACTTCTAATGAAAGCTGAATAGAGGACAACAGAGAAATGCATTTGTACAGAAATGTTGGCTTTAGAGTTTCGACTCATCACTAGAACATGAAAACACAATATTCTGCAATGAATGGGGGCTTAGCATGTTTTTTTTCTTCTGTCATTTTTCTGAAAGTACTTCTTGAGAAAAAAAAAAAACGGGACAGTAGACCTCTATGGTTTTAAGTAACGAAGATGAAAAATTGCCTATGCAACCTACATATATGGGATTCTAGCTCAGAGGAGCTAGTAAACAGAGATGAATGCTACGGCTGGGGGGCCTCACAAGGGTTTACGTGAGCGCATTCTGTGTTCACAAACGGTACTTACTAAGCCTAATCAACTCCCTGGAAAAGTCTGTAGATTCAACTAGAGCACCAGAGAGGCCAGTGCTTACCAAGGTGGATGGTACACGAATGACCCCCTCGAGCGGACGGAAAAGTGGTGATGCCGGGATAACAAAGGGCGGAAGGAGCCCACCCGAAGGTTAGTGAAGGAGTGTTGAGCGGGAGGGGGGGACTGTCAGGTTGGTCGCTAAGAACTGGATTGTACTCCTGTTAATCATTTAAATGATGCAGTTTAGGGATTTTTGTTTTCAGAAAATTCAACGATAATGACGGAGTTTGAAAAACATGTGGGAGTGGGAATGCCACATAAGTTGGCGGTGACTGATGCCTACTGAGCAGAACTGAAGACCCTCGCCAAGAGTATTATCCGTTCAAACAACATTGAATCCTTGCAATAGGGGACTTGACAATAAGTGACGTGCCTTATGATTTTTTTCGCGCCTTATCAATGATTGCAATACTTTTATCACAGAAGCAGAGCATGTTAGCGCTCCTTGTGGGAGATACACAGCAAATGTGACGTCACTGAAGGTGTAGAGACTTTGAGGCTGATCGAAACGGTGAGTTTCATTGGTTCGTGATGTATACTCATTAATAAAAGAAAGAATAAGAACATTTCCAAGACATTTCCCCAATGAATGATGAAAACATAATGAAACACTCTAAGAAATTTATCAACAACCAAGTTTGCACTGAAACGTGGCTGTCTAAAACATATAGGAAGACATACCAAGTGTCGTTTGCTTTTAATTCTTTATTCAATCCAGTTGTAGAAATTAGAATGTCCAACTCTTCTTTCTTCTGAAGAGCGTTATTAACCAAAAAAGATATTTTCGGTAGATCCTAGGAAAAAATGAGAGTAGGCAATTAGATCACGGGCATTCTAAATTAAACCAATCTATCAGCTTCAATAATATAAAATCCAATATATTACCCAGATAATGTTAAAATTAATGTAATACATATAAAGAAATCTCTCTCACATTTCATCAATCAGATTGAAGTGAAGAATCGGAAGGATAAGTACATATTAGTGTACTGGATATATGTAAGTAGTACGGGACACCTCTTGGGATAAATCGACTCCATATGAGAGTAAGTGGACGTAAACTGGAAAAAAACTTCCTAATTTCCCAAAATTGATTCGCTAGCTCCGCGTTTGTGATGGATTTAACATTCTTGCGGGACATTTGTGGTAAGATAGTAGTTTTTAAGCAGGGTTAACAATTTTCAATTTTGTTTTCCCCTAGGAATCCTTTTTTTTAGGTTTGTCAGGTTATCAACTGATAACCTGATGTAGCGAGTGGATGAGGAAACCTTTCGTGGCAGAAATTGAGTAAACGATCAGGCTTTTTATGAACTACGTTGAACGAACATTTTTGAAATGAGTTCCTAAGCTTTCTGAGCCTTTACATACGTCAAGAATAACTTCGAAATGCTAAGCATACAGCATAATATTCGCAACCAACAGCTCGGTAGATATAAATCAAATTCAGGTAAGCGTCAGAGTTTTCTGAACGCACCGGTTGGTCCTTCAACACACCTCTTCTCATCCGCGCATCAGTTCTATCGTCCGTTTCGGTTCTTTGTGCAGCAAACTAAATAGGTAACGCATCTTGATGTCTTCCAACAACTGATACTTCTCCATAGTGATCGAGGTTTGCACTGAAACGCGGAGCATTTTTTCAGCAATTTAACCTTTGCGTCTAACCACGATCTCTCTATGCTCTTTGGAATCAAGGACAAAAAATCCTCGAATTTAGCCCACCCCGGACAAAAAAATCCCCGTGTGAAAAATGACAGAAATATCCTATCGTCTAGTTTGCTGGTCTGGAAAAATAGATTTGCTGGTCTCAAAAACAAAAAACATCCTATATCAATCCTTTTAGTAAAGTATAGATCAGTTGAAAAAATAGATGCGTTACGTATATAGTTAGCTGGTCTGGATGCTCGCTACGCTCGCATCTCAAAAACGAAAAAATATCCTCTATCAATCCTTTTAGTAAAGTATAGATCAGTTGGAAAAATAGATGTATTACCTATTCTGTGATTCAGCCCTAGTTTTACGAAGTTGGGGATTTTGTCCGATTACCGCTCTATGAGTTCTATAATTTGGCAGAGCGTCAAATTGCTTTTACAACGCCCGTTCAAGTCGGTGCAACGAAAAAAACTGTTCCCCGTCCTTACTGATCTCGATGTCTGACAGCCCGATTTTGGACAGCGAAAATGGGGTCCACTCTCCATTACGATTTTTTCTTCTTTTTACCAACATTGTAGTACCAAATTTATGGCAAGTGGCGTTCTCATCCTCACTTACCCTTTGACCTGTGTACCAATCGCAGGTAATCGGACAAAAAATCCCCAACTTCGGAAAACTAGGGCTGAATCACAGAATAGGTAATGCATCTATTTTTCCAACTGATCTATACTTTACTAAAAGGATTGATATAGGATTTTTTTTTTTGCTTTTGAGATGCGAGCGTAGCGAGCATCCACACCAGCAAACTAGACAGTAGGATATTTATGTCATTCTTCACACGGGGATTTTTTGCCCGTGATTCAGATCGCAGATAGGCAAAGGACAGAGCGCGACGGGACCCTCAGAACGCACACCGAACTGGCACCGAAGAATTAAAAGGCAATCCGACCTCCTCCTTTCCACCAGCCGCATGTCTGAAGAGGTTAGAAATTATCGCTTTCAATGATTGATTTACAAATCGAGCCACTTGATTTATGAATAAGGTGAACTCGATTGATCCTGTTACTCACTTTACTGTATGGTTACGTACATTCATTTAATCAGAACGGACCCCACAAGGAGATTGTATCTTTCTCATCGGTAGACCCCATTTCAAAAAGTAGAATCTTAGCAGTAACGAACTAGAGCTATTAAATGTAATGTTTGACATAAATGTAACGTAGAATAAACTTATTATTAAGAAGAAAGACTTACTTCCTTATTTTCAACAGCGTTGTTCGAATATAGTTGAGATCTGAATCCTTTGCCGTTCTCTACGTTGACAGCGATAATCGCCGCTTTGTGATAAAAGTTCATTCAGGAAGTTCGGAAACTATGTTCTAACTAGGTTCCAACTTGAATTATCCAGAAATCTGTATAATTCAGGGACGAAACCGACAAAAATTGCATGATATCCACAATTCAACAAGTCAAAAACATGCTCCACACGTGCGTGCTAGGAACCGAACGAGAGGTACACGGAAATTCGTTGGTTATCTTATTTGCTGACCTGACCATGTAGTTACTGTAGTGTTGTTTTGTTCTTCTTTCAGTTAACTCATCTCTCTTGTTTCTCCATGTTTTAAATATTAGTTCTTTCTCTATTTCATATCAAACTTTCTCGCTCATTTCGGTTTAATCCAAGTGGGTGTTCCAATTTCTTTCTACCGCCTTGAAGTTCAACTTTCTTCTTCGATGCATGGAACAAAAGAAGGAAGGCCCACTGCACAGGACTAGGGGTGCAGCATTTGACGTTAGCTCAGTCTGTACGTACTTTATTCAACTACCAACTTATTCATATTCCCGCTAGAATGCGCTGTCCTGTTAATAGCTGAAAGGGGAATCACAAATCCACATTACTACATCACGGACAATATTATTTAATGATCTCCGTACAAAAAACGCTGCAAATTCTTTCACTGGGGTTTATTATTCAATTGGCTTGCGTTCATGATTTGAATTTCTACTAAGCTTTGGAGTCTGCGTGTTTCACAGGATAGGGCGATTATTGAATTTCAGGAGTATGCCCTTTAAGCAATCTGTTCACAAATATGATTGAAGAACTTTCAACATATGATCAATCCAAATATTTTGGTATTTTGGTTGCAGAACAGATTCATAGCCAATCCAAACGTGAAATCTCCTGAAATTCAATAATCGCCCTGTTTCATCCTAAAGTTGAATTTCAGGAGTTACACAAATATGATCAACTGATCAATCCAAATAGACTCAAAATTCAAAAAACGCTAATAAACCAAAATAGAAATTCAAATCAAATGAACGCAAGCCAATTGAATAATAAACCCCAGTGAAAGAATTTGCAGCGTTTTCTGTTCACTTCTTCATTCGCAGGAAAATAAATTATTTCCTATCTATCAACTTTATTTTGTCAGGTTTTGAATCTACCCTCTTACTTGAGTAATTTCCACATGTTTAACAATTTAGATAAGAACCTAGGTATGTTTTATCTCGTTTCTCTGTTTTCAGACGGATGATACCGCAAAGGTTCCCGTCTGAGAGCTCGTTCAAAGACCCCTAAGGCCGTGAAGGTTCCCGTTTGTGAACTCTGAGTGCCAAACATCAAATATCAGCGATAAAATGACATCGATGAGTTAGTTCGAAGACCCCTGTGGCCGCAAAGATTCCCTTCTGTGAACTCAAGAGCTGTCCAAAGATGTTTTACCAGCTATTCACAATTTTCATGAAGAGTGGTGGATTTTGCGTACTCTAGTCTTCGACTTCATCCGTGACAGTTACATTGGGCCCAATTGCATGTTTCCTCCTCATATGTGGGCTGAATTCAGTGTGCTAACTTGACGACGAATTGCTGCGATTCATTTCACGGCAAGCTGAACAGCGAATTTACGAATGACGTACATCGAACTTCGCAGCATGAATGAGAGGAAGCAGACAAAGCGTCAAGCTCACAAGTCGCAAGATATTCAGCGGATGATGGAGATGTTCGAATCACCCGACTTCAATTTGTGAAGGCAGTCAGCTTCAAATTGAATCCCACTCATTGACAGATGAAGCGTAATTATTGTCATATAGATGATATAGACCTTTGCGGCTATAAGCGGGAACCTTCCTTCAGTAATTTGGGAACCCTTGTGGCCAAAGGGGAACCTTCGCGGCATCTCCCTTTCAGACAGCTGACCTGGATATCGTTATTAATTACATTCAATTATTCGCTCGATCCAAAAGTTTGAAATACTAATTTATTTCCAAAGCGCCGATGGTGTAGATATAAATACTGAATAATAACTGTCATTATGGCTGCGAATAATAATAAATTTTATTGATATCTGATGGGGAAAGGGTAAATGGATTGGAAAACTTAGAAAGCTGATACCAATATTCATAGAAATTAGAAATGTTCTGGACAAGAAAAATAAAATTGTGATATATAATGCATTAGCATAGTCCCAGTTAAACTATGGAATTGTAGCCTGGGGCAATGCAAATATGAATAAAATTGAAAAAATATTAATTTCTCAAAAACTTCTGATAAAAACATTGTTTAGAAAACCATACAGATATCCCACTGAACAACTTTTCAACGAAACAAAAATATTAACTTTTGAAGAACTTCTAGATAAAACTACCCTCACAATTATATTCAAATACCTACTTCAAGGAAAATTCAGCAGAATAGTAAATAACACTAGATCTAAGAATACAATACAAATGAAACTGCCAAGAAGACGTACCGAGAAAGGATTAAAATGCTATGACTACTCGGGTATTAAAACGTTCAACAAACATAATTTTGATAATAAAGTGTGCCAACTTAATTTAGAGCAATTTAAACGAAAGATTAAAAAAATGTTTGTGAAATAAAAATGAATATTAATGTAAGTAAATAGCTATAAGTAATAGCTGAATATAACAAAAACTGATTGTAAAGCTGTCTATTACTAAGTTAGAGACCGAATGTTTATTTAGATGAGACTCTTAAATATCAACATTTGTTCAAATGCTTAATAGATGAGATGTTTTTTCTTTGTATTTTATTATTATACTAGTTTGGTAAAATGTAGCTCTGGACGCTCCTCCCTCTACACAAGACTCTTGTCTTTAAGAGGGTGTAGCATTTTGGCAAGGCTTTACATTGCGATGATGTTTTTGCTTACAATTTTACATTAAAATTTAGTTTAGTTATGTGAAAAATATGAAAATTGTAAGCTTCTTACAAAAATAAATGCAAATTTATAAAAAAATATATATTTTTGTGAATATTTTGTTGAAATACAAGTCGGAATGATCAACTACGGGTACTTAATTTTAGGACTCACTGTTAGTTGTATCTTAACCCCTTCTCCCAAAGATTTGCCATAGATGCATTTGCACACAGTGCATTTTTTGGTGGGGAAACAGTAAGTACTGTTCATGTTCTATGTAAGATGCTTAAATGTTCAATCTGATACTGAATTTCCTCTTGTTATAGAACTGTTTTTCAATACACCTATGATATGAGCCCACAGAACATAGAGTAAACATAGTGCACATAGTGTATTCTATTTTCTTTGTATAAGCCCAAACTACTTACACAATTTGGTCACATTGGTGGTTCCCGAATTATGACTTCTGAAATTACTTCTTCAGCAATAATGAAAACAATAAGGCCTAATCTAATGCAGCTATTTCACTACTGAAGGCTGGCTGTCAAATTCAGCTCTGCTTTTTATAACGTCACTGCCTCCATTTTAGATTGACAGCATGTATGGGGTTCTATCCCTAGGTGGGCACTTCCTGAACCCATACCTGCTGTCTGAACCATCCGCAAACCTTTTCCGAAACAAGCCTGGGCAATATCCCCAATTTCTTGGCAAGAATAGCAGCTTGTTACTTGAAAGTGGTGATTGACTATATAATAGAATCACTCCAAAAGAACTTGTCCAGCCTTTAGCAAGCCAAGCCTGGTAGCCTGTACATAAACTGGGAAGAAAAATATCGCTCTTCCTATAGGCTTTATTTGCCCAACGGCTTAATTATAAATATTAGGAATCATTTGCAACTAAGCGATTTATATTATTGTGATTTAGTACCCGTTCAATGTATACATCAGGAAAATTCTGTTTTTTTTTCAACCCTTTTATTGAATCTTTCAGATTCTCTCGACTTGCTGGAGCGGATTTAGATACTCGAATGGGAAGTTGATTTCTAAACACGATGAACATCGATCGGAATCAAGTCCCGAAGCCGCGAACTTTCACTGCAAGGTCAAGAAGGAAATGGTCAGTGGCCCAAATACCCACTTAAGATATCCACATCCCTCAGGCTGCTCAACTTTAACTGACGATCTCCCTCATCACCTGATTTAACCTTTGGTTAGGTAAGGGGGTCATGCGAGGAGGATTGGAGAGGGGGTTGAGAAGACTCTCCTTTTTTCAAAATGAAAAGTTGGACTTTTTTATATTTGTTGGCGGTCAGTGTGCGCAGAGGAGCATCCGGGTTGTGGGAGACCGGTCCGCCGGTGGGGTCTTCCTTCGCCGCTCCAACGCTCACAACACAACATACACACAACGGACGAAGAAGTTCACAACGGAGGGGACGAGGCGAGTCACGTCCACAGCCCGGTATCAGGTGCCTCGACCCGCACCGCACTCAATGACCGATCTAGCGCAGGGGAACGAATAGGGGTCATGACATCATCCCTCCAGCCGCCCTCTATAATACGGTGCGGGGCTTCACCCTTTTCAGCTCTTTTCATAAATATCTAATGCCAATTATACTTGAAAATTTCTAGAGTAACGCTGCAAATTGGGGGTTTTATTTTACTCATCAAATTTGAATGTCAGTTTCAAATCCATAAATTAAAGGTTTTGGTCTATTATTCAATAATAAACCATTTTAATCGCTCTTGAAAAAAAAATTTAACCCCCCTGAAAATTTTATGGTTTACGTTTCAAAGGGTGTAGAATCCGAATGTGCAATAAAAAAAATTTCCGCACGATTTCTCCCAAACGGCTGAAGCAGAAAAGCTGAAATTTTCAGGAAAAATCCCTGTTGGTCCGGCGACGCCCCCATTCTTGAGCCAGCTCTCTCACTTAATTTAAAGTGCCCTTTGAGGGTCGTCAAAGTTTTGTAAAATCCCTTGAAACCTGAAAAAAGTCAAGGCAGCCTAAATTTGTACTCTTTTTGAAGAACACTCCACGAGGAATCGAATGAGCCACTCCCCAGGTCCGTACCCCAGGTCCGGGTCTACGGCCCGATTCATGGTGCCAACATTCGCGTTATTTTAGTTTATTATTGTTTTTGTGTTGCTATCAGTAACCTAGTGACGTAGTGATGTAGTAATGTGGATACTGGAGTGAACTCCTAAAAGGCTTTGTAGCCGATACACGGGTTGAAGCATTCTGATAACCATAAAAAACGCTGCAAATTCTTCCACTGGGGTTTATTATTCAATTGGCTTGGGTTCATGATTTGAATTTCCTCTAAGCTTTGGAGTGTGCTTGTTTCACAGGTGATAGAGCGATTATTACATACATGTGTGACCAAATCCAGGCTCAAAATATAAGGAAAAGAAAAAAAATGAAAGGTTACTTATCGTTGGAGGTCTTATTCGAACGGAGGTGATTCACAGACTGACCCCAGGGGAGCTGGACTCTGGAAATCAGCCTGGAGGTCTTTAAGTCCACTCTCGACCAATTGAAAATACAAATAAACAGGGGTTGTTGATGAGGAGCTTATCTCAGGATAAGACGAGCCTAACAAAGTTTTAGAAAACTGGATTTCAAAACGAACTCTTCAAAACAAAATTCTATTGCACTTACATCAGCTGATTCAATCTTCACACTTTTATTGACGATTTTTAGCATTTCAGAGAAGTTCACATTCACATTCGTACTGACATTATTTTCTTCCAGTTCCTAACTCCTTTGGAGCGTGAACGGATGGACGTAAAGCGGTCCCAGTGGACGCAAATCAATAATGAGCCTAACAACATTACAACGTTATTTCGAAAGTTTTAGATATTCTGATTTTTGAATATTTCAGCAACATTCATTTCACCCTTTAAGATTGACAAAATCGGACCCAAGATATATTTTGTTTGGTCCATTCGTGATTAGTGTGATATTATTACACTAGTCTACTGATATTCATGATGATACCCATCATTTCCATCAGTTGTCAGTAAAACCAGAAAAGCGAGTGGCTATGCAAATTCTAGGGGAAAGGAAAAATGGGTTAACCCGCAACATTATGGAGATTTCAATTAAAGAAAAAAACTCTTATGAGCGGAACGTGCACGATAGGGGGCACACCTTGAGATTTTTCACGCGGCCAATCAAGAAGACGGGCTTTTTTTTTTGTGGTGGTTCGATGTGAAAGGGTCACCCGAGACAATACCCTCTGGAAACCCATTGACGAGGCGCGGGTTCAGTGAAAGAGAAAGCGAGTCAAGCGATTTCCGTTCCATTCTCTTTAATAATCTTCCCAATAGTAATGGCGTCGACTCTAATCAAGCTTCATCAATTTATCACTCGTCTTCGATTAGCGAGAAAATACAAATCATTAGTGGCGTATTTGCGACAATGTGTGATTAGCCTACTTTTAGCATTTTTTTTTTAAACCTGTAAAACTCGTAAAGCTGATTATCAATTGAGTTGGAACATGTCCGATTTCATATCATATCATTCATTATAATTTTTCTTATTACCGAAGTCAGAGATGTCGTTGTGTTCATGTAAGGAGTCGAAAACATGTTCATATCTAAAATTGTCATTTGACTGTTTCGTTTCAGCTTGTTGTTCAATTTTTAGAAGTTAGAATCTTTCTGCAAACGCCTTTTAACACTGCAGCTAAAATTATACGTTTTATATATAAGTTATAAATATTTACCTTGAAGACTTGAGAGTGTGTGACAAAAGCCTACTTATAATAAAACACTTTTCTAGTTCATCAAGTTTACGTACCTGTTCCTTATAAATTTATAACTATACTATATTAACTGTATGTAAGTATAAATAATTATCATAAAGACTCGGTAATTTATGAAAGCAACCTACTTAAATTAAGGGACTTTTCTAGTTTATCAAGTACCTGCTTACTCTAATGAAAGAGTTGTGGCACACAACTCAATATATTCCAATAATATTCTTTGCTCATCTGTGAACTTCTCAGAAAATAAAAAATGTTTCACTCTCCTGTGGGAAATTTCACTCTCCTGGGTCATAGAAATTTTGGAAATCGTGTGCGGCAGCCATTTTTGAACATCCTGCCCTGCTGCGCTACATATTAATTTAGAAGCTCAATATGAGTTTAAAAACCAAAAATTAGCCAGATCGGTAAATTTTGATATTTGGAAAAATTGGACGAGAAAAGTGCTGGACTTTCATGGAATGACCCAAATGTTGGCACCATAAATCGGGCCATACATCGGGAATGGTTTGACCTACGGACCTGGGGAGGGGCTCATTCGATTCCTCATGTAAAGCTCTTACAAAAGTCCAATTTTAGGCAGCCTTGACTTTTTTTTTTAGGTTTTTAGGGATTTTACAAAACTTTGACAATCCTTAAAGGACACATTTAAATTAAGTGAGAGAGTTGGCTAAAAAATTGGGGCATTGTCGGACCAACATGGATTTTTCCTGAAAATTTCAGATTTTTTGCTCCAGCCGTTTGGGAGAAATCGTGCGTACGGCGTACGGCGGATGGACGGAAAATTTTTTTTTGCAGATTTGGATTCTACACCCTTTGAAACGTAAACCATGAAATTTTCAGGGGGGTTAGAATTTTTTTTTCAAGAGCGATTACAATGGTTTATTATTGAATAATAAACCAAAATGTAGCATTCAGGGATTGTTTTAAGACGTTTCAAAACCGGATATATTCAATAGGGAAATCAAATTTGGTTGGATCTCGGACTTCATTTCCTAAAATTGACCAACATGTCGGAAGTCGTTAAAAACGGTAGAAGCAAGTGCGTAGAGTTGGTCGTTAGAGAAGTCGCACGAATGGGCTCATCAGCCCCTGGTCGGAAATTCCTAAAGGAAGATATTGAAAGCGGAGTTGAAAACGTGAAAGAGTTTCTTCAATTGTCTTGACCCAGATGTGGGGGAGATATGAAGAAGTCAACTTGTTAGAAGACGGGAACTTGCTCGGACTGGGTGTTTAAACATGCGAGGGAAGACCTGCAAACTTTCTCGGAATGAGCACATTGAATATCACTCAGGTGGTAGAATGCACCACGATCACGTGGAGTTCCCACAGAAACCAGTTGATATAGCGACTGCCACATCTTCTGATGTATTCGTTGGGGTCAACAATAAATCAAATACTTCATTCCATTTCACTTTCTTTTTTGGTCATTTTGAAGTAAGATTTAGTCATGAAATGCTGTTTTATTGTGTTGCTGGAAGAGAAGTTCATAAATATCTCTGTGATTTTTATCGCATCGGTACAATACTTTTCAGAGTAGGTGCACTTTAGAGTAATTCAGTGTTAATTTCTGTTCAATGCTTAGATGACAGTTTCTATGGGTGAACGTGCTTGGCTGGTGGTCAGCCGAAAATCCGAGCCGTGCAAAAATCTCCGATGAAACATATTGGTACATGGACTTCCCCTTGTTGGAATTTTATATGATGATACTTGGTTTAGAAACTAGACCAAATTTCTAATTGAACAAAAATAGCACAGCTTTCTAGTGTGTAAGAGGAGCGCTTGAATGGATCGGGTTGCCCCCCCCCCCCACAACCTTGAACCTGCTTGACAATTCAGCCTTTCCTACCTGTCTAAAAATCGTTGTAAGACTCACTTGTGCAGAATTAAGCACTTTGTTGGGTTCGCCGCACAGAGCTCTAGATAGTTCCGATCGCTTCAGTGGAAATTATTCTACTAGTATCAACTTAAAACAACCATCATAGAAGTTTTGAATTGCATGAAATTATTGAGTGTGGTGTTGCTGACTTCAGTCCAGCAGTTTCTGTGAATTCCGATGGGATCCTATGGATTGAAATGACAGAAGGGGTGTTCCCCATGGGCTATGATGTATTTAGTTATTGTGATCGTCGAAGGCACACTTGAGTTCCTCCAATTCAAGCTAAATCAAGCAATGAATATGATGATGGAGTGGTTGCGGTCAAGATTTTTGCCCAAGAAGACAGAAATCTTGCTCCTCTCAACATAGCGGATTGACAGGAGCTTTACTATACAATTTGGAGACCAGCCTATTGCAATATCAGAGGCGTGATGCTCGACACCAAAATGACCTTTTGGTCCTATAAGTAAAGCTTCTACTTCAAAAAGAGGGCTAATTGTTCAACCGCTCGAACCGTGGGCTGGGTGCTTCGTACAGCCAGAAATAGCTGCTCTCTGATAGCCCTTCCCAACGGCAAGCATGTGAGGGCGCAACAGGTGTGTTGGAGCATACGGTGATGCTTCGCCCAGTGCATCAAGATAAGAGGCAAATAATGTTCAATAAAATGTCAACGTTATTGTCACAGCCAATGTATTACAAACAAATTGTTGAATAGAAAAATTATTTTAGATTCTTTTTTTAAAAATATATAGATATATACGAGTTTTTGAATGAGCTAAGATTAAGAATGTAGCTTGTAGTGCTGATTCTGTACTTATTGCATCCTAAGCGTATGCACATATTTGGCAAGGCTGCAAACGTGCTAGGAAACCGGAGTCGATTCGTGGCAAACATCTTACCGTACAAACTAGAAACTGCTTATGAAAAATACGGGTTGTGCTATATGGTGCCGGGGTTCGGGCCAAAGCGCTGTGTCGGTGGAGAAAGGAAGCGGTGCAGAGGCGATCAGCTCAAAGAATTGGTGTCAGGAGCGGCTGCTTAGGTCATCGGCACTGACATCCTCGACAGTTGAGAGGGGTTAACAAAAAAACTTCGACAACATATTAAGTAACTGTACCTAATGTAAAATAAACCTGAATTTACATAATTAAAATGTCATTGGGTACACGATACTGAATCAGCAACTCGAATTCACTCGTTACCAGCCGATGACCGCAATAATCCTTAAAAATCGAGAGTATGTTTGAAGCAAGAGATTCGAAGGACCAACACACAAATGTCATAAAATTTGGACACACGGGAATGGATCCGGAACCTTAGTTGGACAGTTAGAACTTTAAAATGAGTTCAGTGACTCGGGAGAAATCAGGTAAACATCCTGATCGTACCAGTTCATCGTCTTCAAAACCAGTTAATTCTTATAGTTATTTAGGATTATTCTAAAAACTCGTGTATTCTATTTCTGGACGGCCGACGCATTAACATGTTCGCAGACCCGAACGACAATTCAAATCTGACACTTGTAAACCATTAGGGACACGAATGTCGAATTCGTAGAGAATCATTAATATTCGAATTTCTATTCGTTAGGGTGTGAACCTGAAAACGAATGGAATCTATTTTTAAGGGGCTTTTGAATGAGGGAATGTTTTTTTTCGGGCGACCCCGTCTCTTATCGGATTTGGAACTTTCGCTCTGAAATGAAATTTCTCCCTTGAAAACTCATAACGGTTTCCAGGTTGACTGAGAAGGTCGCCGGCAGGGCAGGATCTTGCTGACATGGATATGTCACCTGCGAGGCCTCAGGTATAGCCCCCGGTAGGAAAGGCCGGTCGAGATTTTATTTACACAATTGTATCCCACACGTATTACCTTATTTACCTGTCCTACAATCTCATTCTAATAGAGAAAAGAGCGAAGGACTTGAGACTAACCTATTGATGAAAGAATATACTTTTTTTTTCTCATAAACATAATATCTCTTATAAGTATTGAAAAAATAACTACAAATAAATAAAAAATTAATTAAAAACAAAAAAGTTAAAAGAAAGGTCGGTTCCTTCTGGAAGCCCTTTGTCATTATGAATTGCCCAAACAAAAGTGCTAATAAAATTTGTAAAAATGACAAAATCTGCTCAAAAATTCATAAAATCATACTTTTTTATTGTTGAATTCATGATGTTGCAGATCGTTACTTGAACAGAGTTGTTTAACTATGAAATTGAAATTAGACTCAATTTAGGGTGCAAATTATTTCACAAGGGTTCATTTTTTTTACCACCACCCCCACTATTCCCCCCCCCCCACACCCACAATCACTTTTTTTACTGGCAAGGCCTCAAAAACAAAAAAAAAAAATTTAAATTGAAATTTTTGCCCGTTTTTGAAATGTTCACCCTTAAAAACGAGAGTTTCCGAGTCTGACGAGCTCGGAATGGTCTCTGACCCATTCGGCGTAGAAAATTAATTGGAAATGACATCCCACTTGCCTTTGTCATTGAAAACCTCAAACTACCTAAGTTTTTGGCGCATTTCTATGAATGTAAGGCGATCGCTCAGAACTAACCCCCAAATGGAGCCCATGTGCTAACGACCGTTTTTTCCCCCATCAATCCTAATATAAGCCCTTTCATCGCCCGTACGGACATGGCACATTTGGACTCCATGTGCCTTGAAACTTGAAGTGACAAAGTTTAGTACGGTTGAAAAGAAGTGTTGAATTAGGAAGGAGTTTTGTTGAAAATAATGAACCAAAAAGAAGTTCGACGTGGAATGTGAATGAAAAAACACCCGAAAACATTCCCTTAAAACCTCAGCATGTACAATTTCGGTTGAATTATCTTTTCAATGAATCAAATTTATCGTATATCTTTTGTTACCTATAGACAGCCTACTGAAGAGGAAGGAGGTGTTTCGTCTCACTTAATTCCTTTCGACAGGTTTGCTCGTCTAGAGTTAAACTTAGATGGTAATGTCCCGTTGTTAGCGTTTAATAATTATCTAAAGACTATGTGATATAAGGGACGTTCTATTTGGCGAATTTTTCCTCCGCAGTTAACCGTGGTAATGAAAATAGGGAAATGTATGAAACTTTTCCCCCTGGAAAAACGGGCCCCTAGGTACGAAAAAATCAGGGTCTTCGATGATAGAACAGCACATTTTAAAGTTTCATACATTTGTATGTTTTCCAATTTGTAGCATTCGGAATGAGGAACGAGAATTGCGATTGTTCACATTTTCAACTAACTGTTGGTCCTAGCGGTCTCAGCGAGTGGAGGAAACAGTGGCGGGATACGTCAAAATTGAAGTTGTATGTCTGAACCCCAAACCCTCCATTGCGTCTGTCGTCAGTCCTCAGTAGAGTAACTAGCTCACAATTATCCCTTTCTCGGGTAAGGTCCTCTACACGGAGAAACGCTACGAAATCATCCGATCCACTTGAAACAACCCTGGCATTAAAACATCGAAATCATACACAATACAGCATACCTCTCATCCTCATAATTTCTGTCTCCTTTCTGCTCCTCTCTTTTTCCTCATTTTTCTTTTTTCAAATTAAAACTATTACTTACTCTTTCCCAGGACAATTTTTCGGACCGCCGAAGCATTTTTCCGGGGGTGAAGTTTCAGGTTAGAAAATATTGAGATCAATTTTTGGAGGAGTAGAAAGAAAGTTTAATCACTTTCAAAACTTTGTTTTCTCTTCAAACTCAGTTGTTGTTTTGTTATTGTTAATATCTTTTCATAGTCTAGTACTATTAATGCTTTATATTACATGTATATAGATATATACATTTTTTTAACTATAGTTATCACAATTAAAATTATTATTGCATTATTTTGCTAATGGGCAACGTTGAAATACCTCACGTGCCATGTGAAAATTGTATAATGAAGTATGTTTCAAACTTAATAGTGATTTATCACAATCAAATACAACAGTTTTTGTTATCGTCGCAAAACCCACCGTAAAGTTGTTCATATATTGATCATTCCACAGCTTTCAGTTTTTAAATTTTCTTATATTGCTGGGCACGGATATGTACTTTTTGCATAACGGTAAAGGTGATTGACAGCTTCTAGTTACTACCGAAGAATGACAGCAAACGAGACCTTAGGCCTGGGCACCGTTTGCCTCGCCTCCATGGTAGGCTTCCACCGGTTATCGACGAGGAAGCCGCGCCTTCCCCATTAGGTCGTTTCCTCCTGCAAACATGCTCGATCCGCCATTCAACATTAACCCCTTATTGTTACAATTTGAATTCCAATTACTCGGGCAATAGTCTGTTATGCTATGTTACTCGGTGATAAGAGAATACCGCCAATGCATTTTTCACGTTACAGCTTCAAACTACAAATCGTAGACAGATACGCTGCAATCCATACCTAACAGTATCCGATAGAGGTCTGTATAATATTTAAGAATACAGGAGTGCCCACAAGGGGAGAGGGGGGTCATGACGCAGACTGCGTCATTGAAATTCTTGGGGAGAGTTCCAAATAATTTGGGGGGGGGGGGGGGGTAAAATTGATTGAAACACTGTTTAAAGTGAGGCCATTCAAAAATATATTATGAACCTAGTAATTAATTTAAATATGGTATGTTTTTCTATCTGGAAATGTATTTATGACAATGACAGTGCTCGAATATTGTTCGTGATTTTGGCGCCGGCACGCGCCATGGTTTTCAATACCTTCATAAATCTTCATTTAGTTTTAGATAAAATCAGGGGTGCTTGCGAGTTTTTTTTACATTTTTGTTTTGGAAAGGGGGTACCAGCTTATGGGGTGCTGTTCTAAGTTTAGCGGGGGGTTCTTACTAAGGCAATGGCAATCATAATTTACTCTGTCCCCAGCCCACAAGTACACTCCTACATAGTCAGAACATTTCTCCTACCGACAAGTACCCCTTACCAATACAACTTGAACCTATTAGTTGTAGAGGATCACACTACTAAAAGTTTATTATAATTCCTAATCGCCAAAGAAAAATATACTTTCCTCGTTTGTTGAATTTCTTCTGTCCCCAGCCAACAAGTAAAACTTCAAAGTATCAGTACTTGGTAATTAGTTACAAACGGGTTATTAATATTTCACAATTTCTATAATACACCCTAAACGTTTGTTAAAAATCCTTGTGAAATCCCAGAGTAGTCTTTCTCACCTAATTATTTAACCATACTGAATTTTCTTCATTAAATTTAGCTGAATTGTACAAATGACACGTGTAGGTAATAATTGTAAATACGTCACTACAATGATCTGACATTTACAATGAAAAAAAACTGCAAATTCTTCCGCTGGGGATTATTATTCAATTGGCTTGAGTTCATGATTTGAATTTCTACTAAGCTTTGGAGTGTGCGTGTTTCACAGGTGATAGAGTGATTATTGAATTTCAGGAGGCACACGAACATGATCAACTGAACAATCCAAATAGGTATTTTGGTTGAGAACAGATTGACGTGCTCTATGCATATCTCCTGAAATTCAATAATCGCTCTATCACTTGTGAAACAGGGGCACTCCAAAGCTTAGTAGATATTCAAATCATGAACGCAAGCCTATTGAAATAATAAACCCCAGTGAAAGAATTTGCAGCGTTTTTCCTACATTTACGGGAATGCTTCAATCCGTGTATCGGCTACAAAGCCTTTTAGGAGTTCGATCTAGTATCCACATTACTACATCACTACAACACTACGTCACTAGGTTACTGATAGCAACACAAAAACAACAATAAACCAAAATAACGCGAATGTTGGCACCATAAATCGAGCCATAGATCGGGAATGGTTTGACCTACGGACCTGGGGAGGGGCTCATTCGATTCCTCGTGGAGTGTTCTTCAAAAAGAGAACAAATTTAGACCGCCTTGACTTTTTTTGAGGTTTTTAGGGATTTTACAAAACTTTGTTAACCCTTAACGGGCACTTTAAATTAAGTGAGAGAGCTGGCTCGAGAATTGGGGCGTCGCCGGACCAACATGGATTTTTCCTGAAAATTTCAGATTTTTTGCTTCAGATGTTTGGGAGAAATCGTGCGTACGGCGTACGGCGGACGGACGGAAAAATTATTATTGCAGATTCGGATTCTACACCCTTTGAAACGTAAACCATGAAATTTTCAGGGGGGTTAGAATTTTTTCTTCAAGAGCGATTACAATGGTTTATTATTGAATAATAAGCCAACACTGAGTTCAGCTCATTTCAATAAACTCGCCATTCCCCTGTCTAATGATGTAGGTGCACAATGGATCGTGATCAGTCTGGTGAATATCTCTTACGAGGTACTGTTAGATATTTCTTCTGCCAACCCGATAGTAGGTGGCATTTCCTCTCTCTTCCTCAAACGGCGATTTTCTCGGATCTCCGACTAATCACGGGGTGGAGTTCAGCACCACTAGTTGTTTCTTTCTCCTACAGCTGTTTTTTTGTGCGCTTAAGAACACTCACTTTCTAACTCCTAGAAATGTCCGTTCACGAACGGACATCCCAATTAACGGATGTATCTTGTGGTTTGCTGACCCCAGGCGCACTTAATGTTTTTACTTTTGAATTTTTGTAGGTAAAAACTGGAGGGAAATACAAAAGAGCATCGCCGGAGAGGGTTAAATCAGCGATGCACTCTCACGCATTTTTATTTAAATGGGAAGATAAATATTTAAATTTTTCAACCGGGCCAATTATTGGAGTGTATTTTTGATACAAACATTTGCCAAAATTCTTCAAGTTACAATATGTCACCTCTAAATTTTTTCAATCTCTACTTAATCTTGGCAATTTAACTTTTATTAGTAATGCTTTTATTAACCGTTAGCTCTTTACCTCAGCAACCGAAGAACGCAGTCATTTGATCTATTGAGTCATGTAAGCACATCACCCTGCCAAGTGGGCCATCATCTGCGGTCTGTCCGTGCAGTCCACAGTTGAGCATGAGCAGATCACCTCAAACTTTACAGACCCATCTCAGGAGGCTTTTTCAGGAGGGTATTAATAGTTCAATCAATACAGCGAATGCCCTAATTCAAACGTTGGTAAATTCGTTCCTGGGATGCTAGAGCACGTGCCAAGGTTGCTTCTCTCGATGCCATTTCTGCACTTTCACAGAGGATTCCAAGCTTAACGGACCATGATTCTATGTTATCAAATATGGCGTCAAGAGTTTGGTCGCAAAGTCTCTGGAGGCTTTTGTACCAGGAAAGCTCTAAACCACGTCCCCTGCCACCAGTCTAGGGAAACACCCTGCTGACATTCTTAGCACTTTATTCAGATATTTACAATATAATGGAAGTGTACACAGAAACACTGGGGATATACCCGTTTCCCTAGACTTAGACAACAGCGACAGTAGACAGAAAACAACTTAGAATTGAAATTAATGAAGGATAAGCCCCTGTAATGCTCAACCACACCAACATCTCCCTTCTTGAGTAGGGGGAAAATCAGTGAGCAAGAGAAATCCTGTGGTACATTTCCTGTCTCATAAATACTGTTGAATACACACCATCCTGGTTACAAAAACAACTTTTGTGATCACGATTGCGTTCTGAAATTAGAAGCAACATTGGGAAAACGACATTTTCCAAACAGAATTTCGACAATGTACCTCAGTGAATGTGTACAACTTTGTGTTTTGAGCTAAGAATTGTCTCAGTTCTACGACCTTCATTTGGACTTCGAAGTGTAGTTTAAATGCTGTGAAGTCTTCCAAATCCTCTTGATGGGCGCTTCGCATACTTCTTGCGCCGCCTGATTTATCCATGGCTCTCTGGACTAATCCCAGGGTAGCATTCTGGACAAAATCCTTTCGTTCTGGTGGTGTTAACTATCACAATAAATGCTGTGAAGTCTTCCAAATCCTCTTGATGGGCGCTTCTCATACTTCTTGCGCCGCCTGATTTATCCATGGCTCTCTGGACTAATCCCAGGGTAGCATTCTGGACTAGTTAAATCGGGGTTTCGTAGATCTCTAATCTCTAACTACGTTCTATGTAACAATAATTATTGTGTTAACTATCACAACAGGGTAAACTAGTGTTTTTATCTCTTATTTTTCTATAATGAACTAGCCAATTTTAAGTTTCTAGTGAGACTGACTTTTATTCATTAAACAAACTCATTCAAATAAAAACACCAGTATGATTAATAATTGCGAGTTATTATCTATCAACTGAAGTTTTAAATATTTGTGCTCCGCCACAATACCTTGAGAAAGGTGTCATGGTGCTCTGATATAAACGTTTAGGTATATTTTTTGCAAGCCAAAATTGATTATATTTCAATGTGTGATTTTTTAAATACTTTTATTGCAATTTATTCTTGCTCTATACTTAATTTGGAATGACTGTGTACATTTTAGGTATACTTAATCAGTTTAAGAAATCTATGGAGGGAGGAGATGGCGATATTGAAGGCCAAAATAGTTTGGGAACAACTGCTCTAACGCTTACAGCCTTGTTTACATGATCCCCATTCCCCCCTTTCAAGCCGCTTCTCTTGTTCTGTTTGAGGGTTCTGCATACCAGAGGCGCATGTGCAATCCCAGCAAAATTAATTCAAAATAAAATGAATATAGTGGGTGTGGGTAGTGGAGTGACCACATTCATTCCGAATCTCTTAATTTGGAGCGTTATATCTGTTTATTCATGTAGAGACGTTTCGTCCCGCAGCGGGGAATTCCTCAGTCTAACTATGTGTAACAACTACTTGAAATTGACATGTTGGTGGCACCACACATATCTTGTTGTTGGTTACTTTTAGCTCTGTATTATATATATCAAATTAGACACTCATTCAGTAAATTTAATTTATGCTGCAGCTCCTCTCCCCCTTTTTGATTTTAAAACAGAACAAAGTTATTTAAGTAATTGACGCAGTTGAGATTAAACAACTGAGCAATAAATACTATGACCAACTTGAATACATGGACAGGCAGGAGTGGAAAGCTTAACGACAAATACAGAGCTAAAAGTAACCAACAACAAGATATGTGTGGTGCCACCAACATGTCAATGCCACAAGTATCTAGGTTAGACTGAGGAAGTTGCGGGACGAAACGTCTTACATGAATAAACAGTGAACGGAAATTAAGATAAAATGTCACATGCAACCACACTCTCCCAGGATTCTCCTAGGAAAGTAGTTTAGAGGGGTGATCAATTTGAAGCAACCAGGATCAGATCACAAAGGCGAGTGTTGGGTATTGAGTAATCGGTGAGATCGAAAGAAATGGGATATTGCACACTTTTTTCTATGTTCACTAGAGGGGGCAATTCTTAACTTTTTGGCTCTTCTTCTTTTTCTCATTAAGGTACACTCCTTTTCATAATAGTTTTCTCACAGCCTAGACCTGTATCTGTCGACTGTTTATTTTGTGTGGTTGTATTCTGTTCTGCTTTGTGCTTGATTGTTGTCAGAGTTATTTAAAGAATGTTAATGCCCGTTTACAGCTAATGAGCATTATTCGCGAACACTGTTCTCAAACAGTCGTGTTCAAGATCCTCGGGCAGTGTTAACTGCCACTCTGTGTTTAAAAGTTTGAACGCCTTCCAATACTTGTTGGTATACCTAGTGACTCTGTAACTGTCTGCGGTAAACTGATGAAGTGTCAAAGAGTTTTGCCTTCGTTCCGTATCCAGCGTAAACGACATACAAACGATAACGAAAGGCCGGAGATACCTATGCGTCATCCATAATTCGTCGAGGTCGGAACGTGTTGGCGTTTCTACACTGTTAAATGGTACATTACAACGAGAAACGTGCTTTTTGGAATTTTTATTTGCCATAGAAAATTATCTTTTCTGTTTCCTTCCGTTAGCTTCCTTCTGGTCACCCCCTCAGTTTCAGTGCTGCTTCTACCCATCCTAGTCTAGCAGAGCCATTTTGCTTCCGAGTCTACCAAGGTAGCGGAAGCATTGTTTTCACTTTCGGAATGTGATAATTTTTTTGTCCCCAAAATCAAAAATTCCACTCGCATTTTGCGTTTTAGACCTTTCTGAACAATTTTGGTTCCGTGTCTGTCTGTCTGTTAGCAAATCCTTGTTACGGGCAAAACTACATGAAGTTATAGTCCGATTTTGATGAAATTTTCAGGGATTGTACGGGTTGGGGTGTAGATGGTCCCCTATACGTTTCATGACCCCCGGATCAATAATAGCCTCTTCGCATGCGCAAACGTGAAATCCTTGTTACGCGCATAACTCCGGGAGTTCTGGACCAATTTCGATGAAATTTTCAGGGATTGTTCGGTTTGATGTGTACATGGTCCCCTAAAAGTTTCATGACCCCCGGATCAATAGTAGCCTCTGTGCATGCGCAAACGTGAAATCCTTGCCACAAGCAGAACTCCGAGAGTTCTTGACCGATTTCGATGAAATTTTCAGGGATTGTTCGGATTTGTTATATTTTATAGTTTGTTCAATAGTTGAACATGCCTACTTCTATTTTCTCAAGTTATGTTCCTGCATAACAATAAATTTACCCTAATTCAATATTTACTTCGCCTAATTGAACGAAGTTCTTTAGTCAATAATAATTTTCAATGATCTATACAGTCATGTTATGGATACGAGGAAGCTATGTGCCACACCCACTTGGCATTTTACTATCAGTTCGCCGACCCGTCTTCCTCGCGAGTTTTTCCCTTTTCTTCCGAAAGTTTTCGTATGAATTTGTCAGCGAGTTGATGTATGTATGTAGTTTTGGTCAGGTGGTGCATCTGGAAGTCAGTTTTTGGTGAGCCAAGCAATCTCCTTATTTTCACGTACGGGGCCAAGCTAATTAAGAGATAACTCGTTGCGTTTTGTGTAGGATATATTTCAGCCTATGGTTATTCTCATCGCAGGCTTAATTGCGAACGGATATTTTGAAACCCCATTTCTGTTGCCCTTCCGAATCGGGACAGCCCATTAGATTACCTCCTTTCTATGGACCGGGTACGTGATAGGCATCTTGATTAAATATCAATTTGATCTACACATTTCCAGCAAGAAAATAATGTATAAATGAGAACCTCTTGGAACGCGATCCCGCAGGATTCCACCGCCTCACTTTCTAATCTGTTAACTAAAAAATATTAGATCCCGCACCGCCCTGTTCGATCCTTCCTTCTTCTGGTCTATTAATCACTTCCCAAAGATCCCTTTCGCTTGTTTGTTAGCACTGGAAACGAGGCCCTTCCTGTCTCGCCCCCGAAATGAAACTCCAAGGATTTGACCCATAAAAACACTAGCTCTGATCTACGGGCAGTTGTCTCGCGAAGCGAGTGTGGGAAGACAGTTTTGATATTCAAACGGATTTGATATGAGGATCCCGGGCCTAGATACCCGAATATATACGGCTAGGACTAGGTCTTGGCCTACTCCAACTTTTCAACTTGAGACTGATCTATGTAAATGAAGCTGATGGTTTATTTATTTTATTCGTCTATTCTCTTGCTAATCGTTTCTTCCCTGTCGTATTTGCGTCAATGGATTTCAGAGATCGCATTTGACGAATACAGGAAGGTAAACCAATTACAAATGAAAAAAGATCGGGTGTCATTTGCAGCAAATGTAACACAATACGGAGAAAGCAAGTAGAAAGTTGTAAGAATCAAATAGAAAGAGCATTACATTTTACCTACTGGTGTGCTAAGCTAATTAACGAGAATAAGACTACTTCATAATGAATATAGGAAATCGATATTGTCAATTTTCAATATCAATTTACTAATTTCTAAAATCACGAAAAATCTAGGCGCATTCAATGCATGTTACGGAGTAGGTAGGCATGTATACTCCGTTTGGGTTTAATACCGAACAACCTGTTTCAGTTCCACCCTGGTGCTATTTCTCTCTTATCATTTTTCGTTACAATCTTTTATCATTTTGCCGAAACGGTTACACATGTAGTTCTATTTACGTAGGCTCTCTACGCTTATTGCTTATTCCGTTAGATATTTTACGTTTATTCTCGGTCAGTTTGTGTTCGGTTATAGTTCATTTTACTTTTTATTTTACCATGATTTCAGTTTCTTAAAATTTGAAAGACAGCACAGAACATCATTGTCATAAAACCATTGTAATCGCTCTTGAAAAAAAAAAAAAAAAAAATATATATATATATATATAACCCCCCTGAAAATTTCACGGTTTACGTTTCAAAGGGTGTAGAATCCGAATCTGCAATAAAAAATTTTCCGTCCGTCCGCAGAACGAACGATTTCTCCCAACCGGCTGAAGCACAAAAGCTGAAATTTTCAGGAAAAATCCATGTTGGTCCGACGACGCCCCAATTCTTGAGCCAGCTCTCTCACTTAATTTAAAATGCCCTTTAAGGGTTGACAAAGCTTTGTAAAATCCCTAAAAACCTCTAAAAAAGTCAAGGCGGCCTAAATTTGTACTCTTTTTGAAGAACACTCCACGAGGAATCAAATGAGCCCCTCCCCAGGTCCGTTGCCAGGTCCAAATAGGTATTTTGGTACAGAACAGATTTACGTGCTCCATGCATATGTCCTGAAACTCAATAATCGCTCTATCACCTGTGAAACACGCACACTCCAAAGCTTAGTAGAAATTCAAATAATGAACGCAAGCCAATCGAATAATAAACTCCAGTGAAAGAATTTGCAGCGTTTTTTATGTGTTGGACGCTTTATACTACTAGAACAATTTATTTTCTGAAGATGTTTCCTTTTCATAACAATACGACAACCAAAAGTAAAGTCTTAGTTTTTCCAAGTACTCATGTTAAAATTCGAGAGTATTGTTATAAGTAATCATTATTTGTTTTAACCAACCAAATCAAACTTCCCACAATTCGGTAAATCAACAAGTTTTATTTCCCATTTTCGCCCTCTGTTTTCCTTAAAAAGCAGATATTTTCTCCGGCATGGAAACACTGGTCCAGATTCATGTGCGTTAGAAGAGTTCTAGAAAATAATTATTGAGGTCGAATTATCTTTCGGCAGTTCCAAAAGTTGTTTATTGAACGTACGTGGTGCTTTCCCTACAATGTGCTATTGATTTCAATAATTATTAGGTTCCGATCTATTACTTCAATTCAGAAACTTTCTCGTTGGAAAAGGAAAGGTTTAATAAGACCAGAAGGTCGGGCTGTACACAGTCCGGAAATTTCCAAGGAGCCGATTGGAGAACTGGGGTAGCACGTCAGCGAAATTCTTCTACGCTCCCCTCCCGCGCCGCAATTATTTAATAACGTCTCGCGAAAATTAGAAAAAGAACAATTTTCTCGTCGATTTGGCTCTCAAGTCCGGTCCAGAGTCCACATCTCATTAAAAGCACAGGAAAAAGTGATCTCGCCTACTGATCCACTTCGTCGAGAAGGCCTTGAATCCCTTCCGTCCGGCAAGGTATCAATTAGCTTTGCCGGCTTCTTCGGAATATCAGTCTGGGCAAATCCACTCTCGTTAGAAGGAACGGCTCGAATGATCACACGGGAATTTGGCGAAGGGTTCGTAATTTTTGTCCCTCATTTCCGTAGGAGTCAAATTTGGAAATGTCGAATTCAAGTTCAGTTCTCTCCAAAAAGGAGGGATCTGGGTTGAGCGGAACAGGAATCCGCGGGGTTCTAAAGATTAAAATAAAAACTCGTTCACGATTCAACGAAACCTGTCAGGTTCCTGAACGAAAGTGAATCATATACACGCTGAAAGGGGTGACCAACCAACTTTCTCCTTAGTAGGTATATTGATAGACGTTTAGTAGATGCCCTTTTTTTCTTTATCTTGATGGAATTTATAACGCAGGAAGAAGTAGGCTCTTGAATCTGCATAGTCTAACGAAGAAACATCTCCTCTCACCCTTCCACCTGATTTCTTCTGTTCTTTTCCACTTTCTTCACTCTTACAGCAAATGTAGAAAAACCAGGATATTTCCATCTAAATAGCACGTTGTGGTTAGGCGACAAGAAATAACCTTTAGAGAACAATTTAGCGGTGTTTACATAAGTGAAACACGTGTTATCCTGGTTGCACATACCATCCTCGAAATCGAATCCGATTTCTTCAAACTTTCAAGGTTATTTTACATTATCGACCTCATGTCACAGAAACTTCTATAACTCCCCTTTTTTTCAGAATAATCACAAATCTGAAGAGACCGTGGAAATAGCGTTACACTTTATGATACTTAATGTAAGATCAATGATTTTGGTTTATTATTCAATTATAAACCATTGTAATCGCTATCGAAACAATTTTTTTAACCCCCCTGAAAATTTCATGGTTTACGTTTCAAAGGTTATAGAATCCAAATCTGCAATAAAAATTTTTCCGTCCATCTGCCGTACGCCATACGCACGATTTCTCCCAAACGGCAGGAGCAAAAAGTCTGAAATTTTCAGGAAAAATCAATATTTGGTCCGACAACGCCCCAATTCTTTAGCCAGCACTCTCACTTAATTTAGAGTGCCCTTTGAGGGTTGTCAAAGTTTTGTAAAATCCCTAAAAACCTCAAAAAAAGTCGAAGCGGCCTAAATTTTGACTTTTTTTGAAGAACATTCCATGAGGAGTTGAATGAGCCCTTCCCCAGGTCCGTAGCTCAAACCGTTCCCGATGTATGGCCCTTTTTATGGTGCCAACATTTGCATCCATATTCACTACATCACTAGGTTAATCACTAGGTGCTCTATGCATGTCTCCTGAAATTCAATAATTGCTCTGTCACCTGTGAAACACGCATACTCCAAAGCTCAGTAGAAATTCAAATCATGAACGCAAGCCAATTGAATAATAAACCCCAGTGAAAGAATTTGCAGCGTTTCATGCATATCAGAATGCTTCAAGCCGTGTATCGGCTATAAACCTTTTTAGGAGTTCACTCCAGTATCCACATTCACTACTACATCACTAGGTTACTGCAATGAAAACAAACAAGAAAGAAAACGTGTTATAAAACGCTGCAAATTCTTTCATTGGGGTTTATTATTCATGATTTGAATTTCTGCTAAGCTTTGGAGTGTGCGTGTTTCACAGGTGATAGAGCAATTATTGAATTTCAGGAGATATGCACAGAGCACTTAAATCGGTTCTCAACCAAATTACCTATTTGGATTGATCAGTTGGTGTGCCTCCAACATCCGATTCGTTCACCAGCTGTTGAATTCGAGTAAGCGGACTATTGAAGGAATAATTTGTGCGCTTAGAATCTGGTACAAATACATCCCTATTCCGTGTTTGATACAATGGACACTTAAAATTCAAGTCCTCAAGGAGGCTAGGAGCATCGTACAACCCATTGATCAATTTGTACACGAAGATTATGTCTATCACCTTACGACGATGCGCAAGCGAATTTAAATGAAGGGCCATCGATTCCAGCTATTTAATTAAGATTCACCGATAATGTACTTTATTCAGTGTTCATAAAAGCTAACGAACAAACTTGTCAAAACTTGTTTCATTAAAGCAGGCTTTTATTCATCTATTTCATCTTCAATCATCAGACAATTTTAAAATACCGATTCGAATGTTCAGGTAAGTCGCGTTAGGCTTGAACTATAATTGAGGAGCTCACTTTCAAACAGGCACATATCCATTCCGACAAAATGTTCAGGAAGTGAAAAAAACGATTTGCAGATTAGTGGAGATGTTTTTCTGCAGTTTCTCATCGGAGTAATGTGTGAGAAGGCACAGATAAAGATGCCTCAGAATATGAATCAATTTTCTCCAAAACACGAGGCTGTATATCCATTTTCACTTTGTAAATGTGCCCTTTTGATCAAAACTCATGGATTTGTGCCTTTTTGAAAAAGAAAGAATTCATTCTCCATTCTGTAAGTTTTATTGAAAACTTTACCTGACTCCATATTTCCATTTGTCATGCCTGCCATCTATCGAGTCTCGTGTAAATATTCAACGTCAAGACGAAGGCGCAATGCTTCTTTTTGGATATGTGCCTTTCTGAAAACCCACGACTTATCGCCTGACAAATTCGGAGGATATGTGCCATTTCGATTGCAAGGCACTGAAAAATATTTAGGGGACGGATTTGTTACCTTTTGATGAAACACATAACTTTAGCCCCGAATTGACGTGGATGTGTTCTGTTTTGTTCGGAAATGATAGGGGGATCTGATTCAACTCATATTCAGAGATAGAAAATTGAGAAAAAAACGTTTTCTCCCATATTTGGATATGTGCCTTTTTGAAAGTAAGCTCCACAATTGCTCTTTCCTAGGAAAATTTACTATAAGATGGCAAATATTTGTGTGTTTTCTCTTGCTGATTAGTGGGGAAAGAACCGGTCAAATTCAGGTCCTCGTTTGGGTCAAATTCGCTCTCAATCGGGAACAGCCAGCGTCAGGAGAAAGAAAGTGTCCTTGAAGAGGGAGAAGCGGGCAAGAAAGGGAGATGTGGGTCAGGGGCTTCCGACGCCGCGCCGCGCCCGCCGCGAGTCAGTCAGTCAGTCCCAGTCGGCTGTGCGGTGTCATGATGGTCGTGTAGTCAGTTTAGTTCAGTCCGCCGCGTGTACATTAGTTCAGTCCGCGAAGTATTAGGTTGAGTATCGTCATGTTGTCGAGTCGTCGGTTCCTCTTCGCGGGCCTTACCGTCCTCTCCGTCTGTTTGGCGTCGCCTTCCAACGTCACCGACTCCTTCACGGACTCGGTCGCCGACGGTCTCCTCCGCGAGTGTTGGTCCTCGGGCTCCTTCAACTGCGTGCAGAAAGGACTTAAAAGGGCTCTCGAGACTCAGTTGTCGGCGGATTTCGATGTCACGGACTCGGTCAAATTCGTGTCCAACGGTCACAAATACTCTTGGGAGGCGAATCGACCGGAGGATAATGTCAAGGAGAACATCGTCGAAGACCCCGAAGACGAGCACAGTGACTTCGACGACTTCATAAGGGCGGTCGAGGGGTCGGAGGCGGCTGAGGAGGGACGGTCGCCTCCTCAAGGGCCCTCCGCCATCCACGTCAATGGCATCGCGGACGTCCTTTACAACCGAGGAGTCCGGTACCTCATGACCCACGATCTCAATGTGGACATGCCCGAATTCATTTTTGGCGGGGGACGGATCCGCGTCCAGCCCAAGTCCATCGAAGAGGACGGCGGCGTCATCGTCAAACTCAACTTCGACGAGCAGCAACCCGCTCAGCCTGAAGGACGTATCTTCCTCAAGCGAATCCGTGAGTCTAAAACAAATCATTACTGTTATTTTACTATTACTCTCCTATTCATACAGATAAACCTTTTGTTATTCATGATTAAGGATCTACTATTGATTCATACACCAAAACTCACAATTCAACTTTAGACTTGTTTAAGTTAATAGAAAAAACAACTGTGATATACGTGTACTCTATTTGAGCAATAAGATTGAAAGAGTAAACTTGGAAACCAGAAGTGCTGAAAGAATTACTTTGAAAAAAAGGAAAATGAACTCTACTTCAGCCCAAAGATTATACTCATACAGAGGTGCAAGTATCTATAACAACTTGCCAATTGAATATTGTATCTCGGTGAAACCTTTAAAATCGTTTAAATATAGTATGAAGAAATATTTTATGGAAAATCTCGCTCTAGGGTAAACTGTGTTTTTTTTTTTTTCACTTTCTTGAGGCATTCTCAAATAGTCACGTACTTGTCGTCACTCACTTATTGTCACCGTTAGCCACGTACTCGTATAATATAAGTATAATAGATACAACTGGTTAAGATATCTTCTTCGGAACTATTGTAATTAGGAAAGTAGGAACAACTCATCCCCTTAGCACAAGCTATGCGTAAAGAGGGGATTAAGCATTGTTTACTACCTGTTAATACTTGGTTGTTTTGGTAATGTATTAAAATAAATGCAATATATATATATATATATATAAAAAATAATAATAAAAATTCAACTTAAAGTTACCACAACAGATGTAGCATACACCTTAATCGTTACATTTTCACAAATTAAAGGACTAGAAATCTTCGATGGTCAGTATCAACATCTTCAATCTCGCTAGTTTACAAGGAACTTATGATGGATCAATCTTCAAAATAGCTTCTGCGTTTTGAAATTCTCTGCTCTTTGCTAAAAAAACTCGAATTTTTTCTTGTTTGTAACGTTAGTCCTTCTTGGGAATTTGAATTCGGTTGAAACCCATGTTTGAATCCAATTTCCAAATGATATTTTTTATCATTATCACCATTATTTTTTTTATAGAGGTCGTTGAAAAAACCACTACTGGACTGAGAATGAGGGGGTATTCATCAAAGATTTGTCCCCCTCACTGTTAGTGTCGGGGTCTCCATCGTGGCATACCGACTAAAAAACACCGTTCCTCTCTTCTTTTAGGACTGTCCCAGGACTGCTTTTTGGCATTACTTCGGGACAGTCCCCTTTTTAACCTCGTGAGGGTTCCTCCTGGTCTTCACTACTTCCACTCTGGCTCATTCCCAGCTTCTGTTCACTTCCCTCTCTTTGAGCACCATAGTGATATATGTGCTGAGTGTACTCCAGTTCTCCGCAGTTTGTATCATCTTTTCTATCACTGTTTCTGGGCTGAAATCACCTATTACTCCAACCACTTCATGCCTTTGCTGCTGCCATTTTGGGCATATGAAGAATCCACCCCCCATTCGGGAGTACACGCACCTTGCCTGGGAATTCTTCCCTATTTTCTTTAGGAACAACCGATAATAACCATGCCCCGTCAGGAACTGGGTTAAATAGTAATCAACGTCGCCCTGTTTCCTCTCCGTCCTTTTTTGCACTTCCCCGATCAGAAGTGCTATCCACCTTCCCCGGGTTTCAGCTGCCCATCTCTGCTGCAATTTTTGCAGGGTTTGTGCTCTCTCCTCTTTTTTTACTTCTCTGGCCGCATGTTCTTGCTTTCTGACATAAACCCGCTTCCTCTCATCAGCCAACAGGTCGATTGGTACAATACCCGCAATAACCTGGGCCGCTCGTCCAGGCACAATCCGATAGGCACTGCAGATGCGCAAGGCCATCCTCTTCCTCGGTCTTTTGGACCGCCTCCATCCTAGAGGCATAATTTGTATCTCAGCGCCTCTGCCCATATTTCCGCCCCACACAACATGATGGCCTCCGTTGTCCACATGAGCAGCCTCCTCTTCGCTGCTGATGGCCCTCCCACATTGGCCATGAGAAAATTGATTGAATTTATCTAACCTAAAACAACGAATTTCACGCATTTTGAATGTTTCTGGCTACTTGTCTTTCAAGGAAATATGATTTGCCACTTCGGATTTCGACTCTCAGAAGTATTTAGAAACGTGTACTATTTCAATCAACCGTAACCAAATGACAAGATTTACATCCTATTTTGAATACTTTCAATATCGTCGCTCTCGATCCCATTTATCTGAGATTGTTTTCTCCCATCATTTATAAATCCCCATCATATGTTATAAATGGCTACTGCACCAAGTATGAACACAGAGCAACTCCATTGACTTTAAGTTCTTGAATCAAATTATTGGTATGTTCATCATGTTAACCGGTAGGGAGGCTCGCAATTTCTAAACCTACTAATAAGATTCCTCCATCTATTGATAGGAATCATACGTGGAAAAATGACTTGACTATTATGGTTTATTATTTTCAACAAAGACCCTTCGTAATCAACTAAGAAAAAAAAATTTGAACCGTCACCTCAACTTTTGTTAATTTACGTTTCAAGATGTGTTTTTTTGTGCTTTATGAAATTCAATATTAATAGGTTTATACCTGCCAATGTGTTTGCGTAAACCCTGATTTCTAGCAAAACGCGATTTCGATAACATTTTCACAGTTACGAGGGTAATGCATCCGGCAGACCCTTTCAAAATTTACATTGATCGATTATTGAAAACAATTGAATATTCGAATTGAATTGTAGCACACACTGGACTATCCCTAATTTACCCTTCTTATTACCAGGCTTCTTTCCTCGCGCACATATTTCATTTATTCATTTATTTTACTGCTTTTCAACCAAAACCTTTAGTTGAATTACACACATCAAAACATCTCAATACGTGTTTAATCCTCATTAACTCTAATGTAGCCCCACTATTCCAGTATCAATTAATGGTGTTCAGATCCTGGGTTCCCCCTTTACTCAGACAAAAGATTTTTGTAATTTTTAGAGAGCTTTTCAAGCACGGGCGTGAGCAATTAAATATGGGAAAAGCGTAGTCCGACAAGCTAATAATTTCTTATGAAATTGTGTATTATTTTGCGAAAGCACAGATATCCAATCTCAGTCCAAAGAAAAGTAGTCTGAAATGACTAAGAATTTACCAGGAAATTCTAGATAACATACCTCCAGTGGGAAATCCTAGAAACGTTAAGATTGAATTAAAATTCGGGAGGTCGCCCAAGGGATCAAAGAAATTGGCGAAGAAGAAGAAGAGAGATACGAGAAATGAAAATAACTATTCCTCTGGAATTTCCTCTAGGTTACTTAAGGTCTTCGAAGTGTGTGGCTACTACAAAGCAGTCATGCTGAGACACACTTTTCCATTCCGTGGATATTTTTCCACACCATACGTTGCACAGTGACTCGGTTACGGCCATGTCCTTGATAGTATAGGCACTCTTTTTAGCTCGTACATCACTAGCTGCAAATTGAGGTTATAGTCGAATTAATTATCTGTTACACTCAAATAAAGCGATTCTTATACACAATCTTACGATCGAAAGTTGCAGACAATATTTTAGGTGACATCGAGATCTACTTCCATGTAGAGTTACTGACATTTTTTGATAGGAGGATTTGAGGAACACTTCAGGTAAGCAAGTCTGATGTGGAATATCCTACCGTAATGAATATGTTAATCAAGGAAACTTATCGAATATACCGGGAATGAAAGGTATCAGCGACGCCCACTCTTTGAAGTTCCTCAATATTGCACAGCATGAAAACAGGAAAGTAGGATTTGAAGGGAGTCGGAGGTCTCGCCAATTTGCATTTTCCGCATATCACGGTTTACGACTGCGACCTACTTCTGGTGAATGACTCTGGGCTTCATATTCTATACCAGTATGGGACATAGGAAGAGGCGTGCGGAAGTTAGCTTACTAGATTGTGTCCAGAAAACGCTCGCAGCACGCTCAGGTTACTAGAGCTTAATTCTTCGGACCTCCAATGCAAAATTGGGCAACAATGAAATTTGATTTAGAATATTGATAAATTTCATGGAGGATAACAAGAAGGCGATACGGCAAAACTATCGCCCCAATTTCCATGAGAATTTCATGGATTAATCGTGCTGAATCCTAGAAGTGCTCTCTTGCATTGCCTCCGGGTTACGAGTAGAGGGAATGCATCCATATTTTTTACTAAACTGGAGAGCATTCGGATGTTTGTCTCAATGTGATTGCTGAATAATTTCTACCTATAAGTTCCTTTCTTTATTTAACTTCGGGTTACTAGTAGAGGGTGCATATAATCAAACATGGTTTGCTGAAATTTGTACATCTGAAGTTTCAGGACCCTAATTTTGCACGAAATTAGAGAGCTTCTGGAAGATTTTTGGTATGAATATTAATGCTCAGGGGTTTCTAATTTGGATTAAATGTGGTAACTGCATTGATATGCGTTTATGTGACATTTTCGGGCACAAAACTGCAGCATTTTTCTTTTCAAGTTTTGATGAAGTTATCAGGAGTTGATGGAGGACCCTGGAGGATCTCGTTCAACATTCCTTTTCAGCATATCAGTATTCGTATCAGTGGCGGTCTTCAAGGGCTGTCGCAGTGGATACGGAAGAGATACTTTTCTTAGGCAAATACATATTTAAACCAAATTAGATCAATCTGGATAAATTTCTCATTTTCAATACACATGCCCCGCAATAGCTAGGACTGACGACACTAACGATTTTCCATTTTCAAAATTTTCTGCAGCCCAGCATTCTACACCAATGGAAAATGAAAATTGCACTGAAAACTTGAAAACTGCTCAAAATATTGTCGTCGATCTTTCTCAGGACGTTGAAGACCTAAGAACAATTTCAAGTTTACGTAGTTAGAACGCGGGACTGGTCTTAGTATACATAACTATATTTCGTTTAGCTCCAGCACATAGATTTAGTATTTTTGTTTTGTGTCTTATCTTGCCACATCTTTCTTAGATTTGTCTTAAATTTTCTACGTAAAACTCTCATCTATGTAGTCAACGGTACATCATCTAAACCCGGCGCCTAGCACCCCTATACGTCGTGATTATATTCTAAACGGGATAAAAAGAACTTCAGTTGTGAATCAGCACAGTAGATTAATTAGGAGGGAAATAATAAGTTAGGGTACTTTTGCTGATCGATGTGTCTCCATACTTTGTAATTGACTTGTAGATGTTTAAAAACAAGTATGATGATTACGTCATAAATAAAACACCGTGAACACCAACCTTTATCCTGTATATGAATCGAAAACTAATGTCAAAATGCACTATACTGTATATCGACACGACGTAGAAATCTATAGATAAAGCAACTGGAATTTACCTACTCATCACTTGTTTGCCAATATGCAACCTAATTAAGAAAAAACTCGATTTCAAAGAGAACTCTTGAAAACGAAGTTTTTTTTTTTTTGTACAATTTTGCAACTGATGCGATATTCACAGGATCTAGGCGATTTCTACAGGAACGTCTTTGTCCAAGCAAATGGGCGGTCTTTTTTCTACCGAAGTCCTTGCCCCTAGGGAGAGGGTGAAAGTTTGTCAATCAATTACAAACATTTGTGTAATTTCAAAAGTGTTCGATATTCTGATTTTCAAATGTTTTAACCCCTTGATTACAGATTTCAGGGTTGGTCAAAATTGATACCGGTGATTCAGAACCATTCCCGGCACATTTGTGATAGAGAGAAAAACTGCAGACATTATTTTTTGTGGTAGAGTTCCAGTCCTTAGGGAAAGCGTACGGATGAACGTAAAGCGTACCGGTTATATATATACCAACAACTTACCTTAACTTAACTTAACTGAAATTAAAAACTGTAGTGTTATTTTGGAAGTTTTTGATTCCTAGCACCTTATTGTATTGACAGATACCAAGAATTTAGTCCCAACTAGACCCAAATGTAATTTTCTACTTAAGTTTACATGAAACAACAAATTTTGAGGAAGTTTAAAGTTGGGTTTCTTGGTCAATTAAAGAGGAGAATATATTGAATATAGTTAACACCTATCAATCTGGTCGGCCTGAACGTGAAAAATTTAAGGAACGGTTTTGGCACCGAGTATTTCAGAAATCTTCTTTATTTTTAGTAGTTACTATAGTTATTAACCATCGTAACCGACGGAGGGGGCCTGAAAATCAAAAAATGGCATGCCTAGGAGATATCTAACACAGACTGGTATCTAAGACTGAAAGGCCACTTGTTTGCCAAAGAAATACTTTAAACAACGCTGAAAATTCTTTCACTGGGGTTTATTATTCAATTTGCTTGCGTTCATGATTTGAATTTCTACTAAGCTTTGGAGTGTGCATGTTTCACAGGTGATAGAGCAGTTATTGAATTTCAGGAGATATGCATAGAGCACGTAAATCTGTTCTCAACCAAAATACCTATTTGGATTGTTCAGTTGATCATATTTGTGTGCCTCCTGAAATTCAATAATCGCTCTATCACTTGTGAAACACGCACACCCCAAAGCTTAGTAGAAATTCAAATCTTGATCGCAAGCCAATTGAGTGATAAACCCCAGTAAAAGAATTCGCAGCGTTTTTTTATGGTTATCAGAATGCTTCAATCCGTGTATCGGCTACAAAGCCTTTTAGGAGTTCACTCCAGTATCCACATTACCATATCACTACATCACTACTTCGCTAGGTTACTGCTATCAAAACAAAAACAATTATAAACCAAAACCCCAGTGAAAGAATTCACAGCGTTTCATGCATATCAGAATGCTACAACCCGCGTATCGGATACAAAGCCTTTTAGGAGTTCACTCCAGTATCCACATTACTACATCACTACATACTAGGTTACTGATATAAAAACAAAAACAATAATAAACCAAAATAACGCTAATGTTGGCATCATAAATCGGGCCATAGATCGGGAATGGTTTGACCTACGGACCTGGGGAGGGGCTCATTCGATTCCTCGTGGAGTGTTCTTCAAAAACAGTACAAATTTAGGCCGCTTCGACTTTTTTGAGGTTTTTAGGGATTTTACAAAACTTTGACAACCCTTAAAGAGCACTTTAAATTGAGTGAGAGAGCTGGCTCAAGAATTGGGGCGTCGTCGGACCAAGATGGATTTTTCCTGAAAATTTCAGATCTTTTGCTCCAGCCGTTTGGGAGAAATCGTGCGTACGGCGAACGGAAAATTGTTATTGCAGATTCGGGTTCTAGACCCTTTGAAACGTAAACCATGAAATTTTCAGAGGGGGTTAGAATTTTTTTTTTTTTTGAAGAGCGATTACAATGGTTTATTATTGAATAATAAACCAAAAATCTAGTTTTAAGCTTCTGTTTGTGCATCTATGTGCCGCTCTGAATGAAGTGTATGACTCAGGTCGCCATTACAGGCACTCTCTTGGTTGAGTCGAGGACGTAACTTTAGCCGTTACTGTCCGACACAGTAAAAACAATTAAAATAATGAAATATGCAGCGTGGAGCTTTGTAAGACTGGCGACTCGCCTGTGCACCCACCGCCAGGTTGCTCGTCAAAAACTGAAAGTGACCCACTAATAGTAAAAGTATTTCGCTATAAGAAAAGGTCTCTCACTCGAACATCACCCAACTTGGAGCAAATAGTTTTCCTCTGCAGCTGAGCTTCGTTTCGAGGATGAATGGGGAATTTTCCTTTCTCGCTGGATTGAAAAGAGACTGAACGAGAAGCAGGGCACATAAAGCTCCTGAATGTGAGAATTCTACTATATACCAGAGAACAGCTGTAGAAACGAATAAAAGTTCGACACGGTTCGGAAACCTGTTTGATTTTCTCATGCGCATTCCTGTAAAATACGTATACCGTACAGCTTGTATGGAAAATGGGAGCTTCAGAAAACGAGTTTACAATAAATCCCCAACTCAATTGTCTGAAAAACCCCTTAACGTGTTTTGTATAAGTAGTCGATGTTTTTGTCACGCATTACATTGTAAATCAAAATTAACTACACAGTTGTACTAATTATTAAATTTTTCGTGAGATACGATGTTTATATATTCTAAGGTTTGTGAAGTTTTTCCCCTCAAAATTGATTATGCATAAATTTCTATTTTGTTTAATATATTGGATGATATTCAATTATAAAAGGCTGGAGATGATTAACTAAGGTTTATTTTTCCTGTACTAGATCATAATTTATTTATTACTGTACAACCAAAGACAATGTACCCGGAACAGGTACAAATCCAACTGAAATCTAACAAGAGCTGATATTCGGATATCGGCAGGTCGTGGAAATTTGGGAATAGAACAAGCAAAATTTAACTAGATAAAATAAAACACCTAATGACCCTTCACTTGTTCGCAAATATTATAACAAGTTATGAAAACTCGACCAGAGACGGAAAACGTCTGACAAGTGGGTGTGGCACATAGCTTCCTCGTATCCATAACATGACTGTATAGATGATTGAAAATTATTATTGACTAAAGAACTTCGTTCAATTAGGCGAAGTAAATATTGAATTAGGGTAAATTTATTGTTATGCAGGAGCATAACTTGAGAAAATAAAGGTAGGCATGTTCAGCTATTGAACAAACTATACAATATACCTAATAATAAAAATTGATATTGACGCTGAATGGATAGATGACTGAAGTGATCAATAATTATTATGACATTTCTAAAAATAAAATATAAGCATCGTTCAATGACGGATCAAATAATGTTGGGTTGACTGCAGCGTCGTTGCAAAGTACCCAACTGCCGTCATCCCTCCGCACAATGGCTGTATAATGTCCAGAAAAAACAGTCCTGCCGTGATGGAAGACGACGGCAGTGCAGGCATAGGATATTCCAAAAATATTGATGTATTCTGGATCGAATCCGTCAATAAGAAGAAACTTATAGGGGATCATCCACACATCAAACCGAACAATCCCCGAAAATTTCATCGAAATCGGTCAAGAACTCCAGGAGTTATGCTTGTGGGAAGAATTTCACGTTTGCGCATGCGCAGAGGCTACTATTGATCCGGGGGTCATGAAACCTGTAGGGGACGATCTACACCCCATCCCGCACAATCCCTGAAAATTTCCTCAAAATCGGACTATAACTTCGTGTAGTTTTGCCCGTAACAAGGATTTGCTGACAGACAGACAGACAGACACACAGACAGACACGGACCAAAATTGTTCAGAAAGGTCTAAAATGCAAAATGTGAGTGGAATTTTTGATTTTGGAGACAAAAAAATTTTCACATTCCGAAAGTGAAAACAATGCTTCCGCTACCTTGGTAGACTCGGCAAAATGAACCGGGTGCAGTGGGGCTTACAGCATCCATCTGGCAACAGGATTAAGCATCCACTCATTTATTGAAAGACCTGCGATTTTTGAGCAAACGGATGATCCTACAGAACCTTTCTTCTCGTAAATTGAGTTTATTATAATTGTTATTAAATAGTGGAGAATCAGAGAAATTCATTTTAATTCATTAATTTTCTTCAGGTATTAGGTAGTAACATTTAGAACTATGTGTTTGAGGGCTATGCTAAATCATATAAGGACGGCATCCTATAAAATTGTTGAGAGTCATGAAGCACAAATAGCAAGCCGGAACCTCCTAGCAGCCATCAAACTCGAGGATCTCGGGCCCTTAACCTGATAATACGCGCGATAGAGAAAGTCACTCCTTGATATCCTGACCCTTATTATATTTTATCACCCTCAAACCAGCATTCGAAGAGCATAGTTTGGAGGCAAGAGGAAACCACAAACGATATCCGTTTTCAGGGTTATAATTTGGCTTTAAACCAGTGGCAGTTGATTTAAAAACAAAACACCTACCAAGTTATTCGTGTCACATAGCTTCTACGTCTAGGTAAATGTCCTATTGCATTTTTACTATAAAAAAATTAACTTCTAAGGACTCTAATTGATGTTTAAAATTTCAACATTAAAAAGGAATCAAAATTGTGAAAACATTCGAACTTTTACTCCATTTAAAATCGCTGCAAATTCTTTCACTGGGGTTTATTATTCAATTGGCTTGCGGTCATGATTTGAATTTCTACTAAGCTTTGGAGTGTGCGTGTTTCACAGGTGATAGAGCGATTATTGAATTTCAAGAGATATGCGTAGGGCACGTAAATCTGTTCTCAACCAAAATACCTACTTGGATTGTTCAGTTGATCATATTTGTGTGCCTCCTGAAATTCAATAATCACTCTATCACCTGTGAAACACGCACACTCCAAAGCTTAGAGAAATTCAAATCATGAACGCAAGCCAATTGAATAATAAACCCCAGTGATTTACTGTTCAAAAACCACTTCAAAGTAAGTAACTGCTTCTGGGTTCTTATACTTTATTCAAGTTGATGATGAACAAACTAATTTAGTTTCAAACACAGTGTTGAGAATTTGTTCAACTGAACTGATCTGATGTCTTCCAACATATTTGCTGCCTTTTCTTCTATAAATGTAGATGGATATGGATACTTTTTTTCTTTTCGTTTCTTGAATATGCTGGCCCCTGTGCTGTATCTAGAGTCTTTTACCTTCCTGACATCGTGTGGGCAATGGAGTCTATTGGGCTAAACCGTTGGAAGGAGTAACTATCACCCACCATCTCTTCTTTAATTATATATACCATAAACTGAATTGAATACCATAAATACATTTTTTTGGTTTACTAAATTTTGTCCAATTCAAAATTCCGAAAACTTTCAATGAATCCCTTGAATCCCTTCAATGAATAGAATGAGCTGACTCGACCACGTTCGCCCGTTCGCTCTCCCTAGACTGCGGGTAGAACTTCGATAGAAAAAAGTCTGTCCTCTAGAATGTTTAGTCTAGCTCCGTTGGTATAGCCAACACAGTTCAGACAGTTGATGCTGATCCTGTTATGTTAAAGCTCCAAATGCTACTCGAGGCATGAAAACTCTAAATATTCAGAAAAAAGCGCTGGAGTGTAACGTTCCGTTACTCACAATAAAACAGATATTTCTGCTTTTTTTCATTTTCGCTCAATTTTACAAACAAATTATCATACGGTTTAACGAGCCCATGTTCAGTTCGAATGCTGATTTACGAAGAAAGGAATAATTGATTATTCTGAACTTCACTCACGGTTTTAGACAATGGTTTTTCGTTTCAAGAATGGATCCACCTATTGAAAGTAGTTTGGAGAAACATTTAATAACTATCAATCAAATTAACTCTGGAACAACTTAGCTTCCTACTATTTAAGAACTGAATCATTTGAAAAGAAAGCAACGAGGGTTAGATCCCTCATACCTTGCTCTTGAACTATGTTTACTAGAAAATCATGAAAAAAACTTGAAGGTTGTTATAAAAACAGGAAAACTGATTCAAATTCATTCACTTGTTAAAATTCTAAAACGATTCTTAAGTCTTGAATTAAGTCGAATTTTTAAGACGTTGGATTTTAAGTCGTTTGGTTAGCTGGCACAAACTGATTTTATGAAACACATACTTTTCATAATGTGATGGCTCAGTTTCGTACAAAATAAGACTGAAAGTCAAATGGGTTTCAGATGCTATATGGCAAAATATTTCAGTCGATGTCAATGGATTTTAGGATTAAAGATGAATAGCTATTTTAATGGCATATTTTATAGCTAGTTCACCATTATTCCTTTTTTACCAAACCAAACAAATCGAAATCCATTGTGGGAAACTATAAAACAAAACGGTTTTATAAGTAAGTAATGAGTAATAATATCTCTTCATGTTGTCAATAAACACTCCAGAAAACTCTACTTACTTACATTGGAATAATTAAATAAGTCAGCAAGCTATCCTGGAACTCGGAAGAGGTTTCTTATTGTGTGAGTAATACGCTCAATTTACCTCACTGTTGGTTTTTCTTCAAGTAGAACAGACCTATTATGGGTGCGGTTTCCCTCAATTGCGGTCGTGGAAGAATCTGAATAATTTATAAAAAAAAGGCGTCAGTTCTGCATCAGCTTTTACCGAACGATTCTTTATGAGAAATCTCATTTACTCCAAGGCACCGTAACGGTGTGCGGGCAAAACCGCAGACCTTCGTGGCCTTCGTTTCAAACTTATTTCCGACTTTTCACGAGAGAAGTAGCTAAAAGCGAATTTTCATGTGAAATTAAGCTATTGTGGTGCCTTAAAAAAAGTAAGAGCAGATATGTTCAAACATTCTGTCAATTGAAATCAACTTGTAATGCCTTGAATCGAACCTGAAATATTAAAACGGATATACTTACATAGCTATTTATTAATTGAGTAGAACACCCGTAGACATAGCAACGATGGGGATTCAGCTTGATTATTTTCAGTGATGAACTTTGCAATCATCCAAGGAAAACGAAATTTGGAACTCCCAGGTAATTAGTTGGTTTACGTAGATTTCATAAATCGAAAATGAATTAAACAGTCCGTCCGTGGTCCGGCGCTATTCTTTCAAACTACAGGAAAAATCAATCATAGTAATTGATTCTAGGCATAGATTTTCGATTAATCCTGGCGGGTAGAATTGAAGAGCTAAAACACTGTAAATTCGACATTTCGAAAACTTTCGAAACAAGCGGAGTTGTTTTCTGTTCGGTGTTGACAGAGACTTCGCCAGCGAATGATGGTGAAAAAGGGCATTTAACACAGAAATAGAAAACCTTTGTTTATAAATTTGTGTTAAATTAATTTTTTTTCGATTTTTTAAGTATCTTGAAGACGAAAAAAAAATTAAAAAAGCTTTGAAATGAATCAGATAATCTTGAAAGATGCAGAACATGAACTTGTTACGACGGTTTATGCGGCAGAAATGCCGCAGGACAAGTTCCCGCAGATATCAACCCCTTCAAAAGGTTAGTCGATATGTGTTGCGGACCAACCGCGCCAATCCTGTATCGGATATAACAATGATGCAATCGTGTTGAAATTAGTGTGAGACTATTAGACCGTTCTTCCTCAATCACCTTAGAAACATGAGTGCGATTGGACCACGATAACCTGAGAAAATTATTCTTGATAGTTTTTTGCGCTGGGTGATGTATTGAGCAATTAAACTCATAGGAGACCACGTACATTTTAACGAGCACATTCTTTGGAAATTCCATCAAAATAAGATAAAAACAGCAGAAATTTAACTTCTTACAACGATTTGCAGCAGCTACTGATGGTACAATCATGTTGAAAGTGATACCATATTGTTTTCCCCCGACTACCCAGAAAATTTGAGCCATCAGACCAATAGAACCTAAAAAATTATGCTTGGTAGATTGCAGGGGCGTATATAAGGGGGGGGGGGGCCCCCCCCCCCCCCGAAATTTGGAAAATATAAATTAATATTGCATTTTTCGGTTTAACTGAATATTATTTAGGCCTAAAATATGCTTTCCCTGGGAAAAGAACCACTTTTCTATCAGTTTTTTAAAGTTAAAGAATAGTTAAACAGGTGAATTTAGACAAGTGATTTGGAAAATTTCCCCGGGAACCCCGGACCCCCCTTATTCTCGGCCCTCCCCGAAAATATCACATATATACGACACTGGTAGATCGTAAGTTTTCGCATGCGCCGGGTGGTATATTTATTTGTGAGGAATTTAACTCATAGGTGACGGTTTACCGCTAAACCCGCACATCAGAAACGAATGAAAACTAGGAATTAGGCTTATACAAGGATCTGTGGACTCACGGACTGACACACATATATCTATGCATACACAGACAGACACCCTTGAAACGAAAGTAATTCAGGATGGGCTAGACCGCAAAATGGTGGTGGAAATTGTGATTTTTTTAGAAAATTAATTTTTAATTTTCAAAGAGTGAAAACAACTCCGCAACCTATTGGTGGACTCGGAAGCGACAGAAGAAAGAGCAGCAGGAATACATAGTTGCTTCTGAAGAAAGTCAGCCTTCAGGCGACGCGTCTTGCTGCGACCTTCACAGACGCTCCTACTCTCAGAGGAATTCAATAGCAAGGTCGTGGTCGTGCGGCTCATATGAGGCAGGAGGCCTGTGGGCCAGCCGGCGGTCGTTCGTTCGATCGAGTCCCATTACGAGGGTCTGCTCCATTATGGACTTTCACCAGTCATACAGAACCAATTGGAATTTATTTGATCTCAGGAGTGGAGAAGGAATCTGGTCAATCGGGGAGTGTGGTTCCCGCTCGCAATCCCAAAAATTCTTATAATTATAGATATTTTTCAAAAGTTAATTACTGTTTCGGAAACCACAAAACCTCAAGTTCTTAAACGAAAAGTGGTTCATTCCTCATCATTACTTTCTGGTACTTTTAACAAAATGGAGACTAATAATGAGCTTTTTCCCATAAAAGAAATTCTAAGTGGATTCCCATCCCCTCTCTATTTCCTTCCTGGTGACAGCTCGTATAAGACTTACACTACCTACCTATTCTATGTAGTAGAAGCATTGTTTTCAGTTTTGGGTGAAGCAAAACAAGCTTTTTTCACTGCAAAATGGAAAATTCTACTCACATTTTACATTTTAGACCACTCCTTACCACTTTTGGCTCGTTTGTTTGTTTTCTCATCCTCTTCTTCCTCCTCTATCTTCCTCAACTTCTTGGTGACAAATCCTCACTGACGATGTCCGGTAAACCTGAATGTTTTCCCAGTTTATAAATTTTAGATTATTTAGCTTTTTAATTGTTAATCAATAATGGAGTTACTAATAGGTGTACTTTCACAATGGCAACTCCATTAACTACATGTATACATAGGGTGACCATAATATCAAGATAAAATAAGAGTACCATTTGGAAAACAACATTAATTCATACCTACTTATAAAAGATATATATATAAGTTATATATACAATATATATGTTATATATAAGATATATTTATTCGTATATTACCTATTTTTCAAAATAAACTTTTTTTTCTTATAGGAAGTTCCACAGCATGGTGGTAACAAAAATAAATTGGGACAAGGAACTAAAATATTGATATTAAACAAACGGACTTAGAAATAGTTTTTCAACTCCATTTTTGATTCATTTTTTCGTTTTTTAAATCCATCATATTTTGCAGAGCCTTGAATGGCTTTGAGCAACTGCTCGTGATTTTTCAGATTCACGAACATCTCTAAACAGTTTTCCTCAAAATTTTGGTGAATCTGCATTACCTCTTTCAAGGTCTCAATGCATAATCTGGATTTTTCAAGAGACCAGTAATTATTAATCACAGAAAATGAACGTTCGATTGATGCACTTGTCGCCGGAAAGCAAAATACAAATTCACACAATGTCTTCATATTGGGGACGGACAAATCTTTAGTGTCCATATGCTTGAACAGCTCCCTCCAACTCGTTTTTGAGTCGGTGCAATGCTCGTTCCACATTGCTAACTTCTCTACAGACACATAGTTCTTAACAAGAGGTATCTCGTCAAACAACGCATCCAGGTCAATTTTGGCAGTCGATTGAGCAAAGACGTCAGTGAAAGCTTCACATGACACAAGCACGTCATTCCAAGAAAATGTTTTTTTTTGAGCTGAATCCATGAAAATAGGGCAAGCTCCTGAAGATTCGATTTCCACTTCCTCAAGTAATTTTCAAAAATTGTGTAGAACTCTTCAACCTCAAGCTTGAACAGCTGCTGGGTAATTTCATCACATGTTCTGCATGTTCTGACTTGGAGGGGCGAAAAAATCTCGGTTTTGCGGTTTGTAATCTTTTTTTGTAACTCAATAAATGTTAACGCACCTTCAACTGCACATTTTATGTCCTTTTTAATATGTGGAACATAATCATAGGTAAGTTGCCACCTAGGTACCTACTGACTTTCCACCGACCTGTAACTTCCAATAATAGGACTTCCGGAGTACCACTTCAAAAAAGGAGTACCATTTATCTATTTTCGTGTATCCAAAAATATGAGAGGACCCTAACTCGAAAAGTAGTACCTGTCCTCCTAAAAGGAGTACCTCTGGTCACCCTATGTATACACACATACAGCCTTGAGTGAATGTGGAGGCAAACATGCCTGGGCAACTTCCCGGTGTTAACACCCTGTGGAAAATTGATCAACGTTTATTTTTAAACATTTGAAAGAAACCCTGGAGAGGAAAAACTCGCTGAGACTTAAAACGAAAACGGTACAGTCATGCAGCATGATCTTATGAGCGAATTTTACTAAATTATCGTATTAAATTGCCGTTATATTATGGTAATAGATAAGAGCACTTTGGAATAGAAGATAAACGTAAAGCAAATTACAACTTTTTTTAGTCAATATTCCGGTAAGCTAATATATTTGTGGTTTTTAAATTTTTTTAAAGTATTTAAGAGTTTTAGCTTAGTTTAATAAAATTGATTTACATTTTCAGTACTAATTTCTGATTACATTTTTAAATGACCTAATTCGAGATTGAATAACTTCTTTGAGCAATGTTGCCACATCATATAAACCTGCATTTTGAGCAGTTTTTTGCCATTTGCAAACTTTTTTAGTACGTTTTCCAGAACCACCGTCAGACTAACTTTTCCATTCTTATGGCGATTCTTGATTTTTGGGCGGAAGGACAAAGTTGTTACCTCAATCCTACAGGGAGTTATCGTCCGGGATCTCACACACTTATATAATTTTAGGTGTAATAAACCGGGAACATTTCAGAATACCTCAGAACAAATTTCGACGAGTACTAATTTTTTTAAATTTGATTTTAAACATTTTTTAGAGCCATTGCAGTAGTTTTACATTTATTCTAGGAGGTGGCTCCGCATCATCGGGCCATTTCCTGCTGTAGCGGTTTGACTTCTTCGTTGAATTACAGTTGTTAAGCACAGTAATTTTCCGTAAATGAGACGTTACAGGTGCCTGGTTGCTCTAGTGAGTGATACCCTCAAGAGAGGCTCAAACTTTGTCAACAATGCTCACCAGTTTCACTCCCGATCCTACCCCAAATCACGGCTCTTCCTCCCATTACGTCTCAATATGAGGTACAAAGCATTTTAGGATCAGGGCCCAACAGCTATGAACCGGCTCAAATTAGTGAGCTTCAATTAAGTGAGTTTAGTTGGTTGGTTTTGAATGGTATTTCATTAAAATCCCACTTTAGAGTTACTCAAAAGATGAATAGATTGAAGTTAATGTATTACAAGTAAAACCTGTAGCAAAACCTACAGGTTTTGACACTTTGGACAAGTTTGTCCTTATTGCAGCTTCAGTATGAAGCATTGATGTGATGCACCATTCAAGCATCACTTAAATCTACTACATCGATGTAGATTGCAAAATCTGCATTTACGATACCAAATTATAGCAATAGATGTTACGAAGATGATGTTTGGAAGGGTCCAGTAGCAGATGAAAATTATGCTCTGTTTTGTGGAGTGAACAATTTTATATTTCCAATTCGATTCTCAAATGAAATGCACCCACCACATTCAAAATCTGTGTCAAAAGCAAAGGAAATGTACCTTATTTTTAAAATTTCTATTAGATGAGCTGAAGTCAATATTTATCAGGCTTAATTTACGTATGCAATTATGTAGTGAGTAAATTATTCAAAGTGCTCCCTTGACAAAATTTTTCTCTAAGAATCCAAAAAATGACCCAACGATTGTTCAATCCACTGCCTCGTGAAGGATTTGACATTATTTCATGTTTGAATCTGTTAACCGTCCACCAACTGTACACATTAAATATGCTAAAACTAATCCAGCACAAAAATATATATTTTGCTGATGTGAAACTGCGGCAATCAAAATCATAGAGACTGAAGTTGCCGAGAGTAAAAAATACATTTGCTCAAATGACGACAAAATACAGAGTTGCATGTTGATAAAGATTTTGAAAAAATTAAAAAAAGAAACCTGCTAATAAGAGAATACCCGTAGGTAAAATTAATGAATAAATGAAATTAGCAGCTATATAAATGGCGTGTATAGTAAGTACATCATTTTATGGAAGTGAAATCTAAACTTCAACAATTAATGTGGTGTAAATATAGTGTTATAGGAACGCATTTTATAAAAATAGCGGAATGTAAGAACCAACTCCGGGCGGGCCACAGTGTTACATTGTCATGGTCATCAGTTATTATTCAATTGTAGAATGTAACATGTAAAAATGATGTAAATAAACTATCTATCTATCTATCTATCTATCCAATGTTGAAGAACAGAAGGTCCAGGTATCGTCAGTATTCTTATCATTAGCGGTATCTAAGACCCTATTGAAACTGATCACGGCCAATTTTAATTACAATAATACTTCACTTTGGTAATGTTAAGAATATAATGACTATAATTTTTATGAAATTCTCAGAAATTACTCAAGCTGGGCCCTTGATGGTTCCTCACAAAAATGATCGTTCAGTAGGTGCTTCTATGCACACTCGAATGTTGAACCTTTAATAAGTTGATATCTTGCGAACTAATAATATGTGGTGCATAAATTATTCAATACATATTCGATGTCCTTGAATTGTAATTGATATAATTTAATGATTTATTCGTTTACGATCACATTCCAGGAAGGTGATGTGACACAGTCCCTTGCCATACGTTATGTTGTCCGATATTTCCATGTTTACAAGTTCTGAGCTTGGTACCATAAACAGAAAGAACGTACGCAGTTTTGTTCCCTCAGAAAGTTCCCGTTAGTAAGGAGCGTGGGCTAGGTGTTAATTTCATAGAATATAACTCTGATATCGTTTGGATCTATTAAACGCTTGGGCGTCCTTCATCCTCATTAACCTTACATCAAACGATCGCCTTGCGGATACCTCAAACTTACCCTAATTGCGCCTCTTTTCAGTGAGAGTTGCGATATCCATTATTATGTTCGAGGATTCGAGATAGAATTGGTTCAGTGGATCAGTTAAAAGGGACTTTCAAGCTTGGTTAAACGCGGAGGAGCGCCTCACCTTCGTACCCACACAATGCCCTGAGTCACGTAGAAAGTTGGTGCCGTATAAAATATCAGAACTGTTCGCTCGTTAGTGGGCTAATACCGAAGTGGTAAGTCACTGAATATCAGCTAACCTTCTGAATTAAATTTCCACACAACCTTTCGATTTTGACAAAGATAAGATTCATTTTTGAAAGTCATCGAAAATTTCATAGTTTCACAGTTTTGGTTTATAATAATAAACAAACTTACTGCTGGACATTTACACAATAAAATAAATTGAAGAAAGTGAAAGCTAAAATCCACAATTTCATTTCGCTGGAAACCGGAATTAATTTGTTCAATACAATCGTCACATGTAATAGCCAATATTGGTTTATGATCCCCACCCCCTTCGTGGTCTTAGCACAATCCCCTTTATACTCTTAAGAGACTTTATAGTGCCCACCACCCTTGACAGTGCACATTGCTAGACATTAATGGATCAGTTCATGAAGCATTTTATAGATTACGTCAGTCCTAATCGATCTATCATGCTGAGAGGAACCTCCCAGGAACAATACGTAACGTACGAAATTTCAGTGATGGTCTGAATCAGGTCTAAAGTTAATTTATTTCCTAATGTCGGCGATCTTGAGACAGAATTGATCAGTCAACAATCAACCAGTCAACAATTTTACAAGAATGATTTCATGCAGGAGTTTTCACACCTTGTTTCGCTAAATCCACAAGTCTTTTATTATTATTTTTTGCAAATTTCTTTTTCCTTAACTGGCTTATACACAACGTTACCACTTCTCAATCACCGCTCCTCACTAAATGTATTAATCTTTAAGCTTTCCATCATTGATGCCACCGGAACTCCAATCATATTTACACGCTCTTAGTTACACACTTATTGGTGATAAAGTAGAACTGTAGAATAATATCCTTTCTACCACGATGAAAACATATGACGGTCATCAACCTTCACCCGTTGTGTGTTGAGCCAACTTGCTTTCTTATAAGAATTGTTCGAGAAATGACAAAGATTTCCACTAAATGCCTACGGTCTTCACAAGTTTTCTGCGGGGTTTTTAGTGACTCAATAATTTTGATTCTTGAAGTCTGAAAACCTTGACTACAAGGTACAAATCACCCATTTTAACGTTTGGAAGTTTTGATGTAAATTAGAGAATTTGAGTTATAAATCTACGCATCCGAATTACTGTAGCTTATCTAATTTCCGTTACTGTTTTCCTCTGTTGAGTTTGGATGGACTTCTAAATAACCAAATCTGCGATCAATTGTTCAATGGAAGACATTTCTTTCCTTTCTTGAATCAGACAACTGTAATTTTGATAGCATTAACTGTAGGGATAATATTTGAGCCTAGAGATGGAGCTAGCACAAAATCTCTTGAGTATTGACTTTATTATCACTTTGGAACACTGATTACTTCAATATACTTCAGCAAAATCATAATTCTCAAAATAAAATAAATAAATTATATCGTGGGGTTCCGGGTAAAAGTGACCAAGTAACATTTTTTTCAAAATTAGCTTTTTTTGTCATTCCGGTAATAAGGAACGTTGTCTACTGTGTGTTGTTGCTAAGAACGTCATCTTCAAACTGATGTGCAAGAAATACTTGAAAATGAATTTTACCTGCCTGACCCAGAGTTTTATGTGACCAAATGGCATTTGAACTCAACCACAAAACACGAGATGGATTATAAATGTACTCTCGCTGGCGCATGTAAATGTTATCAATTGGTTTTACTGTGTAAGATTTGTAAGATTGCTTAGTGGGCAGGTGAAAATGACCAATTTCAGTGATAGGTAATGGATAACCTTCTCTAACAGAATAAGTATGTCATTGTTGTTTGGATGCTTGGCAACACGATAAATTAACGAAAAAACTATTCAATCCCTCAATTTCACGTAACTATGCGACTGATTTTCGAAGAATTGAATTGACCAAATGAGTAAAGCTTGAAACTCCAGGCAGGTAAAAATGATCAAATAGAGTTTTCCGAATAAACAGCTCTTATTTAATCTGAAGTGAATTTTGAAGCACGATATCATAGGCGGGCACTAGCTAACTACCTACAGGATAAAGAAAAATCGAAACATAGTCGGATAAGACATCACACAACCAGTGTTCGTAAGAAGAAAATAGGTGAAACTTCAGATCGCTCCCCTGTAAAATTTTGCAAATGTTACTTGGTCACTTTTACTCGGAACCCCACGATATGATATGCTCAAAACTAGAAGAACATCTTGTTTATATTTCGGGAGAGTATTACTGGTGGTGAACGACTTATTCAGAAGTAATTCAACCTTCGCATGCAACTACCGAGGCTCGATTCAATAACATCTAATTAGGTACTTATGGGCACCTTCCGGGTTCATTATAACTGGAGGGTCCCGGAATCTTTTCTCACGGCAACAGTACACCTTGAATTCGAAATGAAGATGTGAGAGATAGCAATATGGTGTTCGCCGACATAATTGAACTCTTCTACCTGTTTCAGTGATCTAGATACATTCTCGTGGTTCCCTTAGTTCTCAGCGTGACTTTACCGCTGTATGACCGATTTTGCAATAGGTCGCTTTGACAATTAGATTTCCGATAACGAACTCCGTGCCCGCGACTGCATAACGAGGTGCCAAACGTTACTTTTTAATTACTCACAGTTGTTAATGAAGTTCTTCACGAGACGCCGTTTTTTTACCAACTTCACGGTATCTGTGAATATTCAGGTGTTGACAAGCTTGATAATGTTGAAATGTGGATCAGCCTGGTTTATACCCCGATCAATGCAAATCTAATGAATGACGGAAATAGACGGATGAGTTATTCGAAGAGATCTGTGTTAAGAAAAAAGCTATTATTCAACTTTTGAATCCTTCGTGTTTTGAAAGGTGTAACAATAAACTTTCCCAGGAAGATAAATTAAGCTTCAAAAAGAGCAATGAATTTAGACATTATTTTTGAGGCAGAGTTAAACGCAGAGTTTTTACAATATTTCTTTTATTGCAAAAACCGTATTTATGTACCAAAGTGAAGAACTTTTTCTCTTTAATTAAAACAATGACCGTTTCGTCTCGAAAAAAAAAAAAAAAAAAAAAAAAAAAAAAAAAAAAAATGCTAACGAAATATTGCATAATCTAAAACGCTAGAGCAAAAAAGCAACTCAGTGCTCGTCATTTATACCTATGCCGGATTGCACACAATGTGAAGAACTTTTTCAATTCCTGATGTACATCTCTTTTTTTAAAATATTTTTTAAATGAGTCCATCAACAAGTTTTGAATTTGAATGAATAAAAAATGCAGTAGATTATAACACATAAGTTTATTAATTCAGTGTGGAACAACCCCTCTACTTACTCTTAAATTACTGACCTGATCGGACTCAGCCTGAGGTACTTCATCGTCTTGTGATTGTATCATAGGCGCCTTAAAAAGAAGTTCATTTAAAGTTCAACTTCGTTGATCCATTAGGGAAAAAAACAAGCCACAAGCCAGTTGATTAGATCTTCACAATTTACTAGACGATTTCTACGTGTTCTGTCACATCCACATTCACATTCGCTTGAATTTATTTTTTCTGTCGAAGTTCTTGTCCTTGGGGGAAGTGAACGGATGAACGAAAAGTGGTTTGAGTGGGCTGATTCGATTCATTGGCTGGAGGTCTACCCACAACGAACTTGAAAAATTTGAGTTATTTCCCCTGGAGTTGGTCAGATTGAAACCGACGATTCAGGACTATCTTCAGCCCATCTCTGAGTTTTGATGCTAGGTTCATTAGCATTGGTCCAGTAGCCTTGGAGAAAAGGTCAGGCCGATAGACGAAGGATTTAAAAAAAATTCGATTTTTGGAATTTAACATTCTGAAAACATAAACCAACAAATTTTGATGGGGGTTAAAATCTTTTTTTCCTTGGCCGATCACAACCGTTCATTATTTAAAATGATAAACCAAAAAGGTGCTGATTAGAGGTGGGTCGAAAATCGCGTCAGGTTAAAAACACCAATTATCGGAGAATTGCCGTTTCGTTTTTAAACTATCACGGAGCTGACAATTCGGCCAACTGACTTGAAGTAACGATAAGCGAAATAATTCCGCCTTGTACAAATCGATCTACTGAACATGGCTTATTTAAGGTAATCCACAATGTGGATGTACATTGTACATGCTCGCACCCACACACACTGTCACTTTTTCTTATAATACGCTTGAACTCCTTCAGTACTTCTTGAATCGTCACTGTGCTCGTTGATATCTTGTAACTTTTAGTGGGATCGGCGCTACGAGTCACTCTTATTGCTGGCACCTTGTGAGAATTCACGTTCAGTGATCTTACTGTCTAGCGTTTTTTTTTACTCAGTAATGAACCGAATGAACCAGGGGTCCTAGGGAACCATAACGGCAATCTCATAGAGCTTCATTGTTACCCTATCAACAAAGTCACCACTGGAACTTATTACTAACCTGGCCCCGCGACGTTGGCACCCGTAGGTAACCGTCTCGTACACCACTAATGCTCACTATTACTAAAGATATGTATTAGATAGCTCTTCCGGGCTGTATAGCGATAAGTATTAAGCGGAACCCTTAATTAATCACGAATCAACATTAAAAATGAAATCAAAAAGTTTGCTCCATTGTAACCAAAACCGAACCGAACCGAGTAATTATTGAACCTTTGATCAATTCGAGGATAGTACGTGGAAATCTAATTACAGGAAAACGTTATGAATGGTCCTGGGCCAAAGATATGACAGATTTGATTATTCATGTAACATTTAGAAAAACTGACCTACCTCACCCTCTGAGGCAATAAATTGTCTGCCATCTCAAAACAGGAAGGACACAACATGGTCCCATCATAAGAGTCCCTAAAATCGAACTTTTTACTTTTCCCTCCAAATCGTGTGTCCTACCGACATTTCAGATATTAACGAATTTGTAGAGGATAAGTAAACAAAACGATTCTATCTCAAATCTAAAACACTGCAACTGGGGTTTATTATTCAATTGGCTTGCGTTCATGATTTGAATTTCTACTAAATTTTGATGTGTGCGTGTTTCACAGGTGATAGAGCGATTATTGAATTTCAGGAGATATGCATAGAGCAGGAAAATCTGTTCTCAACCAAAATACCTATTTGGATTGATCAGTTGATCATATTTGTGTGCCTCCTGAAATTCAATAATCGCTCTATCACTTGTGAAACACGGACACTCCAAAGCTTAGTAGAAATTCAAATCATGAACGCAAGCCAATTGAATAATAAACCCCAGTGAGAGAATCTGCAGCGTTTCATGCATATCAGAATGCTTCAACCCATGTATCGGCTACAAAGCCTTTTTGGAGTTCACTCCAGTATCCACATTACTACATCACTACATAAGTACGTCACTTGGTTACTGATATCAAAACAAAAACAATAATAAAACAAAATAACGCGAATGTTGGCACCATAAATCGGGCCATAGATCGGGAATTTTGACCTACGGACCTGGGGAAGGGCTCATTCGATTCCTCGTGGAGTGTTCTTCAAAAAGAGTACAAATTTAGGCCGCTTCAACTTTTTTTTAGGTTTTTAGGGATTTTACAAAACTTTGACAACCCTTAAAGGGCACTTTAAGTAAAGTGAGAGAGCTGGCAAAGAATTGGGGCGTTGTCGGACCAACATGGATTTTTCCTAAAAAAATCAGATCTTTTGCTCCAGCCGTTTGGGAGAAATCTTGCGGACGGCATACAGCGTACGACGTAGGGCGGACGGACGGAAAATTTTTGTTGCAGATTCGGATTCTACACCCTTTGAAACGTGAAACATGAAATTTTCAGGGGGTTAGAAATTTTTTTTTTTCAAGAGCGATTACAGTGGTTTATTATCGAATAATAAACCAAATTGTCTACTACGGGAGTTATCAAACAATTGAAATTCTGGATGATTTTCAGTGACCAGATCTGTCCAGACTTTTGTCATTCAAAATCACCCAGCGTCCGGGATCTCAGGGTTAAGTAGGTATTTAATTCTTTTGCAAAGAGCAAATTTTAGCTCCGACGCTTCTCCGCTATTTTGCGAAGTTTATTACTTACATACTACAAAACTTCAGTCTTCTCCTTAATTATAATAAGTAAAAAATGTTTTTTGATTTCAGTAAAAGCATATTATTCTCAAACCCTGGCGCTCCTAGTCAATTGCCTCCCCACCGCCCTCTCTCCGGGTTAAACTCTATTTTATTTTCATTTTAGGAGAGTATAACCACTTGTTTCATGGTACAGTTCATTCGTGTTGAAATCTGAGAAAGGAAAAAGTCATTGACCGATCTCGATGAGGTAGCCTGCATGGTACCTGGTTTCACTTTCATTTAGGAAAATCATTCGCCCATTGTTACGAAAGTAGAATTGACCGTTAATTGAAACAACAATGCACCTACTGCTCCAAACAGATTATTAACTTTCATAATGGTTAATTCATGCACGCGTTCACGCTCAAAAGGCTGTACCGATGTGGTTTTTCAATAAATGTTCCAGTAATTCTTGAAATGATTGTAGCCGCACTAACATAATCTGAACGTCGTGAAACATTCTAAGCCGCAATAAATTTAGAATGAAGTTTATTTATCATTATTCTGTTTTAGTCGTTGCACTGATTTTCAACAGTAACTACCGAAGATGCTCCACACTATACCTGTGGAGATAATATTTTAAATGAAGCTAACCGTAACTAAGCTAATGTAACTAAAACAGATTGGAATAAATTATAAAGGTTTAATTGCATAGTAATGTTGGATAGCCATTATACATTTGGGAGCAACCCAAACGATAGAAAAGTACAAAGTAGAGTGAGCTAAATTCTTTTTTTTTTTTAAATTTATTTATTGAGACTATTTACAAAACAAATATACCTCATTGACAAATTGTTAAAATACTACTATAGGTGAGCAGTAAGTGCCTTTTTCATGGAAAAAGCACATATCATGAAAAAGAAAGAAAGCAACTGTCTCTAAGAGAAATATATAAGCACTTCACATCTCAATTATGTCTGAAATATGACGCGGCCGTTGGAGTCTGGAATGTAGGGGTCGATGAAAACCTTCACTAGCAAGAGTGTTGTAGTGCTCAGCATTTCGGGTCAAAAAAGTACTCATTGCTGTTTGCCGGAATTCGTTGGTGTTTCTAGCTGGAAATCTCTATATATGGTTTCGTTCCGAACGAAATCCGGGGCATGGACAATTCTTTTTTGGAGTAACCGATTTTGTTGTTGCTCAATGCGTCGAAATTGGGAGAAGAACAAGTGCCCCATACTGAGAGCGCATAAGTCCAGAGAGGCCTTATAAAGACCTCGTAAATGAGGATTTTGTTGGCCATGGATAATTCTTTACTGTCGAACAGGTACTGGAGCTGGGACGTTCTATTTTTACATCGCTGTGATGTATCAGAGATGTGTTCTGCGAAAGTTAGCCTTTTGTCCAGCGTAACTCCCAAATATTTGTGGGATTGAACGGAAGGGATATTACGGCCCAAGTAAGAGATAGGTACCTCTGTATAACGTCTTTTGTATGTGAAGGAAACAGCGGATGACTTGGCAGGATCAATTTTCAACCTCCATCGGTTGTAACAGTGTCCGAGTTCATCGATAAAGGCTTGGAGTCTTTCTGCTGCTACCTGACAATCTACGTCTCTCACGGAGTAGACCAAATCATCAGCAAATAGTTCTGAAAAGTTGGGTGAATTTGGAAGAGAGCTAAATTTTACATTTGGGGGCATGACAAATAATATTTTAAGCTTTCATTTGTGTTTCATCTTTTGAACTGTACTGTGTACACCACTCTGGAACGCATATACAATACCGAATTTCAGTTGTTAGGTTGCAGTTTGTGTAGGCATTTCCAGCAAAATTTCAGGGGGTGTGAGTGTCCATGAACTCGCTTCTAAATCATTTCAGATTTTTGCACATTCGCAATCTGAAGCTATTGAAGTAAGTATTACTAACATAGTTGCAATATGAAGTAAATGAAATTACGTTTTTCCCTAAACTTTCAATGCTTCAACGGGTTGAACAAAATTTCGATGTAATTAAATCGACCACGGTTAAATCGACGCTTTTGCACCCTACACCCCAACGGTAAACCCTAAGCTCTAAATTTTAGGCACAAATACTCCTCTCGAACTGAATAGTCACGTATGAATTGAGGCCTCCTACATGGTAATTTCAATTCAAAACCCGATTAATTCATTTATTTTTATGACTATGTGATGGGTGCGCATCCATTGGCAGACCGGTCGATGTCCCAGGTGAGCCAAGTAATGCGAGTAAAAGCCCGCACGCACGTTTATAGTTCTTCCTGGACCCTGCTGGGAAGTCAATGAAGCTATTCATATGATCTCAATCTAGTCAGAACTTCTATTTGACGTTCTGGCCACATAGCCTATGATACAGTCCTCCCTACATTCCAGATATTTGAAGACTGAAGTGTTAAGTTACCTGCGAGGCTACCGCATGAAGACGTAGGATATAATCACCGATATTTTCAAGGCATCGAATGATTTTAAATAGTTTTTTCTTTCATTAGCATGGCAAAGTGTCTCTACTATCCAGCTGTGGTAGGTAGCTAAAGAGCCACTCAGGCATCCAACACGAAAGGTTCGGTATTTGTGTATCCCAGTGACATCTGAAGCTCATTCTACCGAAATAAGATATGGTGTCAATAATTTATTAAAGGGATACATCATTATGGAGTTGACAAATGTTTGAGGCAATATTACTATTTGTTGATCTAGACTTCTCAATACGTATCCCACACTCAAGGGCTGTAGCTGGTTTCGAGTAAGGAGTTAATTTTCGATGAGGTTCCATACCTGAGTCGGATTCCACTCAAAATCCCCTTTGATCGAAAACACGGAATCATGTTTATTAGGGCTAAATTTCCCCTTCAAAATGAAAGTACCTATTAGTTGTTTCACTCGTAGAGGAATGGTTTGAATTCTAAAGAATTTGACTCTGTTCCTGAAGCACCCTTCATAGGCCAACTTTGGAGGAAATTTTAAGAAATTTGTGATTGTTCTCGAGGCACCGTAGTGTCCGCCCACTGCTCAAATGTTTGTTAAGGTGGATTTTTGCTACCAATGATGTTACCTGAGCACATATGGTGTCAGCCCATCGGTTGGTAGAGGAATAAAGTGTTCGACGGAAACAATTAGACAATAGGAGGTACCAGACTAAATCTGCCGACACCGTGCCGTTTCCTTGGGTAGAGGTTTAAGAGCATTTCTATTTTCTATACGGCCTACTGTTGAAAAGTAAAGGACTCAGATTTCATAATGAGAAAAAGGAGTTTCAAAGTTTTTCCAAGCTAAGACTTCGACCGGACTGATCTGGTGTCACCCGGCTCCTTATATACCGTTAGACACCTCCCTTCCTCCTCCAAGCTCCTCGTTCTCGATATGTCGTCCAGTAAGGGCTTCTAATAGGAAATTATATATATTAAAATTGTGATTTATTACTATATTTATTTGAGGCAGATCCACCCTCACAACAGCAGAACAACCACCAACGGACCACTCAGAGGAAGAATCTTCTATAGTTAGTGATCAGCTGATGGATATTGTCAAAGTCCGAAGATGTAGTAAATATAGAATAACAAAGGCTGACAATTTATTGACACCTTGATATTTATAAAGCGCAATGAAGTCACGGGTCTTCAAACGTTGTTTATATGCAGCTTCTCTACTTCGAATTGCCCAACTCCATAGAAAACGACTTCAACAAGAAGTCCTTTTGGAAATCTTGTGAGTACTATCTCTGTTTCAACAAGAAGTCCTTTTGGGAATCTTGTGAGTACTATCTCTGTTTCCCTCTTTTTTCATTTATTAAATAATTGATTGTTATACGATATTTCTGACTTCACGGCTACTTCTATAGGAAAAACAGAAATTTTTCGTTCCTTCCCAGAACCAAATAAATCCAAAAATTGAAAAAACCAGATGAAGGTGCCATTTTATTCCTCAAAATACAAGCAATTTAGGGGAAAGATTGTTTCTGCAAGAACCGTGTATGTCCACTTGCTGCAAAGGCTTCGAACATTGGTCTGATGGCAAGAAGAAAATAAGTAACAATAACAATAACCAAAGAAGCCCATTCAATCAGCTGCTCTGTAACCCAAGCGACAGGTTACTGGGTCTCAGTTCGCAGTTTTTTTGTCATGTTGCTTCGCTGTTTTTCTGTTGAGCTGTGCCTTATGTTGGTTTCGATAATAGATCTGAATAATAGATTAGCTTCTCCCTTCAAAACTATCATGCGCTGTGACTACCAATCAATATAATACACATGAATACAAAACTAATATGTTGAACAAAACTTTAACTAAATTAAACAGCTGTAATTCTTCAAGAACACCAGTCGTATATTAGCAGAGATGCAGCTTTTTATTTTGGCCTTTACAAATAGGTGATTTACTCAGTTTGCGATTTTCGGACTTATTTGGTTCTTGGAAGAAACCCTTCAATTTTTATTTCAGAATTTTTCTTATAAGTACCTATGAAGGTTTAGATTTATTCAAGGAGTTTTTTCAAGGTCTAGAGCGAGCAAAAATAAGAAAGGTTGAAAATCTAGTTTCTTGAGTTAGCAAACCAAATTTTCGAAATTATCGGTTCAAAAATTTGTGTAGCTTTGGCGGCAGTCAGTTGTATACATATATTCTCTTAGGTTATACGAGATGAAGTGCTTTCTCGAGCCTGTTGGCAAGAAAATAAAACAGTTCAGTCGTAATGACTGCCGGCTGAACAGAAGATGCATCTCCGGGGAGAGTGAAGGACGTGGATAGACCGGCCGGCTCGGCAAAAGAGGTGAAGAAAGTGTGACGGAACTCCACAAGAGCTAACCCCACTAGTGCCTCCCGCAACTCTCGTAGAATCCAATGGGATAGGTACGTACTACAGAGTTAGATTGGGGTCAAGTGCATCGCTTCATTCACTTCCCAACTGGCATCCTCTGAGTGGGGGTTCAGAATGAGAATTTATTTTCCTAATCCCAAGGTATCTTGCTAAACATGAAGTATGTTGATAAAAATATATGAGTGTACCAATAACAAAGTAGCGTAGCGTATGTAACTCAGGAGATTCAGTGATATTTCGAAGAGTGGATCCAGTTATCCACAAAGATGCAAAAGCAATGACATCGAACAAACAAGGTCCTCCCTCCAACTGTCCCTCACACTTGAGCCCAATCAAATAGACACTTGAGGCATCACATGATAATAATATTGTCTTCGGAAGCTCAAGCGCAATATATTTCTGCTTGCACAGTTTCTTCCAGGAAGAAGAAGTTGATTGCAGATCATCCTGAGCTAACTCCCTCATTATACGCGCGTGTATTTTGACTGAAGTGACATTTATAGAACTTGTCTTTCTTGCAGGTTCCTCCTCAATGCCTCTCCGCAATCAACAAAATAGAGGAAGAAGTTATTAATTTATTGGGAACTTATTTATTTAAACACGTGGAAAACGAAAATAAAACTTGTTGCAAGCTTTTATTTTGAATTGAACCAAATTTTTTAATTCGGACAAAAATGATTCCGGAATACGGAATTGATGGCTAGACGAAGCTTTTGGTTTATTATTCAATAATCAACTTAAAAAATAAAAATAAAAATAAAAAAAATAAATAAAAATGCTAACCCCCCTGAAAGTTTTATGGTTTACGTTTAAAAGGGTATAGAATCCAAATCTGCAATACAAATTTATCCGTCCGTCCGCCGTACGCACGATTTTTCTCAAACGGCTGGAGCAAAAAATGTGAAATGTTCAAGAAAAATCCATGTTGTTCCGAAGACGCCCCAATTCTTGAGCCAGCTCTCTCACTTAATTTAAAGTGCCCTTAAGGGTTGTCAAAGTTTTGTAAAATCCCTAAATACCTCAGAAAAAAGCCAAGGCGTCCTAAATTTGGACTCTTTTTCTTTCCACTTTCCACGAGGAATCGAATGAGCCCCTCCCCAGGTCCGTAGCTCAAACCATTCCCGATGTATGGTCCGATTTATGGTGCCAACATTTACGTTTTTTGGTTTATTGTTGTTTTTGTTTTGATCGCAGTAACCTAGTGATGTAGTGAATGTGGATGCTGGAGTGAACTCCTAAAATGGTTTATAGCCGATACACGGGTTGAAGCATTCTGATATGCATGCTTCGTCTTACGAAATCTAAAATTTGCAAATAGAATATTTTTCCATTGTAATCGCTCTTGAAAAAACGCTGCGAATTCTTTCACTGGTGTTTATTATTCAATGATTGTGATGATTTGAATTTCTACTAAACCTTTGGAGTGTGCGTGTTTCCCAGGTGATAGAGCGATTTTTGAATTTCAGAAGATATGCATAGAGCACGTAAATCGGTTCTCAACCAAAATGCTTATTTGGATTGATCAGTTGATCATATTTGTGTGCCTCCTGAAATTCAAAAATCGCTCTATCACCTGTGAAACACGCACTCTCCAAAGGTTAGTAGAAATTCAAATCATGAATCATTGAATAATAAACCCCAGTGAACGAATTTGGAGCGTTTTTAACTGTAGGCTCTAGTGACTGTTTTCAAACCTTCATGCTTAAAAAAGAATTATAGGCCTCGACGACGAGCACACCGTTATAATGTGTTATAAAGGCGTCAAACATTCTGGAAAATTCCATAGATGTACAACCTGTTTAACCCATTCAGACCCAGTGGGTTGTATACAACCCATAGGTTTCCACATCTCGTTATCATCTCTAAATTGCCCAACTGACTTCGCCCTTGTTTTTCCGCCTTTGTACGCTACTCCAGTTAACGAAAAATGAAAAGTTAGTAATATATTGTCTTTATCAGCCGTTATTATTGGGAATTTTATGACATTGTCACAGCATACTGGGAAAAGCAAACAAAAATCTCAAGAAACCTTTAGATTATCTCTGCGTTTTCTAGAGCGACTTGCAACGGTGTAGATCTAATCCTCTCTCTACTCTAAGTAGTGCCTGTATTCACGGAATTGACATCTGTATCAATTGCGCTCGGCAATAAACTTTTGGTTCATTATTTCCAACAATCGGCTATTTCAAGTTTTGATGAGTCCTTCATCGGCTTGGCTCAGCAAACAAATCAATGTTTGTTGAGTTTTGAACCAATGAAGTTCCATGTTATTGTACGGTCCTTTGACGAGCAAAAAACATCGTCTATTATGCGAATGACGTCCGAAGAAGACCATCAATGGTGATTTCGTGGAAATTACATACTTCACGAGGTAACGTCTGAATAAATGAAAAACCCCTTTCATAGCCAGCGATAACCGAGGAGTAAGATTTCACGCGGTCCATTCATCGCTTTCCCTTGATTGGCCGATTAGGTGAAAACCCTTGACACGTTTCGTTTTCTTTAGAAGGAAATAATCGATTTTTGCGAGTCACCGATCTCAATCATAACAATCAACAGTATGGCGTCGCATGAAGACATTAACAGAAGAAGAAAAACTCTACCACGAATCGCTCGAGACTTTATGATCCACTAAAAAGTGAAAATATATGTCAAGTTGGATGGGCTGAGCTCTCTCAATATTATAACACGGACTTTGACAATTATTTACTATCATTCTGAGGCCTTTTGGCAAATCTGAGGCTGTTAAGAAAGGTTATCATTACCTATCACTGTAATTGGTCATTTTCACTTTTGCCAAATATTCTCTACATTTGAATGATGAAGGACTGAAATATCTCAAGAATTTGATAATTCGGCAGGCTAAGGAATTACCACCGACAGAATCGAAAACCGCATTGACCAGGGAACTCTACAACGTTAAAAGCAAATGGATATTTTGGCTTTTATCAATTTTTTCTAAATTCTTGCTCGAAGGCGAAGCCTCCTTCGGTACAGGGGGAGCAAAATAATGTTGTTGGATTGGATTGTTAATCAGGTTGGTTTAATAAATAACGGCCAGTGGTTTTCACAATTTGTTTTCCTAGTAAATTTTGAAGTTTTACTATCAGAAAAAATGAAATGAAATTAAAACGGAGAAAATTACTTGGTAACAATTAATTGCAGCTGGTCGAATAATTGGAATCAGCAGTAGTATTCGTGACAAAACTTTGCTTTGGTAGAGATTATGTGGTTGGGTTGATCTTGGAAAAAGAATTGGAAGTAAATGATTAACTTGTGCATTGTCCGTAAACGCCCAGATTCTTCTTTTATTTTATTCTGGATCAGAGCTGTTGATATTTTGGTTTATTATTCAATAATAAACCATTGTATTCGCTCTTGAAAAAAAAATCTAATCCCCCCTGAAAATTTCATGGTTTACGTTTCAAAGAGTGTAGAATCCGAATCTGCAATAAAAATTTTTCCGTCCGTCCGCTGTTCGCCGTACGCACGATTTCTTCCAAACCGCTGAAGCAAAAAATCTGAAATTTTCAGGAAAAATCCATGTTGGTCCGGCGACGCTCCAATTCTTGAGCCAGCTCTCTCACTTCATTTAAAGTGCCCTTTAAGGGTTGACAAAGTTTTGTAAAATCCCTAAATGTTTACTCTTTTTGAAGAACACTCCACGAGGAATCGAATGAGCCCTTCCCCAGGTCCGTAGGTCAAACCATTCCCGATCGATGGCCCGATTTATGGTGCCAACATTCGCGATATTTTGGTTTATTATTGGTTTTGTGATGATATCAGTAACCTAGTGACGTAGTGATGTAGTGATGTAGTAATGTGGATACTGGAGTGAACTCCTAAAAGGCTTTGTAGCCGATACACGGGTTGAAGCATTCTGATAACCATTAAAAAAAAAAAAAAAAAAAAAAAAAAAAAAAAAAAAAACACTCAATTTTCAAAACTTCTCAATTTTAGAGACCCGACAGAGCTGCAAATTGTATCAGGAAAAGATTTCACTGGCAATGTAGCCTGGAAAATAAAAGCCAGGAAATTCTATGAGGTGGAGAAGATAACTCGAACATCGAATGAATATAGCCAGTCAACACCAAAGGATTCTAGTTCTTTTCCACACTCTGTCAACTTAGAATGCACTCAGGGCTCTTACAATTTCGATGATTCATCCAAATCATTAAAAAAAATGGAATGCCTACAGATAGAGGTAATATGAAGAAAGCGATCATCATGAGTAGTTATGTTTGGCCTGCTAGTGTGGAAAGTGAAAACCTTGCATCTTCAGCTAAGCTTTGTAGTTCCTACCTCTTCGGATCCTTAAGTATAAGATTTTCTGAAGAAATTTCCTGGATGATGTGATTAAGGTAAAAACAACGTAAGTGCTTACCCTTCTAATGAATTGTTCTTTTGGGACGGTATCGCGGTACCCATTCCTCAGTTAGACCGTCCGTGCACCATAGGCTCTAGTTCACAGAGTTCAATCGTGTTGTTTATTGGTCACCTTAAATTCGATAACTTGGCTAGCCCTAATCTGTACGCAAGTGGCAGCATGTTCTTCTGCGTGACGTTGCTCTGCTGAAAGCAATGTAGATTGTAACATTTTTGGGCGTATCGTATGAAAATCCAGTTAGGTTACGTTTATTAAGAACCGCAGAACCGCTATTTCTGAACTCGATTTTAGTAGTCAAAGGGAGAAAAGGTCAATGGCAGAGCTCACGCCCCCGGTCAGCAGCTCATCTCGACATTTCGCCGAGTCACTTAGCCCGCCCGAAATGAAAGGAAGAGTCACTCGCTCTACTTGATGTGTGTTGGGGCTCTACCTTACCTGAGTTACCACGTCGTATTCCTACTTTTCATCCTCAAAACCTTTCACTCGGACATACCGCCACTCGTCTGGCCGCCAGGACGAGGAAAACTTTTTCGTTTCCTTCTGATTTCATTATTTTCTGGAAGCCGAGCGTCGTATGGGATCTCTCACAATTCCATTGAGAACGGAATGGAAATGAGAAATTGAATTTACTATGATACCTCTCTCACGTCAAAGATACGATTGTACAAAGTTAGGGTCCGAAATTATGACAAATTGATGGTTTTTGTCTTGATAATTCTAGGAACAGGATATTCTCATTAAGGCATAGAAATATATTCTTTAGGCTACATCGGGGGTGGCTAAGGAAGGGATATTAAACGAATGGCAGCAAGCTCCTTCACTAAACAACCTTGATTTCCACCAAATATGGAAAGAAATATGGGCGAGTCACCAGGGAATAGTGCGCTGCAAACACCCAATACGGCCCTGGGGTTAATTATGTCTCACTCCAAATAAAAATATGACAATGTCCAGTCAAACGAACACGCTATTATTGATAAAGTTATTACGTTATTTCTAAATTACTATCATCATATTACTCCCATTATTCATATCGTCGGGTTCCGGGTAAAAGTGAACAAGTAACATTTTTTTCAAAATGAGCTTTTTTTGTCATTCCGGTACTAAGGAACGTTGTCTACTGTGTGTTGTTGCTAAGAACGTTATCTTCAAACTGATGTGCAAGAAATACTTGAAAATAAATTTTACCTGCCTGACCCAAAGAGTTTTATGTGACCAAATGGCATTTGAACTCAACCACAAAACACGAGATGGATTATAAATGTACTCTCGCTGGTGCATGTAAATGTTATCAATTGCCATTTGGTCACTTTTACTGTGTAAGATTTGTAAGATTGCATAGTGGGCAGGTGAAAATGACCAATTACAGTGATAGGTCGTGGATAACCTTTTCTATCAGAAATAGGTATTTCATTGTTATTAGATGCTTGGCAATACGATAAATTAACGAAAAAACTATTCAATCCCTCAATTTCATGTAACTATGCGACGGATTTTCGAAGAATTGAATTGACCAAATGAGTAAAGCTTGAAACTCCAGGCAGGTGAAAATGATCAAATAGAGTTTTACGGAAAACAGCTCTTATTTAATCTGAAGTGAATTTTGAAGCACGATATCATAGGCGGGCACTAGCTAACTACCTACAGGATAAAGAAAAATCGAAACATAGTCGGATGAGACATCACACAACCAGTGTTCGTAAAAGAAAATAGGTGAAACTTCAGATCGCTCCCCTGTAAAATTTTGCAAATGTTACTTGGTCACTTTTACTCGGAACCCCACGATATTATCTATTTTAGTTACCACCGCAATGTATGTTTAATTAGTAACTTCCCGGGGGGGGGGGGGGGGGGGGAGGTATTTGGGGAACTAGATTTCCACAAGGCTTGTTCAAAAGGTTAGTTACAATGGAAAATTAGTGACAGACCGGAGAGGGAATTCAATGTAATATGAAAGGTACTACGCGATTACCATGCTTCTCCACTCCATAAAACCACTTATCCATTTTGAAAATGACTCTGAAAATTATTTTGCTTGTTGGTAAGAATAGAATAACACCAGCGATGATTTGAAAAGTCGATTACTAAAGTATAAGAGTTGGAAAAAAATCCTATTGCCAAAATGTGTGGCCCCTCATTGAGAATCGTTGAATTAAACAATTTTTCTCCTCGCGACGAATTTGGTACTGACTCATAGGATAAAATGATTATTAGCCTGGAAGAACTTGATTGATTTACGATTTCTGCTATCTGAAAACATATAAATACATAGGTTTATGCAAATCTGTTCAATGTATTGTCATGCTAGTGCTCCCTAATTAATGAGAGTATGAAATAGTTCTGGCGTTCCAGTGTCTACATACATATTTATGAAGGGGGCGTATTAAAAAAGGGTCAGATTATTGGCGAAGCTATTTATCACAGTACACTTATTCCATTCATACAAAATCTAACATTATAGTGATAGTGATAGTCGAATTTGATTGTCATGGGTCGAATAGCAATGTAAATGCAAAACGTGATTCGTAACCCAATCTAAAGATGAGATTCTATGGAGTGAAAAAACTGAAAAGATATTATCCGTGGAAAACTGTGCAATTTAGAGATTTCCAAAGTGTTATGAACTGAGGAAGTTATTTCTATATGAACACATTAATATTAGTGGAAATGATTACATTTAGAGTTGCATAATTTTGCTACGCTTTATTCGTCACGCTTTTTCCTAGTTAAATCTGTTTCTAATACAACGGTATTTACGATTATGTAATTTTAAACTAACGTAACCTTAACTCTAGGTGTAACTTATGAACAGTTATAATCCAAGTTATCAAATAATCGAGAGTGATGGTAAGATCCAAAGCCGAAATAAAAAGAAAAACACGCTCTGCTGAACTTAAACCGGCGAACCGGACAAGTCCTTCACCCTACCAATTTTTCCAGCCCGTCTGGCAGCACAAAGCACGCATCAGCAGTAAAACTAATATGGCTCTTACTTTAGAATGTAGGCAATTAGTCGAAACGCTCTTGTTGGGCTGCTACTCAATAATAATCCATAAGTACTTAATTACTATGGCAAAACGAACGATGAAGATTATGTTCCATAGTTTCTAAAACCAATCCTGGATATCTGGTTCCTGGGTTTACAAGTATTTGTTGCTATTCCATCCCTGTTCTTAAAAACATGTTTAAAACGTATTGGAAAGTAACGCATGCATTACATGCCGTTACATTCTTTTTACAGGATCACACATATAAACGATCCGTTTACAATCGGGTTATACAAAATTAAATTACCCCTTCCATTCACATCCTTTCATCAAAATTTGAAACTGAAATGAGTTCCACAACTAGAGCAAGTTATTAATTGAGCTACAAAAAGAACGAGGAAAATCGGCTGAGACTTATAACTTGGACATTTTCATCCATCCTTCCGAAAGCGAATTCAAAATTAATAAACCTTTTTGAAATATTTTGCAGGGCTTTTTGTGGCTTCTTTTTCGGAATGGTCTCAAACGGATTGGCATCAATATTTTTCCATATTTGAGCTGCCCCACAATAGGCCCTCTTCCTGTTGACAAAGCCTGGATCAGAGAAACCTGTAATAACCCATTTTCCCGCCAAAAAATTAACCAAAACAAAAGTCCCTGGATCAAGCAGAGAGATTCATTTTACTTCCCAGCAGTTTTTGAGAGCAACGCATGTTCAAATTAAAACAATGCATATGTAATGAATAATGAAAATTAATTTAAATTTTATAAAAATGTGCAAAACAGTTGCTAAAAACGGCTAAACGGTGCGTGAATTTCAAAAATTCTTACGCTTAGAAAGCTGGAACTTTTTCCAAACGTTCTGTTTTTAGATCTACCATAAACATATTAGGTAAACAAGGAAAATTTTCTGGTACCAAATAGAGTTTTTAAAAGTATTTTTGGGGGGATGAAAAATGAAAAAACTGAATAGCTATTACTGGTGAAAGGTATTCGATTATTACTAATCAAAATTCAACCGCGATTTGCTATTGTTAATTGGTCACATGTTTACGGCATAGATTTAACTATAAAAACTAGACTTATTAGATAAATGTGAGCAATACGGTTCGGCCTCTGATTCATCGGGCATCCGGTTGGGGTGACTTTCTCCAACTAACCGACTAATCTTTGGAATCCCATATCACGTACCACCTAAGCTACTTGCCTACTTTGTAAGCACCCGAGGTCATAAATATAATATAATTAACAGGCTGAAGCATAGAGTGAACAGGGTGGTGCTTAATGAATTTATATTGAATTTTATTTTCTTAGTGTGAAAAATATTGAAAACTGTTGGAAGTGGGACAAGTTTTTCCGAATGAGAACCCCGATTTTTTATGTCAGGTTTGTATTTTAGGTTAAATTTCATGAAATTTTGACGCCTTCAACCCTTTGTGGTTTATTATTTTCGATAACGAACCATTGTAATCGGCCAAGATAACAAATTTTAAACCCCCTCCCCCCGAAATTTGTTTTTACGTTTCAAGATGTGTAGGAAAATTAAATTTAACAAACAAAAAAACCGTCGTCTTGCTGTTTTTCGAAGTTACTGAACTATAGTTAATGAAACTCGGGTAAAAATAACATTTGAGGTCTGGTTGGAACTGAATCGGCAATGATCTCAGTCAATCCTAAAGGGGAATTCAAGTGCCTAAAATTTATAAAAATTTGAATATCGAAAAGTTTTATGATACTTAACACTATTGTTTTGACGTTAGTTTTGATAGACGTGTGTTCAAAGAATCACACACGGATTAGGCTCATCCGTTCACTCTCCCTAAGTGCTAGAACATTGACAAACAAGAACAAAAACACGAATGTGAATGTGATAGTCTTCGGTATACTGAAGAACGTGTAACAGTTTTAAGATGTTTCATTGTGACTCCAAATGTCGCAAATGTGCATTGAATAGGGAACAAGGTAACTCAGCCAACAAAGGCACATTTGCATTGGTTTTACAACAGTCATAATTTAGCTTAATTTCTTCCGATTTTGTTGATTTCCCAGGGAACGTGCGAGTTCATTTCTCACAAATCAATAAATTAGTCAGATATTCCGAAGTCCGAAGGCTCCCTCAAGTTCCAGAGGTACGATCACTTTCAAGTTATGAAGGTAGTCGAGGAAAATCGGTTTATCAATCTCACATAAAATTTATATTTATATTTAATGTACCATTCGAACTTGAAATACAAGTCTAATTTCTACATATAGTTTCACCTGGTTTTGATGAGACGGTTCCTTCTGAGTTCATTGTTCACAAATAAAAACCAACGTCATTTTTACGCATGTTTTTTTCCCCTTCCGACACCTTGCTCAATGCCAACCGTTTGCCGCACAGTGGTTCTCGTGGTTTCATTCTATTCATTGAAACGTTCTGTCTAAATTCTGTACCAAAAAAAAGTATTCTTTCATTCAGAATGGCCATGATTCTTTAAAATGCCCACGCTTGAAGTTGATTGCAATTGGTTACATAATTTCAGAAAAATTTGTATTTTTTAATCTAAATTCGGTAACGTTGATCCTTTAGCTTTGGAAAAAAGCTTTGAACGGTAGCTTTTATTTGATTGTTGGTAAGTTGGTATCATGGTCATTAACACCGACTTTGTCCTTTCCTCTTGGCCGATAACTAGTATATCACTCAAAATAATGTAGCATAAAGAGGAGAGATATTTTTTTTTTTTTTTACGAAGAATGGAGGTTCGCTGGGTATTTGGGGTTAGTGGTTTTAGACAAGTGGTGAAAAATTGTATAGGGGAGGAAAGGAACCCTGTAATGGGGAGCTGAGGAAGTTAACCCGTCAACGAACTGGTTGTGTGTGAAAATCGCGAGGGAGACAATTTGTGACTAATTATGAAACTAGGTTGGATAAAAATTAGGAATATTATTGCCCACTTGAACAAAAACGCTGCAAATTCTTTTACTGGGGTTTATTATTCGATTGGCTTGCGTTCATGATTTGAATTTATACTAAGCTTTGGAGTGTGCGTGTTTCACAGGTGAAAGAGCGATTATTGAATTTCATTAGGCACACAAATATGATCAACTGATCAATCCAAATAGGCATTTTGGTCGAGAACAGATTTACGTGCTCCATGCATATCTCCTGAAATTCAATAATCGCTCTATCACCTGTGAAACACGCACACTCCAAAGCTTAGTTTAAATTCAAATCATGAATGCAAGCCAATTCAATAATAAACCCCAGTGAAAGAATTTGCAGCGTTTTTATTTTTTTTTAATGGTTATTAGAATGCTTCAACCCGTGTATCGGCTACCAAGCCTTTTAGGAGTTCACGCCAGTATCCACATTACTACATCACTACGTCACTGGGTTACTGATATCAACACAAAAACAATAATAAACCAAAATAACGCGAATGTTGGCACCAAAAATCGGGCCATAGATCGAGAGTGGTTTGACCTACGGACCTGGGGAAGTACTCATTCGATTCCTCGTGGAGTGTTCTTCAAAAAGAGTACAAATTTAGGCCGCCTTGACTTTTTTGAGGTTTTTAGGGATTTTACAAAACTATGACAACTCTTCAAGGGCACTTTAAACTAAGTGAGAGAGCTGGCTCAAGAATTGGGGCGTCGCCGGACCAATATTGATTTTTCCTGAAAATGTCAGTTTTTTTGCTTCAGCCGTTTGGGAGAAATCGTGCGTACGGCGTACGGCGGATGGACGGAAAAATGTGTATTGCAGATTCGGATTCTGCACCCTTTGAAACGTAAACCGTGAAATTTTCGGGGGGATTAGAATTTTTTTTTTCAAGAGCAAATACAATGGTTTATTATTGAATAATAAACCAAAAGCCGTGGAAACCAAGACACTTGTTGAATTTCGGGATCAGGCACTTTCACAGGAATTGGCCATCAGCGGATAACATCAAAATAAAGAGTTCCGTGTTGTACGTTGTATGCCCGACGGAGATAATGGCCGAAGACGCGATTAACATCATAATTCTTACCACGTCTATCGTGAGGAATCTGATTTTATCAATAAGCGGTGGGACTTGCCCTCGTTGATTATTCCTATTTTTTTACATCACTCTCGATAATATAATAGAATTATCACACACCTCCTTTTACCACAGCACAGGCAGTGCTCCTCATTGTTCGTTGACCGATGGAGATGCGACTCACGGGCCATGACATTGACATTGTGTGCCTCCTGTTCTCTGTCATCTTTTCCCTTTCTTTTTTTTCGCGAGGACTTGTATCCTTCTTTATGCAAACTCTTCTCCTTTTCTCCCCTCGATGGGACCCAATTAATCGGAACGAATCGATGTTGGAAGCTGTTCTTTCGCATTGTCGGCAGCTCTGGCCATCGTCTGGTCTTTTTAGTTGAGTTATCCGCCGACAGAAAAGAGCGACTGGGGGAACTCTCTCCCGTCGATTTCGTAGCGTATGATTCCACTTATCAATTATCGGCCATCGGTCGTAAACAAGCCTGATTGTTGAGGATAGTTGACCTCTCTCAAACCCAAACTCGGATCTTCCTGCTCATCTTTTTCAGAATTTAGAATCTTACCGGAGACATTGAAAGCCTTTGTGAAGTTTCTATGACGTTAACGTGGGTAACTCTGAACTGATAGCTAATTTCACGTGTAAAGATGCTCTCTTGTCGCAGGCTCCCAAGAAGACTAAGTCCTACACTATTTACAATCTTGTATGTATTTCTGAATCATTACTACCTACATAAGCCATTCGTTACAATTGCCCAACATATTTTATGAGCAGCTACCCAGAGAAAGAATAGATGAAAACTATAACAACAATACCCACATATTTTGTACCAGTCATAAATCTCCAGAAAGACTGTCTTCATAATACCTCGTAATATGGAAGCATTAGCATACTGCTGCTGAGTATGAATAACACTAGTTGTTACAAAAATATCAACTTTTGGTATCTCAATTCAACATCACCATCAACATTTGAATTTCTACCAAGCTTAGGAGTATCCCTGTTTCACAGGTGACAGAGCGATTATTGAATTTCAGGAGATAAGCATAGAGCACGTGAATCTGTTCTCAACCAAAATACCTATTTGGATTGATAAGTTGATCATATTTGTGTGCCTCCTGAAATTCAACAATCGCTCTATCACCTGTGAAACACGCACACTCCAAAGCTTAGTATAAATTCAAATCATGAACGCAAGCCAATTGAATAATAAACAACAGTGAAAGAATTTGTAGCTTTTTTTAGGGTTATCAGAATACTTTAACCCGTGCATTGGCTATAAACTCTTTTAGGAGTTCACTCCAGTATCCACGTTCACTACATCACTAGGTTACTGTAATCAAGACAAAAACAATAATAAACCAAAATAACGCGAATGTTGGCACCATAAATCGGGCCATACATCGGAAATGGTTTGACCTGCGGACCTGGGGAAGGGCTCATTCGATTCCTCATGGAAAGTTCTTCAAAAAAAGTCCAAATTTAGGCTGCCTCGACTTTTTTTTTTAGGTTTTTAGGGATTTTACAAAACTTTGACAACCCTTAAAGGGCACTTTAAATTTAGTGAGAGACCTGGCTCAAACATTGGGGCGTCGTCGGACCAACATGGATTTTTCCTGAAAATTTCAGCTTTTTTTGCTTCAGCCGTTTGGGAGATATCGTGCGTACGGCGGACGGACGGAAAAATTTTTATTGCACATTTGGATTCTACACCCTTTGGAACGTAAACCATGAAATTTTCAGGAGGGGTTAAAATTTTTTTTTTAAGAGCGATTGCAATCTTTTATTATTGAATAATAAACCAAAAGCGCAATAGCAGCGCACAAATCCGTTTTAAAAGTCCAAAATTCGAATTTGAAATTCGCGTCCATGGCAATGTGAATTAGGGCACACGACAATGTTAATGTACATTACGCTGTCGATAAATTTCATTTCGTTGCAGTAATATTTTTTTCTTAGATTGGTAGGTAAAAGGAAAAAATGGCATTTTATTTGGAAAAATCGTTTTCATGACATTTAATTAATGTGAAAAAGTTTTTGAACAAGAATCAAAATATGAAAACTTACGTAATATTCAGTAGTATATTATACTACTCGTAGGCAGTCCCTCCTCTATCAGGCTTCAAAGATTCCCAAATCACATAACTCCTACTCGAAGTAAAAAATAAATCACGATAACCAATTGCGTTAAGAAAAAAGCTTGGTAACGAAAATTACAATTTTTGTTGAATCAATTAGAAGAGTAATTGTCTCATTCCTGACTTTATGGAGGTTCCAAAGCCCCATGTAACTAAGTACATTAACCAAAATATGAAACTTCTCAATCTCTCCTCTTATGAAATTCTTGATCCCCCCATTCTGCTTACCCTGCAAAACCATTAGTTACGCGGTCACTGAACAAGTAGGTGGAATCCACATGGGAATCCCAAGTAGTGGTACGCTATAATAATGAGCTTGGTAAAAATGAAGGCAATTACTTAATTTTAAGATTGTTGTAGCACTCTGACATCCTCGTGGTCTTTTGGTAATTTGGAATGTCCACGACAATGTTAAAAACTAAAAGCCACGACAATGTTATTTTCAACTTCAAGATCACATTGTGACAGAAGTATTCATGTCTCAGGGTTCCTCCAATGCTCATTAATTACAGCCTTTGACGAAGTTGTGAAAACATGCATCGGGTGGAATCTTGGTCATTAAAATGATAGAACTAGATACAACCACGACAATGGCAACAATAAACCTACGCACCTGAAATATCATCTTCGAGAGGATCAGTTAATCCCTGAGTGGCCGTTGGGACGTGATGCGCTTGCGGGCGGGATTGGCTGGGATGCCACCCTTCGTGACAAACATCAACTTCCAAAATATTCCGAATCCCCTTTGCCATGCAGCGGATCTCTTTCAGCCACGACAATGTTAAGAAAAGTTGTAGACAGCTTTTCGTTGATCATATTTGCTAACATGATTTCACAGGAGCAATGCAAAACCTATTTTGAAGGCGTAAGATCCTCAACTTGAATGATGAAAAAATTGCGTTTAAGGTAACGGCACCGGTAAAAGTTGTAGACAGCTTTTCGTTGATCATAATTGCTGACATGATGTTACAGGAGCAATGCAAAACCTATTTTGAAGGCGTAAGATCCTCAACTTGAATGAGGAAAAAATTTGCGTTTATAGAGAGTTTATAGGAACATGAAAATCAACTGCTGAGTCGAGTATTTAACTGTTAGACCAACCACGACAATGTGAATAGGTAGGTAAATTACCTGCTTGCTTTTCTTTAAGAACCAAATGGCCACATTGTTGCCAAAGGGTATTGAAGAGCTCGTCAGAGCCTGTAGTTAGGAAAAAAATTAAGAATGTAGGCCTAATGAGTGAAATATCACAGGTGGTACACACGAATTTACTCTCAGTTTAGAAATCACCAGTATTAGTATATTTATACAAGGTAAATATCCACATATATAAATATAAGAAAATTCGACAAAAAGAGATTCGACGACTAGATCTACAAAACAAATTAAGAGAATAGAATCCTCAAAACCAAATTTCGGGAGCCTCTAAAGTATGCTTTGTGAGTTTGAATTTTAGCCGGCTGGTTGTAAGTGGTAGCCAATGTGAGGTCCGATTCTGGTGGTATTATGCTATCTTTTGTTGTCTTCTATTTCAGACTAACCATAAATGACATAATACCAATAATAATAATTCACAATTTAATAGCTACGGAAATGTTCGGACTAAGTTCATATATTGAATTGGAAAGGTGGGTAAAAGTAGGAGAGAAACTTAATTTCGTGACTAGGGTGAATTAGGTCGGAGGTTGCGGTACTCGAGCTTTCTAGAAGTTTTCAATGTTTTCAAGATGGAACAGGTGGTAAATGACTCACTTCAGAAAAATGTGTGGGGCCAGTCTGAAAGTACTTTGGTAAGGGAGAGAATGAGTCCAAAAAACTGATATCTACTGCAATTTCTCGTGCTATCCATCACCCTTTTACTCAAATCTTACGAGTGGTCTGATATTTTTTATCGTTAGCAATTTTTGTGATCAGCGGCAAGATAGAAACTCAATATGTTTCCCAGCGTTATCGTGCGGGACTCCTTTTGACTGATTTAATTTAAGGAGCACACAAACGTAACCAAATTTTCTAACGTCACACAAAGGCTCCTTTTTTTTCGGTGGCAGGTGAGGAAATCTTTGAGATCCTTAGGTGAAAATCGGATCTCCTAAGATACCCAAAAGGGACCACACTTTGGGTTATGTGGTATTCAAACCCACTAAAACCTCACCTTCCATTTCCCACGACGAAACTCAGCCTGGAACTGTTTGACACATTACTTCAGACTGGTTCTAGGGAACGATTTAGTACTCCTCTCGGTCTGTGTTCTCCCTGCTCTGCCTCTCCCGTTCCTTCACAGCCTTCATTTCCAGGATCTTTTCAGAAAACGATGCTACCGCGGTCCAGTTCTGTTCCCGCTCAAGCATTTTGCTTAAGACACATTCTGGTGCCATTGTGGGCTGCCTCTCTTCCTTGGCGACTGTATTTTTAGTGAAGGCACCTTGAGGTACATCAATACCGTTCCAACAGTACGATATCGCTGCCTGTACGCGAACCGATTTAGGCCAATTTCTACAGTCATCATCTTATCTCGATAAATTGTGTGGGCTACTTAGGCTGCAGATGTTCCACAAAAAACTTCTTCACACCTGACTGGCAGATTTTACGCATGCGCAGAAGTTACATCTATCAATCATAATTCTTTTCACCTTGTTGACCGATTTTGACATTTTAATCTCCATATTTCTCCCCCCAAGCTCATGATATCGAGATGCGATTATTTGAACTAGGGGTCTCCAAACTACGGCCCGCGGACATGTATTTGGTCCGGCCCGCCGCTACCACGGACGCCTATGGAAAAAATTCCTTTCAAAATAGTTGAGGATTTTGACATAATCCCCACAACAGAAAGAAAAACTAGTCAGCTATGTGACCCAGCGAAAGCTATAATGAAAAACTAATAATCATGAAATTAAAAAAATATATTAAATCACTAAAAACTAAGTTTTGGTTCCTATATTAGGCCTAGTTTTGAATTTGTCTAATTCGTCTAGGAGTGCTTAAAAACCATGTTTTCAAGTGTCTGACTTTCAAAATTTTCCATTCCTGAAAATTCAGTTGTTAATATTTTTTATTGAACAACGAAAAAGTAATTATGGAATTTCAAAAATACAATCTCAACACTAATTTTTCCTTCTTATAATATAATATTATTGTGCTTAATTTTGAATTTGTCAAACTCGTCTAGGAATTCTTAGAAACACTGTTTTCAAGTGTCTAATTTTAAAAATTTTCCGGGGGAGAGCCCCCTTCAGCTTGGGGAATAACCCCCAGACCCCCCTGTTGGCCCGCCCCACCACCTCCACGTTATGATGCGGCCCTTGGGGAAAATAGTTTGGAGATTCCTGATTTGAACTATTCATAATCTGCGAATAGAATTCCATAGATCTGTACATTCAAGTAGATACAAACTACGCCACACCCGACTTGGCAGGCAATCTTTTCTTTGTCCCTTAACATCTCAAAAAAGTAACCGAATCTTTACTTGTCATTCGAACTATTCATTGAAGAGGACTTATATGTCGAGGATCTTGAAAATCAACGGTTTCTGTTCAACTTTGCTGAGTTTTGATGGAAGAAGCAAGTTGATTTACAACTCAGTCGATCGATACGCAACTCAGTTTGCGAAAAAATGGAAATGTTAATTATTTCATGGTAGCTCCTCATGCGTAGATAGTAGTATCTGATGAATTTATCCACTGCATTTAGTGTATCTCATCCATTTGAGTGTTCGGAAATGTTAATTATTTCATGGTACTAGCTCCTCATGCGTAGATAGTAGTATCTGATGAATTTATCCACTGCATTTAGTGTATCTCATCCATTTGAGTGTTCGGAAAGCGAAAAAATGTAGGTGTGCGAAAGATGATCGATCACTTTCCCAAACGAGTGATTTCCCTTGTTATGAGGGTGTTATGCTGTTTAAGGCCATTAATATTGATGAAGGCATTCCGATGTAATGAGTTTAACGAGAGGGCACGGGGTTTGGTTTCGTTTTCATTCGCTCGGACGAGCGACAAGTGGAGCGATCGTCGCGAAGTCCAGGCAGTAGGTCTGCGGGTCTGTAGAGCTATGGTGAGCTGAAGGTGCTCGCCGTGCTCGCCAAAGCTTTCTCCGCCGTCAGGTGCTTTTGGAATGCTCAAGCCCTCGTTACGTGACCACACTTAACTCTGGTACAAGTGTCCTGTCCTCCCCGTTCATCCCTTCCCCTTCCTCACGACACTATCCAGTGACAACCTCTTTTGTTAGGCTGATGGTGGGTGAACTCGAAAAATTGTCTCGTAGCTACCCGCGACGAGAGCACGTTGACCGAGAACTGGAAATGAACGAGCGAAAAGATGTTTGCCAGACCGGGTAGGTCTTGATGAAAACAAGGAGAAAAAAAAGTAGGCGATCCTGAGTTTTCTCTCAAAACTGTTTCCATTATTCGTTTTCCAGCGGCCACTATTATTTCACTTACCTTATACGGATGTTCCCTCGCTAGGGCACGACCTAGATTGGAACTTTCTTCACCAATAAACGCTCACATACTAATTGCCCCACTTCAATTGCTCATTATTATTTATCCTAATCGAATACCATCCTGTTTAGAGTACCTCTGAAGCTAGGTATTATAGGGAAGGATTTCAAATAGACTTCTCTCACAAGTTAATAGTTCACTTTGTGCATGCGCACACATAAGGTCCGACACTTGCCATTTTTTCACTGGTAGTTTCTCCGGTCCTCCCCAAATACCGAGAGTAGTTCAGAAATGAAAATTTAATAACCTATAAGCTCATTATGATCGCACTGGTAGTAGCTCCGGGCATGCTCTAACCTCGAATCCTTATGATAAGCATGACTTGTACAGTTTTCACCCGATTTCGGTAACATATTCAGAGATTTTACAAGGAGAGAAACGTTCAAAATCATTACAATTTACCATTGTTTGAAAACTTTTGTTTAAGAGATCATTTGGCGTCTAACTTTTTTTTTATGCGTACCACAACTTTGGTGTCCATGAAATAACTTTCGACACAGTGTAGAAATTATAGGAAAAAAATCAAAAATTCTTTCACATTTTGCGTTTTAGACCTTTTTGATTCAATTTTGGTTCCGTGTCATGATGTGTGTCTGTTGTCACTAAATCCTTGTTACGGCGTGTTTACACGAAGTTATAGACCGATTTTTGATGAACTTTTCAGGAGTTCGGTATTGATGGAGACGTAGATGTTCTCGACCAAAATACCTGCAGTGGTCTATTTCTCCTGAAATTCAATAATCGCTCTATCAATAAAACACGCACACTCTGCTTTTCAAGTTTCAAACATGAACGCAAGCCAATTGAATAATAAACCCCAGTGTAAGAATACTTATTTACCCCAGTAATAATATTGAATAATAAACCCCAGAAATAATATTGAATAATATTTACCTATATTCTATCAGCGTTTCATGCATATCAGAATGCTTCAACCCGTGTATCGGCTCACTAACTACACTACAAGTATTCTCATCGGCTATCACTCCAGTATCCACATTCACTACAACTCGATGCTATCGGCCGGACATCACTATGTTACAAACAAACAATAATAAACGAAAAAACGCAAATGTTGGCACCATAAATCGGGCCATATATCGGGAATGGTTTGACCTACGGAAGGGGCTTTCGTTCCTTATGGTATGTTATTCAAATAGGTATAAATTTATTTCGACTTGTTTCGAGGTTTTTAGGGATTTTACAAAAGTTTGACAGCCCTTAAAGGGCACTTTAAATTGAGTGAGAAGCTGGCTCAAGAATTTCGTCACCAAGATGGATTTTAACTGAAAATTTCAGATGTTTGCTCCATACCGTTTGGGAGAAATCGTGCGTACGGCGTACAGACGTACCGCGGACGGACGGAAAATTTTTTATTGCAGATTCGGATTCTACAACTTTGAAACGTAAACCATGAAATTTTCAGGGGGACTTAGAATTTTTTTCCAGAGCGATTACAATGGTTTTATTGAATAATAAACCAATATTAAAATGTGTCGTTGTTTTGAGGCTGCCGTCTTGGGTTTGGCATTTTGAATCGGTTGACGACAGTTTATCATCTCAGGGAATGAGGGAAAGTTTTTTTATAATTGTTATTTAAATACGGAAATCAAGTTTTTGGCCCTGCAGTCTTGGACTAGTAAGGTTACTCCCAAATTATCAACAAATCGTTTGGAAGCTCATCGTTCGGAGTGAAAGGCAAATAGGTGAAGGCGGAGAATGGAATGGAGACTACTAACTTCAGAATGTGACCCATAAAAATACATTTTGTTAACAGTGAAAATAGTGTCTGGAGGTATATCCTACAGGGAACATCTGTTGCGTCCGGGTTTAGGAACGAAGAAATAAGCTGTTACTTTTCGAGATGGTTTTAAAAATCCTTACCTATTTAAGTGACTAAGAGCAACTCAACAACCTCTCTGAAAACTAATGGATTTCAGATTAATCGTTTAACTTTGATGGCTTTAGAATCGAAGCTATTTCAGTGAACATGTTTGATGCCGGTTAAAGGAGAAAGCATGAAAGGAACCAAGAAAGAAATGGCCAAGTCGGTACCACTATTAATCTCCCCTGACGATTTCGATTTAGAGATTTGATTCGCTCTTTAGAGAAATTATAATGGGCGCACAAGAGATGTGGCACGGGCCTGCGTCATCCATCAACCGCGGTTCCTCCATCTAGAGATGACAATAAAAGGAAAACTTTCGACAGAGGCGACAGTTCAGAGGCTAGGGAAGACCTTATGGTTGCCTTCTGACGTAGCATCTTGCTCTCTCTTCATGCAGCACGTCATTTATGCATGAATGGTGGACATAAGGATTCGCACTCTCAACGTATGTTTGAGATCTCTTCATCTGTTACAAAGGGAGGACATTTACAATTTGAATTCCATGTCGAAATGGTTCCAGAGAAATTCTAAAGAAGCTTAGAGTCAAATTTCAAAAGTCAGGTTCCACACTTGGCTTTGGAGCTACTCAGATGATTATATTGATTCTACTGTCTCTCCCCAGTTCCGATTTAAGAATTGTGTTATATCGCATAGATACATCAACGCACAGCTGATCCTAGTTGACTAAGCCGTCGATGGGGTCTTTTTAGTAGGTACAACATTCTTCCTTCTACTCGTGAAATATTCAAACGAATAGTACTAGCAAACAGAAAGAAAAATTTCACCGAAAACCTTGCATCGTCACTTGGTTTTCAATGAGACTAAATCACCAAGAAATTGAGGACTACCATTTGATTCAAAGTTTTAGCGTGGCACTATTCACATCGACTCGAGGCTAAGGGCTAGGGGTAGGGTCACTAATAGGATCATTGGCGAAAAAAAGCACAACAAATTAAATTTCAAAATCCCCCGATCTTCATTTGAAGAGTAGGATGTAAAAAATTGGATTACACTAGTTGAATCAACATCCGAAATAGAGCCTCCTATGGCGCTGCAGGGAATATGGTAGGGAAGGGGGACTGGCCAATCAGAAAGAGAGATAAAGAAGAGTTTATTCCATATAACTACAATGTACAAACCAAAAGTTGATAGTTATTGAATAATATAATCAATCAGTAGGCAGAGCCTGTATTGACGGATTAGAGTTGCATGATTTTACAATTAAGTACAAGTTTACAATTTAGGTCTTAAGAGGTAATTATTTCATTCTGTATTATCAAGATTATTATATAACAATTATTATTTATAATGATTAATCAATTTTTAATTTCCATATTATAACGTGGCTTCCTATCTCGACGCGACAGCAGCATTACTTGTGGGAGAGAAATTAGCGATCAAATGTAAATGCTTGTGAGAATGGCATCAGCATTTGCTGGCCCCAAATTAATTAGCCAGGTAAATATCAGAAGCGAGCAGGAGCAAGCTCTTTCTTGGCCGTGGTATATTTTGACTTCTGTTCTGCAGATGACGATTTTCAATTAGAATTTGAGGTGGCCTGTGGGATTGAACAATCAAAGAGCTAGAAAAGCAAATTAATTTGTACACTTATTTCTTTGCTACAGTTTTCGTAATCAGTGTTTAGCATACTCAATAGTTCAGTTTGTTTTCGTTGTTTACGAATATATTTCTGAGTGTTAGGTAAGTTATAATAATGATTAATAATTCAGTCCATTTCATATCAAACTAAACCATTCCTATTTGACAGTCACAGAAAAGTGCAAGATTCGTGGTGTTGTCCACCCCTTACCAGTGGTAATAAAAAGCATGTCGATTTGTGTCGTGGGTTTAACGCCGAATATCACAAAACGGTTTGCCTTTGCGGATATGAATTTAGTAGCCAATGGTTTTCTTTGCATGCCTGTTCTATTCTAGTACCGAAATGAGGCCTTTGTTAAGGAAGGAAAAATCGAGAAGCAAGAATCAAACCCCATTTACCCAAAAAGGTCGAAACATAAGCTTCGGATGTCTCCAATAACAATAACAATGTACTTGTGGTTGTGCGGGGTGGGGGCTAACTAAAATACTAACAGTAGAAAGGGCATTATCTTCATTTAATACGAAAACAGTGATTACATTTTGGAATTTCTGGTATCTGCTTTGAGAGCATTTTTGCTGTCTATTGTGCGCCACATATTGAAAATGAGAAATTTACCCAGATTTATCGCCTTTGCCTATGGTTGAAATTTGAATTTGGCTAAGAAGTGGATCCCGCGTCCCATTTGCTCTGTTGATTTCAGTGCAGCCCCCGAGTTTCAGGGAAGGAGCCGCAACAGCTTGCAGCATAACGCATTGGTTTCTGGACACAACTGTCACTTTCCTCTACCGAATGAATGACAGCGGTGATGTTTGCCTGGCTCCTTCAACAGTTCGCTGTATCTTCCGCCACCTCGTTTGAGAAGATTCCTAAACCCTCTAACGAAAACCCGCCATCTCCAATTAGTTAGCAAAGCGGTTCGAGATGTGGGTGCTCCGAGCCCGTTGAAGTAATCAGAGTGTGTCCGGCCGGTTCCTCATATGGTTACCTATTCCTTATTAGAGGATCCATTCGTCGTGTTGTCTATCGTTTTCCGAATAAACGCCACCAACGGTATCTTGCCCTCCAACTTCGTCGGTTACGCTTCTGTAAATCACATCAGTTGAATTCATAGCAGACATAACTCTGTATATACAGGTTTACTATCTCGTACATTCTACGTAAATATACGTTAATTTTATATCTATAAGAACCTGTATTCCATTGCTACATCAAGATATTGTCTACTGGACCGTTTGATGATAATTGAAAATAATTATTACCAATTCTACCAGTGTTCCACGTTGAATGGCTGTCCAATGATAACGGAAGGATCTGTGTAAAAATGCAATATAGAAATAATAAACCTTCGTAAAAGCATCTATCCAACGTTTTTTTATTCATAGTTTCAATCTGATTGGTTTAAATATAAATGAGTTCCTAAATGTGAAAATTTTTTTCTCCAAAATCAAAAATTCCGTACTCGCATTTTGCGTATTTCAAATCGTACGACCTTTCTGAACAATTTTGGTTCCGTGTCTGTCTGTGCGTCTGTCTGTCTGTGTGTCTGTCTGCAAATCCTTGTTACGGGCAAAACTATGGGCTCAGTTATAGTCCGATTTTGATGTCAAGTTTTCAGGGATTGTTCAGGTTTGATGTGTAGATGGGGGTTGGCCCTATGAATTTCATGACCTCCGGATCAATAGTAGCCTCTGCGCATGCGCAAACGTGAAATCTTTGCCACAAGCATAACTCCGGGAGTTCTTGACCGATTTCGATGAAATTTTCTGGGATTGTTCGGTTTGATGTGTAGATGGTCCTCGTAAGTAATAAAGAGAAAATAAAGTTTTAGCATGCCTACCTTTATTTTCTCAAGTTATGCTCCTGCATAACAATAAGTTTACCCAAATTCAATATTTACTTCGCCTAATTGTACGAAGTTCTTTAGTAATAATAATTTTCGATGATCTATACAGTCATGTTATGGATACGAGGAAGCTATGTGCCACACCCACTTGGCAGACTTTTTTTTTTATACACACATAGTTTCAATCTGATTGATTTAGATAGAAATGAGTTCCTAAATTAGGCTTAAACTGTGAATCTTTTCCAAAAGCACAATACGTAAACCTCTTATTTATAGTTCACTATAATGTCGAGCTGTAATTACATGGGTTTTGTAGAAAATTGCCCTGTAAAGTTCATTTTTGCGCCATCCAATTAAAGAACGACGTTCGTAATTGAGGTGCAGGGCCCAAGAAATGAAGGGGGCACAGTCGGCGACGCCCTCTTAGGCGCGCGAAAGGTTTGCGCCCGACAATGGGAACCGCTCGGCCGCCCATGACAATGAAAAAAAAACCGGGTGCTCTAACTTCAGTAATGTCGGTGTTCTGTTGCGGTAGTGTCAGCGATCATTCGGGTAATTCGGTTTATGAGCAGGTTGTGTTACGGGGTGACGCGCCGGCTCCCACGATGAAGACACATCACAGGAGGCGCATTGTTTGACCTTGACGTTATTCCCACGGATCTCGTAAACGCCATAGTAAATTGCCACTGGGAAGCGAGAATAATTTATAACTGCCACCCGACATTCAACTACCTGACCGGTGAAAGTGTGAAACACCAGATGCAAAGTGCACGGAGATGTATGTGGTTTTAACCTTTTCTCAATCAAATTCGGTACCTATTCTCATTTTGAATCCTAGTTCACTTTCGAGGGATGAAAACTTTTTTTCTCCAAAATGAAATTACAACTAAAGTCATTAATCTAAGTTTATCTGACGTGGTAGTCTGAGGTATCTAAACTCGTCGCCTTGTGCCTCCATGCTTTTTAATAGTACTCAAGATGCCATAAGGAGATTCCATTTTCGTTTATTATTAAATAATAAACAATTGTAATCATTCTTGAAAAGAAATTCTAACCCCCGTTAGTATATGTTCATAATATTTACTTGCTCTATTTTTTAATGAGTTCTACTTAACAAAGCGCATGTCTTTGTGAGGTGTTGGAAAGGTTTGGTTGCCCCTTCCAATGAGCTGGATGCTTTGATTATGGACCGCCACTTTAATCTTTCCTGGAATGAAGTTACCCTTGATGAACACGCTCACAATTTTTGTGAGAAGCCCAATGGCAACCGGTTCCATCATATTTTGATTTAATTCTTGCTAAGGAGTTGAAATTTTGAAATGTCTTCAAACTTCAAAATTTTTGTGTACTAAAGCCCTATTCTAAAGAAGGCACATGAAGGGATTATTTTTGGGATGTACAACCCACAGAAATGGGGTCGTAATTTGAAGGTTGTTAACTTTAGAAACATGTAGTTCCGTTCTATTATATGGTGGAGAGCAGGAGAAGGACCCATAAGGCTGGACCAGAAATACAGGATCATACGATTGTTACCCTTGTTCAGCGTTGCGGGTTTCCTCTGTTTGGGGTTTCCTGGATATTTGATAATGGAAATTTAAGTTACACAGGACTTAACTAGGATGTCGCTTACGCTCTCAAACGTCGTCCAAGTAAAAAATAATAATAATATGGAAAGTTGTTTTACTTTCTCTAGGTGATGCACTGCACCACAACGGTAATTAACGAAGCCGCTCCACACTGCACTAGTCAAGCAAGAATCATAAATAAAGCTCACCAAGTAGGTAAAAGTAAATATATGTAATGGGATCACAATGCCCAAGGGTATTCCTGTACCCAGTTATCTACCCCGAGTAATTCGCTACTATTTACACTAGGTGTTTCACCTAAGTGATTGAAAGGATTTCCCGTTCTTCGAAATGATGTTGTCATTCAAGTGAACCTTGCTTTATGCAACCGAGTTTATGTTTTCGAGAGCTGGAAAATCATTCAGTTTGGTTAGTCAAGGAGTTTTGGAAGGCTTTTTGCGCTTCAGGACCTGGCCCAAGAATTCGTCGCCGGACCAACATGGATTTTTCCTAAAAATTTCAGATTTTTTGCTCCAGCCGCTTGGGAGAAATCGTGCGTACGGCGTACGCGGACGGAAAATTTCTCATTGCAGATTTGGATTCTACCACCCTTTGAAACGTAAACCATAAAATTTTCAGGGGGGGGGGGGGGGGGTTAGAATTTTTTTTTTCAAGAGCTATTAAAATGGTTTATTATTGAATAATAAACCAAAAGCTTACAAGGACTTAGATCAGAAATGGCTTCTACTACTATAACTAGCAAGATGGTATTCGATTTTAGCTACAAGGGTAGCTACCATAGGCGCAATAGGAGCCGCTCCGACAGGTCACGGAGCCCTCGAGGATGAAGGGAGGAGATAGTTTATCCAACAATGGAGCTCCGTGATTCATAAAAAGTTGTTTAGTCACCACAGTCTTTGATTGAAAAACATCACGAAGGCACTCGATCGTTCTTTTTGATGGGTGACGCGAGGAAAAGCGCCGGATCGCGATCGCTGAGTTTGCCTCCATTGACTTTTCTCACAGGGGATTCAATGGATGCGCGAGCCAGTAGGTGTTTTCAGCCGGTCGTTTGTTTACTATCGGATCGTTTCAAAGGAAGTGGTTTAACAGATTACTGTGATAACCAGGAGAAGCTTTCGACAGGAATGTTACATTACATGAGAAGCACGAGTTTCCCGCTAGTTCAGTATAAGGTAAAAAACTGAGTGTACTTCTGTAGGTACTGCAACGTTGCATCACAAACAAAATTAGTCTCAAACCTGTGAAAACTAGAGATAGTTTAAAAAATAAATAAATAAACGTCGAAACCTAATGCGCCCAACAGGTTTATTCAGGAATCAGTAAAATCAAACTTTGTGGGTTGTGCTCAACCCAAATGACGATCGTCGTCACTTGAAACTATCCATGATAGTGACAATGAACACTAGTGACACAACAAAGAATGAAGTGTTTAGGTTAAAAACGTCTACCAAGTGGGCGTGGCACATAGCTTCCCCGTATCCATAACATGACTGTATAGATCATTGAAAATTATTATTGACTAAAGAACTTCGTTCAATTAGGCGAAGTAAATATTGAATTAGGGTAAATTTATTGTTATGCAGGAGCATAACTTGAGAAAATAGAAGTAGGCATGTTCAACCATTGAACAAACTATAAAATATAACAAATCCGAACAATCCCTGAAAATTTCATCAAAATCAGTCATGAACTCCCGGAGTTATGCGTGTAACAAGGATTTCACGTTTGCGGATGCGCAGAGGCTACTATTGGTCCGGGGGTTATGAAACTCATAGGGTGTTATCTACACATCAAACCGAACAATCCCTAAAAATTTCATCGAAATCGGTCAAGAACTCCCGGAGTTATGCGCGTAACAAGGATTTCACGTTTGCGCATGCGCGGAGGCTACTATTGATCCGGGGGTCATGAAACCTATAGGGGACCATCTACACCCCAACCCACACAATCCCTGAAAATTTCATCAAAATCGGACTATACTTCGTGTAGTTTTGCCCGTAACAAGGATTTGCTGACAGACAGACAGACACACAGACAGACACGGAACCAAAATTGTTCAGAAAGGTCTAAAACGCAAAATGCGAGTGGAATTTTTGATTTTGGAGACAAAAAAATTTTCACATTCCGAAAGTGAAAACAATGCTTCCGCTACCTTGGTAGACTCGGAAGCAATAATATTTACATTCGGTGATCTAACCGAATAAATCCTATAATGGTCGGGACTCATGTGTGATTTAATTCTTATTACACTACTAAGTGACTTACTCAACTTCTTTCCGAATCGTCACAAGAATTGATGAACTCAAGAGAAATCTGTTGAAAGTTTTGGAGGGATAAAAATGTTTCATGTTTTGAGTACACAACCCACTGGTATGCACGTGACGTGGAATACAACGACATAATATGGGTGAAATATACTACGAAGGCGGAAAAAATGAAATTTGATTTGCTGATGGCAGTCTGTGTGATATTATCGAAGTACTCTCAAGTATGCTAGTATCAGCTATTGAATGAAAGAACACCTTATGTATCAAAGTTTTGGACTGCTTGAGGGCCAGAGTCTGGTGGCTCCATGCGGGGACTTATAGACATCCAATCTTCGATTCTTATTTGACCCATCTTCTGTTTTGCAATGTCGGGCTGATATACGATACACTCGTATGTGTGCCATGCATCTCAAGAGGAGGAATTAGAGGCTGCACAAAATGCCATAGGAGTCCGTCGTAGAGTGCTCATTCCATAATAAATGTCTGTACAAAAGGGCTTCATTGTCTGGAATATTCCCCCAGTTTATGTTACACTGCGATGAACGACTCACCGTGATAAATCATCCGACTGCATCATGGAAGCTGTCTACTCGTCGCTCTTTATTACGTCTGATGATTCGGCGTGGCGGTGAAAACCCTCGACTCAATTGTTAAGGAAAACCGTCCATTGTACCAGTAAGAGAACGTAAGGGTCGAGTTTTCCCCTTCGGTACGCTACGCCGAGCTCTCATAACAGTAACAAGACAGATTTTCATTTTGAAAGTCAGACACGGCCCGGCTCCCACCTAATTGTCCCGCCTCAGCATCGTCATCTTGAATAATCATGAAGATCCATTACCGTACAGGCAGTCATCTTTGCTTTCGTAACTCTTAATTCTCCGTTTTATCGCGTTTTATGGATCACTTTCGTTTTCAGTGTCACTTCCATCCCGTAATCGGTAACAACGAGCCGCGAAGTGTTCCCCAAACATTCCGATCAAGAACTTCTCCATTGCATAACTGTTTAATCCAAAAAGTCAAATAGGCAAACAAGTTTGAGCTGAAATAAAAGTAATTGTTCAGCTGATCTACCTCTCCGTACAGTACACTTAATAAGTGTACTAAATTAATGTGTGTAATAAATTAATAAGTGTACTAAGTATAATATACTCCCTAGCTAGGGCCAATGCTGCTAGCCCATGAACTAAATGCAGAACACACTACCAACATCATACATGTTTGTAACCAGAGAGGAGAAGGTTATTCACAGAATTATTGTATGTCCAATAATCATAACCTAATAAAATATATTTACTCCGAAGGAAAGGAATCAATTTCATGTTACTGAATAAGAACTGTGGATAAATTCTCAACAGCAAACGATGCTTTGATTCAGTGAAGTGAGTTGTACTACTGACAAGGGCGTAGCCAGGGGGGATGCTGAAAGCGCTTCAGCACCCCCCGAAATTCTACCAGAACTAATCAGAACATGTAATTAATTATATCATAATACGTTTTCTGTTCTAATCAATTAAGCGATAGTAAAATTGACATTTGTTGTAATTTTGTCTCTTTTCCGCTTTTTTATCCCATGAAACTATTACATCCTTATAACCTTCCTGCCTATTTCAGCACCCCCCAAAATAAAATCCTAGCTACGCCCTTAACTACTGAAATTGTGTTTCTTAACGGCACAGCCATTTTGCCTGCTAAAATTGTTCGGCTGTTCCATTTCACAGGTGTTTCGAAATGCATAAAAAGACCCACGCACAGAATCTCTGCGCTGCCAAGCAGAGGCAAGCCAACTTCAAAGCTGACTTGGAGTTTACAAAACTCTCAAGGAAACACGCAGAGTCCAATCCCTTCTATCATTGAGGCGCAAAGACCTTCGCAAACTTGTGGGTCTTCTTACATTTCGGACCTTGAAGGAATGTTTCGAAGTCGGTCTAGCTGTTTTGGAATCTATAAAAGACCCACAGGCAAATGCACATTATTTTGTATATGCAGATGCTTGTTTAGGTAGGTCACTTTCTGAATCATTTAGTTTGCATACGTGCTCTAGTGGCAGATATTGGAACAAAAAAGTTAAATTTTAATAGTAGAACACTGTTTCTGCTCATGCATTAGTGGTATATGTCATCATCTTGAGTTAAGGATGTTGCTCAATGTTCTTAGGACAGGGTTTTTTAAGCTTGAAAACACTATCGACCGAAAAAAGAAGGTTTTATCGAAACGTATTTTATTTATGAGTATAAAAATAATTATAAGTGATGTTATAAGTACTTAAGTATATAGTTTGGGGGGGCTAGGGACGGGATTCCACGATAGATAATGACGCCGTTTCGCTTGAGTGTTTCCTACTGGCCGTTTATTTTTGCTAATTACGATCCCATTGAGTTGATGACAGATTTTATTGAATCTGCATAGTTATAGTAGGCGGAAAGCTTCGGGAGTTCAAAATTTGGGACACCATTCTGTCCTTTGTGACTCGACATACTGATTATATTTCTTATTATTTTCGGAAATAAGGTAGTACTTGAAGCGTAGTTCACTTCGAAACGTTCACATTTCAAAATATAAATTAACTAGCCCTTACGATTCAATATCTAAACAGTCGTTCATTCCGCAGGTCAAATCTTCAAGAAAAAGTTGATGACGAGTTTCATGGCTGCGATGCTCATAATCAAGCTGATCAAAGTGAAGCTCATGTTCCTTCTACCGGTAATAGTCGGGGTGGGCGCCGCCAAGAAGATCCTTCTCAAGGTCCTGCTCTTCATCTTCCCAGCGCTCACTCACCTCTTCAAGCTCTGCGCTTACTATCACCATCACCACACCAAGCTCTCCCACCATTACCATCATCATCATGGAGTGAGTACAAACCAAGTCTTCAATTAATATATTAATAAAAATTATATAAATTAACATAATAAATAAGTATACAAGTAATTAATTGATAGAGAGCGAACAAGGGATCTGGTATTATTAGAAAAATGTCCCCGTTGTGTACCAAGAAATTAAGGGCAAATTCTCCTTTCTAAAGATTGTATTTTGAAACTTTTTTTTTTGGAATTCGCATAATTTATCGATCATAATGTTGCACAGCAACACCAGACGGGTATCTCTTCTGATGTCAACAATCAAAACCGAGTACTTTTCGATATAGTCGTGGGTTGAACAGGAGAGATTTAGTCCGAAGAAGTCCCAAGGTGAAAACGTCTGCCAAGTGGGTGTGGCACATAGCTTCCTCGTATCCATAACATGACTGTATACATCATTGAAAATTATTATTGACTAAAGAACTTCGTTCAATTCGGCGAAGTAAATGTTGAATTACGGTTAATTTATTGTTATGCATGAGCATAACTGGAGAAAATAAAGGTAGGCATGTTCAAATATTGAACAAACTATAAAATATACCTAATAAATCCGAACAATCCCGAAAATTTCATCGAAATTGGTGAATCTACACATCAAACCGAACAATCCCTGAACTCCTCGGAGTTATTAACAAGGATTTCACGTTTGTGCATGCGAAGAGGCTACTATTGATCCGGGGGTCAGGAAACTCATAGGGGATCATCTACACCCCAACCCGCACAATCCCTGAGAATTTCATCAAAATCGGACTATAACTTCGTGTAGTTTTGCCCCTAACAAGGATTTGCTGACAGACAGACAGACACAGACACGGAACCAAAATTGTTCAGAAAGGTCTAAAACGCAAAATGTGAGTGGAATTTTTGATTTTGGAGACAAAGAAATTTTCTCATTCCGAAAGTGAAAACAATGTTTCCGCTACCTTAGTAGACTCGGAAGCAATACTAGAAAGGATGAATGGAGGAGGCAGACCCCCAAATCATTCCGGGGATGTAGTAATCTACTCTGATGGTTCCAGCATGGAAGGAAGTTCTGGGGTTGCCATATTTGAAGGGAGGCCACACCAATAGGAATCATTTCCTCTCGGTGAGTGCACCTCATTATACCAGGCAGAACTCTTTGCAATAAAGGAACGTGTGGCAGGGAATCTGAGACAAAGAATAAGAGTTAGCGGCATACTTATCCTCTCACGTATACCAGGCTGTCCTCAAAGGGGGCATCAATGCGTTTTATAATGTCAGAATCAGCCTTGGGTATAGCAATGTTCGGTAGAAACCGCTTTGAGGGAATGGGTAAATAAGCAACATAAACGGCACTGGGAAAACAGCTCGGAAACATGGAAAACTTGTAATGAATGCACCCTGTCACCTGAAGTACGTCCGCCTTAATCTCTCTAAGACGAAAATGATACTCTTAGTGGGAATGATGATTGGGCTCAGATCCTTCAGAAACATGTAGAGAGGATTTTAGTGTACACTCGTGATCCACTGTGCATTTCATGCGGAGGAGAGGAAGAAACTCTTTCCCTTCTTCTCATTGAATGTCCAGCACTCGAAGCTAGACTGTTAGTAGGTAGCATCGGTAGCCAACTTTGTGGGGGGATTTTGGTCTGGTGGACGAGGATTGGCTTCAGAACCTATAGGTTGAAATCAGGGGAGAACCGCAGAATAAACTATAGTTAAGGGAAGTGTGACCCCTCCCAAGGACCTTGTGGAATGATAATAATAATAAGAAGAAGATGAGGACGAAAACGTCTCAAGTCAATTAAAGGAATATTAAGTATTTTAGCTTCAAAATCAATTTCTCCATTCGATGGTTGGGTTGGAGACAAATTAGCTTTGGAGTTGGCTCGATGCAGTTTTCACAATATTAACTAACATCCTGCGATTCGTTAAGCTCTGCCAACCTACATCTCTACCTAATTAAATCAAAATTAATCGTCAAAACAGTAAAATCAACCGAACGAGTTTGGTTTCATTGCAACCTACAATCGAGGAGGGGCCAGTATCTTTGGGTTACTCATAACTGGTACTATGACAAATGACTGACGCTCCCTGTCAGACCGTTTTTGGAACAGTCAAGAAGGAGGTCGAGGGGGCGCGTGCTGCTACGGGATCATCCATCTTCTTTCCGACGACCGCAGCTCAGTAGGTACGCATTACATCCTACTGATACAGGCATTTTGCCAAGGTAGCCCACAAAGACCACGTTGCTCCAGATCGCAAAACTAAAGAGAAAACGTCTTGAAGTTTCACTCAACTTATCCATCATTTACAATCCTTCCTATTTTACAGGAGTGTCTTTAATTTTAGTTCCATTAAACAGTGATAAGTAAAAATGGGCCTGAATAATACTGATGACTGTGGGTTCCTTCCTCCAGAAGCTACAGAGTTTTTAGGGGGTGGAGTGAGGGTTCAGCTGATTAGACAAAATGTTTATCTTCTGAGTCATACTATCGGTAGTGGGAGCTTTGTTATCACTTTCGGGAGATAACATAACATAAAGCATTTTTTTTCTTTCCAAAATAAAAAATTCCGCTCGTATTTTGCGTTTCAGATCATTCTGAACAATTTCAATTTCCTGTACGTGTGAGTGTGGGTTAGTGTGTTTTTGAGCAGATTCTTGTAATAAGTTTAATTCATACTGTTTTCATACGATTTTTATGACATTTTCAGAGAATGTGCGGGTTAGGCTATTGATTGTGCGCTGTGAGTTTCATTACTCACAGATCAATGAATCAATCTGTGTATGCGCAACATTAAAATCAATCATCGTAATTTCCCTTATTTTAGAAGTCCGACCCCGCTGAGATTTTGAGGGTAGTCTAAGAAAAACGATCTCATGATAATTTCAACGGAGTAGTATCATCAGCAGCTACTACGCATACACAAACGTCAAAACTTTGTAACAAGCCTGTATTCTCTTATTCGTCAGAGTTTAATGAATGTTGGAAGTGCTGTTTTTTCTCCCCACAAAATATTAAAAAGACAGTACATAGTGAAGTATATTCATGTACGATTGTAACATATACCGCAAATGTTAGGTAATAATGCAATATTGAAAGAAATATAACTCTTAGGTTAGGCTATAGATAGTCCCATAAGTTCATGCGCAAACTTAGAATCCATCCAGCTTAATTTTTTCAGGTTTTAAAGGTCTGATTGCGGTCAAATTGTCGGGAAAAACTATAACGTAATCACATAACATTTTAGAAATAGCGCGAATGTGTTTATTTATGATGGAACAAACCCTACTGCATTATCGTTCAGAGAATCGATGTAAGAAGCCATTTTTTTACACCTTTCCTCCAAATTTTGTACCCAACCCAGATTTATTTTTTAAAATTTTTTTTGCGGATTTAGTTGCACATTGTAAGAGTTTGAGATGGATTTGCGTCTAGCTAATTTTCTTTCTTGCTTGGGTGTTCAATCCCGATTTCAAGAGATTCAGCAGGTTAACTTCTTGGAAACCTACCCAAGTTTCAACTCAGTTGAAGAAAGTACGAACAATACGGTAAAATAATTTTGTCAAGCTTCGTCTCCGGTTATTGTTCTTTCGCGTCATAATAAGTGGGAAAGTAAGAATGACACCCAAATCCTATTGGCCGCCCTAGCGTATGATGATGACAATCAAAAAATTAAAAAATATGGTACAAATAACAATCCTATTGTACCTTGTTAACCGTAAGCCGTTCAAAATGTTTCTTCAGAACTACTAGAGTGAAGTTCCTGAAATTTTCGTGCCTGTAAAAGCGGCATCTCTTTTTATCTACTCTAAACGGTAAAATTGATGGGCGTATCGTGAGGCCAACCGCAGACAGGCCAACACTAAAAGGTTGAAATATTGAGCATGTTGGAACGTAATTAATGCGTTGCCGGGACTCCCTATGTTTGGTTTAGTATACTACCAACATTATAAATTATCCCCGATACCCGGGCCCAACACAGGCACAATCAATAATTGGTTGATGTAAATAGTCGAATAAAAAAGAAATACAATACCAACAATTTAAAAAAGTATGATTCAATCGATTTCTAGTGTTAACGAAAACAATAAAATAAAATCTGACGTACGGATTTATCCCTTCCATTCACTCCATTGCATAAATACATTCGAATGTTCGGAAAAATGTTTCAAAACTAGATAAAAATCCGTACTAGTACAAAAAGAAGCAAGAAAATCGAGGGTATGGGCTGCATGAACAGCGCGCGAATGGGTTGTACCTCCTCCATCCCCCTTTGCACAAAAAATTCAACATTCCCTAGGTTTGTTCAACAACTACACTCAAGTTGAAATCGAAAAAAATAAGATTCACATACAAGTAGGGTAGCGTCTGACAAAATTTGACAAATACGCAAGGGCGGTCCCAGATCGGGGGGGGACCTGGCAAGGGGGTCACGAACCCCCCCCCCCAAAAAAAGTACAAATTTTTTAATTTTATGGTTTATAATAAGCTTTTTTTGCAAAGACACTTTTTTCTATTAATTTTAACCTGGAATAAAAACCGTCAAGTGAAGTGATTAAATATGAATTAAACTGAGTCTTTAGGTAAGGACTTGGCTTTGGTTTGATAAAAAATTGTATTACATTTTCTAACAATGACCCCCCCCCCCCCCAAAATGTAAGCCTAGGACCGCCCTTGCAAATACGTAGAAACACATTCTTCCCCCCCCCCCCTGTGATACACACCACTCCTTCTCTGTCACTTTTTCTCTCACAAACACTCACAGACATGCACTTATAGTTCTTTCACAGATTCGGTCTTAGAATGGTTTGAAACGAATTCGAATTTAGTTATTTTTCCTCATGTTTGGATTGCTACACATCCCCCTCTCTTTGGATCAATTATAATAGGCGTCCTTTATTTGATGAACGATTGCTTTAAAGTGACGTTCTGAAAAATCAGGATCCCACTAATCCTGAAATGAGAATAGTGTAGATTTTTACATTATTGATATCAAGTGAACAAACGATTGGAATACCTCTTTGATTAATTTAACGTTTATCCGTCCGTAAATTCGTACAAGTACGCAATCACGAGGGACATATTATGTCTTTGCGTCCCCTCCCGCACACACCACATACTTCCAACAGGAGGCCAGTTTTGATGTAAAACGCTTATCAAATTCAACGTCGGCGAGAGAATGAAGCGTCTCGATAAATGTATCACGTACCTCACCAATTTCAATTTCATTTGTGGATAATGTAGTATTCATAAGCAGCTTTTTGCGTAAACGATTTTCGCGCACTAGTTCCAACGAGTGCCGTTTTGTAGGACTAATGATAACTACGTTAGATTGTGCTCGTTGATGGTTGCGATGTAATGGTTCCATCGTTTGGTCACTGAGGTTCCAAAGCAACGAATGGTAAACTGTAAAGACATAATCATCACCACTTACAGGACTGTCACAGTTAGTAAACGATATGGTTCCATCGGGTGGTCACTGAGGTTCCGAATGTCCAGGGGTTTACGTAACAAGATTAAGTAAATCAACAGCTTTCAAATGAGTGGTGAACGAGTTTGATTGAAAATGTGTTTACAAGTTTACAAGCTTAGTTAAAAACCTAATAACCTATGATTTGTTGATGCTTTCGATGGCACAACTTCAACCCATGAGTTTTTTAACGTGAATTTTCCAGTGAAGTGGAGCTAAATACTCTATTTCATTTCATTAATTTTCTGTCTGTTTCTATATTGTTTTAATCAGACAATGATGTATACTTGTACGTAGATGACGATAGTGTTGCTCTTGTTACCTGTGAATAGCCGAGTGCAAAGTATATATTAATTTAATCTCAATCATCTTCCTTCCGGTGCCCCTCTCTGTGGAGCAATACGTATATACCTACATTGATGCATAAATCGTTATTTATGGATCGTGTCCATGGTAGAATATCTGTGGACCAGTGATCGGACGAAGGCCTACATTAAGGCACGTTTTGTTATCTGGACCAACTCGCCGCGCCAGAGGTCACTAACCCTCTGGGTAACTATCATGCTCATCATCAAGGCACGGAATCTCGTGGAAATCTGCAACCGTCTACCTCCTCGCATCGTGAGTTTTCGCTTACGGCGTTTTTGGCAGTTCTTGTTAATAATGAAATAGCGGTCAGAGTGGAGGCCTTTGTCTCAATTATTTTAGCGCGGCGGCTTGAATAATGAAAAGTCATAATTTCCAACACATTTTTTATATTAATTTACTTGTCAAGCAATACAAAAAACAAATTAAGGGCAAGAAAGGAAGAGAGGGACTGAAAGAAAATTCTGCCTGGTTGGGTGTGGTGAATAGCTTCCTCGTATCCGTAACATAACTGTAAATGTGATTAACATCTTTTAAATAACCTTATTGGGTTCAACGGGATTGCGTGAAACAAAGGTAATTGAACAGTCCTTAATTGATTACCCTCCACATATGAGGGGATTATGACAAATATTACGCGAGGAAACAATAAAAGATGGATTTTACGTTCTTTTTATAAGGTATGAAACTATTAGGGTACCATGTAGAGTCTAACCCACACATTCCCTGAAATTTTCAGGAAAATCGGATGAAAACTGTTGATTAAGCCCATTATGAGAATTTTACCCATTATGAGAAACAAAGGTAATTGAACAGTCCTTAATAATTGTATGAGCGGATATTTGTCCATATTTTATATAATATATAAAATATCATATTATGATAGCTGCTATAAATATGTCCATATTTGAGCGGATTATGACAAATATTACGCGAGGAAACAATATTAGATGGATTTTACTTATTTTTTGTAAGGTATGAAACCATTAGGGTACCATGTAGAGTCTAACCCACACATTCCCTGAAATTTTCAGGAAAATTGGATGAAAACTGTTGATTAAGCATATTATGAGAATTTTACCTTAGCGCATGTTCAGTACGATTGTGTTGTAATTGGCATGACATGAGAAACCCTTCTCTGACAGTTACTGTCAAAATTTGAGCAATTTTGGGTAGAGTGAAGCATAGTTTCATACCCGTATATTCGGAAGACAACTGTATAAATAAAGCTTCTTGCAAGGGGTTACAGACATTCAGATACAAACCGAAAGTGGTTCTCAAACCTAAATTGCGAAAGGGAATTTTGATTTTGTCGAAAAAAGTTTATTTATTCTTCCGAAAATGGTGCAAAACAATACTTTCGCTACCTGTACGTTGACTTGAGAGGAAGAAAAAACGGTGTAATTCATGGAACTTGGTTCCTTAATGCTGTTACATCTAATTATGGAACCCTTTTGTGAATCTCTGGCTGACTGTGCCAGGAAATCTTTAAAACTAACATGCCCAGCTAAGAAAACTTCAAAAGTGATCTGTTGGAGCTCACCGATCCGAACTCAAACCTTGACACTTTTCTTAGGAACTTTTAATGTGTCACGCTGTAACTGATGTTTGTAACTTTTAGATTTTGTAATTGATGAGGGAACAGTTGGAATTTAAATTTTCGTTATTGTATTACGCTATCACTTTTCCAGGTGAATCACCACGTGCACCACGGACCGCCAATCTACGTTCCACCACCGTCTTACGAGTATGCGGACCACCCACCGCCAGGGGCGACCATTATTCACCGCAGCGAGGACAACGTTCTCAGCCAATGGGGAATTAACTACGAGGAGCCCGCTACTGACAACGAAAGGGTCTTCACTCAAGCCCATGTAAGTACATTTACCATTCAGGGTATTGTGTGAGGAACATGATCTAAGTGGGCATGCTTGTGGAATTGTGTGGTTATAGACGTGGGGTTCTTTTCCAAATCGGGTGCCACCCGATTACAATATTGGTCATCATAAAAATAAAATTAATCCCTTGAAGAGGAAACATAAAATGATTACTTCAGCAAAAGTGAGACTTTTTAATGTCACTCCTCGAAAAATGTCGTTCAGGTCTGAAAATAAAAACTAAAATAAAATTGTGGATATGATTCCGTGCCACTGAAAGACGAATTCATGATTCAACGTGCTTCTTCCTAATGCAGTTAGGGGTTGTAGGAACTCTCTTTTTCATGTTGGTACTTAACTGCTCCAGCGCTAATCAATGACAGCTGACAAAAGCCTAGTTGAAGCGAAATTTGCACAGGGAGATGTTTGGCTTGATGGAGGATTGTGCTGAGAGAGTGTTCAAATAGAGAATTGTATTAGGGTTGGTGAATTTTGGAAGCGAAATTCTGAGACACTTGACGGATATGTGATATCCTCTTCCAGCAAAATTGAAGAGGAGCAACTTGTCAGTCACAATGCTGCAAAAAGTTGGTGACCCCTCCACCGTCAGCTGGGAGGTCGGGTTCCATCTCGTGTGGTACAGTAAAGGACGGTTGGCTTGTCAAAATATATGACTCCTTCCCGGTCACTATGGTGCGGTTTCAATCGCAAGCTTATTTGTGATTGTTTATTGTGCTGTAGCAAAACACATAAATGATAGGTTCTAACTTAGACTTTACGATTGTCAAAAACAGCAATAAATATATCTAAATAATGAATAAGGAAGATCTACGACTAAGCTAGTGCCCCATTGAGTTCTCACATAAGCTCGCTACCTTAAATATAAATTATGTTTGGAAAATTTGGGCTTCTGTCAACAAGTTGCTCTGGTTTTATAGAGAATCTGATGCCCCGTCTCACTTGAAATCTTTCCCAATAGGACAGTCGGTAACGTTGACAACACTCATTGACAAGCCACAAGCACAAAATGAGCCCCGTGAGCGGCGATGCCTAGCCATAATTCGCGTTTCTCAGAAACCTCCGTTTTTTTTTCTTTTTTCAAATTATAGTCACTTTATTGTGGTTTACACTATCAAGTGGGCTCATGGCAGACTTATACAGTAATAACATGGCATTTGACGCATACTTGCTACCCAGCGGTAGGTACATGCTTATTGGTTAGTGAGAGCAAAAATAATAAAATAAAATGAAATTAGTAATTGGGAGGACTAGAAGGATTCAGGAAGCAGAAGATCTGAGTACCATTTTCGTTTGAGTCGCCTTTATTATTAAAAGATTCATGTTATTATAAGATTCAGAGATGATTTCCAGGACTGTTGGCATGTTGAGATCTGAATGTAGAATGGAGTTACGAACATACCACGGAGCCCCCGTGAGGATTCGTAGGATTTTATTTTGCTGGGTGGCGACAAGTCGAATTTGAGAGTCTCTCGCTGACCCCCATTTGGCGAAGGCATACTGCCATGTAGGCCTCAAAAGGGATATGTACATCAGGCGCTTTGTATGGAGTGGTACTTGTTTGCTCGACAGAAGGTAATAGAGTTTCCGCTGAACACTATCCATATTCTATCCATATTGAGTGTTTGGTTGTGAGGCGACCGTATTCCATTCTGTGTCTAACAATCATGGAGTCGAGTGGATAATAATAGTTGTGTCCCGGGCTAAAAGATTAAAACCCCGATTAGTAACAGGAAAAACTTGGAAGTTTTGATATACGTTAAAAAAACGCTGCAAATTCTTTCACTGGGGTTTTTTTTTATTCAATTGGCTTGCGTTCATGATTTGAATTTCTACTGAGCTTTGGAGTGTGCATGTTTCACAGGTGATAGAGCGATTATGGAATTTCAGGAGATATACATAGAGCACGTAAATCTGTTCTCAACCAAAATACCTATTTGGATTGATCAGTTGATCATTTTGTGTGCCTCCTGAAATTCAATAATCGCTCTATCACCTGTGAAACATGCACAATCCAAAACTTAGTAGAAATTCAAATCATGAACGCAAGCCAATTGAGTAATAAACCCCAGTAAAAGAATTTACAGTTTTTATGGTTATTGGTACATCAGAATGTTTAAACCCGTGTATCGGCTATATACCCTTTTATGAGTTCACTCCAGTAGCCACATTACTACATCACTACGTCACTACGTCACTAGGTTACTGATATCAACACAAAAACAATAATAAACCAAAATAACGCGAATGTTGGTACCATAAATCGGGCCATAGATCGGGAATGGTTTGACCTACGGACCAGGGGAGGGGCTCATTCGATTCCTCGTGGAGTGTTCTTCAAAAAGAGTACAAATTTAGGCCGCCTTGACTTTTTTGAGGTTTTTAGGGATTTTACAAAACTTTGACAGCCCTTAAAGGGCACTTTAAATTAAGTGAGAGAGCTGGCTAAAGAATTGGGGAGTTGACGGACCAGTATTGATTTTTCTTGAAAATTTCAGATTTTTTGCTCCAGCCGTTTGGGAGAAATCGTGCGTACGGCGTACGGCGGAAAAATTTTTATTGCAGATTTGGATTCTACACCCTTTAAAACGTAAATCATGAAATTTTCAGGGGGGTTAGAAATTTTTGTACACAGATTTTTGTAATACAATAAATGTACTTGATTTGGGGGTGTAGGAAGCTGTGTTCCATGGTAGTTTCAATGTTCATGTGTTCTTGGATAACGTTTTAGTCTTCCGATTTGGAAAATTAGAAGATAGGAATGTTGAGTTGGATAACGTGTGGAATTATGCTTGCATGATTGTGTGCAAAAATGAGTCATTCTGCCGTGAACTGTATAGATTCCACGAATTACAGTAAGACATTGTCATTGTCTCGGGAGAAAGTGAACGAAGTTCGCCAGTTCAATTTGAAACGAGCCGGCACGTCGTGGGTCGATGGATTTCCAAAATCACCTCGACGCTATTGGGTCGTATGAGTGACAGAAAAATGTCGTGGAAACCACGGCATAGTCTTCATCTTAATATCGGAAGTACGTGATTCTGTTTAGGTGTACACTCTTCACATTGCTGCAGATATTATGGAAGGCGTTCCTTATTCCACGATTAGAGAAACCTATTGTAGTCCCAAACTTGATTCACACGGTGCATGAATGAAGGATCTATCCGTTTCCCAAATTCAAATATCGGTTTCACATTCTGAAATTTAAATAACGGTTTTCCGATTTGGACTGGATACTACCAATCAAATCAGCATATGATTTCAAGGTCAGTGGCTGACAGTTCTATCTAAATAGGTATACACATCCATGAATGTCTCAGGTCGGTTTGTTCGCCTGTCTGCCAGTCTGCAGAAAGAACTATTCCACAACAGAACGGGATAGATCGAAAAGGTAGATACATTCGGAGAAATCAATGAAAGCAAAGGATACCTACCTACGTGATTATGAAGCCACCAGCTGTGTGAAGTATCTTATTCAAGCACGTAGTTGATAACAAGATTACATAGATCCACGACTCTAGCAGCCTACGGTTTCCCTAAAATTCGTCGGGAAAAATGTATTTTAAAGTTATTCGGCAAGACTGAAACTTCTACGTCTGATGATAATGCTATTAACATATGATATTAGGGCACCGGGGCACTGGGAACATCTAAAAAAGTCGGGATAAGTATTTTCACTTTCATTTATCATCAATAAGGTGCAGACCGGAGCCAAGAAAGCCCTGGGATACTTACACGACTTCACCCAAGGCATCCTTTGTCTGTTTCTAATCCTCTTTTGCGTGCGAAACGCCAACTTGCATTCCGAGATTGACTAATTGCAAGAAATTATTATTATCCCCAGTGAAAGAAAGCACGGAAAGTGGTTTTCTACTTTTCAAAAGACAATTTCCGATAGGATCTGAGTAAATAGCAATTAGCACCACCTTTCTAACTTGTCCATCCGAAGTGGGGAAATACTAAAATGTTTGTTTCGTCGTTCGAGTCACGAAGCCTCTGGGTGAGGTGAGAGACCGATAGCCGACACACTTAATTCAAAATCACTTTCACGAGTCATAATCGCGTTCTCGACCTGTTTGGGAGCTGAGGTGGTCCTCCAATACGGTGTCGAAGTGCTCTGTTCCGTATGTAATAAACCTCTGCATAAAATTTAATAGATTTCCTGGATTCGGCCGTCGAATAGTTAAGGTCTTCGTGAGCGTTGCAGCCGCACTAAAATAACTGTACTAAAACCACTGGTTTGTGATTAAAACAATTAATAACCATGTATCATGTTTTAACGATGGGTTGTATGTCACAATTTAAGCACGAGGCGCCCTGAAGTACTAATTCCCTGCGTTCTTGAACAGTGGCGGCTCCTGCCTTGACACACCGGGGGTTCACTGAGACCGAAAGGGACAACCACGAAGGAAACATAAAACAGCAATGCGCTTTTCTCAGCCAAATTCAATTTTCAACTACCAATATGCTAAGGAGATCAATCTTGTCCGCTTTCTCGGCTGAGAAAAGCGCCTGAGCATCAACGGCTTCAACGTTCTCTGATGATTTCATCGAAATTGGATAGGAACTGATGGATAATAGCATATTATAAGGATTTGCGAGCTAATGCAATGATGTTCAAGGATGTTCGTAATGATCTAAAAAGTAAAATGAGAGGTGGGATTTTTATTTGGGTGAAACACTATTTTTCCGCTTCTCCACCGTATAGCTAAAATCAGAAACAATAGGTAAAGTCAAATCTTACAGACCAATTGGGAAACGATTATTCGCTGAAATTTTGATCAACTAAAACAACAACATGATAATATTTCTGGCACAGAATCGCTTAAGTCTGGCAATCACTTTAGAGAGCCAGTTTTTTGTTGAAAAGTGTTGGTCATGCAGGATGAACCTTAAAGCCTCCGGAGAATGTCTGAGAACCAATGAGCCTTATCGGGGTAGAAGTTGAATATCCTATGAGAATTCAGTGAAGAGAGCAACTTCGCGCAAGCCGGATCGGTTAGAAGCCGAAGTAAAGTGTGCCGGGTCCCTTATGGCGCGGTATCGACGGGAGTCTACCCAGAAGGTACAGGTTGCATCTCCAGCCTGAGTTGACCCTGAACCGGCTCGCAGTAGACCCGATTGAAATGTGCTCTGTCTCGGCAAATAGGTTTGACGTTTGAAGTTCCTTAACTATCAGGGCCGGATCTATACATTTTGGGCCCCCCCCCCCCCCCTGCAAAATCTATCCTGGGCCCCCTTAGCAGTACGTATGGAATAGCCCCACCCCCAGAAAATTTTAAGGAAAAGAATGAATAACAAAATATTGCATTTATATTAATGTACGCGACTTGAGTTATTAGATAGTGATAACTATCACATCTCCAACATAATTTTTGTAGCTGACAAGCCTAGTGGTTGTAGGTTAATGTAATACAAGCATTGTTGCACACACAAGCGAGATTGAATTTAGAATCGGCAATAAGTCGATTTTTTCAGTAACGAGATTCTTTTATTTTTGAGGCAGAGGTTCGCCCCCCCCCCCCCCGCATTGCGGGGTTTCGCGGTTCCTAGTTCCGGCCCTGCTACCTATATGCCCTCGATTGTGAATGTACATCAGGTGAACGTCTTCAGCAGTTTGATTGTTGGCATATTTATGACTGCCAACTAAAGACGAAGGACAATGTTTCTTACTTACACTCAGAAACACACGGAGAAATCCAACTGACAATTATCCAAACGACATATCATAAAATACAGGCAAAACTGATTCTTCCGCTTCTTCTCCTCAACTTAATTGAAGATTGGGAGGTACTGTAATTAATAGTAAAATTGTATAGCATCAACCGTGCTATTTGGTCTTTCACCAGAAATGATTCACCAGCCACCCGTTAGAGAACGTAAGGGTCTGCATCTCGACCGTCTACCTGACTTATTTCTTTAATGGTAAGCGAATGGATGAGACCGAGTGGTCTCGTTCGATTCATGGAACTAATTTTTATCCAAATCAAACAAAAAACTATCCTTTTACATTTTTGAGATTTCGATTTCTTGATAGTTTAATTCCTTAGGGTTTATTGATTAGTGACACACCTCGCTAAGGATTTTAGAGCCAAATTTAGTAAACTTTGATCCAGTAGTTTCGGAGAAAACTTCGGACAGCATACGAAGGACGGAGAGATTTTCATTCTTTAAATTCGATATTTGAAATCCATATAACTTGAACTTCCAAGCACGTTCGCTGTTTTTCTATTTTTTTGACAAACTTCTAGCCCTTAGGGAGAGTGAGTTTAACTTGAGCCAGTCCGGGAGGGTTCATTCGATTGTTCAGAGAGTTCCGAGAGTTCAGTCCAGCTAGACCCCAAATGTAATATTAAATAATAAACCAAATCCCTGGCATAGATATTGCTATAACCTACATCACATGTTATTTGCTTATTGGTATCGCGTTATGAATTTTATTGGATGACCTCCGGCCAAAAGACAAAATAACGTCAATAGAGAAAATGAACAGCAAAACTTCAGCTGGACTTCAGTGTGATGACGATGAACATAAACCATTAACCCATTTCATCACCCGAACGAGGGCAACACCTCGTAAAAAAGCTAGCTTACAAATAAATGGACAAATAAATATTTTATAAATCCAAAGTTTCTCGCGATAAAAGGTAGCACTGATCTGGATTTGCAAACAATTAGTGAAGAACAAATGTAGTAGAAGGGAATCGATGCTTTTTTTCAATTATCTACGATTTCATTGATCAAGGATTCCAAAGATACAATATAGTTTACCGTCTAGGGATCCAAGGATTTGCTAAATGGCGATTGCTCTCCGACTACAAACTATCAAACTGCATAACAATAACAATTTTCGTGAAATATCCGTAATCTAACCCGAACATTCCTTAACATTTTCATTAAAGAAAGGGTAGAAAATTGAAAATGTATTCATATGATTTCATGACTTGCGATAATAACTATATTCGGTATGATTGGGATAGAACTCATAGGGAATTTCCGGTGTTCTCGCCACCTGTGGTAATTCGATCAAAATAGATTAATAATTTAGGAACGTTTCGCTTCTTTTCTGTTTAATGTCGTAGTAGGGCCTACTTTGTTTGATATGCTCTGAAAATGCTAGTCGAAACCTTGTTATTATTTTCTTGGCCATAAACATTTTACATTTCGTGCTTCGAAACAGAAGAGCTGTTTGTGGGCCAAGTTGATTGCCCGGTCCGTGAAAGTGATAATTGCCAAATTAACCGATCAATTGTCCACTTCTTAGGGACCTTTCCAGTGTCTTTTTTTTTTTAAATATACGCAATTCAAAAAACTATTTATACATATTTTGGTACAATAAATAATTCATAAAATGAGGAAAACGTGGTTCCTTTTCACTTTCTACACAAAGCTTTTGTTGGCATACCAATTGCCTTGTTAGATTATTACAGATTAATTGTGTCAAAGAAGCTAAGTGGGCCGATGTATTTAAAGACAAAACCTATCAAGCAATTTGGTAGAAAGAATGACTTTGTATCGTGACTCCATCGTATATTCATCGTTTCGGGAATGAATAATCCAATTATCATCTTGAGCCACACCCGCACGGTACCTGAAAATGTTGTACAAAAAAGACGAAATTTTAGTAATCCAGATAGGGCAAAGCGGAAAGGAAATAGAGTAGTAATGGTTCAGAATGGTCCAAAACGAACAGGATAATTCAAATTCGTTTGGAAATGTCTATCAGAGCGAAGCATTTTTTAAATCTAACAAAAGTGATACAATGCTCCTCTACTTCAAGATGGACAAGAACGCAAAATCACAATTGAAAGTTAATGAAGAACATCATTCAATCGCCCAAGGGTACGAACAAAATACTAGAATGCAATTTGATCATTAAATGATCAAACAAATTTTGTAGAAGTATGAAAAGGCCTCTAAAACATTTATAATCACAGAGGGACACACTATCGGCAAGGAGTCGATTCTACTATTAATTTACAACACTTTTGCCTCATAGCAATTTTTTCGCTCGTTGTTTTTGAATTTTTGGACTTTAAGGTTTCTTAAAATCACTTAAAATGACTGCAACCTCCTTTTTTTCAAAAGTAAATTACGCTCTAGGGAGCATTCAATTCCCTTGTTCTCTGATACCAAACAGCCATTTTTCACTCGAATATTAGGAGGACACGAATAAAACAGCATAAAAAGTGAAAATGGTCAACTTCGGGAAATCTTCGGATTTTTCCAACGCTTATAGGACTCAATAGTTAGGATGAGATTTTAGCAGGAAGCCTAAAACTCAGCTTTTCAACACTATAATCAAATGTTGCTCTACTTAACAAGGGAAGAGATTGCGTTTGAGAGCAGGAAAACAGGGGTTCTCAAGATTAAATCGACGACCTGGGTTGAAAAATTACTTTTTCACGACTTCTGAATTTGGATATGATTAGGGTTTGCTATGTGCCCCTGTTTTCACGTTGAATTGCGTGTTGACCCTCCCTGTCCTCTCGACTACTCAACTACGTATTTTTTATTTTTAGCTATTTGGTTTCTTTAGTGTAAGCGTCTGAACACATATTTCACAGTTCATTCGTTTACAATAGTGTTTCGAAGTGACTTCCATTTCGGAATATAATTTCCCAATATAATCGGCATTTTCTAAACCGTTAAGCTCTACAAGCTTACGAAGAGGCACAAGAGGTCAAACAATTAGTTGTTAAGGAGTCGGAAAGGATAGGAAGGGTCATTGTTCAACCTGAAAGTGCACTTAAACACCGAGCTCTAATCCTATACACACTCTAACTCACAAGTCGTGAATAAGTCAAAATTCAACCCAGAACCCTGATTTTATCGCGTGAGTCCACGTTTATCATCTTTGAAATGCAATTTTCTCCCTTAATAAGCAGCTTAAAGTTAAAATTGATGATATCGTTCAAAAGCTGGATCCTGTCGCAGGTTTTAGGCTACCTACGAGAATTCACATGACCAATGATTGGGATCTACAGGCGTGGAAAAAATCCTAAGATTTTACAAAATAGAGCAATTTCACTTTTTAGGGTGATTTATCAGCCTGGGATTAGAGTGAACAATTTTTGTTTGTCATCAATGGGATGATAGGAAATTTAAAGCTGTTTTTAACGGTTTCCTTAGATTTTGATTTACTTGAAGAATTAAATTTAGCATTAGTGACGTGAGGTCGGAAACAGGAAAATACTTACAATTGAAGGACGGAGGGAGGCGGGACGTCTGCCAGGCGCACACAGCTCTCTAGTCTGGGAAACTTCAACATATGGTTCTCCTGAAATGCTTTACATAATCTCAAATGGTGTAGTAAATGAGCTTATAAACGCGAAACGAATAGCGCGGGACGTGTTCCCCACATGCATCTACGTCTTCAAAACGTTAGTCGACACGTATTGCGGGTCCCTAGAGCAAATGGTACAGTGGATAGAATGATGATACGAGCTTGTTGAAATCGATGTGGAATTTCAAATCGTTCTTCACCTACAGAAATACAGACTGGAGACGAAAGTTGTTCTGGATGGTCTAAAACGGAAAATGGGAGAGGAAATTTCGCTTCGGAGAATAAAAGTTTCATTTCCCTAAAGTGAAAACAAAGCTTCCCCTACTTATAGTAAGACTCGGAAGAGAAGCTTGAAAGCTAAGGGTTAGATAAAATTTTCTAGTTTTTGGCCGGTGATGCGACCATAATGTGTACACTCTCTGTACAAATTTTCTCAATCTAGTCACGCCAAACTTTTATTGTTTGTAAAACCCACAGAACTCTGAGTGATATTTTAGAAGAGAAAGATAGCTTTGGGACGACCCCCTCCCCCACTTAATATACGACCACCCGATGTACGGTGCGGAGTCCCAAACATTTCGTATAGCACGAGTTAGCCGCTCCATAGTTTTAGTCCACATCGCCTTTTTGCGGATTTTGTTTGTTTATATAAACAATGAAAGAGAAATCTTCGGGGATTTTTTTTATAGGCGAGTGACGTCAATTCTCGCGGACCTGCCTCCGGGTGGACCAGTTCCATGCGTTGTCCAGGTCTCGGGCGGCTGTGTTGCGGCGTCCGAATGTGTGCCAGCGCCGGCGTCCGGATGTAGGTCGGAAAGGGAGTGTTGTCCGAGTGTTGTCGGATGTCAAAGTGACTTTCTACCTTCCTCCGGACCCCCTCAGGCCCTCGGACCACCTGTTGAGCCCGTCACGCGGTCATTCAAATCACCTTTATGTGTAGCACCTCCTTGGCAGGTGAGACCCCTACGAGGTCCCACACTATGAAATATGTCATATCCCTCGTTTCTTTTCACCTTCCGCGGCGTTTCTTATAAGGAATGCAACATTATACAAAACCAGACTCCTCGGATATTATCTGAGAATGCTCACTAAAACCAGCTTCAGCCACGCAGCAGCTTATACTCAAATTAGCGCAATAATTGCGTTATCCATCCGTTGGGTGTGTATTCGGAGCGATTAGCAGAGTAGATATCTACTTCCAGTAAAACGGCTCTCCACCTCAGGTATCACCCAAAAGCGCTAATGACCCCTAGGAACAACGAATTAGGCTCTCCAAAACGGATCGAAACTAGGCATGGTTCCTACCGACCGCTTCCTTCCTTATAACCCGAGGAAAAGTTCCTTTATCAAAAGTGAACCAGCCTTAATGAATTCTTGAGCATTTTGATGCCCGGTCGCTTTGAAAATACTGTCAACATAATCAAATATACATTTCTAAACTAAAATTCAACTAAAAGAATGATTTATCGCTGGGAGCATCCCTAATTTTTCTATATTCCATTTGAATGAAAGAACTTGGAACATTAAAATACAGCCAATTTGACATGACCAAACATCTTTTATTACTGCTCGAATGACAGGAAATGATGTGGAGTGCAAGAATGGAGTTCAGGTATTGAAATATAACCGCAATTATCACAATTATTGACGTGACAGACAACGCGGGGCATTTTACATTGTTAGATTTCGATGAATTAATTGTAAAATTTTGGTTTCAGGAAGCAAGAAAAGTTAAGCTGTAAAATTCAATAATATGTATAATATGAACAAACATTCATAATAATACAGAATAATTGAATTTATTATACACAGGGGGACGCTTACGAGTATAGGCAGCTTCATACATAAATCCGTCGCTACTTAAAGGGAGTTATTCACTGAAATGACACACACATTTATAACCACTCATGTATATGCAGGTGTATGTAACTGTCTCTGTAGATGCGAAAAAGTATTAGTAGTTGGGAATCGTTCCAATTTAAATCAACACGCATTTCCATAATAACTATTTTTTGCTTTCGATTTCTCTAAAATGAAATTAAAAATCAACTAAAATGACTGCCAAGTTTGGACAAGCACATAGATTCATTGCAGTGTTTATAATGGATTTATATACATCACATACAGCCGAGTTTAAAAAAATAGCGGTTGATAAGATTAGAAGAAGAAGAAGAAGAGATACGTTTATTATAAAGATACAAAATGACAAATTAATTCTACTTTCACGTAAACAATATAAACAATGCGGCATGGTATCTTCTACCGTCTGCCGGAGGTTCGGGTACATCTTCTCCAATAGGTATTGATGGTAGATAATATATCATCATTAATTTATTATATTATTACATATGTATTAAACCACTTTTATTCTCTCCATAAAGAAATTCAGGATCTATCGACATCCATTGAGTTTAATGCACATTTTTACATGAAGAAAATGAATAAATGAATAGAATTGCTTAGAAGTTACATTGCTCTATTAAAAACTTCCGGTACCTCCATGCCGGTTTACAAAATTGAATCAGGCACATCCACCCCATTTCCCCATTCAGTATTGAGATGGCTTCATCTCGGGATAGGGTGCTACGGCCAAAAGCTGGCAACCTGAATTCCCACAGTATAGGGCAAATACATAAAAAATGAAAAACGCCTGGAGATTGCATAAGGAGCACTCATCCCTAGGGCTTGCACTGTATAGCTTAGCATTGAGGTTGAGCAGTTCACAGCGATCTTTGAAAAGCCATCGGGCCTCATAGAGTCCCACTCCCTCAACTTTCCGGGAGAAGCTTGCACACTACACATTTGGATCGAGCTCCTTGTAGAGTGTTTAATTCTCTGACTGGTTAGCTCGCTGCATAAAACCCGATATTTTTTCTTCTCTATATCCTGTGAGGATCTTATCATTGTTGATCTTCAACTGCACAAGATCAAGGGAGCTAATGGGGTTGGGGAGACCATATCTCGTCACCAGGTGCTCTGACCAAAATATGCCTTTCCGCCCAATCTCCACAGCAACTATTCTGATTATCTGATGCCTTTTTATAAAATGAGGAAAACACGTGCTATGGTCATGCTACTTGATTGGGACTCTTTTCCCTTCCTAATGTGGTAACAGTGCTTCTGATATGTTGTGATAATACAGTGTCTGAAAATGTAATAGTAATTGAAAATGGCACGTGTCGTTAAGCCATGGCATACGTATAATTTCCAGTAGGTACCTAAGTATTTCTCTTGAAATGTAAACAGAGGAAGGAGTCAAAGCTCTTATCGCAACAAACAAAAGAGGTGATTGACCTATTTTTATTGTCGTAAGGTAGGTAACGGATCTTTCGATAATATGCAAAACGCCTTACGGGTATTCCATCATTATTAATACCATCATCCTTATTCCGTCGTCATTAAAAATGCTGGCTATTTCCATACAACAGTTAAATCCGACCTCGCCCATTCAGGGTGAGAGCAACAATGGTTCGGCGAAGTTATGAATAAATAGGGAAAACTCATTTCTCCGCATCATTGAGCCGCCTAATGGAGTCCCACTGACCCGCTCGACTGAGCATTAGCGATGATGACGGCGTTGGTTTCAGGACGTCTCAAGTTCAAGAGACAGCGACCGGATTTAAATGTGCGGGACCTCCCATTGGGTTGGTAAGTGTGGTTAATGAGGTTAACACGGATATCGATCACATAAGTACAATAATATATTTTTTAGTTATAGTTACAACTATAAGACAAATAATTGAATGTAAGGAGCATTTTAGATTACACAACTCTTCTGCTGGGAAATTAAAGAGAAATAAGTGTCTGCCAAGTTGGATGTGAGACTTACTGCTTGTATCGATAAAATTAATAGATCGTTAAAATGCTGTACCGACATGGTTTTACAAGATGAAGAATACAAACTTGTTATCACAAAAGGGGCAAAAATGCCAAATGACAAGTGCCCGCCAACAAAAACGCCATCAAATGGGTGAGTCGACATACGAGTACTCTGTCGGTCTGTCGTGCTAATTCTAAAGCGGATATAATAATGATAAAATAAGATGAAATTGATTTGAGATGACTAAATAGGCTTTCCCCACCTATCCTCCAAAGTTCGGTAATATCATAAGAAATTAAGAAAATTATGCTTGATGGATTTTAAGCTTGCGCGTATGCAAGTGAGTATAGATTAAAGATGATATTCATAGGGAACTATTACTGCCTAACCCGCACTGTCAATGTCATCGAAATCTTATGGAAACGGTAGCATTTAGCCTAATTAAGAGGACATCCCGTTCGCGCACACGTAATGTCTACTAGAGATACTAAAATTCTTAGATAGTTTTTTTTTTTTTTTTTTTCATCTACCCTCTAGATTAGAGCGAGATCAGACTGCAACCTAGGAAAATTATGGTCGCTGCTGTCCGCAAATTAAATTTGCAGATGAGCAAAGTGAAGTGGTAATTTTAGAGCGATTCAACTCATAAGGAACCGTTTACAGCCTTTCATATTAATTGGATGAAACCCCGTTGCAATTAACCTTGATACATGGATTTGCGGACACAGACAATACACAGACAGACAGACGTTAAACGAAGGATGTTCAGAATGCTCTAAAAATTGAAGTGGAAATTTTGATTATGAGGATCTCAACTTTTTATCTCCTGTATGTGAAAACAATTTGTCCATTTACCTATAGGTAGAGTCGGAAGCCAACAGTAAACGCCCAACCATTGGGGTACCATTGTGATTTAGTGAAATCTTCCTGTTCAATATTACGTACAGTTGTACTCACACACAACCCGCGACTCGCCAATTTACTGTAAATCCCCTAATTTCTCCAGGATATCTGCGGAGTACGTGTTGGCGAAGAATTGTGGCTGGAAAAAGAGATGGGACGAGTTAGCTAGCCAGCACGGTATCACCCTCGATTTTGGGAGTCGGAGTCTTGGCGCGCAGTTGGCTGGTCTGCAGGAAGACATCAGTCGTGAGGCCCGACAGGGACTTTTGGCCAGGGCGCGGGAGGCAGAATATCATCTGCTATACAAGGAACTGGAAATGGATGTTGGCTACATAGCAGATGAGAGGAATTTCGGCCACGTGAAGATTCTGTTCAGTCTGAGGTGCGAAACGATGAACTTGAATTGGAAGCCCTGGGAGGAAAGCAATACTAACTTGTGCTCGATGTGCAACCTCAGCGAGGACGAGATTGTGGAACACTTTGTTGCCAGATGTCCCATCATGTCTTACCTAAGGAGAAGGTATTTAGGAAGGGCTAGTCTGAGTCATGAGGAGTTGGTCAACCTATTGAATGGTCAAGACTGGGGAAACCTGGTGGAATACGTTCAGCAGGCCAGGGTTTATCGACGGTTCCTGATTTCACAATTTAATTATAACTAGACCAAAATTGTTGTTTCATTTAAAAAATATTTAAAAAAAAGTTCATGCTGCTTCATTGATATTGAGATTGTAAGCGAAGTATGAGATAGACTCTTGATAGGAAGATGTTTAAATGTACTTATAAATAATTTTTTATTTTTGTGTATCAACTCACGTATGCATGACCCATAGAAAATCAAATTACTCCGCGAATTCCCAGCCCACGGTAAATTACCAGCGCTGAATTTCATGTATGTTAGAATTACCTATTGTGTAAAATAGTGATTTGTTAATAAACATGTTCATTCATTGTTTACCGACCTGAAAACTCAATTCCTGAGATATTTCTCACCTAAGAATTGCATAAATAATCTCAAAATAGGAGACTGGTAGCAAATTATGATTATTATGGTTTATTGACATTTTTTAGAGTGGGTTTTCATGAATACCCTAAAAGTCAGAATTAATTAATTTCGGAAATTGATATACTAATTATTTTTATTCGTAGGTGAATAGTTGTAAGATGCTACGGAGGATGTGAAGTCCGTACGATTCGTATTTTGAGGAATAAAACGCTGAGAATGTTCGGCCAAGACGAATACAGTTTTGAGGAATTCGGCAGGTTAGCTGCCAGAAGTCCTAATAAATTTAATGACTGACGAACAACTAAGACTCCAACAAGATAGGCAAAATGCGGAATAATTTCACGATAGTTCACGTGAAACAAAGCTGAGGCATATTTATGTCAAAAAGGGATATGAATGCTACATTATACCGAAATGAAGGAAGAAATATACCATAACAGTCATAGTACATGCATTTTTTCATTTTTTTTCATTAATATTGTATTAGGTTCTGTAATTTATTTTTATTTTTTTACAATCACGCATTTTCCCGATGTCCAAGTTTATGTGTGCCTACAATCTGTGTGGGCAGTATACTAGACGACCAACCTAAACGATGAGTTTTACTTCAAAATTTTTCTAATTGTTCCATAGTTAAAAAGCAAAAATTACAATAAAATACCTAACTGTACCTTGGGCATTATTCAATATTTCCTTTGTATCTTGTTGTTCATGTTTGCGCTCCCCAGTTCTTATGGGACTACAAGCCACCTTTTTCTCATTTAAAATTAAGGAGATGGTTGGTGGTCTGTTTTATAAGACAACGATTTGGACAGATCACATTATTTTGTTGTAATAAAGTTGTTCCTCTCAATCTTAATTATTATTATCAATCATAATCCTAATTATTTTGATCCACTATAGCAGCTTACAAATTCCCCAGTTGTACACTACCTTATATTGTATATTTCCGGTAAATGGTAAAATCTATGATACTTCAGTCTGTAAGAAAAGCGGAAAATTCGGCAGACTCGTCACATTGAGGGAAAACTGCGGGATGCTGTAAATGTTATTTCATTTTACTTCTATTCTTAATCTCATTCTCTCTCACGTTCTAGTGCTATTGGTCTATGAAAAAAACTGCCAATAAAAAAATAACCTGCACGCCTATTAACTTTTTCTGCCTTTTTGAGTTGTTGCCCACTTCCACGTACGTACGAGTTTTTCACTTCTTGGAGGGTCTTGATGAAAGCATCTTGTCAGACTCTATCACCTAAAAGGTGTACGACGAAGGACCATCTTGCCTACATTGCCTGTTGAAATTAAATAATTTGCATTCTAAGGGCAGGTAAAACATGTATATTTGACCCAGTTCCAGCCTTCCGCGTCTGTTCGGGCCTCACTTTCTCCGAAAGGCCTCAATCGATCTGGTTTTCCCTTGAGTCATTTGCTGAGCGCGTGAGTCCTGGAACACTCGGGAACTCCCGGAGGTCTTCCAGAGAAAGACGGTCGGGGAAGGAGTCTGCGACGACTTGCCGCTCATCCGACTCTAACGAGCCACTTCCCGCTGCGAAAATAATAGGATGGTTTTGGTTCTAGTTTTCAAAGTTAATTGGGTTAGGCCTTGAGAGAAGCCGCCGAGCAGCGATCTGGTTATAGAGGAAATGCGACCACCTCGAAAATGTTGTTTAAATTAGGATGAAAGTTGATATAGCAAAAAATCAAACACCGATATCATATCATGGTTCTGATATTTCATTTTGAAATGATTGTGTATCAATGTTTGACATTCATAAAATCTAGGTATTGTTTTCTTTATCGACGACCTTGAGCACCATCTAGTTTCATTAATTATGACAGATTGAAAATAATAGACGGGAGAAATTTCTGCCAGTTGGGTGAGGCATATAGCTTCTTCGCATGTAAAACATGAATGTGTGGAAATGTAATAATCCTCTACATCAATTCCATATCGGTTTCAGATGAAAGGGAAATAGTAAATTAACGTGGAGCGTAGAATGTCAAAATCAGTCGATATACAACGGATAATGGAACTCCGAATTTGAGAGGATGTAGGTTTAGGCAAACAGCCTAAATTATACAACCTATAATTCGTACGAGGGATGATGTTCAGGAAATGTGTTGATTTGTATTTTCTGTATAGGTCTCTCTCTCTCTCTCTCTCTCTCTCTCTCTCTCTCTCTCTCTCTCTCTCTCTCTCTCTCTCTCTCTCTCTCTCTCTCTCTCTCTCTCTCTCTCTCTCTCTCTCTCTCTCTCTCTCTCTCTCTCTCTCTCTCTCTCTCTCTCTCTCTCTCTCTCTCTCTCTATTCTTCTAGTAGAGCTAATGGAGTTCCAATACGTAGTTTTGATTTGTGAGCAAGGAACCTAGGAGGAGTCTACCTACAGCCTAACCAGGTCACTGAAAATTGCCTAAAAATTGGATGGAAACTGTAAAAATTGAGCTTGTTTGTTAATACGTAAAGAGGACGCATGTGAAAAAAAGTGTTTGTCTCACTTCTTCCTATTACTTATACCTATTATTTTTCAATTATGTTCCGACAATGAAAATGTTGATTCGTATGTTCAATTCTAACGTAACATGTTATACTTGTACAGTATCTAACAAACTCCTGAAGATTTGGAATTTTGAGAGGATTGAATTTAGTGAAACAAATTTGTGACGCCGAAAGCCATGGCGAATATTACTAAGCAAGTGAAACTTATTCCGCGTTTTCGACAGACATAAATACAAAGCTCGGAAACGAAAGCTGTTCAGAATGTTTTAAAACGTTAAAGGAAATTTTCGTTGTAAAGAGACCCAAATTTCAACTTTCGACAGTCAAATAAGGCGGTAGACTCCGGAGCAAAATTAATCCTAATCTTTAATTCTCAAATACGGGAAAATCCTAATTTCTAGTTGATCGTAAAGTGTTGCCTTGTTACAAAATTATCCAATTCCGTCTTACGGCGTAAGTATGGGGATCGCAACTGAGAATAGCAATGCGAAATTCAGACATTACAAAAACTATCCTGACAAGTATGATAAATACCGCCTGGATTGTCGAACAGTCGATCTTCGTAAAGATCTAGCGGTGGGTCATCACTAAACGCGCCGTGGAGCATGAAATCAGACTCCACAAGCTGAAGACACCGAAATATTGAGCTTCCTGAGTTGCAGGTGAAGTCGATTGTAGTGAATATCGCAAAATCTTCACGACTTATTATTTTACGTAGTTTTTAAATGTTGAACGTTTGAATTGTAATTAGGGTCCTTAGAAGTTATTTTTTGGTTATGAAAAGTCACTATAATAATAATAATAGTGATTCAAACGTTGAAAAATGGCGTTCCTAAGTCGAGAAATGTGGTTTTTATGGCACAAACTTGAGTTCCTCGAGAAAACCTTTTAAAAAATCGTTTTCTCAGGAACGGGTTGACATAGAATGGTGTAGTTGGCGTTTGGCTCAATTTTTGTTCTAGTTTCACCCATTTTTAAAAACTCATATATGAACTCATATATAACAGCATATGGGTGATTCTCAGGAAAAGTGCGCCATTCGTGAAACGGGAGCTTTACAAGCGACTAAAGTGAGCTGGGCAGATTTTTTTTCTTCTGGCAATTAATATTCCCTACCTTTTTCTTGATGCAAAGATTATAGGCCCTCCAGAGTAAACGTAAACCGTTCAAATTGAGTGATGAACGTGAAAAATGTCAGTAACGTGGGTGTAACCAAGTCAATTTTTGTGTATGCGACCATTCAGTACGGCCAAACCGTGGGGACTGAGAAAAAAATTTGCCGAACTCCAGTAGGTCTGAATATGTATATCCATAATTTCTATGGTTTTGTAATCGAAAAATGCGTGTTCAGGTTTAGGTGTGAGGCTTCAAACTTTGTAATAGAATAATTTGTCAGTAGAGTGGATAAATCGGAAAATGCATGCCAATTTCTCTCAGAGGGAAATTAGGGATTTTTTTATGGCTCATTCTTTAAAGAAAACCCTGGCTGACGAGATTCCCTCCCGCGCGCGGGCCTCTATGATGCCAGTCGGCCGCCAAATGGTAAAGAGGGCAGTTCAGCACGGTGGAATTTTTATTCAGGTCAGTAAAATGTCTCTATGGTATACCTCTAAAAATATAATTAGGCAGTTTCTTTTTGCATGTTGGAATTCTACTAGTCGAGCTTGAATATTTCATAACCAACTTTTTTCCCCTCCTATCAAATTTGACAAGGTAGTGAATTTGCCCCTTGTTATTAGATTTCAACATGCACCCACATCTGCTATGTTTTGCAAATGAACGTTTAGGCACCAATGTCGTCCCTGATGACACCGCTGTGCATTGAAGCTCAATCCGTCTGTTCACTCCTGCAATTGATGAAGGGGTTTGGATAGCTGCCGTGTATGACGACGAGTGGTACCCTGGAATCGTTGAAAAAGTCCAAGACGACCAGGGACTCGTCATTTCGTGGCCAGATCGAGATCAAATAACTTTTTTATGTGGCCGAACCATCATGACAGGTGTTCATACCATTTGATGGAGTGTTGTGCAAAATCAAAAACCCTCCAGTATCCGTCACGTCAAGGTTGACAAAAATCGACGAATACAAACATCGAATTTTGAAAAATAACTTGAATTAGACAATTCTGAAGCATGTTCAAAAGCGAGAAACTATTGTCAATGGCTCACGACTTCAATAAATTTTATGTTATTAAGGTTTTAATACTCTTTCAACAAGTAAATAAAAACACCTTGAAGCATGCCGAGTTTTGATTGTTTTCTCCTGAGATTTGATAATTAATCAGTGTCATGAGCGATTGTCCATAGCTTGGGTCAATCAAAATTTAAATTCGTTTATTGGGTTGAAAATTGGATCTTGATCTCGGAAAACTCGTTTAAACAATCCCTCTCTACCGTAGAAACGAAAAGATAAAAGAAAATACCGATTTCCAACACTTATGGTTTTCGAAAATTTGGAGTCTGAAATGTGCACTTTTCCTGAGAACCAGCCATATATGCTACCCTCTATAATAATTTGATATAAATATATTTTCTGCCTCTGGGATATTGATATCTTCAATGTTTCTAGGGCTAAATTAATTGAGGACGTAATGAACATTATCAGTGGAGAGTTATGTTATCATTGACCTCTGAATGGCTGAACGTGGAAATGCCTTGATTTTTTTGTTGTAATTATGTAATCGGGCTGTGCCCGTGTATCAAATAAATAAAATTTATTTCATTTAATGAATACTGTGACATATTGGAAACTTGTGGCGAAGCAGAGCAGGAGATAGGAAGCATTGGAGGAGGCTGGTTAGTCCCCTCTTGTCGCGGTTGCATTACAGTGGAGCTCCTCTCCTATCATGAACTCCTATTTCAACTTCGAACAGTTCGCCGTTTCACCGGGAGCGAGTCAGCTGACCGGGCTGAGCGGTTCGCCGGATGGAACGGAACTCAGTCGTTGTCCCTCATGATAGCACCACCGTTCGCGGCGGCGCACCGATCGGACTCGGGCACAGCTGAGCGCCCCCCTCCGTCGTCCAACGCTCCCCGTTCGGGTTCCAGGCATCTTCCTTTGAACCGTTCTCAGGCCACTCGTTTCAACCGTGAGCTCCTACGCAGTCATGCAATCCTATTATAAAAACATCATTTCAGAGTTAAAACAACTCCAAAATGACACGATCTGTCATTAAATTGATAATGAGGATTCGTGACTTCACTTTGAAATTGATATTCAATGAAAACTGTGGATGATACTAATAAATTAATTATTAGATGATGATGGGTAATGGAAATGATGATGACACCATGATGAGGTGATGACCTCCAACGGTTTCACGGTTTCAACTTATACCTACCGGAGATCTGAAGTTCGCTTCACTAACTCCGGTTTAGATAAAGCAACGATCGAACGCGCTGTATCGCAATCCATCAATTCCAACCAACCAATTTTGGATTGTTAGTGTCCTAAACGACGATTAATATCGATTCAGGAGGCAGAATATTCTTTACTATACAAACTGCAGGAGTATGTCTTTTTCGCAGAACTCAAATTTCGGTTCAGATTTTCGCTTCAGCTTCCCCGTCCATGACTAACCGATCAATAAAAACAACTACATTAAAACATAAACTACGAACGAAAACAGCAAATAAGACGTAAAGCTAATGAAGTAGTAGTGTAAAGCCAGCAGTAATTCAACAAAAACGGAAATACAGCGAAAATAGTAGGAGGTTGTTGGATACGGTATCAACCACATCATTTAGGCACATGCCTCCTCGATATTTTATAATTAAAAATTTAAACGTTAAATTGAGTTTGGTGGGAACACTGTAAACCATTGATTATATTGGCGAAATCAATTATTGTTTCAAATCAACGTTCAAATCTCAGGTTCCGTAAAACAACGGTCCTGTCCAATGATAGTCCAATGATTAACCATGGTTTTAAGGAATCGGTATGACTTATCGTTTGAGCAATTTAGGGGTCCCTTCAGATCATAGAAAACCAAGCAGATATCTTGGGAGTTAATCCTGAGAGGTCTGAAGGGTCTGAACCACAGAAAATGGAATACACTACTTTTTACTTTATGTTTAGTCTATGTTCTGTGGTCTGAACTCACACGTCTGAAATACTTGGTTTTATTATAAAGTTCAATCGAAAGTGGATTTCGTTCAGAAAATTTGGAGACGATTCGCAACTTCCTACGCCGAGTTTGCCTTTTATGACTTTTGGAAATGTTCTTAGTTCCATGATGAACAAAATACATATGTAATCACCCATCCTGGCTCGTTGTGAAGGCTAGATTTACATATCACTATATTATTTTAGTACATAGAGCCGTAGTATCTGGTTTAAAGAAAAAAAAAAACGCTGCAAATTCTTCACTGGGGTTTATAATTCAATTGGCTTGCTTTCATGATTTGAATTTCTACTAGGCTTTGGAGTGTGCGTGTTTCACAGGTGATAGGGCGATTATTGAATTTCAGGAGTTATGCATAGAGCACGTAAATACCTATTTGGGTTGTTCAGTCGATCATATTTGTGTGCCTCCTGAAATTCAATAATCACTCTTTCACCTGTGAAACACGCACACCCAAATCTTAGAAGAAATTCAAATCGTAAACGCAAGCCAATTGAATAATAAACTCCAGTGAAAGAATTTGCAGCGTTTCATGCGTAACAGAATGCTTCAACCCGTGTATCGGCTACAAAGCCTTTAGGAGTTCACTCCAGTATCCACATTACTACATCACTACATCACTAGGTAACTGCGATGAAAACATAAACAATAATAAACTGAAAAACGCAAATGTTGGAACCATAAATCGGGCCGTATATCGGGAATGGTTTGAGCTACGAAACTGGGGAAGGGCTCATTCGATTCCTCATGGAAAGTTCTTCAAAAAGAGTCCAAATTTAGGCCGCTTCGACTTTTTTGAGGTTTTTAGGGATTACAAAACTTTGACAACCCTTAAAGGGCACTTTAAATTAAAGAATTAGGGCGTTGTCGGACCAATATTGATTTTTCCTGAAAATTTCAGATATTTTGCTCCAGCCGTTTGGGAAGAATCGTGTGTGCGGCGTACGACGTACGGCGGACGGACGGAAAGTGTTTTATTGCAGATTCGAATTCTACACCCTTTGAAACGTAAAAACCATGAAATTTTCAGGGGGGGTTAGAATTGTTTTTTCAAGAGCGATTACAATGGTTTACTATTGAATAATAAACCAAAAGGGTACAGTTATGTTTATATCCTATAAAACTCATAAAATTTCTGTGTGTACTGGAGTGAAACTGTTAATATGAATGTCTGATAACTTTTATAACGTTGTCAAAGGGTTAAAATTTGTAGGCATACTTTTAGTTACTTAAAATATTCAGATCACAGCACTTATAACTGTGATAGTTTAAAGCTGTTGCTACAATATCGTTGTTTAGCACGATGAAAGTTACATTGTATTTGTTGAAATCTTTTGATTGCAGACGCCTGCAGTGGCACCAGTATCCTACCCCGCACAGCATCAAAGCTATGCGCCCGCAACATACCCAGCGTCATCGACGGCGCCCCAACACTCGGCGTTCACGGCGCCACAAGCTGCCTCATTCCCGGTCCCGCAGGCTTCCTCATTCCCGGCGCCACAGGCAGCGGCCTTTCACCAAAATAACGAAGACCCTTTCTACAGGTGGGTCATGTTGAGGTTTTTTGAGCTATATCGAAAGTAAAAATGCCAACAAATGCAATGTATATTTAATTACTCCAATAGAACAGAAGTCAAACACTGGATGTAATACACACCTGAGACCACTAGCTTGCTGGACCCAAAAAACAGAAAACAATAAAGTAAAATAAATAATTCTAAGGTCTTCAGGGAAGTTGTTAGGATGCCCGTCCAAAATTGAATTGATAATAATAATAATAACACAAAAGTTAAGATATTTTAAAATAGGTGAAAATGATTTATTTACCGAAATAAGAGTGAATAAATGCATTTTGAATGCGTAGCAGATATCATTCAAGTAAAGAAATTTGAAAAAATAAGATTTAATGACTTTATTAGCAGTTTAGTTTTACGATACAGCGGAAAAGTATAAAAATAAGTACTTATCCAGTTTCTTCGCAATGTATTGGTAAAAAAACTAATCGTGGAAAAATTTCAAGATGTATAGCTAACTAAGGGATAAAGCGCATTATACAGATTATAAATTGGTTTCTCTACATCTTAACTACTTACCTACTTTTGGAGAAGTTTTAATTATTTCTGCCTTTCAGCCAAGCTTACCAACCAACCATTCGCTTACGCAAGAACTTTGCTTTTCGTCGTGACACCCCTAAGATCTACTGGATTCTGAGGCCTGGGGCGGATAGTTGCTCGGCAGATTTCCCTGTGTGGTTTGATGAGTGCAACTTTTTGGCGACGACGTTTTTGATCTAGTGCACCTATTCGTCATTAATATTCCCTGGAGGGCAATCTGCTGCAGCAAAAACATTTGTTAATAATCCATTAGTACAGTTTGCTTAAGCTTTATCTTCTAGGCACATGTCAAGAAGGTAAGCTATAAAGCGTTGAAGAGAGAATACTTGAATCGCAATACCAAAAACTTCCCATGCCCGTGTCTGAGGTAAACGAAAAGCAATTAAATGTTTCTACCAAAAAGACTGTATAACTAAAAAAGACCTGATGTTTGAAAATAGGGAAAGCTACGGAGGAGGCATTGTCTTGGTCAGGGGCTGGATACGCAATGACCCGCACGACCCCCGGGTCTTGAAGGAGGGGTTGCTTTGTGCGCCGTGTATTAGCAACCCCAATCTGATTTGGCCGTAGCATTGGATATTTCAAAGTTGATAATTTGTTATTTCTGACCAAATTCAGTTTTAGTAAAATGTTTGTTTGCTCAAACATGTAATCAAGTTGTAGGACAACGGTAAGATATTGGGGTTTAAACCGAGTTCATATGTGGATTTAGAGTTTAAACAAGCTTGTTAAGATATAAACCAATAAATAAATATTTAAAAATTAAAAATGAAAATGAATTTAATGAATGAAAACGTTCGTTTGTGAACAGCGTCTACGGCATTCCTAACTGTCCAGCCAAAGTCAGGATAATCGAAAAGCCGAGAGACGGCATTTTTTGTGTTCATTTGCGATTGAATGTGATGAGGTTGCTTTCAGTTGAGTAGCTATACCACGAGTGAGTATGTTAACATGATTTGTGTGCACGGTTTAGCCAATGGTAATGCTTCCCCTGTGTACAACTCACACCCTTGCGAACATGTCGAATAGTGTGAGGGAAAAATATTGGTAGATAATATTGTTTATGTCAGTGATCCTTTTTTTATCTAGTAAACTATATTTTTATCTATTAACTAATCCTTTTTGTCACTAAGGTTTTGGTTATTACTACTAGCTATGTTCAATACTATGGTGAATTGGAATATGCAATAAGGAAACCACGCTGAAGGAAATACAGCGAGGAAAGAGACGAAAGGGAAAAGTTGGTAATGATACGGAAGCCTGGTTTGATAAGGGTCCATAGTGTCAGCAAAAATATGAATGCAACTCATCCCAATCAATCGTAAATGAACACAAACAATAGCCATCCCTCGGCTCTTCGATTACCTTGACTTTCGCCGGACAGCTTAGAAGTGCCGTAGACGCTGTTCACAAACGAACGGGTTTATGCATCCGACAAAAATAACTTAAATCGTCATTTGAGATGTATGTCGTTGTCACCATTCGATTCAGAGAAAAAAGTTACAAACATCCCGCCTCCATCCTTTTTTCGTCGAAACTTTCGGGGAAACCTCCATTTTGACACAAAACACACGTTTTCTGCAGTTAAACTTCATGCCGCCCAACATTTACTTTTTTTTCAATGATTATCTTGCTGGTTTTTCTACTTTCCATTGCAGTAAATACAAAAGAACTAAAATGCCGTTCAAAAAACACATTTTTCATCAAAAAATTCTTTATCATTTAAAATAACATAGCCGTTAATTGTCGTATGAATGTTACACGAACAGGTAACTCACAAAAGCGCGATGTATCAAAAAGGCCATTTGGACTATAATTCTTTCAAACTTTTTGTTCTAAAAATGTCATTTTTTCAATCTAACTAGATGGAAACTAGAAAAATCATTAGCTAGTAGTTCCTAAATTATGAAATACAGAAAAATCACAAATGACAAGACACAAAAAAATTAAAAAATACGTAACATAGTTAAGTTTTATTCCAGTCTTGGAGGGTTGTTCAGTCTATCTCGTTATCCTCGTTCTCTGAACAAAAAATGGAAAAGGGTTATTCGTTTTTTTTTTTTTTTTTGGTGAAAGAAGAAGAGGGCGAGAGAGGCAAGATAGGCAAATTAAGTTGCTAAACTATGCAAAAAAATCTTAATTTACTATAGAGGTACCCACTTATTACAAGCTTTTATTCTTTGAAAGATATTGATTTTAGTTATAAACTATTAACGAAATTATAATTCAATTCCCTACATTTTATGACGTCGATGAAAGTATTCCGTCAGGAGTCGCGCGGCTGTCTCCTGACCGCCTGACTCAATACTATCAACTTCGGAACTGTACTGAACGTAAACGAAGAGGCGAGACACTGACCTCAGGGGTGGAATATACAGTCGGAAGTGTAACGGAATACATGTCCCATCTGAACGTATTTTCGAACAAGAAAGGCGGTCACTTGCAATGAAGGTTAAACCCGTTTCCTTAACTAAGAATATTTAAAAAAACCAAAACCACTACTCCGTCGGAAACCTGACGTTTTGGCGCACGGTTTACCCGGTCTGCACAGTTCTGCGCCAAGCATTAATCTAGGCTAGATGAAAAACAGGCGATTTCAAGATTCGTACAAGACTCCCATTTCCCGCAAAAATCGTTCAATGCAGCTGACATTAAATAGATGGAAAATTTAACGCTCTTTCCAACGGTGTCATTAAATTTGAGCTATCTCCAAAATTGAGGAAGTTATGGTAGTTTTAATGACACAAGATCGAAAACACGAAAAAATCTTAAATCGCGAATAACTCGGAAACGAGGCCTCTGGCAAAAAATTTCTATGGAGCATTTTTGTTTGGTAATGAGTTGTAGAACACGTAGGAGTCGGATTGTACATAACTCATGGGAGGGTGTCCCATAGGGCACGTGCATTTCAAAAAAAGGGCAGAAGAACTATGAAACAAAGAACTTCTCAACTAAAGCGTGTATTACAAGTTCATATTTTCGTATGAAAAGCATGTTTCACCTCTCCAAAATTGGTAATTCCATATCCCCAAGTCATCTGAGAAGCAAGAAGCCCTGGGAAATAAACAAATGTTTCCAAGTAATTTCATCCAAATCACGGAGACCATCACCAAACTGTTACTGTTCTGTTTGTAATATTTCATTGAATGAAGACTAAGTTTACAGATCGCTTATTGGATTGGAGGAGAAACACCGGAAGATCCACGATGGATGTACAGGATTATTGTTGATATCAACAAATCTCCATCTTTGGCAGTGTTATTGTATGAGGTGTCTTCGTTTTCTTGATCAACCTGTTATCAAACCAGTGCCTACATCTCAAGCAGTGATGCCTAGTTGAGCTGATGATTGAATTGATGAAGGACGTTTAGATTTTGCACAGAATACGGTGGGACAAATTATTGCCACTTGGTCCCGAAATTACTTGTCGCCTTATGAGTATATCTACTCGTATTTGGGAAGATTCGTTGAGGAAGGGAATCGGTTATTTGAAATGGAATATGGATGAGTGGTTGCGACAAGACCATCGACTGGTAGAATTGGGGAAAGCATAACGACAAGATGAGACCTTGAACTGAAGTTAAGAACTTGCTCTGGTTTTTTGCTGTTTCTCTGCTGAAACGTAGCTACAAAATATTTATGAATGAGCTCTACTTCGTTCTAAAGTCTGCTTTATCTGATGGGCTTCGGGGATAATACTTTTGGCTTGGGAAAATCCTTTTAGAGTGAAACGGCATGAAGACAGGATGGCATTCGCTTGGGGTCGAATTTACAGTCACTTTCATCGTTGCTGAAGAAATACTCCTTTCGGGGCATCATCGGAGATTTTGACTGATGAAGAGACTGGGAAAGCACAAAGGGTTGCGGTGTTGGATATCCGTGACTCAAACAGCACAACAATCACAAAACGGCGGCTGTACTTCCGAAGATTGAGAAGAAGAAACGACAATATCTGCTTTTGTGTGAATAGCGACACGATGCATTCACTTTCCTCCTACACTCTATTGCTGGATTTTCGGCCAGGGTTAGAAATTAAGAGTAATATTTTCCGTGGAAGCAGTAAAATCAAGATATAATTTTAAAAATTGAACTTCTTTTGAAGTGAAGAAGTGATAAGTTAAACCGCAGCTCCTTTCTGTTGGGAATATGCCTCAATTTGACCGTTTTGTTCATAATCATAAAAATCACAAATAAGTAGTTTTTTAGCATTTTATTTCAAAAGCCCAGAATAAGAGTTATTACAGTTATGAAGTTTAGAAAGAAGAGGAAAAATGAGAGTTTTTTTTTTTTAACCAGAAAATAAAAAACGTTTGATCGTTTGAAAACCTTGATTATGTCATTATGAAGGTGTGTATTGTGAAATATTCAAGTGGTAGTCAATTTACCGGGCATCCCAAAAGCCCACCTTCTTAACACCATTTCAAGTTGATAATTTAAGGGACTAATGAGGGTGCCAAAAACTAAATTTTAGGCAGTTGGCCAAAAAATTATTTTGAAAAACATCAAGTTTTTCTTTAATATTGGGAGTTGAAAAGCTATGTTTTTATTTTCAGGCGAGTGACGTTTTTTTGTTCGGGATTTTTATTTGCTGTATTTTTTTATTTTCGGACTGGAAAAATAAAAATTAAAATATATCTATCAGTTTTCAACTTTTCTTACCGTAAAATCTGATTTTGACTCCAATTTTTGAGACTCCATGGCTGATTAAATTACTAATAGGTCTACAATTAAGAAATTATTTTTATTTTTTGATTGATTTTACCGTGAAAATAAGAAATAACTCTTTTCCTAAATTCTTTCCGGAATCCGAAATAACATACGAATTACAGGTTAAAACGCAAAACCAAAAGTTTTTAGAATTTTGAGAACACGATTTTAACTCCTTTACGTGAGGCGGTTTTAATTTTCAATTGTTCACTATTTTTTCTACCTCATCAAAATTGAAACTCGTTAGGTGCATAACTTTTCAAAAATTGTTGATGTATAATGTTTCTGTCAAATTATATTTTAGGGTAATGTTGAATTTGAATAAGTTTTATCGTCTTCATGCTATTTATAAAAATGTATCAGTTGCTTTTCTTGTCGAAATGGTTTCTTATCGCCGGAAAGCCCTGTCCAAACTCATTTATTCGTATGTGATTGTCAAATTCTTGACAAAATTTCCTGTTTTCATCATTCATCACCGATTACAACCATAAACTGAAAGATATGTAAAGATTTGTATATGAAAAGATTAAGTAAGGGCAGGGGTTAAGGTGTCCGATACTTGAAGGCCTCTAACTAAATTCGGTGGCACCGAACCTGAATTAGTAGCTTGTGATAATTGTAAGCGTTTTACTTTAATGGATTTTCAGTTCAAAGAAGAATATATAGCTTTTATATATTTACCTTCATCTTCAATTTCTCGCCTGCCAAATTTGTTCTGAAAATGTCACGGAATAGTAACTTAAGTTTTCGTTTGAACATCGGGAGTGTCAGTGATTATGTATGTATTTTGTTAGTGTGGTACGTAGATTGAACTAAACATCTATTTTCAAAATTTCAGTCCGATCCTGACGCGACTGGACAGGGTCTTCTCCGAACTGGGATTCACAGAAGAACCTTGCAAAGAGCGGTTGGTCTGCTCGATGTACAAGACCCCTGCGAGGTTCAGTCCGCACAGTAATCTAGTTTCTGCAGAGATCTCCAGGTAAGAATTCACATAATTGAACACTTACGTAATAATTCCGTTCACTAAAGCAAAATATAAGCCTTCATGTGATAAGTTGTTAATACGAATGAACCAGATACAGTACCATTTTGGGGTTAAAGGGTTTTGTAACTATCGTTGCAACCAGCAAAGTTCAACTCAAGGTAATTTCCAATCTGATGGTTAACCAAAAAGCAATTTGTCTGTGGATGATGGGTTAGCATATACGTATGTGATTCAGAAATTCTTTAGGCTTCCATTCTCCAACCCATGGTGTAATAGGAGAATTATTGATGGGAAAAGATTGTCAATACTTTACCATTAAGTTGCCACTGGCTGTCATGTCTCCTCTTCACCCTAATATTTCTCTCTCTATGCATCTCTTGCATTCGTTTCAGAGATCCAAGCGAACTTCACAAGCCTGTCATCGATAGCCCGAATGTCCTGAGATACTTCCGCTACGTGGCAGCTGCTAGAAACGGACAAGACGCCAAGGACTGTCTCAGCCTTTATCCAAACTGCGCTCTCCTCACCGAGTGAATTAATCTCATCGATTGATCTTCCACCACAGAAACAAAGGAAACAAGTGGAACTACCCAACGGTGCTTAAAATTTTTCCGAGATTTCTGCGTCCACTGATGACCTCCACAACTTAGCATCTGCAGAATCGACGGAGTAACTTTGGCGTAATCGCAAAACCCCTCGTATAAGCAAAGTCATGTTAGAGAGCTCTTGCAGATCTATGGGTTGTGGCGTGAATTCATTGTAGAAATAGACAAATCTGAGACAATGAAATAATGGAAGTCCAAGTAGGATTTAAGATTCACCTGGTTAAGACCTTTTACTAAATTATTCGTGATAGATTGATCAGAAATCTGAAGGAAAATCACATGTAGAGGACAAAAAAGTTTCACATTATCCTCTGTGGCTCGAAGGTCAAGTTGGAACCATAATTCCCATCCGTGAAATGCATTCCAGAGAATATCATCTATTATGTTATCCCTTATTCCCGATCGAAGGGCTGCAATAACCGTATCAGTTATATCCAAACATCTCTTCAATCATACTTGATTAACTGAACAGTGCAATGGCGAATCTAAGTAGAAAATCGGCCACTTCATATTTGAGGAGCTTACTTTCAAAAAGGCACATATCCAAATCTGGGAGAAAACGTTTTTTTCTCAATTTTCTATCTCCGAATATGAGTTGAATCAGATCCCCCTATCATTTCCGAACAAAACAGAACACATCCACGTCAATTCCGGGGCTAAAGTTATGTGTTTGCATCAAAAGTTAACAAATCCGTCCCCTACATTTTTTTCAGTGCCTAGCAATCGAAATGGCACATATCCTCCGAATTTCGTCAGGCGATAAGTCGCGGGTTTTCAAAAAGGTACATATCCAAAAAGAAGCATTGCGCCTTCGTCTTGACGTTGAATATTTACACGAGACTCGATAGATGGCAGGCATGACAAATGGAAATATGGAGTCAGGTAAAGTTTTCAATAACACCTATAGAATGGAGAAACCTGATGAGATTTTCGGAGACAACGGATCTTCAAAATACGATGTTCGCCTTCCATTAACTTTCTCTTTTTTCAAAATTGGCATTCAAGTCAAACCTGAACTTGAATTTCAAGTTAAAGCTGAACATACCCGGCCAATAGGATGTGCAAAGCCTTCAGCATGCAAAAAAACGATAATATCGAAGAGTAGACGACGATTCTAATGAATCCGAGGATTGACAAAAACTCTTGTAAGAAAATACATGCTGAAGAAGCCCACGTTGTCTGGGCGAAACGTCCAAAATATAAAATTTCAAGACAATAAAGAAATAAATTTTTTTTGAAGAGCTCCAACAACCCGTTCAAATAAGGGAAATGGATATACAGCCTCGTGTTTTGGAGAAAATTGATTCATGTTCTGAGGCATCTTTATCTGTGCCTTCTCACACATTACTCCGATGAGAAACTGCCGAAAAACATCTCCACTAATCTGCAAATCGTTTTTTTTTTCACTTCCTGAACATTTTGTCGGAATGGATATGTGCCTGTTTGAAAGTAAGCTCCTCTTGTTTCTTCAAACCACCTTACTGACTAACCAATTCAGTTTCAAACAATCGAATTTCCGTTTGACGGTATCCATATTGTTCTCCAATGATCATGTTATTTTTGTAATGAAGTAGTGATATTTTCTTTTTACACGTGTATCCGTGTTTTTTGTACTTAATGATTTGATACCACCAGAAATATCGGTACCGTATCACTTTTGATAGTACCAGGTACGTCTTAACATTAAGTCGGTTAAATTCGTTGCATTGTTCTTGGGTTACGAACGTGATAACACCCAATAGAAGGCCCCATAGATTCATGATTTCGAAGATCGTTCATTCCATCACATTTGGACCATCCGTAGTACAGATAGTAAGATGCCCTACGAAGATTTAAAATACCTTGAGTTCAAGAAATTCTTCAAGTTCACTGTCATAATCTTGCATCTCAAATAAATATTAACATCCATCATCGTGTTAAGTAACATATTAAAGTCTTGTCAGAACTGAAACTACTCGATTAAACTGTATTTCCGGTAAAACACTCAATCATTCAGACTTTTAGAACAAGGATTATATATTTCGGTTCTTCATCTAACCGTTTAAATCAAAAACGAATAAATAAAATTAAAACGATGCATTTTACTCGGTTTGATAACTTTATTGTGCTCTACGTAACCAGCATACAATTATTCATACCTTTGTAAAGTTCAGTTTTCAAGCTCAGTAAAACAACTGCGCAATTTAGCCTGATTAGGTATGTATTTTAAAAAACGGTTAAGAACTTTAAACAGTTCGGATGAATAATGATTGTAGGCAATTTTCCGTTAACGGTTTTCATACTCAGTATGTGAAGGAGCCTCGTCTTCTAAGAGGCGAAAAGATGATTTTCACTCAGATTTCCAATGACGTTCGGTGGTTCATATTGTGGATGTATAAGATGAAGAGTTTATCTGTTAAATATCACTGAATTTATCCATGCGTTGAAGGTATTAAGAGAAAACACATTTATTGATCATTATATGGGGTGGAATGTTGGATTAGTTGTGAGAAATGCAAAATTGATTAGCCAAAAGCTCGAATCGAAAAAGATGCGTCGGGTTTTTATGATCACGCAAGCATTGTAGTCAAACATTTTGTGAAAGTTGGTGTTGCATCGAGGAACTGAGAAGGATCTGAACCAGTTGATAACACAACACTGTAGATAAAACAAATGTATGTTATACAAAGTATAATACTGTAAAATATACAAAAAAGTCGAATTCCAAGATTTTCAAATAATTGAAATATGGGAATTCGATCAGTGATATGAACAACTAGTTCAAATTAGGTTGGTTTATTGGCCCTTCACTCTCTATAGTCTTAATTTCTCCAATGCAAACATTCGCATTATTGGAATGGCTGAAAATTGGGTTACATTTTTAATGAGCTGACAGGCTTTAATTTGTTAACGCTGGACGTCGTGTGGGGGCAATAATTAGTATAGAAAAATAAGGATTCGTCAATTTTCTCTGCCTTATCTTTTTCTCTTTAAACAAATTGAAGGGCATCCAATCCACAGTAGAAGACTTCACATTTTGAAGGACATCAGATTTTTAACTTTCCCGACGTTGAACCCTGAGAGGTTCTAGAACTTTAATCAAAATATGTACTTCGAATTTTGAGGGTACCGAAATACAAAGGGTATAGATCCAATTGAATTAAGGGTCATCGGGTCAGTCGGATTAATACTTTAGTATTTCAGATGGTGAAGATACCGATGAGGACACTAAGATCTTGAGACAAAATCTTTGTTGCTGCATAAACCTATTATTGCGCCATGCTTCCGACTTCTTTTTCATTTGCTCTCCTTTACTTGATTCTTAAAGAGCGAAGAATATGAAATTTATAACGAAATAGGAGATGTTAACCTCCACTCCAGACAACGTACTGGTTTCTTAATCACTCAGCTAAGAAGGCCAGAAATTGAAATCACCAAATGACATATACATTTTTGTGACTCATGGACGAGTTCCCTGGTCAGCTCCTTTCAAGGTTGTTCCGAGTGCATTTTGCCCTATCTTTCTCTCATAACAGGGAAAATGTTTATTTGTTTTTCGAATTTGTTAAAATGTTGTTTATTTGTTATTATTGTGATTTTTATTCTTATTTATATGTGACACTTTATATTGGTGTGCTGAGATTTGTCATACATTGTAATTGCTTCGTGTGTACCAGTACCGAACAATTCCCATCAGGAGAACAGAACAAAGTGGTATTGTTGGAATCTGCCCACATTCAAAACCTAGTCAACTAAGTAGAAACTCAATGTCAATTATTTGCTGATACTTTCAACTCAAACGTGTTACACTTTCGAGTGAAACACCCGTTCCATGAAATGAATTTTCTGAGTCGGATCCCTGTTTTATACGTAGATTCTTTAATAACCTATTGTAGGTGCATAATTTGTCATTAAAAAATGCAAAATGTGAGGTAACCACGAAGCTGTGTACACGGTAGCTTTAAATGGCGGACGACGATGGTGATGGGACTTTGGGATCAGTCTCCGCCCTCTAAGCTCACTGGATTATTTATTTTGGAATCCGATAAATCAATTATTATTGGATACTTTGTAAGTAAACCGGTTTTATATATTTCAGTCGATGCCTGTTATATGTTGGTTTGTATGATTTGTGATCTTCCGAAATTCAGCGATAACTGCGTATTTAAGAGTTAGAAACCTGAGCTAAACAAAAACGTTTGCTTCAGGAGCAAAAAATGTCTTATCACTTTGTAGACCACTGCATTTATAATGCTAAAAATTAAACATTATTTTTTATAAAGATAAATGTTTGGGCCGAATGAAATAACTTTGCTGTAATATTGCTTTATTCTGATCAGCTTTACTGTAGGTATAAGGGGTCGAATATATTTGTACAAATTCATGTATAGTTGTTATCACATGAACTTTCTATCGTGTATTATACAATATTTATTTATTTATCTAAGTAGGACTCAATTGGCGTTAAGCTTTGATTTATTCTTGTTTCGAATGAATCAATTCTTTTGGGGGTGAAGTTATAATATTAAATCTTAATGTTTTAAGTTTGACGTGTAATTAGTTCCCGTCGTAGGATATTTTATTAGCCGCTGCTTGTTGTATAATCTATTTCGAAGGAATTGGTTCAACGACGAATTCGATTATTTATAATGGTCAGTCAGTTAGTAGTAAAGCCATTTTCGAGTCAAGTCACTAGTGCTCAAATATTAGGCTATTTTCGTTACATATTAGCGTAAGTTCAGGTTGAACATTTCACTGATTAGATCGACATTTAAAAACGTAAGCTATTTATTTTCCGAGTAAAGAGGGTTTTTTACAATGCTTGTATTTTATTTCACAATCCCTCCATCCTTATGAGCCGCAGATTGAATCTGTCAATGTCATTCGAAGCCAAGCCATGCATCACCTTTTGAGGCTACAAGATCATATAAATGAGGATGTCGTTAAGATTCTCAAAACGGAGGATCTGCTTAGAAGACTGAAGAGAACCAAGCAACACAATTTAATTCACTTAGTGTGAGCATCATAAAGTGCAAATATCAGGGCAATAAGGACTAAGTGATGTATCTTAGATTTCTTAATGAACGCCAACAACATATTAGAATAATTTTGCTTATAAGTTTATAACTTGGCGCAATAAAACAAATTAAACAAAATATAATTCAGTGATATTCATCGACAAAGCTACGAACAGCAGTTGAGATTAAAATAGAAACTTAGGTGTCCTTCCGTTTCTGAAAGTGGTCGTTGGGTACTCGGCTACGTACCCATCTTACTACTCTTAGTGCTTACATTTATAAATATGGAACTCATTTTAATTGTTTACCTTCATTTTATAACGTTATCTCCACGTAGGTAACTTTCTTTAAACCAGGATTCTGTCTATAATATTTACCTACTTCCGCTGATTGCTAGGAAAAAATAGTGTTACTATTTGAGCTTTGTAACACTAGAATTAGGTACCTTTTTTTAAATGGAAACGGTGAAGAGTAAAAACTTGAAACAAAGGGCTAAACAACATCAATATCAGTAATCAAATAATAAACAGATGAAAATAGCGAAGGTATGAAGATTAATCACTATTAACCCCTCCATTCACCCCTTCCATAATCACATTTTAGTAATCTGAAACACTTTTCAAAACTGGATTAATGTTCTTAATCGAACAAAAGGGGTGGCATAAAACGTTTGGAACGATTGACGTTACCTTCCTGCGGGCAAAAGCAAAATTTCCTAGGATTGCTGCATCACTAGACTAAAATAGGGACCGAAAAAATGAAAACCATTAAAATCGGATTTATCACACACATACACACTAGCAGACACACACCAATCGTTGAAGCATTCTGATATGCATGCTCCATGATAAAAAAATTAAAGCCAACAGATTTGGGGCATCACATTTATTCCAATGAATTTTCTAGAGAGTGACGAAGCCGTACTTCATTCTTCACTGCTCAAAGATGTCCGAAAAGTTATCAATAGCATTGGATTTGTGGCAAACCGAAGCAAGCATTCAAGCATTGGTGTTCTACTCTTTCTTAGCAGTCGACGTAAGTATAGTAAGCAGAATTTCATAGATGAGACTTGTCTTTCGAGCAGTGGAGGATTTTTATTATTCGGTAAATCCAGTTCTTCAAAATTAAATACAAATCTTCCCTTCGGTATGATTTTGATTGCAAAGTCAAATCATGGACTAGTAGTACCTAGAAGAAAATTATTGTTTATCAATGTTGTCGATTGAGAATGGGTTAGTGTTGGATAAATGGCAAGTAATAGCCATGAAGGGATCATATCAAATTTTGCGAAGGGTTGGAAGGGAATGATACACAGTAGCATGTAATCAGGGACGCTTCGATTTTCTCAATTACCAGCTCAGGCTGTATAGGGTAATTAACTGAAGAGGTCAGGGGTTCCATATGTAGGGGCAGACGTTTGAGAGGCATGAAAAAAGTAAGAGACAATTAATTGGAAGAACGAGTGATTAATAGGAAGGAAGAGTGGTTACTAGAGCTTGTGGACGTTTCAATTATCCCAATAATAAGGGGTTTTTAAGTCAAAGGTAGAAAAAAATGGATTGGTCTATTGTGGATGAAAATTCTATGACGCAGTTCTTATGTAATCGGCTTCGGAGGTTGGTTTTCTTGAGTAATGACACTGGTTAGCATTATTTTTCTAGCCTACTACCAACAAAGTTCAAAGTGGACCGTTTAAAGACTTGGACGACCCGAAGCCGCTGCGAATTACAGTATTAGTTTCAGCTGTAGGTTGTCACTTGCATCACTGACACTTTGAAGAACCCACACAAAGGTACTTAGCTAATCCGTGTCAACAGTTAGAGATATTTTTTAACGTCTCGTTAGAATACTAATCTTGTCCCGATAATTTCTCCCACAAATTTATGAACCTTTGTAATCGACCAAGAAAGGACAAGTTTCGGCTCTCCCCCACGGAATGTGTTGGTTTGCGAATCAAGATGTATAGTTCCAAAAATCGAAAAAGTCTTCTATACGCTAATGGAAACGTTCACAAAATTGAGTTCAAAAATAATAAATCTTAACTTTTTCAAAGTGATCCATTTGGAACTTTTGATTTATTATTCAATAATAAACCATTGTAATCGCTCTGGAAAAAAATTGCTAACCCCCCCTTAAAACTTCATGGTTTACGTTTCAAAGGGTGTAGAATCCGAATCTGCAATAAAAAATTTTCCGTCCGTCCGCCGTACGTCGTACGCACGATATCTCCAAAATGGCTGGAGCAAAAAATCTGAAATTTTCAGGAAAAATCCATCTTGGCCCGACGACGCCCCAATTCTTGAGCCAGCTCTCTCACTCAATTTAAAGTGCCCTTTAAGGGCTGTCAAGGTTTTGTATTGCAGATTCGGATCCTACACCCTTTGAAACGTAAACCATGAAATTTTTAGGGGGGTTAGATTTTTTTTTCCAGAGCGATTACAATGGTTTATTATTGAATAATAAACCAATACGCATTCAAGCAAAAATTCTGAATATTCTAATTGTCGAGAAAGTTTTTGTTTTAGCCATCACACAACTATCTTTTACAAATTGGAAAACGAAATGGTATTACAAAAAGTTAACGGTTATGTGGATACTTTTCTGATATCCAGCAGAAATTTTAAATAGAGCCTTTGGGGCTGTTAGAATAAAATGACAAGGTACGGAAGCTAACTGATCTATCTGGTCTCTGAGGATAGTTCTTTTCCTAATCAACATACAGAGCTGGGAATGGCACGTTTTTGAGTTATTAACAATAATTTACAGTGCAGGACACAGACAGCTATGGGACTCCTGGATATTACTTCTTTTCTAATGGACTTATGTTGCTGAAATATAACTGGGGCTCTTTTTGAAGCATTTAGTTTACCATTACAAGATATGGAGGCGTAGGGTGCTGAAGTCTGTATATCATAGACTGCGTTGCTAACAGCTAACCATAAACTAGTATATGTTATTTATCTAACAGATAAATGAACCATTGTCTGATTATTTGCGGAGTACATCGCATTATTTTTGACGTAGTCCATACATTTGCCCAGGGTTCCCCGGGAATAAGATGGCACCACAAACAAATTCTGGGAACGCGAAACCTCCACTCTTGGAGCGGAAGGACGTGGAAGGGCTGAACATGGGCTTGAACACACGAGGGATCTCGACCTTCTGGTACACTCTCGAATACTTCCACTCTACTGGGAAGCGGCACTGGCTGATGACGGCTTACATTGTGTTCCTCCACCTCGTCGGTTTCACCTACTGCTTGTTGGGATTCGCAGCCGTCTTCGTTATCGAGATGGATATCCAAAGAGGTTAACCGACTAAATCACTTCCGAAAAAGTTGTGAAAACCAACTTCCATAAGGGAAACGGTAGTTAATTTTAAAAAATTGTCTATTTCCACGAATGTACAGGGTGTTAACCTGAGTTTCTGCAACAGGCCAGGTACCGGTAGTATAACCAATTCGGTCAAAACAACCTGCGAAAATGATGCTTGGTGAATCCTGTGTTACAGCATGCACAGACTAATGCACTGATTTCCGAGCGTTGCAACGCGTAGGCGACCATCTAAAGACTAAACCGCACATCCCCTGACAATTTCATCAAACTCGGATGAAAACTATAGGAATCAGGCTTGTTTCAAGGATCTGCGGACAGAAAAACACAAGAAACGAAAGTTGTTCAGAATGTTCTGAAACTCTAAATGCGAATGGAAATTTTGACTGTGGTGTAGAACAATTTCATCTCCCGAAAAGAAAAAGCTTCAGCTATTCCCCTTAATTGACTCGGAAGCAAAAGTTGTCCCAAGTACAGCAAAACGATATTCACTTCAAACTACAGGCAGTTGTACAGGGATGTAGCCGTGAGTATACATTAGATTTCCCAACCAAAAACTGCAACAGACCGATAGTAGTTAACCGTTGAAAAATATCGTGTCTACTCATGGTGACTTAAAATATGCAGGTTGTAAAAGACCATTTTTTCACTTTTTAGAAATGTAACATTATCTGGCTAAAATCAAAATATCCACTCAAATTTTACATTTTAGGTTCTTCTGAACAATTTTCCTCTAGAGCCTTTTTGTCAGTCCGTGAGTCAGAGAATCCTTGTAACAAGTTCAATTTATAGTTTTCTTACGATTATAATGAAATTTGTGGAGAATTAGTAATTCTACATGTGCGGGATCGTCCAGTCGTCGAATCCAGCTTAACCTCGGAGGGTAGCTGAGTAATTTCAACTCGATCGTTTACCTTAAGGGTAGCGAATGAATTCAGTCAATAAGCACCCGCTGTATATTCTAGTTGGATCACTTATTACATTTCAATTATTTTCATTGTCATTATTGAAATTCAAATTCAAATTCAAAATGCATTTATTAATATTGATAATTTACAATGAGCATGACAAAATGCACATACGCCATGGTATCAAAACCGTCTGGCGGAGGCGGGCCATCGAAATAAGCATTAACACAAATCTGTGTTCTATATTTATATTGAACATATTCGATATACAAACAGATGACAGCGTTCATACACGACCACTTCACATGTTCACATAAGATTCTTAATTTTTATTTATTTATTTTTTGTTTTCTTTTTTAAATGTTTTGTTATTAATTTATTTTTGGTTGATTAATTTACATGCAGATTAATTGCATGCCCTCAATACAGTTTTTCAGCACAAGAAAGGAGGGTGCAGCATTAATTTAGTACAATTGATTAGTAAAGGACATTGGCAAAAATTATGCATACCTCTCTATTTTAGATACACTTCGCACTTTGCTCGGTAATAATATTAAATGGTAAATTATTTTGTTGTGATTTATTTCCATTTAGGTGTAGAAGCGACTAATGGAAATGTATCGACCTGGCTCAAAACCTTTCTGCAAATTTTAATTAAGTGTTCCAAAACATAAAAGTATATTTCATACATTTTATAATTTATTAATTATTTTACAACATTTATACTTATTTTATTTTATATTATTTTATAATAAATTACAAAAGTGCCAACAACCAACCCCCAGTACAAAATACAATTCACATTAATAATTATATTCCGTTACAAGTATCTTCCGATATGACCAAGCTGCCTTGAAATACTTGCAAAGGCCAGGCCAATTTTCACCATTTAGCACTGTAGGCACAGTACCCTCTTTCCTGGGAAGCGAGCCCTATAGCCAGCTAATATCGGGCATCTCCCTGTAAAATGGTGGGTATTTTCCTCGTCGTTCTTATAGCATAGTGAGCATTGTGAGCATTGATTCCTGTCTGTTTCCCATGGCATACAATTTGAATTCAATAGTTCAGCTCGGAGTTTTAAAATTATAACCTGATCACTAAAGCTTAAGCTAGAGTTAGTTACTGCAGCACCATGATCAAGTTGCTTATAAAAGCAAATTGTATTCAGCCCCCAGAATTCTATTTTTCATTTCATCAGTTAACAATTTTTTATATTCCCCTTTTATCAATTCAAGTTGATCATCGAAATCCGCTGCATTTGCAAAATTAAGGTTAATACCAAACTGATTAGCAAGTTTACTCCACCTCTCCACCCATCCCACACTCTTTTCTATACATTTTTCAGCTATCATTCGGGTCCATCTCTCCCTGGGTTGTCTCAGAACTTTACTCAAGAACCGGGCATTAAGTCTCATCGTATATAAAATTAGATACTCTGCCTCCAGCTCAATGTACAATATATAGTTTGGTTTATTTTTTGGGATACAGTATAAGTAGTTGGATCACTCATTACATTTCAATTATTTCCATTGTCATTATACAGGTACGAGGAAGTTATGTGCAACAACCAACTTTGCAAGTCTACATAAAAATCACCTATCTCAAATTACTCAAATCCATAGTTCGTGGAATCATTTTCAGTGACTGCCGCCTTGATGAACCCCATCTGCGGCCTCCAAACCGTCTTCAAATGTTGGACCTTCTCCTGGTCAACGGAAGAGTACCTCAACCTCTTCGTTCTGTTGAAGAGGAACTTCATGACCTGCGTTCCTCCAGAAAAGACGTTGGCCGCGAATGAAGTAACCACGAAGAACATCGGAGTCACTAACCAGTTCGTCAAATATGCGGTTCGTTGGAACTGCGCCACGCTCCTCATTGTCGTGTGCATGTCGTATATCAGGTCGGTGAAAACCAGACTTGTAGGTGGTAGGTGTTATTTGCAATGAAATTGATCCAACCTTACAGGATGTCACTTGAATGCATGCCTAGTAATCATAATATAGGATATAATTGTTTGGATGTATAAAAATGTTCGTATGCATAAAAACGCCGAAAAAAAAAGCGGAAAACAATTAGTATGACAGCTTCATTCGTTATACTCCTATTTACAAAGTCGTAGTTGTTATCTAGTTACTTTAATATACTATGATAATACAATATGATATGAAATTAAAATGAATAAGGCATTCCACGTGAAAGTACGAACTAAAAAAACCTCTCCTAAAAATGACCAATTTCTTTCATGTTCCACCTCTAAACGACTTGATCCTTGTCGTAGAATAGCAGACCCCTCTGACGCTAGGGGCTGTCATGCGTAGGTTCAAATTGTACCGTACCAACTACCATTTTGGAATGTTCATTGAATTCTGAAGCCCTCACCCTTCTATTTAAAAAATGTGTATAAAAAGTGAATTTTACGTGAAATTGACTGCTCTTTCTGGTGGTTTGGTTAAACTTGGGATAAAATTAGCTAATGGACTCAAACAATAATTGTTTTCAATCATTATTTTCAACTATCAATTATATTTTCAAGGTGGTTTTTCTTAAACTTTTGCGATTCGCACCCTTTTTAAAAAGCTGAAATGTTTCAATTTAGGTGTGTTACGATCGACTAAAAGAAATGGGATTCGAAGTATTATGGACTGTGTTGTCAAAAGTATCTTTATAAACCTCGTTTTTGACCAAAAAACTACTTTGTGATATTGCTGTTACAACCGATTTTTTCGCAGGAAACGGAAGAGGGAGCGTTTTCTTTTAAATCATAAAATTTATATTAGATTCTCAATTCCCAATCAACATTAAACTTTCAGACTTTGTACGTTACATTTCAATTAGCTAGCCAACACGAACCGCTCAGCATTTTGGCGGATAGCCCTTCAGATGTTGGAAGGAAGGTATAATAGCTGTTTGTCCTCTACGGCAAGAAGTCTCTTTCATAAAGTCTCAAAATCTTTTTCGTCAAATGTTTCTTTTCCCAATCGTAAAACTGATACGGCGTTCGGATATTCATTCCATCGGAACAGTGGAGGCTTCCAGGTGTGGACTCGCTTCCAATTTCCGCTCATCCATCCACAAGGCAAATATACACACACACAAATGATTACTCGGATCACCAGCCCGGTAAATAGATCACAGTAAATAATGTTAAGAAAGAAGAGAGTTAGATGCCTTAAGATACTAGGATGGCTGCGATTTCTTGAGGTTGTGATGGATATGGTTAGTAGGCCCCTTCCCGATTTAAGGATCCGTCGCCTTGGGAGACGAATCAGACGCCTTCAAGCGTCAGGGCCATCCTCTGAGCGTGGCGGGCATTACCCACTCAGCTCAATGGTACCATACCTTGAGGCAACTATACCATATCCAACACCTCACAAGGTATATGTTACGAACTGAGTTTATAGTGAAATTGGAAAAGTTCATGAACAATAAGAATTTGGAATTTAGATATAGGAAAAGGTTGGCGTGAGATGAAAGAGAGGGAGAAGGTTGTACTACTGGAGCCGGAATACTTTATACGAAGAAACCCGTAGCAACAGTAGCATGAATAATATTAACCCGGTAAGTAGGTAATAAAACAACCGTGAGTTAATATTTGGAGATATTAAGAACCCGGTAAGTAATTAAACAACCGTGAGTTCCTGATCGGTGGGGTGTATTGAGAACGCGGTAAGTAATGAAACAACCGTGGGTTCCCAATTGGTTAGGTAGGAGTGTTCTTGGTCCGGAAACTTTTGCAAGCTCCCGTGGGCAAGAAAGAAAGATATTCTCCAGCCGGTAAGTAATGAAACAACCGTGACTTTTGAATATCTTGGGTAAGGAAAGAGAGAGTTGTTGGGAAAGTTTGTAGGTTTGACGAGAGACGTGAACACATTAAATGAGTGTGAAAGACTAGAGAACCAAGCCTGCGGCGCAAGGCCTCTTATTGACGTCATGTCGCCTGACCGCAACAGTCGTTTGGAAAGGCGTCGCTTGTTTGGGAAGGCGTCGCTTCCGCACGCTTGGTTTCCGAGCTCGTTTATTCGGTTACAATATGTACATATCGTGGGGTTCCGAGTAAAAGTGACCAAGTAACATTTGCAAAATTTTACAGGGGAGCGATCTGAAGTTTCACCTATTTTCTTCTTACGAACACTGGTTGTGTGATGTCTCATCCGACTATGTTTAGATTTTTCTTTATCCTGTAGGTAGTTAGCTAGTGCCCTCCTCTCATATCGTGCTTCAAAATTCACTTCAGATTAAATAAGAGCTGTTTATTCGGAAAACTCTATTTGATCATTTCTACCTGCCTGGAGTTCCAAGCTTTACTCATTTGGTCGATTCAATTCTTCGAAAATCAGTCGCATAGTTACATGAAATTAAGGGATTGAATAGTTTTTTCGTTAATTTATCGTGTTGCCAAGCATCTAATAACAATGAAACACCTATTCCTGTTAGAAAAGGTTATCCATTACCTATCACTGTAATTGGTCATTTTCACCTGCCCACTATGCAATCTCACAAATCTTACACAGTAAAAGTGATCAAATGGCAATTGATAACATTTACATGCCCAGCGAGAGTACATTTATAATCCATCTCGTGTTTTGTGGTTGAGTTCAAATGCCATTTGGTCACATAAAACTCTTTGGGTCAGGCAGGTAAAATTTATTTTCAAGTATTTCTTGCACATCAGTTTGAAGATAACGTTCTTAGCAACAACACACAGTAGACAACGTTCCTTAGTACCGGAATGACAAAAAAAAGCTCATTTTGAAAAAAATGTTACTTGGTCACTTTTACCCGGAACCCCACGATATGTTGGATTCACAACAGTATATTTAATATCCAGAGGTGTAAGTTTGAATGTAGGTGGGACCTAACAATTTCATACGGGGTTTTCATAAGGATTTTATGAAGTTTTTAGAAATATCTCTCCGCTTATTTCCTGAGAAAAACATTTCGTGAAACAGCAATATTACAAAAAAAAAACAAGGTTTTTCTGGTCAAAAACGAGGTTTTAAAAGATATTTTTTATTGTACAGTCTCAACGACTTCGAATCCCATATTTCTCTTTAAGGGGAACGTAGCACGAGTCAATGGAAACAGATTGAACCAAAAACCAAGTCAAAATAATAAAGTTTTGAAAAAAAAATTTAAAAAATAGTTTTTGAGTTCTTTGCATGAAGAATGGACCGATTATGTAATGCAAATTATTTCTCTAATCCTCATCAGAATCCTGACAATGTAGGTACTTATGAAATCGTAGGTTGCCACATTCAACTAATCACGATTGTACTTCGTCATTTGAATTAGTGTGGTGAATATTCAATGAATATGCCATTCGTACACCTAAAACTAAATTTTCTTCCTTTACCAAAGGGATGTACTGTGGAAATCTAAACATTTCAAGTTTTCATCAGGATGATAAATCGCGTGTAGTTGAAGTAAACGTTTTCCTACGATATGCTGTTTCTCAAAATATTGACATTTTATTCTGACAGCAGCTTTAGATGTAGAAGTAAAAAAAGAGCATTAGGGTTGATTAGAATATTCATGCCATCGAAATGTTGAATATTGGTTCATTCCAGATTTTATACCAGATTTAAAACTAAAATTTACCAAATACCGACCCTTTGTACGTAAAGGATGTCCCTTATATTTCTCTTCGACCATAAAACCACGTCACAATAACTATTCCTCAGGACTCAAACAGTTCGGGAGTTCTTTCACATCGAGATGTCGCCAAAGGTGCCGTACAAGATATGCGACAACGAGTATCCGTTTGAATGGTACACCAGCCCCATGTTCGAGGTCGTCTGGTGTTACGAGCAGGTTGCCGTCGTTTTGGCCATAATGACGTCCAGCGCGTACCAGGTAATACTCCTCTTCCTTGTGATGGCTCTCGTGGGTCACCTCAGAGTACTCGGCTTCGTCATGGAGACCATGAAGGGCTCAGACTTCACCGGCGGTGCCTTTCAAAGAATGGACGAATCGGCGAAAGCCAAATCCTACAAGCAGTTGATCAGGTGCATCAAAGATCATCAGAAAATCAACCGGTGAGTAAAACGGTGATATAAATCTATTGCTATTCGTCGAGCATATTCATTATTCCAACGTGAAGTCCCAATGAAGGAAACATGAACTGATTGTATAAAATTGAAGACAATTTAATTTCTCCATGATTTCTTCCGGGTCCTAGCGCTGTCGCCAAATGCGTACCAAATACTCTTAGGTATATTCAGTTATAACCATGCAACGCGATGCGAATTTTGGACTCAGTGTTCAAAAAATAATGATTTTCCCATGATCTAATCCCACCCCCCGCTACCCCTTCATCATCGGCTTGCATTCAAAAAACGCTGCAAATTCTTTCACTGGGGTTTATTATTCAATGATTCATGATTTGAATTTCTATTAAGCTTTGGAGCGTGCGTGTTTCACAGGAGATAGAGCGATTATTGAATTTCAGGAGGCACACAAATATTATCAACTGATCAATCCAAATAGGTATTTTGGTTGAGAACAGATTCACGTGCTGTATGCATACCTCCTGAAATTCAATAATCGCTCTTTCCCCAGTGAAAGAATTCGCAGCGTTTTTCAAGAGCGATGACAATGGAAAAATATTCTATTTGAAAATTTTAAATTATGTGAGCCGGAGCATGCATATCAGAATGCTTCAACCCGTTTATCGGCTATAAACCTTTTTAGGAGTTCACTCCAGTACCCACATTCACTACATCACTAAGTTACTGCGATCCAAAAAAAAAAAAAAAAAAAAAAAAAAAAAAAAAAAAAAAAAAAAAAACTGTTGTTTTTGTTTTGATCGCAGTAACCTAGTGATGTAGTGAATGTGGACGCAAATGTTGGCACCATAAATCGGGAACGGTTTGAGCTACGGACCTGGGGAGGGGCTTATTCGATTCCTCATGGAAAGTTCTTCAAAAAAAGTCCAAATTTAGGCCGCCTTGACTTTTTTTGAGGTTTTTAGGGAGTTTACAAAACTTTGACAACCCTTAAAGGGCACTTTAAATTAAGTGAGAGAGCTGGCTCAAGAATTGGGGCGTTGTCGGACCAACATGGATTTTTCCTGAAAATTTCAGATTTTTTGCTCCAGCCGTTTGGGAGAAATCGTGCGTACGGCGGACGGACGGAAAAATTGTAATTTCAGATTTGGTTTGTACACCCTTTGAAACGTAAGCCGTGAAATTTTCAGGGGGGGTTAAATTTTTTTTCAAGAGCGATTACATTGGTTTATTATTGAATAATAAACCAAAACAGATAGACAAAAGAAGATAACCGGATGGAAATTTTAGCACCTCGTTCGTGTGTGAAATTGATACTTGTAAACTCATACATCTAGGCACTCACACCTACATGAACAAATCTATGATTATTTAGATGGATTTGTATTTGAAATGATATGTCACGGATTTAGCTTTGGTCATTTTTCTCATTTTTTCCATCAATTTTGAAACACAATACCTCTTTATATTCAAGAAACCTTTGACGACTCTGCCAAACTGAAATGGGTTTCCAAAAAGTGATGAATATTCATCGAACAATATTTAATTCAACTCATAATTTGATATTGACGAATTTTTCATACCATGATCTGTTTGTTTCTTTAGTGCAGGAGACCTATTGGCAGAGAGGTACAACACATTTTTGACATTTCATCTTGGAACTGCCATCATAGTAGGAATCATCGCAATTTTCAATGTACGTCCACAATCCACTGTTAACAATATTTCTGGCAATAGAATGTGTAAAGTTAGTTATACCACAAATAGCACATTTCAAAAAAATAGTAAACATGTGATAATGATTTGGACAAAGTCATTTTTAAAGTATCAATCATCATCTTTAAAGTACAATTTATCGATCACAATGCTAGGAGCGCAATATTATTCTAAAAGCTCATAGTCGGTCAAATAGATTCTTTTGTTAGTTCCTTGAATAAACTATTTGGTAACTTTTTATGATTTAATGGGTGTTTGTGGTTTGCCTACTCGTTTTGCTCGATGGGTACCAGTCCCAAAACCCCCGAAACAGTATTAAATAATAATACACATAAAATAATGAGCTTGCTGTACCCTTAGGAGAAGGAAATAGCCTATATAAAATAGTAAACGCCAAATGAGCCTGTTTAACGTTGACTGGCTTCAAAATGTAAAAGGTCACAAAAAGTCTTCCTTTATTCAAATATCTACTGTTTTGTAATTTGGTTTGTTATTCCTTCAATTACACACCTATGTTTTAGTATGCCTCCCCTCCTCCCCACAGTTATTTCCCCTAAAACTTCACTTTACGTTCCAGGGTGAGCAGAATCGAAATAATAAAATGCACTTCCGTTTTCCATTGTTCGTTGCCCGCCGTTCTGACTTGTTCAGAACGCTTCTTGAATGGTTACTTGCATGTAATCCATATTCATCCATATAAATATGATATTAAATAATGAATTTAATCAATTTGAGTAACCAAATGTATCGACAGAAAGACTTATGCTTACCCGATTCTAAACAATTAAATGAGTTGAAATTACGATTACGATTTGATTGGCTTATTACCTGGAGGATCGGAAGTGCAAAATATATAATTTGTAAAATAATGCAATAATGAAGACTAGAAAAGTAGTGAGTAAACGCTACAAAAGTAAAAATGAGTTGGTAATGTGTTTGATTGAGGAACAGAGAACTCAACTGTTTGATGAAGCACCCGATCAAGACACTGGGAAAAGACATCAGGACGTCATTCATTGGATAGAGAGTGAGAAAGTGTGGATAAACCGAAGAATGTGACTAAAAAGATGTCCATCTTCTTCTTCTTAGTTCCTTTCACTCCTGGGGGAGCATAGGGCCTGGCCTTGGTTTCTTTAATTGCTGTAAGTTTCAGGTATGCGGGTAATTAGCCCACGGTACCCTAGAATGGTTCAGTGGGGGATGCCCTTCTTATAGGACCTCCGAACAGGCCCTCCCTGCTGTTTCAGCAGCTTAGGTGTTATATCATGCCTACTTCCTGGGATGGCTAAAGATGCCCCCCAGGTTACAGCAAGGTTACCTCCTCCTTTATCCTGGCTTGGGACAGCCTATGAGATAGCCAACCAGAGGCTGGGTTTTTCCATAGGCGGAGTTAAAAAGATGCCCATGCCAATCACCAAAACCTTAACATATTGGTACTGAAATCCAAGCCGGATCTCCTCCAATTCCAGAATCAATGGGGAAATCTTGGTTTTTCCAATTTTATGGTGCTTTCTGTTTGTTTCTCTCTGAAATCCTTAGAGACGACGTTGTCGGCCGGTCTGACGCCGTCGGCGGATGGTCAGATGAAACTCCCTGCCGAGACCAGCGGTGTTGGCAAGCCGGCTTCACTTCCACTTTTCCTGCCGCACATCGTTTCGATCCAAAGGGTCAAAAATACAAGAAGGAGTGCTCCAAATGCCAATTCCGCATTTTCCCGAACTCAGCGTGGTCGATTTAGTAGGGAATGATACCTACCGTAATTTTCTCTAAAGGAGGCCTGTTAGTGTCCAATAATTTCCATCAGCCAGTCAGTGATGAATTCAACCATGCAGCTATACATATAGTGTCTGAACAGACATTTGTACATACATGGAACTTCTTCATTGAATTTCTGAAGGCTAAAATCTGGAGGTGAATTTTAGATGTTAACCACTCCAAATCAAACGCTTTTGAGTAATATTTTTCATTATAGGTAATTTCTTAAATACTCTGGAGAGCATTCCAAAATACTGTCAAATAATTACATACATACTCTTTTCGATATTCGAAATTTGTTTGATACCTTATTTACTACTTTATTAAGTTATATAATTACGAAATTTTAATCTTAACTTGCATAATTCTGTCATTGAACCTTATTTTGAAGCACCTATTCGTTCTCAGAATCTATTCACTTTGGACTTAAGCTGAATGTTCAACTTTTAGAGCACCGTCGCAACTGAAATGGCTGAAAAGATCAAATTCGCCATCATGTGCGTCTATGGCTTGTTAGAAGTAGCCATTTACTGTGTGTGTGGGCAACTCCTAGAAAATGCCGTAAGTTTGAAAGCTGGATCTTCAATTTATTCCACTAACTAAATCATTCCATGTCTTGTCATCAATATATCTTTTAAACACCAAGTAAGTTGGTAACTTTGTAAAATTTATATTTGTATGTTGAGGTACCAATGCGGTTTCAGGGAGGGTTTGAGGTGAATTATACGATTACCTCCTATGAGATCGTTGAACCTTTCCCTTCTATTATAACAACCAAACTGTCTGGGATCACAGAACCTTCCGAGAAAAAAAGTTTGGGGAATGAATTATGAATGCATGGAGGGCCTCATAAATGTTATCGTTCAGTTGTGGTGTCTGAATTCCATTAGAAACGTACGACAACGAGGATGAGAAGTTAGGTACCGATAATCATTATTCGGGAACTGATGAGGCATGCAACTAGGATTGTATTACATTGTAAATGTACCTATTTATCAATCTCCATCTTTTCATTTTCCCTGTAATTATTTTAGTTAACCGTAATATCATTTCTTTTATAGCTATCTATAAATATTTTTTCCTCGAAGTCAGTGTTATAACTGATCACCAAGGGTACCCACAGGGGGGGTCCCAAAAAATTGTTGGGGGTAAAGTTGATTGAAACAGTGTTTAACGTGACAACATTCAAAAATGTATTACGTCACTAGATAGAACGCAAATAATAATGAACATGTTAATTAATTTAAATATTGATTTTTCTATCTGAAAATGTATCAATGACGATGACAGTGCTCGAATATTATTTTACATTTTTGTTTGGGGGGGGGGGGAACTTACATGGAGGGGGGGGGCTGGTTCTAAGTTGGGGGGGGGGGGGCACCCCTGTGATCACTATTAAAAATGCGAAACTTGATGAAAAATGTGGACTATAATATTGTCCATACAGGAGCGATCCCGGACCGCAGGGACGAAAACCCCTTCCCCGCCATCAGAAGGCAACACCGCATAGGACCCTTTAACACAGCCGACTATCCCTCTTTAGCAGCCCTTTTCAATCTTCCCCTCTTAACGCAAGACGTTTTAGTTGTTTTTGTTGGAAAATGTAATTTTTTGTGAGATTCAAAATGTTCTCGTCGTTCTGAGGAAAACAAGTCTAAATTTCATATTAATCGGTTCAGGAACACCTTATCAAACAAGTGTGTGGCCGTGTTGCAAAAGTGTAATAAATTGCAAAAAACGCTGCAAATTTGATTACACATGGGTTTATTATTCTTGTGTGGAACCTAATTACACTTCAACACATGTTTCTTTGATCCAACCCAGTCAGATGGGATGGGGCTCGAAAAGGTACGGAAATAATGTCATTTGCACCATTTTACCCCATGAAAATGGATTTCCTCGCTCTGGGTCAATCGCACAGGTTTGGGAATTTTTACTCACAATGATGACATCAAATAACCAATAGTAGGTAAATGACACATGAGTTTGACGAAAACCTCCATTGGGTATTTTTTCCTACATAACGTCTAGGTATGTTTTTCCAGTTCAAATTTATACTCGTTGTTTCCCTTTTTTCATGTACATCACGATTCTGGTGATGGCATGATCGAATTAACTATCAGATCATATTTGGATTGCATAAGACGCGTACCGTACCATAATTAGGGTCCGATGCGAGCCATCAGGCCACTACCTGTAGGCTCGTATTTGGGCGGCGATGCCAGACCCAGAGGTCTTCAGATAACCGCAGGGTCGCTCCTACTTGGGCAAGAGTATAATTATGTATCTTGATCTGGGAAAACGTCAAAGCAATAAAACGAAAACGTATGTCATTTCTGCGACATACAAAAGAAGCTGTTTGAAGTTGAGTGAGCTAGATACTGGCGGCTAGTTACTGATGAAAGTTTTTTGTAAATCCGCGTGTATGCTTTTCTAAGCCCACTGCTGAAGTCCTTTTAAGGAAATACTAATGGGTTGTCTGATTTATAAGTAAACGTCATTTTCAGAGCGAAGATGTCTTGCGGCAGGTGTACAGCTGCGAGTGGGAGGAAATGGACCCGAAGTTTCGAAGAGCCGCTCAGATGATGATGGTGAGAGCCAACAAACCCATTTGCCTCCAAGCTGGGCGCTTGTATCGAGTCAACCTCGAAACCCTAGGAGCAGTACGTGCAACCTTTTTCATAATAATAATAATATGTACTACCGGCATTAGCTATAAGTCTAATTACGTATCGATTAGAGTAAGTCCTTACGTAGTGAAATTTCGTGTTTAGTATCCGCTGCATACAAATTGAAGACCATTGATGCCTTTGTCTTTCTGCATTTACTCGTAAATTGCAATTCGTTGCCTCTTCGGAGATCCGATAATTGATCGATTTGAATTACTCTTATCGAAAATGAAGGCTACTTTTTTCCACCACCATTTCTTTGGAACTTGTTTGAAGAAAGGGATGAGGTATACCTCTTAATTGATGTGGGTCCGTTAGAATTAACTTAATTTCAAGCTTTTAAAGATTCTGAGGAAGTTTATAAAAAATTTATGAACGCCATGAACTAATCTCGTTTCCTGGATTTATGGAGCACCTATGTCATGATTCCTTGAACTGACAATTTCAAGAAATCAAGAATTTCCAAATTTGAGCAGCAGGAAGAAGCATGTTCACTCCCGTGGGATCAAAACGCATTTACCCCGGATCGCATACGGTTCTCGTTTACTTCCAAAACTTTACTTCCCACTTCACAAATGCAAGACAGTCTTTGCGGCGGAATTTAACAAGCTGAAGATTGGTTAAAAAGTTGGGGTCGTACACGCAGGGGAGTCGGCAAGAATATGAAAGTAGCTAAACATAAAGGCCGTTCCACACGCTAAGTTTTGCACAACGTTTTGTCTCCGCAGACAAAACATTGTTAGTGGACCGGAAAACTGTGCGTTTTTGAGTCAGTCAGACTGCACTGTTGCAGCGATAACTAAGCTCGTGATGTCTGAAAACCGTGACCTGTACAGACATGTCGTTGCATGTAGATACTGTTCCTCAGTTTCTTCTAATCATCCGACCATGGCATATCTTCGGCAATGTTCTCGCGAGTTTTTGACTAATTTTATTTCACATTAAGAACGTTCTCCTTGCATTTGGCTAGTTGAATCCAAAAACCATTTAGAAGCTTCTAAGAGCCATTTCCGTGACCATTTTGAACTGAGTTTGATCGTCAATCACCCTCGCTATCCCCTTTTCTACTGGAAATTCGAAACTTTCGAGATTTATTGCACAGCTAGACTAAAATTTTGGTGAAACCCAAAATCCTGTAAAAATTAATGAAATCAGGTGGAAATAGTTGATAAGTAATAATTGGTCACTATTAGAACTTCCTTCACCTCTATCGTGATAGAAAATATTTTTAAATATGTAACAAAAAAAAGCCAAGAACCGGTTGAGGATTCTTGCTTGAACAGCCAAAAGAGGATTAGCTATTACCCTTTCCATCCTCCCTCTGTAAGAAAAATGTAGATGTCCAAAGTTTGTTCTCAACTAGAATGGAATTTTGATAACAAATCATGAAAATCTGTTGAGCATTATATCCTGACTAGCGTCGACAAAACGAAGTTTTGGATACTAGGTAGGGTAGTTTCGAATACTAATCCAATTAATATATTCCATAATAGAATTCGAAACGTATTAGGTTTTTTTTTTGCACAACCACAGTAAAATCGGGACAGCACAAAATGATCACGAAAACCGGTTGACAATTTCCAGCTGGGCAACGTCGACAAAAATTGTCATACAGACATACACCTACTGGTTTTTCACGGGTTTGGTTTTGGAACTGTCTGAAACGGATTTGTATTAAGCTATTTTTTTCTTTCATGTTTGAGTTGACTAACACCCCCCGCGACTGAATTCTGATGGGCATCCCTTGCTTGAGATGGGTGTCCTAAAAAATCACTAAACAGGTTCCTTTTCCAAATGTGGCCACAGTTCGAAAGGAACTTTTCGCACAAATTTAAACGAATATTTTTCAGATACATATTTTTTCAATGAAAGCGTATTAGTTAATTTTTTTGGAGTTCCTCACGCCCAATTCATACACATATTTCAACTTTCTTGTTAGGGCTACCTTTTTAAAAATTGCGGGGAAATTAGGTTCTTTCGACGGCAAGAAGCTGTGGAAGTAAAAGAACCTCCCCACTAATTCGGAAACTCCCGCGGCAAATGGGAGAGGCAAATCATAGTTTGCTGCCTTTGGATTCAGCTGACATGAATTTCAAGCAATAGGAAATTTCCCCAAATTCGATAAGAAGCCAATGAATGTTTCAAAAAACATTAGGGCTGAAAATTTGATGCTATGAGTCAGGATGTACCAACATGAATTTGCTATTGTGTGGAATCGTCTCAATTTAAAGTCATTGGAAACTGTTAAATTCGAGAAAGTTTAGAGGATTCGATTACAATATTCATTTTGAGACTCGAGCATAGCGTACTGAACTATCAAAACTTGCTTGCTGAGCCAGCAAGCAGTAGTACTGCTTGATAGTATTACTACTGTAATAAGTTATGCAAATGTAATAATAATATTTTTACTTTTTATCTTTTTTGTTTCATTTGTCGGTTCTCCATATTTTTGTTACAGATTCAACAGTTAGTGTACAGTTCTCTGACGATGTTAACTTCTATGGTACAGTAGTTCATAATCGTCAAATTAGCTCCTCAAATGGTAGGTAAGTATAGAAGCAAAATGTATCCAACAGTATAATTTTCTCCATTGGAGCAGTGAAGGTTGAGATCGCACGGCTATTAAAAAAACAGACCTTTCGTACACGTATTTACCTTTCGTAGGGATTGCAAAGTATGGATGCACCTATGACTAATCTTACAATGTTCAGCACAAAACTTAGATGGCAGCGATCTTAAACATAGATAATTTTCTGTTACAGGAATTAAAGTACTAGCGTAAAACAATTTTCATTTATTTATCGAATCCCTGATAATGAAGCAAAATTTGCTTCATTCATAATTTATGAATCCAGGTGTATGAATCCATTTTCGCTTCAGTAGCAGAAGCTAGGTTTTCACTTTCCGGAGATGCAAAATTTTCTCTTCAAAGTCAAAATTGGGGCTCGCATTACGGACCATTCGTGTCTGTCCGCAGATCCTTTCTACAAGCCTAATTGCTACAGTTTTCATCTGATTTTGGAGGAATTGAGTACAAAGGAATCCTGAAAAGGTGGGAGGAAAAGCGGGCTTCGGATTCGTGAACAGAAAACTCAACTTTCACACTCGATTCAAAGTCTACATCTAAGCTGAAAACATTCCTACAGTCGTGCTTGCTAGTTCCTCCCACTTATCGTGAAATTCTTGTCAGCATCATATTTTATAAATATAAGTATCTCGGTACAAAATAGAGATTTTTTTTTTTTTTTAATTTATTTCAATTACAATCAAGTCAGTTTCAACAACTTATTAGTAACTTATTTCTAGTATCATAATTTAATATGCAGTCCTCTTGTACATAACAGGAGTTCCTTTTGTTCTAATAATAATAATAGTTTGTTCGCACTTCACTCGCGATAAGTCTTTATACGTCAAGCGTCAGTTCGAACGGCTTTCTTCTTTTTAGTCTTCGAAATAGGTTGTCAATGTCTAGGAGATGGACGGCCTCTGCGTTGACGTGACCCTTTAGCCGTTCAGAGTGTTTAACGGCGAATTTCCGTATTGTGGCAGCGACACTCTCGATCTTCAAATCATTATGAAGGTTGTCGTTCCGAATGTACCAAGGTGCATCGACGATGTTCCTTAATACTTGGTTCTGGAATGTTTGTACAATCTTGATGTTGCTATTAGCAGTGCAGCCCCACAACTGCACACCATAGGTCCACACAGGTTTTAGGACCTGCTTGTACAACACAAGCTTATTTGACGTTCACAGCTGAGTGTCTGCCCGTAAGGCAGTACATTTTTCGATACCTAATATCAAGCTCCTTCCGCTTTTTCTTGACATGCTCTTTCCATTTCAATTTGGCATCAAGCGTCATCCCAAGGTACTTTGCTTGGTTAGAGTAAGGGATGGTCTTTCCGTCCAGTATGACAGGTATGTATTTAACCTTTTTATAGGTAAAGTCTACATGTATTGACTTTGCCTCGTTCATTTTAATTTTCCACTTCTTCGCCCATCCGTGGATTTTTACCAAAGATTTGTTGAGCTTAGAAACTGATTCAACAGTATCTTCTGCAACTGCCAATACTGCAGTGTCATCAGCAAATGTAGCTGTTGTATTTTGTTCTATTTCTGGTAAGTCAAATAGAGATGGGCAAAATATATCGATCTAAGAAAAGATCAATCTCTTTGTTCCGATTAAACGATTTTTGAATCGATCTGATGGAGGTCGATTTTTGTAGAAGATCGGTGTTTTCTCCTCGATCTCCGATTTCGATCTATACCGTTTTGCGCAAGACGACTGTTCTGGCGGCTGCGGCCCGTGCCCGTCCGCCACTTCAAAAACCCGTGTCAAATTTTTCAAAAAAATAGTAACTTCTTTATGTACATTTTTGAATTTCCTCTTCTGAACAACAATATTGCAATATTTAAGTAGAATTAAATAATCTTATTTTTGGTCTCCCTTCTCACATCACTCAGGGACAAAGGTATGGAGTGGGTCCGATCAACCGTTGAGCTGTTAGCAGGAAATTCTTACCGCCTTGTGTTTTAGTGGCGTTTTACTGAGCTCGTGTTCATTGTGTCCGCTTCAACCTAACCAGCGGATATGCCGTATTGTCGTTGATACCTAATCTTATTAGTATTTTCATTACAACTTATCGAATTATTGGAAAATGTAAATTCGTGAATGGTAAGATTGGTTTTTTAGGAATAAAATGCCGTATCGATTAGGTTTCTTAGTGCCATATTAGAGGAGAAATATTAGTTGAAAGTCGGAAGCGCATTTTCCCTTGCCACTCCATACCTTTGTTCCTCCCTGTCTCACTTGCCTGTAAAGGAAGAGTCTCTTACTGTTAATGAAATAAGTAAGAATCATATTTTAGTAAGGTACTTATAGCCAACAATAGTAACTACGGTACTATCCGTAGGGGGGAAATTCAGTTTAGATGAATCGATCTGACTAAAGGTCGATCTTTTACGTCCGATTAATCGATCTTGAGAATCGAAAATTTTCGATTAATCGATTTCCAGAGATCGATCTTTTTCTTCGAACTGCCCATCTTTTGTACAAAAGTAAAAAGGAAATCTATTTCCCAAATAAGCTCAAGGCAGTCGGTGTCATCGTTGAAAAGTTTGCAAAGGTATCAAGTACATGAGAGAGCAATGTAGATCGAGGCTGTCCAAGACCACAACGAGTCTTCACCGGTTCGCAAGCTGAATTTCAGGTTCTTCCAGCTAACCTAGTAGTATCTCACAAATCCCATCTATACCCTTTCATACTGGTCTTGATGTACCTATCTTGAATAAGGTACTCATACAATAAATCTCCACTTAAATGTAGGTTTGACCGTCTCACAAGAAAGTGACCGAAGCTGGAACGCAGGATAATTCTGCGGTATTTCTCTTCAGGTACAGGTAGCTCAAGGCGCCCGAAGCATTGTACCATAATACGTAATTTACTAGATTGAATAATAACAATAGATACCATTCTATTCCTCTCTCCAAAATTCGAAACACTAAAACACTCAAAACCAAATTCAGGAAACTTACTGTTTTAAAATTTGTTTAGTTTTCTAAATGTTCTCAAATTTTCTAGAAATTTTGCTGTTATTTGACCGGTACCTTCTTGTAACTGCGTGGTCTTCTGCGAAGCGGAAGGAAGGTGCAAGTCAAACAAACAATACTTTGAAATGTATTATAAAATATCTTTTTCATTAGAAACGATACACATATTTAAATATCTATTCATGAAGAAAGGTTCGTGAAATAGTATAGAACTTCATTCAATGATTGATTTCTGGGAAACAAAAAAAATACCAAACAGAACAAATAATAGACATTTCAGTTCGGGATTAATCAACAACTTTTTACAATGCGCAAGTACACACTACAGAAAAATAAGACTTAACATAAAACTTCCTATTCAAATAACTACGATAATAATATCAATTTTTAATAAAGTAGAGACGTTCAATGATAAATACAACGAGCTTCGAAGTTTTGTTAACAAAAATAATCCAGATAGTTTCCTACATACAACAATTTACAGAATCATAATACTCATAATTTCCTAATTAAGCGCTACGTAAAAATTCATGTTACAAATTTACGTTTTATTTAGGAATTAGGGTGGATTTGGTACTTAAAGTAAAGATAAAATTGATGATAATAAAGATTCCAAGGACGAGTTCAAATTTAATAATAAAAAAGTGACCCATAGTTATTGCGGGCTTACAACTGGATATGGACGGGATTCCGTAGGGTAACATTACAAAAGATCGGTTTGTTATGTATCTTTCAATTACTGACAGAGTGAACGACCAAGATGGCACACAGACAATCCATGTGGCAGTGAAAAGGAAAGGAAGAATTAGATTAATAGTTTAATTCTCATCTAAGTTTGATCCTGTGCGTTCGACGAATAAGAATTCAATAACATCTTTTATTTGATAGTTTGAATCAAAACTGATGTAAAGAATCGAAAAGTATCTAGATACGAATATATGTCGCAAATGGTTGAGCGTTTTGTTGGGATCTAACCATTAACAAACGGTTAAGCTGTTAATAACCTTAACAACAACTTCTTTACGCTTCAAACTAGTTTTGTGCTTTCAGAACCCATTCGAAACGAGCTCAAAAGAATGCGAGAGTTGAAAATATATGATTTGCAGAGAAGTGCCGACTAAAAGTAGATCCCTCAAAAATTGAGAACTGAACATGATCGTTAAGCACACTACTGGTTGTTCATCTGTTTATGAATGGACACGAATATGTTGGAGACACTTGGACACCTGGTGTAACCCATTACCATTTTGTAGACCATTTGAAAGACAAATATCATTGCCTCATCGAAACGGATTAATAAAATGAATCACCGAAATCGGGTAGTAAATGAAAGACACATGGTGTGTAGGAAACGGACGATATTCCGAATCCCAACATTTTTGACGAGGTTAAAGTTATACATGTCTTGAATTATTTCAAGTTTGCAGTTGGCGCTGTTGGATTATTGTGGAGCTGATTGCAAGTAATCTGTGACGTTGACGGAGATTTCGTGCTCGGACGTGGGCTGATGCGACTTCGGTTACATGATTACCTGCGAGAACAAAACTCTTCGTCAATATTCGAAGGATAAAATCTAAAAATATGTTATAATAAGGTTAACGAATGGAAATAATTTCACACTACAGGGACCGCTACGATCAGAGACTGCTGAATAGCTAAAAATCGATTCCTCTCTTCCTTTAGAAACATACCAAGAAAAATTAAGTTCAACTTGGCAGCATTTGAAATGGAATAATTTTGTGTTAAGCACGAAATCATAAGAAAATACCCTCTCAGTGTGATCGTTCGAGTGGAATTCGCAATTTGTAGTATCATATACGCGATTAGGCGATATAAAACGATTTAACATCGGCAAGTTTAATGTAAAACAGTTTTGATCCATTGGGACACTAAGGGCGGAATTCATGGTCTATTAGTGAAGTTCTGAGGCGCAGTGACTATTGACTATTTGCTTAAAAAAAAAAAAAAAAAAAAAAAAAACTCAAGACCCATCTAACAGATAAGGAGATATTCTGGAATCCGTAAAGGATTTAACATTAGTTGGGTATCAACAGGGACGTAACCAGCCCGTATTCCACCCGGGGCAATGAAATTTTTTTTTAATGTAATTTGGCTCTATTAATGCTAAAGTTTTATGTTTTCCCCTTCCAAATTAAACCAAAAGTTCCCCCCCAACTAATAAAACCCGATATCTCATTCCTTTGTCTCATACCATCTTAATATTACCAATGAACCAAAATATAGATATAATTAATTTGATTTATTTACAATGTATAAACTCTTTTACTAAAAGGAGGAAGGTTTGGTAAGTAAGTGCTCAATGTAAAATACCATAGGTATAATTTTTATTAAATTTAACAAACTAATAGATGATAAATACATTTTTGTACGAAATGGAAGCCCTAAACAAACTTTAAAATGAAAATTGTCGGGCTTTTTTTGTTGCAAATGTTTTAATGATACCATCAAAAGATAGTGCTGAAGCTATTTTGTGCTCTATTGATATGATGGCCAAGTTGCTTAGTCGTTGTTGTCCTGTCAAGTTCCTGATGTAGTTTTTTATTATCCTCAGTTTTCTAAAACTTCTTTCATTCGATGCTACACACACGGGTATTGTAAGATAAATTCTCAAAGCTGTGGTTATATTGGGATAGGCGTCATGGAGGCCGTTTTGGCAAATATAAACCAAAAGTTCGAATGGAGTAGACTCGCCTCGTCAACTACCCTGCATACGGCCGCTCAAGGCTAGTTCTCGCTTCGCGAAGTATACGTTTTCTATATCCTTTGTCCTTTCTTGTAGACCTATTGCATTCCTTATTTATATTATATTTAGTAAATATTTTCAAATTTACTCCAAACGGTCATAATATTTAAAAGAACTTGGTAAGTTGTCACTTTTTTTCCTATTTGGCGCCCCCCCCCCCCCCCCCCCAAGTTACGTCCCTGGGTATCACAACAAGATCAAGGTTAGGAGTTTTGTTTTGGGATAATCTACAAGTCAGGTTTTTGTCTCTCAAGACGGAAGTGGAAGAAAATAGTCACTTACCTATTGTCACATGCGCACTTAATCTCAATTATCCCCTAGGGTAGCATGAAATTAGATATTGCAGTTGGGTATTACCTGGGAACCAGCCTTTTTCAGAGTCACGGAGCCGCTCTCCGTAGAACCAACCATCAGCCATTTTGGTTAGGACGTTAACGACGTCTCCCAGTTGCAACGACAGCTCGTCAGGTTGCGTTGAGGGGTAGGAGTGGGACGCGACGACCTAAAACAGTAGGTAACATTACATTTTCAATAGTTTCAAGCTTACTGATACTAACAATTTTTCTTCTTCTCGATTTCTGCTAGCTATGGTCTGCTTGTATGTCCAATCGCTTTTATATTTTTTGAAACTTGTTTGACGCAGTGTAATACCAAATAACTTTTGGCTCAACTATATACCAAATATCAAACAATCGCTAGCTTTAAAATGATAGAGAACATTTGTAATGTTCAGAAATCGGCATTTAAAGTAACTACCTACTACAAGGCTGGTTGACTCAAGCAGGAAATTACTGCATTTTTGTTCCCAATTGTGAGGGTATAATAAAAGTCTTAATACAAAGAATAAAAACGTTGAGGGCAATTGATAAACGATTTTCAGATTTATTTATTTATTATTATTATTAATTATTTAGGATAAAATTAATGAATCACTAAGGTAGGTACTGTGGAGTTGAGAAATGTAAATTACACTACACTTAAATCCTTGAAGAGGGCTATTATAAGGAGCCCTAACATATACATATATAATCGGTAAATGTTAAGTACCTACCTAGCTCTAATCTTTAACCTTAATTTCTTAATGAAACCATCAAAGCTACTGGTATTGATTCTAGTGTGACGTAAAATGATCAAAATTGAAGACAACTTACCTTTACGCTCCCTAAGGTAGAGAAATGCTCCAATCAGTAAAATGATAAATTACTTCAATAAGGAAAATTTAAATGATCAACATCTTTCAGTCATTGTTAGTTTGTAGACATTTAAAAACTAGTTTTACGGAAGCTCAGTAACTATATTATGACAATTTATAACCGATTCCGCGTACGTACCAAGTACGTACCGTTTTCATAAGAAACGATTTTTTTCAGGAATAACTTCAAAACATGCAAATAGCTCAGGGTAACTTCTCAGTTAATCTGGTAAAGAAACGTGATATGGAGTATGAAGGGGCTGGTAGTGCTACCCGAGTTATTTGGGTTTACAGCCTATATTGATAGTTAACTCTTTGAAAATATCAAATATCCCTTATTTTTTTTCAGTAAAGAAACAACTGCATTCGGCCGAATAATAAACATGAAAATAACTTTTCGATTCAGCTTATCGTAGTCTATTTATGTAAGCAAAACTAATACGCAAAACGCTTTACCTGTGGACAGTCCCACGTCTCATATAAAACTTGGTCTGGATCTTCGGATGTGGGCCTACTGAATGGCTGTAACCATCTTTCACGGCAGCTCTCACTGTTACAGCTTACGACCTGTAAAAATAGCCAAGTTATTGATTCATAATTCAATGGCGTGAACTAAAATAGAATGCGGTATTCACATGAAACTCAAGTTTTTAATTTTTCTGCAAGAACTATAGAGCTTGGAGTGCCTCAAATGTTCTTCAGTAGTATTAAATCTGTTGCAAAATTTGTTCCAATGCGTGTACATTATTTCTTGGCTCTTATTTATCACCCTAAATGGTTTGATGGGTAAATGACCATTGAAATGTGTGATGGATATGGTTAGTTGGCCCCTTCCCGATTTTAGATTCCGATGCCTTCGGAGATGAATCAGACGTTACCAAGCGTCCGGGTCATCCTCTGAGCGTGGCGGAGCATAACAATGCATCCACCTCATCGGAAGGGGCAACTATACCATTCCATCACCCTCACAAATGACCAGGAACCTTAAAGTGTCGGAATTTACGGATGTTCTTGACCATCGCCTAGATGCTGGTTGATACTTAGGAGGTGGATTTTAAGCAAATAGTTCCTAACTACATTGTTACATCATATCTACATTTCTATTTAAATCACTACTGTCAAGTGGCAAGCAAGAATATTTTAGTTCAAACAAATCCATTTGGGAGTTTATGAATATCTTCGTTTAACTCGTTTTAGAAAATAACAGTATAGTGGAGCACCAGAATACTTACAAGTTCTTGAGTTTTCCTTTCGTGGTTCTCTAGAATCGTGATGGACAAGAGGAAACGGGTAGGTATCGATCCAGGTAGGGCCAGTGGATCTTCTTCTGCGCTCATCTGGACGAAGTTCCTCGGGCAGTACGTCAATACTGTGAAACTGTCGTCGCTAGAAATGAAATAAAAGTGTTTGAATCATTGGTTATTCGCAATCACGTCCAATGCCAATGCAATCCAACCACTTCACAAGCCAATAACTATTACGATCATACAACGGTTTGCCGGTTAAGTTGCTCACAGGTTTATCGGCAAACCTCATAATTAGGGTTCTCCTAGAGATTTAGAGAATAATAATGGGTATTAGGTTTTCTTTCAGTCGTACCAGTCAATGTTCTCTATCTAAGCAGTAAAACCTTCCGCTCTCCTTACTCTGAATGATATAAATGATAAAAACTGCCATTTTTATGGAATGGAAGAAACATTGATCAGTAAATGTCCCTAAGTGTGCGCTTACCTTTTCTTTTTAGTGATGAAGAAGAGATCGGTGAATAGGAATAGAGTGAGTTTGGTTTGGCGAGGTGCAGTGAGCTTCTTACTGAACGTCAGTTTCGTGTCCGGGTTATATTGAATGACTTGGCCAGATCTCACAAGCCACCTGAAATCACAAAAAGTAAAGGTAATTCATAAAACTGGGAAAGTGACTAAGATAGTAATTGGTTTGGGTACTGCCTAAATAAGGATTTATACACGAAACGGATTTCAGTTACTGTTCGAAGAAAAATTACGAATTGATTTGTGAAATTACGAAGATGAGTAATCAGAATTTCAATATTTCTATGGATGAACAAAAATCAAGTACTGAAATAGGATGGTCTCGAAACATAATAAGAATCCACTGACTTTGACTTCTAAGGTCAGCAACCGGTGGTAGCTCAGGAGTAACGCTATAATAACGCCCCCCCCCCCCCCCATCATTTGTGCTTGTAAATAATGAGTAGAAGAGGGTACCTCTTCAAATAAGAAGAGATAATTTGGATAATAATAATTTGTGGAAATCTGAAGGTGTTTTTGACACGTAGGCACCTAATATGGCCTGGATATGATTGTTTTCCAAATCGTTACCCTTAGGAATATAGAAAGTAGACACCTACCTGGATGCAGACATCAGGGGTAGAGGCCTTATGTGTTTCGGGAAGACAATAGCTCGACTGAGGGCACCCATTTCCTCGAGTCGTTCGGTGGTTCTAGCTGCCTCGTTGCAATCATGAACGACCTGTAAAATTCCAGTGTGTAACAATCAAGATCATTTTTATGCAATCGGCAGAAAATCTGCTGAGTAAATTCCTAAGATGAGGAGTCATGTAACAGCACATCGTCAAATCTGTAAAACCGCGATGGTAGTTAGCTCATCATGTTTTCCTTATACATTTAAAACGATCTATTTTCCTCCGTTGGGAATATTGGTTCTGTGGGATGTAGAATTTAGGTTGAGAAGTTGTAGGTACCTAACGAAAAAGTACGTTTACATGAAAGAAAAATTCGAAATAGAACCGAGACCTGGCTGCTGGGGAACTCTACCAATTAAGCTGAAGGTGCTTCGTAAGACATTTTCAGTACATATCTTCCTGAAAATTACTGATTGAGCACTTTCGAGAGAGAAAAAACATTTATTGATCATTATATGGGATGGAATGTTGGGTTAGTTGGGATATGTGAAAAGTATAAATTGATATGCCAAAAGCTCGAAGTGGTATGCCAGAAGTTGAAATTGAGTCGCCGAAAGTTTAAATTGGCTGCCTTGGCTAGTTTGATAGTAATTGCACCACACGAACCTTATTGAGGGCCATCAAGGCCGCTTGGCAGGAGGGGAATTCACTGCTTCCGGGCTCCAACTTGGTCATGATGGCGTCCATCAGCAGAGGGAGACGAGTGACCCGCTGCATCGGGAGCAGGAGAAAAGACGACAGTGACAGCGAGTGGCAGGCAGGGGACGACTCCAGAGCTGCCAACTTCTCCAGGAACACTGGGTTCTTCCTGTAATTTCCATTTATCCATGAGAAGTCGTAAGCAGTGCTTATGATGCTACGATACTAAGTGCAAAGTGTAGATTTTCTAAGGGTTTTTTCTTTAGGTATTTATGAGTGGAAGAAGGGGGGGTTGAGGGGAGGACTTTGAGTTCTGATTGTCAGAACCCCTCAACTTGGAGATCTATTCTGGATTGCCCACAGGCTTCAAAAAACATTCCCCTCCCCTGCTCTAGTGAACCGGAGATCAGCACGTGACACCTTTGAAATGTCATCAGAAGATGAGATACAATTTCCAAGGATAGTATATCTGTAACACAGTTGCACATCATGAGTTCAGAATCCTTTGTCACTTCACAGAAACGACATGTGTTCGTCATTAGTTAACCAATTTTCTTCAAGAGATATCGATGTAGGCTAGAGCCACTTAATAGGCTGACGATAATTCGAACGCCTTTCTTGGGAGTAATAACTAAGTTTAATTGCGTTTTTCGAAGAAAACAATACAAATATGCTGTTTCAAACTAAATACTCACAAAATGAACCATTTGCTCAGCTTAGTTTGGTTTAGTATTGTGATAGCCGACACCATCTATCGGCTATCAGCGGAACAATCGCGAGAGGAGAGGCGAGGAGTGACTGGGGGGGGGGGGGGGGAGGAGAGATAACGAAAACTTGCGACAAGCCCCTCTTCTTACGACTTTCTACCCAGCTCTCATCCGACCAGGTAATCTGTTCTTTCAATTTCTGTATTTGAATCAAATTGATATTAATATCCCAGATCCATCCTATTAACCGAACTCCTTAACTAATACCACCTGCGGTGCTATTTAATAAAAATAAAAATATTAAAGGAATACCAAAACCTTTTCCACATCGTGGTTAATAGGAGCCCCGTAGTAATTCTTGGAGCAATAAATACATTTATTGAATAAATAACTATATCTATTTCCAAAACCTTGCGTATAATTATTTCTTGAACCTTATATATCTATATATAAAATAACCTTAGTAATTAATAAGGTGAAAAAAGGGAATAATATCAAGAAATCGTAATCAAGTAAAGGTAGAATTGATTTAACAATTCCTTTCAGTATTACAGTATTTAACCACATTTCAACACATTCAATTTTTTACTATGGAAAATGAAGGGGGTAATACAAATGAATATCCTCACTATTTTCATCAGAATTTACTTACTATTCGAAAACTTTTTTCTCAATAAACATCGGCAATTTTGAGGATGAAGGAGGAATAGACAATCTATTCAATCTTTGCTCAAATTATTTAATTTGATATGTATACAGGGTGTCCCAAGAGTGGCCCCCCCCCCTCTTAAAATCGTCAAAATGGGAGTTAACAAAAAGAATGTTGTTTTGGATCTCAAATATCATATTTGCGCACTCCGCTAACTTCCTTATTTTAAATGAGAACGCACTTATTATTGCTGATTCGGATTCTACCCAAGATTTCATGAAAATTTGACTCCTCAATCAATTTTTTTGATTGCGCACAACCGGTTTAGCGAGCACGCAAAGTAGCGAACCACAAAATTGTCAAATAGCGGATGATGGTGAACTGTAAAGTGTGGCACAAGGTCCCCCTTCCAGTAAAGAATCCTGTTTTGGAAGCCAATCGTTACGTTGATGTTACATTATCAAGTGACTTCTGATGAGAAAAAAGGATCCCAAAAAATCCACCACGTTCTGATGACCCCAATTCAAAGAAGGTCCATCGGTTTATCAGTGCCTAATCGGAAGGACGACTAACCTACGATTGCCTTCTCATTTCCCAGTAGGAGAATTAAGAAGCAATTGAAGATCATCTTGATAAGTCCAAATCAAGATGAATAACTTAATTACCAACGAATAATTTATTATACTTACTTCAGTCGCTTAAGGGTGCGCTCTATTGCGACTTGATGACTGCAGTAGCGGTTGTAGGCTTTGAATTTGTCCGTAGCAACTTCGAGAATGACGTCACAGACTCCCTCGAGGAGTATGGAATCTTGCCAGCATTTTTCCAAGCCTGCCAGCATCGACTCCGAACATTGGCGAACTGATAAATAAAAGTGATGAAAGGTCAATTCCTATATTAAATAAAACTCTATATTTAAAACTAAAAACTCCATTTTAGTAGAGGTATAGAAGGTGTTTGTGTTCAACCAAAGGAACACAAAAGAAAGGCAACTCACATCTTTTCTGAACGTTTCTCACCAAGCGTCGTCGGCAGACTGATAATATACAGGGTGTCCCAGGAGTTATGCACAATCCGACTCCTACGTGTTGTACAACTCATTTCCGAACAAAAATGCCTCTTAGCAATTTTTTGCCTGACACCTCGTTTCCGAGTTATTCGCGATTCAAGATTTTTTTCTCGTGTTTTCGATCTTGTCATTAAAATTGTCATAACTCCCACAATATTGTGGAGATAGCTCAAATTTGATGACACCGTTGAAGAAAACCTCACATTTTCTATCTATTTGATGTCAGAAAACATTTTTTTAATTGCATTAAAGATGTGCGATAGCTGCGCGAAATGTCAGTTTTGTCAAAATCTTGAAATCACCTGTTTTTCATCTCGTCTAGAAACCCTATTAATGCTAGACACAGAACTGTACAGGCCTAGTAAAACGTGCGCCAAAATGTCAGCTTCCCAACTGTGTAGTCGTTTTGGTTTAAGCCGTCTCTCGGCTTTTCGATTATCCTGACTATGGCTGGACAGCTTAGAAATGCCGTCGACGCTATTCACAAACGAACGTTTTCCCTCATTAAATTCATTTTCATTTTTCATTTTTTAATATTTTTTTTTTTTTTTGGTTATATCTTAACATTCTTGTTTAAACTCTTTATATGAACTCGATTTAAACCTTGTTGTCCTACAACTGGATAACATGTTTGAGTCAACAAACATTTTACTAAAACTGAATTCGGTCAGAAACAACAAATTGTCAACATTGCAACAACCAATGCTGCGGCGAAATCAGATTGGGGTTGATAATACACGGCGCACAAAGCAACCCCTCCTTCAAGACCGGAGGGTCGTGCGGGTCATTGCATATCCCGCCCCTTTCCAAGACAATGCCTCCTCAGTAGCTTTCCCGATTTCCAACATTAGGTGGTTTTTAGTTATACAGGGTGTCCCAGGAGTTATGCACAGTCCGACTCCTTCGTGTTGCACAACTTATTTCCAAACAAAAATGCCTCATAGCAATTTTTTGCACGACACCTTGTTGCCGAGTTATTCGCGATTCAAGATTGGAGATATCTCAAATTTGATGACACCGTTGAAAAGAGCGTTAAATTTTCTATCTATCTGTCAAAACCAAAAATCGCAACCCATCGCGATCAATCGTAAATGAACACAAACGATAGCCGTCTCTCGGCTCTTCGATTGTCTTGACTTTGGCCGGGCAGCTTAGAAATGCCGTAGACGCTGTTCACAAACGAACGGGTTAATGCAACCGACAAAACTAACTTAAATCGTCACTTGAGATGTCTGGCGTCACCATTCGATTCAGCGAGAAAAGTTACGTATATCCCGCCTCCAACCTTTTTTCGTCGAGACTTTTGTAAAAACCTCAATTTTATGAGAAAACACACGTTTTTCTGAATTTAAACACCATTTCCTTAACTAAAAATATTTTTTTAAACCAAAACGACTACACCGTTGAAAAGCTGACATTTTGGCGCTCGTTTTACCAGCTCTGCGCCAAGCATTAATGGGGTTTCTAGACGAGATGAAAAACAGGCGATTTCAAGATTTTGACAAAACTGCCGTTTCGCGCAGCAACTCAGAACTTCAATGCAGTTAAAAAAATGTTTTCTGACATCAAATAGATAGGAAATTTAATGCTCTTTCCAACGGTGTCATCAAATTTGAGCTATCTCCAAAATTGAGGTAGTTATGGCAGTTTTAATGACATAAGATTGAAAACACGAAACAAATCTTAGAAGTTAAATAACTCAAAAACTAAGCGACATCAAAATTGCTTTGAGGCACTTTTTGTTGGAAATTAGTTGCAAAATACGTGGGTGAAGTACTGCGCACGATATCTGATACACCCTGTATCACAACCTACCTATCTGACATACATACACCCTGTGTATGTATATCACAACCTACCTACCCGACATTTTTACGAAATTCAAAACGAATTGAGACTTCATAATACATTGTTTCTTCTTCATACTACCTCCACTAAATAGCCCACTCATTCTTCGCATGATTTTTCTTCCAAACCACAAAAGTAGGTGGAGCTCCAACATCTATATGGGCCTAAAAAGAGTCATAAATACGATCTACTGTATGCCACAGGCGTCAACACCGTGAAAGCTTCATATAAAGAAGAGAACGACCTCAAAGTAATTCCAACAGGTTCAATTGAACAGCCTCAGTGATATTATCAAGCTTGAATTTTCTTATTCATACAATTAGAAAAGAAAACAACAAAAAACCAATTTTTGCAATAGTTCTTACCTGTACTGATATTTCCGAAGAGTGTTTTATAATCCACTTTGGGTATGACCGCTTCATCTTTGAAAGCTGGAGAGTTGGCAAACGTTCGCTCCAGCACTGTTAGTGACTTGTAGTACGAAGCTTCGGAAGTGATGAGCTCAAACTTGGCTTCTTGTAATCTTTTCTGGTTAACAGTCAACGACTCTGGAAGAAGATAAGGAGATTTGTTAAATTGCAAAAAATATGTGAAACATCAGTCGTGCTCAGAGAATTTAAAATGTTGACTCAGAATTGGCAGACTTAGCAACGGAAGTGACACCCTTAATAATTATTCTTAGCTGAACCTGTACGGAGAGGGATTAAATGATCACTTGAAGAAACACCTCTGAAAAATGATATTTTGGATGCTACCTTTTGACGAAACCATTCATCAGGGACCCAAAAAACCTGAGTACCACTTTGGTACTCACTGGCCCAGAGACATTTTGCTGAGTCAATTTGGTACTCACCCCTATATTATCTCATAAAAAAAAAAATAGGTTGTTGATTATCTGTCAACGCTATACATCTTGCACAAAACTATTTATTCAAAAAAATTGGCCGAACCCTGTCTCATAAAAGGTACCTAAATCATCGGTTTTTCACCATAACTTCAATACGGACGGAAAAATACGATGCTAAGCACTGTACAATCTAACGTGAAATTTACACTGCGTTCTAGTTCCAAAACAGTTCATACAGTGTCAAGAGTTGACGTCATCGTAAACCAATACTCAACACATCAATTTGGTACTCACTGGCAGTATGTTAATAATTATTCGTAGGAACTCTGTACGGATATCTAAAAAGGGATTAAATGCTTTCATTTTATCATTAAAAGTTACCTAACATTGAAAACTTCTATACACGTAGAAAGAAATCGTGAACTGCACCTCAAAATTCTATAAATACAACACAAAATAGGCTATAGACTGGATCCTTGGAATTTTGAGCTTCAAGTCAACGTCAGTGTGGTAAACGAACACTTGGGGCCATAAACGCTGCAAATTATTACACAAAAGTTTATTACATCCGTATTAGATATTTTTTCCATGTAAATCACTTATCTACGTTGATTAGACGGAGTCTGGTGTACATTATCTCAATTTGGGCTTCCATGAACTGTAATTATATTCTGTAAGGAATGAAAAAAGCCCTATTCAAGTAGATCGATTTGGGAAGAAATGAGAATCGAAAGTTCTCTCAGCTGATCAGTGTGTATCCATACTAAGCAATTGACTTGTAGAATGACTTGAAATTAAATATAACCTTGTGAACATTAAACTTTACTAAGCCTCTGTACCAAATAAAAGATGATATAGAAATACCGAAAATGGTCTGATATAAAGGAATCTACAAATGGAAGAGAACAACTAAAATTCAACTAGATCAAATCGAACTCAATTTTCATCAGAATCAAATCAAAAACTACTTAATCTTCTTTCAAAAGTTTTTGAAATTTCGATTTTTTAATCGTTTAATCCTTAAATAATATCCCTTAGGTTGATTGATCGAGATACCGAGATGACTGGCACATCACGGATCGATGTAGAATTTTCGGGCCAAATTATGTAAACTTTCGTCCAAAAGTTAAGTATTGAAAAAAGCTTTGGATGGATTTCGCAGAGAAAAGGAGCAGATGGAACTTGAGGCTGCAATAAGTCTTCTCACTATTATCAAGTATAATGATAGAAGTTAGTATATTAATACTATTATACTCAGGTTTAATTTTACTCCAATTAATTCAAGTAATGATTAGTCAACAACTCGAAAAAACTCAAATTTAGACATAACTTTTTTGGTCACAATGAGTTAAGAAATCTACGATTTGTTCTCTCTTTGTTGGAGATTGGTTCTGGAACCGTAACTTTGGCGTCCTGTAAAGGTACATGAGTTTCATACAACTCCTGTTCCCAAAGACAGTATCACGAATCTTATGCTTACAATCAATCAATAAATTGTTTTGGTTTATTATTCAATAATAAACCATTGTAATCGCTTTTGGAAAAGAAAAATCTAACCCCCTCTGAAAATTTCATGGTTTACGTTTCAAAGGGTGTAGAATCCGAATCTGCAATAAAACCGGACGCACGATTTCTCCTAAACGGCTGAAGCAAAAAAAGCTGAAATTTTCAGGAAAAATCCATGTTGGTCCGACTACGCCCCAATTCTTGAGCCAGCTCTCTCACTTAATTTAAAGTGCCCTTTAAGGGTTGTCAAAGTTTCGTAAAATCCCCAAAAACCTCAAAAAAAGTCAAGGCGGCCTAAATTTGTACTCTTTTTGATGAACACTCCACGAGGAATCGAATGAGCCCTTCCCCAGGTCCTTAGGTCAAACCATTCCCGATCTATGACTCGATTTATGGTGCCAACATTCGCGTTATTTTGGTTTATTATTGTTTTTGTGTTGATATCAGTAACCTAGAGACGTAGTGATGTAGTGATGTAGTAATGTGGATAGGAGTGAACTCCTAAAAGGCTTTGTAGCCGATACACGGGTTGAAGCATTCTGATAACCATAAAAAACGCTGCAAATTCTTTCACTGGGGTTTATTATTCAATTGGCTTGCGTTCATGATTTGAATTTCTACTAAGCTTTGGAGTGTGCGTGTTCCACAAGTGATAGAGCTATTATTGAATTTCAGGAGGCACACAAATATGATCAACTGATCAATCCAAATAGGTATTTTGGTTGAGAACCGATTTAAGTGCTCTATGCATATCTCCTGAAATTATTGTCAGTTATTGTCAGTTCTACTTCTGGTTCATGAACTAAAAATAAAAATCTCTCGGTAAAACTGCTCATTTCCCTCTAGTTTGGTCATTCGTCTAGTGGATGGAATATTTCACATTGATAGAAGTTGTCTGCATGTTTCCAGTTCTGTGTTTGCTGATTCTAATAGAAAGGCTCACCGAGGATTCCTGAGTTAATGACTTGAGGAACTTGGCACCAGAGCGTCCTGTGGATGGACTCGGGGCTGACTAGATCCAGGGCGGACGGCCGAACCCCGCCGTTCCCCACGTGACTCAGAGACTCGATCTCCAACGTCATCGTCCCGGAGTTCGGTCCGATCTCCTCGTAGCCGATGTCCGAATTGTTTTCACTCTGCTCCATCTGCAAGCCGATAGTTACATGATTAAAGTCACGAGTAATTGATACTGAAATGTTATTAGGGCTATGGTAAGCCAAAACAAAAACCACGTTTTCTTTCATTCAAACTCATTTTTCTTCTAGAAAGTTAAGATTAGACATTTGAGCTCTTTAAGAACAAAACTTTGATTAAATTCTTGCATACAAGTCTGCAAAACATTAGGACATTTCATGTCTTTCCCCTCCCTCCTTCTTCCCTTCCATCTTCTAGCAATCTTGTCTTCCTCTGTGAATTACATTTTTTTCAATATAAAGAAAACAAAAATTAAACTCATATTTTTAGCTTCAGTAGCCACTCTGCTGATCAAGACCCTGTACACCTTATTGTTCATGTCCTAAGGAGGCTACCAGCCAAATTTCAGCTTTCCACAGTTGATAGGAAAGAAGTTAGCTTCAGGAGCCACTCAGTTGATCAAAACCCTCTGCACCTTATTGTTCATGTCCTAAGGAGGCTACCTGCCAAATTTCAGCTTTCCACAGTTGATAGGAAAGAAGTTAGCTTCAGGAGCCACTCAGTTGATGAAAACCCTCTGCACCTTATTGTTCATGTCCTAAGGAGGCTACCAGCCAAATTTCAGCTTTCCACAGTTGATAGGAAAGAAGTTAGCTTCAGGAGCCACTCAGTTGATCAAAACCCCCTGCACCTTACTGTTCACGTCCTAAGGAGGCTACCAGCCAAATCATAATAATCATATAGCCAAATTTCAGCTATAATCATATAGGTACCTACCTACCTCACTTCTACGAATCATAATAATCATTGAGCATATTTCGTTACGTAACGTAACGTGACATAACGACAATTTGGTTGTGTGCCATAGCAAAGACATGAAATGTCAAAAATGAATATTGTGCAATGTGCGAAGTAATATAATCTTTCAATCCATCATACAGATCAGGAGTTGGTATTTAATGTTAAATTTTCATCCCGCATATTTTTCTCTTTTTTAAAATCGAAGGTAGGTAGGTAAAACACCTGAAATTCATTGAGTGGCAAAGAAGAATGAATAAAAAAGCACAGCACTGGTGCGTTGAGAATTGTAGGTAGGTAAGACAGGTGGTGAACTTGCTGTACAAAATAAGATAATATGAGGAATCAAGTGAAGACAAGTAAATATTTCCATCATTGCTACAAAGTTAATTTTTAGCATGGAAATTGTTTTAGTCGAGACCTAACTGCCCAAAAACGTTACAAAACATTGTGTCACACAAGAGTGTCGTAATTTGTTACAATGATCTCTGCGTACAATGGAGCCGTCGGTAGGGAAATGGAACATGCGCAATTTTCATTGCACATAAATCTTTCAACATTCATGGGAAAGCTTCCAAATTATCTCGTATTTTTATGTCGTAGTTTTATATTTATTTATGAGATATTAACCCAACAATGCGATGTTATAATTGGTTAGTAAACAATCTAGTCGGCCGCTTGGCAAATCTCTATGGAAACATCAAACTATTAATGATAACTAATGTAATAAAAAAAGTGCGGCAAAAGCATGTACCATGTTTGTGAATTTTAGCTATAGACTCCGGGGGCCCAGGGCGATTGAATCTTGCCGAAGCGCGTAGAGCCGAGTTTCCTTTCTAGTCAATAGTTCCATTTCCGTAAAATAACCTTGTGAAATCAGGCGCTGCACGCGCAGAAAACACTCAAACACAAATGTTGTAATGCTCGGTAACTTAGAACAATTTTTCTGGACTCTTGAACGACCGCAACGTAAGCAGGATATCGAGTAACATTCTTACGAAGTTGAGTTGACTGCGCTCACAAACCGTCACTAAGGTTGACGCTAAGCAAATCTACCAACTAATTCTTCAAAAAATGTTTCCGAAGAAGGCGAAAATTATTCACGCTTAAGTGTAAGAAACCGAAAACAGAATTGATTTTCATGGCTGCGAACTTTAACAATGGACATTCCGCGCTCTGAACAAGTGTCTAGAATTCTAAGTAGATCCTTAATATGATTCTTCGTACCTACAGTGTAGATCCTATGCCATCGCTCTGAAACTTGTGTATGACTCTCTACTGTGTTTGAACTGGAAATAAGTTTATTTATTAATTTAGTTTTTCCTCAAGCCTCTTCATGGGAGCATCGAAAGCATGTTTTTTAGTACACGTGAATGGAATAAGAGGTAATTATAAAAGTTAGAACTTATATAAATAGCTGAGCTACATATAGAGATAATAGTTTCGGTTTAAGTGTTGTTTTGAAGAGACCGATCAAGGGTTTACTAAATGTGAAGTAATTATACATTGAGTGTGGCTGCTGATGAAGACATTGTGTACTGCTTCTTCAAATTTGTGTTTGATAGTAATTTTATCCAACTAGTTTCGACACATTATGGACGCACCATCAATAAATGACTAGGAGTGAAGTGAAGTTTTGAAATAGTAATAGAATACCTAAATCGAATTCAAGTTACGTAATGGTTCATCCAATTCAGATGCAACAATTGCATATCTTGCATTCTATTACCATTTCATCACTATTTTGACCACACCTACTCATCATTCCAAATCATTTCATGTTGATGCCTACAAAATATGGAGAAACTAGTAGAATGAAATTACAAGCAAATGTATATTCTGAAGAGACCATTCTTGCCCACCCTTTCTTCATCCTCAACCACACACTAATCGTAACGCAACACGAAAGATGTATATACATTGAGAGATAATTCTCATAAAACTCCAATAATTCCTTAAAAAACAGCAGTGTTAGATAGAAATTTCGAAAGTCACTACGGTTGTAAGGATTGGAGCATCCACATGGCTAGAACCGTAGTCAATGGCCCTTATGATTGTTATAAAAACTTGTTGATTTTCATTTGCTCTCTACTTCACTCTTTGGGGAAGGATTTTTTTTTCACTTTTATTGATTTGTATGCAAATAGTTTTATAAGGAAAGGTTCATAAGTCGACTGGTATAGGACCGAGCACTGAATGCCCAGTGAACGACACTTGAACCCATCGTCGTGAGCTGCCTGGGACCCAAGCACTAACTGCCTGGTAATTACTGGGTGGGCATTACCATCCCAGTCTGTTGTGGCGACCTGTTGTCGTCAATCCCAGATAAAGCTGGAAGGTCCTCCCTTCCCCACCACGTTTTGGCGAATGAGAGGGGATCCTTTACCTCTCCCGTTTTAAAAACCTGGGGATCAACGGAAGCTTGCCCCCATGTTAGAAAACGCTGTCTTGCCAGCACAGGGCAGTGGCAGATCACATGACACGCAGTCTCATCCTCAGCCCCATAGAACCGGCAGAGGGTGGTGTCAGATTTGCCCATTTTGTGGAGATGGTATCTAAGTGGACAGTGCCCCGTTAAGAGCCCTGTTACTATACGTCTCTCCTTTCTTCCTAGGCTGAGCAGCTCGTTAGCTCTCTTCCTGGAGAAATCAATAAATTGCTTTGCCTGCCTCTGTCCCCTAACACGGAGCCAGCAGGCAGTACTCTTCTTACTCTCCCAGAACTTGATTTAAAACACTGAAAGCGTCATTGAAGTCGGAAGTAAATTAAGTTGAATACCTCCGTAGATTGCACATCCAAAAGCGAGCAGATAGGATACGTCATGGGATATCAAGAGAGCATTTTGAACGTGGGAGGAACAAATTAGAATGATAAAATTAAGTAGGAGGATGCCACTTAAGTAAGCCTCCGTTTTAAGATATTGTTAGACAATTGTTACCGAAGAATAACTATCACTCTAACAGTTTCAAGGCAATAGGCGACTCCAATGATGTTCATTTGGAAAGAATGACAGGTTGAAGGGTTTCATCAAGGAGAACCAAATTTGCCGGAATAGCTGAGACGGGTAATCTAACTTTTTGGGCAGTTCTTTTCTCTGAAACGTATTAGGTATATAAAACGAAGTACATCAACTTCATTGATAAAATTGGGATAGCGATTTCAATAGAACTTCAACATTTAACAATCAAACATTGAACTACCGATTTCAAATTACAAGTCGACACTATAGGTGCGCGTACGAATAATTTCATCCTAAAGAGTCCTGCTCCCATCTCAGATACTCATCCCATTATGGACGATTCATCAATGCTTTCGAGGCAGGCCGATATAAACGTCAATGAACCTCCTGTAGCACATTTGGAAATCATGATTCGTGTGTCTTGTTTTTGAATCATTAATATGTACGTCATTCAGTGGCATAGGATGGATTAAGCTCCCTAAACAGCCACTGGTACAGAACTGAAGACAGTAGATACAATAAATACGAGATACAAAAAGTTAATAAACCATCATTCCGCGAATTAAAATGGAGATCGAATTGCATGTTGATGCTGTTGATATTGAATGATACTGTTGATTCATTTTTAATATTCAGAACACTATTCTTAAAATTATTTTACGGAGGCCCTCCAGATACCATACTCGTATGTTATATAGAGACTTTGGAACGATGTGCATTCCCGATTTATTTGTGCTAAAGGCCTGTACTTTTGTATTTAAGACGGGAATAGACAAAGAGAATATTTGTACTGGCTCATACGGTACGAGAACGGTAGGGAGATCGAACATAAGACTGCCTAAAATAAATATTGAAATGTACAGAAGATGCGCATATGTTGTGGCCTTGAAATTTTTCTATGAAAATAATATTAGTTTAGGTGAATTTAATGATGTATCAGCATTAAAAAACATGTTTCAGACATATTACTAAACTCATATAATTAGAATTAACTTATTCGTAGTTTTTTGAGAAATTTTTGCCAGCTGGCTGAATAATCTATTTGTTTTCCTGAGACTCCTAGGAAGAACACAAGTTCATGAGAACTTAGCCTTCCGTGGGCACGTTGTAAAGCATGTACCTATACTGAGAATGTTAAGATTCGTTTTCTTTAACAAACATTTCATTTTACTTTCTCTATATTTTTCATTGAGCTTTTATGTGTAAAAACGTATAAGTGCATATACATATATATATGTCTGTTACCTATATGTGAGGTGTATAATAAATAAATAAATATGCTTGAGATATCCAATTGAAAATCAACTGAACAATGGCGCCGTAATTAGGAGACAAATTGGGCTCATCGTGTGATTAAATGACAATAGTATTAAGAAATATTGACTTGCTCCGTTAAAATTAAATCCCAGCTTACCTCCGCAACGCGAGCTGCATAGAACTGGTACAAAGGCTCATCGGCGAACTGGAGATCGAGTTGCGAGGAGTGTCCCGAATCTGAAAAGAAAGGTTACATTTTAGCACAACGCTAGACGGTCTACATTCGTTTTTAAAAGAACAGACATTTTAGAAGGTTCACTTAGGTTTATTTAGGTTTGATTTTAGAAGGTTTTACTGTTATGGTATCACATCCAACCCGTTCGGGATCGGTAATCTCTCTGCATCAGGATTTTAAAAATACCACGTTTGCACAGAGATCGCACAGACACAATGGGGTAAAATGCTTCAATAAACTTCCGATGGAACTTAAGTTAATTCCTACGTTATCGAAGTTTAAAAGAAGATTAAAAGATTTTAATCTTCACCCTACCACACCTTAATAGAATTTGGTGACTGCAACTATTTTGGGAAATTGGTAATTACAATTTAACCATTAGCTTTATTTCTGTACTTGGGACTTAAACGGGAATCATTTTAATTTTATAATAAGGATTTTGAATGTATTTGTTTCTTTTTTCTGAATCCATTGCATTGATTTGTTTTTTTTTTTTTTTTGGTATGTTACCTAACTGCTAAGAAAATTAGCGATTGCATTCGCTCCAGATTCATCTATGTTTCTTTTTTTTATTGAAGAGAGAAAAAACATTTATTGATCACTATATGGGGTGGAATGTTGGAATAGTTGGGGTTGTGAAAAGTATAAATTGATATGCCAAAAGCTCGAATTGGTATGCCGAAAGTTGAAATTGAGTCGCCAAAAGTTGAAATTAAGATGCCAAAAATATTAAAATTTATTTGTGCCAAAGGTTCAAATTAGTTTGCTAAAATTTTCCATTTGATAATATGCCAAAAATTCAAATCGATTTTGCCAAACTAATCTGATTTTATTTTTTTCCTAACTGTGTGTGTGTGTGTGTTATTAATATTCGAGATTCCTTATCCCAGCACGAGTTTTACACTTCGGGATTAGCAGCATATTTAAGTTGCTGTATGATAATCAATACACATACGTTATTTTTTCTTTAGGATTTATAATGCAATTATTTTCGATTTACATTGTCCTGTAGTTGTAAATGCTAAAAATAAATGCAAATTTTCCGAAAAAAAAGGTCCCTAATACTTCTATTGCAAAACCAGTTTTCCTAGCTATGATTCTATTTTTTGAAAACGTGAGGACAAAACGTTCACAAACCACAGCCTACCAAATCCTTTTGTGAATTGAAATATTTATAATTCCGGACTGAGTTGCACCCAGCTTAATAAGTTTGTATTTTGCAGTGATATCATATTGCAGTCCTAGCAGTAAAACTTGTTCATAGATATAATAAATTATAGGTTGATAGATTCATATAAGTGCCTTGAACGAGGTTTTTGAAAATAATTGCATTTATGCAATCTGTACAGTGCAATTTGTATTGGTGCGTTTCGTAAGTGCATCAATTGGAGGTGTCAGTTTGAATCCAGCAGTTCTCAGCCACATTTTACGATGTACGAGACATTCACCCTTTTCAACGAAGACTAGTTAAACTGCACAATATACCTAACCTAATATTCAATCTTTATTAATAAAAACTGTGCATATGATGTGATGGTTACGGTGGTTTTATGGTTATTATGCATAATATTATGCAATCTGCTCATGGCACGAGATTAACTATATACCTAGGCCACCTAGTGTCAACTTGTCTTTAGCGTCTCCCGGTTAGTATGTTGTGGTCACTTATAAGTAACCAGCATACATATCCATGTAAATATGTAAATATCAATATACATATTTATATTCAAAGTAGGTGCGGTACTAATTTAATGTGACTGTTTAGGTGGCCCACCATATGGTGCCACCCCGATCGAAAAAATGTCTTTTGGCTTTCAAAATATTGTCTGAAAGGTTATTTTAGTGATTAGTCACACATGGTTTTAATCATGAAGTGACCTCAAAACTTGATCGAGGGCAATGAAATCCATAGATTACCCGCTATAAGCTAATTCGCGTAATCTCCAACAATTTTATCAAAATCGGACTGAAATTTAGAAGTTTTGGGAATGGTAAGGATTTTTTTAGACAGACAGGAAGACACTAGAAAGACAAATAGACATGGAAAAAGATTGATAAGCAAGTTCTGAAACGCAGAAGGGTAGCAAATATTTTGATTTTGGAGCACATCATATTTTTGGTTTATTATTCAATAATAAACCGTTGTAATCGCTCCGGAAAAAAAAATTCTAACCCCCCCTGAAAATTTCATGGTTTACGTTTCAAAGGGTGTAGAATCCGAATCTGCAAAAAAACATTTTTCCGTCCGTCCGCCGTCAACCGTACGCACGATTTCTCCCAAACGGCTGGAGCAAAAGATCTGAAATTTTCAGGAAAAATCCATCTTGGTCCGACGACGCCCCAATTCTTGAGCCAGCTCTCTCACTCAATTTAAAGTGCCCTTTAAGGGCTGTAAAAGTTTTGTAAAATCCCTAAAAACCTCAAAACAAGTCGAATCGGCCTAAATATTTACCTATTTGAAGAACATACCATGAGGAATCGAATGAGACCCTCCCCACGTCCGTAGGTCAAACCATTCCCGATGTATGGCCCGATTTATGGTGCCAACATTTGCGTTCTTTGGCTTATTATTGTTTGTTTGTAACCTAGTGATGCCGATAGCGTCGAGTTGTAGTGAATGTGGATACTGGAGTGATAGCCGATGTGGATACTTGTAGTTTATAGCCGATACACGGGTTGAAGCATTCTGATATCCATGAAACGCTGATAATATATGGGATTTCAGGAGATATGCATAGAGCACGTGAATCTGTTCTCATATTATTTGGATTGATCAGTTGATCAAATTTGTGTTTAATAATCGCTCTATCACCTGTGAAACACGCACACTAAGCTTAGTACAGATTCAAATCATGAACGCAAGCCAATTGAATAATAAACCCCAGGGAAAGAATACTTATTTACCCCACTAATAATATTGATTAATATTTACCTATATATCATCAGCGTTTCATGCATATCAGAATGCTTCAACCCGTGTATCGGCTATAAACTACAAGTATCAACATCGGCTATCACTCCAGTATCCACATTCACCACAACTCGACGCTTTCGGCATCACTAGGTTACAAACAAACAATAATAAACCAAAAAACGCAAATTTTGGCACCATACATCGTTCCAAACGGCCATACATCGGGAATGGTTTGACCTACGGACGTGGGGAGGGTCTCATTCGATTCCTCATGGTATGTTCTTCAAATAGGTAAATATTTAGGCCGATTCGACTTGTTTTGAGGTTTTTAGGGATTTTACAAAACTTTGACAGCCTTTAAAGGGCACTTTAAATTGAGTGAGAGAGAGGGCTCAAGAATTGGGGCGTCGTCGGATCAAGATGGATTTTTCCTGAAAATTTCAGATCTTTTGCTCCAGCCGTTTGGGAGAAATCGTGCGTACGGCGGGCGGACGGACGGAAAAAATTTTATTGCAGATTCGGATTCTTACACCCTTTGAAACGTACCCTTTGAAACTTTATTATTGAATAATAAACCAAAATTCTAACCCCCCTGAAAATTTCATGGTTTACGTTTCAAAGGGTGTAGAATCCGAATCTGTGTTTTTTCCGTCCGCCGTACGCCGTACGCGATAGAGCGATTATTGAATTTCAGGAGATATGCATAGACCACGTAAATTGGTTCTCAACCAAAACACCTATTTGGATTGATCAGTTGATTATATTTGTGTGCCTCCTCTACGTCAGTCTAACTTTGGCTACATTGTTTAAATTTGGATTTGGGGAAGTTTTAACGCAATACGAGTGCTAAAGGACTAGATAAATTAAAGATGTTTTTATTGTGGGGGGATTGAGGTTCAATAAAAAAACGATTCTTTCACTGGTGTTCATTATTCAATCGGCTTGCGTTCATGATTTGAATTTCTACTATTTGCAATTTATTACACTTTTGCAATAAGGCCACACACTTGTTTGATAAGGTGTCCCTGAACCGATTATTATGACATTTAGACTTGTTTTCCTCAGAACGATGAGAACATTTTGAATCTTACGAAAAATTACATTTTCCAACAAAAACAACTAAAACGTCTTGCGTCAAGAGGGGAAGATTGAAAGGGGCTTTTACTGCTGCTGATGAGGGGAAGTCAGCCGAGTTGAAGGGTCCGCTGTGGTGTTGCCACCTGATGGGGGGGAAGGGGTTTTCGTCCCTGCGGTCGCGCCTATATGGGCAATAGTACAGGTACAGGGGCGCTGGGCGCCTGCTGCGCCGCTGGCCGCCTGCCGCTGGGGAAGGGGTTTTCGTCCCTGCGGTCGCGCCTATATGGGCAATAGTACAGGTACAGGGGCGCTGGGCGCCTGCCGCGCCGCTGGCCGCCTCCCCCCCCCCCCCTTGAGAGAAAACTCTCCCATAGCGCGGCGCGCCTGTGTATGTACCTACATGAAGAAGTCGCCAGCCGCAGACGCGTCAGGGTCATATGTGAAAAACGAGCGCGAGCGAGCGGGCGATCTGTTCTATAAGCGATCAAACCAAGCTGTTCTATGGAATTGTCATACGTAAAAGCGCGGTACCGCGCTAGTTAAGTTTGTCGCGGCAAACCCTCGTGCCGCGTGGTGTGACTTTCAAATCGCTTTCTCGCCCCCCAATCCCGTTAACTTTTGTTTACGTTACACTTTGTAACGTTAACGGCGGACACTTTGTAGGTTAACTCGCTTCTGTCGAGATTTACCGTTCTCCGTTGTTCCTACCTTCGTGGTGTATTTTCAATGATTTTCAATTGAATGATGTTCCAAAAACTTAAATTTCAAAGATTCTGATAAGACAACTTCAACAAAATGAAACGTTAAAAACGTGAATTCTTTTCATGATTTTAATAATTTGGAGAGTTTTAGAAATGTTTTCATTCGATTCAGCGAGAAAAATTACTCGGTTATTTCCCCTTCGTCTCTTCATTTTCATCCAACAACACAGGCATTATTTCATGTTGCACGCCCACTCCTAAGCTTAGTATAAATTCTAATCATGAACGCAAGCCAATTGAATAATAAACCCCAGTGAAAGAATTTGCAGCGTTTTTTTTATTGAACCTCAATATCCCCCCACGATAAAAACGTCTATAATTTATTGCGTTAAAACTTCCCCAAATCCAAATTTAAACGATGTAGCCAAAGGTAGACTGATGTAGAGGAGGCACACAAATATCATCAACTGATCAATCCAAATAGGTGTTTTGGTTGAGAACCGATTTACGTGGTCTAGGCATATCTCCTGAAATTCAATAATCGCTGTATCACCTGTGAAACACGCGCACTCCAAAGCTTAGTAGAAATTCAAATCATGAATGCAACTCAAATAGATAAAATTGAATAATAAACCCCACTGAAAGAATTGGCAGCGTTTTTTTTTAATTTCTTGATCAGCAAAGAAAAAGAAAAAAATAATTGAAACAAAAAATTATACCAGAAATAATAAAAGAAACAGACAAAGACAAAAATTAATTCTGATACCAGATTGTCAATCAAAATTTGCTCTCATTTAAGTATTCGAATATTATTGCATATTTAAGTGGAATAAAAAGGCTAATTTTAAACTTGTTTTTGGAAACGATATAAATCGCAACAATGGATAAAGGCGGCCAAAGTTTCACGTTTTGAACTTTTGAAATTCAAGGTATTAAGGTAATAAAAAATCCTTGTTTTAACAATTGGTTTCATTCCTTCTAAAACATTATATCATGAAACAATCAAAAGGTTTACTTTCTATGTTTATGGTACGGATTTTGGAAGTACTATTCTAATACAAATCACTTACCGTGTGCGGGGCACGAAATATCCATAACTACGAGTAAGATTAAGTAGGTGCCTGCATTTCATCGTAGTTAGGATGATGTGAAATCAGATTCAGTCAGAGTTTGAGATTCTGATTCGTGTTTTAATCAAGTTATATTTGTTTTTGTTTTGTTTTGTTTTGTTTTATTGCATATACACGGGCTAATGCCCAATTACAAGAAATTATATAAAAATTATTTCCAGACAGAAGAAAAGTAGAAAAAAAGAAATACATTTTTCCAAAGAAGTGAAACGTAAAAACAGTAATTCATGAAAAATAGATAAAGAAACATGCTTGCGGAAAAATAAACAAAAGATTACAGTAAAATAACGAAAAAGGAAAATTAACTTTTACGAAGTGCCAACTTTAAAGTAAATATTGAATCAGAAAAAAGGTCAAAATCTTGATTTGAGATACTATTAAGTAGTCTCTGGGCTCGGTGCAGGGGATTGTTAAATAAATAGTTAGTTGTTGAAGACGGACAGTAAAATATTATGGTGTTCCTAGTGATATATGGCGGTGCATGGAAGTTGAGTGATTGAAGCAATTGGGGGGAGACTATTTTATTATGTAATAACTTATAAATAAAAACACAATCAGATACTTGGCGACGGCTCTCCAAAGTGGAAACGCCAGTCTGATGATCAAAATTTTCATAACGAAAATCATCCCAGGCCACTCCTTGCTTGAAAAGCAGGTAGCGAGCAAAATTACGCTGGATTTTTTCAATCCGATCAACGGCGTTTGCATAAAAAGGAGACCACACGATAGAGCCGTACTCAAGTACCGACCTCACGAATGCGTAGTACAGCGCTAACAAAGCTTCACTACTCTAGTGTGCCGCTTCAAAAACCCCAGAGACTTCATCGCCCTCGAACACATACTATCAATGTGAGGTATAAACGATAATTGCGAATCAAATATTATACCTAGATCTTTCATGGTAGTAACACGATTCAAATTAATCTGATTTATTTGGTGCTTTATATGGTCCGACAAGCGTTTGGGTGATACAACCAAGGCTGAGAACTACTGGACGGACACATAACACAATTCAACTGACCAGAAGCCTCGGAAGGAGCGTATTTGTGTTTGTGACGATCAAAGTCGATCCCGAGGTCCACGTGCCAGGTGGTGTTGCCCACCACTCGAGCCGGCACATCTGCGCGCGATCTTCCCTCCGATTGTTCGCCTTGAAAGAACATCGACCATCAAATCGGCGGCTTGATATAGTTGATACCTAAATATAAATGTGCAATACTCTCCTTGGCTCACCTGAATTGACTTCAAATATCTAATTACCTACCAAACGATTTTCAGGGTTATCCATGAATGACCGGTTGTTCAAAGATTAGAGAGCTTAGAGCTCTTAAAATAAAGAATGAGAAAAACGAACTGTTACTCGTTTATGTGTCCAACAACTTTCAAAGAGTGAAGTATAGCTTTGCTAACATTTTAGAAACGTTTTGTGAGAACATTAAAATTGAAATATTATCAAGTTTTATTTGATCTAACCAATACCGAAACTCATGCATCAAGTTCAATTTTTGTATAGTTTAAACTCTTTGAAACAGAAAAAATAATCCATGGGGTGAAATTTACCGAATCGAGCTGTCTCTACGAGAACTCCTAACATCTCTTACCACATCGGAACGTATTTTGCCTATCTTTGTTTTTATTGAGGTTCTCTGTTTATTGCACCATACAGAGGGCGATTACAATTTTAATCCCCACAAATTTTGTTTTAGTAAATGCGAACAAACGTTAAATTGAAGCATTCGTACCTTAAAAATTCCCTAGATCATTCAGGCTCGGCTTCAGATAGGACCTTTTCAAATCAGTTAAGTATCAACTCTTGCCAAATACAAGAAAATATGGCGACATCTAATTCACTAATTTCCACCTGGTTTCATTCCTAACAATATAAGACACCTCTCATACTCTACCGTAAAATCCCACATTTTGAGTAAACAATTTGACAAAATAAAATTCGCCGAAATAGCGTGTTTTGTTATTCGTTTATTATTATTATTATTGTATGTGGTACAGTAAAACAGCACCAGTACCTATCTAGTACAAAAAGGAAATCTTGGTGGTGTGCTTTTATTCTTCAAGAGTGTGTAAGTGTTATTTTAGTGGATTTGAGCCTTGTGTAGAGCTTTTGAGTATTGTCATTAAATTTGATGATCGGCTTTGCAAAATGACAAACAAATCTTCACATTATTATCCATTGAAAATTCAAATCTGTGGCATAGCATCAGTAAATGTTACAAGCCTCCCTCTTATCCACATGCCTCACGGAGAGGAGAGGTTGCAACATTTATTCGAAACAGGTAGGATGGGCAGATGCCAATATTCATTCTTTAACTTTCCATTTTGTGGAGTTATTTTCTTCCCTTAATTTCCCATTTTATCCTACAGTATTTTCAATAGCTATAACACAGCGTTTTATATTGTAAGTCAAAAGGAAATGAACCAAACACAAACACATTTTTCACCGATAGGTGTGGCGATGTTTGGATCAACGAGAGAGCAAATCAAACCTTTGCCTCAGGTTTGTGTGGTTTTCTAACGCCTCTGGGGCATTTTAGGTGGTTTTCACCATTTTCCTGGCATTCTGGACCAGCACGCTGTTTCTTATGAAAACTGTATCAAAATGGAAGCATTTTATTTGTCAGAATCGTCAACTTTTTCAAACTATAATCCTGGATGCCTTCCATCGAAGAGAACCCATTTTTTGCGTCGACTCCTATCATTATATCTTTGCTTATCTACTTATAAAGCTGTCTATTGTATACTGATGTACATATCTTATTATTTGTATTTTATTATTATCACTACTAGTAGTACCGTTCTCTGATGTGTTCTCGTAGAGTCCGACATCCGAGTACCACTGACTGTTGGTCTGTGACTTGCCGCTAGAGCCGCTATAATTGCTGCTTGTCTCGTTGTACGAGTGGTTGTGGCTGTTGTTGAGCGATCCGTTCTGCGTATGCCCCTGCCCGAAAAGTCCCGACTCCAAGTAGAGCGTTGGATCGTTCACGGACTTCGGAGCCGCTGATTTGCTTTCACCTGAAATTTAATCGAACATCGAAGTTGCTAAATGTGATTTGGTGATGATGGGGAGAAATACCGGAAATCGTAAGATGCCACAAACATAACACGAAGCGACAACTGGGATCAATTGCACCTCTAGCAGGTAATTGTTTTCTCATTAATATTAGAATGCTTTCACGTGTGTATTACATCTGACATGATGTAAAATGAAGATGTGGAAATGAGCTATTCAGATTGATGTAATAGAACTATTAGTAGAAGCCTATAAGGAGAATAAAAACGAGAAGATTTGCCATTCTAAGAGCTAATTCTAATTTGAAAAAATAAAAAATCCAAATCGGCTGAAACGGGTTTGACAATTTTAGAACAAAGAGCCCTTATGATCGAATGCTAGTGACAGAGTAACAGTTTAAACTCAAATCAAGGAGTTCATGTTGATGTAGTACCTTCCATGAACAGATCTTCGGACGACCATCACCAAAGTGAGTGTGGTTGGCACACACTTTCCCGATAAGAAGAAGAAGTGCCTAATATTGATTGAAGAGTGACTTTTAATTGTTGTAAAAATAAAGTTATTTGCGCAAATATAATGCGTGTTGTTCAAAACTAAAGCTGCTTGACGAGGTTATTCCAGATTGGGATACACAAATACTTCATTCAGGCATGGGAGGAGAGGGAAGCAATCGTTTTACAGGACGAAAACTGTAACACGGTTTAGTTTTTTGTATCAAAAATGTGAAAGTTCGCACATGAGCAGTTATATCAGGTTGGTGCGTATGAAATGTCGGATTCTCTTTACATGCGGATGTTTTCCTCATTGTTTTCGTTATACTTTTGTATGTGGCATAACCTCATTCATACTCGTATTGTCCATTGCCAGAGACTCATTTCATTTCAAAATAGGTTTTCTCGAAGGTCTTCCCTTTTTCCGACATTCGCGTCATTTTCTTATATGAGTACAAACTTGGTAATAGTGCTGCAGAAGCTGCACGCAACATGAATCAAGCGTTTGGGGAGAATCCGAACAATTTCGGACTGGCGATTTTTCACTGCAAAATGAGCCGCGCGGGGAAGACCGAAAACGTCTGTGAAGAATGACCTGAAGGCTCTAGTGGAAGCGGATCCTGCCGTATCCACGAGGGAACTTGCCATCAGGATGAAAGTTGACCATACAACGATATTGAGACACGTTTCTGAGATTGGCAAGGTTAAGAAGATGGACAAGTGGGTACCGCCCGCTACTGCTCCATGACAACGCTCGGCCGCATACATCGCACAAAACAATTGCGAAACTGAACGAACTGGAATATGAAGTTATGCAGCATCCACTATATTCACCGGATCTCTCGCCGATCGATTTTCATTTTTTCAAGCATTTAGAGCATTTTTTAAGGGGCAAACACTATGAAAATGAAGACAGTCAAAAAAATCGATATCACAGTTTATTAATTCCAAAGACCAAAATTTTTTCAAGACAGGCATCTACGCTTTAAAATCTCGTTGGGAGAAGTGAATTGAAGCGAATGGAGCATACTTTGATTGAATAAATAGCTTTTGAAGAAAGATATGCAGTTTTATACAATCACTTAAGATTCCGACATTTCATACGCACCAACCTAATATTTGATAATAATATTTGATCTAACCTCGATGATATTCTTAACTTCAATCTTCGAGACTATCTTCAAACAACCCTAAATTGTTGAGCGAATTGGAACTTCGAAGACCTTGCGAAATAGATGACGGCTTAAAAGCTTCTTTTAGTGGTTTGACGACGACGAATTTCATTGGGGACATTTATAGATCCATGGCAATTAATTCCAGAAAATTTCATACTTGGCAGGATACTTTTGCCAATGGCCGAAAATTTTATACTTGTCTAACCATAGTTACTTGTCTCATATAATTCATTGAAACACATTTTATAGTTGTCGTACAAAACAACTTATCAAGATTGATCGAGTTTGTGATATTGGATTGTGAAACGCAGCTACTGATATATCAGTACACGCTTCTGATTGTCCAAGGTGATGAAACATGGAAGCAACCAGTGGCAATTTTAATCCAAATGAAACAGTAGAATAGTAACTTCATCGTAGTGTCCATTTGCCAGGGACAGGTAATCAAATCAGCATCCAAACATACCGTAAAAAGTGTGTTGAAAATTGGAATCCTTTGTATCTGAATCAGTGCACAGTCCCGTATTCCAACTCAACTAAGTACCTAGGAATGACCTTAGATGCAAAGCTGAAGTGGAAAGAACATGTCAAGAAAAAAAAGGAAGAGCTATCAATCAGGTATAGAAAACTTTATTGGCTGTTGGGCCGAAATTCACAACTCAGTTTGCACAATAAATTGCTGTTATACAAACCAGTACTTATGCCTATCTGGACCTACGGTATTCAGCTATGGGGATGCACAGCTAAAAGTAACTTGAAAATAATTCAAACATTCCAAAATAAGGTACTAAGGAGTATTGTGAATGCTCCATGGTACATTCGTAATGATGACCTCCACAAGGACCTCCAAATCGAAAGAGTCACCGATGTCATTAAAAGATACGCAAGGAACTACGAAAACAGGCTTCTTGCTCATACCAACCCAGAAGCCATTAGGCTTCTCGACAACTCCCAAGTAAACCGACGCCTGAAAAGGACCAAGCCATTGGACCTTGGATGCTGATGTGAAGCTGAAATGTGGTGTATTGTCAATGGACTAACACTCGTATAATAATGGGGAATTTATGTGAAGTAAATATCTAGATAGTTGACTGTATATTATCTCAGTTGTAACTAGTTGATATATTAACAAATAAACGCTCTATTTAAAAAAAAAAAAAAAAAAAAATTGGAAAAGCTTTATTTTTTCTTTGAGGTCAACGGCTTTAGGTTTAAGAAGCTTCAAACTCGGATATGAGAGAAGTGTTCCAATACTACGGGGGACCGCTGGTTAGGTAGAATCGGCGAGTCGGTCCCACGCAGTATACTCGCCCACGAGAGGGTCAACTCGTTCACCTTCTCAACGATCCCTATGAGCAGTCAGCACTCTCCTGGTGAGTGACCACGAGAAATTGAACTCCCCGAGCAATTACCTACTTGAGGGCGTTCAATAAGTTCCTAGAGAGAAAAGACAACCGCTGTCATTCACTCAGATGGCTTTTGATTGGGCATTGGCCTAACAGGATGTGAGTCACCCAAGAAATCAAGAAATCCTATTGGGGTAATTTAACTAACTCTTCATACCTCTTCACGTCTTGTTTAAATCAGTATAATAGAAATAAATATATAGATAGAAAAGTAAAAATAGATTCATGAGGTTCTTCTTATTCAACTTATACCTACCTGGAAGATAATGATTGATGGAAGTTTTGCTTTTTTTGCCGACTCCATTTCATTTTTAAAATCTTCAACTATTCAGATAATTAATATTTAGATTTGTTCCTCGTTTATGTCTTGTTAGTCCTTCTCAGTAGAGAGAGAGAGAGAGAGAGAAGAGAGAGAGAGAGAGAGAGAGAGAGAGAGAGAGAGAGAGAGAGAGAGAGAGAGAGAGAGAGAGAGAGAGAGAGAGAGGACTTTATTCATGAAAAAGAATAAACAATGGTAAACACAGAGAAATAATAATAATCTGAATAATATTGTTCGGCATTCGGCTGAGAGCCCGTGTCGCCGATACAAGAGTTGTGCTTTCTAAATTCTTATCAAATAATAAAATATAAATTCTATTGTAAAATCTCTCTATTCAATCAATACAATATAATAAAGGTAATATAGATTCAATTTAATGTCTACAGATGCTCGTTATAATGGAGTCACAATTTCCCGTGCCATTTTGAATGTGCCAGGTATAAACTAGTTTTTTGTACGCTTCCCTCGAGCAATTCGTTGGATCTTTCAATCTACTATCAATTTGATTGTATAATAAATAAATAAAATATTGAGGGCTTCTAGTGGTGATAAACAAATTTGGTCTAGGACAAACCACATTCCTTTCCAGAGTAAAACGTGTTGGATATGGGTGTTCTCTAGAGTGAGTAATAATGTTAGGGTGTTTATGAAAGTGAAGCAATACATTTTTTATATGTAATTGTCTTTTGCTAAATATTTTTGACTCGTCATAAATCCGACTAGAAGGATAGCGTTGCGATTTTCCCAGGATTATTTTAAGTTATCTTCTCTGAGGTATGTTGATTTTGTCTAACGAGCTGGGATAAGCACCCCCCCCCCCCCCCCCCCCCCCCCCCCCCCCCCCCCCCCCCCCCCCCCCGTCAACATATCATACTGCAATGTAGACTGTACATGTGAACACTGTGAGTGTGAGTGTGACTGTGAGTGTAGTATGCTGTTAGATCTTTATCGTATATGTTCTGTTCATTATTGTATGTCTATTATCGTTTTTAACCTGAATTTCTTGTAACTGGGTAACTGTATAAATAAATGAATCACTTACCATTGACTAGCTGAGGAGGAGGCGGAGGTGGTGGTGGGGAAGTGGGTCTGAGGTTGGAGGGGAGAGCGGTGCTCATCCTACGCATATCGGTGGAGGACGGCGGTGACGACTTGGACGACGGCGGCGAAGACTTGGTGGACAGCAGCGGAGGACTAGGACGTCGTGGAGGATCCCTGAACGGCGGCAGGACGAGGGGAAGGGAGGTTGCGCCGTGGGGAGTCATCGGGCTCGTTGACGAGGGCGAGGTGGACGGAGGCAATGACATGGGAAGGTCCAGAGACGGCCGTTTAGACTCCTTGAAGGGCGGCAGGACGGGGGCGGCGAACGGAGGCGGCGTCACACCCGAGGGCACTGGGGCAGCGCTATTAGGGAGAGAACTAGGGGTCGTCTCCAGGTAGAACTTGGACGTGCCCTCTTTCGCCTTCTTTTTAAACGACGGCCACCGCTTCTGGTTTCCACTTTCCGCCACTAAAATAACAATTCAAAATCACAAGTTAAGGCTTGGAATTTTCGTGATGCTGACAATAAAATGAGAGTCATGTTCATCATTGAACCAAAAAGGTCCAGAGGATAGTTGTCACCTGTTGTTGGTGGAACCTGTGATAGACATGGCTAGTTGGCCCCTTCCGTCGCCTTGGGAGATGAATCAGACGCCTTCTAGCGTGGCGGAGAATTATCAATGCAACCAGCTCATTGGAAGGGGCAACTATACCATTCTATCACCTTCACATGGTAGCAGAGTGCGGTTACGATCATTGGCCATTTTATTAATATTATCCTGATAGTTATGCTGCCCCTATTCACTCGCATATCCCCCCTTGGGTGTATGCCCTATAATATGATCAGCTTGAAAAATTGTAATACCCCTGCCCTACTCATTGCGCCCCCCCCCCCTCCCCGAGAATGAGAATTATACCTCCATTCAGCCCCCCCCCCCCCTGGCTTTTCTCAGAGCCCTGGGAGTGTGATGGATTTGGTTAGTTGGCCAATTCCCGATTTTAGAATCCGTCGCCTAGGGAGATGAATTAGACGCCTTCAAACGGCTGGATCATCCTCAGAGCGTGGCAGAGCATTATCAATGCATCCAGCTCATTGGAAGGGGCAACTCTACCATTCCATCACCTTCACACGGTAGCAGAGCGTGGTTACGATCATTGGCCCTTTTATTACATATTATCCTGATTGTCCTGCTGCCCCTATTCACTGGCATATCACCCCTTGGCTGTATGCTCTATAATATGATCAATTTGAAATTTTTTTATACCCCAGCCCTACTCATTGCGAGCCCCCTCCACCACCCCCTAAATTGGAATCAATTATCCATTCATGCCCCCTCTTCCCCCCTTTTTCCCCAGGAAAACCCACTTTTACTTTTCGAATGCCACTTTCGATAACTGAATTTCAAGACGTTCTCTTCTTTTCTCAAAGGAAGATGTGAGTTACTAGCCGATCTTTCAGCCATATGAAGGCATTCCCTCTATTTTCACGCAGTATGATGAAAACGTATTGTTTCCATTGTTTTCAATTTTATAGCAGTTGCTGATTGGCACGGCAGGCTTGGTTTTCCCCCTTTATCTTTCATCAATCTACCAGTACCACATACCAACATATCCCTCATCTACCAATAAATCGGTCAGAGATACTTCATGTCAATTTGAATGAATCAACATTACACGAGAAGTCAGCATTTCAAATTTTGAATCAATTATTGGTAGAACTAGTTAAACCTATTAAGGCACAATTAGTCAAGGAGGATTAGTCAAAACCATTATTTTACATTCCATTAATTTTTCAATAATTTATTACTCCTATGACGGCGGAAATCGTTAGTTTATGTAGACTTTTTTTACGTAACAAGCATTTTCCTACCTTCAGCGGGAGGTTCGAAGCCGCCGTTAGTGACAGAGATGGAGATCTTGCTCATACGCCGCCGCAGCCTCTGGCTGATGGACCACGACGTTTTCTTCACCTTCTTCCCGGCTGACATCATGAAACCGTAGATCCCCTCGCTCTCCTTCCCGGAACCTCCGCTCTGTAATGGTAGATACACATAGATAGTTGAATAGGTAGGAGGAAAGCCTAGTTCACATGTGTGTGGGTTGGAAGCGTGATTTTCAAACATAATTTATTAGTACCGAATCACGGTGGAGACGGAGAGCAGTAAATTCTCTACTACTAATAAAATTAGTAAACTGATGCATCGTTGATGCATAATAGATTTCACTTTTGGACATACTGTGACTGGTTTCAGTTCACTATTCACAGTTCACAATAGCAAAATACAATTGTACAGCCCTTGAATTTCCTAATTTCACATTTCTGGGTGGGTGTACCAAAATGTGCAATGACCGTTCGATGTCAAATCTTAGAATTGATGTAAAAAAATCCGTTTTTTTGCACACGGTCTCTAATTAAAATCTAGTTGGTCCAAACTTCTGTCCAGCCCGATCGCTCAACACGTAAATGCGATGCGCCAAAATTTGTCCAAAATGTGTTTTTTCGTGGTTTTAACGGACATATGAAAATGAGGTGAATTTTTCCTGTAATTTTTGAGGCAAAATCGAATGCGATATGTTTCAGATCCGTCGCAATTCAGCCGTAGCAAATAATCGCAATCTGAACTTGAATGTTAATCCCAAACATCACAATAACACGAGGAATCATGCGTTACTCAGAAAACAATAAAATCTTGTTGGAATAGTCAGTATTCTTGATTTATGAGCAATGAAACCCTTAGGGAAGGATATACAGTCCATAAACTCAGTCAGACAGTCTTGAAATGAAAGAAGTTTAGAATGGAGAAAACGCAAAATGCGAGAGAAAATCTTGGTTTTTATTCTCGAATGTGAAAATTACGTTTCCGCTCCCGTCGTATACCTTGGTGAGACTATTGTGAACAAGTCAAAAATCAGCTTTTTTGATAAAATTTTCTGTTTATGCGTCGGCAATGCAAGATTGGCATAACAGTTTCACTACTCAAAATATATTAGTTTTCAATGATCATGAGCAAAAGTCGAACCCATAATTCGATCTTTTCATATGGGTAATTCGCCCGATATTGATCAACTTCGGAGAGTAGTTGCACAATTGATTACTGTCTATGATTATCATTGTAATCTTAATATTAGTAGCTGCCGCGCATGCGCAAATCTGAAAATGAATTTATCTAGCGTTACGGTTTCATTATTCAATTTATTGTACGGGTTAGGCTACAAATGGTTCCCAATGAAATCCATCGCACGTGACTCATTTTTAGCTTTTGCACGTGCCTGATCTGTCAACGATGTACAGAAGAATTAAAATGAAATAATTTCTACACTCGTATACATTTATGACCATGAATATCAGACATCCATCCCTTCTCAATATTTGTGAATGAATTGAAATTTATTTATTTCCTTCTCTTGATACATACATATAGCTTCCATCAAATGTTATATCGATTCTCGTTTATGTCTTTGAAAAAAGCAACAACTATCCAGCTACAATAACTAAAATTGATACACATTTTATTATATAAAATAATTATTCCTATTTGCACGTTTTGAAGGATAATGTATGCCTAAAAGCTAAGCTTGCGTACATGAGCCAAATCAGCAATCCTTTGCAAGGACGTGCCTGGAGCACCAATGAAAATGAAAGATAATTTGTTTGTTTTGATTTTGTTTTTAGAACTTCCGATGTAACCCAATGATCTATTTCACATTATCTAAGTGTTTACATGGGGTATCTTACTTTATTAGTATATAATACCATGTTATGCATTGTCAAAACAATTTCTTTCAAAGCGCTGTTTAATTTGTATCATAAAGATTTTCGCAGTTGAACAAGGATTGAATAACGTTAAATAGGCAATTAAAAACCACAATCATGCGATATTTGAATCTGCATTCTAAAAACGTACATTTTATTTTTGGGAGTTCCATTCTATTATTCTATTCTATTAATTGTAAGTACATCACAAAGTTAAGTAGAATCGTCAAGGCTATAGGTGTACATTTACAACTAAGAATACAATATATCCATCCTGATCACTCCGGAGAGGAGAGTGCTGTTCCAGTAGTCGGTACCTACGATACACGCCAAGGACCAGTAACCCACGAGTAGGGGCACGGGTGTCATCCCTCATCGTCTAAAAAGGTCGGCGGGCGAGTTTTTGGATTAAGCACATTCTTAATGCAGAGGTGCATACAAATGAACCCCTTGAGAACCACTCTCAGGGACTTCTCTACTACCCAATTTTGCAGAATATGCTGCTCATTAGGGTATTCAACCGCTACTGAGGGCGAGATAGCTGTGCTGTGGCAATATCCGTTAGTGGACAGGTAGGATGGGGTTTTCCACAGTCAAAGTGCCGTTTATAGGTTTATAGTACCTCACATGAATGTTGTATACATCCTAGGCCTGAATGGCCAAAGGCTTTACATGGAAAAGATGTTTCAATTCCTACCGCATCGTAGGAGTATGCCGATATACACCTGCAGATTACCCACAGTAAGTCATTGTGGTTTTGATGACGGGAGACCCTCCTTTACGCATTTCCTGTAAATTTATACACATATAAACTCACTTGAGGCGGGGAAGATGAGCCGTTTTGGCGATTTGCGTGGACGAGGTCAAAGCCACCGGAGCGGCCGCCACCTTCACCGTCGGAGTCGGACGAGTCGTCGAAGTCATCGAGGACAGCGGATTCATCGTAGGATGGCTCGTAAACATCCTCGCTCGGCTCACCTGTAACCCAAAACGGCTTCTGGTTAACAAAAGCAGTAGTTTAATCAGGTTTAGCACGAACCTCAGGATCACTGACGATCACGAATCATGAAGTGAACAATTCGCTAAATTAACAATATTTATAACTATCCAATTTTGTCTTTCAAAAAAGGCCATCTGTGACATAATAATGGTATGGAACAGTTTCTCTTCCATGGGTTGAGGTGACCAGTGCGAAACATCTAGATGGCCCAAAGAAGCATGAAGGCTTCAGGAAGAAGTTTTTCTCTTCTCTAGTTGTACGCCAACCATTTTCCAATTCTCTATAGTTTTCATATCTACAACTCACTAAACGAATTTAATCTCTATTTATCTTAATATCCTTAATAATAATATCTTTCGAGTATTTGTCACTAATCAGCGTCGAATAGATGTCTTCGACAGCAGCAAGAGCTACTAACACCAGGAATTACTTTCCATCAAAGCTACTAACAATTTTTCCAACCTTCCTCTTTGTTCATTGCAAGTCAACTTTTGGGATTAGATATAGATACACTTTCTGCATCATCATTAAATTATCTTCAATTCATATATGACTTTCTTTTATAGAGAGGAGTAATCAAACGCATCACTCCTCTTTCATACATGTACAATTTTACAAGTAGTTGCTACCATTAGCTTTAAGTTCAGGAATTAAATCAGTTTTATTTCTGAACTAGAACTATCGGCGAATTCGGAAACCTAGATTTTTTGTATTTACGTACTTTTATTGGTGATATTTCAAGCTCCTTGAAATAGATTAATCAGGAGAGAAATACAATGAGGAATATATGTAGTTTGTATGTTTTTGTACAAACAATTCATGTTTTTTATTGTTAAACGAAATTTTCTTTAGAACTACTTGAAAATTTCAATCAACATCGAATATAGTACTCGAAGCTGAGATCTTGAGAAATCCTTTAGGCCTACAGGGTCAATCCCCTGTTCCCGAAACTGTTAGAAAAGTTGCCGATTTTCTGATTTTCATTCATTCTGACCCGAGAGAACTCTGCTAATATTAACTTGAATTACAAGATTAAAGATTAAAAACTTATGATTTTCCTATTGGAACCTTCAAGAAGTTATGACCCTTCAAAACGTTATTTTGATGCTCTATCTACTTTCTTTTCTTTGATGTATAAAGATTTGTGGTAGGCCCCGGAATGTGTACAGTGAATTGTAAGAGCGAGCACAATTATAATAGATTATTTCAAACAATAAATTAAGGCTGCGTCTCCAGCACAAGTCTACAACAAGGAGGTGAGTGGTAGCTTTATATTGAATCAGCTTCATTTCTATGGAAATTTCAGTTTATATTTGTATGATTCTTGACCAATATTAATCAATGCTATAAAAATGCTCATTAAAAACTAAAATCGAGATACAGATCTAATTTTGAAAAAAAAAAAAAAATCCTGAAAGAGCTACGTAACAAACGTAAAGACTGTAGATAGTCATTTTTGTGTGCTTCAAGTTATTAATGAAAGACCAGTGGCCATAACCACGCTCATGCTAACATGTAACACGGAGGGATGATGGAAAGGTTGCCCCTTCCAATGAGCTGAATGCATTATTCCCGCATCCCTCAGAGAATGTCCCAGATACTGGAAGGCGTCTGGTATATCACTCGAGGTGGCGGATTCAAAAATCGGGAAGGACAAACTAACCGTATCCAACATTTTCTTTAATGGTTCGTCTGAGGTTCTGTTGGTTTAGGATATAAGGATTATTTGAATGATGTACGGATCGACTAGTTTAAATATATATCAATTCAATCCAAGCATTATATAATTTTCTAACTTGGTAAGTTGTGGATAAATCCACCAAACCCGTAATAAGCATAATTTGAATGGGTTGAGACGCAATGCAGACCTTCACTTCTGAGGTGTATCGTGACTTCCTGAGCTTCGTAGTTCTCGCCGCAGTAGATGACGTTCCTGAGAGAGACGAGGCCTCTCGTTGAAATGGGCCCTGAGGCGAGCAGCTCTCCGTAAGACGGCCGCTTCACGTCCGAGTCAGGCCCGAGGAGATAAACCTTGCTGGGAGAGCTTATCGCTACTGCAGGGCGCAACAAAAGAATCCCAAAAGGCGGATTTTGAGTTATGTGTTATCTCTTGAACACGTTTACTTAGAAGCGTCCGATTCCGACCAGCCATTGACTTACTTACTAGTGTCCGTTGCATCGAAACAAAACCAAACAACCACCTAGTACAACACCAACGGATTCCACGAAGTGTTATGGTTAATGCTCTAAGCTGCGTACATCGTTAAATTCATTTTATTAGAATTTCATACCTACATCTTACGATATTTTCTACTGCTAAATTACCGAAAAAACTACTACAAATATTCTCCATACAGCGTTCATGTTTTTAAGAAAATAAAAGCCAAAATGGCTAAACCAGGAGTACCTACACGGTGATAGTTTTGGAGAGGTGCTTCTAAGTCCTTAAACGCTAACGATATTTGCCAACTTACAAAAATTAAAATAGAGAGCGAAACAAATAAAACTAATGAGGAAATACGACCTACCATAGAAAAAGCGACCCTAGATGTAACAAATAAGATCAGTAAAAGATGCCCAACGTAAATGAATTTCCTATTATCAAGTGAAAGTAGAACTAAAAATTCTCGTCATTTACATAAATTCTCATGTACCTACACCAACACGTTCATTCAGAAATATTCACAAACATAAAATGTGGCAAAATAAGTCGAATAATTGCAAGTTTATAAGTACAGCACACTTAACCCCACTTAACGTACATTCAGATTAAGTACGTTTCGGTTAAGGTAGAGTCTTACTCTTGAAAATATTTTCAGCATAATGAACATTTTCCGGGAGAAAGAATGAAGATGAATGAGAAGAAACGAATATTTTCTCGAATTTCGAATTTGGCGCGTGGAAGAAAAGGGTTCTTGGGCGGAGTTGCCGCAAACCCACGCCAACATACCTTTGTCTTAGTTCCAGTGAAACCATCGTTTCGTACCTGTGCCGAAAACATTCTCACCCGCATATAAATCGCTTTATATTAAAGTGATCTTTGTTATTATCTCTTTTAAAACTCGTTATTATTGTTTTTTAAATAAGTACTTTGTCGGTAAGTTTTAATGCTATATATTTATTTCCTATCGGTATAAAAAGGTTGAGGAGTTGACGATTTAACCTCCTCCCATCATTGTCAGCTGTCACCTCAACCATTATTGTTGCTGCAACTTCTGCAGTCGAGGTTTCTGCATTCACTTATTTGTTTTGCAAAATGGAGGATCAAAATGAATGAGCTAAAGTCGATACATGTGGACTTCACTAACCGAAAGCTACAGTACATTCCGACTTTTCTCAATGGTAAAATCATCCCGTACGCCAACGAGGCAAAATACTTGGGGATGACCCTCGATGCAAAGTGGAAATCACACGTGAAGAAAAAGAAAAACGAACTATGCCTGAAATACAGGAAACTTTACTGGCTCATGGGACGACGCTCAGTCTTGCCAATAGAGAGCAAACTTATGCTCTACAAACAAGTCCTCAAGCCTGGATGGACTTATGGATGCCAGCTATGGGGCTGTGCAGCCAAGAGTAATATCGCAATAATACAAAAATTCCAAAATAAAGTACTCAGGGACGTAGTTAATGCTCCCTGGTACGTGAAAAATGAGAACCTCCATCGTGATCTTGGATTGGATTTGGTGCAAACCGAAATACACCGTTTTGCTGCAGCCCATCAACAGAGGCTACAGGGGCATGTCAACGAAGAGGCCGTCCATCTTCTCGACGTTGAACACCTCGTTAGAAGGTTGAAGAGGAAAAAACCACATGAATTAGTGTTGTGAAAATAGTTAGAGTGTAACAGTGTCCAGTGATTATGTAGGGACGCCAAACTATATCAGTATATATACAAAATTGCTCACGTTTGCATGTTTGGATCAAGTTAACATCATGTCAGAATAATATCACTTATTAGTTATGTAAAAAACTAGATTGTGATATAAAATAGTCTTACAAAAAAAAACTTATTTTTTTATCATCTTATTTTCTCTTTATTTGTTTATTTCTTCTAATAATAATGTACTTACACTCAAGTTGTCAGTATTTAGCAATAATACTGTACAAACAAACACTGAAATGGGTGGGTGTGGAGACGAGAGAACGGATTAATCGCTTTTTTCATTATCCCTTATGGGATTTTTAGGTCGGACATTTCGCTGTACGGACATTCTTCAGGAACGGATTAAGTACGTTATGCGGATCAATACTGTAATGCATTTTCGTTCATAATTGGCGGAAGATAGATTGTTGGGATTCATAATTGGTTCCTTAAAATAAATCGTATATTTTAGAAGAAACGAGAAAGTTTTTTTTCGAATTTCATCACGTCCTGGAGTTGTAACCACTTTAAAATAAAACCAAAAGAACTACTACCGATTTAAATTATTTGGAAGGCTCCTAAGCAAAACAGGCGACCGTTTAGATATTAAGGCTTGTGAAAGAATCCAGTTCAGTTTTTTCAGGATGTATTACATTGCCATTTTGGAGCACAAGGTTTCGCTCTCACAATCTCGTATGCGGAAAACAGTCCGGTTGTGAGAGACGAAAAAGTAGTAGAGCTCCGCTTACCAAATGTTTCCAGGTGGACTATTGTTCATGTTGTACGAATTAGCGTTGCAGATCAGCTGGCAAAACGATTCACAAGCTACTTTAATTCCCATGCCACATTGGGGTCACATTGGGTAAGGAAAGAAACTTTTGATTATAGTGTGTTGGGATATGGTTTACAGTGTGAAAACGAGATATTCTTGTTAGATATGGTATGTGGATATAGGAGACATGTAGAGGGGCGGGAAAGGTCGTTCTTTTTTTCACAACTTTAGCGACAGTTGAGCAACTGGGGACAACACGAGACGGCGCGGTAGACACAGGAGAGTGGGCGAGTGAACGAACAGCCACCACCTTCGTCCCGCCAGCATCGTGTGGGTCTAGTGGACCTTTTTCTTGATCTTTACATCATCAGAATCGTCTTGCATAACCCGCAGGGGGAAAGGAAGGGGGGAAGGGGGACTCGAGGCGGCTCCGAGCTCCTTCGCACCGGTATCCACAGACCGACTGACCGAATTGTGTCGCAGTAAAAATTGGCGTGAGATACAAAGAAAACAACTCCGATGAGTAGACATAACATAACACGTTCTTCCACATACCCGGAATAGATGCTGGATAACTCGATTCATTCATACTGCTTAGTACAACTCGTTGAAGGTACCACGGCAACATTCAATATGTTCTAAGGCACTCTCTTCCCTCACCTCAATCAAAAACAGTTCGTTTTCATAGAACATTGCGTCTTGTAGGAGCAGCAGAAATACGTGCACACGAGCAGTTTTGAATTTCTTAGAACATCTATTTATTACGGTCTACAACTGAAATAGTTCAAGTTTAGAAGGATAGTAGAAAGATGGGGCATGGCTGCATATCGCAGAATCCAACTCAGATTGGTTTACTAAAATTATACAAAGGTTCATATTCGATAACAAATAAGATTTTGATAGGATAGTCTCATACATATTAACTGGTTATCAGATGTAACAAACAGATGGACAAGTGGCCGAACGGAAGATTCATCCATACAGATGGATCAAAAATGGATGGTCGAGTAGCATCGGCATTTTATGACGAAACGTGTTGTACATCTGGCAGCAAGAGGATATGGGATGAAGCGTAGATATATTCTGCCGAGTTTTATGCAATATGGCTAGCAGTAGACTACATAAGGACAAGCCCTCAGCGATTCTCCAAAAATATTATTTTATCTGATTCTCAGAGCGCTCTTCAGAAGTTTAAACATTTCGGACCTGGAACAGCTATAAATGCCTTGGAAAAGAAAATTATAAACTGTATTCTGAACCTCAAAAACAGTGGAGAAGAAATCTTCTTCGTGTGGGTAGGAGGACTTATAGGGGTCCCAGGAAATGAAAAAGTTGACCAGTTGGCCAAAAATGCGATCAACAACGATGATGATGATGCTGGTAAAGATTATATATCAATGTTCCCTATTCCACAAAAGCAGCCATGGTTTTCAAGTTTCCCATTCATTGCCAAGAGGTTCATCAAGTGCTTATCCAGGATATGTTGTGGTACTTCTACCACAAAAGCTTACTTGCATAAGATTGGTGAGGAGTGGACAGCAGACTGCCGCTCCTGCACCAACTTTGAAGAAACCACCATACACGTACTGCTGATGTGTCCGTCGTTTACGGAAGAAAGAAAACCTCTTCTCGAAATTCATCAACGTGAATTACCACAGCCATTCTCGCTCAACACAATTATTTCGAGCCAGAAAAAAACAGTGTATAGTGCTATTTTTAGTTTCCTAAATCGAATTGACTATAACCCATAGAAAAATGTATTATTTTACTTCATTTCAAACAAGTCTTACTTATTTAGTTTTATTGATTGTTAATTGCTGGTGTATGGTTTTAATAAAGGCCGAAGCCATTTAAAAAAAAATGTACATACTTTGATAGGTGGTTCGTTACTGGAACAAAGAATGAACATTGCCCGATTTTCATGTTTAAGTAAGTTAAGTCCAGTTTTGTCTTTTACTTTCAATCTAAGACTAAGGCTTTTTCTGTCATGGGAAGATTGTTGATAATTATAATCAAATGAAAGCACCAGGATCATAAGTTCATCCGTTCTCCTTCTCAAAGGGCTTAGGAAAAAATTGTCAATACGAATGTAATTGGGATATGTTATGAGCATAGTAGAAATCCCCTTGTAAAATCGTTGCAACAATCGAATCCATTGACGTTATTGTAATGGAATTTTCGGTTCAAGATTAATTTTATTGCAACATTTTTGTGTAGGGAAACAAGGAAAACACGTTGGTTCTGCAGCGTTATATTTTACATAGTAATGTATAACCAGTACTTAGATATCAGCTCTTACTACGTACAGAGGGGCCAATAACTTGTGTTGTATCATTTAGTTGCATTAATTATCTCTCAGTAAGATTGTGTAGTTGTATGTACATAGTAGTACCCCATGAACTCCACCCGTTACAGTCCCCTGTAATATGCGTAGAAGGGCTGTCTAACAGAGAAGTAATAAAATATTGCACGGCTGTGTCCTTCAATTGTCCTTCATGCTGTGTTTTGACTAATTAATATATTCATTGATTGTTATTGTATATTAAATATACAAAGTTTTGTTGTTATAAAACTGATTTATTATACATGTGTTGATTGCAAGTAGCACACCCGAACTTATGTACATTAGTATTTTTAAAACGTAGTCTATGAAGTTCCACCTTTGTGCTTCAACTATCTGGATTTCCTTCAAGACTCCTTCACGCATCTTCTTCGGAAGGATCTATTGTATAATTGTGCTTCGACTATAAACATGATGACGTCTCTCTTGAATAATTGTGAGCCACACCTCAAAGGAAACGTTTTGCCTCGCTGACTCCCTGCAACAGAACGCTCCGCAAGTCAGACAAACGCTCACATAAATATCAACCTTCACGTTTTTCCCCGAAGGCCGTTTATTCCAGCTTCCTCGACTTTCGCAGACAGATTCGGACACGCGCGAACCCTGTCCCTCCTCCCGTTTACCCATGCGAACTGAAGACGCCGATTTCCATTGTTCGATCAGCACATCATACCCACAGTCGGGATTCGTGGGACATTCGCACGGTCTTGAGGAGGCAAGGACGACGTATTCGCTTCCCTATTCATCCCGCGTAATATTGGGAATCGAACTTTTTATTCGAAATCGTAATTCGTATATTCATCTTTCCTTGTTCGTTGAAACCATTTTGATTCATCCGAAATTCTCATGCCTTGATCCGAATGTTCACTCTTGTGAGAACGCCTTTAATCGTCGGTCTATTGCTCGTGAGATGCGTTCATGTGTTTTCCCACTTCCTCCAACTAAATAGAGGAGGTTTTCTATAACAACAATTTGGAAATTTTGGTAGTTCTGAGGTACCAAGAGGTTCTGAAGGCCTTCTCAATCTTATTAAGGCTACAGCTTATACCACTGTATTACAAGAGCCACAAAATGAATCACTTCATTTGGTTGGACCAAACCCCCCCCCTCCCCTCCCACTGAAACCTCAAAATTGATCAAACATCCTGTTGAATGTATTATTAAGTATTTTCTTAGGCATTGATACCAGTGTCGGATAAAAAGTAATGTCACTCTTGTATTTCACTTCCACATGAATTCTAAGTTGAAAACGATGCAAATTACTTATTACATGAAGGTTTTTATTATTACTAATAGATATCTCATCTACTCACATCACTGGTCCCATAATTATTAAACGAAATACGTGGCACTTTAACTTAATATAACTGTGTTTATTCACTTAGCTGTCGAAAGAAAATGTTACTATTGAGGTTTACTGTGACTGCCAAATATTTTGTGATACCTAAATGTCAAATTAAGATATATCAAATGAGGTTGATTTAAATTTCCACAGTAGTAGTAAAATGGCGTGATTTCAAAACTAACAGAGGGATGTTTGTCAACGTTCAAGTTGGTAGGGAGGTTGGTAGTCGTATGTCTGCATGGTTGGTGAGCAAATACTCTCAAATAAAAGAATACTAGAAAAGTGGCGAGTAACATACAAATATTTTGAGTCACGTGGATAAGCAAGCGTATGACCTGGTCATATGTGAGGGCTTATAGGATTGTACTTATGAATGTCGGTTTCACAAGAACAATTGACTCGTTGCCACGGTTTCGTGAGAGGTTCCAAGGAAACTTCTTTGGTTAACGCGAACAGCCGTCAGAGACGCTTTCGTTTATGTTAATGTCCGCTCACTCTTAGCGTACCTAATCCACAGCTCGATGGGCATCATGCATCACAACTAACTCTCTAAGTTGCACTCGTTAAGTGAGAGATACTCCTAATATGTACCAAGCATTTAACTTTCTTCCAAGAATATTAAAAACAAGTGGGTTCTTAGGCGTTTATGGATGTTTTGCTCAGAGAAGGATGAGCAGGTTGTCCACGTCAGATGCATTACCATTAATTAATTTTTTGTAATCATATCATTCGACTAGAGCTTACTATTTATATTCAAGTAACTTTCTCTCCTTAATCACAAGATCAAATTGTTTAAATTTATATTTTTAATTTTACACAAATCAATGGCAAGCTGACCGGGTTTAATGCAAATGCTAGGTGTGCATTTGAGGCGAAATGTGCAGAAATTTGGTCCAAAAACAATAGGAAAACTTGTAATACCTAAACATTTACAAATATATGTTTTCGGACCCATGCCTCCTCCTTTGAAAAATTGTAATTTTGCCCCACATAACGTCTATTTTTTATGACAGCTTATGAAAATAGACGAATGGGAGTGGTGTTGGATATTTGTGGCACGACTTCAGCCCTAAATCCTTGTGTAACACCTGAGGATTCAATCGCTCAACACACACCAATTGTGGAGTGTTCCCCATATTCCCCAAACATTTACCCATGCTCGAAGTTTGCCGAATCTTGGTGTTTTCCTTAAACTGCGAGCATCGACTCATATTCGGACTGTCAGCTTGAAACAACATGGAAATTGAAGAACTAGTGATGCTAACAATAACTTGGAGTATGAACCACAGGAAAATGGTTCCTGTGTTCTCTTATTCGCACGGGCTCACTTACTGATGAACAGGAGCTCTGCGCCTTCAATTCGCCTCGGGAGCAAGCCCGACAATCACTTGGCCGTTCGTGTATGCTACACGAATACACTAGTTGGCCAATACTCCGCCTTTGTTTCGGGGTGAAAAAAATTCTTTTGACCGAATATTTGCACACATTCGGGCATTTGTCCAGTGGTGACACTTGCAGGGAGAGGCTGACAATTATAAGGTGTTGGGCCCACCAGCGCAGGTGTAACTGCGGCTCTGGGTGATATTCTTCAGACTTCAACACTAGCGCATTCGAAAATCGAGGCAAGGCATAATGACGTGGAAATAACCTTGTTTTCATGGTGACGAGTAGACTAGGGCAAACGGCGTCATCTCGTGAGGTAAGTACCTAGGTAATCTAATTTTCCGTTTATTTTCTGTTTTCATCTACTTCCATTGACTGGATTTGAACTACCTATGTGTCTAATAAACAGTTCGGTCCCATAAATTTGAGCAACTGCAAACCCCTCATAGGTAATCACTGCCAACGTAGCAAGGAGGATGCTTTTAGTTAAGTCTACACAGACTGCACTTGAAAGGACTTTCTTACTTTTTCTTAACGGGTGGTTTTTAATTTGATCAATTAAATCTGGCATCTACTAGTCCCATTTGCCTCCTTTTCCAGAATGAACTATCAAATCCATAATTATTTATTTCTACTGTAAAACAAAAGACTGACCAACATTTTTAAAACTTATAGTATGAAATAGTGGTGAGATTAACAAAGCACAGTATTACTCAACTGGAAGTAAATGAGAGTTAATAAGGCATATTTACAGCTGGGCCGGATTTCAAACTCGTTTTCCCATACGTTGGAGGAATAACTTTCCAAGTTCGATCCCTTTCGCACGGATCACAACAAGGCGGGGATCACTTCAGGGCGATAGAACTGGGTCCCAAGGCCGCGACTGGTCATCCTTGTTCATCTGTTCACCATAACCGGCTCTTCGAACGATTTGCAGGTCTGACTCATTCTCACTATCAAAACCTCAGGTAGATACGTATGCGGTAACGAGAATAACTAGTTTTTTCCTGGTGTCGTTTGATTTAGAGACATCGTTAGGACATTGGCTGTCTCTCATACATACAAAGAGGGTTTTTCCACCGGATAGAAACAAAACTTTTATTTCGTTTTGCTTCCTCACTTTCAAAGATAGGAAAGCTTTGTTATTCCTACTAAAGATAGACTGAATTTCAGAGGCGGTGTGAAACCCGAATGGCGACTTGCTACTCGAGTTTCTCAGATTCCCAACCTCCATTCCTTCACCCTCTACAAGCCAGGTTTTGGACAATATCTTCCCTCAAGAGAAACTATGCTCCATTACAGTCCTGTTCTGATGAAGTAAGCACAACATGGGGTTATCTTCTTCATGACCCCTCTAAATTTCATTGCAGTCAGATTATCAACTAGTCTGTCCACAGCTATAAAGTAACACCTTTATGATTTGGACAAAAAGGTAGGAACAGAATGGTTCTTCCATTGCTACAACAACCACTTCCACCGCTTTTCTGTGGTATTGTATTAAACAAGGAAACAAAATCAAAAGGAAACCCTCAATGTTTAATGAAATATTCCTTATTCGGACTCGCCCATTAACCAGTAATCATGTCCATAATGGTCTGAAAATTTTCTTTCCCTATAGGCTACAGGCAATTTACTGATTTAAACTATTTTAGTAAGCATTTCCTCCTGGAAATGATTCCCCAATTGAGTGTGTGACATTGTGTTGTCCTGCAGTTTCCAACGAACATAATGTTGGGTTTGTAAATCATATACCTACAAACCAGACTTAGAGATGTCGAGGTGCATGAATTACAAATATTTATTATGACTTGTGTCAAGAATGTAACCTAGTACATATTTGATTGTGCTCTAATAGCGAAATGATGTAAGCCCGATCCCAGGACTCAAAATCACTTTTCTCCTAAATTTGGTAAAGATTCATTCAAAGTATCATAAAATGGTTCCATATTCATATTTGTGAAATTTCTCACGATCTAATTAACAAAAGTTATGAATATGTTTCGGGAATTACACATTTTGAATGTTAACTTTGGTGAGAATTAATTAATCAACGAATCCTTCAACCTACTACGATGCGTTGTCATGACTGCAACATTATAATCTATTCCAACGAGTGCTTTACTCGGAGAGTCGGTCGTCTTCCTTTTAATAGAAAACTTTTGTTCAACAAGAAGATAAATCAAGTCGTTTTCTGCGTACTATAATTTGAATTCATTGAATTATTAACATTTCTCAAACTATTCATCTACTTTCCGACCTATACATATATAGACAAGTTGAGCGTGTCACTACCTTTCGTGGAAGGGAGACCAGCCTCTACTTGGGCTTAGGCTGTGTCTTCTGTTTGTGTACGACTAGGTGGTAGAAATTATGGAGCTATCTACTTCAGATTTGGTAGGTAGACTCATTAACATCCAGAATATTGGGATAGTTTAATAGTTTTTGGTGTCGATCCGATACGATATGGCGACGACAACGAGAGCAAAGGATATCAAACAACAAAGCACCTCAAAACCAAGGGTTTTAAGATAGTTTTTCACGAACTGAATCGATAGATAGATAGATGGAAGACGCTCAAAGCGATTTGATTAGCAACGTCGAAAATAATTCAAGACAAATCTAAAATATTAGTGTAATTCGCAGTTCTTTTTTGTTTGGTTTGAACCTGTTCTTATCCTAATTCATCACTCTCACCACGTATATTAACCAAGTATAAATTGGGTGCAAACGTATGGTCATTTGGGTACCGCAAAATTCTGAGCTATCAACTTTGATCCACATTCCACTTTTTTTGAAACTTCGTGAGGAACGTGGTCGTGAAGACCCAATCGTGTATACTAATTCGCTGAAACTGATGATTCCCGTTTTCATTGTGAATACCATTTACTGCATTCTCCTGAAAGCGGATAGGGCCTCTCAGTATGACCTTTTCAACAAATCAAAAACGTTCGTTATTTTGGGTCAATACTTTTTTGAAAGGATGGTTTCCCGAGATACGTACCGTTGTCGGGAACGATGCTATTGTGAGTTCCACGGAGAAACCGCAAGTCTATTATAAGGAAGATAATAGGTGTAGTTGCGGTGGAGGTCACACGCGAGGAGGTCAGAGGGTTCCGCAGACAAGCCGAAGGACGCGAGCATTTTGAATTCCTTTCCGGATATTTTTGTTCAGATGATCCAATTAGAACTAGAATAGGTTGTGAACAGAAACTGGAACGATTCCAATTTAGGAGTCAACTTTCCTATTTTGCAGCATTAATTGATCATTTCAAGGTCTTGAAGCCGATTTCAAGAGATACTGCAAATTATTACACGAAGCTTCATTTCCGTGTTATGAGGCCCTTTCGAGCAGATCAGTCAAGTACTATGACTAATTTTTTTGCAGATGCCATATCATTAATTCGAGAAATACTAAATCTGACCGAGAGGCTACAAAGATTTGATCAAGTAAATGTGTATTTTGAGGATTCAAAATTCTCTCATCACGTGGGCGCAGGGTAATTTAAATGAGGTGGAATCCATTCAAAAACAAATAAACTGATTATGAAAATCAACTTACTTGTTTTGAGATAAATTTAATTGGTAAACATCTCATGGAGGGGGTCAGTGGCAACACCATTACGGATTTGTTTATTAAATTGTTTGAAATGTATGAAGGTACATACTGACACCAGTGCGTCAAAAGATCATCTATCGATAATCTACCGCTCATGCTCGAACATGTGGTTTACGTTTTTCAATCTTGAAACCATTGAAATCAAAAAGAAAAAACCATTGGTACGCCCAGCGTTCGACCGCCCACCAGAACTTTTTTCCAAAACGCTGGGCTAATGTTGAATGTTGTTGATATTGTCAAAAATTAACTACTATACTAGTTAAATCTGAATCCTAGGCCATTATTTTCGAACAGCTCTAAAGGGTGAATTTGAAGAACTGAAATATTAAATACCGTACTAAATACTAAATAAGTTTTTTTGATTGTCAATGATAGATCTACTGAGGAATGATCTATCGATTCCATAGAATCGAAAACCTCTGGCATTGCTACTCGTTCATCTTACCGTTCTTGTGTAAAAATGAAATCACATGCAGTTAAACATTGTAAAAATCCCCGAATGAATCACGATTGCCGGGTAGTTGGAGCATATAGTTAGATGTCATGTCTGTACCTTAATAATTTTCCGTCAGTAGATGTGTACATCCGTTTATATCCTTGGATATACCACTGTGCTTAGGTATTAGCTGTAGTAGAGAGGTATTACAAAAGAGTAGGTATGCTTTTTAAAATTCCATGAATTTCTCTTAGTCCGTGGGTAAAATGATATTTAGAAATTGTAACGTAGTCTTGTTCAGTGATGGTCTACCAGTGAGCTATGTGGAAGGGCTGTCGAATGCAGAGGTAATTACTATTAATTTTTAGCAAAACTTGTTTTTTCATGCAGGCACACGCTCGAGATAGCGTAGAATTAGCGCTAGCTAATTTCGGTCCGAGAAACCCGAACAAATCAACAGTCAAAGCCACGAAACCGGCAATTTTCTACCCAAAGTTGATGTAATTGTTCAGGGTAGACTAGAGGTTTGTACATATGAAAAACCATTGCGTGTAAATTCACACCAGACTTTTCTTCATGAATATGTACATCAAAATTAAGGAGCTCTAATTATTCTAACAGGATAGAAAATGCTTCAATTGAACTTTTAAAATATATTTAAAAAAAAAAGGAAAGTAAAAAACGGTTTGCACCGGTACTGCGGTGAAAATAGTTGAAACTCTTACGAGCTTGTCAGTCGAAATCGGCGAGTAAAAAAGAGGTTCTCCGACAGGTTGGTACGACCTCAGTTTGGGAGAAGGAACCTGTTATTTTCTGTCATATTGCGATAAAAACAGCCCATGAGCCCCGGGAGGGCTCCGCCTCGTAATAATAATTGTCAATACCCGTTTTCAATCCACACGAAGGTCTCGCTCATCAGTTTTCCATTTCACTTGGCTCGTGTTTTCATTTTCGATGAATATTTTATGTAACCGGCCCGACGGATCGAACTGACGTCTTACAGCCACACAGCTGAACGGTCCAACGTCGAATGGTTTGCTTTTTTCTTGGAGTTCAGAACGAATTTCTCTTAAACTATGTGTAATTAACTAAGTCTCAAGACTTCTTACCAACTGAGGCAGGAGAGATCGAAATCATTTGACGCCACAGGAAGTAAAAATCGCATACATCAAAAACAAGTACTTAGTAAGTTTGCTGTCAGGATGAACGTTATTAATGAATATTCCAAAAGTGATAACATAAGATTTTAGATCTTTTTGAACAAATCTGGATGTGGATATCTCACAGTTGGGTACAATAATAAATGAAATCGTGTGGGTTTGCAAAGATCAAGGATAGTTTGTTTTGAATTTGGTTCTATCCGCTCGCCAAACGAACTGTAAGTGGATTCTCAATAATGTAATAAATCACATCTTTTATTAACCCAAGACGTATTTTCCAGTAAATATTGAATCATCCTACTAAATCTTTTGAACTCGTCGAAACTTTTGACAAGCAATCAGCAGACATTACGAATCCCGTAAATATTTTGGAAGTCAATTTATGTGTCGTCATTGCGCTGAATCATGAAACTATAGAAATTTGGCATGGAATAACTGTCCGTTTTTACCTCAGGACTCAAATTCTTCGAAGACACAACTATCCAATAACTTAACTCTAAATCTAATAACTTGGTAATGACTCTCCTGTTCAAATTAAATTCAAGGTAAAAAATTTTGTGACTAACTCCCATGATTTTCTTTCACGCGTATTGGACTTGCAGTTGATGAGGTTCCGTATTATCTAAAATGAATGACAGTCAACAGGTCCTTACAAATATATTTCGAGAAAAACTAAAATTAAAGGCGTTCAGACTACGTACCTATCACGTTTTTATGCTCGCTGTTACTTTTAAACCAGAATTATTCATTCCAAGTGACTCAATAGATTTCAAGGTGGATCGATTAAGGAAGACGAGAATCATTTTCCAAAGGAGCGTTCAAGGTTGTCGGAGAACAATAACAAGCTTTGCAGCTCATGGGAACGATGTGGATGTTTATGGCTTCTTCGATATCGTTATAGCAAAAATAGAAATTCGATGATGCCACCTTCGTCGGCACCTTTCTATTTTTAACAAAGCACAGTGTGAAGTAATAATTCATTTGTATGGATAAAAACTATTTTCTCTTCGCATCCAAGGAAAAGGCTTAGGATGGAAAATAGATTGAGAAGGCATTCATGTGTAATTTCAGAGGTTTGGAAGAAAAACCAATTGTTGTAAAACGTCTACGGTGGACATGGATCATTGAATAGATTATATGTTGAAATGTTAGCTGTTGTTTTGTTTCTTTGAAGATACTTTAGACTTCCTTCAAGTACTTTACGGAGGCTCCCTATTAAAACTTCCTAGGGGGAACGGGAGAAAATTGAACCAACGCAGCTGACCAAGTCAGAGCCTGTGATTTTATTTGCCTGTTGATCACCTAGACTCCTTATCACATTTCCACTTCAAGTTTCTCCAGAGCATAGATAGAATTTACTCACTCAGGATGGAGGTTACGTGCAGAACGTGGAGGGAGGAGGCACGCTCGAGGGTCGATGTCGCTATCGATACCTATCGCTATAAAACAAGTACATAGAAATAAGCGAGGGCGTTCAGAACAGAGAGGTCGCGGTCGCGCTAGGAGGGACGCTGGAGAGGCGATGCTTTTGATTTTCAAACTAATTTGATTCCAGGGCCTCACCATCACGATGTGATTGGTTGTTTCAAGGCCTTCCTTCCTACCCCCCGGCCCGTGATTGGTTGTTTCAAGGCCTTCCTTTCCTACCCCCGGCCCGTGATTGGTTGTTTCAAGGCCGCTGCTCTCCACCTCCCATCTCCACCCTGTCAACTGCGAACCACCCCCTTCCACCCTCTCGCCACAGCTCAATCTCTTGACCTCCCCTCCTTTCGGCCTCTCTCCTTACCTCTTCACCAACCCCTTTCCTCCGGAGGTGGGGGGTGCCGAAAGACGACCCCCTCTCCGCCTCGCACCTGAGTTGGACGGTGTGTGGAAGGGATCCAACCGTCGGTTTGAAGTCGGACGCGATGGATGACTAGGACCACCCGACATCTAGCGGTCGGGTTCCCCCCTCCTTCAGTCCCGATTGTCGGCCGACGGTTGGACAGTGTGTGGCCCGCTTGAACCAACCAGCCAGGGGGGAGGATGACTCGCAACCTCCCTCCTGCATCGATAGCGCCATCCTGCCTCCTAGCTTCCCTCCTCCCTCCGCGTTCTGCACGTACCACCGTCACCATTTAGTTTCCAAGAATTTTCGAAGTGTCGACGCTTTTGTGAAAATATTTCACATAGTACGAATTTTCACCGACCTCCATCCTTAGACATAATTATGTCACTGTGTTTTACACTGAGGTATTATACATGAATTGCCCAACTACCTTCTTCGCTTTGCGACCCTTCTTCCTTTTCTCGGGGTCTATTCTGCGTAATCTTCATACTAGTCTTTAAGAACGGCACTACATACATGAACGAAGATGATGAAATGTTGGAAGACAAATGTAGCAACCGAATAACTTGATTGTGTTGCCCTGGTATTGGTGTTTTATTTAAAAATTCCATATACAGGGTGTCCCAGGAGTTATGCACAATCCGACTCCTACGTGTTCTACAACTCATTTCCGACCAAAAGTGCCTCTCAGCAATTTTTTTAGAGGCTTCGTTTTTGAGTAATTCGCGATTTAATTTTTTTTCGTGTTTTCGATAATATGTCACTAAAACTTTTATAACTCCTTCAAATTTAGAGATAATTCAAATTTGAAGACGCCGTTGGAAAGAGCGTTAAACTCTCTATCAATTTGACGTCAGATAACATTTTTGTATTGCATCGAAAATTTGCGAATGCCGCGCGAATGGTAGTTTTGTCAGAATCTTGAAATCACCTGTTTTTCATCTCGCCCAGCAAACCCAATAATACTTGACACAAAACTGTGCAGACCTGGTAAAACATGCGCCAAAATGTCAGCTTTCTAACGGTGTAGTCGGTTTGGGTTTTAAAAATATTTCTCGTTAAGAAAATGGTGTTCGACTGCAGAAAAACGTGCGTTTTCTGTTAAAATTGAGGTTGAGGTGTTTTCGAATCAATTCAGTCATTCAGTTTGTTCGGTAGAGATTTCCAACAATTCATTCCGCGGATGCCCTTACTCAAACCTCAATTTCTCAAGTAATGTCGTTGAAATGACATTCTCCTCCCAGAAAGAGAAAAAAAAAAGGTTTAGTTATGCTTGAAAACACACGTCAAACACACAAATCGCGAATTACTCGAAAACGAGGCCCTCTAAAAAAAAATTGCTAAGAGGCACTTTTGGTCGGAAATGAGTTGTAGAACACGTAGGAGTCGGATTGTGCGTAACTCCCGGGACACCCTGAATAACCAATATAATTGGCTTAATAGGTTCAGTAGGGTTCGTTTTCTAGAATTCCGTAATTTACATGTTAGATACTTGTGTATACTACAGGGTTGGTAAAATTAATCACGTTGACCTTATTTTACCCCGGAAGGGAACTCATTTGATAGGCGCGAGAAGTGCGGGACTTTCTTCCTCGATCTCGGATCATTGGGCACAAACACCTCGAGATAGAAACTTCGGTGGCTTTCACGGTTAGACTGTGATGGAAGGTCGTCATAAGGAAACAACAGCTTGCGGCGCCGAGTCAACAGAATCGTTCGGCGTTTTCCCTGGCCGCTGATGCGCAGAGCGCTCTTCACGATTAGCCACGTCTCAATATTTGGGCTTGACGGAAGCCGCAGGATAGACGGAGATGATGTCCCGTCATTTTTCGAACAACCTCCACCTAGGTACCTGGTTTTCCTGGATATTCGGCCGGCAACTTGAGAACAGAACATAAAAACATCACTGGCAGCACCTTCACTTTCATTGTTGACGGCTCGGCACTTTCTTTGAAATTGAAATATCCAGATTCACGGATAGTTATCCTTCGTTTCCTCAACATAATCATGTCATTTCAGTCTCCATGAGTAAGTACCAGTGCACCCAACCAAACCAGGCAAGTAACTCTTGAAGCAGTAAATATGACCTTTTTGTGGTTTTTGTGTTTTATCGTTGTTGTTGGATGGCACAGCCGCAGGATTGTGTAACTTATTCTCGCTTTTAAAGCGTCATCAAAGAGTCAATTATAACTCTCCTCCAGTTTTGAATCCCCAGGAGGTAATTTTTGTTGAGCGTATAAGAGTGGGCTTCTATTTTACCAAATAGAAAAATGTACAAACCCTAAGGGAAGAACCCGCAGGCAAGATGGATTGTGAATAATAAAAATTAAAGGTCATCAACATTTCAAACTGGAGACAAATAACAAGCGGGGATTTAAGGAGTTTTGACAACCACTTCGAGTTTGTGCAGTCACCCAATGTACTGGTTTTCAGGGCGCCCCTCTGAAGCAAGGTTCCTTTAGTAATTAGTTGTTAGAATTAATCGTGGGGAGGGATTGGAGAAAATCCAATTATGATTTTGGTTTGTTGTTGAAAGTATGTCAGCTCATTCAATTTTCATTACGAAATACGGTGAATGAAAGGGTAATAATGATGAATCGTATCTTAACTACTTCCACGCTCTTTAAAAAAAATTTTAAAAACCTCAGAAATGTTGTATTTTAAACCTTATTACAAGCGTGATAGCCGATTCATTCAAGCTATCCTCATTCCTAATAAGATTATCTGTCAATTTTCCTGTTTTTTTTTTTTTTTTTTTTAATAGATTAAGAATTTGGTCTAGTTGGTAGTTACGTTTCTAAGTGCGATCATACCAAAACTGGAGATAGGGACCTCCCTGTAATGCGTGGCCAATATTTTTCCCAATGTTAGGGCTCATCAGGCTAACAGTGAACTCTTAAAACCAGATTTTAGAAAGCCCTTCCGAGTATATTGTGTGCACTCCCTCAGCCACAATAACATCTGACAATCAAACAATTCCAAAAAGCAAAAATCTAGGAAATAGGTGAATTGAAACATGACAAAACCTAGTTACCTCATCGATATTAGTAACTATGTACCAGACAGTGAATGTTGTGAAGGATGAAAGGGTACACGGAGAGCTCGAAAACACGGAAGAAAACAATTTACAGTAAGTCTGTGAAATGAATGTTCCGAACCCTTTACAGAAACGAAAAATTATACATATTCAGTAGGTTGTGTGACAATCTAAGCGACTGTAGTTGACAGGTTTCTTAGTTCTGGATGATGAATTGTTATTTTTGTCAAGAAAAAATTACAAAAGCGAAACGAATGAAGAATTAGAACACATGCAACACAAATGAAAAACACATAAAGATGCACCCCGAAGAAAGGAGAAGGTTCTTAGACTAATCTAATTTTGGGATGAATGGAATACGATTCAATCAGCAGTGAGGAACAATAAGGGCGTGGGCAGGTTCGGGTGATTACAACAGAAAATAATAATAATAAACGGCTGTTGTTCAGTAAGGACAAGTTTTGCCTTGAAGAGTGAGCTGGAGATGCTGTAGATGCTGGACTTCATGCTCGGCTTTTTCAGAGAAGTCCCGAGAAACAGTTCATAGAACTTATGATTGTAATAATCGATCAAGAACTGTTATAGCTGGAGCATTAGTTCGGAGCATTGTACTAACGTTCTGAACTGATTCCAAAAACTGGGTGATGTTAATAGAATGTTATGCAGGTAATGCTCCTCATCAACTGGTTACGATCAAATGATGTAAGTTTTCCTCGATAATAAACCACCTTAGCCCGTCTTCATCAATCAGAATGACGTAAACAGTGTGACCTCAGCATGAAAACGAGGACGTAAGAAGCGTGGATCCGTTAGTTTCAGATGAGGACGAACTGCTCAGGTCTTGTTTTCCACCTGTGATCATCTAGGCCGTGACGGCTCCTCGTCCCATCCGAAGGGGAGAATCCCCTATCCGACCCAGCTCCAGCATGCCGGAGTTGCCTAGTCGGCGTTTTTAATGCACCTGCTCTCTCGCCAATTTCGGTTTCGTGCCCCAATCGGGTTTTCACCTGCTTCTCCTGAACTACGAACTTCATTAGAACTCTCAGGTTCGTGCTCAGACTACCACCTAAAACCTGAATGGATCAATTGACGACAATGGCACGGAACCATTATACCGCCATGGCACCACACTAAAACTCATCACGGATCGTATAAGACCTTGCATTAACCTTAATGCTCCTGTTTATACTGTTGGTTTATTATTCAATAATAAAGGGTGTAGAATCCAAATCTGCGATAAAATTTTTCCGTCCGTCCGCTGTACGCCGTACGCACGTTTTCTCCCAAACGGCTGGAGCAAAAAATCTGAAATTTTCAGGAAAAATCCATGTTGGTCCGACAATGCCCCGGATTCATTAGCCAGCTCTCTCAATTAATTTAAAGTGCTCTTTAAGGGGTATAAAAGTTTTGTAAAATCCCTAAAAACCTTTTAAAAAAATCAAGGCTGCCTAAATATGGACTTTTTTTGAAGAACTTTCCATGAAGAATCGAATGAGCCCCTCCCCAGGTCTGTAGCTCAAACCATTCCCGATGTATGGCATGATCTTATGCTGCCAACATTTGCATCCACATTCACTACATCACTAGGTTACTGCGATCAAAACAAAAACAACTGCGTTTTTTTTGTTTTGATCGCAGTAACCAAGTGACGTAGTGAATGTGGATACTGGAGTGAACTCCTAATCGTTCTTTGAAAATTCTGATATGCATGAAACGCTGCGTATTCTTTCACTGGGATTTATTATTCAATTTCATCCATTTCGCTTGCATTCATGATTTGAATTTCTACTAAGCTTTGGAGTGTGCGTGTTTCACAGGTGATAGAGCGATTATTGAATTTCAGGAGATATGCATAGAGCACGTAAATCGGTTCTCAACCAAAATACCTATTTGGATTGATCATATTTGTGTGCCTCTTGAAATTCAATAATCACTCTATCACCTGTGAAACACGCACGCTCCAAAGCTTAGTAGAAATTCAAATTATGAATGCAAGCAAAATGAATGAAATAGAATAATAAACCCCAGTGAAAGAATTTGCAGCGTTTTTTTATCACTATTTTCAGAGCTCTTGACAGAACGGTAGTGGATTTTAATATGCCAACCAATTTTTAAAATGAAACCCTTTCTAAAGTAAGACTTTTTTCCACAAATGACATTGTTCAGCGTCAGTAAAACTAAAGTAACGGAAATATAGTTGATTGGCCTCAAATAGAAGGTTTACGGTGGTATATTTATTTTCTTTGTATTGCAGATGTGATTTGAAATAGGTTTTATTGAGTTTCATCAACAAATAAGTAAAATTGGGTTAACAATAGAAACTTTCAAGAAGCTGTCTGCTAATCAATCAGCCCCTGAATTCAAATAACGACCTCGTTTAGGATTGTAAAAAACAACTGTAATTAAACTGAAGTGTCAGATTACATGATATTGGAGCTACCTCCAAAGTAATTTCTTTCCTATTCAACGTAAAATGATGAAATTTGAATTTGGTTTACGGATGTTTTTGATTGGAGCAAATCAAAAAGAAAGGAATGCTTCAAGTTATTACAGTCTTTAATCACGTCATAGTTTGCCTTAAGATACTACTCTTGTTTGACCTTAAGGAGAATTCTTTTGCATCGTACCAGCTCAATACCTGTAAATGTCAAAAATTGGCTGAATAATGTTATTGGTTCTAGAGTGACGACTGAGTTACTATTTGCACATTTTCAAAAGCCATAGCTGACTTACTGTGGAATATACATTCTTGAGACTTGACTTAACTAACCTCCTATTTAACGGCAATTCCAAGAGGTCATGGACTGATGTCATTATTTGAGATTTGGAAATTAATAACGAATATTCCAAGACATTACGGCCGACACTTCCATGAAGTTCGGATATCGCACAGAAAACTATTTTAAAAAAAATAAAGTTTACGTATACTATATGTATTTGACTTGAAAAAAAAAAAAAAAAAAAAAAAAGATGCAATATATGGTTTAATAGTCTAACTCTTCGCAAAATCGGTACTTCTAGAAAACGGTGTAGAAACCGCTACTTTTTGTGAATGAATATTGGTACTAAGTAAACTGCAATTATCATTTTATTTTCATGAATAAAATATCCATTGATCAAATGAATCCAACTGGGACACAGCTACACTTTCAATTGTCAACCGTCAGCTCATATTTATTTGGAGAGGAAAAACCAATAGGGGGTATGGCGGGGACATAACAATGTAAGTGTTACTGGCGTGAATTTAACCAAAATGAAAAAAAAAAAACTTAAAATATGATGTAATAATAATTAAAACATCACTCCTGACTCTAGTAGACTTCATTTACACTCAACTTCATTTTGGCGGAAACAAGCCAATTCAGTTGAATAACAATTGTTGATTAATAATTTGGGTTAATAATGAACACATAGATTTTCCTACAGGAATCAAAACCTATTAGTAAATTCATTTCAACCTAAGTGGTTGATGCATATTTAGCTTTATCTGGACGCATTGAAAGTGGCAATAAATGTCACGCATAATTTTCAATAATGTGCAGCACGTAAATTGAATTGTGCGGTATTTAATGATTAGTGAGGAAAAATTTTATGATAAGAACAAACAATTTTTGCCTACGGATTCGCAAGGTTTGTGAAAATGGAAATACTGTTGGGAAAGTAATTTGAAATCTTAATGGGCGAAGCAGTTAGAAGTCAATGACGGAAGCAGCACTTCATAAGCCTAGCAGAAAGAACAAGTTCTTTATTTAGTCAAGCTTCCTTTATGGTGAAAACGACCTCCTGTCCCACGACGATTAAGTGCTTATCCCTTGTAATCAACGGCCTTCTTGATAAAGAAAGAGTCCACGAGAATATAATGAGCTTAGTAAGCAAGTTTCTGATTGTACGTGGAATGGAACCTAAAGTTGCGTGCCGTATCAAGAACTTGAGAGAAGAAAAGAAACGGAATTTCTCAGCTATGAATGAATTTCCAGGTGTTTACAGTTTTACAGTTTGCCATGAATAGATAAATGTTTTATACATAAAAGGCCAGTCATCGCAAAACCAAAAACCAATGGTAAATTAAGAAATTACGAATACTTGCCATGAACAGATTTTAACGGATCTCCAGTAGGTTTTTCCAAAATGACACCCTAATTGACAATGTCATTAAAACCCAGAAAAAAATACATTTTTGACGCACAGCATCTAAGTGTGTGAGGCGACCGGGCTGGCAAGAAGTTACGACCAACTAGATCCCAAGTGAAATCAATATGCAAAAGAACGGATTTTTCACTTCAATTGCTAGTCTTTTATGGGTCGTATGACGTCTAGTGTGCTAAAAATAGTTTACTCCAGGTTACAAGGGAACGCTAATGAAAACAACAAACTACAAAATCGATCAAATAGACTGAACGGGAAACAATTAGAAAATAAAATAAAGTAAAGTCGGAAAAAGTTTGCAAAAAAGTCATTAAACAAGTCAAATAAAAGATTTTTAAATTTTATGACATCAGATTGGAGCGTATAATAGGTTTTTGGTAACGTTTCGTCCCGCTATGGGGACTTCTTTCACTATGTCATATTCAAGTATGCCTATCCAACCAACATCATCATGATCTTCAAAAATTTAAAAATCAACCCTTCTGGATGTTAAATGATGATTTTATGCAGAAGGATAGAATCACTCCAACAATAACATGTGAGTGTTGATCATGATGATTTTGGTTGGATAGGCATACTTGAGTATGACATAGTGACAGGACTGAAGAAGTCCTCATAGCGGGATGAAACGTCTCCAAAAAAGAAAATAAACCTATTATACGCTCCAATCTGATGTCATAAATGAAAGTGGTCACACCACAACCAACAACCATGATTTTTAAATTTAAACCTTCAAAATGGGTAAAAATAAGGGAATAAATCGACAAATTTTGATCAAGTTGGAAAAAACATTAGGCTATCGTCGCCATAAAATAGTAAATTGTTAGTTACATATTGGAGTGAATTATTTATTGGTTCAGAATGGTAGGATGATGGCAAGACGATAGGATGATGAGCAGGGCTATTCAAAAAGGAGCAATTGATGTAAATTCAACGAAAAACGAGAACAAGAGAAACCCTACAATGTACCTACAATGTAATTTGACGTGTAATGGTAGACATGAATAGTTCTCCTGATAAGAAATTATTATGATGATGATACATTCTGTCGATGAATATTATCGGCGCTCGAGAGTTTTCTGGGGTTCTGAAGTAAAAAAAAAAAAAAAAAAAATAGCCAACTGGAATCTAGGTCTTTTTCACATTAAAAAAAAGAAGAAATAGGCACTTTGCTGAAAATGTTTTGATATACGAATGTGATAAGTAAGGGTAATATAATCCAATTTTAGGACGGTGACTTTCCATTCAGTCTTTTTCTTTAAAATTAAAGTTTAATTTTACTCATACATTCAATAATTTTAAATTTAGTTGTTAGACCTGTTCGAAAATGTTCGTCAATTTAACCAATATTCTATGAAACGATGTAATTCATCCTTCATTCGTGCAGTCTGAAAACTAATACAATAACATCGCTTTTATAGCAGCGAATCTTAAAGATCGACTAAAACATTCCTACCCTACACTAAATACGAAGTATTGGGACCATTTTTAAAAGGTGGGTTCCAAATTCCTACTAACAGAAGACAGGCTTTTGATGTAAGTTCAGCTTTCTGTAAAAGCTGGTTCCCAGTCTCTTAATTATAGCCACCGATTTTATTCAGACACAAATTTTGTCAAGGCTCCCAATTAACGATGTCATGGTCATCGATTGTACGTCATCGAGTGACAAAGAAACTTGACATGAAAAGTTACTTAGCGCGAATGTAGATGGTTTTCGATTAGGTCTTACTTATCCCATGCAATGTGTTCTCCTCCAAAGAGTAACTATTATTTATTTTCCACTCAGTTTATTCAAGTTGCCAAGTCCTGAGGAACGTGGGTTTTCACAATGGAATGTGAGGCACAAGATTGGGGGAGAAAGCGTGGGAGTAAAAACGCGGGGACCACCTCGAATCGATGGGACTGACTAATAGAATGCAAATCGCAAAGAAGGTTCAGATCTACTTCGAGTACATGCCGCGAATATGACATCATTCGTATTAATATTGCTGATCTACTTGAGTTTCATCATATATAGTTTAACTAAGCTCAAAAAGTCGGTAATACAGTCTAAAATAATCGTTGTTTAGAGAATAACGATCATTATAGTTTTGTCAGTAAAGATGTTTGCGTTAAAAATATTACAAGGGCCCGCTGAAATTCGGTATCTACGTTTTTGAAACTGAGTCTAAATATAGAGACCGAAAGCAATGTGATCTCTTGTGGGGTATGATTAATTTTTTTTCAGGAAAATGATAGCTTCCACTCATATTTTACGTTTCAGACGTACCTAAACACGTTGGTTTTCGTATCTGTCAGTCGGTCTGTCCGTTAGCCCATGAAACGTAGAAAACTGTACGAAATTATCTTCCAACTGGTAAGTCAATTTTATCGTTATCGGACGAACAGGAGATCTGAACGTTCAGTTTGCACCACATTTCGAAGACGTTCTCAGGGATTCGTTAGGAACTAAACGATTTCTCATCAGTTGTTTCTCCACTAATTAACAAGTACCACCGGAGCAAGTGCAAATGCAGAATCCATCTAATAACCATCTCACAGAACACAGAAGTCTGATTTGAATAATATGTCGAGATTGAAGATTGTTTGAAAATTTGAGGTACAATCAGATTGCAGGCGTCCTTCAATGATTATAATTGTCTATCAGCAAAACGTTCTTTATACACGTAGGATTGTTCTGTATACGCAAACGTAGTATTGTTGCAAAAGCAAAGCATCCACACAGTTTTCTTCTGTTTTTCCGCAGTAAGTGTGCAACTAGGGGACGTCCATGATTCCCCCTGCTAACATAACTATCAAATTTCATGCATATGGGCGTGAAGAACACCTTAACACGTAGGACACTCTTAATGTTCAATAATTGCTTTTCAATTATATTTCATTTTAGTCAAGTTTAGTTCAGTGAATAGAAATTTAATAGCTAAATTATAAAAACTATTAACTACAATAATAATGTTATTATTTTGGGGTACCCCGATTGAATCCTGAATCTTGATACTTTTCATACCTATCTAAAAGCATTATGTGCACATATGTAAAAACGGCTTATATAATTCGTTCTAATAATATTGAATAATAATCCCCAGGAAATAATATTTACCTACATATTATCAGCGTTTCATACCATGATTTCAACCCGTAAAACAATACAAGTATCCACATCGGGTTCAAGTAACCACATTCACTACAACTCGAAATCACTAGGTTACAAACAAACAATAATAAACCAAAAAACGCAAATGTTGTCACCATAAATGGGGCCATACATCGGGAATGGTTTGACCTACGGACGTGGGGAAGGGCTCATTCGATTCCTGATGGTATGTTCTTCAAATAGGTAAATATTTAGGCCGATTCGACTGAGGTTTTTATTTTACAAAAATTTGACAGCCCTTAAAGGGCACTTTAAATTGATGAGAGAGCTGAAGAATTGGGGCGTCGTCGGACCAAGATGGATTTTTCCTGAAAATTTCAGATCTTTTGCTCCAGCCTTTTCGGAGATATCGGCCGACGGACGGAAAATTTTTTATTGCAGATTCGGATTCTATTTGAAACGTAAACCATGAAATTTTCAGTTAGATTTTTTTTTCCAGCGATTACAATGGTTTATTATTGAATAATAAAACAACAATATATGCACGTTTGTAAAAACGGCTTATACGTCGTTCTAGGAGTGGCCTGACTTTGAACAATGTCTGTCCACAAAAAACAACTTGTGTATGTTTCCACAGCTTCCTCGAGTTATTAGCAATTGATATGATAGAATATGCTTGAGATCAGTCACTCTCATTGATCCAAAGTCGCTAAAATTTTTGAGAGGCAATTTCCATTCCAATTAGTAGTAATTTATAGATATATGCAATTAAAAATGTTAAAGAAGTTTGAAAACAGTCCTGTTATTAACATCAACTGGTAATGGAAGGGAAATTTCTTTCTTTGGAACCAAGTGCTGGCCTCTTACAACATCGTAGGTAAAAAGCCTCGTAGTCTACAAAAGACGCATTAAAAAATGCCAGTCAAATCTGATTCTCCTTGGTTCTGCCGCTCTAACCTCGGTTGAAGCAATGGAGAAGAATGCAAGGCTCGCCGAGCTATTTTCCGTCAGCCCGATGTCTTGGGCACTCAGCTGCAAGGGTTTCTCCATCTAGGAAGGAACTTTCACGTTATCTACCCCAAAATCTGGCCGTCCGTGCGAAGCGGGCAAGAAAAGGGGCGGCCCTCAAGAGAACGCGTATTTGGTTTACAGTTCTTTCTTATTTTTTCCGCTGAATCGGGACATATCTAGTGAGATCCTTAAGGTATTGTGGATTGTTTTGTAGGTTATAAAACCATGTTCCTACGCACCACGCATCGTGGGGTGTAGGCCAACGAGGGATCTCAATGCATAATTGAACGGGTTAATAAAATGAAAACATTTGGTAGGCAAAAAAAAAAAAAAAAGCGCAACAGGTAGGATAAATCAAGAAGAAGAAGGACAAAGGAAAAGACATTTACAACCTAAATCAACAGTGAAACAATTGGGACGAATTTGAATGGAAGAGATGAAACCCAGCCGTACCTTCGACTGAGCGAGGGGGGAACATTTAATGAGATAGAGTCACAATCTGTACAAGACCTCACGAGAAGAAAATTGATGAAAAAAATGTACTACTTAACCATTAATGTAACAGAAGATTAAAAATGTCTACTGGTTGTGCCACATAGCTTCCTTTTATCATAAATGTATAGACCATTAAGTGTTGCAAATGATGTTAAAAGAATCAAAATCTCGAACAATGTAGAATATAAACCTATCACGAAAAATCACCTCAGAGACATCAACGGCTTCAAATTGGTGAGCCTGCATTGTTGGCCTGCCGCGATAACTCCATAGCGGTTCCAATAATGATGATTATCCCGATTATACCCGGATACCATGTACAGCCTGGAAATCACATCAAAATCGGATGCGAACTTTAAAATTTAAGCGTGTCACAAGTATCTGCGGCTGATTCCCTTACAAAAAACAATTGGACAGCTCATTCTACGCGTTCCAGTTACTTGGCTTCACAACTAACGTCCAATTAATGCTTAATTTTACGGTTTTGCTTTTTAGCCACCGAAACCAAGAGAAAATAGGTCTTGGGTAGGTCGGTAAGTTAGGTTTCGAACGGATTCGAAACACGTTACAGGCAAAACGTCAAGGGAACCGTCCCATTACTGTGCCATGAAGAAAACAATGCAATTAGGTCCTTTGGAAATCGCATTAATCAACAGACACCTCTCAAGTGGGCACCTTGATCAGATCGCGTGTTTCCCCGTTGCGTTTGTAGCTACCTTCAGTTGAAAATCACTTCCTTTTTACAAATAACACGCATCCAAGGCATCCTTTCTGGAGAGAACCACAGGTTCTACTTGAGCATTCTTGGAGCTTTGATAAGTTAACTTGGGCATCATATTCAAAAACAATGCGCTACGTAAATATTTATGCCTACTGGTTAGTAGACGGAAATAATGTAGCTCAGATATTGCTAGCTGCAGGTCATTACTGTCATAAATCTTATTTTAGCCCGCTCCATGTTCAAGCTGACACTGAATACCTGGACACACACACATTCTACAAAACTCCTCAAAAGAGGAGGGGCACACTGTCCATAAAAAATGAAAAAAACTGAACAAAACAAAAGCGGGGACGCCCCACGCCGACGTTTAGCCGTCTTTGGCCTCAAGGTATTGGGAAATCGTGGAATATGGAGGAGGGATGAAAGGAAGTACCTTTATAGACTGACCAACCGGTTTAAGTAAGAGCCCCGGCGAGGAAGCATGAAGTACTCTGTGGTACTTTTTCCACCACACTCCTCGCTAACACATAAATAAAGATACAGATATACACATATAGTTGTTTCATGGATTCGATCATAGAATGGTGTTAAACGAATTTATATTCAGTCAATTTTTTTGTCATGTTGGGTAGCCTAACCCTCTAGATCAACTACAATAGGACATGGTCCTAAGGATGTCCTAAGAAACCAAAGTAGGAAGAAGGAGAGGTATCATTAGCGAGGGCCATTCAATTTGTCTCAGGCAGCTAAATCGAAGAATACGACGCGTCAGTTTGTTGGTAGGATTGCATTTATCTCAAGAGGTGGACCGGATGAAGATTGAACGACTGTGAGGTCGCGATAGGTGAGCGATAAAGTTGGTCTCTCTTATCTGAAGGGCGCTGCGGTGTAGAGACCATCGGCGGAAATGCGGGCGATAAGAACAACGCATCTACTGAAGAAGTAGGGGTAAAATTGTAACAGCACAAAAGCAGAGTTTGTGGGTTCAATAATCCCACTCGAGTGAGCAGTCAGCGATAAGACGGCAAACAGCTCCGCTGACCAACTGTCGGAGAAAGTCAACTGGAGCATGGTCGCTTATCTTAAAAGGGATAATGAACTACCAAAAACATACAACGTTCATTCATTACGTCGTTTGAAACACACTCGTAATAAATGTGGTGACCCATATAATCAGGTATGTGGTCATTAATGTAATAAGATGTGTTTGCAATATCAACGATCATGTAATACGGTTGGTTTCTAACGTTAAAAAAGCGATGTTCATTTCATATTCGTAGGGATTTGAGCAAGTTTCGACATAATTAATAATTAGCTTGACCGTAGATTTAAATAATGACAGTTTATCATCTTAATAATTTTATTATTCTCATATATTTATAAATGATCAAATATTCATTATTTTTTTATAACCATAGTTTTACCACTAACGAAGTTACTGTCTCAACTAAATAGTAGTAATATTGTAAATTTACTGTTAGTACTGATATGGAAAATCGGAAAATGACACCAACAAAAGTAGGTTGGAAAAACCATTAGACCACACATTTTTGATAGAGCTTAACAGAGTGTACGTTTGAATAGAAAAACACCCAACATCGCCAGATCGACAGATTGTTAAAATTGTGAGGATTTTGAGATTCTATAGGTAGTACAACATCTGTTCTTCGTTCTTCTTCTTTATTTTTGTCTTAGATTTTAGCATTAGAATTTCTTAGAAAACTAAACGATATATGACAAAAGAGGGTAAATCTACTCATTGAGCTTTTACTGGAAAGATAATCCCGTCGAAAATGTATTTTGCTACATTTTTTACCCTTATTTTCAGGAGATGTGCGGGTTAGGCGGTAAAGTTCCCTATATTTTTCATTGGTAAAGAAAGAAAAACTCTGCTTAATTTTCTCAGGTTCTAGTTGTCCGAATAAGCTGAAATTTGGCGGGTAGCAAAGAAGAATAGTTTGATAACCTCAAATCAGTTCGTATCATTATTGTATACGCTGTGGAGTTAGCGTAACAGACCTCCAAATGATCGACTCACCAACTCTCAATTGTTGAAAGAAGTTGATTTTTTCAGGAACATGGCCTTTTTGTTCCATGAATAATTATACCAAGCTTGTAATGTACGCCTCTCAAAATTTAAATTATATTAAGATTATTTACAACATTTTAATGATCGTGTTAGTGGTACACAGAACACAAGTGCCACGCACAACCGTTTCGGTATGTATTATTGTTACATACTCGTTTCACATTGTGTTTTTGAAACATCTGCTTGCATGAGCGTATTTCCTGAATATTTTAACCAGGCCAGTTACAAAAATCTCAATTCAACATTCTTCTTCATTCATTTTAAATAATGCTCGACAGAACAATTCGGAATTATCAACTAGTTGATTAATATTTAGCAAATTGAGGAAACCCCAGCCTTGATGGTCAACCGTCTGATAAAATAGTTGCGTCGATCGGGAGACACGGAATCAAACAACACAGATTCTATGATTCATGATTGACTGGTTCAAGCTTCAATCTAGCTCGTAGATGGCACACGCTAGTCTCACTACTGAACGAACTAAATAGCTCGTGATGAAATTCTAAACACTCATTTCAATGAAGAAAACGAATGTTGATGAAAAACGTTGTCTATATCCACAAAATGAAGAGTTATGATGTTATATGGATTTCGACGGTTAGGTCATCTACAATAATGAAACAATTACTTATTGTTATTGTGGGGAAATATACAACTTTTTTTTATGAATATCCGTTTTCTTCACTTGCTGCAGAAGTCAGTCTTTAGTCTAAACGATTGAGCAGAAGGTAGGCAATGAATCGAAAAACAGTTGAATGGAGAAAGAAAGAAGTTGTTTGAAGGACCAAATGGGTCAGGGGAACTTGAGTGGAACGGAATTGCTGGTAAAGACATGTCGCCGGGCGTTCACGCCAGCCGACCAAGGCCCAGACGCCATTAACAGCTTCACATGGAAATCACAGCTGGGAGCTTCTTCTCTTCATTGGAAGTCTCCAGCAATCAGAATTGATGGTGATTTCTAAATCGTCAATTAATCTTCCCCTTCTCAACAAGCGACGATGAGACGACATCGAGCTTCCTCTCGTTTCTTCAGAATACGGTTAATTTCTCTTTTTCCTGGCACAACTACAGATACCCGTAAGTACCAGTATCTTGAATCGTTGTTTCGTAAATAGAAACATTATGCAAGATAAATAATAACATTATCTGCAGTACATTATGCGTGGCAAAGAGTTACATAGTCGTGATTCTGATCTGAAAAATTATATTCGAAAGTTTGCCTAATTTGCATTATATAATGAAACCAAAGTTATAAGGATGTTTCGCGATTACATTCTGATGATGGAATACATTTGATTTCGTGAGTATTATAAACGGGATCAGTTGTAGGAAGCACTCCATAAATAAAGTATCCCTGAAACGACTTTCCAACTAGATGGGTGAAATCCGGGTACTGCAGGGCGAAAATCAAAATTCAATTCTTCAGCGAGAGACTTTGGTCCAATGAGTCATTCAAGGTACGGTTGTATAACCACTACCCCACCATGTAAACAGCGATTTAACTGGCATACAAACGCTTGTCGATTGAATTAATGAGGATCCATTGTTTCCTCGATGGGGAACGATTATACGTACATCGAAGTCAGAATGGGATGTCCTCATCCTGATTTGGAAAAAATAGAAAAAAAAATTCGACATGCAATTCTGTTTTTTTTCTCTTGTGAATAACCTATTTCTTAAATTGTCTTCCATGTTGAATGTATTCCCAGGATGTGGAACTACTCCAGAGCTCGTTTCTACAGTTGGGATGAAAACCACAGGGATCCTGCATTAAAGGATTTGAGGTTCTTGCATAAAGAGCTGCTGGTAATGGTACGAGTACGATCATGACAAAACTCAAACGGAGTAATCAAATAATCATATTCCAACTACCCTCTATTTTTAGGGGAATGGATTTGCCCATGCGCAGTTGAAACTAAAATTTTTGAATGGTTTCAAACATTCCAATAAAATTGAACCAAAATTAATGGAAAAATGTCGAAGTCGTGCTTGCTTACAAGTGTTAAGTACATATATATGAGAATGTAACTGATACCTTACTATCTTAACTCAGCCCAACACACATATTCTCTGGAAAGTCGATTGTAACTAGTTTGTTCTCATAATAGTTCTTTTAAACTATGATGAACACGGTAGGGTAACATTTATTGGAGGATTTTCAATCTGGATTTTCATTTTCAACCTTTTCGCCCAGGCGGATTCGCAAATTTCGGAAGAGGTGAAAATTTGTCTTCGAGACGAGTCTGACGTTTTGTTCCTTCGGGAATGCAAAACTTACTGTCGATACGAATCGGAAGGAACAAGGTTACTTAGAAGGAAAAATTATTTATGAGTTTAATAATGAAACACAAGTTGGATGGTGGTCTTACATGACTGCGTGGACCATTAGCTTATATACAGGTCCCTTTTCTTCCCTTCTTCTAGGGCAGAGGGAGACAAGGTTTTCCCTTTATTCTTGAACTTGGGTTTGTTGATCTAAGGGCTTGTGGTTTCTTAATTCATTCGTGAATGGGTTAATTACACTTGTCAACATCTGGTAAGAATCATGACTACCACGAGGATTTGTGTAGACATGTACAGACAGAAAGGCGGTCACGCAATTACCACGCAAATATGAATACAGCATCCTGTTGTACAATATTGTCCAAAATGTAATTTACGAACGGAAGTGTTGATTTTTATCGATGATAAAGTCAAAAATTTCTTTTAAAAGAATTTGTCTATTATTAAGCAACCCGAAGGATCAGATAATGGGGTTGGAGGCATGAAATACTAACTAATGATTTCTAGTAATTCAGTTTGGATTGCCTAGATTTGGGTCTTCATACATGTGTCGTAAAACGAGAGGTTCGAGGAGAATATTTAAGACAACGTGTGAGCGGGGGACGGTATGTCAACAAACGGAGAAGCAGCTGTAGGCGGTTCACGAATTGGGCCTTGGGAACACAAAGGGAAGTTTGTCATTTTCCACCGACCTGAATACCTCGCACCTGGGGAATAGATAATGGGGACCCCCACACAACATTCAAAAGTGGCATGCGCAAGAGGAACGTCATGTTCCTCGTTTTCTAGCAGGACTATATCAGTACTACACAAATGTTCTTAATTATCCAGCAACAAAGTCGAAGAGGATCTATCTTGGAACAAAGTTTCTTTATCCCCTAATGAACGCAGTTATAAGGAAACTAAGATCGTACTAAAGGACTTATGCGCATGTTCGTAACCTGCAAAAAGCAAAGCAGCCCTCAAAGACGAGTTGCTATCTTAAATTTACAACATTCAGGAATGAAGCGATTCCATATCCGTTACAAACTAACAAATTTTAGTTAGGAAAAAATGATTTTGGGTGTATAACGATAATATTCATTACCAGATGAATGATTGGTTTTTGGCGATTGACCTGATTATGATGTTTTTAAAGAAAATTATAATTGCCACGATCAACAGTTTCGTTTTGTTATAATTAGAATAGAAAATCCTACTAACCATTTGGACCTGAATACAGGGGCTCTGCCGGAACAATCAGGAGTCAAGTGAAACACGTAACTGAATATCCCAATCAAAATACCGACAGATGGATTGTTCAATGATCATTTTTGTGCCTCCAGAAGTCATGAACCTGATTAAATAATAAACCCCAGTGAAAAGAATTTGTTTTTAAAACCCGTGTATCGAAAAGGAATTATAACACTTTACTAATTGCCATTACATCGGGAATGGTTTGAGCTACGTTTTCCTCATGGGGCGTTTTGACTTGACTTTTTTTTGAGGTTTTTATAATTAGAAATTAACTTTAAAAATGAGAGTGCTGGCTAAAGAATAAATGGCGTTGTCGGACCAATATCGATTTTTCCTGAAAATTCCAGATTTTTCGCTCCAGCCGTTTGGGAGAAATCGTGCGTACAGCGGACGGACGGAAAAATTTTAATTGCAGATTCGGATTCTACACCCTTTGAAACGTAAACCATGAAATTTTCAGGGGGGGTTAGAATTTTTTTTCAAGAGCGATTACAATGGTTTATTATTGAATAATAAACCAAAAGATGATTGCTAAGACCAACCGTTTTGTTTTCTTATAATTAAATAGACTATCCAATACAAGGGATCTGCCGGAACAATCAGGAGTCAAGTGAAACAACTACTCCTATATATACAATTATATTAGATAATAGGAACCTCCTATTCATTACTGTCCGCTGTTGGAACAAGAAGTACACAACATTTATTTAATTACCAGGGCAAAAAAGTTCACCCAATTCAGCACGAATGGGAACAGGAATTTTTGGTTAGGAGGTTGTGCAAGTAAAATAAAAAACGATGGGAAACGATAGTTGGAATGAACCGAGTATCTCTAGTGTCTGTAATGGATTCGGATTCTATCGAAACTGTGGATGTCAGTAGGTACATAAGCATTGAATCTAAAGCCCGTCGGTACGTCTTCTTCATTCTAAGCCAATTCCTCAAATCCGCGCCTAACGAAAGTGAAAGGTTTCTTTCGATTGACTTTCCCGTTCGGGAGGCTCAGAGTGACGTAGCTCGTCATGGAATCACCCGAACGGGCGATAGTTTCGCGAAGACGCGGCCGCCCCTAATGAACCATCGCTCGGGTCATTTTGACAAACCTGAACGAGGAGCCTTCAGAGTCAAACTGGTCTTCGATGAAACACGCTATCATCTGTCCTTTTTTATATCTAGAGACCATTTTAGGGTTCAAATTGGACTCGGTTTCTGTAATTACCGCGAAAGTCACATAATGTGAAACCTTCTCTTCCATAAAGATGGGAAACTGCACTTCAATTTGTACCTCCTTTCACGCAATACCATCGAAGGACTCTTTTCATAAGGTACGACTTTCCACTAGGGACATTACTGCAAGAGTGTTATGACAACGACATAAGTTCCTATTCAGAGCACAATGTTATTTATTACAGAAATCTCTGAAATCTATTTACAATGTCATAATTTATTATAAAAATAAAAAGTTGAAACACAGTTATAAAACACAACTCCATCTTTTTCCAATCCGCCCACTTAATCGGTCTTGTGGGTGCTTCTTGTGCACGGCAGGATGAAATGGTAACACATGGCACTTGATTTAACTCTCTGCCTTATTTGACATTGGTGTCAAACTATTTACTCTTACACATTTAAAGGGCTTGATAATTAATTTTGATTATGTACCAGTAAATTCGACTTCCTATTAATCGGATCAAACTGTTTTAGCCGACAGACTATGGTAAGATCTCTTGAAACGGTTATTGACCTATACAATTAAACGATTTATCTATTTATCTATCTACTATGGTAAAATAGATTAGAGGTATAAAGTTGTCGCAAGTGCGATACGATTATTCTAGGTTCTACTGTATATAGATTAGAGGTGGAGTACGCATTAGTATTTACCAAAAATGCGTTTCGGAATTCTACAGGTTGTACTCCACACACATTTTACACATTTCGAATTTATTTATGTATTAATAAACGTCACAGAAGACCGTTAATGATTTTGTAGTTTGAATCTTCTCTTTCAAATCTTTTGCATTCTCAAATTTGAAGCCTGCCTCTTATTTGGCCAATCGATACGATGTTGGCAAGTGCCATGCGTTTATAGCCAGGGAAGAATCGAATCATATACAGTAAACGTTATTATGTTGAAGTTTTGATCTGTCTGTCGACTTTCAACGTCTCTCGCGTAAACTGCGATTTCTTTGGATTTTTCGTTTAAAATTATGATGGGTATGCAAATTCTCTAGGTAAGGAAAATGTCACAATTGGACAAACTTCGTAACGTTAATTCCATGAATAAATACTAACTTATGCATTTAGGTTAAATAATAGTTTTCAAACACCAAAATCAATCTTTCAGCAGGGACGCAATGTCCAACAGACATTTGGGTTACAATGACAGTTGGGTTGCCTTCTGTCTGATTTCATCCCGGTCCACTGAAGCTACTCAAATTTCGTTAGGAGCCATTAGGTTTTTTATTGTTACTATTTTATCGTTTGCATTTTTACAGGCAGTAACATGAGGAGGTGAGGTGATGGAATGGTACATTTGCCCCTTCTATTGAGCTGAATGCAGTTTGATAGTCCGCCACGCTCGAAGGCGTCTGATTCATCTCCCGAGACGACGGATTCAAGAATGGGGAAGGGCCAACTATCAATATCCATCACAAGGCAAGCCTTAAACTATGGAAATATAAGAGGAAAAGAGTGAAATTGAATAACTTCAGCTGGACTTAGTGAGAGAATGATGAATGTTAACCCCTCAATCATTTTATTATCCGATCCTAGGCAACGCTGGGTAGTTGCAGATAAGATAAAGATGAATTTGTAATGCCTCACGCCTATGCAAGAGCAGTACATGCTTTCCAAAAATTTCATATCACGGCTGTTCTCATTAACTAGTCATATAACAATAAACGTTTTGCATTCGACAGCCTTCTAGCTATATGTTTTATTCCTAGATAGGATTTTGTGCTCCCGTTCGAAACGGGTTTCCAAGGTAATTAAATCAGAATTAGATGACACAACTGCTTCATTATGACCCTCAAAAGTCAGTTGGGTTTATAAGTACGAGTAAAATCTAGTATTTCCGAATGCTTTTATAATGTGCGAGTACCTACAGAAATAGTGAAATAATTGTAGTTCATCGTTTACCTCAAGGCACTGTCAGCTAACACTAATTTCTCTATCGAGGACTTCAAGGACCCTGAGAAATCGGTGTGAAGGAGGCGATTTCTAATCCCTTTCAACATGAATAACATCCAAGAACCTTCCAGCCATCAAATGATAAATTCAAAAGCGATTCTTCTCGAATGATAAGTGGGCAGCAAGGAAACTTGAGATTCACTCTGATTCACTGCTTTCCAAAACCTTCCCCCGCAGTTGACTAAGCAGATTATAATTTCTAAGATGTTCGGTTTGCACTATCGCAATCAACTGTAGCCTAGTCATGAAAGTTTTTTTGAAGTGCCAAAATCCGCTTTTCTCATGCTCACTGCAGACAACTATTCGAGAATTTGAGAGTGACCACGTTTTCTCCGCTCTATATTCTTGCCATTTTTACCAGAATGAAGAGCAATTTCGAAATTTCCTCTCGTGTGGAATTGATCACCGACAACAAAGGAGACGCATATTCTAGCTTTCGATTCAGCGTTGCCGGCAAGACTGGTTCAGCACTCCAGACTCTGGGAGCAAAGACGTGAACCACCTCCCTGCTGATTTAGAATTGCAGGTCCGTGCTGCATTTCAGTGAGAAGTGTTGAGAAGATTGATTGCATTAGCACCGTGCGTCACCAAAGAGGAGCCCAGTAAAAACGGGTGTTCTCTTGGGGTTGACAAACTATTTTTGTGATGGCTATTTGATGTTACTTATTGATTTTCTGTTGACATGCTGTCAAATACTTAAAAGTGATAATGGATATTATTGTGAAATAAAATGAAAATGATAGGAAGAAGATTGGCAAAAAATGACCGAAATGTGAGCGATTTTGAGAATTCGGAACTTCAGTACTGCATACATGAAACCACAATGTACGTGTTACTAGTTTCTTCTTTAACAGAATAGAATACTCGTAGAGTGACAAAGGGAGTTGATGAATGAAGAAATCCTTAGCCATCAAAACGACGGTGAGAGAGTCTCATCTTTCTGCTGATAACCGACGTAAAATTAGAACCGACCTCATTCAGTTGAGGTGGTGTCGATAACTGCAGAACTTATCAGCTAACAGATAAGCACCTACGATTCATCAGAACTCACAAAAGACGCCCCCAGCTTCTCCGCCGATTAACTAAGGAAAAACTAAGACATTTCCATTTCTGAAAGGTCTCTACTTGGATACTCATAGTATATACATAAGAAGAGGATCCCATTTAACACGTTAATTTGATGCTCATACTGTTGACTATAGCTGTTGAATAGCTGCACATTCACCGGAAAGTGTTTCGAAACGGATCGCAACACAAAAAATCGACTCAAAACAAGAAATGATTAAAATTCAAATAAGTTATGGGAGTCCTTTCGAATACATCAAATGAATGTTTGACTGGGCAGTTGGTTTCTAATAACTTTCTAAATGAATCAGGCGGAGGGCAGTAAATTACGACCCTTTCCAGCACTCAAATAATCCGACAGTGAATGTTCTTGGCGAGTCGCTGGAAACGAAAGTGATGTTTTACCGGCCGTTCTCCTCTTTCATCGGTAGATCACATTTATAGTTGAATGAAATTAATGTTACAAATGAAATAAAATAGCTTGCAAATCAAAATCTCAAATCTCAAATCTTGTTCTCAATGGAACTTGAGTTTTTTGAGGTTTTGAGTATTATTTTTGATTTTTAGAGAAGTTTTGTTCATAATGTGATGAGTTAGATTACCGTTCATAAATTCAATAGCACAAATCGTTTTATTCGATACAAATTTTAATATAGATTTAATAAACTTGAATTTAAAAAAGCATTCTGCTAAAAATTGTTTTTCTACTGAATCAATCACCGTTGATGGATTGAAATATATCGATTTTCGAACGAGTAGTAAGTAATTCAAATCTAGTTGAACCTCAAACACAACGTGGTCATGTATCAAGGCATAATAGGACCTTTGAGTTCTTAGAGACGCTTGTATTTTGTGATTCGTATATGCATAACTGAAGTCGCAAAACCAGAGACAGCGAAAGTGATCTAGTAGCTTTTTTCAGGGGTTTCCCGGCTCACTATCTCCTAAGTGTCGTCACCACCGCGGAAATAGGAAAATTGGCGTAATTCGCGGTTCGGACAATCCGTAGACGATCCTTTTGAAAAAGGCAGGAAACTGGATGATTGGCGGGGATTTTGTAATGCACGCTCCGTTTTCAGTGGCCCAAATCGTTCAACAACCGAATTCTAAGCGGACCTATCTAATTACCTACCTTCATATTACTCGGAGTTGGTGAAACTAATATCATTCATTTCCTTCATTACTTCCACCAAGTAATTGTAGAGGTGCAATAACAGTTGAACGGTGGCAAATCAGTACCCTTCTATACCAGAAAATCGTCTCCCGATTTGAGTTTATGACAATCCAATTAACGTAGTTATGTGTGTAAAAATGTATTCTGAAAATAGGTGACGTTTAGGGAGAGATGAAGAGAGAGAGAGAGAGAGAGAGAGAGAGAGAGAGAGAGAGAGAGAGAGAGAGAGAGAGAGAGAGAGAGAGAGAGAGAGAGAGAGAGAGAGAGAGAGAGATCTTGACTCACCAGTGATCTCCAATATAATTGAAATTTACTTTTTTTTCCTCCGTAAAATTATGGAAAACACAACAAGATTTGTATGTTACCGTCATTAAACAATACTGAGAGAAGGACCTTAGTCAAGTAAGAATTTCCAGTAACTACCAGTAGTAAGATTTTTTTATTAACTCAACAGTTCTTGAACAGAACATGGACCCCCCCAGTTAAGAACGGGCTATTTTTGATGAATCCGCCTATGACCAAAAAATCGGTTTTGTCGAAAACATTCAAATAATCATTGAAATGTTTCATTCGGTATTGATTACTTAAGGTTTGTTTTGACAAGAGGTTCAGAACCAGTTCAGAACTAGTTCAAGCCCTTTTTCGAGGATTTTTGCGCAGAACTTAGTCCGAGACATGCGCAGTAGATTTATCGCGTTATCAACGGTTATCATCTTTTCCCGCCCAAATACTTCCCTGTCAAAACAAACTTTGTTTCAAGCGTAAATTCCGAGGTTTACAACAATGTCTAGTTCGTCATCAAATTCGAGTGATGAGGACCACACCGTCATCAGTGAACCTGACTTCTGCTCATTAAAAAAATTAGGTAGTCAAGTTTTTTTGATTTTTGTAGGAATATTATTATGTGTTATTGTTGCTGATGCCTCTTTTTTTGGTCTCGATGTCTGACGGAACCATGCGGGAAGGGGACGTTCAGGTTTTTGGTTCCAAACTATTTCGGAAAGCGTTCGGACAAGTAGGATGAATACCGAAAGTTCTTGGTGGTTTCATCCCTCCCCTGTAGGTTCTGGTTCTATCCCGAACTGGTTCGGAACCTCTCGTCAAAACAAACCTTTAGTTTAGTACAGTAATATCTAAATTACGTATTAGGAGTGGTTCAATATAGCAATCAATGGCTGGTCGAGTTGGCCGCGTTCCTGTGTCAATTATAATGTGCAAGTTTAACTGACCTTCACAATTGATGTGACGGCGTCGGCGGAGGGTCGGTTGGGACGATGATGTCGTCGTCGATGAGGACGAGGTCGACGGTGCCCGCGACAACGCCGGCGGCGGAGGTCGCCGCGGTCGCTCCGTCTTGGGTACGGGCGGTGATGGGAGAGGGGTAGCCGCCGGAGTCACTGGCACGGCCGGCGGAGGGAACTTGGGGGGCGGTGGCCGCCTCGGAGGCGATCTGCATGGCGGCAGTGGAGCCGGGAGGCCGCCCCCCGACCGCACGAGAATCCTCGCTGATATGACTGCTGATTCACCAACCAACTCACAATAACCACCGTATCACTTTTTTCAACTAATTCAAACCGCAAATCCGATCGAAAACCACCAAATTCACACTTTATTAACGTTCCCTCAAACGAAAAGATTGTCAGATGTCTACATTCACATTTCCTATCTTGTTAAAATGTAATAAACTTATGTTCTGAAAACTTCCATGAAGATTACGGAAGAAAGTAATAAAAAATAGATGTGGTGCAGATTTCTCATCAGATATAAAAATGGGTACCGCTCACACTTGGGAGCCTAGTAGAACACACGCACCCAACAGTCTCTAATGATGTAGAGTTCAAATTGCATGAAGTTCGTTCGTTTCCCGGGTTCGATGATTAGTTCTTTCAAAGCTCTCAGAAGAGGAGAAATTCGTTCTTTTCCCTAGTTTAAACTTGATATTCGCCTCTTCGTGCGGGGTATTTCGTGGCACGATATCTTGGACAGGTCGATGCGGCTCATCGATTAGAAAGGGCAGAACGTCGGTAACCTTAGCCGAACCGACGCCGAGAAACCTTATAAAATCCCAACTGCTCTTCGTAACACCAGTAAACTCACTTGAATGTAACAGTTCGAGACAATGATTCCAAAAGGACGATTCGAAGGAACGGGCTCAATTTCCAATCTTTTTACACGTACCGAGAGTCACTACGCCTCACCACAAATCACTTCGGCTGAGCTGTACGTTGCGGGTTCTAACCAAAATTAACTTCAATTCCTTCATGAACCGCGGGCAGGAGCGATTTTATCTGCAACGGATTTCACTGTTTCGAGAACCACAATGTTCCACTTGATCAGTTTCCACTTCTTCAAAGCAAATCGAATCGCTTCAAGAATTGAAGCAATTCAATAAACTATTATTTTCTAAAATATAAACACAGCTCCTTCATGCGTTGTTTCTGTGATTCTGTATTCAATATTCTTACGACCTCATTCGAAGACGATTCGATGCTAATTTCACTTAAAAAGGCAATCAGACCTCGGTCTATGATTGTTTCAATGTGATTACAATACAAAACGACACCTGTGTATTATGAAACTTGCGTTCAATATGATTTCTATTTTGCTGATATTTCGAACTAGTTATGATTTTCAAGCAAACTTTGTACCAGAACTAGGCTTTTGACGAGACTTCTGATGCTACAGATGTCTGTTCAGAGATCTGGTAGATCAAAACACTTAAGAATCCCAGTGATGAGTTCAGTGGTTCCTGATACAATGCTAAGAAATTTGTTTACAAATTTAATTCAGTTGTTTATAGGCTTTGTGTTTGTTTGCTTCTTGTTGATAATCACGAAAATTAGAATTCCCTGATGTTGAGATTAGGTTGGAACTGGAAGGTGAATAGACACTGGGGTGAATAGAAATTTGTTTTATGAATGGAGGTGTGTCATTCTCAAGTGCATTAGTCAAGGCGTGATTCACTGCAATGGTACGTCGTTTTTGTCTCTGGTAGCAAGCTACTGAGTCAATATTAATTGATGATGCAGATAAGTTTACGATCGTTTGATTGGAGGCATTTAAGAGTTGCTTATGGCGTGACGATTTTATTGACGTTCCTATAGTAACAGTTCTGACGTCACAGTGAGAAATCCAACTTCAGCACAATGAGAACTCAAACTTCACCACAGGAAACACGTATGAGTTCAGATGTTTGCTTCGGTTTGGCGGCCCTGAGATATCGGCGGAGGAGGCTGCGAATCTCCAAGGCCGCTTTCGCGCCTTATTGCACCAAAACTCGAACTCGTAACGTGAAGACACGAAAAGTGGCAGAACGCGGGGCAGAACAAAACAAAAGGTTTCTTTTATGGCTCAACTTCGGCGGTTCTTCATGTGAAGAAACGCGTGATGCAACACGGATGCGAAGGTGGTGGACGAGGGTCGCGGACGAGATCGGGAGACGAAAGGACCGCACGGGCGGTGCCGTCAGTTGGGACTGAAGGGGAGCGTCGGTGAGCGCGGCTCTGGGAGAGAGGGCGCCCCCACTGCCGCGAAGGACTCGGCGGCCTTGGCGCGCCTGTTCCTGGAGGCGGACGCGGCCGCCGATCATCTGCTGCACCAGGTGATGAAATGAAAGAGTTTCCGACTCATCTGTATCACCTCATCTTTTGGAACAAAACCCGTCGAAGTGCATCAAATTGAAACAACACCAGGACAATGTTGTATAATACGAACTTCTCAAAACAACAATATGTCAACGATATGAAGTTGATGTCTCTTACAAACTCTTCTTCTGAAAAGTCCACCTGAGAGTACCCATTGATCCCATTCATTTCAAATTCAACAATTCTTTGCAGCTTTGTCAATTCAATCGATTAATTCACTTAGTAAATTCCACTAGTGATTCATGTAGAAATAGTCTCTGCTGTAGTAGAGATGTATATTTTACCAAAATCGATCAGTCAGATTTTCCACAGAATGAGATAGTCCCAAAACCGGTAACTTATCAGGGTAAAATTATTTTTCATCAATATTCACAATCATAACCCCCACTGTGAAACAGAGTGCTGTTTACACCCAATAGGGCACATGGATAAATTGTGCAATTAGATGATGGAAGGAACAGGTGGGAAAGAAACCCCTGACAAGCCTGAAGTGGAATAGTTTACCATCTACAAAAGGCTGGGAGGCAAACTCGGTGAGGTTTGTACCAGAAGGAAGCTTGAATGTGGCCCAGATTCATGAACTCTGGGCAGACAAAGGCAGACTGAAAGGAATCTCCTCAAGCACAGGTAAGTTAACATAATGCTCAAATGAAGAACGTTGCCAAGTAGCAATACTTATCGATAGAAATGTATCGTTTATGGTAATCCTAGATTTTATTTCCAGAGATTTTCTGGCAGCGACTTTAGAGGAGAACACTCTTCACGGAGGACATCACATTGTGGTGGCTTCAGCCTACTTCCCCAGAGAGGCGGATAAAGCACCTCCACCTCAAGTCAAGCGCTTGTCAGAACACTACAAGGAGAAGAATCTGCACTACCTCATTGGCTGTGATGCAAATGCCCACCAACTTGTGTGGGGATGCATCAACATAAACTGTGAGGTGAGTCTCTATCAGATTTCTTTACAGCAAACTCATTAGTATTCATCGCAAGAATGTAGTGAGAAGTTGCTGATTTGTACTTCAAAAATTGTGTGAACTCGAACGTCCAATGCCAACCCATTATATCCACGTTAAATTGAAGGCCAATGGCAAAACTCATAGCTGCAGGAAGTTGTCAATGGTTAGTTGTTATCCTTAAATTAGTCAAGTTAGATTCAAGTAAATAAGTAATCACTAATGAAAGAAATGTCTCAACTTACATCTGCTGGATTTGAATTCTTGCGCAATTTTGTGGGACCACTGCCTCCTCACTCGTTGCGACCAGCTATCGTGAATGTTTTTAGGTTTTGACTTCTCTTCAAGTCTGGAAAGCAGAGAAGTATTGTGAGATTATTGTTAGCTGATCTTGAAGAATCTCAAAATTCCAATTTAATAGTAACGTTAACATGAAAATTGCATAACATTTCTTTGTAGCAGTAGCGAAGCCTGTGGTCATCTCTGGATTCGGCGATGACCAGACGATTTAATAAATTTAAAGAATTAGTTTATACTAATGTTAAATATACGATTTCCTTTTTATAAAAAAGAAATGTTCATGCTCGCATTTGGCGCAATTATCGGCAGCCATCGGCGACATTAGTACTAGTGTGGAAGCGCAGTCATTCTGCGTATCTCATACAACCTCCCCCCCGCAGCCACCCCTTAGGGCCTCCAAAACATCCCTTCAAACATCCCTCCAAAACATTGACCAATCAAATCGCTTTAAGGGTTGTGCTCAAAAACACGCAACTTCGAGCGAGTCCGTGGAATTTCGGTTCAAAGCCACAACGAGCAACCGTAGCAAGCGATTTTCAACCTTAAGGCGGGGTTTGTAGACGTCAAGTGGTTTGTGGTGCGTTTGTAGTGATTACAGTTTGTGAGTTTTTGCGGCATTTTACTATCTCCTGTGTGAGCTGAGGTAATACAAATATTTAAATTAACATTAGCATTGGCGGAAGACACCGATATAATACTAAAAATGAAGGAATGGCCTTTTAGTTCTCTTCGTTTTGAGGAAAAACTTTTGACTCTAACAAAATGGTAGACCTTGCCCCGCGTTGCCAAATTTATCAATTAATGTTACCGACAGGAACAGGTCTTTTAAGAGAAATTTTAATGTTTCTAATTACAATACCTATGAATGGCTATGTGGAAGTAAAACATTGTCAAAACTGTTTTGTTGGCCCTGCCTTTTGTTTTCAAAATCGCGTTTTTGACAGGTAATTTTTCAAAATTCCTGGGAGTGCCCCTAAGATCCCTCTCCACTTCTGGTTACTAATCGCCGCCACTGGCGATGACCTAGCTAAAATTTCACGCCTCGCCACTGCTTTGTAGGTATTTTAGAAAATGATAACCATCACCTTTACACCTACGATATAGTTACAGGTACACCTATAGGGTTACACCCTGTATATAGAGTACTCGAACGTTCAAGGCCTTTGGCTTTCATATATGTGCTTAATCGGGTACGAACTTTTTTCTGTTCTCTGCTTTCTATTGAATCTTTTTGAAAGGAGCGCTGTTTGTTCAGTAATTTTTTAATCCTAAGTGAATATCTTGAAACGTATACAAAAAAGTCATGGTAAGGCTTGATATTTCAAAAAGTTATCAGTAAATTTAAAACGAACAACATTACCAAAAATTGTAAATTTGATTGAAGCCTATGATTACTCCGATCGAAAAGAAAATATAAATTATACGGACCGTTGGAGAACTGCATACTATGAATCATCGACTCTACCAAAATGGTTTCCATTGTTTCTGTGTTTCATAATTTTTGTGAGTTTTCAAAAGCACAAGTAATCGACCACGCATTTATAATAAAATTTACGTTTTTATTATTTAGGATTGGTAAATAGCATAAAAAAAGGTTAACTTCAGAATCCCATAGAATGAGTGAAATTTGCAAGGTATACAAAAAATGTGCACTTACAAAAATATCTTACACCTTGCCATTGTAACCTGAATATGCCCTAACCTGAAGTTGCTCTGGCACCTGGGTTATGCTATGTGCCGCACAACAGTGCGGTCTTGCGGGTTTAGCATACCTGTCATCGGGCGGAAACCCACGTACTGTAAAAGTTGCATTGAACCGCAGTACTGTGAAGTACTGTAATATATGTAACAAAATATTTTATAGTACAGAGAAGGAAATTTCTATTTTTTAGGAATATTTTAATTTTCATTTGAAAAAAAAAAAAAAATGTATTTTTTTGGCTTCCATAAAATGGTTGTTTACAAGATCCGCAATCAATACAAATGAACGTAAGAAAGGAGATTTGTGATAGAAACCAGTAGAGGCTTAATTTGCATGCGTGCTAGCAATCCCCTTTCCAAATACAAAGCAATGTTCACTCGTGGTCTCATACCAAATAAACATTTCATAGGTAAGTTTCATAGTTAATTTGCTACCAACACTACTTAAAATTATTTCAAAATTGAGGCTATATAGGTCTATCGTAGATTTAAAAATTATTGTGAAGAAATGAATTTATCCTATACATGTTTATTAGTAGGTTGATAAATAATCATGGTAAATTGATGGGAATAGAACTATTTAAATGAATAAAAGTAACTGAAAACCACTTCAAAAAATCAGTCACGAGTAAAATACTCTTTAGGTGAGATACGTCATTAATTTTTTCTTGATGTGTCATGTTTATCATTTCGGAATGAAAATTATTATTTGTTTTGTTAGAATTGAACAGAAAGCCTATAACTACTCCGAAATGGATTCAGTGGTTCGGTACATTGACAAATCACGACCATTTGAAATTATCGATATTAAATGGCGCTGAATGGGTTTCAAATATAGAACTGAATTCCCAGGTATTGCTTTTTTCCAAAGTTAGACAAATGTATTAAAGGAAAACTGGGAAAATAGGTGACTTAGAAATAGGTAAATACAGTCTTGCATATAGAACTTTAACCCACATTAATATTTAGCTTTTCTTTCTTTAAAAATTATAAATTAGGATACAAATAGTGGAAGGTGCACACGAGTCTATTTTGCAGTGCTACTCATTTGGCGAATCATTGTCGGTTCTCCAAATTGTACACAAGCTATCCACAAGTTTCTTCAACATCTTCTCTGTATCTACAACAAGGTCTCCCTCAGAGATATCTCCCCAGTCATCAATCACTTATGGTTCTCTTGCGATCTAATCTCTGCTACTAGATGGTTGATCAAATTTTTTGGCGCTTTGTCGGTTATTTGTTGTTCTTTTCCATATTTTGTCGACGTTTCAGATGGGCGGCATTACCCCAATGTTCACGTTTTTCGTAATTCATTCACGCTGACTTCATTTACAATCAAAAATTCAGAAGGATGTAAATTCTGATACATGAGGGACTTACATTGCTTAACAAGAAATAACAACAAAAGATTCGGAAAAATACTCACTGACTCACGTCAAAGCAACTTTGCTGGTTGATTGGCGGTTCTAATTTCTGGTGTCGATTCAAACATCCGAAAAAGCCATCTATGCACGGTCCCCTCATTAAGTTATAATACTCATAGGATTTTTAAGATCCTACTCTGAAATGCTATTAATCATGGACGATGTTTGTGTTCTACTGGTTTCAGAGTGAGGTCTAATTAAAGTGTATTGACATGAGGCCAAAAATGTATGACAAAGCAGTTGATTCATCTTATGATATGAACTCTACTCATCTTATTATAATAAGTATTAACGGTAGATAACGGTAGATAGTAACTTACAAGATGAATTCTTCTTTTCGATCTTTGTCTTCCAGTTCTATGTCGACCCACTCGTCACTCGTGTCACTTTTTGATGCAGCACTCAGCTGTCCTCCAGAACCTGTTGCATAAGGAATACAAACATTTAGTCAGTGAACCAGGACATGAACCGCTAATTACGTGAACAATGAATCATTGTGAAGGATCATTATTTAGCATCCTACACCAAAATAAATATATATAAATATACACACACGCACACGCAACAAACGAAAAAACAAAGAAGTTTTACCGCTTACAAGGAAATAAATCATGGCATGTCTCTTGATCGTGCTGATGTTTTATTAGTCAATCCTTATCATACGCAAATAATCAATTATTATAATATTTTCACACGCATAGCAAAGCTTTCCGAGAAGAAACAATCAGATGAGATATGTGCCCACGTGCTGTCAACTGAGAGTTTTCAAACGACAGGCGAACGATTTTCGTACGATGAAAAACGAATTCTCTAGCAACGCATTGGTTGTAAGCGGAAATCGCTGTAAAACGACGTGAAACCGATGCTTTTTTTATACCCAGTAGAAATGTTTGTACTCTTGTCCCCGTCAATAGAAATATCCATGTCGAAACAGAGATCAGAAGAAAAACTTCCATTTCATTTCACAAGTTTTTGAGATAATAACTATAAGAATAATTGCTAACCCATTTGATTGATCGAAATATCAATGAATAAAAAGATTAATTGGATTAATTACTTCCATCTATGTAATTGGATTTCATCGATATATGAGTTGAAAAATCGGTAAAAACTAGAAAAAAACAACAACAGAAATACGTTTCAATAGCAGAACACTATTTAGAACAGGGTTTTTTTCATTCAGTGGCTGGCATTAAAACAAAATTATTGTAAGTATTTGTTTAGACGATAGGATGAGGAAATTATCTCTTAAAATCATGCTGCATGGTTGAAGCTTTTTGTTCGTTTTTTCTCAATTACGAAGTTGTTGACAATTGAAGGAGTTACCAATATTTACATCGAAAAAAGTCATTGACATAGTAAAACTGTCAATGTCATCGGATTGACGAAAATGGCAATTTTCTATCATTTTCAGAGAGCTAGTAAACAAGCATTGTAAGTATGAAGGTTTTGAACAGCTTAATAATTGGATACCTACCTCCAGTGTTTCGTGATCGAATAACCACAAAAAAATGTCAGTTCGTTGAACTTTATTGAATCTACAGGAGGAATTCAGTTTTAAGTGTAAGGATTTTCGATCAAATAAACTAAAAACAAAACAAGTGGTGCAAACAAACGGAATAAACTGGGAATTGTCATTTCCCGAAAACGATTGCTTGGGTTTTGGTTTAAACGAGGGTTCTTATCTACTAAGAAACTTCTTGGTAAGGCACGTAAGCAATAAAGTTAGCGTTATTCCATTTTCGTTGTAAGTAACGCTCGACTAATGAGTGTTAACCAGTAATTAAATTTATATTTTTATGATAAAATTTTTTCAACGAAACTTTTTTACGAGGTTGTCTCCCTCAAATTTCTACGATTTAGCAAATTTTAGCGCTGCAGCGACGAAAAACTGAGCACCACCGCGAGAAACCTAGACAAACCATAAAAATAATTTAGATGTCTTAGAATGAAATCTACATCCATTCAAGAGTAGGAAATGTAATTCTCGGTAACGCTCATTAGCCAAAATTTCCATAAAATACTTGTGATAATTCGAAAATTGCATTACCTTTGGTGAGGTGCGTGAGAAAGGAGTGAAAACAAAAACAAACCACTAAAACGTTACTTTGCTTCAATATAAATCTTAGACAAACCACACTATGCACACAAAACTAACCACACTCTATACTTACAATCTGAACTAATCAATGAGCGTAGGGTATTTTGAGAGAGCGTATTCATAAACTAACGATTTCATGAATCGTAGACTGCTCAAGAATCCGTTCATCTGAACATCGTTGGATGATGACTCAATTTCTGATTCAAGGCTACGGACAAACGGATTGTAAACTGCTGGAACGGATCGTTCATTTCAAATATTGTTGAACAAAGATTGTAGGTACCTATGACATTTATCTAGGAAATTTCGAAATTACGAACAAGACACCCAAGACTTTAGAAAATCATCTAGCTTTGTTGATTGTAGGTACTGCCAGTATTTAAGGGGTGACAACTTCTCAGATCGTTTATTAATTCATTTCTGAGACCAAGTTCTTCCATGAGATATATTCTATTAAGTCAGTGTTCACTGTAATTTCCACATTTAAGAGTTTTTTTCGTGTTTTACACCTTATAAGTTTGAAATAAACAAAAATAAGAACACTGTAAGGAAGAGAGTTGAGTGACCAATCAGAAATTATCTACAGATAAATTTAAAATTGACATTCAGCAGACGAAAAACTGATACAAACTTTAATAAAATTTGCGAAATTACTACTTAGTTATTTCAAACTAAGTTGTGTACAACAAAAGTTGTGGTTTGGTTGAAAAATATGTAAATAAAAGCACTAAAATTTTTCAAGATTAGAAGATTGATTCTCCACGAACCTAGTCTACGGTCGCACGAACCATTCTTTTGTATACTCGTATTTGCATATTGATCATTCACTAAAACACCTAATATTGGGTAATATTGGGCATGAAGAATGAATACAACAACTTAGTAAACAACAATAAGCGTTTTGAAGCCGTTTTCAGGAATTATTTTAAGGTTACGGAGGGTTGCCGTCAGCTGCAGATTAGTGACATCTGTTCAAGTTATTACGGTTGAAAACATTAATCCAAAATGGAAATTTCCGCGAGTATCTACTTGGCCTTTGTCAGGTTTTTTCATGTCAATATACTCATATATGAGTATATACCGTACACATATATCGTACATAGAAATTTTTTCGAAAACCTTACACGAATCATTACAACAATTCCACCGTTGAAGTTTATCGTTTAGCGCACTTTGCAATCGACATTTGAATTCTTCGTTGAGTATCAGTGTTTTCACGAGTTGGTTGGACCGGGTTTCGACTGTTCGTTCGATGTCCATCGCGATATGTAGTGAACTGAAGAGGATGAGAAAAAAGCTTATCTTGGCCGACTTATCTAGGTGATTCCGATGCCCTCTTCCGAGAGTGTACTGAGAATCAACAAGCTATCGCACTTCAATCCCCGAATCAGTTGAAGAACGTCAACAATCATTTTGTATAACCCGTCGCCACAAAGCTGGGTATGAACTACGGATCGTAAAATGAAATTAAAGGTTTCGTATTCCAATTTAAAGGTTTTTCTAAATCGAGGAATCAGAAATTGTGAAAATCGGAATAGAGGTTGCGAATGAATTCGAGATCAGTAGGATGATTTACACAAATCAACATAAAATATCGCCTGCTATGGCGTCTACATGTTTACAAGCTGTTGCTATATGCCTATTTTGCAAATACATGATGTGTCAATCAACTTCTGTAAAACTTGGAAATCACAAGTTTTTATGTTTGATTTATTCCTAAATTCTTTCTGAAATTTGTACTTTATACTTTTTACTACACAATACTCGAGAGAGCACCTTGAAGACAGATCAGAACTGCGGATCTTAGAAGGAAATCAGTCAACATAATGATAATTAAGCTCTATAAAACAGCTTTCATTCACAACTTAACGAATAAACTAACTTGTAAAAAACTTAATTGATCGGAAACTATTCAGCAGAATACCTACACAACTTCTGAGAATTTAAATAAAATAGCATGAAATTGAGCAAGTTGCAAGGATTCTCGATTTATGTGAGCGCATTGTCAGGCATCAATCCTAGCTCAAGGACCTTCTGAAGCCAATCACTAAAGAATCATCACAATTCTTACAGGTTTTTGGGTAAACACATTTTTAACCAGCCGACAGCAGGAATTGGTTATGGTTTGGTTTGACTAAATAGGATTATTTATTATTGCAGGAAAGTGAAATTATTTGTATAAAACGCAATTATGACTATGTGATGACATTTGATTACCATTCAATTCAATAAAAAATGTAACGGGATGGATGAGGAAAATTTCTTGCAAGTTTTTGCAATTTGAATGTATTCATCAGTGGAATATTTTATAATATAAGATTGAATTAGAATTGCGTTACATTATATTAGAGTCTTGTAAGGTTCCATAGCAGGCGTGTAAGGGAAACGATCATGCGGAGATTGTTAAGAATTGATGTACCGTAGATGGAGCTGTACATGTGGACTAAAACTCTCAGGCCCCCAGCAAGGAAGCCTGTTGGCTTATTGAACTTTCCTGAGAGTTTTAAATTTAATCAAGCAGACTCAGCCCCTTGGTAAGGGGCCCTTCATTAGTTGTTCGCTTTGAACAGACCTCATTGCGGTTTGTGCCCCAAAGAGTTCAAATCTGCTAAAGGTGAGAACTGGGCACTCAAATATTATGTGGGATGCCGTTTCGTCAGTCCCCACACATAACCTGCAGAGGGTTGAACTTTGTGTGACCCCAAAGATGTGTAGGTGAAACCTTAGGGGTGCAAAGCCCGGTATAAGGCCGACCATTCTTTCTAGTTCCCAACAGATTTGGCCAAGTAGCTATTCAGTAATTCTGGTGTTAGGTTCCGCCACTGTGTGTTTACTGTGGACATGTGCTTCAATATTGAACCATCTACTTGTGGTTTGTTGTTGGAGCGTCCTTCCCAGACTATTTTCTACATTTGAGAAACGATAATTGATGGATTTTATTATTGCGCACGCGTAGACATAATTATTGAGCAAAACAGTTTGAGCAAACCCTCACAAGCCGAACCCACACAATCACCGAAATTTTCATCAAAATTGGATGATATAATCGAGTTGAATTTCGTATGAGAATATTTGAACCGTTGTTCCCGACTGCATTTCATTTTGAGGAAAATTTAACGACTACACTGATAGCAAAATGTGTGATGGATTTTACTTTGCTCTTGCGCAGAATTACGTAGCTATTATTTTGAGAAATCAGAAGAAAACCAACTACCACCTAACCCGCACAATCTCAGTAAATGCCATCGAATAAGGACGATAAATTGCAAACGGGTCAACAAAATTTTTCGTCTCAAACAAATAATACACCTGCGCTACCTAAAGGTAGAATGGGAAGCTGAATTTATCCGATACGAAGTTATCTCGGCTGATGGGCAGGTATTGTGACAAGAAAATCTATGAATTGCGCATGTAATAAACATTTTCTATCGAATGGGTTACGAATGCAGGAAAGACAAACTAATTTGATGAATATGCATTCATATGATAAAGGTTAACACACTTTAAAACACGGTTTCCAGGAGCACATTTGAGAATTGAGAAAAAGTTTTAAGGATACTGGGTTTTCACGCAATTCAAGGTGTCGTAGTGAAAGAGGTAAGGCATTTTCGAAACAAAAGAATGACGAGAGGTTAAAATATGATTCGAGGATTCACATTGATGTTCTTGACTCGAAATTATTAGTTAATTTTTCTATTTATAGTACTGTTTTAAATATCTGTACTATAATTTTGTGTGTTAAACTTGAGACAGGTCAATGCCCACGTAAACAGAAGATGAAGACTCAACTCAAAATGAATTTACGGAAAATGTTAGTAAAACGTTCGCCAAGTTAGTAGGGGCTTACTGTTTCCTTGCAATAAAAATCATAATTACTTTATCCAAGAAATTTGATCGTTGGGATCATTATTGAATACATCGGTTCATCAATTGCGATGCAAGAGCACAAAACGAAAAAATACGGTTTTTAACCACTTTATTAACTTACCTTGAACACAACTCCTCCTCAAATTTGTAGACTTGAAAGAAGAAAAAATGGAAACATAAATTTAATGGATGAAGGAGACTTTTCTGTTGATCAAAAACTATACCGGATAGATAGATTACACTAGAATTATCCAAAAATAGGACATCCTAGTTAGAATGGAAGGATAGTTTCTAAATATTTATTTTATTCTATTGTTTAGCTGTAAAAAAAGTTTGACCTTTGGCAAGCTCGCCATTAATTATGGTAGCCCGATAATGCGATTTTGATTATATCTCAAAATACGACTATCTAGAAAAGGGTGGTCAATTACAGTCAACATCGAGATGAAAATACCCTCAAGTTGTGCCTATTCTCAAACTCCTTATAAAACTCCGATAAATCTCTAATTAATTTTCACAGCTTCCCTGCAAGAAGTTTGTTTGGGCTCCAAGCGGTCTATTCGGGCGTAGAATTGGAGTTAGGCAGTGATTTTTATTGGAAATTTACATTAATCGTTTGTTCTGCCAAACGATTCATTACCTTTTTGAGAAATATTGGGAAAATTCATGAAACAGTTGAAAAAAAAGCAGTTTTAGGGCTTCCAGAGTTGACAAATTGTACCTCATTGTACCTCAAAAAATATATGTATAATATTCTTTAGGGAGACAGATTTGGTCAGCAGTTTCTTTAAAACTATATTCCGTTGATAAATTTGTCATCGTCAGCTATATCAACAGCAACAAGATGGTCTAAGGTAACGGCACCGGTAGTGGCCACTGCTCCAGTAGTGGCCATCTTAAAGTTTATATTTGAGAAATAAGGATTCAAACTTGCAGGAGGTACAGCTCATGTCATATTGTAGTCAGAGGTTGAACTAGGAGTGCGCAGAGCATCATTGGAAATTGTGGTAAACTTCTCAATATGACCGTCCCTAGTTTCCTCGTTTGTTGGGCTCTATCCTAGAGCTTCTACTGGATAGAATCAATTTTGTTCATCTGGTATTGAATTTAATGATATTAAACACGTAAGGAGGGCAAAATGTCAAGTGGCCACTTTATTCATGCGTTACTGGAAATTTCTAATTTGATGTAGCAATCTTCTTTTGATAGTTTTAGTCATCGTCAAGCTATATCAACAGCAACAAGATGGTCTAGTTGATATAGCTGGCAATGAAAATTAGAAGATTGTTGAAAGCTTCAACGGAATAAACAGTTTCAAAGAAACTACGGACCAAATCTGTCTCACTAAAGAATACTGTAACTGAAGGAAGGTCCTCACCAAAGAAGTTTGAATATATGTATAATGTTTGATAAACTACTCCATCTCGTAAGGCAAAATCCTAGTTCTAATAGACTGAGTTTAGGCAGAAAGGGATGATTCAGTATCAATGTAAAGCTCAACGATCAGTAACAGCGGCATTTAAGGGGAAAGGAGAGCTTCAAATACAAACTCTCTGATGAGTTTAAATATCATCGGCTGCTGTCACTAATAGCAAACCGGAGGGCAGCAGTAACCAGAGCCGTGAGGGTCATTCAACGGAGTCGGATACGACAGTGTTTTTATTGTGATAAAATGATCTCCTAAATGAGATCCTTTAGTGGGCTGAGCCACGTGTGAATTCGTTGATTGAAAGCGCAGATGCGGCCCAACATACCGGATGAGGCCTGGCTCGCTGGCCTGTGGTCGTAGAGGCTGTTTTGGTGCTCTAAGCTCGAGTCGCTGTCATCCTTGGGCGACCCACCGTATATGCATTCGTAAATTCCTGAAAATGAAAAACGAACAACGGCTGTGAGGTAAAATGAGTATCTTCTTATTTATAGTTTTGTCAAATTTTAGCAATGGTGTATCTATCCATCTGACGGAGTAATTTCAAAATTGTCGCTTCACCTACATAGTCACAGCTCAGTTACTCTAGTCCTTTTTGAGCAATGGGTTGCTAGGGGACATATAACTTGGTAGGATATAACTCCGTAGATTTGTTTGTTATTGTAGCTTTTGGTGTTCATATCTTTATTTTACCTTCTGGGGATTAAAACGAGTGAACCTCAGAAAAAATAAAACGATCGCTACACATCGCCTCGTAGTAACTCCCCTCTGACAAAAAGTTTGATTATTATTTTCATTTCAGGTCATATTTGTGAAGTATTGTTCACAGTGAAAGGCTCATACGATGCATCGAGTAACTTCAATTTTTCTTATTCCTTTGAAGCATGAAATCGTTAAAATTTCGACAGCATGAAATATTGAGCGCCCTCCAAAGTTTTTGTGGTCGATTAAACAATGCAAACCATGATAAAACAGCTTATAATTTCCTTCAATTGATAGATTTTCGTAATTGCTTGTCAAAAATTAGGATTTTGTCTGAAATTTGTCATCAGGCATTCAATTTTAAATCGGGGTTACTAGTTGGGAGTAGAGTAAATTCATAGGATGCTCAACATAAATGCCTCAACATGATATATTTCCTAAATTATAATTTATAAAAAGCACGTAGAGGAAGCTCTGTCAAAAACGGCCTCTTTCTGGCAGACTTAAGCATTGACCGTAGCATTAGGTATCTATTTGGTTGAATCTCAAGTTCAGAGAAAAAGTTTGATAGCTGGTTCGCCTTTTCCAATAAACATTAAACCCTAGCAGTATTTATATTCTTTCTTTTGTATGCTCAAAGATATTTTTGAGCTAACTACAATCAAAACACTCTGGATGAAGATAGGTTGAAAATACCTTCAGTTGCCTGAGGGACGACGTTGAGAACGTCATCGTAAATAGCTTCCGTGTCGTCGTATTCAGCTATCACTGCGTAGTTGTTCTCAGTAAAGTCCTCGTAGGTTCTCGACGATGGACCGATGTCCTCGTACGAAGCGTTAGAACTAGAAAGAATTAAATATTGATTAACATTGGGATAGAACCTAAATGTAAATAGTCAATACTCATGTATATCACGAGTTATAACTGTTGAGACAAAATAATTTAATGGAAACCTAAAACGGTACACAAACACACAAATCATCAAAATTTTTTTGATAAACGGACCAAAAAAAACATCCTAATATTAAATAACCATATTCGTAGATTGCAAATATGACCTTTCTTCTCCATACTAACGATGTTAATATGGGGCATTCCATGTCAAAAGTTGAACGGAAAAAATTAAAGTTCTCCGACATTGACTATTTTTGAGTATGTGGGAAAATTTCGCACAAGTTTCAGTCCGATTCAGGAGGACTTTCGTAGAGCAGAAGCATGATCACTCCTAATAACTTGGTATAATTTAAATGTAAGTAATACAAAATGAATACAGTGTACTACCGTATCGAAGGGGTTCTCCGGATTTTTTTCTCGTTATTCTCGCCATCTCTTTCAGCGTGATCTGAAGGGAGGGAGAAGCTGACTCGAGCCCCAGCTCCCGCAGGAGGTTCTCGGTCTTTGTTGATTTCAGCAGCGCTTTTGACGGCCTCCTGACTCGACAGGCTGGTCCGACTTCCGAGGGTGTCATCACTGCGCTCGCGGACCCTGAAAACGAAAATAAGGTGGACGATTTATAGTTCACATGTGACAGTTGCCTTAATGATGGCACGAAGGCAAATAAATATTTATAAAATAAAGGTTAAGGTAATACGTAAAATAGAAGAAAAATGTAAATTGAGGCAATTCGAAAATTAAAACAAATCACTGATAAACTGTAGTTAAAACAGCTAAAACTAGCTGCATGTATAATCCTTTGTCTATTTGCGCATCTTTCCTACGTCTATGGGAAAACCATGAGATCGTGGATGTCACTATCCATGTCAGGGAAATACATGAAAATTAAAAATATTTTTTTTTTAAATCTGTCTATTCTAGAACTAACTACTTAGGATCTCTACATTATTTCATTTGAGTTCATGAGCAAAAATGTGAAAGCGTAGGGTATTGCAGATATGGTACATTTACTGACAGATTTAGAGATTAGTGTAACAGACTACGTTTCTAAACTGTTGGAATCTGACCTGTTTTGTAAATGTGGACACATTCGCACGATTTATTAAATTACCGCTTAACACCCTACATCAGAAGGTCAGTTTTAGTGTACAGTTGACGTTCGTAGTAAGCCTTTCATACCAAAAACGATTGAAAACATAAAATAATATGCGGTTTCTCGAACATATATTTATGTTCCATGTTATATACATACCTATCCATATTGCAATGTGTGTAAATTTCTTTGATACATTAATTTCTGTCAACATTTAAACAGATGTCTCTTTTGATTCATAGAAATAAGGCACGATGCTGACTGCGGAATATCTCTAACCTTAAAATTCACCCCTTGCGGGTTTGAGGGCTTTATTTCCACGTTCCGCGAACATAATTGAATATGGTTCTGTGCCTCAAGTTTCAGTATCGGGTAAGTGACGCTGGCATGGTAGCATGACCGTACTACAAATATTTTTCTCAAACTGTATTATTACGTACAGTTGTAATGTATGTAACCAGGGAACACCAGTTCTAGCGTAACTCATTATTTTCGTGGAAATGTTGACAGCGTTATACCTTACTCCGTTTTTATTTTATGGCTAATTTCTTTCTGGTTCACCAAAGATATGACATTTTATACCAAACCTGTAGCTCTTTTATTGTTGCATTTATACAAGCAACAACTCAACTAAGGAAATATTAGAAAACAAAGGCAATGAGTAAGAGGGCTTCAGCATGACTTTGAGCCCTTCGCCTATTTTATTAGCTATATCGTGGCAAAACCGCGTAAACCCACTAGAAGTTCACATACTGATACTTACTATTATTAAATGTTATTGACAAGAGTCGCACTGATATGATTCTGACTTGAAATACAGCTAATAAATCTGTTACTTAATGCAAAAAATACGAACCTGCTGAGGACAGGTGGCGGTTCGACGGCATCGGAAGTCACGCTCTCCCGACTACGCCCCAGCCCTGATGACAAGCTTTCGTGGCTCCTTCTCAGAGAGTTCACGTTATCCTGACTCCTTCCCAAATGTCTGTATAAACTCGACTGATTCGCTATCAGATTCGTCAGATCTATCGATTCCCCGATTTTATTTGTTTCTTTGGCGGCAGCATCTTTACTAACTTTCGAGTCGTCAGTATTAGGTTTCGTCTGGCTCACACATTTTTTCTTGTCGTTTACATTGGATGATACAACAGACTTTGAATGCAATGAAGATCCTATTTTGTTTGGTACTATTCCCGGAACTTTTGTTTCAACATCCGGTTTTATAGGTTCTACCGCCGATTTCGAAGTTTCCAAATCGGGGTTTCTCAGTTCGCTTTCCTGTTTTCTACATTCGATTTCCGGTTTCTTGAACTCAACATTAGGTTCTAATTTTTCTTCTTCCAATTTCTCCGATTTCCCGCTCCAAAGGAACGAACTGTTTGGCCTTTTGCTCTTGTCCTCGTCTGTCAACAGATCTTCCAAAATGGCTACTTTGGGGAGACTCAAACGATTGTTGTTCTTCGAATAACTCTCTTTATAGGTTATCTTCGTCAAATTGCCTAAAGACCCACGAATATTCCCAAACAAATCCGGTGGTTTCGGTTTGATTTCCGGTCTTGACTCTTTATCAACCGATTTCTTCACAGGTAGGGATGTAACAGACGTCGAAAGATGTTTAACATCATCGACTCCAACATGGGGGCTGATGTCAGCAGGTATATCGGCTGAAGGTCCCTTGTTTGCCTCAGACCCTTTCAACCTCTTCAATATTTCCACCTTGTCAGATAGGGTTTCTTCGTTGGAAGGTTTTTTCTTTTCTTCTTCTGGTACGGTCTCAGGAATGTTCTTCATCCTGCAACAGTAATAAATTGAACAGTTAGCACATTAAATCAGATTTACAAAGTGAGAAGCGAAATAATTTCCGCGTGGTCAAAGGAAGGATAAAAACGTCTCACAAGTTGGGTGTGTCACATTTATTCCTTTTCCAGGTAACATGAATGTATATCATTAAAATGTCGATGATTAATGGGGCAGAAATGCCAAGGGACATGATCCACCAGACATCAACGCCTTCCACAGTGAGGTCGACATGTATTGCAGGTCTGTCACGCTAATTCTAAAGCGGGTAGGATAATAATAGATCGTTCTCCCTCGTCTACCTTTAAAATTTGAGCGGAATCAGACCTCTAGAACCTGCGAAAATGATGCTTGGTGGATTTTAAGTTTGCGCTTCCGCCGAATGAAATAATAATTTGTTTACAATGAAACGCATAGATTACCATCTACAGCCCACATTCCCTGAAAATCTCATCAATATTTGATGAAAATGTAGGGATAAAGCTTGTATTTATAAATAGATAATAAACAGATAGATCTGCGGTTACAGGGACAGATAGACTGACAGAAAACGAAAGTTGTGCAAAATGCGAGTGAAAATTTCGATTTTAGAGGAAAAAATGTTCCATCATACGAAAGTGGAACAAAGCTTCCGCTTCCTGTGGATATACTCGGGAGAAAAAATATCACTGCACAAAATATATTTTTGTTGAATTTTGTAATGCAAGATGAACGCGAAGTAATCACAAATTTAGCACCACTTTGTAGATGCATCGTTATTTTCTTTTCACCACAAACTCATAAAATAGAGATAAATTGATTGTAGTGGACTTAAGTAAAATTATCGATTTCGGGGCAGACTTTACTGACTGATCATGTAGTAATAAAATACATTTAAACAAATTATTTGGATTGATTTGGAGAAGTTTGGTGTATGGTTTTAGGGCAAGCGTTCCCAACTATTCAGTCTAATGAAGCTTTTTCGAATTCCGCGTTAATTGGCAATTTCATATACACTCAGTAAAAAATGTCTCTGTACACCCACTTTGATTTTCACGAATATTGTAGCTGCAACTGAGCAAACTCACAAACCTTTGAAGCACGTGGAGTTTTTGCTTGCTTGAAAACTTCCAAGAAACGGAACTTCATCGAATCGAAGAGCTTTTCAACCAAACTAGAAGGTATATGAGGGTACTAGGTCAGAACGACTTACTGTACCATAACGATAAGAATAAACTACACATACAGTAATAAAAAATCATGAAAATCGTTAAAGAATGGACAGCTTGTAGCGTCTATAACATTTGTAACAGGCACACACAGAGAGACATACAGCTATAGTTTTTTCTTCACTCCCTTGGTCTTAGATTGGTCTAGAATTGATTCGTATTCAGCTACTTTTTTTATTTCTATTTTCATGATTACTACGATTCAGATGAACTCCAGTTTGCTAATGGACGACTTCGTTCCATGTATTCTTGTGTAAACATTCGAATTAGCTTCCCTGGTTAAAAAAGTACACAGTTTTGGGGTGTACGGAGACATTTTTTACTGAGTGTAAATGCATTATAGAATACATTATTCAGTAAGGCAGTGTTAAAAGCCAAGAAATTTTAGGATATTTCAAAACGGATTTCCTTCCGCAAATATTTCATTATATAATTACCATGTTTCATTGAATATGTGATTCATTGAACAGTTTCACTTTCTATAGAAATTTGCTGAAAAGAGGTTTGGGAAGCAGTAGTCCGAAACGCTCAAACGCCTTCAAAGTTTAGGAAAGCGGATAATGATTCAAGCGTTCTTGTTTAGGCAGGCAGTACCGAATGTTTTACGTAGCAATGGAAAGGAGGAACCTTGAAGTGGAACATTCAAGTTTTCTGAGAGGGTAAATGATACTGCCGTGGAGCTATTTGGCTGTCATTACCTGTATTTTGGATTTCGCCATAGAGCGAATTTCTCTCTAAAAGGCGAACGAACCGGAATTATGTGCGAAGAGGTTGGCAAAGAGACGGTTGTAGGTATTACAGATACGAAGGGTCGAAAGAAGGTCAGACACCTTGAACCCTCTAGTTGTAATATTACGGAACTCCTGTAATGCAAGCCGCGCCAACACTGAGGTTCCTCCCCTCGTCTCCTTTAGCCGACCTCCTTCCCGTTCTTACTTCAGCTAGCTCCGTTGATATTCCGTCTCAGGAGGCCGATTAGAAATGTACTGAGATCCAAAAACAATTGAAATAAAACAAATATTCTTCCCTTTGAAGGAATGTTTCATGTCGAAAATTATAAGACTATACTGAATGGAAATTCCCATTAATATTCGTGAAAGGTGGATTTCAGGAAAGTAAGATTCTCTCTAAGATGTGTCGACAATGATCGTTGATTTTATCTCTCCTTTGGGAAGGATGCAGTAATGGAGATATCGCAGTCATTCAAACAATAAACTTTAATAAAGGCAACCACGAACAGCTGCCGTACTGCAGAATCTTTCTGTATTGGCTCGCATAGGAAATAAAAATGTTCGAAAAACTCCTTCATTGAAATCCTAGATTTTAGGATATATATATATCCTAATATATATCGCTTGTGATTATGATTGTTCTACTGAGCTATATAGTAATTAAATTTATAGAAATTTCACAAACAGAAAGATGAGAGAATAATTTTGATATTTCGACGTTAATCTTTTTCAATAGTAGGAGAATAATGGTTTTCTAAATTTTGGGGACTGGATGGGGTCTAGGATGTAACCATATGAAAATTTATGGTTTTGTTAATTTATCCTGTATCTTTCAATCATTAAGATTGAACTAGGCACTGAACTAGGAACAAGGAAAATTTGAGCAACATGACATTCTCAATACATTGTAGCTTAGGATAGATAATGTACGGTCAATTTCGTTTCTATGATGTGCTCTGTTCAATGGAAGGCTGGAAATGTGTTCAGAGATTGAGAGTAACGAAAAATGGCGAGAAAGAGAATGAGGACTTCGGGGATAATTACGGAGTCAAATCGGAGACGTCATAACGACGAGTCCGAAAATATCCTGTCCTTTCAGTCACGAAAACGGTTACGAATCTCTTCCTCCTTAGTGCGGTCAAAGTGAAAGTCTGATTGTCACTTAATTATCAAGATGGACCGTCTACTCGAAGCAGAAATACTTTCTAGGTAAGTGCCAAGATGTGATGATAAATCTGGAGGTACCTACATCAGAAAGCGGCATTCCACCAATTTCTACTTTATTGTTTTAGGTGATCAGAGACTTGTCCAAATCATAGGTATAATAGGTATATTATATTGAAGGCCGCTGAATCGTGTTGGGCATGCAAAAGCAAAAACACGAATGAGAGCATTGTATGCATATCAGCTGGTATATAACATGTACATGATGATCTATAACATGGTATGTATATTTCTCTTAAAATTTTCATTCAACCATTTCGGCTGTTTGTAGCTACTTAGTTTTAAAATTAATTATGTATGGCCATGTTGAAACTAAGTGAGACAACTATAATGCCCACGCAACCTAGCACACGTTTTGAATTATTTAGAGATCACATCCAAATGTAGCTGGCAAATCATGTTGTTAAATGCGACGATAGACCATGAAATCTATGATCATAGATTATTTAAAACCAACATATCGTTTTTATCGATAGTTGAGACACGATAAGTCCGGATCTCGATTATAATCTTCGGTAGTAATATCGATACAAGTGCCCCGTTATCCCATCCCTTCCTCACGCTTCCACTCAGTTGGCGCGCGGCCGAGGTCAGACTGGTTGAAGTGGTCACAAATTCTGTAACACTGCACACAACACATCTGTCTTGAAAATCTCAGTAGTGTGCGACTATCGAGCAGAACAGGGGAAATATGTCACCTCAGCCCCCATTGGAGGACCACGGTAAGTTATAATCTAGGCTTGAATGTACTGGATATTAAAACCTTTGCCAATGGATAAAGGAATTCCGCGTTAACAATCTTTTCCGCCGGGGGCGCTGTCTTATTTACTCAGATCATCGAACCTTAGGCCACAGTACACCACTCACTAGTGCTTCTCTTTAATAATTTCCCATTTTAAACAACATGAATTAACGGAAATCAAAATAAACAATACTGTAAATTTCCAAAAAATGAAGAATTTACTATGTTCTGCAGATTTCGACGGGTATACAGCGTGTCCCAAGATTTGCCCCCCCCCCCCCCCTAAAACCGTTAAAATGGGCGTAAACAAAAAACTTTTTTTTAAATTTTCATATTTTTTTTAAGGATTTCAAATATCATATTTGCGCACTTCGCGCAACTGCGCAACCATGCGCAATTGACACTAGCTTCCTTATTTTAAACGAGAACCCCCATTTTTTATTGCAGATTCGGATTCTACCCAAGATTTCATTAAAATTTGACCCCTCAACCAATTTTTTTTTGGCGGTAACCGGTTCCGCGAGTACGAAATGTTGCGCAACCCCAAATTTGTCAAACAGTGGATAATGGTGAACTCTAAAGTGTGGCACATGAAGTTTCATTGTTTTTCAACGCGTTTTTTGATTTGACTTAATTTTTGCGGAATAATGACCAAAATTAGTTTCTTTTTTGCTTGAAAAACCATCATTTTTGACTCTTAGATTAAGATGATTTTTCACTAGATCACTGACGAAGGTTTCAATCTCCTACTTGTACATTTTTCAACCAGACCTTGAAAATTAATCTCCGTAACAAGCTGAAAACAGGCGCCTGCAATAGAAAACCGGACGCAAAATAAACAAATTTCTGTCATTATTCCCCAAAAATTGAGTCTATTTTGATTGTTGAATAAAAAAAAATTATTAATCAAGTATTAAATCGGCTAATTGTAAAGTGGTACAAAATCAAAATATATTGAGGTTATTTCAATTTTATAACGGAGAAATGCGAAGAAAAACGAGTTATAATAACAACGCCTCTTCTCATAGCTAGGTTTTGACATCGTAATATCGTGCTAAAAGTCTGAGCAGCAACTGAAATCGTATTAAATTTCTTAATTCTGCCCTCTTCACATTTCCTCCGTACTTGGTTTGGTTTAAAAATCCTATAAGTATCAAGATTCCAAAATTAATCCTTTTGAATTTACATCAAGAACGATCAAAACTACTAAACGAGCCAAAAATAGTATTAAAAACCCCACTTATGTTTATATAATCATTATATGAACAAGAGAACGTTCCCAACTAATAAGATGGTAGTTGCATGACCTGAAAGATTTTTGGTAATAAACCTCGATGAAACCCAAAAGGTCAACATCGATTTTTACAAATTAAATCAGGTTTAAAAAGCCTGATTTCCGATAATAGTTGTAAAAGCCCCATATATGTTTATATAATCATTATATAAACTAGAGAACGTTCTCAACAAATGAAATAGTAGTTCAATCACATGAAAGATTTTGGTAATAAACCTCGGTAAACCCCAAAAGGTCAACATAGATTTTTCCAAAATAAATCAGATTTTTGGAATTCTGCTACTTGCGCTGGGTCAATACAGGGTTGGTGCCGAGGGAATACAAAGAACATTATATGAGGGAAGATAGCTATCGATTTCCCCTGCGTCGAACAGGATGCCAGGATTATCCATTAATGGCTCATTAATGTACATCTACAAATATACAAATCGGTGTGAATCATGGCAGGTTTGGACACGAAGTTGTTGGAGAGATTTTTGAAGAAAAGCTACCACGATGGGAAACCAGACGTTATCACTTCTGTCGACGTGATGGATGGGGCTCCCAAAGGTGACAACTACGGAAGCTTAGTGTACCGGGTCAAATTCGAAATCCTGACCGCATCAGGGAGGCGGCGAACGCGCTCCATCATCGTCAAGACGATCGTCAAATGGATGGAAGTGATAGCGGAAGCCAGTGAAACATCATCGCCGCTTTTTCGAACGGAACTAATGGTATGTGCAGTAGTTGGTAAAGACTTCTTGCATGTCAAATATTAACAGTTTTGAATCATTTCAACAGCACTAAAGCACAGGATTTTTTTATTATTAATTGCAATATACACCTTTAATATCGACATGGAAAAAAATGGTGTTGATTAATTAACCCTAACGGATTATCATTGAGGACTTAACAATTGAAAAAAATCGAAATCTGAAAAACTTCCAGCAAGCAAAAGCAATAACACAGTTCACTCGGACCGCTTTGGGTTCAACTGACTCCTCATCCTAAGGGTTGAACATAGTAAAACCGCCTAGTAACTGCAATGGAATTTTGTTTTCAAGAGTTCCTTTAGAAATCTAGTTGTTCATAACTTATGCAATGTACTCGTATTTGCAGACGAGTGGAGAGTAGGCAGGTGTTTTATTTTATCTCGTTAAATTCCAGTTGTTATATTCGTGGATCTCCACGTCTGTGTCGATAAACATAATATTCCATCATCGTAGGTAGTTTGTTATCAGCTTTTGTTTCGTACATTGAGACTATTAGAGGTTGGTGCTCACGGAGTTATATTTATGACAAGTCACTGTCTTTGCAAAATCATAGAAGCCTCTGATCAGATGAAGGGCCCTTAGCTGAAACTTTTATAGCTTAACTTAGCTAGAATATAATTACAAGTTAGGAAGGTAGTTTAGATAATGTACCACAGACAAAGTCTAGAAGGGCTATCAAATACTGAAATAATAAACCTGTCTAATTATTTGTACCATTGAATTTCTGTGATCTCCAATTAATTCAATTAACTTTTTGTGAAATTCAAAATGTTCTCGTTGTTCTGAGGAAAACAAGTCTAAATTATATATCATTCGGTTCAGGAACGATATATAATTTGTGTGGCCATATTGCAACAGTGTAATAAATTGCAAAAAACGCTGCAAATTTGATTACACGTGGGTTTATTATTCTTGTGTCGAACTTTATTACACTTAAACTCATGTTTCTTTGAACCAACCCTGTCAGATGGGATGGGGCTCGAAAACGTACGGAAATAATGTCATTTTGCACCATTTTGCCCCATGAAAATGGATTTCCTTGCTCTGCGTCAATCGCACAGGTTTGGGACCCACTCCAATCGCTTCAGCGTCCAAAATTACATGGAACACGATACCCCACATGCCCACATGGGAAAAACCCCATTTTTGTTTGAGTTTGACGAAAACCGCCATTGGGTATTTTTACATAATACATTTACATTTTTACATTATGTTTTTCCAGTTCACATTTATATTCGTTGTGTCCCTTTTTTTCATGTACATCACGATTCTGGTGATGGCATGATCGAATTAACTATTAGATCACATTTGAATTGCGTAAGACGTAAGTATCGCACCGTAATTAGGGTCCGATGCGAGCCGTCAGGCCACTACCTGGAGGCTCGGATTTGAGCGGTGTTGCCAGACCCAGAGATCTTCAGAAAACCTTCAGGGTCGCTCCTACGTGGGCAAGAGTATAACTACTAAAACGCGGAAACAAACATTTCAAACAGTTAACGTGCCTTGGTTTCAGGTCTACAAGAACGTCCTACAAGCAATGGAAGATTTAATGGAAGAATTTGGAGACAAACGAAACACCCTGTGGCCAAGTCTTCTAGGAAGCACACCTTACAATATGATTGCTTTTGAAGATTTGACGGTAAATCGCATTACAATTCTGAATTTTATGTTGACTATTATTATGGAGCGTATTAATTATGATATTCAAGATTGTGTGGATGTATTTCCATGACTAATATTATTCATCATAAATCTTGCTATTTTTCTGGTTAGACCAACGAAATGAATAATTTGAATTTTGTCTATTTTCAAAATTAAAACCTGAAATTTCGAGTTTGCTATTTTGTAGGTAGGGAATTTGAAATTGTGGACAAAACTAGTGCACAGTAGGTTGTCAACTTATGCAATTAGTATGAATGTTCTCAATAGTTAACTTACATATTCACGGTTCTAATAAACCCATAACTGCTCGTCGGGATCACTGAGTTTCTGGTTAGGCATCGTGATTTCAGTCTCTTGACTGTTTGATATCATTTGGGTGTATTGATATTCAGTAAAATAACTTAGAACTCCAAAGTTCTAATGTTGAATCTATTAGTTCCGTATAATTTCAAGCCACAACATTCCACATCTCAGATAACGGAACCCCAAAAAACCATTGCTGAAAATTGATTAGTTAATGTACAACGAACAAACAACCAATGCTGAATGTATTGAAAAAAACTGATTGTTTATACGAAAAATACAAATTCTCAATACAAATACAAAAGAGCTCGATAATATTTTTAATAAGTCTAAGTACGTTATTACGAGAAATCATTTGAATAAACCCATTTGGATTACCGAACAATCATTTCTGTCCCTCGAAGGAGTTGAAACATGCTTTCTAAGGTACAGATCATTAGCAGGATTTAAGAATTTCATAAGAACAGGTGAATGCAGAGAAGACTGTTCAAAACTACGAGGTCTAAATCACCAGACGAAACTTCAAAGAAACGTTATAATAGTTCGTGTAATCCATTTCATGTTGCCTCTTTAATTCTCAGTTGGTGAGTGAAATTGTAGTTACCTATGAGATCTTGTTACGTAACCAGGGGTAGTTAAGAATATCTTTGTTAGATAATTTGTACTATTTTTCCTCTCTAGAAACATTAAATAAAATCGCTATCGCTTTAGCTTCCATAAATTTGTCAATCTTCCTAATTTGTGTTCTCCGAACTATCGAAATCTTCTGAGATTCGTCCTTCCATTATGACCTCCATGGCCCTACATTGTGACTTGCAGAAATGTCATTTGAACAGCAGTTGTAACTCCTCAAGTTTGTGAGGGTGATGGAATGGTATAGTTGCCCCTTCCGAGGAGGTGGATGCATTAATTATGCTCCGCCACGCTCAGAGGATGATCCAGACGCTTGCAGGCGTCCGATTCATCTCCCAAGGCGACAGATTCTAAAATCGGGAAGGGGCCAACTAACCAAGTCACAAGTTCTACTGGTACAACTGATGAGTGATATCGGCTCGTCCACCTCTTTACTAACATCTTCAATTGCCACTGAAAACGGTTTGTTACAGACTCACGAACATTACTTGGCTTTAAGATGCAGAGACCTGAAACTTCGTTTGAACATGAATGGTCCGAATGCTCTAAATACTTGACACGTATTATGTCCTTTTTTTCAACAGGAATCACTCTACGCCGTAAACTCACGAAAGGAACGTTTGAATTTGAAGCAAGCCGTGTTGGTTCTACGAAGTGCTGGGAGGTTCCACGCCATGGGGAAGGTGCTCATCGACCGAGGCCTGATAGGCCAGGAAGACAAAGGAAAAATCTTTCTAGCAACAGACATGGAGTGGACGAGGAAATATTGGACCGCTCTTTTCTCAGTTGTGAGTAGCAGCGTTGAGACCTGGGGGCACGAATGGTGAGACCATAGACACTTATCGATAAGAAAAGTTTGTTTCCGGAGATATTTAGAGTAGTAACCACATACAGCACGGTAACTGGAGTAGATCGCACAGCACACCATTACGAGGAACTAAACAAGGAAAACTTGAAAACTGGAGTAAGTAACTTAGCATAGGCAGCAAGCACGGCAAGGGAACTGGCCAGCCGAATGAATCATAGGATTCATGACCCCTACCGTTCTACTCAAGTTACCGTGACATACAGTACCTACGAGCAAGTAAAATAACAATTTAACATCTGTTGACTCCGTAAACGGAAGACAAGCGGTTAAATTTGCAATTGATTAGAAAAAACGGATAAAGCTTTCAAAGATTTTACAAAATTTGACATATTCGACAAATACCGATTTTTTTTCCAGGAAGGAAGTCGCACATAAGCTTTCCGAACTCGGCTCGTCTAGTGTCGAAAAGAAATGGTATCAACTCAGCCAAAATTATGATAAACGATACGAAGTATTCAATCACGGGGACATGTGGAATTGTAACATGATGTTCCAGAACTTGGAGTTTGATGATATTCCAGTGTCTTTAAAGTACGTATATAATTTTGAGAGCTATAAGTATAAGTAAGTCACTAATATCAGTATTACAATTGTACTTCCCGGAGATGGAGGCCTGCAGCGACTGACTTATAGTAGCAAAGCAAGTCATTATTGATTCATCTAACGTTTTCAGATTCATTGATTACCAATGCGGACATATCAATTCGTTCATGTGGGATATTCAGTATTTCCTGCATACGAGTGTCATCCCTACCGTTCGGAAAGCTAACCTGAAGTTGCTCCTCTCCGCGTATCAAGAGTCGCTTGAGAAGAACTTGAAATTCTTCAAGTACACCGGCTACATACCGACTATAGAAGACGTGGAAGCCGAGGCTAAAAGACTCGAGTTTGTTGGCATGTGCTGCCTCACGTTTCAACCTGTGATGATGTCTGACAACAAGTTAAATCTCGACAAAACATTGACGCATCCACCAGAAGAGGTTATTCCCAAATCAATCTATACTGATGGGAAAGCGCAAGAGACGATAGGAGAAGATTTAAAAGATTTCTATGCGAACGGTGTAATGGACGGCTAATGAACTCGCAAAAAGTATTAACAGTGATCTCCAGAATAACTGAACAGATCAAAGGAATAAGTCTCGCATAAAGGAAATTTTGACAACTAATATAATAAAACAAAAAATGATAATTTTTTATTGTACGTATTTATAGATTTCAATCGTTGTTGCATTTAGTCCATTTAAGCTGTTGCATTATTGCAAACATTTTCATTTCAATGCTAATGGTACCCAATAAATGAACCTCTAATGACAGCTCATTGAGCACAAGTCACACTGTTGTGCTGCAATGTTGACATAGTTGTCACACCAATCACATGGTATTATTTAATAAATGAGATATATTTAAAAAAATATATATTTATTTAATTCCATTTAATTCTAAAAGGCCGCGTTCGTTCGTCCTGCTGCGTTCGTCCTCCGCAGGGGTAAGAACTTCGGTAGGGAAAATCAACTTCGACATAATGAAGGATTCAATACAAATTAGCAGGGCTAATATCGTCAAATCCGACAAAAATAACGGAGGACGATTACAACAGTTTCGATTATCCTTAATCAATTACACGATTGTGAGCGGACCTTACAGATAGAAGTAGAGTTGTACCGGTTGGATTATTGTCATTATTAATGTTACGGTTGAACGTGTTTCTACGAATGTTCGAGTTGAGCGTATCTTCAGTCACTTCTTCAGAACCTTCAGAGCCCTCAGGCTGATTTCGATCATATTGGTTTTAGATGCTCTAGATCGAAATACCAAACAATATTCGGAACCTCCTTGATCAGTAAGTTAGCACCTATCTGGGTGCGGTAGGGTATGATTGAAACATGGAGCAACTCTTATCTGCCGGTTGAACCTTGCTGATAATTTCAAACGTTGCCTCTATTGAGGGCAGCTAATCATGAGGGGCTCATTCGATTCCTCGTGGAGTGTTCTTCAAAAAGAGTACACATTTAGGCCGCCTTGAATTTTTTTGAGGTTTTTAGGGATTTTACAAAACTTTGACAACCCTTAAAGGGCACTTAAATTAAGTGAGAGAGGTGGCTCAAGAATTGGGGCGTCGCCGGACCAACATGGATTTTTCCTGAAAATTTCAGCTTTTTGCTTCAGCCGTTTGGGAGAAATACGGCGTACGACGGACGGACGGAAAAATTTTATTGCAGATTCGGATTCAACACCCTTTGAAACGTAAACCATCAAATTTTCAGGGGATTTTAGAATTTTTTTTTAAGAGCGATTACAATGGTTTATTATTGAATAATAAACCAAAATGTCAAATATTTGTTAAATCAATAAATAACAAGAAATTGGATTCAGAGTATAAAATGAAAAAGGGTAGAGAGATACAATTAAAACTTGAGAATGGGGTGAAGTTAATAATTGCGATTCAACTACGTAACATTGTTATCATAAACCATCTATCTAAGTAATAATCCATAAACATGTCATCACAAGAACAACTACTATCATTTGAGAAGGTTTGATATTTTTCAGGGCATTCTTCGGATTTCATTAATTATGCAACTGTGTAATGGTTATAAATTCCGGTAAATTCATCTACTACCCATATTAGAACTAAAATGGTTCTGAGAACGATTTAAACATAATACATTATCTATTATGAACAAATATTTAACACATCATAGGGAAAATTATTTGCTAGTCATCTACTTTCCTAACATTTAATCCTGTCGTGAAGTTATGAAATCTGAGACGTCACACACAAATTCGTAAGATGGTCGGTAATCCTGGACTCCCCTCCATTCACCTGCCATCTCGATCGAGGTCGAAACACTTGAACTGTGGATAAATGTGCAACGTCAGTCTGACACCCCAGTAGCGTTCCTATATCACAACCAAAGCAGTGAAGATATGACGCTCCCAATAACGGATCACGGTAAGTTATATTCGAATATATAGGCAAATAACATTTTTTAGCCAGATACTATAACAGGCAGAGCAGTTTCAAGGAATGGAAAGGAGAAACTTGGCAAATACACCAGAAACACGAAACTGTCGAGAGTTTTTGGGTAACAAATGCTAGAAATATTCTGTATCAATGTTATTCTACACAAGTGCTTTTCCTACTTCGATTTTGTTTTAGCGATGTTGTTCAATATTTTGTGGATACATCCCACTTCATCACAGCAGAATGAACCTACTTCCTATGACATCTTTCATCCATTTCTCTCTGCCTTGCTAAGGAAGTCAATTATTCAAAAATAAAAATTTACTTGATTGCACCAAAATTGATGAAATTTATTGAGATAAATGGTTTTATTTTTATTATTCAATAATAAACCATTGTAATCGCTCTTGAAAAAAAATTCTAACCCCCCTGAAAATTTCATGGTTTACGAAATTATTAATTTCACCCCATTCTTAAGTTTTAATTGTATCTCTCTACCTTTTTTTTACTTTTTCATTTTCTACTCTGAATCCAATTTCTTGTTATTTATTGATTTAACAAATTTTTGACATTTTGGTTTATTATTCAATAATAAACCATTGTAATCGCTCTTGCAAACAAAAATTCTAACATCCCCTGGAAATCTGATGGTTTACGTTTCAAAGGGTGTAGAATCCGAATCTGCAATACAAATTTTTCCGTCAGGCCGCCGTACGCCGTACCCACGATTTCTCGCAAACGGCTGGAGCAAAAGATCTGAAATTTTCAGGAAAAATCCATGTTGGTCCGGCGACACCCCAATTGTTGAGCCAGCTCTCTCACTTAATTTAAAGTGCCGTTTAAGGGTTGTCAAAGTTTTGTAAAATCCCTAAAAACCTCAAAAAAAGTCAAGGCGTCATAAATTTATACTCTTATACTCCAAAGAACACTCCACGAGGTATCGAATGAGCCCCTCCCCAGGTCAATGGGTCAAACCATTCTCGATATATGGCCCAATTTATGGTGCCAACATCATCGTTATATTGGTTTATTATTGTTTTTGTGTTGACATCAGTAACCTAGTGATGTAGTAATGTGGGTACTGCAGTGAACTCCTAAAAAGCTTTGTAGCCGATACCCGGGTTGAAGCATTGTGATATGCATGAGACGCTGCAAATTCTTTCACTGGGGCTTATTATTCGATTGGCTTGAATTTTGCTTATTATTCGATTTGAATTTATACTAACCTTTGGAGTGTGCATGTTTCACAGGTGATAGAGCGATTATTGAATTTCAGGAGGCACACAAATATGATCAACTGATCAATCCAAATAGGTATTTTGGTTGAGAACAGATTTACGTGCTCTATGCATATCTCCTGAAATTCAATAATCGCTCTATCACCTGTGAAACATGCACACTCCAAAGCTTAGTATAAATTCAAATCATGAACGAAGTGCCAATTGAATAATAAACCCCAGTGAAAGGATTTGCAGCGTTTTTCCTAAATGGTCTTCTGAATGTTACATCACCTTCAGAAAGATACAGAATTTTCTAAAAATCTCTTTTCTAAAGACCGTAAGATATTTGTTCGAATTATTTAAAACGATCTGAAATATTATATGGGAAGTAGTCGATGCAGGAATGTAGTTTAAAATTGACACTAATAGGTCAGTTATGTGGTTTTCAATTAGTATATATAGGTAATAACCAGTAGGCGGAGGTAATAGGTAACAGCTAATAAGCTATTCTAACTATGGTTTTTATACATCCACCTGGAGTAGCTCTACCTCTGTACGGTGCTCATGGGAGTTCCGCTATCATTATTTTCTACATTTGTTCATGCGATCAAGGCAGGATTGGACACAAAACTGTTGGAGGGATTTTTGAAGAAGAGCTACCTCGATGGGAAACCAATGGATCTCACTTTCGTGGACGTTTCGCCCGGGGCTTCCAAAGGTGACAACTACGGGAGCATAGTGTATAGGGTCAAATTCGTCATCACGACCGCATCTGGGAGGAGGCAAAAAAGGTCCATCATAGTCAAGACGATCGCTAAATGGACGGAGTTGATTCCGGGAACAACGGTGATAGCTTCTCCAGTGTTTCGAACGGAAATCATGGCAAGTAAATCTAGTCGTGCTTATTACTTGCATTAGCCTAATTTCCATAATAAGAATTTACTATAAGCGTAATTTAAGCTTTTCTATTACTCGTACAGATCTAGGAATAAAAGATATTGAACGAAATCGTAATTGAATAATAGATAACAGTGATATAGTTTTGAGAAATTTAAAAGAAAATTGAAGGAAGATAGAAGTACCCTTCAAAAGTCTGGGAGCAACTCGCACAGTGGACCCGAATTTGATTCTATGTAGAAAACTTTATTTTATTTTTCAGCACATTTTTCTATTTTACAGACAGAAAAACTCATCAAAAAACCTTCACGGAGTTACCAATTTCTCCATCTCGTTTGAGGTGACGGAATGGTATAGTTGCCCCTTCCAATGAGGTGGATGCGATAGTAATGCTCCGCCACGCTCAGAGGATGACCCAGACGCTTGAAAACGTCTGATTCGTCTTCCAAGGCGGCGGATCCTATAATCGGAATGGGCCTACTAACCATATCCATCAAAAGGGAAACCCCACTTCATACAATTTTTCAAGAGTGTTGATGGTTTTTTAATGGATTTGAGCAAATCCAAAAAACCGTGTTAGTTGTCTGTTTTTGGCCCGTAATTTAGGGTGGTGCGATCGGGCTGTCAGGATTACTTACAAACCTACTAAAGCTCTTATGCGAAAGAACGCAATTTTTACTTCAAGTCCGATATGTCCTCCTATTGTCATGCGGGGGACGTAGGATAGACATTGCAGCGTTGAAACCTAGTCACCTTGAAACGTAAAGTGTCAAAATGTGAAGGCAGCGAAATGATAAACCAAAAATCACAAAGTCAACCGTTGTACGGTGCTATAGGGAGGTATTCCTTAATAAGTGGTTTTTCAACGTCAATACTATTGTCGAAAATGGGGGGCTGTTAGCGCTTAGTATTCATTTTCAAAGCAATTAGTATTCACAAAGCAATAGCTGAGCTAGTGTGTGTTGTATGAAATAATCGAGTTTTCTCCTCTACTTCCTTCAAAATCTCCCGCTCAAATTTGAAACAGACCAACCCAATCCAATCAAAACGTCAGCATTCAAGTTCAAATGTCAAGTTCGAAAAATTGATCGCATTAAATCCAAATGCGATTAATCAACATAACTTACGGCATGAGTTGGACAACACAAATATCGTCATCAACATCAATTTCTCTTGACGCCGTAAAAAGTGGCTGTCATCAAAATATTTTGGGTTCGAAACCATCAACAGACATACCTACAAAACACTGTACTTAATTTTTGTATCAGTATTGATAAAAAATGAAGAAATGAAATGCATGAAGCCCTTTCCTTAAATGAAAGGAAAACAGTTCTCTCTTCCATTAATCCATCATCTAGATTAATGTAGAAGAGAGAACTATATTCAACATTAGTTGAATAGGATGTGCAGTAGATTTGGTATTTTTCTCATGTTTTCGGGACAGTACTAATTACGGCTTCCTGCCGTGTTCTAAGGTCTACACGAATATCCTGCGGTCAATGGAAGATCTAATGGAAGAATTCGGGGACAAACGAGACAAACTTTGGCCAAATTATCTTGGAAGCATACCTTATAATATGATTGCCTTCGAGGATTTAACGGTACTGTATATCCAGTTTCATTAATGTATATTTAGTTGTAGTAATGTGTTTTTATTTGCAAATCATCATGTTTCAACTCAAAATTCAAAATTTTAGCGGCCTCAAAATATACATATATTAATTATTTCAAAGGTACAGAATTTACTATATTGATCGAACTTGTTTGAATTATATTTCTATTATGCCCTTCATATCCATTTTCTTCAAATCGCTCCCAATATGATTTACAGGAATCACTCTATTCCGTGTCTCCTCGACAGAAACGCTTGAACTTGGAACAAGCTCTGTTAGTTCTTCGCAATTCGGGAAGGTTTCACGCCATGGGAAAGGTTCTCCTAAGCAGGGGCTTGATAGGACAGGAAGACAAAGGGAAAATTTTTCTAGCTCTAGACGCGGACGTTACGAAGAAATATTGGTCGGCCTACTTTTCAGTTATGAGTAGCGGAGTAGAGACCTGGGGGCCAGAATGGTGAGATCTATAGACTTTTATTAGATAGATAGATATATAGATAGTTTATTTACATCATTTTACACCTTGCATTCTTCATTTGAATAATAACTGATGACCGAGCTGGATAGTGTAACACTGTGGCCCAGCCCGGAGTTGGTTCTTACATCTAATGTTTATAAAGTACGTTCCTATAACACTATATTTACACCACATTAATTGTTAAAGTTTAGATTTCACTTCCATAAAATGATGTGCTTACTATACACGCCATTTGTATAGCTGCTAATTTTATTTATTCATTAATTTTAGTTCATAAAGTAGGTACTCATACGGGTTATCTCTTATTAGTTTATAGGTTTTTTTTTTGACTAGATGTTGACTGTTTATCTTCATTAGATTTCTATTTTTTTCAAAATCATTATTAACTATTTGCATGCCTCTGTATTTTGTCGTCATTTGAGCAAAACATTATTACTAAGAAAAATTGCAAAACAAGATTTTTGTTTCTTGAAATATTCAGGGTGATATATTTCAGGATTATACACGCACATTAAAGAGACATCAGTACCGAGTAGAGCAGAAATTGACACAAATATTTTTTACAATCATGTATGCTGAACAACCTCCCAATAAACTGTTTAGAGAAATCGATTTTATAATAGCCAAAATTTAAATTTTTTTTTCAGGAAAGAAATTGCGGAAAAGCTTTCTGAATTAAGCTCTCTTCGAGTGAATAAGACATGGTGTGAACTCAGCGAAAATTATGACAAACGTTATGAAGTATTCAATCACGGAGACATGTGGAACTGTAATACGCTTTTTCGGAACTTGGAGTTCGAAGATATTCCAGTCTCTGTTAAGTACGTTCATAGTTTTAAGCGCAGTGAGCTTAAGTACAGACTTAACACTAAACCCACAGTAGCTCTTTCCACATAATTGCCAAGCAGAGAGAGTAGTAAACGAACTGGACAGTAGTAGGCTCCTAGGGAGGGCAGCTTATACGAAGGTCAGTGTTCTGTTTGGTTGGGCGGTCTGTACGCTGAATATGCTTGCACCTCAAAATAGAAAAATACTGTGGGTTTAGCGGCGTCAGGTCTTGTTCAGCACTAATATCAGTATTTTCAAAGTTATTTTTTGCGAAGGTGTTAGCTCGCCTGCAGAAACTGTTATCATTTTCGAGAGGAGGTCCAATATTGATTCATCTTACTCTTTTCAGATTCATTGATTATCAGTGCACACACATCAATTCTTTTATATGGGATATTCAGTGTTTCCTTCACACAAGTGTCATCCCTTCGGTTCGGAGAGCTAACCTGAAGTTGCTCCACTCCGCGTATCAACAGTCGCTTGAGAAGAACTTGAAATTCTTCAAGTACACCGGTTACATACCGACTATACAAGACGTGGAAGCTGAGGCCAAAAGACTCGAGTTTGTTGGCATGTGCTGCGTCACGGTTCAGCCAATGATGATGGCTGATTTCCAGTTCAATTTCGATAAGCTAATGACGCATCCGCCGGAAGACGTGATTGACAAAACAATCTTTACTGATGGTAAAGCTCAAGAGGCTATAGGAGAAGACATAAAACATTTCTATAAAAATGGAGTAATGGACTTCTGCAAGTAAATTCGTATCTGTATTAATCTTTTTCGAGATGTAAACTTCAAGCCAACTCTAAAACTAAAACAAAGGCTTGGTTTGGAAATACGTCTTCGATAAAAGTAGAAGGGACCACGTACTACACACAACATAACAAATTACAGCTAATTATGTAATCCACTGGCCTTGCCTACAGGGAATACTCCTGTTATCAACGACCAAGAAAAAGAGCTGTTAACTGAGCAACGGTGAGGCCCAGCGAATTCGAACGTTGCACTCATTCCTAACATCATTAAAGTGTTAGACTGATTGATAAAGTTTTGATGGAAATGGAATTTGGATACTTAAGAAATATACTATATTAAACGTAGTTATGATTACTGCCCAAAACCTATAATCCATTAAGTAACTAATTAAAACTATATCTTTCTACTCTTCATTCTAGCAATGCTTTTTATGACAGTATGATTTCATCATTACTGTTTTCAGGACGAAATGTATTTTTGGTGTCATTTCCCGAAAGAATGGCGTTTAATTGAATGAATACATTTAACTATTAATCGTTCACATGAAAGTTAATCACCACCTTTATAAAATTTTTAGGAAAAGAAGTACAATAATGAACCATCTGAGGGGTAGGAATTATTACTTAAACATGACAGCGTCTGTCACTGTTGAATCATGTCAATAAGCTAGTTTAATGGAACAAAGAAGATGATTAGGGAGCTTTGTACAACAAGCTACCTTACTCCTCAATTTAAAATATTTACATCAACATTATTAGTTATATGCAAATTCAGGGCTAAGATGAATATGTTACAATTAAGAGCAGCACACCACCACCGGCCACTCCTTAGCGTTCAACTGAATACCTCGTCACTCCTATATCAGTTCTCAATCTTCCTCAAACAGTCAGTTCTATTTTCATTCGTACAGTAGCAAAAATAACCAATGCGTTTGGATAAGTTAAAAAACTATAAGAGTACTTTTTATTTCTACGCGTCTCAAAACGAAACTAATTTTGAGAAGGGTTTAAAATCTTGTTTCTTCCTCGACTGGAAAGGTCCATTATTGAAATTGATGAAACGAAAATCTCTCTTCCTTGAGGATTCACTTACAGCCCGCTCAATCTAAGCCACGTATTTATGATGTTCCAAAAGACGTGCCAGATGAATGAAAATGGGTCACTACAGAGCAGTTGAACGTCAGAGGAGGTCCCTCTACATAACTCAAACATGGGGCTTTTCGATAAGCTGAGTTTCGTTATTTGTATTTCAAAATTTTCTGAGCCATCGGAATACCTTTATTTCCAGAGAAAATTCGCTAAAAATGTCAAATAATCAATTCTTCCTCTCAGATGGTTAGGACGTTTGCTCCTCGCCATCAATATCACAGGAAGGATTTGAAGGATGAAATAGTGGTTCAGTACCGTTTCCAAATCGTCATTGGGTACGACTATTTACACTGAATTTATTCAAACGCTTTACTTTCCTGTTCATATGCGTTGGTTTTCATTTGGCTAATGTTAGGATGAGGGATGGGAGAATTGAAAATTACAACTAAGAACGTTTTTCGGGAAAAAGTAAATTTATTGTTTTTGTGAATTTCAAATGTTTCAAAATCCCAAATTTTTCATGGGTATGTAACTGATGGGACAATTTCAAATAGGTATTTTAGAATGAAGATCTGGGATCTGGGGTTAATTCACGGTGCGGATAAGGATTAGGTGTTGTAATGAATCGTTTCTAATGCGATATGCAAAGTTGAGCAATGCACAGCTTGGTGAATAAATCGTTCGCTAATGCCTCAGGATGCATGTTCGGAAACCGGGGATGCTCGCAACGGCCGAGATGAGCGGGGAGCTTGTCGGTAAAACGGTAGTACTCAAAGGCGCCTCGTTCCTAGCTGTTCGTATAGGGATGGGTATCGCAGAACAAGTATTGATATTTTGTACCGATACTGTATCGGAAGGTTGGTATCGATATTTCGACTCCAAATATCGGTCAAGCAAAGTATCGATAAATGTCGAATATCGTTTCCAACATCAACTTTTCAAACTTGAACTGCAAAAAACCTAATCGTATCTACTTAAACAGAACAGATGATAATCTTTTTTTTTTTTTTTTTGAAACTGTGAGGGGTAAGGTAACAGTAACAGCAGGTACTATAGCCGTAATGTACCTAGCCTCCTACTGCTGCCTTCCTACTTCTTCTCGATTGGTTGGTGAGTTCTTTGACTAGTAAGAAAATCAACCAAAGAAAAATATTGAAACCCAATTTTTTTAAGCTAGTGAGAAAACATTTGCCGATATTTCGAAATATCGGAATTGAAGTATCGATACTCGGTATTATTCTGCACCATATTTACTACTTTCCGTTTGGGTGGTTCGCGTGCTCGCATCGAGCATTCGTGTTTGCAATTTTCGTCAACAGCGTTTGGATTGACCTGAGGCAGACGTAGCGAAGCATTCGAAGCGAGCAGCCTCGCACCGTCTGCTCTCGGCTTTTGGTTCTCTCGTCCAAGTGGGTTTCACGCTTCTGGACGAAGAACCTTCAATCAAGGGGGCCAGGCAATGATTAGCTTTTGCGTCATGAACCGAGCGATTACTGGTCCTCCTTCAGAAGGCACATTATGAAGTATGCGACGCAGATGGCAGTCGGACGAAAAGCTCAAACCTGAAATGGTTTTCTGCTTTACTTTTTTCCGCAGTGCGTGTTAAATGTGACGGTAAATCTAAAAGTGTTAATTTGGACTTGTTTTGGATAAGATAAGGTTGTTTTGATGATAACGTTGGGGATAGAAGACACTCCCACCTAGCTCACATGAGACCGAAAACATCCCGTGCCACTCCCCGCTCCCAACCGCAACCAGCCGACAGCCATCGGGGTGGTCCAAGGTCATCGCATTTGAGCCGCGTCATTAGACCCCACTGTGAGCAAGAATCAAGATTCGCTCGTGAGGTTTGGTAGGCTCCCAGTGGAGTTCATGGCTCTATAGCGGCAGAAACCCTGCGCTGAGCCCGTCGCCTCCCCACAATGGAAGACCTCGGTGAGTACCTACCTACCTAACATTATCAAACACTATTTCACAATGTGGGACTTACGGGACACTTGGGACAAACGTGACTAACCTCCAGAGCAAATTTGTTACGAAGCAAATGTATCATAATTGGTGTGTCTATACAGCAATTATCTCTTATTTTGAAACAGAAGCTATACTGTTTCAGTTTTGGTTTGTTATTCAATAATAAACCATTGTAATCGCTCTTGAAAAAAAAATGTTTAACTACCTGAAAATTTCATGGTTTACGTTTCAAAGGGTGTAGAATCTAAATCTGCAATACAAATTTTTTCGTCCGTCCGCCGTACGCCGTTCACACGATTTCTCCCAAACGGCTGGGCCAAAAAATCTTTCTCACTTAATTTAAAGTTCCCTTTAAGGGTTGTCAAAGTTTTGTAAAATCCCTAAAAACCTCAAAAAAGATCAAGGCGGCCTAAATTTGCACTTTTTTTGAAGAACTTTCGACGAGGAATCGAATGAGCCCCTCCCCAGGTCTGTAGGTCAAACCATTCCCGATGTATGGCATGAGATTATGCTGCCAACATTTGCATCCACGTTCACTACATCACTAGGTTACTGCGATCAAAAACAAAAACAACAGCGTTTTTTTTTTGTTTTCATTGCAGTAACCTAGTGACCTAATCTGCACATAGGTTTCTTTTTCTTAGTAATCCATACTAGTCAATCTCTAAGATCTGAGCAACAATATATCCGTGGTATGGTGCGGTTTCATTTCAAAATAATTAATTTTGTTTGGTGAAAGCTAAATCCTAAATACAACGCTCCCGTCATTTTGCAGCTAAAGATTTGGACACGAAATTATTGGAGAACTTTTTGAAGAGGAGCTATCACGACGGGAAACCGGCTGACATCAGTTCAGTCGATGTGTCACTGGGGGTCCCCAAAGGTGACAACTATGGGAGCATAGTGTACAGAGTCACATTCGACACAACGACCGCATCGGGGAGGCGGCGAAAACGCTCCATAATTGTGAAGACGATTGCCACATGGACGGCAGCGATCGGAGACGTCGCTCAATTAACTACCCCAGTTTTTCGAGCAGAAGTTATGGTAAGTTGTTCTACCTAATGCACCAAAACCTATGTGATATCATACACTTCTACGTGTAAACTACATATTTTAGATTAATGAGAATGTGCCATGAATTAGCAATAGTAATATGTTTGTTACCGATATTAAATTGTATGTTTTGTAAAATGGATTTTAGTTGCCTTTTTGAAGGTTTGGGTGAGTTCGGACAGGCAATAATTGAGGGACAGTGGGTCATGATAACATGTGACGTGTGAGGAGCGATTGAATTTTTAGTTGCCCCTTCTAAGGGCTGAGAGGCTTAGTGCGTCCAACACCCAGATGATATCCATGAGGCAAGGATATCCCCCATAGGCGGCGGTCAATATTCGGGAAGGGGGAACTAATCATATCCACCACAATTTTCATCTTCTTAAATTTTCATTTAAAAATTCGAAGATTAAATGGTTCCAGACAACTTAATTCCACAAACACTAGACAAAACGATTATAAAAGCTTTTTCATTACGGTTATTATATTTTTTCTTTGACTTTTTACTATTTTCAAATTGTGTTCACATATTAAACTGGAAAAAAAATGAAAACAAAAATATGTTTCTTCTTTACCCATTCTAGCAATTTAACCTATTCCAGAAGAATAAGTGTCAAATGAACGAAATAAGCCAATAGGACCATCTGCTCAATGCTAGCCTTGTTCGAGAGAATGGAGGAAAAAAGAGAAGAAGGCTCACAAATGTCGGCAATTGCTTTAAAAAAAAGTGATTCGCATTAATTCCCCCAAACATCTCATTTGATTCTGTAGTTACATAATAGATAACAACGTGATTTATTACTCGAGCGGAAATATCTTCTAGCTGGTTATGTTTACTCCTTGACTACAAAAATACTTTAGGAGCAGGTACATGGAGCCTGGAAACCTAACCGATTCCGAAGGAATTCAATATACAGCGAAAGGAAAGTATGAAGCAGGTCAGCGGAAAAAACTTCGTGTAGTTTTGCCCGTAACAAGGATTTGACAGACAGACAGACACACAGACAGACACGGAACCAAATTGTTCAGAAGGTCTAAAACGCAAAATGCGAGTGGAATTTTTGATTTTGGAGACAAAAAAATAATTCCGAAAGTGAAAACAATGCTTCCGCTACCTTGGTAGACTCTGAAGCAATACAATAAAGTTAGGTACTAGTACCATCAGCCACAACGAGATTATAATTTTACTAATAAACGGGATACAGTTTTGACATTGTTAACTGGCTTGATGTTTCCCTGCCCAAGACAAACGGGATAATTTGGGAACTAATTTCAGTAAATAGCTGCATGTAACTTTTATAATATTCAAATGTTATGTTCAAGTATGATCGAAGAGGGTAGTGCCCATAAATGACATCCTTGTATACTAAACGAGAACCAAACAGTAATCAAGACCCGAAAATTGAAAGACAAGACATAACAATGATATCAAATGGTTTTACTTATTATGCCCAAATTTCAACTTTGAGCTTCAGTACTGTTGCACACCATCGATTCATTTGTGTTTTTTGCTCTTTCCCGTAATAAATCATCGTAACATACTATAGAAGTAATATCATAAATTTATGATTCAGCAATGAAATCGTCAATAGAATTAACGCACAACTTAAAACATCGGGGAACCTGTAAGATATTATAAATGAAATTAGTTTACCTTTAACTTAACGTGAACTAAATTATTCCAGGTCTATAAGAATGTGCTTCAGTCAATGGAAGATCTAATGGAAGAGTTTGAAGACAGACGCACAACCCTATGGGCAGATTTTCTAGGCAGCCGTCCTCATAATCTGATAGCGTTTGAAGATTTGACGGTAAGACCTACAAGCGATACTTGTGCTTAGAGATGGTCCTGGTTTGTACTGGTTGAGTCTGCCCAACCCATCGCTGAGTTGATCATGCTCACCACCAACCACCAAAGTCCATTATAACCGATAATACGGTACCTAGAGAACGGATTAATTATTCTATTGGATATATATTCTACGGTAATTGAATCCAAAGTTTTGTTGGCCGTTGCAGGAGAAACCCAAGGGCCTCCAAAAGACACTTGATATGTGAATTCTTATGGATCTTGGTTAAAACTGCTAGTTTTTTCATTTTTTTCCCTCCACTATTTTCAATTGTCCACCTAGGTAAATCATTCAAGGAAATTTCGCGTTATTGTTTAATTTACAAGGTTTAGCAGTTACTGGAACTGCTACGCGAACGCGGACCGATACTTCATCGGCTCCGCCTCCGCGGGCGCTCTCCCAAGAGGCGCGTTGTGAGACTAGTTGATCCCTAGCCGTCTCATAACTGGTAAGTCCCTTTCCATATTTGCGGTTTCCTTAATACAACCCAAATTCTCACTTGATTTCATATCGGACCTATATCAGATTCAATAAATCTATATAAACTCCAATCCGATTTGTTATTCATAAAAATGGTACCCAATTCACCATTAATTTCTAATTTCAAGTTCAAATTATTGAAATAGTAAATTAGGTTTTTGGGGTAGAAATAAGTGTTAATTATCAAAGATGATTCCAACACTATTTCATGGTAGCAGGGCGTGGTTACGATCCACGGACCTCTGGGTCATGGGCCCAGCACGCTTCCACTGCGCAACTCTGCGCATATGAATATGCGAATTTATTAATATGGGTGATATGTGAATTCTTATGGGTCTTGGTTAAAACTGCTAGTTTTTTCATTTTTTTCCCTTCACTATTTTCAATTGTCCAACTAGGTAAATCATTCAAGAAACTTTCATTCATTTACAAGGGTTGTAATTCTGTATTTCTATCACGACGGAAATATTACCAAGGCATTTCTTTGAAAGTCTCAAAAGAGCCTCTGAGCATTACTCAGTAATCTAGTGGAAATTTACAGGATTTACTCCCACTACAAACCGCCCCCATTCAAGATATTTATTGATCAGATAATACGGTCTGGGAAGGACTGTGACGGTTTCTGCCGCAACCACAAGTGTGTCTATTAAATTCAATCTGCAATTCTCGTTCATTCAATCTGCAATTAGGGACAGGCAGTAAGTAGCAGTAGTAGTAGGTAATTTCTGATAACAGCTTATAATACAGTATCCAGGCTTTGACACAGCTGTCCCACTCTACTGTGACATCAAACTGTATGATGAAAACCATGCCCATTTAGCTTGAATTCATAGCGAATTGTGAAACCGTTCACTTGTGTAATTGAAGTTGAAATACACTATTTATAGAGCTGAATTGGACACATCATGTGATGAATTACTGAGTTACCTACCATCATGTAACATGTAATTCAAATGTCATTTTCAAGAAACCCTTTGCATCAAAGAAACTGCTTCGCCATTGGTACGCACAATAGCACTTAGCATCACAATATCGTCGTCAGCACACATTTCCGCCATCTTAAATAACGGCGACAGACTGTTTTCTGAAAACTAGTCGAATTTTCATAAACATTTCCACCATTTCAATAAACATTTTCACAGCCATTTTTACAATAAACTTGTATCCAGAACATTTAATACACAACTTATCCTGCCACCCTTACTCCTTACTCTGCACATCTTGTTTTTTCACTCCTAATTGTTCGTTTGATTATAGGAAACCGGCTATTCGGTGTCCCCACGGAAGGAATGCATGAATCTGAAACAGGCACTGCTGGTTTTAAGGAGCTTGGGAAGGTTCCACGCTATGAGCAAAGTGCTTTTAAGTAGAAGTATTATAGGGAAAGAAGAAAAAGGACAAATGATACTCGGTTCAGATGTAGATTTTATTGACAAACTATGGTTTGCCTACTTCTCAATTTTAGGTCGCAGCATTGAAGAGACGTGGGGTGACGAATGGTGAGATTCATGTTTGTTTATTATAGATTATCTACAAAACAAAAACTATCCAATATAAATTCAAATCATAAAAATACATCAATTTTTTAAGAGAAATCACTGCATCATTTTCAGCTTTTGTTCTCTGTTGTTATGAGTATACTTCAATGCCTCAGCTTGTTAAGATAGATATATTCCATTATTTCAGCGAAATGAACTCCCTATCGTATTATTTTTAGATGAATCATGACATTGCATCTGAATGAATCAGCACGTTTCAGCTGTAAAGGCTTGAGTTTTGGAGATAAAATTCGTAGATTTTAAGACATCTATCATGTTTCAGGAAAGAAATTTCGAAAAAGATTTTAGAATTGAGAAAAGGAGTGAACAAAAAATGGGCAAAACTGGGAGAAACCTACGACAAACGTTACGAGGTTTTCAATCACGGAGACTTGTGGACATGCAACATGCTTTTCCAAAATCTGGAGTATGAAGACATTCCAGTGGCCGTTAAGTAAGTCAAAAAGTGGAAATCTTAATAGCTACAACCATGAGCTGTATGATATGGGGTCGTGTTTTTATCATTTAAATTATTAACAGGAGTACAATCCAGTTCTTACCGACCGACCCGACAGTTCCCCCCCTTCCCCCCGCTCAACACTCCTTCCACTAACCTTCGGGTGGGCTCCTTCCGCCCTTTGTTATCCCGGCATCACCACTTTCCATCCATCCACGTTCCATCCGCCCGAGGGGGTCATTCGTGGACCTGCCACCTTGGTAAACACTAGCCTCTCTGGTGCTCTGGTTGAATCTACAGATCTTTCCAGGGAGTTGTTAGGCTTAGTAAGTACCGTTTATGAACACAGAATGCGCTCACGTAAACCCTTGTTAGCCCCCCCCCCCCCAGCCGTAGCTTTCATCTCTGTTTACTAGCTCCCCTCCTCTGAGCTGGAATCCCATATTTGTAGGTTGCATAGGCAATTTTTCATCTTCGGTACTTAAATGTGTAAAATTAATCATTTAAATGATCTGGATGTAGAACCATAGAGGTCTACTATCCCGCTTTTTCTCGTAGTTTGTCGATATTGATAACAACAAATCATCATTAATGTTGGAAGATGAAAGTAATTACAAAGATAATAGAGTAACTGAAGTTAAGGTGCCTATTTTTCTTTGATGCTTCAATCTTTCCTACGAGGCTATTCTAAAAGAAGAGAAAATGGGTAAGTAGTAGTATTATGCCCGTATTGACTTAAGATAACTGACGTCTGATAATTCGCACACGTTGAATAACTGAAAATTGCGACAGTTCCGTCACAAAGAACCGTAAGAACTACCGTAGAGTCGAACGTACTTTCTCGTTCTATGAAGCCATGGGGGATATTTCCAATATCGGAGGAAGACATCCCATCCCATCTAGTTCTTTACATTCCTCTACCAATTTTGATGTCCAATTAGACGAAATGAGCCCAGTCTCATCGTCCCTAAAATTTTGCAGACAAAATTATAAGTCATCCAAAAATGAGATGAATAGGGAGTTTGTTGAGAGACACTAAATCTGACAAATTAGAGCTTATTGATCAAAAGAGAAAACGAGTTGTAAATTAATATAAATGATTCGATTGACCGGTTCAATTTGAAGTTCAACTCATGGGAACTTTTCTTGAATTGAACGAGAGGAACTGAGCAGTGACTCTACATACAGACCCCTTCACACATCAGCTATGACTAACTGAGAAAAGCGATGCGTAAGCATTCAAAGCGTTTTGCAATAGTGTCAATTGAACACGCATCACAGGACGATTGAATCCCTATTCGTCTAGAATTTTGTGGAATATGACGTAAATGTTTGATTTGTAACATTCTCTTCTAATAAACTATGTAGATGGTAACATTTACGAATAATCAGTTACCAGGAATGAGGATAATTTCGAGGTTCTGTAATCTCCGTGTTAAGAATAGTCTAGTTTTCAATAATTCGTTTCCCGGATTATATATTTTCTATCGTCTTTTCAGATTTGTGGACTTCCAAGGAACTCACCTGAATTCATTCATTTGGGACGTCGAGTATTTCCTGTACTCGAGCGTTATCGCAAACGTTCGAAGAGACAACTTGGATTTGCTTCACAACTCGTACCAGGAGTCCCTCGAGAAGAATTTGAAATTTTTCAAATACGACGGTTATATACCGACTAAAGACGACGTGAATGCCGAAGCTAAGAGAATTCGGTTCGCCAGCATGTGCTGCACTTTTTTCCTGCCAGTAATGATGTCCGATGAGCATTTGAAGCTGGAAAGCATTGACAACCCAGAAGAAGTCCTCAACAAATCCGTGTACTGTGATGGGAAAGCTCGTGAATCTATAGGCGAAGACTTGAAACGTTTTTATGACGACGGTGGGATGGATTCTGCCGGATGATTTCCTGTGATAGGTAGATACTGAAATGTCTTGCAGATATCGAATTATGTAAAATTTACAAATGTTGTGAACCGGTAATGAGAACAGTTTTTACGTTATCGTACTACGACGATTCACGTGATATCTGTACAACCTGGTGATACATAGGCACTTGAATCTCATCATCGAATAACTTTATTTGAAGTTTTCACTTCTGGTGTCATAGCTGGACAATACTTCAAGAATATAATACTGAATTCAAGAATATGATAATGAAGAAAGAACCAAATAACTTTCTATTTTGTTCTACTAGTATCAACTACTTAAATTAATGCAACTACTATTTTAGTATTTCAAAATCTTACATGTATGGAAAGCAGGTCGGGAGCGCTGAATGAGGTTCGATAGGGAGCCAACAAATGACATACCGTTCGGTTACCCTGTATAAACTGTACAACGATGGGTTGATGCATATAAAGTAATTATGAGCAATATAATTTGTATTTAATATAATACCTAGAACCTTTACAATTTAGCAAAAGATTGCATATTGTTAAGTAAATCATTGATATCTCAGTTGGAGCTGAAAATTCTATAAAACTGTTTTTTTACGGTCTGTCGATACATGTATTGACGTCAACGTCATTCACCACATACATGACTTTAGATCGGTTAATTTGGATCCAATGTTAACATTGTTGTTTTAATTTCCAAAAACCAAAATTAATTTTCTCTTCAATTTGAAAAAGGCAAAAGCCGAAATATTAAAAATAGTTTGTGTTGTCTGTTATTGTTTCTGTCTAAAACTATTGTGATTCTATACATATACTCTTTTTTTTAAATAACAGGAACACTAAATTTTAGTTTTATAGTGGCACATTCATGGTATCACGGAACAATATGTTTTTGAGGAACACTTCGGCTGCAGACAACTCTTTTCTATACACATTACTTGGTACTTAATTTTTCGCTACTACACATACAACGATTGGGGCAGATGAACTCGTATTGTTCAACTATTTTTATAAAATAAGATTTTTTGATAAAATAGAAGTTATGGTGAAACTTTTTCGAGGACTCCCTGCTCTCTGTTAGCTAAAACTAAATTTTGGTCAAAGGAAGTTGAAACATTTTTCGTTGACAACACGAGATACTGTACATTATAACTATGTGACTTATGTGATTATCAAATTTCTATTGACTTTTACAAAAGAATTTGAGAGAACACAGTTTATGTTTTAAGCTATAGGCGTAACGTACGCATTCAAATGTTTTCAGTAATCCTAACTAGGCTCTTACGTGTTCCTGACGATAACTTTATTTCTTTACACCAACTTGCAGAAAGGTCAATCAGCATAGTCTCAATCTGAGTGATTCTCGTACTATGGCGGAAAGAAAAGATCTTTGAGAACCCTCCATTATCGTATTCGAAAAACGACCTTTCATATTATTGTACCAGGTAGGTTATGTCTCAATTTCTACGGTTCAACTTCAATTCGAAACAAGAACGCAAGAGAAATGAATGAAAATAGTTTTAGAGTTTTCGTTTTCATACCATAATAAAATATCTGATATACAGGTGTACCAAGAGACAACCCCCCCCCCCCACTAAAATCATAATTTCGGGTGTAATCTTTTATTAGCAAACCCAAAGCGTGACACCAACTTTCATTTTCCTAGAGTTGATTTAGGATTATAAGCGTCAAATTTAGCTGAAAAAAGAAAGAAAACGGATTCCATTATCAGAATATGTGTTGAAAAACCCCGCTTTTTGCTTGATTCGCTGACAAGGTTTCGTCTCCTCCCAGTGGCGTTTGTAGCTCGACAACGGCCAGAACTGCTTTGAGACTCTCCAAAACAGATAATGGAAGACCTCAGTAGTACCTACCAACTATTATGCCACAATTTCATAATATGGGACTTATTGGACACTTGGAGCAAACATGGATGACCTCCAAACAGAATTTTTTAGATAGCAAATTCATCATAATTGAGGTCTCTAATAGACAATTATTATCTTATTTTATCTTAATTACATTATTCTGTTGCAATTTTGGTTCTGAACTCGATACGTTCCTGCCATTCGCGATTTCATTGTAACTCATATCGAATTCGTACCAGTTAGAGTATCACCTCCTAATAGACAAAACAACATGGGGTAACGTTGAGAAGAAAACCTACAAAATCTCTGAATTCGTCAAGAAAATATTAAAGTCATTTATTATAATTATGTCAAGGAAAAGGAATCAACGCTGACAAACCAACCGAAAGAAAAACTACAATATTCAAGAAGTTGTGAAATGGGAAAATCTGATAGAAATTATGCTCTTGGAGAATAACTACCTATTTTTCCTGCCTCTTGAGCGACCACTTCATTGGTAGTTGGGACGCAAAGTGCCAATTCTGTCTCGTCAGTATCACAGGCAACTTCAGTCTCTCCAATGGTGTTTTGTTCCTGAATTCCTGTGGTGGAGAAACGACAGTCGTGTTTGAGGCAGAAAGGAGGGGCAAGGTCAGGGCCCCCTCCCGATGAAGAGGTAGCCGACCGGACCAGGGTGACTCACACGAATAAGGGGCTTATCCAACAAGAAACTGGTCTGAGTACATTCTGCAGAAGAGTCATTCGTTTGGAAACCAGTCTCCCTGGACATTGGTTGACTCATAGGGCAATTTGATGAAAAGGCTCTTTTTCTCCCTAAATATGTACAAGTTGGCAGACAAACGGGCTCTCAAGTCTTCCTGGAGACCGGGAGCGGTTCAAGAAGCGCGCGAGCATCAGTGGCTGATGTCCTCACTGGTTTGAGGAGAGAGGAGAGGTCAAGTACCCTGATGTCGTAGATTCAAAATGAGACCACTTCTGCGCAAAAAATGTCTCAAGAAAAAATCACAATTTCTTCTCATCATATGCCAATTGAGAGACATCCATTCATCTGCTCTGAACTGTTGAACATTTGAAAGCAACAAGAAACCAATGAACTCAACAGTAATTTGATAATTACCCAAATAATTGTTGAGTTAGCTGTACCGAAACATAAAATGGGAGAGTTTCCGATAGGTAGTGAAAAATAAATAATTACCATCTCAACACCAGGTACTAACTTCAAGTACCTCCCTTATTATTTTCCGACACCCACTTATAAAAAATGTATCAGTTAGCTCTCAAAAACTTTGCAATCATTTTCTACAGATATTTTCTCTTGCAATGTGAACGACTAAAAACAGCTGACTACGTAGAGTGATAGTATAGCTTCCTCCATGGTAACACACGGGCTAAGCTCCTACAAGTGAAGAAAAAAAGTATGATCAACTGATCAATCCAAATAGGTATTTTGGTTGAGAACAGATTTACGTGCTCTATGCATATCTCCTGAAATTCAATAATCGCTCTATCACCTGTGAAACACGCACACTCCAAAGCTTAGTAGAAATTCAAATCGTGAACGCAAGCGAATTGAATAATAAACCCTAGTGGAAGAATAGCTTTTTAGTTAAGATTATTATTTTATAATAATAATATTTTCCTATATGTTATCAGCGTTTCATGCATATCAGAATGTTTCAACCCGCGTATCGGCTATAAACTCTTTTAGGAGTTCACTCCAGTTCTACACCCTTTGAAACGTAAAAATGTTGTTTTTGTTTTGAAGCCTAAACCAGTGAAATAATGTGGATGTCAATGTTCACCATAAATCGGGCCATACATCGGGGAAATGGGAGGGGGGGGGTTTCCTCATGGAATGTTTTTTTCAAAGCGATTACAATGGTTTATTATTGAATAATAAACCAAAAGTTGAAGCCCATTGAGAAGAAGCCTCATTATATCAATTGGAAAGAACCCAAATTCAAGGGGTTGGAGCAAAATCTGGAAATTTATTAGAATAGCGCCAATTCGTTTCGAGTGAAAAGTTTTTTTTATTTTTCAAAGCGTTCTACAGAGAATGAATCTACCCCTAGTAAAATTGATTGATAGCGGCGATTGTGAGTATGGGTATAAGTATGACGCATACACGCTTAGACGGCTGAACTGATTCGAGTACGATTTTCTGAAAATGACCAGCAAGTTATAGAAAATATCTGCAGCTGTATCAACACGCCTATGATCGTTGTCCGCGTAAACATCATGAGGAAGCATTTACTTCATATCAGTTGTTGTTCTGCTCCAGAACCGTAATGAAAGAAGGGACTCTATTTTGCACATCTGAAGCCATTATTGCATTATTATAAATGAAGCTACTTCTTTATGGAGCAGATGAAGAAATGTGAATCTACACACGGATCCAGAAAACGGTCGAGCGGTGTTTTAATCTACATCAATATTGCTCAATATTGATTATGTGTGTGGCATATTTAACGATAGAGAATACACACCTAAACTGCTAGACCGAGTTGGATACGAATTTTTGAATGATACCTTACCTTACACGGTGGTTACACAATGGTACGTTACCAGTACACCCTACCCGGTCAGTCCAAGTATGAAATGGAAAATGGAAAGATGGTTACTTCAGTATTTCAGTTTTTCAATTAAATTAAAATTACACAAAAGAAAGAGTTCATGTATGCTGGGCCTTATCATCTTCTGTTCAACGAGAAGACCATTAGCTGGAGGCACCTTAGAAAAGAAGTCAGTGAAAAAGGAGAATCAATGTTTCCAGAGCTGAGCAATCTAGGATAACGGGTCGCAAACGATTGAGGTCTCGGTGAGAAGTTACGAGAGATTTATCACGTCTTGATGGGAATAAGCGATTCTGTCGGTAGAGGGTAGGTCGGCGGAAGAGGTGAATGCAAATTGCATTGTTCAGAGCAGTTCAAAAGCAATTTTGTTGTTGGTAACATCAAGAATACCATTAAGAGATATGTGTTTCATGAGGTGGGATGATGATAGTATAAGATGATCACAGGGATTGTTGTTATCCGACAGCAATAATTTTATGGATAAATTATCTACCTCTAAACGTTGTACCTGCCAGACTCAAGCTGGCAGTGGTTTTTTCAATGTATGCAGACACTTTTAGCTATTACAAATATTCCTTCCCGAAAAAGTACCTCACAATGATCCTCGTCCACAGGGCATAAACGTTTTGATGGAGGTTGAACACATATGGATGCACCACAATAAGTCGGATCGTACTCTGGATCTTGCGTTCGCTACACTCTATGCACCACACATAATTTATTGATAGGTACGGGGGGCCAGGACTCAAACCTTTTAGCTCTTCAAAAGAAGATAACATAAGAAATAGCTATCAAAGATTCATAAATGAAATACCGGAAAGTGTCAGTTTTGCAATGAATCCTATGAGGTGATGGAATGCTATAGTTGCCCCTTCCGAGGAGGTGGATACATTATTAATGCTCCGCCACGCTCAGAGGATGACCCAGACGCTTGCAGGCGTCCGATTCATCTCCCAAGGCGGCAGATTCTAAAATCTGGAAGGGGCCAACTAACCATATCCATCCCAATCCTCAAATTCTTCTCTAGCGAGAATGATTTATTTTTTCAAGATATGAGTTGATTAAAGGAACGCAAGCGGTAAAAGCCAGATCGTATAGGCTTTTCAAGTTCCAGAAGATGTCGGCATCTAAACGTCAGCGTTGAAACTTTTCTAGAAGCAGGTGGTTTGTGGGACGTTCAATAGTGCAGATATAGGACGTCTCATTGACGTGGCATCTGTTAAATAATGCCTCCACGATTAGACACATTTTCTTCAAGAGAAATGATGATACGATTCTGAATCGTGTTTCATATATGTGGATAAATTCATCAGTTATGAAAAGAATACTGGGGTATTTGTCAATTTCCCTTAACCTCCATCCGTGCTGTTACTCCCTTATAGCGTATTGAAATTTAAAGATTGATACTACAAATTCGCTGAAGAAGAAAATTAGGGATATTTTCCGATTTTAACGATCCGTTATCCCTCAAATAAAAGGAGCTGTTTACGGGCGGAACCCATAGAATTCGATGGGAGACGAAGGACATTTTCAAGAGGTAACTGGGCGAAGCCGTGAAATGATCCTTTGTTTTCGAAAATGGGTCGCAGCTGCCGTTTCTCATGCTAATTTTGCTCATGAACATGTTGTTTTTCTCGTTTCCGCGAAAGCTGCGCAACTGACGAGCGATGCACAAGTTCAAAATATGCGTAGTAAAAAAATTGTGGGTGGGCCACTAACTATATACGACATGAACTGACAAAAACTGCAAAACCTGATTTAAAAAAATTAAAATGTCAACACACTACACGTCTGTATCTGAGTATAAGTTTGAAATTTGTTATTACTTCAACATTACGATAGAAAATTGTCTCAAATATTCGTTCCATTTTAAAATGTATAAAATAACCGTTAAATAACGAGGCGGGAAGTAGGTGGGTTTCCATTCATACTTTATTCTTATACTTTATTTTTATATTCGTTATTTATACTTCATCGTTTTATTATTTCGAATCCCGTTTGAGTGACTTAATGAGATTTATACGAAAAATTGAGTTCTTTTCAATTTCTACGTAGGTAACATGTGGGATTCCTATTATCGTTTTATATATTTAGATTTTCTCTCTTAGTTATGTAAGATACATTTTTACAACAAATCAATACCATGCATATCTTTTTGAATTATCCACTATAAGATTTCAATTTCATACTTCGTTCTCGGATACTTTGTAGGGAATTCTAGGCTAACATTTCTATGAATTAAGTACATGAGCACATTGGACCATATTTAATCAGTCGAGGCTTTGGGGAAAAATGTTATCATCGGTCTCAAAACGTGTGCATGGTGTTTTTAATACTATTTATCACATACGTTTGTGGTAACAGAGAAGCCCACGTTTCACATATAGTTGAAGACGTGTAGGAATACATAATACCTTAAAGTTTTACACATTAATTATTACTTGAATTCTCATAAATGTGTACTACTAACTAAATAGGTACTTTTAATGTTCTCAGATAAATTTTCATTAAATAAAATAATCCTTTTTTATAGTTTTGAGAAAACCAAATATATAGTACGTGTGCCTTGTGTGGAAAGCATAATACCCAAAAAATATCGTCATGAACATACCAGCTCATAATAGGAGTAGAATAATCCTATCGTCAAATTCAAGTAGTAGTTATTTACTGTGTCAAAAAGGACACAGTGAACACTTTTCCCGTTTCAAATTTTATTGACTAACGGCATCGCTATTGTATCACATTATAATTGCTCTAAGCATTTTACTGAGTTGAGTTTACTCCTTCCTGAAGAGTGACTAGATTTGTAGACACAGCTCCAACTGCCAGATAACTCTATTCTGAAGTAACCAATGGATGAATTTCAGATAGGCACTAATATTGTTTCGCAATATCCGTATCCTCCGCTGCGAGTCATACTTTTCTGTATTCATTGTTTATAGCGAATAAACGAAACTGGAACGTAGTTTTTTTGTTCCAACAAGACAGAAGCATTATCGCCAGTCGAAAAGAGTATGCCAAGCAAGCTCGCATCGGTGCAGGAACCGTCTATAAATTCACATGTTGGGAGAGTAAGTATGTTGTGAACTCGTGTTAGGATCTGTGGGTGTCGGGTGAGTACAAAAGGTAAAAACCATTCGAAAAATTGTGTGAAGCAAAAACATGTTTTTCCTATGTTACACGAAGTAAATGATTGTGGAGATGAATTTCGCATTTTTGTAAAACATAGGCCAAGATCTTGAATACTTTACAATTTCAGTGAATATTTTAGAAATACCGTGGTTCAGAGAAAGGCTAGCTCACTAACATATCACGATTAATGTGAGCTTCAGCAGAATACAATTCGTTGTTGCACGAATTATTTCTAGCATTTTCAACCGAATTTGATGGAATTATATTTCATTAAGCTCTTTTGAAATTCTGAGAAAGGAATGAAGGAGAAATATCTTATTATAAGCACTCTGTTTTTACATAAAGACGATTCAGATTGTGAACAAGTAAGGTTCCAGCATACTCCACAATAAACATCACTTCAGTAGTACTTCTACCTGTTAATAAATTATAATGGTCTTTGTATAACGTACATGAACTTTGATGAACGAGAATTTTCCTTTTTTGTCCGTTAGTAATCGATAGCACTTATTTTACCTTCTCACCAATCAGGGAGGAACGGTAAACTTCCAGAGCAGGAACACACAAAGAACAATTGAGCTTCCTCTTTCAAATGCTTCGCAGCTCCTTCGCACATTTGAAATGAGTTAGTGAGTCTGAAAGGAATAATTTTCCCTCCAAGACAAATATCCGGCAGTCTAATATTAGGAGAACGTTACACAGCTTGCGACGTTAAAATGTGGAACGTCCGAGCCCAGGTAACGTGTGAGATAACGGATCCGCCTTCAGGAGAAGAGAGATGGAGGCTTTCTCCGGAGGGCGCAATACCAGCGAAGTGGGTCTCGGGGTTGGGGTTGACTCATAGCCGGCTGGAAGCTGGTTTGGAGTCCGTTCAGTAAACCTCACAACAACTCCGAATGGGCCCGCTAAAGGAAGATCGTTGAATGATTACATCGACGGACGAAATGAAGGCACAGAGCAGTGGTGTCATGGCAATTTTGCAGTGGCGGAACGGTGCACCTAGTCCAAAACTGAAGTGTAGGGAAATTCATTATTGTTCATGCTATGATCTGGAATTGCCCAATTTATCGTTTTTTCAGGTTATTTTAATGCTGTCTGCTGAAACGTATAATTGATTATATATTGATTGATGATCATCTATTGATAATTTAGTATATATTGAAATAGCATCTTGCAGAAATAATACAGTCCATTCATAGCATTTCCTCATCCTTCATTTCACTCATGTCAACGTGGTGTTGATAACACATTAGGCCTACCAACATTTTTATTATCATCCACAACATTCTTTTTAGTAATTTTTTACAACATTGTTTTGTCTTAACGAAAAATATATTTTATGTACAATTTAATTGTTTTGAAATTTTTTCAATTAATACTTTTGTCCAAAACCAGTGCCGGAACGGCGTTCCGCCGCGTTCCGGCACCATGACACCCCTGGCACAGAGTATATCGTTTGCCAAGTTGGATTTAATTCCATAGATTCCGCGAATGTATAAAGTCATTAAAGATCATTTAAATGTGAAGACATACTAATAATTTTATTTTAATTACTCACGCAAACCTTCAATATGTGGTTATTGAAGTGAACTAATTTGACGGCATTATTTAATGGTGTGTCGACGCCCGTCCCTGTTGAAGTTATGTTGACCATCGACTCTAAAGCTCATTTCCCACAACTTTCAAACGCTGCGAATCCGAGTTATTTGACTTTGGAAATTTTGTTTGGGGTTTTGTTCTGAGTTTGCCTCCCTCTCTTTAAGTTTTTTTTTTTTTTTTTTTTTTTGAAAGACCTAGAGAATTTACCCTAAAAGTTTGATGAAAACACGTCGGGACACCGTTTATATTAAATTGTCTTCATCAATTTTCGTGAAAATTCGGGATCACTCAACTTTTAAACGGGTCTTATATCCATTCCGCACCACCTTCCAAGAAGCAGTCCCCCCCCCGCCACCCTTAGACCTCATCTTCGGAGTGCGTCCAGGAACATATTTCATCCTACTATTACCCAGTGAGATGTGATTATCATCAGACTGCACAATATCAGCATACTACGAATATTTATATATATTTTGTAGTAGAAAGGAGTCACTCATTTAGTCTAGCAGTTATGTACTAGTACGCCTGTCTTCTATATGGTTACTTTTAATGGAATTAGTATTTCATTTATTTTACCCATTGATGCCGTATCATTATTTATACAGATCATGCTGCTTGTGAAGTATGAATTGACACCGTTGCATGCAACGTATGGTGCAAGTACACAACGTCGAAAATACACCATCCATTAATTCAAGTATGTACCGTGCAGCTGCACAGTTTTATACAATTGCGCAAATAGGCTTCGATCATATTAAATAAATACCCAAAATATGTCGGCCATTAAGTTTATTTCCTTTTTTACCCAAAACTAGGAGCTGATAGAGGCAGGACTTACTTTTTCTCGACGGATATTTCCTTAGAGCGGGAGTTGGTTCGGACGAGGACGCGTTTGATGACGCCTGTTCGCGGTCCTTTGTGGTCGAGCATGATGCCCTCAAACCTCTGGATCGTAGCAAGAACGGTCGACGAGGAGACGATCGGCGAGGAAAAAGAGGATGGAGGCGTCGACGTCGCCTCAGCTGTGTCGTCAACGACGCCATTCTGGTAGCTCTGGACTGGGCGGCTGTGCAACTCTCTGTCCACGATGACAGCGTTGAATTTCGACGCCAATGCCCGCACCTGGAACAAGACAAATTATGATTGAATATTCGCTCCGATGAGGTTCGATGAAAATTGAATGAATACATCGTAGGTTCCTACTGCAGAAGTATAGTCTTGGGTAGGTATAATAATAAGAGATCGAGTGGTAAATATAAAGTCGGTGCTTCATTGCATCAATACCATATGCGAATCGAATAACGAATATTCATATTAAACTAAAAGAGCTTTTGAAGCAGATAACTGACTATGTATAGCAAAGTTGGAAAGAATTGACGTGTTTTAGTTATTATTATATAAATTTTAAATCACTGGTCCGCAATTAACTCGCTCTGTCATAGAACGTGCTTTCGTCTCCCAGCCAAGGAATTTTGCAAAAATAAGGTCACAAAATGAATGCTTTTAAAATTTCATAGTTGATTAGTTTTATTGAAATTATTTTGAAGAAATTCTTTTTTAATTGACCTTGAAAAAACTATTTCTCCTCGCAGTTAGATGATTTACGTTGTAGATTCATAGTCGTAAAATAGAAAAAAAATCGATAAAAGAAAAAGAAAACAAGAAAAGAAAGGCGTCCGACAGCAATACGCCTCCCGCAGCTTAAGAAAATCGGCAAGAGATTAGCTTGTAACCACATCATTTCTATTGAACAATCACTAGGAATGAAATTTAAATTGATCGTAAATTTTAAGGGAGGAAAGAAAGTTCTATTCAAAAACAGATCCCTACAGACCGCAATACCATTGAAACTCATGATTATCATTATTAAAGATAACTATTATGTTATCAAGAAATCGATTTTATTATGACTTGGATTACTCGTGGACAGACTGGTGAAGCGTAATAGTAATAAGGGTTTATAATTTTATCATTTTATGGTGGGTGCCTGCGTCTATACTGCTTTACATCAATCATAATTTTCCCTAGGCTTTGTGTAGAAAGAAAACAAATATTAAATCGTTCTGCGATAATTTGCACCACCAGCATCAACATGCATTTTATTTGCATTTGGATCATAATCTTAAACGACTGAGGCATTATAAACAAAAAAGCAGAGCAGATTACTATACCGCGGTTCACTATTTCTATATTGGAATAACCCTTCTAATCAAATCACAGGTTTACGTATATTAAACGTATACTATGGTACATTATGTAAACTAGTAACCCCGCGTCTGCGTAACTTGGAATTGCATTCTTGATGCAATTAACAAAATAGCCCTCTTTATGAGTCAGCACGATAAATCAATTAGGAAAGAAATTAGCCTCAAGGGCCCTTCAGCTGATGTAATTTACTTCTAGATGTCCCTAAGACTGCATCCTTGAACACAAATCTTTTTTTTTTACCACTGAGGCTAGACTATTGTGGCTGTGCACAAATCTTTGTAGAATTAACAGACAATATCAAAATACCTACAATGGGGCAATTACATAACCTAAGTAAAAAATTCGATTTCAAAAAGAACTCTCGGACGCCTAAATCCACTGTAAGTATAACGGCATATTCTATCCTAGGCGATTTTTACCATGATCAAGCACGTTCATATGTTGACGTTCTTTTGTCTGTCAAGGTCTAACAATAACAAACATGAAAATATAAGTTTTATTCCGAATGTTTTCGATATTCAGATTAATGCCAAAATCCAGTCTCAACTTTTTGGTTCAAGTTCATAAACTGTGAAAAGGTCCGACGGCAGACGTAAGGATCTTAATTTTTCAATTCGATTTTCAGATTCAACACACGTTTAAACGTAAGACAACAAATTTTGATTGGGGTTGAAAAATTTTGTTGTCGTTGTTTTGTTAGATTACAAAGGTCCATTATTGCAAACAATCCACCCAAACTTGAATAAAGTAGTTAAAGTAGAGTTCAAGGTGAGAGGGGTTATCTCTCTGTGGCAGACTTAATCGCAGAAGCAGAACTTATATTTCCTCAAAATTTGTATAGAACGTATAAATAATCGGTTAAGAGACGTCAATGATTGATCAACACGAATCGAAGTTCCTTTCAGCAAAACATGCGGAAGTCTATTTTATACTGCGGGAGGTATCCAAACCATTTTCGGTCTTCGGATCGATTCTCCATCTTCATGATCGGGACTCGCCGTTTTACTCAAGATTTCGGTTTCACCATCCAAATGACAGCGTAGTCGGTCCGCTCGCTTTCAGCGCCTCGGGCCTCCCGCCACGTTTTCCGTCTAGTAATCCGGAATAATCGTCGTCCGGGTAAATCGCTCGGTCGAACGCATCGGCGGCTTTTTTGAGCTCCGAATCGCCTTGAACCATAAAAAAACAAACCTCGCCCATCATCCGCGCCCGGGGATTCCGCGCGGTTTCACAACACCATTCTCCTTGGGTTATTGTTATTACTTCTTTGCTAGTCATAATATCGCATTAACGGGTAAAACACAGCTATTGTGATATACCCGGTGCTCCGACTTGAATAGGAGCAAAAGCTTTCCACCCCCTGTCTACCAAACACCTGATACTCCAGCGCAAACCCCTTAAGATAATAATGTTTCCACAAGAAATCGAAAGTTTGCAAAAACCCTTGTATTCCGACCTGTATACATTTAATTTGGCTGATATTACTTCCCTAACCAGTGAAAGCGTTGAAAACCTCAGATTAGCAATATTAAGAAAATAACATAAAGAATATAGATATTCCTACAAAGTACGCATGAGTGAAATTAATTAAAGTCGGAATCACAACTGTAAGGTAGGTACTCTGCGAAATGAAGGGGAAGAAAAAATAGTAACCACAATCACAATTCGACTCACAATGTTTCCGTTTCCAGTTCTCTACAACAGGTTTTTTCATATACCCCAACAGTTTAAATTTGTATTTTTTCATTTCACGCTTGTTTCGATCAAAAACGCATTAGGTCAATGGGAAGTTGATTATCAAAATCGAGTCCTGGATTTTTCCTCTTTGATCTTCCTGATAAACTTCTGACCAGAGTTTGTCTGTGAGTGTCTTGTGTTTGTTAAGGAACTTCGAGGAAATGTAGCTTGGACTGTGGAAGAGTTAGAATAATTAATATTTTCACCAAGGGCGGCTGTACATATAAGCATAGCTGAGCAGAACGCGGTTTGGTGGGTTGCACGTGCCCAATCACAAGCGATCAGAGAAAAATCTATATCTATCGCCCAAGACCGATTTCACTACCGGCAGGATTTCAGTTTGAATTGAAGCTGTCGTGTGAGTTTGACCATTCAAAGACTAGAAAAGCAAAACAAGACGCACCGTGCTTCTTATCGTTTTGGTTATCTGTGTTTTGTTGACAGCTCAATCCTATTTCTGTTCGTTATGTGTCATTATTTTCCGTTCGGTTTTCTACTTCTGTGTTTTCGATGTTTATGAGTGTTAGGTTTTAAGGTGAAAATAATTTAGTTCAATTTATTAAACTAAACTTCCTGGGTTGGAGCAAACATTGAAAATGAAAAATCGAAAGTGTTTTGCCCGACATATCTATAGATAGAAAATGAGAAATTTTCCAGGATTCATCCCTTTGTGTACGAGTATGGTGGAAATATGTTTGTGATTAAGAAAAGCACCTCTTCCCTTCCGTCTCCTTTGCGATAGCCTCTGTTGATTTCTATGCATCACATAAGATTCAGGGGAGGGGACGCCACTGATTTGGAAGCACTTAAAATGCTTGTGCTACATTATTTTTCTTCGTACTTCTCGATCAAATGGCCCGAATTCGCTCAAAGTATCAACTTCACCTCTTTCGAAAATGTAGAATTCTGTTTCAACGATAACACGGCAAAACAACACAGTTTGGTTGTTACCAAACTATTGGAGGAAAAAGCTCTGTAGCACTCCCACGATAAACAATTTTTTGTAAGTTGCGAGTTGTTTTTGCAAATGGGACTAGAACGAGTTGTGAGGAAAACAAATGTAGTTTCTCGCGTCTTGGTCGTCTAGGAAGCGAAAAAACAAGACTTGCGAATTCATCAAAGCGGCCATTGTACTCGGCGCATTCCGAGTGCTGATTCGTGTTGCCTGTTCAAATCAATTTTTGAAAGAGACGATGGTTGAGAAATCACAAATTAAAACAGCTATTGTTACGAGGCAACGCGAGAGGAAATTAGTTCGACTTGTTTTCGAATGCCAAAGGCCCCGAGGGTGCATCTTCTGCGAAGCCGATTTTCAAGTTTTTCTCTGAACCTGGTATTCAGCAAAACAATGAGCAGTATTCCATTCAAATGCAGATATTTATTAAACTCTATGTACCACGCGCTTTTCTTTGAATACATTATGTTGATGTGTTGGACAGGTTATTTACGTCGTCAGATAAGCAAATGATTATAGTTCTCATTTTCTCAACAAAGATGATTCTTCCACAAAACATGAGTTTTACAACAATTATTTTTATTGCTACCGAGTCTAACTGCTAGTAGAGGGAGCTAGGTTTTGACTTTCGGGAAGTGACAAGTTTTTGGTTCATCATTTGTTTTTGAAAAACCGAAATTTCCATCGCATTTTAAACCATTCTGAACTACTTTAGTCAGATATCTCTCTGTCTTGTGTCTGCATGTTCTTGTAACTAGTATGATTGGTACAGACTTATTTCGATTTAGATGAAACTTTCAGGGAACTTTCAGGTTAGGCTGCAAATGGCCTCCTACGAATTTATTGATCAGAAATAAATAGAAACCAAGAGTAAATTGAAAATCCAATAACCATAACTTTATCTAAGGATCCGATCACGCTGAAATTCGGAGGACGTTTGGGAAAGTACGGTTGAATAATCCCATACCAATTTCGCCAGGATAGTATCATAAGTGACCGCAAACGAGAATTCAAAATTCTTCTTAAAATTTCCTTTATCCTTCAAGATTATCCACAAAATTTTAATGATTCATAAATCCATGTTACTGAAACGAGGATGTAATGTGCCACAGCCAACATGACAGACTTTTCCTTATTTTTAAACCCGTATTAAACGTACACCGCCTTGAAATTATAATACTAAAATGGCTTATGGGTCCTTTCTGATCAAGAAACAGGAGGGACGAACTCACAATATCACAATACACACAAAAGCTCGTGCCAACGTCTAACGGCTTGCTCCGTTTCAATTGTTATATACGATGCTTTTGCCCCGGAGACTCAACACATCTCTGAGACGCGTGATTTCATGCTTCATAGCACATTCACTGACAACTTCCTTTACACCACGAAAATACAGTTAAGGCCCAAGAGGTGGCATTATGAAATTATAGAACTAAGGAAATTTTCGTAGAATGCAACATGTAGACAGGGTGTCCCAGGAGTTATGCACAATCCAACTCCTACGTGTTCTACAACTCATTTTCGACCAAAAATGCGACCTAGCGATTTTTGCCAAAGGCCTCGTTTCCGAGCTATTCGCGATTTAAGATTTTTTTCGTGTTTTCGATCTTATGCCATTAAAACTGTCATAACTCCCTCAATTTTGGAGATAGCTCACATTTGATGAAACCGTTGGAAAGAGCGTTAATTTTTTTTATCTATTTGATGTCGGAAACCTTTTTAAAACTGCATTGAAGATGTGCGATTGCTACGCGAAATGGCAGTTTTGTCAAAATCTTAAAATCTCCTCTTTTTCATCTAGCCTAGAAACCTCATGAATGCTTGACGCAGAACTGTGCAGGCCTGGTAAAACGTGTGCCAAAATGTCAGCTTTCCAACGGTGTAGTCGTTTTGGTTTTTAAAAATAGTTTTAGTTAAGGAAATGGTGTTTAACTGCATAAAAACGTGTGTTTTCTGTTAAAATTGAGGGTTTTCCAAAAGTCTCGAGGATGAATGCAACTCATCGCAGTCGGAAATGAGTTGTAGAACACGTACGACACCCTGTATCACTAAAAAAGACCTAATGTTTGAAAATTGGGAAAGCTACGGAGGAGGCATTGTCTTGGTCAGGGGCAGGATATGCAATGACCCGCAAGACCCCCAGGTCTTGAAGGAGGGGTTGCTTTGTGCGCCGTGTATTATCAACCCCAATCTGATTTCGCCGTGGCATTGGGTGTTGCAATGTTGATAATTTGTTGTTTCCGACCAAATTCAGTTGGAAAGCTGAAAGCACGTTTTACCAGGCCTGCACAGTTCTGCGTCAAGCATTCATGGGGTTTCTAGGCTAGATGAAAAACAGGCGATTTTAAGATTTTGACAAAATTGCCATTTCGCGTAGCAATCGCACATCTTCAATGCAGTTTTAAAAAGGTTTCCGACATCAAATAGATTTCAATGATATTTCAAATAGATATTTCAAGATTTTGACAAAACTGTCATTTCGCGCAGCAATCGCAGAACTTAAATTTAAATTTGAAAATAAAAATTTGAGCTATCTCCAAAATTGAGGGAGTTATGACAGTTTTAATGACTTAAGATCGAAAATACGAAAAAAAATCTTGAATCGCGCGCGAATAGCGCCTCTGGCGAAAAATTGCTAGGAGGCATTTTTGGTTGGAAATGAGTTGTAGAACACGTAGGAGTCGGATTGTGCGTAACTCCTGGGACACCCTGTATAAATAGAGATATATTGGTTTGCACGACCGTAAGAATGCGAATGATGACATTTCTGTTTTTATTATAATATAATAAAGATAGATATAATAATAATAGAGATATATTATATCTCTGTTATTTAACGTACATCGTTTAATTAAGAGAGAGACCTGTTGGGGTACTATACCCCGAAGTGACGGAATATTCAAACTTAAAGTCATGCGGTCAGCTAGCAGTATAAATAGAGTAAATAAAGTACGAAAGCGTATTATTGTATTAGGTTGTTAGGTAGGTAACTCGTTCGTTCATATCATCTATACAATACAGCTAATAAAATTATAATGCAGTGTTTGGCGTACAGGTAGCTTTTTTTGTCAGTTTCACAGCCCAAGTAAGATCTGGGGGAACACTTTCCCTTTCATTTTTTAACCAAAGATGATTAGATAACTGGATCACACGAAAGCCTCTTCTGATGAAAACCCTTTCATTAATGCATTAATGAAATCCCTTCTGATTGAAATCCCTCCTTAAATGCCCATTCCCATGAAAATCTCTTCCTAAATCATTTCGTCCATACAATGGACGGAAAGTAAAAAGTAGGGGTCATTACTAAATAAAATGGTAGTCCGAAAAAAAAAGAAAAAAATATAAAACTGAGATGATACATCGTCCCCACACCCCTGCATTTTGGCGGAGAAAACGGTACTAATTTTTCCTAACGATGTGGGTTGCTTGTCCATTGCACGATTTGATGGAAATTGACTGGCCGGGAGGACTGTGATGCAATTAAAAATACTGATGACGTCCGCGACGGCAACAGCAGTCGAACGAAGAGAACCAATCTGGGATGGTTGTTTTCTCTTACTTACTGATTGAAAAACATTGCCGGTAAGGATTTTCAATCAGTCCGGACTCTTATCGTGCTGCCTTGAAATCAAATAGATTCTATAGGTAGATCATCACTCCCTTATTCATTACAATTGCTTCAAAAACCTAATCCTTATGTTGAATCGAATATTTTATGAACACAAATATGGCAATAGAAACAGCTAGAAACCATAACATTACAAAGGAAAAACAATACGGATCAATATATCTTGCTTTCAAATGTTTCCTAGTTGAGGGTCCCATCGAAACAAATATATGCAGATGTACAACTCACGGGGAGAAAACATTCGGAATATAAAAGTATAGTTCAAGGAGAAGCAATGCCAACGTCCCTCCCGACCTCGACGAAAGGTTGTTTGTTTGCCTTCCCACCATCTCACAGTTCGAGGTCTTCTATCTAGGAGGAGAACCCCCCACAAAACACATTCCTTACATCAGGAGAGCATTTTAGTGGTCGCAATACGCAAATTAGAACAGCTCAAAACAACCCTCTTTGTTATGTAGATCTATACTAGTAGTCATAACATGCCGTCGATGGTGATATTTTTATTGGATAGAGACAAAAAATTGCCAAAAAAGTCACCTTTCGAAAGAGAAAAATGCTTGTCTACCTATACGTACCTCGGAAGTAATAGTAGATGATGCCTCGTGCAGGAGGTAATAGTAAGTCTTTCCGAGATAGGTACACTTGGAAGAACGTGCAAGCATAGTAAAAACCAAACAGAATTTGAGCTACCTCAAAAGACGAGACGATTTGGGGTGCAGGGAATGCATAATGAGAACAACTAACGGTATTATTATGTAGGTAGAGGTTGGTATGAGGTGTTCTACAACCCTGAGACCTTCCGCAGTCACCTTGGGAATCGCCCTGGATTGACGTGACCGTCTTCGTTCCACTTTTCATTCTATCCTCTTCGTGGTGTCTTCCTCGGAACACATAGATACACATTCACTATCCTACCGAGAGAGTGAGCTCTCCGATGTTTGAACGAGATATTTTTTCAGGTCAAAACGCCGCACCTTCTGCACGGCCGGGCTTCGTTGGAGATAAACTCATTTCACAACGTCCTACGAGTGCGTCATTGAATCAAAAGTTAAATATAGGGTATCAAAACCTAAAGAAAACACTGCAAATTCTTTCACTGGGGTTTATTATTCAGTTGGCTTCCGTTCATGATTTGAATTTGTACTAAGCTTCGGAGTGTGCGTGTTTCACAGGTGATAGAGCGATTATTGAATTTTAGGAGGCACCCAAATATGATCAAATGATCAATCCAAATAGGTATTTTGGTTGAGAACAGATTTACGTGCTCCATGCATATCTCCTGAAATTCAATAATCGCTCTATCACCTGTGAAACACGCACACTCCAAAGCTTAGTAGAAATTCAAATCATGAATGCAAGGAATAAAATTGAATAATAAACCCCAGTGAAAGAATTTGCAGCGTTTCATGCATATCAGAATGCTTCAACCCGTGTATGGACGACAAATCCTTCTAGGAGTTCACTCCAGCATCCACATTCACTACATCACTAGGTCACCGCGATCAAAACAAAAACAATAATAACCAAAAAACGCAAATGTTGGAACCATAAATCGGGCCATACATCGGGAATGGTTTGAGCTACGGACCTGGGGAGGGGCCCATTCGATCCCTCATGGAAAGTTCTTCAAAAAGGGTTTTTAGGGATTGTACAAAACTTTGACAACCCTTAAAGGGAACTGTAAATTAAGTGAGAGAGCTGGCTCAAGAATCGATGCGTTGTCGACCCAACATGGATTTTTCCTGAAAATTTCAGATTTTTTGCTCCAGCCGTTGGGGGGAAATCGTGAGTACGACGGACGGACGGAAAAATGTTTATTTTGCAGATTTGGGGTCTACACCCTTGAAACGTAAACCATGAAACTTTCAGGGGGGGTTAGAAATTTTTTTTCAAGAGCGATTACAATGGTTTATGATTGAATAATAAACCAAAAGGACATCCGAATTGGTGAACGAGACTTAAATCTAGCTGGTTCAGAGTTCCATTAATTTTTATCATTGTATTGCAGGAAGATAGTACCACAGAAGAATAACTGGATTCATCATCAGGTGGTTTTACGATTCCTTAAATCCAATTCTCATCGTTGTACCTCAATTTACCTCACAGATGTTCCAAATAATTTATTTACAATTTTGGTCAAAATTCATAGATATTATTATTTTGTGAAATACAAGTGCAATACGTTCAGGATACAGGAGCTCTAGGGAGATCTAATGTTATTCTTGAAAGTGTGTACAGTAATAGTGATCCGGGGATTTGAATTATTTAGTCGCTCAAGTACATCACGATAAAACTCAATTTTCGGACACATTGAGTTTAAATCATAGGTATCAAATCAAATATTTTTATTGTATAAAATCCAACAAGGGATTGTTACAAAAGAGTTTAAATCATAGGTAATTAATAGTAAACTTAGTGCGAAATCGATTGATATAGTCGGTTTGCCGAAATACTCCATAGTATTGCTTCTATAGACAGTTTAATCAGCATACCACAACTCACATCATTGAGAATCAAGACACGTTTTTGCACTCCCCTGAAAATTTGGCAAAATTGACTTATATTGTACTTGAGCGACTTGATTGTATTTGTGTCTTACGTATGACAGCATAAGCTAGTAAAGTCAATAATTGACTAATTATTAGTTCTTACCACAAAAGCTTAAAAGGGAGAAATGAGAATTATTCCCGTGGACCTGGTTAGTTTTGTTCAGACTACAAGTAACTTGTCTCCTATTGCCTGGTACTTGACCGCTCAACTATACCAGGTTCAGGTCGATCTTATCAACTAGCTATTGTCAATTTGGAACAACATCTAAACATGAATAATTGTATTTCAATTGACGACGTAAACACTTTGTTTAGAAACAAAGAACTTTGTTGCGATTGAGAGAGTACTGATATAAAGTCTTATTCCAAGATCTTAAGGTTTCTCCTTCTGGTTTTCGTTTTTTTTTAGTTCTTGCAACTCATAAAAAAATCAATCGATAAGTAATCGATATTGAAACTAAAACTGTAATTTTTTCATAATTTAAATACACTTGTAATGCAAGTGTATTTAAACACAAGCATGTATGCCGCGTTTGACTGATTATGCGATTTAGCTTACATTCATTGGTTAGTCGGTGACCAGAATCGGAAGGACTATGTTTGTGTTTTGAGTAAATCATTGATGAGAGCTTGTTTAATATTTTCAATCTTCGAAACGGAAGGCTTGTGTTCGACTTTGCTTAATTATTTAGAACGATTAGTTTTTATGTAGAATCAGCCCGAATGAATATAACCGATTTTAAACATAATTAAAAAATTGAATGTGTTGGGTATAGTAGGGATGGATAATAGTAACCCTCCGAATAGGATAAACAATATTTTTAGCAGTGTTCCGTCATTAAGAATTTGTAGAGATGACATTACTTAGGGAATAAAGAAAGGTCCTTCACCATGGTTAATTTGTAAAAGTTGTTGATTATTGACATTTTATGTCTTAACTTTGAACTCGAAAATGTAACGCGGACAGCGTCACTAAAATATTTCTGATGGTTTTCACTTACAACCGATTCGTTGCTACGGATCATTATCTTCGACATTTCGACATCGTACAAAACTCGTTCACCACTCATTTGAAAGCTGTTGATTTACTTAATATTGTTAATTTAACCCCTGGACATTCGGAACCTCAGTGACCACACGATGGAACCATATTGTTTACTAACTGTGACAGTCCGGTGAGTGGGATGATTATGTCTTTACAGTTCACCATTCGTTGCTTCGGAACTTCATTGACCAAACGATGGAACCATTACATCGCAACCATCAACCAGCACAATCTAACGTAGTTATCATTGGTGCTACAAAACGGCACTCGTTGGAACTAGTGCGCGAATATCGTTTACGCAAAAAGCTGCTTATGAATACTACATTATCCACAAATGAAATTGAAATTGGCGAGTTACGTGATACATTTATCGAGACGCCTCATTCTCTCTCCGACGTTGAATTTGATAAGCGTTTTACATCAAAACTGGCCTCCAATTGGAAGTACGTGGTGTGTGTGCGGGAGGGGGTGCAAACACATAAAATTTCCCTCGTGGTTGCGTACTTGTACGAAAGCTGTTTTTTTGACATTTTTTTATCTTTAGTTTGCTACATAAACTCGAAAATGTAACGCGGACAGCCTCACGAATTTTACCTATACAGCCCATTTTCATTCAATCGTACCTACCACGCGTTCTGACGAATGAGGAGGAGGATCGTACGAATAAATCACAAGGTACATGTTAATATTCTCAATACACGAATTTTCTCAAGAGCTCATTCGAAATTTGCATCACTCAGCATCTACACTCGCTCTGCAGGTTGAGCTGGCATCAGCGTAAAGAACTCCAGACTACGCAGTACAGTATCCGGTTCATATCGATATGAGAATCATCTGACTCCGCGAAATGACCATCTCAACCGAGTTCATAGGGTGACACGGTACACCTTCGTCCGTCTTTCATGGGAGTCGTCTTCCGTCTCAAGCCCCGTTTTCTCTCACGGATAAGAAAGCCACAACCTTCTCACAGAGTTGCAGTTGCTCAGGAAGAACTGTGGCTTCCACAGTCCCCCACATCCAAGCTAAACAGAAGCATCTACAACTTGCAACCTAACGGACTAAACTGATCCCACACCTATGTACCTCACACACTGCTCAACACATTTATCTCAATGATGTTACCGCTTTTGCAGAAGATTGATCACACGCTCTGAAATTCACCATTCAGAAATTCATTTCAGTAAATTTTCGACAAAAATTAACTTCGGAAAAGTGTGCACCGCATTAAACTGGAAAAAGTGCACCAATTAAATTACAATTTTCTTGACAAAAAAAAATTATTAAAAAAACTACAAAATGAATAAATCAGGGACCAACTATTGGAAACCCATCAAGTTTGTACTAACTATCCCTTGTGCCAGAAACATGATTGAGGGAAAAATGGGTTGGGCAATTTGGAGGCCACTAAAGTTTATTTAAATATTGGCTTGGAATGGCCATCAAGTTTGTACTAAGTTTGTACAGAATAACATAAGTAAAAAAAGCCGATTGAGGGAAATTCAATTTTACCGGTTTTCATGATTTGAATTTCTACTATGCTTTGGAGTTGGTGGGTGCGTGTTTCAAGGAATGAGTATGAAACCCAAAATATTAGTTATCAAAACTTATTTTAATCAATCCGCAAAGGGAAACGGACTCCTTTTTACTTACATGAACCGAAAAAATGGAGCCAGAAATGTTAATTCCCAAGAACACATCCCGATCAAATACTATTTTTCAAAAATCTTGGCGGTTTTTCTCAGCAACCTTATTCGATTTATCTCCATTTTCTTTCGTTTAGGTCAGGTTAGAAGGTAGAATTTTCTTTGTTGGCGATTCACATCAGTTTCATTAAAACTGGAAGATGAACGGCGATTGAAAACTATTGCTGTACTACAACACTATTATTGTGTTGTAGTGAGTGTATTATTTGGAAAAAATATGTTGGTAGTCGAAATGTGAGAAAACTAACAGCTAAAAATAGGATATACGTTGATACAACTGAGGCTGAGGAAAATATAGACGGTATCGCTTCTCTAACGGGTGGGCACCCTACCCCTTCAAGATTTGCTTAGTTCTTACCAAATGTTGGGTTTTGCCGATTTTATGCACCAACGGTATACGAGAAAGTACAGGAATTCAAGTAGTAGATTTTTCATTCTGCAATTTCATGTTCGATGATAATCCGACAAAACTCCTCGAACAACGAAACGAAAACAAGCTCTTTGGTAACGGCAGTATAAGCTCGACAATTTCTTTTTATCGATAGAGGTGTAACAACATTGACGAGAATTTTCTGTAACACCCGCCAGATTGTCGCGCCCTAGAATAATGTAGGTAGATCTCAAATAACCGTGACCTCGGGGAAAGCCACGTCCCAGCGATAAGATTGTTCAGCGGACAAGAGACAAAAATTCCTTCCAGTCTTAATAGGAAATACTCGTTTTTGTTGACATGGATGACCATACGCAGCACAACCTATTTCGGTTCGTTTTAGTTATTTTCTCGACTTCAAACGATTCATTTAATAACTACCTTCTTTCACAATTTTCGCTCATTTCAGTAGCTTGAGATAACCGACGAAATATACAATGGAGTATGTGCTCAGATTGTAGTTCATTATACGGATTAATAGCTGAATGAAGATGAAGATTTCAGAAACCATACGATAATTTCTTTCGAAGACGAAGAGAAAAATACGTCTGCTGTGCTGGGATACTTTTGATTCTTCACTTCTCGTCAAATTCAAAGTTCAAATCATTTTTAAAATCTATAAATATTTGTAGCTTTGGCTAGTGCGCGATTCCAGGGGACATTGTAACAGTTTCCGGAATGTATACGTAATTTATCAAGCTTGTAGTATTCCAAATTTACCGTGCCAGGTTAATACCTCTATGAAACAATAAAAAAATTTTAAAAAAGTAAGACTTACAAGTTATATGCTTCAAGTTTCAGTAGGAAAGAACATGCTCTGATTGGTCCCGTCACATAATACAGCCTTACGCTTAGATACATTTTATGTTACGTACGTATGATTCACACAGCCCCACTCATTTTCAGGTATGTCGGGACAGATATCACATTTTTCCTAGAAGTTACCCAACTGGCCACCAAATGTAGTAAGCAGATGCTCAACAGCTCCCGTACTTGCCCTCCAAGGTGCTATGTACACATTTATACGACGGACACCATAGCAACAACAACCGTTTTCTGTTATTTTAATGGAATATGTGCATTTCATTTCATGATTTCAGATCAAGTTTTCATGATAGTGAAGATCAGACATTGTAATTTTCCCATCACCACAGGGCTTCATTTACAAATTTGGTACGATTCATGCAGCCCCATTCAACTTGGGAGGGGATTTTTGATCTTCCTAGGAGTATCACCTCCATTTAACTCCCAACAAGCGCATTACTTCCGATTTAAGCTGACATGGTAGACACCAAACAAAATGTACCTTTTCATCACTAGTAACTCATCGGCTCCTTCAGTCACTAGTTGTCTACCATCGTTTCACTGTCCCTCGTCTTCCACCACAGTGGATATCTAATAGGAAAACTCACTTGAACTACTCCTAGCACTATCATTGTCTCTGAAATACGGACGTGCCTAGGTGCCGGGGGGTTGTGTCATGTAAGAAGAAAAGATGCAGCTGCTTTAAAATTGCCAAGCATTAGCGATACCTAGCGATGATAAATTCTAACTACGTTACAACTGCTACCAAGTGTCAAATGTTGGCTTATCACAAACTAACAAGTTCCCACCAAATATCGTAATTAGGTGACTCCAGACACAAAGACCGAGATAATAATGATAAGGGCGTGTTAATCTCTGCAACCTAGTCGGATTAATTAGCCGGTGAGTAAAGCTGGTGCTTGACAATTTTAACCCAGCGGCAGATTCTCCTCAAAAAAGATTCGAGTTTTGTAGTAAACAATCAGTGTGAGCTGGAAGACATCTGATAACCCACATAATGGTGATGTGAGAAACTCCTACGAAATATCGTTGAATTCAGTGGGCTGGTTCCTGTGACATCAGTCGACCTCAGTTCCAGGGGTTCATCCGAGCCAACGCCGACGGCCTTGCGATTTCAAGACAAGCCCTGTTCGATGGCGAAAGCTTCTACCGCGGGGCATTCCAGGGTGAAGGTCGCTGCGAGACCTCCGGATATGATAATCCGCACGACTCCCTTAGCGGCCAAATCCTGAATCTGACTCACCGTAAGTGTGATTAGATAATTGATTACGAACCGTTCGTTGCAGCCGGTGATTCATCTTTATGTTCGTGAAACGGTGAATTTAATCGCCTGGCATCGAATATTATTCAAAGGTAATAGAAATATCCGTTTTCTTTGGCATTTCTCTCACTAAACCTGATAAAATACAAAATATTAAATGTAAAACACCACGTTCCGTAATACTAGACGTTCTTTCCTTCACCGTTCTTTCATTAACCTAACGGCTAACAGTTTAAAATGTAGTTCAGCCTCAAGTTCTACTTTACGGAGAGTGCAGTTTTCATTCCATCAAAAACACTTATCACGAGGTTCAGCAGTCACTTAATTAGTCTTAATGACTAATAAAAATAAATATTGGGTGAAAAAAAAGGGATATACCTTATAAAAAATTGATAAACCATTATGATACTCAGAAATTATAATCATCGTAGGTACTTGTCAAGCCGGTTTTGTCATTGTTAGGTTTATGTCAATGAAGCTAATGAGAGCGCGTTGCAAGGATCCCTTCAACTTCATCCGTGTTCCTCCCCAAGGACCCACATAGAACAAGTACATTGTAAATCAGGAACATAACTCGAGGAAATAGTGTATCATTACGTTATAAGTCAGTTTTCATTAGGAAAATGTGGTTTCATAATATATTATATTTTAAATGGTATTGAATATTAACGGTAAAATATGTTTTTTTTTATTTGCTTGGGCACACTGATTCGGCGGCAACGAAATCATAGTAGACATATAACCCTCTCAGTTCCTAAAAATTTCATCGACATTGTTGTCATAGTCAGGCTAGTTGCAAAGAGTTTCGTACAGAAAAGTGCACAACGTAGAGTACAAGTGAAAATGCTGACTTGGGTGGAAATTTTCCTTCCTCACTACCGAATATAGGAAAGCAGAGTCCCTGATATAGTCATCATCATCTCTGATATACTTTCTTTCACGATCCACTGACTTTAGTTCGGTTGTAACACACCCCTCCTGGTCGCCTGCCACGTAGTAATTGTAGGCAAACATACATAGAATGTCCAAAACCGGCTAAACAGGAGCGGGGTTTTTCGTGGCCGCTATTGCGAGGAAATTCCACAACATGTAAATCCCATAAGGATTAGTGACAAGAATTGATGTTGTTAGCACAGATCGTGCTACAGCGAAAACTAGCTGTGGCAGCATTGGCCAACTCTGGTTCACATTCGATCAGTACAGATGGGAGGTCCCACAGCCCATCCTCCTTGAACATGATGTTGAGCTCTCGTGTGAAGACAAAGATTACGTCACTTTACCCAATGCATCATATAATTAATCTAATTTAATTTATTCCTACTTGGTATATATTTTTGTTATATTTAAAGTAATTTTCCAGTTACAACTAACGTTGTAGGTTTGAGTCTAAAAACAATGTGACCTCCCCCTCTTTCTTTCCAGGTAGATACAATAATTATACCTACTTTAAAAAAATTGTTGTTGCTGAGCTTGTTTCGCTCTTACATTAGTAAGGTCATATTTGTATCAATTGTTGAGTTTCGTTCATTTTTCATACACATACATCAAGATATTAGCGGTTTTAATCTGGTGTCTTATTTCGTCGTGCGGAGGATTACTTATATAATCCATATATGTAGACTGTTAGGCAAACTATATTTTTTGGAAGAGAAAGAGACGAAGTTTCATGATCCACTGATCCCAATTCGATTGAAACACTGTCCCTCATATCAGTTCACATGTTCGGCAGTTATAGTTATTATAACTATAAACACGAGTAATATAGATTTACTCAGCTATCTACTTGTTTATATTTCATTGGTCCTGGTCTTCGTGCCGTATTGTGTTCTTTGATCGACTGATAACATTATCTCGAGGGTAAATATGCATGTTAATCGCTCTTCATACATTCTACGACTAGCGCTACTTTACTGTCTGCATGATGCACATCAGCTGTTTGTCCAAGGATCGTTTATTCATCTTCCTTAAGCTCTTCAGTGCTATGGAATGATAATGTAATTGACCAGAAAACATTGCATAAAGACCCACACTGAAAAATAATCTTCTTTCCAAAACAGTTACAACTAATTACTCCTGTAGCGCTCTTTCCAATTCAGTATTATCAAATTTGAATTTTCTTCAATAATTAAGGGGGTCTTGGCCATTTAATGAATAAAGGTGGAATTCACGACAAAAAAATTGTCATGGTGAAAAAAACAAAAAAAAAAAAAAAAAAAAAAAAAAAAAAACAGTGATTTTAAGCGAAGCAAAAATTGGTTATAGGACAAACCGACTGTATAATCGATCCCTGGTCTCTGGGAAGTACCAAAAGTTAACACCTTGTAGAAACTTTCCATCATGATTCCTTAATCTTGTCACAATTACCCACACCGAGTAACGACTTTTTCTGCGTGATTTCAAAGTAGTTTAAAGAGTGCTCTTCCTATGACTTGTTGATTGAAGTACTTGATTTGTGCTTTTCAGATGGACCTTTCTACTTGGTTTTTTCTTCGGAGAAAGCTAACGGTAGACAGCTCGTCACAACCTGCTGATGGTTTTTATTCGTGATTCCCTCATTTCAATAAAAGCGGCTTTCTAAATTGTCTACCGATGAAGAAAGTAATGGAAAATCAACGAGTCCCACTTGTATGTGATAAAAGAAGAAAATTAAATACCACCAATGGAAATGTAATTCTATGCCTAATGTGATCTTTGGGGGTTAGTATATTATTTTGATGGGAGTTTCTGATTTTCCGAATTACCTTCAAGATACCATATCGAGTGATAGTATCGATTCCCATCGGAAAGATTCGTTGCAAATATAGTTTCATAAGTCATTTCAAACCACTTGCCTGCAGTGAGTATTAAAGCAACTCGTTCCATAAGTTAACACAGTTTACACGGCAATTGCTTCGGACACAAACGAGCTCCCTGAATTATTCATGGAATCATTGAACTAGATATTTTCTTCAGAATGTAATACCTATATGAACCTTGTTCTTTCCATTATCTTACACTAGAGTAAAATTATAACAGAAATTAGGAACATTTTCCTTTTAGCTACCAAGCTTGGGCTTTGTGTTATGGTAACAAATAATTTCTGAGCATGTATTTTTAACGTTTTTCCTAATGGCGTCCTCCTGATTCAAGCGAATTCTGCATATTATGATACGCGTATTGCAGAGGTAAATAGGTAAATATTTAAAGGGGAAGGATGATTCTGCTTGGTTTCCTTATGCTGTCCAGTAAACCACTAGCTATAATATGAAACATCTCCATAACATATTACATCATAACGGTCAGGTTCCATTTCCGACCACTTTCCCCGAGCGCAGTTGTGGTTTAGGCGGTACTTCTGAGCTATTATACGAGTATGTTGTGGTCGTCACTCATTCAGGAGTACTACCGGCGAATATCCTCGCTGTGGTCTTGAAAACTCGAAGCATAATTTTAGGATGGTAACGGATTTCCGCTTTTTGACCGGTCAATTCGTGAGATCCATTGAAACAGAAATGAACCTCATAACTTAAATCTGTCACGATCGGAACGGCACAGAACGACGAGAAAGCCTGAAAACCTCACGTTCCTGACTTCCGTAACCTGCACCCCGCTGGTCCTCCGCTTTCGCACACGGTCAATATCACAGAAACGCTGTTTATTCCTGGGAGTTAGAAAGAATGCGCACAAACATCAAACTGTGAGACACTTACATTTATCAGCAAATTCTGAAATGCAAACTGTAAGAGAGTATGCCATCTCAATTTGGGGTTCTTGTTCTCGCTCTCAGTTTAATCGTCTAGAACAAAATCAAAATACATTTTTGCAAAGGTATATCGTTCATGCTCCTCCCTTTGTGCGAAATAGCACCATATACCGCGATTTTGATCTCGATTCTCCCAATGACTGCCTTGTCCACCACACTACCAACTTCATTGAAAGGAGCACAAATCACTCCAACGCCCTTGTGAATGAAGGATTTACTCCACCATCTAACCGACGACTTCAGCTTTCAAGGCATATTTCAGATATTCTTCCTGCACCATGATGCGCAGTACCTACATCTTATCAACCTAATCACTTACTCTGTTTTCACTTTATCCTAGCTTATCACTTACTTTGTTTCCACTAAAAACTACTGCTGCGAAATCATACAGGAATTCACGTGCGCACATGCGCATTTCCTATTAATGAGAGTATCGCGTTGATATGTTTATAATATCATCAGATCGTTTTCCCCCGACCACTCCGCAAACTTGAGCGCGATCAAACCAACAGAACCTATCGAGAAGACTCTTCTTCATCAAGAGTCATTTTACGCTTGCGCTTGCGCAGAGAGATGTATTAATTTCTAAGCAATGGAACTCAGTGGTGTCAATCTACAGCTTAACCCTCAAACTCAACCGCATTCCATGAAAATGTCTTCTAAATCACACTAAAAGTTGGAATTTAGGCTTGAATGAGGATCTGCGGACACAACGACGGACAAACTGAGACACCCACACCGACACACAGAAATAAACACACAGGTAGACAGACAGGCACAGACTAGAAACGAAAATTGTTCAGAATGATCTACAACGCAAAATGCAGGTGACAATTTGTGATTTTGCAGGAAAGAAAATGTTTTCTCCCGAAAGTGAAAACAAAGTTTCCGCTAGCTTTATTAAGATTCCGAAGGAAACATATAGTGTGACACCAAGCACCAGAATAAATATGTTTCAGTACTTGTCCTTATATTCTTGACAAAGCTCGGAAATACTGGGTGGAGTTTCCTATCGCTTTTCAGAGATCTCGTTTCACCTGTTTCCAGGCAGTTGCGGCCAGCTCTCAGATGCCGGCTCTCAGGGCGCCTTCTCTTCCGCTGTTTCCCTCGAAGGGTCTCACGGGCGACCTTCACCTTGCCAGCTTTCACCGGCAAGAGGTTAGCGCTTCCGGACACCACACTAATAACTGCCATTCTGTACAGCTGGCAATATAAGAACAATAAATACGCTGGTGAACATTAATTCCAGTCACGCGATATAAGCAGGTGTACCGGTTTAGGATTTACCTTTTTTACTTCACGAATGCTCAAAAACTCATTTTTGGCTATATTCCCACTTGAACTTTTTCGCGAAATTAATTTCTTAGGGTGTAATTTTGAAAAGTAGAGAGTGTTGGTGGCCTTACATCACTTAAACGACCCTGAACCCCTGAGTATACAAACTTCTGTGAACTAGCAATGTTGGAAAGAGGTTAAAATTTCCCGTCTCCCAACAAAGGAGATTATAAAAAATAGTTCTTTCAAGGATGGAAAACAATCTCAACAACCAAATTTTGAAAGGATCAGGATCTACCCACTTTTTTCACATGCTTGTAGGTCCAACTGCTTCTATCTGAATATTTCCCTACAATAATCTTATTAGCAATATTGGATCAAAATCTGCCGCGATAGTAGTAGAATCAAATTAAAAAAACTCATTCCTGTCCATATTGTTGGGTGTCCGTTATACAATTTTATCGTTCATCTATATGTTCGAACTACTGAATGTAGCAATAATAAAATTCGTCAATCAACATTCTTCCGTCCTCAGATAGCACACTTCCATACTTTGCTAGCGATGACTATTCTTCTGCGTTCAGTAAATCATTCATTTCTTTGTCGCACTCGAAACTGGAAACGGATACTAAATTCACAGAGCACGAAGGAGAGAATGAACGTCATCCTCAGGAAAGCTCTTGGTACACGTGCGGTCAAGTGGTACCAAAGAACTTCTACTAACACCCAAGTCAGTGTCCAAAGAGCTGCTGCCTCAATATGTCACGAGGTTATATCCTGCAGTTCAACAGTAAGTATCTAGTCAATTTATTTTGGTTTATTCAATAATAAACCATTGTAATCGATCTTGAACAAAAATTCTAACCCCCCCGAAAATTTCACGGTTCACGTTTCAAAGGGTGTAGGATCCAAATCTGCAATACAAATTTTACCGTCCGTCCGCCGTACGCACGATTTCTCCTAAACGGCTGGAGTAAAAAATCTAAAATTTTCAGGAAAAATCCATGTTGGTCCGACAAGGCCCCAATTCTTTAGCCAGCGCTCTCACTTAATTTGAAGTGCCCTTTAAGGGTTGTCAAAGTTTTGTAAAATCCCTGAAAACCTCAAAAAAAAGTCAAGCTTTCCAAGAGGATCCGGAAGAGCCCCTCCCCAGGTCCGTAGCTCAAACCATTCCCGAGGTTTGAACCGATTTATGGTGCCAACATTTGCATCCACATTTACTACATCACTAGGTTACTGCAATCAAAACAAAAAAAAAAAAAAAAAAAAAAAAAAAAAAACAGCGTTTTTTTTTTTTTGTTTTAACGCAGTAACCTAGTGGTGTAGTGAATGTGGATACTTGAGTGAACTCCTAAAAGGCATTGTATCCGACACACGGGTTGAAGCATTCTGATATCCATGCTCCGTTTCACGAAATATGAAATTTTCAAATAGAATACTTTTCCATTGTAATCGCTTTCGAGAAAAACGGTGCAAATTCTTTCACTGGGGTTTATTGTTCAATGGTTCATGATTTGAATTTCTACTAAGCTTTGGAGTGTGCGTTTTTCACAGGTGATAGAGCGATTATTGAATTTCAGGAGATATGCATAGAGCAGGTAAATCTGTTCTCAACCAAAATACCTATTTGGATTGATCAGTTGATCATATTTGTGTGCCTTCTGAAATTTAATAATTGCTCAAATCATGAATCATTGAATAATAAACCCCTGTGAAAGAATTTGCAGCGTTTTTATTTAGCTACTTAAAGATGAAAGTTTTCTTGGAAATTATCCGCAACTAATCAATAAGTGGGTGGTAGATAAGACCTCTATGAAACTTTTATCGTTTTACAGGTAAAGCACGGTTATCAAGGTGTCAGAGAGACCGTTGTCACCGAAGGATTCAACGTGAAAAAATAATTTAAACGATTTAAACATTAAAATGTCGTATCTCTATCAATTAGCAATGTAAAAGCAAAATTGATTATACCGTAAGGAAGACACGTTTTTCTGCCAGCTTTTAGGATGTCAGTAAGGGAAAATCGGATAGAACCCTTCAGAATTACAAGAGTTTATGGCGCATTTAATGTTTAAATGTTCATTACTACAGTGATTAAATACCATCACCATGGCAATAAGCTACGGTTCTTATCTAAAAATTACCTTCTCTCACTTGATTGTCCGTCCGTGATCTACATAGCTTTGCAACACTACGGATACTGTGATCCATTTTGCTCAATATAAGTGGGATTTGTACTAAACTGTTTAGGGCATGTCTGCATCAATCAATGAATTTTTACATCTCTACATACGATCAGTTATTACAGTGAGAATATTTGTCGGCACTAAAGTGGACATTAAAGTAGTTCAATCGGAAACTGTGACTCATCTTGAATATATTGTGAAAATCCCATTGTATACTTCAGTCATAATTGGTTGCCATCGGATCATTATCGGTTCATATTCATTTGAATGATTGGCTTTTAATATTAATTATACGAATGAATAACAACAACTTCATGTACCATCCGAATTTATGTTCGAATCCCCTCTCCACTACTCACCGTTTACTCAGCTTTCTAAACATCGTAGCCAAATATCGGTCCTTACAACTACCGCGGCTCATTGTTTAAATACCGCCTATTACCATACTAACAATCTCATCTCCCAAAAGCTTCCTGCTCCCGGTTCCCATCGGTTCAGTTCTTCCGACATTTCTTTTTTATGGAGGTGCGAAACTTTCACACCACCTCCTCCCTTCCAAGGTTCCCTGCAATTAAGTAATCGTTGCTAATAGTTACTAATGGAGCTGCTACAAATGGAAACGGCTCTTAAACTTCAATGCACTCATTAGAAGGAGTAAATGTTCGAATCCACCCAATATGAAGGAGAATTATAGCCTCATTTTCATTTCAGCAGCAAATTTCAATTACTGTTCAAGAAAAATTTAGTTTGTAAACTGAGCAGTCTGAAAAAATTATGTTAAATTGAAGATGAAACACTATTTTTCATCGACTTCAAAATAGAGGGAGGTACTCACTTTCACTTGTATGATTTTGGTCTATTATTTTCAATAATGATTACACACTGATCAGCTGAAGGACTTGTGGACAAATCTTTCCCTAACCGATCTACAGAGGAAGTATAAATGGGGCTGTTTTTATGGCAATTAGATAAGTGATCAGTTATTTGCTTAGAAGGGTATAAATGAATAACAAACCCTTGTGTAATAATTTGCAGCATTTTATTAGGTATGCATGTTTGTCCACACCTAAAGCCCTTAAATTCTCAACTTCAACTATTCTTAGTTTCATAAAATGGAATGTTAACCCCATAATTGAAGAATGCAACAGTTCAAATACAAATTTGAATTGAATGTCTCGAGGAAAAAAATGAGTTCTTTCGAAAAACTCTATACTTAACGGGAATGATCAGGTTTGTGGGCAACTGTTGGAATTATGGATAAAGTTTATGAATTTTCGTTACCAAAATTCTGTATAAAATTACTTGGCTAATTGTTTCCAATACTTTGGAAATCTCCACCGGTAGAATTAGTTTCGAAAATGATTAGTGGAATTTTACAGATTTGTGATTGATTTAAATGAAAAAATAAGTTAGAATAATCATCTCATTGGTAGGTACATTCATAAATTAAACTTTTATATAATTTTCTTTGACTGGTATGCAATTACACGACGATGTAGATCGAAAGACCTAATTTTAACGGAGATATTGTGAAGGTTGAAAGGTGACCTCACCAATTTTATCTTGCTCCCTCAATTCCAAAGTTATCATTCAGTATCTATATCTGACTCTAATTAAGCTTTCACATTTATTTTCGCTCCTTTCATTGTGTTCGTTCCCGATGATTCCATCTTATCAGTTGTCCTGGAACGAGGAGAGAGAACATCTCACAAGTAGTAACTGTGCTTCCAAGTGATATTGTGAGTCGGATTCGGGATGTAGTGTCGGGAGTTTATCTCAACTCCACTGAAATTAATGACGACCTATAAACCTAGAATGCCATTAGACATCTTCCACTACCCAAATCTCAATTAATTCCAGTTTTGAATAAAAAATAAAATCTAACGAGATTAAGGCGAACTTTTGATGCATCAGGGCAACATTTAAACTCGCCACTGCAATCATCACCGCACAGATGATATAAAGCCCTGCTTCCATTTAAATAACGACATAATAACTTTATTACAGCATTTCATGGACGGCAGTAGAATTTAGCTCACGAAATTGAGATGTGTTTTTATAAATCGCCTGTTTGATGTAATTCATTCTAATTATCATGAACAGCAACTAAAGGATGTGAATGACTTTGGGTCCTGACTAACTACTAACAATGCATTTCTACTTAGGACTTAAGCTCTTGGAATTGTTTCATTACAACGCGATTTGTGTAAATTTCCAGGGAGTGATAAACGGAAACATACACAGGTATCTGATTACGGCAAGAACAGCAATTTTTAGTTCTAACACTTTCGAGAGTTTTCACTACTTTCACAGAGGCAAGTTATGATTTACTTTAAGCAGACACAAATTTGTTCATTCCAATCTGCAAGTTACAACCCCATTTTTCGAAAGCTTTTGTTATCCATAATTTTAATAAAAATGTTTATGAATACTTTCATTGTAGTTTCATAGTCACAATTACATGAATTTACTTCTTCTTTTTTAAAATTTACTTCATTAGGTATTTTCATATAAGTTTTACAAAAGACGTTCCATATTTCCACCTTCTCCCATTAAGAATAACAAATAGCTTTGAGAAAAAAATAGTTTCATCTCCCGCAAGTATAAACAAAGCTTCTGCTACCTATGAATAAACTAGGAAGCAAAATGAAAAAAGAAATAAAATCTTATTGTAATATTTTCTTCAAGATCGGAGAATATTTGTTTGTCGCTATTTCTACGGAATAATGAGATTGTAATATTAGCTTGATTAATCCAATTTGCAAGTACCTTGTTAGCAGGTATGGTGACCTTAGTGGCGCGTATTGTTCGTCCGTGCGTTGCATGGGAGCCTCCATGGGGCCCGCGGGTCTTGAAACTCGGCTTCCGACCGCCCGAACGGCCGCCGGATCGCACGACGCCGTTACTGGCACCGCTGTCATCGCTCGCACCACCCGAGCCCCGTTCCGTCCCGATGATACGGGCCATTTGCCAAGTCCTCCGTCTTCATTTTTCACAACAACTGCAACAGGCAACGAAAATTTCAAATCAGAACTAGAACGCTAAAAACATAGTATTCTTAATTATAAAGGTTGAAATTACATTACGAAAAGTTTGGCAGATACTTCATAATTCTTGCTTTACATTCCTACTTCACTTCTTCTTTAATAGTGTTGCTATATTCGTAGCTTGATTGTTAACATTGCTGTTTCTATATATCATCTAGCCATGGAAAACGAGAATCGAACCAAGATTTTGCGAAAAAACGTACTAGTGCGTTTTGCGTAGTAAAGCATATTCTGCCACCTGTACATCTTGTGGGATTACAGTATTAAGAAACTGATATTTGAGGTAACAGTAGATATGTTAGCCTCCAATTTCAATTTTGTCTCCTAGTGCAATATTTTTTAATTAAAACTGGAGAAAATGACCATTAGAATGGGGTTTAAAAATATGCATTGCTCATTTTTTAACAAGAACTACCAAGAATAACTGATACGCAGGAAAATTACATAAAAATACAAAAATGGCGAAAAGAACTAGTGTTAATCGTTGTTTAGGACGCTAACCATGACATTTGGTTGATCGGTTTTGGTTGTTGATTTAACGCTTTTGATAGTAAGTTTATCTGAATTGGAGTTGGTGAGCCTGAACATGGGTGTTCAACAACTGAGATATCCGGTTTAATGAAGAAACATTGATTAAAAACCTTGGTGGAACCGGCCCTAAGAAAAAAAGTTAAACCCCATCAAAATCGAATTAAAAAAAAATATATATTATAAAAAAATTAAAAACTTCAAGGTTTGTAGGGGGCAAAGCCCCGAGTGTAAATAATGTACCATAGACCACACCGAATAAACGTAGCTAGTGATATATATTCGTACACATGATACAGTACATCAGTACATCAAATATATGTTCATGTTTGTTACTGATGATGATCTAACCGTCGAAATCGATTCAACAGTGTACTCATTATTTTCGTGGAAACATAGACAACGTTCTATTTTACTCCGTTTTTATTGAAATGGATTTCCACAACATAGGCGCGAGTGACTTAGTCCATATTTTAATTTTGGAGGTATTTTGGTACAGCTTGAATTTATACAGAAGTGTAGAGTAATGAAACTTCGCTTTGATTATAAATACAGCTATCAGTAATCCATGAATTGAAAATGGAAGTAACTGATGCTAAAAGTGCAGATAAGAGTGATGCAAATATAATAATAATTATCCTCGGGAGGGAGCAGTGATTAAGATGCTACCGTCCATCGTCAGAATACCTCTGGCTCGATGTTATCTTGTCGTTCACTTCCTATTTACCCTGTTCGGCTGTTTCAGTGAGGTTTTCACTAAAAAGGTTAGTAAAAAATGTGATTCTAAACACACAACAATCCTGGTTCGAAATGATTTTGAATTTTCTTCAGGGGATCACGATTATGGATATCACGGTCACAGTTACTCAGCGAAACTGAAGTCATTACAAATAGACAAAGGGGAGTTTGTAATAAAATACTTTTTGAATAGAAAAGTGACCAATTTACGTTAAAATATACTTAACAATGAAGAAAATGGAAAATGAAAATTGCATCAACTTCTTAAATTGGTTTTCACATTCAATGTTAATAACAATTCTTTTCAATGTCGCCAACGTTGGAAGTCGTAGGTTCAATTGTTACTTTGGAATGCGGTTCGAGATAACGAAACGAGACACAAAAATATCCTCCATCTCCATAGTAAAACTAGAGCGATAGTGAACGAATGACATGTTTGAAGAACGTTTTTTTAGCCTTAGAGAACATAACTTATTCACTTAGCAGATAACAATAGCGAGGAAAGCATGCAAAACTGTCAGAATTTTGATTCGTTGATTGAAAAAAAAAAAAAAAAAAAAAAAACAGCAGAGACAGGTGAGGAGTAGAGTTTTCTTCTAAACAAAACGTAATTTGATAGATCTTTGAAATTTATTATAGGGAGAATTTAAAAATTAATATTGATCGAAAAATTATTACGCAAGACCATTTATTAAGGAAAATGGGACAAACTTATTTATGGGCAAACACGCATAATATACTATACAGTATAATTGAAAAGTTCATAAATGAACCATGCAAATTGTTGAATAGCCATATTTCAGATGTTTTAAATTTTGATCTTCCAACAGAGGGACGATGGATAAGTCAATCGAAATACATGTGTTCCAACGAAACAAATTTATGGAAAAATGGAGGACTGATTCGCTGTACCATCGCTAGCCAATAGAACAGGGTTATTTGGAACTTTTCGAAGCAGTCTGCCAACCTTCAGATCTGTAGCGATCAAAATGTAAGTTGGCTCAACTCTCATCAGCCACGGTCAGTTGATAGCAATTGTACGAAATTCTAACAGGAATCAACAACCTAGAAGTTTAAATGTACCTTCTTTCTCGTGTAGATTGTAAAAATATCTTGATGTAAGAGATATATGGTTAAGCATTGAATGGAAGAAGTACAGTACCTCTCGTGAATAGCCGTCTCAGAGCATTCAACGGAACCTATAAGGGATGATGGACTAGTATAAAACAATTAACCTTAGGGTTTCGTTCACGATACAGACTCAATGTAATGGGATTTTGTGCCTTCTCTTTTAACGGGGATCTTTTATGCTTTCAAACTCTTGCACCACGAGATTCATCATTCCACAAGGTAGATAGAAGCGTACCTGCAGTAAAGGTAGATTGTAACTCCCGTAGAGAACAATCATCAAGAACTTCCATTTTTCAACCCATGACTTCTCATGCGAAATCATTGGTAATCAAATTTCTGAAATGTTTGTCACCTTTGCAGTACAATGAAGATGCAAATCAAGTGTGCGTACTAATATTTTACTGAGTTTCGATTCCAGGAATAACTGGTAATCTGGCCCACATTGAATGAGATGCAAATCTTCTTCACAAGTAAGGTACAAACTATGTTTTGTGCCTCGAAACTAAATGGAAACCTCTCTATCTTTACACTCTAAGAATGCACTTTAACTACTTGTTAAAAGTGATGAAGATGCCTTGTAATCGCTTACCCAACTATTTAGCCAAGAAGTTCGCTGGAGCTTGAGGTTTATTGGGTAAAAGAATGGCAGTGCTTGAGAGATAAGTATGCTATACCGCCGCTGGAATTCAATAATCTATGTGATTGGAAAGCGCGTATCGATGAAAGTTTGAAAATTATAGACGGCGTACTCAATGCACAATATGAAGAGAAAGCATTGTGTTCCCAGAATCATCCTCAATATTTAGCCCTTAGACTCGAAAATGATGTGGTTCCTTTAAGCCAGTTCAAAGATTTTCAGTTTTGTAAGTGGCTCTTCAAAGTTAGAGGAGATCTTCTGTCTTTAAAGTACAGGCCCTACGATTCCACCGACCAGATATGTGATTTGTGTAACTTTGGAGAAATCGAGAATTGTTTTCATTTCATTTGTAAGTGTAAAGCGTTTTGTATGGTTAGAAGATGGTATTTGGAGGAAATGGAATTGAACTGGAATGAATATTTAGCATCATTAAAAACTGGAAATGTGAATTTGATCAAATATTGTAAGATAGCATGGAGCCTGAGATACAAAACAATAATCGAGTATGGCTTTAATATATGTATATCACAATACAGTTAATTATTAATTGAGAAGTTAATTTAAATGAGAAGGACAATATGACTGTGATATTTGCCTTGTAGTTGAAATTGTTATTAAATTGTTATATTTCAAGTACCTAATTAAAAAGAGTCTGTGATACCTAGTTCTAAGTTAGTTTGGTTAATGTAGGATAAATTTAGTTAAGTAGTGAGTATTGGGAAAAATTATAATTGTTCTATGCATGTGACATTCGTTAATTTGTTATCAATTGTTATATTTTGGGAAGGTTATTATAATTGATTAAGAATAATGATGACTGTGTTAGCGGCTGTTTGGGAGATTCTAGCGGAAATCTTGTGTAATCTGTAAAATTAAATATCTACTTATGAAAGGCGAACTCATCGGACGGTCCACCTGGACCACGATTATTGCATGCAGTTGTACGCATTTCTGTAATTTTTCATCCATTTTGTAATAAAGCATGTTTTATCTATCTATCAATCTATCTATCTTCTACAAGATCAAACCCTTCCACCATTTTTGAAATCATACTTTCAGATTCCGAAAATCCTCAAATTAGTGGAGTAAAGTGGCGATTCACGGTCCGGTTTAAAATCAGCAACTTTTCTTAGGGGTAAATTTCTGGTATATTTTGCAAGCTACTTCTGCTCCTAGTTTTGAGAATTGTTCGCCCCAGTTTGCGCACTGCTTTTAACCGTTTGACGACTCTTTTGGCCCTTACGACCTTACAATAACACCAAAGAATCCAACATGCCTCATGATAATGATGGCTAAACTTCATTTCAGTGGATGCAAGAATTCGTAATCCATATTCCGTTAATCCAACCAACAATCAGTGAAAAGCAACAGCAGGCTATGTGGTGGAGTTAACTCCTCCTTGAACAATTTCATGAAAGGCCTTTCGGAGAATGAATAGGCTGTTCTATTTAAGGCAGCCTTCATTATGAAAGGGCGACTGCAGTAAGTGGATGCGCTCCGTCCTGGGATTCCTGAAGGAGAAAGTTCCCTTCGATTTCCGAGAAGAACGGTAACGCATGATAATACCAAAAGATGAATCAATGATACGAAGATGAAATCTTCATAACGAATTTCTGCATTTACCTATACAAAGATTACCGTTCGCCTAAAATATTGTAGAATTATGCTAAAAAATAGAATTGGAGATTTCAATAAACAAATTTTAAAAAACAAAATAAAATGCATCGCTCTCTGCTGGTTTTCTATCAAGCAGTTAGGTAGTTTAAAAAATATGGATCAAATTCAACATCCAACCACGCCTCAGGAGCCAACAACGGTATGCCAGCAAGAAATAACTCTTAGTGGATCTACAGTTAGAATCGCTCATGTGAAACCAAAAAACTTATTCGCTTAACACTCGTTCAACGGCTTTCAAAAAGCAAAATATAGAAGACGACGTCGTTTCGGCCTAGCTGGTGTCATTTGCAGAAAAATGAGAATATTGGGAGTGAAAGGTACGTTCCTCACTATTGCACCGATTTACAACCGCATTTCACCGCCATTTCGTTCTCGTTTCCCCCAGATTTCCATTACGACGTTTTTGTCCCTTTCCAAAAACTTTCTTCCATTCGCCTGCAAGATCGGGAGGTAGTCGCGATAGCTAAAACGATCCTCCGTCAACGCCCCGGATCACGTGGTCATCAAGGATCTGACGACAAATGACCTCCGCAACGGTCCAGCCTAATGAACTTTCATTCGTAGAAAGAGTAGGTCGATTTTATTTTACGGAATCCAGTGCCACCGCATTTCCCACGAAAAGCATCAGATTCTGATGTTCGTCAATAAGTGAAATCATTTCAATTTAAGTGAAATGATCGAAAGTGTTGTCACTTCTTCATCCCATTTTCCTTTTCTGTAATCACAGCCAGCCCACTTCCCTTGTCTACATTCATATTAGTTTCATCCCCACGACTATCAAATAGAGGAAAACGACATTCATGATGATTCATTGATTAAAGTAAGGTAAATTTTTTTCTACGAAAGTGAGTTTATACTTATGTGTCGTAAATAAAACTGCATGACATTACGTCAAATTTTCTGAAAGCTTTGTTATGAATAATGACAGTGAAAATCTGATCAAATAATCTGCAATCACCCGCCTGAACCCCCCCCCCCCTCGGATGCTAACTGCTTTGAGCCTGCGGCTGAAATTCAAAAACATGGAAGGTTTTTTTAGCCATGATATTTTCCGGTTTTCCTTTCGCTAATTTCTTATCATTCTGGTGGTTTCCATTTGCTATTTTCGTGTCAGATATTTCGGATTTACCTATGTGACGGATGTGCCCTAATATTATTGATCTTCGTGGTCTACTTACTGACTGAAATATAAAGTAAAAAAAAAAAAAGTAAAGTAAACAAGGAATTTCGTCTTGGATTTTCGTCCGACTACCCGGAGGTGTCGCGGACGTCGCCAGCCGTCCTCCAAAGAGGATCGCCCCTGCGTTGGGAGCGTTTTGGATTCACGTGATATAGCTTTTCCAAGTCAGATTCAGAAATTTCCAAACCAAGTTCAACATTTTACATTTCAATTTCAGACTTATCCATTTCAATTTCAGAATTTTCCATTTCAATTTAAGAATTTTCCATTTCAATTTCAGAATTTTCAATTTCAGAATGTGATCAATATCCGGCTGGGAGCGGTTTCTGAAATTGAAATGGAAAATTCTGAAATTGAAATGGAAAATTCTGAAATTGAAATGGAAAAGTCTGAAATTGAAATGGAAAAGTCTGAAATTGAAATGGAAAATTCTGAAATTGAAATGGAAAATTCTGAATCTTGGAAATGCTATATCGAGATCAGAGGTGAACTATCGATGTATCGATGTTTTGGCTCCGGAGATTTGGGGCATTTTAAATTGGGGAAAATTACCCGAAAACCCCCAAGTAGGTGACTCTCTTTTATATAGGTTTTGTCACGCTAAACACGACGGTGAAATCGGATTGGAGGTATCTCAATCCGTTCTAACTAGAGCAGTTTGAAGATAATAAAAACAAGGCGAAATTGGAAAAAAATTATGGGATTCTTCAGCTTTCAAAAATTTTCAAATTAAAATGAGGTACCACAAGTCAGGAAATAAAATGGTTTTTTGCGTAATTTTTCCTCATGCAGAACTAGTTTGAAAATTTGCTCATTTCGTCATGCTACATGACTGGAACTTTTTACCATCTTCTTCAGAGTTGAAATACCTTCAAAATGGAATATCATTTGTCACAAAATAAAACTGTTGATTTTGCATCAATTCCTCATAAAAACCGTGTGATGAGGATGCTGTTAACTGATAAGGACATCCATATCGATGTTTTCACCCGATATTGGACGACATATCGATGCCAACACTTAAACATTGACATCGATATCAATATCTGACACACTTTGAACTACGGAATTGAATATGATCAGGAAGCTCCAAAATGAATCAATAGAGTGAAAACCAGATTGGTTCAGGAACCTTTCTTTGGAATCAGTGCGAAGTTTCTCTGCGTTCGGTAGTGAGGTAGCAAAAAAAATGAATGCCTGGTCTCAGTGATTCGCTCGTTCGCTTTGGTTGCCGGGTAGAAAACGTGGCAAAAGCCGTCATCATCTTCATTTTCGCATTGAGTCATCTAGAGGCGGCCGGGTTCCTGCAGCATGAAAGGTTGAAGCTGAGTAGAAGTGAATGTCACGGAAGATAGCGGCGGACGGTCCACATCTCACAGTCCGTGAAAAAGGGGATATCACTTCTAGGTAGCTCATAGGCGATCAAGGAGCCTCACCTCAATACTACCAGGACGGGAGTTCCTTATCAATATCGGGGAAATCCACTTTCATTCGCTACATTCAGGACAAACATGTTCCTTGAAGTCTCGGAACTGTTTCTTGAAAGCCAAAACTATCACGAATCGCGACTTTTGAGAGAAGCAGACTATGTGTTCACATTAACAAAGATCAAAATACCAATACTGGATTTATCAGCTGTTTCTGATTCAGCGTTAAGAATCGATATCAAACGATATAAGGACAGGTAACATGAGTGCTGCAGAGAAAGTTTTTTGCTTGCCCCATGAGAACGATCAAAATGTACAGACATCCACATGGGGGGATGGATAGTCATGATTTTCAATGGTGGTTCTCGAAACATTATAACGGACAGTTTGCTGCACCGACGCGATTGAATTCACGTGCCAAAATTACAAAATATCCTACATCCAGTTAAACAACTATTTTAACCATCATTCAGTTAAACAACTCAATAAACGACATTAAGTTCAACTACTTGTTAGATTATACCCCTCGGATACCGACAGATGGTCATTTCTATCAGAATCATCGGTACAGTAAAATCAGGTGAAAAATGTTGAATATGCCATACCGCAATACATATGATCAGGCAAGCCAAATGATATTGTACTCATTGGTGCCTCAATACAAGACATGTTCGGTTCAAGAGATTGCTGTTCCTGTTTGGTGAAAAAGCTGCAGCAAATATATATATCAGAATTCACTTCTCAGGAGACATTATTTCGAGTGAAGAAACCGAATAAAGTAATTTATATGGAATTCGAAACGCGGTCTTTTAGAGGGTTCACGTTTCATTTCTTCTAGGAAGTTGTAAAATATTTACTTCAGTTTTTCGATGAGATCAGTTGAATTGGATCCGTGTCTATCTCCTGCCGTGTGTCACACATGATCTGCACTGCCTTTCTGACATAGTTATTTTTGGATGAAAGATTTCTCACATTGATATACTAAACCAAGAAGAAAGTCCTTAAACTTTGGCAATAATAGAATTATAAGATATAAGGACCAATTCGCTCTTTGGAATAACTAGCATGAAGAAAGTGATGCAAAAAACAACCTGTGGTTAACTCAGGTTGCATCCACTTACAATGCATGTTATTCTTTCCTCGACACTTTAGAACGAAGGGTAATGTGCCAATAGTTCACAATTTAAATTATCCATTATACATACGGAGCTGAAAAATCTCACAGAGAGTTTTCCTAAAATTGCAAGATGATGAATATCAGACAATGGGAATCGGGGTAATACGGCTTTGTTGAATCAGATACAACCAAGTAATCCGTGCACAAGAAAGTTGTTAATCCGTGATTTTCATTCTATCTTATATAGGGATTAGCACTAATGGAGCACTGATCATTACACTAGAAAACAAAAAAAGTGTTGTTAGTTGCCGAGAGATGAGGGTGGGTTTTGGGGTTTTTCAGTGGTATGAGTCATGATCTGAAACCCGTTTTTCGCCACCAGGTCTAGGTCTGAGATATAAAAACCTCATACACCTATTTTCTAGTTACATTTGAATGCTAAGAATATAACTTCAAAAATCCTAGGAAAATGTTCACTTTCAACCGCTCTTTCTGTTTTATGAGGAGCGAAATCCGAATTTGAAACCAAATTTCTGGTTTCTTCATTAATTTCATGGAAAAAAGCAAACAAGTCAACAAAAAAAAAAATCTGATTCCAAAATCGGATTTGGCAGAAAAATCCTGTAAGGATTGCTCTTCTTCAATCATAGAATCTCAAAAAAGTGTGGGATGTATTTGTTTCATACGCTAGTTCATTTGGTTGAGGAAAACAAAAGATTATTATACGAGGTAGGTTCAAAATGTTGATTAATGAAATTAATTAAAATATACTCAACATGTAAATCCATCATGATACTGATCAATGTAATTTTAACCAACTAGTCGGACCTAATGACCCATTTTTGCATATTGAATGAAAATGAGATCTTTAGGAGGGAGTGAACCCGCCTGTATGTACAGTTCGGTGTACTTAGCTCACTAACAATCCACACTTTTTTTGAGATTCGACAAGTGAAAGAGAGCAAGTCTTACAGGATTTTTCATGCTGAATTATACTTTGGAATCCGATTTTTTGTTCAGCCGTTGTTTTCTAAAAACTGTATTTACAAACTTTTTGTTTTGTTTTATTGTGTGTTCTTTGACAACTTGATCGCTGATTCCCGTGGAATGGGAGAAGATAGCTAAAAGGGTTTCAAATTCAGATCTGCGCCTCATAAAAGTGTTGGAAGATTGGTTTGAAGTGAAAAATTAATTGGAATTTTTGAAGTGCTACATTAGTTTTCCACATGCATACGTAAGTATAAAATAGGAGTATGAGCTATTTTTCAAAACTTGGACCTGATATCGAAAAAAAGGGGTTCAGATTTTGATTCGGTACACTGAAAAACAACAACGAACACCAACCTTTATCTCCTTGGCACCAAACAGCACCTTTTTCCGTAGTCTAGTGTTTTACAACCATTTCAAGAGCTATGAATGCGAATGAGAGTTCATTCGAGACAAACGTATTGATTTATACTATTGTAGGTCGTTCGATTGAGGAAATTACAGGAAACTCGGTCCTGATAGACAATTTTGTGATTAGGTATCATCAGGACAGATCCATATCGCACTTCACGTAACCGGGTCTATAAAAGAAAGCAGGAAGCTGACTCGAGTGTCGTTTCACGTCGACGTCTGCTACAGCAATCCGAACGAAAATTGACATGTGATCTGGCGGAAGTCAGATGGGTATTTTGCGGTTCCTTGCGACGGGTGGTTTTTCTCTCTCCGTTTCGGTTCACGAATCACTTAGAACCAGCAAAGATCTTCTACTTCTTCACCTGATCAAATACCACTATCACAATTATAACCACATTGGATGGGTGAATTTGCCACGCCCAACAGATTGTACAGTGCAATATGTCATACATAACATACGTTCGATCTTATTTCATTCAGTTAGACTCTGAACATGAGATAGAATCTTCCGGTAGCAGGTTCTTTGTACTTTCTCCACAAAAGTAGTCTTGCAATTTGAACCGAATCAAAAATTTGCCTAGATGTTGCAAATTGAATCTGCGAGAAATCCAACCAATCATTTTGATAAATTGTTATTACAGATAAAAATGAATAAATGTTATTCATATTTCTAATTCCACCTAAGAGGATGAACTGAAGAAATAAAAATCGACTATTTTCTAGTATATTCTCGTCGACCCAAAACTAGTGAGAGTTCGCCAAATAGGCAGGATTCACTTAGCCGGCTGCTAGCACCTTCCAAAATCAAAATAACTTGTTTTTCCTCTCTTGTTTGCTGTGTCTTGCTGAGCCTTTTGTTTGCTGAGACTTAACGACATGGTATCCCATGATGCTCTTCTAAGTGGATGTTGAAAAAAATTAATCGGGAAACATTCAGAAAACGGTGCTCATCCCGACACATAAAAAAAAGCAGAAACGATTATGACCTACGACTTAAATACGGCAACGTACGAAAAATTGTTAAAATAATAGAAGTACTTGAGGCTTATTACTATGGGCTTTAAGCCCATTTTTTGAGTCAATGAAAACCGAATCAAATCCGAAAAATTCAAAAATTGTTTCAAAAGGCAAATATTTTTAGAAAAACATTTTGTTCAGTTAAATTAGTAGTAGGCCCTATAGCTTCAGAACTAGGCATATTCTGTTACTCCATATTCCACGAATCACCATAGGTAGTACGTCGAAAAAGAGAGAGATTATGAAAACATTATTTAGAGGTATTGCGGGAGGTTTCAGCTGAATCGGAAGCCAATAAGTTGCAATAGTAAAACGTATATCAGTAAACGTAATAGTAAACGGTGATCAGTCCTAGTTGAGCTGGGGACCTTCAACTCTGTCAAGATCACGATGACACAAGACTCGCACCTTTGACGATTAGATGTCGGGCTCCGGAAGATTTCTCCCGGACACTGAGGACGTCTGGAGATGAATCACGCGCGGAAGGCAGACCTCTCTTCCGCCCATTCAGATTGTAGGTGAAGCCGTCCCGACTTGTTATACTTAAAACTGAATTAAATGAGAAGTCCTCATTCAATTACCTTCACTTGTGACCTATTCATAATATATTCAGCAAAAGAAATTCTTACTCAACTGTTCTAAATTCTAACTAAACTCTTGTGACGTACTTCGTTGATATGTAACAACGTCTCATCAAAACTACACGCCGAAAGTATCATCGATAGGAGGATGGATCCACGGAGGCCGTTCGAAATTGTAATTACAAGTAAGGAAGTGAATTATATTCTCGTTGTTCATATTCAACTTCTTTACCGAAAATCTTAGGCATTTCACAAATGCGTTGAATGGCATGAAGATATTTCCATTCACAAAATACGAATGCTAAACTTTAGAACAGTCTTGAACAAAATAAGGCAGACCATGCTTCAACCTGGCCCGACTCAATACAGGAAGAAAGAAAACGTTGCCAATTCTTATACATGGGTTTATTATTTTGTAAATAATGCGTGTGATTGCGAGGTTTGTTACTTTCAAGTTAGGGAATGGGGGGGGGGGGGGTTATGGAATGGTATAGTTGCCCCTTCCATTGAGCTGAATGCAGTTTACTGCTCCGCTACACTCAGAGGATTTCCCAGACGCTTGAAGTCGTCTGATTCACCTCACAAGGCGACGGATTCATGAATCGGGAAGTGCCAAAGTGCGAATATTTGCCATGGGTGAGTTAGTTTGGATATGGAACCTATCTCAGCCGATTTTGCAAACAATAGAACGCAGCATATGGTGTCGCGATTGTTAATTAAATATTTATCCATAATCGTACTTTGAATTAATTTCGGCATCCAAATTTTGTCTCACTGATCTCTCCCATCAAAACCGCAACTCATCAGGTGATGAAATTATAATTGTTGGTTTGATCATTTGAATAAAGATAGTAGTTCAAAAATGGAAATGTAGTAATTGGTATTTGTAGTAGTGAAATAGAGAGAATATAAGGAATACTAGAAAGGGATAGTGATATTATCATATTATGTTCAAGACAAAGTAGTAGCAGATGCAATGAAGAGTCACGCAATGAAAGTGACAGCGGATTTCAAGGTGAGGGAGCTGTTCTTTTGGAACCAACCTACGTTTCTATTTGCCTTATAGTCGGATTAATAATAGCTTTTATCACATGACCAATCTAGGAATTCTTGCCAAAAACAGTTGTCACTCGAACTCTTTCTCAATTTTCATGCAATGCGAGCGATTTGTCTGGGATAACCTAAATCATTATGACATGTGTATTAATTATATTATTCTTACGAGCGATTCATACTCCAAGGATCCATCTTTCATAGAAGCCTCTGCCCATTTGGAAAAAACGCTATTTACACCCAGATGGAAACCTACAACTAAACTATTGCATTTTTGCTTGTAAATGTTCACTCTTGCAATTATTCATAAATGAGCTTCAGATGAGCTTCCCTTTACGTATGACATATAAACATAATTCCTCCCATCCATGATCCCCGTGTTTATCTTCCAGGAAGTTCAGGATCCTTCAAAGTTGATCAAGTGCATAGGTTCATCTTTCAGACGTCAGTATACGTATTTCAAGGCTAGATTGAAAAAAATAACATCACTTTTTTCAAAAAAGATTCATTTAAACTCAGAATGAGTTGCTGACCAAGAAATTACAAATGACCACATCTGGCAGTTGCAGTAGTGATGCAACACAAACTAGGAAACCCTCATCAACACGATTATGAGCCTTACATAGGTTAGCGTCTCATTTACATTTTTTACATTACCGTCCGACTAGCGACGAGAAAGTAGAAAACGGGAGTTGGAACAATAATGAATAGGAAGGAAGCGATCGGCGATTGGAAAGACGCGCTCAATCAGGCGCGTGCGTACGGAGGGCGCTGCCGAGAAATGAAGTGCGATGATTTATTATTCATAGGACGAACAATGCAATGTGACAAAAGGAAACAGGACCACGTAGTGATCGCGTAACATCTACCGTGTCTTCAAGCGGAGAAAGCACAAAAGAGTCTTTCTGGTCAAAGGGATTGGCGAGGCAAGTGTGTTACGAATGGAAAATGACGATTAGGATACTCGGAATACCCCAATATGGATGGGTAGAATTCTTCCGTCAACAAGAAGTTTTGTCTCAATTGAAATACGTCTTTCAATTTGGGTGGGTAAAATATCGAGAGAATGGCATTTCTTTGGACGTGTAAGAATTAGTTAAGATCAAAATTCGAGTCAAAATGATTGAAAGCAAATAGAACAGTACAAATACATCTGTGCACAAGCTGTTATACAAACTAGATCTGTAAGATAGTGGTGTTATACTATATATTTGTGGTACAGTAAATCTGATGAAAACGGAAAGCGATGTGATATTTGTAATTGTTGAAACTGAATCGAAATCGGGCCGATGATAGATCGAGCTGAGAAAATGAACGGTTGCGTCCTTATCGAACGGTGATGGGATTGAGTTTGGGGAAGGATTCCCAGAGGTTAGTCAGCACAACACATGGAAATTTCGAGTTAGTCCATTAGTCTCGGAGTTTCGCCTGAATCAAGCAATTTGAATCTTGAATCTAAACTCAACTACCCATCGAGTTTTATCAGTCGATAGACCTGAAAAACTGGCGAAATAGGCAATTCATTTTCTCTAATGCATACGCTACAATCAATCCGGCTGCAAATGAATGTATATGAGACTACCTCAGGGCTGAACCGCGCAATCCTCAAAAATTTAATCCAAATTGGAATACATCTTAGTTTAGTTTCGTGGGTTACAATGAATTGATAGACATGGAACCTTAATTTATTGGCAAGCTCGAGAACGTAAAAAACACAAAGATGTTTCGATTTTGGAGGGAAACAATAAGTGTTGACTAAAGAAAATTTGACAAAAAACAGTTATTAAGTTATTATCATTTAAATTATTAACAGGAGTACAATCCAGTTCTTAGCGACCGACCCGACGGTTCCGCCCATCCCCCCCTCCATACCGCTCAACACTCCTTCAACTAACATTCGGGTGGGCTCCTTCCGCCCTTTGTTGTCCCGGCATCACCACTTTTCCGTCCGCCCGAGGGGGTCATTCGTGTACCTGCCACCTTGGTAAGCACTAGCCTCTCTGGTGCTCTGGTTGAATCTACAGATTTTTCCAGGGAGTTGGTTGGGCCGTTTATAAACACAGAATGTGCTCACGTAAACCCTTGTTAGCCCCCCCCCCCCCCAGCCGTATCTTTCATATCTGTTTACTAGCTCCCCTCCTCTGAGCTAAAATCCCATATTTTGTGGGTTGCATAGGCAATTTTTCATCTTCGGTACTTACATGTTGAAAATTAATCATATAAATGATCTGGCTGTAGAACCATAGAGGTCTACTGTCCCGCTTTTTTGTTTAGACTTCTTGCTTGAATTCCAGTTTGTCGACATTCGGCAGAGAGAGGCAAAAAGAGCACCCTGGTGCCTTGTAAAAAATGTTCGTTTCCTTTATCAAGGAATATTTTTATCAGTTTTTGATTTTACGACGTTTTTGTCAATGAGGTTTTTACTTAAGCGGTAGGTCCATGGCGAGGATAAACTGTTTCATTCGTGTGGAAAAAATTGATACATTGATGTTGTCCAGCAGTCTTTAAGAGCTTCGTTGAAATGTAGGCGTCTTAGACCTGAAAATAATCCACTTAACCGCAAGGATACGTAACAACTGATTTCCTAGATAAAACCTCTCAAAAAAGTGACGAAACAGTGTTGGTTATTATCAAGATATGGTAGCAGCAAACTCAAAACCAAGAGCTTCCAATGGGTTCACCCTTTGTAGTCTGATTTTTGTGGTACACGGGTAACAACAAAAAACATCTGCCAAGTTCATTGCAGAACATAGCTTCCTAGTATCGGAAACATGTAGTACGTTTAAACAATTGAAATAATCTTGAAAGATTTTTCCTGTTAAAAGTTGCAGAACATGAGCTGCCCAAAACGATTCAAGGAACAAATTGCCACGAGACATGTTCCCTACGATATCGACGCCTTCAATTCGGAGAATCGGCATGTAGTGTAGGTCTTGAGCGCAAATGCTATACCGGACCCAATGGATCATATGGATCAATAATAAAGTGGAGTAAAATTGATAAGAGAATATTTTTCGATATTCCCCAACTCCCCTCCAAATTTCAGAGAGATCGGACAATAAGAACCTATAAAATGATTATCGGTGGACGTTCGTTCATGGGCAGAGTGAATTGTAAATTTCCGAGAGAATAAAATACACATAATACCATCTGCAGCCTAACATTCCGCAAATTCATTTAAATCTTAAGAAAACTGTAGTAATTAGGGTCGTTGCAAGGATGTGCGGACAGGTAGACAAACAGACAGGCAGACACAAAAACAAAAGTTGTTTCTGATGGTAGGAACTTTGAATGCTTGTGGAAATTTTCGTTAGGGAGGAACAAATTTTTTCCTCCCTGAAGTAAATACAAAGCTTCCACTACCTGCAGGTGGATGCATATGAAGATTTTGGACCATATTTTCAAAATCTTGAGAAACGATTGGGGTTGTTAGGTTCAGATCTCTATTTATGACATTTATGATAAGTTGAAACGCATGTAGCAGGCTCTCATCAGCAGTTATATTTTACGATCCACAAGTTCAAGTTTGTACTGGGAAAGTGAACTCCATCATGTGTTCGCCTTGAGACTATAGCTACTACCTTAATAGCTATTGAGGCCTTCAGTCCACCTCCTTTTTACGGCTACAGTTGCAAAATCTCCAACACCTGAGAATGCTAACTTCTTGTCATAAGATACCATTGTTGTGCCAGCCGTACAACCGCAATCTATAATTAAATTGTGGAGGTCCTCCTAATTTAAACAAGACTGTCGTGAATGTTGGAATCATGGGAATTACGAATTTTTCATACCAATAATTTTAAAATGATACCTAGGCATCATTCACAACATGCAGACCCATTCGTTTAAACTTGAGCTAGAAAATAATTATTTGTACACTACCTACTTCATAATAGTATAAGTTCACCAAATCTATCACACTAGTTCCATATTAGTCATTGAGCTGGATGGCAAAAGATTAAATTAAATTAATGAAAGTGAGCCAATTCGTATGGATTTCAAGTATGATGATAAAGTTTCAGATTATTATGTTATGAAATGCGGTATTACTTGATGACTTTAATTGAACAAACTTACTTCCACAATTTATAGATATTCAAGCTGAATAAGCCATATTTTTCGGAGTTACGATGTCTCTGGGATTTCTAGATTTGGAGGAAATAGTTTGAGACCAGATTTGTTTGGTAGCCGATAAAAAATCAGAATGCGAGTGGAATCATAATTATGATTTAGCATCAGAATTTACTATTTCTCTTAGCACAAATACACCGTTTCCTTCAGCCTTGGAGACATTAGAAGAAAAAAAATGTCTACTAACCGACGGAATTTTCAGCATGATTGCATACCACTTGCAATTACAAAATTTTCGCAGTAAATTATTTCAAAGTATTAGTTCTACTAATAAATAGTTCAACAGAATATTCACAGAACTAAGGTATAAAATTAGAGACATAAATAGATTAATTTACGATTACTGAAACGAACCATTGGGTGGCTAACAATAGGGTTGTACATGATATTATCTGTTTTTCCGAATAAACATCCGTCTGTTCATCCGAATATGTTGGAATTTTTATGATATAACCATAGAAGTTCTCTAATCCATGAGAATGTCTAATAAAACAAATGGGAATCAGTCAAATTATGAGTGAATGGCAGAGTGACTGTGCCATTGTGCAGTCGAATGCCCTCTTTGAAATTTAGTTTTGAACTCTCTCTTGAAAGTCTTTGGAATTGCTTTATTTAAGGATTCATGGTCACATAGTCAGTAACGATCATAATTGCTGGTGGAGAGAACAGGTAATCAGTAAACATCGACCGAACTGGTATTGTGTACAACATTGTTTCTATCAAGCGCCTTTGCTCACAAAGTGAAATTATTTGGCTTGAAAGTGCCGAATGCAAATTATTCAGGAAACAGAGAGTGAAATTTAAAGAAGGCGTGACGACGTGGGAATTATTAGACATATCCTCCGGTTGCGCAAGGGAAGGACCAATCAAGTAATGACTCGAAGAGAGGGACTTCTCGGCCCTGGACTACGTGCTCCCTTCACCCCGTCAATAATAAAAACGGAGGGCCGTTTTGAGGAAGGAATTAGAAAGCCTTTCTTGAGCACTAGACCTTCCCTTAACTCTTGGCAATGGGTACGGGAGTAGAGAAAATTGGAAAGTACCTAACGTTGGTAGGTAGGTAGTTGTTTAGTTAGTAGTGTCGGGAGATGGGGCAGACGCGTGAACGGTTCGAATGTAAATCCCGGCGAACTCGGGAGTTTTATTTTCTTCGGGCATATGTGGAAGAAATCCGTAAAACCGCTAGGCTTTCTCGGCGTGGAATCAAAATATCAAATGAAGGCGGAATAACGCCAGCACGTTTACAACATTAAAGTCAGTCGTGAATAGAAACACGAAGTAATGTTGAGGCTTCGTAGTAATACAATGATAAGAGAATGTATAAAAAACGCGTATTGGCGGAACTGTAACAGATGAAATCAGGAAGTAAATTGACGCTACCTATTTGTTTTGCAAAATTCCCAACTTCAGGGTAAGAGAAAATGATAAAAACAGATTTGGAGCCATTGATATTCGATTGATAACCAGAGACATCAAATGTAAGTATAACACGTCCCTATCACGTCACCATTCCTAGAAATCGTATATCGAGGTATACACCCACGTTTTTCAGTTTTCAAACGTAATTATTCTTAAAAACTGTTATGTAAAAAAAAATAATAATAATGTTTTTGTTGCACCGTCGGAAAGCTGAGATTCTGGGAATGTTTTTCCAGGGTAGCGGGAGTCACAAATGATATGTTAAGAGTAAGAAAAAAAAAGTACCTAGTTGTTTTCATAAGTTCTCAGAATTTGATCTACTCATTTGTCATGCTGTAAGTCATAATGAAAACTTCTTATTTACAGAAAATTTTGACGCATTTTCCATTGGGGTCCTCTTGGGTCTTTCTTTTGGGGTACCACTTGTTTTAGTAACTCGAGATTGTAACGAAGAAAAAATCGTTAAGTTTAATCGTTAATCGGAAAGAGCTTTGAAATCAAACCTTGAAGTTTTAGGAAGTTGTTGCGGGACATCCTGTACTGCAGACGCAAGAAATTAGTTATAGTAGTTCTCAGGGGGTACATGGGAAGAATCTCAAAAACGTCTTATTAAATTGTCAAAAGCTTATTTACGATGTTTTAGGAAATATTGCGAAGCTAAGCTTCAAGAATCTATCAGCTGATAGGTGATCATCTTTACCTCAAAATACATCATATTTATTTTATGCTAGATATTATCTCATATCACCAAGTAGAAATGTCAAATATAATTTCCATCAATCACATAATACCTAAGACATCATATTAGTTGGGTGAAAGATCGACAAAGATTGTTCAGAGGGGACAAAGTTCTTTCATCAAATATTAACGCGTGAACGTGCCCCTTTCACGATTTCGTGCAGATGAACTTCCTCAAATTCATATCCCGATTAAGAGAGAAGTTAGGGAGTCAGAATTTTATTGATTCTGGACCAAAATACACGTTGAGCAACCCACAAGGCGGTAGGTGATATACCTCTCCTATTTGCCAAACCTATCTCTATCCTCAAAATCTCCCGTTCGCTCGGATGATTGGATGCCGGTGTTGAACGAAGGTTCAATATCAGTAGAAGGGGCAATGTACTGCGACAGCTGATACGATCTTATGAAACATCAATATCTTTCAACACCTTTGTTTTGAACATGATCTTCAACTAACAACTGGTATTATCCTCTTTTTTCATTTATGTTATTGAAACTTTGGTAATCTGGCTCTTCACATTTCATTCTACGTATCTATGCTGATTGATTGTGATTTATCCGATCTAATTCATGATCAAAATGTAGCAAGCGGTCAAAATGACCGAGAGGAGTCAGATAGGTACTAATCTCTCACCTTTAACGACAACGCATCATATTATACCAATGGCACTTCGTTATAGAAAGTTTTCCGTCAAGAATGATCGAGGGTCCTCTAAACTTTGCGTTCCCGCAAACGGTTCCTAGCTGATTGCGATAGCGATGTTGGAACAAGGCGATTGACACCAATCGGCGCCTTGGCAGACGTGTAATGCGAGCCCAACAGATGACACAAAACGACGAACGACCGCGGCGATTCAATTGTTGCTGGAGGTTATTACTGTCACGTCTCACACAAACGATCGGCCTGGAATTTATCATTAGTCGGCGCGGCGGGCGTCGAATCGCTTGGGCGAGCCGAACGCCCATCTCCAACACTTGAGGACAAAGTTGCTATGGGCACACAATGTAATTTTACTTCCTAGATTCTTAAGGACAAATTGTGGTTTCCTGTCGATGATTTTTCTCTTTCCTCGCCCTTTTGACTTGATTGATGCTAATCTAGAACGGCTTCGTCCCGGATCGTATTATTATAGTAAACGCACGAAAGAAATCGTTGGTTATTCTTGTGTTTTACATAGATGCTCCAAAACTTCGACACCATTGACCAACGCTTAGATCTCCTGGTCTCAACAGTTGATGAAGAACGGTGGACCTAAGCCGTAACTACTAGTTAATTTGAGTGGAAATTTGAATATTAGAACATTCCAAACTTTAGACACATATTAGTTCGCGAAGTCATATGGCTCCATTCTGAAGAAGAAACACACGCTTAACGCAGAGGTTAAGTTTTTGGTAAGTAGAATCCACATGAAAAGTCTGGTACCTGCCGTATTACGACGGTACCAGAATGCACTGAGTATTGACAAATAGTTATTTTACGAGAACGACACTTGTTGACTAAGAACCAGTAACAATTAAGTTACTCTGTTTCAAAACCGACCATAAAACCTCACTTACTAATAAAAACAGAGCTGAAATTCACTTTCGCCTCCTCGCGTATACCGATCTGCCATTTTTTCCCCCGAGTTAAGAACTGGTTTGACTCGCGACCATCCAACTGTGTCCAGATAAGTCGATTGTGCAAGATGGTGTAAGAGGTTTTTTCGGCAGAACGGTTCATAACCTACACAAACACGCCTAAGGTTACAGGTGAACATCGAGAAAGTTACGGAAATACGGATGTTTATAGCTAGCCAGTTATCATTTATTTAAGAGTGTCAGTAAAGAAAGTCGATACTTCAGCCGCTTATTATGGTAATGCGGTAAGTTTGCATTTCCTACCTAGATCAGGCTTGGGATTTCATTTCCTTTGTTGTTTAGCAGCATAAAATATTCACTAATATTGGGTTTAAATTAAAAAAAAAAACTCATCAACAGCTTAATAGGTATCGAAGTAAGAGCTCCAGTAAAAACCAGTTTAAAAACTGGACTTTTTGGCGAATTTTCGGTATTTTTAAATAAAACTAAGAATCATACCAATAACTGAACTGATCATTTTGCAAAATACACACATGAAAAGAAGTTTTGCATCATCCTAATTCAGTAAAAAATATGCATGGGACAATTTTTTTGAAAAATGGCTGGTACTACAATATAGAAACAACAAAAGAAACTTTATTTGGATAATTTCCTCTTTTTTGGAAATTTTATGTTAGAAAAAAGCCAAAAATTGACTTTCAATACACTTTTTTGATAAAAAAAAAATTCAAAAAGAAAATTAAAAAATCCCTCTAATAGTCTGTTTAGTAGTGAATTAATAAGCGAGAGGGGGGAGTACAGTCTACCAAAGAGATCTTTCATGTTTTTCCCGAAAAAATACGGAAAATTGGAGTGAAAAGTAAGTTTCTTTGCCGTTTCCCAACGAAAAAATATGTATTCTTGAGAAAAACAATCCGTTGCGTTTATTTTGAGAGATGTTGAGGAGCATTGGTTATGAATTTGACATCATGCAGGGACAATGAATTTTTCTTAGATGTACTTACGTCTTATAGGACCAGCATTCAGAACTTGGAAAAATGACGGTTAGAAAAGATCAATTTCGGGTCAATTTATGGCGATGAGCGAGGTTTGGTTGGGAAATTTCGATCAAAGAAAGCCCGCGGTCTGAATCGCGTGCGTGCAGCGCGCTTTCGATGATGCACAGAAAAAGGGAAGGCGGGGGCGCGGCGGAGAAAGGTGGGCCGGTTCACGAAGAAAATGGTTTGCTCTCCGTGAAAGGGCAGCGTTTTTACCGGGGAACGAAGTTAGCAGTCATCTTATACGCAGATTCTGCTACACGCGCTTCGAGTTGAGGCTCGCTTTTAACGGTCGGCCGTTGAGTAGTAAGTACCTACCCACCTACTAGGGACGCAAAAGCAGCATCTTTCATTGGACACGAAAATGGCGAACATGGATAAGTGGTGGTATTCAACATTACTTTCACCCTTCTCAAGAAAGTAATAGCCAATAATTACGAAGATGGCCGTGAAAGGTTAGGGCAAATGGCTCCATGATTTGCCAAAGCAGAAAATGTTGCAATATTTGAACGCGGACCAGAGCATATTCCAATGACCTGGGACACGTAACGCGAAAAATTGCAAGATGGCAAATACTTACAGTTATGCAATTATTATTATTATTTTTTTTCATTATTATCAGCTTTGTTAAGTATATTAATCGTCTTTGTAAAGTATAAATTGCAAACAATAAATACTGTTGTAATTAGGAAAATAACGCTCAATATTTGAATAAACAGCATGAAATCATATATGCAATATATTGCCGTTGATAATGCAGCTTTACTCTTACTAACTGAAATTTTGATCCCCATCCATTCATGAATAAAACAAATTTTACCAAAATATTGGAAAATAATATTTTTCATGTCATTAATCCTTCTTTCATCCACCAAACTATCTTTTTTTTAATCTACTAATCCTTTTTATTTGTCGCTAAGGTTTTCTTTCGGTTCTTTGATTATCTTCACTTCGGCCGGACAGCTTAGAAATGCCGTAGACGCTGTTCACAAACAAACGGGTTTATGCATCCGACAAAACCAACTCAAATCGTCTCTTGAGAAGTCTGGCCTTGTCACCATTTAATTCAGCAAGAAAACTGACGTATATCCCTCCAAACTTTTTTTGTGGAGACTTTTGAAAAACCTCAATTTTAACAGAAAACACACATTTTTCTGCACTTGAACACCATTTCCTCACCTTAAAATATTTTTAAAGACAATAACGGCTACGCCGTCGGAAAGCTGACATTTTGGCTCACATTGTACTAGGCCTGCACAGCTCTGCGTCAAGCATTAATGGGGTTGCTAGGCGAGATGAAAAACAGGCGATTTCGAGATTTTGACAAAAGTGCCATTTCGCACATCTTCAATGAAATAAAAAAAATGTTTTCTGAAATCAAATAGATAGGAAGTTCAACGCTCTTTCCTGTGTCATCAAGTTGGAGCTCTCTCCAAAATTGAGGGAGTTCTGACGGTTTTAATGACATAAGATCGAAAACACGAAAACAATTCTAAATCGCCAATAACTCGGGAACGAGGCCTCTTTTAAAAAATTACTATGAGGCACTTTTGGTCGGAAATGAGTTGTAGAATACGTTGGAGTCGGGTTGTGCATAACTCGTGGGACACCCTGCATATTACAGATAAACATGTACTGTAAAGCACACATTATCATAATATCTTGACTTGAATGGCCCCTGTAAAGATATTATTTCAACGGATGTGATATATAATTTGATATAATAACATTACATTACATTGTAATATATCCGTTGTTATAATAATTTCGGAGGGCTGTCAAGTGATGATGTGAAATAACTCCTTATTTTACCAGAGATATTCAAGCTAATAGCAACATGATTTGTAGGAAGTAGGATTTTGACTTCTGGTTAGCATTCGGTGGCTGAAATACTATCTTAGTCCGTGATGTTCAAAAAAACTTGAAAACTAACTTATTAGGAAAGGTATGGCTGTTTTTGATAGCTTTCTTGTTCAAAAAAATGCTAGCGTAATGGTGACTTGGCCTAAGTACTTTCGTAGAGATCGCTATAAGCGCTTCCTCTAAGCTAGCTCTTATAAAACTAACTAACAATAATGTAGGTCTTAGGCGTTGTAGATTTCAAAATAAGTAGGGCGATGTAATCAGTGGCAGCAACGGCTTACGCCATAGGTACCTTCATACGCTCTTGAAGAGTAAGAACTCATCACAGTTCCCCAACTGACTCCAGGGAGCATTAAAATCGATTCGACTCGTGTGAAGATCGTCCTCAATGGGACTGATATCTTGCATCTGGCCCGTAGGACCCAAGGACAACACGGACTACTACTCGTCCACACAAAGAACGTAGGACGTCATGACAACACCAACGTCTTAATACATATCTTCGGGAATCAAGAATTTTTAAAGTGAGCGTTCAACAAGTGGGTTTCAGAGCGTCTACATTATATGAACTATTTGTGCGGATCAGTATATAAGTATAAGAAAGCGTTTATTTATACTGAGAACGAAATTGGACGTAATTATTAACTGGTGGTAGGTTCTTAGTACAGGCATTTGAAGCAATAACTTCATCTGGTATGCATACTAATTTGAGCCAAAAGTAGCACCATTTTTACGCAATTAACTGTTTTAAGTAGAATAAAAGGTTAAATGACCTCAATGACTTCAATCATGGGAATTTAAACTGTGATATTATTGTTCAGATCATTTTAATTTCCAAGAAAAAGAGGTACAAACATGTTTCTAGGATAAATATGTACATAGTTGGATTATCAGAACAGAAAATAATGAATCTTTGGTTAAGAATTTGTTGAATTCTCAGATTTCAAGAGGAATACATAATTAAATTGACATTCCGTGTTCTAATGTTACCCTCCAAGACTGAAACTACTGTGATTGACTAATTAGCAGAGTTTTGAAAGTGGATTATGAGGCTCGAGAATAACATCAATTGGGGCATGCTAAAGTGAGACAGTGGGAAAAAATGACCAAGAAAAGCGAAGAGAGTTAAATGGACTCATTTTGAAATACTCGTAATGGTTTCTACGCTGACTTGGTCTAGGAGGGAGGAATTGGTTGTTTTTTTTTTTTTTTGGTTTCAACCTAACGAGAACCAATGTCCGCCAAAAAATCTCTCTACCAAAGAGTAACCTTGCCATTTCTCAAAATCAAGTACAGATATTACACTCATGTTGATATTTACATCCATCCTGTCAGCACCTCCGTAACCGCTTAGTTTCATCCAATCAGACAAAGGCGAGGTACCGAAAGAATTTGATTAGTTGGAATAAAATTCAACCCCGACTATCAAAATCACTGAAAATGTCATGTCAGATAGGATGACGATTGCGGAAGTGGGAAAACATGCTTACATGAGGCCCAATTCATTTGAAAAACTATGAAATTCTTATTGTGAATGGAAAATGAAATGATTTTTGAGGTCGTCAGCTTTTTTTTTCCATCGGAACGCTTCACAACAAGGCTCCCGAACATTAGTTGACTCGAAAGCAATAATAGAATACCAAAACAAATTAAACTTAACCAGGAGATAAATAACGGATATCACGACCGAAATTGACCGGTGCTCCGTCGCGATTAGTTTGAATGAGTCATGAGGAGTCACCGGGGCGTTGGGTTTCCCTCATTAGGCAGAAGACCTAATTAGAAGTCTCATTTCGGTGGCGATGAAGAAGGAACAGAAACTTCTTGAGCAATACTCTAGAGTCGGACGACCTCAGCTAAGTAAATTGCGGAACACCAGATGAGACTGGCACAAATGGAGATGGTCTTGTAGAAAGCATTGTAGACAACTACCGAACGAGTATGATTATAACTAGAAAGAGTTGGTAGTTATTTAATAGTTGTAACGTCACAACTGGTAGTAACCAAGCAAACTTTATTTAATACAAAGCTGTGTCGAAATTTTCAAGAAAGATAAGGTAAAACGCGGATAAGCCCGTCCTTAATGTTAATAGTCGTTATTCATCACTAACATTCTCGAAGATTACTGTATTAAAATACACGAGTAATACTCTGTCCAGTTGAGTGAAACCAGAAGCCACTTAATTAGTACAACAATCCATATAGCGGCTGTCCTACGTACAATTGAGCATTACCATTTTCTTTACAACCCCTTTTGCACTGGCAATTAAACGATTGGACTGCACGAGTTATTAGTCATTGTAATAATGGGTAATATCGTTCTAATCGAATTATATATCATTAAATAATTTTCATGTACCACAGAGAACAGTATCATCACAAAGTTTTGGTTTTTATTCGATAAGTTCAAATAATCGGTGCGGATTTTAAAACAAACTATTTCGTTTACTACAGTTTTTGTGAATGACCAGTACTCATATCAGCATGCTCATATTTACTTGGAACAATCAGCATCTGGTAGCATTCGCTTTTTAAAAACCGGTTATCCTGTAAAATACATGGCTTAACATAGTTCCTAGGTATGATTGAATTGAGAATAAATTGAAGGATGAAGAAGAACCTGAATAACCTGAAGTAAGCGATGAAGGAATCAGGCCTCTCACTCTCTCAAGGCTATCTACAGTTATCAAATGGAATGAAACTCAAGAATTCTCATATATGCGGACGGGAGCAAAGCATTATAACATCTAGAAGGAGAAATCATGCTGCTCTTTCTTTTGAAGGCACAACCCCGAACCCTCACACGCCTCGAGCTAACAGAGGTCGTGAACTGAGGGAAAATCTCGCTTTCCTATTGCTCTAGAAAACTGATTAGTTATTGTGATAACATATCGACTGTCAGACGAAAATACCAACCTGAGTGACTATTCTGTAATGTTCGTTCACTGTCAACACATCCAGCTGTCCTGGTTGACTAATGGTCCGCTGATTAGAGTGAGTGACAAGCTGACGATAATGTTTATCACATCTTTCGGCTCATAGCTTAGAAAGGCAGGGAACCCCTAGCTAAATGAACATAGTGGAGTATTGAGTTTTGTGTGTGCATGTAATTAGCACATTTTATAAGTTTATTAAAAAAACAAAAGTAAGGTAATAGGTATTTTGAAATAATTTGAAGCTTTAGGAAACAGTGAAACCATATACATAGAAGAAAGAACAATTCTGATTATTAGAATTATTAGTTAAATTGGGTAAATATTATGATGTTTTTTGTAATGGATATCCACGAGAAGATCTATATAATAACTATAATGGAAACATTTGATTTATGCAACTGTCCTGTGCAAAAAACCTGTAAACTCAATGTTTCCGTAATGTTTCGTGGTGAGAATTTTTATAAAATTGTGATATTTGAATGGAATCGCGTTATCCATATTCCTAAACAAATCACCACTCAGAGGCTTTGGTTACCGTAAGTTGACACATAAACATATGTTTTAACACTCTAATGTAGTCACCTACATTGAACTCGTGTAGTACCTACTGCTTTAGACTGTAAGAGTGAGAATTTGGCTCGTATTAGAAAATTGAAAATCGCTTCAAGACGTAGAGACTTTCGGTCATAATGGCCAGTCAACGAATACGTGAACATTAACAAGAAGAGAATAGGATCAGAGTATGAACTCAGCATGGTGAAATGGCGACAAGGGGGTGAGTGTATCAACGTGAATGCATTGAGAGGGAAGAACTCTGAGGAAGAGGATCTCCCAATTTGGATAAGTAAGAGACATATGGTTCTGTAGGTGTGGAGCATGGGCGGAACATATTGCATATTAATATGAGGGAAAAGATGTTATGTATAACCGGTCATCCAGTTAATGTGACTGCATCATGGGTCAGTGTTTACAAACGGGACAAGCAGTAGCCGTAGATAAATGTTCGGACATACGGGGAATTGTTAACACAGATTCTTCTGTAAAGTTTCGCACAGGAAAGGATTTGTCTCAGGGAGATAGACAGAAGGATAAGAACGGAACCCGAATGGTTCAGAATGTAGTCAGATGAAAATATACACGGTGGAAGCGGATAAGTGACGAAAAATGTTTTCTGTCAATCTACATCAAAAATGTAGTAAAACCCCGCCAACCCCACTTTTGTATCTCAATCCGTTCTCTAGATATAATTTTTTAAAGATTTTTCTCAGAAAACCTGTTTTTTTTTTTTTTCAACATAAGAACCACGTTTTACTTTTAACCACTTTAAAACAACTTTTTTCTACTTTCGACCACATTTTCGACCAATGCACATTCATAAACATAAACGAACTCCTAAGGACCGAAATTGCGGTTCAAACATTGAAATTTAAAAAAAAAATTGCTGGTTTCTGAATTACTTTTATTTTTACTGCACTTCCAAAAAACGTGCTGGAACTTGTCAAGCCTCAGGAAAACTTGCAAATTTAATCAGCTTTCTAATAGTACGGTTAACTTTGCGATTCCGCTTCGACCTCATGGAGAAATTCCAGTTTGAAGGCGAAAAACGTTAGGCACTTTGTAAACGGATATCGAGGAATCCTAGGGATAAAAGAAACAGTTCGTGGTATGAATTGGGGAAAAGATTAAACCGCAAAATAGGTAGGTTACAAAAATAAAGTGATACTACTTTTCTAGAAAAATGATCGAAAAACATTTCTAGTATTTAGACTGGTAAAGTTTAAATATATCAGGCTGGTAAAATTAAAAGAAGTAGCGCTCACAATCCGTTCTCATAGGAGGATATTCTTGTATGATATCATATTGCATACAGCATACTGTATATTAGGAATTTAGGATTTGGAAGACGTGTCTACCTTCCGTTTGGTCAACACAATAGTGTGTCATTTCCTGGTGGGCTAACAACAAGCCTTTATAAATTGCACTGGTTGATCATTTACGATATGCAGTTAGGTAACTTATACTTTGGAGAAGTGTTGGTTACCTACTGATGGAAATGCAGTACAATGTAGGATATGTCTAACATCAGCGCCTGAGTTTCTATTACATGAGACGAGGCATGAGAATGAAGGCGACTCTCTTTCACAGGAGGCAAGTGTACCACTTACCACTTGGCCACCGCACACATCTTACTGTTAGGGAATATGATAGGTCTTCTCGTATGTACACTACCGGCTCATGCCTTACATTGCTGGAACCCGAATTTCCCTTATTAACACTTGTTCCCCTAATCGTCGAGTCTCCGCAAGCGTGACTATATTACTCAACATAACATTAGTGATTAATTTTCAATAATAAACCATTGTAATCGCTCTTAAAAAAAAAAAATAAATAAATAAAAAAAAAATGTCAACCCCTTTTTTTGAAGAACTTTCCATGAGGAATCTAATGAGCCACTCCCCAGGTCCGTAGCTCAAACCATTCCCGATGTATGGCATGATCTTATGCTGCCAACATTTGCATCCACATTCACTACATTACTAGGTTACTGTGATGAAAACAAAAACAACAGCGTTTTCTTTTCTTTTTTTTTTTTTTTTTTTTTTGTTTTTTATCGCAGTAACCTAGTGATGTAGTGAATGTGGATACTGGAGTGAACTCCTAAAGGGGTTTATAGCCGATACACGGGTTGAAGCATTCTGATATGTATGCTCTGTCTCACGAAATTAACATTTTCAAATCGAATATTTTTCCATCGTAAACGTTCTTGAAAAAAACGCTGCAAATTCTTTCAGCGTTTCAGGATATATGCATAGAATTTCAGGATATATGCATAGAGCACTTAAATCGGTTCTCAGCCAAAATACCTATTTGGATTGATCGGTAACTTATCAACTGTTGATCATACTTGTGTGCCTCCTGAAATTCAATAATCGCTGTATCACCTGTGAAACACGCACACTCCAAAGCTTAGTAGAAATTCAAATCATTAATCATTGAATAATAAACCCCAGTGAAAGAATTTGCAGCGTTTTTGGTTAAGTAATAACAAATTTGGTGAAACTAATAGATTCTTCGCATCACTGTTCACAACAGAACTGCATACAACTCGAACCTTGAAATATCGTAACGGTGAATAAGACAATTAGTAAGGTAGGTCATCCCTATTACTCGATCAACTTCGCCAGGCATGATAGGAGAAGGATCATAGATTTTTCACGGATTGTTCCATAATTCTGGAGCGTGCAATTATTTTGTGTAGAATTTTCAAAAAAACCTAAACTAATTGTGAAGCCTCTAAATGACACGTTCGAAATATTATGACATGTAAAAGATGATAATGGATTAGTCGATTTCTGCTATTCCTGAATACATTCTTTAGGATTCAGTAGATAAACTTAAAATATGGGGCTATAACGAATCCCTACTAATACCACGGGTACTGCTGTCCCAATGCTTGAACATCAAAATAACTCCTTTTCCTAATTAAATTTGCCTAGTTAAACTCTCTAGGTTGAACTTGTATGTTGAGTTCAATTCAAACTTGTATGTTGAGTTCTCAAAGTTTTGAAGACATTTTTGAATGGAACGTCCTTGGCTGGCGACCAATTACCAATCCATGCACATAAAAATGTTTCTGAAGCGTTAATATCTGATAGTACCTATCAGGTACCGAGAAGGAATTATGTCATCCTGATCATGATTGTCAGTAGTGAAGCTTTTAAATCAACCGGTTTTACATAATACGCAGGTTGGTACATGACATTTTGGTGATGAGGTAGAAATAAGCTCTTTCCCCTTTCGGATTCAAGCTCGGCGGCATTTTGGATAACACATGTGAATTAGGTAACAAAAGTAAAAAGAATAAAGAAAGAACACTACCTCCGGTAGGTGGTTGTATATTATACCCCTTTTGCAAGTCGGAAATAATGGCAGGTCCTTATATAAATTACCTCATGTCTTATGTAGATATTTCTCTTCGGTTTTATCTTCTAGATCGTGAACAGCCGTAATAACACATAACAGAGCTTGAATCGCCAGACCGCAACCTTTACTTACAGGTGGAAAGATGGGCCTCCGTTCACGACCTAAGAAATTTACTTTCTCTGTTATTTTTTGTTTCCATCGGCCTCTCGAGTCCAGTGAAAGGATTATCAGAGCCGTTCCATCCCGGCCCTGACCCTGACCATGAGTTACCATCACAGTGTAATTCGCGTCGGCGATTTCTTGTTTTGTGTTCTTTTCTTTGTTGTAATTGGACAGAAAATATGGGTGTAGGATCTTTGTTTGTTCACCGGAGTATCTAAATATAAAATCAACCTAACAGAGTAGGATAGTGAGTAAACCAACCAAAACAACTTGAATAATCAATCGCAAACCATTTTTCGGAAATGCACGGCACATTTAATTACAGCATTCTGTAAGACCACAATAAAAATTTCATAACAATTTACGACGATTTAATGACTTTGTACCAACAATTTGACGGAGTCGGAACTGATTTTTGGTTTATTATTCAATAGTAAACCATTGTAATCGCTCTTGAAAAAAAAAAGTCTAACCCCCCCTGAAAGTTTCATGGTTTACGTTTCAAAGGGTGTAGAATCCGAATCTGCAAAAAAAATTTCCCATCCGTCCGCCGTACGTCGTACGCACGATTTCTCCCAAACGGCAGAAGCAAAAGATCTGAAATTTTCAGGAAAAATCAATATTGGTCCGAAGACGCCCCAATTCTTTAGCCAGCGCTCTCACTTAATTTGAAGTGCCCTTTAATGGTTGTCAAAGTTTTGTAAAATCCCTAAAAACCTCAAAAAAAGTCAAGGAGGTATAAATTTGTACTCTTTTTGAAGAACACTCCACGAGGAATCGAATGAGTCCCTCCCCAGGTCCGTAGGTCAAACCATTCCCGATCTATGGCCCAATTTATGGTGCCAACATTCGCGTTATTTTGGTTTATTATTGTTTTTGTGTTGATATCAGTAACCTAGTGACGTAGTGATGTAGTAATGTGGATACTGGATTGAACTACTAAAAGGCTTTGTAGCCGATACACGGGTTGAAGCATTCTGATAATTTTCAGAAAAAATCAGAAAACCTGAAATTTTCAGGAAAACGCTGCGAATTCCTCACTGGGGTTTATTATTCAATTGGCTTGCGTTCATGATTTGAATTTCTACTAAGCTTTGGAGTGTGCGTGTTCACAGGTGATAGAGCGATTATTGAGTTTCAGGAGATATGCATAGGGCACGTAAATCTGTTCTCAACCAAAATACCTATTTGGATTGTTCAGTTGATCAAATTTGTGTGCCTCCTGAAATTCAATAATCACTCTTCACCTGTGAAACACGCACACTCCAAAGCTTAGTAGTAAATCATGAACGCAAGCCAATTGAATAACAAAACCCAGTGAAAGAATTTGCAGCGTTTTGAAAAATGGGTCGAATGAGAGAACAAGAAGTACCAGCCAAACAAGGACCACGACCAGATATCGGGCTGGAAACCGACCATACGCGTCCACTTTTTGGTTCACCGAGTCCCCTTTTGTTGCGTGTTCTTCCGAAAAATCCCATCGGATGCTCGATTTTTCGTTTCATTCTTTTCATAGCGCTAAAAAAGTAGGTAATGACTGTTCTCATGGCGTAACTGCAGGGGTCCGGCAGCCGATCCGGAGTGGACACGAGAAGCGGAAGCGATTTTCCAAACATTATCTAAGGGTAATGCGCGTCATAATACGTGGAGAGCCATCGAGAGTATTCGAAGTTATTCACTGTGTGATATAGACGCGAAGTAGGTTTTTATCGTTCATTTTTCATTTCTCAATAATGCTAATGCTGACAACAAATTTTTTGTAGGTAAATGAAAAGCTAATACACTAATTTACTTCCCTTCTTACAAAAGAATTATGTTTCTTCTTTAATGTATGCGACGATAACGTTGTCCTTAACGTTAATGGAAATAAATAACTCAGTCAAATCATAATTGCCCGCTAGTATGCATTAGATGACAGCTATCATAAGCAGATGAATCAAATGAGAGTTGATTGCAAGTTGGAAGTAAAACTTAGCTTCCTTGTGTCTGTGACATGATTGCTAGCTGATGTAGATAATAAAAATGTATCTATATGGAGGATTAGTAATATCATAAGCATTGTTAAGGAGGAACATCACTGAGACGTATAGCGAAAATATGGATTTTAGCATATATAAATATTCAAAGGTGACTATCAAGACGCGACCTTCACAATTCCTTACGATTCCATAGAAATCTGATATAAAGCAAGTAAGTAAATGTGATATAAGATCAGAATATATTTCTATCTTTGAGAACTCTATGAATTTAAATGCTTAATGATTAAAGATAACTTCTGCGAGTAAGCGAACACCAAATCTTGATGAAAAGTATTGAGTGTTTTGTGAGAAACGCAGATAACGGTTGAGGTGTAGCGTTCAGGGGGATTTTTTCGATTTTCGGAATCTAAGTAACTTGTACTGCAAACCTACAAATATGATTGGAATAAAGAGGGGGTATTTATTTTTCTTGGAAATGATTGCTTACAGAAATGATAAACTTAGAAGGATACATATTTCTTGCAAGAACTCCACTATATTTTGTGAAATACCGGCCTCTTCATTCGGAACGATCCCGTTTACTGATAGAAAGGGGTTTGAAGACCGTCTCAACGCAAATAGGTACGTTTGAAACAAAATCAAGATAAGTGCAAAACGGTCTTTGGGGAGAAGGGGAGACCGCGAAGTAAGAGAGAAATTCGACGAGAGGACGACGGACGGCACAGAATACGGAATCAGGCGTTGGCCTTGTACGGGCTGTAGGTATCGATACCCAGGCAAAGAGAGCAGAGGGGAAAACCCAGAGCTGTGGATGCGACAACTTGAAGGTTTTAGCTGCGTCAACTCTAAGGCGGACGAGGTTGATGGAACTTGGCCTTCATTATAACCATAACACAACGAAGTGTAAGAAGAAGAATTAACCATCAGGTATTCATTTTGTTCGGTACTGTAAAACTTTACGAGTAATACTGACGATCAGTGGTGTCATGGCAATTTTTGCAGTGGCGGAACGGTGCACCTAGTCCAAAACTGAAGTGTAGGGCAATTCAGTATTGTTCATGCTATGATCTGGAATTGCCCAATTTAGAGTTTTTTCAGGTTATTTTAATGATGTCTGCTAAAACGTATATACTTAATATATATTGAAATAGCATCTTGCAGAAATAATACAGTCCATTAATAGCATTTCCTCATCCTTCATTTCAATCATGTCAACGTGGAGTTGATAACACATTAGGCCTACCAATATTTTTATAATCATTCACAACATTCTTTTTAGTAATTTTTTACAACATTGTTTTGCCTGAACGAAAAATATATTTTATATAGGTACAATTTAATTGTTTTGAAATTTTTTAAATTAATACTTTTGTCCAAAACCAGTGCCGGAATGGCGTTCCGCCGCGTTCCAGCACCATGACACCCCTGCTGACGATGGACCATCGACTTTTTATACAGGGTGTCTAGTAAAATTATGGGACAAACTCAGGAATCGATTTCACGTTTAATTTGCAAATCGAAAGTGTCTCTTAGCATTTTTCGTTTGGAGACTTCGTTTTCCCGCAATTCAATTTCTAAGATTTTTTTACTTTTCAGACCTTGCCTCACTAGAACAGGCGTAGCTCCCTCAATTTTGGTTTAAACGAAAAAATAAGGTGACCATTGGAAAGAGCATAAAATTTTCTATTACCCTGGTATAAAATTTAATTTTTTTAGCCAGACCTTATTGGTGAAAAAAATGACCAAAGTTCAAACTTTGAAAAATTTTTAAAAATCATCGTTATTCTTTGGTTTATTTCGCTATCTGTAGGGGAGTTTTTCGTCGGGCGCTCCTCGGTAAAAACCTGCCCAGACACTCAGATTTCCAACGGTAAACTCGTTTTTATGTTTGGACGTATTTTTCTAGGAGAAAAATGAGTTGCAATGAAAGAAAACGTAGTTTTTTTTAAAGCAAAATCGAGTTTTTCTTGATTTCAAAACTTGGCGGTTCGGGTCAAGTTAGTTTCGTATTCTACATGATTTTTCACGGTGAATCGAAAGGTCATACTCCCAATCCTCCAATATCAATAAGGTCTGGGTTTCAACAGGCTGGCAAAAAAATTTTTTTTATATTAACGGATGGGTCTACTGAAAAAGTTTTTAGTTAGATGAGGTCTGAAAAGTCATAAAAATCTTAGAAATTGAATTGCAAAATGAAGCCTTCTAAACGAAAAATGCTAAGAGACACTTTCGATTGCAAATTAAACGTGAAATCGATTCCCTGAGTTTGTCCCATAATTTACTAGACACTCTGTATAACTTTGTCCTATCTTTTCATCAACTGATTCTGTATTAAGTCTTATGACATTCAAGCTTGTAAGTTAAAACCTCCCTTAGAATGAATTACAGACCTACCTAACCCTACCCCCCCCCCCCCTACCCTGACCTACCTTTATGAATGACTCACCTATTTCATAAAATCGTACGGCAATGGAAAGATGGACCCAACAGGTACGTCGAGTTTCATTCCAGGTGCAGGGTAAGCACAAGCAAATGTAAAATCGGTTGTACGGGACAAATCAGAGAAACTTTTCCGAAAGGAAGCAGCTTACCAAATAACACCACTTTAAGAAATCATTGATTCGAATATCAATCAAGTTTATTGCCTTTCCACTTGATATTTCTCAATGAATAGCCAGAATATTTCTTAAAAGCGAATGACCATTAGAGATTTCATGAAACGGAGAAGTTTTTGGGTGAGTTTGACAGTTCTTAGATCTGCTTTTATCGACGCAGGTGTTTTTGAAAATGGTCCGAACGTTGACATTGGGACATTTTTACTGTTAAGGTAGAGAATGCAAATAAAATTATTTTTTGAAGGTACATTTATATTGTAGTTTTATTGAAATTATCGCCGTCCAAATATACCTTCTCATGTAGGCGTGAGCCAAGATGTGGGATGGAGAAATCGACGTTAATCAAGAGAGTTGACGAGTCAACAATCTCTATGACCAGATTTCTAAAACAAATCGTGATAAATTAAGTGAAAATTATTAGAAGGAAAGAAATTGTACCGTAACAGTCCGCATCACTATCAAACAATTCATATCGCTCTCGGAGATGCCGTTAAGGAAGGAAAATGTCGCCACAACATTGAATCAACAATGAATCAACATCGTATGTTTCTGGGTAACTAAACGATGAATTCATGTCCTTTTATTGGGTAAAAATCGTGAGGTATGGAATATCCCGGACCGGCTGAGTAGGTCATGCGGCAAATTTCTTTTCTGTTCACTAAGTATACTGACTTTCATTTCGGTTCTTGTATCCTTGCTGTTTAATTGCCAATTATCGAGATGTTCGAAGTAAAAGAAATAAAGAATAATAGGACTTCGGTGAACTCTGGAATGATGAGGATAAATGTCAACCCCCAACTATTTCATTTCCCCCAACCCTGCCAACTCTGGGGAAACCAGCTAGTGGCGTAAAAATTTAAGCTTTTCCAACATTTAATTATATATGTATATTTTTATTTTATTTTATTTTTTTTCTCAGTCGAAAAATGAGGAAGTTATCATTTTTTTCCAAACGCTTGATTGATAATGAAAAACATCAACTTTCTGTGAAAGAATTCAATTATCCCAAGAGTGCCGTGGCGTTGGGTTCCGAAGTGTAGATATTAAAACGTCAAAATCAACTAAACGAATCACGGCTCAACACAGTAACAAAGGACAAATGTTGGTAACCTTGTTTGATAACGTACTTCTGGGCAATGTTTCAGTTAGAGAAGTCTTTAAACTTGACAGCCGAATTCGCAAGGATTAAAAGGATGACTGTTGCGAATATGAATGGGACTCCGAAAATGCCGATTACGGAAATAAATGAGAATTTGACGCCGAAGTGTGACGCACGGATTTACCGTCACTTATCTTGTGCCCGCGAACCCCACCTTTTCTCATTGCTATATCCGCCTGGCCCCCTGATCTGAATTTTACTCGGAAGACTATTCTGACCTCACTAATCCAACAAAGCACTTGAAACAAAAGGTGATGACAATTTTAAACAGTGGTTTAGTTATTGATTCGAAAACAAAGGTGCAAATTTAATTCACACCATTAACTTGACATAATGACATTGATAGCAAATTAGATATCAACAAAATTAATGGCAATTAGAATGACAGTTATGACTGGATACGAAATTTGGGTTATTGTTTCCTAATAGTCTATGTTGTGGAGAACTAAGGTTGATCACGTTGCTTCAATAAGGTCAGTTAATTACTTAAATTATTCAAGATCTATTAAATTTAACGTTACCGAGTACATTTTTCAAGAATTGCAGAGTCACATTTTTGTAACAGTTAATCTGAAAGTACTGTTGCAGACACTCTGCCGCTGACATGTTCCGTTACTTTGTACCCCGCTTCAAATAAGCAATGGAATCTGTTTGTATACTATAATGTACAGGCTGTATCAGATAAGGTGCGCAGTACTTCACCCAACCATTTCAAAACCAATTTCCAACAAAAAGTGCCTCCTAGCAGTTGTTTTTTATCTCGCCTAGTTTTTGAGTTATTTCACCTCTAAGAGTTTGTTCGTGTTTTCGACCTTGTCTCGGCAAAACGGCTATAACTCACATACAGTATCATGTAAAGTAAAAGTTGAGGATACCGTTGGTAAGTGCGTTCAATTTCCTATTTTTCAAGCGCCAAACCAATTTTTTTAAATCAAATTAAATTGGCCAAAAATCACTCAACAAAGCAAACTTCAGGAAAATTCGAAAAAAGGTTTTTCAAACGTTCAGTACTCTGCTCCAATCTGCATTTGATCAGGTGCCTGTAGCTTAAAAAATGCGCCAAAAAGTCAGCTTCCAAATAGTATATAAAAAACAATTTTTACTACTTTATTTGGTCGAAAAAATCTCGTTCGAGTGCAAAAAACAGCGAAGCAAGTCGAGGTTTTTGACGCTTGGTAATGGGTTTCAAACAAGTAAGCATTTTTACGTACAGAATAATTCTGTTTTATCTTCTGAAGGTGCAGTTTGGAATTTGAGCAAGTATTTTCTAATACTTAATTATTGTAAATTTTCAAAATGGCCTCCATTTTGTTGAATACACAAATGTGTCCTTCTGTCCATTGTATCAACAGTAGTTCGAAGCTTTCGTCGGTATTGTATCATTTGATCCCCGCAATCCATTATTCTTTGAACGAAAAGATCTCTCGACTCAATCCCGACGTCGTACACTTTTGCTTTGAGATTAACCCCAGACGTAGTCCTTAGGAGTAAGGTCAGGACTGCGAAGGGGTCACCGGACGGGTACATACTGACCGATCCATCTACAAGAAATTTGAAAGTTAAATGAACGCTTTAAAAAAATCGTCCAACGTGTTTTTCCTTATGCTGAGTGGAAAATTCGTTTTCTTTCAATGTGCTTTATGATGAACAGGGGGGTTTCAGTTTCTAACCTGTATTAAAAGTTGGTGTTCATCCATTACCTTACTGGTCGAGTTCTGTGGGCCGGACACCCATCCATTTGAAACCAGAGATTCATTCACTCGCGATTTCCAACGGCGTTCTAAACTTTTACTTTTCATGATACTGTAAATGAGTTATAGCCATTTTGCTGAGACAAGGTCGAAAACACGAAAAAATTCTTAGGAGTGAATAACTCAAAACTAGGGGTGATCAAAAAAATTGCTAGGAGGCATAAAATTCTTATGTGAGGTACTACGTACCTTATCCGATACACCCTGTATATCTTGTGGTTATGTTTAATTCCACTGTCTTGTTGCTTTACAAAAAAAAAAAAAAATTAATTTGGGAGTTTCTTGCTCAATAAATATTAACAGGTAGGTTCCCTGGTGTATGCGAGAAATCGCAGGAGTTGTGCACAATCCGACTCCCGCGTGTTCTACAACTCATTCGAGATCAAAAGTGCCTCATATAAGTTTTTTGCCAGAGGCCTCGTTTCCGAGTTATTCGCGATTTAAGATTTTTTTCGTGCTTTCGATCTTAAGTCATTAGAAGTGTCATAACTCTTTCAATTTTGAAGATAATTCAAATTTGATGACACCGTTGGAAAGAGCATTGAATTTTCTATCTATTTGATGTCAAAAAACTTTTTTAAAAACGCAATAAAGATGTGCGATTGCTGCGCAAAATGGCGGCATTGTCGAAATCTTGAAATCGCCTGGTTTTCATCTCGCCTAGAAACCCCATGAATGCTTGACGCAGAACTGTGCAGGCCTGGTAAAACGTGCGCCAAAATGTCAGCTTTCCAACGGTGTAGTCGTGCATGAATCCTGGGACACCCTGTATCACTAAAAAATACCTAATGTTTGAAAATTGGGAAAGCTACGGAGGAGGCATTATCTTGGTCAGGGGCAGGATATGCAATGACCCGGACGACCCCCAGGTCTTGAAGGAGGGGTTGCTTTGTGCGCCGTGTATTATCAACCCCCATCTGATTTGGCCGTAGCATTGGGTGTCTCAATGTTGAGCATTTGTTGTTTCTGACCAAATTCAGTTTTAGTCAAATGTTTATTGACTCGAACATGTTATCTAGCTGTTGGACAATGGTAAGACATTGGGGTTTAAATCGAGTTCATAGAAAGAGTTGGAGTTTAAACAAGATTGTTAGGATTTAAATTGAAAATTAATATTTAAAAATGAAAGATGAAAATGAATTTAATGAATGAAAACGTTCGTTTGTGATCAGCGCCTACGGCATTTCCAAGATGTACAGCCAAAGTCAGGATAATTGAAGGTCCGAGAGACAGCTATTGTTTGTGTTCATTTACGATTGATTGCGATGATTTGCTTTCATTTGAGTAGCTATACCACAAGTGAGTATGTTGACGTGATTTTTGTGTACTGTTTTGCCAATGGTAATGCTTCTGAAGCAGCAAGGAAGTCACACTCCTCCTGTGTACAAATCACACCCTAGCGAACACGTCGGGTGGTATGAGGAAAAAATATTGATAGATAATATTGTTTATGTCACTGATCCTTCTTTATCTAGTAAACTATTTGTTTTTTATCTACTAATTGTTTTTTGTCACCAAGGTTTTGGTTATTACTACCAGCTATGTTCAATAGCTATAGCGCACCATGATGAATGGGAATAATCAATAGGGAAAACCAACTTAGATGAAATAATGTTGCTTCCTGACCACTATTGTATCATTCGTATTCAACTTCGGGAAAATATTAAGTGGTGAGATGGAATTAAAGTGGAGTGGCCGTGGTTGCATCGAATAGGAAACGCCATTTCGCTGAGATGAATTCAACTCGATACTATCATAAACGAATAATAAAATAAAATTTAGAAAAAATCCAGCAGTTTCCATGCATTGATAAACAACTAGGATCGATGTTAGCATGATACAACCTATTTTGGTTCGTTATTCAGAAATAAACCATTGTAATCGCTCTTGAAAAAAAATTTAACCCCCCCTGAAAATTTCATAGTTTACGTTTCAAAGAATGTAGAATCCAAATCTGCAATCCGTCCGCCGTACGCACGATTTCGCCCAAACGGCTGGAGCAAAAAATATGAAATTTTCAGGATAAATCAATATTGGTCCGTCAGCACCCCAATTCATTAGCCAGTACTCTCACCTAATTTAAAGTGCCCTTAAAGGGCTGTCAAAGTTTTGTAAAATCCCTAAGAACCTCAAAAAAGTCAAGGCAGCCTAAATGTGTACTTTTTTTGAAGAACTCACCATGAGGAATCGAATGAGCCCCTCCCCAGGTCCGTAGCTCAAACCATTCCCGATGTATGGCCCGATTTATGGTGTCGACATTTGCGTTATTTTGGTTTATTATTGTTTTTGTTTTGATTGCAGTAACCTAGTGATGTAGTGAACGTGGATACTGGAGTGAACTCCTAAAAGGGTTTATAGCCGATACACGGGTTGATGTATTCTGATAACCATTAAAAAAACGCTGCAAATTCTTTCACTGGCGTTTATTATGCAATTGACATGCGTTCATGATTTGAATTTCTACTAAGCTTTGTAGTGTCCCAATTTGACGGGTGATAGAGCGATTATTGAATTTCAGGACTCACACAAATATGATCAACCGATCAATCCAAATAGGTATTTTGGTTGGGAACCGATTTAAGTGCTCTATGCATATCTTCTGAAATTCAAGAATCGCTCTATCACCTGTGAAATACGCACTCTCCAAAGCTTAGCGGAAATTCAAATCATGAATCATTGAATAATAACCCCAGTAAAATGCATCGTTTTTACAATCAACTTTCTATTCCTATAATTGGTTTTAAGTATCGATTAAATCTCCACACGTTCAGCGTGAGCTTTCCGAAACATGGGAGGCGCAGCATCGCTTCTAGATTGTTGTCCTTGTACCTCTTCCTTTCCCTTTGTCATCTCCCGCTGTTTTGTTCTCAGTCTCAGAATTCTACTGTTCCTTCTCCTGGTCCCCTTGTTCGTTCTTCATTCTCAAGTGTGAAGAGGAAAAAAAGAAACCAATGAGAGAAACAAGACAATACGACTTTTGACATAGGAACCCCGGGCCGGTATCGTGAGAACCTGATTTTAGATCTGTTGTTTTGATTTCTACTCCTGTATTGATAGAAACATGTAACGAAACTACGGAGTAGTACGTTTATGCGGGTATGCAAAGTAAACAGTGATGTCAGAGGCACGCCTAGGTTGACATTTCCATTCCGCTTTGCTGCTTGATTTATTCCTTTTCAACTTTCGTCCTTGTCCGTACACTCGACTCGCCGGTGGCTTTGAAGTTGGTGTGGGGGGAGGGAGGTGACGAAGTTGTCAATCGTTGAAAAAGTGGCTAAAAATTCAGTTCGGTTCATTTTTTCATTAAGAGGACAATGCAGTCATATATTGCTCCATAGCGCAAATTAAGAAAATCAAAAATCAGAGTCGAATCATCAACGGAATTGCAAACCCTAGTCATAATTCAGCAGAATATGCTGAATATTACTGAGCATAATAGGGAGTATCTGGTTCTAGCTGAAGGGTAACGATCTTTAAAACATAGCAAGGACGTTTTGGTGTATTCACCCTGATCTTGATTTTTTACGATATTCCTTATCTACGAACGTGTCTCTCATAGCAACATACCAGAACCTTGCTAATGCAATAATAGTGACTCATCCTTACTGTCAAGATTGATTTGTTTCTAAAAGATAATAGTCACAGAAACGCAATTATTCTGAATACACATCATGTTCCTTACGCTAACCTCGTATTTTCGAAAATAAGTAATTGATTAATTCATAATTTAATAATGATCGTGTGTATGATTTATGTTTGAAAATGATTAAGAGGAGCGGGAACAAGAGATGCAAGTTTCAAACTCGTTAGCAAGTTTTAGTTGTTCACGGTTGCAAACATTCAAGAGGGAAAATGGAGTGAAGGCAAAGAGCGTTTCTCCATGAAGGGATATTTTCAGAGAAATTTCAGATAACAAGAAAGGGAATGCAAAAAAACAATGAAAATATTTAGGATCAATCGTGCATTCTGTTGTTTTTCCGTTAACAACACCAAGGTCAGACAGATGTTCTTCTAGAATGGCACTAACACAGAGAATATATACACTATGTTAAAATCTATAACAATGCCAAACATTCAACTTTTTACCATTTTCAATCTACATCTATCAGCACTAATTGTAAATTGCGTTCAATCCCTCGACCGCTCTTTTTTCAAAGCAGTGTCAAGATGAATCAAGCTAAAACAATAATGAAGCATCTACTGTTCGGTAAGTGGTTTAAACTAATTCTATTGTAAAGATAGATTGTAACGAAAGAGTAGAATGGATACTTAATTTATCAGTGCGACAATGGAGCCTCATTGATAATTCATCAATGTCGTAAAAAGAGTTGCATTGATAATCAGAATATTTTAATTAGATTATAAAATAATCAGATTCAGTTAGTTATTTGCTCCTCAAGACCAATGCTCAAGGAATCAATCAATTTTGTTTTTTCAATGTTAACTTCTAATATTAGTTTGTTTTTCTTGCCACTACTAGGTACAAGCACCAATAATTGATGAGGAGTAGTCAAACCTCTCCTACTCAATAACAACACTGAATTTAGAAGTTAAAACAAGTCACTCAAACACATTCAATCATATTATTTTTGAATCACGAACAAAGAGGCATGGAATGTGTTAACTATAAAAACGCACACTGCTTTCAATAATGCATTTTTTATACTGGTATTTCCTTGACCTGACTACTGAACTGTCAACAGGATAATTCCTCAGTTGTTCAGCAATTTATCAACGCTGAAAGAAACGAAATTAACATACATTCGTCACTAATGCGGTTAATTTGTATTCGACAGGCCGGAATGTTCTAACCCCACCTTACATCAAGCGTTAACGAATTCATAACACTCGTAATTTCAAGCCACTAGGCTAATCAACCTTGGGGAGGACAGGTTGAGGGGATGACGTCACCCCGAAATCGAGGGGAGGTAATCACAGGTTATCCAGGCAGCGCGTCTGCGCAGAGTTTGTTAGGAGTCACCAACTGAGGTCCTCACCTTCGGAAGATCGCTGGTATTAAAAAGCCAAATTGGACGGAAGGCTAATAGCGGATTGGAGGAGCTAACAAAAAACACCAAACCTGTTGCGGGTGGCTAACCAAGCTCGGAAATCCGTCGTATTTCTGAGAAAGGGTGTATCAAACTCAGCGTGGTCGCATTATTAGTTAAAATTAGAATAATCTCGCGACTACGAGCTCTAGAAGCGAGGATTTATCTTTCATCGGCTAGATTACATGTCGTCGGAACCTAGAAAATTCCCAATAGATCGATTTAAAAAAATGGCATTTCGAGAGTTCCAAGAAACTCTTATTCAGTAGACACAACCAAAAATGCCTTATAAACGGTACTATTATTACGGTATTTTGGTGGGAACAACTTCATAAATAAATGAAATCTATTCAGTAGCGTTCAGAGAGCTTGAGAACGTTTGGATTATTCTTATTATGTATCATTAAATGATGTTGAAAGATTGAGAAAAAAGGCACGAAAGGCACCAATATCTAGGGATCGAAAAATTTATTAGGCCAAACAATTTCAGGAAATTTAATCAAAATCGGATACAAGCTGAAAAAATCGAGCCTTTTTACTCCTCCCATGTGCATTAGTTAGGAACTGATGACATGATCCGGGTTAAACTCATGTGGGGAGTAAACAAGTCGTAGGTTGTCAACAACACAATCTGAATTTGAGCGACATTGAACGAAATCGACAAGAGTAAGCTACAAATAATTACATGTAATTTGGCTTTTGGAAAGTAGAAACCATGGATTCTTCTACGATGAAATGGATCGGAGACAACCCTCTGTTCAATCCGCTTATTCCCAGAAACTGTCATTGAAATTGAATGTAAACTGTAAAAGTAAAGCTTGTCACAAGGGCTCCACATTCTCGCTTACTGGAGAACCACCTGTGAATTCTATGAAAATGTAATTTTCAACTGAAGAAAAGTTAAGGTATACGTTACAAGGACGTATGCAAACACGATAGACTTACATTGATACACTCACACATGAAACAGACATGACTAAAAGTTGAGTACGAGTGGACATTTTGATTGTAGCTAAACATGTTTCATCAGTATTTTCTCAAATCGATTGCCAACCATCGATGAGCCACTTGATTTGATGGCTCGATCGGGGGTATAAAGGAATCGTGGTGAAGGGTTTACCGTTTCTTGTATTTTTAATTCATTTCTAGTCATTAACGTCGAACGTTAAGGTTGATATCAACTGTATATGGCGATAAGGTCATTAATAACAAATTTTCATAATCATGGAATTTTTAAAAGTCTAACTATTAGCAAAAGGTAATAACTAGATTCTATTAGTCGCCAATTTCAGAAGAAGTAAGAAGTTTATGGTATTAAAAATGTGTCAACGACGGAGATTGAACCAAGATTAAATCTTTAGTAGAGAGCTAAGGGTTGAATCATCAGCTACCTTGTTTTGTCTGAATTTCATAAGCCTTCAGTTTTCCTAACGATATTTCAAACAAAGTGGGAGGAAAAAAATCAAAGAGGGAAATTGGGAATATCTCTCCTCTTCCCTAGAGTAATGTGTAAAAACTCTGTGCAATTTTAACAGTATTTATTACTTTCATCAACTAGACCCAAACATGGGATTTAATCTGGTTTACTTCTGAGATAGGTCGAACAAAGCCGGTGGATAGCAGCAGAGCTAGTAAGAGCTCTTAACGTTTTCGAGCCTAATTATCAACCTCCACGGCATCTTAATATCGACGTGTGGGATTCTGTTATGAACAATAGAAGGTCTTCCAACGCTTCACCTACTTTTCGTCGGAAAACCTTTCACCTACTTTCATGGAGCCTCGCATCAATCATCCTCTGGGACCCCAACAACTTGCACTGTTATGGCTAATGATATCGGAATGTCAGCAATCGATAATGAGGGGTGATTAATGCGTGTTGCGGGACTCGGTTTCAACGGTTAAAATCGAACCAGATTACAAACATTGTCTCGTCCTATTCAAAACGACCAACTATAAGTCCTTTTTTTTTTAATTAATGTAAAACTTTTAGTAAATATAATAGTACACAGTTGGGTTGATTTATGGTAATTATAAGTTTTACAGTAACAATGGAACTTGGAGAGGTTGCTGTCCACTGACAGTCCTCATTTACTACAAACTAAGTTAACAAAACATAAATAACATAAATTTTAATGGATATAATTGGTGGAATGAACTGAACTGTAATATTTGGTGCACTTCACTTATTCTTTTAATTTAATTTTTTTTAATTTCAATTTTATTTCACTGGTCGGGCTGTAATAGATTAGCTGGTCTTTTTCTTTTGAGTCGCCTTGGTTGATCGTCATCTGTGATACGCTCCGTGAAATTTTCAAAAATAGGGTTATGGTGGGATCCGAAAGATGAGTGCATGCGGAAATATGATGTTTTAACCACCTCCTCGACAGTTGGAATGGCCAAATCTCTATGGATTACTGAATTACGAACGTACCATGGTGCATTCGTTATTAAGCGTAGAGTCTTATTCTGCTGCGTTTGGATTCGTTTTATTAGGGAGTTACTTGCAGAACCCCATATACTACGGCCATACTGCCGAATTGTTCGAATGAGCGCTTTGAACAGTAGTTTTTTTGAGCGAGCGGGAGAGGTGAATGGGTACCTAGTATCGGGTATAGCAATTTCGTACGCCAACGAATTTTACGAACAAACTACTAAAAGCCCTTCGTGCTGTAAAGGCTAAAGCAAGGGCTCTCAACCAATTTCAGACTGAGCCTCCCAAAGAAAAAAGTGAAGACCTTCGCATTCTCCCTCATCGCCTCGTATGAATTCTAATGGCATTGATGAATAATGAGCATCAATTTTGATGCCCAACACAATAGATTCCGAGCAAACTGCTAAATGCAATATAATTATAAATCATTTATTGTTTCAGTATCTAACAGATATTAATTTCCGCAACCAATTAAGCCGCTTCACATAGTGAAAGATGTGAAGAATCTGATGTGCGAAAGTAGCTCGAGGCAAACTGTCCAGCGAATAGTCCAAGGAACATGTAGATAGGTCCTAAAAACTCTCAATTATTGTATTTAAATCTGATATTTGTAGCCAGTAGATTCAGTAACATATACATTTCTGATTTTAATGTGATAAAAGAACGTCTGAGAAAAAATTTTCATTACTTTTGACAACTGCATCATAATGTGTGATTTGATTTAGTTTTGTTGAGTGAATGGTATGCCTCAGATGAGTGAGATGGTTGTCTCCCATAAGACTCTCCTACCTACGCAGTTGAGTAAAACTATAGATGCATCACAAATTTAGTTAAAGTTTGTAAGGCGTGTAGCTCCTAAGCACCTATTGCAATATGGAAATTGAAATACTTCACGTTTCTCCTCACTTAATTTGTAGACTTCCTTTGTAAACTTCCCAGACATGACCGAAACACAACCAATTTGATGGAAAGAACAATATGAGACACGAGATTTTTCATGAAAAAGAAACGCACAAGCATTTTATATTTCCCTCTAATATTTTCAGGAACTGCATCATTTGCAGTAAGCTTCTACAATCCTTGAATTTACTAACGCAGAAATTGACAGTATCGGGTCACAAAACGTTGTCATCAGTAGCCTTTCCATATCATACTCCATAACTGTCAGAAACATCCAAGAATCCACTCATCCTTATCCACTTATGTTGTTGAAGATCTCCACGGAAAACTCTCAAAGGATTGAGTGTCACAACTCGAGTGAGGCTGCAAAATTTTTGATGAAGATCACATTTAAATTAGCCACTGAACTGTTGGAACTGTTTGAAAGCAAGAAAGAAGCAGAAATAATATACAGAGCTACATTCGAGTTTGCCGACCTCTGGATTAGCGAAATCCGTGGGACTTCTGCCGACAATAAGAACGACCCTCGCCGGCCCGTTTAATCATTTTCACGTTACGCAAGTCCTCGAGGAGGACGAAAAACGTTTTCAGAGAGAGGTGTGTGAAATCCGCGCTCGCGAGATTCCAAACCTGAAGACTCTTCAGAGAAGAGGCCTTCCATAAAAAGATAGATCTCTCAAACTTCTCACAGAGAAGAGCGTCCTTTCTCACATGCTGTCGCAACCTTAATTCTCCCATTGTGCTCACCGATATGTCCTCGAAAGTCAGTTAATTAGGTTTATCGATGAATCGAAATTCTGCACTTCACAACCCAGATTTTGGCTTCAGTGCCATAAAAGAGGATCTAGAACTGTATTAATACATCTTGTATATCTACGTTTACCACATGCCATGTAGTCTCCACTGCAGCATCTAAACTCGGAACTTGCATACACTGTAATTATTACAAGAGCCCCAAAGGAGCTCCATTTCCAACTTCCCAGCAGTAGGTCGACAGGAAACATTTTTACAACTTCATAATGATTTTCGGAGCCCAAATTCAGGTGACAGGATGACTACAGGGTGACTTCGTAATAAATATAATTCCGTAAACACCAACCCTTTACTGCTCCTTCTGTAAGCAGCAAAATCTGTTATCAAAATACCTGAATAGGTGTACGAGATGTCGTAATACACACGGTCGTACAAACCCACGAATAGAACAACGGTAATCTCGCATCTACCTTTGCTTTACTTGCTCGCAAATATGAAATAAAAGTTATAATTAACTCGATTCCCAAATTCATCACTCTTGAAAAGTTGATGACATTACAATTTGTAGAAGAATCTTCTGCGGTATTGCGAACCCGCCGCTCCTGGTGACAGCGAGATTCCTACTTAACGATTCAGCCTCATCATAAACCATACGCTTTATCGTTTCTTCCTGTCAATTTTCCGTTTTCCATAAACTAGGTTCTATATTTACATAATTCCCATCCCATTTTTGTCTCTACTCACGTATAATAACCCATTTTCCGGACCAAAGAGTCCATTTTGACCATGATCAATCACGATTGCATTCACATTCTTCTTTACTCTATATTTTTTTTCTTCAAAGTTTTAACCGTGTACGGACCGAGAAAACCAAAAAAGTGATAATTCAGAAGAATACTTACTGAACTGGATCGTTCCATTCTTTTCTACTAAGTCTACTATATCTTGCTGTGTACCTATCTTTCAAATGCTACAACTCTTCTATTGCGTGCGAAGAATATATTTCGTTGTAACTAGCAACGGGAATTACGAACCGGGAGATCTTGAACCAAAAACGAATGTTCTTGACTGATTGACAAACGCCAGTGGAACTCATCACTATTCGATTGATGTTCATTATTCGAGCACGATTCTTGTACAGGAACTTTATCTTAGCACTCCCTAATTCCTCGTATCAAGAATCCGTGAAGTAATTTTCTGAATTATCACGAATTCGTTGCTTTTCCACAACAAAATATATTTGTTGTAGTATTTAAAAGATAGGTACGCAGCAAGATATAGTAGACTTAGTAGAAAAGAATGGAACGATCCAGTTCAGTAAGTATTCTTCTGAATTATCAAAAAGTCACTTGCATTTTACGATTTAAACCAATTTTGGTAAGTGATTTTTTAACACTCTTGATTTTGGATCAGATTTTAATGAAATTTCCACAGAATGTGTGGTTCAGGAGGTGGTCCGGACTAGCACAATTTCCACAATTTTTAAATGATTTTGATTAAATTTTGTAGGAATGCTCGGATCAGGTTGAGAAAGGTCTCACATCGATTATAGCAGTAAAAAAATACAATTTTCTCAAATTACAGAAAACTTAACAGCTATCATGCTGGATTTCCTGTTATTTTTCTAATGAACTGAATAATTCAATTGTTGGCATTCAGCGCTTCACCTTTAACACTTCCTCCAACAGTAGGGTAATTTAAAGCACCACTACTTTCCGTTAGTGGGAATAACTTTCGGAAACAAGAAATGCGGTTAAAATCTAGAAGGCGTATACTTTTTCAAGACGAGAACGATTTTACTTGAGAAAAATAACATGTTTAAATGGGAAGAAGAAGGGATGAATGTACCGAAATTGAATTGAATTTTAAATATCCCTAGGTGCTTATTCACGGTTAATATTTCAATGTCGATCTACAATCGCGGAAAGTTCCGAAATTTACTAAAAATAAACAACTCTGGCTGAAAGTTAGGTATCGATGGAGTGTCGAGGATCGTCAAGGCCCAGGGGGTTACGCAAGAGGCCGTATATCTCATGTTTACCGTTCTGTTCACTGCAGCCGCCACCATAAACGTCTCTACCTGCCATTTTGAACCATCTACAGACTTGAAAATAATATAAGTGACTTATTGTATACATGTCCTGCGCACACGTAAGAATGCGTTATTAAGCCTGGGAAGAAAACTTGAACGGCTCACATCTCAGTATGTATATTACTGAATACAGCGACAGTCCATTTGTAGAAACGTTTAGAAATACGCTGCCACTAACTGGCGTCTATCCCCCCGAGACTAACTCTGCATTTGCCACAAATATTTCAGGTAAAATAATCACGCGATTGAAGTTTACCACTAATGAAATACAACATCATCAGATGAAGTTAAAAAAATTATCCCTAAGAACTTTTTTTGGTACAGATTTTATTTTTTTAACAAATAAAAATATCAACATTATTTTCCATGGCCAGGATTTACCATCATAGGCAATATAACGGGCCGAAATGGCGTTACCAATCGAACCAAGGTTAAAATATTAATGACAAGCAAGATGCTTTGTACTCGTAATTCTTGGAAACATAAATTAACACCCTCCTGCGATCCATCTTACGCCAGTTTAAGTTAGTAAATGTTTAATTCATCTTAGTTTTGCTTCATTTAGTTAACTTTATGATTATTTCCCCGAAAAATAGTTACTTCGAATTATGAACGTTTCATTGGGACACGAAACCGCGATAATGAAGGGAACCCAATTCATAATTTCAAGATAGACATACTGCGGATTGAAAGACAATTCAAAACTTCCGACACCAGAAAGTTTGACTCGATTCCAATTAGCGATTATTACCTCGGAAGTTAAGTTACGAAAACAATAGGCTGCCATAAACACCTCCAGATGTTTAGGTTCAAATTACAAGGCCCAAGGGAATTTATTCTCCAAAACAACACCAAAACACTCTAATTTAATAATTATTTATATAATTAACGTTTCCAATCAATGCGTGGTACTCATTACACAGCAATCATGTAAGCTATGAAATATGTTCCGGTGATCGATCGATTGTATTTTTGACAGGGAGATATATTGTAAGAGAGTAGGAATTCAGTTTAAGAATGTAAGAATAACGAAGTGTGAGCCGATATAGAAGTAATTTCGCTTAAATTTCATTTAACTGAGCGGTTACCTTCCGAATCGGTAACCAATCTGTTTCTTGAAGTATGTTCTGAAGTTTCTGTTGTTTCGAAACCATGAGCTTATCTGAATGTCGGGACTACGGTCATGTTATGCGGGATTTTGGCGGCCAGACTTCATTTGGCTAAATTTAAATTTAATAGCTAGCCATTGGTTGCCGCTAACTAGACATTGGTTGCTCTCTATCGGACATATTTCACTATCGAATGGTAAGATCTTGGTTTTATCTAGTTTTAAAACTTGCATCTACACATATCTTTCCTTTTATTTTCTACCGACCATCAGATGGCATGACATGTGGTATCTAATGAACATGTCATTTGGAGGTGGCACATGTATGTTAATAAACTTCATGTTAAAGTACCTGTTGATTATTTTTGGTGATTGTCAGAGCTATCAGTGGTTTAATTCATCACCTACCCAACTTAAGAAAATGACAAATTTTTTTTTTTCGATACAGCCAAACATGAATAAATTGGTCACCGTATCAGCTGAAAGCGTTCTGTAGCTAATTGCTACTGAACCTGTGATTATGGAATGCTTGGAGACTCATTGAGGGTTTTGAGTAACAAATTTGCTCGTTTACAAAGAAGAATTACTAATTGTAACTCTCTCACCCTGAACATCAGGGATAGTAGAGTGCAATACTCCCTGCCAGCACTATCTGAAATGAGAGTCCGAGGTAAACATTCATCCCACAGGGGGAATGTTGTGCAACGACCGGGTGCATTGATATAGCACTTTTCAGCGATAATGGATAACTCTTAACTCACTTGGATAACTCATTTTGATACATTCACAACTCAACGAGATAATCCAGAAACAAGCTCAGTCTTTTCATGCTCCTAACGATAAATTCTTCTTTGCCATAACTAAGCGAAAATAGGGTCCTACCAATATTCCATTCAACTATACTTCTTCCTCTAAATAAGCCATTCACAGGTAGGTACTCTAATTGCCTTTTTCGGCACAAATGGTTAATATTGTTATTGTTGACAATTGAAGAGCTCGAGAGGTAAACACACTTACAAAGGAATCACATTCGAGCAGCATGACTTGGAGAAATATCACGTTTCTGTAATATTTTATTGGTTTATTATATTCAATAATAAACCATTGTAATCGATCTTGAAAAAAAAAAAAAAATTCTAAAACCCCCTGAAAATTTCATGGTTTACGTTTCAAAGGATGTAGAATCCAAATCTGCAATACAATTTTTTCCGTCCGTCCGCCGTACGTCGTACGCACGATTTCTCCCAAACGGCTGGAGCAAAAAATCTGAAATTTTCAGGAAAAATCTATCGTGGTCCGAAGACGCCCCAATTCTTTAGCCAGCCCTCTCACCTAATTTAAAGTGTCCTTTAAGGGTTGTCAAAGTTTTGTCAAATCCCTAAAAACCTCAAAAAAAGTCAAGGCGGCCTAAATTTCGACTTTTTTGAAGAACTTTCCATGAGGAATCGAATGAGCCCTTCCCCAGGTCCGTAGCTCAAACCATTCCCGATGTATGGCCCGATTTATGGTGCCAACATTTGCATCCACATTCACTACATCACTGGGTTACTGCAATCAAAACAAAAACAACAGCGTTTTTTTTTTTTTTTTTTTTTTTGAATCGCAGTAACCCAGTGATGTAGTGAATGTGGATACTGGGGTGAACTCCTAAAAGGGTTTATAGCTGATGCACGGGTTGAAGCATTCTGATATGGATGCTCCGTCTTACGAAATTTAAAATTTTCAAATATAATATTTTTCCATTGTAATCGCGTTTGAAAGAACGCTGCAAATTCTTTCACGGGGGTTTATTATTCAATGATTCATCATTTGAATTTCTACTAAGCTTTGGAGGGTGCGTGTTTCACAAGTGATAGAGCGATTATTGAATTTCAGGAAATATGCATTGAGCACTTAAATCTGTTCTCAACCAAAATACCTATTTGGATTGATCAGTTGATCATATTTGTGAGCCTCCTGAAATTCAATAATCGCTCTATCATCCGTGAAACACGCACACTCCAGAGCTTAGTAGAAATTCAAATCATGAATCGTTGAATAATAGACCCCAATGCAAGAATTTGCAGCGTTATTTTTTTACCGTACTGAATTACATAAATCATCTTTGTAAGTCTAAACCCGAAAAAATTAACAATTTACACATTAGTGGGGATCTTCAAAAATCAGCTGTCACAAATGGGGTTGAAAGATGGCTTCGTAAAATATGTTTTGTAGCCTAAAATTTTGGATTATTCCATTATCGTATATTTTTTAATGATTCTCGATATTATACAACAGAGTATCGTTAGAACAAAAAACAATGCAAAGAAGGGATATTACTGAGGAGGTTGCCAAAGTCAAAATTTTCTCTATACGGAAAACGGTGGTGTCTTCACCCTATACTATGAGTTGGCAACAATGTTGATAGGATTGCTCACCTTTTATAGAGATTTATAAATGTAAGTTTATTTTATTCAACTCGTAGGCTTGTTTATAGAATTTAGTCAAAGATCAGTGTCGCTAATTTAACACTGTAACAAGATTTGAAATGCAATAAGTATTTAATTGATGTGGGTAATACTGAGGTCGGTTTTCCTAACCTGCCATCTAACTATTGAGCAGTGTTCGGTCGACAAAACTACGTGGAAACTGACAGCTGGTGATCCGAAACGAACCTAGGTTAAAATTATTTTGATGATAATATTAAGTCAGGAAGTATTTGATGCTAGACTTATAGGAACAGGCATACTGTACTCTATGCAAAACAAAGCGTTTTCGTTATCCATTCCTTTATTTATCCAATTAATTAACCTTTACTATGTACTCACCATTTTTGAAACATTCTTAGTGCACTGGTTGATAAACAAGAAACACCAAATAATATTGATACTCCCGAAACACTTAGTACGTGGTAGGATGCAATAATCGCCAACCGATATACACTTGACCGAACCGCGAGAAAGACAGGCGAGTACTGGAGAATGAATTGAACTAATGGAGCGTGGCGGGGAACTTCGGTCGAACTCGGGTCCCCTCGGCCTTCTTCGGCTGCAGATTCCTTCAACTTCGGAAATCCTACAGGTGGGAAGCCGTAGCGGGGTAAGCGGGTACAGTACCTATCTAATAGGTGATGAAATGCAAAGGACATACAATTATACAGGAATAGGTACATTCATCATACCATGAATGTCAATTTTTGGTGTACTAACCCTGACAGAGGCCCAGTTAAACCACCAGAGAAACTGACACAGAATAAGCTTCTAATTCTACATCGAATTCATGTTAGGTGTCAAATCTCCTGAAATTCAATAATCGCTCTATCACCTGTGAAACACGCACACTCCAAAGCTTAGTAGAAATTCAAATCATGAATCATTGAATAATGAACCCCAGTAAAAGAATTTGCAGCGTTTTTTTTTTTTTTTTCAAGAGAGATTACAAATGGAAAAATATTCTATTTGAAAATTAAAATTTTAAATTTCGTAAGACGGAGCATGCATATCAGAATGCTTCAACCCTTGTATCGTCTATAAACCCTTTTAGGAGTTCACTCCAGTATCCACGCTGTTATTTTTGTTTTGATCGCAGTAACCTTGTGATGTATTGAATGTGGATGTGATATTGGCAAAATAAATCGGGCCATACATCGGGAATGGTTTGAGCTACGGACCTGGGGAGGGGCTCATTCGATTCCTCATGGAAAGTTCTTAAAAAAAAAGTACAAATTTAGGCCGCCTTGACGGACGGCGTATGGCGGACGGACGGAAAAATGTTTATTGCAGATTTGGATTCTACACCCTCTGAAAAGAAAAACCATGCAATTTTCAGGGGGGGGGGGGGGTCAGCATCTTTTTCAAGAGCGGTTACAATGGTTTATTATTGAATAATAAACCAAAAACTTGTTATAAATAATTTTTGTATTTTCACACTTTTGGTTCATTATCTAAAAAGAGAACAAATAGAAAAAAGTTGAAAAATCCATCCATCCGCCGTAGGCCATGCACCGTCCACTATGAGGATTACTCCTTCCTCCGAAACTACTGAACCAACGTTAATGAAACTCTGGAAAACATGGGGCCAACGCATTTGGGGTCTAGTTGGGACTGAACTCTCAGTCAATTATGCAGGGTGAAACAAAGGGTAGAAATAGTAAAAAATTAAAACATAGAAAAATTTCGAATAATAAAGTTTTAACGTTTTTTCATTCATAGTCGTATAGTCGTTCCTTCAATGAATTGGATGAGCCTGCCCGGACCACTACACGTTCATTCGTTACATATCTTTTCCGTTCTGGCTAGAACAGAAAAAAGGTCAACTCGAATGCGAAAGTGAACGTGCTTGTTCATAGTAAAATCGCCTAGCATCATGTGAGGATCGCTTCATCGATAAAATTTTAATGGAATTTGGTTTCAAGAGTTCCTTTTGAAATCGAATCTTCCAAGACTGAAGTAAGAATGTTTCACAATACGACAGGTATATAACATTACGGACAAGTGAATCGTAGCTCCGTTAAATTTCAGTTGTTCTACTCGTGGATAAATCCAGGACTTCGTTAGGGAAATGTACATCTTTGTTATGCATGTTACGACATCAGCTTTTACTTATGACCAAGGAACCTGTAATATTTGTGCTTAAGACGATGTCTTTCAACTGTTTTTGGACGTCCAGAAGTCAATTACAACTAACTGAGACTCAGTGACCGGCTGAAGGCCCATGTGGCCAATTTCGTTCCTAATCGATCTGACGAGCTCAAAAATAGATGGGCTCTTTTTATGACACCTAGAATAGTCAAGATAAAATATGGAGGTCACTAGTTTAGATATCGACCAGGTGTAATAAACGTAGATCAGGGGTTTAATAAGAAGAGTTCTTCAAATTCAGAAATAATAAAACTGTGTAATAATGTTCAGCGTTTTGGTGAAGGATCGAAGTTTTTACCCCAATCCTATCAAGAATGATATTCCGGAATACACTTACTTATACATAAAACACCGTTTCAAAATATAAACCGGAAATATTTTCAAGATGCCTCGAACGGATTTTGATGAAGTACATTTTTGAGAGTCTTTATTATATCTTTATCTCTATCTTTATTTTCTAACACATTAATGCGACCCCCAGCTTTATTTTTTAGGAAAATCAGCCAAAACATTCATGGAGCTTGACCGTATGAATAAATTTTGTTCTATTTTTTCGAATAATGTTATTTATTTTGAAGTTTGAGCGCTTGGTTTGTGGCGAAACATTCAATTTTATGTTTTATCTCATTTATAAGTATTCTGCTTTTTTGGGTATCCCAGGATACTATGTAGTTGCGGTGGGGGTCGATTCTACTACTCAATTCCCACTGAAAGAACCTCGGAGATTTTTGTAGACTTACATTTTCGAGTACTTTTGGTTTTAAAATGCGTTTCCTGTTTTCGACTTTACTTCACCGAAATGGCCATAACTGTATTAATTGACCAGATAAATTCAAATCTGAGGAAACCGTTGGAGAGAGCGTTAAATTTATCTTCTTCTCGATGTATAATTAAACTTTTGTAAACAAGCCCAATAGGTGAAAAACTGCGCCAACGTGAAAATGTTGTTAATTACTACTGTTTGGTTGATCAGCGTGGAATTTTTCGAAGACATTTTCGCCCAACGATCGATTGTATTTCCGGAAAAAACATCAAGTGCAATAGTTTTCCAATGTCAGAGTGAAAAAATATTTTACACTAACGATAGGTCGGGGAGAAATGGACCTTTAAATGCCGAAAACGTGTGGTTTTACGGTGACTCGCCACAAGAAATTACTAGGGAAAAGGACCTGACAATCCTTAACGTCGGGAGGAGGTCCAAGAGGGTTATCATTCGATTCATCTAAAAAATTACATAAAATTCTGTGCCTAACATTTTGAATTATTTTCAATAATAAGCCTTGGTAATAGGCTTAACCCCCAAAAACTTTAAAGTGTTCATTTCAAGTTACTTAAACCCCCAATCTACAATGTCCGTTAACCGGAAGCCATAAGAGGCCTTTAAATGGACGTAAAAATAAGAAAAACGAAGATTTTAAAAAATGCAGTCATGGTTTTTCCGTATTGAAAACATAAATTTCTCCACTACCTTCCTTTTTTATCATACTGTTGGAAAGCTCTTGAATGGCGGATTGTTTTTCCGAAGAGGTGGAAGATCGGATCTGGTAAAAAATTACTTTAGAAATACCGTAAAGTTCACCCAAAAAGTAATAATTACAAAGATTTTATATTAGTGTGATTCTTCACTTACTCAGTCCTTTTAAAACTGATATTGTGCGTGGAAACCAAAAAAAAAAAAAAAAATGCCAAGTGGGTGTGGCACATAGCTTCCTCGCATCCATAACATGACTGTATAGATCATTGAAAATTATTATTGACTAAAGAACTTCGTTCAATTAGGCGAAGTAAATATTGAATTAGGGTAAATTTATTGTTATGCAGGAGCATAACTTGAGAAAATAAAGGTAGGCATGTTCAACTATTGAACAAACTATAAAATATACCTAATAAGTCCGAACAATCCCTGAAAATTTCAACGAAATCGGTCAAGAACTCCCGGAGTTATTCTTGTGGCAAGGATTTCACGTTTGAGCATGCGCAGAGGCTACTATTGATCCGGGGGTCATGTAACCTATAGGGGACCATCTACACATCAAACCGAACAAACCCTGAAAATTTCATCAAAATTGGACAAGAACTCCCAGAGTTACGCGCGTAACAAGGATTTCACGTTTGCGCATGCGCAGAGGCTACTATCAAACCGTGGGTCATGAAACTCATAGGGGACCATCTACACATCAAACCGAATAAACCCTGGAAATTTCATCGAAATTAGTCAAGAACTCTCGGAGTTATGCGCGTAACAAGGATCCGCTACTTTAGTAGACTCGGAAGCAATTCAACTCTCTCTAGAACGGTAGGTACCCTCGCTTTTGGGACGTTTTGCAGCAGTTTTTGGCCTATTGAATCCTCGTGTGAGGCGATCGGGATGGCTAGAAGTTAGAACCAATTAGATCTCAAGTGGAGTCCATGTACGAAAGAGCGGATTTTTCACATCAACAGCGGACGGACATCCCAGATTTAAAATTTAAGCACCTTTTTACGCGAAATTCGAGGGGGTTACAACAAATTTTTACTGAACGATACAATACAATATTATAGAAAATAAAAAATCACAATGTGGATTTCACCACAGCAATGTGACAACTGTAATTCGCTAGGCACCAAATTCATATTCAACTCAATGATTCGAATTCAGTTAAATCGGCAGGTCATAGCGCCTTAGTAAAGAGGAGGTTGGTTAGTTCGCAATATGCGTGTGCGTTGCATGTTGCCTACACGCGCAGTTGCAGGATATACGGTGCGTAAAGCCAACTGTCCACTAGGGTGGCCCTTATTTGTCAACTTCTGAAATGTTCAAGTCTTACCCTCTCATATTGTGCCAATATAATAAAAAAATTATCCTCAAAATTTGAGTAAAATAGGACCAGTCTAAGTGGACCCGCATTGGCCATTTAGTATTTGATAATTACACAAAAAATAAGACGGCACATAATTTATTGTGACTTCAGTATTTCTAACCTTATTGATTCTAATTGTTGAAAAATCATAGAAAATAACCTAGCTGTGTGTAAAATGTAGAAATTAAGACGAACTAATCAATTATGGTCGCTGAAGAAGTAAATTACGAAAAACGGAATTTTGACCAAGATCGAGGATTCAAAGCAGCTGAGATTACAGTTTTGATTGAGGTCGACCTATCTACGCTTCTTTATTTATATATTAATGGACTGAAATTGGTAACCCTGATATACTGAGGCGAGAACCAACCACTGGATACACATCTACAACTCGCTGAGATGTGCCCTAAAACTAGAAACACCAACGAACCTGACTGCCCAAGTTTTCTTGATACCGTACAGTGCCGGGAATTTTTTTCAGTCACTGCCTAAAATATGTCTGATGCGGGTCCACTTAGACTGGTCCTATTTTGCAAATTTTGCTAAAGGGTTTATAACTACTGCATCATGTACTGTTTTAGGTCAATGACTGTACAAGGTTCATTATCCCCGCAATCCATTATTCATTGAATGAGATGATCTCTCGACTCAATCCTGACGATATGCTTCTGCTGGAGAGAATGAATGTTTGGTTTCAAATGGACGGGTGTTCGGCCCACAGAAATTAAGCGGAATTCGAATCAAATGGAACAAAACCCACGAGAGTTTCTATGCTATTAATGCAATACACAAAAAAACACAATCGTGCACTCAACAAAATTGAGGCCTTTACTCTTTACATAATACTGTATGCGAGTTACAGCCGTTTTGCTGAGACGAGGTCAAAAACACGGAAAAATCTTAAAAGTGAAGTAACTCAAAAACTTTTCTTTTTTTTAACTCAAAAACTGAGAAAGGTAAAAAAATTGCTAAGATGCACTTTTTGTTGGAAATTGATTGTGGTTTACGTGGGTAAAGCACTGCGCACATTATCTGATACACCCTGCACAGTTGCGGGCCGTCGAATCGTAGGAAGATGTTTCATTTTACTCCGTTGAATTTCAGTTGTCCCTTTGGTGGGTTTCAACCCTTCTGTCAATATGCAGTACGTTGCCCTACGTACCTAGGTATTTAGGTATCAGATTGCGTTAAGGACTGAGGGACTAGTAACCTATTCACCGAATCACAAAAATCGGTTGGTCATTAAAGCCTTAGGAGTGCCGACGAAATTTATCAATTAAATACATGTTTTTTCGACATTATTCCCTCAGTAACTCTATCCCGTAATGAAATTCGAAATTTCCAATGTTTGTTGCACAACTACAGTAAAATAAGGATCGAACAAAACTTAATCACGATAATTTAAGAGTTGTAGGCTGACCAGCGTTGACAAGATCTGCCTCACTTAGACGTACATACATGCAGACAGACATTAGACGTACATATAGACAGACATCCACCCACGATATGCTCACGGTTTTTATTCTGGAACGGATTTGTATTTAATTATTTTTTGTCTTTTATGACAATCTCCCCCATCATCTCCCTCAAAATATTGTTGTTCACTTCTGTGTGGAATCCTAAAATCGAAAAAAAAAAAAAAAATCCGTCCGATCGTCATCCGGAGATTTTATCTGAACCAAAGTTAATGAAACTTGTATCATATATCACAAATCGTCTGTGGATTTTTTCGAATCACTATCACTAATCTTGATCAATCCTAAAGGGTGAGTTTAAAGGGCGGAAATCCCCTCATTGAATCGGAAGAGCATACCCGGGATGAATTATATCCATCTAGCCGTGGGAGTTCATTATAACTTTTGTTATTATTAGAAGAACTCGTATTAGAAGAACATTTTTTTATTTATTGTATATCGTAAGATTTCTGTGGGCCCAGTTCAACGTCGATGTTGGTACATAGTATACACAATTGAAGGTATTGTGACATCAACTTTTAATACGGAATGTGGGACTGGTAGTGTTGTAGTGTTTAAGGACTTATATTTAAGACGTAGGCATCCTGTCGCCATTGGCACGTCAATAAGTCGAGGTTCATTACAACGTATGGAGACACACTAATCAGCTGTAGAACCCATATATAGCTTTTCCAAGTCGGGTTCGGTAATTTCCAAACCAATTTCAGAATTTTCCATTTCAATTTCAGAATGTGATCAATATCCGGGTGGGAGCGGTTTTTGAAATTGTAATGGAAAATTCTGAAATTGAGATGGCAAATTCTGAAATTGAAATGGAAAGGTCTCAAATTGAATTGGAAAATTCTGAAATTGATTTGGAAATTTCCGAATCTGACTTGGAAAACCTATAGCTTATTTCATTCCTAAAACTATTTATGGAGGATAAATTTAAATGGATCTCTTTTTAATGTGTTTAGAATACAGTTACAAGGTATGTGAGCGTCGGGTCGATGATCGGTTGATACACTGACAGATTTTGAAATGTTGAACGATTATTTTGTACAGATACATATAAACACATGTGTAATAATTTGCAACCTTTTTGATTCCCAAACATCGTAAACCTAATTCAATTTGCAAGTTGTGGCATGTAAAAAGGTAATGGAAATTTCGATTGTGAAGGAATCAGTTTAATAGAGATTTTTATTTCAAAATTCATGTTAAAGCAAAAAATAGATGTTTTGTTAAGGCTTCACTTGGTAGTGATGAAGTAACCAACTGTACTTTCACTTTTCGCCTACACGCATTAGATTTTATACCTAATACTCAGATACGCCTCAATTCTTTTTACTACGTCCGGGTGATTGATGGTAGCCGTGATTACGATATCGCTACGAAGTCAGGTAGAAGTGTCACAACCGGCGACGTTTTGCCAGGATACAGAGCTCAATTGCCTCATTTCTCACCCCCGCCTGACAGTAAACCGCCCCCACACAGATCCTAGCGACGTCCCACATATCTAGAGCTCGTTTGTTTTACCCTGTGATTTTCTTCTAGTTGAGCGACGACAGTGTGGATAACGGGAGGTCGAGGACGCGAGTGGGCAGAAAACAGCAGACAGGTGGACGAGAAGGAAGTGAAGAGGCGGAGGTACAAGGACTGCCATCGCCATCCAAGAAAACCGCTAAAACCTGGAAGACTGCACAAATTATTACATCCGCTATTACCTCGTCGTTTTGAATACCTGGTTTGGAAGATAAAGAAAATTATTGTTTCGACATTAATTCATGGTCGTTTGGAACCACATATAGATCTAAATGTTGTAGATCGATTGCGGAGAGGTTATCATTAATCCTGCAGGATTGAAATTCATGGATAGACAAAGCATAGATAGTCCACTATTATCTAAATGGGATAAAGGCTAACCGTTTTTGTATGTTAACAAGATGTGTCGTTTTGGATTGTCAATAGACTACCTTCAGTCCACAAACTTCAGTCAACTCTCGCTGTTGTAGATTTTACGTTAGCGCACGGGAAGAGGTTACTGCTGATCGTTCCGCAAAGAAATGTCAAGAGAATGTCTAGGACACATTTCCCGACAATTTCATCAAGATTGGAAGAATAATTTGTCAACTTAACAAGAACGTAGAACGTTTGTCGTATTTCAACAGTAGTACAACCTACTTCGCATATTTTCAAGGATTCGGCACAGGCAGATGAACAGTCATTACTTACGAGTAAATGCCAAGTTAATGTTGTGCCAGTTATTCGAAGGAAACAGATTTGTGGAGATAGTAGGTATTTCACCCAACACAGGTTTCATGTGACACCAACTTACTCTCGTAGGTTCAAGGAATAAACAGTTTACAATGACCGAACAAATCGTTTGAGTACTTACAGTTGAAGAGTACTGAAAGTATGGAGTAATGTACGAGTGCTCAGTTGGTTACTGGTTACTACAAGGTGGTGGGGGTTGCACTTCTGGGCGACTCAATAGCTGTCATTTCTTCAAAAGCAATGCAATTCTTAGAGAACCACCAGTTTTGTCTTCCTCTTCAAATTTTGAATAGGAGCAGGAACGAATGGGAATTTTCCAAGCGGAGAAACCCACAATACGTGGGAATACCAGTTATCTGCGTGTAACGGAATTTATTGGAGACCCTTTTTGATCCTTAATTCGTCAACGGGGTTTGTGGCACTCCTTAACTGCACCCAAGCAACGATGCTTCCTGCTGGATTGTATTACAGAATCCCATAAACTGCACTGGTGCAGTGTGGTTATCTTCAACCCACGGAACAACATTCATTAGACACCTTGGCTAGGCCTAATCTTCCCCGTGAGACTTTCATCAAAATCATCTGAATAATGACTAACTCATTTTTCCGTTTCAATTTCGCTGGTATTTCATCTTTTGTGATGGCCTATCATTTTTAATCTCTGACCCAATTTCAACGGTTTTATGTTTTTACAGGAATTACACAGCCCATTGCAGTGCTCCTTTTATCGATTTCAGGAGCGATCGAAGCAATGAGTGCATCAGATTCTCCATCCTTCATTAAAAAGTTGCGGAAATCATTTGCCGAAATCACTCTCGTTATCAATGTGTAATTCTCCCTACCAATGAACTACTGTTTGGCCTACTTAGTTCCTGTCCGCGAGACCTTTTCGTTTTCACCTCAGAGCTCCTACCACAAACACCATACCACCGTCACTCAACATGCTGATCACGCTATGAAATTGTGAAATCACAAGTGGGTATTGTGTGTTATTGCAGTCAAACGTACACGGTGGTACGTTCATCACAATAACCCCCAACTCTACCGTCCCTATACACCCTATACGATATAATTTTTTGCAAAAACCAAAATGTTGGACAACAATATTGAACATCAGTTGGCCGTTGCTACTAACGGCTTGAATATCGTTGCCGGTAGCTACTGATGAAGTTAGGTACTTCCCAACAGTGGTGGGGTCCATTTCCGAAAGAGGGAAGCATATTTTCATCCCTTCCGGAGCATCCGCCGCCTCAGCTCTACTACGTGAGAGCGACCACCTGTTCGGGGGCTACGCACGTTCGGTCTTTACTGCGCGTGTCCCCCCTACGACGGCCTCCGACGCCCCCGGTCTACAGGCCCCCTCGACCCTCTCCGGTCAGCGTGCAGAAGACCCCTCTTCCCGTCGCGCCGCCCCCGGTCTAAGGGCACCTTCCCCATCCCCTTGTCGTGCCGCCACCGCCAGTCGGTTCCCGCGCTCCGTACGTGTCGTTCCGCCGTTCTCTTGTTCTCCTCGCCCGCGATCTCGTGATGCCGCTCTAGTGCGCGTTGTTTCACGTTCCTTCTGTGATCGCGATGGCTGCGACCGAGTGGATCACTGCTTTCGACAAAAAGTACGTCCGGTAACAACCAATAAATGAGTAGTGCAAATTGTGCAAACTTTTTATTATATTGAAAATTTTAATCAAATTTGTCTTGTTTTTGCAACATGACTTGGCACATGTTGCAACAAACATGTCTATAGTTCAGGAATACATCGCTCTCATTATTTTATTCCATTTTTTTTTTTTCTCTTTGCCAGACTAAGACACTTTTCCAAAAATAACTTCCTTTTTGTAGAAAATTGGATACTATACTGGATTTGAACACATTCCACAAATTCAAATTCTCTTCCAGCCCATACCTGAGCTAGGAATCGGGATGAAACAATTGTGCAGGTAAAAAAAGTCGGAAATTTATAAATTTTCAGTCAACAATGAGCTTGAATACTTGGTGTATCGGTTGCAGACCGAATCATCCTAATGTTTGGCCAAGTTATTGTTTACACGTACGTAACTACTTATTTCGTAACTTTTGAAATCATCGAGTCTTTTGGAGCAATTAACATTCCGGAATTTCAACTCGCTTCTTGAATAGGTACATCCAGACGACCGAGTATATAAATTCCATATTTCTTAACAAACCAATCACCTTATAAAAAGGTTCAATTCTCAGTCAACTCTTCTAGATCCCAACTCCCCTCCACAAGAATTTTCCAAATTTTGAAGATAAACTGAATAAATACAAAATGAAAAATCTCTTCTTTCTTTCTCACTGGCATGAATGAATTAAAAAATTATTTTCTTCAATAAATAATGATAATCTGAGGAAGAAATATCCGTATAATTACTCTGAGAGTATTTTCGTTTACAAGTCAATTTCTAGCTTTCCAGCTTTATACCTACAAAAACTTCTTCAGAAGATTAGAGTTTATCACAACAATTTCTAAATTCACTACAGTACCGCTTTACAGGTACCTGTATTTAAACAAATTTCAGCCTGCCCCATCCTATTGATTTTGTCCTCATTTTTAACTATTCGGTCGAACTTCGTGAAAGAATACTCCACGTTTCCGAATTTACCTTTCAACACCAATTCACCATCTCAAAATATGATTTCCTCCAACCAAACTTTCACATTTTTAGTGCTAACAATTTTATCATCATCTTCCAGTTCGTTTTGAACGTGTTAATCTTCAAATTCATGTTATTTTGTTTCTTCCTCTATTTGACCTATTTAACTACAAAACCTTTCAAATGTACCATTGCTGCCTAGCAAATAAGATAACGAAATTTCGTTTGGTAAGAAAAGAAAATATTTGCATTCAGTAATAGATAACGGATTTCATAGTAGAACCCCTGAAAAACGACCAAAACTTGAATATGACGTATACCAAAGTGGGCGAGCGAGTAATGAACGAAATTCACCTTAACGCTATTATTTCAGATCAAAACCCCTACAATGATAGTTTTCAAAGCGCGTGAACTAACGTCAAATCCATCAAACCTAATTTTCTCAGGTAAACTTTACGTAATATCTCAGGTACCTGCTGTACACTCCAAGTATTCGCCTGTCAGCAATTAAGTAAATGCTATTCGAAATCAAATTTATGAATATTATTACAGTCGGTTCCGAATCAATGAAATTGTTTCAATTTCAATTGTACAAATTCGAATTCAAAGATAAGATAATGTTAACTTTTCCGGTCGTTTCGCAAGTAGGTAGGTAAAGAAAATATCGATTTAAAGAAAAACTGATATGCGTTTCAGCGTGGAAAATATTCCAAATCTACGAATTACATGTTGCAACATTTGAGTGATTGCTCATTATTAGGATGCGATAAAATGCCTTCCTATCCTTTCTGACGAATACTTTGTCAGAAGATTTTATTCGCTAGAGGTGCTTTGGAAGTTTTAAACGACGGAACTGATTGACAACAGTCGTACTTGTTTGAAGATAAATTGATTTACAGTAACTGATTCCCATCATCGTCGGGAGAAAAAGAAGAAGATAACGAAACAGGAAACTCACAGATCTCTTACTCATTCAATTGATAACAAATAGAATTGCAATGACAAATTGCATTGACATGAATGATTCATAGACGAGAATCATTCGTCAGACTTGCATTTGTTTAAATCAACTGGCTACGAAAATGGCGCTGCTCAATCTGAGTGGATAACAATCCGAGAACATCATGCGTTTCATGAACTTGGATAAAAAATAATCTTAGGAGCACAGTAGAATCTATAAATTATGCAACCGCTCTTTCGTCAACTTGTGTATTCTTTTTTTGTTATTCGTATTATGCTGGAATTCATTCAATGAACCAAATGAGACCACACAACATGGTTTTGCAATGAAGAGGTTGATTTTGGAAGGAGAAAAGTTTTCAACACGACTGGGAATCGTACAGCGACTTTAGACAATAATTGTACCTCCCTCATTTAATGGTGGGTTCAATAGCTTCTTATCCATGTAATATATATAAATAAATTCCCGTTCGTCGAACGAAAGGCTCTGATTAGTGGACAATCGATTATCAAACTCCTCCTTACTTGGAGGAATATTTCAACAAGGTATCAGTTTTTTAATCTCGAATTAGGCAGCACTTCTCCCTACCATCATATGTGGAACGCTCCCAACCAACTATAGGTATACATGTATAGTGACGAATATATCCCTCCATTACAATTCTAACTTTTGTATATGGTTTAAAGCCAGATTTTGTTTACATCGTGTTTACTTCTCGTAATGTTGCACACTACAAAATTTAAAACGTACTAATCACATGATTATTTGTATTCTTATGGTAAATGTAAATTGGAGTGGGAATAAAGTGCCTCCCACTAGGTGTAACGCAGGACATAAATTCAACCGAACGTCACCAGCAGGAAACCAAAGAATCATGACACTTTTAGGAATTTTCGTGCAGGTACGTGATATAATGATGTTTGCTTCCTATTCTATCCAAAAGTAGCGAAAGCCAGATACTATGAGATGAACTTAGTTTTAAAAAATCGAAATTTTCACTCCCATTTCACATTTTACTCCATTTTGAACGTCTTTCAATTCGAGTCTGTCTCTGAGCTTGCAAATCCTCGTAACAATCTCAACTTCTACGATTTTCTTTCAATTTTGATGATATTCTCAGGAATGTGTAGGTTAGGCGGATTGTCGCTCCACATTCACTCGACCCACGCACAAATGTAAAATCCATCTACCCAGCATCTTTTTCTCGGGTTCTAGCGGTCCAGCTCGTTCAAATACTATTAGTATTAGAGCAAGTTGTACAACCACGATATATTACACTCATAGTTTCAGTACGATAGTATCATTAGCATTAGAATGATGAAATATGCAGGGATTGTGCGTGAAAGACTATAGATGGTCACTTATCAATTTCAGCGCTCAAAAATCAACACTTCATTCTGCCCATACGAAAACATCAACTTCTCAGGTTCTAGGGCGTCTATCTTGCCAAAATTTGGAGGGTATTAGGGGAAAGCTGATTTAATCATCTCATATCAATTTCAACTCAATCGTATCATTATTTTGTCCACGACAGAATTAGAGCGACAGACCCACAATACGTGTCGAGCATTAGGGAACATGTCCTTTTTCTTTTTGCTCAACCATAATATTTATGATCATTTCCGAGGAGCATTGTGAATAGGTGGTGCTCTTTCATCTGCGGAAAGTTGTCATAGCAAAATAAGTAGTTTATGTTAAGGAGTAATGATGTTGCCCCAGAGATATAGAGGAAATCAACTTTCTTGTGGTTGTACCTCTGTTTTTCCTCTACTAAACTTCCATTAAAAATTGTTTTGCGTTTTAAGATGATTGGAACAAAGAAAAATTATTCAATTGATTGGATTGATTACAATTTAAAAAAATTCATTCAATTCCGTCCGTCCTCTATCTGTTGTATCCGTAAGCCGACTTGAGCTTTTCTATGAAACTGCTGGATCAAAGCTAATTAAACTTCTATGAAAATTCACAACTTGACCGAGGATGGTCCTGAATGACAGGTATCAATCTTGACCAACCTTAAAGGTTGGAATAAAAGGGCTGAAATATTTAAAAATCAGAATATCGAAAACCGTCGAAATATCACTGTTTGCACATTCCCTCAGTAAGTCGAATGAGTTCTCTCAGACTCATTCCCTAAACGCTAGAACTTTGACGGAAAAAATAACACTTTTGACGATCGCATCAGCTGATTTAATTGCAATGGAGTAATATTTTCATGAATTCCTTTTGAAATCAAGTTCATCTTGACTTTCGTTTGATGATAGCGGACTTGTAGTTGTTAATTGGAAATGGAGTCTTCTGAGACACCGATAAGTAAATCACGCGTACGGGAGGCGCACTGGTAAAGTGATGGACACTCGTGGCTATTTTCATGGCTAATCGATCAGCAATGCACGGTCCAAACTCAAACGTCTAGCGAAATTTGACAAGAGCCTATGATGTCTGTCAAGCCATTCTGATAGTGTGTGGGTTCTGTTAATTGGCAAATAATGACAGATCAGAAATTTCTTAAAGAAGATCACGAGTAGAAACACTCGGAAAACTGTCATTACCTTTCTTACTTATTGCGCATCAAATCAAAATACTGAATAAGACTCATTCTTGGACTATAAATATTTCTTTTTCAAACTGTCTGAGTTGAACTAGTTATCAGTAACTTGCCATGAGGAAGCTCAGAGCAAATCAATACTGGCTCCCACGGGGCATACTGTACGCCCATCTTCTCGTACGGTTGTGAAGAACCGCCGATGTGAAGCTATGGTTTTTGCCAGGGGGAGAAGCTAATTGAAAGGATCAGAGAGGTCAACCATTGTAATGGCATTGTTCCCCGTCCCATAACTTGATCCCCAACTTCCCTTCATCATGGTTTTCTTTTTACCAAGAGAATAAAAGAAAATCACGAATTCGTATTTCTTGTAACAAGAAGGCTCCTCCACCTACGCATACAATGTGTATTTACCGCCCAAGCCACTCTCTGAACTTGATCAGTTGCACCTTAGTACCTGATATAATAAGTACTTTGGTTCGCTTCATAGATGCTTCCAAAATTTATAGGACCAGCGATTCATATCCGTAATTTCCAAGCTTTACAAAAAAGTAAAAGAAAATAAAAGAGATACGGAGAAGGTAATACGTAGGAGTCGCATTGTGCATAACTCCTGGGACACCCTGTATAACTAAAAAACACCTAAGTAATGATTGAAAAATTGGGAAAGCTACGGAGGAGGCATTGCCTTAGTCGGGGGCAGGATATGCAATGACCCGCACGACCCTCCGGTCTTGAAGGAGGGGTTGCTCTGTGCGCCGTGTACTATCAACCCCAACCTGGTTTGGCCGTGGCATTGGGTGTTGCAATGTTGGTATTTCGTTGTTTCTGACCAAATTCAGTTTTAGTAAAATGTTTGTTGACTCAAACATGTTATCCAGTTGTAGAACAATGCTAAGATATTGGGGTTTAAATCGAGTTCATATAAAGAGTTAGAGATTAAACAAGGTTGTTAAGATATAAATAAAAAAATAAATGTTTCAAAATGAAGAATGAAAATGAATTTAATGAATGAAAACGTTCGTTTGTGAACAGCGTCTACGGCATTCCTAAGCTGTCGAGCCAAAGTCAGGATAGCCGAAGAGCCGAGAGACGGCTATTGTTTGTGTTCATTTACGATTGATTGCGATGAGTGCTTTTAGTTGCGTAGCTATTCCACAAGTGAGTATGCTGACATGATTTTTGTGTACGGTTTTGCCAATGGTAATGCTTCTCAAGCAGCAAGAGAGTCACACTCCTCCTGTGTACAAATCACACCCTTGCGAACACGTCGGATAGTATGAGGAAAAAATATTGGCAGATAATATTGTTTATGTCACTAATCCTTTTTTTACCCAGTAATCCTTAAACTATCTTTTTTTTAAATCTACTAATCCTTTTTTGTCACTAAGGTTTTGGTTATCACTACCAGCTATGTTCAATAGCTATAGTGCACCATGATGCATGGGAATATGCAATAGGGAAACGACGCTGCAGGAAATACAGCGAGGAAAGAGACGAAAGGGAACAGTTGGTAAGGATACGGAAGCCTGGTTTGATAACGGTTCAAAGTGTCAGCAAAAACATGAATGCAAAACATCGCAATCAATCGTAAATCAATCTCTCGGCTCTTCGATTATCTTGACTTTGGCCGGACAGCTTAGAAATGCCGCAGACGCTGTTCACGAACGAACGGGTTTATGCAACCGACAAAACTAACTTAAATCGTCACTTGAGAGATCTGGCGTTGTCACCATTCGATTCAGCAAGAAAAGTTACGTTTACCCCGCCTCCAACCTTTTTTCGTCGAGACCTTGGAAAAACCTAAATTTTAACAGAAAACACACGTCTTTCTGCAGTTAAACGCCATTTCCGTACCTAAAAATATTTTTTTAAAACCAAAATGACTACGTCGTTGGGAAGCTGACATTTTGGCGCACGTTTTATCAGGCCTGCACAGTTCTGTGTCACGCATTAATGGGGTTTTTAAGCGAAATGAAAAACAGGCGATTTCAAGATTTTGACAAAACTGCCATTACGCGCAGAAATTGGACGTCTTCAATTCAATTTAAAAAATGTTTTCTGACATCAAATAGATAGGAAATTCAATGCTCTTTCTAATGGTGTCATCAAATTGGAGCTATCTTCAAAATTGAGGGAGTTATGATAGTTTAATGACAGAACATCGAAAACACGAAAAAAATCTCAAATCGCGAATAACTCGGAAATGAGGTCTTTGGAAAAAAATCGGTAAGCGGCATTTTTGTTCGAAAATGAGTTGTACAACACGTAGGAGTCGGATTGTGCATAACAGTTATGCATAACAGGAGTAACTCCTAGGACACCATGTACATGCGAAGACTGATTTTCATCGTAGTTCGAATATTCGGATAAAATATGAGAAGAAAATCAGAATGCATTGATCTACATTATTCCTTCCCTGCTACTGACCTTTCGAGAAAGTTTGAACTCGAAAATAAAACAACAACTAGCCCTAGTTCGACGCGCTGGCGTGTGAGATGAACTCCTCATTTCATTGCTTAATTGCCTAGTTGAGTCAGAGAAGTTTGGGTGGTTGACTTGGTCTCATCGTCCATCGAGAAAAGACACATTGTTGGTAACTACTTGGCTAATTATGATTTTCATAAGCTGTAATGAGGTAACTCATTCATCATGCGTAACTCACATCTTGTCATGACTCTTTCAGGTTTTGAATGTGGGAGCTATGATGGAATTTTGAGAATTGTGATTGGTTCTTATTAATAAACTATTACCTACTGAAGTTCCTTCATTATGTGTAATTCCCACATTTTTATGAATCTATAAAAATAGATGAATATAATAGATATGGTAAAATCGTGGGGTGTCTTTAAAGACTGTTGAAAATAAACTAATATTGAAATCGGTCACTATGTAAAACTCTCAAATTTTTGTGTCTTTGTGGACTGTTATGAAACAACCTATATTGAAATTATTCACCACATAACTGTAACTTTGTTTCTGAAAGTTTACAGAGACGACTTATGGGGCAAGCTTTTCAGGCTATCCTAGTTTTGACTATATTCACCAATTTGGGAGTATTTAGGTGGCTATTCTTAGTGAACCTTTTCGTTCCGCACTTGGGAAAAAGGTGAACATGAATAAGAGTCTTGAGGCAATACAGAACCAAAGGCCTATATACCATAGGAGAACAGGGAAATGAAAGAAGAGACAAATTATTTCTGCAGCTTTTAGAAGAGAGGTAGATTGAATAATGTTGAATTACAAAGCTAAAGTTTGGTTCTTATTGCCTAAAAACCATAAGGCTATATGTGGACATTCCCTTCAGGAAGAACACTGAAGGGATACTGAAGGTTTTGGATGCAAACCTGAATTTCGGTATCAGTTCAAATGCTGTTACAGTTTGATGTTTCATGGCACTCGGTTTCACCGATCCAACTTGCTATGTATAATACTAATATTTCTTAGCAACCCACTATTCAGGGGGTTGTGAAATCTGCTCAGAGAAAAGACTTTCTGAATTTCGTTAATACCGAACAGTAATTGCATTTGGTGATTTCTTCACATCCACTCAAGTGGGGAACCTTTTGGAAATCATCGTTTTTAGATCGATATCGCGCACGCTCAAACCTTGAATCCACAAATATCTCAAATTGGGACGATTGACAAAGATGCAGTATTTCACTGTTTTACATGAGTTGGTAATAAATACGGATCAATGTCGATTCACCTTCCTCTAATTATGTTCAACCAAAATGCTGAGGAACTACCTGTGTTATACTTCTGGTATAAATGTTTTATATAGGGCGTTACATACAGAGTAATATTTCATGACGGACGGGATATCCAAGTTTTTCATCAAATCCGACCTCACTTTAGCGTCTAACTTGGTTTGATGAAACTAAGATTAATAAATTATAAACCAGCTTCACGAACACTTCATTACCTGCTTTAGAGAATGGCAAGAAGACCAACTTTTCCACTTCCCTTCGGAGTTGAAGATTGTGCTTCACTTTCTTACTAACTCGATTATCGTGTTCGCCAGAAGCAACGTTTCGCTTCTTTATGACATGTAGAAAACGCTGAAAATTATAAAAAAGGGATCATTATTCTGTATTACTCAGCCCTTCTACATACGATGTATTCGTTGGTAAATTACATAGTCCCCCCCCCCCCCCCCGCCCCCAAAAAAAATGTTAAGAGCTACGACCAGACCATGTGTATTTAATGTTTTTGGGGTCGCTGAATCCGAATCTGGGGTCATCATCTTCCGAATTTGTTTAAAGATCATACCAGCACAATGGTTAATATCATTTTATTGATTGGGCTTTTTGCATAAAGCTAATTTTATTCGACGCCTCGACAAAAACTTTGACGGTGACACTGTCTCAAGTGGGAATGTGTGAAATGATCCGCTCATAAGCTTGTCAGAATGCCTGTTGGTAGGTTTCCTCGAGTTGTAGGTGATCAGATTGTGGTTGCTGAAGTTGGTTGGTTTCGTTTCGATCCAGACCCTCGCGCGACGTTTTGGACTTGAGCTCCCCAAAGATGTGAGCAGACTTCACGAATGGCCGCAAGTATTGCGCAGTGCCGTCCAGAAATTTTGCTAAGATTGGATAGAAGTTAGGCGCATCGAAGCCTATGGGCCCAGGAACCCTTTATATCCGCATCTAGACTTCAATGTGAGACCAGCCTCTCCGCTCCGTCATGGGGACCAGACCCCACTGTGGGCATTGTGCTGGGTCCTGAAGCTCAGAGGCGCCCTGCTCCCCCTGAATTTCGGAACATATTTCGGATCTGGCATTCCCAGAAGGCTGTGCTCCCTGTGCAAAGACCGCGCCAATGAGGACGTGATACACTTTTTTGGTAGCTGCTCCCATTTGGGTGAATTCCGTTCTAGATTCCTCGGTGACACGCGCATACCCTTGAGCAGAATGGATTACTTGCTCAACCATAGGGAGAACTGGTTGGAAGTGGCAAGTTTTTGTGCTAGTGCTTTGATTCTGGAATTCAACTAGTAGTGCAAAAAACTGACCTAGTAGTAGTAAAAGTTGGAAAAGAAAAAAACAAATGGAAATATTAATACTTATTATTGTTTTCTTTGATGTTATAAACTGTTTTCCCTGTCCTATAATATTCTAGAACTTTGCGTAGATTAAGCGGATTATTCACCTAAGGCTGCTATAAATATAATTATTTTTTGTATTATTCCGAAACGGCTAACCACCAGGCAGACGGACAAGAAGTCCATGCCGTATACATTTTATTTGTTTAAATTTTTTCAGTATTCATAAATAAACATGTTTTCTTCTTCTAAGCTTGTCGATGTAACGATGCCAAGGGAAGCACAGTGCTTTGCAAGTCAGATTCCGAAATTTCCAAACCAATTTCAGAAATTTCCAAATCAATTTCAGAATTTTCCATTTTAATTTCAGGCTTTTCCATTTCAATTTCAGAAACCGCTCCCACCCGGATATTGGTCACATTCTGAAATTGAAATGGAAAAGTCTGAAATTGAAATGGAAAATTCTGAAATTGGTTTGGAAATTTCCGAATCTGACTTGGAAAAGCTATAATTGTATACTGCCCGTGTACCTATGTCCCTAGAGAGCGCCTTTTCCAAATCCCCTATCAGTACAGAAATTAACCATTACCATTACCATTTTTTTGTAACAACATTTCAGAACTATTTTTGTCACATAATTTTGTTGTTATCAGGCTAAAGAGCATAAATATTACTCTGTATACAACAAAACTTTACTGGTTCCACGGTACGGAAACCCGTGAATGGAAAAACTGAAATACAACGGGATAATATAAAACACATACCTCACTTTCGGTGAAAGCTTGGGAACCTAACTTTATTGAAGGCGGATTTTTCTACTGAAAAGTATAACCCACAACGCGTTTATTTGGATTCATTGGAGGGTTCAGAAAAAACCTTACTTGATTCGAAAAGGAAGTGCTCATAACTTTCTATTACACTAATGTTTTGAAGTCTCATCCAAAATGGGGGTTTTAGATCTCTTGAAAACTCAGTAGGAATGAGATTTTTCTCTTATGAATAATATATATTTACTACACAGATGTCTGATTAGACACGTTTACTACACAGTATTGCCCTATTGCCATGCAGTGTCACCGAATAAATAAAAATCAGCACCAATAATAAAAATGTCATGTTTCATCACATCCAGTATGCTATTAAATAAATTTTAATTAGTGAGTCTCCTTGGGAATGTGCCAACCATGAAAAAATTCAAGAGTCAAGATTAAAAAGTATCACGATTAAAAGATAATCTCAATAGATGAGGAATAATTTTTTCTTGTTCTATTTAGAGTACGCTGGGAACACCAACACGATGTGCTTCAATGTTTGTTCTTCTGGACTGAGAAGGACGTCTGCTGGATTCGAATATGTACACTCCCTCAGATAGGATTGGAATGTTCCTAGCCCCTGTCCAAATCTTTCTAATGTGGATATTTTTGAATTGAAGAGCCGAAAGTCGTCTTGCAGCTAAGTTGTGCAGTCATATATCAGAGAAGGTACGATTATATCCATTGTAAAGTACCTCCGGTTTGTTGAAAGGAGTGTGATTTTCAAAACTGAGCGATATTGGGATCGATAACCGCCAACACGGCAGTTCGTAGGCCCTTGTAAAAGCTCTTTAGACGGAGTTCACTTGATGTTGACGATCCCCGCTGGGGGGAACTGGAGCGAACACGATATTGCCGTCTAATGAAGCCTGTAGCACCTGTGACGACAGTCTCACGGACACGATCCGAGGTCGGGTATTATGCGCGAACCTCAGACAACATCCCGTGAATTGATCGACGGTATCATCTCAGTGAAAAGGGTAATCAGGCGGTAAATCAGTGGCAAAGGCTTCGAGAATTCTGCCATTTCTCAACGACAACTTCTCGAGCTGGCTCATTCCGTACGTGTTTTCTCCCTAATTGTCATTAATAATCCTAACAATACTCTCTCTCTATCACGAACTCCTTTTGTTGTTCTCGTAAAATAGGATGGTAAAATTACTCAATAAGGAACATGTCAAAGTAATTTTTAAGCACTTGGAAGACAAGTCTAAAATTTGATCCCGTTACGGTAACCATTTTAATTTCTATAAATTTCGCTAGAAATGGTTTCTGTTTTTTATTTAAGCGGGACTTTTACACCTTTCAGCCAATAATGTAGATGAAATTCATATTCATTATCCGGTTCGGAATCGAGATGATCATTTTTGAGCGATCGGGTAGCCAAATCGAGTGAAGATCTTGCTTCAGTATTTGATTTTCCATCCGATTTCTATGGCATTGTTTTACCGTTCTGACTTGAGTCCATCTCACTCTGAGGTTCAATTCTAGTGCTCATTTTCGCCAAGAAATTCCTCTTAAGGATTTTGTTTACTCTGTTGTTATCCCAGTTTTTAAAGAAATGCATTTTCTGAAACTCGATGTTGAGTCACTGAAATGGTCATAACTCGCTTAACTACTATCTAAAATCAATTTTAAGCGTTTGTACTGATGTAGTAAATTACGCGTACGAAACGATTTGAACGAAGGAAGTTTTATTGGAGGATTGAACCACATTAACAACAAGAATGACAATTGTTGTGAAAAAACGCTGCAAATTCTTTCACTGGGGTTTATTTTTCAATGATTCATGATTTGAATTTATACTAAGATTTGGATTGTGCGTGTTTCACAGGTGATAGAGCGATTATTGAATTTAAGAAGATATGCATACCTAGAGCATTTAAATCGGTTCTCAACCAAAATACCTATTTGTATTGATCAGTTGATCATATTTGTGTGCCTCCTGAAATTCAATAATCGCTCTATCACCTGTGAAACACGCACACTCCAAAGCTTGGTAGAAATTCAAATCATGAACGCAAGCTAATTGAATAGTAAACCCCAGTGAAAGAATTTGCAGCGTTTCATGCATATCAGAATGCTTCAACCCGTATATCGGCTACAAAGCCTTTTAGGAGTCCACTCCAGTATCCACACTACTACACACTACATAACTAGGTTACTGCTATCAAAACAAAAACAATGATAAACCAAAATAACGCAAATGTTGGCACCATAAATCGGTGCGGTTGGGCCGTACATCGGGAATGGTTTAAGATGCGGACCTGGGGAAGGGCTCATTCGATTCCTCTGGAAAGTTCCTCAAAAAGAGTCCAAGTTTAGGCCGCTTCGACTTTTTTTGAGGTTTTTAGGGATTTTACAAAACTTTGACAACCCTTAAAGGGCACTTTAAATGGAGTGAGAGAGCTGGCTCAAGAATTTCGGCGTCGTCGGATCAAGATGGATTTTTCCTGAAAATTTATTTTCTTGGGGGGGGGGGGGGGGGTTTATTGGCTAGTTAACAACTGACCAGTTCATTGTAACTAGTGAATGGGTCCCCCACACGTTAATTAGCAAGAACGTTAAATTGTCAATTTAATTTCCTTGAAACAAAATGCGAAGATATTGACATCCTTTACAACACCCAAACAGACTGTGCCTTTATGATAACGAAGAAATGTACTTTCAGCATGTGGAATAAAGCGTCGATATTCACGGCCGAATGTTACGCAGTCCTCCAGGCTTTACAGTACGGTAGCACTCTTCTCACTTCCAACTACTCCACTGTCTTGATATTATCAGATTATAAAAGTGCCATAACCATAATAGCTAACCTAAAGGTCTCCTCTCACCTCAACTACAAGCAGCCATAGCTACCGTCAGAACTGGAGAAAGGAAAGTCACTTTGTGCAATATTAAAGGCCACTCAAGCATCGTAGGAAACGATATTGCTGACGTGGAAGGAAAGATACCGCCATGCTGCCAGAACCAAACCCCGCCAGGATCTATTCTCCAACGGACTTAACTCCTTCGATCGTGGTCAGGATGCTGAGAAGCTGGAGGGAGCGGCACCTTGCCAACCCCTCTGTCCACCGCTAGAAGGAGCTTTTACCACCACCCGAGAGATCTTCATGGTTTTAACTAGTCGCAGACGCTAAGCTTAAGTCATTTTATAGAACAACCTGCAGACTTCACAATGTTCATTCGTATACCAATGTGTCCCAGTATTCGATCGGGAACACCAACTCTCCTCTTTGCCGATTTTGTTCCCAATCGGATGAAACACCTAAACACATGATTCTTAAGTGCCTGTTCATGATAGCGCCCGAATCACTCTTTTGAGAGGAATACATACAAAAATTTCCGGCCCTTTCAATTTGGACACCATCCTGAAAGCTGAAAACGACGAGGACATTTACTTGAAATTAGACGAATTTATGAAAAAATTGAACAGTTTAAATCACTACTTACCTGAGCGAACAATGTGATTTCAATGATTACTATATTATTTTGATTTATGTATTTCATTGTTATTTCGGCTGTATAAACTTAACACCAATAAATTGGAAAAAAATGGATTACAAGATGCAAAATTTATCAAAAGGTCAACTTGAAAGAACAATTTTCTTCATGTTTTCACAAGCTTGTCATTCATGATGAGCTTGAGAAAAAATTTAAAAAATTGTTCATTTTAATTTATCTTTCGAGAAATTCTTCCTTTTGTAATACACTCAATGGGTTTTGTAACTTAAACTCCCCAGGAACAACTTTCCCAACATGTTAGCTTTCCCAATAACCAAAATTCATAATGTATTTTCTTTTCTTCAGAAAATTACGTTTGAATACATGGGTTGCCTAATGAAATGGACGTTTTTCACTCTAAATTCAATTTCATCAACCGAATTATTGGGTTTAATGTATTCATCCAAGAACATTGATTTTATACTTTTTCCACTTCATTTTCATGAGAAAATATAATGGGAAATTTTGTTTCTGATACCATTGGAAAGATAAGGTTCCAGGGAAGTTTTTCGTAAGAAGTCGGAGTTACAAAATCTGAGGTAGAGAAAACAAGCAAAAGTAGGTTTTTTTTCACACAAAACACAAGAATCCCAAAACGCACGAAAACACACAAAAAAACTCCTACCAATTCACTAAATTTCGTCTTTGAACTAAATTTTCACATTTCATGTTATGTTGAGAATTCCTTACTTTCAACTAAGAAAATAGGAAATTTGACATTAATGCCAACGGTAAGCGCTTACGGCCTTTTTGTCAGCCCGGAAATGAGCTCTAGAATCGACCCTCAGAGTTTGATGAACTTACGTCGGAACGCCCTGTAAATGGTTTTCAATTAGTTTTAGAATTCTCAAATTCTTGAACGAGGATATAGTCGACTGTTTTCATCGGAATCCGATGAGATTCTTACTGATCCAGGTTCAGATTGGCACATCCATGATCCTTAAACACACTCAACTTTCTCATATTCCGGGTTTTACTGTTCTAATTATAACTCAATGTGAATAATCCTGTTACAGTGTTACACAGTTTTGTTGGAGGCTTCATTATTGTGACGGATTGTGTTTGGTCGGTAGCGTAGGTCCGCTGAGAATTTCAAGAGTTATTAATGTTGTCGCAGAGAGCTCTTGTTCTGGAGAGAGACGTTCAGATGTGGGTGGTGTGAAACTTTCATTAATGAGAAGGCTAGAGAGTGCTCGGTACCAGAGTTACAAGTCGTCTCGAGACAGTTACATCAACAAAAGAATACGAATAGAATACATACATGGTTGGAACGAGTTTTTTACCTTAAATTCTAAGGGCCTTTTATGGCGCGCAGAGTAGATTGCGGACGGACATTGCAGATTTGGAATCTATACACCTTAATACGTAAACGAACAGAATGTGAGAGAGTTGTAAACAAATTTTGCTGTACGGTTACTAAGGCCTGTGATTGAAAATAACAAACCGAACTTGAGTATTAATGAACGCACTGCATGTATGTATTCCCTAATATAATATTTTTATCTCTCTCGGCACGTTAATAACTATGTTTACAAAGCAAATTAAAACACCATAGCTTATTGTGTTTGGGGCTTTTGATAGATATCACTTGAATGAATCAAATGAGCCCACGCCTATCACTTATGTCCAGTTTCGCCCAATAAGAGTCTGAACCTGATCTAGCGTGAGGGTGGTAAAACGCAGCAAATTATCACGAAAAGGTTGAATTGGAAATTGTCGAATTTCGTCACGGTTTGTTGCAAAATTATGATGGAACGGAAAAAATTAGAAAAATCAATGAAATCAGACGAAAATAGTGATAACATAATAATGAATATCTATCACCCCTCCATTCCGTAATGAATAATAGTAGATATGAAATATGCTAGATTACTAAACCAAAATCTTAATTGAACAAAAAAAAGAATCCCATGAATATGTCGAGAATGCTGGTTCGAGCAGCGATTGGATGGATTAGCGATTACTCCCTCCGCCCCCCCCCCCCCCTTTTGGAGGCAAAAGCGTAAATTTCCGAATTTTGTTGCAAAATTATATGAGTATAATTGGGATTGAATAAAAAAGATTCAAGAAAATCGGTCAAGAATTCTAAAAATTGTCATACACACACACACTCCTACACCTATAGTGTTTCACGAGTTCAGTCTTTGGTTTAAAACGGGTTTGTACTGTTTTTTTTTCTCAGGGTTGTCCCACCCCCTTCCTCTCTCCTGGATCAAATTTAATAGGCGTCCCTCCATTGATGAAGACTTGTTTGAGAGGAGTCACCTAAAAATGAAGTGCACTGATCTATGAGTTAGGTTTACTTACTCAAAATCTTTGTCTAATGCTTTGGTACGTTCTACCTTCCATCAAACGTCTTCACTTACTAGATGGATTTCACTTTAGTTAATATTTTCTTATGCACGAATGGCATCCGGTATTCTTACCGGCTTTAGAATATCTTTCAAAATTGAGAATTGATTTTGAGAATCACTATGGTAAGTAACTTGAAAGGTCAGAGGAATGCTCCTAGATTGTGCCTAAATGTTAGTAGCCTGATACACTTTAAAAAGAGTCACAGTGACCTAATTTCCTCCTTCCTGAGTGACGAGGAAAGTAATTAGTCACTTTCATTCCTTTGCAGCGCGTTGGCGCTATAGAGCGACTTCTCCGCCGCTCCACAGAATGGGAGCCTGTACCCCCCACGCTCGGCCTGGATATCGGCTACGGTGGGGATCTCGATCCTAGGATCAACTGAGGGAAACAGCGACATGCAGATGGACGCCTGCGAGCACCTGGATCCGAGGATAAGCCGAGAGTGGCTAGTGGCCCGCGGAAAATGAGCCACTTCATTTAGTCGTGGCGACGTGAGGCGGATGAAGGTCGAGGGAGGTGTTTGATTAGGGCCGAGACTGATGAGCTTCGAGGATATTGTGGCACACCTCTGACGCAGTTTGGCCCACCCGCACGCTAATTACCTCAAACAGAATCTCCCCATCAACATTTAATTAGGACATAGGTAGTTCAACAGGAAGGACAGAAAATATATCAGTTCGCAATAACACAATAACACAAATTGAATGGATAATGAAACGTCAAAGTAAGTTGAACCTAGGCATGGGTAATGGCAAGTGGCTGGCATAACTGGTCAACTTTTATGAGTGTGTGATCAGGTAATTTTTTGGATTTTTCTTCATTAAAAATGATTTAATAGTCAATTAAAACCTCATCATTTTTGTTAGTTCCGCATAGAAAAACATTTCTTGGCTAGGAGGTAGTATACAGAGAAAACGGTGTGAACCTCCTTTCATAATACAATTAGTTTTACACAGTCTGGATTGCCCAATAGGTATCCATCATGTTGCGATTTGTTGAATTACCAACAAAATCATCGAGGAAACACTGGAATTTCCAATAATATTGATTGGTCATACAATACGATAAATGCATGGCCGAATCCCTTCGTCGAATTTTGTACAGACGTAGAAAACACTAAGGCATCGGCCTCTTTGGCCTAGTTTACTGCATAACTCTCAAACAAAAAATTCTTGTAAAGCGTAGAAATAAACGGTTTTTCATCATAATAGATACCTTTTCATTTGACGTCATAGCATTCATAAACTCATCTAGTAAAACAGAGATCTTGGATAATTTTAAATCCTAAAATCCTAATAATGAATAAATACCCAACTTGGTATAATCTATGATGGTATCACACAATCTAGTTATCTCAAAGCAGAATTATGAAATAAATGATTCTGCCTCGCCGAGCGAAGAGTTCTGGACTGCTCTAAGAAATCTGAAATTCGTTTTAATTTAATCCAATCCCCTTCCAGCTCTCATTTACATTTCAATTGCTTTATTTATTGCCTCCTCTTTTGAAGCGGCCCTTTGCCCAGATTTTTGGAGCGTTGGGAATATTTCGCCGTTAAAATTCCACTGTATACCCACAAGGACTACAGAGTCCAACGGTTTATGTCCAGACATAAACTCAAACCAATTATTTAAAACTCAACAAAATCATGTATGTAACACTACTATTTAATTCATTGTTGCTCAGAATCAATCAAAAACTTTTGTAACCGCCTAGAGGAGTTTTTCATTTCGAATCCCCCTCCTCCCCCTGAATTTCTCGTCATCACTTTTGGATCAGCCCTGAAGAGTAAAACCGTTGGGTTTTTTAATATTGAAGTTTCTAGATTTCGGTACCTTTGGAAATCAAATTACTCACGTTGAAAAATTGATCATACTGATGCGCAATTTAATACCCAAGGTTATGTGAAATAGGAAATCCTCTAGTTTGGTATATTACGCCGTACGCACGATTTCTACCAAACGGCTGGAGCAAAAAAGCTGAAATTTTCAGGAAAAATCCATGGTGGTCCGACGACGCCCCAATTATTGAGCCAGCTCTCTCACTTAATTTAAAGTGCCCTTCAAGGGTTGTCAAAGTTTTGTAAAATCCCTAAAAACCTCAAAAAAAGTCGAAGGCGGCCTAAATTTGAACTCTTTTTGAAGAACTTCCCACGAGGAATCGAATGAGCCCCTCCCCAGGTCCGTAGGTCAAACCATTCCCGATCTATGGCCCGATTTATGGTGCCAACATTTGCGTTATTTTGGTTTATTATTGTTTTTGTTTTGATAGCACTAACCTAGTGACGTAGTGATGTAGTGATCTGGATACTGGAGTGAACTCTTAAAAGGCTTCGTAGCCGATACACGGGTTTTGGTTTATTATTGTTTTGATAGCAGTAACTTAGTGACGTAGTAATGTGTATACTGGAGTGAACTCTTAAAAGGCTTTGTAGCCGATAAAAAAAAAAAAAAAAAAAAAGCTGCAAATTCTTCCACTGGGGTTTATTATTCAATTGGCTTGCTTTCATGATTTGAATTTCTACTAAGCTTTGGAGTTTGCGTGTTTCACAAGTGATAGAGCGATTATTGAATTTCAGGAGGCACACAAATATGATCAGCTGATCAATCTAAATAGGTATTTTGGTTGAGAACCGATTTACGTGCTCTATGCATGTCTCCTGAAATTCAATAATCGCTCTACCACCTGTGAAACACGCAAACTCCAAAGCTTAGTAGAAATTCAAATCATGAACGCAAGCCAATTGAATAATAAACCCCAGTGAAGAATTTGCAGCGTTTTTTAAATGAATTCTAGTTTAGTATAGTCAGAAAACTAATAGGCCGCCCAACCCTGACTAAGAGATACATGTAACCCACTCAGCACAGAAAAACAATTGTTCTTTTGTTCCGTGGAGCGTTCAACTCCTGGACAACCTGCACTTCAAATAAATCCAACTCCTGCATGTCAACTGTGTGAATGAGAAAACTTTAACGCTCCTAAGATAGAAATAATTGTTGCTAAAGGCTGGTGATATCTAACGAGTTTCTTGAGCTAAGTAACAGCGAACATCTCGGCACACGGATAACCAATCCAGAAGGCTACAAAGTTTTTGATGAGAAGGATGAAGTAAAACAAACTTGATTATCTAGAACAAATACGATCCTTTTGATTGCTTGAACGTAACTACTTAATTGAATGACAAAGGAATACATTCCACATGCTTTCATAAGTTAACTCTGTAGGGATTGTTGCTTCACATTGCTCTATCTCAACTCAAGTGGATTTTTGTTCTTTATAAAAAAGTTCCTATTAAATTTCCAATTATGGACCTTCCTAATTTCCTAAACAATAGAAACTGATCACATCTAAATTGTTTGCCTAGCAGAACGTTGATTAATGTAAGTTTTGTAAAACTTTCTAAGTGGTTTTTTGTATAAATACGCCTTAGCTTGTTCACATAGAAGATCTATCATCTGGTGAAAAGTCACAAGAGTTATATTTACTATACAGGATTTTGATTTAGCATCAAATTTTTCCTAACGTGAGCAATGTAAGGTTTCAAGTATTATAATATTGTTGGAAGGGCGAATTCGATTATTTATTAGTTTTACAGATAGAAGTTGATCTTCAAAGGATCGTCAATGACGCTCTGGTTAGTGTGGAATGACATTCTCTAGTTGATTCTGGTTAGACGTTCTATGTTGATAAAGGATACTTTTTTTGTATTTGTGAATCATATGACAAGTGAAGTTTTACGATAGTACCAATCTACTTATACCTACATCCTAACCGTATTTAATGTCTCGATAATCAAACATTTTCACGCTGGTGGTAGCAAAATTGTACACAGAACTTATTACACAGGATGTCTCGTATATATTACAGATAATAACCTTGAAGTTAGTAAAGTTTGTACTTATTATAGGAGAATAGGGTTTCCTTCTTACGAAGTGAATAACTCACAGCAAAGTCGTAAAAACCCATTTAAAAAGTGTGAAGTTGATGAAAAAAGTTGTCCTGTTCCAAGAAATTAGAAACTATCTGCCTTGCTGTGAGATCAATTTTGACAGTCTCTACCAGAACAACGTTAAAAAGTCTATAATTGTTACACAGAAACATTAGATATGTCCAATTTGTCCATAAATCCTAACCAATTTAAAGTCCTATGCATTAATATTGAAGATAGCCGTTGTTTATCGACGCAAATTGTTGCCAATATCTACCCATGTATATTTATAGGTTGGGCTTTCACGACCGAGCACCCCAAACTCAATATCAACCCCCCCACTGATCCCTCTTTGACATAGATTGAGCTGGATTAACACTGAAAGCTCTCAAAATTTTCCCGTGAAAGGTTTTTTCCTCTCTTGAAATGGTAATTAACTAGGCCGTGCTGCCTGCAGTCATTATAGTGTACGAAAACGCTTGGAAAAGAGCAAGCTTCTTCCGTGATACCAAAAGCGAATATATGGTAATGTATGGAAATTGATACAGCTCCTTACACAAGGGGTATCCAGGGAGCAAACATTTTCGTCAATTCACCAAGTTTAAGCCCCTGATATATTCCGTTCGTCTTCATTGCTCCCCGAAACTTTTGCTTTGGAACGCCTCAGCTGAGAACACGAAACCGGAGAGATGGGTACGACTTCTAAATTTAATCTAGACGATCCAGAATTTTCGCGGAATGAATTCAAAGTTGATATTCTTAATTTAGCATTATTCCATCTTTTGATGCGACTTAATTATTCCTAGCGCCAAATGCTCTGATGAAGAAGTTGAATAGACTCAACTGATACATCAATGACACTATAAATTTCAAAACTGGAAAACTGTTTCAAAAGTGTTGAATGGTCTATAAACAATACAAAAACATTTGCACCCAATAATAATTATTCCAAGATATTACATACCTAATTGTTATGTACCTAATTTCTTGGAAGTAGGAGCCTAATAGTTATTTGCCCTCAAACTGGAATTTTTCCGTGAAATAGATAAAGAATCGCTAGATGTTTTGTACTGTTCGCCAACTATTTCACTCTTTGGATACAATTTTCCAGATTTGATTGCTTTCCCAATTCATACCGTTCGAACTTATGCAACTTTAATCCCGGGGATTCCTCGTTAGCTGTTTCGAAAACTGCAGCTTTTAAGCCATCAGACTGGAATTGCTTTATGAAATCGCAAAGCTAACCATACTCGACCACTATGAATCCGATTGAACTTCAGCACTTTTGGACTTTCAAACACACCTTCTTTTTTTTTTTTTTTTTTTTTAAAATTGAACGTTTGAACTGCATTTGAGAGGTAAATTAATTGCAGGTTTATATTTTCTTCTGTAATTGAAAGTTAGATATGTAGGTAATTCGTTCAACTGCAGGCGTTTAGAAAATTTAACTCTGAATACCAAAATGTGGTAAACAGGTAAAAAAAATATCACGATGTTTTGCTCCGTCTTCTTTCTACTTTTTCGGAATTTATTTTTACCTAAGTGCGGGGCACCTAGTGTAGATTGTGACCCCTGCACTGCCTATTTTTTTAAATCAGAAGACCAATAACTAATTTGAGGGGATACTAATTCTATAAGCCTATTCCTAATATTTATATGCTTGTCCATTATGGAAAACAGTAAGCCAAAAGCCAAGTATCAAGCAGTTCGAATGAAATTCGTTTTTACGCTGCAAGGCTCGAGTTGACAGTGTTGGTTGTAGGCTGTAGTAGTGGTAAGGGCAATAGGTTAGATAGTGGCGGTGCTATTGGCGGTGGTGGCTGAGAACGGTTCCATTCGAGTGAAAACGTTTCCCCTAAGGTAGGATCCGGGAAATGAAAACTCCCCCAGGACAGGCAGGTATTTCAGGAGACGGTGGTGAGAGGGATGAGCCCAGCCTCGCTGACATTCATCGGCTCATCGACACGCAGCCGAACGCTCTCATCCGCTGGGGCTTTTTCTTTCCCGAGTTGGCCGGCTTTTCTTTCCACGACCCCTCGCATGGAGCCGTCCGGTCGATTCTGACTCAGCTTCGAATGGAAGAATCTGGGGTTGTATCAATGTGTGTCGAAGGAGGGTTAGATTATTAACAGGGATTTTGTTTTTCGGTCTGATTCATCCACTGAAAGCCTCTTTGTATTTGCTGGTATTCATAAGTCATAGGCCATCACATGGATGAACCAGTGACACCGTTGGCTGAATTTTAAGCTGTTCGGAATAACGAAATAAAAAAATTGCTGCATCAGCCTTCTAGACAAATCGACATAAACCTGGTACAGGGTGTCAACCTTTGCTATGTGCCACGCGAGGGTTCGATTGCGCAACTTAGTTACAACAAACATAACCTCTACCTTTTTTTCGTGATATCCGTTTTCTAAGATGATTTTTCAAAACAATTTTTACCTTAGCTCACTAAAAAAAAACTCTCTTAATTAGGCAACTGATAAAATTCAAATTTGATTACATCGTCGGAAAGAACGCTAAATTTCCAATGTCCCGTAGGACCAAAGGAAGGATTGGTAAAAAATCAATCAAAGAAGTGATTATTTTTTTCAAAAGGATCACTTTTTTGTTCGCTTCAGCTCTAATAAAATGCTACTTATTAAATTTAGCCTAAAGTCCTTATATATGCGCCAGAATCTCACTTTTAGAACGGTCTGATCAAAACGTATTTTACGCTGAAAAAATGCTGGTTTTTACGGTTAAAACACCAGCATCTTAATTTTACGGTATGTATTTCACAACAACAAAATTTAGGCTTCGGATTTTATGAATACTTTTTTGCTGATTCGAATTTTTACCCTCTCAACTCACTTCGGTTTACAAGATATTGCAAATATCATTCTCTTGGGTTGGGGGAAAAACTCAAATTTTTTGATTTTCATTCTTTTAGAAAAGGAATAACTAAAATTGCAAAGTTGTGATATGAGGTTCATAGGCCTAAATGTTGGTTAAACGTCCATTGCATCGATACAATATTATCATGATACAAAGCTGATCAGGGTGGTACCGTACCCATGGAGGTTCCGAGCCAAAAACCGATTGGAGTCAGATCATGATGGTATTTCTTCATGACCCAATCAAATATGAATGCAATATCATGAAGATTTTAAGCATCGCTCTTTTCGCAGTCGAAAAGTTAGTTTTCAAGGGTAATCTCAAGAATATCGCTAAGAAGACTGGTTAAACCCTTGAAATACTGTCGTAAGCCAGAGCGGATCTGCCTTTACCGTCACTAATCGATAGGGTAAGCTGTCTTACACCCGTTGCCTCTGTATTTGCATAGGTAGGGACTTTCTCGATTACAAACAATCCAATTTGCATGGGATATGACCAACCACCTCTTGGGTGAAGTTCTGGTTCTTAACGGCCAAGAATGTACTCGTTATACCTTAACAAGCATCAACACCTAACACAGATTTCGTAATTCATGATTGCTGAAACATTCACATGTATTCTAAGATTACTCTACGAGCCCTGTAATCATCAGCATTAGAAGCCGAGAACGTCTTCGTTGTACCTTCACACGAACTAACACCGAACACGGATTTCGGCTCATCATAGGTAGAAGGCGTGCGATGTGTATTTACGATGTACAGATATGGCTTACATTACCAATTAACTCCGTACAAACCCCTAAACAAAAAAGTACCTGAAAAATATCCATGCTGAATCTTCCAAGTGATTTTAGCTAATGTTATTTCCAATTTTGTGCAAATGTGACCGGGTTTTGTTGATGTCAAGCCCTCGTTTTCTTGCTTACGGCTCAAATGTGCGCCTATTGCTGCCCTCAATTGATAGTTACAGATGACATGTCAAATCAGTGTTTACCTAAATTTTCATTACGAGTTGTTCTCCTTTTGTTTATGTGTCCATCCACTAGGGGCGGAAGCTTCGCTTAAAAAGTTCCTTTAACCAAACTCTAAATTTCCGCTCTCATTTTCAGTTTTAGACCATTCCGAACAAAATTCGGTTCGTATTGGTCTGTCTGTCCGTGTGTCTGTAGATCTTTGTGAGAAGCTTTATTTCTACGGCTTTCATCCGATTTTGATTATTTATTCAAGGAATATGCGTGTTAGATTGTAGAAGGATTCTTATGAGTTTGATAGCTCAAAAATCAATACATCACTGTTTGAACGCTCAAACGTAAAACCCCTAAATATTACTATCCTTTCTAATCTTTCGATCTCGTTTAAATTTGGAGGTTAGCGGAAAGCTTTCTTATTCATCTCGTAGAGCATGATTGTTCTATTGAATATGGACTATCACAGACTACAATATAATATATTGTATTGTATAACATATTATGTTCATTAACCTTTTGAAGTCGATGGTGTCTGTGGGGACATGACCCGTGAATCTTTATAACAAAATTGTAATCCACATATTTAATATTATTTAAAATGGTTCAACGATACTTCATACGGGGAAGCTTTGTGCCATACCCAAGTTGGTCGACGTTTTTGATTTATTAACCGTAATTGCTTTCAAACTCCTTATTTTCCTTAAAAAACCATACATAGCACATTGTTACTCATGGCCAGTTATTGTGTGGTCCCAATCATAACGGATTTACTCTAGAAATTGAAAGGAACTTCACCGCAAAAGGCAGATTTTCAAAATGTATTTTGGGCCCCTATCCCCCTCTTCATAAAATAACTGTCACTAATCAGCCTTAATCAATTTCTTGCACGAATACCAAGGTGGTTTCGAAGGACAAAATTACTAGAAGTATTCCGTTTGTTCAATATTTTCTGAAATATATACTGCGGTACCGTGGGTGACCCAATTTCTCGGATATACTATTTACTTTCATGCCCTTAAAAACCACTTCCAGACGCACGGTTTTCGATGTTTTGCTGAATCCTACTCTAAATTCATTGGGCCGGTGGAGAGTCATATAACCATAACCATACAAAATGGTGTACACTTTACCAATGTTCAACTCTCGAGGAATTTAACCTTGAACTTGAATATGTGATGTTTCTTAATCACTCCCGTCTAGTAGAGAAGGGCAAAAAACCTACTATTTTCACCGAATTTATTGAGAAAATTCAGTTTTTTGTTCCGTTCCATAACCATGGGGTTTATAGCTAAAAATTCACTGAAAAACGATTTTTGAAAAAGTGTATGCAATGTTGAAAGATCATTCTGGTGTTTTGCTTTTGTTTGGAGAATTAAACTAAGCTGGGGGCGTTAAAAATATGTTTTTTTTTCAAGTTGCTTAGCGTGAACTCAAATTTTCAATGACACTCGAAAGAGAACAGTTTTTGGAGACGCAAAAATCCAATTTTTGGAGAAAACGTGTTATTGGTTTAGTTTTAACTGAACTATTCTATTCAGCTGGAATTAGTCGTAAACTCTTTCTCGGGATTCGTCTCAGTAGACATGAATTTTACGATCCCCCAACCACGAATCGGAAACTAAATTTTTTCGCCAAATATCTGTTAATGTTGATTAGCAGTGTAGTTTCTTTCTGTAGAAATGAAAAGTTAAAACAAAACTTATTTTCGCCTTTTGTTTGTCTGTTCGTTGGTGGGCATGAGGCTTTTCCCAACTCACGCACCTCGGTTGATTGGTCCGTTTTCACGGTGTGGATGCATGACTCAGAGGGCATACCTCTCTGTGGTGCGTGATCGAAGAGAACACCCCCCCTTTCACCATCTCTTCTGGCAGTATTGATTTTTTCTATCTCCCCCTTCTCCACGCCTCCTTTCACCCTTGTTGTGAAGAGTATATGAATCACCATCTGTCATCCAATAACAATCCTATGGCACGACCTTCGCCGGTTGCTCAGGGTGAAAACAAATGAATTCGTTTCCAACCAAACCGTCGGTGTAACGAACGCTCGGGATACCTGCCAACGAGAGTATGAATTTATCCGGAGAATCGAATCGGTTGAACGCTGTTGACGAATCGGTCACTGAAGGTATTTCTTTTCTCCAGTTGATGTGGTGGACAACGTGATGGATTTCAGTCCAAACATCCTTTTGTTGGTGGTCGACCATTCATCAAGGAACCACTTACCGCTAATACCGCTGCTCACCGCAAAAATCAAGAGTGATTGATGCTGTACTAGCTCTGGATTAGCGGTTTCATGTATTACCACTCTTTTGTCTGGGCATTTAGGTAGGACAATGTGGTTATTTAAAAGACAAATAGGGAAAACAATTATGAAATGGTTATTTCGACATTCTCTGTCATTCTCATTCGTAAATTTCATCATTGTAGGTACTTACTACAAAAAGTATTTGAAAAAAAAAACAGGTAAAACGTAGGATCTACCGACACCTCTAGTCAAGCATCACACGTGCATAGACAGATACAACAAGGAAATTGAATTCACTCAGGTTGAGATAAATTAGCAACGGTCAAGAATATTCACCAGCACGACTATGTCACTTTGAAATTGACATACACGTTGAAGATTCTTTCTGCCAACATTTGACGCATTCTGGAATGAAAACTGTCAATCCTACCCTATTACGGTCTGGATTCATTAAACTGATATCAACCTAATGAATGAAAAACTACCCTTTCATTCCGAAAATGTTCATGATATGGATTTCTTAGTAGTCCACTCCTCACACATCACTTCTTTCAAGGTGATGCCAATTATTTTATTTGATTTTTAGCTCGACAATCATACCATTGCACCAGTTAATGGTTTATTTAGCCCTGGACGGTTCGCGTAAGTAGGGTAGGCAAAAGGAAAGAGTTTGCCATTCTTATTTCATTGTTAGATTTCAAATTCTTTAACTGAGTACAGTCTATCTCGAAATGGCAACCAAACAATTTTGACGAGAATTTTTCTTTTTTGAAAATGATAAAACGTAGATTTTGCAATATTCACATTGCCAACCCTGCAGAGTCCATTACGACTAATTTTTTAATGCAGAATCTGTTCAATATACTCGTACTTCTCCTGGTCGTATCACCCATGTGTTGTCATTCCAATATTACCAATTTTTTTCAACTACTGTTGAACTAGTTTTTGATGAACAAAAAATTATTGGATTTGATTTTCAACTCCCCTGTCCATCATTAATATAAAGTGAAACACCCACCTGCGCTTCGTCCATCACTATCAACAAAGTATCAATAAACTGAACTTCTTGGAAGGGAAATTCATAGAAATTTTAATAGCTGATTCGATCATAAATTATAAGGTAATTTTTGTTTAGTTCAAACGAGTTGTCACCGGTTCGTTAGCGATGATAATAAACGTATGCAATTAACTAACGACATCACCCTTATAATCTAACTACGATGGAACTAATCCAACTTGTTGTTGAATATGATGTAAATTTCGTTTCTATTTAACTGAAGGTGATCAAATTAATCCTGAGTAAATTATTAGGAAAATTTTTCGCGAGTGACCATAACGGAATAACAAGTACAAACTGAATCGACGCTGGCAATTTCTGGGGGAAAACGAGAACGAGGGCTACGATTGACCGTTTCTATCCCTTTTCTAGCAGCCAACGCAGAGCCCTTCTGTGGTCTTCGTTACCGTCGGCCTAGTCCCTAATCCGCTCCCCTAATCCCCACGAGAGAGCTCATCTGTTGCCTCGGCGCCTGACGAATGCGGAGAGGGAAATCGTTTTAGGTGGAAACCGACTGCCGGCTGCCTCCCCCGCCTTTGATCGCGCGGCGGAAGAGCTGCGGAGTTTCCCGTCCGATCGATTCCCGCCATAACAAACGCCATCGTCTCATTCCAATCCCGACTCGCAATCCCGGGACACTCTTCCGCTGAGGTCGTTACTTACGGCTCCAGGGGGAACCGATTATTTACTTGAGGCTCTTGAAAGGAATTACCAACAGCGCTCGAGAAATTTTGGGGGCAGATGTAGTTTCTAATACTGTTACCGTTGTGGAGAGGTTGTTGCTACTGCTGCTGTACTAAGTACGAACTGAACTTATTAACCAAAGCTACTTCTGTGGAAGCTGTAGCTCAAAACACTAGCTTCAGTTATCTGTAAGATAGTTGCTACATCAAAAGAGCTGTACTGATGGAATGATGTCTACGCGTTTCAGAAGTGGACCCCAGCGGTGGAGCTGCTGACTACCTAATCCACCTCATGTGGGCATCCCCGGGCAGGAGGCTCGGATTTTCTCCGTGTTTGTACGCATAGATTATACTTCCTCGTTGTAACCTAATTCCGTTCAAAGTCCATTTAGAGCTACCGGTATGATATATCGGTTTACTGTTCTAACTGTACTGGGCCTTTCTGTGTAATGATAATATCATTCTGTTAGAAATATTAACATATCATTTGAAGATATAAAACCTCAAGAAACCATTTACAAAATGCTGTTGTTAAAAATCATATAAGTAACGACAATCTTTGGAACAACTATGATCTTCGTTTGATAAACATTTTTAGAAAAATATCCCTTAAAACCATTTGCCGCAGCTGTGTCAAACACGTCATTCGTAATTTCATTGGGAGGGGGATAGATTCATCCTGCTACGCAAGATTACAGGATTCACATCATACAATGCCACTTAAACAAGATCATTTAAGATTTTAAATGATTTTCATCTAACAGCAGCTAGTGGTTCCCAACACTTCCGAAGATAAAACAAGTAGGTATAACCTCAAATGTCTAAGGTTCATTAGGGATAGGCGTGGTTGGTGGAACTGTGAATTAAGAAGGAGTGTCAAAGAAAGTGTGTCAAACTGGTACGGGATGATCAAATCATCAGAAAAAGTTCGACCATGCGTACGAAAAGCTAATAATTTCAGCAATGAAATCAATTGAGAAGTATTTACTGCCTAACATGCACATTCTCTGAAATTGCCACTCGAATTGGATGAAAACTGTATTAATTAGGCTAGGTTCAAGGATTTCATTTTAGTGCAGGCACAACAGCTGATATGAAACGTTACCTTGAAATTGGGCAGAAATTACTAAACCCATCTTTTCCGACTAAACTTCAAATTCGAGCGAGGTCGGAAAGCTAAGGGGTGAAAAATTCAGTGGACTTTTCGTGCACATGCGCCGATTGAAATATTGATTGGCGAGAAATGGAAATGGAGGAATGGATGGGGACCATCTAGAACCTAACCTACACATTCCCCACAAATTCATCGAAATCAGATAAATATTCCCGAAATTATACTTATTTCAAGGATTTCATGCGCGGGGGCTACCCACGAAGAAGCGAAAACGTCTTAGTTTAATTTGGTTAACTCACTTGGTTGGGAGTTATAAACAAGCATTTCCTATTCACCGAAGTGCTATTGTGTCCGCTGTAGAGTTAGTGGGAAAGACCTCCAGTACGTGTCTACTCGATTTTAATAATCTGTACAATCATGTTAACCTTCCGATAGTCGCGCCTCCAGCTCGACATGGATAGTCGCGCGTATGTGTCACACACGAAATAGATTCAAGCATTTTATTCAGCCAAAACACAAGGATTTGGGGAAAATAGGTTAACAGCACACAAAGGACTGTTCACAGAGATGCATTTATAACAAAAAAGTGCATCTTTATGATCTGATGTTTTGAGCCTTACAGTCTTATTTTTGGTCCATATTGGAGAACGACATGCAAGAACTCGAGGATGGAATTATTAAATAAAGACTAGTGAAAAAATTCGAATACATATTTTGCAAAAATTAGGAATAGAATTCAAGAACATTTTGCATACATAGGTAGGCATTTCTAAAATTTCCGACCCTTTTTTCGGAGGATGTACCTAGAAGGTTTTAGCCAAATATAGAATGTTATAAAGGAACTTGGACTTATAAACTCATCAAACTTTTAAAAAAATTGTGTTCACGCTTCTTCAATGCATCAAAAAAAAATTATTTTTATTTTAACGACTTTGAAGTATATGAAGATTGAATTTATGCAACATTACAGTAAACAGCTACCGCCAAAACTATTCCTTTTGAAAATGGGAGGTACCCTTTTGCACCACCTTTTTGCCAGGGGAGAGTCTGGATACACTACTCCCAAATTATCCAATGTTAGGAAGCTTTAATGTTGCAGTAGAATAAAGAACATTTTCATGTACCACATGTGCTACATTCATATCACCCCTAATTGGATTTAAACTTATTGGTAATCTCAAGGTAGTAATCAAGTTCAAATTAATACTTACAACTGCTGCTTCTCTGGATCATTTCTTTTGCCATAGTCCATCTGGTGTCTGATATCTGAAAAATTAAATTACCAAATAAAAATAAATCAATAATTAAATTATTAATAATCGATTATTGAAAGATTAAATTACTATTTTTTCCGTAGAGCAACCATTGGCAACCATCCACAGCTAGGGATGCCAAATAAATGTGAATCCAGCTTTAGTCTATGGTGTGCCCACCAATACCCCAATTCACCACTGGCAACTTGCACATTTTTTTAAATTATTTGTTAACGGTGGGAATTACTTGAAATTAGATTTGATAACAATGATTTTTTTATGTTTTAGTCCAATATTTAATTTACAAACTTTTGTTTCCAATCACAAGAAATTAGGACCACAAAAACGACCCTTGATTACCCACTTCCCGTAGTTTCCTTCTAAAAACAAACCACTCATCTATTGCACTGATGAAAGCTCTATATAGGCTCTAATCCTGACAAATTAAATTGTTCGTATTTTTCAATAATCAAATGCAATGTAAGATGCTACAAATTGTCACAAAATGATGAAAGTTGTTCATTGGAGGAGTTCAATTCGTGATATCCTCACTTTCATACGATTTTACTACAATCGTAGCGAATAGGAGTTGAATGTTGTATTCAAATGTATTTCCTGCATTTCTAGCTAGAGAAACGTGTTATCCGGGTTCGGATTTCCAGATAGCATGGATGTACCTTGTTTTTCGGGTAGTTCTTCTTCCTCTTGATACATTTGTGAAAAAATAATGTAGAAAGTACCATGTATGTGAGGCATAAAACTTAGCGTTACGCAGAAAAAACAGCCTCGATAAAGACCAAAAGTGAACTGAGTCCTTTTCCGAAATGAGAGGGGAGATTAGGAGGCGAAGATTCAACCCCTCGCTTAATCACGTGATTGAGCTGAGAGATTCAAGAAAAGTGTGTATGTGTCACATACACTCGACTATCGGAAGGTTAAAGATACCACCTGTTCAGGTGTATCTGAAATAGTTTTGTATCATGAAGAGTTTTTCGGTGTTAGGGTCATTACCTCTTGAAAACCACACTTGACTCCTATTCAAGGCCCGCAGGTAACGGTGACCATACTAGCCGCTTTTGGTACCTCATTGCTTGATAATACCGTTTGTATGTGAACATATTTAGAGCCTTTAATGGACTCCAAATTCCCCAGGCTGCTTTGTGCCGTAGGTTTTCCCAAGCCCTTTTTCTGGCAAACGGTCAGTCACCTGTAGTCTCCCCCCTAGCACCCTGGGGTTTTCCGTCTCTGCTCCCCGCGACTCACCACTCTAAATTTTCTTCACTTCCCCTCCTAACAAAATTTTCCCGTTATTTGGTTAACAGAATCCGGAGTCAGTTCCCTACTTCGTTTTTAGCTTGCTCTCACACCCTTGTTAACTCGACTGATTTCATATCATAGTTTTCAAAGTGACTTTTTCATGAAACAAAACTTTTTGTGATCTCGTCTACAATTTATTTATTTTATTGATTCACTATTTCGACGAATACGAATTGAATGGTATATTTCCATACTCGTTCATTGAGCATGTACGCATTGATTTGAAATATAGCCTCCGTTAACTGCATAACCTTTTATATCTAGTTTGGGTTCACCTTAACACCACCCATGACACACATGACGGAGATTCGGCCGGTTACAAATGTTCAGTAGATATTGAAAATTGGCCTTAATTGAATAGTTACCGAAAATATCTCGCTTTTTGAAACACTTTGATCCCGCCTAAATTTTGTTTTTCGATGATAGATGGATTTTTCCGGTCCTTCGCTCAAATACTAGATTTTTCTATCTGAGGTCATAAATCGAACTACAAATTTTCAATTGATAAGCATCGGCCAGGAGGATGTTAGTGACATCACTGCAGCTCAAAAACATAAGTCTTGTAGTTGAAACTCTGTACCCATTAACAAACTGAGAACAGCCAACTTGCGTGTTTTTCCTCGTGTTTCCAAACCCTTTCAACCCCCCCATAAATCACTTAATTCGGCGTTAAAGTTCTCCTGGTTAACCGTCGAAAACGCTTGTTTGGCGCCGTATTCCAATTGATGGTCATCCAGTAAAAACGCAGACAATAGCCAAGACAAAGGGGGTCCCCAGATGGCCCTTTTTAGCTTCGTCAGTCCCCACCCCGTTTCCCGCTGCGTCGTGACATCATCCAATTGCTCCTAATTGTACCGCGTCCTTGTCTCTAATTCACTGAAATGGTTTAGGTCGGACAGTCCCTTCTGCAATTCCCTCTTGTTGTTATACCACACTCTCCTCCGCAAGAAAGAACCGTAATTTATTCTCAGTTGTGAGTCAGTATCTACAAAATTTTACCGGGTGTCCTTCTAAATTAGACGTACGAGTATGTTTTTCTGATTAATCCAATACTGAATGCAAACGTTAAAAAAAAAAAAAAAATAAAAATAAAAAAAATAATCCCCCTCCCCCCAATAAATGTGTCCTGAACTTGTTTGAAATTTGACAGAGAATTAAGGCTTCTGTATCGTATAAGGTTGCCTGTTTATTCAGACGCGATTATTTGTATAGCCTTTGTAATTTTTCATCCTGACCTCTCTCTCCCTCTCTCTGGTGAATGACGTAATTTATATATGAGAGATTCTGCAAATTATTACAAAAAGATTTATTATTTATATATCCCCTCCTCTGTAAATCACTGATCTGTTTATCAGGCGCAGTCTGCGGTACATCATTCACATTTGGCAATTCCGTAACTTGTAATTGTTTTCTAGACACCTAACGAATGCTCAATTTATACTTAACCTAGATTGATTAGGAGAGAAATTAGGCTCAAGGGTCCTTCAGGTGATCAGTGTTTGTTGCGACGGACTGATTTTTTAAATTTGATTTTCGGATCTTAGAATCTTGAAACGTAAAACGACAAATTCGAGGGGGTTAAGAGTTTTTTCCCTGGTCGATTACGAAGGTTCATCAATAGAAAAAGTGATCCAATAAAATAAATGTCTCTTTTACTGACTAAAAATTGATAAAATGACTCTTTTCAATTTGATTTTGTTTTTTGTAGTCACTCTCTCTTCTTTGACGTGTATCTACAACATTTCATGCTTCGTTTTGATAAGGAACGTTGCCGTGTTTGCCAAGTTGGAACGAAAAAAAAAAACCGGAGCCTGCGTTACATGTGTCAGCCAAGAATTGAAGCATGCACACAGCGAGCAACCGGGACGGCTACAGTGAGGGGGTATTATTGTCAAGTCGACTGTTTACAAAGCAGTATGCAGGGAACTCGTGCAGTCGGTCTATCAATTGTTCACTCGCTCTTTCACGGTTCCAATGGGCAGATTCCATCACTCCACGTTGCTATAACTCTGACAAGCGGCAGTGCCTCACTGTGTTTGTACAGCTTTTCGCTAAGTAACTACCTAGGCCACCACCAGTCCTGCTGGGACATTTCCCATTTCAGGAGAGTGCATCAACTCTGCGAACTATCGTGGATTCGAACGTTCATTCTCGTTTTTGTGATTCAGTGATTGGGGTGCATGCATTGATTCGGGCATCCGAGTAAACGATTCCATGATTGCTTGATGCTTTAATGCAATATTGAAGATCATTATAGCTGTTGCACTCCTCTGCCGTTATGGTGTCGAATTTGATTGAAGTCGCTTTGTTTAGCATATTATTTTTGATTCCTTAAAATGGTACTCAAAATCCTCAAAGCCCGGGTTCGGCTTCAACATACCAAGCAGAAACCCATCAATTATAAATAAGCAGACAAGAGATTGCAAGGAAGGGGTTATCAAGAATTACCTAACTCAACAGGTCCGGAAATGGGAGGGCAAGAAATGATCAAAACACAGGTACAATACTCCAAAACAGAGACAAGCTAAGCTGTTCCTAACAATCTCAAAGAAACGCACAAATCTCCATTGCCACCAAGTCTTGAAGACCTTCCAGCCTCCTCACTGGCCACTGTCCCTTGAGGAGTCACCTTAATAAAATGGGTAAGGACCGCAGAAAGTCCTATATCTGTTATGAGATCGGCGGATACAGTGGTGGAACATATCTTATGTGATTGTCCTGCACCACCATTGATGTGCTTATACCCTTTATAGAATACAATTTCTGTCAGATGAGCAAAAGATCAATATTTATCAGGCGCTGTTTGAGTCAATCTTACAGTATGCAATGGTAATCTGGGGGAGCACTTTCAAGTACCTAATTGACAAAATTTTTAAAATTCAAAAAATGACATTGAGGGTATTGTTCAAAAAGCCCAGGCGCCATCCCAGTGGTACATTATTTCATGGTTTGAATTTGTTAACTGTCCACCAATTGTACACATTAAATATGCTAAAACTAATTCGTAAACACAAAAATATGTATTTTGCTGATGTGAGATAGCGACAATCAAAATCATACAGACTCAAGTTGTCGAGAGTAAAAAATAAATTTGCTCAAATGATGACAAAATACTGAGGCATGCAAATAGTCAATAACGATTTTGAAAACATTATAAATCTAATGAACATAAACATTGAGCATCTATTCAAAAAAGAAACTTATAAACTAATAAGAGATGACACTTATGAGTACTTTATGAATTAAGATTAAAAAAAAATTAATAAATAATATCAGCAGTTATATAAATGGCGTGTATGTTAAGTACATCATTTCATGGAAGTGGAATCTAAATTTTAATAATTAATGTGGCGTAAATATAGTGTTATAGGTACGTAGTTTATAAAAATTAGATGTAAGAACCAACTCCGGGCTGGGCCACAGCGTTACACTATCCAGCTCGGTCATCAGTTATTATTCAATTGAAGAATGTAACATGTAATGATGTAAATTACCTATCTGTCTATATATCTATCTATCTATCTATCTAACATAAAAAAATGCTGGCAGTCCGAAAGGGGGGCCTCAACTCGGATCGATATTGCAAACAAAACGCCTGAAAACCTCCTTTTTTGTGAATGAAGAGATTTTTTGTGAATCTAGAGTGAAGTGGAATCTAAATTTTAATAATTAATGTGGTGCAAATATAGTGTTACAGATCCTTACGAAAATTAGAAGTAAGAACCAACTCATGGCTGGGACACAGTGTTACACTATCCAGCTCGTTCATCAGTTATTATTCAATTGAAGAATGTAACATGTAAAATGATGTAAATAAACTATCTGTCTACCTATATATCTATCTATCTATCTACCATAAAAAAATTCTGACAGTCCGAAAGGGGGGCCTCAACTCGGATCGATATTGCAAACAAAACGCCTGAAAACCTCCTCTTTTGTGAATGAAGAGATTTTTTGTGAATCTAGAGTGAAGATGGAATCTAAATTTTAATAATTAATGTGATGTAAACATAGTGTTATAGGTACTTTATAAAAATTAGATGTAAGAACCAACTCCGGGCTGGGCCACAGTGTTACACTATCCAGCTCAGTCATCAGTTATTATTCAATTGAAGAATGTAACATGTAAAATGATGTAAATAAACTATCTGTCTATCTATATATCTATCTATCTATCTACCATAAAAAAATTCTGACAGTCCGAAAGGGGGGCCTCAACTCGGATCGATATTGCAAACAAAACGCCTGAAAACCTCCTCTTTTGTGAATGAAGAGATTTTTTGTGAATCTAGAGTGAAGTGGAATCTAAATTTTAATAATTAATGTGGTGCAAATATAGTGTTATAGTTACGTACTTTATAAAAATTAGATGTAAGAACCAACTCCGGGCTGGGCCACAGTGTTACACTATCCAGCTCGGTCTTCAGTTATTATTCAATTGAAGAATGTAACATGTAAAATGATGTAAATAAACTATCTGTCTATCTATATATCTATCTATCTATCTACCATAAAAAAATTCTGACAGTCCGAAAGGGGGGCCTCAACTCCGATCGATATTGCAAACAAAACGCCTGAAAACCTCCTTTTTTGTGAATGAAGAGATTTTTTGTGAAAAGGGTTCTGAATTGTAATGTGGATAGCGCCATAATAGGTTCAAGTGGTCTTAGTAAACGGGGGCTGCTCTTATCCCTAGTCGAAAAGAGATATTAGCCTTCCAATGGGAGATTTGATGTTGAAAGAGATAGTAGATTTTTTAAAACGGGGTAGGACTTTCAGTACTTGCAGTTGGCTTCACTGGGAACCCGTCGAACGTGCCAGATATTTTTCTCCATCCTCGTATCAGTCAAGAAGACTAGAACTAGTCAAGTTCAAACGCAACGACTCCACCTTGGCAGCACACAGTGCTGCAAGCGACCACTCATGTAGTGAATTTTAAGTTCTGGAAGATGATGTAGGTCATGTTTTTACGAGACGCTTAGGGTCTATATACGGTGTTTTATTGTAATTATTTGATTTTATCATGAATTATTTAGTAAAAGTAGGTAGGTTTTTAATACGATCAACGGAATTTTAGCTGTTTCATCCATTCGTATCCGCAGTGTAAAGCAAATATTACCATTGCCTACCTACACTGCAATAACTATGTCTCCATAATAACCCAGAATCCACTTTACGTCGTCGTTGAATTCTCGGTTGATTTAGCACTTCAACTTTTAGAGGCTCATCTGAAAATCAGAGCTAAGATTTGCACACTTCCAACACACACATACAACTGTTTCTCGCCAAATACCGACCTCAATCATGCTGCTCCAGAAAAAAGGACCAGGTTATCTCTATGGAAGAAAAAAGTGCAATCGTATAACTATTAGGCGTGATAATTATAAGGAATTTAGTTTGCAAGAAACACTCAAGATATATTGCAACTTGTAAAGATCGTGATGATTTTTAAAGCCTTTTAATCGCTTTACGTTTTTGTAGTATTTCAATGTTTTATATCTCTATTTTCAAGAGAGAACATAACACACTAACTAACATGTGTGACATTATTTGGATTTCGATAGTACTCACTATCTATCTAATATTATACCGGAATATACCCGTAAATTTGTTTTAGTTGTTTACGTTTCACATTTTTACAGATTAATGGGAACAATTCTTAGTTTACCATAGGAAATGAAATTTATTGATAGACTCTAATATGTCAAAGAACCAAATATATAATTCAGTTCGTTTATGAGAGTTTTATCAAATGATTTTAACTGGAAAACATGAGTAGAAAAGCGAATTTTCTGGAGGCAACACTTAATGCCGCACTCGCCTCCTCATGTGAGTTTTGAACGCGCGCCCACCGGAAGGTTAAAATGTCAAAATAGAAGAAAATAGTGATTCATATGTTATTATGCATTGAAACCACCTTGGAAAAAAATGCTTAACGTCACGCCACATGTTATTCGGCAACTAGGAGTTGAATCGTAACTTCAGACTAGTTTCAGTACGAACCATCACAACTAAATCTTCAATGTGAAGTAAATCACTCTGAACGAATTTGTGAACACTTGTTTCACGAATTGAAACGAAGGTTAATGATAACATAATACACCTATTCCAAGACAATTTGACACACAATTATATAGTTTACGAATGTTAGGGCCTCCTTAGTAACAAACAGTGGGGTGGGGTTTGTTACCATCGGAACCAATGTCACTCTTTATTTTTTGGAATATATAATGTTTTCTTCAATTGCCATTTTCTCTATTTCTGGAGACATTAATTTAGAAATAGAGGCGAGTGATCCAACAGACGGAAGAATGTTCTGTCCAATCACCCGCACTGTTCTCTGTTCATACAATAACAGCAGTTGACACGGTCGATGGAGTAATGATTGTAGGGTCTCATTGTCCCTGAAGAAACGAAACAAAATTTACATCCCCTCTAACTCAGGAGCACATGGGAATAGGGAAATAAATATAGGAGGAATTATACGGTCGAATGAAGCCGGCTGGGGGAGAGAGAAGCTATGAAAATATATGAGGGAACGTAGTAATTCCGTCCTCGCAGACAGGCGGGGATATTGCATTTTTCCCGACGCATCGGGAAAATCCGGCCAACCGTCGCGTCCTACCACGGGACGTGACAAACTTTCTTCTCAGCTCCGCCGATAAAACCCCGCTCTTGTGCGACTTCTTGAGCCGAAGCCCCCGCAAATATGTGCCGACGTGTCGAAGAGCCTTGCGATTTCCTTCGCCGAGTTTCACGGTTCAATTAGGACAAAACGCTGCAAATTCTTTCACTGGGGTTTGTTATTCAATTGGCTTGCGTTCATGATTTGAATTTATACTATGCTTTGGAGTGTGCATGTTTCACAGGTGATAGAACGATTATTGAATTTCAGGAGATATGCATAGAGCACGTAAATCTGTTATCAACCAAAATACCTATTTGGATTGATGAGTTGATCATATTTGTGTGCCTCCTGAAATTCAATAATCGCTCTTCACCTGTGAAACACGCACACTCCAAAGCTTAGTAGAAATTCAAATCATGAACGCAAGCCAATTGAATAATAAACCCCAGTGAAAGAATTTGCAGCGTTTTTTATGGTTATCAGAATGCTTTAACCCGTGTATCAGCTACAAAGCCTTTTAGGAGTTCACTCCAGTATCCACATTACTACATCACTACGTCACTACGTCACAAGGTTACTGATATCAACACAAAAACAATAATAAACCAAAATAACCCGAATGTTGGCACCATAAATCGGGCCATAGATCGGCAATGGTTCGACCTACGGATCTGGGGAGGGCCTCATTCGATTCCTCGTGGAGTGTTCTTCAAAAAGAGTACAAATTTAGGCCGCCTTGACTTTTTTTGAGGTTTTTAGTTATTTTACAAATCTTTGGCTACCCTTAAAGGGCATTTTAAATTAAGTGAGAGAGCTGGCTCAAGAATTGAGGCGTCGCCGGGCCAACATGGATTTTTCCTGAAAATTTCAGATCTTTAGCTCCAGCCGTTTGGGAGAAATCGTGCGTACAACGTACGGCGGACGGACGGAAAATTTTATTGCAGAATCGGATTCTACACCCTTTGAAACGTAAACCATGAAATTTTCATGGGGGGTTAAAATTTTTTTTTTCACGAGCGATTACAATGGTTTGTCATTTAATAATAAACCAAAACGGCGCCCTAGCTCCGAGCGGGGCGAGTGACAATGGCCACGCTGGCCTCTCCAATTTTGTTAATTGATTCGTGCCGTACAATCATTTATAACCTTGTGATATGAAATACGGATTTAATGACGGAAAAATAACGTCTACCCAACACACTCTTGGTATTACCCTTTTTCAGCGAGAGTTGTTTTCACGATAGGATGACTTCTTCATACATTTACTTCCATAAACAGTAAAACATTACTAGTTCATTCAGTAAGTAAGTAAAACTGATGCATAAATAACTACAGCGCTGTAATATACCTACTGAATATTGACACAGATCGAACCGACTAATGGAACAACTAAAATGGAACGATATCAAGTAAAAACCTGCCTGAGCATAGATTGTACCCAAATAAATTGGGGTTTCGTAAACTAAAATATTTCGTGCATAACAAAAGATACCAAAAATCTTTGGTAATCCCAATATGTAACTTTGGTGCAACTATCGTAGAAATTCCCCTTACAAAGTCGTTGATGTACGAAGTGTTCCGATTCCCAGTCTTTTAAAAACCGTTCGATATTTATATGGTCGTTGGTTTGGTCTAGATGGCTATCTTCACCTAAAGTCTGTCCCGTGGATGTGGGTCGTGGTGGATGCTAGAATTATACGAAGGGGCGTTTGAAATGGTAAACAAACTGAGTGTATCGCACGAACGCCTCTTCGATCCGTAAACACAAAAGCGCGGAAATAGATCGGCATCCCCGTAAAATAGGATATGTTTCGACATAATTGGTGTTTGTTATTGTTTGCCGCTCCAAAAATAGCTGGCACGAAAAACCTACATTTTTTTGCTCAGCGAATAGTTATATTTAAGCTCCTACGATGTTCGTTGGCTCGCGGAGGAGAATTTACAAAATATCCACTTCACATATATTATGGTGATGAAGGCAACTGATTTAATAATGGTATTACATAATACCTGGAACACCTTATAGGTGATTTTAAATTATATTAAACTATATTTATCAATATAGTATACACCTGAACAGGAAAGAGATCGATGATAATCCGCAGCTGAAGATTGTTTCCCAAAAATCTGTGGGACTGCGCGGTGTACCGCCCATGTACTAACTTTTTTTTCATTGATTTTTAGATATAAAAACTATTATTTAACCTGAATAAGTAAATAAATTAGTAGGCCACTTTGTTCAAACCATCACTTTTCTGACTTTTCTTAACTTCAAACCGAAAAGTGCGATCCGAATAATTTTAAGTGAACATTAATTAGCAAATCAATTACAAGGACAAGGATCAATATCAGGACAACAGTATCACTACTACTCAATACCGCTTGCATTTGAACTTAATAATTTAAACAAAAACTGATATTGCGACAATCGTTAAGTCTATCTTCACATAAACATGTTTATGCCAAGTTTATCTTCGCATATGCAATTACGAAAAACCCATCATGCATACATATTATGTGACGTGTTCACATACATAGATACTTTGATACATCCTTACAGGAATTTAGTTCTCTACAACCTTTGTAAAGACAATGTTTGTCTAAACAAACGGTTTCTACTGAAAATGTGGACCGAAAACGTTCTTTATTTCAATTGTCAACTTTCTAATCCTGTAGTACAGTTTGATATTTCATAAGAGATAGGAGATCAAATTTAATAACTTTCTGTTTGGTTCGGGCAGTTTTTTTCTACAATATACCATTTTCGAGTTAAGAGCGTAAAACGGAAAAAAGGGTCCTTTGAGGCACCCTCCTTTCCCTGTACCCGCAGTCGGAGGAATTTTTGTACACCCCTGTTCAGAGTACCCTCCCCTACACATTGCTGAAGAAATTGGATTCATACGATTCTGTTTGCCAGATTTTTCTATTCAGACTGGACCAATACTGCAAGCCGTTAAATTGTTCGGTAGGGTGTGCGGATGTGCTAACACCTCTATCTCACGTATTACTACGTAGCATGTATGATATCTACAACCTTGGTGAATAAGTGGTCGAACTCTCTCCGAAAAGGGTTAACTGTGCTGAGGGATAAATCGTTTCATATTCGTTGTGACACGACCGTAAGTGGCTTAGTAAGGCCTCAGCTTGGAACGAATTATTGGGATGTTCTTTTTCTATCCGTCTCATGATTTAGAAAACATTAGACGGTGAGGTTAACTGAATACATACTAATGTTTCCATTTTGAGAAAAAGTGGCGTTAATTCATATGAGGACAGATTTCTCTCGGCAAAGTGACTAACTATAGGTAACCGTTTACGCCTAAGAAACTGCAAGTTGTTAAATCTACCTAACGATTTATACACGTACTCGTAGACTTACACAGGTAGACGGGTAAGAGAGGAAGTTGACAATTGACCGGAATGTTCAACTTTAACAACTTATGCCTAATTGGCGACTTAGACATCTTTTATAATAAAGCCAACCGAATAGGTTTTGTATCAGCTGAATATGGGCCATATTTGTGCGATTCAATTAAAACTTCAACCTTATGTAACAAAATCCGATTCTAGGCGAAAGTTCAAATTTCATTAACGATCACCAGTAAAATAGTCAAGTTTCAGTTAACCATTTATTCACCGAAACGACAGAAATGTTATTACTGTTCTACTTTGCATTCAGACATTTTGGCTCGTTCTTCATTTTTTAACCAATCCTATTATTCCATGTTTCCTAGCCATTCCATTTTTTTGTGTACTACGCAGTATTATTAATTACTGTGAATTCGAGTACTGAAATTGTCCGCTCAGCTCCACCTACCAGAGCTAAATGAGCAATAGGTTTTGGTTTCATTATTCGACGAATTACTCTGGGATAATCATATTAACATGATTACAGTAAAATATTTATACTTGGTTCAATCAGGTAGCCTTTTTGTTTGATTTCCCCGATCGGGGTTTAGCGATACCTGAACTGAATTTTTTATTTTGTAAAATCTGTGTTACTTACAATAATTCTTCCCAGACAGTATATTCATACACCATCCCGCTAATACTTCAAAGGATCTGAATAATCCTGTGGATAAACTTGGTTCTTCATGAATATATTGTTATTAGGTATATATTTTTTCATTATTATAGTATTATGGTTGATATTTTACTTAGACCATCGCCAGTACTCGTACGTAATAGACCAGTGACCGATAAACTCAATGTTCAATGTAGTAATCCAAAAAGTGAACCAGACCGTTGTTATTTGTTTCCAGTAAATATTAAATCAACTTAAACTTGAAAAGCCAACACCGTTGACGATCTCGTGGGAAATTAATGGCGAGACCCCTAAATTCAATTCCTTTCCACATAAACTAATCAGCCCGTCTTCGGAGGAAACCATTTCACAAAATAACTGGAGCATTCATTGGGGTTGTTGTTCCTCGTGGCTGTGCCAATATTGTGATAACAGCTGTTTCTAAGTAGTTGTTGAATGGATCTGAATTGATGATGTACAGTTGGAGAGAATATCCCCGTCAATAATTCATTTCCAGGTCAGGCCAAGAGAACTTCATTTTCAATTCCATCAGTTTCCAAATTGCATCCTTACTCGATTGTTCGGAAAGCTGCTTCTGGAAGTCGAACTAATAAATGGTTTACCCAAAATAATGTTGAGGCTGATTAATATCAAGATATCCAACCTGAGCCTAAATTCCATAAGTTTTGTCACTTCCCAGGAAATGAAGGAAGGACATTTCACCTCCACATCTCCAACTCACAGTACATAACAAAGGTTTGTGGGTAAGACGGAAACAGCATGCTGCTAGGTGATTATTAATATTACGTTTCTTTTGGGAAGTTGGGTTCGGACCAGGAACTGATCGTGATGGATGCCACGCAGTGCAGTGGAAAAATTCCTGCATTCCGTTGGACTTGCCAGATGGAATTGGTTCTTTGTTGCACGTAAGATATCCAAACCTCAATAGGCAGAGGCAACATCTCAATGAAGTTTCCACCAATGGCTCCCATTACAAGAACATCAGCAGACGCAGATACCTACATATCTGGAGACCGGTCCATCACCATTAGGTGTATTTGAGCCATCGGTGATCAGGAGAATGGGTCCAGCATAGATAGCCCATCGCACATACACAACTGACATCGGAGTACCTGTGGGGGTATAGTATCGCAGACCCGGAGCCCCAAGCAAATGTCAACACGCTTCCCCACATGAGCCAAAGGGGGATGGGAGGCTTTTTGTATCGGCTGCCTGTCTCTCTATGCTGCTTCATTTGGTGATCGTTCGAATAAGAATACTCTAAGGGAAGTTCATGTTTAAGCCTGGAATAAGTTTCCTCCAGGGAAATAGAGCTGGTGTCTTGCATACAAAAGTGGAAGCAAATTTCTCCTAAAAGAAAGATTCTGAGGAAAGAATTGTTTGTTTTGGGGTTCTACAACCATTTTTCAAACCTCTATACTTAGGTTCTACAGCAATATAACCATATTCTTCGAATCCCTTTTTCAATACCATTCTAATGAAATCGTGAATCACATTCTGGTCAGAGTTCAGCGTTCATTCGAACCAGCTCGCATTTGAAGAAGATTATTTCTTCCTCTCAATGGCCATATTCGTCGTCTCACGAGGTAGGACTCCCAACATGCCTCTAGTATTATCATTATTTATTGTAGACTAACTATGAAGAAGACTTCACAATTCGGTAGATGAGAGTGACTATCCCGATGGTAACATTATCCCTACCTGCCTAGATGCTAATAAATAATGTAGGAATGAGCGATTTTCTTTAAAATCCAACACCTTTTAATCAGGAAAGAGGTCGGTTTCTAAGGGTGATGGAAGTTTAAAAATCTATTAACATGCAAACAAACGAATATTTCCTCTCTAAAATATCGATAGTTAGAGGTATAGACGTAATAATACATCTCACCTTGATTCCTTGATTGTATACACTTTATCATCGGTGGGGTTGTAGTTATTGAGCAAGATACTTTAATGTGAAATGCACTTAGATATAATAAAGAAAAGAAGCAGAAATCACTGAACGTAGTAACAGGGTTTGAGAGCTGAGAGCAGAGTGAAATAGAGACGAGGCCGTCCGCTATCCAGAGATTCTTCCGTAACAACTGAACGAAGTTAATGGAACTTGGGTCAACAATCACATTTGGCATTTAGTTGGGGATGAACTCTCGTCATCGATCGTCGGTCTCATAAAGGATGAAACCAAAGGACTAAAATTTCAAAAATCCGAACATCAAAAACTTTGGAAATAACACTATTTTTTATGTCCGTTATAGATAGACGTGTCTTCAAAGAATCAAATGAGCTCACCCGGGCCGGGCATTACCTTTATTCGTTCGCTCTCCCTAAAGGCTAGAAATGTGACGGACTGCGGAAGAGAAATACAAACTCGAATGTGAACGTGCTTGTACCCAACAAAAATCGCCCAGCTTCTGAGGGTAAAATCATCTGATGTAATTGCTGGGTTTCGCGACTTTCTTTTGAAACGAGTTTATCAAGTCTTATGCATTATAATTGAGGACAAGGAATGCGTAGGTAGGTAGGTGTTTTATTTTACTTTACTAAATTTCAGTCGGCCTACTTGTGAATTTCTACTTCGTATCACGCCAATCTCATAAACAGTGTATTGCACTATCGTAAGTGTTGACATTCCATCCACGGGTATGTATAAAAGGTAAAAAAAACGTCTGGCAAGTGAGTGTGGCACATAGCTTCCTCGTATCCATAACATGACTGTATAGGTCATTGAAAATTATTATTGACTATTATCAATTAAGAACTCCCGGAGTTATGCTTGTGGCAAGGATTTCGCGTATGCGCATGCGCAGAGACTACTATTGATCCGGGGGTCACGAAACTTATAGGGGACCATCTACACATCAAACCGAACAATCCCTGAAAATTTCATCGAAATTGATCAAGAACTCCCGGAGTTATGCGCTTAACAAGGATTTCACGTTTGAGCATGCGCAGAGGCTACTATTGATCCGGAGGTCATGAAACTCACAGGGGATCATCTACACATCAAACCGAACAATCCCTGAAAATTTCATCGAAATTGGTCAAGAACTCCCGGAGTTATGCTCGTAACAAGGATTTCACGTTTGCGCATGCACAGAGGCTACTATTGATCGGGGGTCATGAAACCTATAGGGGACCATCTACACCCCAACCCGCACAATCCCTGAAAATTTCATCACAATCGGACTATAACTTCGTGTAGTTTTTCCCGTAACAAGGATTTGCTGACAGACAGACACGGAACCAAAATTGTTCAGAAAGGTCTAAAACGCAAAATGCGAGTGGAATTTTTGATTTTGGAGACAAAAAAATTTTCACATTCCGAAAGTGAAAACAATGCTTCCGCTACCTTGGTAGACTCGGAAGCAATATGCTAAAGGCACCCAAACTAGCTCATAAAAGGTTATATTAAATTGCTCCGAATTATGATGTATTAGGGTAGCAGGAAAGAACAAGTTAATTTGAATTAGGTAAATGTATGGTGTACGGTAGATCTTACCTGAATGGCCCGTAGGGTCATTGCGGCGAGAAGGATCCGAAGAAGTCTTCCAGACGGCAGAAGGGAGGAATTTTGATGGAAATTCCAGCCGGGGTCTGAAATTGAAATGAACAGATTTTTTGAACAGATTGGTTTAAATTTCAAGAATAGGAGGGGTTTCATGCGGAGCATGGCGATCACACATACCGGCAACGTACTGATGGTGAGAAGTATTTCCTCCAAGTTCCGGAACTCAACACTGTAGAATCGGAGAATTAATAAATCTAGTACGTCGGGACTTTATACATTGGCAGCAACAATATTCGACGAGAACATTGCATTAAATTTGAAAAACAGAACTTGATTTTTCTAAAAGAAACGGGATGAACCGAAAAACGAGAGTTGAGAATTAGGGATAGTGATATCGTGGATGGCTAGCCAAAAGAGCGAGAAAATGAGTAGGGTTCACTTTTCCAGGTTAGGATCGCCGAGTGCGTGAAGGTTGTGATGGAGGAGGAAGACACCAAAGAGGAATACTCCGTGTCACACTACGAAGTTAAAACCTTCTTCCCTGTAGATAAATAGTGAGACATCATGATTAGGATAAGGAAGATTCCTGATATCTGAATATCTACTTGATGCTAGATAGTTACGGTGACCGTAGGTACTCCTTTTGAGAGTACAGGTCCTACTTTTTGTGTTTGTGTCCTCCCATATTTTTGAACTCATGAAAACGAAGGTAAGGTCCTCCTTTTTTGAAATGGTACTACCAAGGTCCTGCTTTAATAAATTGTGGGTAGGTCGTAGATTTCTACGGTTTTTGTGAAAGTAACCCACAAGTGGAACGCAAATATTAAGGATCTCATTATTTTCTGATCCCAAGATCTCTATTTTCATGGACTCTGCTCAAAAAAACATTTTCATGGAATGAAGTCATTTGAAGCTTTTCTGACATCTTTGCCCGACCATCTGCTAAAATTAACATAGATGCGATGTTTGACGAGATATCCCTTGTTAAAAACTACATATCGGAGGAGAAGATTGGCAAATGGAACGCGCTTAAAGCCGCCTCAGAAACGCGTTGGAGTGAAATTTTCAATCACATGTGCTCCAACCATGTGTTTCTGGCCGAAACAAAGATTGTGGCAGCCACAATCCGCTTATTTTCGGTAATTAATAACTATTGGAGTGCTGAAAGAAACCAATTACTTAGACTCTGAAGGAGGTAATGCGAATTCACCACAATTTTTATTATAGTTGCTTACAAATGTTTGATTTTTTGAAGAACCACGAGCATCTGCTTAAAGCCATCCAGGGTTCTGCCAAATATGATTGGTTTAAAAAATGACGACTTTGGTTTCATATTATTTTCACAATTTGTTCAACTACTGTATAGTTCCTAAGTTGCAAGATGATAATGACGTTTATTTGTGTAACAATGATATTTACCTGTGTTACGTACCTGATTCAGAAGCTGTGAGAGTAATATTAATATTATGTGCATAATTTAGTTTGAAAGATCCTATCTCGAACATATATTTATTTTTTTCGGAAAAAATATTGGATAAAATTTGTGTTACACTTCTTATATGGTCCTCCTTTTCTTTTTCAAAATTATGGTCACCGTATAGATAGTAAGAACAGATGTAATCGAATCTGCTTTTTACTGACTTCCAAAGGAGGGATTCACTGAATTCGGCTTGTACGATTTTCATAATGAATGTATATTCGTTTAGGTTTATCCAGTATTCAATATTGATCAATTGATCAGTTAGAAATTATCGTTGAGCGGTTCAAATGAAAATGCTTGTTTTTGTTTCCAGGCCGTCGGAACGGACGTGTAGGGATATCGAGTTGATTTGCGGTCGGTTGCGGAGAGTGGACACCTTGTCCCGCCTCCCCCACTCGGTCATCAGCCACTTGGCTCACCACGCGTTCTACGAGGATGTCGACAGAGGGGTTACACGTGAGTACATTTGCATTGTCACTAACCAATATCAACTGCTTATTGTTTACACACTTCAACTTACCATGGTCAGAATTCACTTCTACCGCAATGACTATTTATGAATATTGTCATAAATATGTTATAACCATCACACAATCTAACTATCTTTATATTTATCATTAGCATCAATACTTTACATCCCAAGGACTTGGCCTGAAGTAATGTGTTGAACAGTTTCAGGCCGAGTTCTAACGTGGGAAAGGAAGGTGAGGTTTTTGTCTACATAACCCGATGAGCGGTCCCTTCTGGGTATCTCACGAGATCCGATTTTCACCTTAGGATCTTAAAGATTTCCTAACCTACCTACCGAAAAAAAAGCATCAATACTAATCCCTCTATTTATCCATCAGTCACTTCCTATCCTACCCCTCTAAGAGGTAAAAGGAGAGTTAACCGTCAGTTCCTTCAATCATAAATATGAATATTTGCATCAGGTATGTTTGGGATATCTCGAGGTTCGATTGACACGGCTTCTTTTAGACCAACATTTATTGAACTGAATTTATTTAGCATCTTCTGGGCTTAGAATTAGATGATGCCAACTCGGGATGATGACAAAACAACATTTGAAATTAAGTGCAGAGGCGATTTAGTTAAGGCTTGCACAATGATTCAGGGTTTCAAGAAAATGATTTTACAATGACCTATTTGCCATCGCCCAGTATCAAGCCCAGTACCATAGCCAGTATCTTGCTGGACCATTTAGACCATCGTCAAGGCATGAGGCAATCTCATGCCCACAAATACGGACTCCGTTAACATTCGAAAGATACTGTTCCAATATGAGGGCAAACTCTCTAATTATTATTTATTTTTTATTCCAGTCGAATTTTTCTTCGTTTCATTCTGTGAACAATTGGAAGAATTGGGTTTGATGGGGCTTAATATGTTTAAGAAAGTGTTCAGGACTGTATGAACATTAATTGTATGTACTAATCGTAAGGAATTCTCCTCCACGGTTGGTCGGGTTTCAGATGTTCCAAATCACCACAAATTGAAGGATCATGAACAGCGTTTTCATTTCTGTTTCAAGTCATGGGGTTGACTCTTGGTTGAAACACTAACTGTCACCCTGCTCTTGAAAGAATATTTACATGAAATAATACATCAAATGTCGCTTGAGATTAGTTTGTGTTTAACTCTAGAACCCCACAAAGGTGATTATTACCTCTTTTTTCAAAGGTGCTACTCATACTCAATCAACGTTTGTTACTGCTATATATTAGTATACCTACCTATGTGAACCAATATTCAATGTTTGATGGATGTAGGGGTTTCCTCTTCCCGATTTATGACTCTGCTACACCTAATCATGTACCGGAAACTTTAAAGCTAAACGGATATCATCTGCGAATTGCAAGCATCAATCGGCTCACCTTTTTTAATGAGCAACTATCCAATTCCACACACATTAATTTGAAGTATTAATTTAAATGAATCAATGCTAAGTAAATTACAGTTAAAAACAGGATGAATTGTCCAGTGCTGTTGTTCAGGAATCGTTAACTACCACATTATCAGGAGAAATTGAGCATTATCAGGAGTTCGCTGAACTACGGAGACTTCGAAAATGTTGCCCTTATTTGGTAAATCAAGTGGTAGATTGCTTGAAAGCAATGTTTTCTTTAGTACTCTTGCTGTGTTCTGTATCGTTTGGTGTATCGTCTTTAGGGACATTCAAATTAATCTCTTTGGAGATTTGAAGATGGAAGAAAATTTCCGTAAAATAAGAGATGAGAAAAGAGAAAATAGATATTGCGTGTCCTTCCGGATACCCCGCGAGTCTGCGTTCTTGCTGGATTAGCCTATGGTAGACTGAATTAGGTAGAAAGCATTCCAGCACGTAATTCAACACACTCTGCTACCTATGGTAATGTGACAGTTCTGTTTAAATCTTAACGGTTCACGAGATGAATCTATCACGAGTACCCTTCCTTGGTTGTCCAAGGTTGAAGAATCATCAATCAAATCAGATCAAATAATTGGGAAGGGCAGTTTCTTTTAATTTCCTTAATTCAATCAAAGATGGTTGTAAATTCGGGTCAAAATGATCCTCTATGTTTATTAGCTTACATGAAAGTGTGTTTCAATTTTGAAGGGTAAAATAGGACCACTCTACAGTAGTCAGGAAAGGCCTGTAAAAACAAGTCGTGTACACGGATAGAGTCAAGAATACAGTAGACTCACGTAAACAAGCAAAGAAGTTGAATGAATGATTGTTTTTTTTTTTCAAAAATCTAAATAGTTCGGATTAGTTTTTTCAGTAGTTTTGAATCTATATTTTTCGGAGAACCTTGCCGTTCACCTATTTTCCTTGATTTTCATCTGATTGTATTGGAATTTAAGGAGTAAATAGATGAGCTCTAAGGCGCTTCGTCCAGTTATATTATGCTCTCCCATCAAAAGGTGTCTCCGAAAGTGCGGAATTACTCAAAACACTATACAACGCGTTGTACCTAAGTGACTGACATCAGCCAGGAATCAGGATTCTAGAGCCCATTTGTGATCGAAGTAATCTCTGATCATTGTTTTCTTTTTTTACCACGTAGGTAGTTTTCGAGCTATGTTAGTTATATATTTTTGAAGTGAAAACTTCTTTGGCGCGCTTAGCACTTTTCTTGTATGTGCATTGAATGAGGCTGAGCCGTCACGCTCGGCTATGTAACGCTCAATCGGTTAAAGTCGGCACGAATCGACTAATTTTTTTTGTTTTGTTTTGTTTTGATAGCAGTAACCTAGTGATGTAGTGAATGTGGATACTGGAGTGAACTCCTAAAAGGGTTTATAGCCGATACACGGGTTGAAGCATTCTGATTTGCATGAAACGCTGCAAATTCTTTCACTGGGGCTTATTATTCAATTTTATTAATTTGGCTTGCATTCATAATTTGAATTTCTACTAAGCTTTGGAGTTTGCGAGTTTCACAGGTGATAGAGCGATATTGAATTTCAGGAGATACTATGCACAGAGCACGTAAATCGGTTCTCAACCAAGATACCTATTTGGATTGATCAGTTGATCATATTTGTGTGCCTCCTGAAATTCAATAATCGCTCTATCACCTGTGAAACACGCACACTCCAAAGCTTAGTAGAAATTCAAATTATGGATGGAAGCCAAATGAATGAAATTGAATAATAAACCCCATTGAATGAATTTGCAGCGTCTTATTTGAATGGTATGGAATATTTAGTAATTTATCAATGCATGCGATACGTCGTAAGAAATTAAGTGTGTCTATTGGACGCAAGACGCGATTGAACTATATTCTAGAGTACAATCAGCTGATATTCTAGTATTTGGTTGGATTAAACCCGTCTTGTTGAATTTGTTACTTCTATCGTGTGGTCTGAAGCACACACTAATTTTATTTTCTCGTGGTTCCACTGGAACTTAGTAAAGCGATTGAAACTCCATTCATTTTCAGAGTAACTTCAAATTAGATTATATCGTTTGAAAATTTCCTACCTTCTTGATGGAAAGTCCAAGTTTTTTGAATAAGCAAGATTGATGAAATATGAACTTGAATAGGGAAAATAGTTAAATCGTGAGAATTCTCCACATTTTTCAATCACTAATAGCCTGTTGAGATCCAGAAGATAATTTTTAAAGTAGCTTTTAAAGAACCTCTACGCTGAGAGAATTGTATTTTCCCTTCCAAAACGAAGGTAGGTTGCGAAAGATTAAATTTTCAAGTACAGAAGGTCAATCGGAAACAGGAAGTCCAGTTTCAATACATTGCTCAAGATAGGCATAGAACATCTCTCTTGGACGTCATCCTCAAAAGGTTTTAGTGTCTGCATGTAACCGATAAATCAATGTTTTTCTAATTCTTGAATTTCTGAAGGAATATAGTTACCCAGGTCTCTACTACCCGTATTTTGGGATAAAACATGACTACTCATCCCTTACCAACTTTTTTGCTATTTTTATGAAAATTTACGCATCTCTCGTGATATGGCAGAATGGATATGCCTTAATTTCTAAAATAAATAATAGAAGCATTTTTTGAATAAGATGGATGTTGTTTTTATATTAATTGCCATTATTTGCTGCTTCATTATTCGTAATAACTGTTGAAACATCTTCATTGCGGTCGTTACCTTTCACTCAAGCTAATAAATCACGGGCAGGACATGAAAAATGTTTATTCAACTAAGTGCGTAGATTCATGTTTGACAATTTGCCTTTGAGGGGCACGGGAAATTAAAATGCAAAAGTGGAGGGAAAATATATACGGGAATGACAGAAGGGAAAAATTAAACGGCCGTCGGACGGAGAAATGAAGTTTCGCGGGTCTTGCGAGGGTTGTAATATCCGGAGAGCTGAACGTGGACTCGCTTCGAATTAAAGTTACTTTTCAGGCGGAGGAAGTAACGAACTGAATATTCTGAATCGCGCTCAAGAGGTGAGGAATGTTAATTAAACTGAGGGGACAGGAAAAGTGGTTTCGGGGAAGCTTGTGTGTACCAAGACGGAGAAAGATTGAGTTCTGGGGCGTTAAAGGTTCCTGAATTCTTGGGCGGGAACGAGACTTTGGTTGCTGATTTGTTAGGGGGAATATCAAGGAATGTATTTGTTGAAATAAGAATCTCATTACAATAACCTCCTTATAATGTTCCCGGACCCAACAAATACTTAGTAGGTTGTATCTGAATCTTTGGAATGGTAAATCTGTCTAAACGTTAAGGCTAAATGTAGTGAAGTATTGGTGAGACTTTCAGAAAAGAGATGGCAGCACTAACGAGGCCAAATTTAGTTTACTGCTCATTTGAGAATCGCATGATATATTTTTGATTCTGTAAATGGATTCCTCATTTGTGTGAAATTGGTAATTATTTTGGAAAATTCGATAACATTTATTTAATGATGTTAAAAAAAGTTCAAATATTGAAAAAAAAATCCGGATTGCACCAAGTTAAAATGTATCTAATAAAACCAAATTTCGATTAACTCATTCTCTTGACGCCAGGTGGCTGTATAGGTGGTAAATTATATCACCGTAATTGCGGCCACTTGTCTCTCATCCATCGATTTTTTTTAAACCAAAAAAGCACAACTATCAACGGCACGTGTGTCCTAGAACCCAATCGATATCCTGTTCGCTTTATATTTATGACTTGGTTCATTGGTACAAGTACATCAGCAGCTTTTCAACACCCATTGCAGAAAAGTGGTGTTTCATTACTTCGACCGTTGAGCTTTTTAAAATTAGGTAAGTTCTTATGTTTTAGTGTTCGATCATGAATTACCAAGCTACGCCTCAGAAACTTGAGGAGTCGGATTAGCGGGTTATAGATATCAGTGTTTAGATGGGAAAAAATGTATAGCGTCGGAGATAAATAAGCAAAACAAAAGTACATGGTGAATGAATGAATGAATGAAAGAAATATTTATTCCTGTTGAAATATTTACAATATGTGAGATAGAATAAATGAGTAAGTGTGAGTATAAAATAAAATTAAATAACCTCTTAAGGATGTTATAGGAATGAACCCCATAACCATAGGACAAAGTCCTGTGCGGCTGGGAGCTGCGGTAATTATTTATTTATTTCATCAATAATTGATTAGAAAATTATTTTAAATCAACCATTAGAAAATTATTTTAAAGAAAGACGCATGCTATCTTATGTATACTTTCTTATTTTGTGCTTAATTGTTTTTTGTTTAAACTATAGATTTATATAACAGTAGTTTATATTCTATCGGCAGACGTAGACGGATGACAAGTTTCCGCTTGATGTTGGTCCTTGTAGAATTAGCCAGGTGAAAACTTTCTTTTTAAATGAAGATCGCGAATAGATGGTGGGGGATTTGATGTGTTCAGGGAGTGATCGTATCAAGTATGGCATACTATAGTAGATGTGCCTTGATGTGCACATTAATCTGGTTGATGGAGCGGGCATAATCGCTTGAGTTGTGAGGCGTACGGAGTAGGAATTAGTCTTCAGATAATTGAAATATTCTGGGTGTTTATGGAGGAATAGTAGTGAAGACTTTATGTAAAGTTGATGTAAGGTAAAAACGCAGGTAAGATTAAACAGCTCATTCGTGGGAAATCTTCGGGGTTTTTTGGAAATCACTTTAAGTATTGATTTTTGAACAATAGTTAGTGGTTTTAGGGTTGTAGTGGTCGCACCACCCCATACTATAATTCCAAAACTCATGACGCTTTACACTAATGCCTTATATACAAAAAGAAGAGTTTTTCTGTGAAGGTATTCTCGTAAATTATGGAAGAGGTGAATGTATTTGCGAAGTTTTTGTACTAGCAACGTTATATGGTCTTCCCATTTTAAGTCCTCGTCTAACACAACTCCTAAGTACTTCATACTTTTTACTCGGTCTATAGGAGGACATGTACATAAAACGGAGCTTGAGAGGGACTGATCACTGCATGAATGAATTGTATGCACTGTTTTTGTAAATGTTGTCTAGTAGGTGATTTGGAGACAACTAAATATTTGGTTTTATTTATATTAAGACTCAGTGAGTTTCTACACATCCATTTGTAGGCATTGTTCAAGTCGTGATTTGCTGCTTTGTATACATCATCCCATGTGTCTCCCACACAGGGTATCGCTGTATCATCCGCGAATAAGTAAATGGTGGTTTGTTAAATAATATATTTCGCTCATGACTGGTATATGTTCGGCATTTTTCATCCTTTACACTTTACTTACCGTTTCCTTCTGGGATATCAACCTATTTGGTAACATGTCGGTGGCAGTAACAAGCCAGGCCCAAGTATAAGCGGTGGCCAGGATAATATTTTGTATCGTTATTATTATTTATTTTATTCATCTTCCCCACCACCATTGTAGTTTGAAAGTACCGCTATTATTTTGCTATATCTGGATTCCCTATATAAAACGATACTATAATGGGAGGGCTGGAAGACTGATGATAAACATCAAGCAAGAAAAGTAATAACTCTCGACGCCCTTCGAATTGCGGAAGGTGGGAGACGTGAAAAATAGCGGTTGTCAATGGCACGCGAGAGGGAGTAAAGGTAAAATATGTCTCGTCATGGTTACTATCAACGTAGGTAAAATGTTATCGGGCGAATGAGAAACGTGACTCATCGAGCCAATAATATCATGAACTGCCATTTACGTGATCTGGGTATTTCCGCTTCATTATTTTATACCGCGTTGATGGAAGAGGGCTGCTGGAAGAATAATGCAAATTACCACGCAATTAATAATTTCCGTTATTATGAACCTTTCACCGAACCTTACCCTGCTGAAGTAACTCTATGGAGCTTTTCCAGAACATAATTGTACGATATGGCAAGCTGCACACTGACCCTACACGATTAATCTTCCTAATCATTTTTGTGCATCACCGATAGAACAGCTCTATTTCCGAGCTTCCATAGACAATTTGGGCACTCTGAATCCGGGTCTGATGGCCATCAAAACTCTCTATTGATTATGATAAATAAAACATAACTGTAATCCTGCCACCAGATGTAAAATTTTTTAGTTTTGGTTTATTATTCAATAATAAACCATTGTAATCGCTCTTGAAAACATAATTCCAACACCCCCTGAAATTTCATGGTTTACGTTTCAAAGGGTGTAGAATCCAAATCTGCAAACAAATTTTTCCGTCCGTCCGCCGTACGCACGATTTTTCCCAAACGGCTGGAGCAGAAAATCTGAAATTTTCAGGAAAAATCCATATTGGTCCGACAACACCCCAATTCTTGAGCCAGCTCTCTCACTTAATTTAAAGTTCCCTTTAAGGGTTGTCAAAGTTTTGTAAAATCCCTAAAACCTCAAAAGAAGTAAAGGCGGCCTAAATTTGGACTTTGGTTGAAGAACTTTCCATGAGGAATCGAATGAGCCCCTCCCCAGGTCCGTAGCTCAAACAATTCCCGATTTATGACGCCAACATTTGCGTTATTTTGGTTTATTATTGTTTTTGTTTTGATCGCAGTAACCTAGTGATGTAGTGAATGTGAATACCGGAGTGAAATCCTAAAAGGTTTACCGCCGATACACGGGTTGAAGCATTCTGATATGGATGATCCGTCTTACGAAATTTAAAATTTCCAAATAGAATATTTCTCCATTGTAATCGCTCTTGAAAAAAAACCTGCAAATTCTTTCACTGGGGTTTTTATTCAATTTCGATTCATGATTTGAATTTCTACTAAGCTTTGGAGTGTGCGTCTTTCACAGGTGATAGAGCGATTATTGAATTTCAGGAGGCACACAGATATGATCAACTGATCAATACAAATAGGTATTTTGGTTGAGAACTGATTTAAGTGCTCTATGCATATCTCCTGAAATTCAATAATCGCTCTATCACCTGTGAAGTACGCACACTCCAAAGCGTAGTAGAAATTCAAATCATGAATCATGAATAATAAACCACAGTGAAAGAATTTGCAGCGTTTTTATTTAGGTAGCAATTCTACAAAGGTGCTCTGTAATCGATCAAGAAAATTAAGTGAATTGTATAATGTTTCATATTCACATTGATGCAAAGTTATGCGTTTCCTTCTACTTCATCAACTGCTTCCCAATCTTCCTATTCCTTTCGCAAGTCCAACAATTTAGTTTTCGTAAAATAGTCATTCACATTTCATGTTTTGATGTGTGTTTGCTATTCGTTTGTCCACAAAGCCTTGAAGCATGCTCAATTTACTTATACAGTTTTTATATGATTTCGATGATATTTTCTGGGTTTAGGTGTGAAGGCCTATAAGGAGTATCGTACGCAAATCAGTACAAAACCGTATGGCATATTTTTCTCAAGTCCTCGTTTTCGGATCTATCTCTAACGTAGAGAATCTTTTAATAAACTGAGATCAATTTAAGCTCGGTTGTATCGTTGATTGGTAATACACGTGGGCAAATGTAAAGTTCTTGTCACAAGCTTAATTTTATCAGTTTTCATCCGATTTTGATTGCATTTATGGGGAATGTGTGGATGTGTGATTCCGAAACAACTGGTAACTTTTGGCAAACATAAAATGTGACTTCTCCTGAATACAATTTTCATCGACAATTCCATTGAAGTTAGATTAGCTGTCTCGATGGTCGTAACTAACTAGAAGATAGTTCTAAAGGTCATTCTCATTTCTTCGTTTCCCCGCTAAAGTTAGCCTTTTTAAGGAGACTAATTGGATTAACGTAAATCGATCTTAGAGGGACCATTCGCTCCTCGGAAAAGAGATCAATCAAAATGAAATGAAAAATAAAAACATCAAACTTGATTTTCAGGATCATAAGCAGGATTTTTGACAGAAGATTCATAAGCTTTAGTTCCGTAGCTTAAAAGAATAGCTGTGAAGAATGGTCGGCATACAGCGGACGGACGGATTTTTTAAACACAGTTTTCGGATTTCAAAAATAAACTAATTTAATTTAGGGAAGTTATCAATTGATATTAAAATGATTTATTCTTTTGTTCGATCAAAAGAACAAACCAACATAAGGACCCTTCCTGCAATAATTCCCAAGTTTCCATAATGGAGGCAATGAATGATTTTCTTAGCAATAAGTAGTTGACATTGAAGCGAAGTGGCAAGTTTCCGGGATGTTCATTTAGGTCATCCCCTTTTTCTCCAAATATAATTTATTGTTGATAAGTAATCAAACTTCTTGCTGTCAGGTTACGAGGAGAAAACACACTTCAACATTCTAGTGTATAACACAACTTTTACCAACACTCCTACGCTTAGGTGCAGCTGCCAAGGTGCGAAAGCCCGAACTTCATGGGCCTCCGCCTTCTTTGGGCTCTGGAAAATAATAAGGTTTCCCTTATCTTTGAGTAAGACGGATGATCCGTCAGGCATTCAATTATTCCTCGGCTAGCAACTCTCTCAACCCATTCGCCTAAGTCAATTTCTGTAGATTCTATGCAGATTGGTGTAAGGCTCCTCCGTTTTGAATTAATGGGACGCAGTGACTCATGTTCCCTGAACTAAATTTGCCGGATTTAATTTAAGTTTTGATCAAATAACATTGAGTTATAATACAATTTCTTTGAACAATACTGATATGGATTTTTCCAAAGCGACTACACCGAAGGATGTCATCGATCATGTACCGTGGAATATCTTCATTAGATTCAATCAGTGGCATTTTCATTGAAATTTTATAGTTTTCAATATCGCTTTCATGGGAAATGATTCAATCTCTATGAGAAAACGCTAATTGCCATTCTAATTGGGAGAAAGTCGCAGCATTTGAGGGACCAGTATTGTAAATGGGTTCATGCAACGTGGGGCGACCGGCTAGAAGCTTCTGAATACGCAAATAAATTCATTCCTGTTGGAGTGAATCACTAAATACCGAATATCCTTCAGATTTTATGAATTTACTCAGTATGAAAAGCGATTAAGTTTGCATAGGATTTTAAAGGGTTTTAAGACAACGGCAAACACTATTTTTTCTCGTCAGAATCACTGATTATGTGGCAACATTTTTTCAATCGGCGTAATACATAATATATATATTTTTTGTGCACATCACAATTCAGTGTCATGCTTAGAAAAGATTTTAGAGTTTCTTTTTTGTCGGATACGACATATACGAGTATGTGTTGTACTCCTTTTTCTGTGCTTTACCAGATTCACTTATCATCGAAACATACATTAGGTATGCCAGGGAAGATAATTTGAAGTTACTATCGTGGATATGAGAAGGGCTTCATGAAGTTACCCCTTCCAAGGATTGAGGTGATTACCCTGCAACACAAAGAAGATAACCTCAAACCTAAAAATACCCACTTATAATTTCAAGAGTCATAGTTGAAAGACAATAAAAGGACTAATATCCGAATCCATCAAATTTTTGGAACTCTCATGAACGGTGAGGAGTGGAGGGTGGGGGGAGAGAGTGAGTCTGAGTGAAGGAAAGGGATTGCAATTGACATGGTAAATAGTTATTTGAGATAATAATCTGAATGCTTTTGTTTCTCTTTTGTGACCAATTTTCTCTTTCCGGATGTTTGGGCAACTTTGTTTTCATCCGAGCTTGGACGGACGGACTTCTTCTGAAATCGTTAATGTACCTCGGCCTCACTACCAAATATAACCTACTTTCTCCACATGTGGTTCAATGAAAAAAACAAGCTTTGGATTAAATGTTGGGTTTCGCAATATCCATCCATCAACCTGTCTACCCCTGCCTCCTGGTACAATTAATTAATAAATCAAAATCCATCTTAATAAAACATTTACTGAAATGCAGAAGTGGAAATGGATATTTCCTTATCGCAACGAGTGATATAGATAGCTTCTGTGCAACTAGTTATTCAAATGCTCTGAGATAATACAGGAACATCTTGAAATTTCAACCTGGAAGAAAAGTACTGTCGAATGTAATGGAGTGAAAACAGATTTGTACCTTCAGGGGTGACTGGAAACTAGAGATGTTATTTGTGGAAGCAAATAAGGAAATAAAGAGCAGTAAGTTGTATAGAACTTCGTTCGGAAAGCTCAAATATAAATGAACATGTTATCAGGAAAAATTACAGCGACCCCTGCCACATGATTTATACTCTTAGCAAATTTAAAAATGTAAGCGTTAATATAATAAATGGATATATGCTTAAAAGGAAGGATATAAGACATAGCTACTCATGAGCCACCATTTCTTTTTTATTTTGTTCTTATTTTTCAATCAAATAGATTAAATAATAAGTTATTTTACTATTTGTATTGCAAGTTGAGAATGAAACGTTGAAATCCCGTAGTTTCCTAGCTTTCCCCTCCGCGTCGCTATACCTCACTCCCCAGTCTTTAAGGGTTGCTAGGAGCCGGGCTGTATAGGGTATTGTAGAGAGTCGAGGGGTGATGCGGCGTAGCGACCTCTACGCTCCCTCCTCCATACCGGCAGTACCCACTGAAACCCGCTGATTAATAAATCACTCTCCCCTGTTTCACCGAGTTTGGGGCTCACGTTTGTACGCAACAGGCAACCGAAAACACAAGCTCCCACCATTAGAATCCCTTTGCCAGGATAAAACGCGGGCATCACTTTCTGATGCATGAAGCATTAAATGGGAAAGCCATTACCTATAGAAGTGTATGTAACATGTAGGGAGCAGAGACATTTAACGGGACAGAAGCACATCTCTCTGCAAATTTGCTTAAATCAAGTGAGTAGGTTAAATTGTAACCACCTAAACATGTGATGTGTGTGCGCCTACCAACTTCATACCATATCAAACCCATTTAGCCAAGCAAAACGTGTGGGTGGTTGAAGCAATATGGTTGATATTCCCATTTCAGCTATTTGAATGAACTTTTTTTTTATATTTACCAAGGTAGTTGATGCTTTTGTGAATCACTCATAAGAAAATTTGTTGGCTGAAAACATTTTACTTAACAATCAAACATTCACATTTTACTCGCTAGATTTTCTACATCAACTGAATCGTATTTGTCTAGCAGTCTTGTATTTTTTCAGTGTCTAAAATCTTGAAAGTGCAAACTTAAGGGATCGATGTTTTATGGAACCCAACGAATACCGTTCCCGGCTCCGAGCATATGATCCACGAAACATTCATTAAATAAAACGAATGGTCGTTGTGTGAAATATATGTATTTCACACGTTGACCAGCTGTTCTAGTCATTCTATATAATAACTAGGCATTATAAATAATGACGGAATTCACACATTGACTTTAACATACACACCGAGTGGTTTTGGTACAGCCTTACTTCGTCCTACACGACCTTCTAAGCTAGTTCCTTATATCGCTATGACAGTTCATAGAAAGCATTATTAAATTATTGAGTAATCGATTAGATATGGGCACGCTAAAAGTGTTCACAGTTAAGAAAGAACATAGTTCTGCCACATCGTTAGTATGATGTGTATATACATTTTATTCACCTCATTAATTTTATAACTATGATCTCTTAAAAAATTAGTTAGACTGATATTGTATTACTTGATAAGTAAAGAATGGGAGACTGGCTCATTATACTATGATGGTTAATCAGCTTTTTCGTTTCGAAAGAAATCTCCTCTGTGAAATAGTTCAGCTTCTGTTCGTTTTTTCTCTCTCACAGTTCGTACTGGAATCATTACTTCTCTGGAAGAAGCAAATTTTTCTCATCTCTTGCCTCATAAACAGATTTATTCCTTTGCTTGGAACAGCGCCCTAGATGATTTTTCATTGCGAAGAGACCGCTCAGGAAATTAAAAATGAAAAAGTTCCTAGGGGCTTCAAAGTGTAGGTTCAAGACTTCAAAATTTTCCTCTTCTAGATCAAAAGGAACTGTTAAATATTTTCCGCATTGCTTTCAAACTGGTCAACACAGCATGAAATTGCCTAAGGCAAGTTACTATGAATTATTAATGAACAGCATGACCATTTTCTCGCTGCCAGATGCCCTTTGATGCAGTAATTATACATAGGTAGTTAATGTTTAAACACCATAAATTCGAATCATTCGGAATCTATTTTATAGAGTTTGCCTTAGGGTGAGGAAAATCATTAAGATGACGAACTAAAGGAAGCAAACTTGTATCGAGATCGTTACGTCGAATGACTACCCAGCTTCCCTCGGGGTGAGGGAACAGTAATACGAGTATTACAGGCAGGGATTGTTTCACAATACAATCGATTGTTTCACGCGATGCTCAATTTTATTACAGCCATGATACTAATGTAGGTATGATAATAATATTTACAACGAAAGAAGAATAAAATAAATACAAATTTATTCATTTATATTTCGTGATTTCATCCTCTTTCATCAACGGCATCTATGTTTCTTAATAGGTACGTAGAGGCTGTGCAGGTTTTTAAAATGCATAGAAAATTAATGGATGTTGACAAATGATTGCATACGAGTCTGCAACACATTGGGACATTTTCATGTGTGTTTTCCTATTTTATTTATGACTAGGCAGATCTCACCCGTGCGTTGCACGGCGGGGCGTACAGATCAATAAATGGGCTATATGAGAAACCGCCCACCCGTGGGTACTTAATTGAATTCGCGATCGTGTTGACTCATTGTTCCGACACCCGTGGGTACTTTATTGAATTCGAGCCAGGCTACATCACCTACCCCGGTAGCGTTGCTGTTACACTTGCGTTGCCGGGATAATAGTAAATCGTAGCAATTCGGAGCGGATTTGTCCATCGTCGATTTTTTTCGCTCACGATACTCTCGCGTTTGTTCACTGATCGTTTTGAAGAGGAAGAAGTACGGAAATGGTTGAAACTATTAAACCAAAACAAAATGTCTCATTATTGGTATCGCGGGAGCTTTCGGAATGAGCGGGAAGTTTTCGTGAGGGTTTTTTTAGTTAATGTGCCAAAGCAAATACATGAAAATGTCAAAATAACACCCAGGATTGCAGATTCGAGTCTCCATGAGACACTATAACACCCAGAGAGAGTATGAACTTGAGCATGACCCTCATCGTTCTGATGTTAGCTGTCACTACCTTACCAGATAGTAGATTTTGGCGAGCTAATCATCGAAGTTTTCCTCTCGTACCGCTTGAGGGTGAATGAATTTTATGGGTCTGGTTTCTCTCAGAAATACCTGGTGAGAAATCACTTATACGTAATGTAGATGTTGCCTCCTCATAACGAAATAATAAATCACTGTCTAACGACTTCCAGCTCATTTGAATTTCTCAACTACCTAATTGTTGGTCTCGCGCAGTTCTAACACAGTATGACAAACGAAAATTCGCTGGTGGAAAGGATTTTCGATGTCAATGCCCCCACTAATAGGAGAGACGTCTGTGATGTGACGTCGCCTGTGCAAACATGAAGGGAAAAGGGGATATTGGGAAGCAGTGCAAACAAGGATTTCGTTTAGCCAGCAAAAGGTCAACTAATGGAACTGGGCGGCTCTTAACCTATTGAACTTGGGGATTCTTTCATAAAGAAGGCTTCAACAGCAAATCTCACGGAAACAGTACTCACCTGCAGGAAAATTTAATGAAGGGAAAGTCTCAACTTTTGATATAATTTAATAATGTTTTGTTCTACCGCATTGATCCTTAGTCAATATTTATAGTAAATATAATAGAACCAAGTTCCTTCTAAATCTGAACCTGTTGCAAATCTTCATGGTTTGTACATTTTCAGCTTAAATTATTGACTTAAATTTGATGAATGACTATAGGTATGAGAAATCAAAGTCTTCAACTGAACTTATTCATCTACTTAATCAAACTGTTGAATACAATGCACTTACAATATAAGATGTGATCACATAGATAACTAACCCAGTGTTTATGTTTATACGAGTCGTATAGCCATGAACATGGTCTGGTACCGTGCTCTCGTAGTTCAGTAGCCGTAAATCAGTTAATGGAACCAAGCACATCGAGATGGGATATTTCCATGGGATATTCCGGGATGAAATTTCACAATGTCGACCCTAACAGCGGGAGGCGACGTCCGCCATTTAAGTAATGAACTTCATGTCCATCCACCTGTCAGTTGTCTCCGGTGTCACGAACAGGAGTCACGCTAGTCGTGATGGAGACAATCTACCGACGTGATATCCGTGATAACGTTATCAGGGTTTGGGGCTCCTTGAAGGCCCCGCATCAGATGTTATCTTATAGATGACGGAGAGTAGGCGTCACTCGGGGACACTTGGAGCTTCTTTGTCTCTCTGTTTTGCCAAACGCTGTACTTCGAATTTCATCCTCGATATTCATGTAATTTGTTCACAATACTGAGAATTTCAACACTAAAAACCAACCACTTTGTCACCTTTTGAAAAATTGCTTATGCTCTCCGAATTTTATTCGCCTGAGCCTAATGCAAATAATGCCCTAAGATCCGGTTTGCTTCGTAATTACCGATGTTTCAAACCAATGGTTGTATGTGTAGAAAAGGTTGAGAAATTTTTGTCCTGGTAAATCAATATTTATCTTTCTTTTATGTTTCCTAGCTTATACAGAGTGTTTCATTTCGTGACGGTCACAGGCCAGGAGAAGATTCTACGGAAAATTTCTGATCGAAAATGCCTCCTAGCAATTTTTTTTACACCTTTGGAAATGCGGTTTTTTTCAATTTTAAGATTTTTCTCGTTTTTTCGACCTTACCGCATTAAAACGGCCATATCTCCCACATTTTGCGTGCTATTTCAAATCTGAACCCACTATTGGAAAGAGCGTTGAATTTCCTATCGCCCTAATGGGGAACCAACTTTTTTGAGCAAGCGAAACGGGTGAAAAAATCAGCTTGAAAAGGACACATTGTCAAATCGTGGAGATCTCGACTTTCTTCAAACGCTAATGAGTCCCTGTAATAAGGCATGTGAATTTTAGCCTGTAGTGCTAAAAGATGCGCCAAAATCTAGGCTTTCCAGCGATATAACCAGATTTGAAAATCCGTGTAGTTTTCTGGGAGAACATTGCTTTTCAAGTAAGAAAAACGTGGTTGTTTACTGGATACTCCGGTTTTTCATCATGCGTTGATTCGTCTGGTAAAAAGTATTAAATCATTAATGAAGCATTGTAATAAATTGTACATTTTTACTGTAGATACTGTTCAAAACGCCCACCATTCAATCTATGACCCCCTTCTATCAATGAGCGACGCAGATTTACACAAAGGAGTCAGAGTCAGCCGGGCTGTTCCAAAAAAACCTCTGTGATAATTAATTGCTTTTCGTTTTTCGCATCAGTACAATGCCTGTGACATTCACCAACGTGGAATGCTTGTGTATGGGTACACAAATGTAATGCCCGTGAAGCTGTGAGGGAATATCAATTGCGATTCCCTTACCAGGCGGTTTCCCAATAAAAGGGTATTTCCTCAGGTACCAAAAGTATGATGTTTTCGTGAATGCTGTGTCTTGTATCTGTCTGTTACACACAATTCGGATTTCGGTTCATCTGTATTTAGATAAAAGCAATGGTAAGAACAGAGTTTTTTTTTTTTTTTTTGGAACAGCCCGGCGGACTATGACTTCTTTGTGTACAAATCAAATACTTATTAATACTTACTTAAAAAGCAATGTTCTCCCAGAAAACTACACGGATTTTCAAATCTGGTTATATCGCTGGAAAACCTAGATTTTGGCGCATCTTTTAACACTACAGGCTAAAATTCACATGCACTATTACAGGAACTCATTAGCGTTTGAAGAAAGTCGAGATCTCCACGATTTGACAACGTGTCCTTTTCAAGCTGATTTTTTCACCCGTTTCGCTAGCTCAAAAAAGTTGGTTCCCCATTAGGGTGATAGGAAATTCAACGCTCTTTCCAATAGTGGGTTCAGATTTTAAATCGCACGCAAAATGTGGGAGATATGGCCGTTTTAATGCGATGAGGTCAAAAAAACGTGGAAAATCTTAAAATTGAAAAAAAAAAACCGCATTTCCAAGGGTGTAAAAAAAAAAAAAATTGCTGGTAGGTATTTTCGATCAGAAATTTACGTAGAATCTTTTCCTGGCCTGTGACTGTCACGAAATGAAACATCCTGTATAGAGCAATAACTTTGGTTACGTCTATGTGTCTGTTAACTATTTAGCTATGATTAAAAATTAAAAGAATTAGAGCCTGATTCTGATGATGAGTATTTCGAATATTATGGGCGTTCACCATAAGTGATTCTTCTCTACACTTGATACTGATAAGCCAATGGCGCATCGAAAATTCGAATGCGTGAATTTTATGAAAAAACTATTTGTTACCAACTATTCATTTGAATTCCTTCAAAATCGAGGGTTCGTAGAAAGATTTGAAGTTTATGACCCAGGTATATCCACTTAATGGCGACCAATAGAACTACCGAGCCTTCAGAGTTGTAAAATCCTTAGTTAGAACCCACTACCAAACGAATCTTTTAAACCAAGGTCACATCGGGTATTTCTTTTCCGTAGGACTATCACAACCGTCACAAAAAATATGAACAAAATCTCTAATAAAAACTGCCAAACCTTATTCAATATCGCAGTTATGAGTTCTTGATATACCTGCATGAGCGACCACTTGAAGACCATCGCTTCAATTCGAGTGGGTTTGGGTGATTTTATTGGGAATGTTACCAATCTAATTGTATCATCTATGATCACAGCTGATTCATAGACATAATAGTAGCTGAAATATTTTTAATTTTCGATTTTTTTTTTCACCAGAGAAAAATTTAACAATTTCTATCAGTTTTGCGACAATGATAGGGATTTTGTCAGTGTGGTTTGACATGTGATCGATTTACTGTACTCGTAAAGTGATGTTCAACAAAGATGTTATTGCTTTTGGATTACGAGAAAAGAACGAATTATATTTTAGTTTTATGAAAAAGCTAATTAACCCTAGGTGTTTTTTCTGGCGCTAACCCATTAAGTAATCCATTTTGAATTCGAGGATCAATAAAAATGTTTAACTTCTTTTATTTAAACATTTTGTAAGCCATTGAAATAGCTTTTTTTTTTTTTTTTTTTTTTTTTTTTTTTTTTTAAGTTAAGTTTGAAATGAGGAGGTTTTTCTTGCAACACGATAAAATTTCCATTTCATGTCTTGCAACCAACTGTATTTGAAATCAAAGTTGAATTCTCATTGAGAGTTAATTCATATAAAAACCTTGTTTTCAAGCTCCATTAGCATCTGATAGCACATTTGCTCCTTCATATCTGGCGCTAGGTACGTCCGCAGTACAGTGCAGGCTTGTAGGTCTGGAGCAAGTCGAATTAAACATCATGAAGGCGCTCTATTTCCATTCTTCTTAAATAAACTTTTCTAATCGAATAAATGAAACACCTCCCCCTAACTAATTTGGTTCATGTTTCAATTCACGAATCGAGATTCTAGAAATCGAGTTAAAATGAGTAGTAATAAATGAATTTCAAAGGTATAGAATTCGGAGCCCTACTGGGCTGGAGACATGTGTCGCTAATCTCCTTGGGTATCTCTGTTACATTATAATACCTATAGCAAGAAATATGATTTTATCCGATGATTATTGGATTAGCGCTGTTCTAAATTTCCCATTACTATTTTGATTGGAAACGTATACAATTACTTACACTTTCCAGAACCGCGCAATCAATGCTTCTCAGAGGTACACAGAGCGGAAATCTGGCTGGACAACATGAGTTTGAACGTTTAATAAACTAAGGACTTTCCAATGAACGATGAAAGTTTTTTATGGACCACGAATTGCGAAAGTTATAATATCCCTAGCAAAAATTGATTGTTTAAGGAAAAAAATCCAATCGCTTCGGAAAAGTTTCTCCTTGGTTTATTGTAACTGGTTAAGGATAGAGTAGGGGTTCCAACTAAATGATTTCTATTGATGAATTGAAAAGTAAAAAAAAAATGGTCTGCCTAGTTGGGTATACAATTTTGCTTCCACGTTTCGGAAACATGAATGTATAGATTATTAAAAGATTCTAAATCTTGAAAATACGTAGGAGCTCGTTAAAATGGTTCACGGGCAGAAATGCCATGTGACATGTACTGTGTTTCTGTCCCGCTAACTCCCCCACGGATACAGCAGTTGAAATTTATACGAGTGAATATATCCGCTTCCCCCACATATCATCCAAATTTCAGTGAGATCGGACTGCTAGAACCTATGACAATTTGCTTGACATGCCCAAATCGAAGTATCAATTTTTGTGAGGATAGGAAAACATCCGAAGCTTACTCCGCATACTACTCCCCGTAAATTTCATAAAAATCCCATCAAAACTGTAAAAATTAATGAAACATTATGTTTTGATGAAAAAAAAATTTGTTTTTTCATCTCACAAAAGTGAAATTAAACTCAAATTGTTTAAATATTTGCAATTAAAACCCCTAGGAGATGATTCCTGTCTGAAATTAGTTGCAGAATCTACTGAAGAGGGTTTAATGGGTCCCGGAACACCCTATTTACCAGCGGTTGTGAGGCAGCGGATAAGTCAAACTCATTTTTCACTCATCTTTCGCTTGCTGGCTACTTATTCGCGCTAGAAAAGGTTTAGTAGGCACCAAAACCTTGGGTTACTGATCCGGTGAGGGAGGGGAACGGAAGACTCCATTGGTACTTGGAAAAATGTATTAAGAATGCATCACTCCACTATATATACGTTTGTACATACATACAGGAATACGATGCGTGTACATACTCGTATGCGTGTTAACATACCCAACCTGGGGGTGTTAACTCGGGCAAAAACGGCCCGAAGACAAAATAAGCAAACCACACATGTCAGGCGTGTGAAGGCGGAACAGCCTTACACCTGTTGAATCTAATAGCAATTAATACTAACAATCGACTGAAGGTTTCAGTTCTACGTTGGGGATGGCCTACACGTGTGACCCTTTGCTCCTACAGGTCAACACGTACGTCAAATTCAATTCAGCAATTTGATTCCTGTTTCAACATTAATCATATACGGTGATATGCATTGATTAACTGCAATATTTGATAAGCTGTTTCCACTATGTCATAGTAACGATTAACCATAACACATTTTCCCACTACGCCAAACTAACGTATCTGCAAACTAACGAAACGGCTTTTTTTGGTTTATTATTCAATAATAAAACATTGTAATCACTCTTGAAAAAAAAAAAAAAAAAAAAAAAAAAATTCTAACCCCCCTGAAAATTTTATGGTTTACATTTCAAAGGGTGTAGAATCCAAATCTGCAGTAAAAATTTTTCCGTCCGTCCGGAAAACTCTTTAGCCAGCTCTCTCACTTAATTTAAAGTGCCCTTTAAGGGTTGTCAAAGTTTTGTAAAATCCGTAAAAACCTCAAAAAAAAAGTCAAGGCGGCCTAAATTTGGACTTTATTTGATGAACTTTCCATGAGGAATCGAATGAGCCCCTCCCCAGGTCCGTAGCTCAAACAATTCCCGATTTATGGTGCCAACATTTGCGTTATTTTGGTTTATTATTGTTTTTGTTTTGATCGCAGTAACCTAGTGATGTAGTGAATGTGGATGTAAATGTTGGTAGCATAAGATAATTCCATACATCGGGTATGGTTTGAGCTACAGACATGGGGAGGGGCTCATTCGATTCCTCATGGAAAGTTCTTCAATAAAGTCCAAATTTAGGCCGCCTTGACTTTTTTTTGAGGTTTTTAGGGGTTTTACAAAGTATAGATATCAGTACATCTGATTCATAATATTCAATTAATAGCCTCAGTTTGCTGAACAATGACAAAAGTCCTAATCGCCCTGTGCCAACTGACGGATATTGTTGGTTACGGAAGACTTACTCGGGCGTAAGGTTTGGGAAAATCCCGTGGATTTTTTATATTAAGATAGAGGGCCATAACGTTGCTCAACCGGGAAGGACCGAATGCGAGACTTTCTAAAGCTTCAGACGTGGGTGTACTATAAAATTAAATGAAAATAATAATTTATTTCAGACCTATTTTCCTATGTAGACGACTCATTGCTGATTTTTGTTTTGTTTCAGTTTATCGGCAAGGAGAAATGGGAACATCGTGGTATCTCGTCCTCACGGGATCCCTGGAAGTTAAGGCGACCCAAGAAAAGGTAGGTGAATGAATAACTACAACAAGCGGCTAACTTATTAATAAGATTACTTTCTGATTATGAAATCGTAGTTAAAAATCATCGACTTTTGGTTTTTAAGATTCTCATTGCCTTTTGAACTGCTCATGAAGGTGGCATACTAAGCCAGTGGGGTTGTCGCTCTGTTTTCGAATTAGAAATCAATAATATTCTATTGTGGAAACTTGTGTAGGTAAGATAAACCATCCGAAAAAGCACGACCATATGGCAGTCCACATCACTGTCGGATAGGAATTTCCGGGATTGTTCGATTCTGGCCTACTGTCATGCGTGAGAAATGCTATTATAGGTACTACATGACATGTTTGAAATCCTCTACCTCTACATGAATGTTGATTATCATATTGATAGCCCTAACATAACGTAGCTTACCGGAAAAGTACAAAGTTCACGACAATCTTTCATCTGGAGAAACGCAAGCAACGTTTCCATTACAGAAGACAATTTCCATTGACGAACGAAGCTTCCTAAATAAGTTGTTCCCCGTGAATATATCTTGAGCTTCCTCGTTTTTCTGTTGTCCTGCGAATTGAAAGAAAGGTCTGTTCACGTCCCTCGGGCTTTTTATTGCTCTCGACCCTTCACGCCTGTCATTTTTTCTCTTAACACCACTTGACATCGAAAAAGTCCTGTCTTTCTTGTAGTTCATAACTCTTACCAGATCCAACGAGTTCTACAGTAGGGTTTCCTTTTTTCAGCTTCTATGATGATCGCAAAATCTTTTATCATTTAAATTATTAACAGGAGTACAATGCAGTTCTTAGCGACCTACCCGACAGTTCCGACCCCCCCCCCCCCCCCGCGCTCTTTTATTTTATGTAAGGAGTTCGGTTAATAGGATGGATACTGGATATTGATATCAATTTGATTGAAATACAATGGTTTGTTCCGTTGATAGCCGATAGATGGTGTCGGCTATCACAAAATACACACATTTATTTGTCACGAGAATATAATTTAGAACAACTTCATTTGCTATAAGATGTACAATAATTGTACATATTATTAATTATTAACATTGTTGCTCCCACAGTACTTAAATCCCAATAGGAACAATTCGACATAAATATACTGGAAGTAAGATAGTCGAGAAAAATCTAATCATACTGCGATGCATGACTGGAAGTTTTCATGTATTTTCCAATAGAAATAGACACTTGACATGATAATATATGTCACAACTTCTAATGTGTGTGATAATAAAGATAGCTTCATACACTTCAATTTATAGTACCTAGTTTTCGCCACAACCCTTACAATAGCAATAAAACATCAGGCATAAACAAAGAAGTGGACCAGGGTGGACAGGCGCATTTTATACCTCGATGTGAGCTAAGAGAGTTATTGGTGTTTCTAAAAGATGGGTAACCCAACGGATAATTTGTTTACCCCCACACACCCAAAATTCAGTGTGGTACGAAATTGTATACAGACCAACCCTAATGAATCTAGCTTCAGACTAACCTTCATGGTTAGTTGGGTCGAGAACCAGCCAAGGAAAACATGATCGCACTACCTACGTACAACCCACAACTTTCCTGCGACTACCTATTTATTGCATACTCACATCATCCCCAAACTCGGACATAAATATGATGCATTAATCCGGCAAGTTGCTAATGAACAGGTTGTTCCCGTATCAAGTTTTGATTACATCACCGTTCCGGCAGTGAAATTTGTGATAAAACTCTTGGCTCAGCTCCAAGGTTGAAACCACCCTCGCCGCCTATCCAACGGCAAATTGCTGAAGCAACATGTGCCGCGGCAAATCGAGTTATAAGACTCCCCGCTCGAAAGCACCTGTAGCATTAATTCTCCCTAAGTTGATTGTACTGCGTGGGATCTGACGGGATCTGTATGAACCTTTTAAAAGAGATTGTGGTATTACTTTCCTTCTGAACGTCGCAGTGTTTTTAATCAATGCCTCCCAGCTAGAAGTTCCTGGGTCAAACTCCGTTTCAAGGGTAAACCCTCTCATTCAACCTTCAAACCCTCGAGAATCAAATTAAGTCGGGATTATCTGGGAGTAATCTCATTTTGAGAGTAAAGTCCCAGAGGGTCGTCATTGGATTTCGTTGGTGGTTGAAGTGTAAAATGTCCTTTCCTAATTGACAATCTCGAATTCATTTGGCTGAATACCAATGTTCTTAACCTCACTTCACGATGATACTCACCTGGTTTGTAACAGAATTCGAGCTACATTAGCAGTTACCATGCAGCCTCGCAATAAATCGCCACCAGAACTTATTTATTTTCATGCTATTTATGTTGCCAATCCCTTCATACCTCAGTGTTTTCGTTTTTCGGAGAACGAGGAAAAAGCCGGAGAGACTTGTCCGCTAAATTGTGTTCGTTTATTGAAGCAGGACAGAAAATTCCAGTTCCGTGTTCTTCACGTGTTGGGTCTGGAACTGGTGCAGACTAGCGGTTCAAAACTTCTGTCGGAAGCTTTGAGCTACATCTTGCAAACCCTTTCTGTGGAGCTGAAACTGTTTGTCGCGCTAATTGCACTTATTAGGCGTAGCAAGGCTGTTGGCAATGTTTCGGACCAAGTCCGGCCGGTAAAAGCAGCGAGAGCTTGCTTTGGTCGGCGATGAAAACTTCCATTTTCCCGTAGGACTGGGTTTAATATCCTCATTAAGAGGAGGAAACTGACAAAGTGCTGGCTGTGAATTTGGATGCGTTGATCGATACGGCACCCGTAACCGGATATTAGAGAGTTTTCGCGACACTCTGTCGTTGCAAGTTGATGATTAGGAGAAGCTATGAATAGAAAAGAAATTTTCTCATGCTCTCAAAATGGTAACAGTTAGCAGCCAAATCGTTGAAAGAACAGGAAAATCTTGTTGTTACCTCAAAGGAAGCCGTAGAGCTCTGAATATGATTGTAACCTTCTGTGACGACAAACATGTAATATGTATTTTAATTTAATTGTAAAAAAAAAGTCTGCTAGTGTTGTACTACATATAGTATTCTAATTATGTAGAAGTAAGACATGTAACATTTACATAGTAACTGAATAGAAATATGATAAATAGATGAATATGGTGATGCAAACAATGAAACAGCCTAACATTTGAAACGAAGATCCATTATTCACACACTACTCATCAAATAGCTTTCGGTTTACCTGAGCGAGAAAAATTTCTTTTAGTACAAGTATTTAGCTGAGCAAGCCAGATGGAAAATGGCAACAACTTTTCATTACTTTTCCAGGAAACAGTCGAGTTTCCAACGTATTCGATGATAAAGATGCACTCTAACCAGCAGTCGCTCGGTCTATCATCGTCAGAACACATCTTTCTTCCTGTGAGAGTGGTAATGACCAGGTACATCCAAATGTACGTTCTCAGATTCTTCCGAATTTCGAATCAGTGCTGTGTAGACTTGACACATTATATCTCCAATGACAGTTCTGAACCCAACGCCAATGGTTCAAAATGCATGTCCAGGACACCACACCCTCTGGTCCCCCTGTGGCATTCGTTGACTTAAGCCCAAAATGTAAAGTTTGGATGGATATTCTTGCATACATTCCCCCATTAATTCTTTCATTTTTCCTTTTTCTGATGAGCTACCTTCATCTGCTTTCCCCTCTCTCCGTTCCTGCCGTCAAGATTGTTCGATCCCCGTGCAATAGAATTGTTCCTCCTTTCACTCAGAAACCACGTAATGTGATACCCCGCCTCCACACCTCTTGACCAATGGGATTGAAACTCCCGTTCCCCTGTCATTTCATAACCGCTGTTTTCTCGAATGTACATTCGTTTATTGTTATGTTACTGACTGCGCTTTTTAAAAATTAAGTTAAACAACATTTTTTAATGCGTTCTTCATTGATACAAAATTACTCCGCAGGGTTTGTCGGAACACGTTTTGGCGTAATGAAAAAATATCACTTATGTACTTGAACCGACCCCATCTGACAACTTGAAAGGAATGCGATAAAATATACGAGTTGGAAGGGAACCAAGAAAGTTACATTAAACTAATTCGCACCGGGATTATTGAACTTCTATCGTTGCTCCGTGACTCGGTTCCCATTTAGTTTATTCCTGACGAGTTGATTGCAGTGTTGTAATGTTTTACTTTCTCCTTTTCACCACTTAGATCGTCGTTTTGAAACACTGTGCTGCTTAATTTTGTATTCGGAAATACGAAGCTATGAACTTTAATAATAACTTCATGAGCCTCCTGACAAGTAAATTCATAACAGACAATATTTATTTATTTATTTATGTACAATACGGGCAAAAAACCCAATACAGAGAAATTTTCAAACATCAAAGAAAATAATTATAAAAATAGGTAGGCTAAATAATATTGAGTCAGACAAAAACAAATGGAAAACGACTGAGCAACGAACTACACAAGACAACTCAGTTTAGCAATTCCCCGCACCTTCTCCTAACTAACACTGGTGAACTTAAAAAGATGTCCAACTCGGGGCATTCGTCGACAACATAGTTCACACGCCGAGGCATTCTGCATAAAGGCCTGTTGTAGAGGTAGTTAGTCGGCGAGAAGGGAACCAGGAAGAGGGATGTTGATCGGGAACTGAGTCGAGGGACAACTAGGCCAACCCTGGCCAGGAGGGAAGGAGAGTCGAACAGTCCAGTCGCAAGTCTGCAGAAATAGGTGACATCGGCCTGGTAGTGCCGGATCTCGGGACTCCGCACGTTGCAACTCCTCTCCAGAGCGCCAAAGTCCACCTCTTCCCGAGGAATGCGGGATTTGTAAGCCACATAGCGCAAGAATCGGCGGTGCACCCTCTGAAGCTGTTCCATTTTTATTTAACGAGTGGTATTTGTAGTGGGGGGTCCAGACAACTGAGGCGTAATCCAAGATGGGAACAACCAGAGCCCTGTAAAGTAACACAATTGCTGGCACAAAGCTGAACTCACGCGTATTCCGCTTAATGAACCCCAGGGCACGCATTGCTCGGCTGGAGACTGCAGACACCTGGCCAGAAAACGAGAGCTCACGATCCAGTCGATACAGTCAGATGGGCCGGACAAACCACTACCTACATTTCTACGATGCACAAATGAATCTCACAGCAACATCCAAATTTACCCATGATTTGAATGAAATGAATAACTATCTAATTGCTGCAATGGGTTGGAAAAATTGTAAGAGACATTGTCAGAGGTTCTTCACAGAAATCCGTCAAGTTGATAATATCAGTACATGGAATCCACTACCCCCATTAATATGGTAGCCTAACAGAAATAAATTAAGCTCAGCGCTCAACTTATAAGATATGGAATAGATGTCGCAACGTGGAGGTGGCAGGTTAAGTAAAGATTTTTTGAAAACACTATTATGCCTCAAAAAGCGTTTCCAGCTTAGTGGCAGACGAACCAAGTTCCGCGTTGAATATTGCTTGAGATACACTTTACAACGTAATCTCTTGAGCGGATTTAGCCCGATAATAAAAGAAGAAAAAGGTAGCGTAGTTCAAAATACTGCAGGGAATATAAATCCAAATTAAAACCTATATTCTTACTTGGTTGACTTTTACAAAATTTCAATATTTTTATTTATTCGCTGAAATAATTGTTTGCTAGTCGGTGATAGAGATCAAAAGAAACTACTATACCTACATGGTGTTCAACGTTAAAGAACGCCTAACTCCGGCGGTCGATTCTGCTACTAATTTCCCACAAGCCTCTTAAACAATTTTTGTCTTAAACCACAGTTTTGAGTTATTTTACTTGTAATTTTTTTCCTGTTATCGACATTCCTCCTCATTCAAGCTTATTTTGTTTTTTAATTTAGGGGAGTAAGATTAAAGTTGATCATACCGTTGAAAAGCTGAGATTTTGGTAAAGTTTTCGGTGTTACGGTTGTGATGGATATGGAGAGTTTCCCGCTTCCCGATTATTCAAACCACCGCCTCCGGGGCCTTCTACCATCGCGATCATCCTATGAGGGTTGCATGCATTAACCGCCCCAAAGCCCTTGGGAGCGGCTCCTAAACCTTTCCACCAACTCCCAATTCAACGCTCTTATCAACAGGATCCACAAATTTTGATTTACCATCTAATTTAAGGGAGTTGTGATCGTTTTAATGTGATAATGTCAAAACACAAACAGAAAAAAAAACTTGCAAATAAAATGACTAAAAAGCAAAGTGCCTTATTTTCAGGGCATTTTCATGTAAGTGTCCGCTTTGGTGCTTTTACCTTAGTTCTTCAGGAAAAGTCCATAGGTACTCAATTACTTTAGGCTACAATTTTCAACCGATTTTCGTGATTCTTATTTTGTTCGAATTCAATTTCATACTAATTATGCAACAAGCCTAGATAGTTTAGCTCTCGCTTGTAACAGCCAATAAATTTAATACCTGCTCAAACGAGAATTCGCTACGCATCATATTGTTTTTTGGTTCAGTTGAGATCGTCGTTTTGTTTTTATACATATTTCAGAACGTTCTTTTTTGATAATGGAAGCCTTTTTAAAATGAAGTTTCTTCAAATTTCTTTCCTTTTTTAGTGCCTCTCTCTATGTAGTTGTTCTTGATCGATAATGAACCGCAGGGTTCACTTTAAAATCGTTTTTAGACCAATGATCTCCATTTTAGGGCAACGAAAATAATAGAGCTTTCTACAATAGTTTGTAGCGTTTATATTTCAATTCGGATATATTGGTGGGTTGGTGGCAGTTATGATCTTTCTAGGTAAAATCGTAAATCCGCATGATTAATAGAAAAAATTATTGCTAAATTCATGTAAGTTAACGGTCGACATATAATGAACTTACACGGAATCGCATGGATTTACATGTAACTCGACAATGTTTATACTGTCTCCATAGCTTCCTCGTGAGATTGAAAGCGTATTGAAAGATTAAATTGATAAGCGATTAGGGATAATCGTATTGTGAGGTTTGTAGAAAGCTTCGATGGAATCGTGCTGAATACTGGGCAAAATAATCGCAAACCAGGGACAGCACTAATCGTCTTTTGAAAGGCTGATGAGTTTATCTATGTATAAATAAATGAAAAGCGTCGAGGTTCACTTCCGCGGTCCCTTGACACAAACAGACCAAGAAAGTTTCACCATTGAAAGAGGCATTACAGTTAATGAACCGGTTTTATTACACAAGATTTCGTCACCTGAGATTATTCATCATCTCCCGTCGCATCAGAAACCTATTAAAACACCTTATTGATCTATTATGGTTTAATATTTCAAATAATGAACCTTTGTTGATTATCAAGAAGGAATGTTATTGCATAGATACATATAAAGTTTATTGACCCATTGTAGGTATTTATATATCAGCTTTTGTTGCGTGTTGTGGGACCTGTGGATGTAGACACAGAAGCAAAATACATGGAGCGCATTTATGATTGTTGTCAATATTACATATTTATTAATTTAACCTGCGTATTTTTTTAGTTTCAAAAATTAACCGTGCAATTAACTCCAGTTATTGAATCACATAAAAGAAAACTTCAATTAATTGAATATATGGGAATCCAGATTATTGATTACTTGTTGCTGTACGTTTATCCGTTCCAAATTAGTGTACTTGAAGCAGAGGGTTAGGAGAAAAAGCATAGAAGAAAGTGAGAACATCTTGTTGTTACAATAATGCATTGACGTAGAAAGGCTGTCCAATACAAGATAATATCATCTGCGTAGTAATTTGCAGGGTTTTTAATATCTATTTGTTTCTCCCTTTCCAGTTCACCCTATAAAAAGCGGAATGTTCACTAGTATTTTGCGTTTTACATCATTCTTAACAAAATTCGTTTTGTGTACGTCCATTCATCTCTGTTTATGCGAGTGGCCGTAGATTCTTATAACAAGCTTAATTTCTGCTGTTTTCATCCCATTTCGAAGTCATTTTTAGGAAATGTGTGGATTAGGCTGTGCCTTTTGGGGAACAATGGTCTGATAATCTCATGATATGATCACTATTAACGTATTAGTGTCATTAGTTACTGCTGCGTCTACGTGAAATCCTTGTAACAAGTCTAATTCCTAAAGCTGTCATTCGATTTTGATGAAATCTTGAGGGAATTTTCGGGTTAGACTGTAAATGGTCCATCGATCAGAAATCAATACATCACTCCGCATATTCTCAGACCTAAAATCCTCCGTGCTTCATCTTGGTCGGACCGCGCTTAACTTTCTTAAAGTAGACGGAGAAAATGTTCTATTATTAGCGTAACAGACCTGTAATACAGGTCGACCCCCCTCTAGAAGGCGTTGATGTCTGCGAGATCATGTCCCTCGGCATGTCTCTCTCGTGAATCCTTGTGACAAGCTCATATCTTACATCTTTCGAAATTCTCAAAACATTTCAACGATGTATGCGTTTATGTTACCTTGCCGAGGAAGCTATATGTCATACTTAACGAATTTTTGCTTCCATTAATTCAAATTCTTTTCTTTCGGCAGGTGCCGCTTACTTTTGTATATTTATATAACATACCACAGCCTACATTTAACATTATCCACTCGTCTTCGTCGAAGAGCATTCTGGTATGAAAATAATAAACCGTTGCGCAATAACTTGCAACATGTTTGTGTTTCCCGTTCTGGAAATAAAGTTGGGAGACGTTAAGTGAAACCTAAGTGCCGTATAATTCCTGATCTTTAGCGGCCAACAGTTCTGTTGGTCCCAGTTTCGTTGTTTACTCACACTCCCGGACACCTCCGTGTCCTCTGCCGCCACTCGCTTCATTAGATTAGCGGGCCGGGTGCCGTTGTAGATTCCAATTTGAGGGACATAATGTAAAATTAGTTGGCTCTAGGGAGCCGTGAAGGGCAGGAGAAAACTCGAAGAACCGCCTCCCGTTTCGAGCAGCGACATGAATAATACAAATGGCAACCCGGGGGGTCAAAATGCGGCGAACAGAGGAAAAAGGGGTTTTAGCTGGTCCACACGACAATAGAATATTTGAACTGTTGGTTGTACGACACTCCAATTTACTTTTCTTTTCTACAAGTCCCGTACTTTGGTACTTTATACATTCTAGATAGTCTTGGAGGTAATGCATAAAAGTGGCTCCTATCACATGAAAACGCTTTGTAGGTTTCCCGTTTGTTCTTTGTCTGGTGTGAATTGGTGTAACAGCTACCAAACAGCGTCATTATGGACTTCGATGGAGCTGTTCATAGGGTTGGGAAAGACAGTTTAAGTGACCAATGGATCGCCAACTTGTCGTTCTAATCTGATCTATTCCCTGAGAGAACAAAGCGCCTAACTGATAAACCCTTCAGTAGCCACAAGGGCTCTGTATTCTCTCTGGAGCTATTGGAATATTTAAGCTCTCTTGGTACCGATATCATCCTGAAGGGCGAAGTGCGAGAGTTTCATTAATACCGCTCCCAACTTGGTTAACGAGGTCAATATTTTATAGGGCATATTTTTCAAATTCATTGATCCATTTCTCAATTGATTAAAAAAAATAATAATAATAATCCGCGTACGTGAAATTTTTGTAAAAACCTTAATTTCATTAACTCTCATCTAATTTTGATGACATTTACAGGGAATTGGCGCATGAGATTGTCAATGGTTTCCTAGGGAATTCATAGTTTAAAAAAACAATACTTCACTCACCGCAAACCTAAAATCCACCCAGCATAGTGTTCGAATTCTATCTCAAAATTTGGGAGCTAGTAAGGGAAACCATTTAACCATCACATTTTCAACCTGTTCAATCATTATGATGAAACGGTTCCGGTAGTGGCCACAGTTAAGAATTTTAATGTTGATTATACAGTAGTACTGATTTCTTCAGGAAATGATTTAAAAAAACTCTAACATATCCATTGCCTAAAACTATCAAATTTTTTTCTATTTTTTATTATTTCATCTCACACTTTAATTTGATGACATTTAGTAGGGCCACATCAAATTACGCATAGTGGCCACGTGCATTCTCAGTAGTGGTCACTTGACATTTTGCCCTCCTTACGGTTTAATATCATTAAATTCAAAAATGAACAATATTCTATCACTCTAGGATACAGCAACAAACGAAAATCCACCAAGTCATAGTGTTCCCGGCTTCTAAAGATGCTCTATCTCACTCAATTTGGGATGACATAGTACCTCCTGCAAGTTTGAAACCCGGTTTAACCATCTCAAATATAAATTTCAACCCGATCATATCATTGTTGTATCTGCTTATGATTGCATGCGCGTAGCTCAAAAAATGCACCATAATGTTAGCTTTAAAGTAGTATATCACAAAAAGTTTTAACGATGAAAATTGGAGGAGAAAATTTTTGAAGGCCAACAGTGTTTTTTGTTTAAATCGCCGTTTTTTATTATTGGTGGTGTCTCAAATAGATAGGTATTCCGAAGGGGTTGGATTTCGAGTACACAGAATTGAGATTTTTAACCCTCCAAGGTGTTGTTTTTTACTAGCATGTTAAAATTAGATATAAATTTTCTATAGTAAACATTCGATCTCCCCTTCTTTTGTCTTCTTGTGGATTGTGTTGACAGGAAATTCCCTGGTTGGTCCTGATTCATCTGGTCTCCGCAATCCATTATTTTCTGAATGAACGGTTTTCTCGTTACGATCCTGACCTTATAGACATGGGATTTGAAAGTATCTCAGTGGTAAATGCCCATGGGCCTAAGGTTATTCCTGCACGGGGCCACAGAACGGTCCTTACTGACTATCCTATCCATAAGAAATTTGACTGGTGAATAAAAACTAAAAAAATAGGTGCAACGCACTTATTAATTCCTAGTTCAACGTGGTTAATGAAAAATTGAGGTTTCCGCTTGTAATCTGGTTCCGAATTTCAGGTTCATCCATTCCATGACAACTTGACATCTGAGGGCTGGACACCCGCCCATCTGAAACCAGACAGTTCTCTGCGTTTAACGCATTTTGTATTTTTCTTTTAATGTTCAAATTTCTTGTAGGCGGTTTGGTCAGTATTGACCCGTATTGGCTCATTGTGCAGGCCTGACCTCCGGGATATTCTCAACTCCAGACTTTACGTTTGATTCTTTAATTTATGGATTACGCCTTTACTGAGACAAGGTTAAAAACAAGAAAACGTAAACGTAAAACTGAAATAACTCGAAACGAAGCCTCTAAAAAACTTCAAGACTCTTTGTTGCAAACTAGTAGCAGATTTCATTGGTGTATCTTATCATGTGTAAACAAATAAATCAAACAAACATTCAAACAATAAACAAATTTCTTTGCCATTTACGTGTTTCACCATGTAGGGACGAGATTTGCTTATCTATTGAACACATTACCTTCCTACGGGATGAAGCTTGAGAAGTTTATGTTGACCTTTCGTTGAGAACGGCGCCACTGTTCCGCGCCGCTGGCTGTCAAGGGGTTGTAACCACAATTTTCGCCGGTGTAGGAAAGCGGATCCTTCAATATTTGACCAAGTTTGCGGTGCGGTGAGGAAGGGGGACAAAGTTCTAATGAGTTATCGATTGGAAAAATAAGTTTTGACTCTCTTCGAAGGCGTCCAAATGTAATTCGCCAGTTTCCGCGTGAGGGAAGATGACTTTCTGGTTTGTTCAATGTACTCATAACTTTTGTTTACTCCGGTCTTGATCTACAAAACAATAAAAAATTATTCATTTCATGGACAGGTGCGTAGAAGTCAATGTAAAAAACTCAATTCATCTGAAATCAGTGGCCTTTGTTGAGAAATTAATTTTTAAATCCAATCATAGAGTGTGCTCTAATGAGGAAATTTTCCTGAATTCCAAGTTATTTTCAGTAAAATTTTGTTAGATTAGATAGAATTCTAGCTGTTTGATAACAAAGATAATGATAATTATACATTTCGAAGCAAATTAACTTCTTCAAAAGGTAATTACCTAGTAACGTTCAAACCTGAAATACGTGAACTTTACAAGGGTTGTTGCGAAAGCTCACTTCAATTCTAGAGTTCGTATCTGATTTAGACTAATGTTTGAGGATTGCGTAGGTTAGACCCTAGTTAGAGTTCATTCAAAATCATTGCTAGCTTTAAACATAGTATAACCACGGCTGATGCACAAATACAAAGTTTTCAAAACACATTGCATGTAAAATCAGACAACTATTTACTCAAAATTATATTACTGTGTACCTTTATGTTTTCTTCTAGTTGTGTTCTTGATGTACTTACCTTTTGAAAATTAGTAATAATATTCCATTTCTCCATATAAACCCATCATTTTCCAGTCACTCCTCAAGATGTCTAGATTTAGTTAGTAAAACTCCACTCTGTCCAGTGAAGTCTCCTACGGTGCCCTCTCTAGAATAATTAGAATTCCATTTCGGACCCTGCCAGATTCCCACACGAAGGACATAAATGCGTAAACCCCAGTAGAAACTAGCAAAATTGAGTGTCCTGAACTCATTCGAAGCCCGTCACTAAACTTTTCTCATCACGATGATGCCTCGTAAAGACTGGTCGGGCAAATCGCTACAGTTATCCGTCTCTGCGGCAGGTAATGACTGTTAGACCACCAGATTGCTTGTGAAGGATGAAGCGAATCCTTGAGGTACAGTTATGTATAACTAAACTCATTTCTACCTGGGTCCTATGAGAAGACTTTTCTTCAGCTGTTCGCAGGATCGTTCATCCACATTTGCGGTACAAACCTAATCGATTCACCTACTGAAACGATTCAATTTAAATGGAAATTCTCCCTTTTACTTCGGTATAATAGGAACCCGTATGGTAATTAGGCTTGAAACGTCTAATGCACTAGTTCTTTTGGCATGTTCATTCATCCATTCTCATGTTCCTACTCCTACAATTTTCTTGTTCCCCATTCATAGTTTGGGTATTGGAGACATAAATTATAGGTTCTGTAAATGTTTTTCGAAGGATTTCTTAGGAAACATTAATTCCTAATTCAGTAGGGCGGGACAGATTCCAGCATAACAGAAGGCAGAGGAAACATTGGTAATTGGTAGCTTGGGAAATCGGTTTCATTAAGAACTTGGCCCAATCTACCGTTTGTTTATCAGATTATGATTTTGGACATTATGAATAAATTTAGTTTCCGGACCGTCGTGTGTCATCAAAGCCTCCTACCAAAACCAATTTTTAGGTTTTCTTATAGTAAAAAAAGCGAAGTAAACAAGGAATTTCACCTTGGATTTTCGTCCGACTACCCGGAGGTGTCGCGGACGTTGCCAGCCGTCCTCTAGAGAAGATCGGAACTAGGTCTGACGATTTCGCTCGTGGGTTCCCATTGCCTCACGCCCCTGGGTTGGGAGCGATTTGGATTCACGTGACATCGAGATCAGAGGTGAACTGTCGCTGTCCAATCCAACTTGATTGGATTTCGGCCCTAATCATTGGTGCCTGCCGTATTCGAACCGGGCTAATCAGTACTCCCACTGAAAGTAAACAGCCCAAGAGCTGATCCCTTACCTGTCCCCCTAATTCTTTAAATATTTCCAATAATAAACCTTTGTAATCCTGAATCAAACATTTTTTATAAAAGTGTAAATGTGCATTTTTTTATGAATGTGACTAATGAGGTCTCATTTTCTGGTAATTTTGGACAAAAAAATTGAGTATTGTAGGTTTCAGATCCGTGGAAATTCAACCACAGATAAAAAATGTCAATTTCTGAACCTACAAGTGACCTCAAAAGGACAGGAAAAATCCCGCTGTATTAAAAAAATAATGAGCCCTTATGATAGAACTGGAAGCGTTTTCATACGGTTTCGATGAAATTTTGAGAGATTGTGCGGTAAAAACTGTAAAAGGTTACCAATTTCATTGCTTACTAATTATTACTTCACTCAGCTTATGCTCAAATCTGTTCTTTTTGAACGTTTTGTAATCAACATTTTTTGCTTATTATTTTCGCCCAGTTTATGATTAATGAAGTTGAATTTTCGTCGCAGAGTTCCGTGGCTGTGTGTACTTGGCCAGCAAAAGAAAAAAATAGTTGAGAGTTGAAAAAAAATCATATAAGACTCTCGACTGTTGTGGTTCATTATTTTCATCAATAAGCCTTTTTAAAAGCGTAGGAAACAATTTAAAAAATCCTTTCTTTTGCACCTGGAATCCACAAGGAGTCAAGTTGGTAATAACCTGTAGGCAACCCGGTCACCTCATACACTTGGACGCTACCGGGCAAAAACGTGTTTTTGGGGGTTTTTACTCAGATTGGCAAGTAGGCCGTGATTCCCTAAAAATTTTGGATGCTTAATCAACAGGGATAGGTTTCAGATCCGTAAGAGTTCAGCTAAAAATGACTACCCAAACTTCCAATGACTCTGGCAATCACGCATTATTAAAAAACTAAAATCACAATTGGCATTGATTTTTTTTAGTTGGATGTCTCAGTTAACGTTTTGTTAAGGTTCAAATAGTACTGTATTTTCACAGGCTGCAGGCCTCAAAAAAATCGGTAGACATTGCACATAGTGCCTTGACATATGTTGATAATATACTCGGTACCTCTGTGTAGTGGGTCGTACGTGATTATCATAATTCGACGAGACATGTTGTCACGAGGCAGAAGCTGCCTTGTCGAGTGGAGGAACGAATATATTCATACTATCGGGAACAATGTGACATCTGGCGAACTTCTGACGTGAAGACGCCGGCCAATTCAGCGGGGAAGATTCATGAGTGTGTTAGTGAAAGAGCCTTGACAGGCCAGAAGGCAGTCACTTATCGAATGTTAGCTGCTTAGGAATTTCATCTGTAGGACATGTCCCAGTGTACGTACAAATGTTCTACGTAATGTGAAATATAATATATACGATGATAACATATTTGGTCATCTAATTGAAATAGTATTCCCCTCATCGAATCGTGAAATTATGAAAAAAATTGACAGAAGACCGAACACCATGAGAATGTTTTTCGGGATGGGCGTGCGTTTGAATTTTTGTTTTTCTTCCCAATCCTCATGCAATTTATATTGTATGGCGACATTACGGTTAGTAGATATCTTAGTTGCTTTCAAATTTACAGCAGATGATGAAGTGATTGCCGTGCAAAGTTTACAGACTTTGATTAAGAATTAACTTGCTTTCTTGCTAGGGTTTACTTGGATCGTAAGCTAGTTCGTTCTGCGGTATCACACCATCCGATCATGATAGAAATTAACTTCCAATATGAGCCCGAATACTTCCATTAAGAGGTTGTTGAGAAGGGTTGGGGGAAGGGGGTTCCGATCGATAATATTTATCAACGTGAGAGAGGCTCCGAGTGCATTTACCCGATAAAGCGGCAGAGCGGGGTCTGGCTCTTCGCAAATTGATCGCACTGTCTGATTTGTGGTTGAAACCCCTTCCGAAAATGATCTTCATTCGATCAGGGTCGGACACTCTCCTCCTTGATAAATTTCATAAGCTTATTGTGAGCATTGAACGATTTGAATTATTCACGTCAAACCTCTTTGCTCGATTTTCCTAATCCGCGAGAAGTGGGGTTGAAGATCGAGTCGCATCGTTGCTTTGAAATAAGGGAAAATCATCTCAATGTTTTTTCGTCGTTATTAGGTTAAGAGTGACCATTTAAATGTTACAAGGGCTCCTAATAAAAAGACATCAAGTTGATCTTTACGGGGTATAACGAAATTTATTCCATTTCTCCCAAGTAGAAAATTTATACCGAACCAGTATATTGGATGCATTGTCAAAAACGATCTGAAACGGTTCAGAATTGTAATGTTGGAATCCTGATATGACACTACATCTCAGAAATAAAGAATGATAACAATGATGGATAATCGTAGCAACAAAAAGATCCATTGTACCTAAATGTGAACCGTCATTTACATCCTTCGTCCAAAAACAGAATATCTACGAAGAAATATTCAGGATTGTATCTAATTACATTGCTATGAAACACAAAATTAATCGTTTACATGACACTTTATAAAGTTGATTAATGGAAATATAGCACATATTTGTGTGCGAGATGGGAATGAACAATTTTGGAAAAGCGACCTGCCTTTGTGGGGGCTCGCGAGGGTATCCGTTCCTTCCGAATTAATTTGAAATTAAATTTCATTTCACCAATGCCATGTTTCGGAAATTTTGGATGGATATCGTCTCACGCTACCAACGATCTTTCAAAAAGAAGGAGTCGGTGGATGAAATCGGATCGTCTGTTACTTCTTACGTATCTGGACCAAGTTACAGGCTTTCTGCTCTAAGATGAATTTGATGTTCCAACTTTTTAGTTGGATAACCTCAGTGAATCACGTCCTCTTTTATACTCATCCGTTTTCGTCATCAGTTTTAAAACTATGGTTTTTCGAAAATGTCCATACCAACGGCACAGAGTTGAAACAACCAGGGATCCAATATTACGCAAGCTCTCCCTTTAAAAGAAAAACACTGCTGTATTTATGGATAGTTCTTCCTCCATGTTAGTTGAAACAGCTATCTCTGGTGGTATCTTTGTAGTCTTGTCCAGGGATAATCTGGGTGTTATAGGAAAATCGCCTCAATCATTGGACGAAGTTACTTCTCCGATTTGTTACCGGTTTCAGATTGTCGGTACAACTTGGAATATTCATAACTATTAACAAACATTCATTACTGGTTGATCAAATAAGACTTCTTCTCTGTATCTACGTAAAAAACCTTAGTACCTACTACTTGGGTTTTTTACGTTGTTACGTACTATTAAGGTTTTTTACTAAGTTAGTAGCGCTGTCTCGTACATGGACCTTCTCAGGTCTTATCTACATAATTGTACAAATTTAACATACATATACTGCGGAGGTATAATAGAGGAAATCATCAATTTATGAACGTTTCAAATATAATTACCAAAATCACATACGCTTTCATGTTTTACCTTCAATCGCCTTATAAGGCTATGACAGTTCCATTGAAGCAATAATAGTGCATTATATGCATCTATTGGGAAATATCTTCCTTGGATGCATTGTTGGATAACTACACAATTCTATTAGATGCAATGGAAGTTTTCGTGTTGATAGAATATACATGCTTGGACCTTATTCAAAATATTTAGATTAGAATTGACCACTAAATTCATAAGTAAAGAGTCGATTTTCCGATATTGGTTGGGATGACATCCCAGGGATGTGGTGGATAAATACTAGATTGTGCTTTGACACGCATACGGTTGGTTTGGTCAAGTTCCGTATGTCTCGGATTTGATCCCTTTTTCAAGGTTCCAACCGCCCACGTCGGGGTTTTCACTGGGTTCTGCACTGTTTGAACGTATCTCGCCCTTGAAACGACAATCGAGTTAGCCAAGCGGAGATCGTGGACCCTCCGGTGCGATCGCGATAATGAAAGCGCGTGCCTGACCGTGAAAACTAAGGATTATCCGCCCTCATGGGCAACTCAAGAGAAAGTGAAATCTATAGCCGACTCCATGTACATCAGTCTCTGGTTGTCACTGTTAGCTTGAAATTTATTGATGCATTTAACTAAATCAAGTATTGTTTGAAAAACAAATAAAAATAAGCTATGTTTCACACCATTTTCAATCAAAAGGGACATAGTTAGTAACATACTGGATGTATTCAAATCAATGTTCCCAGCATAGAACACAGAACCTCTAAGCAAGAGATGGTCAGGAAGCACCCGTCCGTCGGTTAACTGTTTTGTTGGTTTGATACTGTAGATTCTAACAGCAGAATTGAAAAAATGAAACAAAATAACGATCCCTTCGCCCACCCGTTTTTGCACGGGACCTATTTTTCCGAAACTTTTGGCCCAACCAAGAGTAAAATTAAGAACAGAAATGTTTCAAAAAATCATTGTTTCATTTACCCAACAAACAAAAACCGAGTTCAAAACTTACAAAAAATAAATAAATAAAATTTAAAAAATAATAGCAAACTATAAAAAGAATTTGTAAATAAAAAAGAAGATTTAGTGAAAACTGCTCAACTACCCTGCGAAATTCGCAACACTTAGGTAGTTGTTTGAAAAATGCTTGATCACAAAAAAGTGAAAAGAAACTCTTCAATCAACATGATCCTCCATCCTTTTTGGTCGATAAAAAAAAATTTTGGTTAAATAATGAAGAAAAGCCAATAATGAACCTTTTATTGACAAATTTAATGACTGAGGTCTGAAATGTTAGTAAATCTACAACTTGAAAAAATTCGAAATGAAAATACCCCGCGCGTTTCTAATTGTTACTGAAAGAATATACTTCATTGAATCAAAAATAGCCTACCTTGATCGCTTCGCCTCCGTCCGTTTGCTCCTTTCAAGAACTACAACTTTGGTTGGATGAAAAAATGTCAACACGCATGTGAATAACAACCGGTGTCAACAATGTGAAAATCCCCTTATAAATCCGATGATCGAATCAGTTAACGTAAATACTATGGAATTATCTTTTCAAGAAATTAAGTTTATTATAAACTTTGTTATATAGGTATTAAAGACCTGGTGATGTAGCTGAGGTTTTATATTGAAAGTATTTTCTTTCATTACTGTATAAGTAACTGTAAATATAGAAAAGATATTCATCTTCCCGCATTTTTCGTAGTTTCCAAGGAATAAAAGTGTACAGATGGAAAAAACTGTAAGTATAAGGATTTCATTTCATTTCCCTCTAACATTTCGAGGGCCATCCACTCAGGGATCGAGGATCCCCGACATTTTCCCCGACCCGGGAGTTCTCACGCAACCCGTTTATAGTATATACAACCCTCTCTCACGAACACCCTTGAGGGAGGAACATGAATATAATATGTACATATATCCGCCAGTATAAACACGTAAGACGAGGTACCGTGTTCGTACACAAGAACAGCGACAGTTTTAGCATTGGCGGAAGAGGGTCCCAACCATAATAAACGTTTTTACAGGCCTCTCTCCAAACACTCATCACAGGGTCTTCCTTTGGGCGTCGATTCTATCTTTTAATTGCTATCGCATCCAGGAACTCCGCAGTCCCCTGTCACGATTGGGAAACACATACCTGCAAACAGTTAGAGTATAAGTAAGTATAGGTAGGATGTTTTATCAGAAAACATGAAAAGATCAATTAAGGAGCTTACTTTCAAAAAGGCACATATCCAAATCTGGGAGAAAAAGTTTTTTTCTCAATTTTCTATCTCTGCATATGAGTTGAATCAGATCCCCCTATAATTTCCGAACAAAACTGAACACATCCTCGTCAATTCCGGGGCTAAAGTTATGTGTTTGCATCAAAAAGTAACAAATCCATCCCCTACATTTTTTGCAGTGCCTGTTTGAAAGTAAGCTCCTCAATTTATGTATGTTCAAAACGGTGGGTTATTATGAAATAAAAATTGGCCTCGTTTGACAATACATATTTGAGTATTAACAAGTGTTTAGGACGTTTCACACCATTTAAGACTGAATACGTAAAAATAAAAAAATGCAGGTGCAAATGTGTGTGTGGAAAACTTTGTCTACTCTGACCAGCCTGCAGTTCTCAATCGATTTTCATTATTTTTTTTTTTTTCAATCCCAATTTTAGTCTACTTGTGAAACAAATCTCGGAAATTTTGCTTTTTCTGACAGGAGGGTAAATTGAGGGGGTAAAATAGCGAATCCTTTCAATTGCTGCTCAAGCTAAATTCTCAAAAGATTCATGTCATTCTATATTTGTTCGATAATGATTTTGGTTTACTGTTTAAATTTATCTCAGCACATCCAATTTTCATTATGAAGGGGGGGTGATAAATCGCTATTTCTTCACTATTTCCATCGGATTTTATTAATTCAACCACTTTTTTTTTGTCTTTGACCCTAATTTTAGGCCAGTGGTCCAACAAACCTCAGAAGTTTAGAATTTTCTGCAGACAATCCATTCAAGCAGTACTCATACATCTTATTTTGGCGATTTTTATTTTATTCGTTTTGGTTTGATTAGAAATTTAGGCTTTCATGTCGGGGTCTGGGTGTTAATATCACAGTCTTTTTAGGCCTGGTGGATCGAGGTGAAGACTCTAATTATCACCCGAGTGAACCATGATGATAATTTATTTCTCGTTCCTTTTTAAAAAGGGTATCATTCCTTTTTTGTATTTCAAAAACGCATACTAACCAATTGATTGATACAGTATATACATACTTTTGGGCACGTATCCATCAAACGTGAAATATATTTACATCGTTATACAGGCATACATTTTCGTTTGTAATTGCTGACATAAATCAATATTGATTCTGTCGCTTGACCCTTTAAAAAAATAAATTAGCTAATCACTCTTTGGGAAGCATCTGACTCGCGATTAATCTTCAGCACATATTTCTTTGCCTGTGAGCTTGCTAAGTTAAATAACTGTGTAACTAATAATTGAATTCTAATTATTAGAATGTGATAGACCTGAAATAAATTCGTGATGTGATGCAATCTGCACAAAAAGTATTGGTTAACTAAACTTTGGGAATTTATTGATTTGTTAGGAAATTTCATACCATGAAGAAAATTGAAGGGAATTGATTTCGCATAATTATTAATTAATACAATATTAATATTGCATTTGAATGTATTAATGATATTATCAAAATATTTAATGTTATTAGTATTATTATTTTAATTATTAAGTTGTAGGTATTCATGTTTTCGTACACTGTAACCCTTCGTACTTTGCATTACATTTGAGACCAGATCTCTTCTCTCTTTCTCGTTCTCTCTCTTCCTTTTCACTTGGGACCCCTTCCTCTCCACGAGGCCAAAAATTCTTAGTTTTTCATTCGTTCTACAGAACCCTGTCATTTCCAAATCAGCAAAATTCCATTATATTTCAACTGGTCTGCCTACTTCTTCTTCAGGCTCGAGTAACCATTAGTTGTGGAAATGAATTGTGTGCATACTCTTTCAGCATTGAACTAACGACGTTAGTCGTCTTTACTTTGGAATTCCAACAATGATTGACTCGGTATCTACTACGTATCACGATACATATCCCGATAATGTAGGAGCATATTATCTTCTCATGGAGGGTCCATATGCAATCTCTCTCTCAAGCTCCTTTCTTTCTCTTTCTCTTTCCCATACCTCCTTTCTCATACGCAATCTCTCTCTTTCTATAAAAAGCCAAAAAGGGTTTTAAGGACAACCTAATACTACCCCTCCACACTCCCTCCCTCTCTGACTCTCTCTCTTTCTCTTTCTCTCCCTCTTTTTCTCTCTTTCTCACCCTCTCTCTAGTACCAAATCCCTACGGAAATTCATGACTCATTCAAAGGGCGAAGCATTTTGCGAGGAAACTCCGGAACACAAGTCCAGATTCGGGATGGGTTTGTGGGTCTCTCTTGTTATTTTGAGGGCTGCGGAACGCGTTCTAGCCCGAACGTCAAATGCGGAATGTGGGCTCTTCTCATTACCTATGTATAGAGCTCTGCCTCTCTTTGAGCCCTTCGAACGTCCATTCAACGGGCGATGATACGCTATACAGCCCAAATCCCCAAATACGAACGCGGAAGAAGATTAGAGATTCAAACTGAAAAGTCCTGAAACAAAGCACAAAAAAGCCAATTATTACTCAAAGGTTTATTATTTTTTGTATCCGTTGGTCATTGGACTATGTACAAACAACTCTGCATTATTCGACATAGTTTGTAGTACTCATCGAAGCTCATCGCTTCGCCTCCACATCATACTTGTAATTGTAGTATATATGCTTCGAAAAAAGTTCCATTTATATTTCACTGAAGTGGGACATGGAGGAAATTAGCCGCAAGGGCCCCTTAGATAATCAATGTGTCTCCATTCATTGTATTTGAGTTTTGAAAGTCTCGGATGAGCTCCATTTCATAGTTAAGCATTGTAGGTCAATTGAAACAAAGGAGAACAAATACAAGAGAGCTATAAGCCTGACGGAAAGTCTGCTCAAGGTATTTTCGAACTACGCTTCTATCACTGGACATAAAAGTGTACGTTTTTTGTGAAATCCAGTACAATTTAATACAAAAATACAGTACAAGACTTGGATTAGTTCAAAACTACATTATTACGACATTCCTTTTACTGCCTGCTACATACCCGTTAGTATGAACTTAGTTCCCCAGGGAATCATTCATTAATTTCTTCAAAAGCCCCGAAAAATGAGGAGAACATTGGCGAAAATGTAGAACGTACAAAGGTTGTCGGTTTTAAAAATTCATGGATGAATACGGTTGACAAAGCGGATAATTGAGACTCTCTTTGTCGGTAAAACGGACTTTGCCTCCTTCGTTAGCGGCCGTGTTCTCTACTTGTTCTGAACTTTGCAAATTCTAGTGTCATTTTCATTAGACCCCGACTCTTGTTGTATACTCGTCATTCCTAATCATGGAAGTGCTTCGCTGGGTATGAAGGACTACAAGAATCTCAAAAGCATACAAGCACCCCGGGATTTGGGTGATACTATCGTCATTCTATATAGTAAAACTGGGCAACAGGAATGATGATGATGATGATGATAAGGATTTAAAAGTACCCCACTCATTCAACAGAACCCGAATATATAGATAGTAAAATTAAAGCTCTGGTTCTCCTGCGCATGTGAAAAATCTTGGTTTTTCAAAATTTTGTGATTTTGAACGTTTATTCGAAAAAAACGGTTTTTATTTATTTTTATTTCTCTAAGGAGAGTAGCAAACAGCGTGCCAAATCACGATCGTGTTGGCGTTCTCTTCTGTCGGTGTTTATGCCTTTACAGAGAGAAATTAGTTGCATACCTACATGGCTACCCAAAAATAAAATCTTCCGAACTTCAGGATTCATTGTTTACATTTCGATTGCACGTTTCCTAGTTTTAGATATTTTGAAAATAAACCCCTCGATTTCATACCCCTTGGTTGTTGAAAATGATGTCATGATTTTCGTGGAAGATGAGTTACTTTTGTGCACAACTCCAAGCACTGCAGGCCAGTAATCAGTGAGGAAATCTAACGTTTACCTATCGATCAGTTTTTTCAATGGATTTTATGAATCTATTTGCCCATTTGCCCAACGTCTACGTAAAAGAAGTCACAATCATTGAACCTCACCAGGTTGTTTCTTTGCATTTACATTACAAACTCTCGAAAAATGCCAAACGCATTTAGTTGAACAATTGATAAATATCACCACCCTTTGAATTTATGATTGTTATTGTTAGCTCTAACGTTTTAATTTTATTTCGCATCTTAACTATCGAAGGCAGGACAGCTATGTGTTAGTTCAAAAAGTCTAAAAAATGAATGATGTCCAAAACAAACATTTGCACTTGCATTACTGCAGTTTACAGTCTTCCGTTCAATTTTGATTTTGTACCTTAATGATTCTATGTGTGGTTATTCTTCCTATTTAGTTACTACCTTAGGCACAAAAGGCCTGGAGGGTTGTACAAACATGAATTATAGACAAATTTCGCAAACCAACCATCTGTTCTACTTTGTAATCAATCGTTTTGGCTCGTACTTCGTTTTTAAACCTATTTGATACACCCAAGTTACAATCCGGCAGGAAGCCACAGTACTCACCCCCTTAAAATAGTTTTTTTTTTTAGTTTTTTTTTTTTTTTTTTAACCAACCTCCAATTTAATCGTTATTAAATGGAGTTGTATGACTATTACATTGAAGCAAAATGTAATATGAATCATGCTTACACTAATGTCTTGTTGATTATACACGTAACATCACAATTATGTGTCGAATACATCACAGGTAACAAATACACTCAAGTGGAGAAAGTTGAGAATATCGGAGGAAACATTACGCGTCCCATAACCGGTAAACGATGTTATCAACCACTCAATAGCTTACACGGACTAGTCACGATGTTCCGTTGTCAGTTTCTAACAAGAAAGTTTGTATTTGAGTTTTAGAAGGGGGAGAGAGTTTCGTAACTCACAAAGACCGTTTGTTTCGATTCGAAAATGTTGTTAGGAATATCATTAGTGGAAGTGAAGCGGAATTACTTCATAGCTACGCAGAGAATTCAATTCCTCAGTAAAAGACGGGGGATTTATTTCTAATGAAGAAAGACCAGTATTTACTTCAGTTAATTCAAAATTCAATTAAAGTTCGTTACAGTTTTTTTTTCTTTTTACTCAACAACTGTGATGATTGGAAAGTTGTCGGTTGACTGAAGAATGAAATCATATCATTTGATATTCACAATTTGAAGGCGTTCGGTAGAAACCTGAGTTCTTAAGTCTCATTCTAGTTGTACCGTTGAATTTGAAAATGCAGATTAATCAAATTTGAATGAAATTATCGATATTTTTGTAGGGAGTCGGCGAAATGCTGTACTTTTTTTAAAATATCGTATAGAATGACGGAAATATTGTTTGAAAATGAAAATTAATGGACATTCAAACTTTCTTTTTTGAATTACTTAAATAATATTCCAACGCTAATTAATAATGGCGGATGGAATTATAGCAATGGAACGCGTGAAGCTGAAACTGGTACATCATTTCAAGGAGACGGAACGTCCTAAACATACGTACATAACTTAATTTCAGTAACAATACTTGATAACAATAGCGATATGTATTTGTTACATTTCGTAAATGATACTCTTTTCGAGTTTATGTGCGACAACGGTCAAGAACTAGTCATCGACTGTTGATTTCTCAGATAGTACATTTGGGATACAATTCTCTCCTAAAAACCTCTTTAAAAAAGAAAAAAGATAAAGCAAAAGATCTCTTTTAAAAACTGTCGTTTCTTTTTTGAAAGGAAACCGCAATTTCGGTTTTATGGTTTGTGTTAGATGTATGGGTTAAACGTCACGTTCGGTGACAGATAGATGATCCGAACCGTCCGAGATTCAAAAAGACCTTCCACATTCCGCGTCCCTGCAATTGCAATTTTTCGTCTCCTTATCTCAAATAATAAAACCCTGTGAATGTCTGAAAATAATGCGTCTGAAAGCTGCCATCCTATGCAATCGGTATTCTCACCGATTACAAGTAATTTGATCTTCCGTTTGATGGAGTTCTGAATTGTTAATTTACAATTCACGAATTTGGATTTTGAAAGGATAAGGCCAAAAAACACTAACTAACAAAAAAATAAATTAATAAGTTATCCGATACACACGAAAAGAAATAGTTTAATAAAAAGTCGATGGTACGATTTCAAAATCAACACATTCATTTGGGGTTTCCATTAATTTATTGATGTGTAACCACATTGTTTTGTCAACGTACACAAATATCACAACTAGTACTTATAAAACTGAGCAACGCGCAATGATATTATACAAGCTGTTTGAATATAATCAAGACCAATGAAACCGTTTGAACTATATCCATCAACGTTGAAATTACATTTCCATTTAGCGGTTTGATCCTTTTGTCTGCAAATGAACCGGGGTTCGTGGTAGGAATTGTACATAGTTGGAAGACAATGGAGGAGAGGAAAAAAAAACCGGCTCTGTGTCCTCAGAGTTAAAAAGGTTCGAAGCGGAAGGTGAAGCGAAGTCCGCTGGACTGTGGCTTGAAACGGCGTTACAAAGCCGCTAAACTTCAATTGGGAAAGCTGAGCGCTTTTGTCACGATGGCCAAATGACGCCCAAGGGGTGAATTAAAAAAAGGCTTCTCTCTGAGCGGATGGATGAATGGATGGCTGGTGGAAGTGTGGAATTAAGGGGAGGGGGTGAAGTTGCTTAAAGCATTCGACAATAACGATCCTGGGGTTTCGGGAATAGAGAGAAGTCTATCAAGCACGGGAGCCCGAACGTAAGTGCTTACTTGGCTAAAGCTAACATTTTTCTTTTCGTGGTCTGTAGGGGTCGAGGAGGACTTGAGGGGAGCAACATTTCAAAGAGAGGGTTACGAAAGCAACTTATCGAGGTAACTGGAATTTGAAGGAGGTGGTGATGGGGAGCCGTTCAGCAGATTTCACAAGAGAAAGATAAAAACAGCCGTCCATGGTGAGATCGTGCGCAATTTATTCCAATGAGTGAACCGAATTTATCAAAAGAAATATCGGTTAATACCATAGTTACAAGCAATGTATGGGTAAAAGTAGTTTTTATCACTAAATGGGTTAAAAAAAGAGTGTGTAAGGACTGAGCTTCCAATTTCAAAAACGCCTCGATTTATCTATCTTTCATTCAAATTTCACCTTCCTATTTTGATTAAGACATAAAATAGCCCATGGCCTCACTCACCTTATCAAAAGCGCCTTCGTTGAATTTCAGATGCCCCACAGAAACAACCATTAAAATTTCACCTGGAAGTAAGGATATGGAATATTATAACTACAATGGAGCAATATGCTGTATATGGACAAAATAAATTCACGAGTAGAATAACTGAAGTTCAGTTAAGGAAAATGAAACATCTATCTACGCTTCACTTGTATCACAACTACATTAAGCTAATAGCTTCATAAGACTTGAAAAACTCGATTTCGAAAGGAACTTTTGAAACAAAATTCCACAACGGTTGTACCGGGTAATTTATCTTCACAAGATACGTGCTTCATTTTTTGGTGAACATGAAATGGTCCTGGTGGGCTCGTTCGACTAGTGGAAGGCACATCCATCAGTAAAGAACTTAAAAACAATAGTTACATGTAGTTGGCTTATTATTATATTTTATTTTCGGATTCTACAAATTTTGATACGTGAACAGCAAATTTTGAGGGAGGCTAAAACCTGAAGAAAATAACCATACCTTATTGGGCGAAAATTTCGTTTAAAATTGGCAAAGTTCTAACTTTCAGTGGTTACAAAGTGGTTATGATGATGTTCGATTCCTCAACACTCGTCCAAGGTCTTGAGCGAGAAGACCTTCCTAACCGCTGGATAGCTGTTACTTCAAGAAAAACAAGACCTCTGCGGCCTAATAGATTAAAAATATTAACTGCCCCATATGATGATATAAAGAATAATTTCAAGTATTTTGTGATGTGCACTATGAGCTAATAAATCGTTCCACATTATAGAATGAGAGTAGTAGGTACTTTGAATGAAAGGCAACACTGTTCTTTTTAAATGCATGTTATACACAGCTACTAACCAGTTACTTACTCTTTTTTAAAGAGGTAGTTCATTCAAAGAAAGTCCATGACCATTGAGGTGAGACTAGTAACCCATATAAAACTTTTACTTGCTCTCTCATTAAGCTCATGTTTTACGATCTGAATATATGGATGTTTTTATAGTAATCATGATTGATAGGATCGTTATTTGTTGCATAGAGTAATCTCAGTTCAGTGTCGATGTGGTCTTGCCTATGAAGTGGTGAAGTTTGTAGCTGTTTACGTACCCCGCAATTTTACGGCCTGCTATTTTAATTGGATCGTTCATTAATAATGTCATATTCACGATATCTTTGAATACTTAGAAATAAATCCAGTAGATTTCCATTTACTAAATGAACTCAAGTAATAACTCACACAATTTTGGCACTACTCGTTCTGACTCAAGTTTTTAAACATTTTCTTCGGTGATATGAATAATGACTGAGCGGATTGATACGAGATGAAAAGTTTCAACTTCGGAGTGGGTTCAATGCCACAGACTGGTTGGACTAGATCGGACTGTCGGCTCCTGTTGCCCCAGAGGACTCGGTTTGGTCAATACCGACTCACCCGTTCGATTCATTCGAAGCGTGTCAAGATCGTTAGGAGCGTGGTACATAAAAGTGCCTAACGACATATAACAGCAGATGGTGAGTATTTAACATACCGCTAGTTATACCTAACTCGGAGATCGGCAGCGTCCTTGGAACGATTGGCTGTCAGAGGTTCGAACTCCTTCGGTAAATGTCAAAGCTTCTGTGTACTAGAACTCTCAATTGGGATTACCACGTTTTTTCGTTCCTAACAATACGTATTTTATAAACTGTTTCCAATCCAAAGATTTAGTACGTGAAAATAAAATACTTTCAAGAAAGCCAAGGACAAAATGTAGTAACAGCAAAAGCCATTTGGTCTAGAAACGATTAACTTGCTGCTTCTGCTGCTGACGAAGTTTCAGTGATCTAAGTTTACGTACGTAGGAAACCCCGTTGCAGCACAGCAAACCAGTAAATAGACATTTTCTTACTTTTATGAGATTAGTGATTTTAAAAATTTATTTGGATATCAAATCGCATCTACCACTGGAACGTCTGTACCGGTTCTAGGGATTGAGGAAGTAAAATAGGTAACCTGAAGAAGAGAGAAATGGAAGAAAGAAAGGCTCCTGTTAAATTTAAACAAACTAGTAAGATTATCAACAGTTAAAGAAAGAATTCCAAAGAACGCTTGTGGTTATACTGCTAAGCTTTCCTGTTGAAGAGCCCAACTTGAATTTCTCCGAGGCGCTCTTACCGCTTCTCACCCCGTGCGGCCTGTAAGCTTCCAACAGTTCCTGTATTGGGACCAGATACTTGATTAGTTGGGAAAGTAGATTCCTGTTTCTGCATCTACCCTACTCAATATCAGTTTAGTAACACTCAGAATACCTTTTATATTAGCACGGGAACGTAATGACGCCCTGTAATCACTCAGTGAATATCTCTCTGACTGAGTGAACACGCACACTCACACTCATACGCGACAGAAGACATTCACAATTCACAAATGACAATGTACATAAAACAGAAATGTATGATGATGAAAATACTAAATTGAAAAATTAATTTGAAGCATTAAACCTTCTTTAAAAAGAGAGGGATGCAAATTATAACGGGCAAGTACATATTTGTCTAATGAATTTCAGTCTTGACATAACTTCCCAGCTCCGATTTCCTTCAGTCATCATATTTGCTTCTATAAAATATTGAGATACTTGATAATATTCTAAGTATTATCTCAGCCTTCATCATTTAGCGATTCTTACCATCAACCTTCCACAATCAACCCTATTAACTTGCTGTTTCCTTAATCTCTGTGATAAGAAGTGATCGTTTAAGAAGTAGTTAGCTTCATTGAATACTAAGCTCGTGTGCACTAAGCCAATTTACTTACTAGTAAAACGGGAAGTAATATTACGCTGTTGAGACTGTTACTTTTTATGAGAAAATCATTTCCTATTGAAGTGCGAATCATGATCTCGGATGTTTATGACATTATAAAGCTCTGTATGAGATTATGGTAACAGCAATCACGTATATCATATCTTCATTTCATTTTAATTACTTCTATGAATTTTTATGCTGATCTCAAAATGGAGAGCTAACTCATTCTACTATGAAAGTGTCAAATTTTGTTACCTTTGCAGGTCAGGGGTCGATTGTACAACTAATTTCCAACAAAAAGTGCCCGATATAATTTTTTTAAATCTCACTTGGTTTCCGAGTTATGTTAGTAACAAAATTTGTTTCATGTTATCGACATCAACGCGCTAGAATTGATCTAACTCCTTCAATCAAAGGAGTTAAGATCATTATCATAAAGTTTTCAATTATAAATAGATGAAAAACGAACTTGAAGAGGAAACATTGTCAAATCTCGATGATCTTTTATTTTTACATTTTCTCCTTAAGATCATTATCTTAACTCCTTCAATTGAAGGAGTTACATCAAATTTGTTATACCTTTGGAAATCGCGTTAAATTTTCCAACCCCCGAGGGAAAACCAAAGTTTTCAATAAATGTAAATAGATGAAAAACGAACTTGAAGAGGAAACATTGTCAAATCTCGAAGATCTTTCCTTTTTACATTTTCTCCCAGATCCCTGTGATCTATTTCAGCTTACCTGCGGTATAATCGAAACATATTTCACGCTTGAAGTTGGAGGAGAAATTAGAATTTCACCGGGGAAAATGTGGATTCTGATGTTGAAATCCACGGATTTCGCCTCAAATTAACTTTCAAATGAACTTGCTACGAAAAATGAATTTGTTATAGGATTTTATGTACTTTTTTTCGCTGAATCGATTGGTGACTTCCTCAGGTCTCCTCACCTAAAAATAAACGATTTTCACCCCTTTCCCCTCTTCAGAAGTACTAAGCGTATGGCATCTTATTCATTGAAATGTTCGAGTGTTGATTCAGAATTTTTGACCAGGGGAAAAGGTTCGAAAACCCCTCATTTTTGTTGTGCGACAAGGCCCGAGATCGTCGTCATTCAATTCACCGAAAAATATACATAAAATAGTATCCCTAACTAATTTTTTGAGGTAAGTCCATTTAGGAAGAAAAACGAGCGTTGGTTTGTACCGTTACTGCGCGCATAAAACATTTTTTGATTATACCGTAGAAAAGCGAAGGTTTTCGTGAGTGTTTTAGGACTACTACAATTTACCTCTGAACCACTGGTACCTGTAAGCGAACGGAAAAAGTAGCGATTTTTCAGGATTTAACGCGAAAACAGACAACGTAACGCTATTTCTAACGTTATAATCCAATTTTACGTTGCTCATTAGGGGATTTGTTGCAAATTTGTAGTAGATTCGATATCTGATCTATGGGAGGTACCAAACGGTAACACCCTTTGTAGTACCTTAGTGATCAATTAGTAACTTCACCTTCAAGTCATACTCGACGGTTTGACTAGTTGACACAACAGTATTCTCATTTGAGCTAGTAGTTCTCATGCTGATTGAGACTATATTGCACGTTCCTACTTGATACGACCGTGAGAAAACGTTTCATGTGAAATCTACGATTCGTCTTAAACAATGTTATAAACCTAATATAATCCGTCCGGAGTACGGACTGCTGAATCCAATGAATTGTCGCCAAAATCCGGGATTAGGATTTGACAATTAAAACAAAACCCAATCGAAAAACTGACAAGAAGCAAAGCATGTTCAAAAAGCAGCAAAACGCCACCGCGAGTTGAAATATTTAATTTTTGGGGACAAATCATTTCAGGAATACAGGTGCTTTAATAATACCTGTTCTGCATGAGGTAGCAAGGCTTTGATTTCTGTTCCCGATGAATCACGAGTTCACGTGTCCCCTGACCACGTGAAGCCCCAACGACACGAGACCTCCCGGGGCCCAAACAGCTGACAGCCCCGCGGTCTGTTTTCTGACTCACCGCCCCCTCAGCTGGGACGCTCGGTAGAACCTCCTCCTCCTCCTCGTCCAGACCATCGGGGGGCCCTCGACATTTGGTTTCCCCGGGAGCCGAGTCAGTCTCGTGTACGTCCGTCTTGTGACCGCTCTGTTCTGTAGTGTTGTGCGCGTAGTGTGATCGCGATCTTTTCGCCGTTGGTTTACGAGGGAAATCGTCAGCTTGAGGTGCATACAATATTATCTACCAAAGGTAAATAGATGTTTCTGTTGACTTAAAAAATCTCATTGATGTTGGTTTCTCGGAGTAAATAGGGTTGTTTAAATAAAAGCTAAAAATATAGCTTTATGTTTTGTAAGTAAATCATCAGCAAGTAATATTTTATATCTACTTATTTCATAAAAAGTATTGTAATTACTTGATTTTGTACAGCATCAGTATGATGTAGCACAAATAGGTACTTGAAATGATAATCATCAGCAATACGATTGCAGCCCGCGAATATTTATTCACTCGTCAATGAAAAATTTAGCTAGATGCTGTAAGGACTTTTCCTTTGTTGTAGGTATGCCCCACCCAAAAATCGTATATCTAGTATGTATTATAAAGCTGTGTTTATTAAATTAAAATGGAAATATCCTGAAACTCGTAGATTAATGGGTAAACGTTTTTACCAATAGGATCAAGGGTTAAAATGGATCAAAATTGTTAACATGTATCACGAATTAAGGACTCTGAGGTGTGGTGGAAGATTTGAGTTGGGTAGAACTTATAAAATGAATCGGGATAGTCATCTGAAGTTAATTGGTGTTGCAATTTCATAAAAATTTTGGTTAGTTTGGGCTAAACTCGTCAGACATCACCATCTATAAAGGGTAGATTTTCAAGAAAAATATAGCTACTACTCGGAATTAGCTGTCTGACCACCAAACCTACTCTTCAGGCTGTAAAATTCTGTGGTCGCTTTGGGAGTAGGTCACTTCCACCAGAATGAGCCCGTTATGCTTGTTGTGCTGAGACTTTGCTGATGAAGGAGATGCCACGGACTGAAGATTTTATAGGGACAAGTAAGAAGAGACGCACACAATTTGTTTTCGACGTTATGTCCTCATTGTGTGAAAAAAAACCCGCTAAATACAGGGTGGCTCTTAATGAACGAACCACCCTTTCTATTTCCGTTGATTGGATTCTAATCCAAAAAACTTGTCGAACATTTTACCTCGACGACTTTTTTTTTGGAAAGCACCCATTGCGTTTTTGCATATCGCGTTTGCCTACGCACCAACTTGGTTTTTCCAAAAGAACGCACCTCTTGAATTTTTGTTTTAGTTAATGGTTTTTACATCTTATTATCTAAATTATCTGGTCGACGATGTGAATTATTTTCCTTTTGGACGCACCCAAGAGCGTCCAGCTTAAGGCGGGCTTAAAATTATAGGCCTGAAACGTGAAAGGTTTAAAATTCTCAATTGAACTTTCTGAAGGCTGAGAAGGAATTTATCATTTCTTTGTATTTATCGGAAAATAATATGAAGAAAATTTATTTTTAAGCTCGTCTTAGCCGGTCCCAAGCCTGGGTTGCGAAAGGGTGAGGGAAAATGATTCACATTCTCGACCAGATAATTTAGATTAACCCACCTTTATAAAAATACTGATCTAACTAAACCAAAAATGATCAAGAGCTAGGATAAGGTGATTTTTAATTTTTTTTAAACCACAACGTTTCAGGCGTAGGCAAACTTTGGGCGCTTCTGGACGCTTGTGGGTGCGTTAAAAAAAAAGTAGTTGAAGTAAAATGTTCATAAAATTGGATGTAGAATCCGATTCTGCAATAAAAGTTGAGGGGTTCTATTTGAAAAAAAAAGTTGGTGCGCGCATGCGCGATGTGCAAAAATGCAATGGTTAAATTCTTTGCAAAAAAATAAGGAGAGGTTACTTCGACAAGTTTTTTTATTCCTCCACAATCAACGGAAATAGAAAGGGAGGTTCGTTCATTAAGATGTATATGAGAGTTTCATGAAGATTAACAAAACTTGTTCGATTCTAGGAAAGTTTAACCTAAAAACATTAGCATGATTGACAGTTTCAAGCGGAATAGTTCCCCCATTACGAATTCTGGCCTGGGTGGCTTCATGTAGAAGCAACTCAGTTCCACTTATACCGATTCCGTTTGCCCCAACGCAAATTGTGCGTAATCGGCCCTCAACCCGCATGGTGGAATAAACAAGCAACTTCTCCAATGAGAGCCACAAGCTTTTTAAATTCTTCACCAACCTTTTAAAAATTGTTAAGTCCCCTGTTTCCAAGACATTAAACGGTTAACTATGCGTTAATCTTCATAATTATCTCAATTCATGATCGGGTCTCATTTGTGGATAGTATACATGTTTCTTCACTGTGTTGATTCTTCACAGCGAAATTTTATTCATCAAGATCTTGATTATGCTCTTCGATAATTGCTATTCTTCCGTGTTTCTGAAATAAATGACCAAATCCCAGTAATTATGCCACTGAACGAATGTAAAAATATATTACGGTGTGTAACGTGACACCTCTCACCGACTTCATAATTGTTCATGCTATATCAGATCCAATCTGTCCATTTATTCTGAATTAAATGAGCGAATTTGTCGACGTCTCGATCGCGAGCAGCGACCCCGATCCGAAAACACCGTTCAAGGGAGCTTTAGTTGTTATTGAATTACGAGGGCGCCTTTCCCGACGAAATCCGTGAAATTCTGATTAAATGCGGGAGCTCCGGCGCTAATATTTTAAATCAGCCAGTCTCCGGAGGAGGCGGGCGAGTTGTACAAATGAATTTCTCCCAAATGAATTTCTAAATCCTCCCTTCACCCAGCCCTTTACGCCTTTATCAATTAAAGCGGCTCTGTTAACATTTTCGGCCAAAACGGTTGGATTTAGAGTTGCCCAAATGATTAATCGACGGGGTTTTTCCTTTCCCTATTCATCGTTTGATTTAAAGTGTAATTTGATAAATATGTATAGCACCCATGAATAATTCTACAACGAACTCCCACCGAGTTCCATTAGTGGAAGAATATTGTATTACTGTTGATACTCCGATAACATTTTCGGGCAGTTTGAGTACAAAATTTAAAAAGAATATAATAAGATAAATTTGTAGGGTTTCCTACCTATGGGTGGGCCCACGGATTATCAAAGTTTTAAATTAAAAACAAGCTTCTTGTAGAAAATAAATGAAAAACAGAATGCTACTCGAGAAGTATTTTAAAAATAAATTCGATTGATGCGGCGTGGTGGCGAACGCGTAATCAGAGTTAGGGCGTCGGATCCGTAAGTCCCAATGGAGGAAAGTAGTAAAATGGAAAACATTTACCTTAAACTTCGCCGTCCATGGAAGGGTCTGAACCATACCAGTAATGCAGGATGCAGAGTTGACAATACGCTGAGTGGAATCCAGACGTATAGCAATATGAATGTCCTGAATGCAGCTGGATGTAACAGACGGCCGTCTTTTTTTGCGCGTATTCCAACGAAATGATCCGATCGGAAAGTAATCGTGAACTGACTGGCGATGGGAGATTCGGAGGGGTTTAAAGGGGAGCGACGAATGTGGAGAGTAGGTCCAAGACGAGACGAGAAGAGACGAGACGAGGGCTAAGTGTACCAAAACAACCTACCACTAATAAGACTAATTGCTGACCTACTATCTGTCAATACTGACTTAAAGCTGACCAACAATTTAGAAAAAAAATGCAATTTAAAGACCATGTTGCTTGAACACAGTTCATATATATTATTTTTTATGCAAGAAATTTAAAAAAGGGTTATGGCATTTTCGGGTGCTTGGAGTGGTTAACAATGGTTCTATGTACAAATTAGATGGTTTTCTTTTCCCTAGAATTGCAGATGGCAATAAACTATGGGCTGAAGATATTCTATATTTGCAGAAAATGAAACAGATACCTATAATAAAATGTTGTGAATTAAAACCCACCTACCTGCACAATGCCAAGAGGCCAACACCACGTCTTTTGACGAAAAGGAAAGAAAATTCAGTTTCATACCAAACGTTATAAATAAGTTTAGTGCAACTTCAACAGATTGAAGGAGCAAACTACTAATGTCTTATGTTCGACTCTTGAATGTGTTTATTCGACTGTTGAGAGTTTGCGTTTTTCTGATATTGTTTAGCTCTGTTTTAATAAAAAAACAAATGTAATAAATATTGGTGTGTGGTGTTTCCATTCCAGTTGAGGATGGTGGGATTCCATAGGCTAGAGAGTGGAATGAAGACTTTTGGCATTATATACGGGTATTGATAAACAACATTTTATAATAGAAAAATAATTATTACGAATTATTTTATTAAACAAAAACCTTTTTTTGAAAAAAATTGGGTTTTTACATAAAATATTTGGCAAAGAATCATGAAGTGTTAGTCAAACTTTGTTTCTGAAGCAGTTTATGATTTCGACTTTCAGTAGTTCTAATGACTTCTGTGAAAATGTAAATAAATAAAAAACAGTCGTTAACAAGGTCATGTCAGATTGTTGGCTTCGGGAAGCCGTGAAAAAGTCTAGCACGAGACCACGGTCACTTGAAATATAATTATGATATAAATATAGTCCAGTGCTATCTTTCCGGTATTTACTCGGCGTCAATGCACTTGTAAGGTGTTTCCGTTAGGAAGTTGAACCGGGGAAATGGAAATTTGATTACAGAAGAGGCCACTGCCAGGGCTCCCACCTTGGGAATTATCTAGCCGGTAGTTTTTTCTCCCTTCGCGACACGAAGCAACGTGACGAGTATTTCATTACCAAAGAAAAGGGAGGATGGGAGGGGTAGGATGGTTGGAGGGGGAATGCAAGGTCGTGGATATCAGCGTTTGTTTAGGACCGAGCAGGAGACTCCAGGAAGTGCTTTAGTTGTGTAAAATAATGGCACCTCCCTTCCACAACCCGCCCTTATTAACTTGCCGGTATGAAGAACTGAAGGAACCCGAGTTATTTGAAACTGCTCAACCTTGAGGGAAATGTCACTCGACTTGCAATCAGCGCTCGGCGTTGGGTTTACGATCCGAAAGCCAATCTTAGTACCTGCTCATCTACCCATATTACTAAGGTTTTCTGGAAAGCCATTGGATCGTATTGTTCATGAGTTATCAGAGAGTAGTCGCAGTCCAACAACTAGACTTGGGTACTATACGTATAATTTCAATCGCCGGATTCAAATTTAAGCAACCTACTTCGATTGTATCAAAAAGTTGAGTTTTATGGATTGAGGAAGTTTTTTTTTTTAACCAAAACTCTTGAACTGACAACTTTGAGACGGAGGAGGTTCTGTTATTTCATGGTGAATATGACACATGACTCCTCGTTTCACAGCGCAGTGTCCCATATATAACAATGAATTCCGGATAAATTGATTTCTCAGTCCCTGGCCCAAGAATTGATCGATTAGAGCAACGTGTACAACGAACACAGCGAAATTTACGAATGGTTTAATTCAGAGGAACAGCAAAAGTGAATGGTATCTGTTCCCTCTAGGATGAGCAGCAGAGTAGGAATTTCTTTGAGATTTGATCATTAATAGCCATTGTGCTAATGTAAACGTGAAAGGCTTTAAAAATATCACTTGAATGGAGGTGTGTTTTTTTAGGATTTCTACAATGCGGAGTAATTTATCAGGGTGAACAATGGATCTGGAGCTCAACCCAACGGAGTGGTTTCATCCGATCCATTATACATCCAGCAGTTTACCACCTAATCATTTTTGGAATTTCAAACCATTAAATTTCCATCACCTCAATAGTTGGATATATTGAGATTTTTGGTTTGTTTGACATTTTTCCTGAGGCATTCTAATCATAGATTACCTGCTCTTTTTATGTAGAACTAAATGAATCTTTGTCTGTGATCGAACAGTTACCGGTGTTGTAGGCTTAAACCACAACGGTCATGAGAAGAGAACTTCACTTCTACTTCATCCATAATCAAGCTGTATCTGACATTTCAGGTGCCAGAAAACCCTCTGCCAAATAGTTTAACCGATTTCCTTGATTCAACATTTAATTACCTTAGACAGTAATAAGACAGAGGCAGGGTACTAAAATATCAAATGGTTTCCTGAAGCCAGATCATTGTTTCAAAAAGCAGGTTTCGATCTAAAATGGTTTTTCGCCTTACAATGTCTTACTTATTCATTGTAATATAATTATAACTAAAACCTCTAGAACGCGCAGCATTCATTACAATGTGCAAAACCAATCTGATCAATTGAACGATTTGAAAAATATTAGAGTGCTTACCTTTAATATCAGTTCACATTTCTGTCATAGGAAATATTAATTCACGTTTTCACCCGAAAGAGAAATTGATTTCAAGTTTCGATTTTCAGTAAACCAAATTTGCATCATCATAATTACCGCTATCGGATATCACATCAAGTCAAATTTGGGTACGTTAATCAACTGAAGGTCAATTAAAAACACTAATTTGCCCATTATCGCCCTAAATAATTACTATACAACTTTATTTTCCTTTTATCCGCATTGGCTTACTTATCACTTAAAGTCTAATTGGACTGTGGGGGGGGGGGGGGGGGGCAAAAGTTTCCTCAAATTTAACATAGCCATGAAGCATAACCAAAGGTTTTTAACCACAATAGTTAGTCAGATAGAGGTAAAATTTATGGCTTCGCGTTTTAAACCCTTTGTCCACTTGGAACTCCAACCCATTTGGGTTTGTGTTAAAATTATAGAATATATTGGCAACACGGCTAAGAATCACAATGAGCTGGAATACGTTCAATTTCTTGTAGTGCGTAAAAAACATTTTACGTTTTATCACACGCTAAACAACTTTTGTTTCGTGCATGTCTGTCGTTAGTCCTTGTGGCCCGTTTATTTTCTAATGATTACAATAGTGTGATAACATTTTCAGGGAATTTCGGTGTCTGGGTTATGACGTGGAAAATCGCCTATGAAATTCATTCAAACTCCATACTCCACTGCAAGCGCAAACGTAAAGATCCGATCCCACCTAATCTTAGAGAGTAGTCTGGGAAGAACAGTCTAATTAAACTGAAATCAATGCCAACTCGATCGTAATTATTTTGTCCACTACAGAGTTAGTCAGTCTGGTTTATTCCTTCAAATTTTATAGAAAACATTTTCTAAACCTCCATCTTGTCTAATTAAACTATGCCAACTCGATCGTGTCATTATTTTGTCCACTACAGAGTTAGTGGCACTCAAGGCGTCTCCTTTTTGGCAGAATAGAAGACTCGTTTATTCCTTCAATTTTATAGGTTAAAGCTTTTTCTAAACCTCCATCTTGATAGGATTTTCACCCGGAAAATGTTTTCAAGTTATAGGTTTTTTATGGGTCGGGTTTATGCCAATCTCTTTTTCTTTTACTTATAGCCGAACAGTAACTAGTAGACATATCAAATATGGCTTAGTTAATTGTTGAGGAGTTGAAGTCCACAAGTCAGAATGAGTCGTCCCACAGTGTACTTCTGTTGGGGGATGTATAGAAGAAATCTTCATTCACGCAACAGTTGAAGCTCACTTTCAAGCCAACAGAAGCTCGGTGAATCCCATCTCTCCGGATAATCGCCCTTAAAAAGCGATTCGTTATACTGACCCTCCCGGACTCTCTACCTCTTCCTTTTTCTATCTTCGTCCTCGTACTAACCGAGGGAAAGTTGTGACATTTCGCTCGTAATAGACGGCATGGGAAGAGCCGAAGGTGATCGACTGCTGTTCTATTGACACACTCTGCCCCATCGGACGCTGATTGCAGCTAAAGAAAACCATATCCTCCGAGTGCCAACATCACCAAGTCCGGTAACAACTTCGTGTTCTCTCATAGAAACCATGTGTCCTGACCGGTATAGTGTTCAAATCGCACGGAAACGTAGTTTCTTGTATGAAATCCAACAGTTCGTAATAGCGCCGGAAACGTTGGCTGCGACCCAATTTTTCGACCACGTACCTCTCAAACCACCTGTACTCAAACCAATAAGTGAACTATTGATGTAACGATCTGAAAAATGAGTATTGAGTTGATTTTAGGTATTACGTAGGAACAAGATTTAAAAAAAAACCGCTTCGAATCATTATTCAAAATAGTTTTATTGATAATAATTTAACGTATTTCTTCATAACCAGCTGGTTTACCTGCCGTTTCTCCGGTTAAGGGGATTTAAATTGTGTCTATCCTCGCATTAAATTGTTCCAATATGGGCAATTTGATGTTTCAAATTTAAGAACTATCGTTAAACCTAATTACATAAATTATTAGTCGTTAGTAGTCTAAGGCGTAGGGCAGTTTATTCAAAATGAGACAGTTTTCTTACGTAGAGGATTTCTACATCTGTCTTCACTATTAAGTGAAAAGTTCGTTCCATGTACTTCGAAGCGGACTTTACGGGTACATTATCTGTCTTAACTATCAAACTTTTCAAATTGATAAGGTTCAGTATCATGATACTAATTTCACTACAATTCAATTACAACTATATTTGTCCTTAATAAATTTGAATAAAAACGGTTATTCCGGCTTAACTAAAATAATTTGTCTTATATCAACACTGATTTTTTTTAATGATCAATCGTAAGAACTACTAATGTGTAGAACAATTTTCTATATATCATGAATAGTTTTCACAGTGATTTGAAAATAGTGACTCCGAATACAGCGAACAAAAAATAATGACTTACTACTTTGGCTTATTATTACAAAGACAGTAAATCCTGATGGAGGACCAAAAATATGAAGAGCATTTTTTCGTGTTACAAATCAAAAACTTGGAGGTCTTGAAATCTGTTTAATTCTACAATATTGGGAAATTTGGGGTACACGCGATTCTGCATTTTTAGGTTCTGCGTACCTTGAAACTAAAATAATCATCATAGGGAGGTATTTTTCAAAGTAGATTACGAAAGTTCTTGATTGACAATCAATTAAGATATGATATATGAAGCTTTTGTTAATATTAATGAAAAAAAAAAAAAAAAAAAATGTTTTGAGGATCTGACATTTGAAAGTGCTTGAACTCCACAAATATGAGAGTGATGTGAGTTTTGTAAATAAACGGTATACTCACGGAAGATGTAGTTGAATTTATGCTGAAATATTGGGTGTGATTCGTTCGAGGTTTTGCTCCCAATGGTCCTATAAAAATTAAGTTAGTTGAGAGTCACCAGAAGTTAAATGAAATGTCGCTCAAAATTAATTGGGAGGAGGGTTCTACGTTCTTCCATTGATTTACAAGAATTTTCTCAAAGGTGTGTTTGGCGTATCATACTTAATGTTTGGTGATGTCATAAGAATGTAAAGAACGTATTATATTTGTGAGAAGGTCTCCAGGTAAACAAATAGTAACGGAATAAAAGTAGGACTTAACGGAATAAAAAGGACTTCCTGAAGGACGTTTGGTAAAAAAAGAGGAATGCTTGTGGGAACTTAATTTCTGGATCGATGAACATGACTATTCCCGCGTACGCTGGGCTTTGATTGTAGCGTTGAATCGAAACAATGCCAAAGCTCACCTGAATGTGAGAACAATCAAATGTGCACATGCAGTTCGGTCTCCTAATTTATGCACATAAAAATTTAGAAAATAAAAGAAAATCGCCTACCGGAAAGGTCGGATTTGATGTTGATTGTGTTCATACCCCACTTCAGGCCACAAATAGATATTATCGTTGGTACAAAAAAGTGTAATTTGATGGTTTGACGGTCTTTGGAGCAGGCCGTTCATCCCGGAGTCACATGAGTTAATCCCTTTTCTCTCCCCAACACAAGCTGGAATGTCGGTAATGTTGTTCCGTTTCCACTTCAACTGAGCTAACTGTCCGCAGTTTCAACTCCGTCGCTAATGAACTCGCTCTGGGGCGTGTGACAACCGGGAAATGACCCGTTGGAACAGGCTGTTGGAAGATGCCTTTGAAGACATGTGCCCGGATAGGTCGCGGGTTCAAATGTTCAAACGGGTTTCCAACGTCTAGACCTGGAAGCTTCAAGTTACGAAATTGCTATTGATGTTGTTTTTTTGCCATGATTACTTCTAATAGATAATAGAAACGTTGTGATCACAGACCCCGGCAACCACCTTTGGATTTCATTTAGCACAATTCAATAACCCGTTCCAGTAGGTCTTGGAAACTACTAAGCTATCATCATTTAAATGATTAACAGGAGTACCAATCCAGTTCTTAGCGACCGACCCGAAAGTTCCGCCCCCCCCCCCCCGCGCTCAACACTCCTTTAACTAACCTTCGGGTGGGCTCCTTCCGCCCTTTGTTATCCCGGCATCACCACTTTTCCGTCCGCCCGAGGGGGTCATTTGTGTACCTGCCACCTTGGTAAGCACGAGCCTCTCTGGTGCTCTGGTTGAATCTACAGATTTTTCCAGGGAGTTGGTTAGGCTTAGTAAGTACCGTTTATGAACACAGAATGCACTCACGTAAACCCTTGTTAGCCCCCTCCCTCCCCAGCCTTAGCTTTCATCTCTGTTTACTAGCTCCCCTCCTCTGTAGGTTGCATATGCAATTTTTCATAATGTACTTAAATGTGTAAAATAATCATTTAAGTGATATATAGGAACCATATATGTCTACTGTCCCGCTTTTTTTTCTAAAGTTACTCCTGAAACTCGTTCTTCTGATTTTAATGATTTCAAATCTTTTCGAGCTTTAACGACTGAGAATGAAGCTAGATGATACGAGAATGTTTTTGAATTTTTTCAGACTGACGTCAAGCATACCTAGTCCAACATACATTTCTCCTATTTTCAGTTGTGTGATTCATGTGTTGAGAGCGGTTTCCTCGGTATCACCAAGTTCCAGTAAAACGTTTTCCTCCATATTCTTACGAGAGGTTGATTAAATTAAAAGCTACAACACGCGATCCAGTTAATATCCTGCGATGATCTTTTAAAACTATGAATGCTTCACATGACAGCTTACCACAGATTGTAGTTTTTCTACAATATTGTCTACGATAGCCCATTTTTGGTATCCACAGCCCGCATCCCAAAATCTCTTGAATTAAAACGCCAATAAATAAGTAATATAAGTAAAATAAAACCTAGTTTTTAATTACCATTTTTGATTCTGTTCTAATGGCACACTACGAAGTTTAACGTATATTGTAAAAATGTGACACCCAGAGGCTACAGAATATGTTTTGGGTGGATGTTAAAATTGAAGATTCTGATGGGAGTTAAAGAAGGAAATGAGCGTTATAATGTTCTTTCGCACTAGTTATATTTTTCACTGTTTGCAGACTCGTATTACCGTAGTATGAGGCCATATTATATTATAGCCGCCATAAATGCTGTTGACAACAGAACAGCGCGAACGCTATCTCGCCGTGAAAGAAGAGAAGGGTTGCAATTTGGATGAGAACGTGAGTTTGGTACCGTTAACATCCGATGTTAACTAAAATAAAAATAATGAAGATAATGAGAATGATAGTCAGACTCGAAAAGTGCATCATCCTAGACAGAAAACACGAACGTCTACAACGGAAGGAGAGAAAGTTTAGCATCGGTATCTGAACGTGAAGTTTTTCTTCCCTATCTCCCGGACGACTAATACGGGACAGCCATATGAGATCCTTATTATAATTGTGGTATTTACCTCAAGGTGAATTTTCGGTGAATAAATTGAGATAATAAAGTAATAGAAGTAAATAATGTTTATTCTATAGTGACGTGATTAATTGAACACCACTATTATCTGAAATTTACTTTCAAATTTCGGCTCGGACAACGAATTTTACGTTCGCACGTTCAGAAACTTCATTTAACTGTGATGGTGTTATGAGCAATCATCTCAACCTTCAACTTCACTCGTTTGCTTGGCTAAAAGTTGCATTAATGTAAACACATTCTTCTTTGTAATAACGTGAATAGTGCTTATTATGTATCATTCACACTTCCAGGATCTTCAAAACAAATCCAGTAACTTCTTTTGTAGATTTAATGTCTGCGACATTTTCAGTCTTAGAGATTGGTTGTGTCTTTGTGTATTCGTCTGTCATAATCCTGGATGGTCAGGTTTCCAGCAATTCGTACATGGAGGACACCTGGTGGGTAATGACAGAAAAAATGCTGTAGGAACCAACTTCGTTGGTAGATATCTGAACAAAGATGAGTCGCAGGTAATGAGATTACGGTTATGACCAAGACCGCGTCATGGCGCAGATTGTGGTGTGGGTGAGGTGCCACGGAGTGACTCGAGATGGTCATCTTAATAGGATTACTTCAAGGTATCACTACTCGCGTTCTTACAGACTCTTTTCTTATTTGGTGGTTCTTTCGCTTAAATAATTTTTTTAATAATTAACCTTTGTAATCGACTAATATTATAAATATTTTTAACCCCCTCCCAAAATATACGTAAATGTCGAAAATCGAAACAAAAAAGTCTATTCGCCGTACGCTGGCCACCTTCTGAAGCGTTTCTTCGAAACCAGTAGACGGAAGTTTTCGAATTTTGGCTAAAAAAATAGGCCGTTCTTAAAAATGATTTGGCCTGTGTTTATGTACCCGTTTAGGCATATGTGCCACATGTTCAGCATTGCAGACTTTCGTTTCGTTAAAATCCCGTCGAGTTTATTGCAATGCCTTCACATGAGTTTCTTTACAACTGTATCAACTGTCTACTTTGCATGCGTAAACTTAAAATTCGTGGTTATAGAACAAATCGTATAGATTGTTCAGGATACATTGTGTTGGATTCACCCACACTCATCATTGTAAAACGCTTGATATTTGACGGGAGCAAGAATGTTGGTACTTTCCGGCCGATTTTTACGCCTCCAGCAAGAACGATTAGCCAACCCATCTTTTTAAACGTTTCTTATCACCAGCGTTAGCTAAATATTGGTGCCCCGATTGACGAAGGATGTTTCTAGATTTTGAGAACTTAATGTAGGTACTCGTGCTTTTTAATTCAAAATTATGAGTGTCTTTCTTAAATGTAGAGTACACGCTCACCCCCCCATGTCAACTATCCATCAACGGCAGTTGTTTTTTGACAGAAAAGATTAATACATTCTACATAACGTGCAGTAAACCATAAAGATAAATAATGCATAAACGCAATTTCCGGGAGTGCTGTTTTGAACCAGTTTCAAACACCTTGGTTCTTTTTAACGCTAACTACTAAACTTGTAAATGTCGCAACGATCTCAACTTGGCCACCGCTCTTGGGATGCTGTAGGTATATTAACCTTCCATCAAGTGCCTCTGCTCCGTTTTTTCCCCTTCGCTCGTGTGGGAGAACGTTTTTCCTTAATTCCCTTCCAAGTGTTTTCTATATTAATCTCGACCGTGTCGAAAAATTAAACGACCGAGTATCTTTATTACTTCTGAGATTACCGCTTCAAGGACAATGTGAATTCTCAGGTGTTTACTCGTAACGTTCACAGAAAAGACGAATTGTTGACGGAGGCCGTTCGTTCTACAAGCTATTGTTCGTGTTTTGATGACTAACTTTCCAAATATTTCAGTAAAAAACGACGGGCAGTAGTTATTGCAGAAAGATAGCGAAGAACTATCAAACAAAAGTAACTTCATGAAGGTAACTTGTCAATTCACACATAACGTTTAAATAATGAAATCGTGGACTGCTTTAGAAAATACCTATTTGTATTTTAATATGGGAGACATGCTGTGTAATCCTCATTACGCCCGACAGAATCATACGAAAGTTGGCAAAGTTGCGTGATATACATTTAGAATTCTTAGGCTATTTGGAAGACCGAAGTCGGTTTTGTTTATGATATGGGTTATCAGATACAGAAATAATAAACTTATGTGAGATAATTTGCAGTGTTTTAAGGGGTAGGATAAGTATCCATTGTACAGGTTACCCAGTTAGCTTGATTTTGTAATTTTTATAACTACCTCACTCTGAAAGACTACTTAGTACTTTTCTTTGCAATCACGTTTTTAATGCTGTAAAACCATTTCATGATCTCTAAACATTTTTTCGCATTTAGAAAGACTAGATTTTCAAGCCTAATCCTGAACCATTTCCAAAAATTACTACCAATTTTAGGCCACACCTCCTATTGGAAGGAGAGAAATGAGTGCAAAAGTGATGATGCCTCAGAATGCAGGATGTTCAGAGAAAATCCTTCCTCTACTAATTCAGATTCCGTTTTCTCCCCAAGCTGGCAAAGTAAAATCAAAATTAATTATACCGTTAGAGAGCTGAGACTCTGGGCTAGTTTTTCTCGTTAACTGCCGAACGATAGCTTCATTTATTACAGTTAAATAATTACCCAAAAAAAATCAACTTTTAAATAAAATTTAAAACTTTTACTGCCAACTCTTTTGCCCGTGAAAGTAGCTTCACAGAATTTTATTCCCCACCCAACGGATAGGTAGTGTAATGCACTTTTCAACGGTTTCCCGTTGGTATTAATTTAAGTTCATCTATTGAAATACAGGAGTTATGTTCATTTTGGTGAAATACGGCCTAAAACTCAATAACAATCTTGAAAGCGAAAAAAAGTCGGATTTTTTGTTTAGTAAAAAAACTTAATAAGGCACTTTTTGTTGCAAATAAGTTGTCAAATCGATCCTTGAAGTTTGGTCAACCTCAGCAGTAGAGACGCTTTATAGGTTACTTGATTGGATTGGTTGCTCACTTTCTTTATGAAAAGGTAACCTAATTAGAACGAGATTACTGCTGCTCGAAGGGTATACTGAAGGTTTGTCAAAAAGCTATCAAAAACAAAAATGACAAATCGAAATGTTGGCAATCTATTATGTTCCTAATGGCTCCCGTGAACAAATCAGAAAAAGTTATTGGGTAGAATCGACGCCATAAGTGTGAAACGCAGTAGAATAAGAATACAATTATTTCATCATCATTTTAATTGTTGCATTTTATTAGAAATAAATTCAAAGAACCCAATAATTTAAATGTATGTTTATCTTAGAAACTGTAAATTTATAAATGATCTTAGTCGTAACGAACCGCCGTTTTAATTTTCAACCGGTTTTCTAAAGAGAATTACATAGCAGTCGCTGTTACGACATCTCGATGTGTGTCAGGCGCCGTATGCGGTTTAAAGACCCTTCAACACAAATTACAGATAATGACTCACGGATTTTCACGAACCCCCCTTCAAAGAACTATGATTGCCTTTCTAACGATTCAATCGCTACCAATTATTCCAATTATTAGTTTCGAACGGTCGGTCGATCGATGTTCAGGAACATTCTAAAACGCTGGCTGCCCGACGGATGTTGTGATGAGGGGATTTGGTAAGAGGATTTGCCCTTATGTAGAGAACTGTTCCGATTGCTCCACTTTCAACAAGTTGGATATTGATTGTGCAAAGTGTAAATGATTCAGGCTCTGGCCCCCTTTGGAGGTTTATCTAGACAACATTGTGACAACACTGACGAACAGATGATCGAAGAACAGATTTAAGGCTAGGCATCCCTAACAGTTATCGATGGAACAAAAGAGTTGAGATTACAGTCACACGAATTTTGTCGTTCGGTAACTAACTGCTGTCATCAAGTACCTGTTAGTAGTGATAGATGTTGTAAGACTCACAACAATTCGTTGTCATAAAGTTATCAAGAAAGGGGTTCAAAGTGAACTGCATTCCTTTTTGAAGAGCTTTCGGTTTATTGAAACCCATGATCAGGTCTCGAGGCACTATTCCAAAACACTGGACACATTCATAGAGATGACAGTCACAACAAGGTAATTATTGGTGTTATGGCTGGTAGATTATAGAGAATTGGAAGTTCCGTGATTTGCATAATACAAGAGGGATTTTGAATAAAAGCAAAAGTATTACTGACAACAAACGAAGCCATAAACTTTAATTAACTTGATTTGGCTTTAATTGATTTGACACCTTGAAGTCATCAAATAATATTGAGTATCTTCCTCAAATTCAGCGTTATTAAAGAGGAGTAAGTTTAATGTGTTACATTTATACCTATCACGGTAGCTATTACGTTTATAAACTACCGATTTCTACTTTGCTGTGCCTTCCGGAAAGCCACACACAAAATTGTACACGATCTGGGTGGGAGAATCTCTATGTATACATATTCTATTTATTCTACCAAGATCCTATTCATAAATAGAATACAAATCCATCTGGTAGAATACACAATCCGAACGGAGGATGGTCTATATCTTTCGATCGAGATGCCTTTTTGTGCACTCCAGTTACTCGCAGTTTTGGGAAATTTTGAATAAAGTATGTCCGCAGCAGTATCAAATATGGGCACAAGTGGGTATATGACTTTCAGTTCAGATTATAAATTGTCCCAGATATTCTGAACAGTGACTCGAACCTTGGGACCCTTTACACCTCTTTTCATTGGCTGGATAAATTAATCAAATGGTATAAGTACCAGAAAGGTGGAAAATGAAGTTTTTCGAATAGACATGTTTGGTTTTGTTCGGGCCACTGGTGGCTTATGTACATTGACTTGTTTGTTTAGGTTTACTCCTATTACATTGTTAAAACATCGTCAGTCTAAATAACGCAGGTCACAACGTTCATAGTAGGTATTCCTCTTGACGATTGACTCACTCAACAGTTGAGTGGAGACTCGGTTCTGACCGCTTTCAATATTCCATTGTTGAACTTGCCCGGGTATAGAAACCAATCGAGACAGCAATGACCGAGCAATTTACTTTTTTCCTCGTTTACCCCGAAGGTTGAATATGCAAATCAGTTTCCACAGGTGAAAATAGCTGTATTCCTACACGTGTTACGATACTCGTGAACGAATAGCGTGTAACCTCTAGTTTCCAACGGCATTCACATCTTGTTTTTCCGATGAACCTGCAACGTGTACTTGGTTACTGTTGGTCGTCAGCTGTTGTAAACACTTTACAATATTCATACACATTCGGCCCCTGAAAAGCGATTGTTTTCCTTCAGGAATCGATTCTTATGAATGGAGTTCATTCGCCTCGATAGAACACCTGTATTTCACAAATTACTGCTTATGGCTTCTATCGGTGTACCCCTGGGATGAAATACAAAAACCTGAATTGGTAGAGAGACATTTTTTCTGTTGATGGCTCTTTTTTAGAAAGTGATTCCCTGTTATCTAACGCTATTAGTTCGTGAAAAACGTGAAAATATTTTTGAATTGGAAGAAATTTGATTGAGTTCCATTTATAACTTTAAGATAGCAGATTATTTTTGTTGACTAAATGTACTTAAATATGTCTGATTCATGCTGCATTATACTTTTGTCAAGTAATCAAATGTTTGGTAAAACGGTGTTTCTCCAACTACCTAACCGCTTTAGCGGGTGGTATACTCCTATGTTCGGAGTCGCTCATTTCATATGCTACTCAGCTACTTGTGGTCCGCTTGGCTATTCGAATCTCTGTAATTGGTCTTCTCGTACAGTGGAAATAGAGCTTCTGAAGGTGAAAGGTGAGGCGAGTGGGATGCACGAGTGAACCAGAGCGTTTCGTCTATCACGGGCCCTGGCGTTACCAACAATCTGCTTTTGTTCTGGCGGCCACTGTCTCCACATCTCGCGACAATTTCTGCTCGTCCGGCGAATCCGCAATCTCCCCAAGAAATTGGAGAAACTCTGCTCTTCGGCGCTGCGCAATTTGGATGTTTCTTAAGAATCGTCACGGCAAACGCTCTGCGGTTTCGTATAAACCCCTTCGGTAGGAAAGTAGTAGAATAATATTGCAACCAACCTCAAAACCAAGAACCCCTGCAATACCTCCTAAATATAGATGTCGAAGAAGGTGATGTGAAAGGTTATGGGGGAATTGATTGTGGGAAAACTTTTTACCGGTCTCTGTCAGATAATTTTCGAAGTAATTCCATCTAATGAAAGTAAGTAATGTAAAGTAACGAAAGCGTAGCTTATCGGTGTAAAAATAACTTATCCATCTCTGAAAGTGTATGTTTTTCTAATTGGTTTGACAGATTTTAAAATAACGGTAGAATTCCCTCACATACAACCAATTTTAATGCTTACGCATACAAACATGTAAGCAAGTATAATGTATTTTCATCGTCAGGACAATGAACTTTTCCTTATGTGGGATGGAGTTATTGGAGGGATCCAATATGATTTCTCGTTGATGTAGAGGATATTTCAAAACTGGAAGAGCCTGCTTATTAATATCAGCGAATTGAGTATGCGTTGTATATGGATTAATAAATACAGGTACGGTAGGTTTAAATGTATGTACAATCATATCGTCCTTCAGAATGTTATACCGAGATTCATTAGAAAATTTGTATTACATCATGAAGAGTTCGGTACACTTTTGTCGGTATTGTTGATAATTGCTATTATCAGTACTCTTATACATTGAAAATCAAGAACTTCGTTGAAGAGCGTATCCCAACATATCGTGAACTCCAGGAGGGGGACCCTCGATTTCAGCATCAGTGATGTTCAGCGAAGTTGCGAGCTGGTCGTATATTTCATGAAATTGGTCAAAATCACAATTTTCCTCCACTTGTCCATGGAAGTTAAAGTTTGCAACAATATCCCCGAATGATTCGCCACAAGAGGTGGCTCCTCTTCACCGTTTTCAAATCGAATCTTCCATGACGAATCCATTCCCAATTGTTAATTTTTCTATGCGGTTAGCAGCCTTCTGAAATGGGCGTTCAAACATACCATCGCCCATTGATTCATCGACTGTAGACGTGGAACGTGGCCATAGATGGAATGTTAGTTGTTATTTAAATTTCGAACCCCTCTGAGATACATCAACGGCAGAATGCTGTGATATTCTTATTAGTTGGCTGATAAAAGCATGACTCTTGAGAGGCCTGTTTATGGCCTCCCTTTTTGTCCATAATTAGCTGATCGTAGTGTAATCAATCTTTGGAAAGAGAAACGTTCAACTCCCCAGCCTCACAATGTTTGTTCTGGCCCAGTCGTTTACAGTTTTTTCTCGGCATGATGAGCTACGGGGAAACCAGATTCCACTCACTAGGAGTCGTAATGTTGCATTCTACCAAACAAAGATAAGACCAACGGACCGGTGTAAACGAAGAGCTTAACATTTCCTTGCGGGTAATCCTTTGGTCAATATATATACAATTCCTCTCCAAGGCTTTTGCAGTTGTCATGATTCCTCGCTTCTGATAAACTGCCTGTTAGAACGATAATACCAAAAGTTCGGGACCCAAACTAATCGGTTGCAAAGGATGGCGCCGCTTATGAAATCGAATGATGTTTTGGAGGTTCTGACCTACCCTATGTTGGGCGCCGGAACTCGATCATTATTTTGCGACTCCCCCGTCAAAATCGGTGTAGGAGTTTATCCGTCTACTGGAAACATAGATACATACACAAATTTACGATCGACTGTATGTAGGATTACAATGATGTCAATAGTTTTTTTACTACACTTATCACGTGATCTTGCTGGGTTGTATGCTCTAAAATTAAGCACCATCATGAAGTAGGGACTGATTTTCTTCACCCCTAAAGCTTGTCTATTTACTGAACCATCGATTCAGTACAAAGATTCCTTAGGAATTTTACTTGACGATACATGAGACCCTTCAGCTGAGAAGCTTCTAAAGCCAAGTTCCACACTATTTTTTACTCCAAAGCTGTTATGTAGTTTGTGGGTTTGTTAGGGTTTTAACCAGAAGATACATTGACACAGCATAAAAACACCATCGATGATTTTCATTGATTGGTTACCACAAGGAATCGTTTTAGCTAAGAAAATGTAAGAGCTTGGTAATGACTACACACGATTCAAATTGGCGATTGGGTTGATGAGGGATATGTGTGAAGAGAGCATCCATGTGTGGAATACTGGCTGGAACAGCAATATCGGCGTACACGTAATTACATTGAGGCGTAATTGAGGGGGAGGCGATGGTTGGGCAACACTAATGTATCAAAGCCAAAGCCACGGATCAACACAACTGTCATCGCATTGGTAACCAAGCGCTTAATTCATTTGTAATAATCACAAAGGGTCTGTTTAATATACACTTGATAGTTAAGTAGATCGCCTTTCCATAACGGTGAGTGTATTATTCCAATTTCTCCCGTATTCCGTTATTCGTACTAGTGACTTAACTAATTTAGACTTGCATTGGTCAAACTCCGAGAAACCACCAGTTCAATGAAAAGAATGATTTAAATACCGTTCCATGAAATTGAAATATTATTTCTTATTTTCCCTAGAATGTCATTCAGCTCGTACTGATGAACGTATGAGCCAATATGACCGTCGAAGCCGATGGAATTGATTACTTCCAGTTTCATCATGTTCGCCAAGAGACGAACATATCATGTTCACAAGAAAGAAAAGGTAAATTTATGTAGATGTATGTACGTTCACCCGTTAACATAGTAAGAAAATTACATTAAAGCTATATTCATTTATACATGACACGTTAATCTTGAACGCAGCTGAAGTTTTAACAGAATAAATTGTTCTATATTATGCTGTAAAAAAGGAATCACCATATTCGTAGAAGAAACGCATTTTAATTGCAAGTTATTTGTGGCATAAAACAACTGTCGCCCTCCTCATCTCTTCATCCCTCCTATTTCTCTCCAGACAAGAGAGTATCGTAAAAATAAATAACCATACCAAAAGGCTCGATTCCACGTAATTCTGATCGTAAAATATCCACCAAATCGTTTTGTTGGGGTTTGTAATACGTATGTATCTTTTCACTTTCAACAGGACCATAATTTTCAAACAAATTAAAACAATTTATTTTCATTTAACTTAACTTTCATTTACAAAGTTCGTAATGAGTCTGTCCTAAGCAAACTGATTAATAATTCATATCAACTCTCAACTATACACAATGTACAACCATTTTTGAAGTCAGCAAAATGCAACTTTGGTGTTCATACGATGTGTAGGTACATACAAAAACAAACCTGTTTTTGGTTTGTCTTCACGCCTTTGGCTTGTCGGTTTTCACGGTCGGCAACTATGAACTGATTAATAGGAGAATTATCCTCACGTTTTTCAAGCGGAGCGAATGACTTTTGCAAGGTCTAGTTCTTCGATTGACGACCATCACACATTGATTTGAATCTTTCATATCAATAATTAGATTCGCTCTTTCAAAACAGGAGGGGAAAACATAAAAATAAAACACTGTGATTCACAACGGAATTATTTCCATTTCTACGAAAACGTGTCGAGTCGAACCGATGAAATCTATTTGGCTTAACACATGTAAACACGATATAAATAAATGAAATCTGACTTTCTATAATCATGGGACTCATGATATATCATTTATAAGTACTGGAGTTTTGAATGTAGCAGTCGCGTTCATACATGATATAGTTTATGGTTATCATCTTTAAGTTTTTAAATGTTCAACATAAGCTAGGTACTGTTGGAGATGTATAAATGGACTATTAATTTGCTAGTTAGGTGATTCGGACTCCACAATCTTGTGGACAGGGGTTGGTTCTGTCACCTTAACAGGTGAGTTGGAATGGCCCCAAATAAATATAGCGCGTGAATAAATAAATGAAGATGTAGGGACCGGAAAACGTACTCTATAAAATATAAACCTGGAGTTGTCAAGAAGGGGGTGAATGGCAGGGACACGAGTGTAGAAGCAAGAGTGACCTCGTGAAGGAATAGTAGCAGTAGTAAAAATAGAAATATTTAGAGAGTAAGTGGAAGAACGGGAATGACAAGCTAACAAAACAAAGATCCCTTAATGCTTCCAACTCATCTAACCAAGGATCTATCTATTCATCCGTTCCGAATAGGTACTATTAAAGATTAAACAGAGACAGTATTTACGCCATTAAATAATTGCATCTTTACATTTATAATCGCAATCTGATTTCAACCAATGCAGCGGAAACAGTGTTTTCTATTTGTGCGATGATTTTTTTTTGTTTTAAATCATCGAGTTGAGCACATATTATAGTTTTGAACTATCTTAACAATTCCATACTAACTGTTTCCATTCCTTGGCACACCCACAAATTTAATTCAAATTTGAAGACGGGTCTCCGTTGTTCAATGCAGTTTTGTCAAAAACAGCAGTATGATTTCCGAGCTTAACCACAGTTCTGCTACAGTTTTAAGAGAGATAATGTAAAATGGATAATTTATTTAAACGAAGCAAAAAAAATCTTGCGGTACATTAGTTAATCTTTATTATGTGGACTAAAAATATTTGAAGACCTGTTGATCCCCATGGGACTATCGACACCACTCACTATTGAGCAATACTTTTGGTTTATAATTCAATAATAAACCATTGTAATCGCTCTTAAAAAAAATGTCTAACCCCCCTGAAAATTTCATGGTTTACGTTTCAAAGGGTATAGAATCCAAATCTGCAATACAAATTTTTCCTTCCGTCCGCCGTACTCCCAAACGGCTGGAGCAAAAAATCGGAAATTTTCAGGAAAAATCAATGTTGGTCCGACAACGCCCCAATTTTTCAGCCAGCTCTCTCACTTAATTTAAAGTGCCCATTGCGGGTTGTCAAAGTTTTGTAAAATCCCTAAAAACCTCAAAAAAAGTCAATGCGGCCTAAATTTGGACTTATTTTGAAGAAATCTCAATGAGGAATCAAATGGGCCCCTCCCCAGGTCCGTAGCTCAAACCATTCCGGATGTATGGCCCGATTTATGCTGACAACATTGCATCCACGTTCACTACATCACTAGGTTACTGCTATCAAAACCAAAACAACAGCGTTTTTTTTTTTTTTTTTTTTTTATTGCAGTAACCTAGTGATGTAGTGAATGTGAATACTGGAGTGAACTCCTAAAATGGTTTATAGCCGATACGCGGGTTGAAGCATTCTGATAACCATAAAAAAACGCTGCAAATTCTTTCACTGGGGTTTATTATTCAATTTCATTCATTTGGCTTGCATTCATGATTTGAATTTCTACTAAGCTTTGGAGTGTGCGTGTTTCACAGGTGATAGAGCGATTATTGAATTTCAAGAGATATGGATAGAGCACTTACTCGTAAATCGGTTCTCAACCAAAACACCTATTTGGATTGATCAGTTGATCATATTTGTGTTCCTCCTGAAATTCAATAATCGCTATATCACCTTGAAACACGTACACTCCAAAGCTTAGTAAAAATTCAAATCATGAATGCGAGCCAAATGAATGAAATTGAACAATAAACCCCAGTGAAAGAATTCGCAGCGTTTTCAGGAACGTAGTGGGAAGCCTTGCAACTGTTTTCAGCGTTTCAAATGGCCATACCGATATTGAAAAAAAAAAAAAACACTGGGGGATAGTATCTTGCTCTTCAATGATGACATACATCATTGTTACAAGAAAAAAAAAAAAAGCTCGCTTGAAGACAAGGTAGTACCACGAACTACCTACGGATGAGAAAGATACTAGTATTAAATCATAAGACTAGCGATAACAACTTGTTGGACGGAATGAAGTGTCACGGGCTGCGAAAATGTTTTACATCGCTCTCAGATTTCCTCAGAGAAATGAAATATTCCGCTCTTGTTTGCCTATTGTTCAGCCCCAACACTGTTCTACAATGCGATATTTAGTTTTTCTCCACAAAACAATGAAGTAATTCCGATTTTCATGAGACGGTCTGAACTAAGTTGTCAATTAACGAAGAAGTACCATCCAAAGTAAAATAGCACTAATTTCTTTCCACGAAACTGAGGTAGCGCATGAATACTGGCTTGAATGTTGGCTATTCATCAGTTAATTTAAATGTGCGAATTAATTAGTACTCGTGCTACATTAAAATCTCGTTTCTCGTTAACTTCACCAGCACTGGAACGAATTCATCTATTATTGATGAAAAAAGGTTGAACAGAATGAAGGGTGTTTCCGTGTGTTTGTTATTATTTAATTATACTTCTCTTAGATTTTGAGAGCTGAATGATGATTTAAAATTCAATGAAGGAGGCGTTACGTTTCGTTCGTGGATGAACGAGTCAAGGACATTTGCTCATTATGTCTGCAGAAATTGCATACTCAATCGCCAAACTTATCTGTTTTCGAAGAGAAGTCCTGTTCCGGCTTAATTTACATTAAACAACAAATTTCGACACATACTCGACTACGGGTCAACATTTCTGGCGTAAATTGAAGAAGTTGTATATCTGACAGGTTTTTCTGCGGGTTATTATTCCAAAATCGATTAGTTGTACTATGCTGTCCAAATGCAAATGTATCAGGCACTGCATTGAGAGAAACCAAATGGTAAATTGTGGCAGAGGGTACGTTCTCATTCTTTAGTATGTACGATGGTAATCACACCTGGTTTCTGGGCATCCTCTCCACAGGTGACATTTGGTCCTGACACTCCCAATTATATCATTCAGTCTCTCATCTGGCGCCTACGCCATTAGCTCACGACTTGGACAAACATGGAGTACCTACAGCAATAATATGGTATAGTAAAACTATAAAAATTTTAGAACGTGGTGGATTTTTGTGTTTGTTCACGCTCAGACCGATGTATTGATTTCTTATCAAAGCAACACAAAGCGGACCATCTAAATTCTAATGCGCAAATTCCTTGACATTTTCTTAAAATTCGTATGAAAACTGTAAGAATTAGGTTTGTTACAAGGGTCTGTGGACACACACACACCGACAAACACGAAACGAAAGTTGTTCAAAATGATGTAAAACGCAAAATGCGAGTGGATATTTGATACATGATTCTGTGGCGCATAGGTGAATCGGATAATATTGAGAAACTCGTTTGCTTGTGCTTTTGGCCTGAAATGAGTTATAATAGCTTTAAATATAAATAGTTTTCACTATCTTGGAACCTTCATGTAAGGAGAAACTTAAAAAACCCCATCTTGAGAGAGCTTTCTCCAAGAGCTTCAAGGTTTTGTCCATAAAAGTTATTTTTCAATTCCTTTTTCTGTCAATAAAAATCATAGTGGTCTATAAAATAAATATACATCTAAAATAGCAAGAAAGGTGTATGTCTTTATAATAACAATTACAGTTTTGATACCTTGTTAATTTCGTTTATGTGATCAAGTCATTAAATTATTCATCTATTAATATACGATTTCAAATTTTCAAGAAAGAGTGAAATTGAAACGGAAAATCATACCAAATCAGAATTTTTTCTGCGATCCCATTACTTTCACTGCATTAGAATGGTCAATAGTGTTCTTACTACCAAGTAAAATAATTATGCTCGTCATGACGTACAGGTTGCAAAAAGTAAACGAACGTTACAATGAAATGAGCGTGCATCAAATAAAAAACTATATAATAATTACAAATTACGGTAAATATACGTTTAAAATTCCCACTTGAAATGAAGTTTCAAGTCCGCAATACTATTAAACAAACAAACGAAACCTCATCCAATAAGAGACTTTGGAAAAACTTTTCCAATGACTTGATTCTGGGGAAAGAAATTATAAAATTCTAGCACCACCGGTTAGTGGAATTCTTAGCGGCATAAATCCTTCGGCAAGGAATCATCATTTTAAAGCATTTACGGGAATATAGCGTTCTTGTTCCAATGAACATCAGCCAGTGACGCACGAATGTAAATAGCCTGAAATGTGAAAATTTTAGCGAAACGAAGACCGTTCTACAATCCGACTGCTCAAAAGTATGTATTTTTCTCCTCTGATAACTGAAATTTTATGATGATGCAGTTGTATGGCCCATTACCCAAGACCGCCAAAGCATGGAAAGTCAACACAATAATAACTCGTGATATGATTTGATATTATTAACTCTACAAAAACCATCATGTATGTGTCGAGTAACTTCTCTTCGTATTAAACAAAATATGTCTTACCTCATTTCGAAATAAAATCTTACAACTTTACGATGAAACTCTATCTAATCTATATGAAAATCAATATTTTAATTGTTTGTAGTTGCATTCCCAAAGCTGTTAGGGAGATGTACATTTTCCAGTTGAAAATTTTGTTGATACATGCCAGTCTCTAATGGAGCTAACTCTGAAAATAGTTAATAGCAAGAAGTGAGACGTTCTTACCTGAAGTAATAACTCCGGAGTTCAAGGCGAGCTTCCGTGCACTGGCCTGACTTGAAATTACGGCGTGCTCCGTTGATGTCTTCGTGATCATAAATCGCCATTTACAGGCTACGAGAAAAGAATTTTGAAGGTTGAACAGGTATTTTAATAAAAACGTCCGAGATAAAATTATACTCTCCCACGCGGGCAAAAGCTAGGAGCTTGTTGCTATTGTTGAGTTAGCATCCATGTTCTTCTCGGTGTAAAAAAGCTTGACATTATTATACAAAGGTTTATTATTAATATAAAGGCTGCTATTCATTATAGATCGCTATTCTTTGTTTATTGAACCGTGTCAGTTCTGCTTCTAGTGTGGAACTACACAAAAATACATAAGCTGTATTTATTTACTATATGGCTAAAAACTATATGGGACCGTTTGATGTAATGAATTCTTTGGCAACTGAGTGAATTTGCTTCTTGACGGTTCCATATGGGTTTCATTACATTTTCAAATCAATACGATTAAACACATGTGGTGTGATTTCTTGAAGTAAATCTCTATCCTAATAATTATCCCAAAAATGGTAATTTGACGGAAGGAACAAATGATGAAAACTTGTTGGAACCTTAACATGAATTATTATTATACCCATACATCAATACCTTCATTGTCTGATCAGTTCTCGGCTCATACTGACTAATTCTTCACGAACAGAGCAAATCAAACGTTTTAGGAATGTACCCCTTAGGTTCCATCTCTCTATCATTAGATTTCTGTCTTCTGTCACTACAAGATAAATCGAAATGTAGTGTGAATAAAGTAGGGCAAAAATTGTAATATCCAATTCACAATGCTGAAGTTGTGATGTAGAAGGTTTGTTGTGAAGATGAACGTCAATCGTTAATCAGCCCAGACAGCTGTGGTACTAATCGCTTTCCTATTCATCTTCCACACGAAGCCCTAAAGTAAAGCAGCTAAACCTCGCTCTTATTAAATACGAGAGAAGGGTGGTACTTGAATTTTTCTACTTTCATATAGGTGGGGAGGCAAGTTTTGGGTTGGTAAGAATGGACATAGTACTAATGTCTGTATGTTGCAGTCATATTGTGCTGTCATGTTGGTTACTTTACGTCTGTGAAAAATTATGTCGATTCCTTTCCAAATCGATCTTTCTGCCAGAGTGGGAGTCTAAAACGACTTCATGTTAATTAATTCATTGGTGTTAAGCGTGGGGACACCATGAAAATTATGTACGTTATGAAGAGCAGGCGAAAAGCGTTGCATCGGATTTCTCATTGTAAGACAATGACAGTTCATTCTTCGATTCCTGAAACATACAATAAAGCCAAAGCGTATCAAAGAATCTGAGATTTCATTTTGTATACTGAACTCATTGTTCTTGCCATATCTTAATAACTCCTCCTCCATCGTAACCAAATAGTATTCAGCTGTAAGTTCGACAATTGTGTACATGCGACACCACACGAGCTGCCATTCTTAACTATCGAACAGTAGGATCCGAACCCCTTGAATAATGCAGAGCCGAATATTACCAATTTGCAAATCCCACGCCGCGGATTTGCACGTTATTTGCATCCCTTTTCGCGCAGCTTGCATTTCGTTTGCTGACGGTAAATGCCTGTAATGGATTCATGAATGTAAAATGAACCTCTGGACTGCAGGTTGCAATTCGTTTCAAAATATTACACACGATTTGAAATATGTGATAACATGCAGTATGATTCTGTAGTTGCTTAGAAAGTGCAGGATGTATTCAGGGTTTCTCAGATGAGTTGGACCTGGTTATTAATACATTTCGAAAATACTGCACTTTCACGTTACAAAGTATTTTATTTAGGTTTATTATTTCTGTATGGATATCCTATCCCCAGCATACGTAAGAAGAGTTGATATATCTAAGGATAATAGTAGATCAGAATCTGGATATTATGATGTTGACTAGGCCCGGACACCTCCCTACAAAATAAATGAGATAAAGTTAAACACATACCACACAACGCCTATTGCCTTTTGTTTATTGCTTATTGCTCATCTTTGCCTACTGTTTTCACAAAAGTTCATATTCACACACGCGTTGATGTAATCTTTTCCTGTCCAAGTGTAAACCTTTGTTTGAGGGATAGGGAGAGAAATGAAAAAAAAAAAAAAAAAGTATGGAGAGATGTTAAGTGTTACATCTACAAACGTCTCTTCTATTTCGCGAATCAATTAATATATATCAGGCAAGTTCTCTTCAGTACATTCTTTTACGAGAATTTAATGCCACAGCTTTCCTAGGACTTTGAATTTGAGTTTGTGTGCCAACATCTTTCAACTAATGCGCTATCAACTTCAAAGAATTGAACCACACACTGGGGAAGCTTATGTGACATTTGCCAATCATAATAAACAGGACGGTTATTGGTCTTCACCTTACAATAACAGCAGGTACTTGTAATAATGTCCACAATATTACTTCTGGCAAGATTTTAATTCTTTTACACTTCTAACCAGTATCACAGTTATTAAGTCAAACAACTTCATTGAAATGCAATACCTGTCATTAAACCTTTAAACACGAGTTGGAATCAATTGAATTGAATGAAATTCGGGAGTGTGACGCAAACCTTCGGACACGACACCTGACCCTCAGTGCCCTGACCCAATGTCACGGATCGAGGTCACGGTCGCCGAGCCCTCTCCCGCTTCGTTTCTGCGGGTTTCCTCACATTCGTTAACCACTGGAGCATCTTTGACAACGGTCGACATAACCAATCGAAAACATTTGACATAAATAACAGACATGTGTATATTTCCTACACCCAGATCGCAAATGGGGCTAGATGGATATTTTAGAAGGGTAGAATAGGCATCGCTTCCTGAAAAACGTTTCAAATTATTTCACAAGGGTTTATTATTTTTGAACAATTGAAAAAATTGGGATTTAAAAACTTCAATTTCACACCCATGTTCTTCGTCATTTTCACACTCAAAGTCAGATGAGCTCCGACTGATCTGGGACACATTAATCAATTCTGCGTCAAAAATTGCTTATAAATGACACTTACTTGCCTAGGTCCATGAAAACCTCCGAAAAACACCTTTGTTTTTGCCCGCAGCATCTGTGCGTAGAAGTGATTAGGAAAAACTAGATTTGACAAACTAAATCGATGGAGTCTGTGAGGTGCGGAATGGTTTTTTCCAACAATGCGGACATAATGCTCCATCAGATGGATGATCCAGACGCTTGTGTCTGATTCATCTCCCAGGCGACGGATTCTAAAATTGGGAAGGGCCAACTAACCATATCCATCACAAATCCATTTGTGAAAGAACGGATTTTTTCAAAATTTCTTAAGGCTTCTTAAGCGCTTATGGCGAACGGACATGCAAAATTCAACTTTCGCACCTTGAAACAAATTTTGGTTTTATGATTCCACAATCAAAGGGTTACTATTGAAAATAATGAATCAGTAACACTATCAAATAGTCAGGTCATTATTTGGTTTCTGAATAAAAATGCGTGAGTTTGTTTAAGTTCTAGAAAATTTTAATTAGCCTCTTCCCTGCATTGGTCGATAAACACAGATTATATGGTGGTGAATAGTAGCACATCTCGAGAATATTGCACCTCCAACATTGGAAACTCTCAGTCAAATCGAGAAAGAAAGCAAACTAAAACTGATTCTAAATAGGCTAACTTTTTCCTGTACTTGAAATCTGTATTTCGCAATATACCTAATATTGAATGCTATATGTTACCTGTTAGAAACCGTTGTTCAATAGTTGCCAAGATTAGGAGTATAGCTTCATCAAAGTGAAAGATCGCGATTGTGAAAATGTGGGATGTTGGCAATTTCCGTGAAGGATAAGTACGCACACTCAGGATCAAGCAAACTGTGTATGAAACAAAATTAAATTTAAAAAATGTTTCTTAAATGAGATTGCCCATTAGGGTGAAAGATAAGAATCGCACTGGGAAAGGAAAGGTTGTAACCCTCCCTTGTTGTGACATTTTTTTAGTACACGATTTCTGGAGCATACCTAGTATGAATGGGAGTCTGTATCAATGTCACTGAGTTCCAGTGACAATGATGAACTGATGATTTATAAATATATGAAGAGCCTGTCATTAACACTCTTCAGGGATCGAATGCATTTGAGAAGAGCTGTCTTCATTCTTAGTCTCGTGATTCCTATAAGTTTATAGGAGAAAGTTCAGGAAGGTAGGAAGTGGCCACCGTGGAATTAAAAACCCCGTTCCTACAGTATAGAATGTCGCCTCACATACAGGAACTCTGGTCTGCTTCGGATACCGGACTCTGGTCGGCTAATAAATTGAAGTGAGTAAGGCAAGTATTGGGAGAGTAGATTCCAACCCGATGGAGGGGGCCTTTTATTCCCTTGAGTTCGATGCACGAGTATCTACCTTTGCCATCATGTGGCATTGAAGATATGGATGACGGACGCGGTTTAGTGGTGAAATGACTACTAAAGTGGTGAACAACTCTTACTAGTATATGGAACGTATGCACTCTTCATGTGACAAAAACATTAAGACAAATAGAACTGAAAGTCTGCTCTTGTTGGAGGAGAAAGAGCCCGTGAAATGCTAATGAGTATTTGTTTCCTCGGACATCAGGCAGACTTTTGAAGCAGAGTTGGTCCCCCCCCCCCCCCCCCCCGAAATTTTAGGGAGCAGAAGGTGTTTGGGGTCTATTGCAGAGAGGACAGAAAAGGTGATTTTCATAGGGAAATACTAATTTCAACCTTCTGCCAACGGGTTAAACTAGGTAAATTTCCCATTTTCAATACAAATGTCCTACAATAAACAGGACTTACGGAACCAATTTGCACAATTTTCAATGTTTCAATGTCAAATGGGAATAGTTTTTCTCGATACTATGAGTATTATCCATCGTAAAATTTACCTAACAATAATAAATTACTTCGAGAAGACGGAAGCAGTTAACTGAACTGAAATCATCTAAATAGTAAAAGTTGAGCAGCAATTAAAATGCTGATAACAAAAATTATAAGAGGTCCTGTTCACCGCTAGCAAATGAACAAAGAAATTTGGAAAGATTTTGAACATAAATGTATAAAAATATATGTATATAATTTTATTTTACTTTATTTTTTTGTTAATTGGATAGGGTGCACTTGGCCCACGTTCCTGCTCTGAAGCAGAAGTGATCCAAACGATTGACAAAAAAATTATTATCTTTCTGATATCCCATTACCACTACTAATCAGAACACATCGGTAATTGTAGTCTTGAGGAGGGTCCAAGTTCGTGTCCAATGGACAAATTCGTACTTCGTCGGTTGTCACGTGCGTAGCCGAGGTGCCAGCTGCACGTAGCACGTATGAAATAGAGGGGAAGTTAGCTTCCAAGTTCAACCATCTCCCTAGTTGACTATCTTACAAATATTTACGTTACCGAGTGCTCTGGATACCCGCTCTCCGCGTCCGTTTACTTTGCTACGTGACGCCGCAGCGTCACGTAACCTCAATTCAAACCGTAGACACGAATTTTCATAAATGTAAAATCAACATCCCACAAAAAGCCACAGTGCAAGTAATTATCGCCTCGGTCGCTGAAGAGCGCTAAATTAGGGAAACGTTATAGATGGACGCATAACCAATTCTGGAAAGCCTGGAAAAAGAAGTCTGTATCGTTTATTATGCTCCGTGTAGAACACACATTCTCGTAAAATTAAAACGAATATTATTATTACATCTGCATCATCAATAAACACAGACCAATTATAATTCTTCGATGATGTGTATTTACATTGTGTCTTTAATTTAGCCAATATAGTTCACAATACAACGCTTTTCAGCTCGATAGCTCGAATCGCGGTGCGAGATTTTTCAATAACTTTCGTTTGTCACCACTGCGTTTCCTGGAAAATAAGCCTCGTTAGTTACCATCTCACGTTTTTCATCTGAATGCCCTGGAGTCAAGGAAAGCAGAGATGAAATTGTACTGTGAAATGAATATAATATAAATTAGTATTATCGACTCCACCAAATTAAGGCGAGCACCCCTCACGAAGAGCCTAAAACGAGTTCCCCTTAGTTTTAGTTTTGTGATTTAGTATGGGAGATTTTGGACAGAGGTGCTTCTTCTAAATATCTATTTTTTTAGTGAGATCTTGGTCAGAGATTTTTGCTCCAATAAAGTTTCAATGTGATGGGTACCTTAAAATAGAGATTGGCTGAAGAAGGAATCTAGAAAATCCGATGCTTGCATGCTATTGATTCTCTTAAGCCTCACCCACTGACTCACTGACCTACTGTCTCACATTATGACGTTTCACGAGATATTTTATTTGTTTCTTGACGAAACTAAAGATTTCTTTATTGATTTCGATGGTCGTTCAATTAGTATTTGAGTTGCCCGGTGGAAGAACACTTGAACTCCAGTACATGGAATACTAATTTTGATCAAACTCGGCAGAATTGATTGGCTTTACAAGACAACATTCAAACTGGCTTCATTTAGACGCTGAAATTTTGAGGGAAACAAATTGAACTTTTTATAGAGGATTCGTGGAACAATTTACAAACTTTAGGAGATTATGATTTACTTTAATGCGTCTTATTTATTACGGGTAAATTTTAGTGAGTTTTGATTTTTTTAGAATAATTAATTTTTCATTTTGACCCTTAAAAAACCAACATCAACTAGTTGCATACTCTCATAGTAGGTACTGAGAACCAATAATGATTTTTACTTTCAAGAAAGGAAATAACCGATTGATTATCTATTGGCCGTAATTGTTGATGTATTTAGATTTGAATTTGAACAGGTGTCTACACAGAAACTTTACGAATCCGGTTGCTTATCTCATCGTATTTCATCAATTGGTAGCATAAGTTAGAAATGCGTGAATCCGCCAACAAGCTACTGCGTAAATTTTTGAAGAAAATTCAGAGCAGATTCAGTAAATGTTTTTTAGTTCATTTTGACTTATAAAACTATTATTTGAAACGTATAGGCGTTTTTTCTGAAAGGAATATAATACAATACGTCAATTTACGGGGGGTTCGGAAATAGTCGATGTTTCCAGTTTGGCTACACTGCCCGGCGACACGCCAGCTTGGGAGAAACTCAGTTGAGTATGAATGCAATAGACGTAATCACGTAACGTAACCTTTTACTGAAAACTTACCTACTTTAGAAAGCCTTTTAGAAAGTTCTCACTATCTTACAAACTCAAAAAAGGACAAGGCTTATTCCTTCAATCTGAAGATATTCAGGTAGAAACTCTCACCCTTTCTGTGTCAACACATGAACAGAGGAGAAGGCGTTTGGGTGCATCCGTGTGAACGATTTGGCGTTTGGGTACAGAAACAGGAGGCGGTTAGGTACTGGACACGGCATGGGCCGTTTGGGTACATTATTATTCTCCTGTTAATATTATAGGAAGACGATAATATAAAAATGTACTGTTCACCTTCACCACAAGTATATTTATATTAAAATATCTAAAAACCATTAACGGTATATTGAAGAATCAGAATAGTAGACTGTATTATACAACTCTCTAATATTAAAAAGCAGAATAGGTAGACGGTTACGTTACCTACTCATCTATATTTTGTTTCACAGACATTGCCGAAAGATATTTAAGGACGTCCTTTTCCTTTCAAACTGGGCACAGCAGTCATTTAGAAACACCAACAAGTTTTTTGTAGTTTTTTTTTTTTTTTTTTTTTTTTTTTTTTTGTGGGTTGCTCATGCCCTGGAAAATGCTGGTTATTTTCATTTTAGCTTCCACGTGGATTTCATTGAGAGCTATCATAACAACATGAATGTTTGGGTGGGGAGAATAGAATTGCCGGTTGTAGTCAGCGTGGTAGGATTCTGCGCCGTTTGTTGTCCACATGTGGTTGTGAGGTGGTGAGGCTGCCCACATTATTGGAGGAAATAGACAGCCATCCTCTACATACGTCGTGTGTATGTAATACGCAAAACTGTAATACGCAACGACCGGGACCTAAGTACCTAAACGCTCTGTACTCAATGTGCCCAGAAGGCCACTAGCTCGTATAGACTTCCGACCGGTATGTACCCAAACGCCAGTCCCCCCATGAAACAGAACGTTTTCGTTTTTTGGTTGAAGGAAATTTCTGCCTACCTACTATGCACCGTAGTTAATTCAGTTATAATTAGAGCCAAACATGGAATATCAAAAGAAATGTAGAACTGAACACAGGACGCTTGTTATGAATATAGTAGGGACCGATAGTCTTGTACATTCCCCCACTTCATTCATTCTTAAAAAGAAATAGTAATAATAGAATATGAAATAAGTAAAACTTCCCTATAATGTGATTCCTGATTCCTTTTCATGTTTTGGGGGTCACTTTCAGATTCAGGAATGTGATTATTCGCAGTGTGTAAATATCTGCGAACCTGAATGCTCTCCAATTCGATTTTGTAAAACATTAGTGAGAAAATATCACCCCATATTAGGTTTTGCCAGCGAAAACCTCGAAAAAACATGTTTTTGGCCAGTTTTTGATTATGAACGGTAGTAGATCGGGCCGGACTTTGGGACCAACTAGATAGAGGAATCTGTTAGATAGAGGAAAGGCCTGTACGGCGGACACTTCGCACTTCGAAACGTAAAATGAAAAATTTGAAGGGGTAGGGGGCAGGGTTATAAAATTGTGCTATAATATCAGAAAGGGCTCATATTTCGAAATAATACACCAAAAGTGAAGATAAAATTGAAAAGTAAGTGTAGTTTTGTAGCATTAGAAATCTCGTGACAATATTGTAAGTAATTTTCGGGTCCACGGTTTTCCCTATAACCATTATAATGTTGGTTGGACCCATAGTACTAGCGACAACTTTTAACATCTACGAGAAAACGAAATCATGTAAAAATGGTGTTAATCTAGAAAATCGAATTTCTTTGTCCTTTGTAATGATTTCTAGTAGTATTGAAGAATGGACCTACAGTGCGACATAGCAATGAACAAATCCGTTCAACGTTGGTGTATTGTATGCAATTCGATCATATAATTCTAGAATGATGCCTGATAATTGGGCGATGTTAACCACTTAATATCTAAGTTATATTATATTCAAGAATATGCATTCATTTTTTGAGAAATACGAAGAATTGGTTAGCTCTACGCTGTGTGAGGTAGTTTACAGTTATCGATTACTAGCCGATCCATCAAGCAAATTGAGGGATTGAGTCGAATTGTTGCATGGCCACTCAACTAATTCTCTTGTAATAACTCAGCGGCGGCGGTGAGCCACTCAATAACTGTTATTTCAGAACCGCCATCGGCTCATTCGTGGCTCGTTGACTTCGGTAAGTGAGCCGTGAAATATGACCCATTACACCGAAGAGCAGCCCCCATAGCAGTGACACCGATTCTCTCCAATGGATAGAAAGGGTTAAGCTCCGGGATGAGGGCAGGGACTCCAATCCCCGTATTGTGGGCTTGTCAGGGCCTTGTAATAATTCAGGAGATGCCTAGTATATGAAGATGACGCCCTCTAGCCAGATTATTAGAGAATAAGATGCGTGGCTCGACCCCAACAGCTTCCTACTAGCCCAAGTCTCTCTCATAGCTTATTTTGAGGAGCGTTCGTCACTACAAAGAACCGACCCATCTTTTATCATCCTCTCTCAGAATGCCATCTGCCCGTCATAAAAGCCCTCTGAAACTCCAAAGCCTATCTTGAATCACGAGCAAACTGAATAACTAAATTGATTTAGAGGGTAGGTGTCTATCCACCCTTAGCTTCCACCCTACAGGGTATCCCACGAAAATAACGATTTTAGTATTGGAGTGGGGGGACGGCTCGTGGGACACTCTTTAGACAAGTTTTTGAATTTTAGAAATTTTATGAAGTTTTCTGTCAGTTTTTCCATGTTTTAATCAACGTCAATTACTTTAGTGTATTCCTCAAAGTTATAGTTCAAAGTTAACAAACCTTTTCTTAACAATATTCTGTCGAAAAATACAGATTCAACGACATATACTAGTTTCCTGTCTCTTTTGTAACGCATTTATTTAAATCTGCAGGACGAATTTTAAAGTTTCTTAAATGTTGTACAAATTGATTTCTTTTTTTTTTTATTCACTTAAATGATAAATAGACAAACGTAGACAAACTTTCTGGATCAATCAGTCTTATTTATATTCCTCATTGAACAGCGAATGTTGTAACTAGTAGAAATAATTATCGCAGAGAAGCCAAGGACGACTGGTGGAGTAACCGGAAACACAACTCGAAAACAGGGGCAATGTCATTGTAAAAACTCAATAATTAGTAATTATTACTTTCCTGAATAAGATGATCACAACCAAACTTGAGAGAATGACCATCAGGTTGCGTTTTGATTAAAACTTGTGAGATGCATCAAATTCAACGTGAACGATTTTATTAGAATGAAATAGAGAGGAACCGTCTTCTCCCTGCGTTCAATAAATATTGCGCTATTCATATTTATGTCGTTTTTTTCCTTTTTGGTTTATTGCAAAATCTTGGTATTTCGATTTGATTGAATACAATTTTGAAAATTTTGTCAAATCTGTAAAACAAATTGTTTAACTTTTTATTTTCACAAGTGTCTTCAATAGTTTTCCCGAAGTTCGTTGGTATTCGTTTTCTTTTCATTTTGGAAATCTACAGAGCTGCAAACGTAAACTAACACAATCCTGGAGGTTAACAATATTCTTCTCGATAGACCGGAGTGGTAATTATTGAAATAGTGAACCACCACAAACTAAGAGAGATCCTCGCTATATGAACAGTGAAGCAACGGGAAAGGGAAAAATCTGGCTGACACCATTTTCTCATTCTATGGGGAGATTCGAGTGTCTTGTTCGGAGTTACTGACCGTCAAATAATGAGATTTCTAGAAAAAACGTTAGGTAACATCGAGAGGTCAGAGATAAGGTTCCTTCATTAACTTGCATCCTTGAGTAGTTGGACCGTGAAATGTGGTCGGGCTTAGTGACTTTCAGCCAAGGATTTCCTATTAACTCCGTCATATTCACCAGAGCCAACAGTATTTTCAAAAAGAACAATTTCGCCGCATCTAATTTTTACTGTCCACGAACAAATCTCCTATTCACCATCTTTTTAACTATCCTAATTTATCAATTAGTCAATGTATTATGAGCCAATAATATTTTTTATGGCCATTTTAACTACCTATTTGCAGAATATCCACTCAAATATAAGCACAAATTGATAAAAAGTCAAAAATAAAATTTGAATACCCTTATCTTGGTTTTGACCATAAAGGCTTATAAATTGCTGGGGGAAGGAAATGAATTACAACATTTAAAAATAAACCTTTTTTTTTGTCAGAGATACTGAAGAAATGTTTTCCACTCAGTGATTATTTTAGGTTGTAAAAAAAGTAGGTACATTCTTTCTTTTTGCAAAGTGCATTTTGTTTTCATTTTCCTGGAGCATGTTAGAGTAATGTACATGTCACCATTGGAGCTCTAGGGGACGGGTTGCCGCTCTTCACAGTTTCGGAGAGAAATAGTAAGTGTGAGTTATTATTAGAACTTAAAAGCGAAGCTCGGGAAGAACATTGTTTATTCCCTTTGTAGAGCATTGCCTCATTAACTTCAGCGCTAGCTCCCCCCCCTTCTTACCCACCTAATTTCTCTCTAAAATTATGTCAAAGCATTTCGCTACAATCCGAACGTGTTTAGTAGTTGCTTCCGTCTCATATAGCCGGAAGGCACCAAATTTTCTGACTCAACTTTTTTTGGAAATACTTGGTTATGCCGCAATAGAATTCATAAAAAGAGGGTCGAGTGATGTTGTATGACATCAAAGTAAGATTATTTTTGTAAGCCTAGGGTACGAAAATCTTGCGCACACAACTAGTTGAAACCTTGTGAGTTCACACCAATAGGAATAGCGTTAATCAGATGAACAGAAAATTGCCAAATGTTGAGCTAGTTTATAAAAGGAATCCAACCAATTTTGATTGTTTAAACTGTTGATGGTACAATATGAAATGTACGAAGTTAGTTCCAATATCACAGTTAGCGCATGGTCCCTCTCATTCAAATCAAATAGAGTTAATGGTGAATCACGCATAAAATGTTATTCAGCAATTACGCCATCGAACCTACTATATTGTTTTACAAAATATATCCGTGCATTTCTAAAACCAAAAATTGGTTGAAGTATTTGTAGTAAAACTTTCAGGCATCTGCTCTCCCTAACAAAGACAATCCTTTCAACTCTAATCCGAAAACTTGGCAACTTGGAAGACTCGGAAAGACAAATGAATCCGGTACTAATAATCAACAAGTTCCAAAGAAACTGAAGAAGTAAATCATAACTAGCTGTAAAGGGAAGCATAGCTTAAGCCGATGAGTTCAATCTCCCTCCGAATAATCCTATAGGTCTCACTCTCGGTTTGATTGGGGTAAAAAAGGTTGGCAGCATCTATTCATTCGTCCATCATTATCGTTGAGGTACCCTCAATGGTACCTTCCCAGCCCACACATACGACTCATTTTGTAAGCTTAGATTTCATCCTTCACATATGCTTTACCTATATGAGCTTCCTTCAAGGTTCATTTCCAAATCACGGTTACTAATGTCAATAAAACATACGGAATTGCAAGACTCGTAAGAATACCATGTCACATGTCGATCATTTTTCTTAGAGAAATCACTAAATTGTTCTATTACCAATTACCTGCAGTTGCAGCGCGTTCTCTCGAATGAGATAAAAAAACTTCTCTGAATGTCGGAACGAAAGTTAACGGAAGAAACCATTAATTCAGATGACATTATAATTGACTCAAACGCTACTGTCTAGCGCGTTCTACGCCGGAACAAAATTAAACCTACTTGCCGACCATCTGGGCAAACCCATATCATCAGAACGACGTTTACTGTCATTGGGGGCTGGCGAAATAACCCCAAGAAACGTAACAAGGACCCCCATCATCCCTTCTAAATATCTACCCTCCCATTTCGGTAGATTCCACTCCGAAAGAATGTCTCTCACCCTCAATACCCTCAAAGTTCTTGTTATTACAAATGTGTTTCCGTTTCCGGTCCCCAGGAAGCGCTCGTAACCATACTCATTCCCTCAGAACACAAGAGATTAAGCGTCCGGCATGTCCCTCATTCTCAGAAGATTATTATCTTGATTTATAGTAGAGGTTTTAATTTTGTTGAGAGCCCATTTATAACTCCCGAAGGCCTAATTGAGATTGCTCCCTTAACAGATGCTTTTATCGTCCCGACAACTGAGACCCCAACTCTGGTAAATGATTATAACTTGTTCAATATATTATACCAAGAGCAGTAATGATGAAGATTTCGTTACGTTGACACCTCCAGTAATCTTGCATTCTAAGAAGTTTAGAAAATGAAATAGATTTATTATTTCAAATCGCGCCCTGTAAAGATGTTTATTGAAAGTACTGTATGTAACGTGAAGAGGATTACTACAAGAATTGGGCAACACAATGCAGTTAACAATGAATTCAGGAATACAAGAATCATATGAAACGCCTAAATGCTTGCCGATTAACGGCTCACACACTTCGGAAATTACTTGATAGGCTGCTGACAGTTCTTTCCCTATTCTTTTATAGGTAATTCTTTCACGAATGAATGAATTTTCAAACAGTTTAAAAGTTGGTACGAGATCCTAATTAAACCCATATACGGTTAGGCACTTCTGAATATGTTATTATGATAGTTGATATTGTAATTTTCAACCGATTTAAATAGCTTCTCGAAAAAAAGGCGAATTTGTATTTACAAGGTGATGATTCAATATTGATCGTTACAACCGTGCCATTGAGATTCCGTGTGCGTGCTAAGAGGAAATCCATCAAACAATCAGTATAATTCGTGGTAAGTTGCACAATACTACATCAACTTTGACAAAGCAAAGCTGCGTGGAAATATAATGGAATCAGTTCTATAATTGTACCCCAGCAATCACTAAGTGGTTCCCCAAACCCAATCAGGGTTTATTATCAGGGTACCAAGGTTACCTTTGAAACCGTTGAAGAGATTGAACAACAACTTTTACCTCCAAAATCATAGATTATTGGTTATTTAATTTTATTTATGACACACTACTCAGAATACTCAATTTTCATTCACTGAATGTCTGTCTGGCTGATATTTACGAAGAATCTTATCTTAGGTCTTGTTAAGAAAGATATGCGTACTTTCATATCTTTATCATAATTATTAATTTTCCGCGAGTATGTTTTCTACGGAACAAGTTATAAAACTCCATTTACGAGCAGTCCGGTGTCAGCTCACAAACTCGAGCTCTTCGGGCAGAGGAATAAAAATAGAAGCACCTCCTGTAAAAAGGACGGCACTAAGTCGATTTTTATAGTTGCGAAGGTTGTGTCGTGTCTCTGCCAAGAAGGGAGCTATTAACTTTGAAGGAAACGTCCTTTGTTCTGCTGAATCAAACAGAGTTCAACGGGTACTAAAATGGTATGGGCATGCAGAATGACTGGAAAGCAAAATTTAAAACCGTAACAAAATGGTTCACTGATGAAAACCACACCATCCGCCAAGATCTTTCAACAATTAATCGTAGCATTGATCAATTATGAATAGCACAAACTTAATGATTACAATTGATATTAATTAATTATGGGATAAGTATTGATTATAATAACTAACTCTAATTATTAGACAAATTAAATTATAATAATTATTAGATATTTTAAATTGTAATCGACTCCAGTAAAAGCAAAAATGATTTTAGCTCAAGTTTGAACATATGAAGACCAGTCTTCTCCTCAAAGTTTGATGATTCTTGTTTCATGATTCATCTTATTAAATATGATGAACAAAATAATTTTTTTCTGAAATCGAAACCCAATGCCAAAAAGGCTCCAGTTTCAACCCCTCGAAATTCTTTTCTTCTGGGAAATACTGTAAACCAACCAGACTTCTCTCAACGGTAAACGGCGTTATTAAGTGAAGGTCGTTGGAAACCGAACAAGGGACAGCCGGGATTTTCAATACTCATACAAGTTTCAACAATTTATTTAATTTTATAATAATAATTGAATAATTCTATAATGTAACGTATGATGTTGTGTTTTTATTGAACTTGCTGATGCATAAAACAACAAATTTTTGAAGGTTTTCCTATTTTAAGATAGGATGAAAAATGAGTTTACCAGGGAAGGTGAATAAAATCAAATCAAACTGCCTTTTGTTGAACGTAATTAAATGGCCACCTTAGCAGGATACAGATTGATCTCTTCAGACGAAGAAGTGAGTGGAAGGCACATGAGCAAGTTGGTTAAGTTGGATTAGTGGTATTAAAAAAAGTTATTATCCGAAAGGGAACACATTTCCACTATCTTGAAAAGCTTGAAGTTCTTATAAGGGGGTAAGTTGTGATTTTTTGACGTTGATGTGCATGGTGTCAAAATTAAATAGTAATGTCAAATCGTCTTCTACATCTTACTCGGATATCAGGAAATTTGTAGTTATAGATAGACATGAATACGATCCATGAAGAGCTATTGAACCAATTAGTACCATTCCGGTACTCAACCAGCTAACCCGTTTGTGTCTCCAGAGCGTGTTGGTATGCAGAGACAGTAATCGACTGCACCAACTAAACGAACAGTTTGGTTCTATACTACGTATTAAGTAGTCCATGCTATGAGTATATTCCAAGCCTTTGCTCCCTAATTTAAATTGGAAGCAAAATTGCACAACTAAATACTATTCTTTAAGGCAGTTCAAGAAAACGGCCCTACCATAATTGTGGAAAGTTTGTGGCAACATAGTAAAGTGTGTTTGCGCCCATGCCTTACTTACTACGTTTGTTGAATCAGGTGTGTTCTCAGAAGTAAAAGGTAGATAGGTAGGAATTTCTGTTTGGGAGTTAGAGAAGCGACCGCCTTCCATCTAGGTAATCAGATCGACTGCACTTCACGGTCTATTAAACTGCCATAATTCGCGACACCTCGTGGATTCCCCGTTCGCTCCGTCTCGTTCAATCACGTTCACCCGTCGACGAACAGGGTGATACACTTAAGCCGGCAGCTTTGATGTGGATTGGAAGATATTCTATCACTTAGAGGTCTTATATGGTTTCCCTACGTCAGTAGTGTTGGATGTTTTATGACATTTCCAAGAAGTCATTTTTTCTATTCTTTATATTCGCTCAACAGCCGCAATAGATGAATAAAGTTTGCTTTATTGAGATCAACATAATGCAAAATCGCAAAAAAAAATAGTTGTAGGTACCTATCATTCAATAAGCATGACCCTCAGGACCTTCTGATAGAGTTTGCGTGTTTAACAACTTCAACGAAAAATCTCACAATATACAGGGTATCCCAGGAGTTATGCACAATCCGACTCATAGGTACGTGTTTTAAAACTTATTCCCGACCAAAAATGCCTCCTAGCAATTTTTTGCCAGAGGCCTCGTTTCCGAGCTATTCGCGATTTAAGATTTTTTTCGTGTATTTTATCTAATGTCATTAAAACTGTCATTACTCCCTCAATTGTGGAGAGAGCTAAATTTTATTACACCGTTGGAAAGAGAGTTGAATTTTCTATCTATTTGATGTCAGAAAACAATTTTTTAAATTGCATTGAAGATGTGCGATTGCTGCGCGAAATGGCAGTTTTGTCAAAATCTTAAAATCGCCTGTTTTTCATCTCGCCTAGAAACCCCATGAAAGCTTGACGCAGAACTGTGCAGGCCTGGTAAAACGTGCGCCGAAATGTCAGCTTTCCAACGGTCTAGTCGTTTTGGTTTAAAAAATATTTTTAGTTACGGAAATGGTGTTTAACTGCAGAAAAGACGCATGTTTTGTTTTAAAAATTAGGTTTTTTCAAAAGTTTTGATGAATATAAAAGGTTGGAGGCGGGATATACGTAACTTGTCTCGCGGAATAGAATGGCGACAATATCAACAAATTAAAAAATACCAAAAACTAAAAATTTAAAAATGAAAATTAATTAAAGAATGAAAACGTTCGTTTGTGAACAGCGTATACGGCATTTCTAAGCTGTCCGGCCAAAGTCAAGATAATCGAAGAGCCGAGAGACGGCTATTGTTTGTGTTCATTTACGATTGATTGCGATTAATCTTTCATCATTCTTCATTAATCTTTTTGCTGACACTAAGGACCCTTATCAAGCCAGGCTTCCCTATCATTACCAACTCTTCCCTTTCGTCTCTTTCCTCGGTGTGTTTCCTTCAGCGTGGTTTCTCTGTTGCATATTCCCATCCATCATGGTGCGCTATAACTATTGAACATAGCTGGTAGTAATAACCAAAACCTTAGTGACAAAAAAGGATTGGTAGATAAAAAAGAATAGTTTACCAGATATAAAAAGGATCAGTGACACAAACATTATCTACCAATATGTTTTCATTATACTATCCGACGTGTTCGCAAGGGTTTGAGTTGTACACAGGAGGAGTGTGACTCCCTTGCTGCTTCAGAAGCATTACCATTGGCAAAACCGTACACAAAAATCATGTTAACATACTCACTTGTGGTATAGCTACTCAACTGAAAGCAACTCATCGCAATCAATCGTAAACGAACACAAACAATAGCCGTCTCTCGGCTCTTCGATTATCTTGACTTTGGCTGGACAGCTTAGGAATGCCGTAGACGCTGTTCACAAACGAACGTTTTCATTCATTCATTTTTCATTTTTAAAATATTTATTTTTTGGTTTATATCTTAACACTTTTGTTTAAACTCTAAGTCTTTATATGAGCTTGATTTAAACCCGATTTCTTACCATTATCCTACAACTGGATAACATGCTTGAATCAACAAGCATTTTACTAAAACTGAATTAGGTCAGACACTACAAATTACTGACATTGCAACACTCAGCGCTACGGCCAAACCATATTGGGGTTGAAAATACACGGCGCACAAAGCAACCCCTCCTTCAAGACCTGGGGGTCGTGCGGGTCATTGCATATCCTGCCCCTGACCAAGCCAATGCCTCCTCCGTAGCCATCCCAATTGTCAACATTAGGTTTTTTTTAGTGATACAGGATGTCCCAGGACCCTACGTGTTCTGCAACTCATTTCCGACTGCGATGAGTTGCAATCATCTTCGAGACTTTTGGAAAAACCTCAATTTTAACAGAAAACACACGTTTTTCTGCAGTTAAACACCATCCTTAATTATATATTTTAAAACCAAAACGACTGGCCGTTGGAAAGCTGACATTTTGCAGTTAAATAACGGGATACTGTATTGATGTTTTTCCCACTCCACCAGCTAATAAACCGTGTGTATCTCTGTTGAATATATTTCTTGGATAATAATTGGGCAACCTGTTCTCTGAAGTCTTGTTTTCGAAATTCATTTGAAGTGTGTTGCAATAGTCAACGCAAATGATGTTTTCACGCGAGTTCCAAGATACGGAATATATTCGGGGTGTTTCGGAAGCGAATGCAAAATCGTAATGCGGCCTTCACATGATCACTGGACATGTATCCCCAAGTCTATGAACAATAACAGAGAATGGTCCTTGAAACCGTTCCAAATACTTTCATTTTATCTTGAAAAGGTACCTTTGGTTCTACAAACAATGGTTTCTACACAGAGGAAACAGCTGATTCCGCTGTGGAACTCTTCTCTGCCCCCGTAAGTCCATTTTTCAAAACAACTTGAAACACATTTCTGAAAAACGATAATTTTTTATCTAGTTCGATTGATTTTCAGATCCCTGGTTTGTCAATAAACTAATATTGTATCTATATTTCGTTGCAAGCCAATAACATTGGATGATAAAATTACCGCATCATCTGCGTTTGCTAACTATTGAACCTCTTATTCCCTATCTATATACCCTCACCAAGAGAATCCTCGAGTTATTTGTACGGAGAAAGTCGAAAACCCGTTCTGCGTTATGCTTAATTTAGTGCTTAATTATGTGCTTAACCTTAGCAAAAGTTTAGAAATACTTTGTGGTGCGGTCATTTACCATTCCTACAGCCGACTTCGAAAGCTCATAAAAAACCACTAAGCGCTCCTGTGAATTGATGGGGATTCCCTTATTTGATAAGTCGCACCACAAACGCTGTGATGCAACTCGATCAAAAACCGTTGAAAAATCAATAACAGAAAGCATAAACCTTTGATTTTTTTCAAGTTCAGTTCAATTTTCACTGAACTAGTCAAGATGTAAACGTTATCGACCGTGGAATAACTCTTCCTAAAGTCTGCTTGGTGGTTATTAAGGATTCGTTTGTCCTGCAACCACCCATCTATTCTCCCATCTTGAAATCTATTCAAAAGTAGACCAGCACAAAATTAGCTATACCATTCAGAAATGAGATTCCTCTTTGGTTTTTGAGAACGTCGCGAGCACCTTCTTAACAAGACGGATTATTATGGAACTAAGAAAATCGTTAGGTGCCATCCCGGTCTAGAAAATCTCATTAAAAAATCTCAGCAGTATATCTACACATTTTTCATCCATCCTCTAGAAAAAATTATAAGGAATCTGATCGGGACCCGGGGTCTTATTTTCTCTTTCCTTTCTGATAAGAAGTTTCGCAGAAATGCTCCAGCAATATATTGTACCAAGGGAGACCATGAATGAAATGCATTTCAGAATAATATTGCCCTCATTAGTTCTCAACGATCACTACCCATGTTAACCGTTGAATCAATTCGTGGTAATTATACATCTAAATCTAGATATGTAAATAATTTTCTTTTAGGGCAAACCTACTGATGAGTAGTACGAATCTCTATAACGTCAACAGGTGCTTCGTCTTTCTAATCGATGAGGGGAAAAGTTCAACTCCTTCAAAAGTTCTATGTTTAGACTGTGTAGGGCTTTCTTAAATAATCAGAACACCCAGTTAATCCAAATCCTGATGAAACATTTATTCAAAATAAAGGAAAATCGTGACTAAAAAAGTTATAAAAAAAGGTAATATATATTTTCAATGAAATAAACAATTCCTGCTCAAAAGGAAAGCGAATAACATATGAAAATTAATAAAATTAGTTAATGTGCAGCAATATCAACAGGACGAAGAAAAAAAAATCATTCTTGGTATTCAACATTCTGTAGATCTCCAGGTATGATAAAAAATTATTATTAAGATTAAAAACGCCTCAAGTCCTGAAATTAAGAAAGCGGAAGAGTGATATTTAGAAAATTTTTTGGACGGTTTGGCTGTCTATAAAGTGCTCAAAATTGAAAAAGAAAGCTGGCATAAGTATGTTTGTACAAGCAATCTACTATCATCACTGCAATATGTCAACTATTTCATTGAGTTTTATGACCAAGTAATTAGGTGGTCCAAGTGTCATCGGATTAGGAGGCTACGAAACTGTCTTTATAAATTGGTTTATGTTCATGTTTCATTAATACGAGCTTGAACACTGATATAACCTAACAGAAATAATAAGATTTTTAAATTTAATGTGTATTGTTCTCTATCATGTTTATTGGGGAAGTACAAGAAAAGTCAACATCATATGCAATGAAAAATAAAATGTCTAATTTTTAGGGACGTCTTCAGAGACTTCGAAATTATTAGCGATGACGTCCATACCAGATATATCCATGATGAAGTTCCAAATAGTGTACCGCTGGTTCTAGGGATTACGAGAGATAAACTGCTATTCTCGCCCGGAAATAAGTAATATTCTCAATCGGAATAATCTCCGATCTGACGTTGCACGCCAGGAGGCGAGAGTGGAGCTATAGAAGTCCATCTTACGTTTAGGTTCTCCCACACGCTACGACTGAAAAATTTGCGAAGACCAAAACGAATTGGGAGATAGAACTGCGAGACACATGCACCTTTGACTGCATCCACTTCAACTTGAAATTTAGTCTAGTTATGTTGTTTGGAACGCTGCAAGTTATCCCACAAAGCTTCATTTTTGACCCTCCCATACTTTTTTTGTTGAGGTAAATTGTTTCTAGGATGATGGTTATGTGTTAACTTAATGATGGGTCTCATTAACCCATGAAGTCAACCAACACGAATGTGATATGTGATGGGAGTGAGGAATACCGCAGGGGCCGGTCGACTCTAGCCATCTCCCCGCCCTCATGAACTTCCCAATAATGTACCGCGCGTTCCAGGGATTTGCCGAGAGATAAACTGCAATTCTCGCCCGGAAATGGGATAAGCTCCGATCTAAGGTTGCACGCCAGGAGGCGAGAGAGGAATTATAGGAGTCCATCTTACGCTTAGTTTCTCCCAGACTGCGAGGGTCAAACACATCGACGCAACGACTGAACAAATTCGCAAGGACCAAAACGGGTGGAGAGATAAAGTTGTGCTAAACATGCCCCTTCGATATTCCACAGTTCACACTTGATTTTTCACTCAGATTTTAGTCCATTCGAAATCTAAATTCTAAACGCTGTCAACTATTTCATAAAGGTTTATTATTTTTGACTATTCGTTTAGATTTTTCATGAATTCCAAGAACTTATTTGACCCATGCGGTGTAGGTTTCAATTTCACGGAGCTTGAAACGCGAAATGACGAAGTTTGAGAGGGCGTTACAAGAGTGGTTATAATAGCTACCTTCAGAAAGAAAAAATCAATTACAAATATGGCCCAAAGTTCAGTTAACCCAGAATTTTTAGTTTTAAGCAGAATTTTTGCTTGAAGATTTCGTCATCGACTACGCCCTTCTAAGGAATTGAGTTTGATTGCTAATTTTTCGCAAAGTTTTTATTGCACTAAATCCTATTGAGAGTCGTGTAATTCTCACTTACCTGCTGATGGTTGGATAAGGATGTGTAAGAACATACTTGTGATTTTGAGTGGACGTAATCCATTTCTCTGGTTGGTGACTAAACCCGTATACATAAAACTTTAAATTTGTTTCAGTCTGCATTTCTATTCATGTTTATAACTATGTATGTTTCCAATAGATTGCTAAACCGCCAATTCTGACGGGAGCGGTCGTAAAATGACCAGCAAGTTCCAGCGGTCCAAACCTCCAAAACAACGTTCTTATTCGTAAACGGCACTATCCTTCGCAACCGATTTGTTTGATTTTCGAACTTTGGTATTATGGTTGCCAACAGCCAGTTTATTTGGCAGGAAAGTTGTAGATACTGGAGAAGGCGAGGAAAAAATGTTTATTTCTCTTGAACGGGTTTTTTACTTGTGTAATTATAAATGTACTAAACAATTATAAATGTCTAGTCTCACTTTTCTGTTTACATTAGAAGTTACAAATACGAAATATGGGATTCTCATCAAATCTTCTCAAATCGTCACCGTTTTTTGCTGCTAATAAACTGCCTGTTAGCAACCATAATAACAACAATTTGGGAACCAAACTAATTGGTGTTCTGACACAGCCTATGATGTCCGCCAGAACTCCCGTCGAAGTCTGCCAGTAGTGTACATGTCTGCTGGGAACATAGGTCTATGTACGTATCTATACATACAACCTTGGAATTATAGACAGATAGATAGAAAACAATTTTGAGCTTTACCTTTATACATTCCAGCGTCATACGAATAATATAGTAGAAATCCCAGACTGGAGCCATTCATTTGATCCCTGACCTAAGCATCTTTAACTAGGTATCAGTTTTAAGGAGGCTACATACCAAATTTCAGCTTCATACGATCATTATGTTAGGTGTTAGGTTTATGACCCATTCAGCTGATTCCGGACCTAAGAACTAGGATTTTACAAACCAGAAATCAGTTCTATATGATTGATGAGGCAGAAATTCGCTTTTGTAGATACTCAGCTAGCTCTGAAGCAATGAAATGTCCGTCAATGGTTCCCCAGTTTTCACAATTTTAAACGGCTAATGAACTGCCTATTAGCAACCATAATAACGAAAGTTCGGGAACCAAACAAATCGGTTTCAAACGATATGAAGTAGAACGATGTTTTGGAGGTTCGGATCTAGCCTTATTTGTTCGCTGGAACTCGCTGAACATTTTAGGACTGCTCCCATCAAAATCGGTTCGTCAGTTAAGCCGTCTATTGGGAACATAGGTAGATAGGTACAAACAAACAAACTATGAGTTTTATACAAAACATTTCCCTATGTTGAGGGGCTACTACACGGTAGCCTTCTACTCTAAAAAGTTAAAGTTATACTAATTTGCTGTTGTTTCTGATTTCAGTCATTCAAAATAGATGTTACGATTTTGGCTGACTACGTGTATGCTAATGACCGAATTCATAAAGGAAGGAGTTACTAATTTTTCTTTTTTAGTTAGAAGCCTGAAGAATTGTGTAGGTTTTCCTGGAGAAAATAGCTGATGGACCGAAAAAAGTACTTAATTATTACATTGTCCCTCGAAAAGGATTATTCCTCTCTCTCCATATCCATGCATATACATCTGCTGTATTCTTCCTCTTCGGATTCTTCCTCTCTCCCCATCTATGTATACACCTGCTGTCAAACGTTCCGAGTGTATTTAGTTATAATCTGCATCATTACCTACTCGCTGATTATGAACAATGTCGAGATACTTAAAGTTTGAGATGTTCCAACTGGTTGCTACCATTCTCAACTCGCTACCGGTGCAGGTCTTCGTTGATCCTGCAGGTGATCGGAGCAGATCGATGACGCGATCGCCGATTCATCAGCGGGATCCCTCAGCACGTAGGTAATGAGATTACATACCAACTTTAGCCGTCCCCCAGCGAGCGTTTTGGATCCCCTTCCCCTTAATCATGAAAATTACTGCGACACAGGAGGTAATTGGAGGGGGAAATCTCTGTAGGAATTCAATTATTCAAATTACCACCGAATCACCGTTTCGGTCCATCCTATCCTACTCGGTTAGGTGCATTGTGTGCTAATCTTTGCCCAAATCTAAGGTCTCCATTCTTCGCCGAACCGAAACTCAACGTATGTACGTCATTTCCTTTCATCGCGATTTAATAACTTGGGCGGATCGGTCTATATTTGGCTTAGTTCCACGTACCTAGCTAGGTCAGACTATCAGTGCGTTATAAGGTTTCCACACGACCTTAGGACCTCTGTATTCTGAACGTGAGGTAAATATATCATCGATGGCAGTTAAACTTTTGAGCTACTAAATTCTTCTTTTTGTCAAAAAAACACAGTAAGACTCTGATCTACATTTTAGAAGGTATTACATACTATAATTATATTCAAATAAGTAGTAAAGAAGTGATGTTGGAGATGTGTTGCTCCTTCATCCTGAATTTAATACGAATCCCTGTAATCTACCAGAAAATAATGTCAACCCCTAACTTATTTATAAATTATAACTTTATATTCAAGTTTGTACATTAAAAACGCGGCAAATTCTTTCACTGGGGTTTATTATTCAATGATTCATGATTTGAATTTCTACTAAGCTTTGGAGTGTGCGTGTTTCACAGGTGATAGAGTGATTATTGAATTTCAGGAGGTACGCATAGAGCAAGTAAATCTGTTCTCAACCAAAGTACCTATTTGGATTGTTCAGTTGATCATATTCGTGTGCCTCCTGAAATTCAGTAATCACTCTATCACCTGTGAAACACGCACACTCCAAAGCTTAGTAGGAATTCAAATCATGAACGCAAGCCAATTGAATAATAAACCCCAGTGACAGAATTTGCAGCGTTTCATGCGTATTAGAATGCTTCAACCCGTGTATCGGCTACAAAGCCTTTTAGGAGTTCACTCCAGTATCCACATTACTACATCACTAGGTTACTGCGATGAAAACATAAACAATAATAAACCTTGTGATTGTTTTCATCGCAGTAAAAAAAAAAAAAAAACGCATATGTTGGCACCATAAATCAGGCAGTACATCGGGAATGGTTTGAGCTACGAACCTGGGAAAGGGCTCATTCGATTCTTCGTGGAAAGTTCTTCAAAAAGAGTCCAAATTTAGGCCGCTTCGACTTTTTTTTTTTTGAGGTTTATAGGGATTTTACAAAACTTTGACAACCCTTAAAGTGCACTTTAAATTAAGTGAGAAAGCTGGCTAAAGAATTGGGCATTTTCGGACCAACATGGATTTTTCCTGAAAATTTCAAATATTTTGCTCCGGCCGTTTGGGAGATATCTTGCATACGGCGTACGACGTACGGCGGACGGAAAGAAAATTGTTTATTGCAATTCGGATTTTACACCCATTGAAACGTAAACCATGAAATGTTCAGGGGGGGTTAGAAATTTTATTTTTCAAGAGCGATTACAATGGTTTATTATTAAATAATAAACCAAAAATCAAATTAACAAACATTAACCTTTCTTTCGTCCGATAATTTTTTTATCAAGCTGTTGTTCAAAAGTAATCAAACATCTTGGTGAAATCTCATCTCTTTGATCCCAATGGGCTGTACCCCATCTCTATCTTTTTCATATTTAACGAAGTATCAACTTGAAAGTTCTATTCTCTCATCAAACCTCATCAATATCATTGTAAAATGTAACTACATCAAATATCGGACGACATAGTTCTTACGTCCTGCCGTTCTTGATCGTTGGGTGTGCAAAGAATTATTACATACCCAGTCAAAAATTTCGGCTTTAAATTTCCTCCCACAAACTTTCGTGTTGGCGTGCTCTATTATTTCACTCATTGAACCTGATTCCACGAAATTATGACTATATTTATATTTCAACGGACAACTATTATTTGTATGGTGACTTCGCTGTCATGCTAAAAACTAAGGTCGAGCATGAGGTCTTTATACAAAATACACTTAGAATTAATTGACACTACAAAAAATATTTTGCTTTGACTAGAAGTAGAAATCTTGAGAAAAGCAATGTCATTGCAAAAAACGTTAATAGAAATGTAATATAAATAAGTGTGCAGGTCTAATCTAGTATTGATACAGTAATATTCGCGTTTAAGCATATTGTAAATCCCTTTGTAAACTCCAAAGATCGAATCAACTTGTATTATTGAATCCTGTTTTCCAGAAATTGAGTTTATTATAATTTATTCTCTTGCAGATGCGCTGAACACAAACTTATTTTTTGAGCTCCGTTAAGTAGTATTTTATTCTAGGATCTGTGAAGGAAGGTTGATGCAGAAATAATAAACCTCTATGTGTACGTTTTGTACTCCACAAGGAAGAATAAAGTGGATTTACATGTAACGGTTTCTTTGAAAACAGAATGTGTATTAGGGGTTTAACGAAACACCTCCGATGCCACCCTTATCATGTTGAGTCTTCCCTTTTATTGTGCTACGCAAACATCTGGCCCCTCAACCTAATATAACGACGGCGAAATATACATTAATGAACTACGATTACTTCTAACCCATTAGAAAGGTTGGAATTATTGAAATTAAATGTATTGCACAATAATAGTCAATCTTATTGGTGTAAAAATTAACACAGATTTTGACGTAATGAATCTAATTATACCACTGGCCCTACGGCCATTTGGTCGCAGCGTTGGAAGCAAAACCGGTGATATATAGAAAACACAGAAGATGAATACGACATTAGCGTAATTGCAGATAAAATTATGTGATGTAATAATGGACAGTAGGTACCTATGTAAATACTCTCCGAATCAGTATTAATGCACTTGATATATTTGGGTAATTTAGCGCTAAAATCACAAAGCTCGACCTACAAATTGTATTTCTTTGTTGTTTCAGGTACGTACTTGCTGAAAGCAGCGCTGTTGAAGTTGGCAGATGTAAGCACAGCTCTTTGTAAACCTACCTCTATTTTGACTTACTCTTCTCATGGCAATCAATAATTTATGGTCAAGTGTGCGTTTTTAAGCACCATGGGACCCAATCGTAATAGGTACTTGGGAGAGTGCTTTAAATTATTAATAAAGGATCCGAAACATAAGCACAGAGGGTTATAAAAAATTCGTTAACCATATATGCCATAGTCTTATTCACAAAGGTAACCCGATTAAATTGTAATGGATTACTGCTGAGTCAGATAGATAATTGACCTGACAGATGGAAATGTGTTTTGTCTGTCAGATGAGTCAGTTCAGTTTTTCCGTTGACCAAGTTCACACGGGATAAACACCCAATGGAAGTGAATATTTCAGATTCCAACATGTTGGACCTTTTACGGTAGCAATATTATCATTGAATATTTACTAAGATGCCTAGCAGTAATTAAAACTGACCTTTCCCATAGCTGCTCCCTCTTTTTCTGGCAAACATGGCTGTAATAGGGCAGCTGTTGTGCGGGTCGGATGTGTAAAAGCCTCAGTATGACGGAGCATAGTGGGTAATTACGATTTCCTTCACACTCCCTTGCCGAAAATCATGAGAGACTTACGATGTTACCTTTGTATTGGTACCTAGGATATGAAGGAAGTCACCTGGGATGCGTTAGAAAGAAAAACGACCATTTTAGACAAATAATCATTATTACCATCATCAATTCATATGATGATTCACTGTCATTTTTTTTAATAGAAAACCACCGAGGAACCATAGGAACATGTCAAGGGAATGATGGTTTTATTCAATTTTCGAGCATGATATAATTAAAATTAATATTATTAAAGACCCTTGAAAATAGAGAATCACGCTTGGAATTGAGAAGCTAATCAATATTATCAACATGAAATGAATTTACTTCTCTGTCTGAACTACACGAACGATACGAAGACCAGTTAATTATGATACCTATCACTCTTGAGTTTATTGATGTAGAATAGGTGGAGAAATAAAATCCATGGAAACCTCAGGAAAATATGTGACATAAATTTAGAAAAGCCAATCAGAAATCCGATTATGATTTTCACTTATTGTCTCCCTACTGGAGCAATTTTTTCGTAAAAAAAAAAAACTTTGTTTTTTTTTTTTTAAAAGGTCAACCGGAAAACACAATATTCTTCTCTTTCGGTGGCATCGTCCATGGTGGAAAAGCACACACAAGAACTAACTTGGTGCTCATAGATGGAATGATCTTGGTAATGGTTTTAACTTGGATAATGGTTTGACTTAATAAGTGGAATTACCTGGCTAAGCGGTTCAACTTAGATAAGCGGACTTATCCAGGTTGAAGCACTTATAAAGATTCCAGGTTATGAAGGATAGATATGGTTAGTTGGCCCTTCCCGATTTTAGAATCCGTCGTCTTGGGAGATGAATCAGACGTTTTCAAGCGTCTGGGTCATCCTCTGTGTGCGGCGGAGCACTATTACCCCAACCACCTCATCGGAAGGGGCAACTATACCATTCCTTCGCCTCACAACCAATTACCCTCGTTGAACTATTTATACAGGTGATTACCCTTATACACGTATCTCACTATATACATAAATGATTAGCCGGTAGAACATGTTCATGTTTCTTGAATTTAAGCCACAATCTCCAGGGGTCCAGTTGGGGGAGCTCCGAGTTTTTTAACCTTTTCGGTCCGTTAGGTCCAGACTAAACTACGTTCCACGGTTGAAAAAACATTCCAATGTATGCCCCCTGCGCTAATCACTGAATCAGATTTTAAAGATCATCCAAAGAGCTAACCGCAGATGTTTGAACAAAATTGGTAGATAATTATGGGACTTCGTTTTTCAAACGGTATTTGTTTTGAACGATTCATGAACGAAGTTCTGGACAGGTTCGTGAACTTTAACAAGGCGAGAATAAAAGTTGGGATTTGATACTTTTGACAGTAGGCGGGTAGAACTGTGCGATGGGGCGGCGGATACTACAGCGAGTTGCTAACAAACCGCTTCAAGCTCGTGCTCGGAACGGGAGAACCTGCTGCCAAGCGGCCATGCAAAAACAAAGACAAAAACGGAAGTCGAGACGGCGAAGGGGGACAAGGGGGGATTGCAGTGATGCTAGAAGATAGCGAAGGGCGGTTATACAGAAGATGGTGAGGAGGCTCGTGGTGTTGTGATGATTCATGAGGATAATTACCTAGCGCCGTCCAGTTATGAAATGGTCGAGCGGTGGCACACTTGTGCACTACGCCGCACCCGAACCGCAATTCATATTCCCGCACAGATGCGCCGAGCTCCTTAATTTTGGTTGAAGAGAACGACAACTACTCACAGCGGTTTTTCAGCCTATTTCCACCTTCCAATTGAACAATGACCAAAACAAACATTAGCTGGCTATACGTTCATTTGTTATTTTGACATGGGTATCTTTATTACCTCGTGGCGTCAGCAAAAATTGTCTACTATAAAGATGTAACGGTTTCCCTTTATTTTAAAGTTATTTCCGCTTACAAACAATGCGTTGCTACAGAACTAAATTTTAGTCATTTTTCATAAGAGAGTCTGAAGAGAATCAAGTGGAGCCGAACATTGTCGATCCAACTATTGCCGAACATTCCATTTTTTTTGTTTTGATCGCAGTAACCTAGTGATGCAGTGAATGTGGATATTGGAGTGAACTCCTAAATGGGTTTATCCGATACACGTGTTGAAGCATTCCGATATTCATGAAATTAAGAAGAACTGCACAGGTGCTTTTTGTTTCACAAACCAAGACGTGGTCTGTTTTTCGATTTCAGCTTTCCATGCTAGGAAAGCAGGTTCATTTTCAAAAGTAAGACTCTTGGTAGAAGTCGAGAATACGTGATCCCTTCCTGATAAAACCGTCGCCATAGTGAAAAACCCGATGTCTTCTATCGAGATAGGTCCACGTTTTCGATGTGTGTTCTGTCTAGTTTGCCGGTCTGGATGCTCGATTCGCTTGCATCTCAAAATCAAAGAAATATTCTGCATCAATCCTTCTAGTAAAGTAAAGACCAGTTGGACAAATAGATCAGAATGTGTTAACACTTGTGTCTCTGCGTTTTAAAACGTCTTGCGGCGTATTAAAACGACGATATGGCGACGGTCTTATCAGGAAGGGGTAACTTATTCTCGACTTCTTCCATGAGTCTTACTTTTGAGAATGAACCTGCTTTCGTTGCATGGGAAGCTGAAATCGAAAATTAGATTGTGAAACATAAAGCAGTTCTTGTTAATTTCGTGAATAACAGAATGCTTCAACCCGTGTATCGGCTATGAACCCTTTTAGGAGTACACTCCAACATCCACATTCATTGAATCACTAGGTTACTGCGATCAAAACAAAAAAAATTTAATGTTCGGCAATAGTCGGATCGGCGATGTTCGGCTCCACTGTAGTCTCTCCAGACTCTCCTATTTTTCATCTTACGGAAATCGTTCGCCAATCATTGGAAACTAGCAATTTACAACACACGGGCGTATCTGCAGCACTTTGGAAAGCTGAGCTATGTAATACTGAAAGGAATTGTTAAATCAATTCTACCTTTACTTGATTACGATTTCTTGATATTGTTCCCTTTTTTCACCTTATTAATTACTAAGGTGATATTATATATAGATATATAAGGTTCAAGAAATAATTATACGCAAGGTTTTGGAAATAGATATAGTTATTTATTCAATAAATGTATTTATTGCAAAAACTACTACGGATTAACCACGATAAAAGGTTTTGCAAATATTTTTATTTTTATAAAATAGCACCGCACACATAGGATGGATCTGGGATATTAATATCAATTTGATTTAAATACAGAAATTGAATAAACGGATTACCTGGTCGGATGAGAGCTGGGTAGAAAGTGGTAAGGCACTTGGAAAGTTTTCGTTATCCTATGCCGCTGATGTGACATTGTCATTTTAAAATGTTTAATTGCACGTGATCGGGATTGGCAAATAAACAAATTCGCGAGTGACGAAAAAGTTTTAAGATGAAAACATTATCGAGTTCTTAGCTTCTAATGTTTTTAGCATTAGCTCTACGTTTAGTTCACGATGATCGGTTTGATACCACTTTGTTCCAGTCGGAGATTAATCACCCTATTTACGAATATTAAATTGAATTAGAAAAAACGATAGGTTTATTAATCGAAGAATTGAAGTACACTAAATAGAAACGATGTCCATAAAAATATAGCAAATTAATTCATAACTTGATAATAGAAGAGAGTAGCAATTATAATTTCTCCCAAATTGATTCTACACTGTAATGTTCGTTTTTACATACATGAGATTTCATTTGAAATATGGATTGAGAATCCAAGGGATGAATAAAAGGTAAAAAAATTGGAATAATATTTTCTATCATCTTTCAGAATCGGCATACACTTGAAACATCCGATTTTGAGTGGAAAAGCATATCATTCACACCGATTATTTACGTTTTCACGTACTCGTTACAACCAAGGTTTGAACAGTGAGAATATTATTGGAACTTCCGCTGTTTCAAAAGTAGACATTGGATGGCAACTGATTGATTAATTGATCAATCATTTACCGATTAAATATGCTCAACTATCAATAAGAAATACCATATAAGGTATCCATGTCAGGGTTCCAGGTATCACGATTATACATTTGGGTGGTTACTTGGATAGTTTTAGCAAATGTTTTTTTCACACATTTCTTTTATTATTATTTATAAATTTCATTTGTTATTTGCCAATTCATTTATTATTTTTATTTGTGTAACCAGTAGACATTAGAATACATAGATATTTGAAGGATCCTTAAAATAATGTGTATCAGGCAAGAAAGGTTCATTCAATTAAAAAAGCCTCGCTTTCTTAACGCTTTATACAGTGGTATGTCTAGTAATGTTGTTATTTTATAGACAAAAAATTATTTGTTTCTGATATTTATGTTACTAAAGTATCTGTCCTAAGGAAAGTCAAATATTTGTGGTGCCAATGCATAATTTTGAATTCCCTAGAAGTTCATGTCGTTGACAAATTCTATAGTTGCATACAGAGAAAAATGAACACCAAGCGACTTCACGTAAATGATTCGATGCATTTAGTACGGAACATAGCAGCAGATCGTGTTTTATACTAGGGCACGTGACAATTTTTCCGGTTAGTGGGTCCTACCTTCAGGGTGACTCATCCGGGTCGACAGCTGTTAGAAAATGTCACATATTCTTCGAAAAAGCCGAACGTCTTAAGAAAACTATTTCCTGGCTCACTGAGCAGCGAAGGTCAGCCGAAGAGTTAATGTGATAGAGAGAAATCGCTTGTGCGTGGAAGATGGTCGGCAATTAAAACCCAACGGAAAACCTGAACAACTGTTCTGATGAGCTCTGCGAACGGGAAACAGCTTAATCGACCGAGGAAACTTCCTATCTCAAGTAATTGCATCAAAAGCATAATCATAAAGCTAAGCTTTAGCAAATGTTAGTCCCTCCAAACATTTCACACTCATTCACTCATGATTCCACCATAAAGGCTCTTAATAATTCAAGGAATAAAGAGATGATAACCAAAGAGTTTTTTTTTTCTTTTTATTGTTTCTTCTACATTATGTTTGTTAATTTGTATTTTGATGCCAATAAAAATAGATAAAAAATAAAATAAATAATAAATGCGCTGTTAAATTCTTTGGCTAACTTCGTTGAAGGTCAGGCTTACAATCATAGTTTACCTGATCCTCACCAAAGCTACCAAAAGAATTTAACATAAAATTATATCCTAACAGCTGGAATGCATTTTGAATAATGTTTTCTGTGCAGGGTGTCTCAGTATACTTCAGGGGTTCATTTTGTTTAATGATTAATTTATAGAGGCTTCATTCCCAAGATATTCCAGTTTTAATGCTCTTCCCACCTGTAGCTATCTTCAAATCTGAATTGAGGCAGTTTTGGTAATGCTAATGAAATGAATTCGAAAAACCAAATGTTTTCATCAATCAAACGTTAATTTCTCCACAAACTCCCACTGTAAAATAATTTTTGTTATACCGTTCTGAAGCTCGAGAATTGCAAATGTTTTTCTCTAAGAAGCAAACGATCGGGTGTGGGCGAAAATGGGTTTTACAAATACCATAAAGATCAACCAACAATTTATAACTGTCACAATTTTTCAGCTACTTAGGTCGCTTACAAAACATCCTATTTCGGAAAACATTTTTCACCATACAACAATAGCATGGTGCATAGAATGTTGGCTATGAGTACCTCGCGTTGTTAAAGCATTCTATGTTTCTTATAATCTAAACATGTGCGTATTACATATTACATTTGAAGATGCATTAAGGGTATCGAAATGGTTGCTAATGTACCAAGTATTGCTTCCTTCTGATTTTTTATGATATTAAGTCATTTACAACATACCTACTGACGAGTACAGGTACCTTGACATGGAAGCGCATTCCTCCCGTGTTTTGAAGTTAAGAAGCTACGAACATTTCTATTTAATAAGGTGGCGTTTATAGCTACAATACATTACGAAAAACCATCGAAAATAATTTGTCTTCACTCCATCATGTAATGGAAGCTGTTGGCTTTAACTGATAAGACTTCATTTTATCTCTTGCTATTTAAAAAAAATTGAATTGAATTGATTGTAACCTGTGACTAATTGGTATCTTTCCAGTAACCCTCAAGGGTTACGTCATGGCAATGGTTCACTAACTTCTACAGTTTGAAGATGACATTTTTGGTAGTTTTTTATTACAAAGACAAGGTATATAATTTTATTAACGGTAACATTATTTTATTGATTAGTTACTACACAACGGTTTACTGATTAGGCACTAATTCATTGTTTTATGAACTACTATAAACACGTTTTCTCCAAGCGTTTGTTATCAATGAGGAGGGAGAATTAATTGGCAGTGCAAGCACAAATAATACCAAAAAAATAATCGTTATTAAATATAAGTAAGTATTTCATGCTAAGTAGGTTTAATGGGTGAGTAATATGAGTTGGTTATTAATATGTTCATTATCAGCCATCAAGTTGAGTGTGGAATTTGTTTCACATTTAGTTTGGTTTGGTCATATGAGATCGGTTCTATCAATCGGAACGCCGCTATTTGGGGGAAAGAGAGAGATCAGTGGCGCGATCTAAATTCAGCGCAGATCAGGTTTGAACCTCTCCGGGCTTGACGTGATAGAATATGAAAATCCGGATGAAATCAAATCGCGAGGGCTAGAGCTCTGGGAAAAAGTGCCCGGCTCTTCGGTAATAATTGAAACAGAAAAGGGAAAAACCTTCCAAAGGAGAGGATGGTTTTAAATCGAATTTCTCATCCCAAAGGTACTTCTCAAGTTACCGGAAGGAAACCGATTCGTCGGTATTTCAAGAAACTAACTCCTACCCCCTCCCAATCTCTTTTATTTCCACCTCGTCCATTATTATTAATAGTTTCATAGATACTTGACAAATAGGTCCTAGTTGAAAAATGAATGCATAAACAGGTTTTGAATTTCCTGGTTTCTCTTTTCTTATCTTTTCTCTCACCTCTTTGTATCTTTTATTGATTTTTTAGCGTAGTTAGTGGAAAGTCTCATTGAGGACGGATACAACACAACGTAGACCAACTGAATTGATTTCAATTAATGGTAAAATCATAAGTCTCGATACAATATGTATTATATAAGTTTATAACTCAGTGTTACATTTGGATAACGAGGGGTAATACGAATTCTTGAAACTTATTCAAGTAATCAAGAAATCAAAAAAATATTTAACGACTTTGCTTTAATCATCCTAAAAAATGTGTGCTTGCTGTGTCCTTTGATTAGTTGAAACATGTGCGACTTTAGAAACCGTGAATCATTCGTGAGACTATTAGATTCGTTCGATACCGATATGTAACTACTAAGCTGACTTTTGTAGGCCACAAAATCGTAGAAGCTTCCTCGTAAAACTTGGTTATCGGCAGTGCCGAAGATGTGCTGAGTGTAGGTCGCTTAGGTCGTGTGTAAAAATCTCCCCAGTCGAAAATATCAGGAATTGATTTCCCCGGGCGATATTGGGCGTTTCATCACTTCTACTGAGGATGTTGAACACCATCTCAAAGGTCTCAATACGTACTGTTTGTGCTTCTGATATGTGGGAAATCATGTTCTTTTGCATTCCTCGCTGGAAGTTCTCATTGTTGGAATTAGGTAAGTTAGAATGTTAAGTTCAAATGTGGGAATTAGACTAAGCTTACCTACGTCAGCAGACCGGACACAATCAAGACAATTCTAGTGTTCGATGAAAACATGGTTTCTAAATCAAAAAGGCACTTGACACTAGATGGTGCAACATTTCTGTTTGATGTTTGCTGTCGATAGACTAACAAAGAGTTAACAGAAAGAGTTTGGACAAATTATGGTAATTCATATTCGGAAGTTCGTAGTTTGGCAGATTCTGGAAGTCTACAACCGTTTAAAATAACGTTCAAGATCAGATATTGTCTAAACTCGTTCTATACTGACGCATGTCTTGTGATCATAACATAATACCTGTTACGAATTGCCTAATTTCGACGTTTTGAAATCGGTGGAAAGTCTAACGCATTATCCACTGGTGTTATTGAAACTACAGCCTGATTGATGTAGAAGGTTGTGAATACAAAAAATTCCGAACTATCAGAGAAAGTGACCAAAAATCTGAAATATATAACATAGCTACATGATGGAGTGAAGCAAATTATTTTCGATGGTTTTTCGTAATGTATTATAGCTAGAAGCTCCACCTCATTAAATACTCGTAGAAATGTTCTTAGCTTCTTAACTTCAAAATACAAGCTTCCATGTCAAGGTACCTGTACTCGTCAGTCTAATGGCTTTATTAGGTCATGTTGTGTCTGCGGGAGTAAAAATATTTACTCAAAGTTCAATCAAGTATGCTTTTTCCCAGAAGTTGAGATTAGCGAGAGAACATCCTAAAATATAGCATAAAAATTGTCTTGAACAGTTCATGTTCATTTCTGACATCTGAACATTTTATTTTCATCTCATGCAATAATTTTACAACCAATTCATGAACCCCCCCCCCCCCCCCCTCACATTCAGAGGTTTCTGAGAAGGCTTTTTTTGATAGCTATACAAAACCGTGAAGCCGTGACTCTAAATAACAGCCCAATATTGTTCCGGTGGTGAATCAAGTTAACAACGGTGATCGGGCGACTTTGGGTTCTTTGCTGCTCTTCTCCGGTAATGTCCCCTCGTTCCGCCCACCGCTCCGGCTCCGAGAATTTAAAGTGAAAGTTTTCCCTTTTCTTTCGTGGTTTCGGTGTTCTGTTAGTGACAGTCAGCCGTGAATGTTTTTTTTTTTTTTTGGATCAGTTTACGTGAAATCAAGGTGGGCTCAGGTGGCACCGCTATACCTCAAAAAAAGTTCAATTACGCAAGCATTCCAACAAAAATATCTAATCCGATGGAAAGTGTGTTTCCTTCAAATCCGTCCAAATAATTTTTTTTGACATTCCATGTCTTTGCTATGGCACACAACCAAATTGTGTTATGACGTTACGTAACGAAATATGCTCAATGATTATTATGATTCGTAGAAGTGAGGTAGGTAGGTACCTATATGATTATAGCTGAAATTTGGCTATATGATCAAGAAAGATTGACGAGTTGCCTTCAACTTGGCCAATAAATCTTTAGCGGAGCGCTGAGCCGCCGTCCATACTGTTTTAGCGCGTCTTTCCTCTGTAAGAATTCGGCACGCATTCACAATGTTCGCTTGGTGCTTCGAAGCCATCGCCGCTGCTCTATCTCTCGACACCTCTAAATGCATTATAGTGGTATCCAGAAGTGACGTCTTGACAAGCTGTAAAAGAGGATAATTGGTCAACGTCCACCTGTGTTGTTAGGGGTATTGGACGGCTGTAACACATGCTAGCAATTCAACACAGGTTATGGTGAAGAACACAGCAAGTCATTATTGAGTCAACGAACTGTTCTATGTAATACTTATATTCCCATCGGAAAACTCACCTTCTTATCTACCCAATTCGATGAGAGAGTGGCATCTAAGAAGAGGAGGAATCATCATCATCCGTCTCGAATTTTTCTTCCTTTGAAGCCGGTTCGACAGTTGTGGCGGAATCAGGAGGAGACTTAGGGTGTGAGATGTCCGTCTCGAATGTTTCTGTGTTTGGAGTCGGTTCAGAAGTTTCGGCGGAACCAGGAGGGTGTGAGACATCGAAATCTCGTTTTAAAGTTTTTTTTTTTTTGGTTATCTTTTTCGTAGCCATTGTGGAACACCGAAATCTTGAAGTATATGGAAGTATTCACTCATGCATCCAAATTTGAAAACAGTTGAGTGTTACCAAGGTAATCAATGCTACCCAAGCATCAACATATGAAAATAGTTTATTGTTGTCTACGCAATCAATGGTTAGTGGGGTTAATGTACTGTCATGTAGAACATATAACATACCGTACTTTTACTACCCACGACGATATATGTATGGATGTAAATAATAAATGAAAATATGAGTTTAATTTTTGTTTTCTTTATATTGAAAAAAATGTAATTCACAGAGGAAGACAAGATTGCTAGAAGATGGAAGGGAAGAAGGAGGGAGGGGAAAGACATGAAATGTCCTAATGCGTTGCAGACTTGTATGCAAGAATTTTTTATGTTCGTTATTATAGATAGGCCTTCTAAGAATCGAATGAGCCCACTCGGACCTCCTTATGTTCATCTTTTTTTGAGTTAGTTATTACTATAAAAATACGGGTTTTCAATTGCGAAATGGCAATGATATTAGTTTAAGTGAAGAAAAATGGTTCAAGTATATCTTTTTGTAAAAAAAAAAATAAAAATAAAAAATAGTTTCCAAATGTTTTTTTCTTACTTATTATTTCTTTGTTTTAATTGAAGATTGGTAAATTTAAGTTTTGTAGCCAAGAAATTTCTGAAAAAAAGGTTATAACCCAAGAACTAAATCCATTAAAAGTTTTAGCAAAAATTAAATCCAGTTTTGATTTGGACGTTTATGGAAGTGGTGACTGAAACTTCAGCATGTATTTTCTTATATTAGTTTTGATATTCCTCGGATTCATTAGAATCGTCGTCTACATCATCGAGTTTATCTTTTACTGCATGCTGAAGGCTTTGCATATACTATTGGTTGGGTGTGTTCTGCTCTATGATGCTTGCCTTGAAAGTCAATTTTGAAAAAAGAAATCAATGGGAGGTGAGCAACGTTTATTTTGGAGAGATTTTGGAGATTTTTGGAGATCTTCTCTCCAAAATAAACGTTGCTCACCTCCCATTGATTTCTTTTTTCAAAATTGACTTTCAAGGCAAGCATCATAGAGCAGAACACACCCAACCAATAGTATATGCAAAGCCTTCAGCATGCAGTAAAAGATAAACTCGATGATGTAGACGACGATTCTAATGAATCCGAGGAATATCAAAACTAATATAAGAAAATACATGCTGAAGAAGCCCACGTTGTCTGGGCGAAACGTCCAAATAAAAATTTCAATGACAGAAAAAAGTTTTTGAAGAGCTCCAACAACCCGTTCGATAGAAAAATGGTCAATCCATGCTTCACCAACTCAAACAAGTAATACTGATATATCGTTGTATCTTCACTATTTTTATCTGATATCAATAATTCATATTAATTCTCTGATTTCAATAATTATTATTCTATTAAATAATCATTTGTAATTCTAGCTATTCTATTTCTTCTCGTCATTTGATTAATCACATGAATAAAATATCCACTGAGCCCGTTTTGGAGCCATTTAATTAAGATAATTCATATTTACTACTATAACCAAATATAGATACACTCGTCACTCTCCAATATGTTTATTAATAATTGTTTTCGTTTTTCGTCTGCATAAAATATTATGGTTTGTGTTTCTCTGAAAGGGTACCTATGTGTTTAGAATATTAATTTCCCCTAAAACCGGAACCGAACACCCAGTGGTGTATCAGGTCACGTCACAGCAATCATCCTCGTGTCCGCCCTTACAGCTCACTGTCCTCCTAAACCACTAAAAGTCGATCCGAGGTTGATCCCACGAAAACGGTTGGATCTCGCTCCGGTTCCACCTCAAGAAAAGAACAGTTCAGCGGCTGGTATTTTGCGCATAATTACGACATATACCGGAAGTTTGAACCGGTTACTGGATATTAAACTCCGAGAAAGAGCACCAACCTCGTTTTCCGTCTCTCTCCTGTTAATTAACCCAACTTCTATAATTCCCTGATCATCCCAACTTCCCTTGGCATTTAAAACAGAACAGTAGTACGCTTAAGCCCCAGTTATCTTGTGGGTTTTGCCTAAAAACCGTAATTTAAAAACTCAACGTCGTTTTCGTATTTCCCCCCCTCTTTATTCTCATTTGGACCGACAGTCAAATTACCATGAATTGAAGATGTAAAATTTCTAATTTTACGCTCAAGCAGCCTAGATTAAAAGTGATCTAATCTGATTTCACAAGACTGAATTTCTTTCTAAGACTTTCTAAGGAAGAACAATAGATTTGCCTAGAAGAAGAATCGAACAAGAATTAGATTATCACAAACAACTAGATCATTGTCAGTTTAAAAAGGGGACGATGGAATGAGTATTTGCCCCTTCCAAGGGCGGAGGCGATTAAACCTTCTACACCCAGGGGATTTTCGTAGAACTACTAGGGCTCAATTTCATGCTCAAAAGTAGCAGTTTCAAGAATCGAGAAGGGAGAACTACCCATAATCACCCAGTTGAAAGTTAATTTTCCTGTACTGATCAATTAAACTCAATATGATTTCAAGATTCCTTTTTGACTAATGAGTCTTAGGAAACTATTTCGTTTGGTAATTTGTGATAGCCGACACCATCTATCGGCTATCAACGGAACAATCGCGAGAGGAGAGGCGAGGAGTGACTGGGGGGGGGGGGGAAGGAGAGATAACGAAAACTTGCGACAAGTCCCTTTCCTTACCACTTTCTACCCAGCTCTCATCCGACCAGGTAATCCGTTCTTTCAATTTCTGTATTTAAATCAAATTGATATTAATATCCCAGATCCATCCTATTAACCGAACTCCTTACCTAATACCACCTGCGGTGCTATTTATAAAAAATAAAAATATTGAAGGAATACCAAAACCTTTTCCACATCGCGGTTAATAGGAGCCCCGTAGTTATTCTTGGAGCAATAAATACGATTATTGAATGAATAATTATATATATTACCAAAACCTTGCGTATAATTATCTCTTGAACCTTATATATCTGTATATAAAACAACCGTAGCAAGGTGAAAAAAGGGAATAATATCAAGAAATCGTAATCAAGTAAAGGTAGAATTGATATAACAATTCCTTTCAAGTAATGCAAATATGAGTAACAATTTATTACCAAATAAATTTATAGTAATTCTTCTAACCAGTTAGATGGAGGTGTTATTAATGCTAACTGTGTAGCTAACAGTAATATAATATCCGCCCCTGAAATATGTGTTTTCTAAAAACTCACTGGTCATGGAGTGTTGGTCGTTGGAACAGCTAGACTAAAATCTCATTTAATAATATAATTTTCTTCAGATGCTTATGATTGAATTTTGGAAATCACATGATGCTAAATTTCACACTAGTTCTAATTAGTGTGAAATGCAGTTTTACTAAAGCTGTTAACCACATGAGCAAGAAGAATACTTAGTGTATCCAAAGCCCAACGGTTGCCACGGCCGGAAACCATATCGATCATGGCTTCCTCAGAAAGGAAGTAAATGTATAAGTTAATGCATTAATAAGTAAATCAATCTTAGGCAATATACAAATTATATATCTCTAGTTTTGATTTTACGTCAGCTTTCTAAATCAACACCTCTTATTTCTAGGTTGTTGCTCACGATCGTTCTATCCCCTTAATTTAAGCGTTGGATTTCATTGTGTAGGTGGACTGTGAGAAGGCTGTAAAAGCTACGACTTGATGGTCGGTGTAAATAATGTCTCATCGAGTTCATCTGCAGAGGCGGATTAATTTCTCACCATCTCGGAGCGTAATGATGTGGGAAAGGGAACCTCACGTCAGGTTCACCGCGTCATCGCTCCTTGATCCGTCAGCTGGGCCTCCGCAAAACCGCATTTCATTTCCACCCACGTGCCAGGCAGTTCTGCGACCCCTCTGTCGCTCTCGTCTGAGGACGGTCGGGCCTGAAGACGGGTATTAATGGGGTGTCCGAAACGCCTCGTCTATTACTCACCTGGAGCTCAGGCGTGTTTGGATGACGAGAACAAGACGTAAACAGTGTTGATGGGACGGAAATGCAGAGGAGATGATTCTGTCTGTTGATGTAAGCGGTTTGTAGGGAATAGCTAATGTAGTTGGCTCTGACGCCTCTGAACTTCTAAATACTACGTCATCCCATTGACTGATGGATGACCAACTGCTCTTTCGTTAGTCGTAATGAGATTATAATTTCATTTCACATCGTGTTCACCTTCCGAACGACTGCACCGAAGGATTACAAGCTCAGCAAACTGCCTAAAATCAAGTTAAGAGTTTTCCTTACTTGAGAAAGTAAAGATAATCCTTAAGCCATCGCTCTCTCTCAACTTTGGTATTGATAGTCAAAGTTGAATCTTCACATTCCAAAGAAAAGAAATATCTTGACTCAAGCTAAGATTTTTTTCCTAATTTTGGGAAGTTGAGTAAAATTTTGAATTAACGGTTCATTTGTTTAGGTTAGCAGCCATGGACATTCTGTGTTTCTATGTGTGGGACCTATCTTTATTTTTTTGTTCATTTAGCTGAACATTTGCTTGGTTCCCAGTTAAAAATGCAAATAAAAGAAATGTTCCAGCAAGTACTCCAGAATTTGCTTTAGCATTTTGTTAAAAATGGAATGGTTCGAACAAATCGAGTAGCCACCGGCTTCTCAAAGTTTCATTCAAACATTTACTTTCGACTAAATCAGGTCTAAGAATTAGACTTTATATCCATTCATCTCTCATTTTCTCGCCTCCAAATAAAACTCTTCTTTAACCAGGAATGACTACATCACTTGTTTCTGACAGTTGTACTGGTCAGCAAACTGTCAAACCAAAAATGACGATTGAAGTATTCAACGCCGTCATTACCATGGCTGATAAACAATCCCTTTCGAGTCGTCACTGCGTTTACCCCATCTCATCAAAAACTGGCGATACCAGGGTGTTCCTTCTTCCGTTTAACTACGATATAACGCTGTCTGACTGAATGGAAGATTGTCAACCTCGAACATTTCGGTTTAAACTGCTAGCAGTTGCGCTGTTATTTAGAGTTGGGTTCATCCTAAACTTGATTAAAACTTGGAAGAATCATAGAAAAAAAAAAATTACATTAAAGAAAAAAACACTTAGCATCAAACTTTTTTGGATGACATATATTTCAAAAACTGTATGCGGTTACTTAAAAATTGGCAGGGGAGTTCTGATTCCTAGTAGAATCCTCTAAATTTACGGATAATGAGGCTGAAAATACAATTTCCCCGTCGGAAATTTAGGGTTGTGTGTGAAAAATGACAAATGATACCTCATGACGCGACGAGAAGTTTTTTTCTAGTAAGGAGACAAATTCTGCCCGATTTTCTAAGTGGATTTGAATGGTGATGCTACCAAGATATCTGGACCGAATCACATCAACGAAAAAAAAAACGTTTAATGACACATATTAGTGAATACATCCTTAGAAAAAAAAGAAAAATGTTAAATTCTGCATAGAAGCGAAAAAAAAATTGTTCAAAGATCATTCCAAAGTTATGCTGCACCGAATACATCCACTACATTGCGACTAGGTAGATATAGTATTCGTGATGGAGATAGGGGGTTGATAATCTATTCTGCAGTCAAAGGCCGCATTACCGGCCATTTGCATAACGAAGCGAAGGGTGCGATCCGCCAATCCGTCATTTCGGGAAACCCCGCAAGATTAACGGAAGCCGCAAAACAGAAAATGGGCCTCGCAATGTGATTTTATCAACAGAGTGAAACTGCCCTTTCCCCCATAAGTCACTGTTCCTGACAGAATATCTAACCGGGCTCTCAGCCTAATAGAAAAGGCTGATCTTTTTCCTCTTGGAAAAGAAAAAAAAATTAATAAAATAAATCAGGGCAAGCTAATGACATTAAACGCTAGAATGCCGAGGAATTTTACCCATTCCACCGCCAACGGATCCTCTTTATAAAGGCGAGTGGTCGTTTGCTGGTGATATCCCAGCGATCCTGTCCCCCGATAGGAGTTTCCCATCTTGTTTGTGTTTCGGCTGACAAGTTCTCTAAGCGACGGATCAACTACCTAATGGTTTCTAGCATCGATAAAACTTCGTGGCCCCTTCCGAAGCATTTTCTGAAAATTCTCGATAATATGGATTATAGCGATGACCTAACTTACCTGTCTACCGCTCCAACGAGGAGAGGGGATGTGGCATTATTGACCTGAGGAACGATATGTCTGAAATTCTTCCATATCATGGGTTTTTTTACTTGCTAAATCTGCAGTCTGGCTTTGGAATGGTGGTTGTTAAAACTATAATAAAAATGATCATAAGATTGAAAATCCATTAATCAAGAATTATTCTAAAAATGAGCCCTCGACACTCAACAGCACTTTTCTTTATATGTTTCAAATCAAAGATGTCTGCAACCATTCTGTAAATCCTTTGTTATTCAGATTTGATATCGTGCAATGCTGAACCTTCATTATTTTTAAGTCCTCATTTAGAAACGTTTCGGAGAGAAAAGCCGGGTTGGAGGGAAATTTAGTACTCCCAAAATTAGAAATTTGAATGTAATTACTCTTATTTATTTAACTTACTTATTGTGATTTGTGTTGTTCTCATTCAATCCATAAATGAATAATTTCTACATTTCGGTATCTGTGTATAGTTGTCGGTGAAGAGAATCCTTACCATCTAAAAGATCATCACGTAAACTGCCATGTTTATTGTCAAATTGATCTTATCTTTTCTTGTTCACTACCTACCTATATAACCCTTGAACTTCTAAAAACATCAGTGAGTAAAAGTATTTTTACCGATAATAGTTTTTATACCATGGTTTAAGTTTGGAATCACTAACTGTAGAAATGATTCAAATTTCTCTCGAAATCGGGCTCTCCCCAGTCAACTGGTGAATAATCGGGGAAACATACGCATTCCGATCATAACAGAATCACGTGGCTGAACTCTCATCTCTATACTGGTATCGAAAAACACTCGACTTCTCTGTGATTGATTTGCCACTTGAACGATAAAACGCTGATATAAACGCTGGTTAGTTACAAGACATAATTCATTTGATCATTAATATATCCAATATTAGGGTCCAATAATAGTCAATCCAAGTGCCAATCCAGATTTTCTAATCTCGAAGAATAATCCAACTTGTTTCCAATCACATGAGAGGTGCAGTTGTGGAAGATTAAAAATGAGCTAACGGTGAACAGTTGAAACGATGAAAACTCAACCTCAAAGCTAAAACTTTTCCAAGAAAATGAATAGTGATTGGCTTACACATATATACAATTTCGGACAAATAGTTGAGACTTATAATGAGAATTGTCGAAGAACCTAGTTCACGACAGCAAAATTGCTATTCTCTAACCTTCGGAATTAATTCCTAACACACAGAAATAACGGTGCAGTCAGTGTAAAGAGTGAGTCAATACCATGGTTGCTAGTGAAATCGTAACTGTCTACTGGAATGAGATATGATGATCATTTGCCAATAGTACCGGCATCCACAAAGCGACAAACTAAATGAGGAGAAAAACTCACCGCCGCCTCTTCAAACGGTTCATGTGCCCAAATAAAACGACCCTGCCGGTCGGCACATGTGGGGCGCATATGGAGGATGGGAACCTCCAAAGCAGAAGAAGACGCGTTCACACGTGCGGCTTTCAACGTGAAGTGGTCTGCGTGATCAAAGGCAGCTCAAGTCAAACAAAATTCATCAAGGGAGCGGAGCCCTGACGATCAAAGACGATCCCTGCCGTAGCTTTTCCCGCCTAGACGGATTTTCCTGCTGCAGAGTATTGTTTTTAATTAAATTTGATTTTCCTTTGATTCCACTAGAGATCTGAATCATTTCCCAATCTACATTCGCCAGCTCAGGGCGACTGCTGCTGAAGTGAGCACTTTTCCCTTCGCCCTTTGCATTCAAACTTTTCGCGTATTACTTGCTCAAATTCCGAATAGCTGAAGAAGGCATACACTTCTCTAAACTACTTCAAAACAGATGAATTAATAGAGGTGAGTTTAGGAAACAAGTGGCTTCGGTTCTTTCTAGGATTATTATTTTCCAATAATAAACCACTATAGTAGTAAAACTCGGCGCTCCGCGCCTCGTACCTGCTTTGAGCCTTAGCGGCTAACATCACAATACATGGAACATGTTTTTAGCTTCAACGGTTTACCCACGATGGTAACTTATATGATGTAGGTATTTTCTATTCCGGTGAGCGTCTACTCTAACCAACATGACAACCAAGTGACAATAAGAAAACAAGCGGCATTGTTTACTACATCCATATAATAACATACATAAAATTAAATCACGACGTAAATACCAACAACAAGTACGCAAGGCCTGCGTGATAAATCGAGAGCTTTCCAACGAATGGAGAACGATTTTCGTCCGTCGAAAACTGAACAACTTTCATTTCCCTAGAAACAGCTCGGTTGTACGTGAAAACTATCAGAACAATTTCGTGACACTTTCTGTATAACGCTTTTTACTAGATAGGCCCGGCTAAAAACATGTTCCATGTTAAAAATTGTGTATATCTCCCCTCAAATTTAACGTTTCAAGTTACGTCCGCCATTTGCCGTTCGCAATTGAAAGCCTTACACGTGATGTAAAAAATCAGTTTTCTGAACATGGAATCCACGACGGTTTGGTCCTAACGTTTCACTAACCCGATCCCCTCGCACGCAAGGACGCTAAAGGCCTACAACTGGATAGAACAGTAATTTTTCCAAGTTTTACTGATACTGGCAAGTGCGGTCTCATTTTTCTAGTAATTTTGGGATCAGAATCGACTGGTATAGGTTTCATACCCCTAGAATCCATCCATAGGAAGTAATCGCGACTTCTGAACCTAAAGTGTCCCCTAAACCCAACACCAAATAATCTGTTCTGTTTCTGCAGCTCAATTTAATCCCGGTTCGTCGGAGACGGGCTACGTATTACTGAAATAATCAACATTCATGTAATAGTTCATAATTTTTTTTTCCTGCCATTCACATTTGTTGAGGGGAATTACCTATCAACACTCCCGGAAGGGTGTTGGCAAGCTAGAGAAGGTTGTTTCATAAAATTCACTAGAAAAGTTGTCGTTTTACAGACTTGACCATTCAGTAAGTACAAAACTAAAGTAGACGTAAAAGTAGTTCTTAAAATTACCAAGATTTACATAATCCATAAAAACGGAGTAAAATAGAACGTTTAAATGTTCATGTTTGTTACTGACGATGGCCTAACCGTCGAGATCGATTTAACTGTGTACTCATTATTTTCGTGGAAATATAGACAAAGTTCTATTATACTCAATTTTTAATGAAATAGGTTTCCATAACTTCGTCGCGAGTGACAGTCCGTTTACATAATCTGCCAAAATACATCTGTAAGTGATTTTTACAGTAGAGTCGTGCTTGTATATGAATATATCCTGGCTCGTCCTGAGTTTATATCCAAATACTCATACTTTGTTCTTATAATGTACTTCATTGATTGATTGGCCGCTGGTTCAAGTACCTACTCTGAGGCAACAAATTTGCGACATCAGTTATAAGAGTCGAGAAAGTATAAATATGTATATTTGGATATAGATTTTAAGTCTCCCACAACTGGCCACCCCCCACCAACGGAGCATGCAAGATCCCACGATGCATCATTTGATGAGTGTTTTCGGGTGAAAGTCCTCAAAAAGATGTCACTAGGATGCAATGATAGACAGCTCCAACATTAAGAAAGGGCACGCAAGTGGGTTTCCAAAGCAAATCAACCTTCTGGCCTCAATGATTGAAATCAACATTGTTAATTAATATGTTAATATGTATACATAACTTTTTAATATCTCTCACTAAGGAGAATTTAGTACTCACTCAACAGTGTATTGATTTTTGGTTTATTATTCAATAATAAACCATTGTGATCGCTCTTGAAAAAAAAAAAAATTCTAACCCCACCTGAAAATTTCATGGTTTACGTTTCAAAGGGTGTAGAATCCGAATCTGCAATAAAATTTTTCCGTCCGTCCGCCGTACGCCGTACGCACGATTTCTCCCAAACGGCTGGAGCAAAAAATCTGAAATTTTCAGGAAAAATCCATCTTGGTCCGACGACGCCCCAATTCTTGAGCCAGCTCTCTCACTCAATTTAAAGTGCCCTTTAAGGGCTGTAAAAGTTTTGTAAAATCCCTGAAAACCTCAAAACTAGTCGAATCGGCCTAAATATTTTCCTATTTGAAGAACATACCATTAGGAATCGAGTGAGCCCCACGTCCGTCCGTAGGTCAAACCATTCCCGACTTATGGCCCGGTTTATGGTGCCAACATTTGTTTTTTCGTTTATTATTGTTTGTTTGTAACCTAGTGATGTCCGGCCGATAGCGTCGAGTTGTAGTGAATGTGGATACTGGAGTGATAGCCGATGTGAATACTTTTAGTGTAGTTAGTAGCCGATACACGCGTTGAAGCATTCCTGATAATATATAGGTAAATATTTTTCAATATTATTACTGGGGTTTATTGTTCAATATTATTACTGGGGTAAATATGTATTCTTTCACTGGGGTTTATTATTCAATTGGCTTGCGTCCATGATTTGAATCTTACTAAGCTTCGGAGTGTGCCTGTTTTACAGGTGATAGAGCGATTATTGAATTTCAGGAGATATGCATAGACCACGTAAATCGGTTCTCCTCCAAAACACCTATTTGGATTGATCAGTTGATGAAATTTGTGTGCCCCCTCTACATCTGTCTGCCTTTGGCTATATCGTTTCAATTTGGATTTGGGGAAGTTTTAACGCAATGCAAGTGCTAAAGGACTTGATAAATTATAGATGTTTTTATTGTGGGGGAGTATTGAGGTTCAATAAAAAAACGCTGCGATTTTGGTTTATAATTGTTTGTTTGTAACCTAGTGATGCCGATAGGGTCGAGTTGTAGTGATTGTGGATACTGGAGTGATAGCCCATGTTGATACTTGTGGTTTATAGCCGATACACGGGTTGAATCATTCTGATATGCATGAAACGCTGATGAAATATAGGTAAATATTATTCAATATTATTACTGGGGTTTATTATTCAATTGGCTTGCGTTCATGATTTGAATCTGTACTAAGCTACTACTATTGGCTTCTCTGAGCCAAATAGCATCTCTCACAACCTAGAGGGAGGTATCAAATTTCAAATAGACAATTGCCCAGACCAGTATCACACATAACCTTATGAACAACTAGACGAGAATTATCAAGTAGAACAGAATGAAAGAGTTGATTCACTCAATGAACAATAATTAACATTCGTTCAACACTCGTTAATACTCTAATCAACAGGTGTTCAAGTTTGTTCGACATTCGATTCGTTGGTTCGCCGTTGGTGTGTTGTATTGTTGTGATCAACAAATTTATGAAAAATATAATTTTCTAAAAACTAGTTTGACGTGTCTTGCAAATCACATTTCAACACAAAACACAAAACTAGAATTAACGACCCGAACAGAAAGAACATTTTGTAGAGGACACCAGCCTCCATCAGTATCCATTGCAGGTATTTCGATATCAGTTTTTCTTCGTAAATAGCTGAAGTAGTGTTGTGGCTGAAATCGTTCGGCACGATCGTTTTGCCGCAAAAAAGCGCGATGCCGCGTTGTTACGTCTGACACTTCTGTAGAGTTGTATTGTTTGATCGCACTAACAGATCGCGATGGGCGCCCGCTCGCCCCCCGTTGATCGCGTTTGTTCTTCACTTAAGGCACGGCGTCAAGGTATGGTATATCCATGATGCGTCTACGGCGTCAGCGGCTTGCGATTCCTTCATGTACCTACCGATACAGGCGCCAGCCCCGCCGCGCTGCAGGAGAGTTATCTCTCAAGAGGCGCCGCGCTGCAGGACAGTTATCTCTCAAGAGACGCGGCGCTGCAGGCGGCGTTCCTAGGTTCCAGCGTCAGTTTCGATCAATCATCATCATCATCATCAATCTATATACAGACAAAAATATCAGAGGAGGTAGGTATATCAGGGGGTGGTAACGTTGGGCGGGTGGAATTCTCCCACCCACCACCTCCACCCCTGAGGTGGAGAGGCGGACCGTCTCCCAGGGCAACCGCTGGGTGGAATTCACCCCCCCCCCCCCCTCCTCTCGACCACCCCAGTGAAGGGGAGAGGGCCCAATGGGGCGGAGCGTCTTCCAGGGCAACTGCTCCCCTCCTCGGGGACTTGGAATATACGATTTTTTGACTTTGCGTATTGTTTTTATACTCCCTCATTGTGTTATTCACCCATTTCTTTTTAACCTGGGAGCAGGGCCTTTAAACTAGTATTTTTGTTTTATTTTTTTTTATTGTACATACACGGGCTAAGGCCCAATTACAAGAAATTATATAAAAATTATTTTCAGACACAAGAAAAGTAGAAACAAGAACGCTGCAAATTCTTTCACTGGGGTTTATTATTCAATTGGCTTGCGTTCATTATTTGAATTTGTAATAAGTTTCGAGTGTGCGTGTTTCACAGGGTAGAGCGATTATTGAATTTCAGGAGGCACACAAAAATGATAAACTGATAAAACCAAATAGGTATTTTGGTTGAGAAAAAATTTACGTGCTCCATGCATATATCCTGAAATTCAATAATCGCTCTATCCTGTGAAACACGCACACTCCAAAGCTTAGTAGAAATGCAAATAATGAACGCAAGCCAATTGAATAATAAACCCCAGTGAAAGAATTTGCAGCGTTTCCAATAAGAAAATAATTGGATGGCTAGCAAATCAAGATTTACCTATTATGAATGAAGTCATGCTTGAATTTTAAGTATACTAATAGATTCATAACAGGTGATGATAACTCAGGTTTCATTATTAATGAACTGAAAGTTGTTCATAGATTTTCTTTTTTCTCACCCTCCTACCTTCATATTATTATGCCGATCTAAATTTTGTTATGGAAGCAGAGCCAACGTGGTCACATGACCCTTGAAAATTAATATACTGCAATAGAAGGCACATACTGTGAACGTGAGTGGAAATTCACACGAAATTCTTTTCAGATAGCTCAGCTCCGTTACCGAATACCGCTACACGACTCCACTCTATCAATAACAATTAATGAACATACGTTGACGACTGGATAATTTAATTTGATTTATAATTTCTTGCCCTTCTGAAAATGATAACAATTAGCTGCTACGTTTACCGTTAATCGCGGCAACGATATCTCTTGGAGCTACTTCTTATTTGCATATCGTTATGAACAACTCCGGCACGTTTCCTTTAAAATCACGCGAACTGTTGTGCTCGTGGAGAATCATCATATAAACGAGAATATGAATAATTGTTATGATGGCTTATTAAGAGGACAGCTTTTCTGGTCGAAGGCATTTTTACTCAAGGGTTAATTACTATAGCCGAATAGTTCTCCATTATTTTCTTCCAATAAATCTGTTTCGCCTGATCATCTTTTAGATGCAGTCATCCCTGTACATCATGGTTCCTCACGCAGACTAGAAATACATAAATGCATCTAGCAAGCAGCATAAAAGTTTATAGTTGCCTGCTATATCATGGATGGCGTGAGAAAGTTTTATCACTACATTCATTACTACTCACTCAGTTCTTTAATGTTCAATCTCATTCTCCTTCCAAGTTGACCCAAGTACCATAAGCATTAAGGTTACTTTTGAAAGAACGTTACACCACGATATTCTTTTACTCACTGTTAGTGTTTGTTTTGTTATTAATAACGGAAGAAACAACTTTGTTTTGTTATTAATAAAGCCCAAAAAAATTAGACACTAGAGGTTCGAAAACACGAATTTCCAAACATATATATTGTAAAAGAATTCATTACAATTTTTGTAACATGCAATTGCAAGCATGAGTAAGTAGCTTATGTTGTGATTTGGTGAAATGAAAAAACGCTGCAAATTCTTTCACTGGGGTTTATTTTTCAATGACTCATGATTTGAATTTCTACTAAGCTTAGGAGTGTGCGTGTTTCACAGGTGATAGAGCGATTATTGAATTTCAGGACGCACACAAACATGATCAACTGATCAATCCAAATAGGTATTATGGTTGTGAACCGATTAAAGTGCTCTTCATATCTCCTGAAATTCAATAATCGCTTTATCACCTGTGAAACACGCACACTCCAAAGCTTAGTAGAAATTCAAATCATGAATCATTGAATAATAAACCCCAGTGAAAGAATTTGCAGCGTTTTTCAGGAGCGATTACAATGGAAAAATATTCTATTTGAAAATTATGAATTTCGTAAGACGGAGAATGCATATCAGAATGCTTCAACCCGTGTATCGGCTTTAAACCCTTTTAGGAGTTCACTCCAGTGTCCACATTCACTACATCACTAGGTTACTGCGATCAAAAAAAAAAAACTCTTGTGTTTGTTTTGATCGCAGTAACCTAGTGAAGTAGTGAATGTGGATGCAAATGTTGGCACAATAAATCGGGCCATACATCGGAAATGGTTTGAGCTACGGACCTGGGGAAGGGCTCATTCGATTCCTCATGGAAAGTTCTTCAAAACAAGTCCAAATTTAGACCGCCTTGACTTTTTTTTTGAGGTTTTTAGGGATTTTACAAAACTTTGACAACCCTTAAAGGGCACTTTAAATTATGTGAGAGTGCTGGCTAAAGAATTGGGGCGTCGTCGGAAAAATATTGATTTTTCCTGAAAATTTCAGCTTTTTTGCTCCAGCCGTTTGGGAGAAATCCTGCGTATGGCGGACGGACGGAAAAATTGTAATTGAAACGTAAACCATGAAATTTTCAGGGGGGGGGGTTAAAAATTTTTTTTTCAAGAGCGATTACAATGGTTTATTATTGAATAATAAACCAAAAGACACATGGATGTTGTCCATATAGAGAGTTCTATCAAGAAGAGAGTTCAATTTTTCCAGACCTAAGCAAACATTTTCGAACATCGAGATAAGGATTGGCTCCAACTCGTTGTCCAATTTCCAATAAATCGTCTTATTGTATCGAATGAACCTTAGATGACGGACCCATGCCTTTCAGTAAACTGAAGATCCAAGTGAAGAGAAAAAACACAATAATTTTCGTAACATTTCCATTAATTTCGAGATAGTACGGCTTAGGTTGATCCCTAGATGACATACATTGCTGCCGACCCTTTAGTAACATATGCGCAAGCGCAAGAGCAAATGTTTCATCTTTCGAGCATCGTTGTCTCAATATCTGGTTGACGATTCTGACATTTCACCTGATATCCCAGCAATAGGAAACCGCAATGAGATCAATATTTGAAATATTTTGATAATCTATAAATCCATCAATGTTAACAATCAGAGGAAGTTGTGCGACACCCCAAACATGATGAGTTATTTTATGTTATTTTTGTTGCTAACTCTACTTGAAGGTAGAAGCGAAACGTCCAACCTAATACGGTGTTCTACTCACCGTATCTGAATAGTCGTAATTTTCCCGGTGTCGTTTGGGTAACAAACCCGTAGTTCACATAGATTGGCTGTCAACGGAGAGCTTTGGAAACAGCCCGCATGCAAAGTTGATAATTTGTGACCTAATCCCATTTCAGTCGTCTGTCGAATGTTCAAGTGGAACTAAGTGCCGCCAAGCGGCAAACAACTTTATCTTGTGAACGTGGATGGCGATCAGTTATTGTTTGAACTCTAGTACTCTGCAAAATCAATGGACGGACGCCGAGTGATGGGTAACTACTGTTTCTGGCAAAATCCTGATAAAATACCCTTGGGTTATTTAGAATAATCGGCATTATAATTCCAAGGTGAACTACCCTACAACTCAACACCGAAAGAAATTAAACTTGAATTCTACTTGAAACTGATTTTGTACTATTATTTGTGACTGGAATCTATGGGAACAGCCCTGTTAGAAGTTTGAACAGCCCTTGTTTTTTTTCTTGCATTTCTCAAAATTCAGTAATGATTACCAATGATTGGTGCATGGTAAGGACAAGAAAACAAAAGATCTTACGTTTTCGATAACCCTTCCTGTAGATAATTTACCCACGTTAATTAGGTGTAGTGAATGGTACATTGTCAAAACTTGGCTGTTCCATCACTGTAAAAAAACATCCTATAAAAAAGTACAAATATATAATCTTGCTCTTTAGATCGATTAGGAAAGAACTTAATTTCAATTCAGGTGATCAGTGTGTCCTCATACCTTGTATTTGACATCTAGATGTGTCAAGAACAAGAAGATGACTTCGCCATAAATAAAACTCTGGAAGCATTAAATTTTTACTAATACTTCTATTTGTAAAAAGGTGATTTCTAAATACATAGTAGTATATCGACTGTACTGTAAGGAACAACTGAAATAACGAATACCTACCCAAGTACCCACACTTCACTTGTCCGTCAAGATACCACAAAAGCTATGAAATTGCTCAATTGCTAGTTCGATTGTAACAATTCCGGAGGCAATTTTTACTACCTTTATTCATGTTCACATTTACATTCGAGTTAGCGTTATCGTTTTCCGACAGAGTTCCAGCCCTCAGGGAGAGCGAACGGATGAATGTAAAGCGAAACAGCGATGAATGTGTAGCGATCATTGAAGCGATATCTATCTACAACGAACGTACTGACACAGCTATTATTCTGAAAGCTTTTGATATTCTGGGTTTTTATTAATATTTCATCCCAATATATTTCACCCCATCACCCTTTTAGGATTAACAGAATGTGATGTCGAGAACCTAGCCTTCTGCACTTCTGAATGTGGAGTGAATTTTTGACCCAAGTTTCATCAAGGTTGATACTGTGGTGTAGGATAAAAGCTCAGAATGGTGGATAGACTGATTCGGGTTCTACTCGTAAAAAGTTTTTTTTCTCTTTTACGAAGGTTCATTATTGAAAATAATAAACCATAATGCCAAAAGTTTAGGCCCAATTTAAAGCTTCCGTTCGAGAAGCAAACTAATGTGGGATCTTGTACCTGCCGATAAGGGACACGAATATGAATAAAATAGAAGACAACTAACATCTCCTCACACAGGTTAGCGGAGTTGGGAAGGAGGACAATTCAAGTCTTCAGAAATTAGTACTAGCGGACATTCCCTTCCAAACATTCAGTTCGACGAGCTCAGGTTTCCTTGTTTATTGTAGAAAGGATGATTAGTTAGTGATAAAACGAAAAGTGGATTAATTGAAGGTGTCTTGAATAGGGAATGTGTTGTCGGTTCTTCTTAGCCTGCTCAACAATGTCCTGATGGTGTTGAAACCATGAAAGTGCCCTTTTTATGACCAAACTCGTACATTCCTTAAAATTTTCATACAAATCGGCATAAGTTTCGGTCCATAGTTTTCAATTAGGTTGTTGGAGCTCTTCAATTCTTAGAACATCTTTATTGTCGTGTACTTTTCACCCATACAACGTGGGCTTCATCAGCAGGTATTTTCTTAATTTTTATATAAGAACAATCTCTCTGGTATTAAACATTCTTCAGATTCGTTTGTATCATCGTCAACGTGATCATCTAATTTATTTATATGTGCTACTTCAGTCATCAGTCTTGCATACATTTATATTAACTTTGCAGCTAGTCATCTTCCTGTGAAGTACCTTGGCAACACTCCAACCTCCTCTTTCTACTGTTCCAGGGTAAAAGAACTTTTTCTGCTTGATATTATTTTTGTAGAGATCACTTTTGTTGATTGCACTGCTCACTAGGTGCATTACTGAAGTAGCACATATAAATAAATTAGGTGATCACGTTAACGATGATACAAACGAATCTGAAGAATGTTTAATACCAGAGAGATTGTTGCTTATATAAAAATTAAGAAAATACCTGCTGATGAAGCCCACGTTGTATGGGTGAAACGGACACGACTATAAAGATGTTTTAAAAATTGAAGAGCTCCAACAACCCTGTTCGCAGAGCAAAATGGTCTAGCCATATCCCACCAACTCAACTAGTTTTCAATTACGAATGAGCTTCCATAAGCATTTTGCCTTATGGCATACAGCCCACAAATTTTGTGTGGTATGTCCCACGGAAACTACCTCATTCCGAAGTTGTAGTACTGATCGTATACCTAATTTAGCAGTGTGTATACGATAGCATGGGTTTGTAAGTATGGATTGACAACATTGAATGCGAGAGAATGCTCAATTTCGAAATATACGATATTTTGCTACCTTATTGTCCGTTATAGTGCCTCGATATACAAAACCCACACGCATCCTCCTAAGTGGATGTTGTCACTTGCGAGCTGTTTGTTCATTCAGTTCGCGATAGCTCTCCATCCTATAAGGACCGGAGTCAAGGGGTTCGACTTTCACGGCGAGAGGCAAACAAAAAAGAACCTCCCTCGTCCTTGACGTATCCGAATTTGAGTGGTAGCCGTCGTACGTGACAATAGCGACATCAACCGAGAGCGGCCGAACGTGACCGAATAGTTCTTCGTCGCCTAACGACTCCGACCAAACGATACGAACGAACTCTCAACACTCGGGAAATCACGCTGAATCCACGATGTCATCCGCCATTAACCCAATTTCCGCAGTACTGTGCCGTTATCATCAGGACAAAGAAACTTCACTTTCTTCGTGTCTCTACCATACTTTACTCGATATTTCCTCACAACATCATCAAAAAAGGTTTCTCAAGACCGAATCGAGGGACCTTTCTGTTTGTCTTGGCAAAGGCAAACGAAAATCAGAGTCATAGAAAGGGGAATGCATTTTCAGTAGGTCACGAAATATTGTAGAGAATTTCTTCGTGCAATCCTTGACCCAGTCCTTTAAGAGTCTAGCTTGCCATCCCCATATTGAAGTTTGCGCAATTGAACTATAAAAATTATTATGTTCCCATTTATTTGAATTTTAATCCACAACACAGTGATGAGATGATAGAATACTTAAACCGATATGAACAACTTATGAACAAAATAATTTTAATACCGCACAGCTTTGTTAATTAATATTGTTAATACTAAGCTGCTAGTGCTACGAGCAAGACCCACACAGGGAATGTGAGTTCTCAATCGTACATCGCCAGTATGTACATTGGTCAAACGTGTACATTATTGTCAGTGGTATTGTCAAACCCAAAAAGTTTCCCTTCTGTCACTAATTGATATAATTAAGTATATCTACATATCCTAAAATTATAGATGTAGGTAATTTGCAGAGATGTAACATATAATACTCGTAGTATGGATTTTGACTGATGTAAATGAAATTACTGAAATATCAGCAATAGTAGTGAACCTTAACGAATAGAAGTTGCTGAACTGATCTTGCAATCAAACCAATTTCAACCCACTACTTCACTCACTCGTTCAGGAACCAAAACAGTAGCCCTGTCAAAAGTTCTTTCGACCAGACCTCTTTATCATCTTAATAAAACCTTGGACGTTTTGAGTCTACCAAGGTGACTCACGCCTGTTCGTATGCCTGCCACCAAATAGGTATCCACTGCCTACTTGTTACAGATCAAAAAAAAAGCAACAACTCGAGTCTTAGCGTTCACTCCGTCTCCCACCTGGTTCTTGTCCCTCCTACACGGAGCCAGTGGGCAGCCGGCTCGACTTCAAGGGGTCTTGCGACCTCGGTGCCCACTTCTGATTTATCGAACGCGATGATAAACTTCTTAAGGCTTTCTTTTATCTTACGATCTAATATTTCGTAACGACAAATCGTGTGCAAAATGTGCCAGCCTACTCCCCGAAAAAAAGTTCTTGGAGGACGTTAGCTTAGCTACAGAAACTGATATATGAAACGTTATAGTGGGCCGATTACAATGTCACTCACGTTATTCATGCCCAATGAACTCAATCCTCGGGGTCCGTTCGAAATAGTATGTAAATATCATGCAAATCCAATGCCCATAATTTTGCTTGATGGTATGAAAACCAAGTAAACTAAGATCATTACCGTTGTTGTCTAGCTATTTTAGTCTTTTGGAGTTCTCGGCAATTATCATTTCATTTTTACAACACGTTTACTCCAACACTATACGCTTCATCCGAAAATATTACACCTTTACCCTCATCAGAGTCCTTGGCACTATAATTTCTGTAATCTTTATGATACGCCCTAGAGATTGCAGGTATTTGCTAATTTCCGTCTCGGATACAGGTGAATTGAGTGCTTTCGGATTGATCTAAGTCTTTTGATCTATCAGCTTTGCTGTTTCAGGGGTAATTGTGAGTGAATGGCATAAGCTTGAGTTCGTTGACACCGAAGCTCATGCGCGTCATTGAAAGTAGATGCTCGTGGTTCTGTATGTGGTAGTAGTAGTAGGTGGCATGTTGTACCATAAATGTACTAATGTTCCTCTACAAAGAACCAGTGCAGATCTTGTACGTCTACTCTACAAAGATTCTTTGTAAGTTGATTCACCTACTATAATAAGCGGTCTATTGTGCAGCTTTTTTGCTGGAAGATACGTTACACAGTGTAAGTCAAATATTGGGGAGGAGTTCAATTTTGGATTTTCAGTTGCTAAGTACATTGATGGGTCAAATACATTAACCGAGGTATGATGGAATGCATTTTCAAGTCATGCCCCGAAGTCAGTAAAATTTGCACAGTTTCAGAGGAAGACAAGTTTATTTTTCAATCGGGGATGGGAATCATATTACCTGTCTTCAAATTGGGGCAAGAAGTCAATTTACCAGCCTGTCTGAACTTGCAACTACCATGGATAACATGTACGCATCTTCCTTTCTTTGCCCCAACCATTTAGGTACATGTCCCCTATTAACAAAGAAAAAATGGAAATGTTGTGGGAAAGCGCACAAGAATCTTGTTTCCAACTCAAAAAATGAAAAGAAAAAAAAATCGGTATTGATTGGCATAAAACGAGCCAAAGTGAGCCACAAATGCCTGAATGATACTAGTACTGGTATATCCTATATCCTAATTTATCTCGGGCCGCCTAACTCTCATTTATTAATAATTTTTAACTGACATTTATGTAATTATCTCTTACAAATACATGTGGATTTTAAACTTTGATGTCTATATTTATCTTCCAAATCCCACATTCACAGAGCCCTTCTACAAGAAAACAGACAGTTAGGTCGTTTTCCCGATTCAGCCCGACAGGGTCAACATAGTATTAACAACATTCAGACCTCACCTGCTAATGTCTGTGTTTCGAAATTAATTTGTGTTGGCGATTGGAAAATATAATTGCAGCTTGAGAAATAGCTAGGATTAACAGCCAATTAATTTTCGAAACGAATATCGAAACTCTAATGTAATGTGGAAATTATTTTCGATTATCGAGCCTGCAGTGGACATCACTTTCTTTTTATTCGATTTTCAGATCATGTTTGAATTTTGTTAGCGATATCAAGTTATTTAGTTATACATCATTGTTACATCGGGTCACACGACAGAGCGAGAGTCCCACATTCGAATCTAACGATCATTTTCGTTTGTACGACACGTATACCTATGTTTTTCCTCGCTTGTGCGAAAACCCGGATGCTGCGGAGCGCCAAGAGCTAGCCAGGGTAATGGGAAAAGTTTTCCGTGAAGAACTTTGTTCGAAAATTGGTTTATCTCGTAGCACGTTGCTGAGGTGATAACTGCACAACCTGTTGAATCGCAACTTCAAAAATGCTAGACTTTCAACTCTAAAACTAAAATACACGGAAATTATTCTTGCACAAAGTCATTATACGCCTACATTTAGAATAGTGTATTCAATAAATACAATATATTTCTGATTCAACAGTAACAGAAATTATTTTTTAATAACAGTTATGTCATGGAAATACAGGAATGAACCAATGAAAATCCATGATAGTTCACGAGAGTCACACTCATTCTCCCAGTGTGGCTGAACTGTCTCACAGTAAGAAATGCCCTTACACCAAATTTCATCCATCGCTACTCGCATTTTTTGCTTTTCAAAGACGTCTAAACGATTAAGACATTTGCAAAGAAAAAACCTTCTGTTTTTTGTTTTTTCCAAAATCAGCTCTCGAACGAGCATTTGAACTTGCTCTTTTCAGACTTTAATGAAATGCAGCCCCCTTCCCACGGTACTCAATCCATTCTGTTAATGTAATCTCAATCGGTGTGCTCATCAATAGCGTTAGAACTTCTTTCACGTGTGGGCTTAAGGATCCCTTCCTCAAAACATCCTGTTCCTGTCATTCCATAGGATTACCGAGTCTCCTAATGCTCGTTCTACATTTATAATGGGAATCCGTTCTACCTTTAATTATAATACGTTTAGAACTCCTCCTCTTCAGACATTACCCGTTGTGAACCACACACATGTAGAAACTGGCCCCAATACCTAGGAAAAAACTTCCGAGATTCAACTGAAATTCACTTGGAAATCGCCTCATTAAATATTTGTTAAACAAAATAAGCCAAAAAATAGCTTTGAGAACTGTATAAGATGATGAACGCATCTATGGTGAGTGGAAGCAATCCTCCTCTAGCCGGAATCCCAGATAATCCGCCTCCTCAGACGGAACTCCGCAAAATAAAGAGAAAACCGCCTCGTGATAATTTAATGTAAATTAATGATGTGAATTATTTAAGGTATTATTAAGGCCAATCATTGGGTTGTATACCTTTGTACGAATATCACGTTAATTAGGATTAATCTAATGGATACATAGTTACCCAACTGTAAGACAAAAGCACCAAAGGCGGACACCTCTCCAGTGGCGGACACTTACATAAAAAGGCCCTGAAAATAGTTATTTAAAACATCAAAGTTATGTATCGTTATTTAAGAGAGGATTTATCCCAAATTTTCATCGCCCGAGGATATCTGAGGGGAAGTTGAATGGAAAAAGTCAAGCATGAACAATCATGTTAATATTAATTTAGTATGATTATTCAAGTTTCCTGTAGTCGCTTTGTGTGGTGCATCATTTACCAGAGCGTAATAAATTTTTTGTAAACTGATTCATCAGAGTGTGGTAGATAGAGCTTAATTATCATAATCTACTATTCTCACTTTTTATACTATTCACCCTCGCTGATGTCAGAAAAAATTTCTTTAATGGAGCAGACCTCTGTGTGAAGCAAACTTTAGACAGGCATTGTAAAATCATCGGAACATACTTACTTACAGTAGTGTGTATGTTTGTAACCTCGAACCATAGTCGATGATAAATATAAGAACACCGATTTGGTAAGCTATTTCAAGATATATATACACATGCAATTCAAATCAAAATACAAGAAGTCCCCGCTTCTATTCTCGCAAAAGTCAAATTCAAGTACCTAGCAGTCTACATAATTCTTCTTTTATATCGATTATGAGTCTATTCAATGTACCGAACACTGTTTGTAACTTTCCCCTACGCTAAAAATTGAATCATAAATGTGAATTCCAGTAACAATACCTTGTTATTCAATTGTTACCTTGAAAATTTTAATGTGCTTATGTTTGACGAAATAGTTATGTTTCATTTCATTGGGTGGATCATAAATCCGCTTTGTTTTAGTAAATATTCTTTCTGATTTTCAGTCATTTTTCATCACAATTGATAGGGTTTCTACTCAAATCAACAAAAAAATAAGGTAATGATGGGGAAGAATTTTCCCATAGATAAATAATTATTACCCATCATTACCTTATCTTGATTATAATATAATAATATAATCTTTGATCATAATCAATCATCCGATAATTTTCTTGGGCAAAGCAGTGTGACTTTGTGGGACTTTACAAAGTTCAAATGCCATTTGAATCTTGAGTTATACATTTGAATATATTTTTCCCCATTCGGATTTTGCTTATATCGTGTAATGTAAAGTCGAACAATATTCATGAGTATTATTGTGAAGTTTTCAAAAGCCCGATTAACTGTACAACTAAGTCAAGTTGCTTCATATAGTATTAGGCAGGCTAATCATTTCTGTCTCTACTAATACTGTACCTCTACATATGTTGCTTTTCTAGAATTAATCGTATAAAAATGGTATTTACATCATAATCTAAATAAATCGGCTAGATGGCAACTACTAACTGAAAATCAACTGCATAAAATGAAACGCCTGCCTAGGCTGTCGTCCATGTCCTGTCCAACTTCCACTACAATAAACTCAACTTATAAGAGAAAAGTACTATACTTTCCCATCTGTTTCGATTTTTCAACATTGAAGCCCTTGAATTCTTCTCTTCATGGTTGATTTAATGTTATTTCGAAAATTCAGACCGAACTATAGGTCCTTACATGGGTTTTCACTGAATTTACATGAATATTGATTCAATAGTTTATGAGAACATCTCCGGACGGCTACATGTGGATCTTTATTTCATTTTTCTTCTTTTCTTAATAATTTTTTGAAATTCTCCTGTTTTGAAAAGTAAATCTACAAATTTTAATCGTGAAGGGTCGATTGCAAAGATTCATTATTGAAAATACAGAGTTTTTCTTCTCACGGTTAGAAACCTCACCGTATAGTCACAACGACTGCTGGACGATGGCTGGATCTAACACGAATTCTATGCCGTTATCTGGATCGACCACAAACTACCCATTAAGTCGAAAATCATTGTGAAGTTACAGTGATAACAGCTTTTTTCCGCTTAAATTCAGACGAATCGAAAACTCTTCCTTATGTATCGTACTATAGGTTCAATGGAAAATGTGCTGTGCGATTTCGTGGAGCTTTACATCCACAACTTGATCAGTCGTAAGGTTAGAAACGTGAGACAACACATCGGGATAACGTTGGGCCGAGTTCGGTGGTGAACATTATTTCAGTTTCCAGGTTTGCGGTCACTGTGTCCGGATGCCGGGGAAAAGAAAATCTCGATCACAATGTAAGTAAGTCTGTCTACTCAAGATACAGTTCGAAATCATGATTCAAATAGTCCCAGAGTTAGATAGCAATTAATAATGTAACACTTCCTCTTCCGTGCTTAACCGTGTCATCTCGTGTTTCTCTCTTATTTTCTGGAAAGTTAATGTTTCATATTAATGCTGTAATAAAAACCATCCAAACGAAAAGGTCGCGCTTATAAAAGGCACTGGTGTTTTGCGACATGGTAATGCGGATTTTCACGACTCCGTAATGCGAGGAGGCGCAGCTTTTAATTGAAGTCGTATTTCTTGTTTAGGATCAGTTATAGGTAATTAACAGCTTAGAATTCCCCTCGGAGGAGACTCGGAATATGGCGTAAACGACGGTAATGGAGACATTTCTTGGGTGAATTATACGACTCGACTCTAGGATCAGACGTTCCCTTAACATCACCCTGTATATATTAATTTGTATGCGGTACTTATTGGGATAAGCTTGTGATGAATTTCAGAGGTCACGTTTATTGTAAATTGCATGCGATGGACTAATAATCACGTAAGTGATCACCATTCAGTCACACATAGTACCAGTGGCGAAACAGTTTTTGTTGGGCCCCCGCAAACTTCATTCTCGCCCCTCCCTCTAAGCTATTTGTGGATCATTGGATGGCCGATACAACGTAATGAAACAGTTTCGTAATTTCGATGTAGTATATGAGCAATTATAATATATCATCATCACATTTTGGTATTCTGATCACAATGTTCCATTACGAAAGTTAGCCACTCTTTGGAAATAGCAAGGAATAACATCAAAATACATTTCTTACGTTGGCAGCAGCTACCAGGCATAACATCGCGGCCGTGCTCGGTCGGTTGTCTACAACAAAAATTTGTATTTGTATTATTTGGGAATGGGTTTTCAAACATTGTTGACAACTTCCTCTTCCTCTTCGCCTATAATTAATTATTTCACACACGACAGTGTTTTTCTTTGGTTTACCTATCACATAATTAATGTCAACATAAGTGAATGCAACTAAAAGTTTGAAACTTAAACACCTACCCTGTAATGTTTTACATCATAGGTCAAAAATAGGATAATTTTTTTACTGAGACTACCTATTTGCGCTTTTTTAATCAATAGAGTTTTTATTTTTTGACACCTACGATGAAAAAAGCATGGTAAACGCTGTACGTTACTGTTTAGCATTCAACATGGGTAATCGGCTGAAAAGTGAAAAAATCTCTATTTACTTGTGCTAGTTTTTAGCAATGGTCAATTCGTACTCCTGAAAATGGTTCATTTAGAAAATAAGTCAAGTACTGAATACTTTTATATTCTTAATATAACGGAACTAGATATTTAGACGAACTTGGATTTGACAGCGGTTCCGAAAAGAGTCATTACTGACTTTACCACAGAACAAAATTATACTTATGTAGAAAAGAAATTGAAACTGTCAAGGGGATTGATAATACGTGTTCTGTTGTTATAAATGAAAATAAGTCTTGTTTAAAGATTCATGTTAAGTTGTTTACTCTATATTATTAATTATTTACAATGATTATTATTACAACAATAACCATTATTGTATGACATTTAATAATCAAGAGCTAGATCTAAATTGAATGGCTCTCTAATACAAGAATAATAAGCATTTATTTTTCTTCCCGGAAAGCGAAAGGGTTGGTCGTTTCGCGATATGTTTGTCTCATTGTTTTTGGTCTCTTGACTGTTTCTTTTGAAATTACAGTCCTGTACCATCGAGGGTGTGAAAACTTAATTTTCTTTGCTGTTATTACTGAAACCCACCTCGAATCCAATCATTTTTACTATAACACCCTGCCACGGGTGGTGAAAGCCGTTAAAATTAAGCCATATTAAAATTGTTGATGGGACAGAATGTTTCAATTAGCTTTTGGCCTAACTAACAACGAACCATCAACAATTTCATATAACAATAGATTGAATCGACGTACGCATTGATCGGGGGAAACAGCTTTGAGTATTATACAATCCTGAGGAACGGGTATTGATCACTTGGGAGTTGTACCCCTTCAAGTTTACGTAAACAATAACACCACAAATAGAACTTCATTATAGTTCACTGTGGGGGGGTTGCTGAAGGTGGTTGAGCCTTAGATCAGATGTATTGCGATTATGAAGGAGCGTTAGAAGTTGCCGTAACCCTCACACTTAACCAACCTGGATTTTGTGGAAGGAAATCTATCAGCTGGGATGCACCAGTAAAGCAGAAGCAAACAGGTTTCGTTGTTAATTTATGGCAACGCCATAATAAAAAATACCTATGCTGGTAATGAATCCAACATTCTTCCGCCCATTTAGAAAGTGATTGTTCTCCCATCATTCGCCCTCGTTACTCTAATAAATGTTTTGGCTAAAGAAAAGAAGAGATTGAAAGATCGAAAACTTGAGGAGAGAAAGAAAGAATATATCAAAGCTGATTCAAATTTTGATTCTGGGAGGGATGGAATGAGCTCACTCAAACCTTTATACATGTAATTGAAGAACGAAAGAAACCGCGGGGGAAAGGAGTAAAGGATAACGACAAACAAAGAGAAGAGGAAATGGGACGCGAAAAGGTGGAGATGGAGATAGGAACAGACCCTGTAAAGGAGCAAGATAGAGACGACATGGAAGAACCTGAAAATGGTGCCAAGAAAAAGCGAGAGTAACAACAAAGTAATACCATAACGAAATCAATTAAAGCACAATAGACCTTGTTATACCGAGAACACAGATTCAAAATGACGTTTAAAAAGACGAGCAGAACGAGGCCTATTTGAAGAAAAATTTATCCAGAGAGAAAACTGTTACCTTCTTAGGAAATCGAGGAATGTTACCTTCATTACTGTAAGACTACGGGCGTTACCAACTTTTGTTGTGGCTAATCGATAGAAGTAAGTAAGTAAAGTAAACAAGGAATTTCGACTTGGATTTTCGTCCGACTACCCGGAGGTGTCGCGGACGTCGCCAGCCGTCCTCCAGAGAGGATTTGAACTAGGTCTGACGATTTCGCTCGTGGCTTCCCATTGCCTCACGCCCCTGGGTTGGGAGCGTTTTGGATTCACGTGATATCGAGATCAGAGGTGAACTGTCTAACAACAGGATAGGTATATAACACTTCATAGGATTTTGGCCCTAATCATTGGTGCCAGCCAGATTCGAACCGGGGCAGTCAGTACTCCCACTGAAAGTAAACAGCTAGAGGACTGACGCCCCAGCTCGCTCGGACAACCTGTCCCCCCTAATCGATAATATAACGCCGGTCTTAATCCCTGATTCAGAGAAAGGTAGTGATGAAACGTAATCAGGCAGTTTTACGAAAATGAGGTACTATTGCAATAATGACAAAGATAACACTATTGTAAATTATAAAATAATGCTATGCTACCCACCAAGGTCCTCTCAATATTCACCGCGCGAGGATTGGGCGAAGTCCCGAAATTCGATGACGGATACGACCCTTCATCGCGGATGTCGCGACCAGGGCGAGTTACGTCTGAGTGGCTATTTTAGACGGGTTGAGGTCAATGGTTGTGAGGGAGAATCGAGGCTTATTGCAGAAGGACGAATTACTCACAAAATTGTATGGAGAGGTCCTGCGAAGAAGCGAACTGCAGCGTTGTCCCTCAGCCGACGTTGCGTAACAACAACCCGGAGGAAAATCCGCCTCGGCCTTTTACAGGTTCGGGAGTGACGTTAGCGTTCCGTCTTTTTCCCGCTGGGAAAAGCTGCTGCTTTCCTTGTGAAGTGTGGAGCGTCTCCCGGCTCTCACAATTACCATCATAGGTATTTTGAGTTGTGTTGTTGCAATTGATCAACAACGAATCATGCGTCTTCTAACTTATTGATGACCATCATGGCTTTTGTGTAGATACAACAATGAAGTTTAAAATCGCCACGACAATGAGAAATCAACATCAACATTTTGCAATTAGGAGTCGAATGAACACTAGGATCCCAAAATGAATGCTAAACGAATCAATAAGATTGATTAAGAGTGATTTTCAAACGCATAACAATGAGAAGTATGAAACGTACACACCTGTTTTACAAACGGCTAACTTCATTTTTGAGCCCCAACTGTATAGAAATGGAGGAAGCATGGTGTTTCCTCAAATATTTGATACCAAATAAATACTAATATTAAAATGTGATACTTGTTCTAGCACAAAGTCAGGAAAAACTGAAATCAGATATCTGTCTCATTCAACCTTACCTACACATTGTTTACGTAATTCTATCGTCATTTGGTTGACAAAACTCATTGTCATGGATACATACCATTCTCGTAACCCATAAAATTTTAAAACCTGAATTTTGAGGAAACAAACGAAAATCATGCGTGCTTGTACATCACTATACCATTAGAGTAACATCTAGATTGTATAATAAAAAAATCATAAATTTAGGAGAACAAAATTTTTTAGTCAGAATCAAAACCTCGATTGTCCCGTTAAATGAGAATCACCCAGTACGCAGACGAGTGGAGTAAAGTTTGGATAAAAAAATATCATCAATTTAAAAAACTTAGATTTACTCAGATTTGTATTTGTGACACGAATTTATGATTTAATCACAACATGAACATGGTAGGTTCATCCAATTTGACATCGTAGGATCTTAGGAAGCTGGTTCAGTTGGTAAACTTCCTATTTATCGACGTTTTCACTGCAAAAGCAGATGAGTGTGCACTTGAAAGCTGAAGGTTTGTATATTCAGCTGCTATTGACTCCACCTGCCGAGGTGTTCTATAGCTGTAGGTGGTGAGAGACCTTCATCCCCCCTCCCCTCCTTCAGAAGGGCTCTACGACACTCGCCCAAGTGTCTAGTCCCGTAATTACTAGGTAGCTCCAGGGTAAACATCAAACTTCAGAGGAGAATGACCGTCTAACTCCGCCATTTCCGGCTTTGCACGTTTAATTGGTCCCTTGTTCACCCGGTCTCGTGTGTTGCGAACCCTTTATTACCTCCTGTGTCCAGACGTGTTCGTAGCACCTCATATCCAACTGGTTGCTTGGATACAGCCGAGGATTGTCCTTAATCGTCCATACCGCTGTCTAAAGAGTAAAATCGAACGACTGATATAATCATTAAAACATATTGGAAAAGTCATTACGGGGTCGTCCCTATGTTTGCTTTGGTGTAGAATATAATATATTATGTATTACCTCGATTCACTGGCTCCAACGTAGGCACAGTGAATAATTTGTTCATGTGATTAATCAAATGACGAAAAGGGTGTCAACGCACTTGTGGAATGGCTGTTATCCCCTCCATTTCACCTATCGACAGCAAGCTCAAAATTGTTGCGCAACTAGAATTAAGTCGGAGTCCAATAAAAAGCAATAATTAAGTCAAATTAAAACATTGAAGTTTGTCAACTAGTAACAATTTGTCACTATTAACACCTCCATTCACCTACAACCATAATTACAAATGAAAGTTCTGCAAATAAGCTACAAAACTAGACCAAAATTCTTAATCGAACCAAAAAACAAACGAGAAATTGGCACTTGGAAGCTGTAAGAGCAACACATGTTTTTTAATTGGAAGTTATGAAATATCATGAAGTTCTAAGCAAAAATCTTGTTGTTGAACAAAGAGAGAATGACATGAATCGGGAGAGTTCTCGCTTAATCAGCGACAGAATGGATTTGCTGTAACCCCGTCTATTCACTCACTCGTCAGCAAAAGCGTTGTATAGTTGCACAACTAAACTAAAATTGGGATCGAACAAAATAGTTATATCGAAAATTGGCTGAGAATAATGGTCTGAGTAGTTTCGATAAAATTTGTTGGCACGCTTCAGAGAGACGACCTAAAAATCAGAATTATAAAAACTGGAAACACTTATGTTTTTTTTTAGTGTTATTGATAGGTCTCATTCCAAAGAATCATATGAATTGGCTCGTTGTGCGCTCATACGCTTCTTCTCCCTAAGGGTCAACATTTAAATAAACCAACATTGAAATAATTAACCCAACCTTGAATTTCAAGTCACCGTTTTGCAGCTCGATCATTGTAATCAACGACACTTTTCGTGATTCAATAAAAAATCAAACCAAAGGACGATCAACTTATCAACCAAAAGGACGGTCAACTTTTTTACAATATCTAGAAGACGATTAGGATGTTCTTACCCTAGCAAAAACACCTAGAGACGCACCCAGGAAGTTATTTCTTACTCATAAGATACATTCGACGTTTTCTCACTTTCTGTAGCAAGATCATCTTCGAAGATTGTTTCTTGCTGCTAATTATCGTGTTGTTTGCTTGTGACTGATTGTTTGATTATGATTGATTGATTACGTGATTGCATGTGATGGTGATTATCGTGTTGTTTCCTGCAACTCAACTGAAGTGAGCTTCATAAACTTGACTGTTGCATCGTCTACCCATAAGTTTATTAAATTCCCCAGTTTGACTAGATACGAAAATTACTAACCCGAGGTCATAAACTTCGATAGGTGGTCGGATGAATGAGGTCTTGAAAAAAATTGGTGAGGTAATGCAATTTTTTATTAATTTTAATCAGAAAAATACCTCATTAGAAGTTAACACTATTTTCAAGTACCTATGCAGTATTTTCTCATCTCGATCAACCCAAGGGTAAAATTGAGATGAAAGAAATGGTAGACCGACATTGCAGGTTTGGAATTAGGAATCATCCCGTTTCCTAATATAAATAGCAGTTTCAGAGAGGTCGGGATGCACATATTTGCTGTACAATCACAAGGGATATTATTCCAAAATAATGAACCAAATGTAACTAAGTTTACTGCGGAGATGTAGTATGTGTGCTAATACGAAGAGATTCTGTCCAAACGGTTGGGTGGTTGAGCATGAGAGAACGGGGGTTGTTGTTACTTTTGTTGATTCCCACGGTCGGTGCTATTCCTGCCGTGGATACAAACCCACTCCTTTAAGTTTTGATATGAAGTCAAAAGGACTCCACCCTGCTCTTCTCAATGTACGACCCGATTCGACGCATGGCTTTAGAAACTTTTCATCATAGACGGAGCGAAACACGAAATTTCCTCGCTAGCGCTGCGCGAAGCACTTAGGAGGGGCTAAAAGCATAGCCATAGGAACAGAATGCCGGCCTCCTCTACCCCTTCGCCCTTGTCAATTTTTAAAGCCACCTCACCGGGTCAAAACGACTCACTTGAGGGTTCTAGTTTGAGAAACTCTCGTTAGTAACAAACTTCTATTTGTTAAAGTTCTTGGTATATCAAACGCCTCCATCTGCACATTTCCTGTAGGCTACATTTTGCTTTTAAGCAAACCTCCAGATGAGGAAAAGGTTGATGTCACTTTCGGAAGATGAAACACTAATTTTCTTCGTTATCAAAATGTTTTGTCGCACTTGGCGTTTTAGACCACACTGACTATCGATTGCGGTCTGTCTGAATGTGTTGTGACTGTGAGTCTGCCTGGCGCCCGCGGATTCTTGTAATAAACTTTATTCCTGAAATTTTCATCAGAGGTTTATGGACTTTTCACGCACTGTAACGGTTAGACTGTAGATGTACCCCTAAGAATTTCATCCCTCAAAAATTCATACTTCACTTTGCCCGAACTTAATATCCATCAAGCATAATTTTCTTAGGTTCTTCCTTTTCTTAAGTATCTTGCTAACATTTGGAGTTGAAGAGGCTAAAGTCGATTTAACCATCTCATACTAATTTCAACTCCATTGTACCAATATTTTATCGTTTAAGAAAATCGTACGACTCAGGTATAATAAATACGCTGAGTTCGTGTCGACTTACCCAATTGAAGGCTTGTTGTGTGAGGGAATATGTACCACGGCATTTCTACCTTGTGAATCGTTGTAACAATCGTTCAGTATTTGACATCTTCTAAGATTAATAATGATATTGGAATCAATTATACATTTTGTTACCGATACGAGGAAGCTATGTGCATCACATACCTTGGGAGACGTTTTTTAGGCATGTATTCAAAACACAAATCATCGAAAAGAACCAATTTCCTACATATATTGACATGTTTACAAATTTGGAACGATCCTGAATGAATGTACTTTGTGGCTGATATGTAATAACGTATATTTTAACGCTTTTTATTCAACGACCAACTAGAATTGTGACTGTATTTTTATCAATTTTGTTCATACATTTCAATTTAATTTTGAAAAAGGTTCCAAATGAATGAATTTTTTCTTCTTTTGCAGGTTGGTGGAGATCTGTTCAAAGAACTCAAAAAGTGATATGGTAAAACAACATATTTTCTATTGCATTAGAAATTCACAACATAGTGGGTATTACACTAGATCAGAACGGTACCAAATTGGTGTAAAACATTATGGATAATTTTCTCATGGCTATTAAGGTTCGACTTTACTTTGCAAGGAGGCGCCAAAACGCTCAATTTCATGCGATTATTCATATTTGGTACAGCTGTGAGGTCAACAGCGTAAAGCTGTTTCTTCAACGATGTTGCCTAATCACATCTCAAACTAGAGACAGCGGAGGGTTTTGCTATTTCCCCACTCGGTTTTATCGCTGGTTTCAGCGTCTCCTTTCTATTCTACCGATTTTTTGTCTTGAAACAACAGGCAGAGACTCTAGTAGTTACCTACCGTCATCGTTACTCCGGTGGAATGACATTTTACACGCTTCCTCGCTATCCGCCTACGGCTGAACTCCCCTTTGCACACAGTCTTTTGAACCGAGGGTGGAGCCTAGGGCTGCAATTTGGCGCAGCGTCGCCGATGAAAATGTCAACTCGATCTTTATACAGTTGCCACGTAGGATTTCTCATCTTTTCATAACTTTTTTTTGCTCTTTCCTGTCCCTAATCTCGTACAGCCATTGCGTACATAAACTTGGAAGCTGCGATAAAAATGCTGAAAGGTTCTTCAAGGAGTTTAAGGTAGCGGAATAAGTTCTTTTCCCGACGTCATTCAAGAGTTAGCTTCACAAAACTGGTTACGTAAAAGTTAATTTCTTCATTTATCGTTGAATGTTTCATACAAATGTAATTCAGCATAATTCTACAACAATTGGTTCCATCTGAAAAAGTTCTATTAGAGTTAAGTTTGAAACAGATCACTTATCTACACGTTTAAGCATATTTGGGGTAAATCAAAGTGAAAAAATCAATAATTCATCTATTTAATTGACGTGTTTTAAATTGGAAGACATTGTATGTTAATGAACAATGTGGCAGGCCGTATTGAACTAACCACCTCTTACAAGACTTAATTCCTGAACATTTTCTTCAAATTAACAAACTATTTCCTGCGGTTTTCTTTTGAATTTGGCATATCCAATTGTATAGGTGAACGAATTTCAAAGATATTCAATCACCATCCAATGTTTCTTAAAACGTGAGCTAGTTCGAAAAATTAAATTGTGATAGATTGATTGATGAAATTCTAGCTTCTACACGCTACTGCGCTATAGTTTCATCTCGTAAATAAAAATATATTCTAAGTCTATCTTTCAAGTAATTTGTAAATTATTCGGTCTAAATATCGTAATCTACGATAAGGATGTACTACATATATTTGTGGGCTGGATCGTACTGGAACATGGGAATTGCACGGTGACAAATAGCCTGCGCTGAAGGTAGTTTTTGGCACAACTTAGAGGTACTATTTCTCAGGGACCTTTCTTCTGGTAACAGTGCAGAGAGATCACCATGGAAACGCATTTGGACGTTCAAGAAAATTTGTGAACAAATTTCGCAAACTCTGTTCAGCTCGATTGTCAGTTCACACTGCCTGGGCATCTTGCTCATGAATATTTGAAAACAGTGTTTCCAAATAATTCTCGTTTGGTGTATACAGCGAATAACATACATAACTTCGAAAACCAAAATGAAAACTAAATTAACAGTAAGGGAATACCTAACAGACGCACTGATAAGGATGCAATAACATCAAAATAACGGCAGGGGCCCCCAAAGCTGGGAGCATCGGAGTATTCATGCTCGGTCGTTGGTTTTTTGAGCTTTTCGATTGGACTAATGCTCACCTCAATTCCTTCATTTCCTTACTTATTATGTGACCTTAGAAGAGGTGCTCAAGCCCTTCTGGTTGGTCAGGTTTCCTGGAAGGTACATTTAACGTCTTGGTTAAAATAAGGTAAGATCTTTTCTGCGTTTTTGGTTAATTGGTTAGAGTGCACATAAGCCTACACTCATATCGGGAGCTGTCGTACAATCCCACAAAGCAGCATTGAAGTCAGAATGAAATCCAGCCAGTTTTGACCATAACAAAGGATGCTGATGGACAAAGAAGGAGACAGATTAAAATGGTTCAGTTGAGCCGTTCACCTAAAACATGGCAAATATTCTTCATTCCACACTAGTAATTACTAGAAAGTAATTACAATTACAATTACAGGAGAAGTAGCCTCCGTGGGACACGTTGAGGTGTTAACTTGTCGTGGTAAGGCTCGACGTCAGGTGGTGTAATCGATAACCCTCGGTGGATTCGCGTGTTCCAGGAAGCAACGTCCTGAGTTTCATTACCGTTCCGCACCGTTTACCGAACTAGCTCCATAACACTCACAAACTACCTGTGGGATACTACCTGCTACCCATTGGGTAGTACCCAAGTACATACCCGTATCTATTGTATAATAAACATCTGGGTCGGAGATCGGGTGACATAAAAGAAGGAGGGTTTCACTTTACCTTGCAGCTGTGATCATATCAGCGGTCAAATAACAAAGAATTTGGAAGAGGTGCAGATTCATGAGACAATACAAGATACAAAATTCAATACATTTTGTGAAGGTTCTTCTGTTTGATGTAATGGGAATAAGTAGCTATGTACATTAGTGACGTTAGGCACTTCTACGTCATCAATAAATTATTAAGCACAGTGATGATTCTGCGAGTGTGTTTAATTTTTGTACTTAGGAAAGTTTATTATTTTATTCCTATACGCGTCTATTAAAGTGTGAAATTTGATGGTAGGGCATTCAGTCATGCTCAATTGCGAGAGTACAGTTTTGATACTAGATGTTGCACATACGAGAATGAGGTAAGCGAGGTAGTACATGTTGAATCATGTGTAGCGTTATATACAACCAATAATTATCTTTGGATCTTTAGCGATAGACTGTTTAACGTATAAAAACTTATGTAGGGGTTACAGCCATCTTTTCAAATCTTATTGAACAAAAATGATTCTACTTCAATCCTCATCGGGGTTTTCCTAAATTGATTGGAATTATAGGATCCGTGTTAATGATTTCGATTTTTCTTCCTCTGTTGAGCGACTTCTACGACTTTCTTCTTGACACGGTTGGGGAAATTTCTGTAAAACGTCTAAAATGTACTCTTCACACCGAAATTATCCATAATGTCCTCATTAAACTCCTAGAGTTTTGATAGGATGGTAGGAATATCTCAAACGGTTATGATAAATTTCAATTTTTTGAAGGATGTGAATAGCCCAGCAACTTGTTAAATGAAAACAGTAAGTTAACAGGAGACTGTATACGAATATGACGTTAAGACATACAATACCATCCAGCATAACACGAATGTAAAGCTAACATTATTGAAAAAGAAATGATCATAAGCTCATTAGTAAATCACCTACTTGCCAAAAATTTGAAGCTTTTGGGTTCATATTGTTCAGTGACAATATCTATACAAATAATATAAAGCCTCACAAATATTGAACTTTTTTTATTGACTTTGTTCTATCTACTCGGTTGTTTTGACAAGGTCCAAGCTATTGAGCGGAGACGAAAAAGCCCTGCATGACGAATGACTGGAACTATATAATAAAGGCGGCCTCGGATGCTTCCTCAAGGCTCAGCTCGATGGGCGAAGTGCTGTAATCATTTTGGCTACTCCGCAAAAAACTGAGGAAAGAACGTTCCCTGTTATACAAGCGACCCCCATAAATCTCAACCCTTCACGAGAAAATCGTTCAACTGTCAGCCTAACAATGGTTTTGTAGTCCAACAATGAAATCACCCAAATGGACATCTAATTAATCTTCCTCTCTCTCATCTAAAAGACAAGCTAAGAATATAAATAATATAATTCTGCTTAGTTTCATGTAGAGTGGGTCATGAGTGTTTGGGTAAACAAAAACCAGCTTCTGCCTATTTTTTCCTACCCTACGTTGAACCCATGACACGCCTATATTAGGAAATTCTGTCGTGTTGAAAATTGTACGTTCATGCTACAATAAGGATTCCACGTCTTCTAAAAACATTTTAGTAAAATCCCACAAAACTCAAGTACCATCAAGAACAAAGTGATTACGCTTGGTGTCATCGTATTTGACGTTTGCGAGTTCCCCCCCCAATAGCAATTTAATTCATCCAGTGTATCTACCATGGTCTAGTCGTCGATTACTCTTAATTTCAGACTTTTTGGATATCATCAATGAGTGGGTACACAGTTTAGCATCGTAACTTGGAAGATGTATCAACCTATAACATGAGAGTTAGTTTCAATCTTAAATTTACCTTTTCGGTTCAATTGAATACAAAGCGACATATTGCAGTTAAGGTGAATTTACTTTGAAATTTTACGATTCGAACACTAATCAACAAATCGTTGTTTTTAGAAGTTTAAAAACGGGGAGAGAAATGTAACTTATTTCTTTTATACTATATCGCAGAATGCTGTTTGAAAACGATAAATCAAAACGGATGAAATACTCTACTCATTCCATTGAGCAACCCTAACTGGGCAACATCGCCTACAGTGGAGGTTGATGTCACTATTCAGTTCTGTATCAATGTAGTCTACCTTTTATTCAACTGAATTTAAAGAATCAAGCGCTTTGTTGTCTGTCTTAGCAATCGATTTTCCACGTGCACATGTTCCTCAGGGACTGTATGAAAAAAACGGGACAGTAGACCTCTATGGTTCTACAGCCAGATCATTTAAATGATTAATTTTACACATTTAAGTACCGAAGATGAAAAATTGCCTATGCAACCTACAAATATGGGATTCTAGCTCAGAGAAGGGGAGCTAGTAAACAGAGATGAAAGCTACGGCTGGGGGGGGGGGGGGAGGGGGCTTACGTGAGCGCATTCTGTGTTAGAACGGTACTTACTAAGCCTAACCAACTCCCTGGAAAAATCTGTAGATCTGAAACTAAATTAGAGACCCAATAAATAATGCTTCAAATTTATGGTTAAATAACCTGTAAAATAGATATTGAGGTAATGTTGCATGAAAATTGGAACTTACCAGAGAGGCTAGTGCTTACCAAGGTGGCAGGTACACGAATGACCCCCTCGGGCGGACGGAAAAGTGGTGATGCCGGGATAACAAAGGGCGGAAGGAGCCCAGCCGAAGGTTAGTTGAAGGAGTGTTGAGCTGGGGGGAGGAGAGGGGGTGGAACTGTCGGGTCGGTCGCTAAGAACTGGATTGTACTCCTGTTAATCATTTAAATGATAAAAACATGCATAAATGATGATCCTTTGTAATCAACCACGAAATAAAAGTGTTAATCACCCCTCGAAAAATTGTTGGTTTACTTTTCATGAAATGTCGTTTCATGATATCTCTAAAATATAGTAATAAAATATTGAAAAATCCATCGGCCGACGAAGCGAATATAATAGTGTAGCTACTAGGACCTTCCCCATTTTGCCTGTCATCATTTACCTTTGTTATGCCAAAGTTTTCTTCAAGCAGCGCCCAGAATTTCCATATTTCTCCTTTGAAAAATGAAGATGACTCCTACAATCCAAAACGCATTCCACAGTCCCTTCACAACCTACTGAAACCGTTTACTCACCTCGTAAGATTTATCTTCCGGTCACCTGGTTGCCATGAATTATTCACCGGAAGTGTGAGAACCTGCGGGTTTAAAGCTTCCTCCCCCTTCTGCGAATAATCCTCCCTCAATTTATATTCCAGCTGAGATTCTCGGCCCCGGTGTTTTTTCTTACTTTTCCTCTCTACATTTTCTTATTTTCTCGCGGGTTTTCTGCTCTGAATTGTCTCGGGAACGGGATCGTCCGATGAATGAATAGGGCTCATCCAGTCAGTGGCGAATGCCACAAGTTGCAAATGGGCCGGCATCTGGAGAGATTTTTAATTTGTTCAGTCTGATGAATATGCAGATATTTTGGGTCTTCATCAGTCCAAGAGACCCATTATTATTAAAAGGAAGAACTAGTTAATGTGCATCCTTCAGGAATGCGGATATAGATTGAGTGGGAATGATACTTCTACCAGCAAAAAATATTTTACCTCAACTGTTAATCTACATTTCGTTAACAACTTCATAGCTCTTTTCAGAATACCTTTTTTTAGCAGTACAATTCCTCATAGAGAGTGAAATTTTTTCAACATCATGATCCAATATCAAGGGAAATTGTAAGAAAATGAAAGGCAAAACAATGTTTCTGACACTGATAATAACAATGTTTCTCACACTGAACTCTTCATTTTCTTTGAGTATAACTGCTTTTGGGCTTCAGAACAGGTCTGAACCTCTCATCACGACTGAGCTCCCGAAAAACCCATGGGAACTGTCAGGGATTGATTTATTTAAGCTATCTAACCAATGGTACATGGTCATAGAAGATTATAACTCAAGATTCATTGAAATAATCGCATTGGTTACGCTTACCTCTAGTGCTGTGATTCATCGACTCAAGAAAATTTTTGCCAGACACGGAGTTCCATTAAGAGTGAGGACTTATGGGGGTTCCCAGTTCACATCGAGCGAATTCAAAGATTTTGCAACACAGTTTAGATTTTAGATAGAAAAGAGCAGCTCTCTCATTTCGTCCCATCCAATGGAGGATCTGAACGTGCCGCACAGACAGCAAAAAGAATCTTGACTAAGAACAACGACTGGAATCTGGGATTATTTGCTCATAGAACTAGCTCTTTAAAATCAGGTTTATCACCAGCAGAACTGTTGTGCAGCAGCAAAATTCGGCCCAACAATCAATTCAAAACTATAAAAAGACAGCGGAAGAGAAAACAGATAGCTTCCAACAGAAAGACTCCAATATCAAGTCCCGATTGAAAAGAAACTATGACGATGGGAGGAAAGTGAGGAAACTTAATTGGTATGGGTACAAGATCTGAATGAGAAAGGATTGATAAAATCAAAAATTGAAGAGTTTCCTCGATCCTACACAGTGACTCTAAACCGTGGTGGGGAACTGAGAAGAAATAGAAAACATATAATTAAACTCTCACCAGATTGAATTGTACACTTATACTTTCTTGAATTTGTTTGGAAAAAGAGTGATGTCGTGTTCTAAAATTAATATAATTGATGACACCAACTCGTTTGAAGACACCAACTCGACTCGTTCCCATTTCTACTTACGTTTAGATAAACTTACATTACAGAAACATAGAACTGTATACACCTAACAACGATAGCAGCCTCACTAGAAATGATGGAGGACCGGTTCGCTACTGTCACACAGTATGTTCTAGATGATGCATCCAAATATGAACTCAAATCCTTAAATTATAGTTGCATGAAGTAAAATGAATGATTCACAGAATGGTTGCAATTTTACTTGAAAGTCAGTAATTCAAATTGCATCACAATGTCCACGATTCCTCATTAGCCACCACTCTGACGTAACTAAATGCATTTTTTCGTTAAGTGAAACTAGATCACGAATTCAGTTACCATTTAGTTTTGCCACAATCCAAAAATTTAAAATACTAACTGGTTTACCATGAGCGCTAACCCAAATCGTTTTTATCGATATTCTCCTTTTAACTGCATTTTCTAGGATTGAACAATTCAATCTGTGTATTCTTAAACTTTATTCATTTATTAACTAATTTTAAGATTGATTTTCAAATTCAAGAACTAATCTTCAATCTAAATATGTAAATAGAGTAACCGTTAGACAGTTTTTTTTTTTAGACAGTTTTTCTTTTTTTGATTTAGGAGCCATGTTATAACTTCCAAACAAATTCAGATCCGAATAATTTAAAGTTGATCAATCTTATTTATCAGATCATTTAAATGAGAATAATACGATGATATCGATATATCTACCATTCCATTAAAGTTGTATTTGAACTTGATAATTTGAACTAAAGCCCATATTATGTCTCAACACTTCCACAGTTAGTTAATATGTAGCAGACTTTTTTGTTGTTAATCTTGAGTTGGTAATCGTCGATGGTTTTACCAGCGCGCGCAAAATAATTACTGTATGTACTCTATTTTTATACCTTAGGTTAGATTGTTTCATTTTAGCAACGGTTCTCCATATTTGAAAAATATTAGTATAGCCTATCAACGATTTTTCTTTTATTAGGGCCAAAGAAGTTTTTAAATCTGTCGAGTAGTTTTTAAGTTGAATCATAACATATAGAATATCAAACATTTCCTCTTAATAATATTAGTTTAGATAACTGCTTACTGAATGGGTAATTATTGTTCAGGTTAACTACTGTAGTTATAATGCACTTTACTGCCGCATAATGTACAAAATTCTATTCATATCAGACGCACTAATAAAAAGAGGAGAAATTGACCTCACCTCTTGAACCTGTTTGGTATCGTATGGATGAAAGTTAAGTTCAATCACATACATATTCCATGAAACAAGAATCAATAATTTAGTCTAAAAAATTAGCGGTGTCACGACTAGTGACCACCACCCCCTCACGTTTTTCTATCTTGAAAGCATTTCCTTTTTGGAGCCATCATCATTCACTTCGTTTTACAGCTTTTATGCAACGAATCGCTTCGTGTAGGAGGTGACGTAATAGATTTCCTGTAGTAGGCAAAATGTGCTACATTAACTGTTGAACTCCCACAGCATCCTACACTAACAGCTGAAATGAGGATAATAATCTGCTGCGATGATTGTCCAAAACATGTTGTCAGTGTCTTTATACTTACGCAACCTGGTTTAATGCGTGGGGCGCATGCATCCAGTGCTACTGAGAAACGGTATGAGAGTGAATAAAATTAAGGATTCCGGTATGTCAAACCTTTCTTCGTTCTTTAAAAAAGGAAAAAGCTGTTACATAATATTGAAATGCTTCAAAGACGACGACGGCGTGACTGGAGAAATAAGGAGTTTGATGCCGGTGAAAGTTACTTGAATGACAGGAGCAGTTCTACCACTAGTAAACCTTTTGAAACGGAAAAAACAGATTCAAACATAGTCATCAAAGGTTGCGCACACCATATTCGTCTTTAGGTGTGCACCCCCTTAATCACGCCTTTGAAATCATATTTCTGAAATAATCGTGATCTGAAAATTACATAATGATTACAAGACACAAGGGTGGTGTCTTTTATGGATTCATGACTTTAAGATCTACAGGGTATCTTTAAAATAAAGAAAGTAAAAATTACAAAAAAAGTCACAATAGAAATGACATAATGAAAAGTGTTCAAAACGCAGCAATGGAGGGTGATTTAGGTCTTCCGTTTGTCGAGTTATTCTACAGTTCATAAGTATCGAGAATCAATCGAGTTCATTTCGTGTAGCAAATGTAACGAATCAAAATTTTCTGAAATACCTACTTGAAGTGAAATATGCCCAGAAAACTAATGGCCAGAACCGGTCTCCAGTAGTGTACAGGAATTCATATCTACAAAGCAAAAGACGTCGTTATTTTTCTCGATGCATTTCATTGTTCATTGATCGTCCTTGTGATTTCATGTAACGGGTTAGGTTTCGTAGACTCCGTTTTCATACCGGAGGATAGAGGTGAGTTTGGTAGGTAGGTACCAATTAGTTACCGATGTAGTTTAAAATGCACCAACAGTATATTGGAATACAGTGTTGCTTAGTACATTGTTTTTGAATCGTGAATATGTTTTTGGGTACTGAATTTTCATATTATTTCCATACTAGTTTCCAAGCTACAATACACTTTGAGAAAACCAAACCGCATACATCATACCATGGGTATAGATAATCAACTGATCATAACGGAACTTTTCATTCTTCCCTTTATATCCCGGAGAGTGTCATTCATATGTTCAGTAATAACAACAGATGTTTAGATATTGCTAGTATGAGAATGCGGTGGGTTTTCCGTAACTCAGTCCTTCTTATAAACGCTATTGCTAACATCAACAAATTTGGTTCCTTATATATTAAAATATTTTTAATATATCTTGATGCCAAGATTGAATTATAATTTGGATGGATACCTGTTTTTCTGAAGATAACGAAAGAATTGCTTCAAATTTGGTTTATTAGTTTTGGGGAATGTGTACTGTACAGGGTACAACTGAAGGACTTTTCCTTCTGATTGCCCTTTTAGTACCCACCGCTTCATTTAACAACTTTCTAGGTCTAGTTGACAATAATTCTCTCACAGCGTAACTTTCAACTGAATGAATTCAGCTTCAGTGCATAAAAAACTCCGATCATGACTTTCTTATTTAATTTCAACAGATACGAGGAGGCCATTTCCGATCACGATGAATCATTCAAGGGCCGCGTTTTTATTATATTTTCTTTCATTTTGCATCCTCCGAGAGGGGAAAATACGAGTTATATAGTAATTTAGGTTGTGAAGGGAGTGGTAGAAAGGAGGGGACGTTATGAGTATAGAAAGGGAAATCCCTACGTCCGTTGGGCAAAGAAAGGGGTGGATGTTATAGTGGTGGTGGGGGTTGGACGGGGAGCAGAGTGGCTAATTAGATTCTACCCCTCTTCATCTCCACCCATTAGCCCTCTGTTCTAAATAAATTAGGAACCTCGGAACTTGGCCCCCAACCCCTCCTACCATAGCTCCGGGCCTCGTTCTTGAATGTATATGTGTGACGCCATACCCAGTGAGTACGTTGAATACAGCGGTTCTAATTAATTCTGAACCATGGTCAAGAGGCCAAAAGAGGCCAGAGAATCGTTTGTTACCTACGAAACCGAACGAGAGTTTTTGCGGTTGACATTTCCATTCTAATTCAGAACTAAGCAAATTATTGGGAAAGATTCATAATTTCTTTATAATACGGGCCTTCTACAATTATTACTTTTCCATAGAATAAATTAAAACCTTCGGGCATTATAATAATTCATCCATCTATAATTATACACTAATGAACTTGAACGGTAGTTCAATCACCTGAAAGATAGTTCATGTAATAAACAGCTGTAACACATGTTTATTATCAAATCTACTAGCTGTTGTAAATGGTACCTCATCCCAACTAAGCCCTTCGAACCTTTTTACCTTGTAATGGTTTTGGAGTTGCCTTCAAAAGAGTTCCATCCATAAATCAGCAACGTAGAACGACTTTGTGCTTCTCCATACATTGTAACGAGGTGCATATCCAACATCACCACCATAGATCGATTAGAGACGTTTTCAGTTTACCATAACTATTATCAACAACATCATCAACACCAACTATGTAGATAGTTAACCATAACTCCATGGTTCCATGGTTCCATTTCGGAACAAGTATTTTGGATACACAATTAAGTGTGCAGGCAGTGAAGTTCAAAAATCTTATAATATTGTTTCCTCCGAACGGTCTTGTGCCTAACAAAGTCAAAAATAAAATTACGTAATTGATAGGTACTCGAAGTTTCTGTTATATAGAGATAACAAAAAATTTGTTCAACGAATTAGCACCAAGTTTAGAGATGCGAGGGTGCGTTAACAGTCTGATATGTTACTAACTCTTTCCTGTCCTAAGAACCCTGTATTAATACCCTGCATAAAGAAATCTGAAACTACAACAAACTCAATTCTTCAACAATCTGGGCCTTACGAGTCTAATGTGGTTCAGAAAAAAGTAAAAAGTAGTCTGCAAGTGGTTTCTGACAGTCATTAAGGGAGGGTAACGTTCGAAACGAAATAGAGACTTAGTTGTGTACCTAAGCTTTACTATAACCAATCCATATCTAAATGTCAAAAATGTATTGCTAATAAGTTGTAACTCGTTGCAATAAATCATTTTCAAAAAAAAATTAAGGAAGAATGTGAGTTAGCACAGTACCTAGTAGATGAATTTATTATTCCTCAACTCTACCATGATGAGTTAAATCAGGTTCCAGTGGTAACACCCCCGAATTTCGTCAAACCCATGAGTACCGAACTACCGGACTAAGAGTCAACTCAATGACCGACTTTAATAGTAGAAGACATGTATAGCCAAGATTTGGCAACCCTCTATCAAATGGCTATCGAATACTGGTCAAATGTCGTAGGTTTGTGTATCAACATGCTTGAACTACAAAACTAGTTCTCTGCGAAAGACACTTCCGTTCTCATTGACACCCCGGGAAACCGGTGAAATGCGATGGCCAGAAAAAACGACGTGTGGAAACTCGAAAAACCAGGTACAGGACGTTCAGACGAGTGCAAACAAATAAAAACCTCGTATTTTATCAGCAAAGTGCTCGCGCGGTCGGGAACCATTTGAGAGGATTGCGTTGAGGAGGGGGAATTCGTCGGTAGATAACAGAGTGGCTGCCATTCGCGAACAAAAGAAGGCCGACTATTGTGACGGAGGGAGGAGAATGGAGATCTGAGCCCGGGGCTGCTCCTTTTGTCGGGGGTGCGGAGGAGCACATGATACATTTCATTGCCGCGCGCTTCTTGCCAACCGTTTGCTTACTGAGGAAGACAATGCGGGAGAAAGCTCACGATGAGCGTTACAATAGAGCGTTTAAGACCGGATGAGCCGACCAAGGTAAACACTAGACGTTGGAACAATACGAGGAGCAGTTTGTTGGAGTTATATCAATGTGTGTTTACCTGGGATGATTCAAGGAACGGAAGGACTTTATAGGCGTAGGTAATAGGTAGGTACAGTGGCTCGACTCGCAGATATGTGGAGAGCTTACCACACTGCCGATTTTCAGTACAGCCATCCACTATCTGAGGAGCTTCACAGACCTTCTCTTGCTTGCAGCTCCACTACCGTAATTCAGGGAAACAGGATAACCCGACTCTGCTGGCAGTAGCCCGTCATCACCCCTTGTATACAACTACTGGTTCCGGGCATCTTCCTTCACCAAAGTAATTCCCCGTTCCTACTTGAAAAACGGATAATGACAGGACTTGCAAAATCGTTTGATAGCCGAAACTCAAAACTGTTTCATTTCAATCAGAAACTGTAAACAACAAAGAATGCAATCAACGTCCATCTTATGTTTTCATGTTCTTGATTCGTTGAATCACATGAATTCATGTATTTATTCTTCATCAATTCTTTTTCTTTCATTAACAATTCTGATTTCATTTTGATTCTTCTGCAAAGGTCTTCCATACGAAGTGGAGTTTCATCATGGAGTGACATAATAAACTTCGTAACAACAAACGTTAAACATTTCGAGATTCCTAACAATATTTAACAACCTAGTTCATTGATCACGATAACTATCACTATAGTTTTTTTGTTTAATCAAAACTGTTTTGGAATTTTTGAATGAGAGATCAAAAAGGGTGGACCATCAACCCGCGGGCACCCGGAATGTACGTGCAGTACCTCTTTTCAATTGAGAGGAGTCATAAGTGGATTTCCATTTCAACTTTTAATAAATTGAGTTTGGTATGTATATTACCGTATAAGTAGGTAGTAGTTCTGTGTTCTACTAAAAAAAAAATAATAAATAAAATTTTATGTCCAATTTCGACAATAATGGGCCATCGCCCTTAATACATTAATAGGAAAAGAAGGACAAGGTTGACGGCCGGAACGATTTTTTTTCTTTCTGTGGTTGTGCGAGAGAGGTGAAAGAATAAAAATGACGTAGGGATATCATTTGCGGTTTTTTTAATAAGGCTTGTCTTTCTAATGAGGAGCAGCTAGCTGTATCTCCGGGACTTTAGGCGGAAGGGCGCTCAAGCAGAGGATGCGGGTCAGGATGACTCGAGCCGAGAGTGAGTTCCACTGGGCAGGAACTGAGGACGAACTGGGTGCCCCCATGCCCGCTAGGAAGCCTCAAGGTCGGAACAGTGTACGCTGTGAGATTTCTTGAGGAAACAGTCACAGAAAGGATATTAGTTACTCTAGGAAGTTGCCTCGGCCGTCACCGCCGCCAAGGTTCGTTGAACTGATTATTAAAAACCGATGCATTTTTGTTGAATCCTTCAGAGAAAAAAAGTGTCTCAAGATATACGAGGCATATCTTGTGAGAAGGATCAATATTGGAGCATTAAAAGTGGTCGAAATTTCATAATTTTATAATGGAAACAAGTCAGATAATTAACATAATTTCTTCACCTTTTTTGGGAGCTCTCTCCGAGATCTTACTATTGAACTATTTTTAAAAACTTCTTCAATTTTTTTCCAAAGGGTTCATTTTGTCTTAGCCTCTCTTAGAGATCTGCGTTCAACTTCTTGGTATCAAATCGAAAATATTGAATAGAGCTGAATTGATTTTAATTGAGTGAATTAATTTTACGATTTACATTCGTGTTAATGGTAATTTTATTTGAACACTAGGTAATGTCTTAAAGGGTTGAGAACGGTTGTCTGTAAACCGGTCTTTGGTGGACAATGAGGGTAGTTACACATGATTCAATGAAACGAAATATATGATACTCTAACAATTGGGCAACAACGTAGTAGTCTATCCGTTAAAAGAATGTTTGTGGGTTGATGGTTTTGAAATAAACACCTCTCGAATTTTTCATCTCGCGATTAACTACTTCTTACTAAAGCTCATCCTTGACTGGTAATAATGCGTCTGTCAAACTTAAGTAAGTTCGTCTTCGTAGTTGAGAAGAAAACTTTCTTAAATATCGTAGGGATGAAAAGATTATTCTCTCCAACATGTTTAGGATCAACAAATACATAACCAGTAAACGTTATTCCGCCCATTTTGTGAGGGAACATTCGAGGGGTGAACCTATTAGCTCAAAAAAAAGTCATTTGAAAGAGTAGGAAACTTTCTTGTTATCCAATGGTCAGAGTGGCATATATTTCGTTTCAAAGAATGGAATACAACAACCCTGTTCCACCACTGCAGCGTATAAACAACCGCTTGCAACCCTTAAAGACCTTATTGTTCAAATAAAATGTTTAACAACACGCATGTGAATCGCAAAATTAATTTTTAACGCTGTCCATTCAGTTGTATACAATACTTTTGATCTGATGATGTTATTAAGTTAGGAGGCTATGAATTGTTTCTTATCATCTCAATACAAAGGTTCTCTATTCATAGAAGCGAATCAAAATTAAAGCCCTCTCTCCCTCTCTTCCGGATTAGGCGATTTGAATGATTGGCATTGGTGATATGAGGAAAATGGAGCACGGAATGACATGAGACCGATCAGGCTGCTCTAAAACCGTTACCCTTCTCTTGGAAGAGTAAACGCCTAACGGATGGAGGGGATAAAACCAATCCTTTCAATTGCCGCTCGAGCGAGTATTCTTGTTATTCTGTTTTTGTGCAACTAAGATTTTGGTTTAACATTCAAACATCTTCAGAACATTCAACTTTCATTATGGAAGAGGTTGAATGGAGGGGGTAACAGCGGTGAATCATTATTTTCTTCTCTATTTTCATCTGATTGTATTGATTTCAACAAACTTGGTAGGGGGGGGGGGGGGGGAGTTGTATACAATCTCTCATAACCAACCCAAATTAACAACCTAATTCAATTACACAATAATAAATATTTTAAAATATTGGTAAATAAAATTTTCACTTTCCAGTGATTCAATAGGTATATGAATTTCGATCAAAATGGTAATCGATATTAATATGGACCTTGAGTCAATTCCACGTCTTCAACGGCTAGGAGGTTCAAAGTTGGAAATCAATCGATCCGTGATTTCGTGACAGAACAAACATCGACAGCATATAAGGCATCCTCCAGACTGCAGGAAGTGTTGAGTCCTTCCCTTCGTCGCTGAGGTTCGTCGAACTGCTTGTTTCCTTTCAATCAATTTTTCGTTTTCCCCTATGTAGCGCCCTCCGCCTCGCCGGACAGCAGGATATGAGGAGCCGGGCGGATGCGATAATTCCGGGTTGGATGATTTGTGAGGTTTGACCAGTCATTGGGCGACCTGGAGATAGAGCAGGGCAACAGTTGGGGAGGACCTCGCAGTGCGGAGGCAATGGGATGAGTAAACGACTCACTCCAGTCCTGGAATGATTTTTTAACGATCATCCTCACGAAATCCGTTCATATTTCAAGTTATCATTTGGGAATATTCAATCTGTACGGCAAAAATGAATTCACAATAGAAATATTGATCACACTGAGCTTTATCAAAGTGTTAATTTCGTAAAAGAGCTGTTTGTTCTATCAGGCAGCAAGGATATGCATTCAGGTACAACATCCTCCCACCACTACACTCATGGATATATTCGTGTGAAACACATAGCTATTACAATAGATACTGACAAGGTATTTTGGAGTAATCCTTTTGCAAAATTTCCACTCCCATTTTTCTTTTAGACCATTCTGAACAGAATTCGTTTCGTGTCTCTCGGACAAGTAACAAGTCTCAGTTATCATCCAATTTTTAATAAATCATTGGGGTATGTGTGGGTTAAGCTTCATTGCTATAAAACCAATACATCAGTCTACGCATACGCAAGCTCATATTCAACATTTTTGGAGATTATCTAAAACATTTTGAATCACTGCACGACCAAATTACTTAGGACGAGGAAACTATGTGCCACGCCCAACTTGGCAGAGGTTTTTTCCCTTAGGCCGAACGAAATACATTCATTTGAAAACAGTATAGGGATTAGTGACTGGAAAATAGAAAACAAATGGGTGGATATTTTCCATCGCCTGGAAAACAAATATATTCAGGATTGATAAATAATAATCTCAAGACCTCTTTCAGCATGAACAGCAGATGAGGATATCTGTGAAACAATAACTGCCTCGATAAAAGTGAACCAGTTTGAGCAGAACGGTATCATGTTTCTAATTGGTTTATTATTTTCAATAATGAACCTTTGCATTTTCTCATTTCTTTTAATGCTAATTAGTGATCAATCAAGAAGGATAAATGTTCAACATATCTCAAAATTGGTCCGAATCCGATTAAAAATGAGTAGATGTTAATGAACGAATAAGAAATTTCGCTGTCTATCCTACATCATACGCCTTTTGAAGTTTTTCTCGAAACTATAGAGCCTAAATGTTCAAAATCCGATTGGGTGTCCGTATATTGGGTATGGATATTCTTGACATCTTTGAAAAATTAGTGAACAACACCAACGGGTGAAGTTGGGGGTTTTGTTTTTTTATTAACGTCAGTGTTTCAGTGCCGAGTGGACTATGAATAGTGTTTATTTGTCATTTCATTTCAAGTATTCAAATCAACAATCATCAAATCAAAACCGAATCACCTGGATTATCGTGAGCTCATCCGTTTGCTCTTCCTAATTGAATTCTCGTAGTAAGCATTACTTCACTAGAGATTTATGTTTTTATTACTTTTGTTTAAATTTGTTTGTTACGTTTAATTTCTGGAATGGAAGGTGTATGCACATTAGTTAAAGGAGCATAAAGATTTGCAAAGAACAGCTCTAATCCGTAATAATTATCAACATGTTTCATTCCACCACCAGACCGACCAAACCGTAGGCTTGAACGAAACAGACACACCGATCTACTTTTTCAACAATAACAAAAACCCATGACGAGAATGATCATTGAAAGACATTAAAATTACCAAATTTATTCACTTTTGAATACATACCCATTACATGTTTTAGAGGAGAAAGTCAATGGACTTTAGCTCCCTTACATGTTTCTAGTGATTATAATTTATACAAAATGTTACCAAAACAAGGTATAATGCTTTTGTGCAATTTTGTGCCTAAGTTACATGTTGTTAAAAGAAAAAAAGTTTCATAATCGTCAAACCTTCACGTAATAATTGTTTAAAACTTCATTCTGACATTTTGATCACTTATGCGTAGAAGTAATAGGTATACGATTGAAACTACCTTAAAAACCGATTTTCGACCGAGGTAAAAATATTTATACGGGAATATTTGTTCAACTGCTATTTAAAATGTGATACTAATCAATAAATCAAATCTGTAAAAGGGATACCACGATCAGTCATAAATCGGTTTTTTGTCTTCCTGAACTTGAAGAAGCCGTCTGAAGTAAGAATCCATTTGATTGAACGTGATAGAATGCCAGCAAATCATTTGAGAAAATCACTTTCAACTATCTGATACAGTAGATCCTTTATATTTTAATGGCTAATTGGCACTAATTTGGTTTTTAGTTATGAATATTTAGACGAATTAAGTGACACCCAATTGCTAAACCGAAATGCATTGCATAGGAATGCGAAAACAACAGCTAGTCAAACGGGGTTGATAAAACTTATTGGTTCAAACTGCGAGATTGAACGGAAGGTTGGATTCAAAACTGGAAGCCAGTTAATCATAAGGGTTTGCGATACTTCCGTTTGTTCGATGCTACTTCCATGAATAAATTCTCACTCTGAACTAATCGAAGCACTGGAACCGCTACCAGATGAAGATCTAAATCAACTTTAGAAAACAAGTATTTCTTATGTCACCAGAAGTCTCCGTTCTTAATTCTAAATTAAGGTTTTTTTTCAATTAACCTTAAAGGAAAACACCACTTATGTTCGTTGAGTAATGGTCAAGCTTTATGGGCATTTCTCAGGACTATGGATTGAAATAAGCTGAAGAATGACGTTCAACACACGCTCTTCAATATTTTTTCTCCCTTCAACTAAAGAGGATGGGTAGTGAAAACTAGGGATTAAGGCTAATGGTGGTATATGAGAGTCGAGGAGCGGGGCAAAAAGGAGGAAAGCCGTAAATTGTGTGTTCCTGTGAGTGATAGTGTTATATCTGATAATCCTTTTTGATTTAGCTAATGGTGATCGCGATTCATCGAAATGGAAATTTTTACGTTTGATGTTACGTGAAGTGTTAGAAATGATAAACCATCCATAAAAGGAATCTGGTCTACATTCTTATAGAACTATTTTTCCTATAAACATAGCATGCGTACAACTTCAGGGCAAATAATCCACGTCATGAGGTTGGTGAGTTAGAAAGCTCTATTTGTTACCATTCCATTCGTCAACATTTGATGCTGCGATCGCTTCATTTCTGGCTCATACGAGACACTCAGGGACCTGAGCCGCTCAACTCCCAATGATTTCGTTGACTGCGTCTGACAATTGAAGCAATTTATCTAAGCAAGGAAATTAGTTGCTAGGATTTTCGGAAACCCCAACTGGGGGAGAGGACAGTTGATTCGACCAAACCAAATTTCATTAAAAGTCAACCGAATTTCTGAGTTGATCTTGAGGCATTTAATCCCTCAATGTGTATGATATCACAATAGCACCATAACTTGAGGAATGTGTGACAACAGTATTGATAAGAGTTCAGTGTATTGAAGAACAAGTTACAATGTTAACTTAACGAAATGGTCTGATGCACTTCGTATCTACGATTGCACACTAACAGCTCTATAATACCCTGGACTACTCATTATTCTTCCCATTACGGCAGCAACGAGCCGTCAGATTGAGTTGTCAACCTGTTGGAAACCGTTAGGTTCTCACTCACAAACTCGTTATATCACGTGCACGGCGCAAACTAACATTACCTAAACGTGTCATAACATTCCGTTCCTACCGCTATTCCCCTTCGAAGCAATTTAAAACACATCACCGACTTTGGAGATAGTTATCCGTTTCGTGTTCTCTTGAAAACTGCAGTTATAGCGTGTCTAGGTTAGCGCGGCACGCAATTTTCCGGTCAAAAATCGCCCCTAGATCACGTTGTTACAGTGATCTCCTTATTCCCTATTGTCCTTCTAGATAAACGGATCGAGGCTAAGGAGGAAAAATTGTACAAGTTTCTCAACAACGTAATACACTTTTGACCCTGATCCACGTCTTAGTCCTTTCATTTTCTTGTTTTGGCTCGATATTATTGAGATTTCATTCTACGAGCTACCTCCCCCCTCCCTCGTTTTAAAAATATATTTACGTTTCAAGAAATAACGAAGAGGGGCCGAGAATCAACTGGGCTATTCCATTCGGAACGCCCCGCAAAAACATTGAGGATTGTAAGACTGGGAAATGAATACCAGCATATAATTTATGCACCCTCTGGCAACCTTGCAACAAGTGACAAATGATGAATGAGGATAGATTTGGCAAAATACAGAAGAAATTAAATAGTAGAAGACGACGGCAATCAAGACTTGGTGATCGCATAGACAGTTTCAATTCAGAGATGAAATTGAAAAACATATCACCGCCTTTCAAAATCTGTTTGACTGAACTTGATATGTGGCAATGTGTGGTGATATGGTGCGTGAAAGGTACGAGAGGAATCTGAAAATTACGGGGGCATGGGTGAAATTCCACGTTGCCGTTGAGCAATGAAATTGATAACGACAAAAAACTCGGAAGAGACTTGATTCGAATTGATTGATTGGAATTCACAACGGACATGGAGATCGATGGCAAAAATAATTCCAGAATGACACAAGAGGAACGTTTTACAAAGATGAATTCTCATCCGTCAGACGGCCATGGTTACACCAGGGTGGTCTACACGCGAAATGTGGTTCTAACGATACCCCGAGACGAAGGCAAGAAGACTTTAAACAACAAAATCATGAACCAAAAATCTTCTGCTTTTGAGAATTGGGCAGAAACGGAAACATCTTTGCTCACGATTTGTTTAAGTTAATATTAAGTTAACATCAACAAATTTCACAAAAAATGTATATCTTAACCCCAAAGACACTTGTTTATAAAATATTGTACATTTTTTTAAATTATTAAATGCATGATGATAGGATGATATATACATAAACGGGTATAGCAAAAGGTAATACTAAAATACAAATAAAAATCATGGGAGGCAGCATCTGGAATGACATAGTCAAATTCGGCACCAACAGGTACCGTTCGAGAAATTAGCAGATATTTGCCATCTTTGCTTGAAATGTGTGTATGTCTAAGAACGTTCGAACCAATGATAGTTTGCAGGGAGAACTTCTCCTAGTAGGGACGAGAACTGTCAAAGTTGTTTGTCGTTTTTCCCGTAGCACCTACTTTTCAATTACGTTAGTCGGTCCTCACCGCCGTTAACTGTACGAACGAAAGTACAAGAGGGAAGCGCTTCCCTCGAAAAACGGATCGAACCGATGAGGAAATTTTCCACTTTACCGGACCTCCGCTGGAGTAGTCTTAAAAGCCCCGGTCTCTGGGGGGATCCCGATCTATTCTTTTGATATCGGAACCTTCCCTCGAAATCTCCTCCCTTATTTACCTTTTTTTCCTCCTTTTTCGCCATTTTTTTTTTCGTGTTCTCTCGCGATCCCTTAATTCTGCCATGAATCTTCCTCAGTGCCTCAGACAAGTCCGTTCCACAAAAGCTGACTTACGCATTAATGGTCGGGCGCTTTTAATAATACGTTTTTTCTTCCTCGACGGAAGAGAATCCACTCTTTTAAACATTTTTCGCGTGTGAGAGACTTTCTTTTATGCGGGGATCAAACGACTGGCTAATGAAATAGTGGCGGATATTAGCTGAGCATCAGTGAAATAAGTTAAGTGTGTAGCGGGAAACACTGAACGTTGTCCAACAGAGATAGGTAGATATTTTATTGAATAAGACACCAATTTATGTCAAACTAGCTGCTAATATACGTTAATACCATTCGCCTATCGTATGTTCGAAACTATTATTTGCTCGTAGTGTCAAAGTTTCACGTTATTATTTCAAATTCCAACATTTCGCCACTTACCTATTTCTCTTGTAAAAGGCACCCAAGGTTATATAATGAATGTCTTATAGTCAAAAGATATACTTAACGCAAGATTTCTGTGTAATGAATACGGATCGTTTTAGCACGCGTGTATCATTCTATCCTTTTTAGCACTTCTTGCACACTTAGACTGCCGGCACTTCTTGCATTGATCGTAATAGCTAAGCTGCCTGTATCAAGTCCATAGCCAGTTGGGCAATGTTATTTATGATTTATTTATAAATTTATAAATAGATTCTAACATGGATAAAATAGATAAAAAATAAATGGATAAAAAGCTATTTATAAATAGATTCTAACAAACGACTCTGTCATTCCCTCAATTCTAGTTTCAATATTGAAAAGGTGTGAACTTCTGAATCAAACATTTTACGTCATTCTCTTGTAAACGCAATATATATTTAAATACATATATTTATGTAATTATTTTATAATCACCTGTACATGTAACTTTACATATTGCCTAGAAAACCACAGTCATTATAAAGTGAATTACAGCTCCCGCCACATTTGCTGGCTGACGTTTTTAGTGATTCTATAGAATAATTAGGCATCACACTCATTGTCCACAACAAATATGGTAAGGTTATCATTTGTCTACAAGTATGTAACAGGTCAGTACTGATCCATCATTTTATGACTATGATATTCGTATCCTCCTGTTTTCCAATCAAGATTTTACAACTCTTAACACTGTCTATAATCCTATTTCATACAAGCCATGTTTTGAATTAAATATGAATCAAGACTTTTACAAAATATCTCTTAACTCTGTCTATAATCAAGAATATATTTATTTCATACAAGCCATGAGACCATTTTGAATTAAATATGAACTGACCAAACTTTTTTTGTTTAAACAAAAACCATATTGAGCGTAGAGTTATCAACTCAGTTGAGAATTAGAAGTCTGTCGTGTGTTACAGTGTGTGTTTACAAAAAATGAACCAATTTCCAAAAAACACCAAATTTTGATGGATTGTGTAGCACTACAAAAATACCTTTATCTATTACAACTTTTGATGCTACAAGATGTAGTATTCATCTGACAAATGTTTTCTGTTTGATTCCATCTCACACATTGAACTAACCAATTTCAGTTTCCTCTTGAATCTTATTTTAATCCCATATTTCCTGTTTCAGGTTGGTAGAAATGGAGGAGCGGTGTTCCACTATGTAAGTAGGATTCGAGCACCATAGACCTAGAACATCACCTCCTGCACAAATTTACATTTAATAAGTCAGGGCTGGGACAAATGTACGCGGTTTTTAATGTTTATTTAATGGGCTTGGTACGTCGTGCGGATGATTTTTTTAAATAATAGGATCTATCTATCTTTTTATCCATACCTTTATCAATAATATATATATCGTCTTATATATCAAATTCATTTTTGGATTCTGATCATCTTTAAACTTGAAACAGGGGGTTTTTGAATTGCCCGATTACCACAGTTCACTGTTGAAAAAAGTTGGTAAAAACCGAATAAGAAAAAACCCGGAAAACTAGGTTTCTGTAAAGTTGATTGCCCGTGTTTTTATGTACTGCGAAGAGTACTTCGAGGTTTGAATAACTAGCGATAACGACTGCTTCAAAGAAGGTTGTTCTGGGGACCGGGCATACTTCACGCATCAAAGCTAAGATAAATAAAATCAAAGATCAAAGAAAAATCGATAGGTCTCTTCGGAAATTATATGATAGTAGTGTTTATAGTGCTATAGACTTATCGGTGAATACTTAGAAACCCAAACGTCTGCAAGAAGAATATTTTCAGAGGGAATTTTGGGCAAGAGAACATGGCAAAAATTTCGAGCTAATGGAGTTGGCTAAATGTATAATAGGATTGTCAAAATTGGGCAAATAGTGGTGACAATCTTATTAATCAGTAGTGAGGAATACCTTTGTTTCATGAAACCAAGTTTTCACAGGATTCACTTTTCTATCAAGCTGAAAAGTATGAAAGATATCCTTCAAGTGAACATAATGAAGGAACAGGTTTATTTATTTTTATTTTTTAGTTTTTTGGTTTTCCTAGTTTTGGAGGAATGTTGTTTCTCATCACATTTAAGATTTGCTTAAATCTCAGATCATGGTGAAGGATGTCGTGCCCTCCCCATCTGTCTCCAGCATTGTATTTGCTCTTTCTTCAATAAATGGTACTACGGGCGGGGTGAGCCCCTGGACAGCGGTGTGACTATGCCGGAGCACCCCCAGTTGAGGTTGGATTGGTCGGGGCAGTGGTTTAAATACCTAAGAACGCTATTCAATATGCTGACTGAGGAAGGAGTCTTGCACATTGAGCACATGAGATTGGGTGTGGTGCTGCATTCTCCGACACTGGGAGTTGTCTGGCTGCACCAAAAACTCGGGTACTCACCTGCTCAGTTAACTTTAATTAACTTGGGCATATCCAAGGACATGGACATGGAGGATCTCCAACCAGGAAGAATAACGACACGGCATCGGAAATCCTTCAATACGACTTCTGGCTTGACCAGAAGGAGATATATCCCAGGCTGTCGTATTCTACATAGCTAATAAAGGATTGAGTGTCGCTTCATTGTGCCGCTCTTTCTTCAATCAAAGTAGTGTGTAGTTTTGTGATAAATATTCGTACGTTGTTCTTCAATCCGGTCCATACTCGCATGTGAAGCTCAGGTTTGGGGGTTTGGTGTACTCTTTTGATGAGCAAATCCAGGTTTATTTTGTCTAACTTCTTTTTTTTTTTTTTTTTTTTTTGTTCCACCAAACTCCCCAAACGATGTCTTGTATTTGGGACCTTACCTCGAAAGCTCTCTAAAATTAGACTGCTCTATTTGCAGTGGGTACAGTAAACAACGATAGTTTTTGAACCTAGAAAGTTGACAAAAGTTCGAGTTGATTTTATGGCAATCCTGACAGCTGATTCTAGCTACCCACTTCATCGTGATGTGAACAATGGGAGGCATTATCTGGATCTTATACAATTCCTTCTTGCAGTATTTATTGGTTTCCCATAATGAGGAGTATCTGATTGGATTGAAACACACCTAAAATTTATGCCTGATAAAAAAATATGTGAGCTCTGCACTTTTTATTTCCTTATAAATACCAAAGTTCTAGATGTAAATTTTCTTTTACCTGTATTTACACACTATTCAACACACTCAAAAAGTTGAAAAAATCAATTAGTAGTAGAAAGCCAAATGGAGTGCAACGAGAAACAAGAACGACCCACAAACGAATTCCATTATAGCTATAAGAAGGAAAAGCTGAGTGATGATTGTCTGAAATGATTAGGGGTGAGAAGGTATAGGCGGCGATCAATATCAACAAGTTTTTACGTATGATTTGCTATTGTTATTTTCTGTTGTTAGGCCAATGAAAAACGCATTTTTCTTTCAAAGCGCCAACTGTTATCAATTGCATCATTCACTTATGATGGATAAGACTTTTTAATATTTTACCACCATGTCACGATACATTGAACGCCACCTTATCCCGGGTTAGTTTTATTTGCTATTTACCGTACAAAACTATAATTCAAGATGTAGTTATCCTGAATAGTGAAATGTAGGGTCCGCATTGATTAAGTGGCTCTAACCTAATCAGCTGATTACGCTAGATGCTTTTCTATCCACCATAGACAGCTGACATTCGATGTACACCCTGAGACAATATGAGAAGAATGACTTTATTTGATCAGCTGAGTGAGAAAAAATCTCTCCTGTTCACCCCAGAAAATGAAATTCGATAGAGATGTCTAGAGATGCCTATAGTTTCACTGAAATAAATTAGTCAATTATTAGTGAATGATACTGCCTGGAAGGTTCGTGGCTCCCCAACGGGGAATTCATGAAATACTATTGGATGGTTCGATGTATCAAGCGAATGTGGAGATCATTAAGGATGTAGACATTGAAAGAAGTGGCTTAATACGTTGTTTGAAAAAAGGAAACAAATATTTTATGTGCCTTGAAATACGAATTCGTATGATGCATGTATTTAACTTAGAACTAGAACTTAGGAGGTTGATAATCTCGTTACATTCGGAAATGGATGCTATTGACGGTTTACGCCGGCCATACAACGGCCGGCGGAGGGCGGCGTGAGAAATCTCATTTCATCCCGACTCCACGGGACGAGGTCCCCAGAAACCGTCTTTCCGAGCGACGTCTTTTCATCTTAACACGGTTGAAGCCTTCCACCCCCTCCGGAAACTGGGTTAGCGCGGGAGAGCGTCGATCGAGTCCGTGGATTTAAGTAGACTCAGCGACGCGACGTGTCGTTACGTGTTATCTCAAGTGCCAGAAGAGCTTTTGTCCTCAAAGGCCTCGTCGTTGGTTCTTAGAGTGGAGCCCTTCCTCCGCCCTGCCCTCACCTATACCCATTTCAGACCCTCAGCTCTTTCCTTTTGCTAGTTGTAGTGGAATTCTCGTTCTCGTTTCAACCCTTCACGTAGACCTCCATGACCACGCCCTGCACTCCATGAAGAGCTTCACTTTACTTAAACTTGAGGCTTCAGAATGCTACCTGGCGCTGGGAGCGGGGGGGGATCTGCAATCCAGTTGTCTTTCCTCTCTTGACCCAGACTAGAATGAAAGCAGAAAAAATCAAGTTTTTAAACCCTCAATAGATTGACATGCAATATACAGAAAAAAACCTAGATTGTAGGCCAATTTAAAAAATAAATGAATTTTGGGAAAATTCCCTAATAAATTTGAAATTTTAATGTACTTCAGATTGAAAAACTTGAATTTTACCAAAATTTGTTGTAAATCGATCAAATTTATAACATTGACAGAAACGTATACAAAATTTTGTGGAAGTTTGCAAAACAAAAGTTAGAATGTTGACAAAATTTACAAAAAATTTGAACTTTTGTGGAATTCTTAAAAAAATTAATTATCTCTGTATTCTTATTCATATTTATTCATTCCTTGTATAGTTGTATTGAGCTTTTCTTATTTAAGTAATACAACTATTTACACTGATTCATCTCCCGTCAGTCGTAACTAGCTGTAACGTTAATATGTATTCCTTTACTGAATCGGTTATACAATCCCAAGCGCTTGATTTTACATCTAGTTTGTTCACACTGTTGATGTTGATTGTTGATAGGATCAACGAGTGCCTTGGTTTCAAGCGTCCCGTGGTTCAGGAAAAGTTCATTCCGTTGTAATCTGTGTTTGAGAATACATGTGTAGTTTTGTATGATAATATACGTCGTTTTCTAACAAAGGTTATGGATGCCCAGTGAATTTTCTGCGCTATTCTTCAGAGTGAAATGGATGAGGAGGAGCAGAGTAAGTCTAAATGGCACAGCAGTATTGTAAAACTCAATAGAAGAAATTATAAAACGTGGTCATTTAACGTTCGATTAGAGCTTGAAGATCAAAACTTATGGGAATTAGTGTCAACGAATGATGAAAAAAAATTTGCTGAGTTTACGCAAGAAAAAGTAATTCGATTACCCATTACAAATTCCAATTACTTTTGAAGACAGGTAATCGCGATTACCATTCCAATTACTGTAATGGTAATCGAAAAAACGATTCCTTTTTCCGATTACAAGTAATGGTAATCGGAAAACCGATTACGATTACTTGTAATCGGAAAAAGTAATCGTCATTCCGATTACCATTACAGTAATCGGAATGGAGTACTGGTAATTCGATTACTTTTTTTAATTCGATTACTTTTTTAATCCGATTACTCCATTGGTAGAATGCAAATTTGATGCCACAATGATAGATGAAACAATGTTATCTATTTAATACTTGTTATTTGCTTTACTTGCTATGCATTATAGGTACATCGATTGTAAAAGTGTAAAAGTCCGTGAGTTGAAATTTTTCGAAAATAGAGTCATGACATATCCTGGTAAATTCTCCTGCAAAATTTTTATTTTTCGTTATTTTCTGTAAAAAGTGTTTTCCCTTCTAAATCGACTTGTTTTTTGTAAGAAATTAATTAAACTCGGAATTAATGAAAAGTAATCGGAATGACGATTACTTTTTCCGATTACAAGTAATCGTAATCGTTTTTCGATTACCATTATTTGTAATCGGAAAAAGTAATCGGTATTTCGATTACCATTACTTGTAATCGGAAAAAGTAATCGTTTTAACGATTACCATTACAGTAATTGGAATGGTAATCGCGATTACTTCTGGAGTAATTTCAACCCCAAAACTTCGGATTTTCAATCTCCTTTTTACTGAAATTGTTACCAGCCAAATATACGTCATTACAATGAAAGTAATCGGAAAATTATTCATTACTCAAAGTAATGATTACATCTCAACTCTGGGCAGGCTGCTCTAGGGTAGAAGAAGAACAAATATGCAATGTTATAGTCAATGGATTGCCTGAAGAATATGAAACGGTAGTGAGTATGGTATGTACTTTTAATGATGAAGATTATACTCCCGAGAAACTTGAAAGTTTATTATGTGGTGAGTATAAACGGAAACTTTTAAAGAAAGAAGAATGTAATAGTCTAACAGATAACGCATTATTGGCAAAAAGATTCATTAGGAAACAAGGCTTCACATGTTACAAATGTGGTAGAGAAGGACATATAGCTAGGTACTGCAGATCGAAGGAAGAGTCTAATCAAAACCAACGAATTTGCGACAAAAATGAAAAGTCGATGAACACAGTGTGTCTCAACGTTGCAAGTATGAAATGATGAATGGCTTATAGATAGCGGAGCTAGTAGCCATTTTACTCCTTACAAAGAAGATTTTATTTCTTATAAAGCATTGGACAGTGCTAAAGTAGTTTCGCTTGCTTCAAATGCAGACTGCAGAATAATTGGCGTAGGAACAGTTTCGATAATTTCGACAACCAGTGACGGAACGTTCACGCTTAATCTCAGGGAAGTTTTTCATGTGCCTGATTTCTGCTTCAGACTAATTTCTATTGCTAAAATTGAAATGAATGGATATAATATAATATTCGGAAATGGAGCATGTAAAGTTTATGACAAAAATGATCTGATAATAGATGCATGTCGTGGAATGTCAAATATGTATGCATTAAAAAACGTTGTTGTGAAAGAAAACGTCAATATTGGAAGTGTGAAATCAGAAAACTGGCATGAGAGATTTTGTCACGTTGACATGGACTCAATTGTAACTATGTACAGAAAAGATATGGTAAAAGGATTGGACAGTAGCGTTTTGAGGAAACAAGATGTATGTGGATCCTGTATTAAAGGAAAGATGACGAGGAAACCATTCCCGAAGTCAAGCAGACAAGAAACGAATGAGCTACTCGAACTTATTCATACAGAAATTTGTGGACCGATGCCTACACATTCGAACTCAGGGTACAAATATTTCATATCCTTTATTGACGACTTTTCAAGGAGAGCTCTCATATTCTTCTTGAAAAACAAAAGCGAGGCGTTAAGTTGTTTCAAGAAATTCAAAATTATGGCAGAAAAACAAACTGGAAAGGTTATAAAATGCTTGAGGAGTGGCAATGGTAGAGAGTTTGTCAACAGAGAATTTGATAACTTCCTCCAAGAAAATGGTATTGTACGCCAATCGACAATTCCATATAGCCCCCAGCAAAACGGGGTTGCCGAACGCTACAATAGGACCATCCTTGATCTTTCGAGATCTATGTTGATTGCCGCGAATTTACCAAAAAGTTTTTGGGCTGAAGCAGTAAACACTGCTGTGTATATTCGCAATCGGTGCCCCACTTTAATTGATAATCGAATACCAGAGGAAAGATGGACTGGACGGAAACCAAATGTACAACACCTCCGGCCCTTTGGATGTAAGGCCCATGCCCACATCCCAAATGTACAAAGAAGGAAACTGGACGACAAGACAAGAGAATGTATAATGCTTGGTTATGCCGGTGTTTCAAAGGGATATAGACTATGGGATATAGAACGCCAGAAAATTTTGATGAGTAGAGACGTCATTTTTGAAGAAAATAAATATCCCTACCGAGACCACAATAAATTCAATTATTCAGACATGGACCCTGCAGATAACTCTCATAGGAGAACAAACATCAAGAAAAATGGGAAAGAAAAATTTATGATTTTAGAAGAAAATTCGAAAACTTGGCAAAAATGCTATGAAGAACAAAGTTTGATGGATACGCCCCGATACTTGGGAGAAATAACAGTTAACGAAAAGGAGGAAGAGGAACGAAGAAGTGAGAAGGAGAACGAGGATCTAATTGAAGAGGAAATAAGAAGTGAAAGGAAGGAAGAAGAGATAGAAGATCAAAGAAGTGAAAGGTGGGAAGAGGATCAAAGTGAAAGGAAGATAGAAGAACACAGAGGTAAGGTGGAAGAGTTGAATATAGAAACATCTAAATCTGAACATCGCATGAATCTGAGAGACCGAGCGAACATTAAAAAACCTGAATTATACGAAGCTTTTCACTGTACCACACTTAACCATGACCGCAAGATGTACAGGCAAGCGATACAGAGATCTAACCGAAATCATAAAGAACATTTTAGTGAAGAGAAGAAGAAAGGAGGTGAATGTTGATGTTGATTGTTGACTTGTTGATGTTGACTGTTGATAGGATCAACGAGTGCCTTGGTTTCAAGCGTCCCGTGGTTCAGGAAAAGTTCATTCCTTTGTAATTTGTGTTTGAGAATACATGTGTAGTTTTGTATGATAATATACGTCGTTTTCTAACACAAACAGACTGAATATAATTTTGGTGATGGCCTTAAGACTCAGCAGCCATGCACTGACTCGGAACTCAAACCTGCGTTACTATTGATGGGATGATTCCAGTCTCACACTACCTGGATACGATTTCTAATACTCATCATTCAGCTATTGATAACATATTTGTTCTTGAGGGTGTACCTGTTTTTGAGGCCATTCAGAAGCCTGAAATTGATATTATAGGAGATTCTTACCCAATAAAAGTGGCGAGGAACTGCGTTCTCGCTTACCAAGTTCTCACTGCAAAACCAAAGTGCAAATTAGTGGTTTTTTCGCTTTGCTGAAATCTCTGCTTTCAGACAACATCGTACTGCCTGCGGTAACTGCTGATGTTGACTTGATCAATGAGTTTGGGACGTTAAAAAAAGAGTTATCGTCTTTTTATACAGGGTGTCTATAAAAGAACTCCAGGGTTTTAAGACAAAATATTTTAATAAGTAAAAAACGTACATACATATTTTATACATGATTAGAAAGCTTAAATTCTCGAGATTTGTTTAACAACTTAGCAAAGTTCAATTTGAGCTCCGTGAATGGCACGGTACACGTCGAAACGGTATTCTACCTCTGATTTTATTGAAGAGAGTGGGAGTTGATGAACACAACTATATTCCCGAAATTCTAATTGGTGTCGCTCGAACGACATACTATTAATTCAAAAATAAGTATTTCAGAAGAAAATAAAACTCCAGTCGTTGGACATGGTTATACTTAAGCATTGTGATGGACGTTTTACCAACTTCACATTTTATTTACTTATGATCAATAACTGTGAATGTTGGTAGATATATATATGTAGGTAGAAGGTCAATGATTTCACAACATTGTCATAATTACTGTACCCTTTTTATTTTCGGAAAGGGATCTAACACTTTCATTTAGATCACAGTCATCAAATTCTCATAGAAAAATTAATGAAACAGTTAAATTATCTATGGAATTTCCTTTCAAATTCACAATCGAATCTCCATTTAGAAACATCAGTCTTTAAATTTTCATTGAAAAAAGAACAGTCTTGAAATTTTCATTAAAAAAAACAGTCTTTAAACTTTTAATTATTCTTAATCCTATTAAAAATAGTCCCTATGTGCATAATATTAACAGGAACTGTGGTTAACCAAAACACTTATTCTCGTTCTTATATCTGGGTGGCTCCTTAAAGATCCAGATTACCATGACTTTCTTGGTCTATTGTCCTTCAAAGGTTTGATCGAGGGTTTCAACAATCTTTATGACGGTTAATGACCTACGAGGAAATCTCTCTCTACAACATTCAAAAATCAATTGGCACAGAATTTTGTCCCCTAATCTGTAAGGACTGGAGGAGGCCCAAATCCGGCTATTGAAAATTGGGGAGTCGAGAAATTGTCAATTTGGGGACTTCAAACATCTCAGCAGCCTTCCCCGAGCCCATTCATTGTGCAGCACGAAAAAGAGCCTCTTTGACTTTTGCTTCATCATAACAAGTTGGAACTGCTCTGGGCTTCTTCTTGGCCCCCTAACTGTTCTGGGCGTTTTTGAGCTGAAAATAAAACATTCGTACGAAGTCAAATAAAACTCAAATACATATACAATGTTGAAAAATTATTTAAACCACTTTTACTTTGAAGAGGACAAAATAAATTATAATGATGTAACAAAGGCAAACAAGTATCTACTTTTATGCCAAACTTCAAAAAATGTTTCAGGATCTACAGGTGATTCAGTAGGTGGGTATTTATTTAACTTAAACTAACGAAAATCAAAATGTTTCCGGAAAAATATTTTTGAAGATTCGAAAATTTCACGTGTCCAATCACTGCAGAACTCGAAAAACAGGCCGGAGCCAGCCCCTGGACAGTTGTCCAACAACTGAGTCAGGCCCTGTTTTTAGCAATATTGAATAAATATTGACGCCAACATTACCATTAGGAAGAATCCACCTTTTGATGCGGGAAAAATAAAGACGGTAAACATCAAAGAAAAACGTGAAAACGCTTATGAAATAAGTCAAGTCAGTTTACCATTTTCTCTAGCAGGAGGGCGATTCTCGATTAGGAACGGCTTCATTCTCCTTTCCCGAATTATGAGGTTAGTATATGGTTGTAACCGCATTTTCATCTTCTTCTTCAGGCTTCACAGTTCATGACGAGAAGTTTAAAACTCCCTTAATAATAAACTGACACCAACCACTGGGGGTATTCCCCTACATAAATCGTAGAACTCATTTATGTTTCTAAATTCTAAATCTATACCCTCCATACACATAAGCCTCTACTGTAGACCTACTGATGGAAGAAGGTTCTGTGGTAGGAGAATTTATAATTTACATTCTAATAGAAGCCAATCCTCGACAGATGTAGTTTAGAATGGTAAGTCTGTCGTTTGCAGAAGGTTAAACGATTCTTGAAATTAATTCCGAACGAATCTGTGGGCTATTCGATATAAAATTAATGAAATTACTTGTTGTTTCCAAAATCGACGTTAAACTGGTCCAAATTTGAAGAACTACTTTTCGTTAGAATAACATTTTTGCGATGTTGAAATAAGACAAATATAGAAATTAAACATGCCGTTAGGTAGGACGTCAATGAGTACCCACTCTAGATCACTAGTCAAAGTTCCCCCTGCCGGTTTAAAGTCGATGAATCGATTTCTCACCTAAGGGGAGATTGTCTTGCTGAAATGGTGCGGGGGTTTCCGCGTAATAACGGAGACCTCCGTTGCACAGCAACTTGGGTAAACGAGCTCATTAAAGTTTTTTTTCTCTCAATTTCCGTGCCGATGGGCCTCCTCATCCATGGGAGGTGGAGAACCGCGAGGTCTCAGCCTCCTTCCGCTCCGCAGTGAATTCCCGGGTGATCAAAGAATCCTGCGAAAACTTCTTTAGTTTGAACGCTTTCCAGGAGAAGGAGTTTTTGGATTATTTGCAGTAACTTATGAAATCAGGTTTCACTCAACTTTTTCAATAGTAACTGGTAATTAGCAATAGAAATTCCGTGGATTCTGGCAATGAAAAAACGCTGCAAATTCTTTGACTGGGGTTTATTATTCAATTGGCTTGAGTTCATGATTCGAATTTCTACTTAGCTTTGGAGTGTGAGTGTTTCGCAGGTGATGGAGCGATCATTGAATTTCAGGAGGCACACAAATATGATCAACTGATCAATCCAAATAGGTATTTGGGTTGAGAACAGATCTATGCATATCTCCTGAAATTCAATAATCGCTCTATCACCTGTGAAACACGCACACTCCAAAGCTTAGTATAAATTCAAATCATTAACGTAAGCCAATTGAATAATAAACCCCAGTAGGAGAATTTGCAGCGTTTTTATGGTTATCAGAATGCTTCAACCCGTGTATCGGCTACAAAGCCTTTTAGGAGTTCACTCCAGTATCCACATTACTACATCACTACATCACTACGTCACTAGGTTACTGTTATCAACACAAAACCAATAATAAACCAGAATAACGCGAATGTTGGCAACATAAATCGGGCCATACATCGGGAATGGTTTGACCTACGGACCTGGGAAGGGGCTCATTCGATTCCTCATGGTATGTTCTCAAAAATAAGTTTACATTTAGGCCGCCTCGACTTTTTTTTGAGGTTTTTAGGGATTTTACAAAACTTTGACAACCCTTAAAGGGCACTTTAAATTAAGTGAGAGAGCTGGCTCAAGAATTGGGGCTTTCGGAGAAATCGTGCGTACGACGTTCGGCGGACGGACGGAAAATTTTTTATTGCTGATCCGGATTCTACACCCTTTGAAACGTAAACCATGAGATTTTTAGGGGGGGGGGGGGGGGTAGAATTTTTTTTTTTTTTTTTTAAAGAGCGATTACAATGGTTTATTATTTAATAATAAACCAAAAGTCATAAAAATTGACAAAAACAAAATTTTTACCGTTTTCCTCTTAAAAATCTCCTCAAACACGCTGGAGCGCTTCCGAAATATCAAAACCATTTGTTTGTAACATGAACCGCCCTTCCACTCTCGACAGGAACCACTTGAGTTAAGCCAACCAATTGACAAGCAGTTAGAGTTATTCAAGTAAAGCTGTCCCTTAGTGGATTTACAGTAATAGTAATAGTTTGTAGAGAGTACTTAATAACTGTCTTAAGGGGGTCAATGTTGGACCATCAATTTTCACACTGGTTGGCAGTCTGATGATCAATGTGTCGAAAAGACAATCAACATTTTCGGCTTATTTCATCCTCTGAAAATTTGGCGTTGCTACTAGTGTTGTAGTGACGGGATATTTTATGATGATACCTTCTCTTAAACTTATACCAAGGGCGAAATGGCAGTTGAAACTACTAATTTTGAAATGAGCTGTGAAAACTACAACTGTGCGTCATATGTTTAGATTGACTATGTTCAATGGAGTTACCTACTTAACGTATTTATAGTAGTTGCCATTCAACCTTTCATTTTTATTTTCAAAAATGTAGATACCTCGTCGGCTTTTAATCGGATCAGAGATAGGTAGTTTTTAAGTTGTTATTTTAGTTGTCAAGATACCTGGATTTCAAAAATAGAATAAAAATCAAATAAAGTAATTCTGTCCGTCCGCCGTGCGCCGCACAGTGGTTGGAAACGGCCTTAAAACGGAAACAAATCCTGGCACGCTCTACTTCTTCAAAAATGTTCAGAAAAACGATCATAACCCATGGTTGTTGACCTGCTGCATCGATCTAGCCTACAGCCAAGCAAGTAGGATCAATCGTTTCCCAGTATTAGCCGTACTTTGACTGCCACATCTCGATTTTCGTTACGTATTTAGAACAGAACATCATAAATATAATACATATAACCTGGAGTGAGTTCATTGTACAATTTTCAAAGCTATATAAAATTGTAAATAGTAAGAAGACACCCTGGGAGGGGTGCTCGTGCAATAAAATTCACTCAACTCTTTATACGAAAACCGTATTTCCGATGTCATTTCTCCGGGAACACGTTGGGAATCTTGAAACGGACTGAATGAGGTGATGCATGTTGTATGAGGGTGTTAACAAAGAAAATGATCACTTTGAACCTTTTCTCGTTTTCGCCGATTGTCTCGTGATTAGCGCGCCTTGAGGCATCAGGCCGGCACCGACAGTTTTAAGATATCTGGTACTATTTACATTCAAGAGGCTGCGGTGATCACGGGCGGTTGCAGGCGGTAACGAAACTTTCAGGGTACACAGTAAAATGTGTCTAGCATCGAAAAATCGCGTTGCGACGCTGGAGGATATTGGAGCTTTTTTAAAAAGTCAAGAAACAAATAAAATTAACTTAAAACGGCTGTATTTTTAATGCAAACGCTTCAAATATTTTAATTTTGACCTGGTAGCTCTATAGTGGTGAAATATAGGATTTCATGAGAGCAAGTAGTCACTCGACTTAATTTTAAAATAAAACTGTAGGCACTTCCCATTGCGATTTCATACAGTTCAAAATCAGCAAAATCGTCGAAGTTTCATCTTAGAACGGGCAAAAATAGGATTACGAATTTTTTCAACAAAAAAACATTATTATATCTGGAATCTGAAGGAAACTCTCTTCCACAAACGGATGTCCAATCATACAAATTTTACATTTTGGAAATCTCTATTATTTCCGCATTCCAACCACTGTGCGCCGTCCGCTATCCGAATATTTTCTCCAAAACTCCGTATGGCATATAAGTGAAGGAACTCTACTGTCCACTACCTTGGCAAATGTCAATTGTAACAACTGAATAGGATAAAGTGTAATAAAATGAAAACTTTTTTTCCACCAACAAAATAAATTTGGAATTGGTGTTCGGGTCATTTTTTACAACAAATGCAAGTCTCGTTTCGACATTTACCGTTCCGGTTGTAAGCAGGCAAGGTAATTCTGTGGGCTTTCCTTTCTCGGTGTTCTTCGTCACGGTTCAAACCGCCCGAATCATCGCAGTGTCACAGGCCGCTCTAATCAACCTTGTCTCGTTACAACGCTACCTCACCTCTTTCTCTCCGGAGACCTATTGAATTGGAAATCTCGACAGGATCTTCGCGTTCGATTCTACTGTAAAGCAACCAACGCCTCTCGAATAATTCTTTGCACAATTTTCGTGTTGCCATCCAAAAACCCCGTTGCTGGTTGGTGCCGTTAAAAACGTGGGCAATTTCCATCAGAGGTCGATTTTCGTTTCGTTCCTGACTCGTTAAGTTGTTTAGGGACAGAAGTCTTTACCAATAAGACCCGCTAGGTAACTAGTTATGTATACACTTCAAGATGTTTCCACATTAACCGGACTTTTACGAAAATGGGTTCATGATTTACGAAGATGCAGTACATGGAAGTAAACAGATATTGATAATATGCGGAATGCCGATCAAACTAGAAAGGTAGTAAACCTCTACATTAATTTACATACTTTTGTAATGTGAATATACTGAAACGAATTCGTCTGTCGAGAAGCTAATTTTCAATTGTAATTTAGACTCGTGTTAAAAAGTCAAATTTAATTATTTACACACCAGAAGGGTTTAATGAACAGCTTTCAATTTACCTGTGACAACACTGTCTTGTTGGGTATTTTCTTGCCTACTTACAGGACCATTATCATGTGAAATCTAGGAGTGTGATTTGAGGCTCGTAGGTGGGTAGTGTTAGGAAACACCATAGCCTTGTAACAGATACTGAAACTAAGATAATTGTTTAATATTATGAAAATGTATGCTATTTATCAACTCACAACCTTTTAAGAAAATGTTGTCTTCTGAAAATATTCTGCCAAGGTTTGTATCGCCCATATGTGCTTTTCATTTTTGCTTCCGAATCTAACAAGGTCGCGGAAGCATTGTTTTCACTTTCGGAATGTGAAAATTTTTTGTCTCCAAAATCAAAAATACTCGCATTTTGCGTTTAGATTTTGGTTCCGTGTCTGTCTGTGTGTCTGTCTGTCAGCAAATCCTTGTTGACGGGCAAAACTACACGAAGTTATAGTCCGACTTTGATGAAATTTTCAGGGATTGTACGGGTTGGGGTGTAGATGGTCCGCTATAGGTTTCATGACCCCCGGATCAATAGTGCCCTCTGTGCATGCGCAAACGTGAAATCCTTGTTAACTAACTCCGCGAGTTCTTGACCACGATGTTTTCAGGAATTTTTGGATCTAGTTTATTGATCAATAGTTCATGCGCAAACGTGAAATCCTTGTTACGGTTAACACCGGGAGTTCTTGACCGATTTCGATTTTTCGCAAACTGATAATAATTATTTATCACTTCTGTCATCTATCCATTCAGCGTCAATGTCAATTTTTATTATTAGGTATATTTTATAGTTTGTTCAATTGTTGAACATGCCTACCTTTATTTTCTCAAGTTATGCTCCTGCTTAACAATAAATTTACCGTAATTCAATATTTACTTCGCATAATTGAACGAAGTTCTTTAGTCAATAATAATTTTCAATGATCTTCCACATGGATACGAGGAAGCTTTGTTATTTTTATATATTTGTTCGTTTTAGTATTGCATTGTTTTTGCAATAAACGTACATGTACTGTAGTGAACAATGATAGTTGATCTTGAAATTGCAATGAATACCGTTGGTAGCAATGTCCATTACAATTTGTCTGCATCACTCTTCTTGTTAACTACACTGCGAGTACGATGTTTGGTTTTTGGATCTAGTTTATTGACAAATTCATCCACAATAACATTTGGATTTGGGCGATTATGTACAGTTCATTCCGAAGTGATCATATGTGATCTAGTTACTGCTGCCGGATCATCATCGTGATCTTCCTCTTCTTGTCCAGATTATCCTTTAATGTTCATCAATATGTTCAAATAGGGCAATCAAACTCTCTCTCTCTCAACTTCGACCCGAACAAGATTCGATAGATTTCCCACAACCTTCCACTCTTCTGTGTATCTTTGAATTCAGGGGCCTTAATATCAAACCTGCTTTCAATGTTCTTCACCGAATTTTAACACAGTATCTTTTTCCACTCATTTACTAAAAAACCAAAAATACACAAAAATCAGTAAACACCCCTAAACTATTCAGAAGTACGCGTCAACTAAAGAAAGCTATAGTAGACAATTGTGAAACAGTTTTTGTGCCTTCCAAATAATTCTGAATCCTGTGCATCTCATGTTTCCAAGGCGTCCAATTTATCTCCATCACCCTCTTCTTCATCACCCTGCGGGTATTAACAAAACTCGAAGTTACATCTACATGGCTACCAACAGTTCCTATTTGTAAATGTAGACAACATTGCTGCCAACAGGGTTACGTTGTTGTTGCGAGGAACTTTCTGAAAAATGTTATTAACAACGTTTTCAACAATGTTATCGTTCGGTGTGATAGCACCTTGGTAAAGTACATAGACATCTATATATTACTAACACGGCGTCCGTAGTAAGGCTTGAGTCTGTGCCGTAACTGCACGCCTCCCTTTAATGGCCGTTGTAAGGGTGTACACAATAGATGGCTATTTACAATATCGACAAGACATAAAGGGCGCGGAGTTAGGTCACTGCAAAGACGTGACGCTTTTACTCCGTCACGTGTTCCCATCATCATCGATCCGATATTAAAAGGAATGTGTCGGTTTATGTTTTACTTAAATATAAAGATGTATTATATAATTCGGTGGAAGATCTTGTTGGCGCTTGAGTCATCTGTCGGTGTCAAATGGAAATCACCAACTTTTCCCTCTGGAAGAGGTTACAATAGAATGCCTAGTTTGCAGCTTCTGCTTCTAATGCTGATTGCAGTTGATCTATTCCTATTTCAGTTGATTGTAGTTCTGAAAAAAGTTGATATTTTTGCAAGGAAATAGCTCCGTGACTCATGATCAATTGAGAGTATGAGTTTTTCACCCGGCACTTGAGGAAATCTATGACACATGCAATCTTAGGGCAGGTGAGTTGATATTTTCTGCGATGAGAAACCTACATCCAACTGTAGCAATCTGATATCTTGCCCTGCATGTCTAGCTCAGTTCCTTTGTTGCGTTATCATATTTTTATACGAACATGAGCAATCATTTTGGACCGGGTTCAACAGGCTTTATCTGGATAAAGTTGATCCAAACCAATCCAAAATACAAATCAATCCGAGATTCATCACGTTTACCGCTTTTCGCGCATCAATCCAGATCCGATAACAGCCATGGTACAAACATTAGCTGAAAGGTGATGGCTTGCTGGCATTACCTACGAAAGAGATTACGAGTTAAAATCAATAATTCACAGATCTATAACATACCGTGCGATCTATAACGACCTTTTGCGCACGGTTGTCGTTGTGCAATTTCAATGCGAGAAGGTCCTGGACAGTTTAGATTAACTTGCATTTTGATCTTCTACAATCAGTTAGACATTTTATCGTTGACGTTCTTCGAAAAATTGTCGGTAGGAATTTCGTCGACTGTTTCGTTGGAACGTTGATCTTTGACAGCTCCAGTTTTGGTAATTATCCAACAATACTCTCCAACAATACCTCTCGCCACAGACCTCTCGGTCTATGAGATGGAGGTTTCCGCAAAAACCCTCAGGAAACACATGTACTAGTGTAATGTTATTTTCGTCTTCTATTTTGTATTTCTTTGTATATTTTTGTCTTCAATTTTATATTATTTCCAATTTTGTTTGTATACCATTTAAGGAAAAAAAAAAAAAAAAAAAAAAAACAAGATTTACAACGGTGGATGCTACATGAGAGAATGCTACACTAACCTCACTCTCCAATAATGAGTAAACATTTATCTAGGATTATTTCAAAGTTTTCTGCCCAAGGGTACACATGGGCTTTGTAGTAATAAACAGTAGAAAAGTAACTATTGATCGTAGAAGAGCGTGGTTAGTGTAAAATTCCCGAGATGGTATTTGGCTTAATTGAAATATGACAGTCAATGACATTTCCAGCAAATGCACATACCAATAAACAATGCAATTCCTTCAAAAATGAACGAGCCAAACACACGTATACACAAGAAGAATCAATACCACAAGTTGACCAAACAGGAAAATAACACCCACGGTAGTAGTTGACATAGCCACTCTGAACGAAATACATTGTCGAATTTACCCTTGCTGGATCGAGCATTTCCTCGTTCAGATTGGAATGTAAATACTTTATTTTCATTTTTTGGGGCACTAAAGGGGTCAGGTTCCCCGGAGGTAACATAAAAGTTTCACAGCAAAACGTGATGGCGCGGCTGTAGTCTTTTCATCACCCACGGCCAAATTCAGTTATTGATGGAACAGATCTGTAGGTACATTGTACGTATCTCTATTTTCAAGGTGTGCTGTTGAATAAATTCTAAAGGCGGTGGTCTCGACTTACGTAGAAACTATAGACATTCGGTGGTTCACTAGTTGTGAAGATGATGGAACCTCCATCATTCTTTCATGTTGTTGAAAGAATTGCCTTGGTTAGTTTTGAAAACCACTATTTCTAGGTTGTTGTTAACAACATAGTTAACATTTTTGGCTTCATCTTTCCAGTAACCTTCAACAGTCATGGACAAACTTTTTAAGTGGACTGCCAAATACGAATTTTCCTGGCTGCCGGATAGAAAGTTTAACAAAACACATTTGAACTCTTCAAGTTTTTATTCCGCCCCGAATTATCCATGGCATCAAATTTTATAAAATAGATCTTTTCCTTCCCTTCGCCTCACAAAATGCTTGTATAATATTTTTAATATGAAGGAAGTTGATGTATTGTTTAGCTTTTAATTAACAATTTTTGGTGATTTTTAACGTAAAACTAAAAAGTAACCGCGTTGCCTGTTTTTTTCCTTTCCTGATGCTGTTGAGTAGAACTTAGGCTCCTTAGAAAATTCTGGTCTGGGAAACACTGGAATCGCATTATCATTACTTTATCGTCAGAAAAGTGAAAGTGAAAGGGAGTGAGGACGGTGATACTGGAACTACGGTATTTAAAAATTAGTTTGCGGTAAGGCAATAACCGTTTGATATTCGCTTTTTTTGAAGTACATACATTTCAGAAAAGCGATTAATGAAACAAAATCGTCCAAGGCCCGAAGTGGTACCGAAATGGTTGGAAGCTTTTTTGCGAAACGACAAGAGCAACGTTGATAAAATTTCAATTTTTTTCAAAATGGGCCTGTAATTTCAACACTCAGTTTAATGTAATTACCTGCAGTCAATTGATCTGCAACGTTTTCCATATTGCCCCGATTTAATGAGAAGTTCACCGACAACTTCGAATCACTAACTGGCTGTTCACGGTCCGTACCGCACGACTATCGAATGTGGAAGTGACCGGAAAATATCAACGAAGATAATTGAAACGATAACACCGCACAATTGAAAAGCGATCTCCGACCTCTCAAACTAGCGGCAGTGCGGCAATGACATACCTATTCACAATCGGTAGGTCAATACCACACAACTCAATGGCAGAACAACAACAAAAGGCGCATACCTGACTATTCAGAAATCTTCGGTCAGAAAATAAGTAACAATTTCTCGAAATTATACAAATCTAAGGCGGTAAGAATATTGCTAGCTAGTTAGTTTCATGAATTCGTTTGAGTTCGCTGAAGCAAGTAATAGATAAGGCGCCTCTATTTTCTTATGTCCAGTGGATGTATTGAAAAGAAGAATTTATCTATGGTTATAGTTCAGATAGTAACTACAGTGTTATTAGGAATGAGAGGAATTACCTGTAGAGAGGTATAAACTATATTAAACTATTAATCTCTTTTATCGTTTTTTCATGGTTGTCAAAAGCCCGCCATCGTCCAAAAACACCAAACCTGTGTCAAAAGCGCGAGCTAGTGCTGCAATCCGACATAAACCAAGAGAAACGAAACGTTTCTAGGGAAACGAGACACTTATCGTTTTGAGAGCTCGATCGATATTGCCGAACTTGTGAAATGCCGCCGGCTCTCCACAGCATGACGATTTTCTTGAAATTATGTCATGTTTCGTAGTTTACCTGACCTACCTGTCGTCGTGCTTGACTGCGTGTTTCTTCTTCACCTGAGTATTCGGCGTACATTCACCTGCTACTTCTGTACCAATTATTTTTCTATTTAGTTTTTTGTGAATGAAAACACATATTTCTTCATAGTATTTTCTCGCCTTTATTTTTTCTTGAAGTTTGTTTCACATTGAACAATTGGGCCTTCCAAATAAAACCAGACGGGACTGTTAGGACGAAAATTTAGTAACCCAATTACTTAATTGAATGTTCAAATTGAAATCCATAAATATACAAACTATCTGAAATGATTCGCATTTGCGACATTCCGCAAACTGAAAAGGATTTGGCGATGCGTCGATCTGCGCTTTTCTAAGCTCTGCGTCTGGGTCTGGGTTGACTGGTTCCAGTGAGCACATCTTGCTCAGGTTCTTCAGCACCCTCTTCTTCTTGAATAGGGGTTTCATCATTCGTTCCCGTTGTTCCAATCAATTTTAGTTGTCCATATCTTGTGTCTTGAGGTTCGTCTTGTTCATTTCGCAGTGTTGGACATTCCCGGAGTGCACCAACGTAAACCAGAGAACGAAAATAAACATCCGTGGTGTGGAAATTCATCTCATGGAGCGACTGTGACTCCTCAGTTCGGCGATATGAGCCTAGGAAAGTCGTTATCTGCTTGAAAAACTATATCCATACTTCGCTATAACGACTCCCACTCAAAGTACTGTCAAGGTAACTCGAGCTTTTAAACATGACAAAAATCGCGCCACTCAAATGCACTCCAAAGGGGTAAGCGCATTCGGAACCCACCCGTTCTTTGTCAAGCTTATTTAGTAAAACTTGAACAAGACGTTTACTACACTTGTGCAGTGATTATCAATTTTAGTATTGGTGAAGATCGAATCGACAACGCATGAACGTTCTACGTTCTCTTTCATAGGAGTTAGCTTATTTTCCATAGTACTGGTAAGCGTTGAGTGTAAATAAGATGGAGAGATATTGGAGGCATATGTGCCACCACTGTCAAATTGGCTATGGAGTGGACTTGAATGGCTAAAATTGTTTCAAATTCAGATGATTAAAAATTTTATTAAAATTCAAGTTTCAAACCTTTATATTATCTAATTTTATCATACAAATTATTACATTGAAATGTAATACGAGTAAAATGACAAAGAAAAGCTTGATATAAGATTATATGCCATGTAGCAAAAATTAGGGATTCTAATGACAGTACGTATGAATGCAGCAGGCCTGAACATCTCTCCGCCCCGTCTATTTTTGTACGTTCCTAATCATTCGATGTTTAACAAATCCAAAAAGTAATTAACTTCACTCGAACCTACACAGCTTACCCCTACGAAAGTTCAACGGTGCATATATGAAAAACATTATTGCTGCCCTCCGGTTCGCCTCGGAGACCGTTGCGTTCCGACACTCGAGCTGCCGTCTTAGCTACACCGCACATGAAGCTCCCGATAGTAATAAAGTAATTCGGCTACAGTTTGTAAAGTTCAAACAGCATATTCCCATGTTGAAGGCGTAGATTGAAATATTAAACTGGTAAAAGAAGAGATGTAATGTGTAAATATCAAATATGAAATAATCTCAATCAATATTTTTGCACCAATACTCATCATCACATCTCACATCACTTGATCAGTGTTCCTCCATTTTCCCTTGGTCCATTCTTAGCCCGGTACGACAGTGTGGCAAGTAGGCTTTGACGACTGGAAAAATCACTAATAGCCCTTTACTTGTTCATACTCAAAACGGAGGTAACTGAGAGCGAAGAGGTTGTTACAAACGGTTCATCGCCAACATAATACGAGTATCGAAGGTGGACGTAAACGGAAAAGGACGAGAAAGATAATTAAAGCGATAACGTCTCGCAATTGTGAGGACGGTTGACCTCCGAAGCTCCCTGCGGCAATGACATGTTCAGAATCAGTAGGTCGGTACTACTGAGTTCAATGGCAAAATAGCGACAATAGGCAATGACCGGTGGTGTGTGGCGAGGGAGTTGGCCATGGAGGATGGGGGAGGCTCTATCAGACTCGGCCCAGGTAATTAAATGCAGATCCGAGTCCGAACTTCCTTTCTCTTTCGGTAACAATCGGACCTCGCTACACCCACGTCCAAACAACGCGGTAGCTGGTCTATCGCCTACAGCTCTCGCAAATGTTCACAGAACTGACCTGAGGGAGCGAGAAAATGACCGCAAACGTTTCTAAGCCGATTTTCATACAAACTTGAGCTATTTCTATATCTTCAGATGTTGAAAAAGCGATAGATGAGGGCTAAGGTCGGATGACAGAGTTGTCCGTGATGAACGATGAGGAAAGTTAGAATTCGGGAAGGTCTGATCTTTGGGTACATCTGGAATTCTCTGGAGCGTCTCTTGTTTCATTCTCAGATCGATTATGTAAGATCATGCCGTTGATGTTATTACATGTTTCGTTGTAATCCTATTCCGGAATATCTGAATAATACAAAATCTTTTTAATACCAACCAACACTTATATTACTCCATCGGGTGAGACGTTGAAATACATTCAAAAATAACAACTTGATTATTTGTATTCTCGCAGTACAAGAAAGTTTCATTGAAACAAGAAGGAAGGAGATTCCATCACGGTAACACCAATCCCAATTGTACAAACCTTTGGTGAAGTTTCTATATACGATGTTACCCAGACTGAGCGGCTTATGATGTCACTTACCCCGTTTCCCTGGGCATGAACTGAACGGAGAATGGTGTTTTGTGAAAAGGTTTGTCATAGAAAGGGAATTGTTGAGGTGCCGAAATCAAAATTTGGAACTTCAATTCTTACGTGGAGATACAAGAAACGCGTTGGATATCTTATAAAATGTTCATTGTCACGGTGTGTTCATTCCTAGTAAATCATGAGTGCATGATTATGGTTTTTTTGTCTTCACTTTTCAGTATCACTAAGAATTGTATTTGAAAACGATTTGTCTTTGGGAATTTGGAGAAATTGTGTAGTAAAGCACTAATATACTCACTTTCCAGAATTTTGGGTAATGCACAGGTTCCAATATACTCATTTGTAATCCTTTTTCGAAGTAGAGATCAATAGTACTTCGTACAGAAATATTTATCAAGTCGTGTATTTACAATTATACCCAATAACAAATGTCGACATATAAACTCAATCGACATGTACAAAAGCTGCTTCCATGCTGTTACTTTTCACATTTCCGACCTTTCGTGAAATCAAAAGTCCTGCAAGCTTTTATCTCGTGCCGGCAGCTACAGACGAGTCAATTCCGCATCTATTTTCGACGCTGTGAATGTAAATTGTAGATAAAACGGGACTGGCGGGCAGCTCTTTCGCGTGACTAACGATTGAATCAACTGGTGTCAGCACCCGTCGGTGAAAAGCCGGGAAATCGATGGGATCCTCATTATCGCTATTTGCCCTTTTTTCCTCCTTTTGATCTACAGGTGACATATCAAGACCAACAATCAAGGTTCGCCCTATTAATTTGAAGTAGGTATTAACTCACAACACTGAAAAGCAACTGTTGTTACATCAACTCATTGTTACAAGAAATTACAATGTGAACAGAACTTTAAGCGTTCAAAGTTTACCGACTAACAACTAGGTAGTACTTCAGCCGACTAGCTTCATTTTCTCAAATCACAATAGGTAGGTAATTATTTACTGTATCCAAACAAAAATTCTCCTCGGAACACAATAAAATCGTTGTTTAAACACGATATTACGTAGTTACAGTTGACATTTCAGTTGTATTTTCACATATTCCAAGTGACCTGTAGGTGGAGGAAGGGTTGTTTTCATTTGCGGGAGATGATCATTTTTTCTCCAAAATAAAAATTTCCACCCATATTCAACATTTTAGACCAACATGAACAACTCTCGTTTCCTTCCTGTCTTTCGTGTGTGTGCCCGACTGCCCCTAGATCCATGTAACAAGCCTAATTCCCAGGCGCAAAGATCTGTAGAATTCGATAACCAAATTCTAAAAATTCGTCCGTCCGCGGTGCGGAGCTTTTTTTCAAAACTAATGAACGAACATTGATGAAACTTGGATCGGAAATTACATTTCTGGTTTAGGTGGGACTTTATTCTCAATACCGATCTTAGTCAATCCTGAAGGGTGAACTCGAAAAGACGAGATTTCCAAAATCTGACTACCACAACTTTTGAAATAACACTATGTCTTTCATATTTGTAATTGATTGATGTGCCTTCAAGGAATCAAATAAGCCCACACGGACCACTTGATATTCATCCTTTTTCTCTCCCTAAGGAGAATAAAAAAGACCGTAAACATGTTTGTGAGAATGATCTCATAGCACAGCTGATATAATTGATGCGGAATTTGGTTTGAAGTGTTTCTTTTGAAATCAAGTTTTTCTAATCTTCTTCAGTATAATTTTGTTATAAGTGATGCGTAGATAGGCGTTTTATATTACCTCGCTGAATTTCAGTAGTTTTACTCGTGCATTTCTACGAAATCTCCAAAAAAGGATATTGTATCACTGTCGGTATTGATATTCCATGGTTCTACATTCAGCTGCAATTTGGGTAGTATCTTCTGTAGGGCTTCTGAAATCCGATCGGCTGCGTGAGCCCAAGGGCTATTTTAAATAATGTTAAATTTTAAAGGCTATGTTAAAGAAAGAAATATATGAAACAACCCATTATCTGGCACTCAAAGCCTTTTGAGCTGCAACGTTCGAAATCAGCTTCTGTTTCATGCAAAGGGATTAGCAAAGATTGGTGTTGGCGGAGCAATATTTTCCACGTAGTCATCCAACTGTCATCAGACATCTTGAAGTCAAATATAAGGTATAGTGGTAAATGATCAGCTGAAAGCCCTTGTGGCTAATTTCTTCCGTAATCGGTCTAACGTGCTGAAAAAGGGCTCTTTTTGTGTCATCTAGAATGAACCAGATAAGATATGGAGGCTCGGGGAACCGGGTTTAGATAAAATAGGATTGACCACGTCTAATATACGTGGGTCAGTGATTTAAGTAGAAGGATTAGTCTGATAGACAAGGCATGAATCTTTGCACTATAATTTACATGCTCTTTTTCTGAAATTCCTGTATACCATAGTCAACTTAACAAATGAGACTCAGCATCCAAAAATAGTACAAAAACGTGTGCCACACTTGAGGTATTCTTATATCTTTGTTTTTTCGCTCTCTCAGAGTTGTGTTACTTTGCGAGCAGGCCGTATGATTTGCGCGATGTCAAAAAAGTTCTTCGAGGATTAAAACCTTGCGTAGAATCCAAATCTGGAAAAAAAACTGGGGTTCTCTTTTCAAAAAACGAAGATAGCGCTCATTTCAAGCTGTATATTTACGGAAAACAATTATGATGATCGAGCTTTAACTCGAATTTTTCACTTCCACAATTCGTGGAAATAAACTGAGGAATAACTCGCAGACCAGCCTGTGTAAATAGGTAGTTAGTTCAGTAGTGATCGTGAACTCCCTTGAAGGTCTCTATAGTTACAGTTTATTGCAATGATGTAATTCATGAGAACGCTCATTAATCCATTCTTGTTGAATCGGCTTCGATAATAATTTCAACGGATCCCCAGTTTCTTCAAGACGTAACACCAACAGTATTGCTGCGGAGAACGTGGAAGGAATTATGAGGCGCTTTGCTTTCTTTTTTTTCTACCACCAAGGACAGCCAGGAAATCCCGGAATTCTGATTGGATTCAACGTCTCCCTGAATGTTTATGGGATCAACGAAGGGGAAATATTAGGTTTTACCGAGGGTATACAACTGGGAATAAGTCACACGAATACGAATGACGGGGAATAAGCGAGCTGGGAGAAAAATGTGCAAAGAAAACTCTCCTACCGTTATGATCGTTGATCAACCGCTCAGTTGAGCGAGAATAAATACATCAGAGCTGGTATCGAGGTGGGTACACTGGTTCCGGATGATAAAAAATCGTTTCTACCTCAATTAACTTTGAAGGGCATCTCAATTTAAAATTGTGAATTTACCATAACGATTACTGGTAAGTTGACTATTGTATTGCATAATGACCTTAAACCTGACTAATTGAATGATCATCCCGGAATGGAACCCGTAAATCCTTATAAAACTTGGTCACAGCAGTTTATTATGAAACAGAATAATAGCTAAAACAACCGATCATGTGTTATGCTCTCTATATTTGGTATTTGTCATACGTTTGACAACATTACTGTCCCTGTCAGAACCGGGATCGACAATTGAGGCACGTTGAGGTAACGTAATTTCCATGCTGTTGAATTTAACCGAGTTTTAAGCCTATTGTTATTCATATTAAAAACTGCCTTTTTAACTATGACGATTGAATCAGCTTATAATATTTCAATGGAATTATATTTTGAAGAAAAATGTTTCATTATCATTTTTCACAGTTATTGATACATTCTTTTTTACGGGTAAATAAGACTCATTGGGTAAGTTTTTGTTTCAAATCATAAAAATATTCACTTAGCAGGTGCCTGCATCTGCATTGATGCTTTCAGTTTCTGATATACCATTGTATCTCTACATCAGCCCTAACTAAAAGAGGGGCTTTTTTCATTCAATTTCCCCGCATGCCTACGTAGGAGGTTTTGCCCGCATTCACTTGTGGATGGATCCTGAGCGATCCAGCATTTCACATCCATTATTATCCAACAAAAGTCCAGCCGAAGTCCTGTTATTAGTTTTGTCATTTTTCATTTAACATTTTCACAATTCGGTTTCGGGAGACAAAGTAAACCTACAGGAAGTATGAGAGAACGTCACGCGCAAGGATCATTCAAAACATTCTCAGAAACTATTTGGTTTTAAATCTATTTGAAAAAAAAAAAACAATTTTTTTAATCCACCATCAACGAATCACAGCACGAAATCACAAATAAGCAAACCTACTGCAAGTAAATGAGGTTGAACAAAAGAACACCGTAAAATGAACAAGTAAATGAAAATAATTGAGTTGAAGAAAGAACTGAAAGTACAAAAATGAGACAATGCTAAGTCATATTAATTCCAACATCAGGAAAATAACGCTTTTGAATCAGCAAAAAAGTGAAGAAAAATAGAAAGTTATATACTAACAATTCAGACTTAGTTGGGTCATGTTGACGAAGACCACCTTGTTGACATCCACAGGTAGGTACATGGGTTTGTCAGTGACTCAAGGCCCCAAACCCTTCCACTGGTCCCTTATGAAGCATAAGCATTCTCTGTTTACACTGGTCATTTTGACCAGCAAATTGTCTCCAAAGGGTTAAAGACCTGAAGGCTGCATGACTTTCGGTTTTATCATTGCACATGCACGAAAAAAAATCCTTTATCAATCAAGGCTTCTACAGTTTCAATTCGATTTCGAGTAAATTTTCGAGGTTTTAAGCTTATAAGTTTATTTATCTTCTTAATCTTGCAGCAGACATGAAATTATTACTTTTATGGGAAAATTTTGATATCTTACGTTAGAATGTTTCATTTCGGAAGAGGATCTCCAATTTTTTTTGGAAATATGTGTTACTTATGTGATTTTGTAAAGATGTAGCTTTCTAATAGCGAAAGAATTTCTTTCAAATCTGTTCGAGTAGTTTTTGAGTTATAAATAGATAAAAAATCAAATCTCTCATCTTAATAATGTAAGTACATAAGACTTGTTAAATGATAATTATAGACCAGTAAACTTCACGCAAGATATACGGAATACACCTGTATGTAGGAATTTTCAGCGTTTTTTATTGGATGGGTCTATTCCAAGGTGAATGTTATTTGCAACTAACTCTTGTAAACTTGTCAATAATATCTAACTAATTTCAGTTGGAACCGTGGAAATGTATTTTTGTTAGCCTTCAAAATTGCATTTATGTTGTAGTAGGGTCGCCAAAAAGAAGTAGCACTTAAACTGAGAGAATGTTTGTACGTTTTTTTTTCTTTTTTTTTTTTGGCCCACTGATTTTTGAATACAAAACTTGTAGCCTGGCTTTCCAGTTAGTCGGCCAGCTACCGTATTATTTTCCACTAATTTAAATGAAAGTGGTAGTCGAAACAATTATTATGAGGAAAACTTCTCAAGAGATTAATTGCTCTTGTTTCCACTCGCGAAAAGTTGCTTCCCCCACTTTACTTCCCTCTAATGAGCCTGTTCGGAGTTTGATGAAGAATTATGTGTTGCTTACCGGATGCCCTGGAAGCGTAAAAAACTTTACCTTTTCACTCGAACCCGGAACCTTGGTGAGTTTGGGTTTTAAATGTTAACTAGATAGGTTTTGTTTTTCTCAGAAATGTTTGCTAATCGAAAGCTCCCAACGGCGGTTCTAGTAATAGTAGTAACAGCACTGTGTAACATCACGATATGAAACATCTTATTCTCTTCACGAAAACACCATTGTCAGTGGTTACAAATCGGAAGATACCGGATATAATACCATTTTATGCTTTTCTTAATCGATAAATGGGTTTATACAATTATCTACATGTCTCTGTTAATGATAATATTACGAATTGCATTGACTTGTTGGTTTTTGGCTGTAGTTTTTGTTGGCTTGTTTGTTTGTTAATATTTTGCTCCAAAACCAGTAAAACCGATTTTCGCAATTTTTCGACCACTAAAAAGCTACAAGTGTACTGAATAACAAACGCTGTCACAATTTACAAAAAATTGTTTTAAAATTGGTCAAAAAAAGAGTCCGAGATAGCATTTGTCTAACTCTTTTTAATTAACCTAAATGACAGTATTCAAATCAAATCCTGGATAAAGTAATAAACCTTTGTAATCGACCCTTCATTTTTTTGCGTTTCAAGAAGATCAAAATATAAATATAGAATGGAAAAACAAAGAATTGTGCTTCTTTTCTCTTTTTTTCTTTTGTCCGAAACTTCTGGGTCAAACTAACTAAACTTGTTTCAAAAATGAAAGGGGACTGAGTTTTAGTTATCAGTGTCTCTCAATCCTCAAGGTTGAAATCAAAGGGCTGAAACATAAAAAAATAAGAAAATCAATAACTTTCGAAATAATAGCAGTGCCAGTGTGTATGTTCGTTGTTGATAGATATCCCTTCATTAATGAGCCCTCCCGTACCGTTTTAAGTTCATCCGTTCGCTTTCCCTAGGAGTTTGACGGACAAAACGAATGTCAACACAAATGTGAATGTGAACATCGTTGCATATAGTACAAATTGCGCAGTAAATTGGAATGAACGAATCAACTTTTATGATATCAATGGGATTTCGTTGTAAAGGGTTCGTTTTGAAATAGAGTTCTCATAACATCTGTTATATATTTGAGGACAAGTGAATCATACTTAGGTGTTGTGCTTTATATCAATGAATTTCAACAGTTCCATTAGTAGGTTTCAATGTCCGTGTTGATAAACAGTACATTGCACCAATTTAGGTATTTGGGTATCAGCTTGTGTTATGCACTGATGACAAGGGAAGTTCCAGTGTCGAAGTTGTTATATTTATGACGAAGTTTTCCTACCGCCTTCGGAACATCTAGTATCATTACAAAGAGCATATGTACACTGATGACCTAAAACGCCCCTGCAGCTAACTTCTCGAAGACCGGGAAGCCAAGTACAACTGACGCTCACATTATGGCATACAGAATACAGTACGAGGTATGTAAGCACAAAGTTTAGATAGCGTACCACAGATCACATCTAACAAGCAGTTGAATGATTTACGTAGAAAGGTTCTTTGTTATCTAACAAACAAATGATAAACCTTTGCATAAGATTTGTGTTTAATGAAATTTACTAACTCTAATAAGGTTAATCCTTTACGTATAAATTACATCTTCAATTATTCGGGCCGATGTTTTGTTTTAATGGTTTTGACGGGAACAAAAATTCTCTAACCAAGTGAAATGTCTCGCTTTGGTCAATCTTCCTTACGTTTAATCAATGAACAAAATTTGTTCCATTACTGTTTAATGGTAATTTACACTTAGAGTAAATGATAGTTTTGAAATCTGAAAAACAATGTTTCCGCAGCGATAAAATTATTGGTCGTCAAACGGGTATACTGACATTTTATCCGTAGCCTGCAAGGGAATCGACGAATGAGACAAATCGTTGTTGTATTGTTATTGGCATTTATACAGAGGAGTAACTAATTACTGCAATTTTTCGTAAAAAAGAAGATAAAACATAACATAAAGTAGTTACTAGTTATACCCATACCTGGTTATCAAAATATCCTAAAATGTAGAAATGGCTTACTAGTTATAGAAGAAACATTGAATACTAAAATATAAGGTCAAAATTTTATGAAATATAATGGGAAAATAGAAGGAATTTACAATTAATTATGATAATATATGATACTATTATGATTCCCCTGATTGCCATAGCCAGAGGTGAAAGTGCATGAAGACAATGAGGCGAGGTCAAAATGACATGAAAGGACAGGCGCTTCACTGCATTATACCGGCGAACGAAGGATTTCATGCCCCAGTTATTAGACACCTCGAGTGGACTCTTCCGACCCTGCTGAATGGGAAAGGTTTGAATTTTGGCAGGTTCTGCTACAAGTCGTTGGAGTCAACAAATTATTATCCACTACCTATATTATCCACTACTCGAGTAGTTTTCAACATAGAACCTCTTGCTGATAATGTCAGTTCCCCGTTGATTCCATTTAAAAAGTATCGTTGAGGTTATACAAAATTACTGAGATACATACTCATGAAAAAACTATTCACATTTTGTTATAAAGCACTTCATTACAAAAAGTTTGTGGAGCTAATTGCAATAAATGTCCAAGACTACACGGCATATGTAATCTCACAAATCTTAATATCTATTTTAAAACCAGAGAAATCCAAATGGCAAATGGTTTATAATTTCTGTATCAGATAACCCTTCGAATTAAATTACTCATCTATGGTTATTAGACAAACGAGTGCTATTTATATTTCAGCATGGTAGTTCGATTAGGAAATGAATTAGTCTCAAGGATTCTTCAGCTAACCAATGGATCTCCATATATTCTCATTGACTTCTAAATATCCCAAAGACGGTAGGATGATTTTGTCACAAAAATAACTCCGTGAACACCTACATTCACTTGGCCTTCTGTGCGAAACAAAAACTCGTTTCAAAATACCTACGGTGATCAATAAACCGATACGTACGTAGAAAATACGAATACAAAACTTCAATTAAATTAGATAGAATAAAAGATTTACCAACGCTTCACTTGTTCACAAATACATACATAAAATAAGTTATGAAAAACTATATTGCAAAAGGAACTCTTGGAAAGACAGTGACATTGCAACTTTATGAGCTGATTCTAACATCACAATTTACTAGACGATTTCGCTTCGTTCTGACTCATTCACATTATTGTTGACGCCATAGGGAGAGCAACTGGATGAACTTAAAGCGGTCCGAAAGTGCCAATTCGATTTATTGAAACTCATTCTTTAATTTTTGACATTTTATGTCTTTACTGTGCTCGTACTGTACTCGGAAATGTAACGCGGACAGCGTCACGAAAATATTTCTGATGGTTTTCGCTTACAACCGATTCGTTGCTACGGATCATTATCTTTGACATTTGTGATCGTACAAAACTCGTTCACCACTCATTTGAAAGCTGTTGATTTACTTAATCTTGTTACGTTAACCCCTGGACATTCGGAACCTCAGTGACCACCCGATGGAACCATATTGTTTACTAATTGTGACAGTCCTGTGAGTGGTGATGATTATGTCTTTACAGTTTACCATTCGTTGCTTCGGAACCTCAGTGACCAAACGATGGAACCATTACATCGCAACCATCAACGAGCACAATCTAACGTAGTTATCATTGGTCCTAAAAAACGGCACTCGTTGGAACCAGTGCGCGAATATCGTTTACGCAAAAAGCTGCTTATGAATACTATATTATCCACAAATGAAATTAAAATTGGCGAGGTACGTGATACATTCATCGAGACGCCTCACTTTCTCTCCGACGTTGAATTTGATAATCCTTTTACATCAAAACTATCCTCCAATTGGAAGTATGTGGTGTGTGTGCGGGAGGGGGCGCAAAGACATAAAATGTTCGTCACTTGGACGAAAGCTGTTTTTTTTATGTATGTGTTTTTCGGAAATGAACTCAGGGACACCCTGTATTGCTAAAAAATACCTAATGTTTGAATATTGGGAAAGCTACGGTGGAGGCATTGTCTTTGTCAGGGGCAAGGTATGCAATGACCCGCACGACCCGCGGGTCTTGAAGGAGGGGTTGCTTTGTGCGCCGTGTTTCTTATAGAAAACTGTCCATATGTTTCTTCTAGAAAAATGTCCATATTTTTCTCACAGAAAAATTTCCATATTTTCCTCACAGAAAAATGTCCATATTTTTCTTACAGAAAAATGTCCATATTTTTCTTAAAGGAAAATTTCCAAATTTTTTTTATTTTTATAGAAAAATGTCCACATTTTCCTGAAAAAAGAACTCCCTGATAGAGCCGTACGAAAATCATCATAAAAGACTTTATTTTTGAGCAATTTTGATGAAACAGCTATCGTACAACTACGCAACCACGAGGGACATTTTATGTCTTTGTACCCCCTCCCGCACACACACCACGTACTTCGTACCATCCGTGGGTACTTAATTGAATTCGCGATCGTGTTGACTCATTGTTCCAAGACCCGTGGGTACTTTGTGACTGACAATCTGAGGTTCCGAATGTCCAGGGATTAACGTCACAAGATTAAGTAAATCAACAGCTTTCAAATGAGTGGTGAACGAGTTTTGTACGATCACAAATGTCGAAGATAATGCTCCGTAGTAACGATTCGGTTGTAAGTGAAAACCATCACGAATATTTTCGTGACGCTGTCCGCGTTACATTTCGAGTTTATGTAGCAAAGTTAAGACATAAAAATTGATTGAAATTCTTGCATACAAGTCTGCAACGCATTAGGACATTTCATGTCTTTCCCCTCCCTCCTTCTTCCCTTCCATCTTCTAGCAATCTTGTCTTCCTCTTTGAATTACATTTTTTTCAATATAAAGAAAACAAAAATTAAACTCATATTTAGTTGAGTTCATAATGTATGACTACAAATTATAACTGCAACTCTTGGTAAAACTAACTTTTTACTTCAATTGAATATAGTTCAATACAACTACTAGGTATCAATGTAAGGTTGACATGGATTTATTTATAAACCAAAATGGAAAAGTTTAGGAGCTATAATCATATAGGTACCTAATTACCTCACTTCTAAGAATCATAAATGCTTGCATACGAGTCTGCAACACATTGCGACATTTTCTTCAGTGTATTCCAGCCAGACTACATCACCTACTCCAGTAGCGTAGTTGTTCATGTCCTAACGAGACAAATTTCAGCTTTCCTACAGTTGATAGGAAAGAAGTTAGCTTCAGTAGCCACTCTGCTGATCAAGACCCTGTACACCTTATTGTTCATGTCCTAAGGAGGCTACCAGCCAAATTTCAGCTTTCCACAGTTGATAGGAAAGAAGTTAGCTTCAGGAGCCACTCAGTTGATCAAAACCCTCTGCACCTTATTGTTCACGTCCTAAGGAGGCTACCAGCCAAATCATAATAATCATATAGCCAAATTTCAGCTATAATCATATAGGTACCTACCTACCTCACTTCTACGAATCATAATAATCATTGAGCATATTTCGTTACGTAACGTAACGTGACATAACGACAATTTGGTTGTGTGCCATAGCAAAGACATGAAATGTCAAAATGTCATTTCTCTTAGGTACCAACTTTATACTACAACGGAAGAGATCGCTAGCGTGCTGGCAGTGATGGGTGATGCGGACGTGAAATTTTTCTAGCTTTATACAGTTTTTATCCGTTTGATTGCAATGAATCTCACTAATGAAGGCATAATAGAGAACAGTAGCAAATGTTGGAGGATAATTGCAACTAACCAGAGAGAGAATAAAACTATGTAAATCAGAAAGGTTGAGTGAACGGAGGAGCATCTAGATGTTCGAATTATGATGTAGATATATGCTCGCTGTTGATTAGATGCTTCCAAGAAATGGTACCCACCTTGTGATTCGAGGGATTTACCTATATTCTCACTAGACAACTAAGAATCGAGCAGTTACATTCAAGAGACATTTTGATTCAGTGTACGGTTCGGTTCAGGTTTTATTTTGGAACGTTTGATGTCGAATCTCGGTTTACTCTCTTTCGGGTTTCCACGATTAGGTAATTGGAGGAAAACTCTGAGAAGGAAAAAAAGTCGAGTGGATCAAACAACCGTTAACGAGGGGGGTTCGCTCAATCGATGAAGGCGTCGGCAGGATCGATGACCTCTTGAAATGTCTGAATACAAACTGAATCTGATGAGAACTGGAATCTGAAACGCATGATTATCCTGATTTGTAAATATGATATATCTGCAATGTGAACGCACGTAATACAGTATTTGTTTTTAAATTGAACCCGCAGTATGTACATTTCGATCAATATTCCAACAACTCGTGGAATATCGAAGGCTTATTTTCGTTTGATGTTTTTTTGGTATTTTGGTGACAAGAGGTATTGTTATTATTTCTTTGCGGGAAAAGACTGTTCATAATCCTGCCTGGTCAGTTTATCAGAGTGCAATGTTACGATTTGAAAGGTCAGGTTGATTGAATCCAATTTATGCCACTTAATTTTTTAACATTTAACTAAAAAACAAGTGTATGTATATAACTATAGATAGCTTATAAAATGAGGAACTCTGACAATAGCGGTCCACCCAAGTCAAGCGCCATGTGGAATGAAGTAGGAACAACCTAATACGATTCCTGGATGTGAGGAGGGCGGGAGGTTTCTATAACTTTGTGAATAATAAAATAAACCTTGGAAAATAAACCCATTAAACCGTATAAAATCCAAACTAACAACTAAAGTTTTATGCAGGGAATATAAAAACAAATTTAAGCTTCCTTCACTATGTCAGTTTGGGTTCATAGACTTATAAAGATGAACAAGTTGGGCAGTTATCAAAGCTTCCTCGTCTGGTGACTTGAAATAATAGATATTTTGAAATGTTTTAGGAAATCTCAAAAAATGTTAAAATATAAGCATCGATCAATGGCTTTGAAAGGTTTATCGCCATGATTAGGTGGCTTTCGCGTCAATTTTGAATGTTGCAACAGTTACCTATCAAGCGGAAAGAATAATGACACGATCACGATGAAAGTTATTAGAGGTAATTAGAATGTTCTTTCCAGCCTGGCCTGAAAATTTAAACTCGATCGGACCCTGAGAAAATTATTCGTGAGTATTACGTTTGTGCATGCTCGCATTTATGTAATGATTTGGGAGCGATGCAACTCATAGGGGACCTTATACATCCTAACTTTACATTCCCTGGAAATTTGATCGAAATCGGATAAACATTGTAGGATTCAGGCTTGTTAGAAGAATCTACGAACACACGGACAGACACACGAACACAAATAAAAAACGCAAGTTGTTCAGAAACGTCTAAAACGCGAAAATCGATTTGGAATTCTGATTTTGGAGAAAAAAGTTTTTATCTCCCGCAAGTAAAAAGAAAGCTTCGTATAAGTAGACTCGAAAGCGATGTCAATGGATTACAGAATGCCGTAGGGCGATGAGTAAACTAAATCTGATAGTCCTTTATGCAACATTATCTTGTGAATCTCACGATCATCTAAGGATATTTTGATATGATTAACTAGAGTGGAGTAACTTCAACAAGAGTGAGGCCTCTCAGAACACATTGAGAAATAAACCTCGTCAAAGTTGGTGGTGTTTCACCACAACGTTTATCTAACCTCTTCGACTAAAGCTAACATGTCCCTTTTGATTGCACAAATTTCTCTCTATCTCGTACCTCACATCAACTTCACTCATTATAATGTAATTAGCAAGACGCTGCATATTGTTACGCCAATATTAATTTCTTGATAGCACTACTAAACTGAACTTCTGATGCACCACTACCCGCTTTGAGATGAGGATTATTCGAATAAAAATATCGGAGCCGGTCGGTACGCCTGATATAAAAGATCTTTCCCTTTCTGTAAATCCTAGGCAGAATTATTCACCATTATATTAGTGACCAACCAGGTATAATTCCATTTTCGTGTACTGTTGAGACTTATTTCCGGATAGGGCGATTAAGAATGAATTCAGCATATCAGCTTACTTATCTGACCTTATTACATCTCCAGTTGTAATTCTGTTCAACATGTCTTGGAAAACTCTTCTCCAAGTTTGGAAACTTAACTGATCGGGTAGCTTCTTACATTGTAGTTCTATTCTACATATCCCTGATGGGCTTGATTCAAAACTTCAGCATTTTGCCTCAATTAGAAATGAAATCAGAATCAACACACCCTCAGCTGATCATAGTGGATTTACACGTCGTTATTCCATGAGCCCCAAGAGACTCAATTTCAAATTTCTCCATCTTGGAAAGGTTAGAAGTGAAACTTTCCTTCTAGCTTACTTGTCTAATTATGGAGTTTCTCACAATGGTACTCTTCTCTGCTTTTCTTGAAAAAGCTCATTTTCAAATTTCGGCACCTTACTTCAATTACGAGAGAAATGAGACTGGATCAGCCAGTCGTTATTTTGTGAGCTGCAAGAGTTCCCGTTTCGATTTTCCACATCGTAGGCGCGTTAGAAGTGACCCCCCCTTCTGCCTCTAGTTTACATATCTGGTAAGGCAGTTTCTCACGTTGTTATTCTTCTGTACTTGTCATACAGAGGCTCTTTAAAATTTCAGCACTGCACCGTGGGATCAGGGAAGAACCGAGATGGTTATGGACGTTGAAACATGACAACCCTTAATCGATAATTCACTTAAAAACTTGTATATGGTTTTTCAATGACTTTGCCTTCCGGATATTTTGATATCAATGCACCTCACAAAGATTAAAGTTGGATACCGATACAATTGGTAAGTAATTTCAAGCTAGTTATCCGGAAAGTTCGGCTCACACCGAGCTCCTTCCTCCACAGCGGTGAACAGGGGTAAAATCTCTGGGTAATAGCGTGGGAAATCCGCTTAGTCGACCCAAAGTTTATCTTGGAAAAAGCTTTTCGATGTTGGTTGGCCAAGGTTCGTAATAGGGGTATTATGCAGAGAGATGAGTAGGCGTCAATGAAAAACACTCGGTTCCTCGAACGAGCGCTTCACCACCATCCATGATTCACCACGAACCTAGTGGTTATTCAGGGGTGCCCTCCCCCCCAAGTATGTTGGTACCCCCTGCATAAAACAAAAATGTGAAAAAATACTCGTAAGCACCCTTTACTTCATCTAAAACTGAAAAAAGATTTATGTGGGTATTTAAAAAATTCAAACCCAGTCGGCCATAGTCAAAACGGACAATATTCGAGCAGTGTCATTGTCACTTATACATTTCAGATGGAAAAACAAACTCTTTTTAAATTGATTACTAGGTTCATTATTATTTACGTCAAATCAAGTGATATTTTTAAATGTCGTCACTTTAAACACTGTTTCAATCAACTTTCCCCCCCCCCCCCCAAATTTTATGGAACCCACCCCCAATGATTTTAATGACGCATTCTACGTCATACCCCCCCCCCCCCCCTGGGTTATTGCTATTTATTTTGGGAGTACTTGTGATCTCGTTCAGGTTGAAGCGTATAATATTCTACCGGTCAAGAGGTTTTCTAGTTTCAAAACCTTCCACAGGTTTTGTTTAACTGTTTTCGGAATGTTCCCCTTGCTACTCGTGATCTTTCATCTCTTTTACCCTCTCAATACTTTTTTACTTTGCGTAGTTTATTCCATTATTTTAAACTACGAACAACCGAAACGCATAGTAACGGGACACTCTTTCCTATTTTGGGAATTCGGGGTTGGGTCACCTCATGATAGGTCACTGTCACCACATAATAATACCATTGCATTGATGGTTAGTGGGTTTTATATTTGATATTGGTGACGATATCTCCCATGAATGGACATTAAGAAATCATATCTCAAATTATCTATAATATTTTATTTCGAAACACAATCCACAATTATCAATAGGTATCCAAAAAACTACCTCGTTGGATAGTAGTTTTACGAAATTGGAAATTCCCTATGGTAGATCGTTAGGAAAAATATAACTACAAGGATCCTTCAGCTGACCTGTGTGTCACCATATCTTGTAATTGACTTGTAGGATGACTCTACCTAAAAATTACTCCGTAACAACTTTTACAATGCCAACTGTAAAAAACAAAAGCTGATATCAAAACATCTAAGATGGTGCAACCCGCTGCTTATCGCCACTGTCGAAAAAATCCACAAATAAAACAACTGCAATTTTACGAGATAAAATACTATACCAGCGCTTCACTTGTATAGTAACTATAATATAAGTTATGAAAAACTCAATTTCGAAATAAACTTTTGAAAATACAACGACGTCGCAAATTTATGAGATGATTTGATCAACACAACTTATCGGACAATTTCACTATGTTCAGACTCCGAATAGCGCTTGCGGACCTCAATCGAACTGTCAACATTTGAGGGGATGCCAAATATTAAACAATAAGCCGGTCAATAAATGCTCGTTCTTTAGTACATCACTGTTGGGGGAGGGACTATGATTGGGGCTAATGATTTTAATTAAAACCTCTTTCTGGCCTTTCAACAGAATCTCTGTGAACCGTGAAATATATATACTTCCGCTATCGCGTCTTATCTGAATGGTCGGAGGGCAGAAACCTAATTGGGGTCATAAGATAATCCCTATTTCTTTTTGGCTCTTTTCGCCCGCACTTGGGCTCTCTTCAGGGCTGCCTTTTTATTCCACCCATTGACGTACACTGATGCCGACGAACTCAGTCCCAATTAGACTCCATTTGAGCTTCTTGACCAAATTTCAATAAAAGTGTTCCATTTCGGTTAAAATTGGGAGAGAAGCTCCAGAGAACGGAGTGCTGACTAGATGATTTTCAATTTTAGATGAATATGTGGTTTTGCGTTGGTTAATCAAAAATCGTGTCCTCTCAAAAGCGTTTCACAAGCGAACGTTATCGTGTTTGACATGGTTTAATAGTTTTTGCGGACGATCACTCCGCATAAAACTCTAAACGTGCAATTTAGAATATACACTCCTTAAGACTTTTACTTGAGATGCACAGACCCCAAATCAGCTAAATACAGCTAATATGTACGGTTTCACACTCTAAAGCTGCAACGTAGTATGTAGATTGGTTACGATTCTTACATGACGATGTCTAGGCTCCGAGTCAGCTGAGTTTCTCCTAAAGCTTATTTCTAGGCTATTTTCACTCTCAATTTATCAGCGAAGTGTTGATATTTTTCTATAAAAAAAATTTCACTGGTGGAAAGATGGCGAATTAGACATTTTCTTGATTCGATTTTGGATTCTATCCATTTAACGTATTTGCAAACTATTTACAACAAATTTTCAGAGAAATCAAATTTTTTTCCTGGTCACCAAAATTACTGTGGTTTGTGAGCTGATATAGTTCAGTTGTAACTATTTTTTGTAACCATTCGTTGTAACTATTCAGTTGAGGAAGGTCAGCTTCTTTTGATGTCTCCGTTTGAAATCAAGTCACTTTTAAACGATGCGTTACTCAGATAATAAATCGGTTTTATCATCAATTTCTGCTTTTTATTACTCTGAATACTCACGCGCCGTCAAGAATGTTTTAACCATATTCAAACTCATGAGAACTGTTCGAGTTGAAAAAATAAAGTTACCTACTTATCGGAAAAAGAAGTTTTGAATGGGAAAACATGAAGGTCACAAGAGGTAGAAGTATTTTTTCAAAAAACATATCATGGCAATGAACTTAAAGTTTGACCTAGAGATTTCGCATCACCCTGATTCAGTCACAAATATAAATTGAAAAAAATGTGGGTTTTTAGATTTTTGAGAAGTGTGTCTTACAACAATCAAGAGACCTCAGAAAAAACTTGATCATTCTTTTAAGAGAAAAGTCAAAAAACTTACTTTTTACTTGATTTTCCACATAGTTAACTAAAAAAAAAGAAAAAACCGCTTCAATAATATGTATCACTTCCTCAATCCTTCATAAACTTCATTACATCCAGAGGAGGGACTACTGACAACTAAACTGATGTTTCATGTTTTGATGGTTTCATGTTTTGAGTTGGTTTTAATTGAAACTATGAATGATTAAGGATAATGCAGGTTATTAAAGTGATTTTCTAATGTTTTTTTTTTTTTTTTTTTTTTTTTTTTTTTTTTTTACAATTTTTAGAAAAGTGAAGAGAAAAGTCAGTTTTTTTTTTGCCATTTTCTTATATAAAAATGTCCAAATAAAGTTTTTTTTTTTGTTTCTTCTTTGAATTGAGAGACACTTTTCAAAATCCAAGCCAAAATATTTCCCGTGAATATTTCTGACATGAAACCTTTTTTCTAATGTGTCTATTAATTCTTGAATAAACGTGGGAAAACAATTTTCCATTGTTTTTTGAGGTTTTCACTTGTAAGACTTCATTTGAGGACTTGGACACTTTTTTAATCATCGTAATTTTTTTATAAAATCTTCAAGGGTTGTACTTTTTTTAGGGGGACACACTGTGGAAACATTCCAGTCATTCTCTATCTCCGTAGGGGTCTCTGATTCTGATACATTTCTGCTCATTGCGGGTGTTCCCTAATAATGTGGTACTTCCCAACTGTGTCACACGGGTTCCGATTCCTAAGTCACCCCGGGTTCCTGGGTCACGGGTTTCCTATCATCATTCATGAAATCATTCATAAAGTGAAACTCCAATAAAATACTGTTCAAGCTTTCCTTCTTGTAGTAAGTAAGTTTTATTTTAAAAGTATGCTCTTGACGTTTGCAATTGCTGTTACAGAGTCTGGTGACGTTGTGTACCCTCGGGGTGGGCTCGAGCTTCGGGGAGTGCGTCCTCGACGAGCTGCCCCGGGAGACGACGGTCCTCACGCGTACGTCCTGCGAGCTCCTTCGCCTTTGCACCCACGACCTCAAGGCCCTCGCTGAGGTAAATATGAAGTCAGCTATCCTCTCTCTATACAATACGTTCATATGGAGTACATTCTGGGACATTATTGAGCTTAATTATTAATGTTTAGTACATTTATTATGTCCATATTCTTCAAACCATCATTGTATGAAGCGCCCATTACGGTGCAGTGTAGGCACCTGCCTTCCTTTGGCAGCGCCTCATTTCTTTGCGTTCCCTACAGACATGTCGCAAAAAATATGTAAGTTTTAACTTTTTTATATATCACACTGATCTATAAATTATTACAAATTATCAGTTAATAAATTATCCATGCTAGGTGGATGCAAAGTAATGTTCAGTAGCAACAAAACGGGAAAACTCGCGAATAAACTGTTCTCATTTGTCTGATTCTCATGGTGATTTATGTTATACTAAATCTAATCAAACAATAGCGGGTAAATGGAAAAATGTAATTTGCCAGTTATCACTACCTACATGTTCCAACAGATTCCTATAGATCTAACCAGCACAGCAAAATACATATAGCATTTTAGTAAAATTGTATACTTCATCTCTCTTACGAATCTTATTGTAAATTTCAGTACCGTCCCGAATTTCATAGAAAAGCAAAGACCTTTAGTGTTCAGCTACGTCCCTGGAGGCTGCAAAGATATGTAACAAGAATAGGGGTATCCATGCACATTGTAAACTACAACATTCGTTCTCATCAACTTTTCTCCACCCTTTCATGGTAATAGGGCCTTGGGTCTATAGAGTCCTCAGTTTCCAGTTTCTACTGGAAGTGTAAATGCAGTTTGTAACTTACCTCTGTGCTTTCCTAATTTCTCTTCATGTCCGATTCAAAAGCACTTTTTGTACATAAAATAATAATCATAATAAAAATAATAAACACCCCAATTCCCTGTTATACAATGCCACACTCAGTTGGCTATTTTGCTCTTCATATCGTCGTTGAAGAACCATCATGACATTACCGAATTCTTGCAGGTTTCCAGGAGAGCGAAAAAACATTACCGTTTCTAAAAAATTACGGTTTGCTTGACTTTATTTTTTGCTTCGTCTCCAGTTATGCAAACCTCTTAAGAGTATTAGTTATTACTCTTAAGAGAATAATTCTCTTACTAACTAATTATTAGTTATTAACAACCTCTTAGTTGTTCCATGACATTGTATTTTTTCCTTTAGTTACGCATGATATTGTAATTTTTCCTTCAGTTACGCCATGATATTGTAATTTTTCCTTTAGTTACGCCATGATAATTCTTACATCAACAAATTTTTGAACCAAGGCCAGTAGGTAGGATGTCAACAAGAAGATTTTTTTCAACAGGATGTAACACATATTTTGTATCACACATACATTACCTAGACGGGAATAGAAATGAACCAAAAATATGACTCACAGGAACATGAACGTAAATATAGAACATTAAAATTATTAAGAAACTAAGTATGTTGTAAACACACACATAAATATGAATTTGAAGATTTCAGAATCACTAGTAGGTAACGTATGTATCAAAAGTTTCTTAAAATGGATCATTCAAAATAATTTAATGTAGCTACTTTTCAGTCTTTTCGTGAATAGTTAGGGAAAAAAAGGATAAGAAGTCTGTCACATTCAGATGTTGTACCCATTCATTTGGCCTTTTTAGTTTCTTTTTTTTAATAGTTTCCCCTCCCTGGTGCGTTTCGGAATGAGGCTTTTAGTAAGCGGTCGTCTTTCCACAATTCGTACTCCACTGGCCTGGAGGTTGTTAATCAGGTCGTCTACATCAATTATATTTTCGGAATTTTCTTCAGAAAGCTAACTGAACAGGGCTACATCGGGGAACTCCATCTGGCCTGAAAGCAGTAGATAGGTGTGATAATAGATAGGCAGGTTCGTATGAAAAATGGAAATACTTCAAAAACAAAATAACGAAGGGTGGCAACCTTAGGTATTCTCAATTATTGACTTTTCACTACTGTTCCAATTCTTTGGAACAATAGATTAAATGGTAAAACCTTTACTTAGTCTCAAAGATATCATTGACTATCATAACACAACTAATAAATTTAGCCAGACTCGTGTTTACTCTGTTTGTCTATCACTGCGCAACTCAAACCTCGTATAACCTCATAATTTTCCAAACAGATAGTGAGATTTTCTGCGACATTAATGAAAATTTATCCTGAAGTCCTTACTCGGTAAGCTAAAGAATAGTAGTTTATGCCACCGCCTGCCGCTGTGTACTACACAGGAACTGCTGAGTTGTGTCATGATTTCAGCAAAACTTGGATTTGTCATAATCGGGAATCTGGCGATACTAGCGTTTTGCGTAGAAAGGGAAAAACCAGTAGCACCAATCGATTCAGCGCGATTCCAGGTTAAAAATCTGAAAATGAGTAAAATTTAGTTATATCATGATGGTTCTTCAGCAACGAAATACTTGTATATTGCAATGTGCACCATAAAATACTGTGATAGAAAGTTATTGATAATTATGCCGACGTTACAGGCATGTCTTTGATTGATGGAAAATTTTTTAGCCAGATTTCGTAAATTTTGACCAAATATTTTTAAAGAAAATGTTTTTACGACGGACGGATTCCTCCTGCTTTCTTCGTTTTCAAATTCCAAAAAATGTTTTGGTGGTGGAAAAAAATCTTGATGTTACAAAACAAAATCTTGTGATTACAATCAAAAGAAATGAAAACCCGAAACCCTCGGTGGAGGCCACGGCTTCCTTAAGGGGCCGTTGTTAGGCAAATGACCCGCAAGACATTCAAGCGTTGCAGTTCAAGTTCCCCTTCAAGAAGACGGCGCTGCGTTGCCCGGCGAAGGGAGGCGCCGCTTCAAAACCCTCTCAATCAGATTGGATTTTTCGATTCCCCGCCCTTTCAATATCAGCTGGTCAGATTCATATTGGTTTCGTGCCCGGACGTTTTAGTGTTTCATTCGAGATAAGGGACGAGCCCCTTCTGGGACATGGGAGTTTCTTTTAGTGCTCACCCTTCAGCGAGCGGAGGCTTTTACATTTCCCTTTTTTTTAGAATTCCTAACGCTCAGGACCATCTATCAAAGGAATTGGCTTCGCGATCACGAATCCACTTTTTGATTCTTTCTTTTAAGAAAATTGATTCAACTCTTGCATCCTCCTCGTTTCATTTTTTCTTCTCATATAATTTCTCTCTTTTGTTGCAGAAAAATAAAGAAATCATGAGTGAACTCATGTCGAACTGCAAGATGAAAAATGGTGAGTTATTTGAAATATGATTTTAAAAATTAAATACGAACGAATGTACTTTATTATGCATAGATATTGGGAAAAACGCCATAAAAAAATGTATAGTCTACCAAAGCTCAACTCAATCAGCAATCGGATTGGTTGATGGACACGTTATTCATGAATCAATAAAACGAGTGGAATGTCATTGATTAATTACCAATGAGAAAACCAACGCAGTTAAGAAACTTTGAGCAAGAATCAGTACTATTAATAATTACTAATCCTATTATTATGAAAAGTAACCTGGTAATATTATGATAAATACTTAATACTTGATATTCTTGAGTGGGTATTTAACTGAAAGAATTGGTGAGTGGATTCTTATTGAAATATATTCATATGGATACAAACAGTTGAACTACAAAGAGCATGATATAACATAGAAAGAATAAGATAAATTACAATACAACCTAGCTCTCTAAAAATCGGTACGAAATTTCCCTCACCGATCCTTTCCTTCTCCAGATATACCTCAATAAACAAAGATTCATGTTTGAAATAATATTATTATTTGTATACTTAGATTTCTCAAAACGTTATTCTATGGAGGTATATAAAATATCGATTACTCAGCCTTATACCCTGTTCCTCCGTAAGCTTGCTCCCTACAAACAAAAAAATGGCGGCGATAACAGCAAAACTGGGAATACTTCGTTTCTGGGGATATTCAGATTGAATTGATAAATGGGAATATTAAAGCATTTTTACGGCAGAAAGTCGAAAAAGAGAAGACAAAACCCACGAGGATCTTGCAATAAATGGGTTGATGCACTTTGTTCGGGTAAATCAGACGTAATTGATGGGACGTTGTACGGGTGATTGGTTCTTGGGCTCTGCAGACAAAGGGGCCCGGTAATAATTGTGGGGACGATAAATTAATATCCACTGAATCCGTCAGAATGCTTTGAAGCTGAACAGCACGGGTACCGCCAAGCTGCGCGGGTCGGGAAACAAAAGCTATGTGACCCGCCTGATATACAGGTGGGCTCCGGGCGTTCAAGTATGGTTTATTGGTCGCTATTAACTTATCAAATAGTGAAGATTTAACCAGAAGTTAGAACAATCTGTCAGCGTTATTGTTCAGCAACCCCTTGTTAAGGTGTCAGTGAAGTTTAAATTCATTAGGTCTTCTTTATCAGCTTGATCCGCACATTCTCTAAATATCAATGAAGTCGGTAAACAAATGGAAAAAACCCTTTAGTGACTGAGCTTATTATTGTAGGTTATCATTTTTTAAATAAACTTTTTATCTTTCTTTATTATTAGAACAATTTGTACCTCAAAGGCAGATTGGGCAAGATCATTAAATAAGGACGAAAAGTATTATAAAAAAAGGGTGAGATCGCCCCATGAGGTTTACTAAAAGGGGTGCGCTGGCACCTGAGATGCGGGAAGTTGAGGTAAAGGGGTGGTGATAACACAAAGTAATTCTGGCGAGATATCATACTACAGCTTCGTGGCACTTTTTCTGTATCATACTCCTCGCCATTACCCCCTCCACAACAGGGGGGGGGGGGATAAAAAAGATTCAAAGTTTCGGAGTATTGTTTTTAAAAAAGCTATTGAATTACCTATGTTTCCAGAGCAAATATACAAGCAAATGTAGCTCAATTTCAGGAAGTTTTTTTTAGTTTCGTATTGTTGAACTTTTGCAACGAAGTTCCCTTTTTCCATTACCTGCTTAGCTATCGTATTTTTTCTTCAATATCAACATTCGCAATTGCATTTTACGTTTTGATCCATTCTAAACACTTTCGGTTTCATTTATTTATGTGTCTTCGTTTGCCAATAAATTCAACAATCAACAAGTATTAACTGTCTCAATCCCTCATTAATGACATTTTCGAGATTGTGCGAATTGATGTAGAGATGGTCTTTATTTAGTTTTATTGATAATAAATCAATGCTTCAGACAGTGTATACGGCAAACCCTCAAGCAAGCATAATTTACTCATGTCCGACCCGGCTAGTTTTGGGTATAATTCGTACTGAATTCTCGGTTGAAAAACACAGGACTTCTATGTTCGAAAAATGTTTAAATTTTTCATATATTTGTGGAGCAGCCTATCCAAAAGGAAGTTTCAAGTTTTTCCCAGCTGAAAAATCTTTAAATTGAAATTACAAGGAAACGAAGCCTTTAAAAAAAGTTTCAAGTGGCACTGTTTGTTTGAAAAGTTTAAAATCGACACTCTGGAGGTTACTAACCAAAATTGTGAACACCGTGTATAAAGTAATTATGGGAAACTAGATTTCTAAAGGAACTGTTGAACCCGCTGTGAAATATTCCATGTTTATTTTTTTGAGTGCTATAGATACGGGTACGAGAAAGCTTGTAATACATTTCCACCCGACTTGGCATTCGTTTTTAGTTCACTATCGTTTCATATTTAGAGGCGGTGTTAACAAAAACTGTTCATTGGTTGAAAACACTGATTTATAATAGCAAACGGAAAACGGACAAAAATGAGAACTACAGTATTTCTCCAAGACCCTACTGAAGGAAAGCTACCTCTGACGTCTAGAATCTTTGGAGGGAGGCGCAAATAATTTGTAGCGCCCTTGCCCACGGTCAGTGTATCATTCAGATTTACAGCTCCGCACTTGGATTGGGTCGTTCTCGTTTGTTTCACTCTCCTTCACAAACTCCAGGGTTCCACTGCTGTGGGACGAAACGGTCACGCGATCTCGACCCCCGGGCTGAAAAGGCTAGAATATCTCGCTCAACAAAGTATTGTTCCCGTTATAAGTAAACACCAATAAACATTAAAAACAATACGCAATGTTGGGGAGAACCTGTCTCCCCCCTCCCCTCCCCACTCGAAAAACCGAACCAGCAAAATTGATTAATTGGATTTTGCCTTTTGTGTGAGGATGAACACACGCTTTACATCTGTGTTAATTCTTCTTCCAACACCTTCGTGGTAATACAGTTTTGGTTTATCATTCAATAATAAACCATTGTAATCGCTCTTAAAAAAAAAATTCTAACCCCCCCAGAAAATTCCATGGTTTACGTTTCAAAGGGTGTACGTACGCATTTCTCCCAAACGGCTGGAGCAAAATATCTGAAATGTTCAGGAAAAATCAATATTGGTCCGACAATGCCCCAATTCTTTAGCCAGCACTCTCACTTAATTTAAAGTGCCCTTCAAGGGCTGTCAAAGTTTTGTAAAATCCCTAAAACCTCAAAAAAGTCAAGGCGGCCTAATTTGGACTCTTTTTGAAGAACTTTCCACGAGCAATCGAATGAGCCCTTCACCAGGTTCGTAGCTCAAACCATTCCCGATTTATGACCCGATTTATGGTGGCAGCATTTCCGTTATTTTGATTTATTATTGTTCATGTTTTCATCGCAGTAACCTAGTGATGTAGTGATGTAGTAATGTGGATACTGGAGTGAACTTCTAAAAGGCTTTGTAACCGATACACGAGTTGAAGCATTCTGATACGCATGAAACGCTGCAAATTCTTTCATTGGGGTTTATCATTCAATTGGTTTGCATTCATGATTTGAATTTCTACTAAGCTTTGGAGTGTGCGTGTTTCACAGGTGATAGAGTGATTATTGAATTTCAAGAGGCACACAAATATGATCAACTGAACAATCCAAATAGGTTTTTTGGTTGAGAACAGATTTACGTGCTCTATGCGTATCTCCTGAAATTCAATTATCGCTCTATCACCTGTGAAACACGCACACTCCAAAGCTTAGTAGAAATTCAAATCATGAACGCAAGCCAATTGAATAATAAACCCCAGTGAAGGAATTGCTGCGTTTTTCTTCTTTTTTTTAAATTGATAAATCATTAACTACAAGCCAGTCGATTTATTGAATTAGTATCTACCAATTTCTCAAGAAAAAAACATCTGCTAACTCTGGCGAGCAGAATATTTGATTTACTTATTACAATTTGAATAGGCAGAATTAGTTGTTGCGAAACGTGATGAAATAATTTTAAAAAGTATTAGGGCCACGGATAATGTGCACAATGAAGTCTTACTGAATTTGGAAGAGGCTGCCCACTGAATCACGTCGTCAAGATGAACGTGAAACCGCAACGTTCACCGATGTTCTGAAATAATGCCTGAACATTTACTCGGACTTCGACGATTTCTCTTGGACCAAGGACCCCTTGGATCCAGTCACAAAATATATCTTCGTTTCTCTATGAAACGGTAAAAAATAAGCGTCTTCTAGGAAAATGACGTTGGCTTACTCCCTTTAAATGGCTATAAATCGTATAAGGAACTTAACCTTAACAACCTCAACCTTAACTTAAGGAAACTATCCCATTCAATTCCTGAAAACTTTATCGATTGGCCAATCAGTTAGGGTGTTTTGAACGTTACGTTTGACGCAGTAGCTGCATCGTTGTTCCAGCCACAAATAGTTGTTCCACTCCTAATGGGATTCCTTAGCATGGTTTGTTCATTTTATGAAGAGTATCTCACACTTAGGGCAAATGGTTAAGCCAAGGAGATATTGACAAACTTGTGAATGTAAAAGGCCTCATAAAATGCAAAATCCTGCATTCAACAATCTCACTTTGTTCAAGTACTTTTCCGTATTTTCGTTTGTCAATCTTTAAGTAACACACCTATGTTTTAGTATATAAATTTTTTCCCACCTCAAACTTTATTACTTCTTGTTTCAAGTGCAGAGTTATGCCACATGGTTGCCGGGTCACTGCAGGTATTCATTTTCGGCTTTCCATGGGTGCAGCCAGTTTAGAATTATTGCTTTTCTCTAAATAGCGTGTAGATGAGGCTCATCATGTCCACAAATGAACTTGTAGGGCCCAACAACTTTCAGTTTCTTGCATCTTTCTTGACAAAGTGTTTGCATGATATTGATTTCCGGAGAAACTTCCTGATCGTTCCTCGGCACACCATAAAAATGTCTCATTAAGGTGAGTAAAATTGGTGTTTTTCCACAAACCGTCCAAGAAATCATCGATACCGTCTCCGCGGACGAGATGATAATGGACAATCAAATGGTTATAATTCGTACTCATTATGGATAAATTATGTTATTACCTAATAAATATAATAAATTCAAATTGCATTGAAATGATATTCCTTCACTCAGGAGCTTATCATCGCTGAATTTACGAGAATCTCCTGATTCGCTCATTATCGGCCCCGAATTCGACGAAGAAGGATTATTTAAAATCCAAATTCGTCGTTTTTCTGAACCTAGCGGGGTCGATTTAGTGGGGCTAGATGAAATTAATCAGTGAGTCAGCCTTGCAGCAACAAAGTGTTTGAATTCCATTAAAGAATACAAATTTGGAGTAGTAAGCCGAACATATCAAATCAAATGGGTCATTCAATGGGCCTATATTTCAAATATGTACAGTTACAAGCAGTACTAAATTAGATAAAGCGGATTTCCGTTTTTCATATATTTTAGGAGCTGACGAGGAAATAGTAATATTAAATTCAAAACTTACTGAGCTAAGCATTTTTGTCAGGGTGTAAAAAAACCCAGGACCTAGGTATCTACTGTAATTGTTCGATGTTTCAAAGGATAAGTTGAGAAAAACGCAGCTCTCGCTCACAACGAATTTCCTTTTGAGGGTCTCAACTTCTGTGAAAAAAAAGCTTTCGTAATAACTCAGCTGTTCAGTCTGAAAGGCCGTCGTAGGTTTAATTAAAATTATTCCGAGGGTTTGCTAAACCTTTGACCATTCGTGCGTGAGTTCGAGGAAATGCGTATTATTCACTCATTTGGATTTATGTTACGTTGAAACTGGTTTAGGTGGGCACAATAGGTAGGAAATTACTAATGTTATAGCTACTAGATGTATAAATCATAATGTACATCCCTGAGATTAGTTCATTTCCACGTTTTCATGTCTATGGTACCCAAAATCGAAAACTTTCAGAAAAACGCTGCAAATTCTTTCACTGGAGTTTATTATTCAATGATTCATGATTTGAATTTCGTCCTGAGTGTGCGTGTTTCACAGGTGACAGAGCAATTATTGAATTTCAGGAGGCACACAAATATGATCAACAGATCAATCCGAATAGGTATTTTGGTTGAGAACCGATTTAAGTGCTCTATGCATATCTCCTGAAATTCAATAATCGCTCTATCACCTGTGAAACACGCACACTACAAAGCTTAGTAGAAATTCAAATCATGAATCATTGAATAATAAACCCCAGTGAAAGAATTTGTAGCGTTTTTTCAAAAGCGAAAAAAAATTTAAATTTCGTAAGACGGAGCATGCATATTTGAATGCATCAACCCGTGTATCGGCTATAAACCCTATTAGGAGTTCACTCCAGGATCCACATTCACTACATCACTCTTGTGCAGGGGCGTAACGTACACCCCCGCAAACCCCGCGATGCGGGGGGGCCCGGGATACAAAGGGGCCCGGGAACGGGCCCGCTCTTGCAAAATTCATATTTTTTTTATTTTAAAGAATAAAGCGGAACTAACGACACACAGAAAAATTCCATTATGTAACATCAAGTTCATAAACATCAACGGTAATGTAGATTCATTGATCAATCATCTTTTGGTTTTATTTATAACCAGGTGAGGAAGGGTGTAAAGTAGCTAAGGTATCAGAGTTTACGAAGGTGTGTACTAGGGATGGGACATCGACATCGATATTTTCGAAATATCGATGTTTTGCTACGATATTACGATGTTTTGCCTTCGATGCCACATGTTCGATAATATCGATGTGTTGGCTCCGATAACATCGGTTTGGTTTACTCTTTGGTTTGGTTTTCTCTTTGGTTCACAGAAACTATTCCATCTTGTCTGCTTGCTACCCAACGTGGAAAAAGAGAAATATTCAACTGCTGTAGTATTAGCGAATTTTCGAAGAAAAAGAAACTACTTATTGTTCTCGGTCTAGAATATTTAAAATGAGAATTTTCAAAAAATGTTTGCATCAAGATCCGTTTTAAAGCATTCCAAGTCCACTGTCGGACACCAAAAACACATTCCAGACGATAACTCGCGATAAAATTAAGATTAAAACTCAAATTTGCACAACAATCTACCTAGGCTTTCAAAAGGCTATGTTTGAAGATGAGCACAATCGCTTCATTCTATGGGGAGATTTGGGGCATTTCAAACGTGGGAAAGTTAGCCGAAAATCCCCAAGCAGGTGACTCTCTTTTATGAAGGTTTTTTCACGCTGAACACGGTGGCGAAATCGGATTGGAAACATTTCAATCCGTTCAAAATAGAGCAGTTGATGATAAAACAAGGTAGACTGGCAAAATTCGCCAAAAAAATAAAAAATTCTTCAGCTCTCAAAAATTTTGAAATTAAAATGAGAAATGGGTATCACAAGTCAGAAAATAAAATTGTCTGTTTTTGCGTAATTTTTCCTCTTGTAAAACGAGTTACGTTGAAAATACTAGAAGTCTCGAGTTCGTAAACTTTAAGGTAAACTTTACGACGTAAAGTTAGGTTAAATTGTTATATTATATTATGTATTTTTAGTTAGGTTATCGTACGTTATTGTACGATGACCGTTGAAAAAGTGCACGCTTCTCAAAAAAATTATGGGGAGGGGCCCCGCTGAGAAACGTTACGCCACTGGAAAGAACGTGTGTTTTCAAGACATTTGGGATTTAAAAAAAAACAACCTGCATAACTAAAACTTTTTTTTCTATTTCTGGGAGAAGAATGTCATTTCGGTAGAGTTCACCATCACAGAATGGATTAAACATCAATTCATTCCATGGATGCCCGTTCTCAAACATAAATTTCTCAAGTAATGCCGTTGAAACCAACGGTATCCTTAGATTTGCAAATACTCCGAAAACGCCGGAGTTACGGCCGTTTTAGTGACGTAAGGTCGAAAACAACTCAATCGCAATTTTAACAGAAAAAACTCGTTTTTCTGCAGTTAAACACCATTTCCTTAACTAAAACAATTTTTAATAACCAAAAGAACTACACCGTTGGAAAGCTAATATTTTGGCGCACGTTTTATCAGGTCTGCACGGTTCTGCGTCAAGCATTGATGGGGTTGCTAGGCGAGATGAAAAACAGGCGATTTCAAGATTTTGACAAAACTACCATTTCGCGCGGCAATTGCACATCTTTAATGTAACTAAAAAAATGTTTTCTGAAATTAAATAGATAGACAATTTAACGCTCTTTCCAACGGTGTCATCAAATTTGAGCTATCTCCGACATTGAGGGAGTTATGACAGTTTTAATGACATAAGGCTGGAAACAAGAAGAAAAAAAATCTTAAATCGCGAATAATTCGGAAACGAGGACTCTGGCAAAAAATGGCTAGGAGGCATTTTTGTTCGGTAATGAGTTGTAGAACACGTAGAAGCCGGATTGTGCATAACTCCTGGGATACCCCGTATAAGATGTAAGCCCCTACTGACTCTTCCTATCGTGATCACAATAACCCACGAGATTTAGTGATGGTAGTTTTCCAGAAGGGTCGGAATTCTGAATAGGTGTATTACTTGTAAATAACGAGACCCAGTTTAGTGCAGGGAACAGGATGCTAAATAAAAGTCACAATTATAGAAACGTGATTCATTAATGTGAAGCTATTATTCTTATTCTTTCATTGCATTATGCTAATACCATTGAATTAAACAATAATAACAAAGTAATACCATTATTTTAAACGAATAAAACTGAACATAATAGCTTCACATAATACCTTCAGTTTCGATCATTGACAATTTGAAAATATTTACTAAAAGGAAAAATAATATAAATAAGGAATGCAATAGGCCTACAAGAAAGGACAAAGGATATAGGTAGAAAACGTATACATCGCGAGGCGAGAACTAGCCTTGAGCGGCCGTACGCAGGGCAGTTGACGAGGCGAGTCTACTCCATTCGAACTTTAGGTTTATATTTGCCAAAACGGCCTCCAAGACGTCTATCCCAATTCAACCACAGCTTTGAGAATTTTTCTTACAATACCCGTGTGTGTAGCATCGAATGAAAGAAGTTTTAGAAAAAAAATGATAGTTGATAAAAACTACATCGGGAACTTGACAGGACAAGAACGATAAGCAACTTGGCAATCATATCAAGAGAGCAAAAAATAGCTTCTGCACTATCTTTTGATGGTATCATTAAAACATTTGCAGCAAAAAAGCCCGACAATTTTCATTTTAAAGTTTGTTTAGGGCTTCCATTTCGTACAATAATGTAGTATTATTTATCATCTATTAGTTCGTTAAATTTAATAAAAATTATATGGTATTTTACATTGAGCACTTACTTACCAAACCTTCATCCTTTTAGTAGAAGAGTTTATGCATTGTGAATAAATCAAATTAATTATATTTATATTTTGGTTCATTGGTATATTAAGATGGTATGAGTCATGAGATATCGGGGTCTGTGGGGGGGGGGGGGGGGGCAAATTTATTTCTTGCTCTGTGTGAAATACGGGCTGGTTACGTCCCTGGCTGGGAGTCAGTACGTTCTGCCCTCCCAGACGCCCCTTCACTTTTGCGAGTGCGGGAGTCAGTAGTACTGACTCAGTAAGTAGTCCCCCCAACTGAAGATGGAACCTAGTTACGCCGCCTGCAGCGCCGCGCCTCTTGAGAGATAACTCTCCTTCAGCGCGGCGCGGCTGGCGCCTGAGTCGGTACATGAAGGCAGACGCCGGCCGCAGGCGCGTCATGGAAACCTCGACGTCGTGTCTTAAGTGAAAAACGAACGCGATCGACGGGAGCGAGCGGGCGCCCATCGAGATCTGTTGGTGCGATCAAACAATACGATACAGAATTGTCAGACGTAACAACGCGGCATCGCGCTTTGTTGCGGCAGAACGATCGTGCGGCGTGGTACGATTTTTCTTCAGTCCAAGAATCATATTGGTACTTGCCAGTTAGTTGAAGGCGGATATAGCTAACGTTAAATACCTACGCTATGTGGATGTACGTCTCACCAAACACTTTAGTGTTCATACTTCATTAAGAGTTCTGTATTATGAAAGTATCAAGTATTAGGAAAAAAGGACCTACGTGAAGGGCCTACCAATGTGAAGTTAGTGTAATATTGGTTTATTATTCAATAATAAACCATTGTGATCGCTCTTGAAAAAAAAATTCTAACCCCCCTGAAAATTTCATGGTTTACGTTTCAAAGGGTGTAGAATCCGAATCTGCTATAACAAATTTTCCGTCCGTCCGCCGTACGCACGACTTCTCCCAAACGGCTGAAGCAAAAAAGCTGCAATTTTCAGGAAAAATCCATGTTGGTCCGGCGACGCCCCAATTCTTGAGCCAGCTCTCTCACTTAATTTAAAGTGCTCTTTAAGGGTTGTCAAAGTTTTGTAAAATCCCTAAAAACCTCAAAAAAAGTCAAGGCGGCCTAAATTTGTACTCTTTTTGAAGAACACTCCACGAGGAATCGAATGTGCCCCTCCCCAGGTCCGTAGGTCAAACCATTCCTGATCTATGGCCCGATTTATGGTGGCAACATTCGCGTTATTGCTTCCGAGTCTACCAAGGTAGCGGAAGCATTGTTTTCACTTTCGGAATGTGAAAATTTTTTTGTCTCCAAAATCAAAAATTCCACTCGCATTTTGCGTTTTAGACCTTTCTGAACAATTTTGGTTCCGTGTCTGTCTGTCTGTCAGCAAATCCTTGTTACGGGCAAAACTACACGAAGTTATAGTCCGATTTTGATTAAATTTTCAGGGATTGTGCGGGTTGGGGTGTAGATGGTCCCCTATAGGTTTCATGACAACCGGATCAATACTAGCCTCTGCGCAAGCGCAAACGTGAAATCCTTGCCAGAAGCATAACTCTAGGAGTTCTTGACCGATTTCGATGAAATTTTGGCAGACGTTTTTATTTTTGGAAATGTCATAATAATTATTTATCACTTCAGTCATCTATCCATTCAGCGTCAATTTCAATTTTTATTATTAGGTATATTTTATAGTTTGTTCAACAGTTGAACATGCCTACCTTTATTTTCTCAAGTTATGCTCCTGCATAACAATAAATTTACCCTAATTCAATATTTACTTCGCCTAATTGAACGAAGTTCTTTAGTCAATAATAATTTTCAATGATCTATACAGTCATGTTATGGATACGAGGAAGCTATGCGCCACACCCACTTGGCAGACGTTTTTTGGTTTATTATTGTTTTTGTGTTGATCTCAGTAACCTAGTGATGTAGTAATGTTGATACTGGAGTGAACTCCTAAAAGGCTTTGTAGCCGATAGACGGGTTAAAGCATTCTGACAACCATTTAAAAAAAAAAAAAAAAAAAAAAAAAAAAAAAAACGCCGCAAATTTTTTCACTGGGGTTTATTATTCAATTGGCTTGCGTTCATGATTTGAATTTCTACTAAGCTTTGGAGTGTGCGTGTTTCACAGGTGATAGAGCGATTATTGAATTTCAGGAGATACGCATAGAAACGTAAATCTGTTCTCGACCAAAATACCTATTTGGATTGTTCAGTTGATCATATTTGTGTGCCTCCTGAAATTCAATAATCACTCTATCACTTGTGAAACACGCACACTCCAAAGCTTAGTAGAAATTAAAATCATGAACGCAAGCCAATTGAATAATTGCAGCGTTGTTTAGTTAGGTTATCGTAGAGTAATGTACGATGACCGTTGAAAAAAAAAAAGTGCACGCTTCGAAAAAAAAAATAATAAAATAAAACATTATAGGGAGGGGCCCCGAAAATGTTTTGCGGGGGGGCCCCGCTGAAAAACGTTACGCCACTGCTCTTGTGTTTGTTTTTATTGAAGCAACCTAGTGAATGTGGATGCAAATGCTGGCACCATAAATCGGGCCATACATCGGGAATGGTTTGAGCTACGGACCTGGGGAAGGGCTCATTCGATTCCTCATGGAATGTTCTTCAAAAAGAGTACAAATTTAGGGGGCCTTGACTTTTTTGAGGTTTTTAGGGATTTTGCAAAACTTTGACAACCCTTAAAGGGCACTTTAAATTAAGTGAGAGAGCTGGCTCAAGAATCGGGGCGTCGCCGGACCAACATGGATTTTTCCTGAAAATTTCAGCTTTTTTGCTTCAGCCGTTTGGGAGAAATCCTGCGTACGTCGTACGGCGGACGGATGGAAAAATTTGTATTGCAGATTTCGATTCTACACCCTTTGAAACGTAGACCATGAAATTTTCAGGGTGAGGTTTGACTTTTTTTTCAAGAGCGATTACAATGGTTTATTATTGAATAATAAACCAAAAACTGTCATGCCGTCCTCAAAAACCGATAACGAAAACCAGTTGCAGTACCGGCAAACAACTAGCCTACCTACCTACTTTCTAATAGTTTCCAAGTACAGCCAATTCGGCGTTAAGAAAGACCAACTTCGTCAACTTCAATCAATCAAAATCTTTTTCACTTATTCGAATTTATGCCTAAGCATTATGCTGCTAAAAACTACTGCAATGTTAGAGGAAACTTATTAATTCATCAAGTTTGTTGAAGACACACTAATAGTATTTCTGTCTCCAATTTTATGGAATATACTTACCCCTTGTGTTGTATTAGATTTAGTTTTTTGTTAATATCATTTGGATGTGTTGATGTGTTAATTTTCAATAGCGTACTAGAATACGGTTTGAAAAATAGGTGTAAATTTAATTTTTTTAAAAAGCAATGAGCCGTTTTGATTAACTTTGCGTTTTTGCATTTACGAACCAATGCGTTATCGTCTGGGAGCTCACGTAAACCCAACGGTAAGTCCACGTCACTTTACTAGATAGTACAGGAGTACATTTTGTAGGTCATGGTCTATTCTACCATCAAGAAGAATACCGTGGCCTATGGGAATACCAGGGTTCATGGGAATCGCGTTCCTTCCGTTACTCGATTTTTCCGAAAATCGCCGTGTAGTAGAAGAGCCCTTAGAGAGTGGTGTTTCCTCGGGTCCCGAATTCTTTCCTCCTACTCCATTCGCTTTATCTTCAGTTTTATGTCGAGTCGCATAACCGTAGATGTCATTTGATTTTACTGTCACGAAGTACTGTTCACTCGTAGGAGCATTATAACGATTATTCTCCTCGAGGTCGCTGCATATTTCCACTTTTTTCTTGGGTTTTCATGCTTCTTTTATGTTTTGAATGTGTGTGATTGGTGTTGAATAATAATAAATTGTTTTTAGAATGGGGTTTCCATATTTTTACTCCTGTACCAAGAAGAGCGCTGGTGTGAATGAGTCTGATGTTGTTTGACCACCATTGTTTCTCAATCTGTGTGAAGAAGTCTCTTGTTGATTCAATAATGTTGGAAAAAGTATTCAGTCATCAATGAGGAAATTTATCCTGGTTTGAATAATGTTACTAAATAAAAAGCTTTGTGGAAAGGATAGTTTTATGTGTGATAGATGATGTTGATATTCTCAAGAACTGGTCCTCGATCTCGTTCCCTTGTAGTAGAGTAGTAAGTCAAGTTGCCAACAACTGAGTCACACTCAAGTGATGAACTCGAAACAACCTCCCGCCTTCAGGGATTATGTTTCTAAAAGAGAAAGCCGTTTATTCATGTAATTATGGGAAGCAACAACTTGTCCCACACATAATAAGAGTTTGGCAGGTAGCCTAAAGATGTCACCCCACGAAGCGCACGGCATTAGTCAGTTGTTAGCTCGTAAATATAGACCGGCCTTACTGGCGAGGGAAGGAACTTGGGGACCCCTTGATATTAAAAGCCGGGTTTATTAGGGTCATTCTGAGCCTATAGTGGCGGTTGAAACTCAACCTCTTGCATTATGTACGAACTTAAAATAGGCCTCAACGAACCTTCTTAAGGGAGGTCATCACCCGGGTGTGTGATAATTTTGTAAAGTTTGTATACGTCTTCGAGGAAACCAGCGAGTTCATGACCTCATTTCATTTTATTTCTAGTTTTATGGAAATTCAGAGAACGTTATTTGGGTTCGTAGCCCGTCAAATCGTAATAGAAGTTGCCAAGTAAACAAATGAAAATGTCTGCTAAATGGATGGGCAGTGAAGCTTGCTCGCCCAAGCCACCTGTATAAAAGTTTCAGTTAGAATTTGAAGTTCTGTAGTTACGACCGTTCGGGACGGCGCAAGAACTGGGCTGACTTAGTAAAGTATCATCGCATAACAGTATATTTTTACCAAGGGAATTGGATAGAAAATATATCGGCATTAGATAACAAATTTGCGTATGTCAGGGGTGCCCACAGAGGGAGGGGGGGGGGCTATGACGCAGACTGCGTCATTGAAATTCTTGGGGGTTTCCAAAAAATTTGGGGGGGGGGGGTAAAGTTGATTGAAACAGTTTTTAACGTGACAACATTCAAAAATATATTACGTCACTAGATAGAACGTGAATAATACCTAACGAAGCTATTAACTAATTTAAATATGGTTTGTTATTCTACCTGAAAATTTATAAATGAAAATGACGGTGCTGGAATATTGTTTTTCGTTTTTGTTTTTGGGAGGGAGTACCAACTTAGATAGGGGGGGGGGGAACTCCTGCGTATGTTCTGGCTACCAACCAAAGAGACTGAAAATAAATTCAACTGTAGTTACAAAAATCTCCGAGGATTTGGTAATTGATGTCGATGTTTGATCGAACCAGAATAGTACTGATCGGCGAATTTATGGGACTGTTGACTCGAGATCCCAAAAGATTATATCAGCATATACAGAAAAAAAAAAAATTTAGCCAAGTCTACGGTTCAATAGCACGGGAGCTATTCAATATCATCTCAGCAACTACATAAGATCTTATGAATGAAGGATGCTGGTTAACGTGAGGACGTTAAACTTCACCTTTTAACCAGGCAAAACTATGTTTTGCTGATTGGGATGTGAATCGTTTTTTCACTTAATCGTTTTCAACCAGCATTATCCTGCAGTTATAGCAATTAGGAAATTTATATTTTATAAAGTAAAGTAAACAAGGAATTTCACCTTGAATTTTCGTCCGACTAACCGGAGGTGTAGCGGACGTCGCCAGCCGTCTTCTAGTGAGGATCGGAACTAGTTCTGACGATTTCGCTCGTGGCTTCCCATTGCCTCACGCCCCTGGGTTGGGAGCGATTTGGATTCACATGATATCGAGATCAGAGGTGAACTGTCTAACGACAGGACATGTATACAACATTCGATAGGATTTTGGCCCTAATCATTGGATTGGAACCGGGCTAATCGATACTCCCACTGAAAGTATACAGCCAAAGGACTGATGCCTTAGCTCGCTCGGACAACTGTCCCCACTTTTTATTAGTTATAATTACTCGTACGTATTTATTGATGTTTTTTTTTGTTTTTTGTTTTTTTTTCAAGTATAATTTCTATAAAATAAGATGTTTACTGTTTTGTCTTAAATGAACGAACATATTTCATCAGATAAGCAAAGGAATTTACAGTGTACGATCTGACGGTAGTGTAGTGGGTTCCCTTGTTGATGAGTAGCGATTTCCAGCTCATCTGCTGAGTCTTTTGAATCCTTCAATTCGTCATATGGGTAGAGTGGGCTTCAGAGGGCATGAAGGCCCGCGACTACCGACAATGCCGTCCGGGTGTCTACTCTAGCCACCGCGGTGAGGTGTTCAAGATTAGTCGCGGGACTGTAAATTCACCCTTTCCCTTCAATTGGCATATGTGACGCACGGCATGAAGAACTGGAGAAGTGTCATCTGTTGTCACAGTCACCTCAGTGAGGAGTCTCGTACTGTATATAATCCTCTGCAAATACGTAAATTACCTAATTATCTTATACTTGAGCGCTGTGAAAACTAGGAAGCAATTAAAGTAAAGTTTCTAGGGAAAAATTCATTTTAGAAAATCTAAAATTGTAGTATTTAAAAAAATTGTATTTAATAAAATGAAATGTTCATAGTCCTCACTGAAACTCTGAATCGTAGGACGGTATGAAGTTATGAGTTCGGTACCCAGATGTTAAATCGTCTGTGCGAACTGAGCTTCACATCGCAAATTGAAACTACGTACCTACCTACTCGAATAACTAGATGAACGATGTGAATACCAATGTAAGCTCTTTATGAATATCACTGTAAACAACAATATTCAGGATTAACGAATAAAATGTATGCAAGATTATTAGGGGAATTGAAGAAATGAAATGCACTTGCAGCAACAATTACTTGAAAGAAGCCTATCAAGTGCAGGAGACCATCGTCTCGGTGCGGACTAGACGAGTCAAGTATACGGTAGTGAGCTTGCCATTGTTGTTCACAATGGTATTCGTTAAAAACCCTACATTGGGATTTACATCGTTGATTTATCTATTTGAGTAGGTAAGATGGTAGTTTCACTTTGCAGTGTGAAACGCAGCTCGTACAAACGATTTAGCATCTAGATAACGAACTCATAACTCAATCCACCGTCAATGGTCAAATTTTGATTCAGAGTTTCAGTGAGGTCTATGACCATTTCATTTTACTAAATATATTGGAAAGCCAATTAGTTTTCACCGCTCAAGTTTGATCATAGATTCCGATCTATTTCTCCAAGTGATCTGTAAAGTAGTAGAGGATTGATTTCGAATATTTTTAGATGCGAGAATAGCGAGCATCTAGACCACCAAACTCAGAACATTGCCTTCGTATGAGCATACTCTGCCTGGTCTGTAACAAGGCATTCGTGCGCAGGGTATATATATTTTTTTTTTCAAGTTGTATATTGCATTAACCAGAAAAAGCCGTATAAAGCTGATATAGTTCAGGTCATTAATAATCTAGGATCAACTTGAGAAGAAGCCAGAGAAAAGTTCTTGAGCTAGTAAAGGGAACATCAAGGGAGAGTATTGATGGCTTCCCAACCTTCAGAAACACCCATGACTCTCGAAAAAGGTGCTAAACTTTTATTTCACCGGTTTTCCAGTTTCCCCTCGAAGTTATCGGTGGGTAATCGGTATCGTTAACAACTCAAATGAAATGTTACGGATCCTTCTTCGTTGATTTTCACAACACCAGCCCGTAGATCTCTATCAAGCCATGATCGGTCAACCCTTAGTAACCTACTACTAGATGCCCAAATTGCGTCAGAATAACTGATTCATCTTGGTGTGGGAAGCTTCAACACACATCAATTGAGCCAGGAATCGGCGGGTGAAGGGAAATATCAAGAAAAAATTACTAACCTGTTTACATTTACTAAACCCATTTCCAGTGGCCACTAAATTGATCATACATATGACTATTCTATTCCCTAACATGTTCTTCTCACATTAAGTGGAGAAGTTACCCTTACGTATGGACTAAATCACTCGCGATGAAGTTCTGGAAACTCATTTCAATAAAAATGGAGTAAAATAGAACGTTGTCTATATTTCCACGAAAATAATGCGTTTTACAGTTAAATCGATTGCGACGGTTGGGCCATCATCAGTAATCAACATGAACTCAAGCATCGGTTCATGTTTGTTACTGATAGTGACATCACCGTCAAAATCGATTTGACTGTGTTGCTCATTTTTTTCGTGGAAATATAGACAACGTTCTATTTTACTCCGTTTTTATTATCCTTGAAATCCCAGTAGTATCAATGATCTCGGACTAGGAAAACGAAATTATTTCCTCGGCTGTCTATGTCATCATAAACAACCGCTGTACAAGAGGTTCCCGAAGATATTGGCATCGTTGCAGGTTAGCAATATTTACGGCGGCAGTGACATGATATCGCAACTCACAGAAGATGACGTCGATCCGTGGAGCGGTGAGCTCAAGTGTGACGGGTATGTAAACAACTTTTCAAGAATGACTCGTAATGACTAGTATTTGATTTAAATGAACGTACCTAAACTGCATAACCTGTCAGAGAAAAATACGGGAGATGATAATACCCTACGACGCGTACAGGGCTTACTCTTTCTGAATACCCTCTTACCTTCCTCTTACTTTTAGAAACACGTGGAAAAGTTACAAAGATATCTGGCAGTGTAGTGAGAGACGGCAGAATTAACAATGAGGAAGATCTAAACAATCATCTCAGCGAGAAACCGCATTTCGCCCTATACTGATCCGCACGTACAAACGCGTGTTACTGGTGCACTTCAGATATGATCTGCAATACGGGTTTTATCAAGTCAACCATTTATGAAAACAAGGTAATATTGTTCGTTTCATGTTTGATATGAAATTTTGGGTCCAGTGTCAACCTAGATTGGCTGTTTTTCCCAGACTGGGCCGTGCTCCTCGCCACGCTCCGCACGGTCGTCAGTGTTATTTATTTTATGAGACAAATAACCATTTATCCGGCATTCTTTTCTATCGAACGAAAACTTCAGAATTATTGCTCTGGCTCTAGAAGATGGGTCGGCGATGCATGGGAGTCAAAACGCCTTGAGGGAAGTTTTAAACCAGTCCTGTAATCAATTAATCAATGTAATCTCATGTTGCGAATTCGGAAAAAAATCGGAAGAATATTTCAAAATGAACCGAAATACCTTCTGTCTTCTACTCAATGTTGGCAGAAAAGCTGAAAAAGAGAGACACCTTCTGGGGGCCCATTCCACTAGGAAATTCCTGGTTGTGTGCTTGAGGTTTGTGCCACATTTTCGCTTCCAAGTTTATCTAAAAGTAACACTTTAATATTTGTCCAAAAAGTTCAAACCCTATTGAACCCAGATTAATTATTTGATACTTCTCAATATCTATACAATCATGTTATCAGTACGAGGAAGCTATGTGCCATAATCAACTTTTTCTGTTTCGTTAAAAAATTTTCAAGAAGTCTGTAAAAAACTCCAACAATTTTGAAATGATAATTTGCTAAAATTCTCTTCACCAAAATCCTTCGAAAGAAACTCCTGGATTTTAACACTATACTAAATTTAGTATTTTGTATTTGTGTATTTTTCATTCAAGTTGAGAAATCTCCTTGGCACTGACACCATTCTCGTCACTCAGGTTGTAGAGAGTAGGGAATTGCCGCACGTCCTCACTAGGGTATGTTGGTGCGGTAGAAAATTCAAGTTTTTCCAGTGGAATCTCTTTCAGAAGTGTGGAATGCTAGTTTTTATCTGGTTTAAAGAATTTTAATCCTCCACAAGAGAAAATGAACTTCAAATAGTGCAGTAGTAGTGCAGCGTATCCACACCATCTGTGCTACTATCGAACTTGTAGATTTTTGGCCGCTATTTCTGTGTTTGTTTGTTCCGTATGATTTTTTCAGTTGTTTTCTGCGTCTATGTTTTTGAAGATATTTATGATTGTTAAGGCCCCTTTTAAACCAAGCGACTATCATTCCCGAACATTGTTCTCAAACGATAGTGAGCAAAATGCTCGGGCTATGTGAACTGCCGCCCTTGACGAACCGAGTTTGAGAACCCTGCTCGCAAACGTTCGAAAAAGTTCTGCCTCCCTTCAGTAAACCTAGTGGATTTGTTATTCTGTTATAACTGACAGGTCGTCAAAAGGATTTGTGTTTGTTGAGCATCCAGTATAAACGAAATAACAGAGAGAGAACGACCGGCGAGAAATACCTACTTGGTACCTACCTGGAGTGAGGGAAAATGTATTTGGCTGGCTCACTCTCACATAGCCACTAACCAGTCGTCACCACGCACTAGTAACACAATCTCCCGATTTACCCCTCATTGAGGGCGAGGCAGTAAGTGATGTAAAGCGGGTGTTGGAGATGTGATTTCAGGGTCGGTTAATCAACATTTGGGGGTAGAAGCCACCTCTTTCCCCCTCACATACCATTTTTAAGTTCCCGCAACAACCCGTTAATCAAGGAAGGTTAATACAGGTTCAGGTGTTTTCACATTCAACTAATTTCGACGCGAAACGCATTACAGTTAATTAATGCAAAAGCGCTAAAATCTGTAATCCGGCAGCTCGAGCGTAAATCCGCTACGAGCAATGGCGGCTCATTAGCTGAAACTCAGGGAGAGCACAGAGATCACCACGGACTATCGCAAAGAGGAAGGAAGAGGTGCTTTTTTTTTTTAGCCAAATACAAATTTCAACTTGTCTGCTCTCTTTGCTCCACTCTATTTAAAGCTGCATGAAAACATGAACGCATTAACCACAAAATAATTAAGACGCCTACACTTATTTACCTCGAAAATACAATATGGGCTTAAACGAATCCCAACTAAGCCAGTTACACAACCGCAATTAGACCCCAAAATATATTTTAATACGACTGAAAAAGGCCTTAAAAGATTTTTTTTTTTTTATAGTTACTTTATTGTGGGGTACACTATCAAGTGGGCTCTTGGCAGACTTATACAGTAATAACATGGCATTTGAGGCATACTTGCTAAACAGCGGTTGGCACATGCTTATAGGTTAGTGACTAGAGCAAGAATAGACATCTGGAGTAGATGCAACTGGTGTGCAGATAGAGGGACTTAGAGCAACAATAAAAATTTGTAATTTTGAGGACTAGAAGGATTCAGGAACCAGAAGATGGATCCTGGATGTATGGATGGATCATGCGAGCAGCCATGTTATTTTAAGATGCAGCCTTAAAAGATACGAACGATTCTGCAACTAGAAAACGAGACGCGCCTTGATGAGATTAAATGTAGTATCCACTGTTTTTTATTGAAAATGTGTGAATGGGGTTCCCACATTCGATAATGCGATATGAGCCTGTTGGTTTACGAGGTGTTGTGTGTAGGAGTGTGTAAGGAGGACCCCTTCAGTTACTATGATTTTGTTTCATCGAACGATTTGAATCCGTATCTTCAAAATGAACCGAAACTGTTTCGGCAACCGAGTTTACCTATTATTGTAAAACAAAGTCTGCCAGTTGGGTGCGGACCATAGCTTCCTCGCCACGGAACACGAACGTAAAGCTCTTTTGAAATGTTCTAGATAATCTCGAAGGCTCTAGAATATAGGTTTTGTAGAAAGAAATGCCACGGGACACGGTCCAGCACATGTCAGTCGACATGTCTTTACGGTCTATCTCGACAATTCTATTGCAGACAGAATGATGATACGATCGTGTAGGAATTGATATGAGATTTTTAGACCGTTCATCTCTGAGATCAACCTCCTGAAAAAAATTCCCTGAACATTTCAGCTCGATCTGACTATTGGACCTGACTATATGATGCTTGCTGAATGTTACGTTTGGCAAGAGTAGACTGGTGTATTGTTTTCTGAGCGATGAAACTCATAGGGGACTATCTACGATCTAACCCCTACATCCCTTGAGAATTTCATAAAAATCGGCTGAAAACTGTAGGTTTGTCACAAGTATCTGCGGATACACGGACAGATAGATAGACAGTCATACTCGAAACAAAAGTTGTTCAGAATGGTCTAAAACGCGCGGATACATTAATTTTGTAAGAAAAAAATTGTTCGCCTTCAGGTAGACTCGTAAGCAATAATGCAGTTAGTCCCGTATGTTGGTACCGTGTTCATGAATGAACGCAGAGCATTTATGCAAGGCCGAAGGTAATTCTTCATTTTCCAGTCTACAGGAGCGGCAGCCAGATGGTAAACAGCTGACACTGGGTCAAAGCGTGACCTAGGGAAGGTCGTTAACTGCGCCGTGTAGACGCTCGCGTGGTTCCGTAGTAACGTAGGACGGGTAGAATGGAAACCGGTTCTTACTCGAGAACGGGGAGGTCACAACGAAAGCTCCCCGGATCAGCGAAAGTTGAGCCGCGAGTTTTATCTCAGACTGGTCAAACTCGGATCATAGGCCCATTAACGTTTGACCTTGATTTTAATGCAGCATCGACTTTCACGATCAGAAAAGAGGCACGTTAGCTGGAACGTTCGGTCCACGTTTCCATATAGAAGATAATGATTCGTTCATTATTTCTGTATCTACCAGGTAATGAGAGAGAGATCAGGAAAATTGATTGATTGATTCGTTTGTTTATTAACGTGACATATTTAGGACCATAGCATCCTCCTCTCTTGCATTACATCACAAGAAATAAATTTACAATTTAAAAAACAAAAGTCAGAAACCAACAAGTTGAAGTGATAATAATTTAATAAAATAAAGTGAGAGTGCGGGAGAAAGAAATTATTAATTGACATTATTCGAAAAAAATATGTATACATAAAATTGAAATAAACCCATAGCTACTCAAACTAGAAGGTACATAATGGTGTAAATATAATAGGTGTTTCTATCCAATAAGTTTTTCTGCTTCCACTGGCCCTTTTTTGGTGTTTCTAAGAAGGATGAAAATTATGTATACCTAATGGGTTTCTCGACGATACCTGCGGCGAGGGATGATAACGTCGCCCTGTGTCCTATATCTTGTGGAATAATGGTAGGATGACTCCATCAAGACAATATCCGGAGGTTTATGATAATGTAAGACTACTTCTTTGCAAAATAATTACATAGTGGAGAAAGTTTCAGTAGTTTCATGACGTGCGCTTGAAGAAAATCTATGGCGAAGTTTGAATTGAATCTTCAGGACCACCTTATGTACCCTTGCCAATCTATTAATTGTATTAGGTTGGCCAGAATCCCAAACGTGAATCCGATATTATAAAACCAGCTGGACCATACTATCACGAATTTAGTTTCACTATGCTATCACGTATCCTACTATCACACGTTTAGTTTCATACAGAATACTGTACGGATTCTATGAAATACAGAGTAATAAGTATATTTTAAATTAACTCATTTCAAATTACTGTCAAATTTGTGGATTGCTATTTTATCGATATTCAAACTTCTGAATCGATTTGATAGTGGGACATTAAGCTCTTGTAGCTCGGATGTGAGTAATAACAACAGTGACATTCGTGTTTGTTGACAATGCAAATATAAAGTAAATATTAGTGTTGATTTGTAATAACAACAACAAATGCGAGAATTTCTTTTACAGAGAAGCTTATTACATATTTTACTAAATGCAGGTTCCCAGATTCCTAGCTGTCTTGATATAGAAATATCAAAGGAAAGGTGTTCTTTAAAAATTAGAAAACTTCGATATCCAAAAAAATTGCACTATTTGAACAATAACATTTTTATTTTTTGAAGGAAATTACTTATCTTTTCTTGAATACATAGATAAGTACAGGCAATTTATGATCTCGATAGAGATCTTTAAATTTGTTTGTTTATTATAGATTATTAGATTATTACAAGTCGTCAATGCTACGACCCCCTATAAGAAAACTTGTGCTAGGGGTCGGAGCGCTTAAATATTTACTCATGCATAATCAATAACTAGTGAATGCTAACTCTATAGATCTATACGCCTTACCCTAAAAATTTGGAAGATGAAGATAATGTAACTGCGCCAAATACAGGATAGTGAAGAAAGAAAAAAATACCACTACCTATATAAATAAAACACCTGCTGTACCTATACGTGGAACATAAATCAAAGATGAGTAGAAGTAATGCATAATGAACAAAATAATAAATCACCTACCATAGCCAAAAGAGAAATGCTCTTTGAGGACAATCCTATTTACAGCAATGAAAGAAAATACTTTTTTAATTTAAACTTGAAATCCAAAAGGGACACCTGCCTCCCCGTCAGCGAAACAGGAAGCGAATTAAAACGAGACACCCCCCAAAACAAATATAATCTTTGACCTACAGCAGTGTTCATCTTTGGAGTCAAAGTAATCTTATTAGCAGCCCTAGTTACATTGAAGTTCCTTCGAATCTTTCCGCGACAGTACTCTTTGTAAGTAAAAATCAACTTAATCTTCTAATTTTATTTAAATCAAGTACAGTAAATTCTTTAAAAAGTAATAAGGAAGGGAATCTTATAGGTTTTTTCAACAATATCTTCATCAGAAATTTTTGGGTAAGAGTTAAAAAATTCAACTTAGACCCAAACGTAGAACCCCAGGCAACTGTACCATCTACCAGCAAAGGGAGAACCAATGCTTTGTAAAGTAGTCTTTTTAATTTAAGGCCCATAAAATTACGTACTTCCCAACAAACTGGGATTAATTTTCTTAGCTTAGAGTTTATCATTTTTATATGTTCATCCCAGGACAAAGTTTGATCAACGATCACTCTCAAATATTTCACAAAAGGAACCTGGCGAATCGTAGGACAGCTGCACGCTGTGCAGTCGTCACACTGGTGACACACTATTTGACCTATTGAGTTGATTGAAATTAAGTTGATTGTACACAACGGTTTGATCTGATGAGAAAACCATTTCGTGAAAATGAAGGTTCAGATCGTTAAGTAACCATGAACTGACACCCAATTTTCTAAATAGATGTCCAGCTTTGACAAGTATAGAAACGGTGAACAAGAGCAAGGTGAAAGAAATGCAAAAATTGTGTGGTGATGAATTGCTGGGTGATATAAAAAGGTTGAGAAGTTGTCAAATAGGTTGAAATATAATTTTTCATAAAAGAGATAATACTGCCTCGTTTTGAAATGAAGAGAAGAAAATTTCATAGGAGCAGTAGCTTCTTGCCATTTGCAAACATTGAGCAACAGTCAAAGCTCTGCTGGTTCCTACATCTCGTACAACTTCTTCGGCCCGTGACGTTTGGAAGAGTTCGAGATTATATGAAAGAGAACAGGATGGATAGAACAACGCCGCTTCACCAAAAGTAACAAGCTACCAACAACGATCTGCAGTCTATCTAATCAGAAGGTATTTCAAGTTCCTTTAAAAGCGTAGAAAACGGTTCTGGATCTTCTCTAGGCTGTAAATACTAACTCTGGGATCAGGCCGAAGAAGTAGGTATTCCATTTTTACTCTAGTGATTTTAGGAATACTCTTAGTAGAGAGGACATGATATTATTTTCCAACTCTCTGCACATGAATGAATTCTTTCTCTTTCCGTAGTGCGGAAGCATAACGAGAGGTGGAATACCGCATTGTTTCTCTAATTCACCCTTTGGGTGTTTCGGGAAGTGAAAACCGGTTTTAAAACGAACGTCCATTTTAATTGAGGTCGGAAAGGTCTTTACCTTGTCTAAACAGGAAAACGTTCGCAGGTCTCATTCCCGCTAAATAAAACCTTCTCTCCCGAATCGCCCGTTTCAATCCCGACTTTTTCTTTCAAGCATTCCTCTTTCGAAGGGTCGCGGTGAAATGCAAATAGACACGCATTAGCACGTGGTTTGAAGGAGATCACTGAATGTAATACATAGTGTTTCAGTTTCCAGTATTTTTTCATTTTTTTCCACATGCTCATTTATTAAGTTCACATAGACTTTCTAACTAAGGATAATGACATCATTACTGTCTCGAAAATGTCTCGGTAGACCACAATTTCATATTAGCTGGGCTTCAAAGAAATAGGAGTTAGAGGAAAATGCTTCATAATCGAGACAATCCGCTAGGTAACAAGAAGGAGCTACATCACTGCTATTAGTGACCTACCTCAATACCATGTTTGAAATGTGTGTATTGTGCAACAAAAGTACCACACGTACAATTAATTAATTGATAATGTGTCTCAGAAAAGGGAAATATTTAGTAATAGTCAGAGATCAATCTACTCAATATTGTTTCGCATCAGTATAGTAACGAAAATATACAAAAAATTATTCCACAAAGGTTTTTATTATTTTAGTAGAGTAAGCGTTATACGTAAATCACTGATCTTGGAATAGTGTATGCGTGGTGCATTGTGTAAACTCGTAGCCTTGCGCCTTCATGTCTTGTAATTGCATTCCAAGTGCCATAAAAATAGTCCCATTTATATTTCAGCACAATAGATCGATTAGGAAGAAACGAACTAGAAGGGTTCTTCAGCTGATTACTGTGTCTCTATGCGTTGTAGTTGACTTCCAGATGTCCAATTTGATCTTGACGACTTTTTCTTAAATATGCCTCCGTGAACACCCAACTTTATTAGTAGAACAAATAAAATTTAGCGTGGTTAACTACAACACCTATATATGCTTCACTTGAACACCATCATATTACTTATGAAATGAAAAACTCATTTTCGAAAGGAATTCTTGAAATCCCATTGCAAATATCTTAGCTGATTCTATCATTACAGGACTCAGGGCGATTTTGACTATATTTGTTCAGGTTTACATTAAAATTCGTGTTCTCGTGTTCTCTTTTCTATCAGAGCTAGGAAAGTCTATCAATGACGAATATAAACTTATTACCTAATGTCATCAAATTTCATAAGAACTCGATATTCAGATTTTTTATATTTGTTTCTTTTGATCCCCTTGTGGTAGGCTGAGTGACACGCGGAAATGCAGCCTCTACTAAACCCCCAATGTGATTCTTGACCATAGTTTCATGCGGTTTGGTCCTGCAGTTTTGGAAAAAAGCTCCTGAAAGCGGTTGGCGTTCGGCGGCGGACGGATTTTTTCTATTATTGGATTCTACAATTTCGAACGTAAAACAACAAATTTTGGGAAGTTGAAATTGTTTTTTTTTTTTTTTCTATCTCGATTACAAAGGTTTGTTATTAAAGATAATAAACCGATAAAAGAAAAGAAAAGAGAAAGAACGAGAAATGTGAAAAGATAAATTAATATTTCATTTGAACTAGGTATCGGAACGGAAACGATTCTGAAGATGTCCTGCAGTACAATTTTGGAAGCATTACATTTTTCATCTTCCCAAGAACACACATTGTGACATTAATTTTTCTCTCTCTGTATCCCTTCAGTTCATTGTAAACAGACTACATGACAGTAAGCCGAAAATCGGCTTTCGCATGCAGGTGTTGGCCAAATTTTAACGTATTAATCTCTTCGAATGTGAGTCGATTACAATGACTCCAAATAATATAATAGTAATCTTATTTGAAACGTTCTTGTTGAAATCCATTTTGGGACATTGTGAACTTATTTCTAAATTTTTTAATGTGTGTTTATTTATTTTCTGATTGTGTACGTGTGTTTGGGTTTGCGTTCCCTCAAATAAAAGCTCGCTTTCATTATGAACAAAAATTTCCACTCTTTCAAAAGTTGAATTAATTGAACAATGTTTCTTCAACGCAACATATTCTTCACACTTCAACAGATTTGCATGAAAAATGACTCAAAATTGCAATGATGGCGTAAAAATCGTTAAATTCATATTTTTAGCGGAACATTTAAAAAGGTTTATTCAAAATGAACTAGGTCCTTCTATCACGCGGAAACTTTTGTCCCGAAATTGCACTAAACAAAATTATTTAAATTTCAATGTTTTACAAACTGTAATAATAGTAATTCGTGTATTATTAACTCTAGTTTCCAATTTCTATGCAGGCGAAGTACCCTTATTTCAAAATGAACTAAGGCCAATTTGATATGCTTCAATCTAACATGCTAAGCTTGAGCCCGAAGCATCACAGCGGGGTGGTGCCCTTCCCAACCAGTTTTACCTATACACCCATAATTAAGGATTTTTATTTTTGCTTTATCGGCCCTTAAATCATTTAGAATTTGTTTTTTGTTAAATTGCAGTCAACTGTATTCACTTGTTTGCTTTGAGTAAACTTTAATCGAAAAGCGATCCTGTTGAAGCCTCTCCCTAACATCGTCAACCATCAAGTTACACCCATTCTCTCTTTCATATTTCTATTTATCTTCCCACAAGAATTTGTTGATTGTTCGACTCATTTCCCGACAGCGAGAATAGCGTTTGGGGAAAAGTAAATTTCACGTTGGGCACCCGCTCGGCTACCGTTTCGTGAAAGCTCGGCAAATAGATACCTACCGGCTGCTTGAGCACGATAAATAAAATAGAAGCGTCCCAGCCCTCTGAAATCGAGTGAAAACTCGCGTATCTTTCTCAAACAGGGGTTTGTGCTACAGAGAAGGCTCCCCAGGATTACCAGAGTAGAATCAAATATTTAAATCTCCTTCCCAATCTCTGCGAACTCAAGTTCGCCCGAGGGTCTGGTATTATTCCCTTGCATACGGTCTAAGGAAGAGGGAACCAATTCATGAAACCCACGCTAATTCTTCAAAACCGTTTAAATAATTTTGGGTTTTTACTATTACCTCTATAATAAAACAAGAAAACAAATTTTTGTTTAATCCCCTCTTAAAATTAGTTGTTACATGTTTCAACATGCAGAAAAATCGAAAATTGAATTTAAAAAATCCGTCGGTCCGCTGTACGCCATCCGCCGTCCACAATTTTCCTGCGAAACTACTGAACGAAAGTTAATGAAACTTGGATGAAAATTCCCATCTGACATCTAGTTAGGACTGAATTCTCGGCATCGATCTAAGTCAATCGTATAGGGTTTGTACACATTCTGGTAACCTATACGGAGAAACAATGTGTCACACCCAACTTGGCAGACATTTTTAGAACTCATAACCAACAGTTTTAACGTAGTTTCGATTAAATTTTCAGGAACTGTGTGGGTTGAGCCGTGAACGGTCCTCTGTGGACGTCTGTGGCTTCCAGATGAATATGAAGCAGCCAATTTGGATTCGTAAATCTTGGTTCGATCATAACTTCTACATTTTGCAACTGATATCCTAGCTCAGGAATCCCATGTAGGCTCTGAACATAAACTCTATCGCTTTTATATTAAAGGCCTTTACGCATATGCTCACTTGAAATTTTTGTAACAATCATTAGGTAAGCAAATGTACCTTCTTCTTCTTAATTCGCCGTCTCCACGCGGAGGTTGGCGATCCAAACGGCAAGCTCTTCTTTGCTGGTTGCTGCACGGAAGACTTCCACCGAAGAGCAAGAAAACCAGCGCCTGAGGTCCTTCAGCCACGAATTCTGCCTCCTCCCAATCGAACGCCTCCCACAAATCTTGCCCTCGATGATCAGCTTCAGCAGCTCGTAACGAGCACCCCTCATCACGTGCCCGAGGTACCGCACTTTCCTCTCTTTGACGGTAAGAAGAAGCTCCTTCTCCTTCCCCATACGTCGGAGCACCTCAACATTGGTCACCCGCCGAACCCAAGAGATGCGCAATATACGTCTATAAATGTACATCTCAGAGGCTTCCAGGTTCCTCTCAATGCTAGGGTCAAGCGTCCAGCTTTCACACCCATACAGCACGACTGAAAAGATGTAGCACCTGACCATGCGCATCCTTAGGGCCAGACTCAACGAGGAACGCACAAAAAACTTCTGTACCTACGTAGATCGAAATGTTGGTTCAAAACCTCAGGCAATGTGGGAGTTGGAGTCTCCCAATGATCTCATAATTGCTGGAGTGAGAATACAGAGTGTCCCAAAAATAGTAGTTTTCATTCGTCCATGTACAATAAAGATGATTTTCAACAAATTAATAGAATATATCTGCAATATACCTAATAAATGAAAAACTGTGGTTTCAATATCAACATAACACCTTTTTTTAACTATCCTTAATGTCTTGAAAGTGTGGTCACTCTCAAAAATTAATTCATTAATTCGTCTGAATCCTTTATATTAACAGATTTACCCTACTTTATTGATACTGTCGTTAATGTGAGTAAGCTGTTAGCCACATCCTACTCGATACACTTTCCTCTTGTGGATTCATTCACCTAGAGACTAATTGAGACTACTCACGATGGTGATGTTTGAAATTATTTCTCTCTTAAAAGTGTAGAAATGAGAAAATGCAGGGGTTTTAATTAAACACGACCCTCAATAATGAAATGTCTACATTGACCGGCTTGTTAGTATTGGAAGACGATTAAAATTTACTTCATTATATTATATTTGAAAGGTAAGAACCATCTCTGCCTTGAAGATTCGCTAACAATGATTTTATATCACTAATGATGGGTTTTGGAAGCCTGTCAAGCCGCTTCTGTTGATGCGGAACTGATTTCTCCTTTGAGTTCAGATCGTTGATCTATAAGAGTTAATCGCCCAGACCGATCAAACAACTTTCCCTAAAACATCAAAATTCTGAGTGTGGTTGAATTTTGATCATTCTATCTTTCTCACGAAGTTATCCGTAGATGAGGACAGCCTACTTTTGAACATTTCCGTTACGAGCCAAGTGGAGTCTGTTGAGGCCCGCAGTAATGGTTTCGAATAGGTCTCAGCAGCCAATGTACGGATAATATCCCCTTACCTACCCCATCCGGAAACCAAATCAAGATAGTGTGCGTCAATCCAAACTGTACATGTGGCAATCAGGCTACTATTAATTATCTGGTGATTTGCTTATTACCTTCGAGTTTATCAATAGTTAACGAGAGCATTGTTTATCCTTTAGGAAGGTGAAAAATGACTCGCATTTGGCGTTTTACACCATTATGAACAACTTTTGTTTCGTATCTGTATGTGTTTGTCATTTTTCCGTGAATCAGGGTGGGTTAGGATGTGGATGTTCCTTTTATTGTTCAAAAAATCAACACTCTATTCTGAGCTTGCGCGAAAAAAAAAATGCTACACACTTCATTTTTTGGGTTTTAGTAGCCTGACCACTCTCAAATTTGGAAGGTGGTCTTGAAGGAACAATCTGATAACCTCATATCGATTTCGATACAATCGTATCATCATTCTTCCCTCTATACAATTAGCGCGTGGTGTGTACCAGAAATGTATCGCCGCATTCCTGTCCCTCATACCGTTGTAACGGGCATATATTATTCATCTGTCACATCATGCTGTGCAGAAGTTTTCTATTCGATAATGCATGCATACACAGGTTTAAAAAAATAAGTCCTGTTTCGAGATTTCAAAATACGAATAATGCAACCAAGTTTTGAGGCACTAATACACACGAAGAACTAATATTTAAAAAAATTTACATATACCTATATCTTTACCACACCTGCATAAGGATGTGCAGCGCTCTTAAGGTTTCCACAAGATATGATATAAATGGTGCAGTTTTGAGGAGAAAAATTGTTTTTCTTTAAATTTTCTAGTCGAAGTATAATTTTTAATATTGCAATTGAGTTGCTATGTTGATTGTGCTCGCCGCAAAAGAGGCTGTTTCTAGTAAACGAGCCTAGTATTTTTCAAATCTGGAAAAAAACCAGCAGACAAAATAAAAAAGTTAATTTTGATGCCAACTGTTTTAGCAATCTAAACATAGAGTTCCAAATTCGTGTTCTTCAAACCAAAACCCCTAGATTTGGTTTTAGATCTCCGTCACAGAACATGACTTTTTTTGTAAGCTATGTTATCCATTATCCTTCCTGTTATCCATTCCTTAATCTCTGTGCCATCAAATCTGAATTTTATTTTAACATATTCATTGATGGAATAACAAGCTGAACTAATCTATCGGTTTTCATACTTCACTGTGATGCGAATAAACTGCAGGCAGCGGGTAGCGTCTTTTCAGTATGCTGATCTCGGCTGTTTGCTTAGGAAAATCAGGGGGAGTGAGCGGGTGAATGTGTGTGTACTGGGTTCGGTGGTAGGAGGGGCCACGATAAAACTCGAAAGAAACCTTAGCGAGGAAATGTAGCAATCTCTCTACAAATATGCTACTTCGAGGTAGGTCCTTTGAACGTTTTTAACGTAATGAAGGAGTTTAAAGTAAAGCCAAGTATTTCTAGTGCGTCCAATTTTTTTTTAGAAATAAGTTCTCTGAATTGAATGAGACGACTCGATTTAATGTACGATCATCCGTTCGCTTGCCATTTGAAAGACCGGTTAGGTAGTCGGTCGGGTTACAGAGCCGGGCTGCACAGGCCTTTCAACGGTGGTCTGAGCTAGTCTGGGTGACTGGCGGCAGCCCATGTTTTCTCATCTTGAATTCAATTACAAGATATGGAAGCACGAGGTGTCGAGTTTTGACACATATAAAGTACTTCTAATATACATAGATCAATTATTCAAGTAGGAGATTAGATAGCTAATACAGAAGTAATAAGAGTCCATGTGATAATTTGCTGTGTTTTTGTTAAGTTTAGAGAATGAATCGTATTACGGAGTTTCGAATGCACTCCACAATTTTTGGACATTAGTGCGTGCCGTCGTTCGAGTTGTTGAACTCGTAGACGTAGATGAGGACCCCCTTCCGCACAGCTTGCGGCCCGCGGTTCCCCTCCCGATCGGGCCGTCGAGGGTCCAACCGGCCGCCGGCGTCAGTCGCTATCCGCGATCGCGTGTGTGATGTACTCTCAACAGTATGTAGAGAACCTCTTCAAACTCGTGCTGCTCCGAACGTCGAGATGTCACTCGAAGTTTTTGCATTTCGTCGTCAGAGGTAAACCAATATTAATGCATGACACCCATTTACATAGAATGTGCTAATGGACATTGAATAATACACTTCTGTAATTCACAAAAAAATTAACCCACCCTCGAAGTTTGTTGTGAACATTTAAGATGAATGGGACAAAAAAAATTAATATTATAAATCCGTCCGTCGCCGTATGCTATCCAATTTTCTCCCAAACTACTGGGCCTTCTTTGATGAAACTCGGATTAAAAACCATAAATGCGGTGCCTTTGTTCCTATCTGGCATCACTTTCAATCAAACCCATAGCAATTTAATTCAAGATCTAAATTTTTTTTTTCAACATCAATATCCTGAAAACTCCTGGAATAACAATAGTTATTGTCATTATTGTTTCCGATAGACATCACTTCAATGATCGAATGAGCTCGCTCAGGTCGTTGTAAGTCCATACGTTCGCTTTTACTCCAGCAGAAAATAGGATCATCTACAGCTGGGTGAATGATGTCAGGTGTAAATATACTGCAACGGTTTTTTAATTTCAAGTCTCTTATGGTCTTTGAAGACCCCGCTGGAACGATCAAATTTTGAAAACCCACGTTTTTCAAAGAAAACATTTTTAAACATCAACGCCCGAATTTCAAGTCCTAAAGTTGGTTCAATTGGTACGCTGAGTTCGTTTCAATATTTGTATATCTTTATTTATTCATTTATTTCAATCCTAACTTAGAATTAGCGACTAATCGATCAGATAGGACTAAAGCGGTGGCCAGACAAAAATATTATTGGAAAAGATGGCCGGAAGAGCTGGTTAAACAATAGACATTAGTATGCATTTATTTAATTTTAATTCTAGTTTTTTCTCAGTATTTACATACTCATTTGGAATCTAAATCAACAAATAAACTTCTTTGTTTGTTTTCATTATGATAGACAAAAATAACTTCTAAATTAATTTAGATATCTTGAGCTGCTGTGGAACGGATCAGGTCCCATTCTTCGTAGGTTCTCCTATATCATCCCTGTCAGCACACAGGGTGTACCTAACAAACTTAATGGTAAAAAATCGAGAGGATCCACTCTGAAAGTCATTTCCGACCAAAAATTCCCGTAAGGGCGTTTCGAAGTTATTTAACTTTCAGGATTTTTTCTTGTTTCTGTCCTTAAGTCACTAAAATCTCCATTAACTACCCTCTAAAATCAAATTTGGAAAGATCGTTAAATTTTAAATCTCCTTAGGGAACAATAAAACAATTTTAACATGACAAAGGTGGCATAAGGCGGCGAATTCGTCAGAAGACAAAATTTTGAGAATTTATGAAAAAACTACTTCATTTCAAGTTTCTTCTCTCTCTTAATAAACAGGTTTTGTAACTTCGTCTCCCCGAAAAACTTCCCTGGAATCCCAGAATTCCAACGATATAAACAACAAACAGGGTCGTGAGAGAAAATCCGGGTTCACTTACGAAGACCGGGCCTGCAACAAATAACTACAAACGGCAAAAGCAACGATATAACAACGAACAGCATACTTTTTCACATAAAATTTGTTCAAGAAAATTAATTTTGATTAGGGTGAAACTTGGTTGTTTACCGTAAAATCTATGTTTTTCGCCCAGAATCGGCTTGATGCAAAACAAAATTAGTTTTGTGTCGAATGATATTTATACAAATCCTATTTTGCTGAATCTAACGGTAATCCTTCCGGACCTTCTTCATCAACAAATAAGGAACTTTTAGGGTCCTTCCCCAGGCCAGAAGGGGCGAATCAGTTGATAGCAAACTTTTTTTCCGAACTGAAAAAACCCTATTTTTTGAGCGAGGAGGACCGAAAAACTCAACATTTGATACAGCAAAAAACACATCTTAAAATACGAAGCCAAGCGCATTCTTTTAGCAAGTCGGTTTAGCATGAAAAAAAGCCAATTCCATGGACTAAGCCTTCCGTTCCACATAAAAAGAAATGTCTGCTTATACTGTTGGAAAACTGATATTCTGAATAAGGTTTTCCTGGCGAGTGGGAGTTGTGAAACCTGTTTATGAGCGAGAGAAAACATGGAAAGACGTGGTTATTTTTTCATAAATTCTAAAATTTGATCTTCGGACTAGTTTGTATCCTTCTACCTAAGTCCTGTTGAGATTTTCTTATATTGTTCTAAAGAACCATAACAGTATCCTCAAAATTGCTTTTAGAGAGTAGTTTAAGTGAGTTACGGCCATTTTAGAGACGTCAGGAAACAGGAAAAAACCTTCGAGGTGAAATAGCTCGGAAAGGAAGCCGAGCTATAAAAAGAAAACACTAGGAAATGATCCCTCCAGAATCGATCCCTGCGCTTTCGACCGATAGGTTAAGATTGGAAATTCAATTTGCTCGTAAAATTCGTTACCCAGCTGTAACTTAGTAAAAGACTTCAGAGAGAAGCAATGTCTGTTCGAAATATTAAGGATCCAAATATGAAGTCAATCCAATGTGCTAATAGAGAAAATTTAGGATATATAACAAATTTACAATAAAACTCATTTGATCAATTTAACCCCTAAGAAACATATTGATTTGAAAAGGACAATACCGTCCACGTTAGGGTTGATTTTCTTCAGCAAGAGAGCTTGAAGAGTTCAGTACACCTTAGGAGCTCCAAAGGTGTTCACAAGACAGGGTTGTCCACTTCTGATCCAGGCTTGGTTTTTTTATTACACCTCAGCAGATACCCAAAAACGTATTATTTTTCTTCACTTTTAGTACAGGAGCAAGTTGCAAAAATGACTAATACTAGAATAAAGAGCCTGGGTGACTTACATTCTCGATTTGTGGGCATCTTTGACCCGTTAGAGCTGCGTTTACCTAATCGAGTATGAACTTGCCTACAAATTTACCTTTGTTAGTAGCTATTATGAATTTCAATAATATTTTGAGGATCATTCGTTGGAATGTTTATGTCTTTTATTTAAAAGTATCGATTAAAATGAACGAAACCCCTGATCGCAATTCTACATAACAGGGAATTATTCTGAGACGTAAATACTTTTGTCTCTTCCCTCACCTTTATCATAGTGGATGTAGCCATATATCGAGTCCCCACAGTGAGGATGTGTTCATTGGGTGAGTGGATGTTGAGGTCATCTGTCGAAGAATTTAGGTAATGCATGTAACTACATCCAGAACACCCTGTTACAATCATCCGACTGTAACATCATATTATTACTGATTACACTGTGAAATACTTGCCATCCTGAGCAAGCTATCGCAACCACTCATGGTGAGTGATATAACTGTGCTTCAAATCATATATCCCACTTCGCTTCCATCGGGGAAAATTCGTAACGCAGAAATTGGAATTTTCATCTACTCTCATTACATCTACATCGTTAGAGTTTCGAACCTAATCATGCATAATTGATGAAGAACTCAATGAAACATTCGATGATCATCTCTTACGTACGGGGAAAGTAATGATTTATTCCATGGTCGGTTATTCATGATTGTTTTATAATTTCTGTTAAAGTATCACTCATTGTACGTATCGATGTTTAAGTATCATTCTTAAAAGTGTTCCTTGTGGTCTAATTATACACGTGAGATGAGAGAAACGGCACAAATGATTAAGCAGAGAACCACTTAAACTCTCGAAAACATGAGTTTGGAATCAATTTCTCCTATGAAAGACGGACAAATATTCAGATCAGATATGCTATACTCACATTCATCTGATTCGTGAATGTACCAATCGCTGACTAGTATTTTCAAACACAATTTTTTTACCAGAAAAATGTTTTATTTTGCAGAACTATTAGCAAATGGAAACATCAATTGCAATTACACTACTTACTACATGGATGCATTTATTAAAGTAGTTCGCGTAATATTTCATCCATGATACACCGTTTAATCAGTATGAGTGCATTCAAACTATTTGCAGTGTTGTGAGGAAAATAAATATTTTCGAGACCTAGTTGGCTGTTTTAACCAAACGAATCCAGCAGTTTTTGCTCGTTGAGTTTGTTTCCGTCCAGCTGAGCGGAGCAAAGCTTTTATCACCTGTATACAGGACCTTTTGTTTGTTCAGTAAGAATTCCAGCCCACACGGTCGAACAAAATGTTTTTTTTTTTTTTATTTTTTTGTGTGTGCAGCAGTTCTTTATTGAGGTGAGAGAGCAAGAAGGGTTGACTGTAAAGTTGTGTGCTTGTCGAGAAGAAGTAACATCATTTGGTGTTGGAAGGCGGAGGAGAAATCAGTTGAGGAATCTCGCAAGCACGTTTGATTTTCAGAGTCCCTTTTCTTCCAAATTGAATTAACTTACTCGTCCTCCTCTATGGAAATTTTTTCCCTTTTCAACGCCTGCTGTTTACACTTGGATTAGGATTTACTGAAATAGTTTAGTCTACGATAAATAAAACAGAGAATAGAGGTAAAGACATTTTATATCGTCATGCTACTATAATAGATTCCAACAATGCTTTAAAAATTCTTATGCAATTTAATGAATCAAAATTGTTTAAGTTATTGACAAACGTTTGAGAATACAGACGAATCGGCAGGCCCTTTGTTCGTGAACCCCAAAAACACAAAATACACTTGCTGTTTTCGATAAACGACTAGAAATGTATCTCGAGGTTGTCACAACTTCGGTTCACTTGCATCCAAAACGGCATATTTTGGAAAATCTCGTCGGACCGCGGTTTTGGTTGGATTTTACTTACTTCGATCCATTTATAAGGTTCAAAACCAACTGAAAATGAAATTATGATGTTTGACGTAAATCAACATACCAAAAAAGTGCAATGAAACTATTATCGTTATTTTATAAACCGTTGTATTGGAATTTAGGAGAAAGAATTCAAGATATCGAAGAACAAAATTTGTTATCGAATATACATTTTTGAAGCAGTAAGGGAACTACGAGTACGTAAATCAGACTCGCAAGCAAAGAAGGCAGGTGAATATGGAAGAGCGGGAAGATAAGGAAGTGGATCAGAGACATGACTGATATGAAGATGTAACTTTTCGATTTAACGGTAAATATTTGTTAAATTTCGATAAGGTTTATGACGGACTATCTTCCCGGAAATGATTTCCAAAACGTTTTCTTACAGGAATAAAGTCATAAAGGTTATTATTGAACTTTGTCGTTAGTACTTCAAGAACTATTAATAGATAAAGTTATATTCTCCAATCAAATTTGAAGTTCATAGACTGCACGTGGGTAGAGCACTGAATTCAGATAAATCACATCATCTAACTTGTAACTAACAAACGCTGGCTTAGATGTGGAAATTTATCACTTTTCGTTTGTTTACCAGGTAACAGCAATTGTTGGTTAGTCAAGTGAGGATTCCATACTTACATATTTTTTTCGACCTTAAGGTCCGAATCCGTACAAAATAGAAAGATAGTTGAAGGTGATTCATTCTGCTATTTTTAGAAAAATTTCTCAGACAGTTCAGCATCTGGCTTCAAATCTATGTCGTATTCATAATTTGAATTCAGTGTTGTCAATAGCCGCAATTCGTTTGAGTTGATTTTACCACCTATTTCTCTTCAAAATTTTGAGATTTGATTATGATTTATAATTTATTTTCTCTCACTCTAGTTTATTACTGTCAATAACGGGTCGATACTAGTCAGCTGAAAATGGTTTACCAACCTCACTCGAAATTCGGTGAAAATTCTACCTTAAATTATGTACATCTATCCAGCACACTTTGTGTTTCAGTTTATCTTCATTTCACTGTGAAATCAATTTTTCATCAAGTTCCCACATTCAGAAAGCGTTCCATCCCTTCGCTATCGAGATGTTGGCCATGATCAATGCCATATCCGCAGATATTTCCACAATTCGGTAAACAATTACAATGATAAACTATACCAAATGTATGAACATCAGATGCGTTGGAAGGTGATAAATCATCGCTAGTAAACATTAAATTCGCGTACTCGATACGTTAATTCGCGGTGCCTGCTTATGTTTTGCAACCCTTGGTATCTACGTATTTTCGGTGTCACCCAATTTCGAATCATTTTCCTTACGGTTTTCTCCAAGTTTTCCCGCGTAATTGCTTTCGAAAGGTGTAAAAATTTACCAAGGCATTCAATTAAGCACGGATATTCATGTGTAACTCGTAGATTGTCTTCGATTGAACGGTCTACTCCTTTGAATTACTGAGTTGTAAACTGCAACACATTTCAGGCCCTAATTTAGCTTTTCCTGTTCCTACAAAAACATTTTGAAGATAGCTTCCGCAAAGATAGTTTGGGACCCGATATGACCGTTATCGAAAACCAACAAATATTTACCTCCGAACCGAACGTTAGAGTTTCATATCAGTCAAGTCGCTTATCCTCTCGCCGTATCTTTCCGTTCGCCCCATTCGAAATTTGATTGCTCTACGTTCGTTCCTTCAAATTCAATGCCTCCGCATCTTGAACCATCCAATTACATTACATTTTCCAATATGCCATTAATACCCACTGGTAATAATATTTATTGACCTTGCATAAGGTAATTACATGTTTCGAAAATTTGGAAGAAACAATTTATCGATTACATAAGTACCTAATAGGTTTTAACGTTTTGGGGCTGAGGGAAATTTGTGTTCTTTATGTAGATGAATTGTTTAGATCGTACTAATATTGATTACGTTTTTCTTTCAACATCTGTGTTTCTTCTTTCGACGAACATCTCAATCAGTCGATAGGTCCATTTGTAGGAGAGCTTTATTCAATTCATTAAAGTTCGGGGGTACCCAGCAACCCCCCCCCCCCCCCATCAAGCTTCATGACGCACCTCGTTTTTTGTGCAAAATTGAAATATGGACGGAATTTCCCTTCCTCAATTTCCGCAGCAAAAGCTCTTTATTATTATTTATACTTATTCATTTCTTTTCTATCCGTCCAAAATCACGCTCAAAATTAATTTCCAAATTCTCTCAACTTTTTCAATATGTTCTCCTTTCAGGCCTCTTCGTACATTTCTTGTAATATTTACATGCTTTGGTGGCTCCTTAGACGATGTACCTGAATTAACACCGAGCTATTCGAGAATATTGATTACATTTTGATTAAATTTAAAATCATCCTAAAATGAATGAACCGTTGATTACGTCTCACATTCGTATTGGTAATTTCCATAATCTTCTGGCTACAATTTCTTCAAAATCATCCGTGAAATCCGTTTTCAGTGGAAAAAAAGCCTATTTATACTGTAATTTTGATACGATTCTGTGGAGCTGGCTGGCTCCTTACAAAAGTTTCATCGATGACATAATATGAGATATTATGTAGCGTGCTAGAGTAATGGGAGTGTCTACTTAAAAGTTTTTTTGTTACTTAGTTTTCCACATACACTGTAAGTAATACAGGAGAATGATAAAGGAAGACCACATAGAACTTGAGTATACTGTAGTTAAACTTCTGGTTAAGCTTATATTGTGTTGAAATGTTAAGGTATTCACTCCGTAGTATGAGGCTTGAACGGGCTCATTTAGCACACCCTATTGTCGTTTATAACCAAACATAAAACTCTACGTTGATGTCATACTTAAGTGAAGTGACTTACTCTACTAGACGGTTATTCTGTCATTTAATTTATGATTTCAATCTTGACAATGGAACTATTTATTTAACAGTGGACCACTACTATTTTTGGTTTCAGAATATCGTTATACTGGGAATCATTTGAATAAAAGCAACGTTGACATCGTTGGAGTTCTCCTTCACAGATCGCGGCCGTAGATTACAATTTTTTCTGGGAGGTTGAAATTATAATGATTGAATAAGGAAATCATAGTTCTTGCGTAGTCTTCGGCTTTGAATTACTCAACAATATTCACCTTAATATTCAGAAAACATTATCTTTGTTCACATGAAAAACGAACAAACGCCTATAACATGATTGTAAGTGAGTTACCCATAGTTTTGCATTTCTGATGTAAGTCTTACTTTCACGGCAATTTATAGTTAGTGAGCGAAAGTGGAAAGGTAATATGATGAAATATGAACTGCGGTGTTTCTGTTTGTTTGATGAGGAATACATCTTGTTCGAACCGCTAGAGGTCAAGAGGGATCGTCAGAAGCGCAAGTAGCGGCGTCGATGAGGGGCGTCCGTTTTCCTGACTTTCTACCTTGATCTGTGTCCTTGTTCACGTCTTCGGTGTAAAGAGCGACGGAATCTTAAGAAAACGAGTGGGCGAGTGGAGGAAAGGGCGGATAAAAGAAATGCCACAGAAGAAAAACCTCAAAGGAGAATGGAGCCCTGCTTACTCGGAGGTCTATGGCAGTAGTTCAGGAGCAACGAACCCCGTGAGAGGAATAGGAACAGAATAAATAAAGCTTCGATTCGGATCACTATTTTATTGACCAATCTAAGGTGAAACCGCACTCCTTCAATCCTGGTCAATATTCCACCAGACCAACTAATCGATTGTTATTTTCCATATATTCGTGGAGTGTGACACTAAACGAATGCGTTGAACGCCTTCGAAGGCCGCTAATAATGAACAACTTTAATTAGGAGTAACTTTTCTAAATACCGCTATTCCTTATTGGGCAATTTAAATTTACCTTTTTTATGCTGTCATCACAAAGTTTCAATGATTCTGAAATCAGCGCTTTTAGCCTTTTGAGCCTTTCGAATATTTTTCCAATAGTCTGAACTCAAATGTGATTTTTTCCCCAAGTAAACTGGCTTCGTGTGCTATGAAATTGGTAGCTCTACACTTATTGGTTGGAAAGTCATTCAGGGTTTTCATTCCCTAGGTAAAATACTGGAGCTTTTGCCTGACACTTGATTCAAGTAGCGGATCGTCCAAATATCGTTGAGAGTTCACTTACCCCTTCGTTATATTTTCCCGAATCGACATTTACTAATAATTGCCTATATCCCTACTGTTCGTACCTACTTCTATCTTAAATACTGAAAAAAATTCAACACCTGCACGATTAATAAATAATTTGTACCCAAATTATTGCGTAATCACTGGCTTGAACTGACTAATTTGAAATCATTTGATGTATATCTCTTCTGAAACTCCAATGTTCACTTGGTAAAACGTCCTTCGAAAGCGACTAATATTGCATCAGGTATATTTTACTGACCTCCGATATTCTTGACACGAAATTGAAATTGTTGGTATGGCAGGTGATGTGATCGTCGTGACTTGAAGGATTTCAAAAGACTCAATCTATCACATTCAACATATTACCTGTTTGTCAGATCAAAAATAAAGCTGAGATTGGATTCATTCAGATGACCCGCAAAGGCAGAATCACGTTTTGAAATCCTTTTCATGCTCTTTTATTCGTTCCCTAAATTTCCTACTAGATTGACCACAGTATTCAAGCCCACATCAACGTTTTAGTTTATAAACTCCACTTTCATCCTTAACTTTAATTTTATCCCTAATTGAACCCAAAGATGGTTAAACCTTATTTTTATTCTTGAACCCAACTTTGAAACCTCTGGACGACAAATTTTACCAAGTTTATCCGAAATTTTCCCATAATAAGGTATAATACCCGTTTTTTCTCTTCCAACTCAATTTCTCTCACTAAATTACCCAGCTCTTCCCTTCTCTTTTCCCTAAGAAAATTATTGCAAATGGAATCAACAAGTTTCACTCATATCCATTACTTACTGCTATAATTTTAATAACAGATTTTTCTCTCAATAAATGTTGATCATACGTTGGTATGGTCGGTACACTCTTGATCATACTATGGTAGGCGGCATGTTTATGGAATAAAGGATGATTTGAAGCGCTATGAATAGGTATAACACTGTAGGTATTCTTTCGATCAATGTAGAAATCATGCTTTTAGTTAATCGATGAGATGGACAGGTCAAAAAAATTTAACTTATTTCCTCCCAATTCAATTGTTGGCATCTACATATCTTGAAACGTAGACCTGCAAGTATAAAAAGTAAATTTGAAAATTCTTTCAACAACAAAATTTTATTATCAGCAAATGCAAATTGTAAGGAAGTCAAATAGTGAATAACCTGTAGTTTACCAAAGCAAAAAAGACACAAGCCAACACAAGAATATTTTTTCTTATCCATCCGCTATCTCATTCTAAATACTGGTCATTGGTGGAGCTAATCGTTGAATTACTCTAATTGGATAAATTCTCTTCCGCTTTTAATGATAGTTCCTCGCGTGGTTCAACATATTCTACCATATTTTCCTACAGTTCTCAGATTATCAGTTCCTTGATCATATCATTTCCGCTCTAAACTGCAAGCGTGTCACAGATCTGCAAGCTTCATAATATTCACCATTCATGAAGCCGACCAATTTATTCTGCTCCTTACTACATGATGGTTGGTTCCCTTATCGACTAATCTACCACATAGGTACTCATTTTTCCCGTTATCAAAAAATAATAATTTATTTTTGTGTTCTTAGCCTGTACACCGTTAACTGAATCATTCATTTTCTAGAATTTTAATCCAAGGTTCTCTCGGTACTGAAATGTACTTCACATAAATAACTGATGATCTGCTCAAGTGCATTTTGAAGTTGCGTTAAAGCTTACTTTTCTGACGGATCGATAACTTCAAGATTGAAAACTAAATCATTTAAATACCCTCTTAAAATACTAAAAAATATAACAGTTCGAAAATACCAAAGTGTAGCACCGGAAATTTTAGACTAAAAGGCATGTTCAGACAGTAATTCATTTGGGGCTGTTGAGTATGCCTGTAACAGTTTCATTGTCCATAATTTGTCAATCCTACATAAGCTATCTGTGACAAAGCAATTTCATAGCTGAAAAACTTGGTGATAAAACACAAATCAAAATATTAAATTTGTTTGACATTTTTTACAGCTTTTCAAATTTTTTATCAATTTTTTGGGCACATCTCGTGAGCGTTAATCATTTGAAGTAAATTATTTTTTTATTCACATTTCAAATTTGTTATTTATTTATATTACCTAACATGTTTTTAATTTGATACATATACTTCTATTTTATTTCAATTACTATGAAACTGTACTGTACTGTGTTGTTACTTTTTATTTATATTATTTTGATGACTTATCTTTCATTGCATGTCTATAACTGTCGATGACAGAAGGAACGAAACAATCAAATATTCATTACAGTTCGATTCTAGATTCAACGCGCATAAAAACCTATTTTCACGGGTAAGTTCTGTTATTAAGATGAATTCGGAATTTAATTGATTGATTGAGTGAGGAATACAGTGAAGTTCAAAAACTAATTTGAAAGTTGAAAATCCATTTACATTGCTCCTTGTGTGAATCGAGTCCCGCCACAACCTGAAAAATTTCCTCTGATCAACTTTCGTTTTGATTGAATTAATTTGTGGTCATGATTTCCGTCTTCCTGCCGCGACTGGTTCTAACTAACCTTCCTAACTTTCCGTTCGTTAGCTATGCTGATGAATGTTGAACTTGCTGCAGACCTTCATTCAATTACTTCAACATTCATGAATGTGTACAGTAGCCACGCAAATGGTTATTTACTGGTTTCTGAAATTAAAATCAAATATGATGATGAAATTGGTACCTACACGCAGAGTAATTCTGAACGCCTCCTCTTTCCTACTACTTCTTGTGTTCTTTACTTCTGATGTTTCGGCAACATCGAGGGAAAACGTATGCGATGTTGGGTTTGGCATGAACCTTCCTCGTATCAGTAACATGAATGAATAGAGCATTAGAATGTCTCAAATTGTCTTTGACTATTTACAATTTAAAGGGAATCACGGGAAAAAATGACGGGGGACATGTTCCCCATATCAACTCCTTCATAAGGCGAATCCTCTTGTATCGCAGGTCTTCCTCGCTAATTCTACCGATATGGGATTATTATACCGGCTTCCCCCAACCAACCTCCAACATTTGAGCAAGGTCGGATAATTCAAAACAGATGGTATTATGGTCGATGGAGTTTTTACAGTGGTGTATGAGGTTTGTGAGCAATGAAACTCTTTAAGAACCATCTGACCACCACGTTCCTTCCATGTATATTTAAAGTCAGATGAAAACTCGAGAGATTTGGGCATGCGCAGAAACTACTAATGTTAATATGTGTATTATGGTTACATATTATGGTTACTAGACCGTTCTTCACAGACTACTATCCAAATATGAGTGATGCCCGACATCCATAACCTGAGATTCTCAGGCTGAGAAAATGTTGCTTGATGGATTTTACGAGTACGTTTGAGCATGGGTAGAGTGACTCGATTGAGAGCAATGCAACTCAGGGTGCGATGTACAGCCTAACTAGCACATTGAAAGTCTCATAAAAATCTGATGAAAGATCTAGGAATAAACATTTTTACAAGGATCTGCCTACACAAGAGCAAGCAGACGCAATCACGCACACGGAGACAAATAGACACGGAACAAAACCTATTTAGAACCTTCAACAATTTTGATTTTGGAGAGGAAATTATTTCATTTCCATTAAGTGAAACCAAAGCTGCCACTACCCGAAGGCACTTTTTTCTCCGAGCACTCGTTTTCTTTTTCCATTCTGTGATTACTAACGTAACCTATTTTTGCCACCCACGTTTTTAGAAGGTTCAAAGAGAAAATGTAGATTAGACCATTGCTATTCATACTGCCCGCATTCATCAAAGACCGCCGATATACGCGAAGGATTTACTTTCGGAGGACAAAATTGTTCCCTACACGAGATCGTCCATATGATTTGATTGTATTCCATGAAAATTCGAGTTACTATATTGAAAGTAGAAGGGAAGAGTTAAATTATCGTACGTCGCCTATTGAAAATCTTGTAATAACGAAATTCATTGCAGGATTGAATTCTTAAGGAGCCACTCTGCTCAATTCTTGTGAAATTCTTCAAAATCCGAGAAATACTGTAGTTGTCATTTAGTGACTTGCTCTATGGTCATTTATTGACAATCTTCGTGAGTAGAACCCTTTTAAAGATGAAATATGCTTGGAAATTTTTGGGTTTATAGGATTTTTTCCTTCACTACCTGTGAATGATCAAAAGGCTTCTGCTCCGTAAATACATTTTGCTTCAGAAAGCGAGCTCAGAGAAGATTTCAAATGATTGCGTTGAATGACTACAATAAGAAAGTTGAGATTATTATGATCATTATATATCCGTTCATGCTGTATCCATAGTCTAACCGTTAGGGACGTGTGCGCTTAACGAGAAGCTCTGTGGATTGGAAGGGCCGGAGGCAATTAAGCCGCAATAACCGGTAGGCCCATTCTTCGGCCAGACAATCAATGGGTTCCCATCATTTGATGTTGAAATATTACCAACGCTTGAAACTGAAACTGGAAAAAAGACGTTTTGGTGTTATTTCTTCTTTCCAGGACCAGAATAACAAATTATTTGACAAATCATTTTTTAGCACGAAAATGCTAATTTTGGTTCTTTTGGATGTGAATACTTATCTTGCACGCTTAGAATAATACTGGTATAAAATTACCTGTATAATTAATTATACATTTGATGAAATTGTGTAATATACAACTATTGTTTCAATAATTCAATTTGTGTACCTGATGAAAATGAGCGGTTACTCTTGGGGTAGTAAAGTAACATATTGAGTTGAAAACGATAGAACTGCAGAAAATGTTAATAAATTTCGGACAAATGATGGCACAACTTTTTTTTTTTTTTTTTTTTTTTTTTGAGCAGTACTAAAGTTAAGAAAAGAACATATAACGCTGCAAGTTCATGGAGGAACAGCGGAACATCTTAAATTATCTGATGCTTTCCGGCATAAGGAGGTTACACCGGTATTCTTCTACAAAAACAAGATTATAACGAAAATTGTAGGAATAACAGCTGATGATAAAAAGTCGAAAAACTGTAACATCGACCTAGCAATAATTCTACGTTAACAGCTGGACCATTAACTCGAAAAAAGTGTGTAAGTAGGAGAACGAGAAGCGGTCCAAGGCGAGCAGGACGACATTACCAGAACCAATTAGCCTTGAAGTGACTGTTTGCATTTGCGTGATTTACTTGCAGTTTATGGTGCGACGATGATGCAAAAACTACGTCCCCATTGCGAATTTTCTTTATCAATTGGAAATAGGGCAAAAAAACTCGCCGGAGGTGGAACAATCCATTTCTGTCACATTGAGCCTTGGCTAAGCGTTGGAACACGCTTTTCCTCCTCACGGCTGCTTGCTGATTTTCTGGATTCTGGTTATTTGGACAGTCCATCCTCTTTTAGCGTGTTTGTAAAACGCTAATGATCGACGAAAAAAGTATTGTGCCAACTATGGACGAATGTGGTTCAGGTCGTGGACTCTCTCGTTCATGAGAAAGGTGGTAATCTTACTAGGGCTTCCGGAGAATAAGTCCTTCTCAACAGGCGCGGATTCAGGGTGTGGTACAACACGTGCCCCCCCCCCCCCCCCATGGCGGATCAAAAATACACTAGATATAACGGACATATTTTAATATGTGTTAGAGATTTTGAAATTTGAATTGATAGTTGTCTCTCAAATACTTAAATAGCTATACTGGTTTTGTTTCACAATAACTAAGGACATTTTTAACGTAAAGTAAAACGTCTAAAGAGCCGCTTTATGGACTCCAAACTCGTGCCGCCATCCTAGGCCTTTGATATATGGAGTGTACGGCCATGTATGTAATAGTTATGGAGTTACAGCTCTTAATAAACCAAATGTGTTCTAAAGTTGGTTTGTTTGATTTATTACACACAGTTGTTTTGTTCGGATGTAGATTATAATGGTAATAACATGATGAGTACAATTAAAGTACATATAAACATATAGGCCTAAAACGCATGATTCTGCCTTTACTTTTCTTAAAATTTTACCCAGCTTTACTGTGGGTTTTTTCCATACACCCAGAACCCCCGGTAGGTTGCCCCCCCCCCCCCCCTTACATAAATCCTGGATCCGCCACTGCTTCTCAAAGATCATATAGAAACATATTGATGACTTAACGACAAAAAAATTCACAGATAGCTCGTATATTCTTCCAACAACTTAATGACGCCACATTTTGAACTTTCACAACAACGTTACTAACAGAAAAAAACTGCTCTTTATGGATTTACCACCATATTACTTCAGTTGGCCGTCAACCGTTTTTCCTCTACTGTGACATTTTTCGGGGCCACCTTTACTGGTCGTTTTCCGGCACTTAGGTCACGGTAACGTCTTCCACGCTAAAATATTGGAAAACTGTTCATTTTCTTTTCGGTATTTTATTGAATAAGGTAAATTTACTGAGCATAAATAAATAGTTTCGGTTCCATTCGCTACCGAAGCTGGAGACTTGTGGGGTCATATTTGAATTGATTGTTGAAAACATCAATTTGTGCTGTAGCCATGACTATGAAGCACACGGGGAGTACTGAAAGGTTTGAGGAAACGACATTTGGGACTCGATAGTTGAAGAACTGTGTTCTGAAACCTCGCTCGGGGGACCGTGTTAGGAACGAGAGGGGAGAGTAAATAATGTTTTCGGTCCTGTATGAAAGAGTAATGTGACCTTTCTCGAATCTCTAGGGTGACGAAGAATAAAGAGGCAGGAACCGACCTATGTCCTTCTATTTCCAACAGAATTTCACATTTCTCTACTTTAAAACTTCCTCTGTAATAACTAAAACTAAAAGTCCAGGTAATTGAAGTGATTGGGTAGGTTGGAATAAATTATTTCCTCATCAAAGATGTTCTTGTTTCTCCTGACCCACTTCTGAAATTTATTACATTCGAGGTAAAACAGCATCTTACGGTACATCATTACACTGAAGTAATCGGTTTCCTCTCAACTTGCGTAACTCGCTTCATTACATTCAGCTTCGATGCAGTTCGACTGGTGTGAGGAAGGGAAGTAACGTAGGAATTCTGGTATGATTCTAGTATAGATACTTGTACTTCACAGAGAATCCATTCATAACTTGTACATTGTACAATGTACAATAGTTGCACAAAAGTCGAATCATTAGAACATGTTTAACACCATCATCCATTTATTCTCTACACTCAGGAGTACTTGGACAACAAATTTAACGCGGTTTCGTTTTAGTTCAAGCGTCTAAATGGACAGCTTCATTCTTACTATCTTACCAGTGAGAAGTAGAGTTGGTCACTTTTGTCTTGAGATGAAATCTACTTCTATTAGAAACAATAAAATGGTTCCTTTTTTCACCCACGGTAACGCCAGGGAAATTTTTCTATATTTTATTTCGATACACCTTCTAAAACTGTTGCCGACGGCTTTTCAAAAACGTGCAATATGAAAGTTACTGTATGATTGAAAGGGGCTAAAACACCCGATTACCTCACCCTGAGTCAGCCTGAGAGACAACATCTGCCTCATCAGATTTTGTTCCAACCTATTCGGTAGTCTGAGCAGAAATCGGGATTTCAGATTCCAAACTTTCATTCGAACCGTCAATCAAAAAATGCTGCCCTACTAAAGTTGGCCACTCAAGTAATCCCTTTTTTTAGGACGGCCCTCTGAGGCAAGGCTTCGTCGCTTCAGGGACGTCCATTGGAATTGATCCAGGAGAATGTGGGATAATAACCAAAAAACCGTACAAAACGACCAAACCTGGGACAAAATAATAGGATTTATCGCCTCTGTCCTTTTTCCTGGAGCGTGCATCTCACAGGTGCATCACAATTTGATGAAGTTAACAGTAAAAACTTGGAAATTGCAAGAACTTTAAATCTCGTGGTTGCTCCCTAACAGGTGAATTATTTACACAACCACACACGATTTACAAAATGTAAAATCGATATGTCTAGAAAGACGATCCTTACAGTTAGTTTCATATTATGAAATGTTAACAAATCTTATCGACATTTCATGACATAAACATATATGTGCACTAGGAAGTAAGATCAGAAGATCATCTCACAACATGGTCTTACCCACCCAAGAACCCATGACCACCGAGGAATTCGCGCTGATATTCTCACCGATTGGCTATAACAGCCGGTAACTGCTGTTGTGAAATGTCACTCCCATCAAAGTTCCTACGAGACTCATTCCGATGGCCGTTTCCAACTTGAAGGATCCTAGAAAAAGAAAGAAAGCCTTCACCTATAAACGACTATTGTCCTCGATTTTTTTCTTCTCCTCGATCGGTGTCTCAACTCGTTATCTGGAAAATGGCCGCTCGCAAATAGGTCTCGCCTATACGACACTCGCCTACCCAGTTTTTTCCCCTTCCGATGGTTTTCTCTTCTTATTCGCTTCTTGTTCCGGATCGGCTATTATTTGATTAGGGATCGTTCGCAACCATATACCTAAGCTACAAACGTACTTGAATGTACAATCGCTTGTGCTATTAAAAAAAACCTTTCATTTCTCCAAATTCCTCTTGTTCTTTCATCATAGAACATCGGAACTGCTGCCATCTTTATGAAAAAACTCCGACCAAGTTATTTCAAACGTATATCTGTTCCTCACTTACTGTCACTACGGTTGTAAAACAATGGAATGCATAAAACATTTATTTTAAAGAGTTGAGTCCTCTATCACTATTAGCATTATTAGTTGAGTTGTATCATCATTTTTAAGTAGCTGTAAGTTCCAACGACAACAATTACAAAGAACTTAACTTTAAAAGCAGACACTATCATGAAAGACAGCACATGGGGAATAATGATGGTATAAGCCCGAAATTGGCGATTTTGAGTTACGTATACCACTGGAAAACTCTTGATAAGCTTTACCTGGGGGTAACAACGGTCATTTTTTAGTTTAAAAATTGCCACAGGAGATTGGGAAAGCCACTATATGCCACTATGGCCTCCAATCCAAGGAAGAGAGGTTCGTTTCATTGATGTTCCATCCGCCAACGAAGAATGATCGCAATGGTCTCTTGATTTTCCACTGTTTTTCCAATAGTTTTAGTTGTAATTGTGTTTTTGAAAGAGAATTTTAAGAAAGACTGTAAATAAAGGTACTGCTATTTTTCTATCGTGACATAACAATTATCTACTTACTTTATAACTCGAGGAAGAGATTTTTTCTATTTCTTACTGAGCTCCTGGTTACTGATCAATCAGGTTTACCCCGTTGAAAAAGAAAGTTAAATTGAATTTATATTGGAAAGATTTTTGAGTGATTATTGTAAAAACTGACTGTACTTAAGTTTGATAAATGGCTCTTGAAAATATCGTTTACCAACAACATTTACCGCGAAGGTTAGAACGATTCCTAGATCTCCTTTCCTAGGTTTCTCTGCTTCGATTTCCAATTCGATGATGGGATGGAACAATAGTGGTACATTATAGAATTTTACCGAATTTAGTCCCCACTCTCGAAATAGATAAGTCTCGAAGGAACATTAGAGTGCTACGTTCTGGGTAGTTTGTTGAGGATCGTGTATGCAGTAAAAGTTGAGGGACAGTTTTTTCATCAAAAATATTGCGATTTCCCAAAAGTTGCACTTTTTGGTCTACACCAGTATTATTCCCGACGTGCGATATGCGGATTAAGTTGCTTTAGGGTATCCCAAACAAACTCTGAATCATAATCAGTTTTAGATATAAACAGTTTCGATTTTCTGTCTTAGAATTTAACATTTTGGTTTCATGTTATCACATCACTTACGTCATAATGTTATGCTCTTAGATCACAGATGAATTATAGCAAAGAAAGTAGAAGAAATACTGAACCACTCTGATCGCCATCTCGTGCAGTTTAGGGTGTTTTAGCCCAAATAGGAGACTCGTAGATTACAAAAATTTAAAAAAAAAAGGAAACATTATGCTTAACAATTTAGAACAATATGGTCCCTAATAAATCACAAGCAAACAAAGCAAGCTGATGATTTTGCAGAAAAAGGATATTGTTACGGTCTCGGATACATCATAATTTGGAATACTCTTCTTATCGAGATCAAACAGTTATGGTTCCAGCTGTACCACAGCTCAGCTAACCAATCTGATAATCATCTCGTACTAGCCAGAGAGTTCTGTTCATACATAGATCACAGTACATAACTACAGCAATCGGATCATCATCTGAAATAAACCAAAACGTTATGGTCTCAGGTAACTCTCACATCAACTTACTCAATCTGATCGTCATCTCTTAAACATCAGTGTGATTTGGTTTCAAATAGATCAATGCTGAGCTAAGTCAATCTGATCGTAATGTCGTAAATATGCTCATACTTTTCTTGTGCATTGTGCATTAATGGGTATTCTGCTTTCGTTATCATTCAATTCGTACACAACAAAATGCAATTTACTCTCAAGTTTCTAGTTTAGCTTGGTTTGGAGTGATGCTGTGGTGCCTACCATCCAATAACCTGTTTGAATTTTGAAATCTGAGCTGTAATAGTTCAGCGACATATTTCTTTAAGAGAAGAACTCTTCTGACGGGCTTAATATTTTCGGAAGAGGTTTCAAGTTTTGGTTATAACAAACTTAAATAAGGGCAAAGCTAAGACGTTGTTTCAGCAACACGCCGCTCCCGGTGCCTTAAGCAAAATGAGCCCCTTGTCGAGATAAGGACCAAGGGAGCGGGACTCATTAGCTGCGCATACATTTTCATCGTCGTTCGTTAACTCGAGCATCTACGTTTCTATAATAATGGGATATTCCGCTCTGCTATTCATGAACCATCTTCCATCTCCTCAAATTAGTTCTAGCTCTCTCCGCCAAGCTGAGCAGCGCTACTTTCTTTCAAATAAATAATAGCGACAAGGCCTCCGCTACAACTTAGCCCGTCTGGTGTCATCTAGGATGTTTGTTAGTCATTTCCCTCCGCCGCTTTTGAATGAGACGCTGACGCGTCGCTTGATATTCTAAATTAAGTCTAATGAGCGCGGACCACTGCGTCGTCACGCCCCCGTTTTTCTGTTAACCCTCACAACCGTCACAAACGTGCTGTCTCTCTAAAGGACCTAACACAATGTATTCCAGCCGAACCAGGAAGATCAGTGACCTCACAACGTCGTTCATTATCCACAACCAAAATCAACGTGCGATGAGAACCTTCACACCACTTCCTTCAACTGTCAGAAATTTCATTTTCCTTGTGCCTCAGACAAATTGCGTCTCTTAAAAAACATGGGCCCGAGGAAAAATTGTTCCTTAACACACTTGTTGACTTAAGTGGAGACCTAATTTTTTTTTCTCAGCCTTTCGCCTAGAGTTTTTTAAAATTTGTCAAGCATACAAGCATATAAAGATTGACCCATCAACATTTCAACCATTGAGGAAAAACTAGAGATTATTGAAAGAACCAGAATTTTCTGGCTTAATTTTCATGTTTTGGACTATTGTGAAGGTCCATAAAACATTATGCTTGTTCTTTGGCTTACAGATTTTACCAGGTATCTGAGCATATTTGAAAGCTGACTCTGGCGAGCACTGACTTCCCATTTTCAAGCATTTTTTCTCCCACTTTCAGACATATTTTTGTACAATCGATACTTGGCGCTTGGCTGGAACCAAAGGTTAACGCTTCGCATAATAATTATAAATACTATCATTATGTAATAATGATTATAAAGTTTGGACATCGATCAGGAAAAACTCCGCTCTTTATTGGCGGCAGAACCTCTTTCCCTTCCCTGCAAGCTTCTCAGCTAAAATTCGAAAGCATGCATACTTTTTCTAAGTCACATCAGAATTTAGCTCATTTAGATAGTCAGGATGGAGCCCATATTTTCGTTTGTCTCTTGATATCCCGTATCTTTCTTGGACTTCTAATATGCGATAGCTTCACCAATAAACTATCCGAAATATCGTACAGGAGCTTTCGCATTTTTAATAGAAGGTTGCAGTGATAATCAGAAGGGGTGAACCTACAGCTGGGGATAAGCCAGAGGAATGAGAATTCGCTCATGTTTCAATCTTCCTGAGCTTCCGAATTGTAGAATGAGAGAAATCAAAAAGGACTGAGGGGGGGGGGGGGCACGGTGTTGGCCACTTTAAGTAGAACTCCCATACACGTGGGTATAGATAGGGAGTCTTCTTCATATCGACTTGATTTTGCCCGTATTGAATCTTGTATACTTGAGTCCCTCAAGTCCGTCGTAAATGTCAGGAGAGTAACTGTTGATGTTGTAAAATCCTCGTCACGGTCTCACCCCTTATATATCCTAATTATAATTTCAAGATCCCATTTATGAGATTCTCCACTACGCCCCGTTGGGAATTTCAAGCGCTAACTTCCGCACAAGTTGCATAGCTCGTCGGTTAGGTCGTATCGCGCACCTTTAGTTTACCATCTCACGTTAGTCTATGAATAAACCTTCTCGTTATAAACTTTGGCACATCACCCCACGGCTCCAACCTCGACAGACGAATTCAAGGTGGGTTCGCTTATCCTCGCTTCATGGCCTTGTAGGTTGTAGTTCAATCTCCAACAACAAACAACCTCGCGCAGCTTCACTCCGCCGAGCTCTTTCACACAAATTTTCCATCTCGAGCCTCTACGTCCGTACACCCTTGATGACCCGGAATGTAGATTTTCTACATTCAGAAATGACTACACATATTTTGGCCGAACAAAAACGCTGTAATGTCTTACGAAGTTAATGATGAACATTATGTACATATATTAGATAGGCATTCTCATCATTTCGCTATTCTACATCAATACCAGTTTGCTGAGAGCTTACATTGCACCAACATGTGATCATTCCCTAGTTTTTCGCTTTTTCGTAAACCTTTCTAAACAAAACGCTTTATGGCGTAACTCTCTTCATTACACCTCAGTAATACATACATCTCAGTAAATAGTTGAGGAAATAAACTACCTTAAGTGGCAGTGCCACTGTGGCACTCTACCTACGTGTTTCTAAGGCTCGGCAATTCCAATTAGCCATCCGAGGGCCGTTTCCTGATCACTGCCTTTTCATATTTTTCTTGATATTCTAAAAAAAAAATCTCATTTCGAATTTCTGTGCAATGAATCAACTAGGAACGGGCGTTTTTTTCCCCTTTTGTTTCATCAACATCAACATTTTTACTCCCAATATGCGTTTTACACAGTTTCGTACTACTTTCGTTTTGTTTACGTCTGGCTGTTCGTTTTTCTGCATGAATGTGGCAGTCCTGGAATTCGTATGACAAGTTTAATTTGTACAGCTTTCATCAATTCCTTTTCTGAATTATAGGAAAATGTTCGTGTTAGGGTATAGACTGTGGTCTTCTATCCGTTTCATTGTTTAGAATTTGACACTTTAATTTACGATTGCACAAAACATAGTATCCATGAAACTTCGTGATTCCATTACCTAATTGATAAATTTTTTTATTTCATCTCCAATACCTACAATCAAACGTAGGTACCCACTAGATTATTTAAAATAAATCAATCATGTATATGTACATATACTAATGATAAGAAGAAGCTATGTGCCACTGTTGATTTTTTTGAGGTATGGACCGACATTTTTATAATCAATTACGTACAATCTTTTATTGATGCTAATTCAGAAATATCTAGGCAGAAAACAACATTTCTTTAAAGTTCTGAGTAAGGATAAGGAAGTGGGTTGATAGATGAATTATGAATGTTAGAAATATGTTTATTGAGCTTGGTTCTAAACTATATTTTCTTGTATCTTTACAGGTATGTAGAGGAATCGTGCAGATCAAAAGTTGTGAGTACGTGTAATTATTCATGTATCAACTTTGACAATTCCTTTTGGAGTAATGATTTTCGTAACTGTGGAAACGTAGATAATTCAGTCTTATCTTCATTTATTTATTTATTAGAAACGACATGAATACATACATCCAAGATTCGTAAATCAATATAGGTACTAATTGCCCACCAGCTTAAAAGTTTATAAGAAACTTGCGAGGGCTGGTGGAGTTTAGTCTTATTACTGTAAGTAATAACAATCTAAATAATGTTACATATCTGCTATCATTGTATGGACACTCCCATGCCTAAAAGAAATGAAGTAGGCCGTCGTCTCCAATTACAAAGTAAAATAAAATTGACCCGCGCAGTCCCCCATGATTTGATGTATGCACGTAATCTTCAGCCTTCATCGACGACGGATACGTTAGTTACAAGCTCACAGTGTCGTTAAAAAAAACCTCGCGAGTATCTTCAATGAACTATTATAGATGGCGTCAAACGATAATGAAAAGATAATCGGTCGTAAACGATTAACTAGCACTTCTTACGAGGAAAAAATTACATAATTCTACGCAGTAGCCCCAGAATTCATTTAACATTGTTACTTCACAAGGAGGGTCATGGCAAAGTTCTTTGGAACTTTGAAAATTATGCGTACTTATGTGGATGGGTGGTTGTTTCTTGCCTTCAAATTCTGGTTTTTCTAAATATTCTCCATGAAATAAAATGAAGCTACCAGGATACCATTTGATATATATTCATCCGGTTTCATCCGAGCTGGGGAGGAAGTTCGGTAGGTTTTAGGAGGGTACCCTGTGAATCTTTCTGCGATTAGTCTAGTCATCAAATTGCGGATCGTGGAGCATCTGCAGAACTAACGTTGGTTGTCAACAGGTGAACATCCGAGACTAATGTCCGATTTCAATGAATGAGCAGTGCTTGTTTAGTGAACCCATCGTCAGGCTCCTAGGTACGTAGATTAGATAATGTAGACTGTGGGATAGGTCGTAGCATATGCAGATATGGTAATATTCATCACAGCCCTACTTATTGATAGGATACTTCTCAGGTTATAATTATCAACCGATTCTCGTCACTGTTGTTTTGATCGATCCCAATTTTAGTCTAGTTTTACAACAAACCTCGGGAATTTCGCTTTTGCTTGCAGAAAGGGGAATGCTGGGAGGATAGCCGATCCTGCCAACCGCTGCACCACCCAGAATTCTAGACCGATTCGGGTCATCATTTGCTTGTTCAATGAAGATTTTGGATTGAATTTAAACATATATCAGACCTTCCGATTTTCAGTAGAAAGGAGGCGAATGCAGTGGGGTTATGGTGATAAGCCGTTTTAGCTTCACTATACCCATTTGATTTTATTTATTTATTGACCGGAATTTTAGTCTGTATAGGCAAAAAAAAATTGAAAGTTTGTATTTTGGGTCGGTATTATCAAAAATTCCATTTAAGGCTGCACATACTGCAAATTTTCTAGTTCGATTAAGACTTGGCTCTAGTTATGAAACTTAATTCGGAACATTAAAATTAGAATCATTGTATCTTTACCATGTTACAGCCAATTATTGTTATCCCTTTTTCGTTCAATTAATAAATTGGTCTTTTATTTTCAAATTTCATTATGGAAGGAGGTACCTGAATGAAACGCATAAATCCTCTTTTTTTGTCTTTTTTTGATAAACGGATTTTAAAAGATTTAAAAACATATTGGGACGTCCCGATAATGCATGCATTGCTTACTAATGTGTTTGTTCCTAAACTAATTCCATTCTTACGTCCGTGTTCCAATACGTAAGGGAGTCAGTTATAGGCCTGTCATACCGAATTCACAGTTTTTTGGAATAGGAATCCACTGTCATGATTGTGCTTGAGTAACAAAACGAAAGATTTCTGGGGGAAGGAATTCTCTATATCCCTCATCCATTGATGGAAGGCGTTCACAGGAATCAGAGCTTTCTATAACTTTCGAGACTCTCCGGGTTGCCGGGTTACTCGTGAACTTGTCGGTAAACGAGGCTTCCAGCCTCTCCGCCCGTACCAACGTCGTCCCCCCCTGGCCACGCCATCAATACCATAATTTCAACTCCCGAGGGGACGCCCGGTGTATACAACCATTACTCCCTTCAAACTCCGACCCAACTCAGCCGGCCCTAGTTTCTAGCTTACATTCCATTTCCTTTTAATCAGTTTAAATCAATTTGGTTCAACTCCGGCAAAGCCATCACTCCCTTCTCAATCGGCTGTCTCAGTTACAATTCTTACTCAAACTACTGAACGAAATCAACCCTAAGAACGTCCTAGTGTAAATACCCCATACCATAAAAGTTTGTTTTGGACTCTCTCAAGAGGAAAGGAGGATGGGCAAAAACCATGGCTTTGTATAGCAATATGATTGCCTTCATATTCGAAAAATCTCTACTGCTGCGCTTCAAAAAACTCCAATGCCCTCATTGATTTGCTTGGTCCTGGATATGTCTAGAACAAATGCTTTGCTACAAACAGTAAGGTTATCAGTGTCAAGCCCAGAGACATCGGCAAAAATCTACCACTTTTTTGGGACTCGGAAAAAACGTGGAGCGATTCAAACTGCAAATCATTCTCATCAATAAGCAGACTAGATGTGACCCTAATTGCAAAATATTGTCCTACGAATTTTCGAGAATCGAAATGGTAATTATAAACAAGAAGAAGAATAATAATCAGGAACTGGAATTTCACTTCTGGGTAGGCCTGCCATATTCCCCATAAATATTCATATCGTGATGACTGTCTTTCATGGACGGCATCCCGTTTAGCGTTTTCTCGTTTTGTATTTTTCCAATTACAAGGACGTTCCAGTCGTGTTTCAAGCTATTACCATCAAACGTCTGTCTGAATCATCGATTATAAATTCAAATTCAAACTAATCAGTGGTTAAAAAGGACGAGTATAAATATATCATTCTCTAATGCATTCTCATTGAGCTACTTATTGAAACGTGGATATGCTTACCTAATTAGGTTATAATATCAAAAGCTAGTATACTAGGGTGGACTCATGTTCTTAACGAAAAAATTGCTTTCAATTTATGCGATGTTTTAGTACGGTTATAGTACTTTTTATATCATCAGCTAATACCGTCATTTTCGTAGTGCTTAACAGTTATGATCGCTTTACGAAGTGCTTCAAATAAAAAGGAAATACATAACGGCTTACTGTTTCTATATTAGCAAATTTAGCATTGTTTTACTGTACAATATCTATGTATGAAGCGAAGAAATTAATGACAGTGAGTTAAGCATCTAGACTTTATCGGTCCCTCTATATATAGCGAGATCAGAAATTCATGTACTAAGCTACCTCAGAATCTAAAATACCGTGAAGGAAGCTAACACTATTCCGTTAATATATCGCAAGAGCTATAATAAACTCGATTTCTTTTGGCAAGAGTTATACTGCAATTATACTAGCAAATTCGATCTTCGTAGTTTGCAAAGCTGTGTTTACTATCATCTTGTCTTTATTATTTACGTTGTCATCTGAATTTCCAATTTGCGTTCATGGTGTCATTTGAATGAAGCCTCCTGAGTCGAAGAAGACCATACTGTCTCTCCTTCCATAGGATAGATGTTTAACAGTCTATCCGTAATATCTCCCTTTCCTTTATTGATAGTCCACGTTTTCGAGGTTTGTGAATGTAGTAGAGTTCAAATCAGATCGAACGAGAAATAGATTTGAGTGATAGATTTGAAAATTTCTTTTTAAATCATACCGCTTAAAGCAGGTATCTGAAATATTAACGAAGCGATTTCCAGCTGTGTGAAGTGGAGATATTCAGACAACTGCAGGAACTTAGTATTCAAGGGCTTCTGGATACAAAATACAGCCTTCCGAAATTCGAAACTAAGTTCCTAAATATTTACTTAATTTCCCCGACGCCACAGAACTCTAGAGAACCTGGGCCTCCTCAACAGTTGGAGCCAAGTGATCTGATATCGGCATCGACGTCATCGACCCATCCTGTACGCGTTCTGCCTCTTTTCCTACAAAACCTACCTTTTGAGGTCCTAAATACCTCAAGTAAAATGTGCGTCAGTTTCCGGTTGGTTTTTTTCAATATTATTTATCCGTTCCTTCCGAACGTACCATCCGAACTAATCTCAACCATATAAAAACACATGGTTTCATTATTTTTTAAATAATGCATGATTGCTCATGCTATTGTGGTCCTTGACGTCACTTTTAGGTTCAGAGATTGCCATTATGCTACGAATGAATTCTTACGGATCTGAAACCTATCCGTATCGATTTTTGGTTCAAATCTAATAGAAAATGAAACCCCACTTGTCCATGACAGTGGAAACTCAGAAAAACCAGGTATTTTCCACGTATCTCACCATTTTTGTGTATCAGACGATCGAATTAGCTATATATTAGGACCAACTAGACCCCTTGCGGAGTCCATGTGCGAAAGAACGAATTTTTCACATGAATTTCACATGGCCTTTTTCGGCCGGTTCGGCTCACGGCGGACGGACATTGCAGATTTTTAATTCACTCACCTTGAAAAGTGACTAAGTTTCAGGTAGTTATAAAAAATATTTACCATTGTACACCATTACAAAATACTGTAAATAATAAACAGGAAAGTAACTTGTAAAATGGTAATAGCTTACGTCTAAGTAAATAATCACTAAAACCTAAAAAAAACCGGCTATGTGATCACTTTTTTTCAGGATTTACGGTTTTAATCAAACAGGCGTGTGGGGGAGGAAGATATAGCGAGAGGTAGAGTGCGTTTGTGTGGGAGTGTGTGTACACTATTGCTAGTGGCGAGAAGGGGAGGGGGGGGGGGGGGGAGATCGAAATGTAATTTACGTTGAGCACGCTGTGTGAGTAGAAGGCTGTTGGTGAAGTGGTAGGACGATGTATGAGGGGGTCAGCTCGTGCGTTGAAAACGTAGGACTTGGGATGGGAAGGGAGAATCTGATTGGGTTAAACCCATTGAACAGTCAGTTCCGTATGGAAAAAAGCTCCCTTTTCAGGGTTAGGGGGTGAAAAAAAGGCAAAAAAAATTCGGCTCGTGAGAATCGGAAAGTGATTTTTTGAAGTTCCGATAGGAAGAATCGTTTCGTTGGGTGACGTTGACGGCTTTCTTTCCAACGGCGGTTCCACGCAAACCAGCTTGATCGAAAAATTTAACAGTTTGTTCTCACTCGAAGTGGATTTCCGATTAAACCAGAATACACACACGAGTGATTGGATCTCAGGATGAGGTTTGGAACGTATGTGACTACCTTTAGTGGTTGTCTGCACATATTGTCACGAATCCATACCAGCTGGGCTCGCCCTACAATCCCATCCACTGGATCGCAGTCAGCATATCATAGTTGCATTTATCTTTCACCATCGTGTTTTTTACCTATACACCAGTAGTATTTGATTTAAAAAAAAAACGTATCGGTAAGTTTCGCATGCATTGCAGGGGCGTCCCTGTGTCCGGTTTTTACATAATCACACTCATAAATATAATTATAAACACTTGAAAATGTTTTTTTCAAAACCACACATAATTCATAATAAAACGAAAAAAGCACCATTATCGGCTGAGATTTCTAGTAACTATGAGTAGAGCTAGAATAATTCGGCCATCTTCCCCTCCTTGCCCCTTTCCGACATCGAATCCAAAATTTCTCTGGTTTATCGCATGAGAGATGTTCGTTAAAAAGTGAAAATACAAAGAATATAGATGAATTATCACCCGTCTTCATTCACTCCCTTCCATAATTAAATTTGAAAGATCTGAACTCTTTGACAGATCAAAACTAGAGAGTGCTTAAACGAATTTCAAAATATGCAGGAAAATCGGCAGTATTTGCATATGAGCAGCGCTTGAATGGATTGCCCCTCCTGACAGAAGATTTTAAATATCCAACGTTTTTTCCATAACTAAACTAAACTTGGGTTCGAAAAAAATGTTTTTCAAACGGTTAACACTACCTATCGGATGAAAATAGTGAAAAAAATAATTATTCATCACTATTACCCCCTTCATTTACCCCTTTTCCTAATGAAGATTTGATGTTTTGAAATAAGTTTAAATACTAAACCAAAATCTCAATTGATCACGAATCGGTTGTGAAATCTCTCTTGAGGAGCGACTGAAAGGAGTGGCCATCATCCGCTCCATTCCTCCTCTAGTCGGCAAAAGCGAAATTTTCGAAGTTTGTTGAGAGATTAAAGACTGAAGTAAGATTGAGATTGAGCCAAGAAAACAGTCACGAAAATCGGTTTAAAATTCCAGGCTGGCCACCGTCGAAAAATATTGTCACACACATTCAGACTTACACCTGTCGTTATTTATTTTCACGGATTCGGTATGTAACGTGGGAGCTGGTGGAATGGAATTATTTATGGATAATTTTTGCATCATCCCCCCCCCCCCCCCTCAGAGGATGACCCAGACGCTGAAGAAATGCATTCAGTTATTTATTTCATTTCATTTTCATTTTTTATAATCTTTGGGTTCTCCTACACGATTCTGGATCAATTCTAATTCCTATATTTCTTGTCAGACTGAGTCTACACAAAAATTTGAGTCGAATCAAAAAACGGACAGCATCACGTGAATTAGCGTTAAAGAACAGTGAAAACGTGATGCTTCCCGTTTCTTGATTCTACTCGAATTTTGTGGAATAATTACCAAAATTGGTTTCGCGTGAAAAATCATCATTTATGCCGACTTTCAACTCTCAGATTAATTTTTTTTTTTTTTTTTTTTTTTTAACTTGATCACTGAAGGTTTCAATATCCTATTTTTACCGTTTTTCAAACAGACCTCGAAAATTAATCCCCGTAACAATCTAAAAAACAGGCGCCTAAAATAAAAAAACGGACGCAAAATAAACAAATGTTGGTCATTATTCCGCAAAAATAATTGCATTGAAAAACAATGAAAATGTATGTCCCACCCTTTATAGTTCACCATCACCCACTATTCGACAATTTTGGGGTTGAGCAACTTTACTTTTTAAACTTTTTTGAAAAAATTGGTTGGGGGTTCAAATTTTTATGAAATCTTGGGTAGAATCCGAATCTGCAAAAAGAAAAAAATTCGAGTTCTCATTTAAAATAAGAAAGTTAGTCTCAATAGCGCGTGGTTGACATGATATTTGAGATCCTTGAAAAAAAAGGAAGATTTAAAAAACCTTTTTTCTGTTTATTACCATTTTGACGGTTTTAGGAGGGGGGGGGGGGGACAATTCGTGGGACACCCTGTATTAATAAATATGTATTCATTTGTTTTTATATTTACTTGTATTACTGCAAGCTAGATGTGAATTATGACTGACGTCATCATTTCACTTTAAAAGTTCAGTTTCATCCGTCAGAAGCTTAACGAAATTCGGGAATTCAAATTGGCCCCTGCGGCTTATTAGCTGTTCAGCCGCCGTGGCTGTCTACGAACTTCGCATATCCCTAGCATACCCTACGAATAGCCTGTAGATTACCAAAGCTTACGTTCGAAGTGACTGTTCTATCGTCTCGACCGTTAGAATGGCTGTCATCAGTCAAAGCATTTAAAAACACCTAATGTTAAGTAGTAAACGAATCCACTATTTGTAATTGAATCTAATTCAGCCTTGTGAGCCCGAAATCAATAGGCTACAGAAGTGATCGTTCGTATAGGTTGTTTTTTTGGTTTGTAGGTATTTAAGAACGCCAGTTTTTCGATGTTTTGGTAAAATTCATAAGTCCGATACATCATTGAACTCCCTAAAAGATACCAGATCTACGTATTATGTTCTTAACAAATTTTTCTATGATTAGGACTATTTGCAGGGAAAACTTATTGGTTGTTGTTCGTTCGACTTGGACAACGTGTAAATGTTAGATCTCACACAAGGAAAGCGGCAGCATACAACTTCTCTTTGAAATGTGGTCGTCGAAATCGATGAGGAAGCGCAACTCTGTGTTACCGTGATACCCGAAGGAGCATTCGGGGAGCTACATCAGCCTCATTCCGCCGCGGTAATTGAATTTCGGTGGTTTATGGGAGGGCAATGTGTAATCTATTGTGCAATTCCCATAAACGGAGCGAGATGATTGCGTTGAGTGGAACTCTCGGTTTGCGGAGGGCCCCCAGTGACGTTGTGACCCTCATTGGGTAACTTCTATTCTACTGAATGATGAAGGGAAGGTTCTAAAGTATGCCTGGGGTTGACTCGAGAAGAAAAAAACGTCCCGGAGGAAAAGAAGGAATTATATAACCAACCGGAGAGCTGAATTCGCTTCGCCAGATTTCCACATATTTTCCGCTGGGTTGATCAGGACCTCCCGTGACGCCACCGATTTGAATTGTCAAGGTCTCTCTTAATCGCAAAAATGCGGAGAAAACCAAACTGAAATAGATTGATTCAGATGTACAAGTTATATTGGAAATCAATCAGAAGAATCTAATCATTGTTTAAACTCTAGAGATGGTTTCTTTCCAACCCTTGTCCGTATTACCCCAAAACTTTTACAATGACTGTTCGTGTGATGGAGGATGTAATTTGCCTCTTCATTTACTGGTTCTTAAGTTTATTCAAGATAAAATCTCATTCTGCCCAACATGTTTCTCCTACGGGTGATCTAGAACAGATTTATAGGGATGTTTGCTATAATTTGAAAATATAGAATAGTACTTAGGATTTAAAAGATAGCATGGTACTTAGAAATTAGATTATTCAAATACAGTAAGCCATTGATTCAGACAACACCTCACTGGGATCTAAAAATGTTTCATTAGTTTTTTTTTCTCATTTTAGGAGTTGGTTATTGTTATTGTAGTAGTATTTTTGGATAAAATGATTGGGTAATTGGGTTTTCCTCATTTTTTTGGTCATAAGTGGGTGAATTTTACAATATCTGAAAGCAGTTCTTTGATGTGAACTATCTCTTGTGTTAAAAGAAGGTTATCAGGGTACTGACAGCTGGGGGTCAAGATTCCTACCGAGATGGTTGGTGCGGACGTGGAATGGAGCATAGCATGGAGCATACAAGAGTGGTGTTGGGTCTGGTTTAGTAGGGAGGAAGTACTTGGTACTAGGGTCGGCCTTCCAGAAACAATACTGGAGCGCTAAGGTAAACAACACCCAATATTATTGTGACTTATAATTATTGTTTTATTGGTTTTAACTGTTAGGTTCTATATAGTTCAGTGTCTATTCAAAATTATTTGTAAACGGGGTATTACTTATGATAGAAGGGAAAAGAATTGTCCTCCTAAATAATTAATTTCAGTTGTATTGCTCATTGTCCATTTATTTATTTATTATAAAGTATGCGGGTTAGGATTTTCAAAACAGTTGTTATTGGGTGTTTAGCTATAGATTTAACCTTGTTGAAGTCGGGTTGGTGTTTAAATTTCAGCATGCGTTGAACCAAGGGTGCCCCTTTTTATTCATTATGTTATAATCATGATGTTTAGGTCTTCAACGTAGGTCAATAAAGGAAGAGGGCCTTGTTCCTTACATTTACAGTATAAAACTTCCTCCCTCACATTTACAGTCGCAAAAGAAACTAGGCAAACTATGGGCACTCATACTTCTAGAATGGCTTGGGAAAGCTGTAATATTGAGCATTATAAGATACACCATAGCGTCAGGTCTAGATTTTGCAAATCCTCCATCGTATGTAATACTGAATGTAGTAAAAATGAATAAATTAAGTGTTGATAAAGTGGGATAAAAAAATTTAAACAATATCAATCAGTACAACATTTCCATTTTATCAATATTATCTGACATGTAAAATGTCAATAAAAATTGATTGCAATTGTTCTTTAACAGCCCTTTATGGGAGGGTAAATAGGACTTGCTACTGCTGTACGTTTCAACGCTGGTGCTGCGGATAGCTCTAGCAATGTAAATTTGATTAAAAATTACGATCTCTGTGCTACGGAATTATTATTCCACGAGCAACACTGTTAAATTGATAACGAGAGTACTCCTTCAGAAGATCAACCAATATCGAGATACAGTCAATGAAGCAAAGTGCAGCGGCATAACTTTTTGTAATACTGTAATTGATGCATTAATCGGCCAAAGGCCTACCACTTAAAAGACAACATGGGAGCCATAATTGTTGTAAAAGTAAGGAGCAGTAAGCCAGTATAGATTTTGGAGTGGGAGAAGATTGTTCAACTCCTTGTGTGGTTTCTAGGCTTCTCAACCTTTGGAGGTGAGAACTCAAAAGTGGACAGGTCAACTAAATGACTTTTCTTTGTCCCATCGGGTGCGAGAAAGTACATTAAAAGAGCGTCAAACGAGTTAATCATTTCGCAGTCTCCCCAGGGAAAAAACAATTCATCACTTTAAACGGTTCATCTGCGGCTCACCAGTAAAACGGATCGTCGGAAAAGGGAATCCGTCATTGTCAGCTGTTCGACCCTCCTCCCGTCCCTTCGACGCCGTCATGGCAGAGACGCCGACGCGACATAGGACGCCCGCAGTACATCAACCCCCGTATCATATAGAGCCGTCCGTCACTTGGAGCCCGTCACGTTTATTTACGCCCACATTCCAGATACGGGTTTTCAAATTGACCTTAAAGAACAGACTGGCGATCAGTTTTTAGACGTGAAATTATACCTAATACCTAGCGGATTGTACGTAGCTCAATATAGATATCAATCACTGCGATAGTGAGGGCAATATTGCAAATATTGCCTATCAGGTTCTTCCTTGAAGGTCCATGATTACCAGCAATCCGATAGGCTTGGAAATAATTGAGCAGTCAGATTCCCTTTGGGTGATTCGTATCAATATTTTATGCCATGAGTTCTTTTACTGGGAAAGTCTTGGTTTTAACGGTTTTGAAACGATTTTAAAATTAATATTGATAAAAAGCTTTGATGGAAGCTTTGACTTGTCAGATCCAGGTTTTTCATAGCAATACATTGGTACATGGTTATGTACTCGTATATCAGTCATTAGCAGTCCATCGGTAATTCTTTTCAAATGTGAGCTTCTTAAGATGCTTGAAAAACCCCCAATTCAATCATCATTGTATCAATAGTAGCAGCTACTACTAACAATTCTTATAAAAAGTAAGGTCTTTGATTTCGACGAAATTTCCTGAGATTGAATGGTTTGGTTCTAGATAATCCCCAAATCGACATTCCTTCTGACCCACTGGTTTACTATCGTGTTTGCGAAAACTTGCCGTCATTTTCAGCATTGAAGCATCATTTTCTCATTGCCTGATTGACAGATTTTGTAATTTTGCGCTCCATCATAATTGAATATTTTTTCCAGCCGTTGGAACCGGTTATGGAATCTTATTGAAAAAAAAAAAAACCATTTCAACGGTTTATTTATCCATTTTACGGGATACATGGAAGCAAAGTGCCACATCCAACTTGTCAGAGCTTTTTTCTTTTGTTTACGCTTTATGTTCCATTCATGGTCCATGTTTTAAATCACATTCTTACAGATTTTTTAGACTCATACGTTATTATAAAAGTCAAAGTATAAAGAGACATCTTTTGGATATGAAGAGTATGGGGAAAACCCCTCTGTCCATCAGATCCTGTTTTGATAGATCAAAAACTAAGTTTTCGTTTAGGAATCTCCGTATATCTCACTTTAAGAAAAATCAACTAGTATTGAAAAACCGTAAACTATTCCTCTTGAATATTCTGCAAAATACTCTTTGAATCATAAACTGCGAGGCATATGACAATAATTTATTAGAACGCCACTCGCACTAATGAAGAATCATCAATGTCTAGGAGAAATGGAGAGATAGAGTAGCGTTAAACATTTTCAAGATAACGAAATTTTACGAAATAAAAACATCACTCATAATATGATTTTCAGAATGAAGAAAATGTCTTTAATTTTATCGATGAGGTCGTTCTTTTCAATATTTTTCTCAGATACCAAAAACTATTAATAATATTATTATTACCTGAATCGACCTCATTAATAAAATCATAGACGTTTTCTTGCTGCATGCGACCTCTTATATTACCCAGAGAAAGCTGGTTTAAAATAAAAAAGGTCGGGTTTGTCTTTTCTTACGTTTTTAAGAATAAGAAGAAGTTTGAAGCGAAATAGTGAAAGTTGAACATTTTTTAATTAACAACCAGTTACTGTATGTGTAATTTATAAGATAAAATACTATGTAACTTAACTGATTATATGTTACAATTATTGTGACGCAACCAATAAAAAATAATTGAAAAAAAAGAATAAGAAGAAGAAATTGAGATTGTGCATACGTGCTGGGAAAATGGTCAGTCCACATGATAAATCTGAAATTCTGTTCCTCACAGTCGATCACTTCCAGAGGGAGGGCTTCACTCTTGAATTTCGTCTTTCTTCCTGTCAATCGTCAGAGACTTCAGTGTTCCTTTCTGATTAATCAGGCTCATCTTATCCGGACTACTCAGGTTACACGACTCGAGGAGTTGATTGTTTTTCCTAGTACCAAAAAACGTTGGCCTCAAACTTCAAGGGGATATCGACGGTTCTTCCCTCGTTGAACCGAACATCTGAAAGTGTTCTTGAAACGCCTTGTGAGCGTTGTCTGTTTTATTTTTGCATATATTGGACATCAATAGTTTTTCCTAGTATCCTTTATATGATAATCAAAGAAAATTCCTTCCTCCCTATACAGCCATCATATTGTATTTGGGATATGATCCTGTCAATATTCCCGAACAATCCAACACCCCTATAACGGAAGTTGGTGCAGACCGTACTCTGAAAACACGCAGTGTGTTGGTGGGCTGTGGGACCTCTTGGGATTCAACACTCAAACGAATCTATCAGTCGTGAATTACGAGTTAAACGATAATGGCGCCTTTGCAGCCTTCAGCACAAAGCCTCTTTTGTTGATCTCCCAGCCGTTTGACGGCGCGCCCCAACGAAATGGACACAATGAAATTACCATCTAGCGTTGAATTCTCTTTCACAAATCCACAATAACACTGCCGCTTCATTCGGCGTTTTCCGCTGCCTCAATCCAAAAGCGTCTGCTCTGCAGGATACAGCAGGCATTCCACAGTCTAAAGTTGTTTTTCTGATTACTGCATCAGTACTAAAGAAAGAAATCATAATCTACCGCCCTTGCAACCGAAGATGTCATGTATGAGTGGGAACATGAGACTGGACTAGATTTCGTAAACGCAATGCCCCCATTGATTTTTATAGAAGATTATGGGTTGCTATCGAATCAAAACCAGTCTGTGAAAAGTTTACTGTAATGACCATAATAATAATATTCTATTTGATTCAAAAAGCATTGATTTTTTAAACTTTCTTTAATTATTTTCAATAACAAGCCTTTGTAATCGTACAGCAAGAATATTCCTTCTTGGAAGGTCACCATAGAGCGCATTCTATTGTGTGTATCAACATCAGTATGATGCATATCGGGTGTCAGTTCATAGTGCCCCCTAATACTTGAGAATCAGAACTCAGTGCGAACGTGAATTGTGTTGTAAAACCATATAGAGATGTCTCCGACATTTTCATGTTTTGGTCTGACAAACAAATGAATATCTATAGGGAATAATAAACTTTGAAATAAATGGACGTTGAGCTGCAATATAGTTACAATACGGCTCAAGAAAAACTACTCCCTATATTTCGAAAGATTTCATGTACTCGTACAAGGAACTCCGAAACGTTGTACTGCTTCTCCGGCTGTAATAAGGGAGGAATCTAGTTTATTCGTCGATTTCACGAAACGGATCATAATCGAAATCAGAACCAACTTATCAAGAATAGTCCAATTGGATCTTATCGCCAGATCTACAATCAGCACTGGTAACAAAAGAAAAAAAGAAGATCACAATATAAAAATCTTATGATTTGGCAAGTGTAGTCAAATGTTCGAAACGGCGAAGTTCTGAGTCACTTGTGAAAGCTGTTTATCCATGCATTTCCTATGCATAAACCGTCACAACTGCATTGTAGGTGCAACTAAATGTGTTTGAAGTCGCTTATCAAACAGCTTTCGGTTTAACACCCTCTTTTTAACACGGAAATAAATGTTTTGTCCAGTTTGATAGGTGGTGTAGACAAGCCGTGTTGGGATTCTGGTTCGATTGAGAGCCCCCCAGGCCTATTTACGCTAGGTCACTCGCCCACCTGCGTGACACAATATTGACGCTCCTCGACTAATTGAAAGTTTGGCCGCAACAACCGACGCATTGATTGCCAGAATTAACCACCGGGCAAAGTCGAAATCACGCCGTACACCACCTTGCATCCTTGGACAGCGCGAGTGGCAGAACAATTATAATTAGACGATCACTACTCGTTGCGGGAGTAATGAATGATATTAATCGAAAGTAATTTGACTATTACAATGTTTTGGAGGCAATACTCCCAATCTATCATTTTCAATTGGTGCATGTGCTCTTCACCAATTGAGAATTATTATTATTAGGACATACATACTTCACTATTTCATTCAATATTGGTTTCAATCAAAGTTGACATAATATTTTTCCATTCACAACACCCCATGGAGCAGTGGCGGCTCCTAACCTAAAACTCAGGCAGTGCTCAGAGATCAACAGGGGCTTTCGCTGAGGGGATGGAAGCTGTGATTTTCGTAGCCAAATACAAATTTCAGCCGTATGCACTGGCATTCATTTGGATAACTTTCTCGTTATCAATCGCTACATAAGCCGTACAACAGAAGAAACAAAATATAGAACTGACAGCGGAACTGAATGAAAAAAGAGAGTTTTTAAAGAAAATACTGATAACGAAAATGAAAACTATAAAAATCCAACTCCGAATAATGCTAAGGAAGCACCCTTCGGCTGCGGAGTAGAGAACTAATGCTGCTCCTTCTGTGATTTCATGTTCCCCGTGAATGGTCAGTCCTACAGGTCCGATTCAATTCAAACTGAAAATCCTACGTCTGGAGCATAGAATACCACTATTACTACGTCTGGGGAAGAGGAGCGGTTTGATTGCGTTAGTAACTTCGCCTCCTCCCGCCCCATCCACTGCATTTTCCGCAGAGCCTGGGAGGTCTGTTTTGCGGGTTGATTCAACCAGAGTAATACAGTTTTCTGTCTCTAGCCAACTTACTCTTCAAATGAAATAAAGCGATTTTCAAACATTTTTGTAACTGGAAGTCCACAGACCCCTAAACTCCTATCAATAGCTGCCCCTGCCGTTGAGTCCATGGCTATTTGGTGTATTTTGAAAATAAATGTATAATACAAATTGTATCTAACTATTAAATGTAGTAGCTCCTTAAAATGAGTTTGGGAAGATCTTAATCTGAACAATATTAAGTTCGCTAGGTGATTTAGAATATAAACAATAGTGATAAGGGGAGGAGTGGAAGCTCTCTAAATCATGTTAATTTGAAGAGAACTTGGTGATCGTTTTCTTAGAATGAATGACTATGTCTGCGTCTGAATCTTGGACTATTACTATTTCAAACTCATCAAATTGGTTCATATGTCCCTGTAATACGATGAGGTTGATTGGAACATCGTAATTGAATATTTTTGAACAGTAAGAACGTTTGAAATGAATCGGACCGTTAGTGAGCAATCAGTAAGAGAAATGTGAGAATTGAGAGGGTCTGGAATATCAGAAGGCTCGACTCAAGACTTTAGTCGAGCTAATGGAGCGCGTCAGGGCCAGAGCGGAAAGACTTGGGGGCGGTGGACAGGAGCCACTTAATGCTGCCTATTCTGTAAGGGCTTGGAGCCATTACCGTTCAGTCTTGAGCGATAAAACTGTAATGAAACGGCTTAAAAAGAGAAACGCAGGGTGTTTCCAGCCGGCGAAATTCTGTGAGCGTAGACCAAAAGATTGACGGAGCTCAGACAGAATGCGCAAGCATTTGTTGATACCTCTATCGTTTCATTGCGAGGAATCACGAGTACTCCTATATCGTCCTGCAATACGACAAACAGGAAAATCGCATTTTTGGACTTTGCGTTATTGGTTAATCAGAGTCCTTTAAAACTTCAAAACAAAGTAAATTGTTGGATTCTTGATCCTTGAATCCACAAATCTGCATTTTCAAGTGGTCAACAAAGCACCTACCTAATTGAAAAAATGAGCAGGCATCATGCAAATTACGTTATGGACATGAGTACCTTCTTTTGGTATTAAAAAGGCTGCCAATATTTCAGGATATTTACATTTTGACAAACCTTCAGTACAAGAACTTCACTATCAATATTCTTCTTTCGTAGCAGACCGACACTTTTTCGGCATGTGTCCGAACGACCATCTACTTGACTTGACTGCCTATTTGAACAACTAGAGATCGACAGTTCAATGTTGAGCTGGATACGTCAATTTTCATGTCATGAATGAGCACATATTGTTTTAATCAGCTCGGGAACTTCACTACCCGCTGGCTGGGACCCCTTCATTTGCATCAGACATAGTTTTCTGCCGTTGTAGCAAACAACTGTTAATCTCTTTACTTTCTAAGAATTCAGGTGAAATACGATTGATTTCTAATCTTGTGAAATTGTATTTCGTTCTTTCAAAATAACTGTTTCCGAAACGATATTGTCAACGTCAATTTCATCTTTTGATATAATTCCATAACTGAGGGACGATTTCTCAGTTTACTGTTTCAACTAAATTAAATTAGGAGGTTAAAATGTGTTGAAGCTACTGGTGTCTAATTCAATTCTGTAAATGAGCATTTGGTTCTATACCAGGCAGTTAGTGCTTGGGTCCCAGGCAGCTCCTGACGATGGGTACAAGTGCCGTCCACTGGACATTTAGTGCCCGGTAGGCAGGGTGCTCAGGTCGGGTAGACAAATGTGCCTGGGAAGGAGTTGGAGGTCTCGACCTACAGCCACAATAGGTCCTCCAGGGCTTCAAATGAGCATTTGATCAAGTTTATGGTGGAAATAGGGCTGAGCACTTCGAAGTCGATTTTCTGGATGCTCCTCTGTATGCTGATATGTCCCCACTCATTTCAGTTTGTAAGCCGGTTAAAAGAACCACTCACGGTTGGAAAACACATGAAGTGAAAGTTTCAAATTTTTATTTACTCACAAAAGCTCCTCTAATTAAAATAAGGTCATTTCTAGCTGCCCACAAAAACATGAAACCAATAATGAACCATATCTATAATGTTTTTTCTGTTTCACAAACCTATGCTCAAAAATCACGTTTTATCCAAAGAGGGCTTGGAAATCTCTCCACTGCTTTTAACTAGGCACAAGAGATGAAAGGCAGAGGACCTCGAAACCTTTTTATAAAGGTGTAGTATTTAATATAGATTTCACTAAATTCCTTTTGTTGAATCAAATGAGTCTATGTGTAGTACTGCATGATCTAACTTTCCAATGATTTAATGTGAAAAGTGTCATAAACTCAATCGTGGATCGCAATGATATTTTTAAATGCAAGAAAAACTTACTATTTATTTTGAATCCTTTTTATATTGTTTCCTGGTTTCAGTCGATCATTTTCATAGTGTTCGGTGTACTTGAGTACTTTAGCCAATATATGAATGAGAAAATTATTCAAGTTCATTAGTGAAGTTCGTACCTGCCAAAAGTGAATTGGTTTGTTACGAAGGAATTGAACATCGATGACCGTCATTCAAATATAAGCAAAATTTTTTATGGACATAGCGCAATTTTATGTAATAACTTGTAGAAGTTTGTCAAATCTAAATTTGGTGCCAAATTACAAAATGTAACCTCTTTCCACTGATTGGGGGCTAAAAACTATTGGGTTTGCTGACTAGGTTCTTCGCGATTTTGAAAAAATTACAATCTACTACCAACGTGTGAAGTGGAAGGAAACAAAAAAAATGGAAAACTACAATAAACACATATTTTGGAAGCATTGTCGGCCGACATTTCATTGAATCTGATCGATCTGAAATTTGTCTCAACCCATTCAACACGTCAAAAACCATCGAAATCCACACGTAATAAGTCTTTTGAGGTAATTCGCTCGATAAAACTGCCAACATGGTGTTTTATCGCCGCCAACAATTATTGAGTATTCTGGGACTAAGGAGGTGTTTACCTACCAAATATGAAGTCGGTAGCTCTAAAATTGGAACCTGCAGCTTAGAATAGAAACACAAAGGAACACAATTCCTTACAGACCAAACAGACTTCACGTCGTTCATCAATTACGAAATTCGGGACTGAGATGATTGATTACCTAAATACGTAAAACATTATCAATGAAGTATAATTACTGCATTATTATTGGTATTCATTATGGGAACTATTATTGAACTTGGAAGAACACTGCAATAGAAACATCTTTATAAAGGTTAGCCTACTTCATACTTTCTCTACAATGAAAATGGAAAATTAACATACTTACTCAAATGGTTTACATTAATCATGATCGTTGCGTCACTTTTAAATGTTGATCCTGATTCCCGATTTGATTGGCCTTTATTCGATAAAGTGATTGATTAAATTTGATTTAGTGAACGCAATATGTTTTTACTGGATATCATCCGTGATTCCCACTTTTCTCGCCCACCAACTTACTCTGTGAATTACTGAGCTTGGCTTGAACTTATCTCGTTGCCATTTCCCGTCATAATTCCTCCGTATTGGTTCAGTTATGGACAGGTAATGACGTCACTCGTTGACTCAACGTCGATATCCGATTTTGTTGATGGTAGAAAAGAGCGAGCGGAAATCCCCCTCCACCCACCTCGACGATTTATCTCGAGCCCGAAATTGATTATATTACCGGACTTATTTTTCACCACGCGTTGTTTGAAAAATGATAGCGTTACAACGACCTTTCCGTAAATATGTTCGATACGTTACACGTGTAATTTGAGTGCTCCCTTACCGCCATAACAGAATGCATAACGACACCGATACTTCCTTCACTTTCACCAACATAATTTAAACTCATTTCTTAAACTCAAAACCTTAATTAGTACTTATATTTTTGAACATTGATTTCAACGAGTCAAACTTACATTTATTGGTCACAAGTCTGTCAAGATATTGTGCGGGCTAATATTTTTTGGCTCCGAATTTCGCGCTCCCACTTTTATATGTCAAGTTTACACATAACAAATATATAATTTTGGAGGCACAACATGATAAGTCTACCCGTTCGTTGGCGCTAAGAGAAAATGAGGATATTTGAAAAACTGATTAACCATGAAACACATGTTGAAGAATCCAATATATCAAATAGGTAATGTTATTGACCAAGAGCTTTATAAATTACTAAATCGTCATATTTCACGTACAAAAGAATATATATTACGTAAAATGCATCATTTCACAGTAAGCTATCAGGCTTGTAAGTAGTCTATTATATCACTATAAATTAATATATTTGTTTGCTTCCTTGCAGGTAAGTTGGAGCGAATAAGAGAAGGCATACAGTAGAGAACTCAAGCTGGTCATGAAATCGATAAGTATCAAAACGCTTCCCATTTTAACTCATGGGTTTATTATTTAGTGTTTTTTTTTTTTTTTTTCAATTTTAAAATAATGCTTGATTGCTTGTTTAAGTGTGAGCTTTCTGAGGTCACTTTTAGGTTCATAAAATGCGATTATTTAACGTGCGTTAATTTCTACGGGTCTAAAACCTGTCTCAATCAATTTTTCGTCCATTATTACTAGAAAATCACATCCCACTGTCCTGTTTCCATTAAGGAAAATTAAAAATTTGAAATAAATAAATTAAAAAAACGAAACCCCACTTTTTTGACCAGACCCGTAGCATTTATTTGTGTGGGGGATCGGGCAGTCAAGAAGTTAGGACCAATTACACCCCGAGCGGAGTCCATGTGCCAAAGAGCGGATGTTTTACGAGCTTTCGTGCTCGGACTTTGCAGATTTTGAATCTACACACCTTGAAAGGTAAAGTGACAAAGTTTGTGGGGGGAGGGGGGTTATATAACAATTTTGCTATATCAAAAATTTATTATCAAAACGAATATGTATATTACTACTGGTTTGGCTACTAGTGGTCTGTCACAAAACAGTAGGTACTCCAATTTAAACAAAATATCAACTCACTGATCTTATGGGTATGCTAAGCTGTCAAAGCTTCCGTAAATGTCAATAACGGATTTTCCTTACCGGTCTACTATGCCATTAAATAAACGATATCATAGCAAGACAATCTCATAGAGAAAATATTTCCTCGGGCAGTTTTTATTCGAAAGGAAGCCCCCATCAGTCCCTCATAACGGTACCGCCATACTAATCACCTATCAAACCATCAGCCGTCCAATTCAAACAATTTCTGTTTCGCCGTCGTCAAGCGATTATTGGCCCCGGGTGACATGAAAGGAGGCAATTAGGTGGAAGCTCCCCAGATTGCGTTGAATCTCCGCCTCGATCTTTCACGTTGATAAATGAGGCAGATTTCCAACTGCGACACCCGATACCTTCGACAATGGAGCCAATGTATCTTGAAGTACTTTGATTGACTCGAACGTCGATGCAAATATTCCGGTCGTTTGCGTGACATCGTTCCGTAATTGACTCATCTCGTCGCCAATAAACCTGTTCTGAGTTTGGATGAAGACTACGTCCTATTGTCGTCGTGATCAGTTAAAAATTTGACGAAATTTAGGTATTTCCTGAAATCCAACAACGCCATCTTGAATATTACTAATTAATACAGATATCATGATGTGATATGGGGAAAAGCACTGTGATTCAATGTTCTGTACCTGTGTTCCTCATTGGGAGGCAAAACTCTCAACAAAATGAAACACCGCCGAGAATAGAGTCGCTCAGTTCCGTGCAACCGGTGTGAGATACTAGATTCACAGTTAATAAATTTGCATTTCTATTAGGATGTCTATTTGATTTTCAGGTTTCATCTTTATAAGAAACTAGCCATTGCGTTATTGCATTATTGCTCTCTCAACTGCCAATCACTCTCTCTTGGTCTCAACCGGCTTTGTATCAAATCTCATCGCTCTAAGATAAACAGGATGGAAGTTAGATCTTGCGTGTTTGAGGCGCAAAAGGGATACGAATGACACACGAGGAGATCATCCCCATCAAAATCGATACAGCAATCCTCATTGTAGACACGTCAGTGCCCTAGGGTGAAGAGTATTTAGCTTTAGAGTTCACCCAGCTGATCTGACATCCTCACAACCTCTCCCCGTCACGTGATCCTACGAAATTTCAGCTCTCGAAGATGGCAGGGAGAGAAGTTATCTGTAACCCTCCAGGAGCTCATTCCTCTGAGAAATTGTTCCAACAGTTGCCTCAAAAGGTGGTGTACTGGGTACAATAAGTAGATAGGTACGTACATACAAAATATCAGAGTAAAAATCGTAAGGCAAATATTAATATTCTCAGTTCATCTCGTGATGATCGTAGTGTCACCGTCAACCGGGAAACCAGAGATGTTTTTAAAACAAAATTTAGACAATCTTCCTCAATGAATGACATTAGAACAGCACAACTCACAGAAATGGTTTCGGCATCGCTGGATTAGTTAAAAAAACAGTTATTATCCGCGGTTTGCATCACATCGGCATTCAATTTGAAAATGTGTGCAATCACGATACTTTTCCGAATCAACGAACGCGTTTATTCAATCGTCGTCTCTAAGGGTGGCTGATTCCACGATGAGAGAAGAAATCGTGTCACACCTAATATCCACAGGCACATTTTTTGGAACTTGCTGATCACAATGGGGCAACCCGCATCACACTCGGTTCGGCGATGTGGCAGTCTACAAAAGACAAACAAACAAACTTACTCAGACAAAGGTACACACAGAAGAAGAATTAGTGCTGGACTCGCCCTGTCAAATTCATTCCATAGTATATCTCGGATGCTGGAGTTGAGGTAATTTCCACTCACCGCATCAGAAACACGGGACGTTTGACTCTAAGATAATTGGCAGGTAAATGCTCTCTCCTGCTGTTGACGGGAACTGTCACACCCTTTGATGTTATCCTTCAAAAGTTTTACTACATAGGATCCCTTGATGTGGAGGCATTCAAAAACCCCATGACACCTATAGGTGTAAAGTTAATACGATGCTGACCCAGTTAGAACCAGCTGCAGCAGTGGGAGAAAATAGACGGAAAATCAACTTCACACCCTTACTTAGCTTCATGATGAGCGAAAAAACAACAAAGCAAAGTTCATAAAATACCAGCCGATAAAATACGTTGTTACTGCCACCTTACCCGTGTTGGGATAAACTCAGATGTTGAAAACACTTTGATTTGAAACAGTCCACTGTAGTGACTTATTGGGCATGTTCTGGAAGGTTTTCATTGGTGGGACACCATTCAACTATTTTCCCCGAAAAACTAGATATTCGAAGACAGTACGATGCAAGTCATTACGCCACTACTGGGCGGAAACGGCATGACAGTAGCACTGAAAGTGTTAACCAGTTTTTCATGAGGAATGCCAATTCAAGGCATTTGAACGATAAGTTGCTCTCCCTCCATATAAAATACAATGTTGTCCATTTAACATGTTTATAACCTCTGTTATTAAAGATAGACAAAAAAATTACAAATTAACCCCCTTATATTTCGACGCAGAACTCAAGAAGACACACCAGCAAATATATTATACGTGTAGACATTAAGATGTTGAGGTAATGAAGGAGGAAAATGCGTCACTTTGGTCGTTGGTTAGCGGCACTTTGTGCAAAATTCGTCCAAAACCATGGAATACAAGTGGTAAATAAATAATACAACACATGAGTAATAGGTACTTTTAATATGACTGTTCGAGCCAGCCACAAGAAGTTTCTTGTGACTCATCTTCATTATGTATGTGGTCAGGCTCCTCCCGCTGAAGCACTAAACACGAAGGTGCTAGCAAAACAAAGGGAAACGGATAAAAAGAAAGCGACAGAGGAAGAGATATAATAAAAGTCTAGTAGAGGGTCTTTGTGAGAGGGATCTTCCGAAGCATGGACAGTTTATTTGCATTTTTATGACGGAACTTATCACACGTCTGGCCTCTTATTGATACATGGCGGTCGTTTCAGCCCTCTGCTAGTTTTTTATGATTCAGTCGGAATAATTGAAGTAAATAAGATCATAAATAACTAACTGCAAATAGAGGGAATGTAAAGTAGACTCATTTGTGAGCTTACAGTAAATATTGACGAGAAATATATCCAAAAAAAAATTGGAACCCATAATAAATGAATAAATGGAACGATTTGGAATGAAACAGTCTAATTGATACCGAAAAATGAATGTCGAACTTGGATCTGAATTGGAAAAAAATTGAAATAGTTACAAGTAAAGACCTTTTTGTCACCCACATATTTCAATGGAAATTAAATCAAATTATTTCTAATGGGGTACATGTTCTACCTCTTGGGGACATGATTTGCAAGCTGATAGTAGCGAATAATTTCATTTACTCCCACCCTTCCTGCCTCCTCCACCTTCTAGTGGTAATGTTATGACTAATCGTTTAAATCGATGTTGTCTGGCCCTTCGTGTTCTGACGACCAGCACGAAGGTGTTGGCCGTGGTGGGGGAATAGAATGAGGAAGGGGGAATGAAAAACAGAAAGACTGGGGAAGTTCCGTGATACCCTAAATCATTTGTTTGCCGCTCGCCCCCATCTGCTTCCTCTCAGGGGGGTGGCCGTGGGGTGATGTCATCGGCTGTTATCACTCTTATCGCGACTCAGGCCTCCAGGTGCTCAGTTCCTGTCATGTTCTTCTGTGCGTATTGTGTTCTGTCCTCCTTCTCTTGTAAATGCCGAAGACTCTCCTCAGTTAAAGGTAAACACCTATTTCCTTATACATTCACCCACGACCTTAACATATCCACGCCATGAATATACGGATTAGTACTGGTACTCGTGAAACTTACAAATGTGTTGATTGCTCTATTAAAACTTACATGGGCTTACAAAACAAATCCTGTCATGCAACAAAAACATATTTCCAAATGTTGACATTATTAGCCAGTCGCTAGTAGTGTAAGACGAGAGATTTCTACAGTGTTCCAGATATGATGTAACATAACTAAACATTGATTAGGCGTGCCCTCGAATACTGTGTGGTAGTCCGTTCACCACGCTGTGTAAAAGATCCTCCTGAGTCACACTGGTTAGAAATAACCCACTCTCTCCACCCATTTTGATTACCCATCTCGGTTGGAGAGGTGTCATAGTTCCACTCCGAACTCCGATCGATGAACGACCGGTCGTTTCTGCGTTAATTGATTCCTGGATAGCTCAATTGACCGTGCCACATGTCTAAGATCACCTTAATAGTTTCACAGTATACTGTTTATACATAAACATAGACCATTTCCCTGAATCTTACAGTCAATTCCCTACTCCGGACTAATTAGAATTTTGACATTTTTAACTCACCTACATCCACAATGATGTGGCGTATTCGCAGTTCATATCAGTTTTTAAACCTAATGGTGAAGTTTGATATTATTTTCTATTTGATTGAGAGACATTCATTGTGTACTTGAATTTTTTTCGTTTAGCACGACATTTCAGTGAAAGTATCCTTCATACTCCATTCGTGGGTAATTACACTCTCCCGTTTGATAATAAATAAATAAGGCAACTAGGTTAAGATATGGAAATTGACAACATCAGAAATTGCAACAAATGTAGCACTGGAACATCATAAATTCGCTGAGCTGACAAACAAATCACAAATATAGTTTCTCACGACTTATGGTCTTTAGACCTTCAAGTCAGTTAATGATTTGATTCGTTCTACTCATTGGTGTAGGTACATGAGGCAAGAGTTGACGAAAGAGTTTTCTTAGGAACAATTCTCCAACATCGCAAATGACTACTGAGGAAGGAAACGTTCATGTCGATGTCCCCCAATATTCAAATTCCTCTGTTTTCCATATATAAATTTTAAAACCATAGTTCTTACTCCTCCAGACAGTCGAAATCGCAAAGACTTAAGGATGAGGATAGAGATAAAAGGTGAAAAGATCAGTCATCTTACTCTGCCAAGGCATTCCCACCCACACGATGTTAACAAAACCCAGATCTACGGAACGATCCCATTCTCTGTTTATGAGTAAACAACTATTGACACACCCTTGCTAAATCTAGGAAGAAGCATCGAAAAATATTTGCAGAAGAGTTGAATGTTGTTTGTAAACAACTTTGGGAATGTAGATCAGCGAGACACGGGTATTTTATCTGGTTGGGTTCGGATATTAGAATTATCGTATTCCAAATAGTATTACAATCATATTTTGGTCAGCGAGTTCAGATTCAACATCCTTGAGTTGACAAAAATGTTCACTGAAGTTGGAAATTCCTGGAACGGAATGATTGAAGTCGAGCATTTAATAAGGAACATTGGGATTTTAAGGTATACTGGGAACTCAAATTGAGAATGAAATTGTCAAGACTCACAATACCTAAAAAGCAGAAAAAAAAACAGCAAAAATAACTTATCTCTTATTTTGCCAAATCTGAGGAAATGTTTTAGTGTAATTCTAGAATTATTATGAACTGTAGCCAGTGAATGGTCCTCTCCAGGTTGAATGACCGTGTGAAGAATAGAGCAATAGTATACGCGTCCGCATCCAGAGACGAAATTCCAAAACTATCCAGACAAACCTCATGGAATTAGCAAGGGTTTACCATGTAGCGCGATGGCCGTACAATTGAAAATCGTCTTAGCCTATGGTCTTCGAACCATTATTAATTACTCTCAACAATTCTTCCATCTTCGTGTCCATGTTGTGATGAGGGAGAAAACTGTAGGAACTGCTGACTCTTCTAGTGTTGTGCGCTTTCGGAATGTTCGGTTTGAACAGCAGACTGATAACGCATGTCTCCACTGTACGGAAATAGGTACCTACTGTGGCAGGTAATGTACACCTATTAACTATTGTAGTACATTTCTCTGTTGAGTTCTTGTACAATTTCTATCCTGTCCTGACGTTTGATAGATTTGAATCATTTAATATTATGAACGCCGTAGTCTTTAGGTCACACCATACGGTTATCCCAACCGTACGTTAGAATACGGTACAGTTACCATATACTCGTAATACAGTTAACATGCCTTGCGTTACTCAACGTAACTCAAGCAGTTCGCAACCCAAGTTCAAAATTCGATATAATTGCAGTTATTTCGGCCCTGATATTCGCCCGGCCAATCTCTGCCTTAGGATTGTCGCTCGTTGAGAAGCCGTGGATAGTCACTAACGTGCATTTTTGATTTTGAATCCCGAATCAATTTCGTAACCTTTGAAAGAATCGCAGCTTCGTAACGCTGAACTTGGTGCACAAGATTCTCAGGTTTCCGACCTTTTGACAATCCGCGACCTCAATGACACGAATTACGTAAAGTTTTCAGATAGAGGAGCAAGCGGCCCAGCCCGGCAGCGCTTATAGTTTAATTGCCTGTTATTGTCTCACAAGTTTTCCGCAAGTCCTTCATATGAGGACACGTTCATATTAAAGTTTTTTCTTCTCATCGTGGTGGTAAACATAGTTGTTTTGGTCGTGAGAAAGAAGCTTTGAAAGAAAAACAAGTCAATAGATTGCGAATAGGGCTGTTACGGGTGCACCATAATACGACCACGATTACGACTACCTGCTATTGTCTGCGAGGTTTTCAGCTTGAGGTCAATGTAGAAACACAGTATCAAGCTTCCGAGGTAACTCGTAATTCCGTAAACCCTTGTCTTAGTATGAAAGTTTTGGAGGATTTTATGGAAGTTGTTTATTCAAATCAGTAAGTGTTGGATCAAAGCTTGAGGGATTTTTTTTTAACCAAAGTTTTGGAGATGTTTGACACAATAAATAAATTATTAAGAAGATTTGTACAAACAAGAATCGATTCAGAATTGGGCAGGTTTCATACCTTCCAGTAAGAAGTACATATATTGTCACCGGACTAGTGACTGAAGTAAAGTTATGACTCAGCTGATGCCGGACTGACGCATCTTCAAGTATCACACCTAAGGAGGCTACAACCCGAATTTCAGCTCCTTACAATTCAATTGAAATTCGGTTTAGGATTGATTTTTCGTCCTATACTTTCCATTTCACATAAAACACTCATCGAGGCTTCTCCAATGTTGATTCGGGGCGTCTAGATTATCCCCTTTCAATACACTGCTTGTTGGCAACCATATTAACAAAAGTTCATGAACCGAACACATCGGTTGCGGAGGATAGCGCCGTTTATGAAGCTGGAGGATGATTTAGATGTTCTGACCTATCCTATATTGTGCGCCGGAACTATCTGATCATTTTGAGATTGATCCCGTCAAAATCGATTCAGATAGATACATACATACAAACAAATACTAGTTGAAAACAAAAGTAAAAAAACAAATTCTAAACGAGTTTGTGCGTGACATACTGGAGGAAACGTTATACACTTCCATGAGTATTATATGTATTTTTACAGACACATCAATTGGCTAGTTATTCAATGAATTTTATCAGGCTTCCCATTTTTACCGATTCATCAATCCACTCGGGCAAGACAAACATGGGTGTCGAGGGGAATCCAGATGTAGGAAACGGCATTACCTGTGGGAACCGCTCTCTTGCAAAGTAAACAAGCCTCCCCCCCAGTCCTTCCGCCTCCAGTTAGCAATAATAGCTACAAACCTCCGACCACACAACCAATTTGGTCGGTCTAAACCCCAGGCCCGTCGAACAGATTCCAATCCCCTTCAGAGGCAGCCGCAGTTTCGGGACTGCCAGCCCGCAAAGGGCCTCCCCCGCCTTTCCTTACCGCTTTACCATCACAAACCGCCAGACTCGTTGATAGGATGCGGAGCTTTTCGTCTAATTGCTCCAACAACTGTTCCGCCTCCCTCTGTTCCTCTCCAACTCTGCTACACACTGTCCTAACTCCGAGCGCCCCTGTTCTGCTCTACCCTGCACCCAGCTCACCGATCACCGGATCTTGAGTTCTACCACCTGCTTGGTGTCAGTAACTCCTGGGATTGTTTGACAACCGTGATTACCAACTCATCACGACCAAACTACTGCATTACGTTCATTAAGCAGTGTTACTCGGCCTGAAGTAATGTCCCTAACAGTTCCTTGGCTGATTTCCAGCGTGATATCATTCCTAAAATTACTTACTTACCTTCACAAAAATGACTATAACCCCATAAATTTACCAGTTGAGTTCATATCTGAGGATACCTTTGGGAAGAGCGTTAAATTTCCTTCCCTTTAAGTTCGTAGTCACAATCAAAAACGAACTGAGTAAATGAAAAATTGTCACTTGGAATTTCTGTTTAAACTTGTTGGTAACTTTAAAAGCTTTTTCTTTTCCTCACAACCGATTACGTATCTCATTACGGAGACATCTGCAGTTCAAGAGCTTTTCAACGGTTTTTTAACCCCCCTTCCACGTAACGTTTTGAGAAAATTACGTTTGATTGCGGAAAAAAGTAAGTTTTTACCCAGAAATCCACATTTTCACCCTGCTACAAAAAAAGAAGAGTTTAGAACGAGATTTCCTGTATCTTTTTTATGTGAATCGAATTATGATTTTCTCGTGCCTCTCCGCTCTACATTAAGGGAATTTCTGGGTTTCGCCCTTATTTGAAATGTTCCTTGTTATTTGAAATTAACATTCTTATTACTGGTTTCCTCGACTTCTGTAAAATAACAGTAGGTTCTCTCAAGTAATTCATGAAAGTACTGCTTAAGTATCTCATGTTCTTACTAGGGTATCCTAACTCTGTTCACAGCTACCTTAGGATGGGTACACACGTTGAGGATTTCCGGAGCCGGACGGAGTCTCCACAAGCACCCCCAAGCTTTGAGGAAAACTCAGTCGTAACCATGTCTTCTCCAATGACGGACGATAATATAGCTGTCGGGGGTTTGCTTTCTTTAACAGTATTTCGGCAAAAAAAGAAAAATACGGTCTAAATGCTGAAAGAAGTTGCTGCACTATGTTGAGGGGAGATGGGGGTTTTGGGGTTCAGAACACTGTAACGTTGGACAGTTGTCAATACTTCAAACAATGATTTATGAACATAGAATTAGTGTGAAGTTTTGAGAGGAAAAAACGTCAGGTATATTGTAGCAAAAAAAAAAAAAAAGCCGGTTAGAATACCAATCGTATCGTGAATACAGTTGACAATGGGTGTGAAATTCCGCTTCAAGTTATTCGGATCGGACTTTTCATTTTGAAGTTATGACTTGTCTGTTCATACTGTTCTGCGTTAAGTCTAATAACAAATATTGATTTACGCTTTTAGGTTAAATAATAGTTTTTAAATTCGGAAGTCGATCCTCCACCATGATAAAATTTATGTTTCTATAGAATTTTATGTTAGGTATCATGTTCATTAATGGTAATAACATTTTATTCAGACCTTGTAGATCTTTTATTGTTCCCATTTTATTGTTTGAATTTATATAGGCCAGACATACACAGTCATGGGGATATTAGGTGGTAAAATAGAAATTGAATAATGAGAGCGTGGACATGGAGCAGACCTGGAGGGCTAAGAAAAGTAAGTACGATAGAAATGATCTTCGGCAAGCGATATCTGACCTAAAAGGAGTGGCGCCTAACAACATCAAGGTTATGGCTGCAACCGTGTCATGGCGCGGGGTGTGGTGCTGGAAAAGTGCCATGGAGTTACCTGAGCTGGGCACCTCATCAGGAGTACTTCGTGGTATCACCACCCGCGTCATCCGGGGCTCTTACCTGAACTGGTGGTCATTTTATAGAGGCACTTCCTTTCATCCCTCTCTTCATCCTCAACTTCCCATATACCAAGGGCCGGTGTCGGGTAAACCTGGGCGTCCTCCCCACTTTTATTTTATTTAGTTTTTCGTTTTTATATTTTAATGGTGTGCCCCCTCCGCCTTTGAGGGGAGATTATTTTTTTTTTAAAATGTATGTCTGTGTGTTAATAATGATTGTGATGCCCTCACCGAATATACCCTAAACTTAGACGCCAAGTTGAATTTGATTAAAAATAAATGAACTTGAAAGAGATAAAATGAAATAAACGCAACCACCTATTTATAATAATGTATTATTTTCCACTAATTGGCATTGAGGCATAACGGAATCCCTATCCACACGTGAGGAAATTGCTTTAGTTCAGGCGACCCTTTTACAGTTCGAAAAGATCTGGCCTTAACTGAAGGAAAAATCCATCCTTCCGACTGATCAGTCCCCTTCAACTGGCTCCATTCCGCCAACACCTCCACCTCCACTCTCACCTTTTCTCATCCCTCCAATCAATCATTTTGCTTCCGAGTCTACCAAGGTAGCGGAAGCATTGTTTTCACTCTCGGAATGTGAAAATTTTTTTGTCTCCAAAATCAAAAATTCCACTCGAATTTTGCGTTTTAGACCTTTCTGAACAATTTTGGTTCCGTGCCTGTCTGTGTGTCTGTCTGTCAGCAAATCCTTGTTACGGGCAAAACTACACGAAGTTATAGTCCGATTTTAATGAAATTTTCAGGGATTGTGCGGGTTGTGGTGTAGATGGTCCCCTATAGGTTTCATGACCCCCGAATCAACAGTAGCCTCTGCGCATCGCAAACGAAATCCTTGTTACGCGAACTCCGGGAGTTCTTTTACCAATTTCGATGAAATTTTCATCATGTGTACATTCCGCTATGAGTTTCATGACCCCCGGATCAATAGTAGCCTCTGCGCATGCGCAAACGTAAAATCCTTGCCACAAGCATTTATGCGGAGTTATAACTCCGGGAGTTCTTGACCGATTTCGCCTAATTGAACGAAGTTCTTTAGTCAATAATAATTTTCGATGATCTGTACAGTCATGTTATGGATACGAGGAAGCTATGTTCCACACCCACTTGGCAGAAGTTTTTACCCAATGGAGTTCTTTTTTCAGTCGATCCTCGAATTTTAGGAACTTTCACATAAACTTACGTTAGTTTTGAGTCTGCAATATTTGCAACAAATAAAATTATTTTAATTAGGTTAGCGCCTACCAACACCTAACAAATACCAATTACCAGGTACCGTACAACGAAAAATTTCATGTATTCTAAATTGTCCCTTTAAACTCATTTCAATGAAACATTCAATCACTAACCTCAACATCCCCCCCCCCCCCCCGCTTCCTTCTTCTGACCATAACCCTTTAAACTTCCAATCTAGAGCACTGTGAAGGATGCATCACACTTTTAAACAAAACCTCAGCTGCATGTCGGGGGTGTTTTCCACCCTAATCTACGTTTTTTGTAAAGGGATGAAACAGGAAATTACCGTTATTTCCAGGATAATGCGGTCGAGTATCAAAGGCCCTTTGTCTCTTGGATAGTTAGAAGTAACCAACTGGAATTCAGTGTCTTCGTATTTGAATTACGGTCCCCTGAGCGCATGCCCGTTTGCGCACGCTCCGTGCAAGCTGTCTCCCCTTCCAGGTGTCGCGGGCCCCTCGAATGAAAACATCCCGTCCTTTCATTACCCGGCATTCACCGCCGATCGCAAATGCTCTCTTACACATTATCCTTTATTGTTCTTTCGACCCTCTTTCGGTGTCGATCTGGCTTCGGTTCTATAGACGATAAGAGGGCGATTTTGGGGATGTAGGTACTTGACAAACGCATTTGAATAGCGAGAGGATCTGATAACATTTTGTCGAACTAGATGAATAGAGTTAATTCGTGATCCGGTTAAAAAACGAGTAACAAATAACAAAGGCGAATGGGTCTCCGTTACTAGTAAAGCTTGTACGTTAGGTATATACTCCAAACCTTTCATGTTTGTTAAAAACGGCTGTATTTGATAGAAGGGGCATTATTAATATTATATTAAAATGCTCTTAGTAACCTGCTATCGGAACACTAGCGAAATCAGATCCCTACTAATTGATATTGGTGTCTGGCATTCTAAAGGAAAGTTGTAATTTCCTTTGCAATATTTTAGTATTGACAAGTATTCATCGCACCAAGTATGGTTGGTGTACATTGTCCCTCCATGAAGACAGTTACCATTTGAAGTTTTTTCTATAACACTGTGAGTGACTGACGGTATATTGGAATATCGAGTACCGATAGAGTCATTGTTCACCAATTATCAATAGTTTGATGTTCTGAGCGAGAACATAACTAGCTACGTGGTTTTTCCGGCGCTACCCTGGTCAGGGTAATAAATCTGGTGATGGGTTCATGCTAATCATTATATCCTGAGTACACATCATTATAACTAAGCTTGTACGTTAGGTATATACTCCAAACCCTTTATTTTGTCATCATTTGATAAAGAAATCCATTGTCAGCGTTTTGTTTATCATGAAAACATTTAGAGGGTTTCACAACTCTAATATGACAGAGATGTGTTAATATCATTAACCTATTTGTATTAAAATCCAAGCTAACGGAATTCCGATGGATTGGGAATAGATGTATTTAATCGCCCGAATTCGGAATAAGTAAGTTTCGTGAGAGTAAACTATTGAAAACGGCTTCAAAACTGTTCAACAACAACAAACATTAACTTTAGAAAAAACATTTAATCCAGCTGAGGCCATTCTGGCACAATTTAACAGTTTACTCACAAAAGATATCACTTGATAGTATCAATATGAAAACTCAACTTCTTTGAATTGAAATAACGAGTGATAACCCCCTCCATCCCTCCTCCTTGCATCAAATGCAATAGTTCTGAGGTTTTTTGCAAAATGAACCTAAAATCAAACAAAATATCAAGCAAAAAAATCACGGAAGTTTCAAAAATGTTATTATTTTGTAGTGGAGGCTTCGTTGCAACAATTTGTGACGTACACTTTTTTTTAAATAGTTGGGTGGTTATGGCTTTACCACTATTATGAGTATATTGAAGAATTTAATTAGTTTAAAAACCAAGCACAGCTGAAAAGGATTGAATGAGGAGTGTAGAGAACCCCAACCTGCTTCACGACGAACATACCCACGGAATTCCTGTTTTATCCATTCCATTACCGCCATTAAACTTTGTCAACACAGATAAAGCTACAGACACAATAGTCAGTACATACCCACAGATTTCACTAGTTCAAACGATTATAAATTAGGCGATAAAGATTATATGCCGCGCCCCCTGGGCAAAAAGGGTTTTCTCTTCGAAAGATTTTTCTCACCGTTTGGTTGCCTGTTCACCCCCAGAAAGGAAAATTATTCCCTAACGTTTCGACCGCCTCTCGTTGAAATCGAGGAATGCAAAAAGCGCATCTCTTTGACGAAATTCCCAGTGAAATTCGACTCTCAAAGAGCTTCAAATCATATCCGCTTCGAATATCAAATGAGACAGGAAAAAAATCCGGCGGATAGGTGGTCGATCTGCACGTAGCTATCGATTTCCTCTGATAAAAAAGCGGAAAAACGGGGGGGGGGGGGGGGTCGAATCATAGTATCAGTAATTCCATCCTATCCTCAGAGAGAGGCAGAGAAAAGAAGAGAGAATTAGAGAGAGATAGAGAGAAGGTTATTTTTTTTCAGGAGGAAAATAAATGAGTTTCAAGGGTCAACGAGGCAGGAGAGTGCTACACAAATCGTTTTCTACAAAAATTCGCAAAGAGGAAGTCTCTCGTTCTTTCGTTTCTGGTTGAAGTAGTTCCTTGCAAATACACCAAACATAAATTAACCCGGAGAATTTTTTTTTCGCTTGCAGTTGGCTTGACGAAGGTTGTTGAATAGCTCATTGAGTTGTGTGGAATAATTACAAAGGTTCCTCTGGCTTTCTCGTACCTATTAAATGAACATTGAAAAGTTTCGAGATTTTCAAATTATTCCTTACCTTAGGTTATGGTTGGTCGAAATAATGCTTGTAAATTTTGATGGATTTAAAGAGTCAAATTTGTACAGCAATCAAATAATTTTTATTTCCAAAGGAACGTCAGAATCTGGGTGAGACGAATATACAATGAGAAAATGATTTTTAACTTACCGGCACATCCTCCGAAAAATTCATCCATATCGAATGGAAATTGTAGACACTTCGCTCGTTACGAGAATTTTCTGTAATCAGTTCCCCTTGAAATTGATAAAAGATCATTAAGCCACTTAAAGAAAGATTTTTAAGAAGTGAGATTTAATCGATTTTGTTTTCGCGGAAGCGTATTGATTTGTGAGCAATCAAAACTCACATGGAATCACAGGATTTATTATTTTTTCTTCCTTCAATATTACAGGATTACGAACATTTACAATATAAATTACTGTATTACTTCAGTGTACTTCACCCTGTACAGTCTTTTGGTTTATTATTCAGTAATAAACCATTGTAATCGCTCTTGAAAAAAAATTCTAACACCCCCTGAAAATTTCATGGTTTACGTTTCAAAGGGTGTAGAATCCAAATCAGCAATAAAAATTTTCGTCCGTCAGCCGTACGACGTACGCACGATTTCTCCCAAACGGCTGAAGCAAAAAAGCTAAAATTTTCAGGAAACATCCATGTTGGTCCGGCGACGCTCCAATTCTTGAGCCAGATCTCTCACTTAATTTAAAATGCCCTTTAAGGGTTGTCAAAGTTTTGTAAAATCCCTAAAAACCTCAAAAAAAGTCAAGGCGGCCTAAGTTTGTACTCTTTTTGAAGAACACTCCACGAGGAATCGAATGAGCAGGGTCCGTAGGTCAAACCATTCCCGATCTATGGCCCGATTTATGGTGCCAACATTCGCGTTATTTTGGTGTATTATTGTTTTTGTGTTGATATCAGTAACCTAGTGACGTAGTGATGCAGTAATAGGATACTGGAGTGAACTCCTAAAAGGCTTTGTAGCCGATACACGGGTTGAAGCATTCTGATAACCATAAAAAACGCTGCAAATTCTTTCACTGGGGTTTATTATTCAATTGGCTTGCGTTCATGATTTGAATTTATACTAAGCTTTGGAGTGTGCATGTTTCACAGGTGATAGAGCGATTATTGAATTTCAGGAGATATGCATAGAGCACGTGAATCTGTTCTCAACCAAAATACCTACCTATTTGGATCGATCAGTTGATCATATTTGTGTGCCTCCTGAAATTTAATAATCGCTGTATCACCTATGAAACACGCACACTCCAAAGCTTAGTAGAAATTCAAATCAAGAACGCAAGCCAATTGAACAATAAACCCCAGTGAAAGAATTTGCAGCGTTTTAATATGAGAGTTCCCATCGAACTCTCGCGTGGACAAATGACGACCAAATGAACGCACCACAGTTTAAAATGCGGTTCACTGCTCAACTTGAGGAAGTAGTTATTTAATTCTTGAGCAGATTGCTTATGGCAGATTCTATTCCACATAATAATTGCCACAGCCACAAGAACTGATGTGGTTTCAACAACAGCCCAACGAATCTGGAGGGTGCTGTACTTCATCTTCTTTCGCTGATACACTTACACTGTTCAGTGGAGGCCTCTCAGACCCAGATAAAATGGTCATCAATGATTTAACAGCCTGAAGGAGTTAACAACACGGTTTGCTATAATGAAAATCTTGTCAATCTCTGCTGGAAAGTCATAAATACGGACGAAAATACATTTAGACAGAAACTAACCGAGAATTGTTCAAGATGGTCTAAAATATAAAATGTTCGTGGAAATTTGAGAGGAAATTGTTTATTTTGGAGAAAAAATTATGAATCCTCCAAAAGTAAAAACGAAGCTTATGTCATCCGGTGGACTCACAACAATGTAAATATTATTGATTTATAAATTATCTTTTTTGCAGCAACATGACATAGAAAATTTGGAAAGAATTATTTATTAATATTTTTCATGAATCTAGAAATAAATTGTTTCCAACTTTTGAGTTTATGCAAACGACGTGGCTAGAATTAAATCAACACTGATAAACATAGAGTAAAGTTTCTTGTTTAATCCTAAGTTAAGCTAACCATTTAGTCAAAATGGAACTGTTACGCGACAAAAACAGTTTAAACGGATGAAATTTAATAATATTACGTACACAATACTGGAAGGACGAGGAGCCATTGAACGGGTTTATTAAAATGTAAAAAAAATTTCTAAAAATCTGTTCATAATTTTGATGATTTGTTAACTGTTTTCTAGCACACATTTCTTTGAAATCCATCAGGTTTTGAGAGTAAAAGTGTACTTATTACTTTTGGAGAAGGCTAACACCACTTTTCTAAATTAATAGAAACCAATTCCAGTCAAATTTATCATATTATCATTCCGTAATTAACATGCAAGTAATCTAACTTTTTTTTTTTTTAACAATCTTTGATTTTAAATTTAATATAACTCTCAATAATATTTTGTAATAAAACAATTTTTTGGTAATTTGTCTAATTGGCTCTTTTTACCTTTATTTTTAAGCCCTTTAATCCGCAATTTTCTGTCGAAATTGAGAAATCGTGTAATAATGTTCAAAACGAATTTTCAACATTTTAATTTTTTTGGAAAATCATCCTATTGTTACTTCTTGTTGTGTTAATTTTGATTTCGTATAATTTCTGAGACTTTTTAAAATTATATTATCGGCGATATTTTCGAAGGTGTTCAATTCAGTGGATGAAGGTCGGTAATGATGAGGGCGTTCTAAAAGCCTTTTATTTGATGAAAACTTTAGACAGTGCCGTTCAACGCTGGAATTGAGCTCCATGAGAATGCTTTACAACGTGGAATATTCCCATTTTAATTGCGAGCGTTCCAAAGAGAATGAGTTTATTCGTGTTAGCCGGTTTGCGTTGCGAAGAAGATAATTATTGAATCTGCTGGTCCATTTTGTTGGAACAGAGAAGTATCAGCCGGGCGTGGATAGATTTCATCAACGTACATACACAGAATACCACTCTGTCTCCTGAGAGAGCACCTGGTCGGATTTGCAGATTTGGGGAACATCATTGTGCACTATTATCGCAGGAAGCAATCAAATGCGTTCTTCCCCACCGGTATATCTCGTATTGGGATTTGCGGATATACGCGAATTAGATACATATTTATTTATTTATTTATTTATGAATATATAAACTTATTTCCAAGCTGGAGGTGAATTGATTTCATCATTTCTCGGAAAAAGATCCGTTTTATCTGTCAGGAGCTTAACGAAATTCATGGATTTAAAGCTTATAATGTCTTGAGCTGCAGAGGTATCCCTTTCTGCGGATATCTAAAATCCGTATAACGCCTTACAAATTGTGAAAGTATTAAGTCAGGCTATTCGATTAACCGAGGAGGTTCTTGGGCCTTTCTCATTTCTTGCCTATACAAATGAGGTAGGAAACATCTGCTTCCAAAATTGTCGGATAATTTCTTTCGCAGATGATTCGATTTTGTTTTGTTTTGGAAGAGATGGCGAAGCATTACAGAAACAAGCGCACCTTTCAGCTTTTTATCGATTTATAAGATGGTATCGACTTCACACTTGATCAATTAATTCTGCTAAAACTAAATTCATTAAAGCCATCGTTCATCAAGGAAACAGAACTCATATAATTCTGAAAATACATTCATGGTTGTCAATCAAATACATGATTGTTCCTGTTCAAATCCTGTGTTACTACTCTGAAAAGCGCGGTTATAGAGGAGGAGGCCAAAAAGACATTACCATTCTTCCGAGAATCGAGAATTAAAGAAAAAAGTTTTCCATGGCACTGAATATAAATAAAATTGCAATAAATTGTTCCAAGAGTTTTCTATTTTTATTGTTGGCCCACTTTTGATAGCAGGAAATTTACGGCGTTCGGTTATCAGTGAACGCTGCGTTCCTTATCTGGAAAAAATACGTCGAAGCGTAAACGGAAATACTGCCTCATTTTATGAGACGGTTTACTGCCCAGGGGTATCAAGTTTAGGGGCAATCGAGTGTTGGGGTATACGAGGTCGAAACAACCCTATGGCGGGCCCCCTTCTCTCCCTTATTTTTTATCCCGGTTAAAGGAGAAAAACAGGACGCTAATAAATGGAAAGGCCAATAAGGAAGAGGGAGGGAACGAAAAAAAGGTCGCTTTATATTGTTCTTTTGTAAAGGAAATCCCTTTTTTGGGAATAGATGGTCCACATTCCCGTTCGAAGTGTGGACCTTTTGTCACAAGGGCATCGTCTGTGCCCGTGGAAGGATATATTTAATCCTAGGGTGGGGATTTCTTTTATTAAACACTTGTTTCCTGGAACGTATTCCAAACTAGAATATTGTATATAAAAGAAAAAGACAGACGAAAAACATGCACTTATTGAAAAAAGGCTTATTTGAATTCCTCGATTTTTTTAATCTAAATATTGAAAACGGGCTTAAATTATAATGATTATTTTTGGATCATTTGCACCTTCAAGTACTAACACATATGTTTATAAATTGATATAAAGTTAATGCCTAAATTATTTCCCCAGTCATAGTGCTTCACCACTTCCACTCTTTGACCCCCATCCTCATTGGCAGTATCTTGGCAGTATTTCAGCGAGGATCAGAAGGTAGAAATCTAGACTAGTGGACATGAATGAAGAGACAATTTACTTTTTTGTTATTATTAATTTAACCACCCACTTGCCCTTGTTTTACTACTTTTATTAAAAAATTGTCAATTCTTTCGTCGATGTACCGATATTTTTGGGCGTTATTTTCTATTCCGATACATCGAAATATCGACATTAAATGTACAATAGCTGATCCGGTTTTTTTCAGCCGTAAATCATCATATCAACCATATCCTACATCTTATTGCTCAAAACTAATTTTGTAATTTTCATTGAAGAATAGAGGAATTATATCGGATGAGGTAGGCAAATCGCAGGTACATAAGCTAGGGACACCTTGAAGACTTGGGTTCTAGCCAGTTCGAGGCTCAATGGAGAGCTCATCAATCAGAGGGTTTTCCTCATCTCTATCACCAACCAATATTGGTTTCATTGCATTTTTTTCAATTTTCCTTCTTACTTCACTTAGGTACATTGATTTTACGACCCTACATAATATTGATAACACACTTCTCTGGATCCTGTTCATAATTATTATCATAAATAAAGTTTCATTGAATTTTTGAGTGGTTGAATTCTTTACCTGTAGTACGAGTAGAATGAAATTTAATAAAGCATTATTATTCACTGGACTCATAGGTAATTCGGATGAATTTTTGAAAAGAAATATCGATGTCCGGTATATCGCAATATCAATATTTTCCTTGGATATATCGAACTCCTAAACGATACTTTTTTAAAATATCGATATGCGATATATTGATATTTTTTGCCGATATTTACATCCCTACACGTAGTATTGTAGTATAATTTCTAACTGACGCAATGGTTTTGCATTTGTTGCAGGCTTGGGAAATGTCATCAAATCACCTTCCCACTCGCCCCCGCTCCACCAGGGGAAGAGAACTCTCTCCCCGGACCAGTCGAATCCCGCCGAGCCCCTCACCGAAGTAAGTTCCTTCCCATTACCGTCTGATTGGTAGCAAATCACCGTATAATTGCCGAATACTTAATGCTGGTAGAATTCCAATTACGATTCGGGAATTTAGACGCAGTTAGGTTAGATTCTGGAAGCTTCGAGGCCGTCACGTTGCAAAACACATCCATTCCCTCCATACGCCGGAACGTTTTAGTTATTTCACTACCACCTTCTTAACGCGCTTTAATTGCATTTTACCTTTTTCCTTCTTTGATAAGGCTAGTAAAGTTTGGGATCACTGTAACACCTTCACAATGGTCAACATGTGAGCCGTTTCTTACGAGTACCTCCAGACAGATACAGTACTAGTTCTATTTTGTGTTGTTCCTTATTTTATCCCTCAGGTCAAAACATGAGATATCCCTTCACGATACATAATTGTACTCCCCCCTAAATTCCTATCAATTCCGTCCGCTTCACCGAATGCTCCGCAGTGCAAATTTATTTCTATCTATGTACACTCATTTTGATTTTTTTTTCCACCACCTTATCAACTTTGAAGTCCTCTTTCATCTTCCCCCATAGATACATAAATATATATATACTTTATTTGGACATTATGCTTATTATCCATACTGAATGTAAATTGGGCTTGCCCGTATGATTATAAATAAATAAATCAAATTACTTTTTTTGGTCCGTCTACAAGCCGTCACAGTAAGTGAAAAGTTTTATGTTTTATTTCACTTCTATCACATCTAATTGGTAATGAACATTTAGCGTAGATTCCGGTAAAACGGCTTTTAATAAACTAATCAACACACCAAAAAATGATTCGCTACGGATAATTTCGTCCTTCCACCTTAAGAGCTACTTCATTCAAAACAATGAGTTTACTGTATGATCTGGATTGCAAACTTGAACAATGTTAGTTTTTATTGAATTTCCTGTATTAATAAGTTACATAAATAAATTCAAAAAACGATTACGGTGGTTGTTAGAAAAAATGAAGAATTGAGAACCATATTCTGGAAAAAGATTTTTTTTTAAACTCAAGATTAGCATAATATATTTCTTGATTGGATTGCCTTAGTGCAGTAACAGCGCTTTTATATCGTTTCTCGGCTTTAACAGCAAGCTATAAGGCTTCGGGTTTGTGTGTGTATATGCATGCATAACGACTATTGTTAATCCGTGAGTAATGAATTGACAGGTAATCACCTAGATCCTAAACATAGTTATCCCTTAACTTATTCCCTAATTGCAACCATCGAAATTAGATTAGTATTTAGGAAGCCAACTCAAACGTTTCAGATTTACGCAACTACCCTAAATATTTAGCATCTCGGTGGGGTGTACCTAATTATGATGAAATTCTTGGAGATTCTGAGATTCGTTACATCTTATTGTCATTCCAAAATACAGCGATATCTCACCAGTAAAGTTCACGAAAGATTGCAGTTTCTTGAATTTAAAAATTCTTTTGCTAAGGCTTCTATTAATCCGTCAGCGTTCAGTTTATAAAAATCCCTCTCAGGGTAATTCCGCATAACCTCAGTCAATGACATCGAAATGGAATGATAATAATAATTGTGATAATCGTGTACGAGCCAAGAACCTTACAAGCAGACATACAAGCCCAAGATTAACTAAGATGTCAACGATGTCGAAAGAATACTCCTCAATAATACTTTGAGTAAAAAAAAACGATTAGATGATAGATTTGGGTATCTTTATTTTTGCGATACGTGCACTGAGTGCGTGACAAATGAAAGGCCAGCACATTGGTTCGGCAGATGCAACTCGTTTCTATTTGCAACGCATCCAATATAGAACACGGTTTCAATTTCGAAAAGTTCATTGCTTGATGTAAAATGAATCATGATCCTTGAAGGTGATGTATGTTATGTATAGTTATCACCTATTGTTTCCGAGTCTGCATATAGGTAGCGAAAGGTTCGTTTTCACTTTCGTTTCGTGTCCACAGACTCATGTAAGTACCCTAATTCCAAGAGTTTCATCCGATTTTGATGAAACTTTTAAAGGTTATTTTGTTGATGGCCCTCTATGAGTTCTATTGCTCACGAATGAATATATCAGTCTGCGCATCCGCAAACATACAATTCACCAATCAACATTCATCAGGTTCTAGGGGCCATCATGGTAGACTTTTCGTGGTAATCGGGGTAAAACGGTAAAACGGGTAACAGACTTATTCGATATGACCGCATCATCATACGTTTCGCTATACAATTTGGACAAAAGACCCGCAAGATTTCTGCCTTGTGAATCGTTGCAACCAGCTCTATGATCAATTTTGTCTAAAACATCATGCTATCTTTGTGAGGAAGCTGTGTGCCATTTCCAACATGCCACACGTTTTGTACATTTCTTCGGTGTTTTGTTAACAGTCGCCTTCGGTGGAGATGACGAGAGCAGCTTGGGTTCTCCGTACGCTCCTTCTCAACGAACCAGATCAAATCCTGAGAGAGCGAAAGACGGCTGGCGGGCGGCTGGTGGTTCCGTGCTGCGCCTCTGGCAGCGAAATGGTCACCTGGCTCGCGGGACTCGCGCCCGGAGTGGACCGCCACCAGGCGACTACCATGTGGCAAGCTCTTCTTGAGGAAGGACTCATATATCACGGTAAGCTATCAGCACTTCTTATTATGTGGTCGGAATACCATCAGATACCTAATGAAGTGTGAATCAAGCCTTTATGGCAACCCTCAGTAGTGTATGGAAGCCATCTAGATTTGAGAATCTTACCATTAAAAATATGAATTCAGCTCACTGTAGGCTCCGAACGTGAGACGTTTGAAGCATGGACTAAACAGTATATCTCACCTCATTCCACACGTTGACTCAGACTTTTTCAGAACAAAAGTCAGTTTTGTGAATTTCTAATTCTACCCCAGACTAAATACTGCGGAACATTCGCGAAAAACATGTTAAAAAGTGAACGATTAGTTTTTCACTCATTGGTTCACTGTTTTTAGTATACATATGCATACAAAATTAAATAGACATGTAATCAGCATGCATTCAGCTGAATTATTCAGACAGCTACAAGTCCTTCCATTTCAACATCTAATAAATAAAATTACATTAATTAAGACACACAAATCAATCTGTAATGAAGAATTTTCTTATTTGGAGGATGGTGTCACCAGGGCACGAGGGCGGAATTACTTACAGCTGCCTTTTAGGAAAACGTCTCGTGGCCAATTGACTTACGACTAAAGAGGGGGGAAGCTTTTTAATGCCTTGCCTAATGACATACGTACTATATCTTCCTTACTGGCTTTCAAAAAGAAGCTAAACAGATATTACTATGAGCAATACCTAAGTTGAGGAAGGTTTTGAATGTTGTTTTTGGTTTGTATAGGCGTACTTTAATTTTATTTATCGAAAATCAGCGGGCATATGGGGAAGTATTTGTAATTTTTTTGATATGAACAATGTCGGAAAAGAAGAGAATGTATACCTATTTATTTCTAAGTTATCTGAATAGTTGACGATTCTCTGTTGGTATTTTTTTCTTTCTACGTTTTTGTAACATTACTTATAAATAATTCTTGGCAGTACCCGTTGTATTAAATTGTGAGCAACTCCTCCCCACAGCACAAGTCCTAGACTTAACGTGGGGAGTAGCGCTTTATGGTATAGTTAGTTTCTGCAAATGCATCATATATGTTCAATAATGTTAATAAATGAATATTATTAAAAATCTTTTCTTTGGAGAAGTCATACCATGAGATAGGATGGACTCCAACAACCAACGGCCTCAGTAAACATCGAAGACAATTATTGATTTTTCGATATGATAGAGGCTCAAGGCAGAAATCATTCGCGACTGACGAAAAATTTCGTTGCAAATTTGAGCCTTTTATTTTGGCACATCCTTCAACTAAGTTGTTATGTCATTTATTTTATATTGTTAAAGTGGCAAATATCGCTAAAGAAAATCAGTATAGTGAAATAGTAAAATATGTCAACAAATAAAAGAAAGTTTCAGGGATAAAGGTACCTCCAAGTGAGGGTATGTAGGCCAAATAGACTGGTCACTCTTGAAATGGATTACCATTTTCATTACCAAACTTCTTTATGAATGAAAACCAAGCTACCTAACTGTTCTCGACAAAATCGTTGACCGTTAATTCGGTCGGTTCGAACTTTGGAGATTATTATGAGGAAGAGGAAAAAATTATGTGGCTTCGGGCGAGCAGTGGAGCGAATAATAATAAACGGACGATCTTCAGAAGAACATTATAAAAGATGAAGGCGCGATAGAAGGGCGTGAGGGCAGCCAGTCACGTTGTACGGGGCTACATGACTTGCATGTGAGTGATCTATCAAAAGGTAATGCTGTTTTCATGGGCTCACGAGTCGGTTGAAATGTAAGTGGAACGATAACGATTCCCATTCGGCTACTAGGTATTTAGTAAGATGAGTGTTGTACAAGTACGATTACAAATGTTCACTTAGTTTTCATGTAGAACGGTTTTTGAATCGAACGGATTCCTTCGTTTTTTCGCCTATGGGCAGGGTGTGAGCTGGCCTGATTTTGATCTGGATGAAACGATGGCCTTCTGTAAATTGGTTTCCCTTAGCCAGCGTCGCCGTGTAGCAGATTGCACTTTTGTTATCGGCCTTCTAAAGTCTGTGATCGATTGTCCTGAACTACTACAACGAATTGACCACCCCCCATAGTTACTTATTCAACAATCCTTAAATCTTGTAGCGTCCAACAAAGAAATAAATTTATTTTTCAATTCCTTGAGGCAGTTGCGGCTAAGCTTGAAGAGCTACTTTTGTTAATCAATATTAATTAAAACTTACATTTCCTTACTGATGACATATCTTATTCTCTTTTATTGTTCTTAATTCCATTATATATTGCCTTATTCTACTTGTATTGTATTATTATCTATTTTATGTATTTTTTTCTTATAATTGGGCTCTACATGCCCGTGTAAACTTAAATAAATAAATAAATAGAAGAACCTTACGACGTGAAAAAACTCTATAACAATGTAGAAAGAGTTATGTTGAGATCCTTTAAACTTTACGCATGCATATTCAAACATGGGCCCCGAAGACATCATGAAAATATGTCACACAAGAGAGTTACAAAAGGATGATGCCGATTGTTCAGTTTCCCTGGGAAATTAAAAAAAAGAAGTCTCTTGGACAATATCAGGCATACATTTCGGACAGATGACTCCTCAGTACCAGGAATGTAAAACAGACACATACCCTGTTGTAAAATTGTATTATGGGTCGCATTATATGTTTCCTTATCCTTTCTCCATAGTAGAATCATTGTTGTATGATAATGTGCTCATAGAACCTTGATTCTAAAACAAAATCATTTCAAAAATCGTATTCTATTTTTAGTTACGGAAGTAACTTCAAGAATTCACGTAACTCTAGTTGCAACTTTATATTAATTATTAAGCTATCACCCTTTTCCATGGATTCCCGCCGCTGCCTTGTGTTATAGATCGGAGAACTCACCCATCTGTTGGTAGCAAACATAATAATATTGTTAAGCCTAAGCATCAAAAGGATTATTCGAAATCGGCCCTTCACCTCAAGTAGTACAATAATATATAGATATTATCTAAATATCGTTATACGCCCCCCCCCCCCCCCATTACCCATTCTGTCACTCATCAAGAGCGAAGCTGTGCCATTATCCCGGTTCTCATTTCAACGATTAGCTCGATATTGTGGTAGAAATGACAGTGAGTTGGAACTCAATCTATCAATTTGACATCTCTATCTTCAGTTAGGATGAGGCTCAGGTGAATGACTGATAAGGGGAATTGGTATAGTTTACTTCGATGCATCGACTTCACGGTAACAACTATCAAAACTCTAATAGCCCAACCACCTGAACTTCTTTCCCAATAGTCCATACCACTCGAACACCGCAATTAATTACCCTCAATGCCCTTCAATTTACTACATTTTCGTACATCCTCAATTAACGAAATGTTGCATTATCGTAATAACACAAAATTTGTCCGAGATAAGAAGTCATTTACCAGCATTCACCGGTTTTGAAACCAGGAGGTTTCCATACTGTTCAATTGATCATTTACTTTAAAAACCGTATGTACTCATTTGTAAAGTCCATGAAAACAGCGAGCAATATGCAGTGATGAGTTCAAAAGTTACATAAGAGTTACATTCTACTTAACATGATGTCCGTTATAGCCTTCGTAGAGTCATTGTATTGATATGATTGCACAACAACACAAGTTGAAAAAGTCAAAATGAACGCAAATTTCTTACGCTGCTTAAATCGATTGGAAAACAAAGACAGCTGCGATATAAGCGAAGTTGATTTGAACTGTCAACTATTACAAATCACTGGATAATCACAACGAGGTGGGGAGTAAGCTGCATAGGGAGTCTAATGATCGACGTTGACTTAAGCACCTGTACTTTTTACGTAAACAAAATAACCTCACTTAGTTACATTACCTAATGTTGGGTGTGGGGTGTAGTTACATTACCTATTGGTGATCCTAGATGCCTATTTCTAGAAGGTGATGTTAATTTTCTACCTAAATTTTTTCAACGATTTAAAAAAAATAAAAACTTTTCATATCTGTACTTTGCGTCTGTAAATTACCAGTACAGTACCTCCGCCGCACAAAAACACATCTGACTAAGAATGTCGATGAACCCTAATTCTTGGTCAATTCATACAGCCAAACATGAATATATTTAGAAAAACACTGTGTAACCTATCCCGAGAGATGTTTCAAGAAAATATCAGCCAATGTGACAGATAACCCATCGTATAGGAGCCGTTTTGAAAAGTATATTGACAGTTTCACGTGGAGGAAAACTGTTGAACAAAATGTAAATTGTTACATGAAGTTACGTTTTATACATTCTTGAACAATGTTAATTACATACATATAGGTGTAAACACCAAGCTATTGGCGAAAACTATCCACTGTTCAATGACGTGACTTCAGAGAGCGAGCGATTGGTTTTCTAAACGGTCCTCAGAGAGGTTCATCGCCGACGAATAAATGCCTCTGCACTCATCCAAATGGAAAGACTTTTCACTTAATATTCCTCATTTTCACGGTTTTATCAATCTTCAATAAAACTAGATAGTACAATCCTATTTTATAACACTCACAGTAAAGACCAATTCCACCCGATCTCTACTCGGAATGGCTAGTGATCCACTAGGGATTCCATTGCGGCTAACAAAAACTCGGCTTTATTTAGGTTTATTTAGGTTGTATTGTTATATTAATATATTATTTAATATAATTTCGGAATATCCTCTGCTTTATTTTAATTATCTGTTTACCGATACTAAGTATACGAGGAAGCCTAGAGCGACACCAAACCGGTAGATGATATTTTATTACGCCTGCTCCGGGATTCTTCCATTTTATCGACCTACGCACTTTGGTTTTCCCTTTTCCCGGAAAATTTATTGACCATGAACGTCCTCTAATATCCCGAAATCAGGATTTCTATGTCCGCCAGTTCCTCTTGTGTCCTCAATAAACTAATTCAATTATCACAAACTCTTTTAGCAATTAGGTCGGTTTGTCTCCACGATTTTCCGAGAACTATACCTGATTTATATTTGGATTCCCTCCAGTGGAAATCTTCCGCTGCTATTTTCAGTTTCATGACGCAAAAAGGTCGTTAATAACGACGCTCAACATGCCGATGCCACATAAATTATTTATCGCCGCAAGAATTGAATCCCACCGCGATGTTGACCTTGCTCCAATACGGAGTTATAGGTTTTATACGAAACTAGTTTTACCTCTTCTGCTTTTCAAGAACGTAAACAAGGAGCGATCACGAGAAATAACTTCGGATAGCGTACCCTTCTAAGGAAGAGGCGTTTTGTAAACTTCCTTTGACATTCATGGACGTTGGTGCATCGATGACGAGTGTTTTTCCTTAGATATTTCGTTGGAGATGCTATTACGAAAATAGAAGACGGAGGGAAATCTTTATGTAATCATGCAGAAGCTAGCCCCGATAATTCCTGATCTCAACCTTTACACACCAAAGGATGCTATTCTATGGTTCAGATGCCTTCATAAATGTGTTACATTATTCCTTATGCATTCGCTTCAGTTCAACCCCATAGGAAGAGGTGACATAAGAATGTAAACAATGATGAACCAAGTAGGTATTGAGTATCTAAGGTCTTTTGAAAAACTTTAAACGAGGTAGATAGGCACAACTTCAAGCCCATTTTCAGTTCACAATTAAAAATCAAATTTATTCAATATACATCTATGACATCAGATTGGTTTATTTTCTTTTTTGGAAACGTTTCGTCTCGCTACGGGGACTTCTTCAGTCCTGTCACTATATCATATTTAAGTATACTTATCCAACCAACATCATCATGATCAACACTCTCATGAGTAAATTTCATTTATTTTCTCATGAATTATCTTACAAGAAACTTCTCGACTGTTCCTTTCTGGATTTAAATGATGATTTTATACAAAAGGATAGAATCACTCCAACAATAACATGAGAGTGTTGATCATGATGATGTTGGTTGGATACGTATACTTAAATATGATATAGTGACAGGACTGAAGAAGTCCCCATAGCGGGACGAAACGTTTCCGAAAAAGAAAATAAACCTATTATACGCTCCAATCTCATGTCTTAAATGAAAGTGGTCACACCACAACCAACAACCATGACTTCAATATACATCAAAACATATATTCTATTGTGATGTTGGTTATGTATTACTGAAGTCCTCATTTTGTCTGACCAAACGTTGATCAGCCTGGTTCAATTAAGCGCTTTTTTCTAGTTTCAAGTTGTATCAACACGATGAGTGACGGGTCCCTTTACATTTTGCCCCACTTTTCTCATCTTGCCGCAGCCCGTTCTTTCTCGGTGCGTCCGTTACTATATTTGTGTATATATTCCATATTTTCTCATATATTAACCTCCATGTTTGTGTTGGTCTTCTATGGACACTCAAATCAGCATGTTTCAGAAAGATCCCTGTCCATTTTCACTGCTTCCTTCATCTTAAAATCGCCGGACCTTAGTGTCAATGGTTAAATTAACAGTTCGTTAATAGGGAACGGTATCGTAATTGCACAACTCTTCATATCAAATGAAGCCTGACGCGAACCGTCAAAAATAACTTTCAGTAATGAACAAAGCAGTATCAGAACCGTTTCTGTAGTGTCAGCCGTTCTAATGTCATTCATTGGGAATCAGCCGAAATTTAGTTTTGAAAACATCTTTTCCCGATATTTTCCGAATCAACCGAAAACACTAGCTTCGTGGCTAATGCGTACGATCATTCTGTATTTGGTTGCCAGGAATCAAGAAACGCAATGATAGTCACGCATTATTTTTCTCACGATTTAACAGGGTTATTTCGTACTTACCTGCGATTTGGTACATTTGTTGTAAACAGTTAATCGAATCAGTTAGATTCATTGATTGATCAGTTAGTTTATTGACTTGTCGCGTGAACGGAATTTGTATCCTCTAGGACTTCCTTTATCCTGTGGGCCTTTATCCTGATGTACCTATCGATAAAAAATGTTTTTTACCTTTTATACCGATAAGTATATCACGATTTATTGTGTTGCTCTCTCCTAGCGTCTACAATAAAAAGTGTATATTTTACGTGATTTAGTTCCTTTAGTAATATTACCCCACCAAACTTTTATCATTCAAATGATTAATTGGAGTAGAATCCAGTGCTTATCCCCCCCGCTCAACACTCCTTCAACTAACCTTCGAGTGAGCTCCTTCCGCCCTTTGTTATCCCGGCATCACCACTTTTCCGTCCGCCCGAGGGGGTCATTCGTGTACCTGCCACCTTGGTAAGCACTAGCCTCTCTAGTGCTCTGGTTGAATCTACAGATTTTTCCACGGAGTTGGTTAGGCTTAGTAAGTACCGTTTATGAATACAGAAGGCGCTCACGTTGCGATCCACGTGTCACGTTGTCAGCAATGACATGAGACAAAATGAATTCAGTTAATGATACAAGTAACCCAGCTATAATTTTGAGACCATGGGGGAGTGACTGGGAGGAAGCTGTAACACTTGAGAGAGCAATAATGCAACACACATTTAACCAACTGGTTTGTTATAATTAGAATCATGTTCAACTGTTTCAGAGTTTATTTTTATCTAGATAACTACACATTTTAGTTTTCCACTGAATGGAAATTTAAGTTGAATTTACTCCATTCGAGCTTAGAAATTTCTACGTCTCTGGCTAACTGTGAACAAAAAGTTTTCGTAATCAAGTTTGGTCAACCCCTCCATTACTCAAGTGCCACTGAACGTGGGTATCCATCTCAAGAAGCCTACTCCAGAGCGCAAGCCCGGGATTACGATTATTAGAGGGGAAAATGCAGATCTCCAGACCTTGGATTTTGAAGTAGGAACCCTCATTTATATCCATGCTCCAGCCTGGGCTCAGTGCGGGCTTTTCTGTTTGCCGTCGGTTTCTAATAATCAGAACATCATTAGGGGAACTGAGATGGTTCCAAAGCTGACCTGCGGTTTCATACACATTATTTCAACCTTCTAACTCTTGATAGACCACCGCTGTTTTCCCGATGAATTTTCGCGTTTTCCTTGGATAGCCCCTCTTGTGTGGTGAAAGTCTACAATCCTACCGGGAGATTGAACCTGCCATTACGACAGAGTTCCCGAAACTGGTGTGGCAGACTGTATTTCCCTCCCCATTACTTTCAGCATGGAGCATTGCGATGAACCACCTGACATCGTCTCTGATTGGCTGCAATATTGGTTCCAATATACATAACAAACAAGATGCCGCTTCCCCAATTGACGCAACGAAAGCAAGGATCTAATTGAAAAGATAATGAACAGTAAACGTTTCAAGTGCCTACTTATTTGAAAATATGAGAATATTGAAATTAACTCCTTTGTCACGGTGTGCATACTATTATCTAGTACTAAAACTCATGGTCGTAGTGACTGCATTAATCCATTTGTGGCAAGCTTCCAACCGTCCATCTATGGACATACTACCTATATAATACAAAATCCAGCATATCTCATCGAAATATGAAGAAAAGAAGTACGAAAATGATCTTCAAACGGATTACGTTGATTAATTTGAGTATACTGAAATTTCTTTCTCCGGATCGTAAGACCCTAGTAGGGCTGAAATAGTTGCGCGTTGTGCACTACAAGCCTGGAGTTTTGAAATTTTCATCACAAGGCAAAGAATACGGAAGTTAGTTCTTCAAAATGTTTGTTACACTACTCCATCGATTGATACACGTAATGAACCATAATGATCATACCTGCATTGCTTAACGTTATGTTTCTTGTGTCTTTCCTAGTTAAAAGGGGTCTCTGAACTACTAGAAATTATCACTTTCTCACATGCTATTTCCAGGAATAAAACCATTTGTTCTGGTCTGACATTTGATTAAAAGTAGGAAGTCTTACTTCCATCACCACAAGACTCGTACTCTGTGTTTGTACCACTCTGTTTAGTTTTCCTGATATCAGCAGTCCACGACTGATTGCACAATGTACGTTCATTTGTGTCACATTGGAAATATCTGTATCCTAACATTTGAAAAAGGTCTTTGTTATTAATACCATAAAATCAAGCTACTCTGAAGCTGTAGTTTTTGCTACCAGAGCATTTGGGCCCACTTCCAAGTTGGACTCATTACCTGGTGATCACTCACTAAGTGTATGCAGCCTCTACTCTTAAGGAAGCTCGTTACCTCCCTTAACGTCACTCTATATTCTAGAGTACCCCTGTTGCGTGTAATAATGAACTTGAATTTACATCTGAATGTCAAGTCTTTTGAATGATAGTGCAAATTTTCCATCCAGAAGAAATTTATTCAGGATTTCTTTTGTGATAAGAACTCAAACAACGAATTTTAAAATTAACATTAAGGTTCAAAGAAAAATTAGCAACAACGTCAATGATGACCTAATCGTCGACATCGAATTACTTATGTAACACATTTATTTCGTCGTAATAGACAACGTTCTTTATTGGACTTCCTTTATTGGTTTTCTTCTTTAAAAAAGCATTTCCACCATTTCACCTCTAGTGATTTGTATTTTAATATGATTTTCTGTAACATGTTGGGATATTAGAAAACCACAATCACTACAGTGTAATAAGAAACCTTTTTCTTCTTCAGAAAACAAGCAAAGTTGTGAAGTGGTTGACAGCGAATAATTTATATGTACCTATTTCATTTTCCAGTGACGGGCGAGCACCCGTTCAAGGACAAATGCGTGTTATACCAGTTTCGGCAGGACAGGGATGTGAGTGGCACGGTGAGACCTCCTGCGCAAGATATTGCGGAAGCTGAAGAGCATCTCCACGAGGCCTTGTCCGAGCTGTCGGACAGAGGGCCAGACGCCTGGCTCAGGATGATACTCAGGAAACCGTAAGTCGTATTTAGAACGTTCTTAATAAAGTACGTGACTTCTGCAGATTTCAATTTCAGTCAGGGTTCCGATGTTTCCAGTCCAAGTGTTCAGACAAAAACAAAGAGCGCCTTGCGCCTCTGTACGATGATAGGGTAGTTAATCCAGATTAGAGAGTTATTCCCAAAAAACAGTAGTACCTATTGTTAATCCAAGATGAATGATTTGATCCAGTCTCTCTTTTTGATAAAGATCCGATTGTTTAGCTGTTTAGCCCTTAACGATGCAGCCGGCCCTTAATAGTATTTGCGCGTCCTTCCTAAAGCCCAGTACACATTCCAAAAATAAAAGGGAATAATTAAAGTACAGCCGAGAGTAATTCCAAGAAATGAAAAATACCCTTACACTAGCGGCAAATCGTTCAATGATTTTCAACCAAAAGTCCTGCTCCTCTATTGATGTATCGTTGAATAACTATGCCTAAGGAAACAATAATCTCCAAAACAAAGAACAAGATTTGATACAGAGCCAGGAACTCAGCATAGCTACTTTGGGAGATAATTCTTTATTCCAGATTAATCGTCATTGATGCAGCTAGAAAACGTAATTTATGAATGCCAATACTCATAGTTTACCACTAGCCATGGAGCATTAAAGGAAGTTGATCTGAAGTCCTGAGATAACTCACAAAGCAGCAAAATGGTCATTCTATTTATTGTTGAAGAACAAGGGATGACTCAGCTAATTTCCTAATTCTTCCATGTAGTAATTTGGCTATTACTATTGGCTATAAAAGCGAATATGGCTGGCTCCAAATCTTACTCTCACTAAATGGCTTAAGGTACTAAAGAAGAACCTACCAAGCAGGGGAACGAAAATTTCATAATAAGAATGTGTACTGATAATCGCATGTACAATGCCAACCAACATCAGACAAAGAATGTCATTCTTGAAAGTTCCCGAAAGGTTCATTGCACTTCTGTACGCACCCTTCATAATTGTACAAATATTTTCTGACCAGGTTCTATAATGTAAAATATGTGACTACCTACATAAGTATGAATTTCAGAAGAAAACTTTTTTTTTGTTGATTACATTTTAGCATGATTCTGCTCCTTAGAACCCGTTCTTGATTCGTCAATGTACGAACGTCTTCCTTCTATTTGAATCTTCAACTGCGGAAATGGGTCATTGGACATTACGGACTGGCAACGGTTGGTTGGCTTTTTTCAAACAGGAGGCTAAAAAAAGAGAAAACTATAATGAAATAGCAAGACAGACGGGATTAAAAAAAACTGGGGCTACGGCCTGTCTCTACATCCATTCTCGCGAAATACATTATTATCGATAACCGGATATGGCGCCTAGCGATGGCTGTGGAAACAGTTGCCAAAAATGAGTGGAAGCGCCAACCAGTGGGCTCTTCAAATATTTATTATCACTCCGACGGTGTTATTTTGGAGAGAGAAAGGGGTTTGAACCTGTTGTCTCCATGCCAAAAAAAAAGTCTCTTTATAAAAATAACCTTTGTATTAATAGCTGACGTGTTTGTCCCTTTGACGGGTGAATTATAATAATATTTCCTCTTTTCCTCGCCGCTGGGCCACGTAGTGCGGGCTAAATGAAAATTGAAAAGCATGAGATTTTCTTTAAATGAGGAAGCTCGAATATCGGATTGAGCGTTGAACAAACTAAGCGGATGTATTTTTAAGGCGCGAGTTTTATCCAAACTAGTTGAATCAGTTTGCTTCAGTGAGATTTTGGATAGTGACACTTTTATTTTATGTTCTGTATTCAAATGCTTTGTTTCCATTGAGAGTATATATTGATACATCTACCTGTCACTGGGGCGGCGTGCCGAGAATGAGATGGAAATTATCAAATAACGTTTTATTATTCCCGTAAATAGGAATTTACAGCTGAAGACCACTCTATAGGGAATCCAAGTAACAACGTTCCCCTTATTTTCTCTCATTTTCCGTTGAAAAATTGTCAATGATCGCTATTTTTTTATTATTCCTATCGCAGATTTCAAATATTCCGAAATTTAGCTTTGTGTCATTGTGCAGCCACATTGACAACAACTTTGTTTTTTCATATGACAACCCGAATAGTTTATTGCACATCTTGATTTCACGCCAAAATTTCACGAATGATTGACATGTTACTCGAATTTGTTCAAGATTTGCCCTTAAAGTAGGTACAGTAGTCTTAAGATGGTTTTCTTACCTTACTTGCTTTTAACCGTTACTATTGATTTGGTTCTTTCGAATCTCAACAAAGAAAAAGCATTTTGTTCACTTTACTACGTAGTTCGACTGCTTTTCTATATTTCGGTGCACAGGATCACCTATGTTGGAACTATTGCATTCACAGGACAGCCATTGTGAACCATAGTTTGTGACCGGTCCTAACTAAAACTAGTGGGACCCACTGTAGTAAGAATTGTTCAAAACCCGAACTTAGAAATCTCTAAATTCTTTCAAAGTATACTGAAACAAACCTAGACACCCTCCGACTGAAAACTAAAGAGCCCCTTTTTCGGTGACAATATTTTTAATGGATTTCGTGAAGTGAGGATCCGATTAGAATGAGATCAGCTACGAACGTTGTTAATAAGGCTTTTTGGATTGCTGTTTTCAATACTAAACCTTAGTAATCTGTCAAGAAATTTTTTCTTTAAATTAGCGGCCAAAATAGATTTTTTTATGTACCGAAATTACTGGCACATCCCCAATCGAAGGATGGTTTTTTAGCCAAAAAGGGAAATCTTGTTTACGTTTCTGAAATATGCTCTTCCGCTGTAATTGCATTGTATTTTATCTTAATCTGAAGGCTAATGGAAGCTACGGAATTGATTGATACAGAATTGAATCCAAATTATTTGATATTATCAGGGAATGTAAATGTATTATTTGTGTTTTGTCTTAATTTTGATCTTTTATTTCTTATAAACAGTATAATTGTCCCTCTAACATCAAGCATTACGTTATTTGAGCTAACCTTCATCATAAAAAGAGTTTCAATCGCTCTACCACACAACTTTCTTAATTTGCAGTTCCCCATTCTCCAGTCGCCTCTTTATGATTGTCATAATGATTCAGTTGATTGATTGTCAGATATCTCGTGAATCGTATTATGTTTTCAATAATACCCCGGTCCCATTTGGCTAATGGAAGCTCTTGGAATTCGTAGCTCCTCTCCATTACCCAATAATTGTAATTGCAGAATCCATCTCCCGCGGACTAGATTCTCTGCCTTTTCGATTAATTTAATGTGATCTTTCTTCCGATAAGAAGAATCTAAATGGACAACACGCTATCTTCTTTCAAGCAGGAATGAGCCTACGAGTTGGATTCTAGATTGTACCTTTTGAATTTATTTGATTCCAGATTAGAAATATGCTCTTAGAAGCGCTAACTAAAACCCTCTAAGGGCCTGAATTCTACTTTTAAAATAATGTCAAATACCTACATTATCTTTTCACACGTACTCCCAACAATTGACCACAAATTTTAACTTGTCCGAACCGTCAAGTTTATCGAATGTGAACGAAACTTGAATGATCGAACCCTATCCTCCGCTAAAAGAAAAATATAGCAGATAAGCCCGGATTATGAGACTTGTTATTTGAAACAAAAGTTATAGAATGAAAGTCACTTACCTCATGAATGTGACCACATGACAGAAATGTTACCCAAACGGAAGAGACGATACCCTCTGTTCATGCACGTACTGACCTACGACCAACGAAGCACGAGGTCTGATCCCTCCTCACCTGGTATACTGGGAAAGTAAAAATAGAAGTTGATGCGTGGAAGAAACCCCAAATATTAAATCCAATATCATACAGAGGATATAACGTCTTCTGTGTTTCCCTTCATTTCTTTTTTTTGCGGTATTTTCACTCATCCATGAGAATTCCAACGTACCGGTTTTGAGCGATCCAGGATTCCGTGACCTACCCCAACAAAAGGAAGCCAAGCGAGAGGTTGGCTACCCGTCATTTCCGTAGAAACAACCAACGTCACCGTCGATATTGGATGGAACGAGGTGAGGGAGGGACTTCAGGAAAATAGAAGTAAACACGTGCTCGCTCTTGCTCCCATTTTCTTTATTTCCCTCCAATTCCTTCGTATTTCGAGAGCTTTTCTATCGCTCCTGTGACACTGATTGCAGTTTTTCGTCGAAATGATGGAAAGCTGTTTCGCTCTTTCCTCGGTTGCTATAGGAAATATATAAGACATCACGTTTGCCATCTGAAAATTCTAATGTAGGTTCTGAGGTGTTTCAGCTACTGTTTCATGTCGCCTTGGTGAACAGTCAATGAGCGACATTCTCTCGAAGTTCGACGATTCCGTTTGAGTGGAATGCGAGTCAACCTCACACTTCAAAATATCTCACCTGTTTATATCGAACAAATCAATACCTCATCAATTTGTGTGTAATCGGGTTAGCTCTTTCTGCTACTTTGAGATACCTGATAAATCATTGTGAAACTTCCACTTTCGAATACGAAATTAAAGCTTTGTGATTTACTCTGATAACCAAGAGAAGGTAGCATTTTTTTATTTGTATTTATCGTTTATATCGAACAAATCAATACCTCATCAATTTGTGTGTAATCGGGTTAGCTCTTTCTGCTACTTTGAGATACCTGATAAATCATTGTAAAACTTCCACTTTCGATTCATACGAAATTAAAGCTTTGTGATTTACTCTGATAACCAAGAGAAGGTAGTTTTTTTTTTTTTTTTATTTATTTTTTATTTTCAATTTTTTTTCACAAACGAGAGGCTGAATGAAAATATAATACCTAACCGTTTGAAGTTTGTCCGAGAAACAAAGCGATTTCTCATTTCATACTACCAATGACAAAGTGTAATTAATAGATAACTAATGTGATTCAGTGATCAATTCAATCATGCTAATTATTCACTTTGTTTTCATTCATAAAAATTGTCCAAAAATCAAACGAAATTATCCACCGAATTTCTTCATGGGAATCAGTTTTTTTACCTTAAGACACTGATAATTCCTGAATAACTTTGACGTACGTGAAGAAATATTTGCTCTTCACGTCATGCTGCACCTATGGAAGTTGTTCCCTTTAGAGATTCCGAATTTTTCAACTTAATCACGTAGAGTAATGTCGTAGGGGTAGGGAATTCATTCTGTTTTCGGTGATTCGGTGTTTTCCTGATTGGTATCGTGAACTTATACAGTTTAACAAACGGACTATCTATAATCTTCCAACTACGTAATGCAACGATTGGAGGATCGTTTCCAAGTATCTGTGAGATAGGAGCCTTTACTTTTTGAAAAAGATAAAACTTATTCATATTCGAGAGATAACTCTATTTGTTTGTGTTATGGTATTTCAAAATCACTTCGAGCCCAACCCAGACTTTCAGTTTGCTGCTAGTTACGCGGTTCAAGTGGCTGGAAGACGATTTTCTAACTCCGGGGAGGTCGTCACGATCGTGATTGGTTTCTTGAAACTCTCAGATAAGATAGCTCACCTGGATGGGAATTCATGCGGTTGAGGTCATCACACTAGTACTCAACACTTCATCGCACCATGTGTGAGGAATTCGTTTTGTGTCTTCATTGCTGGAAAAAAATCGATCAGTAGCGGTGTGAAGGGGAATACTTACGCGCCAACTGAGGTAGGTGGTTCAAACAGTGTTCTGTCACTAATTAACGACTCTATTATCAATTAAAATAACGCAGCAAGTTTTATTACCTATTTGTGCATTGTGGCCCGCATTACCACTATAAAGGCGGCTTTATTTATTTATGATATTTAACAAACACTGGGGATGGGAGAAACATAGGAAAAAAGTAGTTAGAAGAATCATCTGTACAGATTTTTCAGCTATCAACATGTTTTCTTAACGTTCCTGTACTTGAAACCTAAGAAATTTCCACTTTGTCTCACGACTTGTTCAGCAGGGACAAAGTAGAGTACATTAACTACAGGCGATAACAGTAAAGTCGACCTGGAGGGGTCCAGCTCCAAGAAGGCTGCAGCCCAGAACAGCAAACTAACGTTGCCTAAATACCAGCTCATGAGGGAGTACAGGGAAACGAAGAAGCTGAAAAGAACACCTGAACACCTTGCTAAAAAGGGATCAGAGTGATATCCTATTGGTCCTGGACACTAACTTACAGTTACCAAGAATAACTCAACGGGTTAAGAAATGGGAGATCCACACGCGAACAATACACTGGCATAATACCCTTAAGCACAGGGAAGCCAACCGGCTCTAAAATGTCTCAAGGAAACGCGCAAATGGTCAATCATCACTGAGGAGCAAAATAATTGGCAAACTTGTTAGTTGTCCTACTTCTTCTCCTTGTGAATGTTAAAGCAACCAAAGCGGTTCTGAATTGAAATGGGGTTAATGTCACAATTAATTTGAGTGGTCTCCGCGACCTGACCTATGAACTCCTACTGTCCTATATATAAGGAAACTACAGGTGAGATAATATGGGTGACGCATCCGAATTTTTAGAAATCCTCAATGATATTGTAAAGGCCCTGTCAAGTTTTTGCAACCAAATAGACATACCCCCTCAGTACTACGTTGGAGAGATATCCTGAGTGCAGTATTCAACGTTGTTGAGATGCTTAGAGCATAACAACCACCTCAAACACTATTAGGCTTCACATTTCACTTTTGTAACTTTCAAGTGACGTACTTTTTAGAGCACATTATCAATATTTGATGATACTTCGTTTTCTAATATTTCAGATTTTATTTACTTATTCATTTATTATTTTTATTCATATTTCCCTTTGTAGTTTTCCAATTTCAAGTATTAGTGGACGCAAGATGCACTCATTAAACATATAGAAATTAAACAAAAAAGGTCAAAGCCACACTTTCATTTACCTCTTTTTTCGATTTCCAAGAATCGCTGTGCTCCCGCTATATTCGGCTTGAAAGAAAAATCTGGTAGAAAATATGATATAGATATAGAATTTTTATGTTAGTTGTTTACCTACAAGTATTGGGTATCCTAGGTTAGTTTGTTTCACTAATCATGTGTTTCCTTGGCATTTTATCGGTATTGTTCTCAAGTGCCTTTCTCTAGGCTTCAATATCTAGTCTGTTCTCCATTATCTCGCCGAACAAATGCAGCCGTTTTACGTAGCCGTCAAGAAATTGATTTTACTAAGTTGTTATAGATGATTGCTAAAAGCCATGATAACGATTCCATAAAACACATCATTTTGTATACATGGTGGTCAGGTAGCTCAAAATGTTCTTCACTCTCAGCCAAGTTTATGAGAATGTAACAGTTGTTAATAACTCAAATTTCCCCTTCATTGAAATATGATGCCAAAGGCGAAACACGAATGAAACTTGCTGACGTGAAACAGGTGGAAAACATAAGGTTAACCTCAGACCCTCGCGCAAACTTCTACCATCCAGCTCTGAAAACATCAAACGTCGAAAGCTGAACTTTTTGAAATAACAGGGTGAAAGGTTCTTTGATGGAACTCTTCAGTCTAAGTGTGGAGTGTTAGTTGCGATACATCTAATGAGTGTTGTGAACTTGGATTCCTCCGCTCTTTAAAGAAAATATCGTTGAATAATTCTTTATGTATAAAACCTGCATACATTTTCAATGTTATTTTCAAAGCTTACCCTGTTTATTATGATGATAAATACATGACACCAAAACTTTTCAACAACCGTGTAAAGTATGAATAAATTGTATTTCGGAAGAATGGTTTTTTTTCTCGTGATTGTGTATAAAATATCTTGGTCGAATTCAATTTTCCTACTGAAACAAGGAGGTGGAACGAATAGTTGCCTCTTACAAGGGCGGAGGCGATTATGCCTGCAACACATAGACGATACCCCCGAAACCAAACGTGTTAGGCTTATGCTCAGGTGCATGCTGGTAGTTTCAATAATCTAGAAGGGATCTGTATCTTTTACGCTCACCTGAAGAGTGGCCTCCACATAAAATCTCACGTGGATAGTACACAATATCTTAACAATTCGAGGTAAGTGGGGTACCCAGTAGATGGTCTTCAACGGGTCCTATTATTGTTGTACAAGCTTTCTCAGTATTAGAGTTGACGATTCCTTCTTCAAGTCTTGAGTAGTTGACTTTCGACGACTGAAAACTTCTGTCAGATGAATTGAATCACATCACCGGATGTGTTGGGTACATCAGACATTTATTTCTTTTCTACAATGTTGTAGGTATTTTGTTGTTAATGAAATGTATACAATAGGTGTACTGCCCTACTAGAACTCATTACTAACAGAACAATTGGACCACGAAATCCGCAATATACTCTCTCTCCATTTCTAAATAACTATTGATGAGAATCACCTTGTCACAATTTCATCTAGTTATGCCACCAAAATACACTGACCAAAACACTCTTTAGACTATCCCACTTATCAAATTTGAACTCTATGAAATTTCTGTTGATAGAACGTTTATCGTCCCCGTAAAAACCCTCAATAGTACATTTTCACTTCAAAACTGGGTGTTTTAAGCGAAAAACCGCTTTAAAAACATGAATGATCCGCATCGTCACGAGAAGATCACGGATGATTCTTTAGAGAGGCCAATCAACTCTCTTTTACCGGTATATTACCCATTTCCAATTATCAAATGCCCTTCCTATTTGACCTTTTTAGGTAGATCTCGTCTCATTTTTATGTAACTATGGTATTACTGTTGTTTAAGACTTTGTTATAAAAAATGCAGCTGTAGACCAGTATTTACTTATATTTTTATATCACTAGTTGATTTCTTCGTGTTTCAGGTCTAACGACAGAACTCCTGAGGATTTGGAGACTATATACGAAGAGCTGATGCACATGAAGCCGCTCTCCCACCTGTCCAACTCGATGAAGAGGGAGCTGGCCAGCGTTATCATGTTCGAGGCTCATCCCAAGTCGGGAACAGTGGGTACGTTCCGACTAACCAATAATTGTTCCAACTAACCACAATCTGTATTTCTATCTAGCAATGATAATAATCGAAATGAAACTTCGTTTCTTACATATCACGGTACACAAGTAGGTTCAGTATGGAAAATGCTTTAGCCTTGACTTGACTGATCAAAGGTGTTTTTACGTCAATGGAAACTGTCACACAAATTGTCAGAGCTCTTTCACATACAACCAAGCCGTTGCGCCATCAACGCTTTGGTGGAGAAATGGAACTTCCGCTGTGCTCATCGACCCGAAATTTTTTACCATTTTGTGGAAAGAATTATCTTGCATTTTAATGTCTTAGTATTTATTTTGCGAGAATTCGTCCAATAATGTGATGTTATAGATGGCTAGTAAACAACTATTTTATACCGCTTATAAGCCTTGATTGTTGGCAAGCGTGGCTAAAGCACGTTCCATGTTTCTTAGATTTTAGCCATAGGCTCCTAGCAAAAGCTATCCTGGTGATCAGGGGCCTTGCCCTATCCTTTAGCTTCTCTTAATGAAGCCTCGAAGCCTTGAAGACACGGGAAATTTCCCCACTTGCTTGAGCGTTGATACAAATGGGTGAGCTTACCTCATCAAACTTGACGTCAATGAAGTGCACAGAACATAGAGAAAAGAGATTCCTTGAATTAGGTAACAGTTTTGGTGTCCTTTAACTAGTAGGTGAGATTTCCTGATATATATAAATTTAACTTCAAGTAAAATGAGCAGAAGCCGATGATGGTTTAGAAAACCAGTTCCCCCTGACGTTAATTGGTTCATTTCTAGAAATCCACGAAATACGGTAAAAATCATTATGAAACATTCGTAAATAAACAGCATCTTTTGATATTGTGCCTCAACGCAGTGAAATTAAGTCTTTGTTGCTTGTGGGATTGAGCGGAAAACTGTTGCGTTGACCCGACGAAGTGTCTTAAAAAACAGCTCCATCCTCCGGCCGGTTATAGCCAGTAAAAATCTGAGTTCAGCCGCAGTTTAATGATACCATCAATTGACTCCACTAGGTGTCCTGCAAAGCTCACATAGGTAGGAAAGTTTTAAATCCTTCTTGGTTCTCTGCTAATTCTTTCTAGAATGTAAAGTAATTTATGTATAAAGTGACATCTGCTGACTCGTGTTATTTAATGTAGTAGATATTTGGCTAGATTGTTGTTCTCGCCTGATAGTTTTCAAACCACAAAAAGAACTCGCTGGGAACGGCCGAACTGTCGGGAACTGTCACCTTTCGGTCTCTAGGCGGATTGACGAAGGCGGACAGATCACCTGCGGTTCAGTTTTGCAGCTACAAAAAAACGGTTCTACCTAATTATTAAACAAAGGTTAATTATTTCTGTATTGGACAGCCCTCGTCTGTGGATCACCGACCAACTAGAGACAAAGCCTCCAAGGTAAACTCAAAAACACACATAGGAATCCCAGTTAAATTTAACGAGATTAAATAAAAATGTAGGCAAAAAATGCTTCCGCTTGTTCTCTTAAACCGAAAAAAAAAATTTTGAGATGGTGTTATGGAAATACTTTTTAATGAAATTTGTGTGAATTATACTTTTGAGTTCATTTTTGTGTTGCCTCCTCATTCTTACACACAAAATTTGATATTTAATATCATCAACTGATCAATCCAGATAGGTGTTTTGGTTGAGAACCGATTTACGTGGTCTAAGCATATCTCCTGAAATTCAATGATCGCTCTATCACCTGTAAAACACGCACACTCCGAAGCTTAGTAAGATTCAAATCATGAATGCAACTCAAATGAATAAAATTGAATAATAAACCACACTGAAAGAATTTGCAGTGTGCGTGTTTCACAGGTGATAGAGCGATTATTGCATTTCAGGAGGCACACAAATATGATCAACTGATCAATCCAAATAGGTATTTTGGTTGGGAACAGATTTACGTGCTCTATGCATATCTCCTGAAATTCAATAATCGCTCTATCACCTGTGAAACACGCACACTCCGAAGCTTAGTACAGATTCAAATCATGAACGCAAGCCAATTGAATAATAAACCCAGAGAAAGAATACTTATTTACCCCACTTATAATATTGAACAATATTTACCTATTTATCATCAGCGTTTCATGCATATCAGAATGCTTCAACCCGTGTATCGGCTATAAACTACAAGTATCAACATCGGCTATCACTCCAGTATCCACATTCACCACAACTCGACGCTATCGGCATCACTAGGTTACAAACAAACAATAATAAACCAAAAAACGCAAATCTTGGCACCATAAATCGGGCCATACATCGGGAATGGTTTAACCTACGTACGTGGGGAGGGTCTCAGTCGATTCCTCATGGTATGTTCTTCAAATAGGTACAAATTTAGGCCGATTTGACTTGTTTTGAGGTTTTTAGGGATTTTACAAAACTTTGACAGCCCTTAAAGGGCACTTTAAATTGAGTGAGAGAGCTGGCTCAAGAATTGGGGCGTCGTCGGACCAAGATGGATTTTGCCTGAAAATTTCAGATCTTTTGCTCCAGCCGTTTGGGAGAAATCGTGCGTACGGCGTAAGGCGGACGGACGGAAAATTGTTTTTTTGCAGATTCGGATTCTACACCCTTTGAAACGTAAACCATGAAATTTTCAGGGAGGGGGGTTAGAATTTTTTTCCAGAGCGATTACAATGGTTTATTATTGAATTATAAACCAATATTGGGTAATGACAGAGTTTTTCTCTTGTTCCTTGCTTGATAGATACAGGAGACTTTTTGAGACCCAATACCGAGAAATTATGACACGAAATAGCCAACGTAAAAGAAAAAACTAAAAACGTGACGATTTTATGGTAACTTAACAAGATTGACCGAACTTCAGAGCAAAAAGACGATATGGAGAGAAGTTGGACGAAATCCCGCTCGAAACCGCCATCGCCCTCTCCCCAGGGGAGTCTATTGAAGGCTATTAAGGTTTCAAGCGCATTCTAGCGGCGTTTCGTCTAACCACGTTGGAAGTTGGTTGCACTGAGCCCCGGTAGAATGCGCTTGCAACCCGCCATCCCCCTTTCCACAGGGGAGTCTACTGAAGGCTATTAAGGTTTCAAGCGCATTCTAGCGGCGTTTGGTCTAACCACGTCGGAAGTTGGTTGCACTGAGCCCCGGTAGAATGCGCTTGCAACCCGCTATCGCCCTCTTCCCAGGGGAGTCTACTGAAGGCTATTAAGGTTTCAAGCGCATTCTAGCGGCGTTTGGTCTAACCACGTCGGAAGTTGGTTGCACTGAGCCCCGGTAGAATGCGCTTGCAACCCGCTATCGCCCTCTTCCCAGGGGAGTCTACTGAAGGCTATTAAGGTTTCAAGCGCATTCTAGCGGCGTTTGGTCTAACCACGTCGGAAGTTGGTTGCACTGAGCCCCGGTAGAATGCGCTTGCAACCCGCTATTGCCCTCTTCCCAGGGGAGTCTACTGAAGAAGCTATTAAGGTTTCAAGCGCATTCTAGCGGCGTTTGGTCTAACCACGTCGGAAGTTGGTTGCACTGAGCCCCGGTAGAATGCGCTTGCAACCCGCTATTGCCCTCTTCCCAGGGGAGTCTACTGAAGGCTATTAAGGTTTCAAGCGCATTCTAGCGGCGTTTGGTCTAACCACGTCGGAAGTTGGTTGCACTGAGCCCCGGTAGAATGCGCTTGCAACCCGCTATCCCCCTCTTCCCAGGGGAGTCTACTGAAGGCTATTAAGGTTTCAAGCGCATTCTAGCGGCGTTTGGTCTAACCACGTCGGAAGTTGGTTGCACTGAGCCCCGGTAGAATGCGCTTGCAACCCGCTATTGCCCTCTTCCCAGGGGAGTCTACTGAAGGCTATTAAGGTTTCAAGCGCATTCTAGCGGCGTTTGGTCTAACCACGTCGGAAGTTGGTTGCACTGAGCCCCGGTAGAATGCGCTTGCAACATCCCCCTCTTCCCAGGGGAGTCTACTGAAGGCTATTAAGGTTTCAAGCGCTTTGTTTCAATTGCACTAGCGGCGTTGGATTACTCTGCCGTGGTTACAACGGTTACTGGTACAGTTTCCACGTCCCTTACCTACCTGTTACATGTACACTAATGATTCCTGATTACAGATAACACCAATATTAACGACTCTTCCCAGGGGAGTCTACTGAAGGCTATTAAGGTTTCAAGCGCATTCTAGCGGCGTTTGGTCTAACCACGTCGGAAGTTGGTTGCACTGAGCCCCGGTAGAATGCGCTTGCAACCCGCTATCGCCCTCTTCCCAGGGGAGTCTACTGAAGGCTATTAAGGTTTCAAGCGCATTCTAGCGGCGTTTGGTCTAACCACGTCGGAAGTTGGTTGCACTGAGCCCCGGTAGAATGCGCTTGCTACCCGCTATCGCCCTCTTCCCAGGGGAGTCTACTGAAGGCTATTAAGATTTCAATCGCATTCTAGCGGCGTTTGGTCTAACCAAGTTGGAAGGTATGGGATGATTCCCATACATCGGGAATGGTTTGACCTACGGACCTGGGGAGGTGCTCATTCGATTCCTGAAGGTATGTTCTTAAAATAAGTTTACATTCATGCGGCTTGGACTTGTTTTGAGGTTTCTAGGGATTTTACAAAACTTTGACAGCCCTTAAAGCGCACTTTAAATTGAGTGAGAGAGCTGGCTCAAGAATTGGGGCGTCGTCGTACCTAGATGGATTTTTCCTGAAAATTTCAGATTTTTTGCTCCAGCCGTTTGGGAGAAATCGTGCGTACGGCGGACGGCGGACGGACGGTAAACTTTTTTATTGCAGATTCGGATTCTACACCCTTTTTTTCCAGAGCGATTACAATGGTTTATTATTGAATAATAAATCAAAACAGTTGCCGCACAGAAAATCGGTTTTGAATAATTATTGTTGCAGTGAACGTGTTAAACGGTGAAATAACGGATGGCTGTACAGCAACTCGAGTGGTCTCAATCGTTTTTCGTAACCAATTTCTATCAAAATCAAACAAAAACCTTTAACATCAAATGTTTTTAAGATTTTGATGTTGTTTGATTTTGGGTTAATACTTGAATATCGTCCTTCAAAGTGGATCGATCAAGAAGTCGGTATTACCGGCACATCCCGGATCGATGTTCAATTTTTGAGCCAGGTTTTGTAAACTTTGGTCCAGTATTTTCGTAGAAAAGCTTTGGCCACTGTTTGGAACTTAAGTATTTAAAACGTGAATTTTTCTTTCTTTAAGGAAGGGTTAAACTTTTTTGTTTGTTTGTTGATCACCGAACATTCCATCGATCCCATCATCGACTGGGAATCTTGAAACAAAAACGTAAACTTCATCTATTTTATTTGACTCTACGGGTCCGATACTCCTAATCGTTCTACGTTCTTCACAGTTTTCGAGCAAGGAGAGGAAGGTCGGTCCTGGTACTTGGTGCTCTGCGGTGCCGTTGACGTCGTGATTCACGGCAAAGGAGTCGTAGCTACGCTTCACTCCGGTGAAGACTTTGGAAAACTGGCGCTCATCAACGATGTACCTCGGTAATTACAATCTCAATCTGCACAACAACACACTGGAATAATGCTTTCTATTCTGTGGGTCTGTGTCGCATGAAATAATTTAGATAAACGGGACATCCCATGGGAAACATCCCTTAAGAGTGAAAATAAGCACGGATTGGATTTGGGGAATTGAGTCAAATCACACATTCTAATACGCAAATGAATGTTTCAAATCTCTTCAACCTTAAATATCACACACTAGCATTTGTTGTCATTAAAAGGGATTATAAATATGTAAATAAATTGTATCCCTCGATACAAAAGGTTTTTAAAATTAAAATATTAACATCAAGCATAGGCACATTTACCTAATCGTTATTTCGACAACTTACATCCTTAACTATTAATTTAATAATTTAATAATTAATTTAAAATAATTATAGTCGAAGTTCAGTTTATAATATATAGGTATAATGTAATCATCTTTATGGTGTTCAAGTCGAGATACCTTATCATCAATGCGACCATTGGCACTCGAATAAATGGTTTTGTTGTACGGAAGTAGATCCAAGTTCTATGTCATCTGATCCAAGTTCATATTATTTACTATTGTTTATTACTTGATGGTTAAGTTGTTTATCATGCAATGACATTTTCGTATAAAATCTTAAAACCTATTTCTGAACTTGGATCAGATGAAATTCACGTTAATTTCATTGGTATACGTAATTAAATGTCTCGACGAAAATTTCGAATGTATGTATGTGTTTGACATAAGATCTATTATTTTTTAGGATAGACGACAAAATACGTGTTCAATCTTTGGTTATGATGGTTGTTTATTGTTATAGTGGAACTAAAGAAACCAGATCTATTACCACAATAACATATTAGTCTGATATTCTTTCATATTCTCAATGTAAAAGCTATTCATCGATAAAAAGTACGAATAATTTATGTAATCAAGGGATAAATGGGTAGTACATATAATAATTGTGAAAGCTTGGTAGGAATGTTACACATTGGGAATAGACACAGTACGCACACATTGCTCTAAATCAGTGGTTCTCAAACTAGGGTACGCATACACGCCGAAGTGTGCAATGTATTCGGTGTATGTATTTGTTGAAATTTAAAAGAATACCTTCATGGTTTAGCTACAAACATGTCTTCATCCTGTTAACACTTGGCAGGCAATTGAAATACAATACTCAAATTAATACTCGAAGGAAAGTGCAAATTTCCGCTTGAAACCACCCAAATTTGTGAAAGCAGCATTTTGCCTGGCCTACATACCCATGCAATTCACTAGTTAATCACAGGGTTGAGTCGAAAGTTGGGGTGTTCCGAGTTTGAGAACCGCTGCAGTATTTTTTAATTCCGTAAGCTGTACATGGTTTTCACACAAAACAGGTCTGCCGAACCGCTGAAGTTGATTCCTCTTCTTATACTTTCGTTTGTTGAGTGGCTCAAAAATAAAATTATAAGGTACAACTTGTTTCAAATTAGTCGGGAATTCAATACCTGCCATTTGGCAGACCTGTTATATTTATTATAATGGTCATTTATGGTGTTTTGGGGTTCTTTATTGGAGTAACAGCACTAATACTGGCCACGACAACTTATGTAGCTGATTGTGGATTTCCTAAGTGCAACATTATCAGAGATCGGTCACTGGGCTTTATTTTCTTTTCCGGCCGTCTCTGACAACTAACACACTAGCAACACTTTTGGTGATGTGGTCTTTTAAGGCTAAGGATATTTTTAACAACGCATGATACATAAACATTTATTTATAGAAACTATACGTGTAATTTTTTCTAAATAAATGCACCTTTTACGCACGTATATCAACAATGCATTGCAGTATCCGAAATTGAGGCTTTATTGGAGTTATTGCGAGCTAAATGTGCTATTTAAAGTTGTCGATCCTATTTCTCAAGCCAAGTGTTTTGTGTTAGGGCTGCGAGTATCATCGTTCGGGAAGACAACACTCATCTCCTGAGGGTTGACAAAGAGGATTTCAACAGGATACTCAGAGATGTGGAAGCCAACACTGTCCGCCTCAAAGAGCACGGCAAAGACGTGCTTGTCCTCGAAAAAAGTTCCTCCAACAACTCCCCCCACAAGTAAGTCGTTCCTCCCTTCTATAAGGATCTTTCAATTGGTTCCTACTTTCTCGATCCCATGTGATTTGTTAATATGTAAACCACTTTCTATCAATGCTGGAAACACCTTTTGCAATATTGTGCGAATGTTGGTTTGAGTAATTTTATTTTTAAGAAGTCGTTTTATCAAGGAAGTCTTTGAGGCTATTCGGTAATACTGCGAGTTGAATATTTACAATGAATAGGTAGATAAATTAAATTTTAATACTGTCTCGTTCGTGAAGAAGTTGATAAAAATGAATCAAGCCGGTTTCACCCATTCCGTCCATGCACTAGGGATTGAGACTTATGAAAGATATAAAGTGATACTGAACATGGTGAATGGAAATTTTTGTTGTTTGGAACTCTTAAAGGATAATGTATGGATGGTCTGCCGTCATCAAACACCTAAGAATTAACAAGATGCTGTTTTGAAGGAAACTATCTCCCCATAGGAAATATTTTTTGGCTGGCTCTTGCAACCAAGGTGTTTTCCCATTACGGGTTTCTTAATAACGATGTAACTTCATTCTTTCTACTCTGCAGATATATTTCAGCTCAATTTATTGTCAAAATGGAAAATATTGATGTTATCATGTTTTGAAACATTCATATCGTATCATGTTATTCGGAATCGTTTCATGTACATCAAAATCACAACTTGAAAGCATCTTCATCAGTTCACATAGTGTCATGAATGTTGCTAAGCATCTGAATAAAAACTTTCATTATAAAAATTCCCAAAAGTTGAAACATCAGTTGAAACGAATCATTTCTAAATGTCACACTGACTTCGGTCCTTAACTGAACATTGAATATGATACGATGACAAACATATTGAACAGCGTTCATAGATGTAGACAGGAAATCATGCTTAACCAAATTTAATAGTTGTTATTGATAGCCTGGTAAACAGTGATCGCTCGGTACCTAATTAATATTAATCGGCATATTATGCCTGATTAGCCAACATAACACTCTATTGATATAGATGCGGAAACATTCGGCGGAATGAACATACCTTGTCAAAGCGAGAGATCATCAAAGATCCATCCCATATTATATGAAACAATTATATAATTATGTGAATGCTTCAATTTCGCTTTTACTGTATAAATCCTAAGTTATTCCAAGAATTCATTACTCGTAATAGGAAAAGTGAAAATGATGACCAAAAGATTCAAGATTAACATTCTATCTTGTTTTCATTCTTGCCTCTTCAAATAATCTGATCAATAATTAATGCCTCATCAAGGTTACATAAACACCTTTCGGTAGGTGCCTACGTAATTTATGTAATATAAATTAACATCGATTGTAAAATTGATAACAATCACCAATCTAACCTTGAATACATAACTCAAAAGGAACTGTAATGAACTTATTATTTGTTTAACCTATAATCATCATGCGCGTTTACCTTTAAAAAGTTTGTTCATCTGCTACTACGGGCTGTTGGTACCTTCTTTACTCTTTCCCATGCCAGAAATTTGATATGGAATAGAAATTGATAGAAATTTGGTAGAGATATGAAATTTGTTGGGTTACACGTTGGTAAGAGGGCGGGCGACACGATGAACTAGCTCAATCCATAAAGGTGAGGTTTTTTATTCAATATCGAATACGATAGTTCGTCTGTAATTACTGCTAACCTTCTAATCATCACACGTCATCGTTCCCAAGATTAGAATAATAGTTCCGACTGTTATAAGTTGATACCACCGCTTTAAATTGAATTATAACATCTCTGATGTTACGTATAGCTTTCGACAATTTAGCTCAGTTTTTTATGTAAAAACGCTGCAAATTCTTTCACTGGGGTTTATTATTCAATTGGCTTGCGTTCATGTTTTGAATTTCTACTAAGCTTTGGAGAGTGCGTGTTTCACTGGTGATAGAGCGATTATTGAATTTAAGGAGGCACACAAATATGATCAACGGATCAATCCAAATAGGTATTTTGGTTGAGAACAGATTTACGAGCTCTATGCATATCTCCTGAAATTCAATAATCGCTCTATCACCTGTGAAACATGCATACTCCAAAGCTTAGTAGAAATTCAAATCATGAACGCAGGCCAATTGAATAATAAACCCCAATGAAAGAATTTGCAGCGTTTCATGCGTGTCAGAATGCTTCAAAATGTGTATCGGCTACAAAGCCTTTTAGGATTTCACTCCATTATCCACATTACTACATCACTACATCACTACGCCACTAGGTTACTGATATCAACACAAAAACAATAATAAACCAAAATAACGCGAATGTAGGCACCATAAATCGGGCCATAGATCGGGAATGGTTTACCTGCGGACCTGGGGAGGGGCTCATTCGATTCCTCGTGGAGTGTTCTTCAAAAAGAGTACAGACTTAGGCCGCCTGGACTTTTTTGAGGTTTTTAGGGATTTTACAAAACTTTGACAACCCTTAAAGGGCACTTTAAATTAAGTGAGAGAGCTGGCTCAAGAATTGGAGAGTAAGATGCACCTCTACCCTTGAAAAATTGATAATAGGATCGCACTTATCAAAAGAGATTGTATTCCATCTAAAATTAGTAGGCACCTACTGTTTAAACCAATTTTTATCAAATGCTTGTAGTTTTGTAGTTACGCAGATTCGTGAAGTATGTTAATGGTTGTACATAACGCCTTGTCCAATTTACCATGCGTTAACGCAGATGTCTGTTAAGATGTCTGTTTTCGTTAGAACCAAGTAGTTATAACTTTATTGCTACTCGTCTTAAGTGGAGTTGTAAAACGAATCAGACTATTCGAACACGAAAACTTTGCCCTCTGCAACAACTTGATTTGACTTGAATGTCTAATCTTTTGAACTGAAAAAGAGGAAAAGTTTTTTAATGAAAGTTGATGCTATTTAAGTTGGTTTTCCAGCTAGAAGTTCCCTCATTATGTGCTTAAAGAGTGTTCACTAATTCAATTGTTTCCGTTTAACTCAAGAGTTAACTTTGGGCGGTTTTTTCTTAAAGATGCCTGACACTGATGTCATTAGTTCACGAAGAAAGGGTTCAAGATAGGGTCATACTTTATAAATAGTAGGTTCGTAAAATGGTTTGTGGAAAATATACCGATAGATTCTTGATATCAGTGAATACTTCCATGGATTTGCTTGAACAGTGATTCGAGTTTCAAGTAACAAAATCTGGGTGATCGCAAGCGAACGCCACTGATATCACGCACACTTTAATACAACTATTGCTCAGAAGCCAATGAATTTCATATAGATATTATCATTTATGGCTTTGACCCCATTATCCCATCACTCCATTACGAGGTGAATATGACCTGTGACTTTTCCCTACTTAGGTCTTCCAATCATCGTTGCTGAATTTTACCTAAATATTGTTGTCAAAGGAAATCGTGTAGGTTCTAACTTGTTTTATCAGACGAATCACTGATATCAATCAAATAAGTCCAAGTTGAATTCCACTATTTGAAATCAACTTGGGACTATTCAGTTTTAAACTATTAAATTACCGTCTAACCTGGAACTATTGTTCATTGAAAAATAATTATCTCATGATAAGCATTCAGATTTCCTTATTTACAAAACTATGGCCAACTGAGAAATGAAAAAACATTTGGGAATTTCTATTTTAGAGGAGGAAACCCTATTTTTTATTTTGTATTATTATTTCTTCTTCTTTTTCATTATTATTATATTTTTTTCATAAGCAAACTTGTCAGAACGACGGGACACCACCCGTAACAAACGTAATAAACAACATTGATAGATACTCTTGTCCAAAAGTAATTCCTAAATTTCTTGATGGTAATCATAAACTCTAGATGGAAAGTACAAAACTACTTAGTATTTTCCCCATATGTACGCCCGTTTGAGTAAATCACTGTTTACGTGAATCAGAATTGATTTTGTAGTGTTTGTTGTGGGGATGGACTGCAGTAAATTGATCCACAATTTTCATTGGAAGAAATAGAACAACTATCTCATTATCTCTACAATCACCACGCAGGTATTATTTTCCAAAATAAACATTTTCAATCGACAAAGAAAGTTTAACCCCTCTAAAAATTATCTGTTTTACGTTTCAAGGTGTGTAGAATCAGAAAATCGAATTTAAAAAAATAATCCGTACGTCCGCCGTCCGGAGCTTTTCTTCGAAACTAGTGAAAAAGTTAATCGGGTTGAGAAAGTTTAACTTGGGTCAGATATGACATTAGGGGTTGGGACTGAATTCTCGGCGTTGATCTTAGTCAATCCTAAAGGGTGAATTGTAAGGGTTGAAATTTTAAATCTGTGAATACCGAAAATTTCCGAACTAACATGGTTTTATGTTCGTTATTGATCGATGCCTTCAAACGATCGATTGAGCCCACGCGGACCGCTTTATGAGTAAGTTCATCAGTTCGCTCGTGAGTTTTACTTCATCTTGCTGAATTCAGTTGTTATACTCGTGGATTTCTACGTCACGTCCACATTCAGCATAGTGCACCATTATAGGTATTGACATTCCATGTCCTCACTTTCAGCTGAAATTTGAACGGTGACTTATGTGGGGTGTCAGAAATTTTTTAAGGGCGCTTCAGATCAGTCGAGTGAAAACGAATTCTATTTTCCGTCCTAAACAACCTGATAAGTTGAAATCTGAACGGCGACGTGATGATTAAAAGACATGGAATGACCCATGGTCTGGCGTGCAGGGCTTCATGAGCTGCAGTTTTCGTACCAGCTTCAGGGCTGAAGGTGTTTACGGAGTTATATTTAACACGATTTTCTTGCTACTTAATCAGTCTTTCACAATTTAATTACGGTTGCAGGTACGTGGTCATGGCTTGCACGGCCTCTCGCATGGTCGAACACCTGCTGGACTCCCGGCTGGACGCGAGCACGTCCACCTACGACCCGGCCCTGGACGACTTCCTACTCACTCACGTCGTCTTCATCTCTCCCCGCTCTCTCGTTCAAGAGCTGCGGAAACATTACTCCATGGACTCCCCTCACCACGACAGAGAGCTCTCCGAGACGTACAGGAGACGAGTTGTTTTCTTCATGTACCGCTGGGTCACTACCGTCCGACATCCTTTGTCTTACGAGCCGTCTGCCGTTGCCTTTATCGAGGTAAATATCGGGTTATCCTAATGAAGACTGCATTTATGGCTTTAGTCGCAGCCGATTCGACTGTAATAACGCTTGTCGCATCTATGACTTCGAAATGACCATTTCCATTACACAATTTACGATTATGATATAATGACCATACGTAACCATTTATTTACGATGAGGGTATGCTCGCGGCTAAACGCCTACAATCACAGTGGCACACTTATATCAGTATTTTAATTAAATGATTTGATAAGGAATTAAATAAGCACCAAACAATAATAAATCATGTCCGAGTTTCAATTGAACATGAAATGTCGGTTCACAGGCACTGTCACGTAGCTAAATGGTATTTAAAAAGTCGCTATACTACGTGATTCTTGATAATATGTTGCGTAGATGCATGTGATTGCATAAAAAGTTAACTTTTGTTGGGTCAATTCTTGAATCGTGGCTATCTGCAAAACGGCCAGGCGTGCATAAATCGTGTAATGTAGGTATTAGGTATGAATAATTTTGATACTGGCTAGCAAATTCGTTCGAATATTACCTTTGGTATCATCTTGAAGGATATTTAAGTTGATCGCCTACTTTTATCTGGACGTTGATCTCATGGTAAAACCTACCAGAATCATATCTAGGTCATGAGTTGCAACGCCTAATTTTCCATAAATGCCTATGGGCTTGGGATAAAAGCATATGACAAAGGCTGACCATTGGTAAAATAAATCAACGTTCACTGAGTAATAGCAGAGTGGCTACCACTGGATCTACACCGGAACGCTGCAAATTCTTTCACTGGAGTTTATTATTCAAATCGCTTGCGTTCATGATTTGAATAGAGCAAGCAAACCGTCGCCGCCGTGCTGGGGTATGCATACAGCAAGTAAATCTGATCTCAACCAAAATACCTATTAGGATTGTTCAGTTGATCATATTTGTGTGCCTCCTGAAATTCAATAATCACTCTATCATCTGTGAAACACTAACACTCCAAAGCTTAGTAGAAATTCAAATCATGAACGCAAGCCAATTGAATAGTAAACCCCAGTGAAAGAATTTGCAGCGTTTCATGCGTATCAGAATGCTTCAACTCGTGTATCGGCTACAAAGCCTTTTAGGAGTTCACTCCAGTATCCACATTACTACATCACTACATCAATAGGTTACTGCGAAGGAAACATAAACATTAATAAACCAAAAAAACGCGAATGTTGGCACCATAAATCGGGCCGTATATCGGGTATGGTTTGAGCTACGAACCTGGGGAAGGGCTCATTCGATTCCTCATGGAAAGATCTTCAAAAAATTTCCGAATTTAGGCCGATTCGACTTGTTTTGAGGTTTTTAGGGATTTTACAAAACTTCGACAACCCTTAAAGGGCACTTTAAATTAAGTGAGAGTGCTGGCTAACGAATTGGGGCGTTGTCGGACCAATATTGATTTTTCCTGAAAATTTCAGATATTTTGCTCCAGCCGTTTGGGAGAAATCGTGCGCACGGCGTACGACGTACGGCGGACGGACGGAAAAATTTGTATTGCAGATTCGGGTTCTACACCCTTTGAAACGTAAACCATGAAATTTTCAGGGGGGTTAGAATTTTTTTTTTTTTTTTTTTTTTTTAAGAGCGATTACGAGGGTTTATTATTGAATAATAAACCAAAAAAATTAACCTAAAATATGAGTTATTAAAATAAAGTGGACTCAATAAATATTATAATGGGGCTTCCCTTGTTTGAAGGACAAGTTTCTTGGAATTTAAAGTACTAAGTGTGTCAATAGATTCCACCGAGTCACATAAAAAAGAAGATGTAGAATTCTGACATCACAGAATTGGTAAGTAGGTACTGGTTGTAACTTCTCATCTAAACTTCTGACGTAGAAAAAGTTCGTCGGGCCGTCCCATCTTTCTCTTTGGTTTCCTGATACAGTTGTGAGTTTTACCTGCTTATTTCCCACCCTTTGTTGGAGGCTAGCGGAGGAAATGGGAAGAACGAAAAGTTGTTGCGGATAAAAATTGTTTGTTCAGCTCGGATTGCTTTTCCACTTTTCTCTTTTGTATTGTGAGCACAAGACGGATCCCTTACAAACAAAAAACAAAGCTTGAAAACAAGAAGCCTTCCCATTTCAAACAAATTCAACCTCCGAATTCTCTTAGTGTCTTTGCAGTTTAGGTATTCAAAACACATATATTACATACATTCTTGCTGCAATTCTGTATAAACTTCATGAATTCCAATCAAGTCTCATCCTAATTGAGCAAGAAGTGCTTATTAGAATGAGACTTAATTGGGAATTCATGAAGTTTACACAGAATTGCAGTAAGCATGTATGTAATATACATGACATTAATCAGAAGGATTATTAATGAATCCTTTTGAAACTTTAGTTTGAAACAAACTCTAACAACATTCGGTTGGGGCTTGAAAGCCTATTTTGCTCTAACTGACTGGTTTTTTCTTGTCACTTCCTGTTTTCTCAGCGCACTATGAAGCCTCTACGGCTAATTTATTTCCTAAACAAATTTTAAATGGAGCTCTTTTGGTAGATCCAGAACTACATTTACAAGGTACTTACGGAGGCGAACAATTCAGCTACGGATTCCTGATGCTATTTTTTTCGTAATTTACCCACGAAATTGAAATTTGAAATGGATTGCTCCTGGTACATTCTAAATATAATAACGATGCCAATTGTGGTCCCGACCCAAATTAATTTCACCGTACGTAAATTCAATCGATTTGGAAAATGTTAACCCGTCCGTCAATAACGATTGGATAGACTCAAATCTGCTAAAAGTGTGGACTTGGCCCTAAATTTAAAAGGTAAATTAAACCCGTGAAACTCCCAAGAAGCTAGAGTAATTAAAACATTAGATTCGATTAAATTCATTCTATTATAAATGGATAGAAATATCACGAGTACGTATAATTGATCAACCACAATGATCAATAAAATTATAATGAAATGCCTCACAATGTTTTGTAGTTAGACTCAATTTACCAGACCACATTGTAGGAGGCCGACTGGTGACCGACGAATTTAGTTCCAGGGGGAAAACACAAAGTAGCACGCCTGATACAGTAAACAGAAATCAAATTAAGGCTGAGCATAAATCGGGCTTCGATTCCACTACTAATTTGTAACAAAAAGTGCATCGTGGACATTATTTTGAAGGGTTCATTTCAACCTGTGCTTGAATAGGTAAAAATATGGCGAATCTCCAAACTTCAAAGATTCTTTATAATTTATTGTTCTTTCTTCCTTTTTTGAGCTAATAGTACAAGGGAAAATAAAAGGTTTTTCCTTCATTAACCTGCAACATCATGTGTTGTGGAGTAAGTAGGGTTGTGAAAGATTTAGCTCTTGTTCTTGCAGAACTCTCTTCGCTGTATATTTTCAGGATCATGACATAAGTACGTTTCCATGGTAATTTGGTTCGAACCTGATGCAGTTTTCAAAAACGTCGAATACGGAATGTTACAACACCTGTCAACCATTATTTCTTTCTTCGTTCGAACAATTAGGAATAATAATTATGTATTAGAATCATTCTAATACATATCACCGTGTGGTCTCGCCACTCTTCAAACGTCGATGTTTGTTAAATTGATATTCATCGTTACCATCAGGGGTGGTTGAGTTCGCACAGGTCTACTTTTATCCGGTGAAAGGTCGCGGTCGGCTCCCATCGAGTCGAGTCTTCATATCGCGTTCATTAGCTACTTGCTCGAGGGGCCTTAGGGGTCGTACTTACACCCGACCAATACCACTATATGGAGACGAGAATCTTAGATCATGTTTAATAACCACAAAAAATGTTCTGCGTGAAAAGGTTGTCACTGAAATGGCCGCATAATATTTTACTGCGTTTATTTTGGTTCCGATTCTACCCATAGGTAGTGGAAGCTTTGTTATCACTTTTGGGAGATGAACAATTGTTTTTCTTCTTCAAAACCAGAATTTTTATTAGCATTTTTCGTTTTAGAATTCCGACTGTTTTCATCAGATTCTGATGCAATTTTCAGGAATGTACGTATCAGGCTGTAGATGGCCCTTATGAGCTCCGTTGCTCAACTATCAATATATCAGTCGTTCGGGTGAAAGGAGGCATTTAGGAGGCATAATTTTGTCAGATTCCAGCGTTTAAATGTTCAGGGAAGTCAGGAAATTACGATCTGATACTGTCATATACATTTCAAGCGATACTATTATTAATAGCTACCGCGACTTCGCGAACACGAAATCCTTGTAACAATCTTAATTTCTACAGTTTCAATCTGATTTTAATGGAATTTTCAGGGAATGGTCGGGTTAAAATGTAGATAGTCTCGTAAAAGTTGCATTGCTCTCAAATCAATACATCGCTCTGCTCAAGCGCAATCGTGTAATCCCCAAGCATCGTTTTCTCAGGTCCTAGAGGTTATCGAATTTTCAAGGTGTTTGGAGTAGAACGATCAATTAATCTCAAATAAATTTCAACACGATCGTATTTTCAAGCTTTTCGTTACATAAATACCACGACAGGCCCGTAATACGTCTCAACTAACCTTTTGAAAGCTGGAACATTTTCCCAGTGAATCGTTGTAACAAGCTCAACAGTTCTGCTGCTTTCGAGATTATCAAAAACCTTTCAAAAGATCGATATTTTTTACCTTGACGAGGAATCTATGTGCTACATCCCACCTTGACCTACCCAACAGGGTTGAAAATCCTAAGTAATGGTCATCCACGATAAGTGCATATCTCATTTTGAACTCATACATCTTATACTTGAGCCCAATTTTTCTCTTGACAATGAAGTGATAAATTGTCTGGTCGTTTCGTTGGACAATTGGGCCGAGAGATACTGTTCCTTTTTGAAAGTGGACACAATTTACCCACATATTAACTTCACTTGTTGATATGCTTATTCAATTTTTTATTAAATTTCCTTTCCGGAATTCACAATTGATTTTTTTACAGGAATTGGTGTCCGACTGCGAGCGAGAAGGCTGGGAAGAGAGCGCTTTGATGCACCGGATCAGCGCTCAGGTCTCGCGACACCAGGAGGCGGCTCACAACGTCAGCAAATGGAAGTTGCCACCGTCTGGCCAACCGATTTGCCTATTCGCCCCTTCGGAGGGTCACGCACTCATCAAGCCCAATGACGATAGTAAGTTGTTACATCTATGGTCACCTGACTGAAAATATACCAATCAGAGGTTCCCCTAACTTAACTATCCAAGGAGACCAGAAAATGAGAAACAGTTCTCATGAAACACATTTCGCAGTTTATACTAATTTCTCGCAGTTATTGCTACCCATTCCATCTCTAAATTTACATTTATGAACATACGTATTAAAAATTGTGTGCACTGGTTCTTATTTCATATTGCTAATTCGTTTTCTCAGCTCATAAACAAAACTCACTTCCTCCAAAACAACATGGATTACTTTTGTACAAGTAATGACTCTGGATGGTAACATGGAGGTGACGGATTATGAGTAATTGCTCCTTCAAGGCTGAGGAGGTCAGGCTAGATGGCGTCAAATTATGAAGAGGGGCCCTTAAGTGAGGAAAATTCTCGCAACAGGCATTGCAGGAAAAATTTCAATAGTCAATAAGCAATATGAGGGACAACAGGCATTTCGCCTACGGGGACCGTGAGAGGGTAAGGGAGCCTCAGGACAGTCAATAATCGAGGACCAGTGGATCATAAACACCCTCTGCTACCGCTAGTGGTGGTGGATACAGAGTAATTACCCTTTCGAGGGCTCAAGCGACTAAAGCCGCGCGATTACTCGGGGGCGGCAGATTCAAGAACCGGGATGGGGGAACTATCCAAATCCATCACAAACTAATTTAGCAATCAATCTGTTAGAATTACATGTTGTGTTGCAATCTCATTAATCAATGGAAAACATCAACGGTTCTTCCAGCATATCAAAACGCCTATCTACTCGTAATTGTACTTATTATTTGCCTAACCAGATCCTGAAGTTGACCATAAGCAGTTTAGAACAATTTAGTTAATTATATGTTTGAGAGGCACTGTCAACTACGACAGTTAAAATTCAACTAAATCCAGTTCAAGCCATTCCTGGGATAATTTGTTAACCTGCTGAAATAGGAGGATTCTATTCGTTCCGAATCTTTCTATATTCCTGTTATCGATTGCAGCCAACGAAATCGTTCGACCAAAACGTTTATTTGAAAATAATTAGTTCTATTCAAAATCACTGCACATTTAATACGCTAATGTTCCATAACAGCATAATGTTTTCTTCTGTGTACGAACACGGCAAACACCCTAAACAAGCAGGTTATAGCTAAACAATGTTCTTGAATTCCAGTTATATTCCGAGTCTACTGCGCGGACCACACCTACTGCACACTGCGGCTGTCCGTGGCAGCGACGGCTGAGCAGATTAAGGTCTGCGCCGCGGACAAGCTTGGGATCCGAACGCGAGCTGAAGATCTGCTGCTTGCAGAAGTGAAGAGCACTGGAGAGCGAGTGACTTTCAGGGACTCTGAGGTCAGCATCCCCACGGCCCTTACACTCAATGGCAAGATTTTCGTCGCCCCCAAAGAGCATTTGGACGCTTTGGTAATTACCTCTAGCAATTATTTCTTATTAGCATGTGCCCTGCTGAAAGGTTTTGCATTCCATTGTGCCTACGGGATTGTTTCGAGCTCAAACTTATCCAAATAATATCAATTAGGCAATTAGCAAGTCTCATTATCCACACAAAGAAGGCATTGATTATTAAGAAGGGTAGGTACTTATAATTAGAAATACTAGAACAGAAAGAATGGATATTTCTTTAATACTCATCCTTTCTGCTTTTTATTTAATGATATTTTCCATAACAATTGTATTTTCCATGCAAATCATGTTTTCTAAAACTGGTGTTCTATGATCTTAAGACTGTGATACCAGAACAAGAGGCTCCGACGGAAGGTCGTGAACTTGATCTCGAAGACGTTAGCGCTCGGGAGATGGCCTACCACATGACCATGTTCGACTGGGAGCTCTTTTGGAATATTCATGAGGTAAAACCAAAACAAAAACCTTCCTCTGAAGCTTAAACATTCCTCATTATCACAATAGTACAGAATAATTGCGTTTTCAAACAATTAAACGTATGAGAGAGGATTACTGCTCTCCAAATCTATCTAATCATTTTCAAACGTTTTGTTATTTTTCACCCAAACACATTTTTTGCATAACAGATCAACTGCCTCCTGAACCTATTAAATGGAATAAGCAATTCATTTTTTTCGAAGAAAAAAACAACATTGACTGATAAATAACCTGTTTTAGTACGAGCTGCTCTACCACACGTTTGGACGACACAGATTCAATCAAAGTACGGCCAATTTGGACGTTTTCCTTCGGCGATTCAATGAGCTGCAGTACTGGGTCGTCACGGAGATTTGCATGACTTCAAGTTTGAGCAAAAGAGTGCACGTGCTCAGGAAAATCATTAAACTCGCTGCATAGTAAGACATCGCAATACTTCTTTCTAACTGTACCTAATTGATATATCTACGCAATAAGATTGTAACAATATCAATCGCAGTGCTTCGAATATGTAGTGAGGATTTACTCAAAAATGCGTTTATATTTAGAAGTTTCCCAACCTATGTTATTGAACTTGTTCATTTCAGCTGCAAAGAGTTTCACAACATCAACGGGATGTTCGCGTTAGTTTTGGGGCTGAGCAACGTTGCTGTCTCGAGGCTGTCGTCGACGTGGGACAAACTGCCAGGGAAGTCGAGGAAGCTGTACACGCAGCTCGAGGCGACGATCGACCCCTCGAGGAACCACAGGGCCTATAGGCACGTCGTGTCCAGCATGAGCGCTCCCCTCATCCCCTTCATGCCACTCCTCCTCAAAGGTACTGAACGTCTACCTACCTCCCTCCAGGTTCTGAACTGATTTTCAATCTCCCATCTGATCTTGCCATATATGCCCAATATCTTGTCACCATCCTACTACATTAAATACTCCGGAATTGATAATCAAAACTGGACCATGTTCACAATTATGGATGGGATTGTCCGTTCTTTGTTCTACTCTTTTTGAGATCAATATTATGGTGACGTGAATGGGAAAATAAGAGTGCATATATTCCTGAACGCACATAATAGGGAAAAATGCGTGCATGGATTCTAGAATAGTAAATTCTAGCCAGAGTAAGTTCTTGAGTGTCTGTTCATCACATTAACACTCTTACTTATGAAATTGATACTTGGCATTTTGATTTCGACATCATATAAAACAAAACTGTTTACATTATGCAATAAAACGTAGTTGAAAAGAGTAAATTACTTTCGTTCAGGTTACCAACACTACTTCACTCCTTAAAAAAAACCTACTTTAGAAAACGTTGACCATAGCTTATCAAATGTATTATGGTTTTTTTTGTTAGGTAACTATGACAATGTACGAATCGAACCTGATGAGTTGCTCAAGCTTTGAGGAAACATTATGCTTTTTATTCAACCATTTTAATCACTAGTAATAATCATTCAATTATCAATGACTCAATTATTAAGTGCACTGAATTTAGGCTGAAGGCTAGTATCGAATTATTTTATTTATTTTTTTGATTAATCAATTTATGGGAAGCAAATTGAAACACGATGTTAATTATTGAACCAAAACCTGACTACTATCGGTTTTAACAGATGTAACATCTTACGGGTTCCTTTAATATGGTCATAGTACCTTGAGAAAGGCTTGGTGAAGGGTTTTCCATTTCATTTTCCTGACACTTGATCAATATAGAATTTTATTACACTTAAGCAAGAAAAACGAAAAGCATAACACAACATTTTATCTTTTCTCTAATAAATGACATAATCATCAACAACAACCGTATAATATTACTATGACAATGTTGGAAAGTTGTCAAATATTTGATAACGAAATTTATAATGAAAATATTGTTGCTGTCCATTGGCAGTTTTATTATAATTTATCAATTTCAATGAAACATAACTTTTCGTTCAACAGACATGACTTTCATCCATGAAGGCAACAAGACCATGGTGGACGGGCTTGTCAACTTCGAGAAAATGCACATGTTGGCCCAGACCCTGAGGACCCTACGCTATTGCCGAAACAGACGATTAGGTTTGTGAAATTATTCATCTCCTCTCTCTTGCAATCGTTATTTCATTTGAAAAGAATTAAAACCGATTAGGATATCTTATTGTCCTACAACTGGATAACATGTTCCAGTCAACAAACATTTTACTAAAACTGAATTTGAGAAACAAATTATCAACACTGCAACACCCAATGCTACGGCCAAATCAGATTGGGGTTGGTAATACACGGCGCACAAAGCAACCCCTCCTTCAAGACCGCTCGGTCGTGCGGGTCATTGCATATCCTAGCCCCTGACCAAGCCAATGCCTTCTCCGTAGCTTTCACAATTTTCAAACATTAGGTCTTTGTTAGTGATACAGGTTGACCCAGGACTTATGCACAATCCAACTCCTACGTGTTCTACAACTCATTTCCGACTGCGATGAGTTGCATTCATCTTCGGGACATTTGGAAAAACCTCAATTATAACAGAAAACAAACGTTTTTCTGCAGTTAAACACTATTTCCTTAACTAAAAATATTTTTAAGAACCAAAACGACTACACCGTTGGAAAGCTGACATTTTGGCGCACGTTTTATTGGGTCTGCACAGTTCTGCGTCAAGCAATCATGGGGTTTCTAGGCGAGATGAAAAACAGGCGATTTTAAGATGTTGACAAAACTGCCATTTCGAGCAGCAATCGCACGCCTTCAATGCAATTTAAAAAATGCTTTCTGACATCAAATAGATAGACAATTGAACGTTCTTTTCAACGGTGTAATCAAATTTGAGCTATCTCCAAATTGGGGGAGTTATGACCGTTTTAATGACATAAGATCGAAAACAAGTAAAAAATATTGAATCGCGAATAACTCGGAGACGAGGCCTCTTGCAAAATATTGCGACGAGGCATTTTTGTTTGGAAATGAGTTGTAGAACGCTAGATTGTGCATCACCCCTGGGACAACCTGTATATCTATTAATGAATATTTTTATTTTTCTAAGACTAGCTTTCCTCCTCTTCTGACCTGCTCGTCATTCGCATTGCTCTCATAAGAAACTTCAAATATCACAAAACAAATTAGGCGGTTTTGATTTAATTGTGAGATTTGCATCTCCTATAATTGGTACTCGAGTAACATTACCTTCCGATTTCTTTTGATTCGCAGTCATCGATCCTCCGACACCTAAAAATGAAGCCGAGGTTCGAGCGTACGTCCGATGCCTTCGCACCATCGACAACCAACGCACGCTGAACAGCCTGTCCAACAAGCTAGAGCCTCGTCGCTCTTAAGCTTCAAACCCAAAATTCACTGCACAATCCAATTTGTAACTATTTACCCACAATTGTAAAATAACGTTGTAATTATTCTTCATCTTGACGATTATATCTTATATTTTTAATACAAAAATCATTATTTATGTAAAAATAATAGGACTTAAGATGCAATTACTCTAGAAACTAATTTTAGTTAAATAATCTTCTAAGCCAAAGATTTTCAATTTACTAAGCAGGGTTTTTCTTTGATTTATTTTTTTTCAAGAACAATTTTCTAATTCATTTTTACCAATTCTAATCATTTTTGGATATTTCGGAAGGAGAATACATAAATGCAATTTTGATTTAAAAAAGATCATTTGAACTCATAATATCCACATTTTCTTCATCGGTACCGCACCAAATGGTTCAGAATCAAAGCGTAGATAGATTTTCAGGGAAAACTGAGCATCACGGGTAATCTTATTCTGAGAGCTAACGGATGAAATGAGATGCTGATGCGTTTGATTTCATTTGTTCAAGTTGATTTATTCCAGCAAGCCATTGTTACGATCAAAGTACCCACGTTTGCTTATGGTTGAATTTTTGGTTGTTACATTGCCACATCTCATTACAATGTTTTGTTGCTCTACTGGGACGTCGCTCTGTGGTCTGAACCATCAAAGTCAGCTGTTACGTATTGTTGCCCGTAAACATGTTTAATTTATGGGAAATATCGAGGTTTTGAACATATACTTATTATTCCAACGCTGAATTCATTAGGCGGATCCTGGAGGTTTTATGGACGCCTTCAGAACACTGTCCCCTGAAACGAAAGTCAGTGACGCTAACGCGTAAAGCCGCTAAGCTCTCATGCCCAGCTTTAAACGTGAAATTCAGTACTCTGATTCCGTTTGTGACACTTAGTTATAAAAGAATTTTATTGAATGTGATAGGTCTGTACGTAGTTCGTTGATTACCACCCAAAACGAAATAGGAGTGAAGTTTTACTGCCGACAGTCTTGTCTTGTCTGCTATTTCATTAGAAAAGTAACATTGAAGGTTGATGGTTTAGGAGCAGGGTACAACCCCAGGCTTCTGTTCTTTTGAAGCTGCAGTTTTCTGTAGACAAGCAAAGGGTCGACCTATGGCTTTGTACCAACACAGCCACAAACCTGCCAAGTTGGAAGCTGGTGGAATTCAACCCTTTTCTACTATGTACAATGAGTTCGCAGAAACAAATCTATTACAAGGAATCAGCGTAGTTCGTTTCTTTTTACCTCTAACGAATTTGATTTTTTCCTGGATACAAAAAGATTCCCGGCAAGGGCTATTGTAATCAGATTTTCCCGTGAATGAGGGATGGAAACCCATTCCCGTTTCTCAAATTGTTTTAGTCGGACGGCCATTTGAGTGCTTGCCTTGAACGCAAGTGTGTAGTTAGCTTGTAGGTACGAGGAACTACCGAAGAATCCCATTTGATTAGAATTGTGTCGCACTGCGTGAAAATTAAGTGTATTCTCCACATCACTTGATATTGTGAACGGCATAAATTTTAGTTGTCAAACATACGTATATTTACAAGTCAAACCTGCATGACTATTAATAAAGCCAACTTCTGTAAAGAACGAACACCAAAGCGTTTTAAGAAAATATCGCAGTATACCGCAATACTTCATTGTATATATCATTATATTCCATTTCATTATTAAATCGTAAAAATCTAGTCATTAGGAATAGGGCTTTAACGAGTAATATAGTCATAAAACATTCGACAGTAAATCTAGTTTGTTTCAAGAAATGAAACTGTAGTAAGATAGTGTTAGTGGAGAGATTTATATAATAATGGTACATATTACCTGTATGTGTGCCCTTTTCTAGGGCTATTGCGACTATATCTAAAAAATTAATATTTTGTGAATAATTTTTCGGACGCTATAGAAATTTTTATTTTTATTCATTTATTTATTTTTATTTTTTGTTAGGCATTAAAAAAAGTTATTACCATGATTTTTTGTTGGTTTTCGTAGGCGCTTCAAGTAAGTGAAATTATTTTTACATAGATCTTTTTTACGGGCCAAGATGCTTTTTACTTCTAATGAAGAATAACTGTAGTATTTATATCTGCATAAGGGAATTGGAACATTCTTTTCTATAGTTATTAGATATTATCAGAATACCTGCATATTGGGTATCTTTGAAATTGAAACTTATTAGGTAAGTGTATATCATTTGAAATTCCTACACAAAGCCAATTAACAGTGAGTAACAAAGGGAACGATAAGAGTAAAATACTGAATAACCCGGCCTTAATTTTTCATTTGTTTCACTATCTTTAAAAGAACAGTTCATTTTAATCTATGTTTTGTAGAAAAAACCGATGAAATCATCCTTAGCCATAGTTTTGAATCCAAACTTACTCCTTCCGAGTGTAGTTATATAACCACGTTTTTCAACTTTCCCGTAAAGCTCATTGAGACAACAATATCACCTTGCAATTTTTATTTTGGTTATAACACGGTTATACAAGATACAACCGTAAAACGGGACTCAGTATGTTGTCATCACTATTTTTATTTGATTAAGTGCCTGCCAAAACAGGTGATGAATAACTGTTCATAATAGTTTCTAACTTTTCAGGGACTTCCCTAATTTTCTTTGCTTTTACATTTCCCCTTTCCAAAATACACAGATCGTTCCTAGGAAAGATGTCCAAAGGAATGACATAATTTCGCTTCATATGTTACCCATCTGGAGAAATGCGTGGACAATCAGACTGAGTCACTCCACAAAATGTTCTCTCTAAAATGACGGAAACTATATTATATATAAATATGCATATAAATATATTTATCTACATAATAAATTTATTAGGTAGTCTTAAAACAATTAGGAAAATCACCTGTTATTTCGTTACTGCCGCCATATCTTTAAACTAATAAAAATAGCGAAAATTTCCTTCTGTTATCATTTACGATGAAATGAATTTGACTTGGAGAAAATCTAGCACGTGTATGTGAGTGCCTTTTTATGGTACACAGAACCAATTTAAGAGTGTACACATTTTGAGCACATATTTTGAAATATTGATATTTATGATTAATTGGTTTGTTTTTTTGTATTTTTAGAATCAACTATTTGTCAACATTTTCTGGTCCAAAACGATATAAATTTTTGATATAAACCTATTAATGAACTCTCCAGTATGCTGCTACAATTCAATTTGTCCAAATCATTATAGGAGTTTGAATAATTGTGTATGAGTAACTTTCTGTAATTTGGAGAAACATTTTGAAATAGTGAAACATTTTGAATATCCTTCATCATCTATGTACCTACCAAAATTAATGATACCAGCAAATTCAATCACTATCATAATAAAGACAGTCAAAATTACTAAATGAAGGAAAACAAGACATTGTGATTTTTCGTATAGGGTCCAGTTTTGCAAAAATATATCATTGTAACAGTTTTATAGTACGTACACCTTAAAAATCCCATTCAACTACGTATTTCCACATATATACATACACGCATATTATAATAGACACTTAAATAATGCATTCTCACTGAAGGTCTCGAATTATTGTCATTTCACCTTTTCTCTCTCTCTCTCTCTCTCTCTTTATGCCTATCTAATAGAGACTTAACTACAAAATTCCTTCGAATCTCATCCAATATCTGGAGAACAGCCTTCTGTACTGTAACTTATGTGTTGATATAATTTGATATTTCTATGTTAATACTATTGAAATGCATTCCTATTTTTGTAGATTGGAAATAAGATAGTGTGAAGCAAAAAAAATAATTATAGCGAACCTAGCGTAAGATTCTGTCAAATTGTAAGGGAAACTCCAAGATCTATAAATTAGACGATAAACATTAATTCGACGGTAAATCGTCGGGTTATGTCAATTTTCACTGTACAATTCAAATTGTAATTAGCACATATTCCATATTTACCAATATTTATTAACCAAAAATAAAATTATGTATGTTTCTACAAGATGTAAGCATTTTAATAAAAGCATGAAAACTGGTGAATCGTGCTTCTAATTATATGGCTACCAATCCATGAATTTCTGCCGGCTAAAGTTGATCAATATTGCCTACCTAATTACCTCTTTTAAAGTAAGTACAGTAAGTGAGTACAAAGTAATAAACCATAACTATAAGAAAACTATATTTTATCATAAACAACTGTTATTAACAAGACTAGTCAACCAATTTTACCTACGGAACATAGGAACCTGGGCTAGCCCAGTTGCACAGTAATATTTAGCAAAAAATGGAAAGTACTTTTTCAGATTCAGATCGAGAAAATCCAGGTATAAAAACCATTACTACAAGATTGCCGATACAAATGCAAAATACGAGAATAAATGGAAATCAATCTTACGCTTTCACTCCCAGTCATAGCTATGAGGTGGTTAAATACGTTGGTACGTATTTAGAAATGTTTCAAATTCACGAAATCAAAATTTTGAACATTTTAGGAATGTCTCATAGGTAACAAATTTTTATGATATTGGAAACTTTACAAAAATAATTTTTGGTGTCAACGTGATAGCTTAATTTTCTCCAAAAAGTCGCTATCAGTTAGATATTTGTCAACAACTAATTGTTCATGCTGAACAGCACTGGAATCGATGCGTCTTTCTTTTTATTTTGAGCAGTTTTGGGATACTAGAATCTAATTTGATCTAACATGTCATGATCTGATCATGACAAACATGTTTCCAATGAATTTCAATAATCCGTATTAGCAATCACTTTCAATACAAGGAATATAATGCAATTTATGGTTATTTGTTAGATAGTAATTAAAGGAATTCTTTTAAAAAGAGAATTTGGAGATTAATTTAGGGTTTTCTCATATTTAAAATTGTTATGAATCCATGATGTGATTTTGACGTTCAATTGGCAATGAAATTTAACCAGGTCGTTATCAAATGATGACTTTTTATATCATTGTGTTAGTATTCTTGCCTGCAGTAACCGTTTGGCGGTAGACATACCTGTGTTCTGAGTTTCGCTTAAGTCGGTCCCGGTTTTTGAACTAGGAAACACTTGAAAACCAAATTTTTTTAAATCCACGACGAATTCAATTAGAGAAAGAGAATATCATGGAGGGGGTATCCTTATTAACCCTATACCTGGCCACAAAGCTCCTCTAACCAGCTCTCAATGTTCAACAGTTTTCATTAAACAAATTTTGTTCCTCATGTTTTATCCAAGAGCAGTCCAAGTGAATTCTCCTCTAACTGTAAAGATGCAAGATTGTAAGTCTCTAAATGCAATCCATCTAAATCAAATTTTTCTAATGCTTACCTATGCTCTATCTCCGAATGATCTTCTGCCATCCTCTGCTGTGCGAGATGATAGAATGGTATAATTGCCCCTTCCAACGAGCTGAATGCGGCAATTAAGCTCTGCCACGCTCAGAGGATGACCCAGGCGCTTGAAAACATCTGATTCATATCCCAAAGCGACGGATTCTAAAATCGGGAAGGGCCAACTAAACATATCCTTCACAGCTATTATTGAGGTAGGCAAAGTAAATCCTAACTGGAATGGTTAAGTGAAGAATGGATGTTCTATTCTTAATTTTCAAACGCGGCCTTTTACAAACAAACCATTTTGAGACACGCGAATTATTGCAACAAACTTTGTGACCTTCTGTTTTGGAGGGTACCCATTACTGTTCCTGTTACTTGTTTTGAACAAGTGATATATTGATTGTCTTCCCCCACCTCTTCATCCCTGCAACTCTCTTTGTTTTAAGCACTCCCCAGCATCTACCACATTTGAGACACTACCTGCTCTATCCGCGAAGTACTGAATTAACTCATAAACTGATCCCTGTTGTTGGTTAAGAGCACATTTCTTTTAATTGCTTTGCTTTGGGCTGCCATAATTTGGTTATGTCTTTAAAACTGTACAATCTGATTTCTTTGCCATTAAGCTGAACGTTTTGCTCCCCGCTACACAAAGGAGGGCTGAAAGTTCTATTTCGATGCCTGATGTCCCTCTTCGGCTCCCTTTTGTCATCGATGGTTTTGGGTGGGATATTAACGTAACTGATAATGGGGCAGCACTCGGATGAGTATTTCGTCTCTTCACGTTTTCGTATGACGGGAACGTCATCCATGAGATATTTCACTTTCATCTTGTTCATTATCCTTTTCATGGAGGGACACATTAGTGGAAGTCGGAGAGCGCACGGGTTGCGAGCCATGTCCGCTTTGAACGAGTCCAATGCGGGTACATATCTGAAAGAAAAAATCAAATAAACTGTTCGGTTCCAACTATTAGAGCGTGTTGGCACACAGGAACAGCGATCAACTTTGCCGACTGAACTATCCGGCTATATCTTCTACCAGAGCGGTTGGCGTCGTCATTACCAATTCCCTGATCTTATCTGTAATAGGTAATAAGTAAATATTGAGTGTGTGATCTGTTTTACCGCAGGTCCATTTAGGTCCATTGTTTGTATCTCAGCGACCACACACGCGTTTAAAACCATTTAAACGAAAGGGTATGTAGTTACTTCTTCGACAATTTCGATGGGGATATTGATAGTCTCATCTCCTTCCTAATGTATTAATCTACCACTTGTGAAGGGTAATTTAAAAAACTGGATACAACTCATTTAAAAACCGTCTGCCAAGTGTGGTGTGGCTTACAGCTTCCTCGTATTGGACTAACTGCCCTCCAAATCTGAGCACAACCGGAGACGGCGAGAAAGTGGCCGATGGAAAGTGGTTGTGCTCGATGGATGTTACTCAAGCGCATGAGAAGACTAAAATATTCATTTTTGAGCAATGAAACTCATAGAGAACCATCAGAAGCATAACATCCGCTGAAAACCCAATCAAACCTGATGAAAATAGCAAAAACTGGCCAAGTCACAAGTTTTTTTTTTTTTTTTTTCAATTTAAAACAATGGTTCCTATATGTAAAAAATAAAAATAAGTCAAATATTGATTTACGAACAACGCAGTCGATAAGGAACCATCTACGGTCGAACTATAACCACAATTCCCAAAATTCCACCAAAATTGGATGAAAACTGTAAAAATTGGTAAAAGAAGATAAATAGAATAGATTAATTGAAATAGAAGATTGTTATGGAGTTTGTAGACACATGACAGACAGACACGAAACGAAAGTTTACCTTGTGCAAACGCACATACCTACAAATATTTTGATCCGAAGGCAATGAAATGTAATGGAGAACCAAGCAGGGAATCCACACAGCCCCTGGAAAATATCATCGAAATCGGACTAAAGCAGTACAGTTTTCGTTAAAAAAAAATCTTGGGATGGTACCTATCTTATACATTTCGTTGCGATCGATTGAAGAAATTTGCACAGACCTGCGAAATGGTCAGTGTGCATGCAAAAATATGAATTACAGTCTAGTTTTTCGAATACCAAACTGACGTTAGTAAAAGAGACCGAGGAGAGATATTGTGATATTTTTCTCAAATACGTAGGCTCTCTCTCTCTCTCTCTCTCTCTCTCTCTCTCTCTCTCTCTCTCTCTCTCTCTCTCTCTCTCTCTCTCTCTCTCTCTCTCTCTCTCTCTCTCTCTCTCTCTCTCTCTCTCTCTCTCTCTCTCTCTCTCTCTCTCTCTCTCTCTCTCTCTCTCTCTCTCTCTCTCCCCCCCATATGTTGTTCATCAACCAGTTTAACCATGTTTAGTTATTTAATGTTCCTCTACCATATTACTCCTCCATTTCGCATTCAGTACTGTGACGTGTCCATGTTGAAATAACTTAGGAAGCAGTGTCATCCAGCCACTCAACCCGGCCCATGTTTTTACTCATACCTGAGGTGGATAGACGAAGAGTCTTCGTCCGTGGCCGGGTCGTACGGTCTCATGACCTCTTCGCAAATCTTCGGAGGCGGACATCTCACGTCCCCACAATCGTTCCTCTTTAAATTCGATGGAGAGCAGTCTGCAGGAGGCTGGAGATCACAGCTCAGAGCTATAGGCATGTCCTTGACTGATTTGCACAGATCTGGAAACCCATAATCATATCAACGAGACGCTCGCGTTACATCAGGGCTATTGAAGTCCAAATTCGCCCGAAAATACTGATTAGAAATGCTACAGATAGATACAGCTCTAATCACTCTAGGGTCTCAAAATTTCTAGATAATCGTACAACATTAGGTGTTGTATCTTAAGTAAGTGAATGCAGTAAAAACATTACCCAACAATCGTATGTAATCATTCTACGTAAGTGTGTCCAACGCCAGAGTTCATGAGCAGAAATGGCAGACTTGGTTGACCAATTTAACGTTATAAAAAAGCAAATAATTCTAGTATACGAATTTGGGTTACTCGTACAAGGGACATTTAATTGGGAATACACAAATCCTTCCATCATTCCTTCCACCGTTTACAAAATTGAATGCCAACATAAAAGTACAACTATACGAGTTCACCTACTGTTTCCTTATATCACTATTTTTTTAATATTAAGTAATTTCAGGTGTTTGACAACTGGATATTAGAAATGAATCAATCGATATACCTGCTATATCCATGTCCATGGCATCCAATTGCGCCATGATACTGCAGATGATTTTGCTTCGATGGTCCGTCTGTCCATCACTAGCCATAAACTTAATGAGCCCCTTTCTCAAACCCCGGGAAGTGCACTTCAAATGGGATTTTCTTTTGAGCATTTCCTCTGCCCTCATTACGCAGTTATTGGCGAGTGTCGTGGTTTTGATTTCCTCGACTTTACATTTCATTATTCTGATATGATTGATCAGTTGTTGCTTTTTATTGCCTAGAACCGCAAAATGCACTTGATATTACAACAATTCTAGTGATTTATCATTTTCAGTGATGAACATTTGCAACCAACAATGAAAGAATCAATTTAACCCCCCTCTAAATTTGTTTGTTAACTTTTCTATTGGTGTAGAATCCAGAAATCCGAAAGAAAAAAATCCGTTCCGCGCACGCCGTCCGGAGCTTTTCTCCGAAAATACAGGACCAGAGTTAATGAAACTTGTAGAAAAAATCACAATCAAAGATCACCGTCATCATTTTTGATCATGACTGAGTGGTGAAATCAATTCATTTGAAATTTTAACTAGGTATACTTGAAAAATTTCAAAATAACACTAATGTTTTATTTACATTGTTGACGTGGATCCTTTTAATGAATCGAATGAGCCCGTTCATCCATTCACCCTTCCAAGGACTTGGACAGAAAAACGCTGCAAATTCTTTCACTGGGGTTTATTATTCAATAGGCTTGCGTTCATGATTTGAATTTTTACTAAGCCTTGGAGTGTGCGTGTTTCACAAGTGTTGGAGCGATTATTGAATTTCTGGAGACACACAGACATGATCAACTGATCAATCCGAATAGGTATTTTGGTTGAGAACAGATTTATGTGCTCTATGCATATCTCCTGAAATTCAATAATGGCTCTATCACCTGTGAAACACGTACACTCCAAAGCTTAGTAGAAATTCAAATCATGAACGCAAGCCAATTGAATAATAAACCCCAGTGAAAGAATATGCAGCGTTTTTTTATAATTTTTTTAATGGTTATCAGAATGCTTCAACCCGTGTATCGGCTACAAAGCCTTTTAGGAGTTCACTCCAGTATCCACATTACTACATCACTACAACACTAGGTTACTGATATCAAAACAAAAAAATAATAAACCAAAATAACGCAAATGTTGGCACCAATAAATCGGGCCATACATCGGGAATGGTTTGACCTACGGACCTGGGGAGGTGCTCATTCGATTCCTCGTGGAAAGTTCTTCAAAAAAGTCCAAATTTAGGCCGCCTTGACTCTTTTGAGGTTTTTAGGGATTTCACAAAATGTTGACAACCCTTAAAGGGCAATAAATTAAATGAGAGTGCTGGCTAAAGAATTGGGGCGTTGTCGGACCAATATTGATTTTTCCTGAAAATTTCAGATTTTTTGCTACAGCCGTTTGGGAGAAATCGTGCGTACGGCGTACGACGACGGACGGACGGAAAAATTAGTATTGCAGATTTGGATTCTACACCCTTTGAAACATAAACCATGAAATTTTCAGGGGGGTTAGACATTTTTTTTTTTAAGAGCGATTACAATGGTTTATTAATGAATAATAAACCAAAATCGCTTAGTAAATTGTTACCTTCGAATCAGCTGATATAATTACAATGTCACTGTCTTTTCGAAAGTTCATTTTGGAATCGAGGTTGTTATAACTTATGTTGAGTAACTGCGGACAAGTGAAGCGTGAATATTGTTAGCAATTTTCATAGAAAATGATACCATTGCAATAGCTCTAATAGTTTTGAAACAAAAATATACGAAAAATTCTTTATTGAAATCCCTGAAACGATGACGCATTCTGAAATGATTCCTGGATTTTATCGTTCTTTCGAATGTTTTGTATTTGTGCCCATAATTCATTTCTTTTTATTACCTATAGTTAACCCAAAGAAAAATAAATATATTTTTGAAATTTCGAATAAATCTTGTTTACTGGTTGGAAGTTGAAATGAAATGAAAAGTTAAGTTGTAAGTGGGATGGCTTGTTGATAAAGAGATGGGATGACTTGGTACTTTGTAACTTGATTTCATTCATTAACATTCAGGCTCGGAGGCTCGTTCGCGATCAAAACCCAGTAGTTGAATTTTTTTATTGGGGTAGAAATCGGTCATTTTAACCAGGTGGCATGTTTTTGAGAACCGTTACTCGAAAACGTTGATCGAATAAGCCATTGTGGTCGTCGTTGATGGGGTGTGGCGGATTATGGCCGACCCTCCATTCGCAAATTCAGTTTTGATGCTTCACCAACGATGAAAGCCTCTTGGTTACCGTCGTATTTCTGGCACATTAATTGGTACACACACACATTTTGGACAGGCACTCTGGTGAGTTTCCGCTTTTGTAGGAATGTGTGGTATTAACCGAAGTGAAGTCAACACTCTCAATAACCAGATTACTAGGTTTGCATCTTTGTCGGACACAATAATTCTTCGTATTTTAGTGACGGTGCTACAAGATTCCTCAGACCTATTTACCTTGACGGTAAGTCACTCGTCGTATCTCTTGAGAAAATTCTTGTGTCTGTACATTCAAAATGGGGTTTAGGGCTTGAAGAATAATGTTCAATTATTGAGTTCCAAAGAAATACGTATTTAGTGACGAGTGGCACTCGGTCGGCGGTAGAATAAAACGTTATTGCACTTAATACATGGACTGACATTAACTAGTCTTTGATAAATTTCTGTGTATAGCCTCTTTGAACCACTTTGTGTTCTAGGCTTCACAGATACGATTCGAGATGTTCTTTCTCGTTATTAATATCAACTAGATAACGATCTTGGAATTGATCGTTTTATATGTGGGAGGGTGACAGCTGTCATAATTTAAGTACAATTGTTGGTTCGTGTTTTTGATGTGCAGTGATAATGAAATTTCCTTCTTCGAGAGTGACGTTGACGAAGAGGAATTAAGAGGCGATTGAGGAGTGAATATATACGTACACGTTTGGACGAGGCAGGTATCGTAGTTTGAGCTGATATATAGCACACGTATTTAGAGATCAGCTTATGTTACGTACGAGGGAATAACTAATTATATTTACGACTAAGTCTACCTTCTACCATCTTCCGAATGTCATGAAATCAATTGCCATACTTAAGGACACTCAGGGAAGACAGACAGGGGTAGCTGAAGGACCGTAACGGCTAATTTCTTTCTAATCCTGGTAAAGGTGGTAAAATGAACTCTTTTTTATGCATTAATTACTAGGTATATAAGTGCCGAGTTTGAATGCACCACAGACCAAGTCTTTAAACATAGATGACTGTATTACGTAAAATGATTCTCTGATGTAAAATAATGAACCAGTGTGTAATGTGAATTAAAAATTCAACTCGCATTTTGAATTTTAGACCTTTCTGAACAATTTTGGTTCTGTGTCTGTCTGTGTGTGTGTCTGTCTGTCAGCAAATCCTTGTTACGGGCAAAACTACACGAAGTTAAAGTCCGATTTTGATGAAATTTTCAGGGATTGTTCGGTTTGATGTGTAGATGATTCCCTATAAGTTTCATGACCCCCGGATCAATAGTAGCCTCTGCGCATCCGCAAACGTGAAATCCTTGTTACACGCATAACTCCGGGAGTTCATGACTGATTTCGATGAAATTTTCAGGGATTTTTCTCAAGTTATGCTCCTGCATAACAATAAATTTAGCCTAATTCAATATTTACTTCGAATTGAACGAAGTTCTTTAGTCAATAACAATTTTCAATGATCTATACAGTCATGTTATGGATACGAGGAAGCTATGTGCCACACCCAATTGGCAGACGTTTTTTTGTATTTGCATGGTACCTACCGATTGGAAGTTGAACTAGGATGTTTTTGGATAAATTCGAACCCTACTTGCCCTGTAAGGTTTTAAGCATATCTTCATAGTTATGTATGTTATAATCATCAGAGTTATATCATAATTTCGCACTTTCTCAGACAAACATTTGGAAAACCAAGGGCTACTATGCTAGAATCAAGATAATGCTTGAAACAGAAAAACGTCACGCCTTACTTACTCTTTTTCTGATTTTCATAAATGAGCAACTGGTTGATGTCAAACTCAATGAACTCCATGAGGCACTCAATCCGTGATTTTGATTTCTTAACAGACTCGTCACTTTTGTTATTGAGGCTTGGGAAAGCTCTTCTGAATGCGTTTCTTATGTTGAAACTGAAGCACACCAAAGGTCCAGGACGCTTACCTTGGTAGTGCGGACGATGCCCGTGATGTGGCACCGACTTACCCGCTTTTTTCTTCTTCCCATCTTGTTGGCTCTTACTTTTTACCATTCTTTAATTCGAAATTATTGTTTATTGCAGGTGAAGAGTACTGTATTCATAAGTAGGCATCTAAAAAGTATAATGTGGATAGAAAGTGGGCATTCTGAGTTGTTGAAAGTGGGACTATTATTGTGCTGTTTCGTATTTTTTTAGTGAGTGACGAATCTCGTAGGTTACTCAAAGCATGTAACACGTAGGTTACAAGGAGCTCCTGATATTATTGAGACCGCTAAAATAGTTGGTAATTCATAATATAAATATCGTTGTTAAAAATACAACTAGTCCTATCTGCATTTCGACAAGTTTTCAGGAGAGACAAAACACTATATTGGAGTCAGTCCAAAGTGTTTTTCCATTCGTTTTACCAACCATACGTTAAGATGGAAAACTTTATTGGAAAGTTAAATCGCAGTTGGGGTAAATGACCTCGTATTGAGCAATAAATTGTGGAATCATGATGATACCGCAAATGTTTTCCATCATTATCAGTTGGACTAGGTAGTTACTTACCTAATTTTAAATTTGTAGGAATTGCTGGGTTGCTAGGTAACGTACAATTTCCTATTTGTACAATCCTTACAGCTGTGAGTGTGGGAAGCATTGTGTAGGATTAAGTTATTTAATAATTCAGGAAAGTCATGAAAAATTCAATCAATTAACCAAGTAACCATCAATTATCAAGTCTGTATTGTACTTCACCACATTGTACGAATTTCATCTTTGGTTTAGCACGTCTGACCGTTAAATTTCAAATAACTACTGTTGATAACTTTGTATTTAACTTAAAATATGTGAGAGTAAACGTAGACGGCAGAAGAGGAAGGGACGCCTCGGGCATATAAAAGCCCAAGGCCCCCCGCCGGAAACCGACCAGTGGGATCCAACTTCTGCCTCCGTTAAAAGTACTAACAAAACTCGTCTTATCCTTCCGTCACCGATACCCTCGATAAGTGAAGCGGTTTCTCTCTTAAAGAGTTCCTCGCTCCTTACCTCGAAAGAGTGGTCGAAGCGGCCTCCCTCTTCAAGGGATATTCGCTCCCAGTCTAATTTCGCGGATATGGTGAAGCTGTCTCCCTCTTCAAGGGACTCTTGCTCCTATATCACGCCGAACTGATTGAAGCGACCTCCCTCTTCAAGGGATATTCGCTCTCACTCCCTTAAATTTAAATTCTCAAGATAGTGAAGCTGTCTCCGTCTTAAAGGGACCCTAGCTCCTATATCCAGTCCAAGTGGTTGAAGCGGCCTCCCTCTTCAAGGGATATTCGCTCCCACTATTAAGCTGTTACAGTGAAGCTGTCTCCCTCCTCAAGAGACCCTAGCTCCTGTAACCAGCACCGGTGATTGAAGCAGTCTCCTTCCTCAAAGGACCCTCGCTCTCACCTTTAAATGCAAATGTGCCATAAGCACGTAAAGTTAAGATATGAGCCTTAACAACTACCAATATTATTTCGTTCAGTTTAATCATCCGATTTGGCCTAGACATAGAGGAGAGTTTAGAGTGGATAAATAGCCTATCTATTTCAGTGATGACATACCTATCAATAGTAACTACAAACTGTTCTTCAACGATATATATTTTTTCCAGTGCCATTATGATTTTGTTGAAGGTTGCAGAGATTACAAGAGTTCGGCTTAAGATGATCTATAATGAAAACCAAGCAATGATGGCTGGTGAGCAGGTAATACGAGAGGACGAGGTTGAGACCTTTCACCAGAAGATCTTCCCACGAATTGGAAGCGACCGTGGCCGGGACGGTACCCAGGGACGTAACCAGCCCGTATTTCACCCGGGGCAAGAAATAAATTTGGACCCCCCCCCCCCCATAGACCCGAAATCTCATGACTCATACCATCTTAATATACCAATGAACCAAAATATAAATATAATTAATTTGATTTATTCACAATGTATAAACTCTTTTACTAAAAGGAGGAAGGTTTGGTAAGTAAGTGCTCAATGTAAAATACCATATAATTTCTATTAAATTTAACAAACTAATAGATGATAAATACATTTTTGTACGATATGGAAGCCCTAAACAACCTTTAAAATGAAAATTGTCGGGCTTTTTTTGCTGCAAATGTTTTAATGATACCATCAAAAGATTGTGCTGAAGATATTTTGTGCTCTATTGATATGATGGCCAAGTTGCTTAGTCGTTGTTGTCCTGTCAAGTTCCTGATGTAGTTTTTTATTATCCTCAGTTTTCTAAAACTTCTTTCATTCGATGCTACACACACGGGTATTGTAAGAAAAATTCTCAAAGCTGTGGTTATATTGGGATAGGCGTCATGGAGGCCGTTTTGGCGAATATAAACCAAAAGTTCGAATGGAGTAGACTCGCCTCCTCAACTACCCTGCATACGGCCGCTCAAGGCTAGTTCTCGCCTCGCGAAGTATACGTTTTCTATATCCTATGTCCTTTATTGTAGGCCTATTGCATTCCTTATTTATATTATTTTTTATTTTAGTACATATTTTCAAATTTACTCCAAACGGTCATAATATTTAAAAGAAGCTGTATATTTAGAAGTAAGCTGTCGCTTTTTTGCCTATTTGGCGCCCCTCTAACTTTGGCACCCAGGGCCTCTCCCTAGTTACGTCCCTGACGGTACCAGAGAACGAATTCCTCTCCTTTTTGCGGTGAATGCATAAACAAGTTCTAAAATAGCTCTGTGCTTCAAGGAGATTTATTGCCAATAAAACCGAAACTACGGCGTTTGATAAACCACTGACCCTACCCACTTCAACCTACATGGCACCTATAACTATCCTAAATTTTCACATTTCGTTGTTGGTCGGTACCTTATCCCAACAGACATAAGACATTTCATAAATATTACAGGTAGGTGGGTACTACACACCTGTCCACTTGATGTCGTCTGCAATATTTTGAAAAGAAAAGTACACAAGTTCCCATGGATATGTATTTTTGTTACATTATGTTTGATTTTTAAACAATAGTTTCTATTAGTCCAACACACAAGTTCAAGTTTGTCGGAAGATAAGTGATGGGTAAGAACACGAAGAAACAGCGTATAGCGATGGAGATGACTTTGACAGAAGGAGAAGCGCAAGAATCAGGCGCTCAAATTACGCTATACGGTCCGATGTCCTGTTTACTGTTGAACTTGACGACACCACTAAAAAAGATTTTCTCTACCCTCAAGCATGGCGCTTATGCACACTGCAAGGAAACGGAAAGGCTCATGAAGCTGAGATAAAAACCAATAGCTGTATTGTTCAAGAACCTACTAACTGGTGTGTGAAAAGAAATGATTCGTTACTCACTTGATAATACGTATTACTAATAATATGACACGAAATTCAGATCATAGGTTTCGAAGCTGAATAAATAAATCAACAGTTCAGACAACTCGGAACACAATTTTTGGTTTTGTAAGTGTACTCATACAATTATTAGAGGATAAAGTCGATGTAGTGATTCCTTTAGACTAATTTCAGTAGGATCGCATCACTATTGTACCTTCTACAGTACACAGACGAGAAAAGAGTAGCTACTGATTTTTGAGCAATTATACCTAATTAGACGAAGTCAGTAGGACATTGTCCAAAACTAACAACAAAAACGCTGCAAATTCTTTCACCGGGGTTTATTATTCAATTTCATTCATTTGGCTTGCATTCATGATTTGAATTTCTACTGAGCTTTGGAGTGTGCGTGTTTCACAGGTGATAGCGCGATTATTGAATTTCAGGAGATATGCATAGAGCACGTAAATCTGCCCTCAACCAAAATACCTACTTGGATTGATCAGTTGATCATATTTGTGTGTCTCCTGAAGTTCAACAATCGCTCTATCACCTGTGAAACACGCACACCCCAAAGCTTAGTAGAAATCCAAATCATGAATGCAAGCCAAATGAATGAAATTGAATAATAAACCCCAGTAAAAGAATTTGCAGCGCTTTGTAGCTAATATTATTATTTTATTATAATAATATTTACCTATATATTAGCAGCGTTTCATGCATATCAGAATGCTTCAGCCCGTGTATCGGCTACGAAGCCTTTTAGGAGTTACTCCAGTATCCACATTACTACATACAAGTATAAGGTAAATACCTAACTCCTAAGTGCCAACTTATGCCAACCCATTTTTGCCTATTTTGGGGGAGGGGGAGTATGGAATATGACGAATTTCCTGCTAAAAGAAGCCATTTTTAGGCCCTTTTGGATGCTTGAAAAGAACACTATTCTATCCTGAAAGTAAAGAAAATTTGCTAAACAGCTGCTTTTTTTATTTGTGATGAGCAATAAACAACGAAAATAAATCAAAGCGCGTATAAAGTTCAATGATACACCAAACAATGAGTACAATGAATGAATTAAACACCATAGTGGTATGATCTAAAAAATTTATTTATAATTAATATGCAATAACTTCTACTTTAATATATGACAAAATGAGAGTGATAAGTACAACAATATTGACTAAACAACATAAATTCTTTAGCTAATTACAAAAAATTAATGTTTTGTTTAAAAAGAACTAAATGTAGGCCTAATTAGGATGAAGGCACATAAAAAACATTCAAGCAGCCTAACACTATATATTATGAAAGGAAAAAAACTGTAATTAACACAGATAATCATATATTTTAGAAATGAGGGTGTACCTACATTGAAGTTAAAATATTTCTGAAATATGATAAAAATTCTAGAAGAAACTAAAATAAGCAGTAAGTCCAGTTAAATTGTCGCTATGACAAATGGGAGTTAATAGGTTAAACAATTTTGATCAAACTTCAGATTTTTTAGCTAATTAATACGTAAATTAACATTTAAATTAAATATTTCTGACATATGAAAAATATGCGTGAAAAAACAATAACAAAAGCAGTTGAATTGTTGCTAAAACAAATCAATAATTGCTTTTCTATATATTATTTTTATTAATAAATCCGTTAACTAGGGGCCTCTTGCCCAAACTATCTAGAACATCTTGATGCCAGTTGAGAATGGCTATATAGTTTAGTCTCTCCTATCTCATTGTTGACCGCAAGTAATTCTTGAGACGTCGATGACAGGTAAAAGACCTCTCGCTGTTGCAGTGGTTACTGGGACAGTTCTCAGAAGCCATTACAATTTTAAGATTTTCAGTAAGAAAAATATTGGTGGGGGCCTATTTTCGGCCATTTAAATACATTCTTAGGAAAAAACGCTGCAAATTCTTTCACTGGGGTTTATTATTCAATTGGCTTGCGTTCACGATTTGAATTTCTACTAAGCTTTGGAGGGTGCGTGCAACTATCTTGATAGTTGAGAATGGCTATATAGTTTAGTCTCTCCTATCTCATTGTTGACCGCAAGTAATTATTGAGACGTCGATGACAGCTAAAATACCTCTCTGCCGTTGCAGTGGTTACTGGGACAGTTCTCAGTAAGAAAAATATTCAGTAAGAAAAAATAAGGCCCGGGCCCCACCATCTCTTATGAAGACGACGCCCATGCCCGAAGGAAAATGTTTTAGGACCTTCGCAAGACACGGTTTTGCCTTCTAATTTTGTACAAATATGGTATTTCTTCTATTTTCGGCCATTTAAATACATTCTTAGCAAAAATAAGAAGATTCGTTTAATTTTTTGAAAGTATTATGTGTATAGATAAATCTTGCTATGTCATAACTTTTCAAGTTTTAGATGTTCATTGCTGTAGATACCCGGTAGGTACCTATGATGCCCCAAAAAAAGTTTGACTCTATGCAGAATGTTTTGGATCCGAGTGTTTCTAAACATGGAGCTAACTCTGTGAGATGTCTGCGTCGCTCATTTTAGTTGACTGTAAATCCGCTAGAATGAGTTGATGTCGACATAGGCCACCATGAGCGGAGACATCAGTGCGATCGATCCCCTCAACAAATTTCCCCTTCACCTGCAACTGATACCGAAACAAAAAATGTTTCAATATTTGGCAAATGCCTTAAATAGATGCGATTTCGATAATATGTGAAAATGATTTCATTCTAAAAATTCCATAAACGAAATTCAATTGGATAAAACCCTTTATAAGGGACAATAACTGTTGTTATGTTGGCCACCTTGCATTCATGTTTTAGGAGGTTACGGTTATTGGAGCGGGACTTTTTGCAAGCTAGGCGTAGTGTAAGTTTCGAAAAAGTTTGTGCCGTACGTGAAGTGAAGTTAAATTTCTCAACTACATTTTGACTTAATCGTCGTTTTATCATGTCGGACGTAGCGCAAGTAAGTCTAAAATAATGTTATATTTTCGGGGTTCGTTTGTAAAATGTTGTTTCCTGCAGAGTTTTTTTTAACGAGATACTAGAACGTAGCCTTTTTCTTCCCAAGGAACCAACGGTATCCTCGAGTGAGACTCTCTATTCATTTCCCGTTGACTTGCATTACTTTGCAGGAGCTCTCGTTTTGTTCTAGTAATCATTAGTAATCTAAACGAGTACATAAAAAATCTGCAATTGACCCCGCAGTTTCATTAGCCTTTTTGTTAAAACCTCGAGTTAGGCCGCTGATTCCCGCTCAAAAATGTGGGTACATTAGTGTTAGTGTTACATTAATGTCATTTCCATGTAGACATTGAAAGCAATCTTCGTAAATAATACTTTGAATATCAATTTCAGTTGCAACTGGCTTTGCTGAAGGCGTTAACTATTCGATTAGTCTTGTGTCATTTTAGGATTCGGTGTATCAAGTTTACCTACGCTTTTCATAGCTACTCGCTATTCGCCAATCGTGTCACAGCAACTAACGTATTGCTACTCTTCGAATGAAATGAATAGTGTGAATACTTGTGAGTAAATATAAGTGGGTTCAACTCCAAGTCTTGTTGGTATCTTATTATCTACGGCAACAGTCTGAAGCAACTAGTCTTGGAGACCTCCAGTATATACCTGTATGATGCAAGTGTGAGGTGAAAGCTGTTATGAACTTTAACATCTCTTCCTTCGAAGCGAAACTGAAATACACACTTCTGATGTTTACCAATAGGTAGGCAGGTGGGTTGGAATGGGTGTGGCAGTGTGGCTTGGACCACACTGTTCAGTAACCCACAGCATGATGTTCTATTTATTTATGAGTAAGAAAGAAGCTTATTGACTCTCCTAATCGCAGCTCAATAAAGGCTGATTTAAAGTGTGTACCTACTGCAAAAACTGTAGTAGTAATCTGACATATGAGTCGCGATTTGGTTGTGGATGCCACACAATCTCTCTTTTCTCTTAAAAGAATTCTAGGCTTTCAAATAGTTTTCCCGTTGATTGTTATTGCTTCTAGTCGAAACCTTCCTGGTAGGTTCAAGATTAGATTCATAACAAGTAACGATTTTTACACTCAAGTAGTAATTTTCATGTGTTTATTCAGTTTTTTAGTTCGTTTTATTAATGTTTTTGTAGTCATTCTCGAGTTGATAATTCCATGGTGAACGATGAATAATTGCATGAATTTAGAAATCATTAATTTGAAACGATTCATACCTGTAATATGTAAAAATATAGTACAATTATTGTACTGGGTGTTGTCAAACGTTGTTTGACTTTCGACGTTGTACCCCTCATACAAACCGAACTTCAAGCTTACCACGAAAATACACTTCAAGCTTCAGTTTGTTTTGACGTAAATGACCAACTACCTCAACCACATTGTTTCTTAGTGAGGAATTAACTTATTTTATTTTTTATTTTTTTTTTAAATGCTTTATTTTTGTGAATAAAGGACAATACAACACAACGAAAGTAATATTGGCTAACAAAAATCCCACAATACGAAAGGTCTGTGTGTGGGCATATCCAATACATGAGTATTAACACATTAGTAACGGCATTTCACGATATAGTAATATCAAAAAAAATGCATTTACTAAAATATAATTTTGAAATATAATAAGGTTTTTCTTAGGTCTAGAAACGAACATTATAATAAAATAACAAACTTGAACAACTTTGATAATATAATATAACCCTTGATTAATTTTAATTTGCGAACAACGAACCGTTCATTAAATATACAATCTGGTAGGTAAGGCGTTAAGTAATTTCGGGCCAGCATAACTAATGTGGCTCTGAGTCACTTGAAGGCACCTGTGAGGCACAAAATATCTATTTGGATGTCTTGTGGCGTAATTAATTGGTTCGGGACGTAGCAGGAAGGTTCTTTTAAGGAAAAATTTTATGACTTGGAATTTGAATAGTTGTTGTAAATCTAAAATTTCATCAATTGAGGGTGATAAACGGGAAATTTTTGGTATCAATTTTTGAGCTGACTGAGCTGCCTTCAAGTGACTCGGTAATGCTGAACCCCATGCAGTTACAGCATATGCTAAATAAGAGTGTACAAAAGCTAGGTAAATTAGTTTGAGAAATCTTTTGGTACATAATATGTAGCAAATATATTATATTTCTAAGTCGATAAAAAATATAGGAAGAATTTCTTTTTTTCTGAGTCAACTGGGTAATATGTTCAGTCCATCTTAGTTATTCGTATTCTTGGATTAATAGGATACAAGCAGCAATGCAAAAAGAAAAGAGCTACGTATTTAGCCTCAAAATCTCTTGAATGATTTGTGATCTGACCCTTACAGGTGAATATCTATGTGATTAGATGAGACATATTTATATTTGCTTTTCTGATTGACCCAATATAAAAAACCCTGAATATTATCACACTTGGGTTTACTATGTTTTTAATTATGGGTGATTGATCGAGTCAAAATGTGGAGGGTCATTTTTAGGTTCATAGGTTGCGATTATTTGCTACTGGTGAATCCCTTCGGGTCTGAAACCTATCCCATTCCAAAATTACTTGAAATGATACCCGAATTTCTTTACGTAGTGATAAAATCGGCCTGTGTTGCGATCGGGCTGGCTAGAAGTTGAAACCACCTTGACTCCAAGCGGAGTCAATGCAAAAGAACGGATTTTTTCATAAACTCTGAAGCCTTTTATGGCCCGTATGGCGTTTGGTGGACGGAAATTGCAGATTGCTTTGTAATTAAAATGGTAAACCAAAAAATAAGACACAAGTCATGATTAGTTTGACGCTCCTATAATAAACTTGGTCGTAAAATCTGAGGGCTGTAAGCAAACCATATTCTGGAAATGCTTCTGACATGTTCTCACACTATAAAAGTAACATGAGAGGTTCATGAGCCACTACTTCTTCAACATATTCACTCCAGTGTGAACCCGATTCCACCAACATGGTTTCCAATCTCGATCAATACAAAAAGAGGGCTTCGGAACTCCCTCAAATTGAGCGTTTACTCTTCAATCCAAATACCGGATTAAAAATGGTTAGATTGGCCCGAATATAGTTAAATGGCTGTTGTAGTAGCATAGGGACCGTGAAAGCTTGAGACCCCTGCTATATGAATCCAGTAGTTTTGTGATTAGCGAGAGGGAAAGCGATCTAGCGGGTTAGTGGTAATGACCTTCACGAATAGGTTGCAACACTCGGGGAACCACTTGGCCGAAGGTGAACGGCCCATCGCTCAGATTTTGTGCAATATCACACCGGCCGGCATTTCTTGCTATCTTTTCGTGATTACGAGTCATTAAACAATCGTGAAAAACTCATCCAACTCACATTACTTCAGACATATGCGTATTGTTCTTTTGAAATCAAACTTGATAAACGAGAGAATAATTTTTATAATATTTTAAAGGTTAGATGCTTTGAGATCCAATCTTTTCATTGAATTGATTCGTATCGGTATAAATATTTTCTCTTATCACTTATAAATAGCCGTGAACCCTCTTTCGGGAGGGAATTTTCATTTCTTACTACCCAGTGTCGATCAATGTTTTCGCGTTACACTACTATGTATAGGTATTTTATTCATGGGCGCCCGCAGAATATTTTCCCAGGGGGGGGGGGGGGGGCCCAGGCCATCGGGGGGTATGAAACTTTGCGGTAAAAAAGTAAAGTCAAAAAATGTTTTAAAGTAATAAATATTTGCTTCAAAATGAACTTAGGTGTGACATGATCTGAATGGAAGTAAAATATTATGACTTGAACAAGAATTGTACTCTTCTCTTATCCATTCCAAAAACATTGATGGTCTTTTCTGTTGTTCTCATCTCTTTGTTGTTTTACTGTGTTCCCATGAACAGACAGTAGACAGAGGCCGGTAAGCCGATCGTTTGACATGGAAAAATTTATGCATACTATCCTGATTCTCAGGGGGGGGGGGGGGGGGATGGCCTCTCCCTGCGGGCGCCCATGATTTTATTAGCTCTAAGGAGTATCTTTCTACTCCAAAACGTGTACTTTTAAGAGCTCTTCTTGTGATCACTATCAACTGAGCTCTTTTTCAGTACCTGCCCTTTTAAAGAGGGATTTTGATTAACAAAAATTTAGGAATCGATTAAAGCTAAGTGACCTCGATCTGATATGATCGGATGTTATGTGACGCCTTCAGTAAGTACCTCTTTATCTAAACTGTGAACGCTTTCTAGCGGTTCACTAGATACTTACACCTTGGTAGGCATCTCATCTCACCTGTTTCGTATGGCGTGGCGTAGTGAAAACGTTAACTAAAATCGGGGTAAAGAAGTTTTCCTTCTTCTCAAAGATGATTTCTCTATTAAAAAAAAAAAAAAAAAAAAAAAAAAAAGTGCGTACCAGTCATATATCTAAGTATATGTCATATAATGCTGCTTATCAGCATGAAGGATTAGAAGGGAATCCGGGTAGGGATCAAAAGGGAGGCGAGACTTCAGTAAGTTTAACGCTTGTTGAATATTTTAGAATGGGAAATTTGGTATTGATTGCCATTCTTTCTTAAAGGAAAATGTCAGGGTATACATTTGATTGGTAAAACACTAAAAAACAAACTTGCTAATGATGTATTCTAAGTGAAAGTCATGGTGAAAACGTCATCCTGCCGAGGAATGAATCTTTCAGACAAAATAAATTAAGGAATAGAACCATTTTCCTCCTATGATTTTTTGTTTGTAAATAAGCGCATAATCAAAGCTTTCTAATAGCACTTAACAGGGAAAATTGACCGTATGAGATGTTGAGCGTTTTTCAATATATTGTAGGTGGGACCTCCTCTCATTTACGGGAAACTACAAACCCTTACTGTCGGACATCGTTAGCAAAATCATTACAATAATTTGGTATTAGAAAATCCGAATACCCCCATAGATAATGCTTACTTCTTGTCCAAACAGATTCCGTAGATTGAATTCCTCCAAGCTTAACAGTCCTTTGTCCTATGGTTTCATTTCGTCTTTAAGGAATCCAAAGAAATGTATGCTAACAAAATTATCCTCCCTGCTTGAAACTTAACCGGCTCTACTCTTCAACCTGCCTATTTTACCCAGCAGTTTCAAAATTTATTACTTCCAAATTTTACCAAAGGAGTTTTGGCTTTAACATTGCAAGAGGTTTGTTTGATATTTGAAATTGGAAAGTTACGATATTAAGAATAGGAAACATAGTTGTAGCATCATAATAAACAATATTTTATGGTATATTTATGAAAAATGTTATATAATTGGTAGTGCATTATGTTTTATACTGGGTGTACAGCGTATGATCCGAAAATCTTCGCACACGTGTTCTACAACTAGTTTCCAACAAAAAGTGCCTTCGTTTTTGAGTTATTTCACTTTTAAGATTTTTTTCGTGTTTTCGAACTTACGTCGCTAAAACGGCCGTAACTCCGGCGTTTTCAAAGTATTTGCAAATCTAAGTATGCCGTTGGGAAAAGCATGAAATTATCTATCTCAGTCTTCAATAATAATTTTTTAAAATGAACTAAAGGGTAAAAATGAGCCTGAAAAGTAAATTTTGTCAAATTTTGAAAAAAATTCTTTTTTTAATGGCTCATTAGTCCCCCTTAATTTTAATGATACGTTTGAGCCTGTACGCTTAAAAATGCGCAAAAGTCTCAGCTTTCCAATGGTATATTTAATTTTTAGGTTTTAGAGGGATTTTGTTCTATGAAATTGAGATGTTATGCAAAAAAACGTGTATTTTCAAGCACATTTGATGTGATCGAAAGGGTGTGTGGATCTACCTTTGACGGTTAATCACATTATCATACTTAACATTTTGCTCGTGACGATGTTTCTATCAAAGATAAGAAGAGGAAATCATAACAAACAACGGGATCAAACCTCACGATGTCTTCAAGAACGGGAGACATTCAACAGTTGATTTACATCAATTCATTCCGCGGATGCTCTCACTCAAACTCAAATTTTTTAGGTAATGCAGTTGACATGATACATTCTACACCCAGAAAAAGAAGAAAAGTTTTAGTTATGTAGGTTTTATTGTCTTTCTTTTAAAAAAAACCCACAAATGTGCTTGAAAATACACCCTGTATACGACTTAATTATTTTGTATTCCACCATTGGTATTATAGTGACGGTTATGTTCTCATTTTTCCCAATGAAACATGATTCATGGCTCCAAGTAAGGACTTGAAATAGTGTGGAAATCAAATGTGAAAGTTGTAAAGGGTTGTAAAAAACAGTTATTAAGTTCTTGGGATTCTCCTAAATTTGAAATAACTGGTTTTCTGAAAGTAGTATTGGATGCTACCGAGTGTTTAAACCAGTCTGGCGCCAGAGGTCGTTAAATTTCCATAATATGACCGCGTCATTTGAGAGACCAGTCTGGCTACGTACTAGTAAAGTTTCATTGTCGAAGTTGGAACCCAGTTTTTATTCCGTCTGAAGGGAGCTATTCCGTTAAAGGTTTCAATGCCGTTTGTGATGTAGATCGGATGGATAAGCTGGCATTTTGACGCGTGTGCTCGCGTTTATAAACATCTGGATGACATTTGAGTCGGTGGAGCGGTGGATCCATTCGACTTCATTTCTTATAGTCTGTTCTTCAATTTAAGTCATCACACAATCCGGATGAGCCAACATCTCTATGCTGGAGCTTTTCCAAGGGCTTTTGACGTTCAAATTTTTTCACATCTATATAACTTACTTAACCCTCTCAAGCTTTGTTCAGTGGAGAAGTACTAGACGATTAGGCAATACAACTAGGGTTCAGGTGGAGTACACTTTGGTAGTCGCTTTGAGCTGTCTGATTGAATGAATGAAAACATTGCTTATCACAGTATTTATATTTCAGTCGGTCCAATATACATTTTACTTGCAATATGAACTTCAAAATTCCATGTGTGGTTTATTGTTGGCTGATTCCTTTAGGTATTGATTTACGTTGGTTAATTACAAGGTCATTCGGTACGGGAGTGAGCCGCAAATATAGCTTTTCCAAATCGAATTGAGAATTTTCCAAACCCTTTTCCTTTTTAGTAGTGAAAGTTTCTTAGATTGGAAAATTCTTAAATTGATTTGGAAAATTCTCAAATTGGTTTGGAAAAATCTCAATTTGGTTTGGAAAATTCTCAGTTCGACTTGGAAAAGCTATATCCTTATATAGGGAAAACTCCCTCTTCCTTTTTAGTAGTGAAAGTTTCTTAGATTGTAAAATTTTCAAATTGATTTGGAAAATTCTCAAATTGGTCTGGAAAAATCTCAATTTGGTTTGGAAAATTCTCAATTCGACTTGGAAAAGCTGTATCTGTGAATTATGGTTCTTGTGGTTCAATTGATGGTGCAATAATTTCCTTTTAGGCCAACTCTGTTGAGTTTATTCAACATTCTAAGTGCTATTAACATGATCAACTTTAGTGGGTACTTCGCAGAGCTAAGACTTTCACAATAATTTACATTGATATAATTCCTACCTTTGCATATCGAGTCAATACATTCTTTATCCTCAGTATCACTCCAACATAATCAACAGGTCATGAACCTTTGACGAATACCTTAATGTCATCAAGAGTTTGGGAGGTTGACCTGTTCGTAGGTTGAGGTTGTCTCCTTCATTTCAGCATTCCGAACTCGAGTCATAAGGCCGGTGGTCTCATGCTTTCTTGCCGAGAAGTTCCTGCCCTGGCTGTATGCCAAAGTGCTCGACGCGCGTAACAGTTGGTAGTCAGGGCGCGTGACTTTACCTGAGAGGTTTCCATCATTTCCTTAAGTAACGGTGAACGGTACCACTCAACTCTACCATTCCTTCCTTTTCTCACTCGTTCGCTTTGAAATCCCGTTTCCTCGATTGTTGCCAAAAGGAGCAGGCATTCGCCCCCAGTGGGCGGGCTTTAGGATGCCAACCACATTGGCTCACTTGCCTTCAAGGGCTGAAAGAAATCGTCCGTATCGAATGGCAAGTGCCTTCCTCGCAGTCGGTGGTAAATCTGGTTGATATGATTATTTGGTTGGACTTCGCTGAGATCGAGCGCGTCTCTATTAAAAATTTCTTCCCAGCTGGTGGACAGATATGCTTTCTCATATATCGTAATTTGGAATAAACATGTTGCATTGAATACCCACTTGCCCATATAAACCGTTATTCGTTGAGGTTGTAATTAACGTCGGTGATCCGTGCTCAAGTGTAAAGAACCAGCGTTGGGAAACGTTTGATAAAATATCATTACTGACAGATCATTCATTCAAATCAACCTAATGAACACAATCCGAGAGGCTCTGTGGCCACTACTATAACGCTGAAAGCATCAATTTCCAGAGAATAACTCAGAAACACACCGTAGTTGACTGAAGCCGTCTCGACCCACATAGTACGTACTGTACTATTTATAGTCCCTATTTACTCGCTATCTGAGCGATGTATAGTTAGGTATAAGAAATGGGAATCTTCAAATATTCCGATGTTGTTCGAAAACTTATTTAGTTCATTTTCCGATGTAGTTTTTAAAAATGATTTTCCTGTAGCCAAGGGTTTGACATCAATAATTTGTGGCGTATGTACTATCAAAAACTGGGGCTTGAGTGTGTATTACGTCCACTCGTCTCCTCGGTGGTTCGTATCCGCCTCATGTAAAAAAACGCTGCAAATTATTACTGGAAGGTTTATTATTTCTGTATTATAAGCGGATTACCAGACCAATAGAAATGGGATGTACATCTGGAAATAATGCTTCCTAGGTACGCTATATACACTCGTGGAAATCCAACTGAAATTTAACAAGATAGAATAAACGCAGCCTGTGGCACATGACCTAAAGTCGGCACTTCAATGAATCGTAATTGTATTCTAAACCAAAAAAAGAGCAACTAATTTTGTTTTCAATAAAAGTCTTGGATTGCCTTAAAAAATTGTCAATTCGGTTTGGAAAACTTCCTCTTCCTTTTTATCAGTGAAAGTTTCTTAGATTGGAAAATTATCAAATTGATTTGGAAAATTCTCAAATTGGTTTGCGAAATTCTCAAATTGGTTTGGAAAAATCTCAATTTGGTTTGGAAAATTCTCAATTCGACTTGGAAAAGCTATAAAACACCCATCTACTCTTAGCTTGTCTGCAAATTATAAATAAGTTATGAGAAACCCGATCGGAGGCAGCGATATGACTACTATATTCGCATAGTATCCATCTTTTAATAGGTCTGTCTCCAGTCACTTGCAATTAAATTGCCACCGTTGGAGTCTTATTCTATTCATGGAACTAATTTCTATCTGGTTAAAGAAGATCTGATTTTTTCTCGGTTGGTTACAAAGGTAATCACATTTATTATTTACAAAGGTAAAATTATTCATTACTCATTGAGAATAATAAACAAAGTTGTGTTGAATAGAGATGAATAGAGAATTTTAGTCACTGAAAGAGAATCTAATAAATACATCTATATTTTAGAGGTCTACACATTTGAAAGATGAGGAAGTTACTCCCAACGGTCATGATCAATCTGTTATTCGAATTTCACACGGAATTCAAATCCAGATGCAAGGATGAATCCAATTAATTTATTGGATTCCGATGTAAAAGCAATGAAGAACTATACGTCTAAAAATAACACATTATTTCAAGAACACCAAACTTGAAATCCTTAATTTATAGGAGGAACATCAAACGTGTGAAATGGAATAGAGACATTCACTTAGCCAGTCGATTCTGTTCTTCCTGAAAGTTGGTTTTGCGCGACTTAATTTTGTTCATGACTTGGTTTCCCCCCCCCCCCCTACATTTGGCATTAGCAAGCAGCCATAGCCATGAAGCTTTTATTACAAAATAAAAACTTTATAAAATTTAGTAGTAAATTTTCAAGTTTTATTCTATTTTTATAGAAATCATTTATATAATCCACAGCCTGCAAACCGACTGTGATGTCAACGCACATTATACTTCCGTAGTATGAGTACAGAAGAGATATTTACGTATCTCGACTAACTTTGGCGAGTCCTTTCAAAAGGTTTTCTCAATACCCGGGCTCATTACGTTTTGTTTACTGTCATTGTTAGCTGATTATAGCTAATTGTGTTGTACGTTATGCACGAATACGTTAGCTCGTTGAGCAATAACCGTAAGCTGATGGTCCCTCCCACACACTTTCAAAAGCCCCTCTCATGATTAATTACCTGACTCAAGACGGGTTTTTAACGTCCACATACTGAATGCAGACATCGCCTTTTTATGGCGGCGACATGATAGTGGGGGGTCGGAACACGCAAAAAATCAATAGGTAGGTACCTTCCTACGAAACCAGACAATTCGCGGTCTCCGAGGTTTTTTTTAACGATCGTCGGGTTCCGAGTTGAGTCAGCTCCATCCCTGGGGCCCACCCTCAAGCTGTGAAACCTAGACTTAGTTATGACTTAGTTGTCTTTTGAAGGTAATCATTATTCAGGGAATGATTCGATGCATAAGTTTTTCATCTTGAAGTTGGTCTTCTTTTTTACATTTTACTGGGAGCACCTCAGGCTCAAGTACACACATTAAATTCAGAGATCGTTTCAACAAACAATTTACTACCAACTATTTCCTACTAACCGGTATTTCCATAAGTACCAAAAATCTCGAGAAGATACGATTTTGGTTTATTATTAAATAATAAACCATTGTAATCGCTCTTGAAAGAAAAAAAAATCTAACCTAACCCCCCCTGAAAATTTCATGGTTTACGTTTCAAAGGGAGTAGAATCCGAATCTGCAATAACAATTTTTCCGTCCGAACGCCGTACGCACGATTTCTCACAAACGGCTGAAGCAAAAAAGCTGAAATTTTCAGGAAAAATCCATGTTGGTCCGGCGACGCCCCAATTCTCGAGCCAGCTCTCTCACTTAATTTAAAGTGCTCTTTAAGGGTTGTCAAAGGTTTGTACAATCCCTAAAAAACTAAAAAAAAGTCAAGGCTGCCTAAATTTGGACTTTTTTTGGAGAACGTTCCATGAGGAATCGAATGAGCCCCTCCTCAGGTCCGTAGCTCAAACCATTCCCGATGTATGGCCCGATTTATGGCGCCAACATTTGCATCCACATTCACTACATCACTAGGTTACTACGATCAAAACAAACAGGGTTTTTTTTTGTTTTGTTTTGTTTTGATCGTAGTAACCTAGTGATGTAGTGAATGTGGATACTGGAGTGAACTCCTAAAAGGGTTTATAGCCGACACACGGGTTGAAGCATTCTGATATGCATGCTCCGTTTTACGAAATTTAAAATTTTCAAATAGCATATTTTTCCATTGTAATCGCTCTTGAAAAAAAAAACCGCTCCAAATTCTTTCACTGGGGTTTATTATTCAATTGGCTTGCGTTCATGATTTGAATTTCTACTAGCTTTGGAGTGTGCGTGTTTCACCGGTGATAGAGCGATTATTGAATTTCAGGAGGCACAACAATATGATCAACTGATCAATCCAAATAGGTATTTTGGTTGAGAACCGATTTAAGTGCTCTATGCATATCTCCTGAAATTCAATAATCGCTCTATCACCTGTGAAACACGCACACTCCAAAGCTTAGTAGAAATTCAAATCATGAATCATTGAATAATAAACCCCAGTGAAAGAATTTGCAGCGTTTTTTGGTTACTTCGCTCTGAAAATGTGACGTGCGTTGCCGTCAATCAACTAAAGGCATTGTGACTTATTGAGTGGAGTGTCAATACCACTTTGGGAACGTATCTATCCGGCAGCCGTCTGATGCCAGCCTTTGTGAAACCTTCAACTGAGTTAGGCCTCCCATGAATTCTCCATCGACCCGTCTCGACGAAGATTTACGATGAGTCACTTTACCAACATGACAAGACATCCTTCCCCCATACAAAATATGGAATGCCCCGCTCTCTATCTCCGTACTTGGTAATAATTCATTTTATCTGTTGAAGCAACAACTAGTGAAGTTTGTGAGTTGTGCAATGTTTGGCCCAATATCAATTCCCTAATGACAGGGTTGAGTGGGTAGCTATCATATTTAATATGTACCGGTCATTTCACTTGTTACCCAACATGGAAAAATATTGTATTCTTGTTAGGAAATGAACTTGTTCGCCCTCGATAACAAAAGTTCCCCTTGCTTTTTGCATTTCAACAGCTTATTGGAACATTTCGGTTCCATGTCCATCTGTGGTTGATTGTTTATCTTTGATTAGATAACACTCCTATTCGTATGCTATTTTCAGGAAATGTGCAAGTTGTAAGATTGTCCCTAATAAGCGGCACAAGCGTAGTAAATGTGTATTTCATACATATGTATACTTCTCACAATTTTAGTTCTCCAACAATTTTGAGAGTAGTTGAAAGATTGAGTTATTAGATTAGACAACCTTTTCGTACCATTACTATTGGTCATCGAGGTCATCATAAACTGTCATCCTGAAGGAGGATCATAATTCGGTCTAGTTTCCCTTGAAGCTACTCCGTACAGGAGATTTGCCGTACAGGAGCTTGAAAACTACTTGGACGGGAGATCCTTAACTTGGCAGTCACACCCGTTCGAGTACTCAGTACGCCTGACGTTGCTTAACTTCGCTAATTGCATGAGAAACGGTTCATTCCAACTCTCAACCCGTACGGCGGAAGACGGTTTCAAGGTAATTGGTTACAACTTCTATTAAGATTGGTCCCTCCCTGAATTAGTCTCCACTAATAGTAAAATTTGTGGTCAGTGGCGAAACTTGTGACCTCTTCACCAATTTTCTCGAAGTTGTTGAAGGAAAACACAATTTAGGAAAAATTACTGCTCAATTAGTTTCATGATATAATTGACTAAGAGGGATTGGAAAGCTTAAACTCAATTTTACCTCATGCGTAGAGTGGATATTACTCCGGGTTCTTAGTTTACAAGAGGTCGACGACAAATGAATGTCACGTTTCGTTTCTAGCGGTTTACCATTTCAGATCATTTGAACCTCGTTTACGAGGAGAGCCGCGGTCACAGGCTGTCGAGGCAAATGAGTCGGTGAATTTGTGACTTTCTCATCTGAGGCCGTTGGCCCTTCCATTTTTCCTCTTCATAAAACACAAGGGGCCCTTATTTGGACCCCGTCAGCTTTCTCCGTTTCACGTCACATCTCCTGCGTCTTTCTCGATGCTTTTGAGGGGAACTTCCCCTTTGGCTGGTTCCAACTTTCCACAAACCGCGGTTTTGTTCCTTACGGAGTGACGGTTGATGGTACCGCTTGAATCTAGTCTATTTGTGATTCTAATCTCCTTTTACCGGAAGGGTAGGTAGATCTAGCCTTCCTGTATAAGTATGTGCCTAGGCGATATAGTTACAAAAGTCATAGTTTCACTGTTGACTTCCTTTAACTCGCTTAGTGGGCAAATTTATTTCATTTATTTGTTATTTCTATTTTTCTCTACACATTTATACAAATTAATTACCCACTTTCGTTCTTGTAATTCGAGTATTTTCTGTTCCATCCATTTGACAATTTACTACCTTTTTTAACCCTTCTGCGCGATTTTTATCGCTGATTTTATTATAAATTGGGTATAATGTCGTCATCGGAAAATTCCGAAGCTCCATTGACTGTTTGAATCCACTTTGGATCAACCTGCGTTTTCGAAACTTTCAGAATCTCCCGATCTTCCTCATATTATTGGTGCTGTTGATGATTGACGTCTTGGGGACACTAAATTTATTCGTAATTCGTTATTAACTTTGATTTCTTGCGACTTGAAGTACCATTTAAAAATTCTTTATTACAATTATTATTTATATTATTATCAACGGACATCACAGCGATCTTAACAGCCTTGCTGAAAGTTCCAGTAATTTTTTTTTTCTTTTTTCATCAGGGTATGTATTAAGAGGTTGGATAATTCACGATTCGATATGACGAATAGATAGGGAATGTGTCTCGCCATTTGTTTCATCTCTCAAATTTCAGAATTACTGTAGGTATCGATTTTTGCAGTTCATGGCTCCATACACACAGTAGTTTTAGTTTGCTGAAACAAAAGTGTTTTAGCTGCCAAATTATTTCTCAACTTTTTGTATTAACGAGAAAATTACTAGAGAAAATGAAGTTATCAAAATGGTTTCAAAAATGTGAGAATAATTATTTCCCATAATCTTCATCAAGGAAATCCGTTTTGAGGTATTCCATAACGACAACTTGGTTTCATCGCTTCTTAATAGGTACTTGTATGTCAGTCATTCAGATGGTAACACTTCTTAGATTGAGATGAAAACTTCGTTCTTTCGAGAGAAAAAAAAACGCTGCAAATTCTTCCACTGGGGTTTATTATTCAATTGGCTTGCGTTCATGATTTGAATTTCTACTAAGCTTTGGAGTGTGCGTGTTTCACAGGTGATCAAGTCCTTTAGCACTCGTATTGCGTTAAAACTTCAACAAATCCAAATTTAAACGATGTAGCCACAGGTAGACTGATGTAGAGTAGGCTCACAAATATCATCAACTGATCAATCCAAATAGGTATCTTGGTCGAGAACAGATTTACGTGCTCTATGCATATCTCCTGAAATTCAATAATCGCTCTATCACCTGTGAAACACGCACACTCCGAAGCTTAGTACAGATTCAAATCATGAACGCAAGCCAATTGAATAATAAACCCCATTGAAAGAATACTTATTTACCGCAGTGATAATATTGAATAATAAACCCCAGTAATAATATTGAATAATATTTACCTATTATCAGCGTTTCACGCATATCAGAATGCTTCAACCCGTGTATCGGCTATAGACCCTTTTAGGAGTTCACTCCAGTATCAACATTCACTACAACTCGACGCTATCGGACATCACTAGGTTACAAACAAACAATAATAAACAAAAAAAAAAAAAACGCAAATGTTGACACCATAAATCGGGCCATACATCGGGAATGGTTTGACCTACGGACCTGGGGAGGGTCACATTCGATTCCTCATGGTGTGTTCTTATAAATAAGTACACATTTAGGCCGCCTTGACTTGTTTTGAGATTTTTAGGGATTTTACAAAACTTTGACAACCCTTAAAGGGCACTTTAAATTAAGTGAGAGAGCTGGCTGAAAAATTGGGGCGTCGTCGGATAAACATGGATTTTTCTAAAAATTTCAGCTTTTTTTTCCAGCAGTTTGGGAGAAATCGTGCGTACGACGGACGGACGGAAAATTTTTATTGCAGATTCGGATTCTACACCCTTTGAAACGTAAACCATGAAATTTTCAGGGGGTTTAGAATTTTTTTTTCAAGAGCGATTACGATGGTTTATTATTGAATAATAAACCAAAATCATGCTCATTCCAAATGGTTGAATTGGATGGAAAGACTTATTGGGACCAGTAGTTGGCCAACTTTTGGGAAATGAACTTGAGAAAAAAGCTGGATCTTTGTTTGGGAAGCAGTGTATTACTTAATGCTAGTTTTTGCCTTACAATTTATTTACTCATAAAATGCTCAAGAATCAAGACGATTTCACATTGATATGATACCAAAATTTTAGTCTTGCGGCTGGATCTTTTATTCTCAGGATGATTTGGAATAACCGTTTTCCACCAGTCATTCCATGTTTTTAAATTGCATCATTCGGCGGTGACTTCACTCTGGGCAAGTTATCCCGCCCAGTGGGGAGCGGTGCCTTGAAACCATTGCCACAAGAAGCTTTGAAATATTAAACAAAAATTATCGTAATAGAGTGCGGTTACTGTTGAATGTCTTGAATGAAGTTCCATTCAAATAGGTGAAAGTATCTGTTTCACATCAGCCGGCAACGCTCATTCGTTCAAATTATATCCTCAAGTAATAGTTTTCTTTCTCCACCGTAGAAAAACGAAAGGAAGATCGTTTCAAAAACCGAATCTGATTTCATCTGGTCGTTACGAGTACTGAAGTAAATAAGATTTAAGATCCTGTCACACGAGGAATCCGTTACAGTTTAACAGTTGGTATTGGCGTTAGATGCCGCCCAAAAAATGAGCTGGAACTGAAATTTCGTAAGTTGTAGTTGTTTTTTTGGCCGCCTCCAAATCGAGATGGGCACGGTCAGCCTTTCATCATTCGGCGGCTTGTTTTCAAATTATTGTTGAGCGGGCTTGAAGAGTTCACGCGACGCCAGTCAGCAGTTTTAGAACTTACGTAACCACGATGCGAGGACGCCCCCTATTTAAGTCCCTACAATAAACGAGCCCCTCAGCTGTATCCAATAACGCTTTCTCTTGTTTGTAAACAAACATCAGCCCGGAACTCTAGATTTTTCGGCGCTGTTCAGGTCTGGAATATGTTACTTTACTGAGTCATCTTACAGAAATTGTTGTGAAATTCTAGTCACAACTCGTAGAATGTAGGAGGTGTTGTGATTTCAATGAAAAATTGTTTATTCATTAGCATTATATTGCTTCCGAGTCTACCAAGGTAGCGGAAGCATTGTTTTCACTTTCGGAATGTGAAATTTTTTTGTCTCCAAAATCCAAAATTCCACTTGCATTTTGCGTTTTATACCTTTCTGAACAATTTTGGTTCCGTGTCTGTCTGTGTGTGTGTCTGTCTGTCAGCAAATCCTTGTTACGGGCAAAACTACACGAAGTTATAGTTCGATTTTGATGAAATTTTCAGGGATTGTGCGGGTTGGAGTGTAGATGGTCCCCTATAGGTTTCATGACCCCCGGATCAATAGTAGCCTCTGCGCATGCGCAAACTTGAAATCCTTGTTACGCGCATAACTCTGGGAGTTCTTGACCAATTTCGATGAAATTTTCAGGGATTTTTTTTCTTCAATTTTCAATGATCTATACAGTCATGTTATGGATACGAGGAAGCTGTGTGCCACACACTTGTTTTTGCTCTTCACTATTCAAGTAGGTAGTTGAGGGTTGAAATGTCCGGTTCACTTTTGGCTAGTGGCAATTTCTTCTACACAGAATAGACATTTCCCATGAACTGAAAAATATTATAACAATGAACAAATTTGGGAACTACTTGATCGAATTGTTGGCCATATTAAGAAACGATTCCTGCTGATTGTAATAAACAAGCAGCCTTGTGCTTGTAAAATACAGAATCTAATTTTTCGTTGAAGTCGTGGAAGATTGTCACTGAATGGAAACCACGATTGGCAAATGAACTGATGAAGACGTGCAGGCTAGGGGGGCTCACCAACAATCCCTTACCATGGTTTAAGTAGATAATTGTTGTACGGAGCCAGAGATTTGCACGTTGATTCAAAACAAACAGGTTCGACCAATTTAATCAATCAATGGTTACCTACATTGTAATAGTAAACATAGATTTACAGCGTTTCCTTAAAACGCCGATTTCAACATTGATTTATACGATGTTAAAGGCTTCGTAGCCGATACACGGGTTCAAGCATTCTGATAACCATAAAAAACGCTGCAAATTCTTTCACTAGGGTTTATTATTCAATTAGCTCGCCTTCATGATTTGAATTTCTACTAAGCTTTGGAGTGTGCGTGTTTCACAGGTGATAGAACGATCATTGAATTTCAGGAGGTATGCATAGAGCGCGTAAATCTGTTCTCAACCAAAATACCTATTTGGATTGATCAGTTGATCATATTTGTGTGCCTCCTGAAATTCAATAATCGCTCTATCACTTGTGAAACACGCACACTCCAAAGCTTAGTATAAATTCAAATCATGAACGCAAGCCAATTGAATAATAAACCCCAGTGAAAGAATTTGCAGCGTTTTTTTTTAAGCGCTCCTCCTATACTAGAATTTGGACTAGTTTTTGAAAATATTGTCAAGTGTTGATAAGTATGATCATATGAAAACCGGACATAACTTTCGAAATTACCAATTTCGTTGTCTCAACGTCTGGTTTTATCGACCTCTTTGCTTCCTGTATCAATGTCCCGAAAATATCGCATTTGGATCTTCGACATCTCTGTATTTGATGCTCTTCATGCCCATGTCCTTTTAAATCCCTGCGTTGTTTAGACTCACGGGGCAAATCACTGGCCTTACATGGGAGGCATTCACCTCCGGAGAATACACAATGAGGCAACTTCCTATGTGACCGTCCGCGCAGCGCGTACGTGTCCGCCTATTCATATCCTGATGCATACCTTCTACGTTGTTAGAGGTGCCTGTCTCCACTGACTATACTCATACCCTTCATTACATCAATTTACCAAATTTAATTTCTTTTTGACCGCGTTGTTCCGGACTTGAGTTTCTTCCGTTTAGAAGAATGTCATGAATCCGTTTAGAAGAATGTCATTTATAGTGTTCACTTTTTTGCCATCTTTCAGGTATGCCTATAAATTCATATATGTATATTATGATTTGTATGTGCTTTCCAATCATAACTCCGTAATTCATTGCTATAAAATAAAAGTAGAGTTATAATTCTTCAGGTTGTAACTTTGTCCCATTGCCGATACTGGCAATTTACTATCATTGTTAATCAACATAACATCTTACTCTCAAAAAATTGGATTGGCCAATATATACAACCCCTTAAGACGTTATAACGATTGCGAATTCGAATCTCCGAATTTCGTTAAGCCCCTGCCGGGTAAAACGAGCCTTTTCCGCGAAATGATGTTGCAGCAGTCTTAATTTGCCTCTAGTTTGCAATAAAAAATGAAATCGCTTGTATACCCCATTGAATTCTTCTCTCAAATCGGATTCGATTATTTCTCACCAAGAGCGCTTCCCCATCCTATGGCATCTTTGTCGGCCCTTGAGTAGATTGTAAAGAATGTAAGGTTTATTGCTGGATGAATCAAGTCTCTGTTTCCTCGTGTTTTGTTGAAGCGGTAGGTTGTTTGGTTTGAGAGGGTCTGAACATAAATAGTTTTATTTGTCCCCCGCATCTCCTCTGGGGAGTTTTGTAGTAAGTTGATTTCTCTCTCACGCCTCTCGTTTAATAATCGCTGTAAAATATACGATAGTGCTTTTCATCCAAAGATTACTTAATATTCCAATATGCCACATTATTTTGCTACCGTACATTCCAACATTTGCGTTAGAGTAGGCCATATAGATGGGTGGTTAATGTTTTTTGGATTTGGAAAAATACCGGATTCTTGTTGATGTTTACCATATCATCGTATTCTCCATTGAAGAAGTGAATGTTCCTATCAGCTCACCCTTAATATTGTGTGCGATAGGCCATAGTAGATCTAACATACCCAATTCAATACCTTTATAACCCATAACCCAAATCAATTCTCTGCGTGAGTACCGCTGAAGTTGATTGAAAGAAAACACTTATTTCCTCTCCTAACAAATTCTCTACCTTCAATTTTTACTCCATCTTATTCATTTTGAAAACGTATGTACTCCTACAATCACAACTGTTCTAAATTAATTGTGTATGATTTCGTTTCTATCTTGGAGATTTCGTTTCCCCTTCAGAATGACTGAACTCACGTATACACTTGATAGTTGTCTGCTGCTTGAAATCACACTTTCACAACTGATTAATTGGGAGAGCTGCAATAGATCACTGTCCAATCTACTGCTGTCCGTCTACCGCTGACCATCCTGGGACAGGATGTAGTGGGTGGAAATGGCAATCGCCGAACGCTGAGTAATTTCACATTTAAACCGCACCCACACGTGGTGGTTTGTCTCATCCTCTCCACTGGTGATGTCAATTCGACCGTTCGTTTTCATGATCTTATGATTCTTTATTCGCCCGCGCCTTCCATTGGAATGTTGAATTTGAGAATTATTATAGTTCTTCTATTGTTGAATTTCATTTCATCTAGCTGATACTAGCTACGAAACTTGTAAAAGTTATGAAACGGATATTGTGCAGTGGTGCATAGAAACCCCGCGGGACCTTGGCTGGGCAGCCGTTTGGCCGGCTAATCTGACGTTCTCGTGAAATATTTATCTCTGTAAATGAAAAATCATCTACAGGGTGTAAATCGCAGGTCTACCACGGATAAACATAAAAATACATGAGGCATCAGTGCTACTCAATCATCAAATCATCTTTATTTGTGAATAGACAGAACCATATAAACACATATAATATATATTTTCATGTACGTTGGATGACCTTTCGAAGATTATACTGAATTGTTTGTAACGTCATGCTTCTTATTTATAAGTTTCTTGCAATTTGTTTCCACGAACATTGGAAAATGCCATGAACTAGCAACACACGAAAAATATAATTCAACGCCCCTTCCAAACAACTAAATCCTTTGGACTGAAGTAGCTTACAGTGGCAGGGCGTCTCCCCGTTTCATATTCCAAGGTATTCCTCGAACACTCAAACATTCAGCTTACCAGCTTCTTGACTCACAGGTCTGCCAGTGTTACTCTTGAAGGGAGAAAGAAACAGCGAGGGGACGCTTCAAACTATTACAAAAAGGTTAATTATTTCTTAAATCCCTTTAATCAAACCACTGAATTATATTGAAGTGCGGCACCCAAACTGGTTGAACTCGGTTAAACTGGTCAAACTGGTTAAAAAGTTACAGTCGTTTTTGGGGACTAACGTTGATTTTTTATCGCTAAATTATTAAGCGTGATCTACTGTGATCTTTACCATTCCCAGCTCATGTGTGGCATTATTGGTTCCAAATACTAAAAAACGTCTACTAAAATAAAATATAAGGGACAGTAAATTTATTTAAAACATCTAACCAGGAAGTGTTAAAGTACATTGAACATTTAATGACAGTAAATGAACAATTTTTGTTTTCTGTGTATATCCCAAATAATGTAAACCTGGATAGAAGAGTTGTTTAATGAACATTCAATGATTCCTTTTATAGTTTCATGTAGTTTTTGAGCCAACAGATAATTTATTCTAGATTGTGAAATGAGGTCTAGATCACATTTTCTTAACATTTCTATAAAGACGAAAAAAGTGTTTAGCAGCTGAGATTTGTTTCAGGGACTCGTGTCGAATAACGTGTCACATTTATGACCGATGAATTCTTGTTGTGTGCATTTTGAAATATCATTTAAAACATTTCAATGATCTATAAATTCGTATTTTACCTATACGAGGAATTTTAATTTTGGATGAATTTAGCAATCTGATTCTCCCGGAGGTGAGTCAGACTTTGGAAATGAAGTGAACGAAGCGGTTCGCGATGATCGGGATGTAGCTCGTTGTCCCGTGCTCTCCGGCTCCCTTCCCATCACGAACGTTTCACGCAGATGAGCAGCCTAAAAAGAACTGTTCGTTTCCGTTCTGATAATCACCCGTGTGTATCGCTCAGCCTTGCCCCATTATTTTGTTTCCCTAATAACGTGGAATCTACTCTTATTTGTTGATTGTATGTTTGCATCAATCGGACCATCTGCACCAGGGGCATTCCATTGATTTTCATTCCGCATTGTGATATGTCCTTCAAATCAAGGGGGTGACATGCATCTCCTGGACTGCCACGATGGAGCCCAATCATTAATCAACTCAATGCGATTACATTCAAATCGTATTTTGTGTTTAAAACGCTGCAAATAATTACTCACAGGTTATTTCTGTATTAATACTTAGATCACTATATTAGACGTACTCTGTGGTACATAATCGTACTCAGCATCTCGCGCCTCCACCACTTGCCTTGCATTCAAGACTTGGTCAGCCGCCAACTACAGGTTCTGCAACCCGCTCGCCTACCTCTCTGATTATTTAAATGGTGAGCGAATTGATGATCGTACATTAACCCGAGTGGTCTCAAATGATTCAGGCAACTAATTTCTATCTGAATCAAACTAAAAACTACCCTAGAGCTATGTAGTGTACCGAAACATCCTTTCGATTCGTTTATTCAATTATTGTCATCAGAATCTGTATTGTCATCAGAATCTGCTAGGCAGTTCAGTGATTCGTGATGAGATAATTACTGTAATAAGCTTTATATCTACAATATCCACAATACATATGTCCTTAAAGTTTAACAGCTTTGTGATTCAGGTATTTAGGTAATTGATATGATATTTAATTGAAATCTGTTCTACAAAAACTCAGCTATGGTCACTAGAATCCAAATCCTACTGGGGTTCACTAGGTAGTTTAGCGATTTTTGATAAAGATTGAGGTGGTGGATATGGTTAGTCGGCCCCTTCCCGATTTTAGAATCTCTCGCCTTGGGAGATGAATCGGACGCCTGCAATGCATCCAGCTCATTGGAAGGGGCAACTATACCATTCCATCACCCTCACAAGATAAATACAGGAATCTGCTAGCCGCGGAATATCTCGAATATCTTTATTATTACAAAAATAAATTCATATTATTATCACCTATAGAATGTCATCAGCACCACATCAAACAAAAAAGCACATTCATCTCTCCCATTCGTACAGTGAATGATTCCAGTTAGAAACTAAAGAGAAGTTGCAGAAAAAGTGTCGTGCTACATTCAACATATTTATGTTACTCTAAGTTTGCTATATCACTTCGCGGCGTTAGAAAGTAACACTGTTATAAAACATCGGTAGCGATTGTCAAGCCGCGTCGATTAGAGTGCTGTGAACGTTGAGTCAGCATATTGATGTTTTTGAAAGTTCTTACATAACAGTTTCCACTTTAATGAAATTGACATTGTTGAGATTCATGAATACTGGTGGTAATTTCCATTGATTACTTGTAAGTTTGCAATGGTCCTTTCACGTATGGGCTGCACTACCTCCGTTGCTGTACAATAATGCCATTTCCGCTATAAAACCGTTTATTCGTTCAAACGAATCGGGAAACTAATAAATTTTCCGGCCTGTTCAGGAAAAATTAACCCGTTTTATTTGGTCGAGAAAGTAATGTGCTAATTTACCTAAGAAAGTATGCTCAAACCTGTCGTATTTTTTTTCCTTTTGAGACGAAATGTTTCGTTAATGCAAAATAGATAATGTTGCAGAATAACATTAGATACATTCTTCATTCATGAGTAGGATCTTTAATTCTACATCTTATAGGGACCGAACTTACTACGACATATGCTTCCACTCAAGTTTTATATAGAAATCATTGCCTTTCGGGTGTTTCTCACGGTTCATCCACATATTGAAAAAGTCACTCGCGAATGTTGTTGTGCCCATTTCAAATAAAAACGGAGTAAGATGGAACGTTCATATATTTCCACGAAAATGGAACGAATTACTGGGCTGGGTTAATGGGCATCCATGATTCTAATCTCGATGTTTTTGAAAAGAATGAACTCTGTTCGTTGATGTCTGTTTGTATGGATCAGAATTATTTTCTATTTGAGGGTCAATACTATACTCAGCCTGGGGTAGCGATGGGTTCTCCACAATCTCCTTTGCTTGCAGATATTTACATGGATCATCTTGAGAAACAAATCTTTCCAAAATGTAAATTAAGTAACATTTTGTATTGGGATACGTGACGACATTTATTTTATGGACAGGAACTGAGAGACAACTAAATTCTTTTCAAAAAATCAACAATTTGATCGTTATCAAATTCACCCTTGAATTGGGTGGAAATAAGTTAAATTTTCTTGACTTGCCTATCTCATTGATTAACAAAAGGCAAATTTCTCAGGGCATGTAACAATGAATGATCGGGAAAGAAAATCTGTTTTAAAAGTTCCGTTAATGGATTCCAGATTGATGATTCTATGCAAACGTGAATTTTTGTAATAACCATAAATGTTACAGGTACCGGCTCAGTTGAAGATACTTTTTCCGGTTTTGGAAAGATCTGAAATGGGCTTGTATTCGGTTATTTTTCACTCACTTTGAGTTATCTCTCAAATCTTCTTTGGGTTCTGGATCAATTTAACGTTTTAGAAGTCGGGTTTATTGAAGAAACCTTCCCGTAAGACTTATCTTCAAACTGGTAGGAAATTGACCAAAAAACACAAATCGGCCAACGTTTTAAGTCTACGGGAAGTCCATGGGACAATCCGTTTTGGTTGATAAATTAAATGTTTCGCTTCCTAAGTACCGAAGATGGGGAAACCATGAATTTTAAAAAAATGTAGTAAACCCTGGTTATTGGGTTTTGGAGCTTGCTGACTAGAAGTGTGGCGGTTTACTCCTAAATGGTTTAATGAAAATTTTATGGACGTTGGATCAGTAGCAGCCTGTTCTCATGGAAAAACGTAAAATCCTCATCACTGTGCTTCAATAGAAAAGATCAATTTCCGTTCACAATGTGTTAACAGCATATAAGTAGCAGGTGCATTTTTTTTACGCTCGTCTCCATTTGATTTCTCCAACTTTTACTTCAAACATTTGCTGCTTATCATAAGCCGATCATTCACTCAACAAGTCCTGTTCTATTCGAAATCACGGGTTTCAGGTGCAAGTTTAATTGACTGAGGAGCACATTAAACTCTCATTCCCTGACCCACCCCGTTCCACCTGTTCCGAAGTTTATTGATCCGATTTGTTCCGGTAGTTTTTGCTCCGCTATCGGACTCCAGGTCCGTTCGTTCCTCCACCCCCTTCCAGCCGCTATTCACTCCGACTTGGCCGGGGGACTGGACCCCGCTGTAGAAAACCCGGCTCTCGCTTTTTGTCGGGCGTAAACGACGTGGTGGTGTCCGAACCGACTCTCACTGAGCTCTCGCGGTCCCTCGGGCGCATTTTCAGTCGTGTTTCCATAGAAGGCGCATCAACATCTCATCATGCTCACGGTAATCGTCATGTTCCGTACATATCTGCTACAACACCTTTCAAGTCATCGAATAACACATATTATAGCAAAATGACGTACTAGGCCAAATTTGACCATCCAAAATCCTATTCTGCTTAGAAAATCCACAAAACCTAAAAAAGTGAGCCTTTTAAGTGCCTAGCTTCTGGGAAACTTGATAATATTTTACGAACGTAATTATTTAGGTATATTCTTATCCGGACAATGTTTCCTACAGCGCAGTATTCCAACATTTTGACACCAACGTAATTGACTGGAATTCTAAGACCAAGTTCAAAACAGTTTTCCAAGACCTAATTTTCTATCGAAGTAATTTCGCCATGAGTAATTTTACTTAATTTTAACTACAATGACGTTTTTCTCGTGATAGTTTTCCCGGATTGGATCAATACTAGCAGTAGCTTTCCTGTAGCAACTGTAAAACTACACTCCACGTGTAGAAATAGAAAAAGTGACAAATTCATGTCCAAAAAAGACCGGTACTATCTCGCGGAAAAGTCAACGATCAAGAAAACATGCACCCGTCAGGCATCGACATTGATTGATTGACTTCAATTATGAAATGTGGCCGAACCTGGGTCTGAATTCACAGATTCACCTTTTGTAAACATGTACGTTCCTTTACTACCAGACAGAGCGGCTAGGTTGTATTGAAAACGTTTAAAATAGACAATTTCCTTGTTATTTCGATATACTATTCAATACCGTGATATTCGTCTCTCAATATTGATCAGTTTAAAGAACTGAACATGTATATCTCCCTTCGATCTAAATATATAGAGTCTAGAGAAAAAATGGAACTATGGGGATCTTCGCCGAAGGGATTCTGCCAGGATTTCTACAATAACATGTATCTCTCAATAACAAGGTCAGAAAACACCACTCTTACTGGTCATAAACAAAAATACATTACGAAAACCGATTTGGATCTCCATTTTGAGGGTCTATGAATCCTTCATAAATGCCGAAAAATCAAGATTGGAACGACTTCGAACTGAGAGATTTTTTCTTAACCAATCGGATCCTCCTGTGCGGCTTACTGCAGATGAATGAATGTTTTCAATTCCATTTTTGAAACCACATTCTTCGAAATATAAATGAACGAATTTGTACGAGGTTGAATTTTGGTTTTCTTGATCGTTTGAAATAATGAACGAAAGGATAAACTTAATTCTTACCGAATTCCTAACGTCTTAACTTGTATAGGGAATAATATTTGTCGAAACTGTACCGAATAATTAAAACTATCAGCGTTTTCATTTTATTTTATTAACGTTTGCTCTGTTATATTTTTGTCGGTTTGGATATTGATTTAAAAAAATGTTTTTATCTCTCGTACGAAATTCTTTTGTGATAAGCCTCGGTAACTGGTACAAAAATTAATGTGTTAAAATCCTTTTGACAATCCACCTTTTGCATTTCCTCCAGTATTCCAACGCTCCCTGTAATTCGTACTATTTTCCCCACTTGTTTTATCTTGGGGTTCTCTGTGTTTTCCTCCTTACTGTTCTGTAATTCATACTCAAAACACTGATATTTCCCCCTCTTCCTTCGTCCACGTCATGGTTAGTTGTAACCAAATTGATACTCGTACACGATGCCCCGTTGAATATGTGTGCAGTTGATTTTCTGACTGAGGTTAAGCGCCTCAGCTCTTCCGCATGATTGTCGCATTTACTAATGCACCGCCATCGATTCTTTTCTCCCCTATTACCCTCAATCCCCCCCAACCAACTATAATTTCATTATCACTCCCCTAGTAATATGAGCCCTTCCATTATTCAAATGCGACAGTTCAGTCGTGCCTTGCATCAAATATTCGGATTCTCAGCTTATCGTATGTCCCATACACTCAGTATTCATTCCGATAAATGGTTTTTTGAGATAAAGGGGATTACCCCTAGTTTTATTCCGTACATTACTTCAATTCGCTCTGTAACTTCAATATCAACTTCTGTTATGAGAACAACGATCATTTCGGATCGTCGGGATACGTACAATACTTATTTCTTGAACAAGTTCAAGTAAATAGGGATTATTGCACGAACATTTCTTATTTTTCTGAGTAGATAAAACTTCCGCGTTTGGATTTCAATGTTCAGTTTAATATCTTTGATATTACGTTGGTACTTTAGTAATTACACACTCAATTTGGTATGTTATTTCCAGTACCAAGACTTTGTGTCGCAAACATTTTTTGTAACCCATCCCATCCTCATATTTTGTCATTTTACGTTTCAAGGCCCGTTGATGCGAAATATGCAGTGTCCCTAAGCCGTATAATGCCTTAGAATCTATTTAAAAAAATTGTTTTTGCACAAAAAATTATAAGGGTCTGAAAGGTCTTACCGGCTGTTCATGCCTTTCGCACGCGTTTATGCTATCGGCCAAAAATGGTCAAAAATGCGGGTTTTTCTTTAGGTTTTTGCTGACAGGCAAGTGGGATGTATTTTCGTTGTTCTTTAATGCAAAATCGGTGGGATAGGTTTCAGAGCCGTAAAAATCCACCCGTACCTGATGATCGTAGTTTAGTGACATATCAAACCTCACGAGCAGTCTCACATTATCAGAAAATAATAAAATCATGTGTTAAAATTGGCAGCGTTTTGTCGCTTGTAGCTGCTTACATCAGCACGGACAGTTTCAACGAGGAAAAGCGAGAACAATCGATCCAAATCAGATATTGCTGCGGAATTTGCTTTTATGATGACTATCATTTCCATTCCAACTCTTCATCCCTTGGAATTTAATTTCTTCATCTTTCGAATTAATGTAATATCTGAGTAATCCACCATAAAAAAAAAAAAAAAACAATATAATTTTCATTAAGCAGCCCACTTGGTATCGTGCTGTTCCCTGCTTCGGAGACCACTCGGATTGGCCTCTGTTACCAAAAGAAAGAGCCTCGTTTCGAATACGAGTTTTGAATAGATCGGATACTAGTTTCCGATGGAGTTGTAACCAGTAATTCTCAAATGGGAAATGGAAGTGGGAGATGGTATAATTTTTTATAATTAAAGAGCCCATAAATCCAGGGTGAGAAGAATAACGGGAATGAGATTGTTATATTTGCGTTCGATTAGCAGGAACGGATCCCAATTTCGTAACAGTTCCTGTCAGTTAGCCCATGTCCGAAACATGTTTCTATCTACGAGTATAAATGCAATATGAACTAGCAATAATCCCTTATAAAAAACTAAACAAATGAGATCACATGTATGTGTGATTAATCACTCTAAAACCGTAGACAAACATAACTGTTGATAGCGTGTCAGGCTACAAGCACCCATCGGTCCAATTATCCTTTGTTTCAATTTCTAATGTTGGGATCTTTCGTCTGGCTCCCGCCTGCTAAGCGAGTTCGATGATAAACATTGCTAGTTTCTCAGTCGGAACTAAACATTAAGTAATTAATTAACCCTTTGTGAATAGCTTTAACTTCCGAGTTTTCACACAAAATCGCCTTTTTCCTATGTATCAAAGCATCTACCTACTTCCTCCTATCTCTCTGGATATAGATTTGTTTCATTATTGAAGCATACATTAGAAATAATAATGTGGTAACGTTAATAAATAATAATAACAATAATAATAATGTACTACATTTGTTCAAAAATCGTTTTAATGTTTCGCTGCTTACCAAAGTATGTGTACTGCAATATACAAATTTCCACTCGGGCTTCGCGCTTCAAACTTTGAACGTAAGTTTTGTTGCCGAGTTGCTCTCCTTGTTGGTTAATCCTCGCCGGTTTTGCAGTACACACATTATTTTTACCTATTTTAAATGCCTCGATCAGGGAATTGAAACGATTAGACATTTACTGTTTTCGTATATCTAGTTGGTTTACCCGGCGTTTGTTCAGGATAATAAAATAGGTGAAAGGCTCATTACCACAAGAAGTCCATCTTAAGTCCTGTTATTAATTTTCTCTATTTTCTTCTAGTATTTCCATAGTAGGTATTGTACGTATAATGAAACAATAAAGTAACTACTAATCAAATATCAGCTCCTACAGTGATCGTATAAATGATGAGGGTCTCAGTGGCTTAGAGTCCTAAGAATAGCTATGATACGAGAGCTAATTGGAAATTTTTACTGAAATCAACCTTAACTGAAAATGTATAACGTGGTGATTGGAGTGAGAGTTCGAGCGATTAATATCCCTCACTTAACCAAAGATTTCTTATGAGATCTGGATTACGAGGCAGCTTATTGGTGAAGGACAATATAAATTATTCGACAAACAATGACTTCATTTTCTTTTCACTATCCGCGTAATCGATTCCATAGGGCATTCGATTCACGGATCGTAGAATAGAAAGTTGCATTGAGTTGTTGGATATCTATCTTGACTTGCTCATCTGACGAGGCCACGATTGCGCTCCCTCGGTAATTTATTGGTCGGTCGGTTTCTGGTTGGGAATTAGCGCATGATGGCTTCATTAGAGCGCCTCGAAGGCTACTTCTCCATACGTCTAATTTTCGCGGAGTGACTGCTAAATGCTATCATGTCATCTCTCTGCTCCGCCGTAGACTGCTTAGGTATAAATGTTTCTCTGTTGGATCGAAAAGCTATGCAGTATAAAGTAGTGGGTAAAAGTCAACAAGCGTTAATACAAGTCGAATTCTATGCGTGTCGTGTTACAATGTTTTTGTCTATACAAACATCTCAACATTGATGTCTTTGGTTTATTATTCAATAATAAACCATTGTAATCGCTCTAGAAGAAAAAAAAGTCTAACCCCCCCCCCCCCATGGTTTACGTTTCATCAAAGGGTGTAGCCTTTGTCCGCCGTACGCACGATTTCTCCCAAACGGCTGTAGCAAAATATCTGAAATTTTCAGGAAAAATCAATATTGGTCCGACAAGGCCCCAATTCTTGAGCCAGCTCTCTCACTAAATTTTAAGTGCCCTTTAAGGGTTGTCGAAGTTTTGTAAAATCTCTAAAAACCTCAAAAAAAAGTCGAAGCGGCCTAAATTTGGACTCTTTTTGAAGAACATTCCACGAGGAATCGAATGAGCCCCTCCCCAGGTCCGTAGGTCAAACCATTCCCGGTGAATGGCCCGATTTATGGTGCCAACATTTGCGTTTTTTTGGTTTATTATTGTCTATGTTTTCATCGCAGTAACCTAGTGATGTAGTAATGTGGATACTGGAGTGAACTCCTGAAAGGCTTTGTAGCCGATATACGGGTTGAAGCATTCTGATACTCATGAAATGCTGCAATTGCTTCAGGAGGCAAACAAATATGATCAACTGATCAATCCCAATAGGTATTTTGGTTGAGAACAGATTTACGTGCTCTATGCATATCTCCTGAAATTCAATAATCGCTCCCACCACCTGTGAACAGCATTCAATAAAAAAAGCTGCAAATTCTTTCACTGGTTTTTATTATTCAATTGTGTTCACACGCACACTCCAAAGCTTAGTAGAAATTCAAATCATGAACGCAAGCCAATTGAATAATAAACCCCAGTGAAAGTATTTGCAGCGTTTTTTCAGATTCAGTTTTCCTGAATGAATTGTGCTGAAAAGCAATTTCTCTTCATTTTCCTTCTCTTATCTTCAAGGCCAATGAATGAATGTATCTCTTGAAACAGTTAACAATGATTGCTACCGGTTTCGATTTTACGAACACCCAGCTTACGTCCGAACCTTAGGCTGTTGTCCGTATTTCTGGGCATGATCTAGTCTCTAGGTACTTGACTTTGTATTGCTTGTCATTTTTGGCATTTAAATAATGAACCTTACAACGTAGCTAGTTGTAGAATGAATTTTTTGGCCACTAATGTGTTCGTCTTGAGGTGTATTAGAATTCATGGATGCTATACGGGTAATTCACCTTTGATTTTTACAAGCTGCGTTTATATTTGTTTTTCGTCATTCGACTGTTCGATGTTTGGACTATTGTCACATGGCTCATCCCCGATTGGGATTGATTTAAGTACGAGGAGTAACCTGTGGACTTTGGTTAGGCAGACTTAATTCAGGTCTGGGAACAATTTATTTTCAGCGGCAACAAATAAATTCAAGTTCAAAAAATTAGGAAAAAAAGAGAAAATTAGAAAGAAGATTAGATTAGATAAAATTAGAAATGTCCACATGTTGTTGGCATTTAAAAAGTGTATTCTCTCAGAAATACTTCTGTAAGTCTTCTTGCCGCCCGCATTGTCTGTTTATGGATGTCGGGGTTGATTCTGTTCTTCTAGAGTCTGTTCTCTAGTGATAGCAAAAAAACTCAGGCCATGCTTCATACGCGAAGGAGTAATTCTTTAAACTTTCATAACTTCTACAGTTTCTACCTGCCTGATGAAAATTCCAAGAACAATGATCGTTCCGATTTTGAACAAAATTTCCGTGGATTGTACCGAATATAACTCGCCCAATGCTCATTTTCAGATCCGTTGTATCTATTGTGTATTTGAGATCTTAACATCTTATCTCAACATTTGTCTCACATTCTCTGGAGTCACACATTTTCAGGGAGGTTATAATTATATTTTAATTGAAATTTATTCAAAAGTTGATTGTGATTGGAGTTTTATTGGTGAAGTCATTCTGATGTTGGTTCATGGTTTGTCCTTCAATGAGTAACGATTCGAATGACTTGGGATCTTACGAATATCTAATGATCATGAATCGTGGTTCTGAACTCGGTGCTTGGAAAACTAATGTAATCGTTCATCTGGTCTGTGATCGTGGATTTTCGTTATCAAGTTTATAAACATCTAACGATCTTGATGTATGTAATTTCATACCGTTTCAACTACTAACATATTTCTGTAAAAACTTCAAATTGTAATTTTTGCCGTTTTGTTTAAGCATGCAAGCTAAAATATCACTGTAGGTATTCACTTTACGGAGAAAACCCTTCACATTCCTTTTCGATTTCAAGCTAATTGTTATTCTTATTGAGAGTAGTTATTTGTATTCTGGTTAGGCTTTACAAAAATTGAATAATTGCATTCCTCCCTCGATCTCCCAACTTAGTGCCTCCTCGTTATAAATAAATGGAGGGAGTTTCATTCTTTTACATTTTCTATAAATAAACTTAGGCTTTGCGATTTTGCCAAACACTCCTACACTGCACATTCTTGTATTTTCGGTTCACCCTGAGATTCCTAACTTGCCCTCAGGTATTAAATCATTCTTTAACAAATATTAGGTCACAATTATAAATAAACTGTTTTTACAAGTACCTATAGTTACTCAAACATCGATCGATTATCGATAATAAAACGCTGCAAATTCTTTCACTGGGGTTTATTTTCAATGGCTTGCGTTAATGATTTTAATTTCTGCTAAGCTTTGGAGTGTGCGTGTTTCAAAGGTGATAGAGCGTTTATTGAATTTCAGGAGGCACACAAATATGATGAACTTATCAATCCAAATAGGTATTTTGGTTGAGAACCGATTTAAGTGCTCAATGCATATCTCCTGAAATTCAATAATCGCTGTATCACCTGTGAAACACGCACACTCCAAAGCTTGGTAGAAATTCAAATCATGAACGCATTGAATAATAAACCCCATTGAAAGAATTTGCAGCGTTTTTAAATCTCATTCCCATGGATTATGGATATATGTCATGGAAGTGAAAATATTTGGGTGCATACCAATGCATCAGCGTTGCTTGTCTAACTTCTGATTCCTACTTCCCTTGAAATTAGGCACTTGGCTCACTCAGCTTTATATTTACGACAAAACTGTCATATTTTCAATTTTATATATTCATCAGGATAGGGGTAATTTGAACGGATTCGTATTATTTTGTTCTCCTTATTAAACATTGTGAATACACCCACAATCCGGTTTCTACGTAGCAACGAACCATCTTTCTGCGTGGCAACATCAAAATTAAATAAGAAGTTCCTGAGAAGAATGTACACGTAATTAGTTTTCACTACTTCTAATTATCATTCGGTGGTTTCTAATAGATACCTCTCTCTTAATTTGTTGAACGTCGCTATTGAGGAAATTGTAGTAGTTTAATAAGACAGTAAACGAACTACTCCTCCCTAATAGGTGTCTTCCGTCTGCAGGGTAACCTAGTAGCTTTCTCGTCTCACGACTCAACTGTTCCTAATCCCATCCAGATTCGGTCCCGATATAGATAACGGGAAGCACGTGCTCTTTCTTTCATGACGTAAACTTTTAATAGTAGTCGAATCCTCGACTTTCTCGTACTATTCCCTATGAGAAACCGCTTAGCGAAGACAGGTTGTTTACACGCTGCCTTCTCTCCCAAATTTCCATTATTAACTTTAATAAATTGAAACCATTCACGGTGTGATATCGTGGAATTCATGTATGCGACATTGTTTATGTTGAGCACAACACGTAAACAATAGGAAAACTGTTTTCGTTATTTATTGTTCATCACCTTTATTGTTTCAATCGTTTTCAAGTCTTCTTACAACTTATTATCCACAGCTATTTATCGAATAATAACGAAGCTTGTTTCCTTGAGGCATGTGATTTTCCAATAAACTAACAGTTCCAAATTTATAAATATTTGGTCAACAAGAAATTAGGAATAACAAATTATTAGAGTGTAATTGAACTAACAAGGACTTGATGATCAATGAACTGAATTTATGAGCGACTACTGCTAGTCATTAGAGAGGTAAAACAACCCCCAACGAAGTTCAAAGCAGGCAGCGATCATCGTGAAAAGGCTCCTCAAATAATACCAGTAATCACACTATATAAATACGAGCATATCAGAGTATATCCGTTTTTCAGGGGGTGGTAACGCTGGGGGGGGGGGGGGGTGGAATTCTCCCAGCGTCAAGCTGGAGTGTTTCCCAGGGCAACCAACCTGCTCCCCTCCTCCAGGACTTGGGAAATACGATTTTTTTACTTTGCTTATTGTTATTATACTCCCTCATTGTGTTATTCACCTATTTCTTTTTAACCTGCGTAGCAGGGCCATTAAACTAGTTGTGTATAACAGGGTATTCTATGTCGAATTATCAGAGTTTTAGTTTGCTTGTCTGTAGAAAAGTGAATAACGGTAGGTACACCGACGGAAGTCCAGAAAGAAGTGCACGGCTGAAGTAGTAGGGTTGACTGAGTTCTTTTTTTGTCAAACAAGTGTTCTCGTTGACGGGTATACTTGGAGCATTCCATGATTAGATGGTCTGCAGTCTCTTCCACTTGGCAGGTCGTGCATAGTTCGCTTTCCTCCTGGCCTATACGATGTAAGTATGACTTAGTCACCGCAACACCACTTCTCAATCGCGTTATCGCTATGTAGAAAGTCTTGGGTAGGCCATTGAGAAAGTTACTTCTTATTCGAAATCTTTTCAAAGTATCACCCATAATCTCAAAGTTTTATGATATAATGTTCGACCACCCAAATTCGAACCAACACATCATTGGTTGATAGTAAACGAAGTAGAAATCAGAAATTCAGCTGGGAAAATTACTGTTGGAGTTTTAACAGATGTTAACTAACCAGGTGTAGTGCACCCCTATATCGCCTGCATTATTCAGAAAGTGATTATTATTCACTGAATGCTGTCATCCGACACAAGATAAAGGATTGCAATTCGTCTTTGCCTGCTAATTGTAAATTCTACCACTTCATACTACGAATAAACTTGAACTCACACTCAAATCTCTCTATCGCTTTACTATGATTGTTGAGATTCTCTCTTTTTGTATATTCATAGTTAGAATTTTGGTATAGATGCATTCTGTTCAAGGCGATCGATCTGCCATTACATCACGGCATGATATTCCCTTTCCCGCAGTCTTTTGTCACGCGAAAAAATGCTTTTACCTCGGAAATCTCAGTCGTAATACTTTCCTGTATTTTCTCTATTTTCTTGTATAGATATTTTCCTACTTGGAAGTATTAAATACTCGTGTAAACAGGGATAATTACTCCATTATTCTTATCTGACGTTTATCAATTTCAGAAAGTTATACATTACATGATCCTTAATATTATAGGGAAATCCCAACATAAAAGCTCTCTAAACGGGAATAGGTAAATTCCATTTTGGAAATGTCGACGCTCTATAGTGTACGTTATTTTTCGATGGGGTTTGAAACTTATGCTCTGCAGTGAAGTCGCTCTGACCAGTTGGGACCGGTATGATGTTCTAGCATCGTTGCCGAAACTAACCAAAATCACTGAGCAAATGGAAACTATCATCATTAGAGAGTGATTGGTGACTGCATTTTCAAAATGTTGACAAGTTGCGTTCGAAAACTGTAATATAGATCCATGATTCTTGTAACAATCATCGCCAAAATCATCCCTGGACGAAAAATCTTGTTTCCTGTCTTCACCGTCTCAGAAAAAATTGTAAGATGTAAAATGTGCGGGTAACAAAAAGCAGTTTCTGATGTGGTCAGGTAATGTGCAAAATAATCCATTTTGACAATAGTAATTGAAGGTCTATATTGCTATTCTCTTGTTGACTAGAAATAGATTTGAAACTTATATTTTTTCTGTAGAAGGAATATTTTATACAAAGCCTTTACTTCGTCTTCTGTTATCGATCTTGGTATTAACGGCGGGATCATAAGAAAAACCGAAATCCCTATTGTTGACGATTTATCATTCTGTGGCCGAATAAACGGTTAGCAACAAGCGGGGTGGCGTGTTTATGGGCGGATAGGGTCCGAGTAATCAAGAAAAAAGGCTTTGCACGAGCAATACCGACAAGACAGTCGGTATTGATTCGGTCGGGTGTGGACTGTGCGTGACGCTCGAGATGAAGCAGACGTTGAGGTGCCTGGATATTTGTCTACGCGTCGTTTACCCATGACGAAAATTACCAGGGAGGTAGAAGAAACCTTTGATGGGCCGAATCGGGTGCTAAACGGCTCACCCGACTAACAAGGTAACTTGCCCATTCGAACCCTTGCACGATTGGCCAATTCTGTTAGAAACTACGGTTGCCCAACGGATAATGCGCAAACGTTGAAGGGGCCCTGCACATCTGTCGAGCTCGCTTGATGAAGAAAGTTCGACCATGTATGGGATAAAGCTTATAAGTTTAATGGCTTGTCAAGCATGTTGGATCGGATCATGTCTTTCCAAGCCGCGGATTACAAAAGTTGGAGTTCTTAGGCTGGTTTCACACTTAAACGGGTACCCGGTTTTGTACCTTTACAGCCGCCGCCTTTTCCGGGCCTAATGTAAAACTTATTATTCAATCGCCTCCTCAACAACTGTGTACCCTATTACAGTTTACCCGGCTACCGGGCGAGTGAATCACCAACTTCGTTCATGTAGGGATATTGCGCATGGTGTCACAAAGTTGTTTGAACCACTAAGTTAAGTAGCTTCATTGTGTGATTAGTAATTTGTGTCAAGAGATGCATATTGTTAATTTGTATTTGTAGAGAAAAAATCAGTAGGTATTATAAATCGACTCGTTTTTGCTGCAAAATCTTCAATTAATCATATGCGTTGGTTTTCGCATTGCAGCTTTGCAAGTAAAAAAAGTTACCGCGTACACACACACAAAATCATGCAATTTATATGTTTCTTGGATTCAAGTTGTATTTCAAATCACGGGTGCGGAATGACCCATGGGCAGTCGACAAAACGCAGGATACAGATGCAAAATGACTGATGATAGGTAACAAAATACTGGCTACAGGTCTGAAATGAGACATGACAGCGTCTCATTAAAAATCAAAGCGTTATGATGTTTTAATCTTATAACTTACTCGCTCCTCATGATCGGGTTAATGTTTCATTTGTCAATCCGATCATATGTAAGTAACCAATTGTAAAAATTACATTTATTGTAATAATGATGTCACGCGCAAAGCTCAGCTTTCCAAAGAATTGCAGGCACATGAGAGATATTTATTTATTTATAAAACGGGCTAACGCCAAATTATAGAATTCATAAAATATTACTGCTGTTGCCTCTGTTGGAGGTGAAAAATGTTAACGATTTCGGTGCGGAAGGGTTAATTGATTGGGTGGAGAAAAAGTTAAGAGCCGGGCAGTTTTGAAGTAGGTTATTGGCTAGACGAGGTATTTTATAGAGCGGTTGATTTCGAAGGTAATAAGTTGAAGCGAAGTTGAGATGTAAGGTAGGAGGGCTTCTGGAGTAAAAGGTGTGAACTTCCAGCTCGATTTCCAATACAAGGTGAGGGCAGTCGATGTTGCCGTTGATCAGGTTGAAGAAGAACAGCATATATGCTGTTCAGGAAGAACAGGATATATCCGTGATTTTGCGACGTGTCTCCGGGGTGACAAGATTGCAGCGGTCGGCCACAGCCCAGCAGCTGTAGCCATCGCTTGGTATCCGCATTTTCCACCCAATATAACGCAAAAACCTCCTCTGAACCCTCTCAAGCTGGTCCTTGTGTATTTGGTAATGCGGGGACGAAGCGATTGAACCGTAGTCTGACCAATGTTGAGTAGAGGGTTTTCAAAGCTGGTAAACTGTCAAACTCAGTGGTACTCCTCTTCAGGTAACCCAATGCACACATCGTCCGTGTATAGTAAATTTAGAACTTTCCCAACGATTTTCGTACGATAAAAATTGTCTAAGATATTGTTCCCTGACATCGCATTGGTTTTAAACGGAAATCATTGTGAAATGAAGTGCATTCGTTGCGCTTTTATTGTAGAAATTTTCGTACATAGGTACTCCAGCCAACTTTTTTCTATTTATCAGAAACGTTTCTTTGGATATCATGCTGATGACTTTATAGTAATTCCGTAATTTTAGTGGTCTCTGACAAACGTTGGAGCCTGTAGATGATGATTCCAAACGGTCGTAAATGCAGGGTCACAAAGTTTCAAAAAGAAAGCAATGAACGCTGATAGCGGAACGTATTACATTTTTTTCTATTCATTGTTGCTACGTCTTATCCAGATCCAGGTTTCGCTTGCTCAACAATAGGTTTGAGGTAGGAAAAAAAAACTAGAAAAAGAGAAGTGTTCAAGTCATATTTTATATAGCTAAGGTGAATCTCTAGACATGAGGGCAACGATTCGTTTAAAAGGAATGCTGAAATGCACGTTCCAAGCATTCAAACGGTCGGATCTTCATGGTTGCTCAACTCGAAATGAGAAGGCCCCAGCGACGCGGGCGTAATATCCGAGGACACGAAAGGATTTCACGGTTTTGCATGCTCGAAGTGTAAAGATCAACGTGCTGCTATCTCGTGAGACCGTTGTTATTAATAGACGGAACCTGTCGCTTTTTGCTCTCAAGAACCTGAAGGATCGTAGAAAAGTTAAAATGAGATAATGGTCCTTTCCCATATGAATAGTAAGGACATATGGATGTTCGAGTTCGAGTGTTAATACGTCTAAATTGGAACAACATGAAAAAATTCATATTTTTTTGGATCCCCTCTCCATTTTCAGCCTTTTGACAAGAAATTCGAAATTTCCACGGTTTTTTTTCTCGCAATTATACAAAAACTGGGATCAAACAACGTAACAATCACAAAAACGCTGCAAATTCTTTCACTGGGGTTTATTATTCAATTGGCTTGCGTTCATAATTTGAATTTCTAAAGCTTTGGAGTGTGCGTGTTTCACAAGTGATAGAGCTTATTGAATTTCAGGAGATATTAGAGCACGTAAATCTGTTTTATTTGGATTGATCAGTTGATCATATTTGTGTGCCTCCTTTTACGGTTTTTTCATTGAACCTCGATACCCCCCCCCCCCACACACACATAAAAAACATCCACAATTTATCAAGTCCTTTAGCGCTCGTATTGCGTTAAAACCTCCCCAAACCCAAATTTAGACGATGTAGCCAAAGGTGGACAGATGTAGAAGAGGCACACAAATATCATCAACTGATCAATCCAAATAGGTGTTTTGGATGAGAACCGATTTACGTGGTCTATACATATCTCCTGAAATTCAATAATCGCTCTATCACGTGTAAAACACGCACACTCGAAAGCTTAGTAGAAATTCAAATCATGAATTCAACTCAAATGAATAAAATTGAATAATGAACCCCACTGAAAGAATTTGCAGTGTGCGTGTTTCACAGGTGATGGAGCGATTATTGAATTTCAGGAGGCACACAAATATGATCAACTGATCAATCCAAATAGGTATTTTGGTTGAGAACAGATTTACGTGCTCTATGCATATCTCCTGAAATTCAATAATCGCTCTATCACCTGTGAAACACGCACACTCCGAAACTTAGTACAGATTCAAATCATTAACGCAAGCCAATTGAATAATAAACCCGAGCGAAAGACTACTTATTTACCCCAGTAACAATATTGAATAATAATCTCCAGTAATAATATTTACTTACCTATATATTATCAGCGTTTCATACATATCAGAATGCTTCAACCCGTGTATCGGCTATAAACTACAAGTATCCACATCGGCTATCACTCCAGTAACCACATTCACTACAACTCGACGCTATCGGCATCACTAGGTTACAAACAAACAATAATAAACCAAAAAACGCAAATGTTGTCACCATAAATCGGGCCATACATCGAGAATGGTTTGACCTACGGACGTGGGGAAGGGCTCATTCGATTTCTCATGGTATGTTCTTCAAATAGAGAAAAATTTAGGCCGCTTCGACTTGTTTTGAGGTTTTTAGGGATTTTACAAAACTTTGACAGCCCTTAAATGGCACTTTAAATTGAGTGAGAGAGCTGGCTCAAGAATTGGGGCGTCGTCGGACAAGATGGATTTTTCCTGAAAATTTCAGATTTTTTGCTCCAGCCGTTTGGGAGGTATCGTGCGTACGGCGTACGTCGGACGGACGGAAAAATGTTTATTGCAGATTCGGATTCTACACCCTTTGAAACGTAAGCCATGAAATTTTCAGAGGGGGGTTAGAGTTTTTTTCCAGAGCAATTACAATAATCTGGGCACCTTCAATAAAGTTTGTCTCACACAGATGTTCAACTATAATTTTTCAAGACTGTCCTACAATGCTCAGGAACGGATTTGTATACCGTTTCGAATTCTTACGTTTTCTTGCATGCTCTTCATCTTGACTAGTCCCATACCTCCCGTACAAAATGTATTAGGGCTTTCTAAAAACAACCTGATTAAAATAAAGCATTTTACAGTTTCAATTTAATTCAACTGTTCATTTAATTTTGTAATCATTAGTATTATTCAAATCATTTGTTTATTTTTATTGTTCAAATGTTGGCACATTGAATTTTGTTTCAACGTAAGTTGACCTCATTTCTTGGTTTCTGGACAAAAAATCTTCTCAAACACTTACTTTCTTCCCCTAAATCTATTCGATTGGAATTTCGAAAATTCTAAAATTTTCACCAACAAGGACTGTTATTGATACAGTAGAAACTAGAGTGCATCGCTGGGAAACAGCGCGGAGCACCGCTCTAGATTTTTGTTCAACCTGTTAATTTTGAAAGCTCGAGCTAACTCTCCCGTACGTTTCTTATCTTCATCGCTCGTTTATCGTTCAGAGTATTCACGCTCAACCGATTCTGAAACTTTCACCTCCGAAAGGAAGTTGTATAATCAGCCTGAATCTTGTCTAATAGAAAAAAGTTATGAATACTTGAGTATTTAAAATCGTGCGTCTAAACCTACAGGTAGGTTAAATCTCTGAGTATTTAAAATAATAGATCCCTGGAAATAATGTTGTGAACCCGTGTTATTCAGATTTTTGTAATTTAACAAAGTCAAATGTGAAAGTAAAATTAGCTTGAATAATTTTTTTTGGATTTTATTCTTGGTTTTATTTGTTAACAACACGTTACAAAACAATAGCAAAATTAATTTTAAAGGTTAATAAAATTGTGGTTTACATCTTTGAAGTATATTCGTACAATTAGGATCGATGGAAAATTTACGGATAGTTTGACGAAATACTTCATTCAGTGTAATCTTAATAATCTTCCATCCGCCAATCCACATTAGAACATCTTCCCGTGACTAACACTCTCCTGCTATCGTGCTTTTATCAACAAGATTTTAATATCCTTTTAAAAACTACGAAATTGAATGAATGCGCATCATCAACTTCACTTAAGTGAAAAGTTCTTCGACCACGAGAGATAACTTGAAAATTTCCTACATTTTGGTTGTCATTAGCATGACTTTTAAAACATGCAGCCATGCAATACGATAGAGTTAAACTTCAAATTATTAGGCCACATTTCTGCATTCTCAAATAATAATAAAGTTTTGTAATTAAGAGGATTAGTCACTTTTGCTGTTCCGGTTAGGTACATGTTTTGTCTTTCCCTTCCATTTATAAATGTGTTTTGTAGGCAATCCACAGTCACAACTTGAGTTTTCTCGACAGTTAAGGCGATATAGGTGAAGCGGGCGAATAACCTCGTTTGATCGCATTCTACATGTAATTCGAATGAAACGCTTTAGCTAGAACAATTTAATAAACCACAGAATCCTACTTAATTATGGGTTCATATTTTTATCACATTTCCGTTTATCCCCTCGTTATTATTGATTTTGACAAATTCCTTCATACCCTCTTTTACCTCTCTTTTTTCTTATCTCTAAACATAGAAAATTGAAGCTTTTTTGAATTTGAAAAGGACCAGCCAAAATTTGAAGCGTATTCAGTGAATCTGCTCAAATGGTAATTCGTTTGCAAAACAGCTGGTTCACATTGGTAAACAATATGTTTATTATTAGAAAGCTTGTAAAATTTCGATGACCACAGCTGTTTAAAGTAATATTGGATTTCACATCAATCATAGCAGCCCCTATTCCTATCTTTGATGCATCAGTGAGTTTAAGCTACAATTTTTTGTCATTTGTAATTTGTAAATCTCAATACACAGGCTTGTAGTCAAAGACGTTTGTACGTGATTACATGAAGTTGAATTGTGCAGTTCAGGCCTGTTTTCGGGTTTGCCAAATGGAACGTTCGGATGTGTAAAATGATCAGTGTTCACATCACGGTTGTCCTGGCCGAAAGATCGCGTTCTGGGGCAGTGTACCTCTCCGGGAAGACACAGTCAAGTTTCTATTTTGAAACCGCGTTTTAAAATTAGCTGTCTCGCGGGGGGTCATCGCCCCCTCGCCGCTCTTCAATCAATAGGCTCGTTTCCTCGGCGTCGATGTGTCTCAAAGGGAATTTCATAGAAGGTCCGGTCGCCTTCCGGCTTCTGACAATTGAGAGTTGAGCGCACGTAACGGGCTGTAGACGCGGCGACTCCACCAGGGCTTTTCTCCGTCTAAAATCAAGCTGCGGTCGATTCCGAGAGCAAATATCCGGTCATTTACCTTCCACATCCACCACCGTTAGAGAAATCTCGCGTAATAAGTTAACAATTACTTATTCCCTGAATCGGGATCTATTATTCAGAATAACCCATGTACACAATAAATTATAAATTAATTTAATGGGCTTTTAGCGGTGGTTCAGCGGTGGAACCAGAGGTTAAAATTACAAGTGCTCACACTTGAGCCCTTACGTTTTACAATTTTATGCAGTCATTTTCCTCCTGGGAATTTGAAAAGCTTTTTTTTCATATTTGCATGACACGTGTAATATTCGGGCTGCCTCGTAGCCGGCCCATTTTTTGATTAATTAAATTCTGGCAATCGTTTCTCACGTTTTCACACTGCAGAGTACCAGGTTCACAATATAGAAAATGCCATATTCACTTGAATATACGTTTTATTTCGAATGAAAAAAAAAAACATTTTGACTTGACAATCTCTTGAATTGAATATCTAATATCAATCAGGTGTAACAACCCCCTAAGTGAGGAACTTAGTATCTCACGTCCCCCCCCCTCCCCCTTAGTTTAATTGATTATGGTTATTAAAGAAAATGTTAAAAACTTCCTTATTCATGAAAATGCTTCACACACTACCAAACAATGTTACCTATTACGTCGATCGTAAAAATGAAAGTTACACTGCTTATATAATTAATTTGTTCGTCAATACTGTGTACCAATAATTAGATGGAAGAATTGTTGGAACGAGTTCATTCACTTGTGAATAGCGTAATAGTGAATCCTGGCATGGGATGTAATTGACTATTCATTTGCTTCAACAATTCAGTTGTTTTAGTGGAACGGAATTCAAAGAGTGTTTATGTATTGGAACTAACGCAGGACTCGCAAGAATCAGCATCGCTCGGAATTTGTTTTAACCTTGAAAAGGTTTTTGCAATGGGACCCCCCGCCGAAAAGCGACAGAAAAAAGTGAGACAAAAGTAGCGCGTGTTTTTATAATGATTTTCACTTACAACCGATCGTTGCTAAGGAAATTTTTTTCGCCATTTTTCATCGCACAAAAATTGATCACCACTTTTTGGAAAGCTGTGAATTTATTTGACACCAGACCACATCCCACGCTGCCAATTTCCCCCTCCTTACATCCCGGAGAACCATTGGTTACGAGTTCGTTTTGTTGACAAAACTTCTTATTGGAGTGAAGTTCTGACTTAGTTACCTATAAATCTCAATAACAACCGATCGTTGCTAAGGTACACACTTCGATTTGTGATAGGTAAAATAAATGATGTAATTTTTAAAGTCAATGCTATCCACGTCCCGAGCGAATATAACATCGATGCACGACCCTCCTCCATTAGATTCAATTCGAAAAAATCTTCAGTGGACCCCTTGGTTTGGGCAACCATCCTAAATATTCTCGGATTTCCCAAATCGTTTCGGGGTCTGGAAAGATTCAGATAGATTGGAAAAGTTCCAGGCCAGTTACCGGGGTCAGATCTTTAATACAATACAGTGAGAGTTACAAAAAGGTATCTTATATAAAACAGTGAGAGAGAGCAAAAACCTTTTCAAGGTACATCACATTATAGCCGTTAGGCTTTAAGCGGAAATCATCCGGGGGTGGAGGAGGCAGAGCCAATGATTTCAACTCATCTTGTGCTTTTGACAAATTTAGTAAGGGTGGAATTAGTAGTGAGTGACATATAAAGGTGAGGGTGGGTCTAAAGGTACCATACGCATTTCCTCAGTCACATTTCTTTACTTTCTCAATTAAGGGAAAATCTTTTCGTGAGTCGCTAGCCAGTCACTGTGAATCTGCCCTTATTGTCAAATTTTATAAGTTTAGGAAACCAGTTAATAGACAGTATCTGTATAAGTCCTGTCTAAGCTGCTGCCCGAAGGTTATTTGTCATCAACAATAATTTTGACAACAGAAACTGACAAATAACTGGCAAGGATAACGTGGAAATAAGTTCATTACCCACCTTTCAAGTCACGAAATAGAGTACTAAAAGAACGAAAAGTACTGTCAGTCTTTTATCAATCCGCAGTAAGAAGCTGCCAAAAAACGGTATTCCAACATGCCTGCTACGTGGGCAGGTTCATTCCTTAGATTCATCGCCGAAATGGTGTTATGTGCGGTATCGTGCTCTGCCTTGGCGGCTCCTTATTCGTTTTTCTCATCAATCACCGTCTACATCTGAAATTCAAACCCAGTTACCGATCGGCAAGATTTAGGGCCAATCTCTTCGCGTGCAGCTTCGTGCGGAGTATTTCAGCTTTCCAATGAGGTTGAAGTGATAACCTGTAGGCAGCGCTTTCACCTTGGGTTGTTCTTTCTCAATTGTAGGTACTTGTACTCAAGCTTTAGCTGCAACGATATCATATTTCAGGCTGTTCCCATTTTAGGTGCCTAGAATTCCAAAATCCTCCGAGGTTTTGTTTTCATTCAATTTGAATTCCGACTGGTACTTCTACCAATATTTTCTTTATGACAGTTTCCTGTCGCTTCGAAAAAACTCGCCCCGATAAACTATGGATGGTATTGTGCATTAATTTCTACTACACGTGAAGCCTTGTCTTTAACATATATGTTAGTTCTGAATTATGTTTAGAAGTCGACTCGTTTATTTTATTATGTGTTATGACATATATAATATTTTGACATTTTATGTCTTTACTTTGCTACATAAACTCGAAAATATAACGCGGACAGCGTCACGAAAATATTTCTGATGGTTTTCGCTTACAACCGTTTCGTTGCTACGGATCATTATCTTCGACATTTGTGATCGTACAGAACTCGTTCACCACTCATTTGAAATCTGTTGATTTACTTAATCTTGTTACGTTAACCCCTGGACATTCGGAATTTACCATTGTACAATTTACGCACAAGAAAATTAAAACTACTCGTTAATCAAATTAGACTAGACGCCTTATAAAAGCTGGGCAGCCTAATCCCGGTTATAAGTTTCCGATTATTTCAAAAATGGTTTACGAAATCTTCAGATGAAATGGCTCATACTACAACAATCTCAAATTTAAAACTTTTTAATTTGATGAGAAATTAACTGGGGTTTATTATTCAATGATTCATGATTTGAATTTCTAGTAAGCTTTGGAGTGTGCGTGTTTCACAGGTGATACAGCGATTATTGAATTTCAGGAGATACGCATAGAACACTTAAATCGGTTCTCATCCAAAATATCTATTTGGATTGATCAGTTGATCATATTTGTGTGCCTCCTGAAATTCAATAATCGCTCTGTCACCTGTGAAACACGAACACTCCAAAGCTTGTACGGCGGACGGACGGACAAATTTGTATTGCAGATTTGGATTCTACACCCTTTGAAACGTAAACCATAAAATTTTTAGTGGGGGGGTTAGATTTTTTTTTTTTTTTTCCAAGAGCGATAACAATGGTTTATTATTGAATAATAAACCAAAATTAACTTTGCAACTTCCGATTTCTTAATTCACTATTATCCCGGCAACACAAGTGTAACAACAACGCTACTGGGGTAGGTGATGTAGCCTGGCTCGAATTCAATTAAGTACCCACGGGTGTCGGAACAATGAGTCAACACGATCGCGAATTCAATTAAGTACCCACGGGTACTCAGTTCGTGTTGTGTGTGCGGGAGGGGGCGCAAAGACATAAAATGTCCCTCGTGTTTGCGTACTTGTACGAAAGCTGTTTTTATGAGGAATTCCTAGCAACGAATCGGTTTTAAGCGAATATTTGTTATTAATGATGAACCTTTGTAAAATTTGAAGACGAATTATGGAGTTCTTTCCCTATCAGGCTAGTTTGAATGAACGTTGTTAAAGACGTCAACGTTATATCATCCAGTAATTCACGCCATCTTGACTTTTAGAAGTTGGCTGTCATCCAAAATCAAATTTAGTTTTGTTATCGTCGTTTTAACGTTCAACTCGAGTGCTCCATGTGATTTCCACAGGTCACTTTTATTCAGGTGATACTTGTTTAGTCATGGCTATTTATTCATTAGGAGTTAATACAATTACAGTATTATTTCTAATATTTGTAGAACCGTTGCCTGCTGTATAGATTTAAATTATTTAGATCCCTTTTATAAATACCCAACCTCGCGGTAAAACTGAGGTTTGCTGAAAGGGTCCGACCCAGAAACTCTCGGTTATCGAGTAAATATTTACTCCCAGATAACACTCTCCTCAATTGCTTTTTGGGTTCCCAGCTACCCTAGGCTGGAACACAGTCTCACTTTGAAGTGCCGATTTTTATTTGCTCGCCTCGTTCTCTCTGGAAAAAAGACCTTCACACGCAAATCCAATTTTTCTTGGTATTGTCGGCGGCTATTATTAGAACCCATTTTGAACATCTATATCACCTTTTTACGTGGGGTCCCAATTAATCACCCGTTTAAATATCGGATTGGAATTATTCGGAAGATTGATCGACCCAAACGATATCATACCTGTATAGTCTGCATTAAGGATTTGGATTTGGTTCTGAACAATCCACTTTCTCTTTTTAATCCATTCCTTCACTATAAATTCTTCAAAAAATAGATTCCTCTTGTTGAATTTCGTTATGAACAGATCGATCGATGTATCGACAAACTCAAAATGAGGGCATGTCCTGCATTAAGGATTTGGATTTGGTCCTGAACAATCCACTTTCTCTTTGTAATCCATTCCTTAACTATAAATTCTTCAGAAAATAGATTCCTCTTGTTGAATTTCGTTATGAACAGATCGATCGATGTATCGACAAACTCAAAATGAGGGCATATCCTGCATTAAGGATTTGAATTTGGTCCTGAACAATCCACTTTCTCTTTGTAATCCATTCCTTAACTATAAATTCTTCAGAAAATAGATTCCTCTTGTTGAATTTCGTTATGAACAGATCGATCGATGTATCGACAAACTCAAAACGAGGGCATTCGGCATTTGAATGTGCAGCCCGAAGTACAATATTACATAAACTAGATACAGGGTGCCGCAGCATAACTTCCTTTTTTAAAACTTAATAAAACGCATTACATGAATCAGAAAATTTTTATTCGTTTTTTATATTATAGGCACATACATAAAGTTTTGTTTTACCCAGTTTTGAAGATCTAATCAGGTAGATGACGTCCCCCATTCTCCATACACTGAGTAAACCGATTTCTGGCGTTTGTCATGACTCCAGCCAGCATAGCAGGCGTCATGTTGGCAATTTCTTCCTGGATGTTGGTCTCCAAATCTTGTAGGGTCCTTGGACGGTTTACATAAGCACGGGATTTCAAAAAACCCCATAGAAAAAATCACAAGAGCTTAAATCGGGAGAGCGGGCCGGCCACTCCAAATCGCCCCTAATTGAGATAAGGCGCTCTGGGAAGTGTTCCCTCAAAACAGTCATCGATGGACTTGAGGGACATTTGGTTCCAACAAGACGGTGCAACGGCACACACTTCAAGAGCATCGATGACTGTTTTGAGGGAACACTTCCCAGAGCACCTTATCTCAATTAGGGTCGATTTGAGCCCTTGTGATTTTTTTCTATGGGGTTTTTTGAAATCCCGTGTTTATGTGAACCGTCCAAGGACCCTACAAGATTTGAAGACCAACATCCAGGAAGAAATTGCCAACATGACGCCTGCTATGCTGGCTGGAGTCATGACAAACGCCAGAAATCGGTTTACTCAGTGTATGGAGAATGGGGGACGTCAACTACCTGATTTGATCTTCAAAACTGGGTAAAACAAAACTTTATGTATGTGCCTATATTATTAAAAAACTAATAAACATTTTCTGACTCATACAATGCGTTTTATTAAGTTTTAAAAAAAGGAAGTTACGCTGCCGCACCCTGTACATACAGGTATCTAGATCGATAAATCTGTATTCAATAACGGCAAAACCAATATCGACGAAATCTGATTAAAATTCCTGTTTATTTATTTCATTTCCTGTATATGTCTTATCTTGGTCAATGGTACTCGTGAAATGGCATCTACGTTATATCGAGCTTCAAGTAACTTCAAAACCTTCATCCTCCTTGAGGATATTGAGGGGGGAGAGAGGACCAAGGGCTTTTATAAAACATCGTGGCTGTATGAAAGGGCGGGGAACAATAGAATTACTTCAGCCGATGAGCCCTCGAGCTGGGACGCTTTCGACGCCTACTTTTTCATGCTTTCACGTCGTGGTAAAGTGACAATAAGGATCGAAATAACGATGTTGGGTGTCATTTGGAAGAGACGAAAACGCCAAACGTTATTGCCTCATTCGGAAAGAACATCCAAATGGCAAATGCCGTATTCTTCAGTTTATTGTTTATGATGTCATAAATGATGGACGTGTATCAAGGGTGGTCCAGGACTGACTTCCAACTCTCCTTTTTTGCGGAGGATGCTTTGGGGACTGCATTTGCGCACGCCAAAGATTTTTCACATCGTAAATTCAAAGTTCTGCTTCATAATTTCGAATTCGTTGCTATTTGTTTTCTTACAATAAGTTATGAGGAATATTGTATTACATATTTGTTGGACTGTGGTCGAATCATAATAATTTTGTTTATTATTTTCAATGATGAACCTTTGCGACTAAAGTTGTTGGAGCTCTTCAGTTTTTAAACATATTTATTGTTGTTGTGTACGTCTCGCCCATACATCGTGAGCTTCATCAGCACTAGTATTTTCTTAATTTTTATATAAACAACAGTCTTTCTGGTATCGAATATTCTGATTTGTTTGCAATAAACATTTTTCCGTCCGTCCGCCGTACGCACGATATTTCCTGAACGGCTGGAGCAAAAAATCTGAAATTTTCAGGAAAAATCAATATTGGTCGGAAAACGCTCCAATTCTTTAGCCAGCACTATCATTTAATTTATTGCCCTTTAAGGGATGTCAAAGTTTTGTAAAATCCCTAAAAACCTCAAAAAAAGTCAAGGCGTCCTAAATTTGGACTTTCTTTGAAGAACTTTCCACGAGGAATCGAATGAGCCCCTCCCCAGGTCCGTAGCACAAACCATTCCCGATTTATGGTGCCAACATTTGCGTTATTCTGGTTTATTATCGTTTTCGTTTTGATTGCAGTAACCTAGTGATGTAGTGAACGTGGATATTGGAGTGAACTCCTAAAAGGGTTTATAGCCGATACACGGGTTGAAGTATTCTGATAACCATTTAAAAAAAAACGCTTCAAATTCTTTCACTGGGGTTTATTATTCAATTGGCTTGCGTTCATGATTTGAATTTCTACTAAGCTTTGTAGTGTGCGTGTTTCACAGGCGATTGAGCGATTATTGAATTTCAGGAGGCACACAAATATGATCAAGTGATCAATCCAAATAGGTATTTTGGTTGAGAACAGATTTACGTGCATATGCATATCTCCTGAAATTCAATAATCGCTCTATCAACTTTGAAACCGGGACAATCCGAAGCTTAGTAAAAATTCAAATCATGAACGCAAGCCAATTGAATAATAAACCTCAGTGAAAGAATTTGCAGCGTTTTTATGCTTGATGTTAGTTTTGTAGAGTTTTGTTCCGCTCATTAGGTGCATCACACTACATGTTATTCTGTTTGACTAGAACAATTTTGGATTAATGAGTTTTTCAATTGTTAATTTTGAAATTTGGAAGAGTGAGAGCACGTTTTTTGGAGGTGGAGGATCTAGGTGAAATTCATATCAATTAATTGGTCTATGAGTTTCAATTTCTATTACGTACACAATCGTACACTATGTTTCGTAAATATGTTTAATAACTGAAGAGCTCCAACAAATGTACTCGCATAGAAAAATGGTCACGCCACACCCCACCAACTCAAAAAATGAACCTTTGTAATCGACCAAGAAAATGTTGATCCCACCAAAATTTGCTGGCTTATTAGAGGAAAATCCAAAGGGTTGACAGACGCAAAAATAAACTACCCGATATTTTGTATTTCAGTATCAAAAACTTTCGAAACATCACTAATGTTTTGTCTATCCGTAATAGATTTTCGAATAATGAAAACAGACTTTCAATTAACTTTTTCTATTTTAATACGAATCATCCAACAAACACCTACTTCTCATTAATACTGACATATAAATGTTATTTATTATAATTAATTTTTTTGTTATTTTCAAAAAGCAACTCATCAATTCTGAAGGTAACTAATCCAATTTCGTACGTTGTTCTTTTTCAGGAACAGAAAGTGGTGGTGCAGCAGAACGGAACCAGCGAAGCGGTGGAACCGGCCCACATCGTCCACACAGAACCAGCGCCTGCCTGCGATGGCGACGACAAGAAATGCGTCAAGACCGGCCGACAAATGAGGCAGGAAGGCCAAAGAAACCTTCAAGACTCTACCTTTTCCATCTCAGGTGAGATTTCGTTGACCCGGTAGCTTCCCGTCAATTGTGTTCCGATGGCGTCTTGGACTTCTGACTTCAAAATCGCCACACTTAAACCCCTCTAGTTTTCCGAAATCCTGACTAATTCAATCAAGAAATGTCGGGTCTAAATATCAGGCATAACTAGGGACGTTCCGATACCGCTTTCGATACGATATTTGGTATCGAATCAATGGTATCGATATCGATACAATATCGATATGGGTAGTATCGAATGACAAAGTAAACTTAATTGTCTGGGAACCTCGAAGCCAAAAATTCCAGACAAAACTAGACTTTGTGATCACACAAGAGTATAATAATACAAAAGGAAATAATATAATATACAAAAATAAAAAACATAATAGTATAAGTAGGTAATATAAAAAGGGTCTGAATAAAATATTGATCCTACCTATTTTTGTCCTATGGTCGAGGAACATACAACAACAGTCAACAATACGATAGCAACGTAGTAATAACAGCAGCAACACTAATAACGATCGATATAACACTTATCACTGTCGATATCAAACTGATAAACTGACTGGTTCGATTCAACCACATTGGAATCACCATCACCAAAGTTGCCCACTATACTCTTGTCCACGTAGGAGCGACCCCGAGGTTTTCTGAAGACCTCTGGGTCTGGCAACGCCGCTCAAACCCGAGCCTCCAGGTAGTGGCCTGACGGCTCGTATCGGACCCTAATTACAAAACCTTAATTCTTATGCAACTAAAATGTGATCTAATAGTTGATTCGATCATGCCATCCCCAGAATCGTGATGTACATGAAAAAAGGGACACAACGAGTATAAATTTGAACTGGAAAAACATACCTAGACGTTATGTAAAAATACCCAATGGCGGTTTTCGTCAAACTCAAACAAAAATGGGTTTTTTCCCATATGGGGGATCGTGTTCCATGTAATTTTGGACGCTGAAGCGATTGGAGTGGGTCCCAAACCTGTGCGATTGACCATTAGCAAGAAAATCCATTTTCATGGGGCAAAATGACATTATTTCCGTACTTTTTCGTTCCCCATCCCATCTGACAGGGTTGGATCAAAGAAACATGAGTTTAAGTGTAATAAAGTTCGACACAAGAATAATAAACCCATGTGTAATCAAATTTGCAGCGTTTTTTGCAATTTATTACGCTGTTGCAATACGGTCACACACTTGTTTGATAAGGTGTTCCTGAACCGAATGATATAAAAGGTAGACATGTTTTTCTCAGAACGACGTGAACATTTTGAATCTCACAAAAAATTACATTTTTCAATAAAAGTTACTAAAACGTCTTACGTTAAGAGGGGAAGATTGAAAGAGGCTTTACCGCTGCTAATGAGGGATAGTCGGCCGAGTTAAAGGGTCCGCTGTGGTGTTGCCACCTGATGGCGGGGAAGGGGTTTTCGTCCCTGCGGTCCGGGGTCGCTCCTATATGGGCAATGGTATAGCCCACTACTTTTCAAAACTGAGAAAGTTTCAAAATTGTTGAAAATTAGATGTTACGAAAATTTAGAATTATGTTCACTAAAAGGTAGTACTCATTTGATAATTATCGATACTGCAGATTTTCTTTCGAATATCGGATGATTCGATACCGATACGATACCTGCAGTATCGAAACAAAAGTATCGATACCTACCCATATCGGTAGTATCGGAACGTCCCTAGGCGTAACACATGCAGGTCCGTCCTGGCAAGCACTCCTACATGACGTAGACGCATCTGTTTTTAGAAGGCCCTGTTCCGCCCGCATACAACCCTCCAACCACATTGCACCACCTTCCATTCATTTTTTCTGATGATAATTACACGGTGTTCTAATCAATTTAAACGATAATTAATGTGAAAATCAATGAGGTTGTAGTTTTATTCGCATTACCACAGTTTCAAGTTGTTTTCTCTTCGATTGGTACTAGCCTGCAGCGATAGCCATGTCTATTAGCCATAGAATTCTCGGGTTCGGTCCAACCAAAACGCAATTTTTATATTATTTCATTCAGTAAAACATCAATCTAACTTTTGTCATTAAAAGTTATGGTTTAACTCCCCCAGAAGTCCTGTCGATAAAAAGGTGTTTAAGCTAGAAATGTCACACACCAAAAGTACTGCATCACATAGTACAAATCATGATCAGTGGGTGTTAATGAATTTCATTGAAGTTGCATTAGCATAAAATTGCTTTTGAAGACGAATTCTAATGAAAGTAGGAATATGAGGGTCTGGTTTCTCCCAGAAGTTCTAACGGTGTCGGGCAAAAATGTGCAGAAATTACACTATTTTCAATAATATTTTCACCAATTAATTATGTATACCACAGTAAGTACCTCAGATTTGTTTTATTCGAGTTGTGGTATGAACTGCAATATCGCGTTTGCTTATCTTTCGCATCATCAGAATTTCCTGTACGACTTCTGATTCTTGAATATTGAGTAGGAACTGAATAAACAATCCGATATTTGTTCATCTGTCGATTTCGTTATTCAAACATAGAATATTCTGCGCTCTGATGTCAGCGTCTGATTTCCGCTCACCGTGAATTGGTGTTTTTGGCTGCTTCATACGAGAAATTACCCGATTATGCGACAGTATTTAGGGACGATTTCTAATCAATTCGCACCGTTGACGAAAATGACCTTACTTGAACCGAGAAAATTGGTAAACATTTGACCTTATTATTGCGCCCGATCATTTCAATGTTGATGTGAGTCCTTGAAGAATCAAAACAATATCTAATAATTCGTAGCCTCACAATTTACATCTTTATTTGCAACCCTCCTGTCCGATTGACATTTCCATGCATCAAGTATCAATATTAAGTGGGGGATTAATTCCTCTGTCAACCATGTCAAGCACTGAAAAATGATCCAGACATTGTTTAGAACAGTACTCTCAATCAATTCTAGTAATAGCACAAATCGCAATACCCAATCAAGGAACACAGAGCACAGAAGATTCTTGGTAGAAGACTTACTTCGTTCTTCAATGAGAGTTCATTTAATTTAGCTCATTCAAATTGTCATATTCACGTAGATCTTGTATGTTTTGAAAATGAATCAAAGCAGATCACATGCATGAACTGACAGTCAACAAAAATTGGAATCTCACCAACCAAAAATCAATTTCGAACATACATTTTTCGATTATTATTTTCTCAGTATTTTCGTTATTTCTGTAAGTAGACACGTGTACTACCTCATTATATGATTAAAATAAACGTGTTATGTCAAAGACCAAGCAGTTGCACTTCGTTTCTCTTTATATTATACAAGTTTAAAGGCCCCGCTACGCAGGTTAAAAAGAAATAGGTGAATAACACAATGAGGGAGTATAACAACAATACGCTTATACGAGTATAAGAACAATACGCAAAGTCAAAAAATCGTATAATCCAAGTCCCCAAGGAGAGGAGCAGGTCGGTGGTCCTGGGAGACGCTCCGCCCCGCTTGGGCCCTCTCCCCTTCACTGGGCCTCACCACCCCCTGAAAAACGGATATACTCCGACAGTTTCGTCTTTATATATACAATACCTACAATTATTTTGTTTGTCTTCTGATGACTGTTTTACTGAGTGCCCATGACAACTGCTACGATATGGTATTTACAGAGATTCAATCAATTTATTTCATAACCACGAGCTTAATTCGGTAAAAATGTACAGATTAACGATTTTGATGTGTAATGTTCATTCAGAAGTATAGTGGGGCCCAGTTTTAACGTACCCCTCCTTATTCAGTGTCTATCTCATAAAGTTCGATTCAGTTAATTACCAACGGTTATTCGCTTCAGACACTGAGATAATTATATGTGGTGCTCACACGACATCCCCAGAGGAGTGAGTGACCCACACATGCTCTCGAACACTCTGCGGCGTGAGCCGCAACTTGCTTAGTGATATCCCAAGGATAGTTGCAATAAAAGTCGATGAATATACTTATTACAAGCCAGTAGCAGAGCAATAGTGCTTCAGAAGCACCTAACTCCAGGCACTACCATGAGCTAAGGGAACAAGTTGAGGTTAAAACAGATACATATCTGTGCGTCGTTTAATGCTCAACTTATTTAAAACCTATTGTTTGCCTTCGCCGTGTGTACCGGCCCATGTCACAGAGGTTTAAATGTTATAGAGTAGAAGGAGACAAGAAAGCAACATAAGCTTATGGAACGAAACGTCTGCCAAGTGGGTGTGGCACATAGCTTCCTCGTATCCATAACATGACTGTATAGATCATTGAAAATTATTATTGACTAAAGAACTTCGTTCAATTAGGCGAAAATATTGAATTAGGGTAATTTATTGTTATGCAGGAGTATAACTTGATTGAATTTCATCGGAATCAGTCATGAACTCCCGGAGTATGCGTGTTTGCGCATGCAGAGGCTACTATTGATCCGGGGGTCATAACTTATTGATCATCTACAATCAAACCGAACAATTCCAGAAAATTTCATCGAAATCGGTCAAGAACTCCCGGAGTTATGCGCGTAACAAGGATTTCACGTTTGCGCATGCGCAGAGGCTACTATTGATCCGGGGGTCATGAAACCTATAGGGGACCATCTACACCCCAACCCGCACAATCCCTGAAAATTTCATCAAAATCGGACTATAACTTCGTGTAGTTTTGCCCGTAACAAGGATTGGCTGACAGACAGACAGACACACAGACAGACACGGAAACAAAATTGTTCAGAAAGGTCTAAAACTCACAGTAAACAAAAAATCACAGTCAAAATGTCTAGGATGGGTCATTTGTAAAGAAATAAGAGACCAAACTCGCGATGATGATGAACTGTGTTTAATGAATCGGATTTTAGTACAAGTCTAATTTATGATTGATAACTGATAGAATCAATGGAAACAGTAAAATTGAATGGCAAACAGTAATAAAGTTAATGACTGTATAGCCCAACTCCCACTATGAGACACTTAATTGTTTTCGTATCACAGTATGATGGTAAACTGAAGCATTCTTGAGCTGGCCGCTTGTCTCGGGGGTGAAAGGCGGTGGTGGGGATTGTACCTGAGGTCCTCATTGATTTCTCTTCCCCGATATATATTTACAGGCTTCTTAAAACCTATTGGTATCTTGTGTTACAATTAGTGGCGAACTGTGTCTTTCTGCTTTCTGCGGAACAGAACTTCTTTCTCGTAGTACCTGTCTCTGGCAAACCAAATAATATGTATGCATCTAGGTAAACCAACTTTTGAATAAAACCCTCCCATAACTTGGTCTGTCTCCGTTCCATTTGGAATACAAATGTAATAAGGACGAATCCCGGCAATCACCCCTGTTACTACTCTGCTCATACACCGTGTTGCACAGCACCTTAATGTCAGAATCAACTTTACGTCAGGAGCTACGGTGTTGTTCCTTGTTGACGTACTTGTTTGGTTCTTAATTTGTTCCATCCAGTCTTTCGCCTTAAACATTCGAAATGTCGAAAAAATGCATCTTCCATCCTCTTTTGGAATGATTTGGGCGTTCTTGGCAACACTTTGAATAACTCCACAATGTCCTCGTCGTCGGAAATATCTTGTGAGCCATTTTTACTACGTTCAAATCAAGATATAACGAAATGCAATGAAATAACGCCTAACAGTGAGTTGAAATCTAAAAGCCCGTAATACTCAGTTTACACGGCCACTGTGGGCTGTTTAACTTTAAGCAGCTCTTAAACATTGAGTGGGGTTTAAATTATTCTTTACCTCTGACCAAAAGACATTTACCAAGACGGGCTCTTTTCTCTCCATACACGGTCCAGGATCGTTCGTATTCCCTTGCTCTGCTTATGGGGCTGAAGTCAGAAGTCCGCTATCGATATTAATTGGATTGGTTTTCCAAATCTATCTTAGACAATTTGTAAACCACTATCTCTCTTATATAGGGATCTATCAATCACAAAGCCTGGTTAGACGAGCCCAACGGTGAAAAAATTAGTTTCACAACTTTTCTTGCTATACTCATTAGTGCCAACTCATCCCCCTTTGGATATGAATTTTGCCCCTTAATTTATAGTTTTTATGAAATAGTTTTTTGTTAACTGTTTGGTAATAATTTTATTTCATTTGTTTTACTTGCTTACCTACTCGTACACCATATAGGAGGTAAGTGCAGCACCTCTGAACAAACACCATAGCAGTGAATTATTATTTATATGCATGCTAATAAACTCGTTGTAAAAGATAATAAAGATAAGTGTTCAAGATAATAATGAAGTTGATTTACATTAAAATTATGTTAGTTGAGTTGGTGGGGTATGGCGTGACCATGTTTCTATGCGAATAAAGTTGTTGGAGCTCTTCGGTTTTTATACATATTTATTGTGAACGTTTCGCCCATACAATGTGAGCTTCTTCAGCACTAAAGAAAACAGAAATATATATTCATATGTATAAATATATACCATCGTCATGTACTATAATGATAAAAGAGAAGGACCACCTTACTTAGTAAGTAAGTATAGTTTTTTTAGGTTGTTAAATTTAAAATTTTTGTCAATGTATCTTTTATACACTAAAATGCGTAAGTTCCATTTTAATTTTTGATTCTTACCCAGTATTTTCTTAATTTTTATATTTTTATATAAACAACAGTCTTTCTGGTGTTGAATATTCTGATGTTGTTTATATAAAAATATAAAAATTAAGAAAATACTAGGTAAGAATAAAAAATTAAAAATGGAACTAACATATTCTAGAGTATAAAAGATACATTGACAAAAATTTTAAATTTAACAACCTAGAAAAACTGTACTTACTTATTAAGGTGGTTCTTCTCTTTTATCATTATAGTACATGAGGATTGTATATATTTGTACATTTGCATATATATTTATGTTTTCTTTAGTGCTGAAGAAGCGTTTATGGGCGAAACGTTCGCAATAAATATGTATAAAAACTGAATATTTATTTGTTACAGCAACGCTTGAGGATTTAGTTCCACAAAGTGTTTGGTGAGACGTACATCCACATAGCGTACGTGTTTAACATTAGCTATGTGTTTCAGCCTTTAACTAACGGGCTAATACCAATATGATTCTTGGACTGAAGAAAAATCGAACCACGCGGCACGATCGTTTTGCCGTAACAATCGCGACTAGCGCGGTGCCGCGTTGTTACGTATGACAATTCTGTATTGTTGATGTATTGATGTTGTTGTATTGTTTGATCGCACCAACAGATCGCGATCGGCGCCCGCTCCCTCCCCTCGATCGCGTTCGTTTATTAGACACGGCGTCAATGTATGGTTTCCACGACGCGCCTGCGGCTTGCGATTTCTTCATGTGCCGACACAGGCGCCAGCAGCGCCGCGCTGCAGGAGTGTTTTCTGTCAAGAAGCGCGGCGCTGCAGGCGGCGTACCTCAGTTCGATCAATATACTATATTCTCGTACGACATGATCGAAACTGAAGGTATTATGTGAAGCTATTATGTTCGGTTTTATTCGTTTAAAATGATGGTATTACTTTGTTGTTATTGTAATTTGTTTAATTGAATGGTATACGCATAATGCAATGAAAGAATAACAATAATAGCAACGAATCGGTTGTGCGAAAACCATCAGAAATATTTTCATGACGCTGTCCGCGTTACATTTTCGAGTTTATGTAGCAAAGTAAAGACATGGAATGTCAAAATCTTATTTCTCCTTAGTAGAATAATAGAAGTAGTAAAACTATCAATGCTAGTAGAAAAGGTTTAAATTTTAAGCCAACACGGCTAAGATGACTGTGACGGATCGCGTAATTTTGTTAGTTAAATGAGATAATCAAAAATTGGATGAATTACCTGAATTTAAATTATTTTCCCGATCTTCTTCATGAATTGAATTTGAATTTCAAGTGTTGATTGATGTGATATGTAGATCAAACCTTACTCAGTGACTGTGATTCTTGCTTGCTTTATGGATATTTCCGATAGTGTGGATAAGACCTAATTTTTAAAACTGATTGATGTGAGCTACGAGTCGGTGCCTAGTTAGTTGTATTGCCGATTGTATACAAAATAGACTTATAAATAGGTTTGATATTCATAAAATTGCCTTGTTGATCTCGACTTATTCCTAAGCCTTTTCAGGGGCATTGGAGGGGTAATTAGTGTTTTCCGAGTTTTGCATGTCATTTACTCTTATAAGCCAGTCATTTAAAACATCAAACATTGCAAAAAGTGCTGTAAACTTCCTTTTTGAATATGTTGTTAGGGCCCACACAGGTAGTACGAATCTAGATTTGCAGGCCTGAAAACCGCAAGCGACGGGAGTTTAAGCCAATAAACCACGAATTTTTCGCAGTGTTTTGAGTTTTTGCAAAAAAACGCTGCAAATTCTTTCACTGGGGTTTATTATTCAATTGGCTTGGGTTCATGATTTGAATTTCAGGAGAAATGCATAGAGCACGTTAATCTGTTCTCAACCAAAATACCTATTTTGATTGATCAGTTGATCATATTTGTGTGCATCCTGAAATTCAATAATCGCTCTATCACTTGTGAAACACGTACACTCCAAAGCTTAGTAGAAATTCAAATCATGAACGCAAGCCAATTGAATAATAAACCCCAGTGAACGAATTTGCAGCGGTTTTTTTCATGGTTATCAGAATGCTTCAACCCGTGTATCGGCTACAAACCCTTTTAGGAGTTCACTCCAGTATCCCCATTACTACATCACTACGTCCCTAGGTTACTGATATCAACACAAAAACAATAATAAACCAAAATAACGCGAATGTTGGTACCATAAATCGGGCCATAGATCGGGAATCCTACGTGGGGACTTTCGATTCAAAAAGAGTACAAAAAAGGCTCTTGACTTTTTTTTTTTTTTTAGGTTTTTAGGGATTTTACAAAACTTTGACAACAATGTTTGGCAAAAAAAGTCTAATATGTCCAATTATTGGAAGGAAGAAATAGATATGTACCCTCTATCAACTACCTTGCAACACGCAAAAACAGTTATTTATAAATCTCATTTTTAGTTCCTTAAACTGCTTTTATTAATATTTTCCGCGCTAACAATGCAATGGATATATTGTCATTCAGATAGCGGGGAGATGGCGCAGAAACGGATTTGACTCTCGATTTCTGTACTATCCATCATTGCTTGATCTTAATTTAATTCCTCCTGCGGTACAACACCCTGAGGATATCCCTGACGCTCTAAGGCTTCTAGTACATGCTCTGGAGTAGCAGTTTCAGAAATTGAGAACTAACCATATCCATCACAACTATCAGAACTAGTTCAGGACAGTCCTAGAATAGCTCTCTAACCCAGTCCAATAGAACTCGTTCGGTCTTGATCAGTTGAGAACAAAGCCAAACTAACTTTTTTTTTTTTTTTGAGAGAGAGAGAAAAAAATTTATTGAACATTATATGGGGTGGAATGTTGGGTTAGTTGGGATTTGTGAAAAGTATAAATTGATATGCCAAAAGCTCGAAGTGGTATGCCAGAAGTAGAAATTGAGTCGCCGAAAGTTTAAATTGAGATGCCAAAAATATTAAAATTGATTTGTGCCAAAGGTTCATATTAATTTGCCAAAATTTTCAATTTGATAATATGCCAAAAATTCAAATTGATTTTGCCAAACTAATCTGATTTTCTTTTTTTTTTCCTAACTATATATATATATGTATGTATGTAAGTACGTTGTGTGTGTGTGTGTGATTTTATTCTTCCGGTAGCCAAATTGCTGCTCCGTCCTCCACTCCTAGTCCACTGTACATCCAGTCACTGTACATTTATTTACTTTTATAAAATTCACGATGTGCGGTTCGTAATGCTCGAAGAAGAGTCACGTAACGTCAGAATCAGTTGGCTGCTAAAATGAGAGATGGATGCTTCTTAATCCATCATTACTATTGTTGCTACATTCACAAACTTAAGGATAGGTGCTTCTTAATGTGTTTACGCATTTTTCCGATTTAGATTTTTCATTTTCTGATCGTTTTCCAGAAGAGTTGGACCGCTCTGAAATGAAAACGAGCGTGCGAGTCCGTCAACCTCCTGGCGGAGCTTCATCTGGCAGCTTTTGGTAAATCCTTTGACTTCATCATTAAGACAACTCTAAACAGAAGAAAAACAACCACCATCCTTTCACCATCTCGCTTTCCTCGTAGCTGCACTCGACTGGCTTTCACCTCTCTATGTGTTCTACATTGAAAGCAGTCTCATTATTTAAGTGGACATCATATCGTTTTGAGTTCTAATCGTAGTAAACCTACGATGTTACGCAATGCTGCAATTCTTTTGTTGTACCTACGTCATTTTGTTTCTTTTAAATTTTACGTCCCACATAAAGGTGCTTAACTTACACCTTTATTTCATATTCTTTTCTATATATTTATTTCTTCTAGGTTCTAAAATGACCAAACATGACTTTTTCCATTGTGGCACTATACCTAAACACCGAAGATCTCTTCAGTTATAACTACTTCGATTAACCCATACCTTTTCACAGATGAAAACAACGCTATACCTACCTACCTATTTTTTGTATTAATGCCAAAAAATTATTTATATTCTCTATAGGTATATGAATATTAAATGAATAATAGGTTATAATTCGTTAGCATATTTACGTGTTTGTATGCAATATGTATGCTTATTATGTTTAGGCTATTTTTCGATCATTCAGTGCAAGTTAGTTTATTTTAGCGCCAACTTGATACATTTTGACATCCGTAATGAATGTTACTTCCTTTTCGAAATTCTAATAATAAACTGCCTATTAGTTATATACCATACGTATCTACGTGTTGTTTCATATTAACCTCACCATTCCCCGTAAGAGATAACTATTATTAAGAGAGAACTATTATTGAAAAACAGCAGTGGGTTTCATGCGTTAGGTAAATACTTTGCTTTATTAGAAAACGCTGCAAATTCTTTCACTGGGGTTTATTATTCAATGATTCATGATTTGAATTTCTACTAAGCTTTGGAGTGTGCGTGTTTCACAGGTGATAGAGCGATTATTGAATTTCAGGAGATATACATAGAGCACTTGAATCGGTTCTCAACCAAAATACATATTTGGATTGATCAGTTGATCATATTTGTTTGCCTCCTGAAATTCAATAATCGCTCTATCACCTGTGAAACACGCACACTCCTAGGCTTAGTAGAAATTGAAATCATGAATCATTGAATGATAAAACCCAGTGAAAGAATTTGCAGCGTTTTTTTTTCAAGAGCGATTACAATGGAAAAATATTCTATTTGAAAATTTTAAATTTCGTAAGACGGAGCATGCATATCAGAATGCTTCAACCCGTGTATAGGCTATAAACTCTTTTAGGAGTTCACTCCAGTACCCACATTCACTATATCACTAGGTAACTGGCGCGCGCTGTAACGCCATTGGCGCGAGGTGGTTCGTCAGTTTCACGATCCACGGCCTGTGGATTGAGCAGGCTCGTGGACGGTCGAGAGGGTCCAGTCCATTGTCGTCCTTAGCATTGCTGCTAGTGCGACCAAATCTGTAGTGCCATGAAGGATAGTGAGGATGATTATGTGTGTTCTCTAGTTATGTGATTTTAAATTATTGCAACGAACGAGGGCGGAGGAAGAAAGCCCGTAAAAGGTGACCGAACTGTATAAAAGTCGAGAAAGGTTAGTACAGTAGGTCGACCAAGTTTGCCAAGCAATTGCGGAGAAGCTGAAAGATGAAAGACAGGTAGGTAAACACCGACTAGGTAGTAAGTAAGATTCACTTGAAATGTTCACCAATAAAGTTCTTTATTTCAAGGGAACATTTTCAGTTTCTCTTAGTAACAAAACAAGAATAGTTCTTCCGAGTAGTTAATCATAGTTAATTCACCAACTGTACACAATCGAAAACATAACAAATCGAAACACACTACAAGCAAGTGCCACCTAGTACGAGGAAATGCAACCCCAGGCCGTCGGAACACCATCACAAGTTCGACCTCGTGCTTGCCCGTGCCTACCCGGGCTTCTCCGTTACCACGGAGCGAGGGTCGTCGAGTTTGTGGCGCGGCTCGTCTCAACACGCGCCGTGGGAACCCGGCTTAACCTGGTGGATAGAAGCGGCAGTTTATCTCCTAGTTTCGGCAGCTTCTCTCATTGTTTCGATTCCTTCGAGGTATCAATTTTACACAAGGAGGTACAACCAAAAAGATTAAAATGTCCCAGAGACTATTTCTAAAGACATACGGAGAGATGATTTAGCATTAACGTGGGTGTTTATTACAAGTGCACAATCTTGGTTGGATGATACATCTTACTGGCAATAACGGAAACTGATCTCATGCTGTAGATACATGAGGAGTAATAATGCTTCTGTTCTTTAAATATAACCATTCCTTGGTGGTTTTCTCATACTGTTGTCATTCCAAAGAATGAAAAAATCCTGTGGACATGCATATAGCATTATACATTCTCTGCTACCTGGTATGATACTTTCTGACTCTGTTCCTTTCTTTCTTTTTAAAACGCCCCCCAACATTTTTTTGGAATCCCCCCTCAAGAATTTCAATGACGCAGTCTGCGTCATAGCCCCCCCCCCTCTGTGGGCACCCCTGGAATACGTGAAAAATACCACGAGAAATGTCGGTTTGTTGACAATGAATAGTACACTATACACGAAAAATACGATGAGAAAAGTCAGGTAGTTGGCGATGAATAGTATACTATACGTGAAAAATACAATGAGACATGTTGGATGGTTGGCAATGAATAGTATACCATAAGCTTTTTTTAGACATGCGCTGTAAACAATGTAGACACCGTTTTGATTGTAAAATGATGATGTAAAAAAAAAAAAAACAGTAAAAACATCCTCAAATCGCAAAAATTGGGACGTAAAACTTCAAACCACACGTCCATGAAGGTAACCTCCAACACAACTTGACTCTAACTCCGATAAAAAAAACAACACTGGCCATCAGGCTGCCACTCAGAATTCTTCAATAAGTTGTACTAAAGACCGCAGAGCGCCACAGTCGTCTAGAAACTTGGGGGGAAAAGTGGAAAAAATTGACAAAAAAAGTGTATGGTGTACTCTACGTTGCCAAGTAGAGGGTTAAACAAAACTATGCTTGCCGTGGTTCAGTTGATGCTAACTCCACGAATAGTACAGTGGTTGTATCTATAATCTACAGTGGTAATACCTAAGCTATAAGGAGTTTTTTATTGTACCTCGTGGACGGAAAATCCAGTCCAGTGATTAAGTTTCCCAAACATTGATTGACTGGAGGGAGAATTTACATACTGTATACATAGTGAGTGATGCAGGTTTATTTATTTATTAATCTTGCCAACTCGAAATACTGTACAAGAAACCTCGTTAGCAATACAGTTGTTGAATTTTCAGTAATCTCAGCTGAGATTTCAACCCACAATTAAGATTGAATTAATCCAAAGACTAGTCGATTGCGAATTTGACGAAAGAAAGAAAGAAGTGGTATGTTTATTGTGTAGTAAGAACACGTAGGTACTGGAATGAGTCTACAAAATACTTGTTCTGAAGTCTCAAGTACATGCTAAGATCTTATATTCGATTCAAATTCTTCTTGAAGAGTCCATTGAGTATCAATGCACATATAACGAGTGAATCATTCAAGTTTTATCACAATCATAGATTACAAATCAACGTAAAATAAGCAACACTCAAAAATACTTTTTTGCTTGCAATGGTTCACTCTAGTTTACCCAAATTACAAAGTTGTAGTCGTGCAGAATGACCGAAGTTTCATTATATTTACGTTATCTTTTATTCAAGCACTGTTATAACAAAAATGATGGTTTTTTTGACACCTGAGAAATTTACGGTGCTCAAAAGTTCTGTACAACGAACTGTTTTTTCCTGGAATTTTTATTTTATAATTTTTTAGCGAGAGAACGGATTCAACTCCCTCCTAAGACGTTCACACATGTATGTATATTCGTTCACATGTATGTATATTCTTATAATGAAAGAGCGTTTAACACTTGGAATGGTTTCGGAATGCCTCAAAACGGCTTTCCATGAGGAAAAGTTTGTTGAATTGTTGGAACCTTGCAATAGCTCTTCAACGAGAAGTTGCTAACACCGATTTGTACTACCGTAGTTGTTACACATAGATAAAAACATATTCCTTTGATTTTCAAATAAACCTGTTCTAGCCCAATGAGTACATTTGGTTCGTTATAGAAAAAATGTTAATACCTATACATCATGTTTCCGAGGCAATGGAACAGTAAAAACGACTTCACATCAAGGGCTTTCAATACCTAAAATATTAAAGTTCTTAACGGGATTTTTCCGCTGTGAAATTAATTGAGGTTCCATGTACGCTACCTTGAGGAAATTCTTGGTATTTTTTCCGATCAATTTCAATTCATTCAACCAAGATTTCTGAGTTGGGACACCACTTCTAGTTTCAGAAGAAGAAAGAGGATGCCAACATCAATAGTCCCAAGTCTGCACTACTTCAATTTGACCGTGAGTATCCTAAATTACCTTTTAGCTATCTCGATTCGCGTTAAGGAAGCATATAATATGAATATAGACATCGCTTCTCTACAAAAAAAAAATAAACATCCAAATTCTTACAATTTTTTTCTGCTAAGTGAAATGCATTGATCTTGAAAAATAAAAACAATTTAGCTATAGTTCATAATTATACCTAAAAAAAAAGAAGTTAAATGACCGACAATGGCCTGTGGCAAGATTCCTATAAAACCGGATTTCGGGGCAAGGAACTTTAATACAGGAGGGCAACTAATGTTATGTTCCTGTGTTCATTAGTGATAGCAATAGTTAGTAAAGAACTAAAATCCAAAAATATTTAAATACAACTTTAAAATCAAATTTGAACTGAATAATAAATATGCAAATGTCAACAAAATGAAAATGTTTGTATATAATTGAAAAACATAAGTCGGGAGTACGTTTGTGGAAAACATAATAAATGAAACCGGAACAAAGTAGTTTTAATAAATTCTAATAAACGTCAAGTTTAAGGACAACACTAAATAATTATATTATTCTCACCAAAAAAACAACCAATTGGCTATTTGCATTGGCCAGCATCTGGTATTTCTGATTTCATATTCATTTGTGGTAGTTACCTATCTGGAAAACAGAAATTGGGTGTTTGGAAATTTGAAATAGACCCTACCATAAGGATGAGGGGTGGGAGGTGTAACTTTTAAGCGGGGTTTACATTGGTCAAGTTACTTGAATCAAGTTTACTGGAGTCAAGTAACTTGAACCGTGCTTGAACAGTGTAAACGCTTCTTCAAGTGATTTTTACCTCGTTCAAGTAGTGCTTGACCCCTAGATTCAAGTGTCAAGTAAAAGTTGAACATGTTTGATTTTTGGAGTCAAGTTGGCTGCACTTGAAACAAGTAGGAAGGTCTCTTGACCAGTGTAAACACACATTCAAGCTCACTTGCTTCAAGGATTAACCTAAAAATCTAGTGTCACGTTGAGTGGTGTTGTTTTGTTATTGTTTATGTTAAAAGCATCTTTCTAAAAATGAGTTCAAAAAGTGTTTTGTGTGACGAAGTAGTGGAAACCCATTTCAATAGAAACGGAGCGAAATAGAAAGTTGTCTATATTTCCACGAAAACAATGAGCATCAGCTACATCATCAGGAGTGACGGCCATTTTCACTGCAGACAACAACAATTATTACACAAAATTATTGGGAATGTCACAACAATCCCTCCACTTGAATTCAAGTTTGCAAAAATCGTTCATATAGTGTAAACACCAAAATTGATTCAAGTTGACTTGAATCAAGTTAACTTGATTCAAGTAACTTGACCAATGTAAACGAGGCTTTAAGGGATGGAAGTTTGTTCAAGTAGTGTGAGTTAGGGACGGCACAATATCACCGATATATCGAAGTATCGATACTTTTTTGGTATTGGAACTGATATTTGTATCGATATTTTCTCAGTGATACTCAAAACCGATACATCGGTATCGATACTTTTCCCGAAAATATCGGAAGTATCGATATTTTTTGCCGATATATCGGTAATTTCAAGCCAAAGTAAATTACTAGTAAAGTATCATTACAAAAATTAACATTATGGTGCTAATACAAGATTTGAAGAAAGTTTTGTCCCCTCAATAATATAAATATACTCAATAAAAACGATAAATCGCTTGTAATACCATTCATCGATATCTACTTCTTCTACAACCTGGTATATGGTATATATTTTGTCTGTCTACCTATATATGGTACCACATATACCTGCATAAATGTTGTAAAAACCTGCATTTTTGTTTTAATTTTTTGGATTTTGGTTTTGAAAATAAATATTTGTACAAAATTAAGTAAGTAGGTAAGCTGATTGCTTGATGTGATCGTTTCCCTTTGCAGTAGAAGAAAAATCATATATTTTTCCCATGAATAATTTTTTGGACGGTTTTTAAAATATTGCTCGGTATCGATACTTTGAGCCAATATTTGTCAAAGTATCGATACTTTTTAAATTTCGGTATCGGAAAATATCGTGTATCGATACTGTCTGAAAAATATCGTATCGAAAGCAGTATCGATATTTTGGAGTATCGTGCCGTCCCTAGTGCGAGTACGAGCATGAATCAGTGAATACACCATGAGCAGTGCGGCGTTTCAATGGCCACGCCCAACAACCTTCAGTTTCTGGGGTGACACGTGAGGCAGTGTGAGGATTGATAATACTGTTTGTCGAGCGTCAGTGTGATGAGAGGCTCTTACACATTGCTACATTTCAGAATGTGATTGTAAGTGTCTCTCTCTTCAACTCGCTTGAGAACCTTGCTCAACCTGCCGAGGTCTCCTATAACCTGACGTCAATGTAGAGCTTGAATCCATCCTACGTATTGAAAACTTGGTAAATTTCACAAACAATGAGACTTACCACGAAGAATCTGTTGTTCGCTAATTTTATTTTTCCAAACAGAATAGGAAACACTGTTTTGTCAGTGCCTACAGTTGCAACTTCAAAAACAATTATTCCAAGAACTTTCCCACCATTCATTGATCTTTAGATTCCAAATATTTCATGAATATTTAATTTTGTCAAATGAATTTTATGACATTTATTCATAGTCGCATTTAAATAGACTGACCGACCAATTTTTACGCATTTCTATTTCTTCTTTAGGCAATTTTCAATTAGACCATTTAAATTAGTGATACGTTATAAAAATAGAATTTATTATATTTTTAGCATCGTTATTCCGTCCTTAATGTAAGCCTGTTCATTAAATTCTTCAAATCAACAGACTGAGGAGAACAAATCTCCTCATTGATAGTTATGGATAAATGTTTTGATTTTATGTGCAATATAATCCATTGATGTAATACATTATAGTCTTTACTTATCAATAAGGGGGGGGGGGGGGGTTGCTGGTCGATTTAATCGACTCGATTCTAAAGGTTCATAGTTGAAAATAATAAACCAAAACCAAGCTATTAGAATTTTCGCGATTTTGCTTTCGAAGTCATGAACCAAGGTGTGTTGGTATTGTGGGCTCTCGAACAAACCAATAGTTGCCCCTTCCAAGGGCTGAGGCGATTATTGCCTGCAACAACCAGAGGATATCCCTGACACTAGAAGGTGTCAGGCTACAAATTTTGGGCCAGTTGGAACCATGTTCACTCAAAGAATACCCCAAACATTGCACATCCTAGGAAAGCTCTCAATGAACGAATTCCATCAAGATCAGAAATGCTGACCAAGCAAATGAGCCATTGCACTTGAAAAACCAACAGAGCGTCATCTTAAAAGTATAATATTATGTGTTCATACAGCATAAGCGTCATCTATAAAATATAGGTACACTTTAACTAAGTTTTTCTATTCAAAATAGATCATGAATCAGAAAAATAGCTCAGCATCTTACGGATCTAATAATCCACCAAAAACGAAAACATTACGACACTGGAACAAACGTTGGGGAAAATAAATTAATTTCACTCATAAATTATGTGATCACAGTTCGAATTTTGTATAAATTTTCTTCTAGTCACATCTAATCGATTCCATGACAGTATTTGAGACAAGGTTATTTACTAGTTCATTATTTTGAAGTTTCTCAGGTTAGATTTAATACTTGCATTATTTTCAAATTAATGATATTTCACCACATCCAAACCAGGAAACTTCGAAATAATGAACCACATATATAAATAATTCTGTCTCAAAGTTACTATTACGGAATTAAATTCCGTGTGCGGGTTCCTGCGATGTGGCGCTCCTAGCGGCTATTCGCAGCTCCTCAGACGCAACACAGATTATTCTGTGCTGATGACGTAGCGCTACCTCCGTGGTACTACCCACGTGGACAACGGTCGGTTTTGAAGGTGGTCTATCTTCTTGCGGCAGAACCTGAAGAATATTGAAGCAAAAGGTGGTCATAGCGTCCATAAACAAAAAACAAATTCAAATATTTCGAATACTATTCACTTTTGTTATAAAATTATATCAAAATTATCTAACTACATTAAGTACTATAAAAACAAGGCTAACATCATGGTCAATGCCAAGGTCATCGCCAGTGGCGGTGATTAGTAAACAAAAGTGGGGGGGTCCGGGGAAATTTTGAAAAATTACCCATCAAAAACGCCAATCTAAGGTGTTTTTGACGTATGAAATTCACGTTTTTTTATTGTTTAAATCAGTGCAAATACAGCTTTGAATGTCACAACAAACGCACCACAAACCACTTTGACGTCTACAAACCCCGCATTAAGGTTGAAAATCGCTTGCTACGTAAGCCTGTCGATTTTTTGGAGGGAGTAAGCAGAGGGGACCTCTGCTGTGGGTGCGGGGGGGGGGGGGGGTTGTGTGAGATACACAGAATGACAGCCCTTCCACACAAGCGATAATGTCGCCGATGAGGCGGTTATTTGCTCCAACTGCGAGCATGAACATTTCTTTTTTATAAAGAGAAAATTGTATATTTAACATCAGTATTAACTAATTCTTTAAATATATTAAATCGTCTGGTCATCGCCGAATCCAGAGATGACCACAGGCTTCACCACTGATTATGGTCAAGTGAGAATTCAGAAAAGCTGAGCTATTGTTTACATCCTAGAGCATAGTACTGCTTTAGAAAGCATCTGATGCAATGGTTTTTGTATCTAATTGATGATGAAGTTTTCTGTTTCTCCACCATAGTATCGGGAAAGGTTGTTATCATTTATCAAGATGCCAAAAATGGGGTAAGTATAGGATTGATGCCTCAGACAGAGGCATCAATATTGTCGATCCGTAACATTATTACTACTGACATCAGCATTTCGCGGAAGAAGTCCCATGTTATTCGTTAGCAGCTGGAAGACATTCTGGGATTTGAATTGGCGTATACAGCCCATGACGTCTTAAGCCGCAGTGGCAACCTATCTACGGATTTCTAAATTATCTGGCGAGTCTGTTGTAAATGAACATTAACACGAAAAAATTAACTGTCCGTTCTATTGGGGATTCCCGTAAGTTTATCTGCCTTTCCTGGTCAGGTCATTTGATACATCATGTAATCAGCTACACAGGCTTTTGTCTGTCAACCTTCCCCCACACCAGGGAAACGAGGAATTTAGAAATTATGCAATGCAGTTCAAGTAAAAGGTTGACGGTTTAACTACGAAAGTGGTTAACTAGAATGATGAAAAAATGGAAAATACCAGAACCAAATGATGCCAACGACGGTAAGCAGCGCTATTTCAACGTAGTAGCCATCAACATCAGTAACGCACGTGCCCCCAGCAGCCGAGCACTCCTGGAAATAAATTTGAAAAATGTAAAACATGATATGTAAATACACCGGGCTAAAATGATTAGCATAATGATTCATCACTTGTCAGGGTAATTTCCGTTGACCCTCTGAGTGAATAATTACTAAAGCTAGAATTTTGATATAAGAAAATTGTGTGTTTCTTTTTAATCTATATTGAAGTTGAAGGTCGACACAGTTTAAAAAAACGGGACAGTAGACCTCTATGGTTCTACAGCCAGATCATTTAAATGATTAATTTTACACATTTAAGTAACGAAGATGTCAAATTGCCTATGCAACCTACAAATATGGGATTCTAGCTCAGAGGAGGGGAGCTAGTAAACAGAGATGAAAGCTACGGATGGGAGGGGGGTAACAAGATGGCAGGTACACGAATGACCCCCTATGACCCCCTTGGGCGTTGTCGGACCAACATGGATTTTTCGCAAATTTCAGATGTTTTGGTCCAGGTTTGGGGAGGGAACAGATTTGGATGGGCGTATGGAAAAGTGGTGATGCCGGGATAACAAAGGGTGGAAGGAGCCCACCCAAAGAAGGAGTGTTGAGCGGGTGGAGGGGGGGGGGGGCTGCTGGTTCCCTGAAAGGGGAAACTATTCATTCCATTACCTCCTCGTTACAGATACCAACAATACCTGATTTTACATGACTGTAAAGCTCCCAGCTTCCATGTTTAGTTGTAATCAAGTTTATGTCACTGGATTCACTTGCTATAATATTATCCGTAGTAACTGACAGAGACAAAGGTAGATATACCCAAACTAATTTGGAAAACAATGGTTATCGTACGCGATAAAAGCCAATATGAACGTAGTAACCAATATAGGTGATACTCACAGAGCGTATAGTTGGCATGGAGCAGTCATTGATCTCAGTAAGATTGCTTCCAATACAGGATCGGTATGTGAAGGTGTCAACAACAGCGAGGGCCGTTGTCGTAGTCCATGTTCCACCAAGATTGGCAAGAGTATTAAGAAGTGTCATGTAGGTACCACCGGCGTCTGCGTCTGATACCATAGCGAAAAACGCCATCTGTTGAACGAACATCGCCGATGTGGACATCTGTGGAGTGAACAAGTTGACCAAATATTAAAATAATAAAATTAAAATACAAATTCCATGTACATAAAAATGTAATTAATAATAGATTAATAAAACCAAAAAACGCTGCCAGTTCTAACACATAGATTTATTATTTTTTGAGTATTGCGTGATTGCTCGTGTCATTGTGAGGTTTGGGGGTCAATTTTAGGTTCAGAAATAGCGACTATTTGCTATTTTTCAATTTCCACGAGTCTTAAATCTATCCTAGTCGACTTTGCGTATATAAGCGTTGGAAATCGTATTGCAAAAATTAGTTGTAACCCCCTCAAATTTTGTTACTTAACGTTTCAAGGTGGGTAGATTCCCATCCGCAATGCCAGTCCTATATTTGGGCCATAAAACACCTTAGAATTGATGTAAAAATCTATGCTTTCGTGCATGAAATCCATTTGGGGTCCAGCTGGTCTTAACTTCTAGCCACCACGATTGCCTCACATGTATAGATGGATGTTAATCACGCGGTTTATCGTGGTTTTTTACTGGCCCAGGGAAGTAGAGTGTCATTTTCAAGTAATTTTGGACTCCGAATCTATTGAGATGGATTTCAAATAGTCCGAGCTCTTCTGATTTAATACGATTACTGTAAGATTTTACAGTGAGAGAGATTATTTTCTTGTTTTGACGAGAAGGATAAAAAATAAAACCTTAGTGAAATAATTTGCAACTTTGTTCAACCAGGATAACAAGTTTTAAATTGCAGGAAGAAGATTTTCTAGCGGTACGAGGAGCAGTTTTCAAGTTATAGGCGAAAAACTGAAAAAGCGGGACAGTAGACCTCTATGGTTTTACAGCCAGATCATTTAAATGATTAATTTTACACATTCAAGTTCCGAAGATGAAAAATTGCCTATGCAACCTACAAATATGGTATTCTAGCTCAGAGGGGGGGGGGAGCTAGTAAACAGAGATGAAAGCCAAGGCTGGGCTGGGGGCTAACAAGGGTTTACGTGAGCGCATTCTGTGTTCATAAATGGTACTTACTAAGCCTAACCAACTCCCTAGAAAAATCTGTAGATTCAACCAGAGCACCAGAGAGGCTAGTCCTTACTAAGGTGGCAGGTACACGAAAGACCCCCTTGGGTGGACGGAAAAGTGGTGATGCCGGCACAACAAAGGGCGGGAGGAGCCCATCCAAAGGTTAGTTGAGGGAGTGTTGGGGGGGGGGGGGGGGGGGAGGGAGCGGAACTATCGGGTTGGTCGCGAAGAACTGGATTGTACTCATGTTAATCATTTAAATGATAAAAATTCCCATTTGTTTCGCCATAATTCATGGTTCCGGATACTTGAAAATGTAGTTCTTCGAATTCTGATTCAGCACCTCAAAATAGATGGAGAACCGCTCAGAAAAAACCACCTTCGACCACGATTCTATGTATAAGCGCCGAAATCACCTTGTCGAGTTTTGTCTCAGAAACAATTGGCCGTTGTTCCTGTCCCCGACCGAATCTACAAGATCCGAGGCCATAGCTACGTCTCGTCAACTCTCATCAGGGCTCATCAAACTTCGCAGGACCTTCGCTACAGCTGGGAGCTTCGTCGTCGTGGGCAAAGTTAGTGGAGTTTTGAGGAGAGACTTTGGCGGACAAATAATAATTGTTCAAGTGTTAAGGAAATGATTGTAAAGTAAATTCAGTCGGTTATATTCCTCTTATTCAATTTGATTTATATTCCTCTAAAAGACCCTGACAACCACTTTTTTATGTCCAAAATTACTGGGGTAAAGCTATAGCTTGCACGCGGAACAACCGTAACTTTGGCCCTTTCATAAATAACACTTCTCGCACCTTTAACTCGCCTAGGGTCAAGAGTACTTTGTTTATGATCACGATTCTCCTCTTTTTTTCCTCAGTCCTCTTTATCGAATTATCAATATTACACACTTTCTCAAGTTCATGGGCGGAGGCTTTTCCCAGGGGAACGTTTCGAGTAATTGAATATACTTTTTGATAAGGAGTGAATGAGATACCAGCGAAAAACTAACCTGGTGAAGAGCAAGGATCCCAGTCAATAAGAAGTAGTAGTAAAACGGAATATCCGTATTCGCTTTGATGATCATTGGTGTTACAAACACAAAAAGTCCGCCAATTAAGTTGAATGCCAACCTGAAATAGAGAACATGGTGATTACATAAATGTATTGAAGATGATCGTCAGATAGGTATCTACTTATTAAAAAAAACTTGATTCCCTCAATTTGGGATACAAGATTGAAGTAGGATTCCTACATGACATGTACGATGTAAATATAAGTTGTTCTAACTGACTAAATATTTACCTGTAAGGGAATGCCTTCAAGTAGAGGTCCATCGGTCGTCGAGGATGATTCAATTTCGTGATGATGATGGGAAGGATGATTTGGAGAGGAACAATCGGGATCGCGAGTATCGCCAATTTTTCCTTAGGGACTCCCTTTTCGATGAACTTGAGTGATGTCACACCGTCAAAAGCAGCAAAACCAATCTGAGACAGAAATGCCATTTACGGAGATTCATAAGGCGAAGGAGATGAAATATGGATGTAGAAAAAGTACAAGAAGAATATTAAACCAAACCAGATCATATAATATTCTAGAGTTGAGAATTAAAATCCCAAAACAGTCATAAAATGATAGAGAGTAAGTAGTGCACAACCTTGACGTCAGTACACAATTAAAACCGCTAGTTTCTCCCAAAATCTATCAAAATTGAAGGGACATTTTTAAACCAAAACAAAGATTATTGTGGCACACACACTTTTTTCAAGAATTTCTGTTACCTCCTCATATGGCTGACATGTAAACGTTAATAGAGAGTTCCTAGGAGATTCGGACATCGTGGTATCGTATCTAGTCGGTGGTGGTATCTAGGGCGAGCACAGCTTTGGTTAGCAAAAATGGTGGCGTTACCACCAACTCAGCTGAACTAGTGGTATCTCTGATCCGTATCTAAGAGTCACGTACGTTTTGCTTTCACGTCACTATAAGAAAACGAGCAGTCTGTTTGATGCTTAACAAGATCACTCGGATCACTCGTTCTTTCGTTTTTTTAACCAAAAATGCAGGAGGTGGCAGACTTTTTTGAATATTATGTTAACGGATTGATTTCAACTGAGGAGTTGCTGTTGATTTTTCGAACGTATTTGGAGCGAGAGAGTGTAAGGGAAGCACCTCGACAATTAAGCCTGCTCTATGGGAGATTTTCCCTGGATGACATGAGCGAGGTTGATGTACTATTTTCGTTCCGATTTAATAGAGAACATGTACATTTACTCCAGAGGCTCCTTCAAATTCCCGCAGAAGTTACAACAGATAAGTACGCTTGGAATCAAAATTGATTTGTTTGTAACTTCTTACTTAGCGACTTGGGAAGTACATACTCCAGAAAAGGAATGTACAGCAGGGAGTCTGGGGTTGCAGTTAGACAGTTTTTATAATTCCTAAATGAAGCTGTTAGAATTCCTAAATGAAGATGTTAGGCTCTTTAAAATCTCGCACAGTTGGCGAGAGACTCACTCAAAACAAGTTGTTAGTTCGTAGGTACTAAATATCGAAATCTTATTGTTTTCTCAAACTGTAAAGTACCTAATAAAATTATGTTGAATCGAAATGAAAATTCTGCTCTCTCTTGGCATGAAATTTCAATTCAGCAATTTCAGATATCAAATTTTCAGGTAGAAATGTTGAAAATGGATGCGAAGCGGTTTACAACTAGGTTACCCCGATGGCGGGTTACTTTGTGATAAGGACGAAAGATACGTTCGTTCGGATCGCATCGGTGGCATCGTAACTTCCGTAAAGATACCACCGTCGTATTGCAATACGACCGATCGTATCGGCGGCGCATGCGCAGTCGCTCGTTCGTATCGCGTTACGGATTTGTATTGGTGTTGGCGGATCTCCAAGGAACTCTCTATTATTGATACTCCGGGAGCCCAGAACCGCCAGGATAAAGAACCACTGTAAAAATGTATAATTTACACCTGGAACCGAGGCACAGTGTTTCAAAACGCTCTATCGAATCAAAAATCGAAAAAAAACCTGTCAATTATCATTATTTCTCGAGTCATTGTGAGATTTCAGGGGTCTTTAGGTTCTGGAATTGCGATTATTTGCTTTTGGGGGATTTCTACGGATTTAAAACCTATACCATCGTCCAAAATAGCCAAGAAAATGACAACCCACTTGCCCATGACCGCAAAAATCTCGAAAACCCACATTTTTGTCCCATAGCATAGATGAGTGGGTGGGAAATAGGGCCGGTTAGACGGCCAACTAGGTTAAGTATATTTTAAAACATAGAACACTAAAAGCGGAGAAATCACACGAAGGACAAACCGACCCTTTTGAGAACTCAGTTTAGGTTATTGTTAGGTAGTTTAAGTTAGTTTCAAAATTACCTTTCCTGTGAGAAGAATAATTGCGAACCACTGTATGTTCTTCAACTTGAGAATGCGAAGGAGGAGATGGTAGCTTCCGAATGCAGCTCTGGCAGAAGGAGCGTCTCCTCCCACGTCGAGATTTTCTCGTTTCAAGAAAGCCACCAATGTCGTCACAAGAATGTAGACTGTCCCCCAAAAGTACAGGAACCCTGAGATAAGTATACAATTCAATAGTTTTCCAACAAGTGTTTCCAGGTGCATGAATACCACCAAATTAGATCAATACTATGAGTACACTAATCTAACTACTTTATAGTTTGGATACATCCATAATACAGTTACCAAAGGCGGTGATCTTTTATTAATCTGGAACCAACAACGGCAACGTCACAATAAATCTTATAATAGTAACTACTAACCTGGGAGAGTTACCATTCCTTCGTCAGAGGGTTCGGATCTCAAGTAACTGTTACAGAATGAAGCGGATTCTAATGCCATGAAAACGACGAAGCCCAAAAAGTAGCCGGCCGTTTGTCCAACAGAATTACACATAGAAGCTAGACCTTTATTTTGCCTGAAAAATATCACCACATCGAGAGTCTTAGAAACTGCAGGGTGAACATCACTCACAGCATTTTCATGAGAGGATTTTTTACAACACTAAAGTAACGTTGTAACGAAACGCTTAATAAGTCCGTTGAATGTTTAAGCGTTCAGAACAGTTCTAGAATTTGAGTCATTTCACACCATTTCACTTACCATCTCATTTAATTTATACCATTTTTCTCATATATATGATAAACTTCATTCTTACTTAAGGATTAACTGATCATTTTTAACAATAAATCAGTCATTGTTGATGTATAATTGGCCGTTATTAATTAATCTTAAGGATTGATAAATCCTTATTAATGATGGTATCAACCAACGATTGGTTAATAATCAATCATTATTATGGTTGATCTACCATTATTAATATCTATAATTAATCATGATGAGAGAGACAGAGGTTATGCATGTGAGTAAGTTGTGGTGAAAGTTAGGAATTCCGAACGATGATGAAATACTATTCTATCCAGAATCGATTGTAGATCCTCTGCCGAACAAACCTTTTAACAATTTAGTAAAAATTAACATCAAGCTGAGGAGTTCAGTTGACAATGTCTGTCAATGCAACATTAAAGGGTTATTGGTACTAACGGGTGGCAGTAGGTTCAACTGTCTCCCCAACCAACGCCATGCTAAACGTCGAGTTACATACTAAAAACTCATTACATACGTGATTTATGGAATACGGAGAGATTAAAGGAGGATTTTGACAGCGTGATATGCTGAGGAATGTATTGAGAGCTTTCCAAAGACGAGTGAACGAATTTCTTGGGATAAAAACTAACAGAGCGACATTGTAGCACGTTGCTCTATAGAATCGACGCAGTTTACATGCAGTTTGCTTTATACTTCACGTGAGAAACAAATGTGACGAAATTTGATGGCTGACGCTGCCATATTCAAAATGCCAAATAATCACAATAACTAGTTATTAACACAATTATCAATACAATTAAAATCGATTATTTTGTTTATCATTGCATAATGATTTCAGTTTTATTGACAAACTGAGGGAATAAAATGTTAATTAATTCAACATCACCAACGAAATGCGAGAGTTTTGCAAGTTGTATGTTGAGAAATTACTTAAGTAGACAGGTACCTCTTCAACATCGTGAGCGCCCAACCATCCACTGCTATGTCTTGGGTTGCAGCCAGGAAGTTCATAGCGAAGAACAGTAATGTCAAAAAACCAACCTAAAACATTATACTATTACATTTCAGATGATTTCGGAGGATGATAATTTTGTAGGGCAACATTGTAGAGTGGAAGTAGTATGACTAGTAGAATGGAAGTAGTATGACTAGTAGAATGGATGTAGTACGACTCGTAGCCCCCTGCAAACACTGGATTTTCTTCAGTAACAAGTTATTTAAACGTTTGGCTTAATTCCACTAGTAGAAAGATGTCAATAACAGCTTTCCAAAAACGAGCATTATGAAGGGTGATGGACAATTGAAAGATTTCTGAAAGAGCTTTCCAAAAAGGTACATTAATATCTTCCAGCTGAGGGTCCGGTGAAATTTGGTTACATCACGAAAGGTGTTAAAACTGGTGAACAACTTGAGTTGCTCGGTATGGTTGATTTTTACATAAGCACATTGAAGGACCTGTGTCTAATATCGTTAAACAAGTTCTGATGCCTGGTAAGAACTACACGGATAGACACCGAAACCTGTACAAACTAAATGACATTTCACTCTGTTATAATACACATCCATGCTCCAATATGTTTCTGTGAAGCGGAGACATTTAGTTTTGCCCGAATCATTTTTAAAATATCTCAAGCAAAAGGCACTTCAAGCTGAAACTTTAAAATGGGCAGCAGAGAGTTCCCACGGGAGAGGAATCATTCATCTAATTATTCCGCACTAGGTTATTCATGTCATCTCTCACATTTGAGAGGAGAATGGAATTTTTCTTCGAATAACATGTAAACTTTTCAGATGCGAGATTTGTGAGTACCTTCTGCACCGCAGATACAACTGTTATTGTGATGCCATTATTGATATGTGGTTACCTGTGGATTGTCAGCGCTGAGCCAAGTATTGATGTGGAAAGACAGGAAGATCATGAAGAAACCAATTAGGTACTGAGCTGGGACTAGCCACGTTTTTCTTCGACCGAACGAGGGATAATAAAGGGAATCGACCAACGGAGCCCACATCAGTTTCAGAGAGAATGGCCACATGGTGAAACTGAATTCTGCCTAAGAAACACAAACATTAGAGACTGTAGATATTCAAATAACTTTCAATAGTAAATATTTCCACACTAAACAAGTATATTTTAGTGGAACCAATACTTGGAAACAAATTGAATGACAATACATGCATACATGAAAATTGCATTAGTGAGCGAATATAAAATAGTTTGATAACTATTTCGACTAATTCAGGCAACACTAAGGATTTTTAAGTGATTCCTCCCGAATTTCAAGTGAGCTTTTACAACTAATTTGAAAATAGCTTTAAAAACAAACCCTAGGCCCTTATATATAGTCCAATATCAATGGGCAAACAGCATAACTTACTTTACTATTAATTAGTAAACAAAAATCAAGTTCCCCAACTCCTGAGATAATCATTTGTTGACTGCCATATTAAAACAGTTATAAAAGATTTAAAAAAAAAAAAACTCCTTTTCAGTGAGTTACGATTAAAAATTATGAAGAACTTGAAAGTCAATGAAATTGTATACAATTTGCATGGATACCAACCTTGGAAAGTCGAAAATCCTAAGTCAAATGAGGTTTGACAGACTTCAGTTGAACTAAGGTTGTTAGATGATAGCCATATTTTTAATTGTTAGTAACTCCCTTACATGATGAGTTCTTCGCTCTCCCATCGTTTTGTTTCCTATAATCTACAATTTCTACAATTTTAATGTGTACGGGAATATCTGTAGGACGAACGATTAAGGAATTATTGAAGAAAATGTACAATTTAGCCATCCTTGTGAGGCCATTTTGTATTTCAACTGTTTTGAGATGGCAGACAAATTATTATCTTTGGAAGTGAGAGGCTTCTTCTTGTCTATTCTTACTTGTTTTGCAAAGGAAACGCCTTTGTTCTGTATAATCATGGGTATGGTGGCTGAGAGGCCAAGAGGGATGCCCTGTAGGAGGTAGAGAATCAAGAGAAGACCAATATTCCATTCGTCCCCACGAATTTCATAGTGTGAGCCAACGTCGGAACTGCGTCGCTCTTCATCAGCCATAAGCTGCACCTCCGCCTCATCAGGGTCACCACCCCCATCTTCTCTGCGTCTTCTCATTGCTAGTTTGCCTTTAACTGGAACAAAAATTACACTCTCATGATAACGTTCGTAACAACAGGCAATAATGAGTTCTGAACAGCCTCTAGTCATGCATACAATATCTCTATTTATCATTATAAACTTGAATGAACGTAAATGGCCATTAGAAACAGATTACAGCAGTGGCTCAAGGCAACAAAGAGAGCACAAATAGCTACCTCTCAAGCAGTTATGGCCAGTAGAAGTTATCTATGATTTAACATTACTACACAGCATCTACAAATTGTTACTATGACTTCAAGAGGTGGGGAGTAAAAAAGGAAATTTTTACCCCTTTCTAGTTATTTGGAGAAGAAAAACGGAGCTATGAATGTGGAAAACTCATTAAATCATAACTGGTAACAGCTGAATCAAGTGAAGACCTCGGGCATCTGAAATGTTCAAGCGTCATTGCAACAGATGAAGTCAATACCACATACTACTGGGCAGTGTCAACAAAAATAAAATTTCAATTCCAATTACAAATTTCAGTTACAATAATTGTCATGTAACTGCAATTACAATCACACGGAAGCAATTGTAATTGGTCTTTGGAAATTACTTTTCCTATACTATTGCCCATATAGGAGCGACCCCGGACCGCAGGGACGAAAACCCCTTCCCCGCCATCAGAAGGCAACACCGTAGAGGACCCTTCAACTCGGCCGACTATCCCTCATTAGCAGCAGTAAAGCCCCTTTCAATCTCCCCCTCTTAAGGCAAGACGTTTTAGTTGCTTTTGCTGAGAAATGTAATTTTTTGTGAGATTCAAAATGTTCTCGTCGTTCTGAGGAAAACAAGTCTACATTTCATATCAATCGGTACAGGAACACCTTATCAAACAAGTGAGTCATTTCGGCAACCATCAAGTATGTAGCAACTTTCAATAACCAACGTTTAATTTACAAAATAGTCTGAATGAACTCGGAAAAATTGGCTTTTCAAGCGAACATAACTCATCAACAAGTTGCAGTTCCCCACAACCATGTGGTGTATTCCTTCCACCTTCAACATGCTAATCGATTGCTAATATTTACTTCACTTTAGACCACATAAAACGGTTGACAACAGGTAGTTAGTTGAAATGTGCACAAATTTACTCTCACAAGCTTCTTTTTTGTGGCATGCTCTTTCAGCCATCTACTCTGCTGATCAAAATAAACTGGTTTTCAGATTCTTGATTGCCAGACCGTAAAATACATGTCTGAGAATAATAGAGTAGAGAATACTTTTCGGTAAATAAACATCCAGAAAAGACTTCACAAAAAATCTCAGCTCAATAGTCTGGAGTAATCCAAGAATGTCTTTAGTTAGTGTTATTTTTGTGGGTGGACTTGGTTATAGTTAGTATGTTGATAGAGTTGAATGGGAGATAATGCAATTATCTATTATTATATTAGATCCATTACCCATAATTGCCCAAAGAAGATACCCATTGCCACCTAATTTTCACACCGTATGGGTTCACAAGTCACACAAAAATCAGGCATGCATGGGAGGGGGGGGGGGGGGAGGCTGTATTAAAAGTTGGTGAAGCTTTCAATTCTCAAATCTGAGCAATACAGGTTCATCAGATGCAGCACGGGTAGGCAGATGAGAAAAATAGTACAGCTGAAAGGAAGCAGTACGACTTACCAGACGTTAGAGTGGGAAATTACGATGATGTTCTAGCACAGAAAATTGAAGAATCGCACCATTTGACTCTCCAGCGGAGCACTTTACTGTTAATACAGAAGTTATTCCCCAAAGGTAAAAACAAGCTAAACAGGCTTAGGATACTAAAGTAACGGTAGGGAGATGATTTTAATTATGGAAAATAGTAGAAATTAAGTAAGTACTAAATTCTTGAAACAGTAACTGCTGTTGGAAAGTAAACCACCTCATAAGCATGCAAGCCTGGATGAAGCCGATACTGTCAATTTTTGATTCAGAACAAGTGCACTAATCAGAGTAAAGAACCAATTTCATTCGCTGTAAACAAAGGAACGATGGACCCTAGAGCCTAAGCAAAGATAACCTGCAACATGGCAAGAGAAGGCTCATAAGAAATCTTCATCTAGCTCATTTCAGAAACACAATGTGTCAGCAAGTAGATCAGAGCATCATGGTGAACGCAGTAAAAGAAACTGAGAGATAATAGAGCAGAGAATGAGAACAAGTTGCTGGATGACCATGGGTTTATCCAGAAATTTCCTGTTGAAAATGAAAGAACAATCGAGAGAACAGGACACTCTGTGTTTCTTTTAAGAAACAACATTTCGACCCTGCACCAACAGAGTTTCAATATATAATGGCAGTCACACATAAATGTACACTAGTAGACATGCTGACTTGTTGTAAGTGTTGTGGCTCAAACATTTACAACCCTCTATGTAGTAAGATTGGAGGTTTGATCATAAGCAATGAAGTAAGAAACCTATTAGATGATTTGATGATGATCGCATTGGGATATTGTGTCAAGGAGTGGATAAATTCAAAAAGGACTCATTCAACTGGTAGTCTGAGGCGCTTGAGGGGGATTTAGCTTGCAAAGGGGTCTGGAAACCACAGAGGGAGTCGTCATTTTCTGTATTTTTATCACTGACAGTATAAGGAGAAGAAGTAATATGTAGCTTGTGAAGAGCTATGAGCATCATTTCCTCTTCTAGCCTGCTTGGTGAATGCTCACTTAGCTCCTCACATGGGCAATTTCGTCAAGGGGAATTGGCTGAGTGATTAAACAATAAGTGGAGACGGCTGTTAGGATCAGTGAGAATGCGGATCTGATCAACGTATTGCCAAGGAGCTCACGATTCCGACGTAGAGCTGTGAAAGGTTCACATCAAACCACTCCTTTCTTCAATAACTGTTGAACCAAATGTACTATTACGTACTGGAACAAATGCTATAAACAATAATTTGTTTTGTACCTTCAGACCAAATCTATTAAGAGAATAAACAGGAAGAAGAAGTAGGTCAACCAATATTTTGAACCTGATTAGAGAAAATCACATGCATGCATAGCCCTGCCCAAATGACATGAACATCATGTGTACCTGGCGTATCGAAAGTCATGTCCACATAGATTGCTTCCCGCTGCAGTTTTTTCATCTCACTTATTTATCGTTTTTCCAGGGTAGCACGTCGATTCTGCAATTTCCAGCTAACATTGACAAAATGAAAACACTACAATAGCTTGAAAAATGTATTTCCTAGTTTATTTTACATTCTCCTCCCCCCACATTCCCCTCGACCCTGAGGCAGGCTCTCAACTCTCAGCTGCTGGATATTCCCACTACAGCATCAATATAGCGGAAATTTTTCCTTCTGGTAAAAGTATTTCATTGCTATAATAAACGAAAATTTACACAGATGGCTCAGTCAGAGGAGAAGGTGTGGATTGTACACATTGTACATTGTGTATTTTGTTGACGCTCGATCAGAGGTACAAAGAGAAAGAATAGGCTTTGAGACAAGGGCTTAAATGCTCATTAGAAGCGTGCATGGTTCTAAGAGCCTCGCAATAAACCGTAGATATATGAATTGCAAGACACAAGTTGTCATCATCACAGATTAACATCAGTTTTGTCCCAAGATAAAATGCCAAACTATCTAAGTACTTCTACAGAATTGTATCAAGGTGCAGGGGCAGCACAGTACTTCAAAACAGTATCTGAGTGAGTCACAGAGGGAGTAAAAATAGGCAACTGTACTATACATCCAGGGTATTGTTCGAGTATATCGAGGTTATATGTCGTGGTTACCACTCTCAACATGAATGCTCAACGCCCTCTCGTTGAGGGGCGAATTTGTCAGAAAAGATCGACGCGAAATGAATAGTGCAAAAGAATTAATGAACGGCAAGCCAAGATCGCTAAAACCTGACACAAATAGTTTGAACTCCACTATATACTATAATAGTTTGAACTTCGCATTGGAAACTTGCTCGGCCCTGGAAGGTATTCAACCGTAGCCGCTAGGTTGTTAGAAGTGCAGAAGTCTAGAAGGGGGGGTCAGAGGAAGCTCTAAAAATCATCTAAGTGTTCAATTGGTTATATCACTCTTATTTCAATAGGTACCTAAGTTACAGTCTAAGAATCAAAATGTTTAGTTTTTTTTATGCTCTTCAACTTTGATGTCAATGCAAATGTCTCTAGTAAGAGAAAAAGTTGAAAATGTTCAACTTGAGTGATCATTTTGACATGGTAAATGACAAATAATCAGGGAGTAGGTCAGTTTTATAAATGTAATATAAATAATTAGATCAGTCATGAGCTCGGAGATGTTATAAATGGTCTGTAAGGAATTTTTTCTTTCCGGTTGACGATTTATAATCGGTATATATCTGGAGAGCTCTAGAAAGAATATTTACAGTACATGGTACCCTTGATGTGTTTATCCGACGATTAGGTAACAAAAAGAAACACTTGAACATTTCAATGCCAATAATCATTGTCTTTTAGTTAAGATGGATGTAAATTAAAATAATACTGCACCATTCGAAACACATTGTTTTTTTAATGAAATCGTTTAAGGCAACCATTCTAATTGGTACAGTAGAAAATATTTATTTTTCATCGCCTAATTCAATTCAATTTTTTTACATCTAGTTGAACAACAATTTATTGCTTAAGGAGAGCATGCAAAGAGGCAAGATATGGGTAAGAAATATTCAAAAAAGATAATTGAGAATGCAAACGTACAGAGGCGGATACGAGAAGGGTCCCGCTCTTCCATAAAAATGTAAATTGCCAAAACATTTCCCCAACATTCTGACTATTCTCAATATTTTGGCCACGTCTTCAATCACATCTAATGCAAGGAAACCAATTTTCTGGCTTTGGAAGGACCAAAACTTACTTGGATGCTCGATGGTCAGAGACAGACTGAATAGTCTTGCAATAGTTTCAATTAATGAGATCTGTATGGTTGATTTTAAAGATGTGAGTACCTACTCGAGCACCATGCTTCTAAACACTCTTGCGCTATGTTTTCGAAGAATCACCCAAAGTCAAAGAGATTTGATTCGTAGCCTCATAGAGCCTCTTCCGTTAGATTTTGCAACTAAAGGGATATTCCCCCTTAGTAGTAGGGGAAATTATGGAATGAGCGACGATCAATTCCAATTCACTCTAGTACCAAATGATGGATCTAAACAGTTTAACTGTCAAATGACAGATTAGTTGGCTGAATGTACCACACGCAGTGTTGCCAAATAGTGGGTTTTCCCCCCAGATTCAGGGGTTCTTTTTGTGAAGAGGAAAATTCAGGGGGATCTTTTTTGAGGGGGTTTTTCAGGGGGATTCCACTCTAATGGGGGAATTTTGAGGGGAAATCAGAGATTAACGAACAAAACCAAAAAATACTGATTCAACCGATTCCATTAGCAAAGATTCGATTAGCAACCATTCGCGTCGAGCGAATGCCCTCTGACATAGATATTTTACAGAAAATGGATAGCCTCCGGCCCAAAATTTGCACTTCGCAAAAAAAAAAAAAAAAAAAAAAAAAAAAAAAAAAAAAAAAACAGAATATTTGACATTCTGAGCCAGTTTGAAAGATTTAATGTAACGGAGGTTGAAGAAGAGTGGACGAATCGTCCAACAAGAATTGGGGAGATAGCGTCAGCACCACCAATAGATTTTGGGCTGACGATTTCAGCAACGTGGACAGTGCTGGGAACCGTAGGTTCAAAAATGTAGGGCAATTTGCTCTTTCGCTATTGTCACTTCCAATTTCAAACGCTGTAGTTGAGAGAGCCTTGTCAACTCACAGTACTATTGAAACTAAATTGAAAACCCGTACCCCCATTGAATTAATTCAATGTATTCTGATGGTTAGGTACCATCTTCGAAACAAAGGCATTTCCTGCGTCCAATTTTCTCCCTCTGAAAACATGCTGTCCCTATTCACTTCTCACATTTACGACCATGTTAATAAGCAACCGGAGGAGGAGGTGGAAGTGAACGCAATGGATGATATTTTGGCGGGCTTAGGTTGCGAAATGTAAAAAGTAGTTTTTTCAAAATATTCCTGTTTTTTTGTTGTTGTTTTTAATAAGTTGTTACTTGAGCTGTGGTGTACCTAGTCCATTTTTCTCCTTTTTGAGCATGCCTGAAGTAAAACGCTTTGCATATATCTATTTATGTTCCTCCTTTTCACTCACACACTTTCAGGGGATTTTTTTGGGGGGAATTTACTTTTTTTAGGGGTATTTCGGGGTTTTTTTTTTCAGCACTGCAGGGGGTTTTGGTTGGAGTCATTTGGCAACACTGATCACATGACTGAGTAGGTCACATGACTCCCCAATGAAGAACACGAATTCAAGCTCAGTCAGAAATATCAATACTTTTGAGCCGTGACAGTTGACGCAATCAGTAGGATCCGAAATAATACGAAACAATAATTAATTTAATCTCTCTTGATCGAAAAGACTGTAGATATCACATTCCCTGAGTCTAAACACACACCGATGACCCCACTCGACTGACTCAGCGTGCAACTTCTAAGCCAGTAGCCTGCATTCCTGACTACCTACTTGAACTACCAACATCTCATTTTAACCATTCAAAAGTAAAAAGAGATTTTTTGACCCATAAAAAAAGACGTACCTTCCTGCCTTTTTACCAGATGCCAGGATACATACTGGCCAACCTAGGCGGCACATTTCGACCATATACAGGTGGAACCTATACAATCCTTCATATTTGTTCGATGGACATTTCACCTAGGACAGTAGCGGCAGTTATTCAGGACTAATCCGTTAGGTATCATTCCCACCCAGTTGATTTTTTCAACGATGACATTTAATGTGATCCACCGAGGATAAATTGTTGCTTTATAAGCGCAAACACGTAATACTGGTAACAGAAGCTACTAATCCGTACCATACGGAAGCTTAAAATTAGGTACCTAGATTAGGATTTATATGAAAAGTAACATAGATAACTTCCCGGTAGGTAATCAAATAGCTGTCCATTAACTTGACGCCCTAGGAAATGGTCATTTTTTTTTTCTAAGAACCTGTCGGGTATTTTCTTGTATCCGGCATGCAAAATAAAAATGGGTGCTAAGGTAGGCCACATAAGTTTTTCGATTCGCAAGTATTTCAATATGCTCGTTTTGTAGGTAACATTTGCCGCAGGAATTAGGGTGCTTTATAATGTAGGGGTTTCGAAGCTGTTCTCTAAGATTTGGCATGCAGCTGTAGTGAGCACCGAGTATTCTATGTAGTTATGAGTACTTACTAAACTTTATCAATGAAGATAGAAACATAGCCAACGTGTTAACATTTGGAAGGCTGGTTCATTGTTACTTACTTCGATGCCGATATAACTAGGTTTCAACGGGGAGAGTCGGATCGAAAATACACAAAAGTATGAACGACCTACCGACAATATTGCGAGGATATTAGGTACTCTCATTCGCAAGTCATAAAAACGCGAAACAATGTCAAAGCATGAAAAATCGGTTGTTAACTGTTATCAAACATTGATAACTCGGAGCACCACGTAAACTTCAAGGCGGTTCCGAGTCGAACCAACAGAGAGCAGGAGTGTCAGGATCGAGGAGCGGCAGTTTTGAATTAAACTCGAGTTTGCACTTAATATATGAAATACTACGGAAATATCCAGGTATCTTCTATATAATTTCGTCTATTTCCCTAAGCAATCATTAATTGTTCGCATCTTAACAATGAAATACAAATCCCGGACTTTCACAATTTTATGTGGGAACAACCTGACAAACCAGCCGTTGGTTCCAAGGTTAGACTAATAGCACGACTGATCTGTATTGCGCATTGCCTACCTTCCCACCAATACGGCGACCCCCGTTAAGTTTCCAATCTATTCCAGTTTATTAAAGTTTACAAAATCTTTAAGACTTCAGGTAGGTTAATGAAACAAAATATAGGTGTCACACCCAAGGTGGGTAGGTATACAGCGTGGCCAAAATTTAATGGACTAGGCATTTATCTCCGTAATTTCCGAGCATAAAAAAAAATTTCAAACGATAACTTCACTAATTTTTAACAAGGAATTCAAGTATCACAATTTGTTATTAACAAGGATTTGCGCATCAACTTTGTTATTTCTAATGAGAACCGCCATTTTTTTTATTGCAGATTGGGGTTCTGCTCAAGATTTCATGAAAATTTGACCCCTCAAACAATTTTTTTGATTGCGCGTAACCGGTTCAGCGAGCATGCAAAGTTGCGCAACCACGAATTTGTTAAATAGTTGATGATAGTGATCTGTAAAGTGTTGCATATGAATTTTCATTGTTTTTTAACGCTGATTCACGTGATGCTATCCGTTTTTTGATTTGACCTAATTTTTGCGGAATACTGACGAAAATTTGTTTATTTCGCGTGAAAAATCATCGTTTATTCCTACTTTCAACTCTCAGATTAAGATGATTTTTCACTTGATCAAAGAAGAAGGTTTCAATCTCCTGTTTTTACATTTTTCAACCAGACCTTGAAAATGAATCCCCATAACAATCTGAAAACAGGGGCCTAGAATAAATTAAAAAATACGGACTCGAAATTAACAAATTAAAGTCAAATCAAAAAACAGATAGCATCACGTGAATCAGCGTTAAAAAACAATGAAACAAATTCATATGCAACACTTTACAGATCACCATCATCAACTATTTGACAAATTCATGGTTGCGCAACTTTGTTTGCTCGCTGAACCGGTTACGCGCAATCAAAAAAATTGGTTGAGGGGTCAAATTTTCATGAAATCTTGAGCAGAATCCGAATCTGCAATAAAAAATGGCGGTTCTCATTTGAAATAACAAAGTTGATGCGCAAATCGCGCATTTGCGCACGTGCGCAACGCGTGAAATTGTGATATTTGAATTAGTTGTTAAAAATTAGTGAAGTTATCATTTGGAATTTTGTTTTAGGTTACGAAATTACGGAGATAAATGCCTGGTCCATTAAATTTTGGCCACCTAGTATTCATAATTAGTTATACGCTCATGCCGTAGTTGGCTTCCGAGTCCACCAAGGTGGAGAGGTTTGAGCCAAGGTATATATGATTGAACCAATTGATTAGGATTGTTTTCACCTTTGCAATTGAGGATAACTAGGTTGCGGAAACATGAGGTCCATTTCGAAGATCGGAAAAACACCTGCCGAATTCGATGGGAAGAATAGCTTCCTTGCTTACGGCCTACATGTTGTAGGTAGTAAATGCCTATTTTTAGTTGATGTTGGAAATGATCTATACCTACTTGAGGTGAAGAAACTTGTGAACTTGTGAAATTTGTTTGACCTCCAAGCTTAACCCGCTAGAGCATTGCAACAAAACGGAAATTCCCCCTCAACAGGAGGTATATGAGTTCGATCTCAGTCAGAGTATCAATATTTGTGGGGCATAACAGTTGACGTAGGACCCGACGTAGGTCCTATGCAGTAGGACCCGAAATAAAAAGAAAACATAATTAGCTAAATCCCTCACGATTCAAAAGAATGTAAATATCACACGCCCTGATGTAGCATCTTTCACTTCCACACTCACGTTAGTTCCAACTCAAGAAATTCAATACAACTTATGAATCTACCGGTGTTTCGACAAAGAATATGCTAAATGTTTTCTCTCATCTGTTTCTTTTTAAATTTAAATATCTAAATAAAGTGGGGGGGGATGGACCGTGGTATTGGTGTTTTGACTTCAATTTGAAAGATGCCATAATTAATGGTGTCATTCAAATTTGAAAACCAGCTATTAACAATCCTCCGATCAGGAAACTACTTTAGTAGAATTTCTAAAGAAGCTAATCCTAACATTTACTGAAAATAGTAAGTGAGTCCCTTGAACAAAAATCAGCTTAAATTTTGTTGAAGAAATTCAATTATGGCGAATTAAGGGTTTTTACTTAAGCACGTATTACCAATGCACAAATGCCGAATTCTTAGCAATGATATGGTTGCGGACGGCAACAAACTTTCAGGTTAACGAATGACACAGGTAAATCCCTCAATGCTTGGTGGATCGTCAACTTTTGGTTTATTATTCAATAATAAACTATTGTAATCGCTCTTGAAAAAAAAAAAAATTCTAACCCAACAGAAAATTTCATGGTTTACATTTTAATGCGTGTAGGATCCATATCTGCAATAAAAAATTTTCCGTCCGTCCGGCGCACCGTACGCACGATTTCTCCCGAACGGCTGGAGCAAAAGATCTGAAATTTTCAGGAAAAATTCATGTTGGTCCGGCGACTCCCCAATTCTTGAGCCAGCTCTCTCACGTAATTTAAAGTGCCCTTTAAGGGTTGTCTAAGTTTTGTAAAATCCCTAAAAACCTCAAAATAAGTCAAGGCGGCCTAAATGTGTATTCTTTTTAAAGAACACTCCACGAGGAATTGAATGAGCCCCTCCCCAGGTCCGTAGCTCAAACCATCCCCGATCTATGGCCCGATTTATGGTGCAAGCCAATCAGAATATTCGATAACAGAAAGACTGTTGTTTATATAAAACGCTGCAAATTCTTTCACTGGGGTCTATTATTCAATTGGTTTGCGTTCATGATTTGAATTTCTACTAAACTTTGGAGTGTGCGTGTTTCACAGGATAGAGCGATTATTGAATTTCAGGAGAAATGCATGGAGCACGTAAATCTGTTCTCAACCAAAATACCTATTTGGATTGATCAGTTGATCATATTTGTGTGCCTCCTGAAATTCAATAATCGCTCTATCCTGTGAAACACGCACACTTCAAAGCTTAGTAGAAATTCAAATCATGAACGCAAGCCAATTGAATAATAAACCCCAGTGAATGAATTTGCAGCATTTTTCAGGTCAGCCTGGTTTCAAACAGAAATGTTTGTAGAGCAACACGTGGTTCTCATGGTCGTACATCTTTTCGAGGGCTCCTCATCCATTCATGGATCGCATACATTTGTCTTCCTGTGTGGCAAGCACATTAGCTTTTCTGGAAACACTTCTTTGCTAGCATTTTCGTAATGTAAAGCTGTTTTGGGCAGCAAATTCTGTCTTCTCTACTTATTGATCAATACACTTACTGAGGTCTCAGATGGTCCTTTTCATTCTACACTTGCGCTTTTAGAAGCGGATCCTGCATTCAATTACGATTCCTTTCAGTCAATATCGTCCTATCTGACATCCAGTTCTCCCTTTGATGGTTTATGTAGTCGAGTTTCTCTTCGCAAACCTCAGTGAATATGTTTTATCTGATCCCAAATACCACTAATATCGTGCTCTACGGGGGTTTGTGAGCAACAAATTTATTTTTGGTGTTCCTTGACTTAAGATGTATGTGGCTTTCCATAATAAATTGAAACTGTATTATTTCCATCAAGCCATTACATTTATGACCTCCACTAATCCAATAGGATCAAATGAACCCAAACACAACCGATTGGTGAGTGCACTATCCTGTCATGGTAGTCCGTTTTTGCAGAGTGTTAAACTCCGGCTACGTTCCTCTTTGCTCAATGGCATTCAAATGCCCAGATTCATGTTTTCACCCATTAACAACACGTACTTTTTCGTTTAAAACAGGAGGACAGTACAAGACGAAAGCTATACCACTTATTTATAATACTATCTACCTAAATATGATTCCCAAGGTTAATATTAGCAAAGACTGTGTAATGTGATCCCAGAAATGTATTGCGATATAATGTAGACCTTATTTTTCTGAAATTTTCAGGAATTGAATGGGACGTAGATGGTGCTCTTCGAGCTCTCTAGATGGCCCAGGATCTATTTTATTAATATTAAGTGAAAAAATACCTATTTGGATTGATCAGTTGATCATATTTGTGTGCCTCCTGATATTGAATAATCGCTCTATCACCTGTGAAACACGTACACTCCAAAGCTTAGTAGAAATTCAAATCATGAGCGCAAGCCAATTGAATTATAAACCCCAGTGAAAGAATTGGCAGCGTTTTTTTATGGTTATCAGAATACTTTAACCCGTGTATCGGCTATAAACCCTTTTACGAGTTCACTCCAGTATCCACATTACTACATCACTAGGTTACTGCAATCAAAACAAAAACAAATAATAAACTAAAATAACGCAAATGTTGGCACCATACATCGAGAATGGTTTGAGCTGAGCCTGGGGAAGGGCTCATTCGATTCCTCATGGAAAGTTCTTAAAAAAAAAGTCGAAATTCAGGCCGCCTTGACTTTTTTTGAGGTTTTTAATGATTTGACGAAACTTTGACAACCCTTAAAGGGCACTTTAAGTTAAGTGAGAGTGCTGGCTAAAGAATTGGGGCGTTGTCGGACCAATATTGATTTTTGCTGAAAATTTCAGATTCTTTGCTTCAGCCGTTTGGGAGAAATCGTGGGTACGGCGTACGGCGGACGGACGGAAAAATTTGTATTGCAGATTTGGATTCTACACCCTTTGAAACGTAAACCATGAAATTTTCAGGGGGGTTAACATTTCTTTTTTCAAGAGCTATTACAATGGTTTATTATTGAATAATAAACCAAAATCAATATTGCCCACCCAATTCGGCGTACATTTTTTAGTATTAAAAATCAATCAAGGGAAGATCTTTTTGTATACCTTTTCGAAAGCTATGGTCGTAAGATCAGGGGCGACGTAGCTGTGAGTCGGCTGACCCCTTTGGAAAACGTCCAAGAGTGAAGCAGGCAAAGAAATCGGCCCCGACCCCTTAAATGTAGTCTTATTTAGAAGTAAATAATTGAAATGTCTAAAACGTATAAAATGTCTGTTTGCCTTAAAACTTGGGTCTCAACTGTGTAATTTTGCTTTAAAACTTGAACATTTTTTAGGGGTTCCAGACCAAATACTAGGACGTATCTCATACTCCTCAGACCAGAATGTAGGCCTACTGATCCCTTCTGGTCTGAGGTGGCTCCGACATGGCTATACATACTATCCTAAATACTATCTGATATAGGTAGATACTAGTACATATGCAGTAGATATACCTATAGGTTCTAATAGATGAAGGTAGATTGTGAAAGATACTCAACTGTTGTTTGAAGCGACGTCGTTCTCTTCCTTGACGATATCTGTTCCCCCTTCTTTCTTAAACCGAGACCCCTCAAGATTCCCGATATCCCCGTTCTCGCAGCTTTTCTCGTCGTGTAACGGACCTTCGTGTACGACCTTTTCGCTCGTATTTCCGGAACCAGCAATGCGTTCGTGACTTACGTCCGTGCAGGGAAATTCGGGTTCAGATCGTATCAGGACGCAAATGCCGGGTAATATTCCGGTAGGGGGGTGCTCTCCTATGTAGATTCTCTGTGATGAATGATAGTGCTCCGAAATCCCTGCCTCACTACCTCTTTTCGATGAATTCTGTTCACAATTTAAATCAATCGTAGTAGATTTTGAGTTTTCCTTCGAATCGATATTTTTTAATTGATCCAAATCGGAGTGCTGTTCTAAAAAAAACTCCCCAGATATTTTGGACTGCTCTTTTTCACATAGGATGTCATTATTTATTGTAGAATCTGTGTTCTCCACGGATGTATTTGTTACGTTCGAGTGAATTAGGCTCTTCTCGTTTGTTTCTAAATATGATTCAGGTTCATTGAAACTTGGATAATTAGGAACTGTGGTAACTGAATCACTAGAGTTTGATTGAGAGCGAGTAATAACTTCGGTTAATGCTCCGATTTCTTCCTTATCACACTGCGATGTGGGATATTCCACCTCTTTGTACGACGATAATTCAATGCCTCCCGTTAGAATGTCGACACTTGGTGTTACAACGTTGTTGGCGTCCTGGTTGGTAGATTCGTGAATTTGGCACTTGTCCGCCGACGCTATTCCCTCTTCGTCCAAAGAAGGCGAGATCTCTTCTTCTGAGGACGATTCTAGATCAATGTTGACTGGGGCCGCCAAATCCGGTTCGGAGCCACTCGAAGCTGCTGCTGTCCAGTCAAAAGCTGTGTGGAGATCACCGTCGTCTAGTGAAGACTCGTAGTCGGTCGTAGCACTGTAGGCAGTAGCGTAAAGCTCGGCTGACGTCCCCGAACCGACACTGTCGTAACGAAACTGACGTCGTCCTACAGACCTATCGTCACTGTCATTGTCGTCTTCATCTCTAGTGATCACCACCAATGGTATTATGCTGATGCTTCTAGAACTCCTACCTCTAGGTTCTGGAATACCAAGAGTATGTTCAGAAGCCCGCCTAGATTCTTTCACAGTGTCTACGGCCTCAAACGCTTGTAAAATGTCACCACTGCTCAATTCTTGATTATTTCCAGTTGAATTCGTCGGTGAAATAATGTTTCCAGTACTTGAACCTGAAACACTTCCGTTATCTACTTCATCTATTGTATTATTAGTTGCTCTTTCATAAACTAGTCCGGATTCTGTGCTACCAGCTGTTGTGGCAGATAATTCCACACCATCAGAAGCTCTACTACAATCACGATTACTGCCGATTGAACTCAGCTCTCCAACAGTGTTTTCCGAAGTCACCATGCCAAACGGCTCATTAACAGCTCCGTCATCTTCACAACCACATGCACTGTAAGGTCCGTCACTTCCACTTCCTACAGTATGAGAATCTACGCTGTACCGTTGAACACCGTCCACACGATCCGACTCTCGAACACTGTTTGCCGAACTCAGCTCCCCAACTGTATTTACAGACCCCGTGTTAGCAATCTCGCGAATACTTTTATCATCACTCACAGCCACACCATCGTTTCCCCCTTCAATTCCACCTGTCCCGACATCCGAAACGCTGTTGAATTCTCGAACCGTTCCCAGGTTATCTGAGACACTTGGAGTCTCTTGAACACGGCAATCGTCATTTCCCGCGCCCGAATCACCACCCGTCGTTCCAGCACTCCCGTTCATGGCCACATCACTTGAAGATTTCAGTCGAGACGTAGTCACAGTTCCCACGATTGTACTGAGATATACAACTCCTTCACAACAATATGCCCGCTGATAAGATTTTCTTCTTTTTATTTCTTTTTCTACCTATCTACTACTAATAGAACAACGCATAATTTCCATATTTCAAACGGTATCTTCTAGTGTAATCGTGCGGGCATCTCACACACTGATAAGATGGGCCTAACATCTCCCTCTATTGCCAGTCGGCATTTACATAATGATGTAACGTTAGTTCAAATACTTCTTTAAAATGTTGGTTACCAAAAACTGATGAAACTATTCAAGATCTAGCTCAATTCTCTTTCAAACATTATAATACTCCCTATGGAGAACAGAAGTCTGCAATGAAGGGTGGTTAGGATAATTTGCCCATTTATTGTAAAAGAAAGATGAAAAATTTGTTGGAGACATTAATAATTAGTCACTAAATTGTAAATTATAGATGAAGTATCACTGATGATACAGCAAGAATGAAAGCTATCCAAAAAACTTCAAGGAACTGATGCACACAATCCCTCAAAATGTTAACTAAAAACAGATTCATTTTGCTCCAGATTCTACCTAGATGTAAATACCGACGGTATTCCAATCACGTAGTGAGGTGAGAATTATGGGAATGTAATAAATTGACATTTCTACTCGTATTGGGATCAACTTGTTCCATTACGAATTACATGATACTTGATCGAAAGTAGTAGGAACGATCAATCATCTACCGGATACTAGCATGCTACGCATTAACGCATTATTTTTATTAGGTACTCATTAACTCATTAGGAATCCACATTATGGTCGTCAGAACTAGATGAAATTAACAAAAAATCAATCCAAGATGCAAACTAACTATCTATTCCTAATTTTTGAAAACCATTTCAAAAGGATCACGCAGATAGTAGGAAAATTTTTTCAAGAAGATCTAAAATGTAAAATGAGAACGGATTTTGATTCCGAAAGAAAATTATTTTATTGTATCTGTTATATATTATCTTACTCTGAAGTTTATCTACCACGTTACTTTGGTCTATAATTCACTACCTACAGTAGATTTTCAACCCTGACTCCAGTAATCGGATGATTTCCCTGGTTGCTACTTTCCTATTTATTGATTAATTATTTTTATTTATTCATTTTTCTTCATTAAAGTTTATCATTCCCGCCTCAATCCTTTTAAAGTGAGATTTCCCAACAGCCTAATTTATTATTTATTTAATTCAATTTTCTTTTCAGGAAGAGAGGGGGATGAAATGCGGTCTGATAGTAGGGTGTCGTTGACCAATCCATACTGTGGTAATTTTTTTGAATTTGTAGAAACAAATAATAACTGCAAAACATCAGCCTAGATGGGTGGGGCTTGTTCCGATCCAGAACAAGAATGTAATATTCATTAGAGGGTCCACGATGGATGTGGGAAAATGGGGGACTATGAGTCTGTAATAGGTTCCTCTACACAAATTTTACTCTTGCCGTCTAGTAGTGCAGCCTGCTGAAGGGGAGGCTCTGAAATGGTACATCCTCATAACTAACAAGAGGGGAGTGTGGGTGCACACTGTGTACTGCACAGATAAGGCGGAAATCTGCGCTTCCTAGTCTGCACGCCTATATTTCCAGTTAACTGGCCATGATTCGCGCAGTTAGGTTATCGAGTGGTTAGATTAGGCAGTTGTACTTGGGCTGTTGATGGTGGGTAGAAGACAAATCTCTCTAAAACCCGTCCAAGACTCAGGCTAACCGCAAGTCACGGCTACCGAGTTCAGGTGGAAGTGGCGCATCGTATACTATTGTAAATTGTAACCGTCCGAGTTTCCGGAAATGCTTTCATTACTATCCGTTTTTCATGGGATTTCCAGGAAATTAATCGAGCAGAGAACTCAGGGAGCTCAGCAGAATAAAATTTACTTACAATGTTATTATTGTATTCAAAGTTTTGATCTCAAAGCCATATGGTTTAGTCATTTCAAAGAAACCACTTCTTTCGGATCAGCAAATTTGGTGCAACACTGATAGTACTAATAAGATGAGTGACCGCCCAGGTAGGTATTTCACATCCAAGTAGGTACCTATCTAGATTTCACGATCCAGTCTCAACTCAAGCAGACGAGGCGATGAGTAGCTTCCAGCAGAACCATCAAAACGTATTCACACACTTACGTCTCACGTATCTTTTCGATCCAGGCCATGGATTCTTCTACGCCTACTTGCATAGGATGGGGAAAGTGGATGACCCAGCATGCCCGTATTGCAAGGAAGAGGATGATGACGATGTGTTCCATACTTTCTTTAAATGTGAATACTGGGCTGCCAACAGAAGTTGGCTTCAGCAGACACTGGAGCTATCACCTCAGGACATGACACCAGAATGTATCTTAAGTAAAATGCTTGAGCGTGAACAGAACTGGACCGCCGTAGCATCCTTTTCTGAAAAGATCCTGAAAATAAAGGCTGTGAAGGAACGGAAGAGGCAGAGCAGAGAGAACACGGACCGAGAGGAGTAACAAATCCCTCCCTAGAACCAGCCTGAAGTAATGTGTCAAACAGTTCCAGGCTGAGTTCCGTCGTGGGAAATGGAAGGTGAGGTTTTAGTGGGTTTGAATCCCACATAACCCATAGTGCGGTCTTTTTTGGGTATCTTAGGAGATCCGATTTCCACCTAAGGATCTCAAAGATTTCCTCACCTGCCACCGAAAAAAAAATCCTTTCGATCCAACTCCGATCAGATTTCCTCTTGCAATTCGGGTGGGTGCAGGATCGGTTAGGGGAGAGCACACTTGCCATACCTAGGGAAGGTGGGGGCCGTAGCCCGCTTGAGGCAAAGACACGCAGTGGCTTTTGGTAGGAATCCATGCAGTTGAAATGTCGCCTACCAGGCAGGAGTTCCTCCTTGATAAAAGTCAGTGGCTCTCCAAAACGGTTTTCGCCGACGAGAGCGGCAGGTAATCTAGTGCTCCCAAGCTTACACTTCAACTATTGAATGTTTGGAAGAGGACATGTTTGGAGTTTTTTTCTGGTCCTACCGAATTTTAATAATTTAATGTTTTATTCTAATACCTGAACGTTTAGGGAATGCATATAGATCCTGAACGGGCAGCTTAGGGCAGGTAATCTAGTTCTTCCAAGCTTCTATATAAACTATTGAATGATCCCTGGAACTTTGAAAGAAAATTTTTTTCCGGTTCCAACGAAATTGAAGAAATCTTCAGGTAGTTTGCAAATTTTGATAGTTGGAGTACAAAATTAACATAGAATAGTTGTTTTAATTAATTTTAATAGATTAGTCATGTTTTTACACATTGAGGATTCAGCTATCTCAAGGATGTCTGGATCTTTAAGGATTAGGAAAGTGACTGATACTTGAAATGTCTTGTATAGGCTTCCAGGAACATGTTAATATGTTAGAATTGGTCATTTTGAAGAAAAGACGAGTTGGCCGTTGAGCTGAAGGGAAACACAGCTGATGAGGTTTGAAATCTTTTCCATCGATGTTGACAACTTCTTGAGGAATAGGGTGTCATTGTGAAGGTTGAAAACGATTGTTTGTTTTTCGACTTTGGTGGAAACCTTGACGTCCGAGACACAGGGACTGTTGGACGAAAACTCCCATACTTACCATTTTTATACCATCGATCTCGTCTAACATCTAATCCAGGGAAGAGTGGCCCTTGGCAACTGTTTCAAGTACTTTTAGTTAAAATGTGTAGCTTCTGCTTTATTTTTTTTCTACTTTTTATTCAAAGAGGTGGTACAGACCAAGTGTGAGAGCTTTTGCATCGGGCTTAAATGCTTAGCTCCATTATGGTGGCCAGGCCATCAGTGGCACGTCTGTGGTACTGATGGTGGGGCAGAGGGGGATGGTGGATCAGCAGAGGGGCTCAGGGGGGCAGCTGCAGCGCCGGAGGCGGCGACCTTGCACAACTCCCGCAGTCGTGAGGGAGGCGGTCACCGGGCCACTTTGTGTTCTTAGTTCGCCCATTTCACCTAGTTGACAACTCTCCCACCAGGTTCTGTTCAAATCGTTTGTTCGTGTTGTTACTCTCCTCAAAAAATATAAACGTAGCTTCGTCCCCCTACTCAACGGTTGTCGACTTTTCGGAATTTGATTTGATTCGGGCGGCGCCGAAAGGATGCGATCACGCCACCGCAAACTGATGGTTTAAAACTCCAAAGAAGCGAAAAAACATCACAGAAGGTCAGCACCTATAAATTATAAGGGACAACGAGAATTAAATATTTACGCCTTATCTTACCTGCTGTATATCGTATAGCCTCGCTTGTACATTTCCCTCTCCCATCAGTGGTCCGATTTCGTGTCTAAAGCCCATGGAACGAGCCGAATCCGTACGTACACATATAGAATGACTGTATCTTCTCCGTTATCTTCCCTACATAATGAGGGGGTTTGGGATTGTGGTCAATAAGAGGTACCGGTCGATCTCGTTTGGCTCTGACTTTCAAAACAACCTATTGATTTCCGGCGTGAGTCGTGGCCTGCTCTAATTTGGCCGATTCGAACGGAGTGTTTATCAATAAACAAAACTGCTAGGAACGTATTTAGGTACTCAAAACCTGAAGGGTTCGTCAGTATCGACTCCGGCACTTCCTCAAAGATTTAACCTCTAAAGGAAGAGCTTTCAAAAACTTAAATTTTGACAATATCATGGAATATACGCAGTGATTTGTTTTAATATTAGAATGGAACGTAGGTACTTAGTTTTATTGTTATTGTACAATTGTTATAATCTTTTATACATTTTTTTTCCTTCAATCAAAACCAACAAAAGAAAAACTGCAAGTTATTTCTACGTAGAAAACCAACGATTTTTCGGTCAAATGATATTGACATTCATAGTCATGTTTCATTCGTAGCTAATATAGTAAGGTACTCATCACTTCTACAGACTTACAGTTTGAATCAAACTGAAAAATGATCCTGGCGGATTAGCTGAAATTAGAAATCGCTACGCAATTCACGGTCGTGTCGAGAACCTCTCTCCATTTCAACTCTTGAAAGGTTTTAAAAGATTTCGTTTACAAAAACATTTTTGAGAAATTGATTTCTAGAAAGTTACATCCTCTCATCTAGTTTGATGTTGAGATATCTAGCACATGATCAGGTTATTTTCCCTATCGAATGATAAGATAAATTACATATACGTATATTTTAAATATCCGAATCTTGACTATCGAGGGAAATATGATAGTTAGTTAGAAAACTTCATGCACGCCTTCCAGTTCATGATCTTCAACCATGATGACGTAACACTTAATAAAATTGAAAATATTTTATTTTAAACATTCTCCTTTCCAAAAGTAAATACAGTGTCCAGACGCATCTCAAAAGAATAGAATTCAAATGTTATTTGAGAAATTGAGCGAAAAAAAAACACTTTAACAGTGATATCCATTTACGCTTTGTTCTATTTACAGACCTATCTTTTAAAATCAAACCATAATCTTCTTAGAAAAGTAAAAATTCTTCAGATTATTTCATTATCGATAGTCATTGATTAATCTTTATTGTATTATAATGTCCTAAATTCATTATGTTATGTTTGAACATTAAAAATGGCCAACATGTTCATGTTCGCTGTTCTCCAACATAATCAGGCACAAAAGCATAGGCAATTTAAACGAGGAAATAGAAAAGAATGAGCCAACTAGTGTGAAGTTCAGGAAGGATCCGAAAGTCGCTTTGCGGTTTTTTGTTCTCGTATTTGTTTTAACGCATGAGGCTTTGTAGGGTGGCGGTATTTTGAGGGTTAACATACCTTAAACTGCCTAAAAATCAGTATTTCTCGAGAAACATACTTTTTGTATAGGTAATTGTATTTCTAATAAAAAATACGAGTATTTTGCGTTTACCGCTGTTACACTCGTGCATGATTAAACGCTCAATTTCCTAAAAACACGAGTTTTCGTGCGTTCTGAATTTAAATATGTTTAATTTAAAAACAGTAAAAATCAAGCTTGAAAAATGGGATGAGATTTACACAAAATTTCATTATTATTATTACACGGAAGTTCATTATTAATGTTAGGCAACCCTTCGACGTAAATCAGTGATCCATATTTATTAGACGTCTGTGGTTCATTTTCAGAAGGCAGCACTTCCTTCAGGTGTAATTGTATTCCAGGTGCATTTAACAAACCATTATTCATATTAAAAGCACAGCAGCTCCTTTTAGAAAAAATTAGCCACCAGTTTCTTTTTTCTGCCGAAATTTTCGCCCTTGAAGAGGCAACAGCTGTGTTTTACATGTTAATGCAAATGCAGAAACATACTTTTTCCACTGCTTTTGCTGTTGGAGCCGCATTAAACGAAGTACCTTCTGGAGCTCTCTCAACTCCTCAACAAAAGTGAATATCAAGATGTTGCGTTTCGCTTTAGTTTATATGCAGAATTCATAATGACAAAAATGGAAACGGAGAGTCATCCTCCTACGTATCGAGTGGGAAGCTTTTGATGCTGGAAGCACGGTGGTCGATCCATTCAGAGCTTGAACTAAAGCTATGTTAAACCAAATTGGGATAGAAAAAACGCTGCAAATTCTTTCACTGGGGTTTATTATTCAATGAATCATGATTTGAATTTCTACTAAGCTTTGGAGTGTGCGTGTTTCACAGGTGATTATTGAATTTCAGGAGATATGCATAGAGCACTTGAATCGGTTCTCAACCTATTTGGATTGATCAGTTGATCATATTTGTGTGCCTCCTGAAATTCAATAATCGCTCTATCACCTGTGAAACACGCACGCTCCAAAGCCTAGTAGAAATTCAAATTATGAATCATTGAATAATAAACCCCAGTAAAAGAATTTGCGGCGTTTTTTTCAAGAGCGATTACAATGGAAAAATATTCTACTTCAAGTTCCCTAAGACGGAGCATGCATATCAGAATGCTTCAACCCGTGTATCGGCTATAAACCCTTTTAGGAGTTCACTCCAGTATCAGCGTTCACTAAGTTACTGCAATCCAAACAAAAGAAACCCTGTTGTTTGTTTTCATCCCAGTAACCTAATGATGTAGTGAATGTGGATGCAAATGTTGGCACCATAAATCGGGCCATACATCGGGAATGGTTTGAGCTACGGACCTGGGAGGGGCTCATTCGATTCCTCATGGAAAGTTCTTCAAAAAAAGTCCAAATGTAGGCCGCCTTGACTTTTTTTGAGGTTTTTAGGAATTTTACAAAACTTTGACAACCCTTAAATGGCACTTTAAATTAAGTGAGAGAGCTGGCTAAAAAATTGGGGCGTTGTCGGACCAACATGGATTTTTCCTGCAAATTTCAGATTTTTTGCTCCAGCCGTTTGGGAGAAAACCGTGAGTACGGCGTACGGCGGACAGACGGAAAAAATTGTATTGCAGATTTGGATTCTACGCCCTTTGAAACGTAAACCATGAAATGGTTAGTGAAGGGGGGGGGGGAGGAGTGGTTAGAATTTGTTTTTTCAAGAGTGATTACTGTGGTTTATTATTGAATAATAAACCAAAAGACAGATGAAGTGTGTGAAGAAATAATTATTAAATCGCTATTGGTCCTAAATTAAATCCTACTACTTAATGAAAGTTGTTTATTCTGAAATGTGTACAAATACTAAGCAAACATCTTCAGTGAACAAAGAAGAATGGCAAGAATTGGTCAAGAATTCTAGATTGAGCAACAGCGATTGAAAGGAGTGGCTACTACCCCCTCCATTCCCCTTGCTCTCAGCAAAATCAAAATTTCTGAGATAAGTTGCACAACTAGAATAATTTTTGGATCGAGCAAAATAAGAATCATGAAAATCAGTTAAATTTTATAGCCTGATTTTTGTCGACCGAATTTTTCATGAAAAGAGAAAGTGATATAAGCATTATCCGCTCTAATTATGTGAAATTCGAAATTTCTGAATATGTCTGCTCAACTAGAATAATATTGCGATCGAACTTGGAAGAATCATGAAAATCGACGAGGAATTAGTGCTATAACCCATCCCCAAAATAATATTTCCATATTATGGAACTCAAATTTATGTTTTGCGGGTTTTGCATAAGGCGTGCGGCCCGACACTCTTCGAGCCGATCCGCAGCCGCAGATGGTTGTTGCACGCCATTGCTTTCTCAAAGGCCCGGGGAAAACTCACCGCTTAGAAAATACATCACAAAGTTGAATGAGTGGTTGTATGTATGTAAGACCCGCACTATTCCAAAACCATTCTGAGGTAATCCATATTTTCTTGTGGAATTACCCTGATAATCACGGTATTTGACTGCTTCGTTACTTTCAGTATTGTGTCCCTAATTATATTGACATGGAAATAACGTTACTGTTTTTATGTTCGTTATTGACTGACGTCCCTTCACGGAATCCAATAAACCCATCGGGAGCATTTTACGTTCATCTATTGATTGTACCTAGAGGCCAATTTGATTCTTGGAAACTTTGTCAGAAAAAAAACACCGCTAAGTTGTTTCCCACTAAATGCGAATGTGAATGTGCTTGAGCATACTGAAATCGCCTGGTATCATGTGAGATTCGCGTCAGCTAATATAATTGCAATGGAATTTTGTTTTCAAGAAGTCCTTTTGAAATTGAGTTTTTCAAGACTCACATTGAGCGAGTATAATTGTGAACAAGGAAAGAGTTGGTAGGTGCTTTATTTGAAATCTTTGAATTTAATTTGTTCTGTTTCCAAATTACTGCTTAGTGTCCATATACAGTATAAAGGTTGGTTTTCACAGGAGTAGTCTTAGGTACATACAGGATTCAGTTACAAGGTATGGAGACAGTGATAGGATGAAGGATTCTATTGTTTGATGTCGTTCATAATGTATCTACCGTGCTGAAATATCAGGCACTTTTCATTCATCTAGGAAATGGTGGTGCGAGGAGCAGAATTTACTTAATGTACCAGATACATTACTAATATACATGGATCAGTGGTTAGCGAAGAACGGTTATTCTGATACTGAAATAGTGAACCACTGTGTGATAATGGGCAGCGTTTTTGTTCAATCTCAATTGTCCTCTCCGCTCTGACAGCCGTAGCTGTTCTCTATTGTGATCCTCGCGAAAAATGCCGCCAGTGAAAAATGAAGGATCTGTTGAATAAGTTGACTTCTCCGCAACCGCACAAAGGGAGCGACCCAACTCATGGCGAGTAGTTTGTGACGTAGCAGCAGGATTTCTCTACGGGCTGAAGCCAGCGCCGGCCCTTGTCATTTCATTACGCCGTAGGGGAACTCAAAAGGTCCTCCCCCATCCTCTCTAATGTAAAAATATTCAAATCGAACTACATAATGCCACCTATTTGGTTATGCATACGCTCATAGACGGTTGAACGTATCTTTGCCGCAGTAACTCACAAGGGTCGTCGGAAAAACGGACAATTTTAACCTCATAGTCTTGATATCACTATACTCTCCTGAATCCACTTGAATAAATTTATCCAGTATTCTTTGGAGGAGATAAGGAGCAAAGATCCCAGTGAATGTAGTTTTTAAATAAAATGATAATATTTTCCGAGAAATGAGATTTCCCGTATTAGTATGGAACATGCTTTAGCGTTGAATTAACTACCCTAAACCGTTATGCGAGAGTGGAAGGCGGGGGTGTCACATTTTTACTATACCAGCAGTTAATGGAAAGTTAACTCCATTTTGGTTTATCATTCAATAATAAACAATAATTGTTTATTATTGTAATCGCTCTTGAAAAAAAAAAAAAAAAAAAAAAAAATTAGCCCCCTGAAAATTTCATGGTTTACGTTTCAAAGGTGTAGAATCCAAATCTGCAATGAAAATGTTTCCGTCCGTCCACCGTACGCACGATTTCTCCCAAACGGCTGGAGCAAAAAATCTGAAATTTTCAGGATAAATCAATATTGGTCCGAAATTCTTTAGCCAGCACTCTCACTTAATTTAAAGTTTTGTAAAATCCTTAAAAACCTCAAAAAAAGTCAAGGCGGCCTAGATTTGGGCTTTTTTTTAAGAAATTTCCATGAGGAATCGAATGAGCCCCTCCCCAGGTCCGTAGCTCAAACCATTCCCGATGTATGGCCAAATTTATGGTGCCAACATTTGCATTCAAATCATGAACGCAAGCCAATTGAATAATAAACCCCAGTGAAAGAATTTGCAGCGTTTTTAATACGATATAGATATCAATTGAATGAACTTGGTATTCCACATGTTTTGTCTGGCTTTGTTTGGCTTCAGCTCACTCGAATAAAGTTAAAATTACCTACTTGGACTGTTTGTGAGCTGAAGTTGGGTATATTTAGATTGAACGTCTCCACGAATTGTTAATAGAGGTGTGTAAACCCAGGTCACCTGAGGGAGTAGACAACCTGCAGGTCACTCAGTCCGAAGACAAGGTCAGTAGGAGAAGTTCACCAGTTTACTACGTGACTGAATGGGACCTGCAGTTCGTCGTCTCCATTCTGAGACATGCACCTCCACTACCGCTATCTCATGGCATGACCGTCAACCTCTATTCTCTTCGTGTACTGTCAGGGATCGGTAGATAAAAGACATCTACTGTTCTCTTTTCCTACTCCCTAGTCATTTTTCGAGACCTCGTGCAGATTTTCATATTAAAATACCTACGTATTAAATATAATCGACTCTATGACGAGTATAGTATCGACCAGTATAGTTTAGTATTGAGTAAATTTGAATAGTATTGACTCTGCGATGAGGGGAGTCCTTTGTTATCTAGAAGGAACTAGAAGGCCGCGGGGAGCCATGCTGTCACAAACATCTTGTGACGAACTGCAGGTCTTCCCTCCACAGGTCATTTGGGACAAGTTCACTTAAAAGAGAAGTTCTTTGAGACAAGGTCACTCACTCACTACCCACCTCTAATTGTTAATCATCTGTATTAGCAGAGTTCATCATCATGTTATATTCAGCTGACAGCGTTTTCTTCAGGTTGCTTTTCGTGATGTTTTTGAAATTCCGATTCTGCTGTTAATTGAAACTGCAAAACAAACCACAACTAGAATGTTATTCACGGATGAACCTTAGTAGAGGGAAGTTCTGTTGGAGGGAGCTCGGGTGTATCTACCTTATTATTTAAGACTTCAATCTGGCCTACGCCGTTCTCGGAGCCATTATAAGAAAATCCTCTTTCCTCCCTACGGAAGCACAGGATTATCCTTATTTTCATATCCTCCTAGGGGAGGCCAGATTTCCTCAATCTACAGACGCTATGGTTTTAAGCCTTTTGGATGATCCCCCTCTAACCTGCCTTCTTTCCCTTCTAAAAGGGGGATTGTAGGTCACAACCCCCCAACACCTTGGGTTACCTCGATCAATCTGCCACTAGCTCCTCTTCCCTTCCACAGGCGACGACCCACCTCTCTATATCCCGTCCTATTAGGATCATATTCGCTAAGGTGTGATACCCTCTTTACCGCCCACCGCTCTATATTTCCTTGGTCTGGTAAGGAAAGCATAATAGCGTTAGAGAACGAGAGAGCTCTTTGAACGCAACCACGTATCGCGGTGAAGTTTTAAAATACTTGCATTCTTCTGACAACCGTTGGTGAGAGCAGAATTTATAAAATGTGAAATTCCCATGTCCCTACAATGCTAACAATACACACCACGCAAACTGATTCAAGACAAACTATAATTTCGCGTTTCAAGAGGGTAGATTCCAAGCCTACAATTAAAACAAATTAAAACGTTGCGGTGAGCATTAAAACAAATTAAAAAGGTTTGGATTTAATGTAAAAATCCGTTCTTCATCACACGGGATCCGATAAGGGTATAGTTGTTCCGAAACCCCATCCCTGTGGCTTCATAAGCATGAATGCTAAGATACCAACAAGTGGGTTGTCATTTTACTTGTAATTTTGGGCGCAAAATCGGATGGAATATGTTTCAGATACATAGATATTCAACCAAAAGGTATAATAGCAATTTCTGAAACTAAAAGTGAATCCAATATCTCACACTATTCAGAAGATATAAAGAGAACTGGCAGCGTTTCTTATGTACTTTCATAATCATTTATATTCTTTTGGGTGAGCTGCGCCTTTAAATAGTGGACATGTATACGATTTTGACTTTTTCCAACGTAACGAAGATCCCTTTATGGGGGAGAGCGTGACTCATTCAATACACAGAACCGATTTTCACCTAGAATCAAACTAAAACTCTGCCAATTCTAGCACATTGGTATTCTTTTAATAATGAGTGATTGCAAGGTTTGAGGAGCCACTATTACGTTTAGAAATGGAGCATTATAGTTATTATTAACACAATTATAATTATTATTTGTATAGTGGAATTTCTATGTACCCGAAAACTAACCCAGTCTATTTTTCTCCCAAAATAACTAGAAAATTCCCCAACTTGCCTGTGTCAGCAAAAACCCCGAAAAACAACATTTTTGACCAATTTTTGGCAAAGAGCGTTTATACCTGTGAGGCGATTGGGCTAGCTAGAAGTTAGGACCAGTTGTACTTTATGTGGAGTCCACGTGCGAAACAACCGATTTTTTACATTGTAGACCTTGAAGTAAAGTGACAAATGTTGAGGGGCGTTATACTTTTTGCTATACGATCACAATGTCTTAATATTGAAAATAATAAACCAGAAACTACCATTTATTTCGGAAGTTTTGAGGAGCCCAGTTTTTTGGTTTATTGTTCAATAATAAACCATTGTAATCGCTCTTGAAAAAAAAAGTCTAATCCCCCCTTGAAATTTCATGGTTTACGTTTGAAAGGGTGTAGAATCTGAATCTGCAATAAAAAATTTTCGTCCGTCCGCCGTACGCAAAACAAAAAAGCTGAAATTTTCAGGTAAAATCCATGTTGGTCCGGCGACGCCCCAATTCTTGAGCCAGCTCTCTCACTTAATTTAAAGTGCCCTTTAAGGGTTGTCAAAGTTTTGTAAAATCCCTAAAAACCTCAAAAAAAGTCAAGGCGGTCTAAATTTGTATTCTTTTTGAAGAACACTCTTCACAAAGAAGAGGAATCGAATGAGAGCCTCCCCAGGTCCGTAGGTCAAACCATTCTCGATCTATGGCCCGATTTATGGTGCCAACATTCGCGTTATTTTGGTTGATTATTGTTTTTGTGTTGATATCAGTAACCTAGTGACGTAGTGATGTAGTGATGTAGTAATGGGGATACTGGAGTGAACTCCTAAAAGGCTTTGTAGCCGGTACACAGGTTGAAGCATTCTGATAATTTTCAGGAAAAATCAGAAAATCTGAAAAGTCTGAAGTTTATCCCCAAATTACTGGACCAAAGTTTACGAAATTTGAGCCTCAATTTACACATCTCCCAGTAATCGAAGCATATTTAAGGGTTGTACGTTTAAAAACGCTGCAAATTCTTTCACTGGGGTTTATTATTCAATAGGCTTGCGTTCATGATTTGAATATCTACTGAGCTTTGGAGTGTGCATGTTTCACAGGTGATAGAGCGATTATTGAATTTCAGGAGATATGCATGGGGCACTTAAATCTGTTCTGAACCAAAGTACCTATTTTGATTGTTCAGTTGATGATATCCGTGTGCCTCCTGAAATTCAATAATCACTCTATCACCTGTGAAACACGCACACTCCAAAGCTTAGTAGATATACAAATCATGAACGAAAGCCTATTGAATAATAGACCCCAGTGAAAGAATTTGCAGCGTTTTTAAACGTACAACCTTTAAATATGCTTCGATTACTGGGAGATGTGTAAATTGAGGCTCAAATTTCGTAAACTTTGGTCCAGTAATTTGGGGAAAAACTTCAGATAGGCGGATGGTTTTTTTTCTAGCTCGATTTTGAGTGGGGGAGGAGGTCAAACTTTTTTTCTTGGTCGTTTATAAAGGTTAAATAAACCAAAACACTTTTGTGCCTCTGTGAATTGAACACTTCAATTGAAAAAAACAGTTTGAAGCCTCGAGCGAATTCTCTTATCCAGCAATGACCGTTTCGAAACACAGTTTTTGTTTCCGACCTCAATTTTCTGTTTGAGTCGCGAGGCGTGCACCGGATTCTGACAGGATACCTCGTTTACAGAAGGAAATTAACTCGGTGTGAGGCCGCAGGGACCCACGACTATCGCGATGTTCCCCAGCGCCTTCGCGAGTAACTAACCGCAGACCGCAGTGCGACGCTCAAATTGACAGACATGAAAATATCCTTTTTTCTATCTCCCTCCGTGGCTTGCTGATAGGTTGATCAATCATTCCGAGCGACTTCAGTCTCTTCGCCGAGGGCGGAACTGGGGCAAACGATGTGGCTATAAATGTTCCTAACTACAATAAAAGAAGACGCTCGGTCGAGTCCAATATACGAAACGTCATAGCCTGTCAACTCGCTGGAATTTTCGGAGAATAAATGTCAATATTGCACCTTCAGGGTTTGTTGAGGAATTTCGGAGTTTTGTCGGGTTTCCTAAAATGACAATGTGAGTTGAATGAATGGGATAACTCCATTCCTACGCGAATAAGTCAGTGAAGATGTGAAATAATGATGGGACCACATAAAAACATCAGGCGACTAGCATATAGGAAGCTAGTTCGGAATAATATATGTAATAAGAACATTTTTTAAATTTCATTTATTTAAGACAATACATACACAAATATACAAAAGAATGCTTAGCAGAAGCGAACGCCCCTCAATTACTTATAATCGGTACTTATAATCGGTGCTGAGGGGTGAAGTTTAGGTAACCCGTTAGTTACAAATATGAACATTTTATGAGGTGACACAAACTGGAAAAGAGGATCACCTTAGCATTTTAACAAAAATTTACTCCACTTAATATGTCCGTCACTACAACCCGGCCAGTAATACCCCTTCTGTACAGACCACAGTGACGTTTGTTTCTCTGTAGCGTTAACTAATAGAACTACAGTTATGAAACTTGTACAAATAATTCAAACACTCTTTTTACATCGAATCACACAATAAACTCAAAAGTGACGTATCACTACTTCCGTCGCTACTGATAACGACGATACGTTAATGTTCTCACCATTCGATATGTCTTTATGTTTTCATTCAGTAATCTACGCCTACCCTGTAAAATGCAGGTTGGTGTAACATGTTGACTGCAGTACCCTCCTCATATCAGAAATAAAATGTACAGATCGTATATCTTTTAAATAATCTATAAAAAAGTTCAATTTGAGTAAAATCTGTCATTAGCCAATGGGAAAACTGAATGCGATAAAGTCCGAAACTCATTCGGAGTAACCAGGTCGGCAATTTCAAGTACATAACCCTCCAAATTCGAAATAGGTTCGACAAATAGATCAAATGAAATCGATTGAAGACTATTCCCAGCGTACTCTGAACTTCTCTTGAAAATTTAGTCGAAGTGAGGAAGGAACTATGCCATCGCAGGAACTATAGTCTAGCTTGTTATTTCCCCTTCTCCCATGTGGAACCGCTACTAATGGCAGTTATTGTTGAAATTGTTACGAAAAGATAAAACCGTAAATACTCGCACCTCATGGGCTAGCCGTCCGATCTGCCAGCGCAGGCGCGTCCAGTGCAGTAGCTTTCGCGCATGGGAAAACCTCGTTACCCGTTGTTCTGCATCGAAGAAGAAGTTGCAGTTGTTCGCCCAGTACATAACTCGGGCAAATTTTCACACATTCCACAGCACTTTGTCAACAAACCTCACAAATATTAATTTCCTTTATTCGCTATTCCAAATCCGTATACAATACACCATTTTTACGAATTTATTTGCGTGATCAATTCAATTTCGTCAAAATTTGAGGGAGCCTTCGATCCGTCTCACGAATATCATCGAAGAGTTACACAAATCTGATATTGTACTTCTTAAATGCATTCAATGACAACGTACAATCGAATGAAAGCGGATGAACATGACGAAATAATATGGAATACGTAACTTCTCATGCTTTTAATCTAGGAAATGGCTTTTGCGTGTCATCCAATATTTGGGCGAAACATAAAGGTACGCTATCGATATCTTTTTATCGGTTTATCGTGAAATCCGGAGTTCATCACACATATTTTTCCGACAGATGATAGCAAAAGAGAAAACCGCAACTTGAAAAAAAAAAGGAAGAAAAAAGCGGTTGAAATATTACGTTACCCCAATGCAGCATTCCCGTCACGGAACACGATCCAACGGCATTAAGGAAAAGATGATTATTAGCTACGAGCAAAACAAGTTTTTCCTTTTTAAAAGGCTTCGACCGAATTGTTTGTGCATGCATTTCCCTCATTTGAAAGAGTAGATCGATTTCGGATGTTATACATTGATTCATGTTTGCCACAGGGTGAATGCTCTCACGACCTAAAAAAAACTACTGCGATGTTGGTTCTTTAAAAATATTCAAATTTAGATTTCCTCATCTGACTAATCGCACAGTCCAGATTTATCATGATCATGAACAACCAATTCATTGAGCTGAAACCTATACAAATTAATTGTATGTTAGGTTACACTTTTATATAATTAGGAGTATGAATGTATAACGCATTTCTTATCATTCCCCCTGTTTCCGATCTTTCCCATCATTTTGCGCCTCATCGATTGGGGGCTATAAACGTTTTTTAGAGTGACTAGACAGGTTCTTCAGCGATTTTTTTTTTTTAATATCTAATCAGATTGGAAGATAGGAAAACTATAAATGTATAATTACTGTTTTTCCAATTTATTATTTACTCGAGAATCCCTAGTTTCCTGGGAGAAACGTAGAAGAAAGAAGACAAATAAAATATAAATTTAGGGCAGGAAAGACAATTGTTTTCTTAACATGTCTGAAATTCAAATTTTCAAAAGAATAGCGCTTTTAAAGTTATTATAATTCATGAGGGAAGGGGGTTTTAAATGGGATAATACAGAATTAATTATATTTGTAGTAGATTAACCCTTCTACGTAAATCACTGATCCAGGTATATCAGACGTAGTCTGTGGTACATAATACTTACAGTATCCAAATCTGCCATAAGAAAAAGCTGAATTTATATTTCATAATTTATATTTCAATTAGGAACAAAATTAGCCACAGGGCTAATCAGCTGCTAACTGTGTCTTAATATCTTGTAATTTTATTTTCATAAGCCAGTTGGATGACTCTGATTCGAATATAACTCTGTGAATACCAATCTTTACTAGTCCCAATGTGTGAAACGAAAGCTGATATAAAACTGCCTACAACGGTGCAGTGTACTGTAAATGGACGCTACGTAGAAATCCACGAACAGAACAACTGAAATTTATCGGATAAAATAAAACACCTAAATACGCTTCACTTGTCTGCAAATTTAGAAAAAAGTTTTGAAAACTCGATTCCAAAAGGAACACTTGAAAACAGCCATTACGATTATATAGGCTGATCCTATCCTCACATAATCTAGGGTATTTTTGCTTTGGTCTAGCATGGAAAAATTCACAATCATATTAACGTCCTTTTTTCTGGTAAATACCTATACCCTGGAGAGCTTGAGCGGATGAACATGAAGCGGTCCGGGTGTGCTCATTCAATTCATTGTAGGAACGACTATCAATGCCGAATATAAAAAACAGTAGTGTTATTTTGAAAGTTTTCGATATTGAGTGAGATATCTCCCAAGAATTCAGTCGCAATCCGTAGATCCCAGATGTGATTTTTGACACAAGTTTCATTAACTTTGTTTCAGTAGTTTCAGAAAAAAGCTCCTAACAGCAGACAGATGGATTTTTTTAAATTCTTGAAATGTGTAAAATAACAAATTTTGAGTGGGGATCAAAATTGTTGTCTTTGTCGATTACAAAGGTTCATGGACTCAGAAATTGGCTCAACATGAATCCCTAGATTGTACAGAATGGTCGTGGTCGCAATGTTTGACTCCTAAAATGACCGTTTTAGATTTTGTTCATCTTATTGGTTCTGTTTCGTATTTTTTTGGTCCTGTTTCTGCTGGGCAAATAGGTATGTCAAATATGCCAAAATAACAAGAAAGGGGATGATTTATTGAGTCATGCGCGCATTCATCGGCTCGGAAATCCATATGATTTCCGGGGGGAATCTGAGTGCGACGAGACGGCCTTGGACCCCCGTGGAGTTCTCGGCCAGGGGGGCATTGGTCCCAGCCCGAGCTACTTCACCTCCTCGCTGGGCTCATCGATCTCTCTTACCCTCCGGTCCCTGAAAACTGCACTGGAACCCCTACAAAACGTCAATAGCGGTCCAAGAAAATTGTACAGCTAGGTAAGTTCTGGAACCCCCGGGGTATAGGACAGTATGAAATGAAATTACATTTATTATAAACCAATCCAACAATAAAGAAATGTCGAAATTCATAGAGACATAATTAAAAAATATGTCTCAAGCAACGGGCGCAGGCGGCTCAATCATATGAACCAAGAGCTCTCCAGTTGCTGGATTACTCACAGCAAGTTCGGAGTTCGAAACGGAGCAAGCCCCTTGATCTTGGATGCTGGTCTCCAGCAAGATTGTGGTACTCGTCACTTGATTGATACCAGTGTCAAAAAAAAAAGTGTATAGTAGTGTGGAGAATATGGTTCAATCATCTCATATCAATTTCAATTCTAACATATCGTTATAGTCCTTATTATAGAATTACCTCCATGACAAACCTTCATACCCCACAACCATATCCATCCGCTTGGAGGCGTTGATTTCTGTAACAACAGATCTCTTGAAACCTCATAACAAGCTTCATTTCTATATCTTTTAAGATTATTTGAAACTTCTCGATGACCTCAATATTAATTGATCTATACATTCATGTTACATACACATGGAAGCTAAGTGCCACACCCAATAGTTTTAGTTTTTTAATTGGTAGAAGCCACAACATACATACTGATATTCTGGTGTACCTATTCACTATGAATGAATTTCATTTATTTCCTCTGTTATATAGATAGAAAAGGTGTTTTTGTTAATTTTGGTGTTTAGCAAGGATCTATATCTTCAACTTGCAGTAGCTCCTCCACAAAATGTTATTATTATTAGTTCGTAAGAATTTTGAACACTTCCGGTTTCAATTCAAGTTATCAAAATTGTTTTTTCTTTTTTTTCGTGATTTTATTTATTGCAACTGATTGTAGGATACATCATCTAGCAATATTTTATCTCATAAATGGTCACGATATACAGGGTGAGATTTCAACAAACCAACCCTTTCGAGTAACACACTATGAACTGGAACACACTTCACTATAATTTGCACAGCACAATCAGGTCCAGTGGCTTGTTACGCTTGAGGCGCCGCAGTTCTCCTGCGTTGTCCAGAACGTTGAGCATCTCCGGGTTCTTGTGCTGATGAAGGCGTTTTTCGTACTACTGAGCGTATTTCATGATGATTTCGTTGACTGTTTCCAGTCTTAGGTCACGATGAATGTCATCATTTCGCATATACCAGGGGGCACCAACTATGCTTCTCAGGACTTTTTCTGACAAGTTTGTATTTTCTTTACGTTAGTCTTTTTAGCACAGCCCTCAGTTGAATCCCGTATGTCCAAATAGGGCGTAGAATCTGTTTGTAAATAAGCAGTTTATTGTGAAGTGAAAGACGGGAATCCGCTCTCAGCAGCCAAACGTTTTCCTGTATTTAATCTTCAGCTCCTCCTTTTTCTTCTCGATGTGACGATTCCACACCGATTTTGAATCGAGAGTCATACCCAGATATTTCACAGTGTCAGAGTAAGGGACTTTGTTCTAGTTCAACACAAGTTCTGGGGCTGTGATTTTTCGGTTGGTGAAGTTAATGTGAACTGACTTGGACTCGTTCAGCTTCATTCTCCATTTCTTGGTCCAGTTTGTAACCTTGTTGGCGGCCTCTTGTAGTTTTTGGGTTGCGTCTTCTACTTCTTGTCCAGTAGAGAGTATGGCTATGTCATCCACGAAGGTGGCTATCATTGTATCTTCCTGCTGGGGTAAATCCCGAGTGTACATCAGGTACAGTACTAGCCCCAGGACTCTTCCCTGCGGAAAACTTAGGCAAGTTATCAAATAATTGCCAATTTCGATTAATGTGACCATTTTTGAAGTTCATTGGAAGATGTGAGTTCCAAGGAACGTGAAAAACGAACATTTTTAAGACAGCAAATTTTACAAATATTAAAAAAAAAGAAGATTATTTTTCTGTAAATTATCTTTAAAAGAGAAGCTCCTTTTTTTCGAAAGGATTTTGTCCACTTTTTAATTTTGCCGAAATGTAAGTAAATTGTTCATCTTTCAAATTCGTGTTAGTATAGTGGATCCACATTCTAGTTATTCATAATATATATTGTAGTATAAATATCCGTAGTTTGTAATGAATCTTGTAGTTGGGTAGCGTTGCATTCCGCTCACTCAGAACCGGTCGAATGCAACGGGCATAAAATGGGGCGACGCAGCGGCGCAACGAGAGGCGAGCGACGATAGTAACAGTTTTCAGTGTATTGTAACCAGTGGGTTGGCCTGAATGGATGTCTCGACCTCCCGGCTGACGTCAGCAGGTGGAAAATCAATGCCGAGGTCCCCCCACCTCATTACTCCATCCACAACCACCGCTACCGCTAGACCATCTCTCTGGTACATCCCCTATTCTCGGCCTTCCTCACCCGTCGTTTTTATTTCTTCCAAACTTTCTTTTTTAATGAATGGCCGCCCCCCAATTTTATTTTCCTCGTGATGTAACGAACATCGAACTAGGCACCGCTTCTCGGGAAATCTCATAACCTGTAGAGGGAGTTTTCCCCATTTCCTGGGAATTGTTTCGAAGAGGAATCAGGACGGAATCAGATGAGCGGCGGAATCAACTAAGTTGTGCAATACAGCTCCTCCGGGTGATCAATTATATGAAACATTCCATAACAACATAAGAGATTCTTCTTGATGACAGTTTAACTATATCCATAATATATTTTTAGAAGCTGAAAAGATCAGTACATTATCTAACAATAAAGATATTACTGTATAAGAGCTAAATTGCAGCAAAATGTCATAAAGAAAAATTCCCTAGCAATGTTCAAGGACTTCTGTTTTTGGACATACCTAGGCATACATTGACCTCAAATCTAACCACAAAATGTACACTTTTTAGGCATTTTTTTTTTATTCCGTTTCGTACAAATGTGGTAAGAATCCATCATTCTAATAACCATTCAAAATAATTAATTTAATATAAATGTATAAAACGTTTGCTCAAATGATCACACTTCATGACTTTTGCTTTATCACTTGGTTTAATAAGACTATATTAAAAACTGACAAAGTCAAATAAATTTTTCCCCCCCCCAAAAGTCAGATTCACACTTAATTTTTGCGTTTCAGAGCTTGGATTTCAATTTTGGTTCTGTGGCTGTGTGTGTTTCTATGCCAATTTCTCATCTCATCCAAATATATACAACGAGTAACCTCCACTTTGTTTTTAAAGGCATTTTATCGTATTTTCGTTACAAATATTAAAATCACTGGCCTAATGAAGCCTTGCATGGGACGGCGTGTTCACAGAACCAGTTTTACTTGACAGTGCCGTCGGCAGCCCCGGCTTGGTAGCGGACATGAAGGTCCATGGCGTTTGGGACCGTGAGAGACCTGCGTTTTTCGATACCTGCCTTATAAACGCTGACGCAGTCTCTTACTCCTCCATGGACTGGCCTACCATCTCCGGGGATGCTGCCTAAGCCAAACATGCAAAATACGACAGAGTCGCTGAGGACCTGAGAGGGTCTTTCACGCCCCTCGTCATTTCATGCGATGGCGCATTACATCAAGAGTATGAAGCCTTTCTCAAAAACGTTTCCTTATAACAAGTGGTCGAAATCCTACTCCCATTGATGTGGGCACGATTCTCGGTTCATCGAGCAGTTTCCATGAGGCTAAGGGGCCCGAGGAAACACGTGCGAGGACTTGGACTGGAGGACGGAGCAGCAATTTGGCTACCAGAAGAATGAAATCACACGCACACACACACACAGTTAGGAAAAAAATAAAATAAGATTAGTTTGGCAAAATCAATTTGAATTTTTGGCATTTATCAAATTGAAAATTTTGGCATTAATTTGAACCTTTGGCATTTTGAAATTTAAACTTTCGGCGAAAAAAATAAATTCGAAAAAAAAAATCATTGGCCTCTTGATGAAGAAAATGATATTTATAAAATCAACTGTTGTCCATTTCGACATCACACACACACACATAAAAAGTAGTAACGCTAACATAAATTTCGACGATTGGGTAACCATCATTAACAAAAAAATAACAATAACTTTTCCTTAGGTTAGTATTAAAAATTTTGAAAGAAAAATAAACCGAAAATTGGTTCCCACATCTTCATTACGAGTGATTCATTCGTGCTTAGTCGTCGTGAAGAACGTACAAGTATTGTACAATGGTGATGAAAGGATTGATTAATACGCCAACATTGAATTTTACGTAGAATTGTATTTCTCCAAAAATATGTTTATTGAATAAAAACTAGTTGAATTAATTAAAGAAAATTAATTAATTATTAAAACTAGTAATTAATTGTTATAGCTATGAATGAATGAATTAATGAACAGCTTTATTCCTGAAATTTATGCATACTCGTACATATCAATTACACTTCTATATGGAGACGTATGCGAGTTCCTTATTGCAAAAGGCAATTAAGGCTTGGCCTGGATGGCCGTCTGAGGCCAAATTTTTTGAGAGCTTGTGCTAGAAGTACCTACGACAAAGTATATATTTCTTCTACACATTTGCCAGTGCGAATGAACAAAAACTAATAGGTACAAAACGTGCACTGCTACGTAGTTTTATAAATAAGGTAACGGGAAATAGAATATTATGATATTATGAAATAATAAATATAGATAAATAACAACAAGTGCCTAGCATATAATTAACAATAATATGATATAGAAGTGCGATAAATATATATAACATCCATTTTTAAATAATACCACAACAATCAACAACTATTCATTTAATTCGACCAATTTTCAACAATCAACCAATATAATATAATAATATAGCTATAGAAATCAGCCCGATTTTGAGTCTTTCTTGAATGAGTTTTTCAGCCCTTGCGGAAAATGGGGAAAATGGACTGGCAGACAATGGAGTCGGGATCGCAGACACATCCCTGGTCCATACACGATATCTGAGCGAAATTTTGTAAATTTTGATCCACTAGTTTCAGGGAAAGCGTGGAAAGGACGGATTCGCTTTTTGAAATTCCATCTTGAAACGTAGGTCAATGAACCAATAACTTTTAAAAAGAAATGATAATTATCTCCAATAATGAACATTATTATTGGGAATAATGAACCTGAAACTCCATAACACTAGCGAATCTCCTTTTAACCGTGAGTTTTTACTACTTCTTTCTTTAAAAAAAAAATTTTTTTAAATTCAATTCTTCAGCGAAAAAGAATAAATTGTGAGCAATAATAACAGTGATCACTGAACCGTGCAGGTTGGAAGCATTATTCGCATTAGGTTTGCCAATTCAGACGATCTTACAATCGAGATATCGTTACAAACGGATCAGCTGAGAAGTTATTCAGGAGATATTCATGGTTGACTAAACTAAATATCAAGCCACTGACATTTTCACTATTCAAACCTCAAATATCACGTGTGAAATGGGATTCATTAGAGCATCACGTGCCATCTCACGTGCCGCTACGTTTGACCTTCTTAAGGTGTGGAGAATGAATAGATTCATCATCGTCGTAATATCAAGGTTACCAAACTACAAAGGTGAATGATGAGTATAAGATGCCTAATCAAGCGATTCATGTGTACCGTCATTCCTATCTTGATATGAAATTGTGAATGTCATTGTGACCTGAAGATATTATTTAGAGGAGTGTTTCATCCTGCCATTTTTAGGATTTACATATTACTAATGTCCTGCTCTACCTTTGTTGCTGAATGGTCTATTACTTTCTCATAAGCCTTTGTAATCTCAGAGCAAAAATTATTTATAACTCCCTCCCCTTGAATTTTTCATTCTACGTTTTCAGGTGCGTAGAATACCCGTCCACCATCCAACGTAAGCCGTACTCTGTCTGTTGCGCCCCGTACGGGCCATTAGAGGCCGTAGAATTCACGTTAAAAAAAAAAAACGGTTCTTTCACTTTTCCTCGTTTCCAACAAGCCCGATCGCCTCAAAGTCATAGATGCTACGGGGCAAAACCTGGTCAAAAACGTGGCAAAACATGGTTTTCCAGATAGAACTCAGGGAGGCAGGTGGAAACAAGGACACGGAATGTACTTATCAGTACTCACGAGTACAAGACTTGTGAAATTTACCGAGGTAAAATATAGCTTTTCTAAGTCGAATTGAGAATTTTCCAAACCAAATAGAGATTTTTCCAAACCAGATTGAGATTTTTCCAAACCAATTTGAGAATTTTCCAAATCAATTTGAGAATTTTCAATCTAAGAAACTTTCACTACTAAACAGGAAGAGGAAGTTTTCCAAACCGAATTGACAATTTTTTAAGGCGATCCAAGACTTTTATTGAAAACGAAATTAGTGAAGCAAAATGAAAGAATAGCACTCTATGAACAAATTAACATTAAAATCAAAAGGACAAAATGAACGAAGAATACTTGATAAAAATTACGCTCTTGTTAAGAACAGAAAAACTCTGCGTTTGGCTGGTCTACTGAAGTCAGCAAAAACAAACATGCGGAGTCCAAATGTCATATCATGTCATATTTACGATGCATTCTTCCTTCATTTTGTCTTTTTGATTTCAATGTTAATTTGTTCATAGAGTGCTATTCTTTCATTTTGCTTCACTAATTGTGTTTTCAATAAAAGTCTTGGAATGCCTTAAAAAATCGTAAATTCGGTTTGGAAAACGTCCTCTTTCTTTTTAGCAGTGAAAGTTTCTTAGATTGGAAAATTCTCAAATCGATTTAGAAAATTCTCGAATTGATTTGGAAAATTCAAAATTTTACTTGGAAAATTCTCAAATTGGTTTGGAAAAATCTCAATTTGGTTTGAAAAATTCTTAATTCGACTTGGAAAAGCTATAAAACGTCTACCTATGCAACACTTGATGAATTACATTGCATACGACTTGAAAACTCGATTTCAAAAGAAACTATTGAAACAAAATTATACAGCTATTATATGAGCTGATTTTATCCTCACATGATACTTTTACAATGTCCAAGCGTGTTCACATGCGTGTTTATGTTTCTTCCTCATTCCCTCTGTGTTCTATACTTAGGGAGAGTTTTTTAAATTCGGTTTTTCTACCTGGTTGAGGGGGGGTTTAAATTCCTCCTTTGTCCGTGATTACAAATTCTGTTTAACTCATTGGAGCCCTCTAGCCAATGTGTGACTTGACTAGTCAGTCTTTCATCACAAAAAGTAATTTTTCTTAAATGATATTTTTCTAAGAAAAGAGGTAATACGTGCTCCCCACATGTGTGTTTTTACGGGATCTTGAGACTGTCTTCCTTATTTTTTGTAGAAAACGAATTTGCAGTTTTGTAACGGGAACTGCTCCTGTCGATAGCTGTTGCTGCTCCATTGCATTTTTTTAATGATCCATTAGTTTAATTTCTAGAGATACCTTCCATTCAACCCCAGGACAATTTTTCGTATGTTCACTACGACTTGGCATCCTTATCCATTCCTAGATAAGCTGTTCAGCGTATATCACTAGAAAACTCAACACCACGTCTTTTAACTTTAGAGTCGGATTGGTTCCGTCCTTCATGGGAGTCGGGATGATGAAGGTTGTTGAGAATGGTGGAGGTATTTGCCATTTTATTTTACTTTTTGTTTGAAACTAACTGCAAAGCAAATGGTGAATGTAAAACTTGAAAAAGAGAACCTCAAATATTTCACAGCGGGATTGCACGATTTTTCTAGACCGCGCCCATGTTAATGATCATGCACCAATTTTACGAATATATTCAAGGTTTGTTTCACTGGTATGAGTCCTTTTGACGTACATAAATCAACTCTTTTTCACCAAATATGAGACAGCAGGACCTGAAAAAATTGGAGTCAAATTCGAATGTTAGTGAAAATGACTAAAAATGTTTTGAAACGCGGTATCAAATCATTTTCTTAAGGATATTGCAGGGTTTTTTTTCCATTGTGTCTTCTTTCTTCCTGGTTAATAGTTAATGCACGTTGCGACCAGTGGGAAGAGTCCTGAAGTGATCTATAGCGGAGAAATAGCGAATTGGATTTTTCAGTGAGTCGCGCTGACGCACTTTACCGTTCCAGGCTTAAAGGATACAATGAAGCCCACATCGTGAAATTCATCAAAAGCAGCTATAATTAAATTTTGTCTCGTAATTTACGGCGGATTTGTGATGATTTCAAAGTGTTATCCTCATTTCACTAATATGCCTAGTAGATACTGCCTAATACATATTCCAGGTAGCTAATCATCATAGTTGTCAAAAAGTTTGTCGGTGTTAGGAGCGGAAAGCAACGGTGCCGAGTCCATCTCTGGGATGGGCTGCTGTGATGCGTGCGCCTCAGCTGAGCTCAATTGACCAATCTAAGCTGATTTGAGGCGGTCGCCGGGGTTCAAGGCCCTTTCGTGTTTACAGTCACGCTACTGTTTATTTCGACGGTATACTCCCAACTCGTTTGTTGACCCTTCCCCCTTCAGCATCACAACCCAACTAATGAACACAGTTGTTAATGAATGAAAACTGGGGTTCAACAATCAATAGACGCATATTTCCATCCATTGATCTCTCGCCAATAAAGAGAGGCTTATAGAATTGGTGGAACTTTTAGTCGAACCGCCGAACCATAAAACGATTTTTTGATTAATTTTCTTGTTTACTACTGCTCTCACCTTGGTTAGCATTAAATCACTCCCCCCTACCAGCCACTCGTTTGAAAAACTAAGAGATCGTGATAAACTTACCAGGAGAAATCAATATCCTTTCAACATCCTACTGTCGTCCACATTGTGCTAAATCGTATTTTTTGATCAGAATGTTAGTGTTTCAAGTAACTCACGTTTGTACTTCCTTTACTCTTCTGTTGACTCAGGACAAACAGTTTAACAACAACACTGAAGTAGGGTTGTGAAAATATAGTAGGGAAAGTTGTGTGGAACGTCGCACCATCACGCAAAATCAAGGAAAGTAACCTCAAGCAACAAATTAGTCATTTTCGACATAAACAATTAGTGAGAGTAGATTGAACCCTCGTAATATATTTACTTACCTTTTTTTTACTCTACCTATTAAACATGAACAATAATAGAAGCTTGCTACTGCAAGCCTCAGAACATACCTCACTACTACCTATTAGAATTAAGGAAATCAATGCACCCCTTCCATTATACATATTAACTGAATAAAGAAGTCGAATAATGCAAAGAACTTTGTAAATGGTTGAGGAGCGTCATACTTAACACTTAACACCTTTGAAAATACGTGGAATGCTGAGTGAAGTCTCGAAACAAATGTTATACATTACACCATATAATATTATTCTAATATGGAAGTAGGGATGTAATGGTAATGTCTTGATACCTTGCTCCAAATCTTTATGTGTATAAAAATAAGTGACGAAAAAAAACTAAAAAAACTGTACTAGTACATACTGTTTTCATGTTGTCCAGAATTTGTAATGCTTTCGGGGTGCATCCGACTCCACCAATATATACGTACTTTTACCTAACATAAACATCTCGAATAGAATTCGTGCCCGAATAAAATACATACAAATTCAATTTCTACTCCAAATGCCGCTAAGGTAACTCGTGTAAAATGCTATTTACTTGGTTGGGCTGGTTAGAATAATACGATTTACAGGCTGAAGGATACTATTTGCCCTCAAGACCTAGAGGTCGTGCGGTATAGTCTACCTCACGCTCAACATATGACTAGTGTGAAAATCGACCCATTTCACCGCAATGTTCTCCATTCCCCGGGATTGGTATCCACTAAACAAAGGAATTTGACTACAAAAACAAAAACCGATTTCTTACAATAAGAGAGTTACTGATAATTAAGCATCGTACTAGTTTCGAGGTAGGTAGTCCTCTACTGTGATCGTTTAATACCTTCGTATTCTCTTATAATCAAATTTATATTAGGAAGTGGTGTAAATCCAACTGTAGTTCGTCAAAGCTCATTTGTCTCGGAATCACAAACTGTTCAAAGTTTGATTCAAGGAAGTTACTGCTCAGACCAAATCCCGTTAAGTAACAGCATGAAAAGCAATGTCTGTTAATTTTATTGTGTCAAATGACTTAAATCACACGAGTTATTATGTAAAACGATAGGAAAACTGTAATCTGATACCTGAAAATCAAACGTCTGGAGTCGTAGAGAAAATTGAGTTATGAATAATTTCAAATCGGATACTTTCCCATTAACTAGCGGCTTAAAGCGCCGTTCCGTACAACTTCTTGTGGCAACGCAAAACTACTCAAAGCTTATGATTCAAGTTCAAAGCCGTTGGGTGATGGTCTGACTTGAAATTCAGTTCTTTACGAACTGAAGCTCGTTACGAAATTGAAAATGATGCTCATGTTTTGACGATTTTCATAGATTTGTCTTGATGAATAAAAACTGTCTTACTCTATCATTTTCGTTTTCATCTACCATAATGTTTTAGGGGAAAATTCTTCAGCTTGGGTAAACCAAAACTCTTCCCAATTGAAACCACCTGCAATCAACCTCAGACATGTTTCCCTTTTAATTTCCCTTACCTGCCTTACAAAAATGACAGCCCGAAGCTTACGTTCAGTGTTGCAACACTTCAAGTTGAAATCTGAACTGGCGTTTGCATGTCTGCCGTTAGGGTAGGGGGGCAGCCAAGTGCTCTCGTAATGCTAGCTGTAATGATGGCCAAGATTGAAGGGATCAATCTCGTTTCCTCTAGTTGCCACATTTCTCTGATCTCAACTCTAACCAGTTTATACTTATACCATCTAGTATCCATTTTCATGAGCATAACAAAAAACCGCAGTAGCACATGTCGTTCAAACAAAAGTTACTTTTCTTTTAAAGATTTAATTTCATTTAAATTGTACTAGCTATTTCGATCATAATTGTTTATAAGGCAGTTTTTGTCAGCTCCAGACATGGATTGACGTTATTTTTTACTGACAAAATTGCATACCTCAGGAAGAGCGAAACAATGATCGTACAGCTATCCGAGTAGGCTCAATATATTCGTTGAATGTTGTTTTTCAATAGATAGAAAAACACGATTTTTCTTTTGAATCTCGATTTCCAATGACTTCACTTTTCCATATCTTTCCGTAAATTCTGCGCCTCACACATGGTCAACATGAATACCACATTTCTGGCAAGTTCCTATTCTAATAAATTTGAGTGATATTTGCTTTAGCACAATCATGATTTCCACGAAACACTGAGATCAAATTTCGTAATAGTATGGTTACAGTTCCTGATATCCTAACGATGCTCGAATATAATTCTTCATTATTTTAACGAAAAATTGATTTGCCGAATATAAAAGTGGAGTTCTCTAAGTTTTGCTCAATTGCAATACTCGTAGTACATAATTTAACTCAAAAAATCGTCTTCAGATTTCATGTTGAACAGTGGGAAGGTGGGGAATTCGGAACAGTTGATTGAATGATTATTTTAATGGTAAAATTATTTGATCCCACTATGCTGCCATACTTAATCAATCAAAGCTACCAATTTCAAGAATTGGGCAAAGCCTGCCAAGTCATGTGTGGTAAGAGCTAGAGGGGAACGAGGTAAATTTTCTGTGGTGAGTTTAGTGAGTTATTTTGTATTAACAATGATATTATAGAGGTTTCATGGTATTAATTTTCCATAGTACCATTGTACCAATAAGTAGATTACATATTGCTTCGCTTGACTTCGATCTTCCGTTTCAGCTCACTGGCTTATTGGAATTTGATGAACAGACATTTACAATGATACATAAACGTTTTGATGTGTGTACCCCACCTTCCCACCCTAATAATATGACACCATACATGTGTATAATATATCAAATTTCTATCACGTGACTAAGTAATGACGATGCCAACCAGTAACAGACACAACCACCTAATATTTAAGTATATAAAGTTTCACTAATTTTATAACGGACTGATATTCCAAATAAGTTTCAGTTGGTTATGAAGGCTGATACTTGTTAGATTAAAAGTCGCTGGAGGCTTCAGAAAACAGTGGCTGATGGATTAACTTTGGGAAATTTTTGAATTCATGTAAGTAGTTTTTAATTTTGTTGAGTCTTGCGTGTCGGACATGTTTTAAGGGGTTATCACAAGGTAGACGATTTGTCAGAATGGAAAGCCTCTGGAAGCGCTGGCGGAGGTAATACACTAGACTTCACTTTTAGAAGCACAAAATAGTAGGTAGATTTCGATAATCTATACAATCATGTATTCGTTTCGTCGAGGCCGATTTGTCGCACCCACAAGGCACACGGTCTTTTCTCACTTGAATATATACATTCACGCAGGAACGATGGGAAAGGTATAATATATTCATGGCGGAAGGCGGGCATTGAATGAAGCTTTCATCAAAGTGAATTTGAAATATGTAGCGGACTTGTTCATAGCGAAGTGTGTATTCTCCTTTGAGGCGTCCTCCAACTGTTTGGCTCGCTTTGTGCCAAGTACGGCCACACAATCGTCTACAGGATGCATCTCCTCGCGGGTGTTGATTGTTCTGCCGGTGAAAAGGCCCGCATTACCAAGACCGGCCTTGTCGCCCACTCCCGTTTATGAAAGCAATAATATTGTTATAGCGTCTCTTTTATTCATTCGACGCCTCTCGACGATCCTTTCAATACCACTCGTAGTATCGATTTAGCGATTCAGCTCTCGCGGATGTCATAAGAGGAACAATAACGAGCCAGCTGTGGGGGAACTAGGCGATGGGTGGTACGGAAATAAAACTGGGGACCTTCGGCTGAAGTACCTACTTCAATACTTCTCCTACAATGAACTTTCAATGAGCCAGTTTGCCAGCTTAATTTCTCTCTTTCTAAAGTGTAATAATAATTCTCGTAGTCATAAGTGTGAGCTTAAAACTGATACTTACTCCTCATGAATTAGTTCGAGCAACTAATTTTAAACTTGCATTTCCTACTGTACCATTTTCAAACTAGGGATCGCTAAAGCTATTGGACAAAGTTATATCATATGATTAGTATTCGTATTAATGTTATGGTTTATTACTTGCAAAAATGAATCTTTGTAATGGGCCAAAAGAAAAGTGTGATCCTTTCTCAAGATGTATAGAATCCGGAAATTGAATAAAACAAAGTCGTCCGTCCGCCGTCCCTTGCTTTTCTCCGCAACTACTGAACAAAAGACAATTAAACTTCACGTTTGGGGTCTAGTTGGGTCTGAATTCTCCCCGTCGATCTCAGTCAATCTAGAAGGGTGAAAACTTTTGAAATAACACCATTGTTTTTTTTCTCTCTAAGGGATTTGCCAGAACTTTGACAGAAACACATGTGTGAATGTAAACGGGCTTGGACACTGTAAAAATCGCCTAGCATGACATGAGGAACGCATTAGCTGACATAATTGCTGCGTAATTTTGTTTCAACAGGTTCTTTTGCAATCGAGTTTTTCAAGTCTTACGTAATAAAATTGTAGACTGTTAATGCGTAGTTAGGTATTTTATTTTACCTAGTTGCACTTCTGATGTTCTATGCACGGATTCTAACGTCCTGCCCACGTACACTGTATTGTGCCATTGTATTTATTGATGCTCTTCGTCTTAACTTCCACCTTCCTACAGGTAAGTGTAACCTCGTGCCTCACAAAAATTTGTAGTTGCTATTTTCTGTGCTAACTAGCCTAGAAAGCTGAAATTTGAATTGTAGCTTGGTTTTGTGTCAGTCTGTTTGGTGTCACCTCTCTCCTTGTAACCATCCTCCTTGCCATCATGTCATTTCGCCTGCCTGGCTGCCAGTGATTCTTTGCCAATTCCTCTAATGCCAGAAATCACACTAATTTCTTGTCCGATTCCCGACTTTTCAGGAATTATGTGGGTTGGCTCTCAAAACGATACTATATTGATGTGTATAATGAGCACTGTGCAAGCGCAGTATTAATATTGGTTGACACATGCGAAACTCCGAAACTAATAGATCGATTTGGATGAAGTGGGAGCTCTCTCTGCTAATTGGCTCTGGTTATTTGATCCCTACATACCTTAAATGGTGCCGTTCAATGGGGTAATTAGATGGGTACTCATGCACAACCCTAGTTGTATTGTAATCCTATATCACAGATCAGCTTGAATACAACAATTTAATAATGCTATAATAATTCATAATCGATCACTTTAACTCCTCCATTGCCCATAATGGGGAACTCCAATTCTACATGAATACACATTGATTCAGGCTGAAGCACTATTTTTATACAGGGTATACCTCATTGCAAAGTATCATCTCAGGACATATATCTCTCTAGCTGTCTATTTTGAAGGATACCCTGCGGAAAAAGATCATCCATGAACAGCAGATAAAGAGTAGGAATAACTGAAACAAACTCTCAAGGGCTTAGCTAGAAGCCTAATTCGCAAAAAAAAAAAAAAAAAAAAAAAAAACCTATCAGAATTCTTATGTGAGTCACCTATTTTACTGCCAAAATAGTTTTCCTGTATTCGACCTTTCTTCACTAAAATAATCGCATCTCTCGAATTGTGTAGGCAAATTAAAATCTGATTACAAATCCAAAAGATCTTTCAATTTCCCATCAGACAGACTAATCTCGTATCTAGTCATTGTTGTTCTTGTCTAACATTTAAAATTGGTTATTTATTTGTTGAACGGGACAAGAACAATTACAAGGTGTGATACAATACAAAAAATATTAGGGTTTTAATACATAGAATGAGATGGGTAGAGAAAAAATGATAGTAACAAAGGAATGATGTTACAGGGATTTAGGCAGGGATAAAATATGCGATTTAGGTATGGTGGCGGAATCGTTGAAGAAGTCGTATTCGGAGAATAACTGCAGGTAGAGGTTCTCTATTCGTGGGAGGCGGTGAAGTGGAGCATTCATTAAATAATTGGTTGGCGTGTGCTGGTGCTGAAGAGAGGTACACGGGATGGGATACGGGGAACCTGGAGACCCGTCTGGAGAGAAGTTCATTGTTCAGAAGCCTCCACATGAGAATGAGGTCAGAGATAGATCGCCGTCATTCCAAGGAGGAAAGGCGACAACCCTCCAGTAGGAACTCCATAGGTGACCTAGAGTTACATTGACTCCGAAGTGAGGAAAAGGGTTATTGTTGAGTTTTTGGTTTATTATTCAACAATAAACCATTGTAATCGCTATTGAAAAAAAAAATTCTAACCCCCCCTGAAAATTTCATGGTTTACGTTTCAAAGGGTGTAGAATTCAAATCTGCAATAAAAATTTTTCCGTCCGTCCGCCGTACGCCGTACGCACAATTTCTCCCAAACGGCTGGAGCAAAAAATATGAAATTTTCAGGAAAAATCCATGTTGGTCCGACGACGCCCAAATTCTTGAGCTAGCTCTCTCACTCAATTTAAAGTGCCCTTCAAGGGTTATCAAAGTTTTGTAAAATCCCTAAAAACCTCAAAAAAAGTCAAGGCGGCTAAATTTGTACTCTTTTTGAAGAACTTGTTGGTCGCCAGCTCTCTCACTTAATTTAAAGTGCCCTTTAAGGGTCGTCAAAGTTTTGTAAAATCCCTAAAAACCTCAACAAAAGTCAAGGAGGCCTAAATTTGGACTTTTTTTGAGGAACTTTCCATGAGGAATTGAATGAGCCCCTCCCCAGGTCCGTAGCTCAAACCATTCCCGATTTATGGTGCCAACATTTGCATCCACATGCACTACATCACTAGGTTACTGCGAGCAAAACAAAAAACAACAGTGTTTTTTTGTTTTTTGTTTTATCGCAGTAACCTTGTGATGTAGTGAATTTGGATACTGGAGTGAACTCCTAGAAGGGTTTATAGCCGATACAAGGCTTGAAGCATTCTGATATGCATGCTCCGTGTCACGAAGTTTAAAATTTTCAGATAGAATATTTTTCCATTGTAATCGCTCTTGAAAGAAACGCTGCAAATTCTTTCACTGGGGTTTATTATTCAATGATTCATGATTTGAATTGCTACCAAGCTTTGGAGTGTGCGTGTTTCACAGGTGATAGAGCGATTATGGAATTTCAGGGGGCACACAAGCATGATCAACTGTTCAATCCAAATAAGTATTTTGGTTGAGAACTGATTTAAGTGCTCTATGCATACCTCCTGAAATTCAATAATCGCTCTATCACCTGTGAAACACGCACACTCCAAAGCCTAGTAGAAATTCAAATCATGAATGCAAAATTGAATAATAAACCCCAGTGAATGAATTTGCAGCGTTTTTTTAAACGAAATTGAGAAAGAGATTTCCACCTATTGGAGTTTTCCGGTTTTCCAAGAAATCATCCCCTAAATCTCAGCTAATCAACTCTGTAAGCAAACAAAATTTTGTCACCTAAAATTTTCAGAATAAAATGACGGTTGCATGCAGCGAAAGAGGGTTCAGACAGTTAAATCGATTGTTTACTCGAAATCGACTTGCTACAAAAAATGAGTTCGGTGTCGGATTCAATGTATTTTTTCGATGAATAGAATTGTGACTCTCCCTGGCCTCCTAGCTCAATAATTAAGGGATTGAAATCCCAGAATCTTTGAATGACAATTATCTACTATTTGAGAGTATCTACTGTTGATTCCGCTCTGAAAATCGCTTATATCAGAACGGGAGAGTTTTGGATCCATTTTTTTTGGGTAATCGCATTACTGTTCATCGACCTTGTTTGTTATTGTGACGTAACCTTGGCTAAAGAGCCCTAATTCACGCCACTGTGCTCCTCCGTTGTAATGGAAGTGGAAGTTTGGGGACGGAGTTGCTTCAACAAGAAGTTAGCAACTATAACATGGTCATTGAACGTACATGAACTACGTTGGGTACGATGCTTAGAAAAGCTGAGGAAGATGCGTAATCCTCGTTGAAATCTGTCAGTGAGGAACTTTCATCTTTAAGTAAGAGAATTATTCGTTACTTTTCCATAATAAACATAATAACATAAATGGAGTAGCGACACATCTTCTGCATAGAACGCTAGTATTGTTGCTCTTGTGATCTACATCTGGACTGGATTCGGTAGGCGAGAGTTTCAGTTTTTTGGTTTATTTTCTAGAATAGAAACGTTCTGTAGCAATAAAAACGGAGTAAGATAAAATATCTTATATTTCCACGAAAATTATGAGTTACATAGTTCAATCGATTTCGACGGTTAGGTCATCATCAGCAACAAACATGAACTGATGATGACATAAGTTTGTTGACATTCATGTGATGATGATATTCATGTTCGTTGTGATGATAACCAACCTAACCGTCGAAATCGATTTAACTGTGTGACTCCCTATTTTTGTGGAAATATGAACAACGTTCCATCTTACTCCGTTTTTATTGAAGTGGGTTTCCACAACTTTGTCGCGAGTGACTTAGGCCGTAGTTATGTTGCTTCCCTGTAGTAATTCAAAAAGCTCCAAGTTATCACGTAGGGGTTCATTTTTTTTTTTTTTTTTTTTTTTATTTAAGGACACCATTGTTGTACAATATACCTCATTGGCTTAATGTAAAACCTTTCACTCAGAAATAATATCAGGTACATTACTTAGGGTGATAACATGGTATCAGCCCATTAAAATGGTAAACAATCTTACGAACAGTTTCTTTTGTGCCATTTAAAAGGCCATCAAATCCAGGATGTGACGTGGATGGACGAGTCTTCTGAAGGAAACTTTCAGCCTCTAAGTTTTTTGTGGGGTCAGCGTGTCGTTGATTGAATTTTTTTCGTCGAGTAAAATTTGTTAGGGCGAGTTTATGTGAAGATCGTGGTAAATGGTTTCGTTTCGCACTTGTGGAGGAGAGAGGTTCATTATTTCTGGATAAATAAAAAAAATCTCTCTTCTGTAAATCACTGTTCTATCGGCTAGGGATCATGTGGATAGGATGTTGCTTATAACAACGTCGTTTGATAATGAGGTAAATTCGTGTAAATGTACTCAAGTTTCTAGGCTTTGAAAACATCCGATTCGTAGAGAGGTGCCGGCGGCGGTACCTTCGGTGTTTCCCCGAGGGAAATTGCTTCACCCCTGTCGTGTTTGCGTTTCAAATGAAAAGCCCGTAGAATGAAAATGACGGGCGAAAACGGAAACTTTTCGATAACTCGGCGGGGCGCCGTCAACTCTCGGCCGACTCGATAACTCGGACGTCGACTTTTCCTCGTCGTCGGGGGTCTGACCTCGGGCTCTCCTCCCCCGAGCTCCTCTCGAACGTATCTGGGGACTCAGATCGATCTGTGTTCTATCCGATGCTCGCTCCAACGCCCTCCTCCGCTTTTCTTGAACGCGGTGACTGCTCCGCGGCATGAGACCCCACGTGTTCATTGCATTTCCTCACTTTTTGCAATCCTCACCCCCTCCCCCCTTCCGGATTTCGTGACGTGAAACGTTTTCCGCGGACTGTTCTCGGATCGGCGAGTTCAACTGCAGCATTTCCGTGGGTTTCACAATATTAAACGGACTGATAAACTTAAGGAGTCCCTTCTAGTCTATCAGTGGTTAACAAACCTACCAGTGGGTTAACAATGGTTTTTTCTTTTTAATTATAATGTTTTATTATTGAAAATAATGTGTTCGTTTATTTAAATGAAAGGCAAAAGTTAAAAAACATAGAAACTATAAAAAGAGTTGAACAATTACAACATGGAATTGCAATAGGGTCAGAAGCAAATGAACAAAACAGTAGAACGGATGCCAAATTGTAAAATGGAACAAATCGCTAATAGAAAAGTTCAGGCAGTAGACGCTTAAGGGTGTTGGAAGAGGTACTGAATTGGTTACTTCACGATCAGAACGAAAAAAAGTTCATGGTGGGACAGGTTGTCCGAGCGAGCTGGGGCGTCAGTCCTCTAGCTGTTTACTTTCAGTGGGAGTACTGATTGCCCCGGTTCGAATCCGGCTGGCACCAATGATTAGGGCCAAAACCCTATCAAGTGTTGTATACCTGTCCTGTCGTTAGACAGTTCACCTCTGATCTCGATATCACGTGAATTCAAAACGCTCCCAACCCAGGGGCGTGAGGCAATGGGAAACCACGAGCGAAATCGTCAGACCTAGTTCCGATCCTTTCTGGACACCTCCGGGTAGTCGGACGAAACCCAAGGTGAAATTCCTTGTTTTCTCTCTCTCTCTCTCTCACACACACACACACACACACACACACACACACACACACACACTCACACACACACACACACACACACACACACACACACACACACACACACACACACACACAGTTAAAAGGTTGTTATGGGCTGCGAAAAGGAGCCTGGAACAGGAGTGTTTGGCGAGTTCTGTAGGGAGGCACATTTATGTCGACTTTAGAGAGGAGCAATGGGGATTGGAGAGGTCCATTCACAACTTTGAGAAAAAGACGTGATATCTGCCACCTCTCTACAGCTTTTGAGAGTGGGAAACCCGTACTAGGCCTCCAGGTGCCTAAAATCAACCTGCTCCATCAGAATGTTCAGTTTGAATGCAAGGTAACTCGTGATCATCCGTTGAACAATCTCCAATGAATGATTATGATGCTGCATAAAAGGGGACCAAACTATACTAGCGTAATTCAAAACAGCACAATAGCTTCAATTGACGAGAAGTCTTGCCTGCACCCCTTTGGAAAATCTAGGGGTCTCAGAGCTTTTATAGCTGCCGCATCCACGTAATCGACGATGGTCACTTTCGAGTCCTGAACGATTCCAAGGTCCCTGGTCAAGACAAATCTGTAAAGATCGATTAGAAGCTGTAATCCAGTCAAGTTAAAGATCTAGTATAAGGTGATAGGTACCTTTGGTCGGATTAAGCGCTTGGTGATTAACTGAACACCACTCAAGGAGCGAATCAAGGCTGGCCTGAAGAAGGCTTTAATTTAACACAGATGTCGTCCAATACACATTGATCAGTGATTTACGCAGAGGGCTATCTAACACATAGATAATACACCTCTGTGTAATAATTTGCAGTGTTTTTTATTTCCGCCGATAGAAATTAGTTCTGTGAATCGAACGAGACCATTGCGTATCTGGCGACTTTCTTGCTGTACAATCCGTTCTTCAGGTAGGAGGTCGGGCTGCAGACTAATTCCTTTACGGTTGGGCTCCTGAATGGCTGGCTAGAGACCGAATACACGGTTGACACTATACGATCACAGTCTCCATAACGCTATCAGCCAAGCCTCAATTCAGTTGAGGTGGAAAGGAAAAGCATTATTTTTGTTTCAATTTTCATTTTATCTCTTTAAGCTTCCGTTGGATATCAATTGGTGTTTCCGAATGTACCTATTTTCTGTCGCTCATCGGCTTAAATTCACAACATAAACTTGTCCACGTTTTTATTGAAAAAAAAAAAAAAAAAAAAAAAAAAATTAAAATAAAATAAACTTAATATTATTGAACTTCTTTTAAACTAAACGGTTTTCCGAGGAACCGGTATGGGTGGAGGGGGGGTTTCTTCGTAATGTTTCTTCGAAGACGATAAGCGATAAGTGTAAGAAAACTTGGGAACTCGCTTGCAAGATTCATCTCAAGAGCGAGGGAGGACTAGTAAAGGGGAACTGAGGCCGTCAGCTGGTGAGAGAATGTGCATCCGAGGACACTAAAAATAGCTCGAAATCGATAAGTTTTATTCTTGCACTTCGCTTCGAGGGAATTTCCGCTCAGCTGTGCGATATCGGACTTAAGAAGTCATCACTCGAAAGTTCATTTAAAACGCCGAGCGAATGAATCGTTTCTAGGCGGATGTTAGAAAATCATCGAAAGGCGATTATACAAGATTAGACGTACGGGAGCGTTGTTCTATCTTTTGAGGGTTAAGCAGTTTGCGAACATTGTGTGTTCACTGTGTTAAACATTGTGTCTATCGAACGGCGAAGTAACGAATAATGAATTATCTAGAAGTAAAGTCGTACAATTCGCAGCCGTTATTCTCGGCGCACAATGTTACGAAACGGTCATTCCCAGTTATATTACCCGAAAAATACAGGGCGTACCCTCAAAAATCCATTCATCTATTTATTTAATTGGTCAAGCTTATAGTAGTAGGTATATCGTGGGTTAAGACCTATCTGGAGCTATCTCCCATTTTGGCTAAAATGAGATTTACATGTCGTTGGAAGCAAAATCTCGCGGTCTTCCAATCTACGATGTCAGTTTTTCAAAAACATCAACAGACTTCGCGCAAATCTCAAAAAACCTATCATGAGCTATCTGAAAGCCTAAAGTTATCAGGTGCTATCTAAAGGCTGATATCAGTCGTGTGTACTAGAGAATATTATTGATTTTTAAATCAAACTATGCAGTAATGAGCTTAATCATAGTTTATCATTTATAAAGTAAGTGCGTGCTGCAAAATAAAATGGATAAGGAAATAGACAAGAAGCCGCGCTGTGAAGGGGGACTGCCACACACTGTGCTTTTAATGATAGCTAGCAGTGCGTACTTCAAATTGAAGTTAGCCAGGGGTGCCCCCCCCCCCCCCGTAAGCTTCATGACCCCCCCCCCCCTCAAGCTTCTTAACGCCCCTCCCCAGTACAAAAATGTTTAAAATACTCCTAAGTACCCCTTATTTTATCTAAAACTATAAGAAGATTTATGTAGGTATTGAAAACATTCAAACGCAGTCGGCAATAACTATACTGTCTATAATATGGCCACTCACGAGACTATGAATTATTGGTTTGACGAAACCGAGTCTAATCTTACTGCTACAAATTTTGCTTCAATGTTAGTGACTATACAGAGTGTCCCAGGAGTTTTGCACAATCCAACTCCTACGAGTTCTACAACTCATTTCCGAACAAAAATGCCTCATAGCAATTTTTTGCCAGAAGTCTCAATTCCGAGTTATTCGCGATTTAAGATTTTTTAGTTTTTTCGATCTTATGTCATTAAAACTGTCCTAACTCCCTCAATTTTAGAGATAGCTCAATTTCAATGACATCTTTGAAAGGAGCATTAAATTTTCTATCTATTTGATGTCAGAAAACATTTTTTTATTGCGTTGAAGATGTGCGATTGCTGCGCAAAATGGCAGTTTTGTCAAAATCTTGAAATTTTGCCTGTTTTTTATCTCGCCTAGAAACCCCATTATTGCTTGACGCAAAACTGTGCAGGCCTGGTAAAACGTGCGCCAAAATGTCAGCTTTCCAACGGTGTAGTCGTTTTGGTTCTTAAAAATATTTTTAGTTAAGGGTGTTTAACTGCAGAAAAACGTGTGTTTTCTGTTCAAATTGGGGTTTTTCCAAAAGTCTCGACGGAAAAAGGTTGGAGGCGGGATATACGTAACTTTTCTCGCTGAATCGAATGGTGACAACCTCTCAAATGACGATTCAAGTTAGTTTTGTTGGATGCATAAACCCGTTCGTTTGTGAACAGCGTCTACGGCATTTCTAAGCTGTCCGGCCAAAGTCAAGATAATCGAAGAGCCTGGAGACGGCTATTGTTGGTGTTCATTTACGATTGATTACGGTGAGTTGCATTCATCTTTTTGCTGACACTATCGACCCTTATCAAACCAGACTTCCGTGTCATTACCAACTGGTAATGGCCGTGGTTTCCCTATTGCATATTCCCATTCATCATGGTGCGCTATAGATATTGAACATAGCTGGTAGTAAAAACCTAAACCATAGTGACAAAAAAGGATTAGTAGATGAAAAATAATAGTTTACTAGATAAAAAAAGGATCAGTGACATAAACAATATTATCTACCAATATTTTTTCCGCGCACTATTCGACGTGTTATACACAGGAGGAGTGTGACTCCCTTGCTGCTTCAGAAGCATTACGATTGGCCAAACCCTACACAAAAATCATGTCAAAATACTCACTTGTTTTATAGCTGCTCAACTGAAAGCAACTCATCGCAATCAACAACAAATTATCAACATTGCAACGTCCAATGCTACGGTCAAATCAGATTGGGGGTTGATAATACACGGCGCACAAAGCAACCCCTCCTTCAAGACCGAGCGGTCGTGCGGGTCATTGCATACCCTTGCCCTTGCCCTTGACGTACCTTTCCCAACTTTCAAACATTAGGTCTTTTTTAGTTATAGTGGGTGTCCCAGGAGTTATGCACAATCCGACTCCTACGTGTTTAACAACTCACTTCCGATGAGTTGCTTTCAGTTGAGTAGCTATACCACAAGTGGGTATGTTGACGCGATTTTTGTGTACGGTTTTGCCAATGATAATGCTTCTGAAGCAGTGAGGGAGTCACACTCCTCCTGTGTACAACACGTCGAATAGTGTGCGGAATAAATAGTGGTAGATAATATTGTTTATGTCACTGATTCTTTTTTATCAAGTAAACTATATTTTTTTATCTACTAATCCTTTTTTGTTTTGGACTCCCTGTATAAGTGAGACCCTTTATAAGTCAACGAAAACTGTGATAATCTAGTCAGATGGATGTGGTTGTCAAAATCAAAACAAAGTCTTATCTAATGCACTTTTACATTTAATTTAATCTAATTTACTTAAGTGTTCAAAGAAAGGAAAGAAAAGAAACATTCAGAAATTTTCAGAAAAGGGACACACGTACCTAGAATGTGACAACGTTCACAGTGTAGTAGAGGGTAGTTTCAGACACTTGGATGTTCTACTTCCCAATGAGTATGTCACTCATATGTATGAGTATGTTCACTCAAAAGAAGCTCGGAAAGACCCAAAGTATGGTCCATGCCAGCACGTCCAAGTAGAAATTAAACCCATAGACTTTTTTTTTTTTTTTTTGTGCTTCCAATATCCCTGGGGAAGGCCGTATTTGTCCCACTGTGCCGCGTTTCGCCTGGATCAAACAAGTACGCATGCGCAATAGTTAATACCTTAACAGTCGCAATGGAATCTGCAAACCTCCTGCAACCGATCACCTTCATTGTACGAAATCCCACCGGAAGATTGTAAGTAAGAAAGTATGTAAGGAAGTATATCTTAAACGATATAAGAAATTCACGTTTTTCTAAGCACAGGCTACTATTATTCCAACTGCAATAAAACGAACAGGATACTGTTTAGGAGCAAACTTGGAAAATCCCAGAGGGTTTCCCATAGTCAACATGGCAAACGTTTTTCAAAGATGACCTCATTAAACTTCATATTCCAGTATTAATTTGCTATCGCAAGAATTGTTGAAAAGTTATTTTCACTCAAACACTATTGCTTTCACTCTACATGGTGTACCACACTATTATACGACTACTATTTCATTAATTCAATATTCCTAACTAGGGGGGTAACCCCTGCAGGTTTCTCTGGCGTTGGGATCGCCCTGCCATTGCAGCCTGATGGGCCGCGACATTGCAGCCTGGCCGCTTAATTTGGGCCTGATGAACGACCACAGAATGTCGTATTCTGAAACCAGAGTTGAAATGAAATGAAATTAGCCCCCATTTCCGAAATCAAAAATTACAAATACAGCACTGGAGTAGTTGAGTTTTAAAAGAAATCAATCCCCTGCCAGGACATAGTCAGCGGTAGGGAGATAGATAGATTTATTTACGTAATTTTAGATGTAACATTCTTCAATTGAATAATAACTGATGACCGAGCTGGATAGTGTAACACTAGCCCAGCCCGGAGTTGGTTCTTACATCTAATTTTTACAAAATACCTACCTATAACACTATATTTACACCACATTAATCATTAAAATTTAGATTCTACATCCATGGAATACAGTACTTAGTACATACGCCATTAATATAGCTGCCAATTTTATATAATCATTAACTTTAGTCCATAAACTACCCATATACGTTCTTTCTTATTAGTTTAAAAGTTTATTTTTTGAATAGATGTTCACTATTTATCTTTATTAGCTTTCTAATTTTTTCAAAATCTTTATTGACTGTTTGCACGCCTCTGTATTTTGTCATTTGAAAAAATGTATTTTTTACTCTCGGCAACTTGAGTCTATACGATTTTGATTGACGCTATCACACATCAACAAAATATATCCTTTTGTGTTTACGGATTAGTTTGAGCATATTTAATGGGTAAAATTGGTGGACGGTTAACAATTAAAATCATAAAATAATGTATCGCGCCGCCCGTCGCTCCTACATCGCGTATCGTTGGGATGGCGCCTGGGCTTATTGAACAACCCTTAATGTCATTTTTTGAATCGCAAAAATTTCCATAAAAAACCGATTTTTTAGCATTGATGGTAAGCTTGTTGGTGTTCATCCATTGTCCTATCGCCCTCAAATTTTTTTCGGCATTTTGATGGACCTACTGCCATGTTTTGCCCAAAGTTTACTAGGCCAACACCATCAACAAATATGTAGATTTTTCAGGAATATTTTTGTGAACCAAGTTCTTTCACATATAGGGGGAAAATAATCGGCCCAATTGAAATGCCTTGAGAACAGCCGTTATGTCGGGTTAAAGCAGTTTCGCTTTTCGCTTTGCCAATGTGGACTGCTTGTTCTCTGTCACTATTATATGATTTGGATATTTCCAATGCTAGCTCTCAAACCCCTGATGCTTCCAGTTTTTCGGCAAGTTTTGCTTTTGATATTGTGTCGGAAGCCAAGACAAAGCACGTTAGAGTTACTTTTTTGCCTGCGTCCAAGTTTGAGTAAATTTCATCCATGACCTTGAATAATAAGATGAATCGCTTTTGCATGGGGTAATGAGAAATTATGATTTCTAAAATTGAAAAATACGCAACTGGCATTGTAAATTAACTAGCAAAATCTCTTGTGCCAAAAATGATTATTGAAGCTGATTGCAATATTATGAATTTATCTTTCGGGTTACCTGTTGGGGAAACAACAACAGTTTGGATATCAATAAAAGGGGCAAATAGGAGGTGTGGTTCAGGAATATGAAGAGTCGTAAAAATAGCCTCGTTCCGGCGGCGGTCAAGACCCCGCGGATCCCCACCGCTGACAAGCGCCCCCACCGTGGACCGACGCTCGGCACATGAGACCAGGCCACCGGTATCCATAAGGCCGCCTCAGTACCAACGGACCGCCGTCGGGTTACCACACATGTCGTCAGCGATTCCGCCGGACGCCGCCGCCGACGCCACGAAGCCTGCTCTGTGCCGCCCCCGTGGCATGGGCCTCCGCCTCCATGACGAAATTCACTACATCCAAAAAGGCAAATAGTTAGCGAATTGTAAACGAAATATCTCGAAAAACAAAAATCCGTTGAGATGTGAGCGATAGTTTGGTGTACGAATCTGATATCACTCGTATATCCAACACAGACGCCGAGCGAGTTTATTCCTTCAAAATCATGCAGCCGAATTACTACCTAGCCAAAACGACAGTATGTAGACGTGAGAAAACGTACCGAGGCAACTATAACTGTACTAATACACTGAGGTTTTCATTGAAGTTTGGCTCGTAACGTTGTTTTAACACATTTAAACGATAACAACCTACCTCAAAAGGTTTCTTGAGACTAATTCAAAATATGAAAATTTCTATCAACAATTGCCAGCCCCGCAAAGTGTACCAGCGTGTTTTTCAAGTCGGTTACCGTAAGTTGGCTGTTTTCCAATCCCATTTTCATAGTGCAGACCTGTGCACATCCACCCATCGCTTTGTGAGAATCTTTCAATGAGCAATTTAAATTAAATAAATAAACAGGGAAGTTGATAAAGGACGTTGTTTACTTTTTCGAAATAAATTGATACAATCTTAAACCATTTTCGACGAGAGTTTATCAATGATTATATAGTTCGCTCTACCATGGATTGCAAAGATTCGGAATAGTAAATTATTTTGCACATTGTGATATTGTTTACAATGAGATGGTATAACCACCTCAACATTTTCGAATAACGGAACTTGGGAAAAATGGCACCTCATAGCCTGGTTTTTATCATGATCCTCTCATAACAATCGCTAAACCATAACGATAGATGTCTAAATTAGTTAACACTATAGTACGTATAGGCGATAGCTAAAAGGCGAGCTAGTTCGAAATCTCGCGGCTGAATTACCATCTAGCCAAAACTACAATATCTTAATGTTGTAAGAATTCGCCAAAGCAACTGAAGTCTTACTAAAATATCCAGGTTTTCAAGTTTCCAAGTTTGGCTTCTAACATTGTTTTAAGTAAGTTGAAACTTTTAACAAATTAACGTGGTAACAAATAATCGCGAAAGATTTCCTAACACTGATTAAAAAATTAACATTTCAATAGGAATGTCCTCAAGGTTTCTTGACTCTACCTAATTCATAATATGAAAATTTCTCTAACACAAAGTATCCCAGTGTTTTGTTCAAGTTGGTTACTGTACATCGGCTGTCGTCCAATCTCGTGTTCATCGTGCAGTCCTTCCCACCCACCTGTTGCTTAGGAAAAACGTTTTGTTCAGCAACTTGAATTCAAAAATAAAAACGAAGGAAGTTGATAATCAATTTTGTTTGATTTCAAGAGATAGAACGTTACAAATTTAAATAGATTTTGATTGTTGTTGTTCATTACTGACAATATAGCTCACTCCGGCTTTCAAAAGTAGCATTGTAACATTTAAAATTCTGCATTAGTCCAAAGATTGATTCGAATCACTAAATTATGAGTACGTTTCATCTCACAATATTGTTTACCACAATATGACGTACCACTTTCTAAAATTTCATGAAATTCTTCAAATATAAAGGAGTTTTTAAACACTTCCAATCCTTAATTGTATAGTGATACCTCCGAAAAGACAGAGATCTGAATTAGACGTCATTCATGTAGCCAGCAGTTAAGCAACGAGCGAGGTCATTTTATTTAACAACAAATTTTGTTCGGAATCAAACCTCCGCATTATTACCAACCCTATGTAGTATTTAGTACGAAGGTATAGTATACTAGCAGTGCACTGTACCTAGCAGCGTACTACCCAGCCATAACTAAAACAGAGAGCTTTTGGGCTTCTTGTTTTCGTATATATGTTAACGTTTCGTATTCGTGTTGATTCGTAAACGGGGCTACTACAATGTCACTAAAACACTGAGGTTTTTTTTTTTTTTTTGTTAGTTTGCTTTCTAACGCTACTTTAACACAATTACATAGAAAGTGCTGATTTTTCAAAATTTGTAAGTTTGCCTTCTAACGCTACTTTAACACAATTACATAGAAAGTGCTGATTTCAAAATTTGAGATTGTACACAAAAAAAATTTTTTTTTGAGATCAGTAATGCATTTTTTATTACCGGTTAAACGCAGTCCAACAAACGTAACGGTCAAAAATTCAGCGATCGATTTTTGAGGTCATTTTGAGTTTTTTCGCTTTTAAGATTTCTTTCATTCTTGAGTTACTAAAATGCCAAATACTCCCCCTAAACTAATCTGTAACATCAATTTTTACCACAAAATTGGGAAGAGCGGCAAATTTCCTATCTTCTTAGAGCAAATTAGAACATTTTGAATGATTTAGACGGTGACAAATTAGGCCGGAGATAAAAATGTTAACAATTTCTGGAATAAACTACTTTTTGTCCATGTTTTCTCTTTCTCGTAAAGAACAGATTTTGTAACTCCCCGATTTCTGGCAAAACTTTTCCAGAATGTCAGCTTTTCAACGGTGTAAGGAAGAAAAATTTTTCACAAGGAATATTTTGGAGAAAATCACATTTCAATGGCCCACAACGCATATTTTGGTAAAACTTTTCAATATAAACCGACTTGCTGACTAAAAAAAAAGCCGATTTCATTTCGTTGAAAATCTGCTTTCGTTGAATTTAATGATGAGTCTCTTCAACCATTACACTCTTTTGACAAACTTCACGACTTTAAAGTATTTAGTCCTCAGTAACTTATTCCAACTCGATTGTCACTCAATCGTAGAGGCCTGGATGTGACATAATTTGATTCAGCGTAAAAAATTATGTTAGCAGAACTTAACTTCTCAAGCCACGGAAAAGTACTTTTTCTTTAAAAACCTCGATTTTCAGTAAACATTTCAGATTTGTTTATTTGCATTCAAATTTAATTTTCTCCTCCAATCGAATTTTTGAAAATTAAACCGAGTATGTGTTTGAGGAAATGGTATTTTAGCCAGATTTTTCCCACAACGGGCACACAAATCGTCTTGAGGTTTAAGAAATTTTTTGATGTTTTGACCACCTTTAACTCTCCTGTAGACTTATGACTTCTAAATCTGTATATTTTCACCCCTTGAATAGCTATTCCAAAAGGAGAATAGCTTTCCAAAAAAAAAAAAAAAAAAAAAAAAAAAAAACCTAAACAAATCTTAAAGTTGAAACAACTCGGAAACGAGGCCTGGTAAAAAAAAAGTTCTACTTATTACTTTTTGTTGGAAAATACTTCTGGAATCCACCCCTAAGAGGTTAACAACGGTAATTAAGCTGGCTACTAAACCTTATAATCCTATCAACCAATCTTGTTTTTGTCATTGTCTAAAAGCTTCCTCGTAAACCTATAGCTTTTCCAAGTAGAATTCGGAATTTCCCGAACCAACTTAAGAATTTTCCAAACCATATTCAGAAATTCTACAACCATTTTCAGGTAGTTCTAAATCATACTCAGAAATGTACAATTCAATTTCATAATTTTCCATTTCAATTTTAGAATTTACTGTGACTTTAATCTTCAATGACATCTTGAAATTGAAATGGACGATTCTGTATTCATTTCCGAATATACTTAGTTTGAAAAAAAATTGGAATTGGTTTGTAAAATTCTGAAATCAGTTTAAAAAAATTCGGAATATTTATAGGACATTGCGACTTTGACGTGGAATAGCTATACTCTTTGATATTTGAATAATCTCGAAAGATTTTTTATCTTTAAAGATGTTCAACGGACTTCGTGATTCAAGTTGTGAATCCACCTGAATTGCAGGTCCGTCGCTCTAATTCTGTAGCGAATGGAATAATGATAGAATCGAGTCGAAATTCATGTGGGAGGAGTTGACCAGCTTTCCCGAACTGGGTACCCTACAAATTTGAGCAAGAAGGGAAGATCAGAAAGCGATGAAATTATGCATGCAGGTTTTACGTTTTCCCGTTTGCAGACTGTTAAGTTGATTTGGGAGCGATGAAACTCATAAGGGGCATGTATAGATTAACCCTCACGATCCCCTGGTAAATTTCTTCAAAATCGGATAGATACTGTGGAAGGACAAGCTTGTTACAAAAGTCTTCGCACATTCAGACTGACAGAAGACGAATGTTGTTCATAATAATCTAAAACATAAAATGAGAGTGAAAATTTCAATTTTGCGAAACAAAAGTTTCATCCCCCGAAACTTAAACCAATGTTTTTGCAAACTACAATAGTTCAGTCGAATTTTACATTATCTATTGTCTATCAGGTGGAAATGATTCATTGATAGTTTTTAGGAACACCTTTCGGAGTATGAATACTGATTTTCGAATTCCCAAGACTTATAAAAGCTACCTAGTGTCGGAAAACGAAAATTTTTTCTTTTTACCACATTTGGTGATTTTTAGGCCGAATTTCTTGAACTAGGTATTTCAGCTAGTACTATTTATAATTTGTTTGACGTACGAATAATGGCCTGAAATTTAAGCTAGCATAATCTCCGACGTTTAATGGTTCCTAAGATCTTTTTCTTCAAAATCTGATAGAATTTGCCATCAAGTTTCAACTTAATGTTTACATTTACTCTTTGGTCTTGTTTGGAGTCACATTGCGGTACAATGATTTTTACCAGTTCTCTCATAATTATTATTATAATTAGCCAATAACCACAAATTCAAATAAACGGTGCAGATCCCCTTGTCAGATTTAATGAATATATTGTTGAAAAGTTGAACATTATTCAATTCAGAGTAGATAAACTAGTCCATGGGTTCAGTTTGATTAACTAAACTTTGGCTAGATTGGATGGCCCTTGCTGCGGATCTTTGATGGTAGATGCCCCCAACGTCAGTTACCAGAAACAAGAAAATAATCGTAATTCGCGACTTTTTTCGTAATTTGGCCATGTTATGATGTCATGATGGCGTTATAAAGTGGTATTACAGTGTCACAACTGCAGAGTCGTCATCTTCTCCCCTTGGAAATGGATAGGTTGGTGATCTTCCGGCAGGACTCTCCATAGCAAAAAATGCACATAGTACAGCATTTTAGTCCAGCTTTGAGACAGGTTTTTTTTTTTAAATAATTTATTTATTGTTACAACTGATTTAATATACAAACCATCTAGTCCACCTTTGAGACAGGTGAAGCCGAAAAAACATCCCTCCTTGTATTTATAATAATTTTTTCGCAGTTGAACTACAGTAGGGTCCAGGTTCGTAGTGACGCATTAAGGCCAAGTTCAATTGGAGTCCAACCCTAGTGGGTAGGGTCATTCTTACCCTCAATCACTGCCGCGCTTGGTGATAGGTCATGTTCGAATATCTTCCTGCGTTTGTGGTTGGAGGAATCCGGGCCAAGTTCACCCTTCCAGAAGCTGCAGATTTGAAGAATAGTTGGTAGCGAAGTAGGTTCAAATTTATCGTAGACGAACCACCAAATACTGCCACAACACATCTTTCCTCTGCAGAGGCTAAGGCATATTTACTTGCTCTTCTACCAAGTGTAGGTGTTTTGCGAAGGTAGAGTCAAATTCATGTTTTCCCTTCCCAAAAGGTATTGAGGTGTAGCACCCCCTGAAGGCTTAGAGAAACAGCTCAAACTTCTCCGGATAGCCAACCGAACCTTCTGCCAACGAGCAGGGTTGTACAATTACTTGAAAGGTAATCACTCAACTCACTCCATTCAATAATCAAAATTATGCATATCGTCAGAATTTAAATAGCAATGTAAGCAATAATTTTTCTTATCTAAAATTAAAATTTTTAATTGTAATGAACAAAAATTCAAGAGTTTTTCTGTATACAAGGTTTTGATTAGAATGGGTAAACCTACAGGTCGTTTTATATCTCAGCCGAATTAAATTATTCAATAACTTTAAAACGAACAATTTTTCTGGTTGAACAAAAAATAACTGAGCCAACTAGCGAAAATTCAGCAAATTAAGTTGAAAAACAATATCTGTCATATCATGACCACGAGCAGAATTCCAAACATTGATTCTGTCATTGAAATGTATTAAGACTCGTTCAGTTCTCTGGAAACGCAAGCAGCTAATCAATACGAAAGCAACTTCACTGCTCAGATCAGATCAGTGCTCACTGATGAGAAGTAAATTCAGTGCTTCTCATAGTGCTCTTAGTGGTTATTATGCCACATATTCTTTTTGACACTTAAATTGTCAATATCAGCTACCAGTTGGCATAGTTTCTCCATTTTTAATTGCATTTATTAATCCTTTTAAACAATTGTTTGCATTAAAATTATTATACAATAATAGAAGTTATTTATTGAGCGGCCTAAACCGGTCCTTGCGGCACATTCTGAAAAGGTATGTATCAGAGGAAACTTATGGGGAGATTAGTTGGTCTTTTCTTGCGGGCTTTCAGGCTGTAGGTAGTATCGCTAAGTATTCTCTTACATCTGCAGGAAATACGGCATTTCTAGGGCGCATCGATCGCCTTCCAGTCGTTAAAGACTCAGTCCTGTTTGCGGAAGTCTGTTTGTGACGGAGCTCATTGACTCGAGTTATTATGGAAAGGGGTGGAACAGAGGGGAGGAAGCTTCATATATCAATCACTTCGAGCGTTCGAACCCGCTTTATTGTCAATCGTTCGCGGAGAAAGAGAAATGCGGACAATGGGGGAATTATGACTCCTTTATAGTCGAGAGTTAAGTTCAACGGCCTCCGTCGCCGGGAATCTGGGGCAGAGTTGTCATCTTGTTGAATTTCCACTGCAACATCCTCCTTCCTAGTCCGCCCCCAACGCTGTCAGCCTAAACGAGACGTGACGAGCGAACAAAACTAATTGTGTTTGTTTATTTTTCGGAGCTACTTGGATATTCCGTACGTTACAAAGGATAGTGTGCGCAGTGCGCCAACTGCTGTTTACTACTTACTTAGCGACAATAGTCACTGAACCCGGGCAACCGATTGGAAAAAAATTGTCTCTTTATTTTGGTTTAAAAATCGTTTTCAATGCATACAATGTTATTAGTATTCGTAAACCAAATGAAACGCTTGCGTAAGAGTCCGCAACACATTGAGACATTTTCATGAGGAATGTATGGTTATAAATCACAATGTTCCACCGACTCGCAAAACTTGGATACGGAGACATCTCTAATGACAATGGAAGCTCAAATTTTAACCAATTACGATGAGTTGTGTAATATACGATGTAGGTAGTTTTCTATTCCGGTGAGCGTCGACTGTAATCAACATCACAACCAAGTGACAACAAAACAAGCGGCATTGTTTACTGCATCCATTATTAACATAGATAAAATTAAATTACGACATAAATACCAACATCAAGTACGCAAGGCCTCCGTGATAAATCGAGGGCTTTCCAATGAATGGAGAACGATTTTTGTCCGTCGAAAACTTAACAACTTTCATTTCACTAGAAACGGCTTGGTTGCACGTGAAAATCATCAGAAATTGAACAATTTAACAATTTTCGTGACGATTTTTTGTTTATGTGCCATAGCAAAGAGATGAAAATGTAAAAAATACATGGAAGGCAAACACCTGATATTCAATTAACTAATTACTTACAAAGCTATACCTTATAATATTTTATTTCATTGATTTTAAATCATTAAAAGCTTCGGTTTATTGGTTCACTATTTTCAGTAATGAAATTTGTATTCAACCATGAAAAAACGCTGCAAATTCTATCACTGGGGTTTATTATTCAATTGGCTTGCGTTCTACTAAGCTTTGGAGTGATAGAGCGATTATTGAATTTCAGGAGACATGCATAGAGCACGTAAATCTGTTCTCAACCAAAATACCTAATACCTTATTTGGATTGATTAGTTGATCATATTTGTGTGCCTCCTGAAATTCAATAATCGCTCTATCACCTGTGAAACACACACTCCAAAGCTTAGTATAAATTCAAATCATGAACGCAAGCCAATTGAATAATAAACCCCAGTGAATGAATTTGCAGCGTTTTTTTATGGTTATCAGAATACTTCAACCCGTGTATCGGCTATAAAACCTTTTAGGAGTTCACTCCAGTATCCACATTACTACATCGCTAAGTCACTAGGTTACCGCAATCAAAACAAAAACAATAATAAACCAAAAAACGCAAATGTTGGCACCATAAATCGGACCATACATCGGGAATGGTTTGAGCTACGGGCCTGGGGAGGGGCTCATTCGATTCCCCATGGAAAGTTCTTCAAAAAAGTTCAAATTTAGGCCGCCTTGACTTTTTTTTTGAGGTTTTTAGGGATTTTACAAAACTCTGACAACCCTTAAAGGGCACTTTAAATCAAGTGAGAGACCTGGCTCAAGAATTGGGGCGTCGCCCAACCAACATGGATTTTTCCCGAAAATTTTAGATTTTTTGCTCCAGCCGTTTATTAGAAATCGTGCGTACGTCGTACGGCGGACGGACGGAAAATTTTGTATTGCAGATTTGGATTGTACACCCTTTGAAACGTAAACCATGAAATTTACAGGGGGGGGGGGGGGCTTAGAATTTTTTTTTTCAAAGCGATTAAAATCTCCCATTCAAAATTTGTTGGTTTACGTTTTAATATGGCTAGAATTTAAACTCGATTAAAATGATCAATCAGTCTGTTATCGTATCGCGAAAATTTCTTCCCCCCCCCCCCCCTCAAAATTTGTCACTTAACCTTAGCTGGTCCCAACTTCCAGCCAGTCTGATCGCCTAACACGCAGAAATGCTTGGACCAAAAACTGGTCAAAAATGTCGTTATTCAAGATTTATAATTCTTAGGAAAGTGGGGCGATATTTCCTATTAATTCTGGTTGCGAAATAGGCTGAGATGGGTTTCAGATCCGTAGAAAATCACCCAAAGCAAAAAATCCCCTAAACTTCACAATGACACGAGCTGATAGAATTGACAGAAGTTTTTAAAAATCCATCTGTTCGCCGTTCGTTGGGGCAAAGTTATTAGAACTTGTATGAAAAATCACTAACTTTCCGAAGAAGATCGTGAATTGCCGGCATCACTCTATCCAATCCTCAAGGTTAGAGCCAAAAGGCATGTTAAAAAATTAGGATGTGAAAAACTTTCGGAATAGGTATTTGGGAAAACATTTTTTCAGTTTGTTATTGATAATTATTATAAATAACAAGCTAATGAAACGTTTTTTTTTTTTATTTTAATGAATTGAATGTGCCCATTTGGACCACTTTAGGTTCATCCGTTGGCTCACCCTACGACGTAGCACATTGACAAAGAAAGAACGTAAACAAGAATGTGAACAGTTATGAACGTGGTAAAGATCGGCTTGTAACTGAGACGTCCAATCAACATCCGACATAATTGCAATGGAATTCTCTCGACAAGGAGTAAACAACACTGATCAGCTAAGGGGAGCTTGAGGATAATTTTCTTCGTAATCGATCTACCAAAAAAATTATTTACGAGTCTAGTCTCCATAACACCATCTTCCGTGCTTCTATACAGTTGAGAAGAAAAGCGGAATCATTATTTTTGTCTGTATTTTTATTTCATCTCTTAAAGTTCAGTAGGATTTTCATTTGTGTTTCCGAGTGTGCCTAGGAAGTATTTTGATTAAGAATAATCCGGTTTTTAATTATATTTATATGTTTAAAATCGAAGGTTACGTTTGCGAATTTGATCATACAAAGGCCTTTGTAACCGGTATTTGGCTTGGTAAACTAAGAAAATATTTCAACAAGGTCGATTGCTTTGGTTCAGGTTATGTAACAGTAAAGCGAACCACGAATGGGCGATAGAGGAAAATTTCCAGCTTGCAATGCCCGACAGTAATAATTTATTCGACAGTCGGTAGCCAGGAATAGACGGGGCGACAAATGGGTTTCCTATGTGACTTGACGTCGGAAACTGCCTGCATGAGAGTCAACAAGTTACGGCCTTGCGAAATCTGCGTGTCGGTGACAATCGGGTAATTGAACTCTCTGGGTTGTGGGTAAGCGAGTAACTAACTACCTAAGAAATGGTAGCACAAACGTGAAGTGACGGATGGCTTATTGAGGCGGAAATACTAAAGATAATATACAAGGTGTGCAACGTATGATCCGAAAATCTTCGCACACGTATTCCACAACTAGTTTCCAACAAAAAAGTGCCTATTAGAGATTTTTCTTAGAGGCTTCGTTTTTGAGTTATTTCACTTTTAAGATTTTTTTCGTGTTTTGGAACTTAAGTCACTAAAACGGCCGTAACTCCGTCGTTTTCAAAGTATTTGCAAATCTAAATATGCCTTTATGCCTTTTGTAGTAAGTATTTTTTTAAAGGAACTAAAGGGTAAAAATGAGCCTGAAAAGTAAATTTTGTCAAATTTTGAAAAAAAAATATTTTTTTAATGGCTCATTAGTCCGCCTTAATTTTAATGATACGTTTGAGCCTGTAAGCTTAAAAAATCGCGTGAAAAATCATCATTTATGCCAAATTTCGACTTTCAGATTAAGATGATTTTTCATTTCATCACTGAAGAAGGTTTCAATCTCCTACTCGTAAATTTTTCAACCAGACCTTGAAAATTAATCCCCGTAACAATCTGAAAACAGGCGCCTAAAATAAAAAACGGACGCGAAATAAACAAATTTTGGTCATTATTCCGCAAAAAATGAGTCAAATCCATGAACGGCATCACGCGAATCAGCGTTAAAAAACAATGAAAATTCATGTGCCACACTTTACAGTTCACCATCATCCACTATTTGACAATTTTAAGGTTGCGCAACTTTGCGTGCTCGCTGAACCGGTTACGCTCAATCAAGAAAATTGGTTGAGGGGTCGAATTTTCATGAAATCTTGGGTAGAATCCGAATCTACAATAAAAAATGGGGGTTCTTATTTAAAATTAGAAAGTTAGTGTCAGTTGCGCATGGTTGCGCAGTTTAGATATTATCTAATTATATGTATAGCAGCTTATGTTTCGTGCTGCCGGTTTATACAATGTTGTTGATTACGAAATATTTATGACGTAGTCGTTCAATCGTTTTTTGACATCTAGAAGTCGGTTCAAGGTATGGATACCCACTAATCAGCTAAAGAACCCTTGTGGATCATTTCTTTCTCATTTCTGAAACATAAACGGAGCTCTTTTTCAGGTATCTAGAATACAATTATATGGTATGTATGCGCAATCAATTAATGTACGACAGATTACGTTCATTAGCGTAGATACATAACAGAAAAAATCATTTTCATTTTAAACCCTATCGAAGAGTTGAGTTCCCATATTTTGTTCCCGCTCTTATTCTTGAATTCCAAAGGCTATTCAAACAACTTCAATAGTAGAAAACGGAGGCTCTCCCTTTCCAAGTTGCTCCTGTCCAGCTAATCCGATCCTGTTCCTGCAAATTCCAATTATTGTTCTTCGCTCTTTAATTAACAATAAACAGTTGTTGATCTTCTTCTACTTCATTAGAGAGGAAAAGAATCGGGAAGGGACATTGACGTTTCTTCCACAACCGGAGAGACTAAGAAGAAAAAAAAACAGCCGTCTGGCTACGTGAAAGTGCGCTCATTCCCGGATGAGTTGTAGAATCCGCTCACTGGCGATCTGATTTGGATTACAATAAGATACATATCGTTGTTAACCAGGGAGGAAGTAACTCCTCCCGACAGCACAAGACTAGGTCTTACCGTGGGGAGTAGCATAAGTCTAATTTTTAATTGTAAGAACCATATATTGTACATTTTCTGAATAAATGCTAAATTTAAAACAAATTTACAATATTAAAACCTTGATTTTACCACTCAGATACTATATTATATTTTAGTAGAAAATTAAACTGGAGCAATGAAAAAAGCTTTAAAAAGCTATGAGCATCCAAAAGAATTCAAAAACATTTTTGACTTCAACTTGACGGATTTTTGGTTTATTATTCAATAATAAACCATTGTAATCGCTCTTGAAAAAAAAAAAAAAAAAAAAAAAAAAATCTAACCCCCCACTGAAAATTTCATGGTTTACGTTTCAAAGGGTGTTGAATCCGAATCTGCAATAAAAAATTTTCCGTCCGTCCGTCGTACGCCGTACGCACGATTTTTCCTAAACGGCTGAAGCAAAAAAGCTGAAATTTTCAGGAAAAATCCATGTTGTTCCGGCGACGCCCCAGTGCTTGAGCCAGCTCTCTCACTTAATTTAAAGTGCCCTTTAAGTGTTGTCAAAGTTTTGTAAAATTCCTAAAAACCTCAAAAAAGTCAAGGCGGCCTAAATTGTACTGTTCTTGTTCTTTGTTCTTTGTTCTTGAAGAACGCTCCACGAGGTCAAACCATTCCCGATCCATGGCCCGATTTATGGTGCCAACACTCGCGTTATTTTTGTTTATTATTGTTTTTGTGTTGCAATTAACCTTGTAGTGATGTAGTGAAGATACTGGAACGTGAACTCCACGCAGGAATTAAAAATGATAACCATAAAAAACCTGCAAATTCTTCCACTGGGGTTTATTGGTTTATTATTCTAGGTAAACGTTCATTCCTAACGATCTTTATGGCCCTGATTGTTATGGTGCCAACATTCGCGTTAAACGGCTGGACCAAAACATCTGAAATTTTAAAAAATCCATTTTTGTTTAAAGTTTTGTAAAATATTGTTTTTGTAGTTGCAATCAGTAACCTTCCCAGGTCTAGTGACTGTGATGTAGTGATTGTAATTGGCCGTTCCAAGCGCCCTCAACTCGAATATGGAGTTTCCAATTTGATGTAGGTCTGATAAAGAGAGACTTTGTATAAAGGGAACAGCCGATACTTTCACTGGGTTGAATGATTTGAATTTCTACTAAGCTTTGGAGTGTTTTTCATAATGATAACACGTAATTCATCAAAATAACTATTTGGATTGATCAAAAATCGCTCTATCCTGTGAAACACGCACACTTTCTTCCGCAAGCCAATTGAATAATAAACAAAGAATTATTATTCAATTGGCTTGCGTTCATGATTTGAATTGCTACTAAGCTTTGGAATCTGCGTGTATCACAGGTGACAGAACGATTATTAAATTTCAGGAGATATGCATAGAGCACGTAAATCTGTTCACAACCAAAATACCTATTTGGATTGTTCAGTTGACCATGTTCGTGTGCCTCCTGAAATTCAATAATCACTCTAACACCTGTGAAACACGCACACTCCAAAGCTTAGTAGAAATTCAAATCATGAACGCAAGCCAATTAAATAATAAACCCCAGTGGAAGAATTTGCTGCGTTTTTGGATTTTACCTTTACAAGATTGATGTCGGTGATTCCGGACCGTCTTTGGCCCAGTTGTGATTTGTGGTTGATGTTTCATTGGCTTTGGTCCAGTGAGAGTTTTTTCTACACATCTTGGGATATAAACCGACATATTTTTTCTAGAAACGTTCATTTTTGGAAATAGGAAACCAAAAAAGTACCGTGAAGAAACCGCAATCAATTAAATATGGTGTTTATACAGGGTGTCTAGTAAAATTATGGGACAAACTCAGGGAATCGGTTGTCCGTTTAATTTGCAATCGAAACTAACTTGGTCCCAACTGCCATGTTTTGAAACCATGAAAAACTCGATTTTGCTTTATAAAAACCATGTTTTCTTTCATTCAAACTCATTTTTCTCCTAGAAAAAGACGTCCAAACATAAAGACGAGTATACCGTTGGAAAGCTGAGTGTCTGGGCAAGTTTTTCCCGAGGAGTGCCCGACGAAAAACTTCCCTTTAGATAGCGAAAAAACGAAAGAAAAACCAAGATTTTTGAGAAATTTTCAAAGTTTGAACTTCTGCCATTTTTTTACCAATAAGATAAGATCTAAAAAAATTAAATTTTGTATCAGGGTAATAGGAAATTTCATGCTCTTTCCAATGGTCACCTCATTTTATCGTTTAGACCAAAATCAGGAGGGAGCTACGGCTGTTTTAGTGAGACAAGGTCTGAAAAGTAAAAAAAAAAAAAAAAAAATCTTGGAAATAAAATTACGGGAAAACGAAGCCTCTAAACGAAAAATGCTAAGGGGCACTTTGGATTGCAAATTAAACGTACATTCGATTCCCTCAGTTTGTACCATAATTTTACTAGCCACCCCGTATAATAATTTCATAGAAACAGGCGTAAGTAGTGGATATGTATATTTTAATTTAACTTGACGGATTTTTTTTTTATTCTACCTTTACAAGATTGATGTCGGTAATTCTAGAAACGTTCATTTTTGGAAATAGGAAACCAAAAAAGTACCGTGAAGAAACTGGAATCAATTAAATATGGTGTTTATATAATAATTTCATAGAAACAGGCATAAGTCGTGGATATATATATTTTAATTTACTTTGTTTTTCTTTATTAAAATTGATTTAATCCGTAAATACCACGAAGATTGATTATATTTATTTAATAAATAATCCAAATGCTGATCGAAGCCGAGAGTAGATCGTAAATCACTACAGAAGTAGATAAGATGGCTACCTGGAGACTCAAGCAGAGAGTTATGACAGTTGAAGTTGCCTCAAAAAAGGTGTTTTTGTACTCAGAGGAAATCCCTGGATTTGTTGAGAGTTGGAAACGCAAAAACACGGAAAGAATATTATAATTCCGACGGCTCCTCTTGTTTGGCCTCCACCCGCGTAATAAATTATCGACCACACGTACGCTCTGCTACCGTTGGTTGTTAGACATCTACGAAAGAGGACAAATAATTCATAAAGATCAAAAAATTGGTGAGAATTGTTCTGACTGCGTTAAATGATGTACCTTCATCACAGCGGGGTTACCTATGAAGTTTTAATTTTTACAACATCCATAAGTAGTGGGGACAACGATTATGGATAGGTCATCCAAAGTTGCTGAAACGTTGAGAAATCCAATAAAAAGTTATGGTGAACCTCATTTGGTTGTTATGTTCCAATGTTAACGTTTCAAGTCAATCTTGAACATGGTGCATAAAAAAGCGGCTCTCCTCGCCACATATTGGTTGGACCCCCGAATCTCCTACTCCTGGCACAATTTTTCTAAAGTGACATTTGAAGTAGACATTACTTTCGAGTCTGTTGGGAAAGTAAAAAATAGCTCGCGAGTTAAGAAATAGATCGAAAACGTTTGGAGCAACAAAGGGCATATCAAGCTATCAGACTCCCAAATAAATGAAATTTGCTTTTGGTAGAATGAACGTATAAAATCTTTGAAATGTTTTCAATAATTTCGAGAGATGTAGAATGTAACCTTGTTACGATTCACGGGTCAGAAATACCGAGGTATTAGTTCCAGCACACATCAATACATTCAAAAGGTTGGTCGAAATATATTGAGGATTCTATATCGGATAGAATGATATTACGAGCTTGATGAAATTTATATGAGATATATTAGGCCTTTGTACCCCGGCTATCTTAAAAATTTGAAAGCGTTCAAACAACTAGAACCACAAAAACATGTTTAGGAGATTTTACGTTAGCGAATTAGATTTATTATTCAATAATAAACCATTGTAATCGCTCTTGAAAAAAAAAAAACCCGTTTCAAAGAGTGTAAAATCCAAATCTGCAATAAACATTTTCCCGTCCGTCCGCCGTACGTCGTACGCACGATTTCTCCCAAACGGCTGGAGCAAAATATCTGAAATTTTCAGGAAAAATCAATATTGGTCCGACGACGCCCCAATTCTTGAGCCAGCTCTCTCACTTAATTCAAAGTGCTCTTTAAGGGTTGTCAAAGTTTTGTAAAATCGATAAAAACTTCAAAAAAAGTCAAGGCGGTCAAAATTTGGACTTTTTTTTTTTTAAGAACTTTCCATGAGGAATCGAATCAGCCCTTCCCCAGGTCCATGGCTCAAACCATTCCCAATGTCTGGCCCGATTTATGGTGCCAATATTTGCGTTATTTTGGTTTATTATTGTTTTTGTTTTGATTACAGTAACCTAGTAATGTAGTGAACGTGGATACTGGAGTGAACTCCTAAAAGGGTTTATAGCCGATGCACGGGTTGACGTATTCTGATAACCATAAAAAAGAACGCTGCAAATTCTTTCACTGGGGTTTATTATTGCGTTCATGATTTGCATTTATACTAAGCTTTGGAGTGTGCGTGTTTCACAGGTGATAGAGTGATTATTGAATTTCAGGAGGCACACAAATATGATCAACTGAACAATCCAAATAGGTATTTTGGTTGAGAACAGATTTACGTGCTCTATGCATATCTCCTGAAATTCAATAATCGCTCTATCACCTATGAAACAGGGACACTACAAAGCTTAGTAGAAATTCAAATCATGAACGCAAGCCAATTGAATAATAAACCCCAGCGGATGGATTTGCAGCGTTTTTACAGAGTGATGCTCTGATTTGTGAACAATGAAACTCGTGGACCATCTATATTTTTACAAGCACATTTCCTGGAAATTTCATCAAAATCGGATGACAACTACAGACATCAGTTATGTTACAAGGGTTTCACGTTGCTCTCGTGTACTATTGCGTTGAAGTTAGTATGAGACTATCGAATCGTTTTTCCCCAACATGCCTTTCTATTATACGGGTAATCTTCAAGAACCTGAGAAAATTATGCTTTGTAAATGTTTAACCAATGAAACTCACAGGGATCATCGACAGCCTAACCACATATTTCCTGCAAAATTTATCAAAATAGGTACTTTCATCATCTTACGTTTAAAGGTTCTTAGAATCCAAATCTCCAATTGTTTTCGAATACAACGAAAAAAAAATCGTTCTGTCTCAGATGGGCTTCAGTAGGGATCCAGTTGGTCTCAACTTATATCGAGCTGAATTGCCTCTCAAGCAATGGGCCAGAAACGTGGTTTTTCGAGGTTTTTTACTGACAGGCAAATGTGTGTTATCGCATAATCGATCGAGAGGTTTCAAATCCGCAGAAATTCAACCAAAGAAATTGATCAAATAATAATAATAATGAAAGTGACCCCCCAAACCTCACAATAACACAAGCAATCACGCAATATTCGAAAAATTATAAACCCATGTCTAGGAATGGGCAGCGATATGACAGATAAGATAGATTTTCACGAGTAAGTGAGCCACCCGGAAAGTCAGTGAAATATCCCCATCGTTCTTTTGTCCTGTCTTTGTGAACGTTGAATGCGTTTGTTGTGAAAGTAGCTGCCGCGAACGTGATTATTGCGAGTGTGACTGTCATTCTGGATCATGCCTCTTCCTCTTCCCCCTCTTGTCTCCCGTCCAGATATTTCCCCGCTCTCGACTATTATTAGACTGTTGGTAGGTTCCCGAGTCGTAGTCGAGGTGATCTGGATTGAACTGGAAAAGGTCGCGCGGGGGTGTTTATGTTTTTCAAGTCTCAGCGTATCTGCATACACGCTGGATGTTCCCAAAGAAGGTCAAGGGCTGAGATGGGGAGTGCTAGGGCGTCATAAGACGTGTCGCGGGTGTGACACGCCCCTCTACAAACCTTACAACTTGTTAGGATTGGTTATGGTTACATCTATTCGAACTTGAGAAAGGTAATTTGAGCCACCTGGCCTTTGGATTACTGTTGTCAATAATGAATTCAATTCAATTGATTCCTAATCAACTTTTCCGATTGAGGAAAAACATCTGCCAAGTTGGGTGGGCAGAATTGATTCCTCACTGACTCATGTTTTACAACTCATTTCCGACCAAAAATGCCTCTTAGCAATTTTTGCCAGAGGCCTCGTTTTCGAGCTATTCGCAATTTAAGATTTTTTCGTGTTTTTGATCTTAAGTCATTAAAACTGTCATAACTCCCTCAATTTTGGAGATATCTCAAATTTGATGAGACCGTTGAAAAGAGCGTTACATTTTCTATATATTTGATGTCAGAAAACGTTTTTCTAATTGCATTGAAGATGTGCGATTGCTGCTCGAAATGGCAGTTTTGTCAAAATCTTAAAATCGCCTGTTTTTCATCTCGCCTAGAAACCCCATGAATGCTTGACGCAGAACTGTGCAGACCCGATAAAACGTGCGCCAAAATGTCAGCTTTCCAACAGTGTAGTCGTTTTGGTTTTTAAAAATATTTTTAGTTAAGGAAATAGTGTTTAACTGCAGAAAAACGTTTGTTTTCTGTTATAATTGAGGTTTTTCCAAATGTCCCGAAGATGAATGCAACTCATCGCAGTCGGAAATGAGTTGTAGAACACGTAGGAGTTGGATTGTGCATAAGTCCTGGGTCAACCTGTATCACTAACAAAGACCTAATGTTTGAAAATTGTGAAAGCTACGGAGGAGGCATTGGCTTGGTCAGGGGCTAGGATATGCAATGACCCGCACGACCGAGCGGTCTTGAAGGAGGGGTTGCTTTGTGCGCCGTGTATTATCAACCCCAATCTGATTTGACCGTATCATTGGGTGTTGCAATGTTGATAATTTGTTGTTTCTGACCAAATTCAGTCTAAGTAAAATGTTTATTGACTCGAACATGTTATCCGGTTGTTGGACTATGTTAAGATATTGGGGTTTAAATCGAAATCATACAAAGAGTTAGAGTTTAAACAAGATTGTTAAGATTTGAATTAAAAAATAAATATTTGAAAATGAAAAATGAAAATGAATTTAATGAATGGAGACGTTCGTTTGTGATCAGTGTCTACGGCATTTCCAAGCTGTCCAGCCAAAGTCAGGATAATCGAAGAACCGAGAGACAGCTATTGTTTGTGTTCATTTACGATTGATTGCGATAATTTGCTTTCAGTTGAGTAGCTATACCACAAGTGAGTATGTTGACATGATTTTTGTGTACGGTTTTGCCAATGGTAATGCTTCTGAAGCAGCAAGGGAGTCACACTCCTCCTGTGTACAACTCACGCCCTAGCGAACACGTCGGATAGTATGGGGAAAAAAGACACCTTTACATGATTGAGACGGATGTTAATGTTATTAATTATTTTTTTAAATCTGCGTATTTTGAAACGTATTAGGTAAGCCCACAATTTTTCGAGGGTTTAAACTTTTGTTTCTCATTCAATTACGAAGGTTCATTGTTGAGAGTGATAAACGAAAATCAGTGCTGATTTTGTCGATCAATTACATGTTCAAAAATAACGATTAAGCTTTCAGTAATCTAGTAGGTATTCTAGTCGTTCCGCGTTTTCGGCCCATAACCCCTAAGAGTGTTAGGCGATCGAGCCGGCTTGACGTTAGGACCAACTAGGCCCCTTGTGAAGTCTGTGTGCAAAGGAACGATTTTTTTTTTTTTTCTTTTTTTCTTCAAGTCTAAGCCCTTGTATGGCTTATGTCGGCGTGCTAAGGCTTAGTTATGGTGAAACGGAATTTTTTTGTCAGGGATTTTTTCTCAACATTTTGAAGCATTTGCCAATAGCGTCAATACCATTCGCATTCCGCTGAAACCGATGTTAAGTACCCACAACATTTCCATCAAACCACTTACGTGTGCCTAGCCGTATTATATATTCTTACGTTTGTCAGTTAATCTTCTGGCGCCAGTCGTATCAATCTTGGTACGCAACGAAAAAAGAATTGTTTTTAAAGATCCCAGGGTCGGAGCTCTCATAAACTTTATCAGAGATGCAGTTTACCTGATACCCACCTTTACATCAGCTGGTTGGTACATTCACCTCTTGGCCTTGCTACCTTCATAGAGATAGACCCAGGTTTCACGCATCTCCTGTGTCTGATTTGATTTTCGTTTTTGGACGTCTACAAGGTGTACAGCACGTGGATATAAAATAATAATAATTATAATAAATAAATTAAAAAATAATATATAAATTAAAATAATAATAACTCTTGCAACTAGGCGAGTTAAACATGAGTTACACACTTCATGATGATTTAGTAATGAAAGTGATATTTACAATTTATTATACTCTATGCTTCTACATTAACAGTATGAACAGCAAACGTTCCTTTTTTAGTTTGGTAATTTGTTGGGATTTAACTAAAAAACCACTCGGCCTCAAATAATGAAGATCATCAGCTAAAATCTAACAATGTCAAGGGGATCAAATCCAAGATATCAAAAACGATATTTCCGCTTACTAATTAAATAATTACTTCGTTCTTTCACCTTCAAAACATATATTCCGAAAGAAAGGATGAATTCATTGGAAAGCATATTTTGAGCGCAAGTCAAATATCAAAAATGGACTATGAAAACAACATAAAATGACAAATAAACGGCAGAAGGAAATCGCTTTTTAGCAAACGAAAGTGTATGAACTGAGAAATAGTAGTATATTAATCAATTTAAAGTCAAACTTATGGCGTCTCAACTACTAAAACTTACTTAGCTTTTACTAAAATCGGCACAAATAAAATGAATTCATAAATAAAAAGCTATAAAAATGCCAATAATCCAAATTCTTTAAATGACAGAATGTTATTTAGAACAAATTTTGTTTTCATAAAATTATTAGTTGAAAATTTCTTCAGAAATGCTCAACTATAAGAATTTACATAACTAATAATATTGAAATTTATTAAATATTCCCTCAAACTATCGTGCTGCCTGCCAGGAACTTTTCTGACGGTCGAAGAGAACCCGCACGTTGACAGCGATCGTATAAACAATCATGAAACATTCAGTAAACATAACAGTCGCGAGTAAGCATTCGATTCATTAGAGAAGTATTCTATGAAAATTCTAGTCTCAAAAGTTCATTAGGTAGTGCCTATAGAGTTTTGTGTTAGTCAACCCCTGAATTTGGATAAACGACGTCATTCAGAGATTTGTAGCGTGGAACATGGTTTAGCCTTGAACTACCTACCCAGAAACCGTGACTCAAGTGTCACATTCTTAATTTCCCAGCAGAGTTCATCTTTATTGGAAAGTAATGTTTATCTTTACTTTCCCAAAACGGAGTGGAAAGTATTTTACTCCCTTTCCAAATTCAAGCGGAACTTTTATAGTATACAGGGTGGATGGGGATTGGTGTGAAATTTTTTTTTGGGTAAAACTACATCAAAAATGGAGTAGAATGCCGCCAGAGTGGGGGTCCTATCTCAGTCCATTGGATAGTTATGATTTTTTCAGTGCTTTCACTGTCAACTCCGACCTCACGTCATGAAATCGAGTTCTGATGAGTTCATGAAATGAGTTCTCACTGAAGCGTCCATTTTAATTTTATTATACATATTCGGATTCAGCATTAAATTTCCTATAAGATAAACATAATTTCAACCTTATAAAATTTCGATAACTCTGTTCATAATCGCAGTAAAAGGGAAAATTTGAAAAATTTGAAATTTTTCGATAAAATTCGAAACAGAGCCGACGTTCCAAAAATAGGCCAAGAAGTTGTCAAATCTCATAAAAACTTCCTCATTTCATGAGCTTTCCAACTGTATACTCAATTTCGGGATTACGAAATTTTTCCTTTGAGAAATTAAGTTTCAAATACAAAAAACCAAGGTGGGGGCGTCAATCTTGGTAGGGAAGGGGGTGCAAGGAGTTACTCACGTTCTCATTTCTTTCTGTTTCTTTATTCTTATTTTTTGTTAAAAAACCTGCAAAGTACAACAAACAAAAATAAATTTAGGTTAACATTTGTTCGAACTGACGTCCCCTGTTACGAATGCATAACCTAGTTCGTTTTCGAATAGCTCTCACAGTAACTGAGAGTGTTAACTTCTCCTGAAGTTTTTGAGCTGCTGCTACAATTTTCCCCTCAACTCTTCTTCTGTGTTCACCTGCGTTTTGTAGACTTCTTGTTTCAAAAATCCCCAAACGAACGTGAGTAACTCCTTTACCGTCGCGGTGAAAAGAAATAACAAGCTTAAAAGGTTGTACTGAGCGCAGCTAAAGCATGTCCCAATGCTTCAGGCCTGAAATCTTTTCAAATTCATATTTTCTTTAATTTTAGTCGATTTTATAACGTAAATCATCCAGGGCGCCAAGAGCCTAGTTTTGCGAGGTAGATACCTAGTACGAAGGAATCTTTATTGTAAGTGGGCCGTTAACGGAGAAAAATATCGGATTTGAAAGCAATCACATCCGAAGAAAGCAGAACTTTTTGTTTATAATTAGTTTTTTTGCTGTTATCTACGTATTTGCTGAATTCGATGGCTTTTTCAATCCATGCAGGTATACACCTTACGAACCATCAGAATCATTCTAGAATTTTTCGTTGAAGGTTAATAAACTCATACGCACACTTAAAAACTGTTGTAAATATTTTTACTCCATACGGAGAGTTGAAATGACAGGAGAACAACCTACTTATATAGCTCCACGTGAACTAGCTTTAGTGTCAAGAACGCTCGGAGAATCTAATAATAACATAAACGAACGGAGCGCGAGCTTTCTCTAAGAAGAGTTGCGTAATGGAAGAGGGTAGAACGTTTAAGTCACAACTGGCTCTCATATTTAAATCTCAAAAATTATGTAGACATTTATTCGCAGTGCTTGATTCTGTTTGAGTTTGCAGTTTTTGTTTTATTTTACTTATAAAAAACAAATACTGTCAGAGAATTTCCGCAGATTTGAGTGGGTATAGCACAGTCCAAACGACAGCTCTCCGTAAGTTCCTTTGGAATTGAAAAACCTCGTTCTTTCGTTGAAAAAAATCAAGCATTTCAAGAGAAAAGGACAAGTTCGTAAGACAGTGCTTTTTAAGCGCTGGAAATCGGTCCAATTGTACTAAAAAAATTAATTGAAACTAAAAACCAAGTGTACAAATTGTTACAGTCATTCATTTTTTTCCTCTGAATATTACTTTTAATAAGTCTATCAGTTTTGAACTAAAACGTTAAACATTAAACGTTATAAACGTCTGCTGAAAAATATGTTTTTATTTTTAATTATAATAAAACGCTGCAAATTATTACACAAAGGTCTCCTATTTCTGTATCACACCCTCAATGTAAATCAGTAGATTAGATAATAATACAATTAGATAATTCATACAATTATTGTATGAAACTAACTGTCGATATTAGGGGTATTAGGGGGGTGAATGAATTATTTTTTTAACGGAAAATTCGTCATTTCGTCGTTTTTGTTTGATTCGCTCATCTTGAAACGTAAGGTAACCAATTTTGATGAGAAGTGGAGCTTTTTAGCAATATTCATTAGCCACTGGAAATGCTTAAATGTCAAAATGAGCGGAGAAATCAGTCCCGCTACCTTCGCATGTCACACGAGAGGTAAACTCATCTCCAACCATCAAAATCAGCCAAAAACATCACCACAAGATGTGGGACGCTAAACTGTACAACAGAAAGCACACTCCCTCTTGTTCTAGAACTGCTACTCAACTGAATTAAAGCTTGGTAGGCATCGTTATGGGAAAACAACCCTCTTACATCAAAAGTTTTCGATTGACATTTGAGTAGGGATTTCGATTTCGACGCCAAGAATACTGGCACATCCCAGGTCGATACATGATTTTTGAGCCGTATGTTACAAAAGGTCCTGCACTCGAACACTTGTCACGGTGGCGTTTTGCTTCCGAGTCTACCAAGGTAGCGGAAGCATTGTTTACACTTTTGGAATGTGAAATTTTTTTTGTCTCCAAAATCAAAAATTCCACTCGCATTTTGCGTTTTAGACCTTTCTGAACAATTTTGGTTCCGTGTCCGTCTGTGTGTCTGTCTGTCTGTCAGCAAATCCTTGTTACGGGCAAAACTACACGAAGTTATAGTCCGATTTTGATGAAATGGTTTCAGGGATTGTGCGGGTTGGGGTGTAGATGGACCCCTATGAGTTTCATGACAACCGGATCAATAGTAGCCGCTGCGCTTGCGCAAACGTGAAATCCTCGTTACGTGCATAACTCCGGGAGTTCTTGACCAATTTCGATGAATTTTTCAGGGATTGTTCGGTTTGATGTGTAGATGGTCCCCTATAAGTTTCATGACCCCCGGATCAATAGTAGCCTCTGCGCATCCGCAAACGTGAAATCCTTGTTACGTGCATAACTCCGGGAGTTCATGACTGATTTCGATGAAATTTTCAGCGATTGTTCGGACTGATGTAAAGACGCTCCTCGTGAGTAATAAAGAGAAAATAAAGTTTTAGCCTCCTGCATAACAATAAATTTACCCTAATTCAATATTTACTTCGCCTAATTGAACGAAGTTCTTTAGTCAATAATAATTTTCAATGATCTATACAGTCATGTTATGGATACGAGGAAGCTATGTGCCACACCCACTTGGCAGATTTTTTTCATTCATGTTTTTATTTTCCTAATATGGTTTTTGAAATCTACCTATCTTGCACCGTAAACCAACAAATTTCCAGGAGGTTTAATTTTTTGCTTGGTCGACTACCACTTTCCATTATTGAACAAATTAAAACAATTCGGCCGGGACATGATTTGAATTACGGTTCGGAAGGATACCTGCCTATAAGGCATACACTAAACCTACACTCCAAGGGACATCTATCTTTTAGGCATTCCCCTCGTGATTTCGCTACTTCTTTCAGGCATGTGAATTCAAAATGAGGAACCCATACCAAAAACGTCAACGGAATACGTGCAGAGCCATGCTAAGTGAGTTCTAGTTCAGATAATGACCGATAATAATGAAGGATGATATTGAAACGGGTGGATAAAAATGAGAGCCTGAGGTTGATATGAAATGCGTTTATTCTCAAACTTAGAAGTTACTAAAAAATTACGTTTTGACAAAAATTTTAAATAAATCACAATTTCTTCTTGAAAGACTTCTTAAACTCAGTCTTTTGTCCTCTACAGTCAGATGGAACGACTAGTAAGCGATGGTAATCATAAAAGTAGTCCTGAAATGACAGAACTAGAATAAATTGCAATAACTCATGCAGAATACCTAAGAGGCTTGGAGGTATTTTCTTTGCAAGTTCACTAATAGAATAATCACTTGTCGGGACATCTGCTTTTTAGGCATGAAAGATGTGCTCACTCTTAAAGGGACATATGCCTTTTCAGCATTGAGCCCCCCTTGAAAGGGATGTATGCCTAAAAATAATAAATTTGTACTATGCTTAGAGGGACCGCTGCCTAAAAAGCAGGAAATCCATGTACTCTCAGCGGGATGTATGCCAAAAAGGCAGGGTGTGTTCTAGCAAAATGAAACTTACTGCGGAATGGAGGGGGAACATCGACCTCCTATATTTTCCTCCTTCACACGAGATATCCAACTGACGAAATTTCCTAGGAGGAGGGAGGGCCCGTTGCAGCAGGGCCCATTGCAGTAGGGCCGCTCCAAGCAGCGTGAATCAAGCATGCCTAAAAGGCATATGTTCCATATGTAAACCATGGACATAGCATCGATGAATATGCTCACAAGTGCGGATGAGTTCTTTGCATTTAGAAATGTAAAAATGTACCATTTTCGTTCAGTAAAATTTTGTACTTTAGGCCATTTTGAACAACTTTTGTTTGTGTCCGTCTGAAAGGGTGTGTATCTTAAAATGATTTTAACAAACCCAAACCAACTTTCTGAGGTTTTTAACGGATTTTATAGTTAAGAAACGTGTGTTTTTGTTGGGCGGAAGGGGCTGCTCAACATAGGCTGGATGTGCGTGGAAAGAGGGGGGGGGGGGCACTGCTGGAAAGACTGAATGGAAAGATGAATGACCCTCCTTATTTTGGTGTCTACATTCTTAAAAATTTCAATATTGCCACCCATTTTCTCTATTTTTTAATGAACCTAACAATGTACCTACATAGTTTTGATGGTAGCAGCTTGGTTGATATCAAATAATCAATTGCAGACAAAATTAATATTGTCACAAGTGGGGGCGGCACAACCATCTCTGACAGGTAAACATAAAATTATTTAATTTCTTTGCTAAATTTTGTTATACGGAGATTTATGTGATAATGTTTTACATGTGGTTATTCTTTGCGTCTTAGTTTGCTCCTAATTAATCTATAATTACATCTACAAGTTAGGTACCAGATGATTCTGATCATTTTCGAAGCGTAGATAAATTCAAAAAGTATAAGTGATACTTATTGATAACAAATAAAGTTCTGCCCAAAGGTTCAGTGGAGGTTGGAATTATTTTTCAAAAATACCAAGGAAAATGCGTACATAAAGATTGTTGTTTTTGAAAAACATAGAGGTCGAAGCACAAACTCCTTTTTTTTAAATTGTATTTACTTGTGACATTTCAACCAGATTATTATCTTAAATTGACTTTATTACATTGAATGTCATATCAAAATCAAATGGTAGCTTAATTAATGGAAACTCACATGCACTCGCTCAAAAAATGAGGAATGATCAAATCCTTAAGGTGGGTCAACAACATGAGAACAACCCAGGTGACTGATGTCACCTGATTCACCCAACAGTGGAACTCCTCCATGGAATGAGAAGCCAAAAAAAGCAAACAAAACAACCCACAACTGCAACAACGATCATATCTCTGTTATCAGTGATCAAATGTTGAAGTTGATATCTCTTATCTTTTTTGTTTGTTATTGTTCACTAATAGTGGTTTGTTTTTCTGTAAATAATGAACAGTTATTGAACAACAGTGTTATGTGCTAATTATGCTCATTCATTTTATTTATTTGTCCCATGTTTCTGTTTGTCAAGTATAGTTTGACAAGAATAGTTGAAAGTGTCAGCCATGTAGCATGCTTGTGTGAGCGAATAGTCATATATTATGGTATACACCTTTATATCGGACATTCCGTCGCCTTAGCAATTTAATTTAGCATTAATTTTCAACTTAATAATCAAGCTTAATCATATTTGAGGGATTGCAGACTTTGGTTCGGTTTGGTCAGTGGCGTAAACCGCAAACTTTATTTTCGACCCCCCCTCCCTACCAGGTTATTTGTGGATCATTGGATCACCGATAGAACGTCATGAAACAGTTTCGTAATTCCAATATAGTATATGCCCAATTATCATTTATCATCATCACATTTTAGTATTTTGATCATAATGTTACATTACGAATGTTTGCCACCCTTTGGTAAGAGCAAGAATTAACAGGGGAATACCTTTCTTACGTTGGCAGTAGCTAGCAGGCATAACATCGCCGTCTTAGAAATACGCAGTGTACGAAAGTAGACGAATGTTCACTGCTTTTTAAAGGGATTAGTAGGGATTTCCGTTTTTCTGAAAAGTTGAATGCCAGGTTCTCCCTTTCTGGTGGATTCACCCATTTGCCTAATAGCACGCTCCTCAATCACCTCTTCTATGTGCATCCAAGCCACATAGGTGTATATACCAGTGTAAATTATGTTTACTGTATAAAACCATCAATGGGACTGTGAAGTGATTGTACACAACTGTATATTTCCAAAAACCGGTCTCCCTTACAGAAACGATTAATCACAGTATTAGTCAACATGTAACAAACTTACCAGAGCACAGAACATCCCCCCCCCCCCCCCCCCCAACACTTCGCTCATTTTCTCTCGCTACCAACGTAGCAAAATGTTCAGGCATTTTTAGTGGTGGAAGAGGAATAATATATTTCTGGACTGATTTATGTCAATTAGAACAATGTCTATACTTTAGTGTTGAGACTGTGATACCTAATTCTACCAGTGACATGCCTAGTGCCTAATGCCAATAACCCCATAATGATTTGCCTATTTCAATAATTCTTATTTATGTAAACAATTCTTGTTGCAGAATAAATTACTTGAGGGATGGTTTTGTCGCCCAGCGCCCGAGAGGCAGTGATCGCTAATGATGGATAATACTGAACATCACCAGGAGCTTGTCAAGTGTGTGGTGGTCGGTGACACGGCAGTGGGTAAAACTCGTCTCATCTGCGCGCGCGCCTGCAACAAGCAGCTTTCCCTGTCACAGCTCCTCACTACCCATGTGCCCACAGTCTGGGCAATAGATCAGTACCGGATCTACAAAGATGTAAGTTACCTTCCAATATACATGAGCGAATTGTTGGGTGTTTGTATTATCCAATTGTCTAGGGTCTTGGTTTGTAGGTTCGGTGAGGAAAGAGTTCCTTATATGCTAAAAAATCATCGTAAATATGCTCTACACATCAAAGAACACTCTGACCTTTGGTCAGGCTTTACTGATTTTTAACGGCAAGCAACTGCTGCACAAAAATAAAAACGGAGTAAGATAGAACGTTGTCTATATTTCCACGAAAGTAAAGAGTTACACTGTTAAATCGATTTCGACGGTTAGGTCATCATCAGTAACAAACATGTACTTTCAGTGCATCACAGAAAGCGTATCTTATACAGGATCGAGTGAGAGGAGATTGAATCCTATTGGCTCAAGGAAGTGAAAGGGGCGGGGATATGACCAACCAATGTCACTCAAGGCTTGCACAGTGAAAGGGGCACAAATAGTATCATTATGTAGAGGCAGAGCCAAACTTATTGCAAGAAAGAACCCAATAATGGTGAAATATTTTGAGGAATGACATGATCTAAATAGCTTCAGTTTTGATCTGACATACAGGCAATATGTAGAATTTCCTCACTTTTGCCCAAAGGGAGGTATGTTGGATGTGCTAGAAAAATTCGAAAATTGTTAAGAGTGATAGGTCAGGTAAATGTTTGAGTTTGTTTGTTTGTAAATGCTTAAATGATGTCATTCCTCAAGATATTTCACCATTATTGGGTTCTTTCTTGCAATAAGTTTGGCTCCGCCTCTCCGTAATGATATTGTTCGTACCCCTTTCACTTTGTAAGCCTTGAGAGGCATTGGTTGGTCCTCCCCGCCCCTTTTACTTCCTTGAGCCAATAGGATTCAATCTCCTCTCACTCGATCCTACATAAGATATGCTTTCTGTGGTGTACTTTCAGTTCATGTTTGTTACTGATGATGACCTAACCGTCAAAATCGATTTAACAGTGTAACTCTTTACTTTCGTGGAAATATAGACAACGTTGTATCTTACTGGATCATGGACTGTCTAAAGTGAAAGCAGTGCAGTTGGATGAGCAACAAAAGATAAAGGTCTGGACTACTCCTGATTAAATATCATTAATGTCAAAAACTAGTAAATTCTTGTTATTTCCAACAAAAAGCCTTTGTAATCGTGTAGCTAAAAATGTGTATATCCCCTCAAATGTTTGCATTTTACGTTTCAAGGTGTGTAGATTCCAAATCAAAATGTCCTTACGCCGCCTCCCACATGTCGAACGGGACTTGATATAAATAATCCGCTCTTTTGCACGTGAACTCTACTGGAGGTCTAGTATGCCCTAACGTCTAACCAGCCAGCCCGATCGCATCAGTCGCAAGAGTGCCAATGGCCCAAAACGTGGTTTTTCTAGGTTTTGACAAGTGGGTTATGACTTTAAAAGTAATTTAGGACTTATTGTCGACTGGGATACGTTTCAAATTCCTAGAATTTCGCCCGTAACGAGTAGTAGCAATTTCTGAACCTAAAATGACTCCACATACCTCATAATGACACTATTAATCACTCATTGTTGAAATAATAACAGGTAAACCAATGTGTTGGGTTCTATTATTTCTTTTGTCTTTTCTACTTAAAATACTTACGCCATTCTGTGATAAGCGGTAGGTACTTTGCAACTCTAACCAAACTCTCTTCTGCAGGTGCTCGAACGATCCTGGGAAGTTGTTGATGGAGTGAACGTGTCCCTGAGGCTTTGGGACACTTTTGGCGACCATGAGAAAGATAGGAGATTCGCGTACGGCAGGTGAATAATGTTTGCTTTTCTAAGATGATCAATTTAAATTTTTCTTTAAATGTTATATAAATTTATAACGATTGTGGAATCTGGGATGGAGTTCAAATGATGACTACTTCACCAGGAATGCATGTAGAGTGGTTGCGAAAAATAAATTTTGAATGTCTCATGATCTGACGGAAAATACTTTTTCTCCCTCGCTAACTCTGCTGCACAAATAAAGATGATACTGTTGACAAAAAGGAAGTAAATTTTAACCGTAATAACTAGTTAATAAAAAATAAGTAACAATGATTCATAATTACAATTAAATAGTTACACTACTTTTTTGAAAACGATAGGCCTACGGTTTTTTCCATCAATTAGTCGAAATTACGAGTTAAATGAATTACTTGAGCTCGTGATGATTCTTCTTCCCATTTTCAAAATAATATGTACTCCTATATCAATCGCCAATTTTTCTAATTTTCGGAGTGGTTTCGTTTATTATCTGGCAACATTGATTAATTGCTATGGGAAGAGCACTCATTATTATTTTTTGTTTATTTCGTTGAAAATGCAACTAATTAGCAATATTTTATGATGAATCTTTGTGATCGACCAAAAAACGTTTAACCCCTCCCCCTTCTCCCAAAATTTGCAGGGCTCTAAGGTGTAGAATCCTAAAGAACAAATTATACATTAAATAAGTAAATAAAAAATAAAAATCTTCGATCCGCTGAACGGCAGCTTGAGCTTTTCTTCGAAACTAGTGTTAATTCAAAAATACTACAGAAAATCACCAATATGGGAATCAACAATACATTAAATAAAGAGTAGTTTTTTAGTTTGATTAGGTAGAATATGTTTTATGTATCGAACAAGACCATCTGGAGTATTGTACGAAAAATCAGAAGGCCCTAGAAAGATGTAAGCCTCCAGAGAAATTAGGAAACTCGTGAACATGAATATGAATCGTAGGACGAAATTACCGTGCAGGAGTAGGCTTCATTGTGACGAAATACCCCAAAATCATGTATCACAGTGTCAGTCAAATTTCTCCAAAAACTCGATACTTCACAATTTTAACTAGGGCTATCATAAATTGAAATAATAAACCTTTTTGTTGTAATTCGCAGTGCTGATTCATTAATTTATTATAACTTGAGGAGAAGAGCGAACATTTAAACCAAGTGAACTTTTCGTAGGTAGGCACGAATTGAGGACGAGTGGATTCCCGATAGAAATCTTCTAATGAAGTCACGCGAACCCTCTGCGACCCGTATAATTTGTACGATTCGCACGAGTTCAACCTAAATTTGAAGCGCAACCTGCCCGAAATAGTAGTAACATAAATGAGCTGTTGTGTATGTTTCTCCGTACATACGAACAAAAAGGCAATTGTCATGTTTTTGGAATTTACAACACACTTTAAGTTTTAATTTGCATTCAGCGAAGAAGCAGATAGGATCAAGAAGTTTAAGAATATGTGGGGGATCGATTTATCAGTCTGTCATTGGTTTTTAAAGAATCTACCGAATGATTTCAGCCCGCCTTAAGAACGATTTCAGTTCTGTCTGAAACTGTAGTTAGGTGTCACTTTTATGAAGTATGTAAGAGTGTCTCAAATTTACATTATTTAAGCTAATTTGGGGTACTTTATAGATACTTAGAAATCGTTAAATACGGAAATGTTTACGGCTTTATTACAGCAAGCATACAAATAGGTAATAGTCGCTATAACATGAGAGGTAGGCTGGTGGTAACTTGAGTTGGAAAGACTGGGGAGGTTTACCGATGTACCACCATATAATGAAGGAGCAGGACTACCATATTTGTTGTTTACTGTTTCCGCGACCAAACGATAATCACGAATAGAAATGAAGTAGTTACAGTTCTCTCCTGGGAAAACAGAAATGTTTTTTGAATTTTCATTTATTTGTATCACATTCAAATAACAGAAAAAAGCCTTTTTGATTTGAACTTCCCACACAAAATAGAAAAAGGTGCCTTATCTGATTTCCTCAGGTCTTTCGTCTAGTTTTTTGTATGTTTATTGCAGATTACGTACGTGGTAGTGGTCACCCATAAAAATTAATAAATAGGTACAATTGAAAAAAAAATTCTATCAATCAATATTATAGAAATTTACGGTGGCATGACAAATGACGTAAGTTATGTACAGTGAAAACCCCCTCAAGGTGACTATTGTAGGTCGATATTTTATGAGTTTAGAATTTAAAATGTCGGAAACCACATGAAGGTTTATTAAACCAGCTAGTAATTTTGTTTAAAATTGAAAACACATAGTAGTTGTACCAATCCTTTGTCGATTTTGGAGCTGGATAGGTAGAATTTAAGAGCATTGATAGTGTGGTGGGAATCACATTGTCAGTAGGCTCAAGGATTGCATGTGCAAATCGGTTTAATAACTGGTTTCTAGTGCTGAATTAAACTTCTAATCGTTGGAATAACATACACAATAACCAGAAGTACATATGTTTTTAAAAATGTTGGTATTAGGAAGTACAGTTGGAAATTAAGATGTATTACTAGACATTGATCATTTGTGTTGGAAAACAAGAGCTGCTACTGAGCAGGTTGTTAGAGTTGAGGGTATTCAAACTCGGCAAGGATTAAAAAACATGAACAAACATTTATGTACATTTTTAGGCTATACGAATTCAAATTAATTTCCAAATAGTACTAATAATAATCTCCTTCGTAAAATAAAATAAAATAATAATTTATTTTTAATAAAATAAAAAATATTAACTTTTTGTAGTATAGTGTGCTCCAAATCATGTGATCCATGGAAATGAACAACCACTTTTGTTTTTATGGAGGAAAAAGTATAAATGCTTAATTATATTATCACTAAAAAAAAAACGTGTCAACCTGTTGTTTTACTTCCATATAATCTACAATCAGTTTTAGTCATGTACGAGTTTGTCATGTTCTCTTATAACTCTCTCTATTTTTTTTTCAGTATTGCTAGAAATTTATCCTTGGTTTGCAATTACAGGTCCGACGTGGTTTTACTATGTTTCTCGCTCGCTTCCCCCAATTCGCTCCGCAACTGCAAAGCGATGTGGTACCCGGAAATCCGAAGGTTCTGTCCCAACACGCCCGTCATCCTCGTCGGTTGTAAAAATGACTTGAGGTTCATGTATAGGGATGAAGCCTACCTCGACTTCTTCAGGGAAAGAAGTCCATTCTTGAGGTAATGTGTACTTAATTTAAGGTCGACTTTCTGGTTTTGTTAATGAAGTAAGATGAGTTTAACCAGTTGCCACCCATGGAAGCGCAAAACGAAGTTTCACATGAATGAAAATTACGTTTGACCTCCAAATCCGAAGCCCCTGTGTTAAAACCAGAGAATAGCTACTAGGGGTGGCCATCCGCACGACAAAACGCGCATTTACAACATGAATTTCGTACTAAAACGCCCGTGCCCTATCCCAAAAGCCGTGAATTCTGATATCTACGACCAGTTCAGGTTCTTCAAGTGTGCCTTCGCTCTTGACTGAGGTCTTCCACGACTCCTGAATGCTTGCCTTGCCAGACTAGCGACAACATCTCTGATTTGATCAAGGCCTTGTTCGATCAAGTCTCCGTTCTTGCAGTCGAGAATATGGTCTTCTTCACGCCCATCACAAACTCGACGAAGGCTGAGAAGTGGCTTTAAATATCTCATGCACAGAACATCTTGAAATCGTGTTGAGGAGAGATCAAACCCCTCAGCTGCAAGGGGGTCACTGTGAGCCTTCCCACCAATCTCCACTATCATATTTATTATATTTTTTTATAATATATCGGAAACTGGGTGTATTCATTCAACGGAACTACGGATGTAGGACACTTCTCTTTATTCGATTACGAAAAGACGGCAAAGCTAGATGAGCGCGGGGACAACAGGTATATAACAATGATGGAGGTACATCGAAGCCAGATCAACGAGAGAGGGAGGCGCAATGCTGCCAACCCTATTCAATGAAAAGTCTTTATATCTTAACATATTTATGTTGTTCGTGCTATCACTAGTAAGAACTTTCCCATAACGGTCATTCGAATTACCACTTCTAAACTTTGCCGAAGTCGGTGATGTTTGCTTGGTAGATCGGATGATCAAGCTCCTACTGGCCAGTACTTTGATTATTTACGTGGTACATAAATGGCTGAGGAAGCGGGATTTAGGCATCCGAAACATGCGACACCAATCAAAAAATAATTATGTTGGCCTCTCACTTACATTTAAAAAAAAAACGTCGTTTTTAATTTTGAACTTTTTTTTTGTATCAATGAACTCAAGCTATACTACGTGAGTGAAATCTAGCACACTCGCCAGATAGGTAAATAGAAAAAAAGGCAGCGATGAACGAACAAAATCATAAAAAGGGTGAAAGACGAGCAGTTATTATCAACAATGCTGTGTATAAAATGTATCTCTTCAATTCTTTATTATTTGTTCAAAGATAAGAAGTAGGTACTGAGTAAATGTGTATATACATTTAGATTCCTTATCTTTTGCCACGAAACAATTTTTTCCTGGGATATAAAGGTTTTTATATATTTGAAGTACTTGTACGAATCTCAGCTTTTATTATATTCGTTCAGTTTTTTTTTGCTTAAGTAGCTTACGCCACTATTCTTAGGGCAACAATAGTAACAGGGGGGACCAATACCTACGGAAGGAAATCGCCTTAATTTTGGGGTTGGAGGCAACTGTCAATGTCTACATATGCTCATGATCCAGCTTTCCAAATGTTCTTGTAGTCAGTCTTTTGTAAATGTGTTGTTCGGTTGGTATGAAATTATCGTGTAATATCAAGAATTGCTGTTGGGTGTGTGTTAAAAACTTGTGAAAGTATTTCGTAATCAGTTCTTCTCCTTTCAGGATAAACCTCTTCATGCAGCTATCAACTAAGTGCACATCCGTAACGTTTATAACAGTAGGAAAAATATGAGAATTGTAAAACATCGATGTCTTCACCATTGCAACGATTTTGGATAATTTAATTGTTTCAGGGCGATCAGAAAGTCGGACCTAGTCATGCCAGATCAAGCTAGGAGCATCGCTCGTGAGCTTGGTGTCACCTACTATGAAACTTCTGTTCTCACTTACTATGGTGTGAATGAAGTTTTCGAAAATGCTATTCGAGCGGCGTTGATTGCTCGGAGACAACAGCGTTTCTGGATGACCAACTTGAAGAAAGTTCAAAGACCTCTTCTTCAAGTAAGTAGTACGATCATGGCAGGACGTTCAAAGTGAAAATTGATTAGAGAGATGTTGAGGGAGGTCTCAAGAGATAGAGGGATTTAAGTTGGTTTCCTTAGTTGAGTTATTTCAAAATTAAAGAATGAGTCGAGGCTTGTGAAGATATCTGGAGACCCCTGAAGCTCATGTTTTCCTAAAACCTGCTCAGAGGTAAGGAGGTACACGGGAGGTCCCCAAAAAATAATGGAACCCTACATATAAATCATGGGACGAAAAAAACTTGGACGTAACATCACAAGTAAACTGATTAGGTAGGTACCAGATTAAGCGATCATTTGTATGGAGTATGGCCAATTAATCTTTTCAAGTTAGGTCGTGATTACCGGGCCTCCATTGAATTACACACTTCCTGTCACTTAAGGAGATCGAAAACCATGAGAACGAGAAAGGAGTTACATTAATCCATCCACTGAAATTTATTGGGTACTCAGAGAAATTTCACCAAGTAATTCCATGGTCCTATAAACTGCGTAATCTCTTGCCAAATGCAAAGTGCTCCTTATGTGACAGATTTTCAGAACTACACTATCATTCTTCAAATTCGCTAGTTACTGAAGTATTGATGGCATCACTGAAGAAAGTGTTCATATGACACTAGGTACTTGTTTCGAACCCTTAAGTACGGGGCGGACCCTGGATTATTTCAGTTATCGCCATTGTTAAGTTAGTTCTTGTGACAGGGTACTAACAACCGGAAGGGTTATTCTGGATTTTTAATTTACTCCAGTAAAAAGCCATGATTAAGTATCCGAATGAATTGTTAATGACGTTATTTTAATTGGAGGGTACAGAACAAGTATAAAGTGATTATTTATTTCAACTAGTACACGATAGAACTTCCCTTTATCGATATATATTGTTTGGATCTACTAATGAAAAAATATCCGTAGTATTTATGTGAAATATATTATTAAGAGTGCGACTTTATGGACAATGCTATCATGATTTGCGTTATTTGAATTACCGTATCATACCACAAATCAGCAGTAACAATGAAACGTGAATGACAATTACATTTCCATTGTACAGTAGACAAGGATATAGATTCAGAATGTTTGCAAGCAGGCATGGGTTTGTGAAATGAATTATTTTAATCTTATAAATTGTTCATGTGAATTATAAAACTTTTTCAGGCACCATACTGCCCACCTAAACCAGTCGCTAGACCTGTTCAGGTGTGTGCCTCCACATTTGACGACTCGCTGCGCTGGTTGTTGACTAATCTTCCACACACGGACGTCATTTTCGTAGTGGGGACTATTTGTATTCCTGCCCATAGGTATGAAATTGAATGGTTATAGTTGTACTAGTTTTATTGTTCTAAATTATCAGTATTTTCCAATCAGGCAAGCAACTTTAAACCATTGAATATATCCAATGCTTAAGAGTTGTGCAAACAGTCTTTAAAAAAAATTTATTGTAAGTTAAATGCGATGTACTGTTTCGATGCTGTTGAATACAAATTATAGCTTCTTATTCTTATCAGACTGATAAATTATGAATCAAGGTGCACAGTTTCTAGGAAAGCTATGGAAATCATTCATAATTCTGTGTTCAATTCTAAACATTATGTTGGTAGGTTTATGCTGGCTGCTGCTTCCCCTTCATTGCAAAGGTTACTGTGCACTGATCTTACAGGGGAACTCAACACTAGAAGCGCTAGCGAATCCTCGATGGTACGTACGTTTAACATTGTGTTTAATAGCAAATATATATTATGGCTTTCTCCCTATTTTAAATACAAATATTCACTGTAGAATAAAAGAAAATTTATAAAATAAATTTTTATCAGATGAGCATGATATCTGCAGGGAATAGCTTGCCAAATAGGAGCCCCAAACAGGTAGATGATGGATAAAACAAAGCTGTCTTTAGTGCAGTGTTAAATTTATTAAATTAAACAATTATTTGGCCTCAGTAGGGCTATGAATAAGAAAGAATGCCATTCGCAAAAGAGATGGAATTAGTCAAATTTGAGTGTGAGTGTAAATGACGAGAGGGAGGTGACTCATGTGATGCCCACCAAATTTAGGAGGGACATCAATCCAAAAAAATAGAGCAAGATGTTGAATCCGTGGATGTCTTCTGCAGTTCTTCGAAATCAAGGCAAGGAGTCCTGGCAGGTTTTTTTTTTAATAACGGAGATGATAGAGACGGAAAAACTGTTGAGGGAATTTCTAAGATAGAGGGAGCTCCTCTTCATTCAGCCATCAACGCACGAGTCCCCCAACCTGCCTCCCCTCCGCCGCTCTCTTCTCTCTGCTTTCAGCGCTGCAGTCGTCTTTCTTCTTCTTCTCATTTCTTAATACGGAAGACGGTGATGTGTTTCGCGAATTCTTCTTTATTGGGAGGCGTGAACGCGCGCATCACATATATATTGCACATCACACAAAAGGAGCAAATCTCTAAAAATGCAATCAAAATTATTTCAAGGTTTCAAAATATTGGTTAGGCATTGGATGAGATCAATACATCGTAAAACAGTGTGTACCACTGATATGCGAGTCATAAAGGCATAACCTTAATATAACAAAATACATCATAAGCTCATAATTCTCGCGAAAACAATCTGATATGAAAATATACTAGGAAAACTATGTAGGTGCTCGGTATGTATTCACCCGTCGGTATATTTCTATAAAATACGTTGGAACACCACAATCAAAAGCAGTTTTAGTTAAAACTTGAAATAAAATCGTTTTCAAGGAAAATTTAGCTGACTCAATCATCAAATAACGATGTGGGGTATTGCAGATTTTTTTCTTCTAAATTAAGCTGTTTAGAATTTTACTTGTTTTGGTGTGAAATATTAACGAAAATTAATGCTTGGATTTTTTGGAGGTGTGGATTTCGGTCAGAGTTTTTGCGGAACTCGTTGGAACTTATACACTTTTTCAAGATCATCAGCATCGTTAAGATTGATTTTAAGAACCATGATTGCTTAGGGCCCCAATAAATCCTTTAAGCATGTTGAAAGATTGGTGGTAACGTTCACATACCTCGAGGTAAAGAGCTCATGTCCCTAGGAATCCAGAAAGGTGACAACACTTGGTTTGAGATTCGAATGACTGATCCTCTCATTCGACCGAAAAACGATAATGTAAGAGTTAGTGCCAGCTCTCCTTTCAAGCTTGCGTTTTTTCTTCAAATTTTGATCAAAGCTTTCGCGATTTTTCCGTTGTTCGGCGGGAAGAATAATATTAGTTCCTACAAACGTGTCAGAATTTTATTTCTAACGAGCCATCTGCTCTAGCTATAGGGATTACCTTGTAAGGTAAATAAATTGTGTAGGTACCAATTTGGAGTATTTTAGATAATATGGCCTGTGCAGTTATGAACCACTAATTAAGAAGAAGTGACAGCTATCAATTAGTGGTAATATTCGTTTGAAGGTGTGCAGATAACGTTTTTAAAATGCTAAGTAACCACATTTTCATTTATTTTTTCGACCTAAATGGAGAAAGCGAAACATACGATAGATACCTACTATTTGAGTTTGGATCTTTCCTTAAATGTCTTTCTATTACCATAATGTCTATATGCTCTAGCTATGTAACCCTTCGATTTGTCTTGATTGTGTGTTTCAATTTGTGTAAATATAATCAGATTACAATTTCCCAGGTGTCATCATTTGGAGAAGCCACTTCAGGCGATTTCAATGAAGACACCGAATTCCTTATCAGGGTAGAAAAGCCATCCAGGTTAGTTACTGTAACTCTTCGCATTATTGTTTTTAATATTGTGTCAACACACATTTCCAATATCTTGTGTGACTGCTAATAGCCTTATTTTGTCTGATTCCAGGGGAGGAGTGTGGGAGCAGCTGAAGAGGCGTTCTTCCTGCCAAGTGTTGACGTCAGCTTGCAATAACTCTCCCAACCAACGAGTTTGTGCCAATCGTGAACTTAATCATCCCGCGTTTTCGTCGATAAGAGTTCAACAGGTTGGCTGTTTTCCTGTAAGGGTTTACATTTCAATTTATGCCTATCCTTGTTGTGGCTTATGTGCATAAATGTGGTCGTACTTCCTAACTTGTCTGTTGTAGCCATGTTAGTTTTCTCTTTCATTAAGACGTGAATGAAGGAAATTAGGTGGGGCTCCCAAATGACTACGAGCTTTTATTCCTTTATTATAACAATATGTAAATATATACATTAAATATATGTATGACCAACTTACCAGTACCAGCAATATTTGTTAACAAAGTAGTGTAGGATAGACAATTGTTTGTGTGCGATTATGACAGTCTGATGTGTTCTATGTGTTGTGCCTTAATTACCGTTAACACGGTCCGATCTTGATTACATTTAAGAATTATCCGCCCTTCTTATTCTAGCTGAAGGAGCGTCTTAACACTTGGTGTTCTTTTAGATGTAGGCGGGGCTTCAACTTGGGACATGGCAGGATGGGAAATTGGGGATTCCATTTGATGTCCAACGACCTCATCTCTCTGTTCTGTGGTCCCCATTCCTCTCCCCTGTGAAGAGACGGTGTGAAAAGTCGTCAGTTTCGTCTTGTCCAGTAGTTGTGCTGTTGTTAAGGTTGTGAGGGCGATGGAATGATATAGTTGCCCCTTCCGAGGAGGTGGATGCATTATTATACTCCGCTACGCTCAGAGGATGATCCAGACGCTTGCAGGCGTCCGATTCATCTCCCAAGGCGACAGATTCTAAAATTGGGAAGGGGCCAACTAACCATATCCATCACAAGGTTCTACCAAGTTGTGGGGTTCATGAAAAATTGCTGGAGTTATTCCCATGAAGTTCTTGAAATCTTCTTAATCAACTAGGTACTTCCATTACACAGAATGGTTGAACTTTGAGCGCTCAAGATAGAGCTTTCTTTCCTTGTTCGGAAATTTACGCTAAAATTTGCAAATTTTGACAGTTGCATGAACCTCTGACATCACTTAAAGTCCCTGAAATGCATTTTTTTTATTGGGTATTATATGTACCTATATCCCCTTCAAAATATTATCCACCTCAATTCCATTTTTTGACATTATAACCGATTTTCTTAAAACCAGAGGACTGCAAATGAGCATTTATGTGTGCCAACGGAGTTTTTCCATTGGAACAGCTGGGAGGGATAATTTTTCCACCTTTGGAAACCTGGAAAGATTTTCCTCCCATTACGAACGTTGGTTAATGAGGTTTAGGGACTGAGTACAGTAGTTTGCCCTGTTCGGGGACTTTCAGTTGGTAATGGGGACGTTGCTCTGAAAATATGGAATGGAGATGATGAAGTACCTGGAATAAATTAAGTATATCATCGGAAATCAGGATAGAAACAAAATATAAAATGACCTCTGGACTTATGGATGAATGGAAGTATTTGTATTACGAAGGGTTATTAGGGGTCTTCAGAATAGTAGTGTAGCTTTTTTTGTGCAGTAACTTTTGCACAAAGACAGCATTATAATCTATCTTTCTTCTTTTGAATAATAGAGGGGCCATATTTGCGCGGGGCCATGTTGACAAAGAAGCGAAAGATGGCACAGGGTCGGACATCGAACAGGGTGGTTGTGAACGGCGATCTTGGGGTTGGAGGGTGAAGTAGTTGAGGATGGGGGTCTCATCCTTTACTCGAGATCGGATCGTGTGAACATACAATGAACAAGAAGATATACGAATTAGAAAAGTTATCCTTGTATGCCTCCACAACACACCTCTCCCCCCATAACTACTCCGTCACAATGCCTTGAAAGTAGTTTAGTTTAGTTAACCTCTCTTCTACAAATTGCATTAGTTATTCTACATATTATAGAGTATTCCTCAAATTACAGAATAATTTCCATTGATGGACCTTGTCGGAACATCAGACGTCAGAAGGTTTTTTTCTTTTTGTCGAGGGTTAGCTTAGATGATCATTCTAGAAAGTTAAAATCAAAAACACCAAAAAATCGTATAACTGACATAACTCAAAAACTAAGCGAGATTTAAACAAAATGTGGCAGGTGGTTCCTTCCTGTAGCAGGTACCGAAGGTTAACACTCTGTATAATAAAAATACCTCAAAATAAAAATAATGTCATTACGTAGTAAGTAGATTTTCCCTGTGACATAAGGAGGTATATCTTACTCGTCCTGCGCAGAACGTTTGTGAGAGTGAGATTGAGTATTATCTGAATATGAATATTGTTGCAGGTAGAAGATATGGACACACAAGGAAGATTGACAGCGTCCTTGCAGACTGTGATAACGTTGAGTAAGCTGGTGACACCACAAGCTATGCAACAAACCCTCATGTTTCTGTACACAGGAACCATAGACTCCAAATTTACACAGATTCAGGTTAGCCATCTTTGTGGAACACTTCTTGTACGTACGTTTTGTGACTACTGGTCGTTCGCTCTGAAGTTCTTTTTAGATGGACTCAGAGAATAACATTCGTGGTTATGTCTTCAAGTAATGTGTATCCCATCGTTACTGTACAGGTAATGAAATAATTATCATCATCGTAGGTAGCTCTTAATGAACGTGACTTACAAGGGAAAACAAAAATCATTTGTCACCCTGGAGGCATGCTGTACTTTTTCGTGATAGTTTCACCCGATCCTGCTGTCTAATACCCTCTTCTTATTTCTCTTTTACTTATTCCTTCCAATCGTTCTCTTCGTTTCTAACCTAGTCAATCGGGATAATACCTTCAACGCTAATGTTAATTTTTTTCCTTATACTCTTATTCTGCGCAGAACAATGTAACAATCTTAAATTCCTGTCTTAAGTCCTTGTAGGAGTTTCCAAAATTTCTCATTTTGGCATGGTAACTTCGCGGCACACGTTTCCAAAATTTGTGAAAAAGTAACCTAAAACAGGTTTATTTTGTTTCAGAATTCTTCTCTCGGACTTTTAATGGTAATTGATCAAATTCCCATTGAAATAGTCGTTGTAGTGGCTACTAGAAGTTGGTAGAACTATACTAGCTTTCATTGAATTCATCACAGCACGTCTAAAATTTGTGATCCAGAAAAAGCTTCAAATTCGTCAGACGTAATGGTCGGCATGTGCTTTTTAGCGTATTTTATTATCTATATTTCGTTGAAGAATTTTTGTCATGTTTCCGAATTGTTTTGATGTTGCAGATGCATCGTTTAATAATCAATTTCCCAGTTTATATTCCGATAAGACTTCATCAAACCTTCTGTTAAATTGAGAGAAAAATAGTTTCATCAGTTCTGACTTTAGAAATATATTTCTTTAAAAACTTTGTATCGGCCTCTCCCTCTTCTTAAATTTATTGTTGAGAATCGTGCTATCCTGTCGACCTTTTCTTTTAGTTACATATTCACCTACCACTCTTTCCAGTTTCTGTGAGTGCTACACCTTTCAATACTTTTAATAATAATTTATTGTGGTACATTTATGCCGTGTCCTACGTGAGCGGGAACTGAGCGATACCATCGGGTCGGGTGGGTTCAGCGTTTTTTGCGGGGCGGGCGATTTTCCGATCAAACTATGATAACAGAGTTGTGCGTCCTGCGTGCACACGCTCTATCACAAACACGCACACGCTATACGCGGCTTGAAATCAAATCGGTTTGATTTTTTCTCGCTACTCCAGCTACAATCGCGCGATCGTTTACATTTGTTGTCAAGGTTATTGGAGTTGTCCAAGTCTGTTGGAGTCAAAATCATTTCTCGAGGTCTTGCGAGGTTAGTCAGAATAATGTTGTTGTCACGTATCAACGAAATACGAAACAAGAATAGGCTGAAGGGTTATAAATTCCCCGAATTAGTTCTTTAATTGATAAATTTCATGAGATGGTTGCCTCTGCGAACGTTTATTAGAAATGTAATTGAACAGAACTGGACTACTTCAGGCCAACGCAAATCGTCTCTCTCTGTAAGAAATTCAGAAAAAAAACACTCATCGTATTGATTGACAAGGTAGGTACTGAACTAACCTAACTAAAACGCGCTCTCCTCCATTTAAGGCATCGCTCGCACATAGGGCAATAGTGGCGTTACCCGCTGTAATCGTTTGCACTCGCGTAAATTGCCTGTAACGCTGAAATCGCCCAACTACCGCTCACATAGGACGAGGCCTTCAGTCCTATAGTGGACATATTCAAACCCTACTAATATAATTGTAGATTTATGTACAGTATGAGAAGGTTTTTAATGTGTTTAGACTAGTGGAATGGGGTATGGGTAGCTTTGCGCCCAGGCAAGGGTTAGAAATGAGGAATGACGTGGAAATTATATAAAACTTTGAAAAATAACATAAAAAGAACTACTCGTTGATAGAAAGGCAGTCGATGTCCAAATTCTCAGGATGAGATTAAACTTTCTTTAAAACAAAATAATAAAAACACTTCTCCTTAACACTCCTAGCCAGTTACACTCGAGAAAAAAAAAAAACCAAGAAACCCACGAATAAGACAACTGCAATTTAATGAGTCCATCCTATTCTAACACAGGTTTTTATTATTTTCTGAACATAGTGAAGTTTTGGAGGTTGCTTTTAAGTTCAGAACTTACAATTATTGGCTCTGGGTGAACCGATCATAGCTGTTAGCAAGTTCAAAGTTGCTAGGAAAATGACATCCCACTTACCTATGTCAGCAAAAACCACATTTTTGAGCAGTTTTTGCCCGTAGCATCTATGCATGTATAGGGACAGGACGATACTTCTTTCGATACGATATTTAAAATAACGTATCGATACTCGATACTCTCCAATATTGATATTTCAAAAGTATCAATACTCCGATATATATCGCTGAAAAATATCAATATCTGCGATACCACCGATATTTAAAAAAAAACACATTTTCTTACTATTGCAGATGGAAAGGCTCAAGTAATAAACCAGTTACTGAAAAACAATATTTTTTACTTGAATGAAAATTGAATTTTTACAAAACGAAATTTTTAAACATTGGTTGCAAGTGGCTTCCTTTTGGTCGTTTTTGCGGAAATATTTCCAAACACTACTCTTTGGAGGCATTGTGTGAAGTGATGTAAAGAATAAGGGTGGAACGTGAAAAATAAATCGTCTTGAGGAAAGATTCCGATAAACAAAGTGGCGAAAGAAGAAAGGTACCCAGGCAGAAGGTTATAGAAGCTATAGGATGATCGATATAGGAGGTATCGATGAAGACGAGGAGCAATGTGTATTTTGTTTCAATCGACCACATAACGTGGGTGATCACAAGAAGGGAGTGAGATGAATGTCATTGTTGTTAATTTTTGTTCTTGATGTATGCAGTACCTAACTGGTACTTTACTTCGTTGAAAAAGTTCCAATACTGACAGAAAAGTATCGATACCTCTGATATTTTCGAGGAAAAGATATCCAAATATCGGTATCCTGCATCGCTAAAAAAATATTGATACCAATATCGGTATCGATATTTAAAAATTATCGATACTCCGATATATCGGTGGTATCGTCCCGTCCCTATGCATGTATGATCAGGCTGGCTAGACGTTAGGACCAACTAGACCCCCCAGTTCGTGTGCTGAAGAACGGATTTATCACATCAAATGTGAGGACTTTTATGGCCTGGATGCGGACGGACATTGCAACTTTGAAGTGTAGATATCTTGAAAGGTTAATTGATAGCATTTGAGGGGTTTATAACAAATGATTGCTGTACGATTACCATGGGTTATTCTTGGAGATGATAAACCTATAACTTTAAGATAATTTGTATTCATGGTCTTTACCCAGAGAGTCGCTTAATACCAAATATCAGTGTTGTTGCATGAATTAGGGATGTGAGGTTACGAAGTCTGAAAGTGCTGGTCATTATGTGTCAGATTGTTACGGTGCGTTTTCAATCAAACAATGAGAAAGTGAACAAGCAAACATTGTGTTTTCAGTTAAGCTCTGTATAAGGTGAGGAAGGACCAGATTTCAGATAGTTATTCATCAACCTCAACACACGCTTAGTTTTCAGGTCAGTGGTATGCACGGTGAATGCGGAGCGATTACTGCCTGTCAGAGAAAAGAAGGAAAAATTGGAATTTGGTGGAAACATTGTCTAACAGTCTTCGTTCGGGCCAATGCTTCAAAAATTCTGTAGTTCGGTTGGAGGGAAATTATTGCATAATAGAGCATGATATGGGATGACACCTATCCAAAGGGCTGGTCTGTTTGCTACTAGTTGGCAAAAAGTAGTGGGTTTTGATGGTTTCTTAAGCTATACAATCAAATCGTTTGTGAACAAATATTTTGCTTTTATTGATCTTCTGTTGCCAGAGTTGCAACCATTCTTTCGTACTTGTACGCTTACCTCTTGGTAGTAAGGACACCAGTTATAACTCCGTCAGAGGTATCAATATTTTTGGGTGGTAATTACCAAGTTTCAAATGCTCAACGTTCTTTCATTGAAGCATTCTCCATTCTTTCGGATACATTCTCTCAAATATTCTGTATTCTCCCATCTCCTCAATACAGTCGTGAGTTTATCTTAGTAATGAGCTGAGTTAACACTCGAGAGGAAGTGTTATTCATGCACCAGAGAAATTACTGGAGTTTTTCTATCTTGTGATCTTTAAACAAAAATACAGTTGAAGATTCACTAAAAACAAAATTGTGTGATGCAGGTATAACTGTTAGAAGAGAGCTCGCAGATGTGACAAATTAGATGTGTTACATGATTATGGCAGTCTTATCAAATTGTGTGGGCTAGTCAACAAAGGAGCTATTAACATGTACATAATAATTACTGCTAAGTTCAACAACACTCAATAACTATTACGAAACGAGAATTCTATTTGCCGTAAGTATCTGGCGTGACACTACTAGGTGATTAATAGCCTACCGAAGTTATTGATTGTAAGCACGCAGCAATATTTAGCGTAAACAAGTACAGTTCATCAGCATTAATCATCCGATGTGCATGTACATTGTTAGGTATAGGAATTAGAGAGTGAAGCATGATTGCTATTGCTTGTACAAGCTAAATTTGTGATTGGCGGTTATTCTTTATTATTTTCAAAGCCATTCAAATGAAGTCTGCCCTACTGTACAATGCCCATGGATGCAATTGGACTTTTATATTACGAACTGATGTTGCCCAGATAGTCGGTTCAGAAGTTCAACGTTATCCCAAGTTTGTGGCGTTCGTTTAGCTAAAACTGTTCACACTAATTGTATTTCTACCAATAACAGTTGATAGTGTTTTCAACAGTGATTGTTCGAACTTATAGTGGTAGAAGATGGGCGAGTTTCAACTGACAAAAACATCGTGTTCCAAGGATGGAATTCTATCTATAATAAATTGACTGTAACTATGCACCTTTCAATTGACGAAACTTACGGACGAATTTTCAATCTTGTGTAATGAGTCATACGAAGAATGGAACCTTAACCGTTCCTAATTTCACTATTGCAAGTTGCTAAAGTTCCAGCCTCATGCGTTGTGAAGTTTTGCCCGGTTAAATGTTCATTTTAGTCAAACCTGATGGACAGATGATCATTGGCTCTGCGTTCCAGTACTTTCTATCTTAAAAATTTCCCAACAAACTGACTTTTTCCTCATTAATTCCTCATTAATGAGTACGTTAAAGGATTAAACTCAAATAATCACCACCTGACTGCCTGTAGTTGCCAAGTTGTCATGTGCTAAGTATGTGGAAGAACAGCTGGAGAGCTGGTCCGCTGGTGTTAGTATGTGAACTTGTGTCGCTTGATTCAACAGCACTTTGCAGCTCCTTAAAGCGAATTGAACACTCTGAACGGCAACTCTTCAAGAGATTGATTTCTGCTCGACGAATGATGATCTCAACAAACTTATCAACAATAAGGTCCTTTAGGAACAACCGTTGATCACAATAGTTAGGCAGCTTATCCGCCTGAAATAGCTGTTGTTCAAATAATGAAGGAGCCTATCCAATTTTCTTGATAGTTAGGGTCACCTAGAGTACACAACTATGCTTTGATGAAGATAACTTATTTGAGAGGATTTCTGATAATACTGAAGGTTAGCTCAGGATTTGTTAGATGAAGTCACTTGGTGCTTCTCCTAGAAAAAAGGTGAAGAAAATGGTATGCTTCAAGAAGTGGTTCAACAAAACAACGCAATTACTTCTTAAATCTAAATTCAGTAGAGGTCAGTTCGAGTGGGGGGAAATGAAGGAAAATGTAGATTTAAAATCCCATTCCAGCGTTAAAAATCTTGTTAAAGGTCCCTGAAAATTGAATTGATTTTATGCAATCAACTAAAAATATTTTGGAGGAGGGTGTAGACATGGTAAAACGGTCCCAATTTAAGGAGTAGTGTTCAAAATGCTGATTCATTCAAGTTTCATGACACATCCATGCTTCAGTGGTAGGTTGTTCTGGACCTCTGAAATGGCCAATAACCTGGAATTGATTTTAGCTTACCTTTGTCATATCTGGGATCTTGGATATCGATATTATTGGATGATCTACAATTTTCTCCATGTCAATTACGCTTCTTTGTTTAGGAAATCCGGCAAGCAGCTGAGTTCATGGAGCTGCCAGAACTTCAAGTTTACGTTTCCAATATGCAGTCCCATGAAGAGTTTTTAAACCCAGAACTCAAACAACGCTATAAACAAGTAATTAGCCTTATTTTGAGATTTACATGTACATTTTTACAGATTGCATACATGTTTTTCATTCTCATTAGTGAAAAGTGGTTTGGTCAATTTCAGTGTTAACTCTTTAAAACAATTTCGAATGATCCATTCAGTTAATCTCTAGCGTGTTAATCTCTAGTGTTGATCCATCTCATGTAGAGAGGATTAAGCTTGAGTAAATAGAAAGTATGACTCCCAACGCCTTCCTCCATGCTTACCGCTGAAGGTGTAAGCTAGCTTGGTTACAACGTAAGAAGCGAGTGCAAATTTTGATTTTGGAGGAAGTTTCATCTCTTGAAAGTTATAATAAAGCTTCTGCTTTCTATATGTATGCTCTTGAGTAAAAACGTGCGTATCCCGTTTCAACTATCTACTAATATAATAAAATGAAAGAATGATTCGAATCGAACTGTGCTTCATCTTTTGTTGATTGGTTTAGTTTACTCTTGAATGGTCTGAATCATTCGTCTTTCGTCACGTATGAAAGTTTGTGTCAAAGACATGATGTGCAATGATTATGCAGTGACGTATGACTAAACATGAAATTAATTACAACAATAGGTTGTTTGTACAATTTTAAACCCTCGAGAAGAATGTATCCACACCAGTATACCAAGATGCAACAGCTATAGTTTCAATTTGACAAAATATATTATTAACTTATGCGGATTATTATTGAGAAAACTATTTCGGTAACTAGTTTTTACTAATGAGAATTAGTTCTAAAATTTTTGCGTTTTACAACTGAAATATCTAAATATTAAGAAATGCTTGTATGGTGGCTCGTTTGCATGAGGAAATTGAACTGATAGACTATATGTCTTTGTATATGTTTAGGCCGTTCGAGTTAGGCTCAATGAGCTTTGCCTCAGCCAAGGTCTGTTTGCTGACGTCATATTCCAACTTGATGATGGCTGCATACCTGCTCACAAGCCCCTCCTCATGGCGAGATGTGACATGATGAGAGCCATGTTCTCTGGTGACTTCAGAGAAGGTTCGGCTAAAGTGGTGAGTCTGTTAGTTGACGAGACCTTTTACGATTTTTTCTGAAGACCGAATACATCAACTCGGCTTCAATCGACTGCGAGAAGGTGTACAGTGAAGAAGGTGAAGTTTTACTGATCAGATTAGGAATCAAACTTTTCTTTTCAGAGTTATTGAACAGCTACGCTGCACGTTGGATTTGCGCTGTAAACAATTGTAATAGCCACTAAAAAACATTGTGGAGTCAGTGGACTAGCATACCCTTGAAAGGAGCCTGGTTCTACCGATCTCAGAAAAGAAGTTCAAAATGATTTGAAGTGGAAAGCCACGAATGGCATCGTGGTGGTCCCTGGGTAGCGCTGATGGCTCACACTTAGACACAAAACTCAATTTACTGTTCCAAGTAGCATTTCGTATACTACCTCGACCAGTTATTTTCCCTAATAGTGAAATGGGTAAGTCTGGGAAGGAATCGGGCTCATAGAAAGACTCGACGATGCGACATCATTATTGGGAAGGAATCGGGCAGTAACCGGCTTCTCTATGATATACTTGGCTTACTCTCCTTCGGACTACTGAATAATTATCGCGCAGCTGGCATGGGACTGATGAGCGCGTTCGTGCCATCACTCGAAGTCAACGCCCTCAACTTGTCACCCAACTACGCTAGTACGCTTATGGCTCTTGTCGGTGGCATCGGCGCCATTTCCGGCATCCTCACGCCCTTCCTCGTCGGTGTCCTGACACCCAATAGCACAATGATGGAATGGCGGCTAGTGTTCTGGATTGCGGTGATTGTCCTGGTCTCGACCAACTTTGTCTACGTCGTGTTTGGTTCTGGTCAGGTGCAACCGTGGAACCAACCACCTCAGTCGGAAAAATCCTCATGAGAAAGCATGTGCGAGGAAATAAGTACATGCCAGCAGTCGAGGAAGTCCACCTCATCGAAGCCAACCCTGAATACGCCTTGGTTCGGTTCTCTGATGGGCGTGAAGAAAACGTGTCTTTGAGACACCTAGCTCCTTATGGAGATGCTCACCTGGAGTCTTCTGATCATGGAAACTCTCCTCCAGCCAATGTTAACGATACACCTCCGTACCCGAGTGAAGAGCCTGCAGAGCAACTAAAAGAGTCACTTTCGCCAGATTTGCCTGGCTCAACTGTTGAAGATAAACTTCCTCGGAGAAGCTCAAGGATCCGATCTAAACCTGACTACCTGAGCGACTATGTTTTAAATTGATGGAGGGAAGAATGTGGTGATCTCGATTAGATATTCAACTCTAATTACGACGTATGGCTTGTTCCCTAGCGACCGATATTGTGTATTCTTGGAAAATTCATATTTCATTTGTAACGATGAATTTTGGCTAATAAAGCCTTGCTTTTCAAAAGGTTTTGTCATATCAATTAGTTAGGTCGATCCATAGAGAACTGCTGAGATAGGTGCCCCTACACCTCACATTGTCCTTTACAATTGAAATGATTTAATATGAAACTAAGGAACTCTAATGTTTTCGTTATCATTTTTCCAGATTCACTTCCCAGGTGTGAAATGTGAGGTGTTCCGGGTCCTTCTATGCTACTTGTACTGTGACGCTGTTGGGCCCCTCAGCCCTCATCGTTGCGTCGACCTCCTGGAATTGGCGAATCGACTGTGCCTCCCTCGTCTCATCAATTTAATAGAAAAGCGAGTCGTAGAAGAACTCGTACGGATTTGTGCCACTAACGACAATAACGACGTTGTTGAGGTTTGCTTGAAACTTCTTGAACCATGCAAGGTAACAATCCAGTTCATTGGTTTACATCAGTAAATAATTTACACCAGTGTGGTGATCTCATAGTTGCATACAGTACTTTTTACTTCTTAGGATTTTCATAATTCTCTTTTAGTTCTACCATCTGGTTCTCTTTTTTTCGAAAATCGCAGTGCATTAAGGGATTAAGAGAGGGGTCGCCATTTGGGTGTTAGACGTGGGAAGGGTTCTAGTTTTTCTCTTGCGAACTTGAGCTGTTGAGATTTTCATAAAAAAGAGGCGTTCTGCACAAGATATGGTCCAAATTCACAGTCCCTGTCCCTGATCGAAAAACGATTTAGCTTTGGGTTCTGAACATTAGGACCACATATTCTGCTGTAGGTGAGGAGGCTCATCTATATGGACGAGGACCACCGAAAAAGTCGCAATCGGACATTGAATTGAGCAAAAACATGCAGTTGCTCTTCAAATTTCGAAGAGAACTGTGAGACGAATTTTACATTACGACCTCAAGTCGTGCTCTTACAAGATTGCTAGGGTCCAGGAATTGCCTTCAGCTGATTGAGGAAGACGACAGTATGGTTATAACGAAATTATTATGGATCATTATTGTTATTATTATTTCATGAGCGAGCATTGAAACCCGTTTCCACCTGTTGGGCTGCATCAATAAACAAAACTGCCATTACTGGGCAGCCGAAAAAACCCCAAGACCTTCATCAGAGACCTCTTCATGTTACAGTTCGATGACCCATGTCTACCGTAAAGATATAAAGATCGTTGGCCTTTTTTTCTTTGGGGAGTTCGGCGTTACAGTAACTGTGGAGTCTCAATGATATAGCAGCGTGCCGGAGGAATTTCTGCCGCAAAAAATTGGGGAATTTGGGGAAAAGTATGAAACGGAAAACTTCTGGTTCCAGCACTATGGGGCTATTGCTCAAACAGCCCATCCTTCGTATGAGATTCTGCAAGACATGTTCCCTGGTAAAATGTTCTCCCCATGGGAGAATATTTTATGGCTCTCTTTTTAAAGTAGAGTCCCTGCGATTTCTTCCTGTGGGATTACCTGAAGGATGAATTTTTCAAACATCACCCAAGGACTCTTGAAACCCTAAAGTACGCAAATGTGGAGGAAATTATCAAATTGATAAGGGTATGCTGAGGAGAGTCTAACAAAACATTTACAAAATACTCTAATTGTGCGTTACTTGCCAAGGCTGTTATTCAGACGATGTGATTTTTAAGTCATTAGTGAAAAATTTGATCATACAAGCTTTCTGAATAAGTGAATTCGAGTTTGCCATTCAGGTATACTAATTATGGGTTGAAGATAAGAAATTCTAGCGGCAGTTCTTCCTATAATTTTTTTTGTCCATTAATAATCTGAGCATGTTAGCTTTGTCAGAGACTCAAGAGATTTTCATAATATGTCGTGAAAACATTGAGTCTTGTATGGCGTAGAAGCACAAGGTGACAGGTATGTGTCTTGAGCCAGCTTAAGTTGACATTCAAATATGCTAAATCACAATAGAAAATTTTAAGCGGAACTGCTAGAATTTTCTACTTGCAGCCCATAACCAGCGGTAAGAATAAAAATGAATTATTCTCATTCCTGGCTTCTATTTCTTTAACCACCTTGTCTAACGTGAGAGAACCACGTGGCCTGTACTTGATCAATTAAATATAGTTATCCGCTTCTCCTTCGTACTAATCACATTTCTACGAGGCCCAATAAAAGTATAAGTAAATGCGTGTCTTTTATATCAAAATGCTCTTGTATTAATCTGCAAGAAAGACATTTTCACACCACTCCAAGGGAATGTCCTTAAGGAAAGATAACTGTCGCAAAACATTGAATTTTGGACAGGTTTACGTTTTGACATCCTTCTAAAAGACGAATTCATGATTCAATGTAACTGTATGTGTAAGGTTTGTGGATGTTGAAACTCTCATTTTTATAAACTTGAAGTTTCATAAGCTCGATGAACTCTATGAACAAATAAATTTGTTCACAATTAATTATTTACCAATGCTACTTGCAATTAATGATGGTTAATGAAATACATAAATCATATATACTATTGAGATTTTTCTTAAATTTTTCGTCTGCCTAGTTTACAACACTCACTGCCTAGTTTTACAACAATGACCTACCAGGGTCGTTTTGCTGAAAATCTCACCTCCATTTCTCGTGCCTGATCTGAACTTGAACTCATTATAGCTTCATAATGCGGACCAACTTGCTGACTGGTGCATGAGTCATCTGTGTACCAATTACAATAAACTGTGTAAGATGTCACCAAAACTCCTGCGCACGTTACATCCAGACAACCAAGAATACCTCATGGAAAACAGATGGCCTCCTGTCTGGTGAGTTATCTTTTGATTCCATTGAACTACATTCAGCTATATCAATGTAGGATCGTCAAACAACATGCAAGTTTACACTCATCAATTATATTGCAATGGAGTCCCATAGTCAATAATATATATTTTTAAATTTTACTTGAGTGTTTTTCTAGTACATTTTTCTTACAGGTATCTCAAGGATTTTGACTATTATGACAAATGCGCATCGGAGCGGGAGCGAGAAGAGCGAGTCATGTTCAAACGTGGCTCAAATGGAGGGGGTTGCCTCTGTTTTGGCTCCTCGGCCCGAGGTGCCACAGTTGAAGTGGCGCCATCTTCGTGACCTTGGCTTCTGTCCTCGGTCGCTGCATTGTCCGCTCTCAGTCTCCTTCTCGCCGCCCTCGTTGTTGTCTTGTTCATTTGATGGTCAGCCCCAGCCATTCCCCGAGCCCTTTTCGCCTGAGAGAGGGTCTGGGAATGGCTGAGGAATCTGGATCCCTCAGTGTCCTAGCTGACTGCTGGTTTTCACCATGAGTGTCCCCAAGTTATTTATTAGTGTATGGTTTCAATATTAATATTAATTCAAGGTATTTTACTATTGCATGATATCTACTGAGAACTGCTTGGAACACATACCATATCAAAAGTGATTTTCCAACCGACCTGCTACGAGCAGGTTTGGGGCATGACAGTGTAGGGCACTTGCTGCTCAGGACCACTGCAGTGTACACACGGAATTACACTGGGTTGGAAAATGAAATGAGGAAGGTTAGACTTTTGAAGAGGTTACCCTAGGTTTCCTGCTCAGAGCAAGTTACTCCGACCTCAGGCTGGAGTACCCTGGGGGAGTCCCGAGCAAGTTCCCTGGCCAGTTGGAATTCAGTGCAAGTTGCCCCAAAGTTACACTGGCGGCGGTTGGAAAATGCCTCATCCTGCTCCCTCATTAGTGCGCCTGCGCTCTTCCACTGGTGTAGCTCGGAGCAAGCGGTTGGAAAATCCCTAAAATCACTTCAGTTTGTACCATTCTGCTTTTGAGGTTTTTTTTTTTGCGTCTTCATCCTTGTTATGAGAATAGCGAAACGAGTATCGTTACATTATCCCATCAATGAAATCATCTGGTATGCCATTTAGACATCTGCCATCGCTTACATAAATATGAACTCTACTCAATCAATTTTGGTGATCATAGGTGTGAAATGAGCTTGACGTCTCCAACATCATTGCAATCACGGAATCTTTTTTCAAGTTTCAGATTAATACTATTCAATATAAATCAATTAAAGCACATTAATCTAATTTCGATTACGAATTTTTTCCGATGCAGCGTTTAATGCATGGAAAGTTAAACAAACCGTCTTAAGTTTTTTTTTTTTCAGCGAAGTTGATGAAACTCATTTTACTCTTGCCAAAGATTATGGATCAACAATATGTCTGAAAAAAAAAAAAAAAAAAAATGTCGATTGTACCAAAAATTAAAAAATATGGTTTATGCAGGTTGTTTCTATTCAAATGAATACCCATGAACGTTAGGTCTTTTCGTTAGGAAATTTCCATTCGTGATTGAATCAATCTAGGTTACTACCGCTTATTGGTTCGTTACAAACCACTTTCATTTCCATTTATCAGTTCAATAATTTTTCTGGATAATGAAATGAATATTATTCATGTTATTCTATTTTCATTTCTTTCGTAAGTTTAATCAATATTTAATTTTTTCACTTTTCATCAGTCGAATTTGGTCATTATGCAGATTGGCAGTTTTTGAACTGGTGACCACCGCAACCACATGATATTTTTGGTTCATTATTATATTTTATGATGCCTAGAAAATATGAACCTTTTTCATACCCCAAAATGCCCTTCAATCTTTAAAAAATACAGTTAGTTGCTTGATTTGCATAAACTACATGTGTAATGGTGAATATTTTTTGATAATTTCTTAGGTTATGGTTATCTGGAGTTATGAAATTATTATTGATGGCTTCAAGGCAGTTACATTTTGTTACCTATTAAATCGAATCCAGAAATATTCCAGGAACTATTAATCTACCACGGAAAAACCTTTCTCGTACAATAAATTTTTGTTACGTCCTCATGCTGGGAAATTATTTTGAAAATTTGTAGATTAAACGAAGCTTTACGAAGTACGATAAAATAGGGTATTCTTAAATTTATACTATGGTGTGTACATAAAAATGGTAACTAGCTTGAAGCGTTTGTTGCAAGAAAGTCCACCTGCATGTGAATTACTTTATAATTCCGAAGAAAACTAATATGGATGCTATTTCCTCAATTAGTTCATTTTAACATGCTTATTAAGCCTAATTTAATAGTAGGCCACTCATGGTGGCCACTTAAATGCCACTCATGGTGTTAACCAGCTTAATTCGTGATGGTTTTCAAGCTTATAGCAGCTTGCTGTTGCATTTTCCCTTACTGATACTTCTTGCCTTCTTCAATCTGAAAGGACTTTAACACACCCTTCACAGTACGTTCGTATTACCCACGTCTGGCTATCACAAGTTGTGTGTTAGGTGAGAACTATCAACTGATCTATTAATTTTCACTGTCGCTCCGACTGCAGTTGAGGGCTTCACTCTCGAGATCTCGGGTGTTAAGTAATAGAAATCGTTGATATACTGACCCCACTTGAGTTTGATTCCTACGGTAAGGACAGAAAAACTCGTATTTGTATGTTTTCTGTGAAGATGCAGGACTTTTTTACTGTTAAGAAATTTTGTGCACCTCGTTTTCTCGCTCAAAAACGCATCTTTTCCAATCCTTCTCCTCCTCCCTTCTCCCCCTTCCCAAGATAAAACTTGACCACGTCAATTTCTTACTTCGAATGCACTAAGTCAAAACGTAAGGCTTCATTGTCAATTCATCTCCTTTCAAATATTGAAATTCCCATTTGAAACGACAAACCCTTATATTTCTCTAGCCCATAATGTTATCGCTATCATGTCGAATTGTTTCTCAAACTCTTCTACTTATGTGAGTTTTCTATCAAGTTATCTTGCGAAATCGAATGCTATTGGTTGTCACAAACAATTTTAGGTTGGACAAAGCATTCTAAATTACTTCAATTCGAAATGATCTCATCTTTTTAAACGCGACTGTAACTTGTTTTATCAGACATTTTTTCTTGCAATTATTGCTACACAAGTACCTACTGTATTGATTGTTTGTTTCCTCGATTTATAAGTACGAGTACGTAAGGTAGCCCCACATATTTGCGGTACTTACAATTTTGAAATTATGTTTTACAGCAAAATGCATCATCACTTTACATGTATTTATATTATATTTTCCTCCTTAAGTTCACTTTTTATCTACCTAATTCTTATTAAATAAATCGTGAATTCATCCGGTTAATACATTAAAACATTTTCTAGAAAACAAAGAAAATGGAAAAAAAATCTATGCATTTGTTTTTTATCTAGTATTGGAGGAGTTTAAAATAGTGCTATGTTAAAAGTACCTAATACGTAGCTGCCATGCCCTGTCTTTGCACCTTTTCTATAACGCTATATATTTTTTTATAAATTACCCTTCTTATCGAAGATGTAAAATTATAAACTAACCGATAGATTCCTAATTCACCTAAAAATGATAAGAATTTAATTATTGCATCTATCGCAAAGATGATTAATAATTGCTTTACTGTTAGAAATCGTGAAATCACTTAGTCTTTCTTGTGAGGAACATAAGGGTGGAGTAATTTTTTGGAATTATTCTGATGCTTTAAGTTGTGCCTCACTCGCCCTATGTTCCTCGGTCCTTTATTTCAAGTTATACCTACGGTTATTTTATTAAGATAGGACATACGAACAAATTATTAGACATTGTAAGCGTATTATAATCATGGAAGCTGGTAGTTCATATTTCCTTCCTCGTCCCATCAATTGATCTTTCAGAAATTGTTTTTCCTTTTCGAGAATTTTGAGAAAACATAGTAAGCATTAAACATATATGTAAGGTGGTGTACTGAAGATGAACCACTATGGAAAATTCCACGTGAATTTTCATTTTGAACCATATAAAATTTAATGTTGATTTCTGTATAAGGTCAAACTTCACTCAGGACAATCCGCAGAAATTTTAGAGGACGTCACTACGTTAGCGTGATAAATCTATCCAACATGTTGTTGGAACTTGAATACATACAAATAAATAAGTTTTTCAATTTTAGAATGAAGAACAACAAATTGAAATAAATGTGAAACCGATAGAGTTAGACTACGTCGATAAAATTATAATGTACAATGACGTCGGTAGTTGGTGTTGTGATAACACGGGCAGGTGGTACCTAGTTATGTCACCTCGGTAGCAAATGTGACACTCAAAGATTTTATATATGTATGTACATTGTTCTATTCATTTGCGTTCCCTTGATTTTTCTTTTCCATACTGTACTAGATTCGGGGATAGTTTTGAGGGAGACGTAGGTAATATCAGTTACATCATTCAATGCAATCATGCTAAGTGTTCGCTTTCCTGACTGCAGGCTTAGACTTTCCAGTACACTTGATGGGTTTTATAGATTATTATTCTTGATAGAGAGAAACTTTATTTTAAATCGTGATTAATTCACTCCTTAAACTGGGACCTATGTCATTCTGTTATTATCCTATTGTTATAACCCTCTCCCATTACTTCTAAAAAACTACACGTTGAATGAGGAAGCGTAGAGGTACATTTTCCAATCTCATTCAAATGTCCAAATGTTTTCTCTACCAAATAGTCTTTCTGATCAATTTAAAAATCGATCAATAACAATACAATGCCAGCGCCCAACCATGGCAGTAAATACAGTAGGTAGAATGTTTCAAAGAGTAGATATTTACATCAATCCAACTTCATGGGCATTCTGATAAGTCCAAAAAATCACTGCTGAAAATTTAATTTGGAACAGGTGTTAACTATGTCTGTCGAATTGCTTGACTTGTTGGAAATGCAGTCACCATTACTGTTCTTGTGCCAGTTGACAACTGATAACATTATGGTAACAGCACTTCATGTTGGAACCAATCTATTTATATTATCCTTGAACAAGGTTTTTTTGGTTCTGTTTCTAGGGATAAACCTTTGAAGGATTTCTTTTCAGAGTCATTCACTCTTTGCGAATAGTGTGTCAGCTTCTTTCACTATAAGATGATGAGCGATTTTAATATCTACTACTGGATATCAAGTTTGATTGCAAAAAAATAGCATTAGTTTGGAGGGAAATGAATTTCGCCAGGAAATGCCGCAGTTTTTCATTGTTTCTAGAAGCGATAGTTCCACGGATAATGCCATTCCCCTCAACTTTGTTCTATTGCTCACCTCTTGATAACATTGATAACAAAACACTGCACTCACGTCAAGAAGGCTAACTTTGCAGGTAGGATAACGCTAGAACCTAGTTTGCTGGACATTTCTCTAGGATCTGCGCTCAATCCCACGTTTCTGGTGTCGATTCAAACATCCGAAACAGGCGGCATTACCCGATGCACGGTTTTTTTCCTCTCTCCCCTATTGCCTTACCAATAAAACGCCCTCTAAAACGCGTCCCCTAATTCTAATACGGTTTGCTTAGTCGCATTTTATTTTTTTTCATCATTCTAGTGACACTGTCATATAATGTTACTGCTATTATGGAAATGAAAATTGTTGTCCCCACGATAAGAGGTGATGAAACCATAAGGAGCGCTACTGTACGATTGGGCAAATTGCTCCTAACCTTAAAACTTCATCTTATCATCCTTGATTTTTTACAATTATTACTTATTTTATGTTTGAGAGTTGGCTTTATTAACTTTCACCTTGATCAAGCGTCCTAAACTCCCTACACTCTCTTTCTGCTGGTCAAACAGGGTTTTAATTGTTAGTTGATGAAATAATTATTTATCGTTGATTTTTGTTGTTGACTATTAAACATTAGTTACGTAGGTAGGCGTTCTTTTGTAGTGTTTTCGTCGAAATGTCGAAAGAATGATAATTAAACGTTGGTCGGTTACGATTAAAATAAATAATTAATAAATATTTGTTTGCATATTATTTTATATTCGTCCAGTTTCGTTTATTCACCCTCGTCCACGTTTGGTAAATTACGACTGTTCAAAACTTACTTTTTTGTTGAGTTTTGGCTGCTTTTTCATTAGGAATATATGTGATTAATGATTATTGTTGTCAATGAACCTAAATTATGATTATTGTTGACTCTACATTATTTTGTATCAAAAATCCCTTGTGAATTTTGAAATAGGTACCTACTCTCAGTTTATGGTTTAGTGAATTCGTATTTAAAAATACAAATTTGTATTTTTAAAATTTGTATTTTAAAAGATTTATCTAGGATTTAGTTGATTAACACGATGTGTGCTATTATTTTTACCTTTGTAATACCTACCTACTTTCTTTTTATCGATCAATTTTTACGTTCTGATCACGTTTGAGTGATGCAATGTATACATCCAAGCCAACTTCATGATATTCGCATAGTTCCATCAACCAGTGCTTTTTGTTTTGTTTCAATCATTGTCCAAAGCTATGAGCGTGTTCTGTTGTAGTGGTGTAACGATGAGACAATCAATACACCGATTTGCCAATTTATTTAACATTTATAGTTTCTCAGATCGAACTTTTCCAAATTGATTTAATGGTTTCTGTTATGGAATCGACAGTTTAACAATTGGGAATTAAGGTTACCCCTCACTTCAATCAATAATTTTTGTATAGATTTACTCAAATGACTGTGAATGGTTATAGTTTTATGAATTATAATGACTAGATTTGAAGGGAAAAGCTAAAATTCGTATAACATTTTCAATGATTACCTATCAAATAAGACGAAAGCTGGATAGGTATACTTATGTGATGATAAGTAGGGGCATTCTGTTTGATGATCTATCAATATATGATGAGAAATTTTCGGGGTTTGATTAGTCAGTCTTAAAGATCTGAGGTCAACGAAATGACTTTCTCCCAGTGCTTCCCTCTGGAAAAAGGTACGAGTTCGAATCCTGTCTAGATATTCATAATTTTTGATCAGCTCTATAGGCTAACATGGCGAAGTCTGACGTTTAACCATCCTTTGCTATGTAGCAGACTCCAAACATCTCATTCTCTGTTGTAGCGATTTCTTTCTGAGCGAGAACACTGTGACAATGACCAATCACTAATGGCTGTTTCTTGTGAACAAAAGCTGAGCTCAGCAGTTACGTAAAACAGATAATTGCCCTACTCCAAATTCATCCAAAAACTATGGTGTGTCACATCTATTTATGATACCTCCCCATGACAAGGAATTACATCAGAGAATCCAGATACGAAACAGATGTTGTTAAAATCTTGAATAATAGTTCATCTCTTCAGTCCAGAGTTTTCCCCCATGGATTGCAATGAAAGCAATATTTACTAATATTCCGTTTTGAGGTCTTGAGTAATTCTGAATTACCCTGCAAACACATAGGTAACCCATTAATTCTCAATTTCCCTTCTGTTTATTTGTTATGTCAGTTAGTAGAATGGTTAGTTCCATTTAGGAAACCGTTCAATCTGGAAAATTATTTCACTCTTTGCCGAGCAGGTACCTACCTACCCATCTAGTTGCGTGTGAAGCCGAGCCTCTACCCTCTTCGTTAATTAAATAACTGTCACACACGACTTGAATAGGATCTTTCAACTTTTGTGCTACCTACATGTTTTTCTCAATAAATTTATAGTTCGATTGCTTTAACCTTTACTGAAACACGACTGTATATCCTAACAAAAATGTCTACTTTTGTAATTACGTTTTTACTTTTGATATTTTCAGACTTGATGTCCTGAATACATACCTAGTACTCGAATACATTTTCCTTACAATTCGAGGGCGCAACCTAAACCGTGCCAGTACTGTTATTGAAAAAAAAAAAATTATTTAAGTATAAAAATAGCGTTAGTTTCATTATAATGGCTGAATTGTTATAGTATTCTTCTAATAATATTTTCCTCGCCCTTCGTTATTGAATTAATTACACTTTGTAATAAAAGTTTATCGACTACAAAAACTATACTTTCATTTCACCGTGGTGTACCTATGTCCTCTTACATCTACTCCGATGCTGATATCAATCTTTCTTCCAATTTCAAGTACAAGTTCCGGCGAGGTTTCAGATTAACTCCCTTGACATTGTATCTATCAGAGGAAAATTATACTGTCGGACTAAACATGTTTCCTGGAGTTCTCCTTTTACCAGAATAGTTGCTCCTTCGACAACAATCCTCAATACTTAATGATCCTTCAAACCAGAGGGCTGAAAATTGAAGTAGAAACCGAGCAGATCTGCTGAAATTCTGGTAGAATGTCTGGTAGGCATTGTTTACAAGATAGAAAATGAAAGAAGGGCCTCCCTATCTTATGAGTATCCACAGGATGGGAGATAAGGACCGAGGGTACACACACAGATGGTTTGTTATGATAATCACGTCTGTTCTTCTAAAGATTCTAGAAAGCCTGGCTTCCACGTCGTTTTGAAGTAGAGGAAAGCCTCTTTCGTTGCAACTGTGAGGGCCCACTACAAGTAACAAATCTGTGTTGCCGGTTCACCCAATTTTGTCTGCACATGCATACCAAGGAATTCCTAAATTTCAGTAAATATTGACAGCACCCGCCCCCTTCGGGCCGGCGGCGCGAGGAGGGTCCCGGGGAGACAGCGACTTCCCCCCGGGCGGTAACCTACCGGAGGTCCTGCATTCGCCGCGCCCCTGAGGCCGTGCTCTTACTCTGGCATCCCTGCATCCCTGCTCCTCTTCTATCCTGTAACGGGGTTTTGGGTGGCGAGCTCATGAAGTCCCTGGATGTAGCACCTCAAACGGGAGAAGCACAGGCCCGGTGGCGGAGCCGCTGAGCGATCCCTACCTTACCCATATACTCTGAACTAGGTGTAAATAGAACAATGGGAGCGTGTGGGGGGTGTGCAAGGATTAGGAACGAGGGGTTCCGGTAAAACTCAGAACAACGATAGTCCGGTGGTTGTTTGAATGGTTATATTAGGGGAATATTCTACAGATTGGCCTATGGAGTTGACGTCCGTGCTGGGCCCCCTATAGCCTCGTTCCTAGGATCTGTGAGGGCAGAAATGCAAAACTCTAATAAGACCCCGGCGAGAAATAGGAGAGGGACATCCCAGTACAGTGGTGTATGGGGCATGTTGGTGGCGGGTCCACGGTGGAGAGGCGGCGGTCGGCCACTCCCGGACCCTGGTCTCCTCGGGGGTGACGTCGGTCTTGCTAATTCCTCTCAATGGTCAGTGGCTGAAGAGAAGAGAGCGATCCTCTTCAACTTCACAGCTGACGTCTCCTCGGTTCCCCCCCTTGACACCGTGTATGTCCCAATCCTACCTTCCACCAGAACCAAGGACCAAAACGGCCATTTCAAAACAAAATCTACGGTGCCTCGCTCCAGATTCCAAGAACTCGGTTTACAACCAATAAGGGTCACCCAGCACCCACCATGACCAACCAACTCCATAAAAATACAAAAGGAAGGGGGGCGAACATGTGGGACGAGCCTCTCTTTACCAGACTGAACATTAAAATATTTAAATTATAATAAAAACATATTCACCCCATGGCCTCACGTCAATTTGTCCCGTTACCGGCGAGCCCCGAGCGATGCTCACAATATCTAATAATTACTTGACTTGACTATAGTTTTTCCCCTTTGGTCCTTCAGAAGTTAACTTTGTCTCCCTGACAAGACGCCGCTCACCCACTTTTATTTAATGTTAAAGCGACGCTAACCTTATAATCAAGGTAAATCATGAAAAATCAAGTAAAAGAATTCGTCTGGTTATCCTTAAGTTAATTTAATGAATAATTCGTCTGGTAATCCTTAAGTTATACACGGATTTTCCTAACGTTCTCTGCCTAGAGTGATTCAGTTCCTTCGAAAGAAGTTCTTCACAATCACCTCGAAGTATTCATCAATCCAATAACACTGGTCTGGGCATTGTTTTATAGAGAAATGAATGCAATTACAGCATCTACGCAGGATTTTGATTCCCTGAATACATGTTCATTGTAGGATGTAGAAGAGAGCCCCTGGGTGCTAGAGTCTTCTGCTAATGCTCATTGGGTTACCATCATAGCTAACCTGCACTGTTAACCTCATCAAGCTGATGCTGCTAATTCTAAAGTACCTGCTGATGTTAATATCCTCAGAAGTCACTCTATTGACCTATAATCTTGAGCTTACTCTCTCAGTCCAACCACTGACTGAGGACATCCCAGCCGAGTTAGACCTACACCTATCACTAGTAGGTCTTCGCCATTCTTTCATCAGTTTGTGGAACTAGCTTGTCAAACTTCCAAATCATAGATTTATAACATTAGTTATTATTATTATTAATGTAAATTATATAGGGTCAGGAGTTAGAGCAAAGAATGAAACATACGGCATGATTTGAAACATTGCTTATATTTTCTTCGGCTTGGAAACAGGTACACCTTTGGTCATAATATCTTAGTTTTGGCATTGAACTATTCATAAAATCGTAGGAGGTAAAAATAAATAAATAAGTTAAGGTAGCTTTTGATTTTTGCCAAGCTTAATATTTACACTTTTAGTAACCACTAATTACATTTTATGTACAATCATTTTGACAAAATTGAGCTTTTCCAAGGGGCCACAATAAATAGAGGGGAGGGGAGGTCGACAACAAACTAAAAGTTCCTATTGATATTTGCTATAAATAATTTGAGGTGGTGGCGGCTGGAACAGTTTTTCTCAGTCTTCTTTGACGACCGTTTTGTAGAGCCTCGTTCGGTACGCGGGCACCCTCACGTGGGATTTCCTTTCGGCGACTGAAACACGAAATGAGCCATAATTTAATCCAAGTCATTAATGTTATTTTTCTGGATCAGTTATTTGGAGGGCTTAGGTGAAAATTCAACTCATGCTCTTCAACGATCAAACTATATTAACAATTTGTACAAAAAAGTAAATCCAAATCCATGGTTCCACATGTTTCTCTCCTCGACAACATTAGTGGTTAGTTGGAATTCTCTTTTTGATTTAAAAATGCAACTCTAAACCAATAGCTAACGTGTTTATAGGTAATCAGCCTCAGTATTTTCGGTTACGACAATGAAGCAAATTATCCTGCTTACATCCATTTAAAACTTGACCTACAACGACCACTCTCCCACTAGATGTACAATTCTTTCCACTCGGCTAAAAATGCTGCTTTTTCCACTTTGGAAATGTTTTCGTGTCTTTAACCACAACATCACTAAACTTGCCTCAACTCATTTAATTTGCTCTAGAATTCAAACTTGAGGAACCTCTAGAAACAGCCTTAGATTTCCCTTCTTTTAAATACCCAACAAAAACGTCTCAGTCAAAATTGTGGCTTATGAATCGAGTCCTAGATGTAAGTTTTGTCATAGTTTCAAAATTACCTGTTAGTCAAACGCTTCGTAATCGTATTAATAATTGTTTCGGGACTGTACTCACACAGAGACTGAGGTCTCCTAATACTGACCAGAAAGGCCAGCTTTCTAACGGGCAAATCAAATTTTTTGTTGCAGTTGAATTCAACAATTGATCAATTGAAATAATGAAAATCGGCTTCCTTCAAAAACGCTGCAAATTCATTCGCTGGGGTTTATTATTCAATTGGCTTGCGTTCATGATTTGAATTTATACTAAGCTTTGGTGCTTGCGTGTTTCACAGGTAATAGAGCGATTATTGAATTTCTGGAGGCACACGAATATGATCAACTGATTAATCCAATTAGGTATTTTGGTTGAGAACAGATTTACGTGCTCTATGCATATCTCCTGAAATTCAATAATCGCTCTATCACCTGTGAAACACGCACACTCCAAAGCTTAGTAGAAATTCTAATCATGAACGCAAGCCAATTGGATAATAAACCCCAGTGAAAGAATTCGCAGCGTTTTTTATGGTTTCAGAATACTTCAACCCGTGTATCGGCTATAAACCCTTTTAAGAGTTCACTCCAGTATCCACGTTCACTAGGTTACTCTAATCAAAACAAAAAAATAATGAACCAAAATAACGCAAATGTTGGCACCATAAATTTTGCCATACATCGGGAATGGATTGACCTACGGACCTGGGGGAGGGGCTCATTCGATTCCTCGTGGAAAGTTCTTCAAAAAGAGTCCAAATTTAGGCCGCCTTGACTTTTTTTGAGGTTTTTAGGGATTTCACAAAACTTTGACAACCCTTAAAGGGCACTTTAAATTAAGTGAGAGAGCTGGCTCAAGAATTGGGACGTCGTCGGACCAACTGAATTTTTGGTATGGCGGACGGACGGAAAATTTTTTATTGATTCGGATTCTACACCCTTTGAAACGTATTATTGAATAATAAAACAAAATTAGTTTGCCGTCGGATTTTACGTTATCTTTTTTCTGAATCTAATGGGCTCTTTTGGGCTTCCTCCCTCAACAAATTAGAAATTTTCAGGACTGAGCCAACGCCCGAGAATTTCAATTATTAAGAACTTGAATCATAAACCGTACGATTCAAACCTGCCAACCAGGCCTTACAAACAAGAAAAAAAAATTACTTTTTAAACTCCATTTTCACCTGCAAAAGTGTTGTTGGGCATTCAAAAGTCAGGAAATTTAACCCTCTTTCTATACGTATCCTCAAACTTAATTTGCTAGAGCGAATTTGAGGAATTGTAGTAATTTTGGAGAAGGAAGGTCGAAAACACCAACAAGTTTGAAAAAAAGACGTAGGAGCCACTTTCGGCAGGAATTACGCTGTAAGACACATTCGAGGGAAGTCGGAAAGGTCTCGAATTCCACTCAGTTTTTTCCTACAGCTTAAAACGTGTCGTGACGTTTTTCGCGGTGGTCTGCCAGAGCAAAAACTTGAAAATTTCAAAACTGCAAATTATTATTTCAATATTAAATAGCCCTTCTACGTAAATAACTGATCTATGTATATTACACGTACTCTGCGGTACCTTATCTGACTCGTCACCTCTCCGCTCCGTATCTTGCAATTGCATTCAAGATGAAAATACTTGGGCTGCCGCCAGCCATGCGGCTTAGCTCACATCTCCCGTCAGACGGGCTCTGCAGCCCGACCGCCTAAATAACTGATTTTCCAAATGGCGAGCGAACGGATGGTCTTACATTAAGCCAAGTAGTCTCATTCGATTCAGAGAACTAATTTCTATCTGAATCAAAAGAAAAAACTACCTTCCAACATCAAACGTTTTTGAGATTTAAAAAAAAGAAATGAATCAATCCTTTATTAAAATCTCTTACAGTTGATTGATCAAGAGATTGCAGGCACATCGCAGGTTGATGTTCAATTTTTAGCCAAATTTTGTAAACTTTGATACAATAGTTTCGGAGAAAAGTTTCGAACGGGTGGATTTAAAAAAAATTTACCTATCTTGAAACGTAAACCAACAATTATTGAGGAGGTTGAACATTGTTCATCTTGGTCTATTGCGATGGTACATTATTGAAAATAATGTTTGCGCAATAATTGGCAAACAAAGGCTGAGGCGGTTGAAAAGCACCTAGTATATGCGGAGGAGTAGTAATTTTAAGAAACTGCTCATTATAGCTTCGACGGTCATGACACTATCTTTATGAAAATGTAATTTCGAAGATGGTTTCACTAAGTGTTTCACTTTTTGCTTCACACGATACCAAACGATGATATCTGTTAATGAGAATACCGAAACGCACCTGATGGTAATCTATAGGTACCGTGCGTTTTTGTGATGATTACACGTAACAAGACGAGCTATTCGTGAAACGAATTAGACTCGTTGACCACTTTCCACTGGTTGTAGCCTCCGAGGCTTATAGTCGGATATGTCACGGCGCGCCGCCACACACCCGCGTTCACTAGGCCGCCTAATTACTCGGCTTGTTGGATGCTCCAGATCCATTTTTAGTTGCTATCAATTAATAGGAGCTACCACGGTGATCGACCAACCGATTTATCCGTTGCGGACGGCCGCTCATGTGGCTCACGCCATTTCGTCGCAGGTTTTCGACCGTTTTCGTTTATTTGTTTGGCACCTCCAGCGAGACGGAGTCCGTTGATGGTTTGGTTTGGTACTCAAGTTCCTGTCATATACCCTAAGTCGTTAAAAATGAACTTACGACGCACTTGTATAATACTCGACAAATCCAAAGTACTATTACAAGTACAAGCATTCGTAATTGAAGATCTGAGCACAAGTACTACAATATCAAAGAGGACATAATGTTCAAATACGGAAAAACGAGGTTTTACGGTGAAACCGACTCTTCACTCAAAATTGGCTTCCTACAAAAAATTAGTTCGACATCGGATTTTACGTAACTTTTTTGCTCAATCTAATGGTGATTTTTTTGGGCGTCCTCGCTCTACAAATTAGGAATTTTCAAGACTGAATCAACGCCTGAAAATTTCAATTAATAAGGCACTAATCGCTCAGAATGGTCTATGATTCAAATCTGCTGACCAGGCCCTACAAACGAAAAAACTTGCTTTTTGTACTCAATTTTCAAATCTCAATTATGCCTGAAAATAATGTTGTTAGGCAATCAAGTGACAGATAATTCAACCCCCCCCCCCCCTTCAATCTGAGTTTTAAAAAACTGCTGAGAGTCTCTTTTGGTAGGTATTGAGTTGTATTACTCTGGGAGAGTGGCTGGACACCCAGTATCTTCCCAAGACCCTAAAACGTTGTGAAAAGCACCTCCTGCGAGACGGAGTTCGTTGTTGGTTTGGTTTGAAATCTTTGGTGCTAGTATATAACCAGATTTAAGAAAAAAATTACTACTTACAATTACAAAGTACATGTACAATACTCAACCAAAAGTACAATACAAGAACTTGTAATTGAAGTGTCAAGTTTTAAGTACATGTACATCAGGACTTGAAGTACAAATAGTACATTTTCTGTTTCAACTTACAATACTACGGGGAATGATGATGAGGAATTTTGGACCCCCTTCCACCCCCTGTTACTCCCGTCGATCAAGGACTTGACAGCGGGGAACATACGGGGATATTTCCTTGCTGCAAGCCTGGCGTTTCCCCCTCCAGCACCATGTGCAAACAAGTCGGCATGTTTTTGAGGGGAATGTAAGATACGCGGCATCTTGCTAGAACGACGCTAGGCCTCGAAATGATGGGTCTGAATGAGTTTGAGAGGCACGTGGTCGTTTTAAACTTCTTCGTTTTACAGAACTTGCTCTGTCATGAATTGCATAGGTACAAGCCTTACCGAAAACAAAAATGAGAGCCGCTCTTAGTCTTAGCGCTTACTTTTCACACTAACTACCAGTCTTTTCACCGTCAGACGCTGAATAGTATCGCTATTCGATCCAGCGTACAAAAATGCACATCAATGTGACCTCCCACCCAACAGGAAAATCATCAAGTCACAGAAAAGTTGTTGTTTTTCGCACTTTGTTTTTGTTGCAAATCTCTTAGAAAAACGCTTTTTATACATTCAAAAGAAAATTTCTCTCCTAATTTACCAATAAAATTCAAATTCAATCATACCGCTGGAAAGCTTGGAATTCGCGGATATTTTTGCTGGAAACCGCATTGATTTTCCTTTACTTATAGAAAATTTGTGAGAATCTGTTTAAAATTTCTTCAAAAACGCAAAAATTACTAAGTTTGGATTTGAAAAACTTTAAAAAGTACGTATTAAAAATTGTTTGTTGCAGCCTATCTGATGGGAAATTGATCAGCATATATAATCACATCTGAGACTTCTCGAAGATTTCAAGGTATGAAGACACACTGATCAGTTGAAAAACGCTGCAAATTCTTTCACTGGGGTTTATTATTCAATTGGCTTGCGTATCATGATTTGAATTTCTACTAAGCTTTGGAGTGTGCGTGTTTTACAGGATAGAGCGATAATTAAATCTGTTATCGACCAAAGACGTCAACGGAGATATGCATAGAGCACGTAAATCTGTTCCCTAACCAAAATATAGTTCCTGTATTTGGATTGTTCAACGGCTTTTGAAATTTTCATCATTTTTGGTGTAATGCCCCAATCCCAGCTCTTCACTTAATTTAAAGTGCCTTTTAAGGGTTGTCAAAGTTTTGTAAAATCCCCAAAAACCTCAAAAAAGTCAAGGCGGCCTAAATTTGGACTTTTTTTAAGAACTTCCCATGAGGAATCGAAAGAGCCCTTCCCCAGGTCCGTAGGTCAAACCATTCCCGATCTAGTGCCCGATTTATGGTGCCTTTATGGTAAATTTGCGTTATTTCGGTTTATTATTGTTTTTGTTTTGATATCAGTAACCTAGTGATGTAGTGAATGTGGATACTGGAGTGAACTCCTAAAAGGCTTTGTGGCCGATACACGGGTTGAAGCATTCTGATATGCATGCTCCGTCTGTATGCTTACGAAATTTAAAATTTTTAAATATAATATTTTTCCATTGAAAAAAAAAACGCCATTCCCATTCCATTCCCTTTGAAAAAAACGCTGCAAATTCTTTCACTGGGGTTTATTATTCAATGATTCATGATTTGAATTTCTACCAAGCTTTGGAGTGTGCGTGTTTCACAGGTGATACAGCGATTATTGAATTTCAGGAGGCACACAAATATGATCAACTGATCAATCCAAATAGGTGTTTTGGTTGAGAACCGATTTAAGTGCTCCATATCCCCTGAAATTCAATAATCGCTCCATCACCTGCGAAACAGGGACACTCCAAAGCTTAGTAGAAATTGAAATCTGGACCGCAAGCCAATTGAATAATGAACCCCAGTGAAAGAATTTGCAGCGTTTTTTGTATTTCATTAAATTATTTCAACTAATGTGGATACTCTTAACGATTCAAAGTGCATTGGGTGGGGAGCGGTGCGGAATTAGTGGTGTTAGTAGGTTAGTCGTAGGTACCGGGGATGTAGTGGGTACCGGGGACGAAGCCGAAGGAAGTTCCGTTGCCGAGTGCCGTCGCTGCTCCGCTGATGCCGGCAGCACTGAGGGGCCCCGCGGCGTAAGTCGCCTGGAAGTCCGTCCCGAAGTGACTGAGGTCCTGACCGGTCGCGGCGGCTCCCAACCCGTGGATTTCGTAGCCGGCGGCGTTATTTGGGTCCCAGGACATCTGCACGACATGGGAAACCAATTAAAACATTCATTAGTTCTACTGAATTCATTAAAAAAGTTGGATGAGACAAATATGTACCTTCTATCTGTAACAATGAAAGGTTTTGAATAATTTAAAATGCTGCTCAATCATGAAAAATGCAGAAATTCAGCTTGATACAAGATTTTTCGGGCACTTGACAGACGTACACACAGAAACGAAACAAAAGCTGTTCAGAATGCCCTGAAACGTTAAATGCGAGATGAAATGATCTTGGAGAAACTATATTTTTTCGTCTTGCTAAAGTCAAAACAAAACTTCTGCTGAGATTTGTCTAGATGGAAAAATCGTACTGTATGGTAAATCATTGAAATGCTTTAAATACTCTTTGGAATTTCTTTATCTTGAAAGATGTAAAAACAAGTTGGGTGTGGCACGTAACTTTTTCGTCAAGGCAACAACTTTAGATAGATAGATAGATTTAAACAACAGATCTTTTGAAATTTGTAGATATTCTGAAAAGGTGTAGAATTTAAGTTGTTTGAAGATTCACGGGAAAAAAATGCAGCCGAACATTTACAATACAATACCGCATACAATAACGCTTTCAAAAGGTTGGTCTACGTGTATTATGGGTCTGTCCTAGTTGGTTGGATTTAACTTTTTCGTAGGCGCAGATTGGTGTATTGATCTGTGATGAATGGAACTCATATGGCACCATCTAATTTCCTATCAGTACATTCGCTGAAAATTTAATTAAAATTGAATAAAAACTGTAGAAATTAAGCTTATTACAAGGATTTCAAAGTCTCATATAGCTAGAGGTAACTACGTTAATTATTGGACAGAAAGTTCTGTGGGATCATTGACTTGAAACGCTGAAGGTTTGCACAAAGAATTTTGAGCTTGATTGACTTTTTTGGAGGTTTTAGCTATCATCTTGTGAGCTTGAGATTTCTGGTTTGGGAAACTTCGATATTGCCTGGGCTTTGTGAGACTCAATTACAGAAACGTGGAAAAATAGTTGCTTTAATTCAGTTTTACGTTTGGAACTCATTCAATTCGAGCTGTAATCTGGTTTGCTAATTTACCATTCAATGGTATGCTGAAAAAGGCCAAATGCTGTTCGATAACTGAAATCTATCGTAAGATTCTTCAGTTCCCAACTATATCGAGCAACACGCACACATTGGAGGAGTTATGAAACTCTATGCCACTGGTCGGATTGGCTAGCCCAAAGAGCCGCACTTTGCTCACGGCTGTCCTAGGCTCTACCTGTAAGAGGATACTTAAATATGAGACTGTATCGCCCTCTCGCTGAAAAACACATAGAAAAACTCGGAATGTGGAGCAATTTGAGGGAGGATAAGTAAATTGTGAGGTATCTTACGTCTCCCGTAGCTGCCATTCCAGGGTAGAAGTACGGGGTGGCCTGGTAGGCTTCTTGGGACATCGCCTTCTTCTCCTTCATTTTGTCGTAAAGCTGTTTGGCAGCGAGGGCGATCGAAGCGACGATGGCGAGACCGGACAAAACGACCGTCTTGAGGACGAGAACCTTGAGAGCTGTCATCGCTGCCACGATGATGCCCGCAATCTTGAACCCGACTATCAGAGGTATCGCCATTCGCATCAGCTTTTTGCTCCCTCTTCCTGCAACATGGAATGAGTAACGGTGAACATATTTGATTCAACAATTTATCAGTGCATTATCACCATAAGAAAATTACTTTGAAGAAAAAGAAGGAGATTACCAAGAAATATTACATTTTGTAATTAACAATTAGAGTGAAACGGAATAGATACTACTGCAGTGAAAATCCGTCTGCCAAATTTCGGGTCATCGTTGGAATAGAAACTAACACAAATTGGGAAGGTGAAAAGTTACGAACTTAACAATTACTTACTTCTCCTAGTGGAACTAATTCAAGGTAGACCACTTAAATTGTCTTTAATTAGAAATTGAGTTCGTTGACGAGGAGTACTCGGTAAATAAAAAGAATTAATAACCAGAATAATTCTGTTCTTGTCGAATGGGGACCGTTCAACTCCAAATCAACGTATCCCGAGTAAATATGTGCCGAATGAATGCTGTTCCCCGAAACCCCAACACTGTAGCGCATTGACCAAAGAAGTGGTACCTACACACTGTGCAGTACACAGCCCATGGATCGGACATTCTCTTAGGTTTAGCAATCAAACCCAGGGTATCAGCCTTGAATCTCCTGCGATTTGCTGGAGTACCTATACCAGCATTTCTCACTTTACCTGAAGATTGAGTAAATGCCAGTGCAAAAGTAAAACATAATTTGACGTCATTACTGGCATAACAGTGAAAACCATCAAGCCTGCGTATTTGATATTAACCGCTTGCTAAAAGATATTGGTAAGTAGTTTGTCCGCACGTACATAAATGTACATCTATGGTCTTTCTGCCGATTCGGTCTTAGAACGGTCCGAAAATGGTTTGTCTTCAGTTATTTTTTCTATTTCCATGCTTGAGATCCCACACTCCCGCATAAACTGGAATAGGCTGCCTCCTTCGTAGCCAAAGTCTTGCTTCGGAGGGACGTCCTAAAAATGAAATTTGCGAAGTTGGATGACCATTACATTTTCCTGGATTGTTGGAAGATAAAGTTAAGTACAGGGATTGTATTTTCCGATCGGGAAAAATTATTGAAAGTAATCAATAAAAAACTATTAGCTGCTAACTTCCGCCCAGTTGTATTACTAATGGAAGACCGAGGAAGACATTAATGACGGATCTTAGAGTAAAATACCTCTATAGAACTACAACAATGTACAAATCGGATGCCTCTCAATTCCTAGACTACATTTTAATCAAGAATGTCACTTATTTTCCATTATAATGGATGTATAGTGTATAAATACATGACCGTAGAACACGAAACGATTAAACTGGAATTTGCTGTGCTGATCACTCTTAAATTTGGTTAGATCGTCTCACAAGTTAATATCTAGCTATTTCTGAAGAAATTATTGACGATTTTTGAATTCATACAAAAAAGAACATGATACTGGCCCTATTTCAGGAAATCATTTCACGATTACATGATTTTATGTTTCACTACTATTCCATAGACGTTTTCCGTCTAAGAACACGATTTTCTTGTTAACCGAAGTTAACAGATAGTACTAAATGTTGACTAGAAATCAGTTTCCTTACAGAATTTGAAATGGATTTTGGCTTATATAACATTCGATAAGTACTTTTCCGGACTAAAATCCTCCTTCAACACTATCATACGTCAACTCCACCTTCATTATGTCAGATGTGGGAATGACGTCAATTGGTAACTATGTGATTTCATCGGAGTAGCGGTAGAGTGTACTGTTGGATGGAGATTTTTAATTGATGCCCATCGTTGAATCGAGTCCAATAAGCATGCCCAAATATCACGAATGTTAGTTTATTCAATTCAACGCTACCCTTAATTAAGATGTGAGATAAAATCGTGTTCATTCATGGTTTGAAGAATTGGGGCTTCCAGGAGCGGAAGCAAATCTAATTGCTTTGCAAAAAATGTGATGGGACCCGTTCTTCTAATCGACAATAAATTCTTCATTATAATTGACAGTTCGCTCCCTTCTAACCTACTTCACTTACAGATATGAATAATTTAGAATCGAATAATTCAATAATCTACTTTGATGCTACTAGTAATCCTTTGTGCTCCAAATATGATTTTCTATGAGGCTCTTTGTTCAATGAATATGCATTCTTATCCCAATCCTAGTATTTACTATCCCCCAAAGTACAGCATAAAACATGAAGAATAACGAATAACTAATGCATTCAAACTATTGGGAAATCGTTTTATCATTGGAGGGGACTTCAATGAGAAAAACACATACTGGGGCTCTCGAGTTACTACTGCGAAAGGACGAGAGCTGTCCTAATATATGGCCAGCCACAAATGCGAACCATATTCAACTGGGAAGCCAACATACTGGCCCACTGATACACATAAAAAAACAGACCTAAGTGACTTTTTATCATGAGAAATATTTCGGCAAATTATTCGACTTTAGATGAATGTTTTGATCTTAGCTCTGATCATTCACCCATCATTCTCACACTAAGTGAACATATCATTCATAAGCCGTACAACCCGGTCCTTGTCAACAAAAACACGGATTGGGATAAATTCAAAGTAGACATAAATCAGTACATCAACCTGAATGACGAGCTCGGTTCTCCAGCTGAAGTTGATGGTGAACTTGAACAACTAGTTTATAACATTCAAACGGTCGCATGGGAAAATACCCCTGAGGTTCTGAAAAAAACTAAGAGGGTTGAACTACCCACGTGAAATTATCATAATGATCAAGAAAAAACGTAGAGCATCCCAGCTCACAAGGCAAAATGGTACAAATACTCCAATGAACTTCGTGAGATGATGAAAGAGATCAAAGAGGAAACTCAGGAAGAATTCATCACTTCTCTTGCAAACAATCGGGACACTGATTACTCCTTGTGGCGGGCTACTAAGCATCTGAAACGTCCTATTGTTCAAGCATCACCGATCAAAGATGAAGCCAATGAGAAGTGGATAAAATCCAATCAAGAGAAAGCTGATGCATTTGCTGGTTACTTCGCCGATATTTTAAAGCCAAACCCTGGAAACCCGGAAGAAGAACTCCTGGAAGAGGTTCCATTAACTGATCATGACACAAACATTCCACCTGTGACTGTCAAGGAAGTTCAAAAAATCATCGTCACTGAGATCAACCCAAAAAAGGCTCCTGGATATGATCTTATCACAGGAAAAATCCTAAAAAACCTTCCAAGGAAGGTGTTAGTAAAAATTAGGAAAATAATAAATGCCGCAATCAAGCTCACTATTTGGTATGTACCTCAGTTGATGGAAATTAGTGTGCCGAAGTAATCATGATACAAAACCTGGGAAGCCAGCAGAACAACTTAAGTCGTACCGATCAGAACTGGTTCTCAAGTTCAGAAAAATGTCGGCACTCAAAGATGTCAATCCGGAACCAATTAACATTGTACAAACAAGTCCTCAAACCAGTTGGACTTATGGAGTGCAGTATCGGGATGTACCGCTCAAAGTAATCGCGATATTATACAGCGGTTTCAAAACAATGTACTTAGGTGTGTTGTTGAAGCATTACCGATTTTACAGAACTAAATAAAGTGAGAGTGCTAGCTAAACAATTGGGGCGTTGTCAGACCAATATTGATTTTCCCGAAAATTTCAGATATTTTGCTCCAGAGAAATGCACAAACGGCGACGTGAAAAATTGTTATTGCAGATTCGGATTCTACACCCTTTGAAACGCGAACCATGAAATTTTCAGGGGGGTTAGCATTTTCTTTTTCAAAGCGATTACAATGGTTTATAATTGAAAATAAACATATGTATCACAGGAATTATGAAGCAAAAACTGGTTCTCAAGTTCAGAAAAATGCACTGGTTAATGGGTCGGGACTCGAAGATGTCAATCCAGAACAAATCACAAGCGGCAACAAGTCCTCACAGTCGTGGAATTGTGGGGATGTACCGCTCAGAGTAATCGATATTATACGTTGACGACTTAATGTTCAAAGACGTCTAAGAGAATGCATAAGCCTCATGATCTGTGTACGTGAATTAAGTACATATCTTGTAATGCTCGCGATAACGAAATTTAGCGCATAGTGAAAAATTCAGTGAAAATTCAGTGGATTCAAGTGCAATAAATTGCACTTCTAACGTTCGAAACCATTAGAGACTTAGTTATGTACCTAAGCTTTACTATAACCAATCCATATTTAAATGTCAAAAATGTGTTGCTAATAAGTTGTAACTTGGTGCAATAAATCATTTAAAAAATTGAGATCAATTGTAATGTAGATATTGTCAATTTTTATTTGCAACTCTATGGGCTGCTCCTATAGTTCTATGTTAGGAGGATCTCAATTTTTTTGAAAATGAAATACAGCCTCTTTATTCAGTAAAGTTGCTAGCAAAAGCTGAAAAAATTTTTAAAATTGGTCAAGTAGGTTTTAAGTGAAGCCTTAACATACAAACAAAAAAGATTTCCTCTGCGTAATATCAGTACAGATTGATATTTGCCTTTCAAGAGTGGGTTCAGAATAGCTGGGGCAGTAAGTAAAACCTTCAAGGTACAGTGAATGAACAACGGTGGTTTCTGAATTGCATTTTGACTGCATTTGAAACTCTTCGAAACTTTCTTTTTGCATCCTTTATCCACGATGATTTCATTTCGGATGAATTTGATGGGCCTTACGCTAATTGTCACGCAACGCCCCTATCTTATCTAATTTACGGCCTGTGCTACGCACTGGTAACTACGTTGTTGTGTGGTTATTTTTCGTGGGTGGTCGCACAGAACTTAGAAGTGAAAAGGTGCTCAATTAAACTCGTAAACTTGTCTGCGTTATGCAATTTGTAAAATCCCTCGGTGAGGTAATAACCGAAAACGATCATACATTTAATTATGAGAGAGAACTTATCAGTCAGGTTTTATAAATGAAAAGTGTTAGTCACTTGCTCAGGTGGTTAACTAATAGTATGACTAATTAATCAGAGTTAATTCAAATTCGTTAAACTCATTTCACCGGATATGCATCTTGGATTGCTATTGTGTTAGTTTTAATTCTTGATGATATGTAGTCCAACACGTAAGTATCAACAAAAACCGAAAACATAATTCTATGGGTCATAGAAATGTGTGTATCAGCACTTTATTTCTGTTTCAGAGTTCTTATATCAAATGGTCAATCAGTCAAATGGTCAAATAATCAGATATTAGACAAAGGTGACAATCTGTTCAATAGCCGATCACCTAAGATGTTGATATTTCTGATGAAGGAATTTCGGCACTAAAGCTAATTTCAGTCTTTGTCAACATACCATTTTTCAGTACTGTACTCACTTTCAGATAGTTGAGCAACAATGTAGAAGTATGGATCCGCAAAGATCATTTCAATAAATTTCTCTCTACAATCTACGATGCCGAAATTTATTGAGATGCTTCTCAAACCCTCTTTCAGTGTTCTATGTGTCAATGGAAAATGCAGTACCACTTCAGTATAACTGAATGAGTAATTTTGACAAGTTAAATAATAATTTATGTTATTTATTTCGTAACTTGAAATATCTGAGTGACAGTTAATCAATTTCCACTGATTTGGACTGAATTTAATTGAAATTTGAATGTAATTACGGAAAGTGGTCATAGAAGTGCTCTGGGATAGAGTATCCGATCAGATTAGTTGAATATTGAGTCCTTGCATCGGTTGATCATTTATTGTCTTCGTGTCTTCGTCTAAATTAGTGTTTACCAAAACTCTCACCTTTCTCCCTTCTCATGTAGGCCATCAAGTGATTCCGAAATAATTATATTCAGGCGCCCACGATGGCCTCATAACCTGATTGTTACCTGAATTACTCACATGTCGCATTGCGCTACGCGTGGGTGACTGCTAATGTCGAAAAACATCCAGGCTGATGGACCACGATCTACTAAACGCCAGGTTTGAATTAAATTTAAAACTTGGACACCCTCGTCGATCACATCATCCGATCGATGCTGCTATGAGGAAAGCAATCGAAAACCGCTCTAGGCAGGCTTTTGTTATGGAATTATTATTTTCTAATTGTACGGCGCCTGCGGTCACCGTGAAGATTTCCAATCAGGAGAGCTCGCGTGCGGTGCGGACAGACGCGTGAACGTCGGTAATTACGATCGGGGTCTTAAAGGCACGTGAATCTGAGCGGCCGCACGTGACGACTTTATTACCATCCACGGTACCGTTCTTAGTAGTGAGAGTTACCTGCCTTTCAGTTAACCGGGGAAATTCGAGTTTTACCCACTCGTTTACCCGACTTCTCATCGCTTACGTTATCGCTTCGTTTTGCTAGGTTAGTTTGGAATTCGCACTTTTTCACGCGCTTCGCGTGAATGAAGGAGGGAACGGATGACTGTCCATTATATCATGGCCGTTGTCATTAATACGACGAGAAAACCCATTTTGGACTTTCTCATCGTCCCAAAGAGCTAAGAGGACATTTTCGTAATGGGAATTTCTCAAGGTCAAAGATCGGCGTATTCATAATCATGAATATGAATATGAATAATATCATAATGTGGAATTTTGTGATTATGATAATAAGTAAGGTCATGAATATGAATATGATTGCAGTCATATTCACACATTTAATATAATTTTGTTGATATTCACAATTTGAGCATGCTTTGATCGGTATTCTCACAACCGAAACATTGAAACATTAAAACAGATATATAGACTCTGAAGCTCTCTTACGGAAAAAGCAAGTGGAAATTCCGATTCTAACAGACGCAAATTGCAGAAAACCCGAAGTTTTCCTACATCACTTACTGAGCAGGCAAAATGATGGTGATCCAAATCTGATCCGTTGAATTAGTGGTTTTTTAAAGTTACGAGAAGAAGGTCGCATTGCCGTATGAACTGCCCAGGGTTTTGTGGTCTCAACATGCAAGGGAAAGTAAGTTCGGTAGGCAGGTGACGCAAAGGAACCAAAAAAAGAAGGCGAACTTGGTCACCTATGCCCGTCGGACCAGAAAACCAAAATCAAGGCGGAGAACGGAGAGAAAATTTTAAACGATGTACCTACCTACTTTGGGACTCCGTTCGATCAGGCGATGGGCATTCCTTCGTCCGTTTAATTTACTATGATCCCACAATCCGAGCTTGATGAATGAATTAATCACTGTTCCACTGCTTCATGCAAGAACTAGAATTATAATTACAATACGAAATGGAAACATAATTGAGTTGTTATGTTATGAAGCGAGAGAAGTTTCCTTGTGAATTGTGTAAATTAACGATAGAACTCGATTATTCATCAAGATGAGTTCACAGTACTGGTAAAAAATGAATTAAAAAAAAAAACACACACAAATTAACATTTCTGAGCAATGAATATTGCTCTAAACCAAATCATTTCCGAACAAAAATGCCTCCTAGCAATTTTTTACCAGAAGCCTCGTTTCCGAGTTATTCGCGATTTAAGATTTGTTACGTGTTTTTGATCTTATGTCATTAAAACTGTCATAGCTAACTTAATTTTGGATATAGTCCAAATATGATGACATCGTTGGAAAGAGCGTTAAATTTTCTATCTACCTGATGACATAAAACTTTTTTTTTTTTATCGCATAGAAGATGTGCGATTGCTGCTCGAAATGGCAGTTTTGTCGAAATCTCAAATCGCCTGTTTTTCATCTCGCCTAGAAACCCCATTAATGCTTGACGCAGAACTGTGCAGGCCTGGTAAAACGTGCACCGAAATGTCAGCTTTCCAACGGTGAAGTCGTTTTGGTTTTTAAAAATTATTTAGTTAAGGAAATGGTGTTTAACTGCAGAAAAACGTGTGTTTTCTGTTAAAATTGAGGTTTTTTCAAAAGTCTTGACGAAAAAAGGTTGAAGGCGAGATAACTTTTCTCGCTGAATCCAATGGTGACAACGCCAGACCTCCCAAGTGACGATTTATGATAGTTTTGTCGGATGCATAAACCCATGCCTTAGTGAACAGCGTCTACGGCATTCTTAAGCCTTCCTCCCAGAGTCCGGATTTTCAAAGAGCCGAGAGACGGCATTTTGACAAAACTGCCATTTCGCGCAGCAATCGCTCATCTTCAATGCAATAAAAAATGTTTTCTGACATCAAATAGATAGAAAATGTAACGCTCTTCGAACGGTGTCATCAAATTTGAGCTACCTCAAAAATAGATCGAAAACACGAAAAAATCTTAAATTGCGAATAACTCGGAAACGAGGTAAATTGAAAGGAAGCATTTTTGTTCGGAGTCGGATTATGCATAACTCCTGGGACACCATGAAAATTGGGAAAGCTACAGAGGAGGCACTGTCTTCGTCAGGGGCAAGATATGCAATGACCCGCACGACCGAGCGGTCTTGAAGGAGGGGTTGCTTTGTGCGCCGTGTATTACCAACCCCTTCCTGGTTTGGCCGTAGCATTGGGTGTTGCAATGTTGATGTTGATGGTTGCTTCTGATCAAATTGAGTTTTAGTAAAATGTTTGCTTACTCAAACTTGTTATCCAGTTGTAGGACAATGGTAAGGTATTGGGGTTTGAATTGAGTTCATATAAACAGTTAGAGTTTAAACAAGATTGTTAACATATAAACCAAAAAATAGATATTCAAAAATTAAAAATGAAAATGAATTTAATGAATGAAAACCTTCGTTTGTGATCAGCATCTAAGCATTCCTAAGCTGTCCAGCCAAAGTCAGGTTAATCGAAGAGACGGCTATTCGTGTTCATTTGAGATTTATTGCGATGAGTTGCTTTCAGCAGAGTAGCTATACCACAAGTGAGTATGTCGACATGATTTTTGTATACGGTTTTGCCAATTGTAATGCTTTCGAAGCAGCAAGGGAGTCACACTCCTCCTGTGTACAACTCACATCCTTGCGAACACGTCGGAAAAAATATTTGTAGATAATATTTTTTATGTCACTGATCCTTTTTTTATCTGGTAAACTATATTTTTTCTATCTACTAATCATTTTTTGTCACTTAGGTTTTGGTTATTACTACCAGCTATGTTCAATAGCTATAGCGCACCATGATGAATGGGAATGTGCAATAGGGAAACCACGCTGACGGAAATACAGCGAGGAAAGCGACGAAAGGGAAGAGTTGGTAATGATACGGAAGCCTGGATTGATAAGGGTCCATAGTGTCCACAAAAAGATGAATGCTACTCATCGCAATCAATCGTAAATGAACACAAACAATAGCCGTCTTTCGGCTCTTCGATTATCTTCACTTTGGGCGGTCAGCTTCGAAATGCCGTAGACGCTGTTCACAAACGAACGGGTTCACGCATCCGAAAAAACTATCTTAAATCGTCACTTAAGAGGTCTGGCGTTGTCACCATTCGATTCAGCGAGAAAAGTCACGTATATCCCGCCTCCAACCTTTTTTCGTCGAGACTTTTGGAAAACCCTCAATTTTAACGGAAAACACACGTTTTTCTGCAGTTAAACACCATTTCCTTAATTAAAAATATTTGTAAAAACCAAAACGACTTCACCGTTGGAAAGCTGACATTTTGGCACACGTTTTACCAGGCCTGCACAGTTCTGCGTCAAGCATTAATGGGGTTTCTAGGTGAGATGAAAAACAGGCGATTTTGAAATTTTGACAAAACTGCCATTTCGAGCAGCAATCGCACATCTTCAATGCAATAAACAAATGTTTTATGACATCAGGTAGATAGAAAATTTAACGCTCTTTTCAACGGTGTCATCATATTTGGGCTATATCCAAAATTAAGTTAGCTATGACAGTTTTAATGACATAAGATCAAAAAAACGAAAAAAATCTTAAATCACGAATAATTCGGAAACGAGGCTTCTGGTAAAAAATTTCTGGGAGGCATTTTTGCTCGGAAATGAGTTATAGAACACGTAGGAGTCGAATTGTGCATAACTCCTGGGACACCCTGCATATTGGCTCTTTGGTAAACTATCCGCACCCATTATGAAAGGCTATAGGTTCGTTATTGGATGACAACTCTCACTTTTTTGGGTGTGTTTTTTGCGCATTTAGACAATTGCGCTCATACAAGATTAAGGGCTGTAGGTTAGGGGCTGTCAACTTTTTTTAAATTTTATGTGGTAGACATTGTTAAAATTTGATTAGAGATGGGTGACGGAGGCTGAGGCGATCGGCCCAGTTCCAGCTAGAAGACGAGAGTATGATTTTTGTCAAGAAGGTAATGAGAAGTGTCATGAGAGTGAAAGGGAAAGACGCAACAGTAACAATAGTTATCTACCCAGAAAAATGATACCTTTTCATTTAGACAGGATCATGTGGTGCATTCTAATCTGGATGATATTTGTGCTACTTGTAGTTCATAGCACAGTTGCAAGTACACCATTTTAATGAGATGGATCAGTGTAGCAACACATTCACGCTATAAGAGCAGTCATCTACAGCGGGCTTCATCATGCGTATAAATAATCGGATGGAAACCAATCCTTGAATGAATTGTATTGGGGGACAAGCTATTTGACGTCTCCTAGTGAAATGTTATGAGTTTTGAGGTTTAATAATTTTCTTCTGAGTGTTGGCTAGTTCTTTCAAATGAAGAAATTGATTATCGTAAAATATTCTTGTAAAAAATGTTTCCAGGGGAGAAATGTTCATATCCTAACATCCAAATGCAAACCCGTTCCTATACAACATTAAAAGCTATTCCACTCTAATTTTCTTTGTTTAAATTGGTTTGTTTTGATACAGGAAGTAAAAAATGAAATAAACTAATGTGAACGAAATCATCCGGCCCAATAGCTGAATTAACTTTTCGAGGGGGGGCTTTGTTTTGAAGGGACGTGTGTACACCTAGGAGAACTAATAGCTAAAGGAACATAACGAATATAGATGATACACTTAGTTATTATTTACGAATAACGAGTGGTTTGTCAACATTGAAAAAATATAATCATAATAAACCGTTATGCAATAACTTGCATTGTCTCATATCTATTTTCCCCTAGATACCTCAAAAATAGGAAACTCCTATAGTACCTCAGTCGCACATATAACCTGGTGCTTAGGTTGGACGGCTATCACTATTTAGACATTTGGTGCGTGAGCAGTTGCAGTGTAGTAAGTGACGATCCAAGACATTACGTAATGTCCATCATTGCTTTCTTTGCAACATGCATGGACGCAACTTACTTAATGGCCAAGTTTGACGAACGGTGGAAAGTGGTATTTGATGGAATGAGCTTGTCTCGAGTATTCAGTGGGTATAACTCACTCAGAAAACGTGACTTTTTGTTCCGTCTTCGTGTTCCAAGAATGAAACCTGCCGTACTGCTATTGAAAGCAGGACGTTGTTTTTAGGAAGGTCTCTCTTACAAAGCAGGTTCTACGGTTTTTTTCTGTAAACATCGACACTTGCAGTCATTAAGACAACCTAATGGTCAAGACGGAAATCGATCGTAGCGAGCATGTTTCCCATGCCTTCGCGTACACTTGCAGACGTTACATTACAGTACCAAAAGTCTATTTAGAACAAAATTGGAAGCCTTAAGCTCAGAAATCGGGGAAACTGAATTTTTTTAGCTGTGTGTATTTCACATATTATAACGACACCATAACTCTTTTTTATTAACCAAATTTCGTAATGTTTGAGCCAACGGAGGTCATTTTGGAGTATCATCCAACGGCATTATGGAAATCAATAAACCAAAAATGATGTTAGAGGTTTGGTGGATGGAAAATATTGTTGGAATATAGATTAAAATTCAGTTATAAGATTTTCTGAAAGTGGTTTGAAGAAAACTGTTAGGATAGACAGATGAGGCGAATCTAGCATATTGGTGTTCTGGCCATCTGAACCAGGAAATCTTTTAGGAATAGCTCAAGAGTCTAATTTAAATGTTGCACTCTAATGATAATTTGTATCCATCTAAATATGCTGAAGTTAGGATCAGTATCTCAATTTACGGACTAAGTCACTCGCGAAGAAGTTGTGGAAACCCATTTCAAATAAAAACGGAGTAAGATAGAACGTTGTCTATATTTCCACGAAAGTAAAGAATTACACTGTTAAATCGATTTCGACGGTTAGGTCATCATCAGTAACAAACATGAACTGAAAGTACATCACAGAAAGCATATCTTATATAGGATCAAGCGAGAGGAGATTGAATCCTATTGGCTCAAGGAAGTTTTTATTTTTTATCTCAATTTATTTATAATATTTGAATTTACTGTCAGGTGTTGAGCTTTTATAGATTTCAAATTAAACAATCGACCCAAGAAAACATAAAAACCTGGTTTTAGTGGACCACGTTCTAACAAAAGAGTTGAAGATACTCCAAATTATCAATTATACCTCTACTTAATTATTATTCACTTTATATGATCACCTTTCTCGGTTTACTTCGATGTAAAAGTCGGTTTCTTATGCTTCATTCACATTCGTCCGAAGAAGGAACATCGATCAACCATCCGGGATTTATGGTTTTTAAATTAATGTTTAGATTTCATGATTCATCCAGCAAATAATACACTTTCTCTGACAGTCAGACGGAAAGTTGTTTGATATCATAGGTACTAGTACAGTTCATTGCTCTCGTTTGTTGTTTGTTGTTATTTCAAAATAACTCCAACGTTTTACCAGGAGTCCGTCTATTTGTGCAGAGCAGCAATTTTCTCTTCCCAACCCCAACACAAGGATAGCTTCTGAGATATTCAATAAAAACACGAGTATTTCGGTCGTGAAGATGAAATACAACAGATTTTCACACTCCGCCAACCACAACGGCAAAGTCGAAAGGAGGAAAACTGTTCTGTGCCTTCACCATCAACTACCTTTACAATATGCACGCAATAGTTAACACGCCGGTCCACAATTAGTAAGCGACGGGCGACTTTAAATCATACCTCTTTTTGACAGTGAGAAGCGCTTACATGTTAATCATATTGATGAAGCTGTGAAACGAGGTTTTCATTATTCTCTTGAAAGCTTATATTAAAAGGAGATGCATATCGAGGGAAAAGTCTTCATAGTAAATATGTGTTACCTTCACTGTCGAAAAAAACGAGTATTATTGGACATCTCAGAAAATCATCCTTATGTTGAGGCTGGGGAAAGAAAACGGTCTACTTTGTCCGAATAGCCGGCGATCCTCTCGCAGGAGGTACCTATACATGTGGATATCTTGCGGCTCGGACACTAAGCAACCTGTAAAATGTACGAATGGTGTTGATGTAGACCAGTGGTTCCCAAACTATATTTGACCATCGCCCACTTTGGCCGCCCGAGTTACGTTATAGCCCCCCCCCCCCCCCCCATACACACCGCAAAGATTTCTTCAACTGAAGACTGACTATACCTAAACTAAAATGTACCCAGTCAGTCCAAACTCCGAACAATGAAAACATTGCAGAAAACACACGTTACCAAAAAATTGTATATTTATTGAATTTACATACAACATACATATATCAACACATTCACTCACATATATCAAGAAATTAGTTTTTTTCCCACAAATCACAGCTAGAAACATGAACTAGTTTGAAAATAATTTGAAAAACTCAAACGTGAGAAAGAACAAAAAAACGATGACATTCGAAAAAACTTCCATATTTGGAAAAGCATTATTAGAAAAACTGGTCAAACTTGAAACGGAGGCTTGTGAGATGGGTGAACTTGATGAGCGTGAATCAGCTGTTCTAAGTTGGGTTCAATTTTGGTTAACTTCAGCCTCAAGTCTCCTCTCGATGAGATCTGCGGACGGTTCCTCTTTTTAGAAATTAGGTCGGAAACTATGCTGAATCCGCGCTCTACAAGATAGGATGACGGGAACGCGATTAAATATTTCTGAACGATGGCCCATAGACCTGGATATTGGTTCTGGGAATGTTTCATCACTTTGTTAGAAGATTTTGTTAATTTCCTATTTGGTAATTGAAGGAATTTTGTGAATATTTTCAGCTGGAGTTATCTTCAGATTCAGCAAATTGATCATCGCCCCCTTATCGGCCACTTTTCGACTCATCGACCCCCTAATGCCCATTGATCTCCCATCGCCCCCCAGAGACCTCTCATCGCCCAAGTGGGCGATATCGCCCAGTTTGGGAACCACTGATGCAGACAATGCCGGAACCAAGAATGCTGGAACACCGGGCAGCATCATAATCCTTCCACATAGATCAGTCATTTAGTATTTGACTCCAAAATCCACATTCCAGGTCAAAACTTATTCTTCAAAACTCACTACCTCTTTGAGAGAGGCTCGTTGCTAATGGGTCAATGTTTTGTGCTTTTTTCGTTCGATTAAGAATTCGGCCTGGTTTTAAGATTACTCATTATGGGTTTATAATTATGTCATAATTGTGTTCGTAAAAAGCCGGATGAATTGAGAATGCAGACATTACTTACCAATATGTAGTAAGCTAATAGTAACCTTATATACTATAGTACACATGCTTAGCCATTATGCCTCGAAATTTTTTCTTTACCATATCATCTTATTCAAACTACATCGGAATTATGCCTACAACCGTGAAAATCAGAATTGAACGGTTTTCCTATCTTACTCATTAGAAACCGCATACGCAATATCATGCAAATTATGATAGTTTCATAACTGGGCGTATATTAAAAATACTCATTACACAGACTATTAATTTTCTATCTTACTCATCCTAGGCCTGAGAATATCTTTCTGTTCTCACCCGCAACTTCCTGAAGGCAACCACCGAGAACGCAGTTAACGGTAATTTCCAATTCAAGTGTAACGGCTCATGAACACTGATCGTTAGGTATTACCGATTTCCACCAAAATTACTGCATAAGTGTAATCAAAACCACTACTTTATAGTTTGTGCGCTTTAAAATCAGAATCTGCAATAAAAAATTGGGTTTCTCATTTAAAATAAAAAATTTAGTGTCACTTGCGCATGGTTGCCCATTTGCGCGGAGTGCGCAAATATGATATTTGAGATCCTTGGAAAAAAATATGAAGATTCAGAAAGAAATTTGTTTGTTTACTCTCATTTTGATGGGGGGGGGGGGGGACAACTCATGGGACACCCTGTATACCAGTAGGTACCTAATTGTATGCAAAATACCTTTAGAGGATCGATTAGGAAAAAAGAGCCACAAAGGTTATTCAGCTGATCAGTGAATAAAACTCCTTGGATAACAAATTATACTAGTTCCTCATGAAGTAACTAAAACTGATATATAAATAGGCCTACACCAAATGGCGCAGTATACTGGTTATCGTCACAGACATTGAAACCCACGAATGAAGCAACTAAAATTCAACGAAATAAAATAAAGTACCTATCTACACTTTTCGCAAATACATAACAAAAGTGATGGAAAGCTGTATTTCTAAAGGAACTTTTGACAAAAAAATTTCATTGCAATTATCATACAATGTCAACTACTCGTATTGATAACCTTGTGGGATGAAGTTACTAATAGGAAACCTTAAAGAATGAATTCCATCAAAAGATTCGTTAATTCAAATTTGAAGGATTTGCACAATTGAGGTGAATTTCTAAATTCTATTGTTACCAGTGAGAGAATAACTTCTGTGTAACAGAATAACGAAACTGGCGAGGCTTATGGGAATGACATGTACCGGCTGATTCGACCGTCACAATTTGCTGAGCGATTCATGCAATTGAGCAATTAATGAGTTCAAAAACGTTCACATTACCATTCATGTTTACGTCTTGTTTCAACCAAAGTTTTAACATCTACAAACTCTGTAAATGCCTTTTTAGCCTTGTGAAGATGAATGTACAACGGTCATAGTGAGCTCATTTGATTCCGTGGAAGAATATCTATCAACAACGAACATACCAGTACTACTGTTATTTCGAAAGTTTGAGATATTGTGGTTTTAAATTTTTCAATCTATTGATTAGCACCTAATAATTAGCGCACAACTCAGTTTTTATAACCCCATTTGTGATTTTGATCCGGATTCTATCACCTTTAATCTAGTGGTTTCGGATAAAAACTCAAGACCGAGGGCAGATGGATTTTTTTAAGCTCTATTTTTATTATTACATTTGTACTTTCAACACATCTCGAAACGAAAATGACAAATTTAAGGGGTTCAGATTGTTTTTCTTCATCGATAACAAAGGTTCATTGTTGTAAATGATAAATCAAAACGATTCACCTTTTGTGTGTTAGAGAGACATTGTACGCAGGTTAAACCCATCACTAGTCAGCATTAAATATTTAGAACCAGATCAACATAGAACTACGTACTAATCACCCTTCCAAATAGAAATGGATCGAATAGCATAAAACATCTTCACAAGTACTTGTACATATTATTACCAAACTTGTAACGAACAAGATCACGATAACGGTTATGAATTCCATTGAAATTACATCTGCTGGCTGATCCAGGTAGAAGACAAGGTGATTTTCACAATATTAACTTGTGATTTTATTCACACACATGTTGATAAGCTTTTTTACTGAGTTGCATGGATGAACGTGGATTGATCAATTTAGATGTTGTCTATCGATAACATTAATACCTTCCTCGTCTGGGTAACATGATCGGACAGATCACTGAAATGTTTCAAATAATTTCGAGCGATGTAGAATACAACCTTATTACAACGATTCACGTTACAGAAATGCCGTGAGACACGTTCGCTGGGGATCAACCCCTTCAAAGGTTAATCTACTTGTGTTGCGGCTCTATCGAGCTCATTCTAGAGTGGATACAATAGTGATACGATTGCACTGGAATTGATATGTGATTATTTGACCATTCTTCCTTGAACACCTTTAAAATTTGAGAGCAATGAGACCCGATATTGATGTTTGGACTTTACGTATGCGCCCAAGCACAGTGATGTATTGATTTGTGAGTATTAGAACTCGTAGGGAATCATCTATGGGTAATCCTCAGATTCCCTGAAAAATACATAGAAATCCGGTAAAAATTTATCATTTAGGATACATTTTTAATCGTCCTCCCCTTGGAGTTGTTTCATCATTCACTACTGCACAGAAGGAGAACAGAAATACAAAGAAACCTCCTCCCCCTTCATCACTACCCCTGATATCATCAATATTGAAAGTAATATGATGATATTACTCATAACATAATTGTTATGAGGATCTGCGGACACCTGGACATACACAAAACCAAAATTAAGTTGAATAAAACAGAAAATGTGAGTGGAAATTTTCATTTTTCGTGAAATTCGGAGAAAAAAAATTGCCATCTCCCGAAAGGGGAAAAAATTCATACGCTGCCTACAGGTAGACTTGGAAGCAAAATTGTTCTAATTCCGAAGAGTTTCACAAAATCGAGGATTAGATGCCGGCGGTTTCCATTTAACCGTAAGGGTTTCAGGACATATGTACTGTACTGTTTCGCGGTCAACCATTTTGACTCGTACGTAGTTTGAAATATTCCATTTCTCATGTAAAAATAAGTAAGAGAATACAAATAATGAATACTACTCTGCCGATCCAATTAGGCAGGCATTTTTATCTTTTATACTATGAAAGAAAAGTGTCACATATTACGGTCATGACGTTCCTCATTCGATTAGGCGGATACAGGGATTTTTTTCGAAGTGTCTCAATGAATGATCGTCCCATTGTAAAGCAGAATGTGGGCAGTGGGATTGATACTAGTTATTGTTCACGATTCTAGCCCCTGGTTCGCTAGCGTTCACCAACAAGAAAGCCACTTCATCCGTTTATATTATATTGTGGTGGCTTGAGACCTGATACACACCTCGCTTTCTTTTTCTCCAACCTTCTTGCGGTCTGAGCAGACTGTTATAGTAGCTGTAGTGACTATTAAGACCGCCATAATTTATAGTCACAAGTTGTCTTGAGCAGTCATGACAGAGTTGTTACCCGTCAAGTAACGACCGTGGTAGCTAACAGCCCTTACCATGGACACAGCTTATAAGAATTCTGTGGTTTGACATAATGTTAACGTCTCGATTCTACTTCGACACGTGAGAAGCTGCTCCTTTCCTTCCGAATCTAGATAGCAAATGTAAAATAAATAGAATATGTGTCTAATAAGCCTATACAAACATCTCACATTTCAATTTCAAGAGATCAATGAGGGATCAAGAGGTCAATTTTCGCCAAAACCAATATTCTTTCAGACCATCATAAAGAACATTCGTATCGTGAGTCGCTTTGTCGTTCCTCGTAACAAGCTTAATTTGTACGGTTTACATCAAATTTTTGACAGATTTTAAGGGAATGTGCGAGTTACGATGGATGGTGCCCTATCAGTTTTATTCGTCATACTTCACTCAATGCGCAAACGTATGATCGATCAAGCGCAATTTTGTCATGGTTTAACTGTCTCTTTTACAAGATTCATATGATTTTGATTGGGTTTTCATAGAATTATTTTAGACTGAGGGCATACGCAAAAAGTAAACCCCAAAGTCATGATATTGCTCAGATTATTGCGGGTGATTAGGGTTTGACGATTTGATTACACCTTATAAATTTAATCATTTGCTATGACCCATCTGAAATCCTCAAAGCCTTGTGAGATGTAAAACTTCTATAGTTTTCACTCAATTTCTGGGGTCGTAGGTGTGCATGAGCTTCATCGCTACAGACTTAACGACAGACTATCGTGTAACTACAAGTAGAAGATAGAAGATAATGAACCTTCTTCCGATTTGATGAAGGATTTTCTTTACTTTATACAACTAGTTTCGCCTGTATTGCCCTCATCAGATATATTTGTAGGAAAACATGAGCTTATTCAGTTATTGCTCCCAATCTACAGAAGAGATGGCTTGTTACTCTGCCCATACACCACATCATAGCAGCTGGTACACTAAAACCCGTAGTTATGACTATCAAACTTAAAATCTAGCCATGAGGGTACTCATTATAATGTATATTATACGTATATTATAATCGAACCGTGTATTAATAATCGAACTTAATAAATATGTTACTACTGTTATCTCGGAGAACCAGATAAAAATGAGCAGTTAAACTTGGGATAATAAAGGAACATATTGAGTTGATAAAGATCTAATAGCAAAAAAAGTTGTTTCATTTTGGGCCAATATTGGTGCATCTTTTTTTTGGACCAGTTCTTAAGTTTGGAGAATTATATATAGGTAACGCTGTGATTTCTAGGACCAATTGTGGAACATGTTAGAATGATCTGGTATTAGCTGGCATAAGGAAGGAGAATAGTGACACATAAAGAGAAGTGCCGGTGTTCATCCAAAAAAACATGATTACAAGTAAAATGATCGGTATAGTGGAACATCAATAGATGGGGATCTTGCAATTATTCTTTGTTGATGGCTTCAACATCAGTGAGCAGAACCATTCTTCCTCCGAAAGAACCCAAAATTCCAAAAAGTTTCATAGAAATGTCTTAAAAATGAATCGTTGTTACCCAGATGAAGCTCGTCAAGACTTTCCATTGGTACGTATTACTCTAAATCGCTAATTTCGGGCTTAGACCAGTATTACACCTGGGAGCGTGGATGGTTGAAAATGCATTGGTGAGGCAACTTAGTGGAGTTTTGTTCATCAATGAAGACACAATCATGAGCAGTATACAGTAACACCTTGTACATACTTTCTCTATAGACTCTATTCTGGATTTACCCATTAGCCTCTTTGTGGCTGGTTCTAAACGCGTTTTGCCCCATTTGAACAACTTGTTAGGAGCCTATTCGCCCACAACCCCACTCACCTCCTATCTCCAGGATCTCTAGGCTTCCACTCAATTCCAGGTCTCCAGGGACTTTGAAACGAGTAATTATCAAGGGTAGCTGGAGGCAACGGCGTTGACGCGCATCCAGTTTTATAAAATCGCGGGCAATCAGTTTTGGCACTTCACGGCGAATGGTCTAGTTTCTGGATTCTGCTCAAATGAGAATCTCCCGCTATTAACTTTCATCTGCATGTTGAATATAGACCAGCAATAAGCCATTACGATAGGTATTCGGTCTTACAGTTTGAGCTTGGTCTTCGAAATGAAAGCTGCGTCTCATTTAAATATGCGGAGAGGTATTTTGAGGTAGTATTTTCCTCCTTCGGTTACTCTGTGATTTAGGCCTTTGCAAATCCACCTAACAAGAGCCATTTGCGGTGAAAAGAACTTCACACCAGTGCGGTTGAGCTGTGGAGCCCGAAGGAGTTCGGACGTTCTTGCCAACCGATTGCTACTTACCAACGGACGTTCTTTTACGATCCACAAGCGGTTCGCACAAATAATAACGATAGTCAATGGGATTGTTAAAGAGAAAGTGAAACAATTACTGCATGTAAATCGTATCATTTCCACTGGAGAAATGCAATGAACAATTAAACCACAATTGTCGGGTGAGCTCTTAATACCGCCGCACAACGGCTACAATCGGCAGTGGAACTATAAACAGCAGTTACAACTGAATTGGAAATGGTTTCTAAGTTGAGGAGTGGACTTTAGAGGACCCATCGCCTGGACATGATTATAAGCATTCTATATTTGAAAACCTTTGGGGAAAAAATCGGCAATCCAAACACACGTAATGATCCAACAGAAATTTAACCTCAACTCCAGTTGACCTTAAAAGTTCAGCCCGATTTTTTAGCGAACGGATGATCGTGCAGCATATCGAGTGTTTTTTTTTTTCTTCGATTTTTTTTGGCCGATTGCCATGGTTTATCTTTCAAAATTAGGTAAATGAAAAATCAGCCGTCTGCCTTATCAAGCATGTCCTGGAACTGCTGCGACAATGGTTTTGAATTGGAAGTAGAGTAATCTAATACATACATTATTTTACTATGTCTGGTTAGTCGTAATAAATGCTGTTTCAACCTCGGATGGTTGCAACTTGATCAACTAGTTGCTATGATTTTTAAGAGCTCTTACTACTTAGACGAGCTAGAAAACCAGGGTGGTGTGTTCCATACGTTTAGTATGAGTATGAATAAAATTTCCACAATTATATTGTACCATATATTTATTTATACCAGGTTGAATTGCCTTGATAAATTGATTTTGATTGTTTACTTTCGAAATTATCGAAAATTCCATAAAACTTTCAAGGGTTGAAAACTGAATTTCAACAGCACTCTGTTATTGTAACATACATTTTGTAAGTATCAACTCCATCAATTCATTTATGTTTTAGCAAATGTTTAAGAAACGCGTAAGTATGTATTCTAAAAGTATAAACATTATTTGTCATTTACAAAGATTTGATAAGGTACATCGGTAATTGCTATCCGAAAAACTCATTCTTTCTTTTGAAAAGCTTGCTTCTTTGGCGGAAGAACAATGTATTTGTATCTCGTCTGAAATGAAGTAGAAGGTGTTTATGGAACGCTCCCAATTCTAACACATCGTTTTGAATCTTTTGGATCTACTGATCCAATACCTATCTCAATTGAATTTGAAAAAAAAAAGTGCTTGAGTTGAGAAAGTTGAGAGAGAGGCTTTCCTGACAGTGAAAGCCTCGGAAAACCTTGGAAAATCACTTTTTGACCCATACTATCTATGCGTGTCAGGCGATTGGGCTGGTGAAGGTATTTGGACCAACTTGCTCCAAGGTACAGTCCATGTGCAAAAATGGATTATTTACAACAATTCTAAGGCCTTTTTATGGCAAGTACTAATGAAACGAAGAAACGTTAACTTCGAGAAATGGTTTCGAAACGTAAGGATAGTTTAGTAGTAACTTAGAATACAAACTTATCGTAGCTTGCAGGTTTCAGAAGATTCTGAACTTTTAACAGGACTACCCAGCCAAAAATGTAAGCGATGCAGCGAAACAAAATAATTAATTGGTGATGAAAATGAAAATGAAACGACCGGAACGTTAGCTGACGAGAATATCAACTCGGAGATTTTCACGCGTTCCGGAGTCAGATGAGATTCGTAATTTCTTGATTACCGTGCGCAAAAACCAGTTTGGACCGCGTCGAAGATATGTAATTGTCCCAACGAGATCAGACTATGAAAGCCAATTCGCAAGCAGTTACAGAGCTAACCAATTACCTGTTGGTGTAAGCAGCATCTGAGTGGATATGACATTCCACTTTAGGGACTGTCAATTATGCTCTGCCATATCAACCATCCTCTTAATGAGTTTGGTCGATATCATGAAAATTGTTGCGGAGACAGCTACAGAGAAATGTGACCGGACGTGATTCTCTGCAAGGAAAAAATCGAATAAAACGCTTTTTAAAGAACGCTACGTTCACTTTTTTTTCCATTCCGTGAAAGCGAAACGTCGGTTCTGATTTGATCTGATGTAGATTCTCCAATCAGGAGCAAATCGTGCGAAAATATTAATTGCCTAGAGTTCCATAACGGAATTTTCACTTTCCGTCGGCTAATTACCCAATCGGGGGCTTAATGCAGACGATAATATCGCACTTCGGTTTCCTGTTTTACCTGAGAATTATTGTTATACCATAATAGAGATGTTCATCTGAGATGATGATCTTTTGAGATGTACACCGCTCAAGTAATCGGAAAGCTGGAGGAGTCGAATTTCCCTCTCTACCAATTTCTCTTTACTAGAAATCATTGTAACAACTCTTAGATGCCTCGAGAATCTGGAAATTCGGGCTTCATACTATAGAAAGATAGCACAGATAGCATAGATCAGACAGTAGATAGCACTTATCTGAGATGAGGGTCTTTTGAGATTTAAGTCGTTGAAGTAATCGAAATGCTGGAAGAGTCGTTTGCTCTTTCTAACAATTTCTCTTTATTAGAAATCCTTTTAGCAACCACTGGATGCATCCAGTAATCTTGAAATGGTTGTCGCTTACAATCGATGATCCATGTTTCTCGTCTGATGTAATGATCGTTTGAGGTTCAAGTAATAGTTGAGCTAGAAGAGTCAAATTACTCTCTCTATAAAATTTCTTCTTACTAGAAGTCAGTTCCACACAAAATACAGTTCCGAGAATCTAAACATTCAAGCTTCCTTTTATCGAAGAGAATGCCGCTTGTTCAACATGACCATTTCAGCAAATTTTCGTCATTTTTTTGCAACTTTTCTCGCAAATTTTCTCGTTCACTGGAATATTTACCTATACCATTTAAGGCGAATAACTTTTTCTAATTAATATTTTGCTATACGAACATACTTCTACTTTTTTTTTAAAGCTCGTTGACATTTTTATTGATTTATTTGGTACATTTCAGCCCATTTCAGGAAAATTTGTATATTTAGATCTAAATCGTTGATCTACATAGATATCTATCATGTAGATATATATTTACTGACTATTCAACTGATGGTTTATAATTGACAAACAATAATTTTGCTGAAAAATGTAAATTTACGTAAGGATTTCGATGTGGTTTTTGTGGCAACCGATTTTCGTGATCCTTATTTCGTTTAGTTTACTATTTAAAAATATTTCAGACCATTCAGTTATAATTATGAAAGGGGGTGAACGATTGGGTAATAGTGATAAATTGATATTTTTTACTGTTTTCATTTGATTTTATTGATTTAAAAACTTATTTTTTATTACACCTAATTGTAGTCTAATTGTGCAACAAACCTGAGATATTTGGAATTTTCTGTAGGGAGGGGTAACGCAGGGGTCTCGTCCATCAAATAATCCATTAAAGCGCTGCTCATACATCTTATAATGCCGATTTTCTGGAATTTTGTTTTGTTTAAGAACATTGATCTAGTCTTGAAACATATTTCTGATCTATCAACAGAACCTGGAAGTGAATGGAGATCGAATTATAACAGAAGGAAGTATTAATCGGTATGGCAAAATTGATATTCTTAAATGTAAATTTTGCAGCGTCTTTGCATTGGGCTGATCAATTTCTACCGGGTTCACAATGATTGGTTGTATGTAATTAGTAATGCCATGCATTTCTTTTGCGAAATGTTGTATTCTAGATAGATTGATGGTGTCTTACGACTAATGCTAGTTCCTCCCTCAAACTCATCATCTAAACTTCTTAGAACTGCGTTTTTCGAACACAACGTACTTCCTTGAGCTCGAATGCCAATAAATGCGTTCCAGTAAACAACCTTCTAACCTATTGACATACTGAGAAATAATTTTTAAGCACCTTACGATTCAGGAAGGCATTTACCACAAATTTAAGCTTACAACGGTTTCAATTATCGGCAAAAATCCATCCATCCATTAAAATGAATGCAGCATCGAATAATTCGAAGATTCATAAAATGTAGATAGGAACTTCGATGCTCTAGCTCAGAAAAATGGTTTTAAGCAGATTTATAATTTTGTTTTATCTTCCAAAATAATTAAGGAATTTAAAAGGAGAATTCGAATTTGTTGAGTCTGATAGGCTTTCAATAACAATTAAACTAGGTTGATTAAACCACCAGGTTGTAGATGTACTTAAACGAAATTTCATAAGCTCCGTATGGCACAATGTCCATAAAATCATCCTTTCAATGAAGAATCTTTGTAAGGGCAAACGAAATGTTGAATGTTTCAAATTTCAAGCTAATTTGAATAATTATAGCCAAAGTTAGTTGTGAAACAGATAATTATAAATCAATTTGCTCAATTACATAATGCTGCACAACTGTTTTTTTTTTTAAATTTACTTCCTTCATTTACTTGAATTTAAATTTCAATTCAATATTTACTAATTTCAATGTGTGAACATAATTATTATGTTCATATATCATCACCAGGTGAATCATGAATTTCCTATGTGTTATAAATGAAGATTTTAATTAAATGTATGTAGAATGATTATGTTCAGTGACTTACCAGTGGCTCCGTTTTCCCCTTGGAGCGTCGCGTCAGTAATTTTGACGGATCGGATGACGTCGATAAAATCGCCCGCGGCGTTCAAAATCGTCAGCGACGCCTGTTCGACTTCCCGGTCGCCGGCAACGTCAGCGGAAGTGCCGCCGATGAGGCAGAGGACAGCGACGAAGAGGACGGCACAAAAAGGGCTCATGGCGATAGACTTCTAAAACTGTTACCCGATTTCGATTTTTAAAACAAAAACCGAGGTTTCTTTTAGGTTGTTTGATTTAAATGTTAATTTGAAAAAAAATGTTAACTGAACTGACTTCGAGTATTTAGTAATCAGTTGTAGGGAGGCGGTGAGCGGGTTTTATCCGACTGAGGTGAGAGACAGGGGCGGACTGTGGTTTAGAGTCGGCGAGGGCGGCACATCACTGGTAGCGGTGGGGCGGTGGGGGCTCCTTATGAGAGCTCCCTCTCCTGTATCAGATCGGGGGTCTTCCCCGACGCCTCCGGACTTCTTGTTGGTAAATAAACCCGACCCCGGAAGTTGTTTGTTGGAAAGGAGCCTGTCAAGATAACCAGTGAGCTTGATACTTACTTCCAGTGATTAACGGGAGGTGGACCACCGAATTCTTAAGCTGGAAAGACGGTTCTTCGCAAATTGTTACACAACGAGCCGCATTATCATTTCGCTTTCGATTCTTTGCGGAAGCCATGTGATCAGGTTCAGAGGAAAGCATTTGGTGTGAGGCTTCTTACCACTTTCTTATCAGCCCTCCAACAAGTGGGAACACAACAAACGTTTCGGAAGCAACGACCACCTATATTCCCCTGATAGTCTATGCTCCTAGCAGGTGAATTAGTTTACCTCCTACAAAGAGCCCAATTCACATGTGATCAATACCGTTAATTATGATTTCATGGAAAAAAGCAACAAAAAGTCAGCTAAGTTTACATACTTGTTTATTGCATGTTGATCAGGCACTACTCCCCGCTATTTAATCAGTTGGGAAAGAAATTATGAATAAAATTTGGAGAATGCAAAACAACTGTTCTGTTGTATAGAGTGTTTGAAGAATAAAGATTTAAAATAAATAAATTAATTAAATTTAAAAAAAAAATCTGTCTAGGTAAAAACTCTTCAATTAAAAAAAAAAAAATACATATATATATAATTTTTTAGAGATATGGAATATTATTTTATTGGCTTGTTACGATTCAAGTGATAGAAATGCGGACGGGACTTGTTCCTGACATCAATCCCTTCAAAAGATGAGTCGACATGTAGTGCGGGTCCGTCGCACTTGTTGTATAGCGGGTAGAATCGAAGTGAAGGATTTCACATTCACTCTTGTTCAGTAGCTCCTAATGCATCACGTGATACTGATGTGGCCTTATCAAACCCTTTCCCCCCACTATCTTGAACATTTGAGCGTGATCGGACCGCTACAACCTGTGAAATTCGGTTTGTTGGACTTATTTGGGCTCATACGCAGACTGGATTTTGACGCGTTCCACTTGCAGCCTTCCTGAAAACTTTGAAATCGTATGGAAGCTTTAGAAATTAATTACATCGTTCTTCCTAGAGTGTTAACAATATGAGCTTCCGATCCTGTCGATTTCCATATCGTTCCAAGACATTTGATATTGGTGTTCAACGCTATCATGGTGAGCGTTACGATGACAACAGCTGTAATCAACTACTTATTTGTACTTACAATTCAATTCTGTGCTACAGAGAAGAGGGAAGAGCAAACCTTTAGAGTTGATAGGGTAAAGGAAAACTGAAGTAACACAAATGAGATAAAGTAAAGTAGAAAGAGAAAATGTCAGCATTAAGCAATCTTAGTTATTAAGGTAATAAAATAAATGGAAACAATTCTGATCAAAGATATATTACTACAACGTTAAAACAATTCAACGTGAATGAAGAGCTTTTGAAATTTAATACTACTTCGTGAAGAGCCAAGATACTAACATACTGAGACCAACACGACCTAGCTGTCGTGCGGTTTAGCATTACGCGACTTAGCCATTATTGCTACAGTCCAGCATGGTAGCAAAGCGGAGTTCTAACATAAAATTAGTCCACTTGATAGTCTCTAGTGTCGTTCGAAATTATTGCTGCACAATTCAAATAAATCTTATGAAAAAATTCACCAAAGCCTAATTCTACTACCAATTGTTTGTCAGTGCTGGAAGTTGGCCTGGGGTAATGTATTGAATGTATGGCCCTTTTCATGAAAAGCTGCTTCTTTGAAATTGAGGTATTGAAATTTAAAAAAAATCAAGATCCGGAGAACTTCTCCAATGAATAGTGTTTTTTTTTCTTAAATTGGCATCATCCAGAAGCCGTAGCCATGGAGTATTTCTTGAAAAACTACTTAAAGAAATTTGCAGAACACGGGTTAAATTACATGTAACACGTTAAATTACTTGTATTAACACTGAGTTGAAAAAAAAAAAATTTTAAATTCATCTTTTGAATAAATGAACATACTGTTTTGTAAACGGGCTGGGATGTAGAATTTCATGTTTGGTCACAGTGGTTTTCTTACTTGTGCTCTTGTGTTGATTGGTTTCGTTTCGAAGAGTCGAATTAGACCGTCTGAATAATTGTAAGTTCGGCAGTTCTCTGTCGCTAAGGGAATCGTCAACATCAGGGTGATTGGAAACAGGTAAACGCTGTGGAAATTCCTTTGAAAACTTCCACCATCAAACAAGCCAATACAGATGATTACAACTTTTTTCCCCAGGTCGAAATTTAATAATTTAGTATAACCTCTGATTTATACAAGTTAATTTATACTTATGAACTGTTAAAAAGTGGATAGCTACTTCCCAGAGTTCGCTTTGAGAGATAGTCGTCCCTCACCCAACATTTTCTTGATCCGAAATTCAACTGGACTATATGGAAGTTGTGATGGAATGGTATAGTTGCCCCTTACATTAAACTGAATGCGGTAATGCCTGCCATCCTCAAAGGATGACCCAGACGCTTGAAGGACGTCTCCTAAGGAGACGGATTCAAGAATCGGGAAGGGCCAACTAACCATATCCGTCACAAAGTGCATCCTTAAGGATGCAGATTTAGAAAGTTTGTGGACATGCAAAGATCTTACTTCTATTAAGGGAAAAAAGCCGGATTTCTTGGATCTATTTCTTAATAATCTATGCCGGACTGATTTGGAGAGGTCCTCTTTGTCTTCCTTTAGTTATTGCCCTCGAAATTCTCTGTTTAGCCCTCGACTCGAGGGCTTTGTATCTCGGAAATGACTACTCATTATTTACGAAGAGACTTCTCTGCCAGATAAGGTGTGCGAAGCCCCTTCTTGCCGAATGATCCTTGGTGGAACAGTCAACCGTTTCGATAGCTCCGTAAGTTGCCCAATGTGCAGTGCTGACCGCCCGGATACGTTGTATCACCTCGTTTCTCCCTGCAAGGTTTATACCTACGATCGCTTCAAATATTTTGAGGCTCCCTCTTTTAATGAAACCGTTTTCCCCTCAATTTTACTATGCAACGATAGGAAGGAGGTGGGGAAATTAATAGGATTTCTGATTACTGTTTTACGTCAAAGGGCATTTAATGTAAACGAAGGTTTTTTCCGTCTGGGTTGATTTTGATGTAGTGGGGTTTTACTCTTCTTCTCCTAAATTCCCTCTTTGCACCTTACACCACTGGCTGTCAGTCTAAATTCTCATTGCTCAACTCAAAATCTCTTTCATCTTTTTGTATGTATTTTATTTTAGTTTAAAGAAATGTTTACTACATTTTACCTGATTATAATTATATTCGTTCTAAAGCCATGTATGAGAACTCCTGTGAACAATCTTTATTAAACACAATAAAGCATCTATCTATCTAGAGTTGATAGATCAACGGCTGTGCCCTAGAAAGCAAGTATTCAGTACACTGAATCACCAATGACATGGCATCCCAAGGTCCAGGGTTTTGTTTTATCAAGCGACCGGATATCTAGGATAGCTCCTCCGGGTTTGGCATGATGTCGCTGTTCGTGTTTGATTGCGTGCTGCTTTATCCCTTAGCTCAATGTTTCCATACTAAGGTCATGATAGAGGTCCCCATTACGAATGTACCAGGGGAAATTGACAATACTCCTTTGCACTCTATTCTGAAAAGTCTGAAACATCTTGTTATTGATATTGAGATTGATCCACCCATTGATCCTTCAGCACTTTCTTATACAAATAAGGTGCGCAGTACTTCCTTCACGTATTCTACAACCAATTTCCTCCAAGTGCCTCCTAGCAACTTTTTTTTTATCTCGCTTAGTCTTTGAGTTATTTCACTCCTAAAATGTTTTTCTTGCTTTCGACCTTATCTCAGCAAAACAGCTATAACTCACATACACTATTATGTAAAGCAAAAGTTTAGGATACCGTTGGAAAGTGAGTTAAATTTCCTATCTTTCAAGCGCCAACTGATTTTTTTGCTCATATCAAGTTGGCGAAAAATCACTCTACAAAACAAACTTCAAGAAAATTTGAATGAATAAGGTTTTTCAAACGTTCAGTACTCCACTCTAATCTACATTTGATCAGGTTTTTGAGTCAAATAGTAACGAACAGACAAAGAAAAGTCCTTTGTGTAATTATTTGTGTGATAATTTGCTACTATTTTATTGGTTCAAGTAGAGAATGGCGGCTTTGCCACTCATGGAGCTAAGAGGTGGTCAGGTTTGCTCAGAATTTTTATTTTCAATTCTTGAGCCAAAATCAACAACGCCTGATCTGAATCGACTACCCCGCCTACCTGCACAGAATACTAAACAAAGTTGAGAAAAAATAAATTAATTAATTTTACTGGTTGTGAGGATTGCCAGTTTTCAATTTACATGCTTAATTTATTCTTTTAACTATAAATAAAAATATACAGCTGCTCATTGCATTCCAAGCAGTTTCCGATCCACATTCCGATTTCCAGCTTTCATCTAAAATCACTTATTGCGATCACTTGCCTTTTAATGGGGATTAATTCGCCCGTGTTTATAGATTACTGATCATTTGATGATCCCCGTTGTAAATAATACTTAGTTATTAAAACCTAATTCCTTTAACATCTATACGGTGATTCTCATCAGCATGCAAACGGCGGCGATTTCGCCAATTATTTCGCGCCGGGGAACAGAGAAAGGATAATCTAGGTATTCGAAATTACAGTTTCACTCGCCTCACTCCAAAATTGAATTGGGTAATCGTATTGTTTGATTGTGGAAGATAATCTAGATGTGTAACTGATTTCAGTGAGGTTCGGCTCGGGGGCTTTTGCATAACAATACGGAGGATAGCGTTCGAGTGTGAGTGTTAGTTTTTGGCTCTGGGTCCCTAGAAAGCCCTCATAATACGAGCTAGCTACGCCCTCTAATAAGATATTTTCACTTTCAGCAGTGAAAACATCAAACGCATCCGTTGGAAGGACGGACGGCGGTGTTGGTAATCTCAACGCCCTGCTCGCCTTTCTGAATCAACTTGTAATACAGATGTGAGGCAGCTTTCTTCAGCTCGGACCGCAAGTGAGATGGCGGTTGTCGTAAAATATTCAGGAAGTGGAGAGAAGAAGGGAAAGTATGCGCGTACGAGGACGTTTTTGTTGGTTAAGTATGTTGTCCTTATATTTTGCTCAAGGGTCGATATCGTCGGTAGACAATGAACAGCCACGAAAAGTATTGACTCACTTTTCAATGACAAGACATTGTGTTCTTATCAATTTATCTGGTTGGATGAGTGACACAAAAACATTTTTTTTAGTAAAACTGGACGGGAAATACAGTAAAACACTTTGGAATTCTAACACATGGGTCTAGTGAATAATCTTGCTCATACCATTGTGGAGTTTAGGGAGGAGGGGGGGGGGAGGTCAGAAATTGCGATTATTTGCTTTGGGTAAATTTCTACACACCTAAAACTCAGACAATTATTCGTCCAAAACTGTTACGAAATTACTGACACTTTTCTGTGTCAGTAAAATTTTCGGAAAACCATATTTTTGACCAGTTTTCGGCCCATGGCATCTATGCCGATGAGGGAGGCGATATAGCTAGAATTTAGGATCGAAGGAGAGTGGTAGAGTCCATTTGCGAAAGTACGTATTTTCCACGTCCCTAAGCACCTTGAAACTTTTTTTTTTTTTTTTTTTTTTTTTTAAGCGTATATTTATATATATTTATTATATATTATATATATTGAACATAACAACTAGTTACATCATACTTGTGAATAGAGTAAATAACTATCAAGTTATTTAGCTTTAACATAATCACGCATTTTTATGGTGAGAGTTTACTAACTAGCACCACACTACACTATCACAAACGGTATCAGCATTCCAAGTCCAAGGGTTTGGTCCTCTTCAGGCGCCGAATAGTACTGGAGTTGTCAAGAAGCTAAATGGCTTCCAAATTAGTATGAGCGTGAAGCCGCTGTTCATATCTTCGAGCTAATTTTTTCGCAGTGTCTCTTACGGTTTCCACTCTGAGATCTTTATGGAGGTCGTCATTTCTGATGTACCAGGGAGCGTTTACTGCACACCTCAGTACTTTATTTTGGAAAGTTTGAATCATTTGCATGTTAGATTTTGCTGTGCAGCCCCATATTTGGATGCCATAAGTCCAAATAGGCATTATCAATGTCTTATGTAGAAGAAGTTTTTTGTAGGCGTTGAGTTGCGAGTATCGCCCTACAATCCAATGAAGCTTGCGAAATTTGATTTGCAGCTCTTGCTTTTTTTCTTAATGTGTTCTTTCCATTTCAACTTTGCTTCCAGGGTCATACCCAAATATTTGGCAGAGTTGGTATGTGGGATGAAGCACTGGTTTAAGAACAATGGTACATGGGGTATCTTTTTGTAGGTAAAGTTCACGTGAGTGGACTTCGCTTCATTCAATTTAAGACGCCATTCCGGGAAAACTTTAAAATTACAAAATTTGAGGACAGTTATGAAACACTCGCTATGCTACTACAAAGGCTTATTCTTGAAATTACAAACCGACTCGTGAGTTCAGTTTTAATTTTCAATACTTTTTGGATATATGGATTTTCTTTCAACAAACAGCCAATGTTGATTAAGCCTTTTTGTAAAATTTAACGTTCCGACCACCGAAGCTATTCAGCTTAAGTACTTCTTTAGTAATTAAATTAATTAGGACGTCAAGAGGCGGTTTGCAATCATAGTGACAACTAATGGTGCTTTCATGTGTTCCATATTCAGTTTCTAATATTTTTATTATGTGACGAAATATTTTGTGATAATTTTGATAAAATGTTCAAAGCTGAGTTGAACTGTCAAAGCTAATTAGCTTATGTGCTGACCTAAACGAATTAAAAGGTTAAGAGATTGTTCGCATTTATGTCGTGATCTATCCATTTTTCAATTGCTAGTATTTATAATACTAACCATCTCATTGTAATAAGATTTTGAACTTTCTACCAAAAAACTTGCGTTTGAAACATCATTGACATAACTGAACTTAATCAAGACATTTTAATTTTAATTCATTGTTGTTTATTGTAGCAGCAATGTCTCGGATGAACGAAAAGAGAACATGTTGCTTTGAAGTTGAAGATCAAATCTTAAAATTGTTATAGTGTTTCATATGCTATTATATTTAAAATTTTAAACGGGTACACACACAAATTTTCGTTGTTCCTTGGCTTTTGGCTTATCTGTTAGTCGATCTATTATAAATATTTAACGAAGTTGCAATAGTAATTTAATTTTAATTCATTGCTGTTTATTGTAGTAGCAATGTCTCGGATGAACGAAAAGAGAACATGTTTCTTTGAAGTTGAAGATCAAATCTTAAATTGCTATTGTGTTTCATACTCGTATGGTATTATATTTAACATTTTAAACGGGTACACACAAATTTTTGTTGTTCCTTGGCTTTTGGCTTATCTGTTTGTCGATCTATTATAAATATTTAATGAAGTTGCAATAGTATCGAGATAGTACTGAGAAGAACGATTCAATATCATTCAACTGTTCGTAATCTTCAGCAATATATAAGTAAACAAGCAACGAGAAGGACCCATGGCTCAGTGTTGTCCTACTGGAGTTGTTGGACCACCGTGTAAGTAGTTGGTTCCATCTTGATTCACGATGAAGTCCTCACGATCACTGCCAAACAAAGTTGACAGCTGCTGACTTCACGGCAATCAGAAACACGAAAGGAAAAAGTGAGGTTCAGCAAAGGTGATGACATAAGTAAACCTCTCTCTTGATCGAAGGCCGTCGTTTCTAGACGAGGCCTGTACCGCCATCCGGATGATCTTTCACTTTGATCCAAGAACGACGAGCTTCCCGAACGATAAAAGGTAACGGGAAATGAATCAAGTAGAACCCATCCGAGGAGCACTTGCAGCTTTTAGATCGGTTTTTACGCGATTACACGTTTTGGAATGCGATGATACGCGTAGGAAAAGGGAGTTGAAATCGAGTTGGAGGATCGTGGAAGTCGTGGCGGCGAGCAGGAGCGAGTGAAGCCAAGGCCTTGTTAGTCGACCGGGACATCCCACATATCCAGAAAGTGACGATGAAGCTATGGAGACACTTTCGATCGGCTCATGTTTCCCGGGGGAGGTAGAGAGCGGAACGGTCTTCGGCCCTTGCCGGTGTTTTAATTGTTGGAAGACGAAATGAGCCGGATTTCGTTTTCTAGCTATAAGCGTGGTGAAGCGAACTAAGCTGTTCGAAAGATTGAACTGGAGACCGGTATTACGGTAGCAATAAAAAAACGCTGCAAATTCTTTCACTGGGGTTTATTATTCAATGATTCATGATTTGAATTTCTACTAAGCTTTGGAGTGTGCGTGTTTCACAGGTGATAGAGCGATTATTTAATTTCAGGAGGCACACAAATATGATCAACTGATCAATCCAAATAGGTATTTTGGTTGAGAACCGATTCAAGTGCTCTATACATATCTCCTGAAATTCTATAATCGCTCTATCACCTGTGAAACACTCACACTCCAAAGCTTAGTAGAAATTCAAATCATGAATGCAAGCCAAATGAATGAAATTGAATAATAAACACCAGTGAAAGAATTTGCAGCGTTTTTTTCCGAGAGCGATGGAAAAATATTCTATTTGAAAATTTTAAATTTCGTTAGATGGAGCATGCATAACAGAATGCTTCAACCCATGTATCGGCTACAAACCTTATTAGGAGTTCACTCCAGTATCCACATTCACTACATCACTAGGTTACTGCGATCAAAACAAAATAAAACAAAAAAACGCTGTTGTTTTTGATTTGATTGCAGTAACCTAGTGATGTAGAGAATGTGGATGCAAATGTTGGCACCATAAATCGGGCCATACATCGGGAATGGTTTGAGCTACGGACCTGGGGCGGGGCTCATTCGACTCCTCATGGAATGTTCTTAAAAAAAAAAAAAAAAATCCAAATTTAGGCCGCCCTGACTTTTTCAGAGGTTTTTAGGGATTTTACAACACTTTGACAACCCTTAAAGAGCACTTTAAATTAAATGAGAGAGCTGGCTAAAAAATTGGGGTTTTTTCGGACCATTTTTCCTGAAAATTTCAGATTTTTTGCTCTAGCCATTTGGGAAAAATCGTGCGTATGGCGGACGGAAATTTTTTTTTGCAGATTTGGATTCTACGCCCTTTGAAACTTAAACCATGAAATTTTCAGGGGGGTTCGAATTTTTTTTTTCAAGAGCGATTACAATGGTTTATTATTGAATAATGAACCAATAATAAATCGAACAAAATTCGCAAAAAATGTGGACACAAAGCTCTGCAACTACTGTGGTCCAATAGACATGATATTATTACTGATTTTTCTTCAAATTTAATCAAAATCGGACCACTAAAACCTGAGAAAAATACTTGATGGGTTTTACGTTTGCCCCTTCTCCGAGTGAAGTTTTGATTTTCGAGCCATGAGTTTGATCGGGAACCATATATACTTGCTCATTTGCTCCATAAAACATTCATCAAAATTAGATTGAATCTGAAGAAATTGAGCTTCACATGAGTGGGTAACGCATAGAGTCCCCAAAGATGTATTACAACCATTCACGTTATAGAAATGCCCCCCGAGTAAAGTTCCCACAGATTTCAACACTTTAAAAAAGAAACCACAAAAGTGTCAAGTATTCTGGAACTATGATTCGAAAGTTAGTACAGTAATGATGGTGTCGTGTTGAAATTGAGATTAAGGTTGAAATTTGAGCTTGATCGGACGTCTAGAATCTGTGAAAATGAGGCTTGGTGATTTTTAGGATTGTTCACGGTTAGACTGATAAATCAGACATGGATTGATTTTTTAACGATGATATTCACATCTACAACCTCAACTGCAGGTCCCCTGTCACGCAGTCAAACACGGACCAAAAGTCTTTCAGCATGGTATAAAACGGAAAATATTTCTTGATAGATTATCCACCAGGAAGCGGGGTGTTATTGTATGAATCTGGAATACAGAGTCTTTATCAAATGTTTTATTACTAGAATATATTGTTGATCACTGGAGTATATCAGGTAGGATTATGAAGAATTGCTGGATAAATTAAGAAAAGGTAATAACTTAAAGTGATAATGTAATTTTAAATATGTTGATTTTGTATGTATGATGCTAATGGATTGGTTATTTTAAACTAGGATTTGTTGTTGACCAATTTGACTGCAGTGAGCAGACAGCTGCTAATAATATGAAAAGGATGTATGTCCAAAAGAAGTTGTAAGTATATTAATTTTAAAAAAGGTAACTTATTGTTATACATAGTAATATTATAATGTAAAACCCTGTGGTGTGGGTGTTATGACTAATATTAAATTATATGTTGTCCTAGATCCCCTGATGATGGACTGTTCCACCACTCCGGAACGTCGGAATATTGATGAATAAATGAATAACAAAATTCCAGCCTTCATATAACAACACCCCGCTTCCTGGTGGATAATCTATCAAGTTTAAAATAATTTTAACAAAATGACAAATAGGAAAATATTTCCGTTTTTGCTACAAAAAGTTGTCATCTCTCATAAGCGAGAGCAATGCTTCTGTTTCCTATAGGTAGGCAATGAATCAAACACAGGGAAAAATTAATATATCTTGATTAGGATTAACTCTTTCCAATCATTGATTTGAAACCCCTGAGGTTTGATTCAAAAGTGTACTGAAATCTGGTTCCCCTCCCCTCAAAATTTAGGGAAATTCAAACCTTATTCAACCACCAAACCAAAACATATCAGACCATCAGTATTACCTCCACCACAATCAGAATTTTCTTTTTTCATAGGGGCAAAAAATTAACCACGAACATCATTTGAAAATTGTAGCTTTAGCGCTTTAAATAATAAAATTACCGGTAATCATTAATCAACTCTGACTGCAAGATCGGTTTTCTGAGTTAAAATGCCTTCAGCGATTCATTCTTCACAGTACAATTTTAAATGAAACTCGATTTCATCGGACAAAGGAATTAAACGGTCGACTGAAGTTTAACGTTGGTTCTGGTTCTGTTCCCAATATATTGAATCATATAGGAGTAAAAAAAGCTCTCAATGATTAAAGTTTATATTTATATTGGTTCACCAAAAAATTCATCAGGAGAAAGTAATATGCAAACAACCAGTCATATTCATATTCATGTTCATGTCAGTATTGAAACACACGTTCATTATTCAAATGGGTATTAAATAGTGTGTTATGAAGAAGCGAGTCACGCTGCGATAAACTATTGACAGCAGGACAAAAATAGTCTACACTAACCTTACTCCCACAATACTTACACATATCATTGCACTGTTTTTTCCCCCAATATCATAACTTGATGAACTTTCTCACATATTGTTCGATAGAAACTGGTTTCTACACTTATTAATGCAAAGAATAACATTCTTGTCTTCCCAATCATACTCTAAAAAAATTATAATTTCAAAAATGTTCAATATCACAAAACGGGCATTAAAATTGATAATAAACTATAAACAACTGGGGTACCATAATGATTTTACGGAAATGCACATTGATATTAATTATCACAATATGGTGATACTTGATTACCGGCCTTCTTAAAGTCCAAAATTCCTTTCGCTCTTCAATATACTGGTATTATAGTTACCTTCCAACATGGTAACACTTAAACAATTTAAGTAGCTACCATTTTTAATAATTGATCTTTCACGTTTCTTCTTAGAAGTTTGCCGGCACCGCTTTTCGGTAAAGATTTCGTGAATACGACACCTCCTCTCAGTCGTTTACTGTCACTTACACGTTCTGAAACATAATAATGAAAAGTATGCGTTAAAAAAACATATCGATGTTGAATATGTTTCTGGATTTGGCTGAAAAGAATTATGTAGACCTACAAAAACGAAGTTGAAAATTTCACACGCAACAAAATAAAATTTCTTCAAACTGATAACGGTACAGAATACGTAAACAAAGAATTCGACAAATATCTTAAACAACATGGTATACAAAGACGTTTATCTGCACCGTACACGCCAGAACAAAACGGTCTGGCCGAACGAAAAAACAGAACAATTCCCTACAGAGCAAGATGTTTAATGCTCGAAGCAAACGCACCAAGTTTCATGTGGGCAGAAGCCGTATATTGTGCAAACTATATAACGAATCGCAGTCCATCAAAATCCATTGGTGGAGATTCGCCATTTGAAAGATGGGTTGGTAGACTACCATCGGTTAGGCACTTTCAAATTTTCGGTGCAAAAGCGTTTGTTTTAAATAAAGGACAAAAAGGAAAATTTGAAACCAGAGCCACCAAGGGTGTATTCGTAGGTTATTCAGAAGTATCAAAAGCCTACAGAATATGGATACCTGAGAAAAGAAATACTATCATTTCTCGTGATGTAAAAATCATTAACGAACCCTACTACTCAAAAATTCAAACACCAGATTTCGATGAACATGTAAAAGAAGAATCTCCGTTACCACCTTTGATCGAAATTATAGCACATACTGAGGAAAAGACGAAACAACTAATGTTGAAAACAGTCTACACGAAGAAATTGAAGAAGAACAAAAACGGAGGAGTAATTATCATGAGCCACGAAATATATATTCGAAAACTTTTAGAGAACTTTAGGATGAAAAAGTAAAAACAATTGAAACTTAGAAAACCAACAGAGGGGGAGTGGCCTAATCAAAATTCAATCGGTTCTCTAATGTGTCCAGCCACAATGACCCGGCATCATGTGTTTGACATTTTTACTAAGGCGCTTGACCGAAATTCTTCGCCTTCAGGAGACGACTAGGTCTGGACGCAATGGCTCGTGAGGGGGAGTATTGGAATTCACTCGCCTCCACAATTTGTGGAACACCATAAATCAATATGACCGTTACCATCAAGTGTTCCTCGTAACGAACATTTTGAATTTAGTCTCATTCTTGCTTTCCTAGAGTTGTAGAGAAATATAATTACCTTCAAAGTTAAACAATCTTTTCAATAATCTCACCACTGTGCTAACTCTAAATTCAATAATTCACCGCTAGATATTTAATATTGTAGGCTAATATACTATTTTTTTAGAAAATAACGGTTTTGCAAGGGGTAACTCGCAAAATCTCTGAAAACTGCCGAGGTTATGAATCTTGCGAACAGGTATTTTCTTTATTCTAATGCGAGTTGACTTCTACTGAGTTGGATTTAGGTCGTCTATGAAAAGTTATCTACTCTTGAAAACCCGAGTTTCTCCTATTCAAAAATCCTGGAGAAATTCGACGTACGTTTTGAGAATGTAACTTTGTGCAGTTCAAATTATACCACGTTATCCTAGTGAATGCCATTAAAACATGATTGATTCTACGGAATCTGGAATCTCCGATCACATCCATCATGATCCATCCGGATCCAAAAATCATCATGAAAGTTTAGCAAAAGCCAGGATGTAAGCGATACATTGCCACCATAATTCTTCCGGTCCCTCGACAGTTATACAGATTTTGATTGGTTAAAAGACAGAATTCGCTCAAATGAATCAATCCGATTGGTACAGGTACATTCGAGGCCCATCTGTAATGTAACATGTAAAAATTCTTGCATATCGGAAACAATTATTTCATTACATTTACAATCACCATTATTAATAAAATAAAGAACCTATCTATCAGTAAGGTGTGTTATTCGGTTTACCTTCAACAAAGGCCACTAATTCACTTTCGGTGACTGACGAATTTTCTCTCTTGACGACGAAAGCGGTCGGGTGCTCCCCGTCGATCGGGTGCGGTTTTCCGACAACGCACACGTCTATTACGTCTGGGTGTTGAAGCATCACTTTTTCCACATCAGCTGGCATCAACTGAAAACGAAATATTACGGAGGTGCTACGACTGTGAATGATGTATAACGAACCTACGAGCTAACGGCGTCGCACTCAAAAGGGGTTGACTTTTGCGCTTAAACATTCTTTGTGTGTTTTACGGACTAAAAAATTTAATAAGTGCCCAAGATTTCTTCAGAATGAGCCTCAGGAACCCCCAAAATGTATCTTTTTTCATCAAACCTTTTTCGATGTTCTAATAGTGAAATTTGAGTTGTATTTCCGTATTATTCATTTGTTTGCAAAGGTTGCAAATAAAATTCTCACAACCTTCGCGAATCACACCGCATTTGAGAAAAAACGCTGCAAATTCTTCCACTGGGGTTTATTATTCAATTGGCTTGCGTTCATGATTTGAATTTCTAATAAGTTTCAGAGTGTGCGTGTTTCACAAGTGATAGAGCGATTATTGAATTTCGGGAGGCACACAAATATGATCCACTGATCAATCCAAATAGGTATTTTGGTTGAGAACTGATTTACGTGCTCTATCCATAATTCCTGAAATTCAATAATCGCTCTATCAATTGTGAAACACGCACACTCCAAAGCTTGGTAGAAATTCAAATCGTGAACGCAAGCCAATTGAATAATAAACCCCAGTGAACGAATTTGCAGCGTTTCACGCATATCAGAATGCTTCAACCCGTGTATCGGCTACAAAGCCTTTTAGGGTTCAGTCCAGTATCCATACTACTACATCACTACATCACTAGGTTACTGCTATGAACAATAATAAACCAAAATAATGCAAATGTTGGCACCATAAATCGGGCCATACATCCGGGATGGTTTGACCTGCGGACCTGGGGAAAAGCTCATTCGATTCCTCGTGGAATGTTCTGCAAAAAGAGTTCAAATCTAGGGCGCCTCAACTTTTTTTGAGGTTTTAAAGGATTTTACAAAACTTTGACAACCCTTAAAAGGCACTTTAAATTAAGTGAGAGAGCTGGCTCAGGAAGGTCGCCGGACCAACATGGATTTTTCCTGAAAATTTCAGCTTTTTTGCTTCAGCCGTTTGTGAGAAATCGTGCGTACGGAGGACGGATGGAACAATTTTTATTGCAGATTCGGATTCTACACCCTTTGAAACGTCATGAAATGTCATGGTTTACCATGACATTTTCAGGGGGGTTAGAATTTTTTTTTTTTTTTTTTTTTTTTTTTAGCCAGAGAAAAGTAGAACAAAACACTAACTGGGATAGAAATCGCCTTTTTTTTTTCTTTTTAAAGTTAAAACACAGTGAAAATCACCATCTTTTCTTCACCGCAGTTCAAATGAGAAAAGTCAGCGGAATTGTGTGTTGGTGGTGCTCTAAATAAAATAAAGCCTACTTGTATAGCGACAAAAACCGGCAGGGTTAAAATAACTATTTTAATTTTTCAGTTATATCATGATGTGAATTAGATACACACAATGGCAATGAGAGGTACGGAAGATTGTTGTAGTGGGCTAATAGATTAGGGATAGTTTAAATGTCCAGGAGAGACTGGAGGCAAAATCAGAACAGTAAAACCGCCCATTACTAGTTCGCCGCTGTCACGGCTATTGCGATAATCAGCACTGACATAAACAGATCATGGTGGATACACGTATCTGTTTTGCTTTGGGTTGGCTAGGCTCTACAAACACGGTTTTGGTGCAGTTTTATTCCATAAGAAGTATTGTTTAATACTATTATTGAAAAATGGCGATTTTTACCGTGTCTTAAATGAAAACCGGCGACTTTTACCCCGCAAAGTGTTTTTATTGAAGTGAGTTGTCATTCACGAGGATTGTGAGTATTTTATACTTTATTCATACAATACTTTGGTGAGCAGAACTCCCCAGAAAGGTTTGAGCTCAAAACTCGATACCAACACTGTAAGATCTCCTAGTCAGCCTAATGGGATAATAAAATATCAGTAGATTATTGTGGTTGAGGGTGAGGCAAATGAGTTGGCGGGCTTCTTCACATTTATTATATCGTCATTTGTTCTACTAGTCTCGTTTTTCTATTCCACAAGGCATCGTCGGGGAATGATTGGGTATGAAGTATTTACATGGTTAGAAACTATTATCTGTGCTTTTCTCGCCAAAAGCTTTCAGCTGAATGATCTAGTGATTGTTTCTTACCACTGAGGTCATATAGCAAGTGAATGAAACCAGTCGGAATGCCGAGAAGAAAGGGCGCAAAATACATCATAAAAGTTACGGAGTTATACAGGGTGCCCCACGTGTTTTCATTATTTTTCAAAGCTGATTCACGTGATGCTATCCGTTTTTTGATTCGACTCAATTGTTGCGGAATAATAACCAAATTTGTTTATTTTGGGTTAAAAATCACCATGCATGCCGGATTTTGAATCTCAGAGTAAGATGATTTTTCACTTGATCACTGAAGAAGGTTTCAATCCCCTATTTCTACATTTTTCAACCAGACCTTGAAAATTAATGCCCGTAACAATCTGAAAACAGGCGCCTAAAATAAAAACGATGCAAATTCTTTCAATGGGGTTTATTATTCAATGGCTTGCGTTCATGATTTGAATTTATACTAAGCTTTGGAGTGTGCGTGTTTCACAGGTGATAGAGCGATTATTGAATGTCAGGAGACATGCATAGAGCACGCAAATCTGTTCTCAACCAAAATACCTATTTGGATTGATCAGTTAATCATATTTGTGTGCCTCCTGAAATTCAATAATCGCTCTATCATCTGTGAAACACGCACACTCCAGAATGCATATCAGAATGCTTCAACCCATGTATCGGCTATAAACCCTTTTAGGAGTTCACTCCAGTATCCACATTCACTACATCACTAGGTCACTGCGATCAAAACAAAAACAATAATAAACCAAAAAATGGAAATGTTGGCACCATAAATCGAACCATACATCGGGAGTGGTTTGAGCTACGGACCTGGGGAGGAGCTCATTCGATTCCTCATGGAAAGTTCTCCAAAAAAAGTCCAAATTTAGGCCGCCCTGACTTTTTTTGAGGTTGTCGGGGGTTTTACAAAACTTTGACAACCCTTAAAGGGCACTTTAAATTAAGTGAGAGAGTTGGCTAAAGAATTCGGGCGTTGTCGGACCAACGCGGATTCTTCCTGAAAATTTCAGATTTTTTGCTCCTGCCGTTTGGGAGAAATCGTGCGTTCGGCGTACGGCAGACGGACGGAAAATTTTTTACTGCAGATTTGGATTCTACACCCTTTGAAACGTAAGCCATGAAATTTTCAGGGGGGTTAGACTTTATTTTCAAGAGCGATTACAATGGTTTATTATTGAATAATAAACCAAAAACGGACGCGAATCCATGAAGAACAACAAATAAGTAAATCGCTAAATTCAGTTCTAGTGAATCTTGAATAAATGAATTCAAAATTGTAAATAATGGAGCCGTATGGTTCCACTTACTTGGCTACCACGGTATTTGATCAACTCCTTGACTCTGGCCTTGAAGTAAAACCAACCGTCCTCGTCGTAGTATCCCAAATCACCGAGTTCGTACCTGCGTAGTTATAGTGCCGAGTTTCGTTAGTAACAAATCAAAAGCGCATATATTGAATATTCTATTGTTTACCACCTAATGACGAGGAAGGGATGGAAAGTTCAACAATAATCTCACAGAAATGGTAAAACGTTCATGGGCGAACTCTTGGTGCGACAACTTGATCTTGTAAGTTCGTCATTTTCCTCAAAATAAATTTTCAGAGCTATTAGATGTCATTGAACCAGCTGTCAAAGGCAAGCATGACAGTTCCAATTTTATTTACGTTCGAATGACTTTCAATATTCTCTCACCTACAAAATTAGGATTTTGTATTAGTGACGCCCAAGTAGTTTTAGAAATGCATCTTTAAGATAACTGATCATTTTGTCCAATATTTACGGTACTGGTAAAATTTTAGTATTTTTATATTGACATTAGGACCTGTTATGGCTAATGATACTTATCCCCATACTTATCCTAACTTGATTGTGTATTGTGTTCTTAAATACCGTAGCATGAAAAAAGAAAAGAAAATAGGATGTAGTAGGTACCACGAGGAAATCTACCTTCTGTACATAAACGTTAACTCTCTAAAATGAATTGAATTCGTAGTAGCCGTACAGGTATAATGGTGGAAGTTGAGGAGAGGAAACTTTTGAATGATTGGTTTTTGAAATGATTAATATTACATTGAAGATCCATCAAAAATAAACCCAGATAACATGTAGTTTATACCCAAATTTCGAAATTAGAAATTAACATAATAACCCCCTGTGTATAGTTACCTCAAATACACGTGGTGACTCTAAGTCCCCTATAAATAATGTATTACTGTTTAAAATTGAACAAATTATTTCAAATAACTGGCGAGGCCACATGGCAAAAATGCTTGTCTTGACTGTTTACGGACAGTAAAACCTGCAAGAGGAAGCGTGAACACCAACACTTTACTAATACAAATAAAAAATATCTAACTACCAAACCAATACGGTATACTGCTTATTGATAGATCAACGTGGACACAAAGGTTCACTATTGTAAATGATATACCAAAATCAATAGGGAATTCTTACCAATCTTCTGTGGTGTACTCTCGGGGTAGATCTTTGTTGATGTAGCCTTTCATGATGCAGTTACTTCGAGCTACTAACTCTCCCACTTCATTAGGTCCCAACTCGTTCCCTGATTCATCCAGTACCTACAAACATGAAAATAACGTTTCAACTAATACTTTAAACATAGTTACATCGTAAGAAAATGATCCAATACATCTATCAAAGATACCCATTATAACGTAAATATTACTTTAATAAATATCACATTAAGTGATAGTTCAAATCATTTAAGTCCCTCTTTGGCAAGGTTTTTATAAAATAAATTTTAGGCTCTAGGTACAACTTTGCGCCCTTACGAACTCAGTTGACGTGAGTATCATAATGACGAAACTTAGACGTAAAAAAATATTTTCAATCTTCATGGGCCGATTATAATTGATATTACTTCAATTCTTTGGAATTGAATACGTTAGAAATACTGGATGTTCACATTTTTTTTTTTTTTTTTTTTAATTTTATTGGCTTCGTATGAAAATACAATCGGCCTAATCAAGTCATATACACTTCATGATTCTAGAATATAACAATGATAGAATAAAGTTAAAATATAAAGGAATCAGGACTAGATATCACTAGTACATGTTCACCTCTTTAGCATCTTTTTACAAACTCCGTTAACAAGAATCTTAACCGTCCAAAGGGTCCACCAATACCTCAACGAAGGGATTTTCTTGATTTCCTCGGTTACTTACTCGGAATTTAATTGATTAACAAGAAACTCGAATAAAATATTGAACCCCCTCAGTCTATCGGTTAATCTATATCAGCTATCTCTCGTATATCGGCCTTTCTTCCTCATCCTGGGGATAACGATCTTCCTTTTCCTAGATTTTCCAATTAGGCAGAATTGAGTTAATGAAACGATGATGACTGTGAAGAAGAAGAACAAGAGCCGCATGTGGAAAAACCTACTTCCAGCTGAATTGTTAGCTCCCTTCGAGACCCTTTGGGGCTTTTCTCAAACAAGTGAGGAAATTGACAGCTCATATGACGACCAACTGGGAAACAATGCTTTGAACGATATCGACCTTCACTTACTCAGAGAACCCATCACAGCGTATTTCAAACCAGGCACCCCTTGAAAATTATGTCCTACTTACCTTTCAATTGATTCCATTCCATTTTTTAATTAAAGATTTGTCCTCTATTGAATTTTGAATTATGTATTGTATATTCCGTTTTCCTATTCCTATTACGAGAATAGGTTCGTGCGAGATTGGTTTATCTAGCTCCAGAAAGTAGAGAATTTTCACTTGCCACGTGGGAGACAATTGTTACATTCGCCGGAGATTGGAAACAATTTTCAACTAATACAGAAATAATTAACCTTTGATTAATGATTTGCTTCTTTATTTTTCAGAAATCCCCTGTCATCGTAATGAATTATGTTCTAAAAAGTAACTTTTTTTGCGAAGGTATTATGTATATGCATTGATTATATATTCTGCCACATTCCCCATTTTTTCTACCAACCCGTAATTATTATTAAGAGTGATCTGGGGGACCTACAGATGGCAATGTCTCCTCAGTTGAAACCGTAGTTTCTTGTGCGGTTCACAATCTGTAGGTTTCGGAGCCAGCCCCAAGCCTCTACAAAGAACCCCTCTGAACTTCTGACTTCGAGTGCAGGGCATTTAAAGAGCATATGAGACGCTTTTTCTTTCCTCTCCACTTGCGTAGGATCCGACCCGGTTCAGATATTTTCTGAAACTTCCCCTTATTTTCCTACCCACCCGTAATAGTAATTGTACCTTCATGATGACTCCTGGCGACAGGGGGCCGAAGCTGGCGGTTTTGGGGTTGTCGAAGTCCGGCGGAGGGTGATTCCACTGTCGCGTGAGGAAGCCGTTCTCTGTCGTTCCGAATCGCTCCTGAATGATGTTCCTTCCTTGGAAAAGGGTATCGCACACGAGCTTCTTCTGAGACGGCAGAATCAAAGTTCCCCCGATGGCGATGTGAGTGAGGCTGGACAGGTCGTACTTCTCCACGTTGGGCAAGAAGCAGAGGTCTAGAGCAGTCGACGCCCCGGGCTGCCATTTCCCCGGCTGTGACAAACATTAACAATGGTGGTGAAGTTGGCAAATTTGACTTTTGCTACGAGTAAAATACGTTCAGTAACTACGATTATTTTAAACCAACCGTACTCTTTCTCGACTTGTAGTTCTACCTCTACTTTTTTAGTGTGTCCTTCTGAGGACTCAATACAAGGACGTATGGTAGAATTAATACAGAGAAGAGCAGGACAACCCAAACTTGAGGAAAAAATAACTGCATACCACTCAAGCGTCAGACCACTCAAGATCGAAGTTGTGAAAAAACGATAGGTGTATTGTCTGTCTGTGTGACGAATTTTATCGAGCTGCCTGTTCTCAATTCTTAACGGATTTCCACGATAATTTTTTTCTCGATCCAAATTTTACTCTAGTTGAATCAACCTACGGAAATTCGAATTTCACGAAGGAAGAGAGGAATTGGATAAGACAATGCCGAAAAACGTGTTTTTTGCCGAGAAATTTTGTCGACGCTCCTCAGGCTATAATTTTGAAGCCAATTTTTACGATTCTTATTTGGTTGGATCCCTATTTTGACCTAGTTGTGCTACAAACCATGGAAAGTTTGCTTTTGCTGTCAGGAGAAGGATTAATTGGTAGTAGCCAGCTCAAGCGAGAGTTCTCGACCGATTCATGGTAGGTAATAGACATTCATTCAAGTTTTGCTCATTCAGCTTAACTTCCGATTTTCTTGTTCTTTTTTGTTCGATTAAGAACTTTAGTGTTGTTTTAAAACATATTTCAGATATTCTTAATCTAAGTCAATTCTTAGTCAATTGAGAGAATTGATTAGGGGAGGGGTTGATCGTGATAAATCGTTGTCTTTGCTATTTGCATCTGTTTTATTTATTCATTTTTTCGATCCCGATTTCAGTATAACAAATCTCTCTAGTGCAACGCACCTCGAAAAATTTCAATTCGATGTTGAGAAGATTTGGGGGAAGGAGAGAATGGCCGACCCACCTAAGCGCTCCCGGTACCTACCATAATTCTCAGCCGATTTTCATGCTTTGTTTAATCGATTAACAAAATATTCACAAGTTTTTATAATTATTTAATAAGTCTGATCATATAAAAGCCGGAAATAGGGATCCCTGTAATGCAATAATTACTTAAGAATACGTTTTTCAAAGCTTCAAGTGATAGCCCTTCCTACATCTACAGTAATAAAACCATAAGTAACAAAAGTGTACAGTTTATATAATATTTCCAGGAAATAAGTGAAGTGTAATATCAAAATGGAAAGTTACGGGTTATACAGGTCTTGAAAATATCCCATTATTGTATATTACCAACTCTGCAATCACTTCGGTGAGATTTACTCCATTCTCAGATAATGGTTCGGACAACATTATGAGTAAAGAACGACGTTGAAAATTAAATTTTAAACATAAGCAGATCACGGAATTTTAATGTTTCAACTCTTGAACTCTATCCGTTTGAGTTGATCCAAATTGATGCCCAGAATTCATTACCAATTGGAACACGTTTGTGATTTTTAGCCAAGGTCTTAAATTTTGGAACAATCGTACGGTAGAAGGACGGAATTTTTATTAACTTGTTCACCAATTGTTGTATTTGTATATTACTCGAATTTATTAGGCGCTTGATAATAATAATATACAGATTCTAATTTAAGATAAGATGTTCTTAATTTCTTTACGATGCATTCGTTGAGACGATAAGTTATACTTGCTAAGTTATTAATAATTATTAATTAATAGCTAATCATTATTATTGTAGTTTAATTTCAAATCTTTGTTATTTGCAGTTCTAAATGGTTCTATTGGTTCTGAACAGACCTTATACTTCTGGATAACATCGAGCAGATGATAAAGGTCAACTTCATGCGTGCCCGGAAGGTACTTCTCCCCTGGGAAGATAAATGCGGTTCCTTCCAAAAACGAGTTGACGAAAGCCGAAGAGTTCGATATCCAGTACATCAGGGATGTGGTTAGAGTGGGAGTTTTATCGCTGAACAATCTGTCACAGACATACAATGTAGTAGAGACATTTCTAGCTTTCCAGCTTCGTAGCTACCTAACTGTAGATTCCTATCACAACCAAAGCGGGTTTAGGGACGACACTAGTTTCAAACTTTGTTTTGTAGACCCGTGCCAAGTTTGAGGCTGCCCTTAACTGATAATACTTGAGGTGAAACAAAATATGTACCTATTCTTCACGAGTCTGCCAATATTATTATGAAATTTGTAATAAAATCGATCCTTCGAGAACGTTCCTCCATTGGATTTATGATGGATATGTTTAGTTGGCCCTTCCCGATTCTTGAATCCGTCGCCTTGGGAGATGAATCAGACGCTTTCAAGCACTGGGGCATCTGCTGAGCGTGGCGGGCATTACCGAATTCAGCTCAATGGAAGGTGTAACTATGCCTATTCCATCACTTCACATATTACATCAGCTGAAAGGATGGTCGTAGTTTATAAGGGATTTTTGCTGCTCGCAGCAGGCAGTGAGTAACATGAATTTCCGAAAAAAAAAAAAAAAAAAAAAGAGCAATAATATTCGGAGTTTGCTTCTAGGGAACACGAACGTTTAAGCGTACATAACGGTTTCATTTGATTCTTTTCAATGATATACACCATAGAATGTGGTATATATTATATCAATGAAAACGAAAAACGCATGAGTCTCGTTTCAAAAACGCTGCAAATTCTTTCACTGGGGTTTATTATTCAATTGGCTTGCGTTCATGATTTGAATTTCTACTAATCTTTGGGGTGAGCGTGTTTCACAGGATAGAGCGATTATAGAATTTCAGGAGGCACACAAATATGATCAACTGATCAATCCAAATAATGGTTATTGACAGGTTTACATGCCTATGCATATGACGTTTTTGTTTCACAGGTGATAACATATTGAATTTCAGGAGATATGCATAGAGCAATTTAAGTAATTTAAGGGAAATAGCTGCGGACAAACAGAATTTTGGTATATTTTCAATGAGGAACCTGTGTGATCGACAAGATAATGCATAATGTCATTCCTCTGAAAACTGTTCAACATTGAATATGCTTCCAGTTGAATTTTTGCCATATTTTAGCATTCCACTCCTGTATATAGGTTTTCAGTAAAACAATTTCACTTCGGAAATATTGAGTTGGTGGAAAGGATATTACTTACCTGCATCCGTTGAGTAGAGTGGCGATACTGCTGAGTTTGACACCTTTGGAAACTCCTGTGGTCCCGCTGGTGAATAATAGGTAAGTGATGTGTTCTCGTGGGTCGTACGGAGTGGTCTTGAAATTCAAAAGCTCCTCCTGCGAAATGGTCTTTTCTTCCTTCATTTTCTCCAGGCTAGGGTATTTTTGGTGACGTTTGTCTGTGATGACATCCATGCGTTTGCAGACGGAATTTCTGATTTTCTCTTCAAACATCGGCAAATAGTGAGCGCTACAGTAAATCACATCGGCTGTGCTGGTGTCGAGAATTTGGATGATCTCCTCTGGAATGGAGACCATTCAATGATTAAGTGGAACTAATAGTTCAATATAGTGGGGTTCAATATGCTTGATAAGTACCTGATTTATATATTTATCTTAGTCCTTGTAACACACAAGTGTGTTACTCACCTTCAGATCTGAACCGAGGCTAAATATCCTAATTTCTTGGAAACTCTTAGCTGCAAGCACTTCGTCTAATTAGCTCCTAATGGAAGGTAAATTCTGTTCGGGAATTCACAATGGATCTGGACCGATTGTTTGTACCAATCAATATGGTTGCTAATGATTTTACTATTCCTTTAGAAATAAAAACAATTGGGATGGTTGGGGTTTAAAAAGGAAGGCCTCAAATCATTAGAGAAAGAATTCTTTGTTGGGAAGGACATCGAGTTTTTGAAAAGATTGGAGCTCACCATAGGGAGTGCCACAATTGTTTTATGCCTCTTAAAACAGAGACTGGTGTTGAAAACTGACTGGTGCCTTCTATACTAGTGATGCATAATATTAATAGCATGGGTTCTTAATAATAGACCGATCTTAGGGCATAGATCTACGAAGCAATGTAAGTGCGACTGGTTTTATCAGGAGCCGTTCACCAACGTAAGTTGTCATCCGGCAGGCCACAAATTCCGAGAGTCATTTTGTTAATCAAAACTTAATTTTTTAGATATTGGTGGAGGTTTCGTTAACGGCATTTAGGCAATAAGTTATTCTTTTAAAAGTTAACTAGAGTTCCCTAAATCTCACAGATCTGCATACCGAATTTCTTATTCGTGAAGTAATTGTAGTAGAGAGGACTTGAGTAACTAAGTTCATTCGGTGGATTGGGGACGCTACTTAACTGTGCGTACTAATTCAAACTCCCTTCTACGTCTGAGCGCTGCTTGATAAAGAAGAACTCACGAGCTTGTTTGGTAAAACCGATTACCCTTCTCCAAAAGCAGATAATGCGAGTAAATACAGTGCATCCTACTCTTTCCAAGCTACATCTACTAGGCTGGTAGTTGTTGATTTAGTATTTTCAAATCTAATGATCATTATTCTTTCCCCACTAGCTCATTGACGATGTAAAGGTACTTGTATGCCAACCTCCGATTAGCCAAATTCCAACATCTTAGGCACATATGTCAGCTCTTCAAACCGGACGTTTGTTTGTTTTGGGCCTATTCCGGCCGCATCCTATTGTGAATAAGACAATAAAATTGGTTAAACAAATGTCTGTCAGGACGATGAATGAATGGTCTCAATTTTAAAACGAAGTGGAACCCCACCTTACCAATCATACATTGTTGAATGAAATCAACAATAACATGAAATGAAGTAGATTTGAAAATGGTTGTATTTGAACTCACCCGGTAGTAAACTAGCGTTCAAGGGGCAGAAGCAGCCACCTGCAAGCCACACGGCGATTTTGCAGACATACGATTCTATGGTAGATTCTGACAAACAGGCGACGTAAGTGCCCTCGCCAATGCCGAGCTTCTGAAGCTCCAAAGCATACAGCACTGCGTCATCGTGAACTTCTTTGTACGTCTTTTGGATGTCACGAAGCCCGTCGATCTGCAAGTAAAATCGATGACAATTATGTGACGAACTTTTTTAATCATTGGAAAAGTGTTTACGTCGTAGCTCCTTCATAAACTGGATGGTAGCGCACAAAGCACACAGAGCAAAAAGAAGGGTGGGGTGGTACGGTAAAGGTCGGATGGGTACGTTTATAAGACGTACCACATTTTGTCCATCTATTCACAAGCAACCATTTGCCACGTGAAATGGTTGGGTAGACTAAAAATCACTACCAAATCAAAAATTTGAAAAATCCGGTCCGGAGTTTCGGAAGAAGGCTTCGACGGCGGACGGACGGAGTTTTTGATCCGATTTTTGACATCTAAGTATCAACGTAAATCAATCCATTTAAAGTGGAGTTGCAATATTGTTCTTGACCAATTTATTACATAGATTCAACATTGAAACATTTTAAACCAAAATTTTAGTTATAAAAACTTAACGGCCTTCTGAATGGACTAATGATTTACACCTTTCCTCAATTGACTTCAAATCAACTTTACAATACAAATGCAGTTAATAAACATGTTTTTAAGTAATTTAAATTAGCACTTAAAACAATAATCTTTACGTTTCAAGTATTGATTTAAATTACTTGATAAGACGAAATACTCTTGACTATTTCGAGCCATAGGTACTTGAAAATACTAATATGAAGATAAAACAAACGTGCTACTTACCTAAAATAACAAAAACTTAAACCCTACCACATTCATAGAGCGATTTGTTAAAAACTTCCATACGTATAATAATTTATGAAATACATCAAGCAAGAGGGAATGAGGAAACGGTCGACCCTCTCTCTTCTACGTCAATGAATGATACCCACTCCTATGACAATATTTTATGCACAATTTTAAAATTAACGTAGTGGTCATTCCGAGGATTTTGATACGATTTGCACACATGTTGTTTCACAAAGTTTGACATACGGTGATACCACCCAGGCGGGAGCGGTGAAATGACGTATATTATCCAAAACTTAGATTAACCACAGAGACGGAACCGTTTGTAGAATTATGATGTTTGTGTCTATATTTAAAATTTCATCGCTTTTTATTTGAAAATATAAAAACGAGCACGCCAAGATCTTGGGAGGAAATTTATGTAAATATTATTAAAGACCAGGGAGACCTATTAGAGCTCGTAGCTCCACGGGATAAGAGAGAAAAAACATTTATTGATCATTGTATGGGGTGGAATGTTGGAATAGTTGGAATAGTTTACTTAATAGTAAACAGTGTCATTGGGACATATCAGTTTGAAACGCATACTTATTTCGTTCAACGTACAATGTGATTTTGGTGATATATTTTACATGTTGCTAGCATTAGTTTACTGTCTGCATTTCTCCATGTAACTATGATAAACAAACTTTTCTATCGGTAATGATGAATCATAACGCATTACATAGCCTTCGGAAGTGTACATATCATAATGAGAATGTTTTTTTACAGTGAGTATTAGATTATTAATGTAATATGTATTTAGTCGTGATTTTATTGAATCAAATTTTTATTTGTTTATTTTAGTTTTATTGTCAATCAAAACAGAAAGCGGAATTAAAAACTATCTGAGTATACCGTTAATCACCCATTACTCATCATTTTACTATTCTAGGTAAATATGATCCCATGTTTTTCATTTCTTGGTAATAATAATAAATGTTAGAAGAGGTTGTTGAATCAGAACCATTTGATAGATAATTATTGTTTGGCATGTTCTGCAGGACAGTTGAAACAATTTTGTTGATATATTTAGGCTCCCGTTACTAAACTTCGAATAATGTTGAAATCTACATCAGTCAACCAGTACTCTAAAAGTTGTCAACAAAGTGCTATTTTCCAACATTAAGATTACGAAGGTACACTGAAATGAGGTGATATAGATAAATGTCTGACCAGAAACGTGTTGTCTCCAAACCTTCTCAAGTTGTTCAGCAGCAAAGCAGGTAAATCGTGGGAAAAGGCGATCCTGTCGTCGTTTTCTTCCATAGAACCGATCGCCATGGTTTCCGATGATCACAAAACAAACACTCAGTTCGAACTGCCGAAAACTGGCGAAGAAAAAGTCAGCTGGTAGAATCGAAGGAAACCTTGGAACTGTCGAGCGACGTAGTTAATATTTATACAGCGATTCTCAACACACAACGCTTCTCGTACTGGGACAGATTTTACAACTGCCTCCCGCGCTTCGAAAAACTGTCGGCACTGAGCTTTTATAAATACTTATCTATATCTATAAATAACCCACTAAACTATTCCTCTGTTATCTTTTGGCTGTTATCCAGCGAGCTGTTTGAAGATGAGTGAGCAAGGTGGGAGATAACTCTGTTGATACTCTCGTTCAATTAAAAAGAATGGGTGTGGATTCTGAATAACACTTCTGTACCATATAGCTCAAGCTGACACCCTACATAACATCCATTTAAATTTAATTAATTTGTTTCAAATCACGGTATGAAGTATTTAAATGTTTTAATGTTAATAAACATTCACAAGACAAAGACAAACCGTCTGTCCGAAACTATTGGACGAAAGTTTAGGAAATTCGGCTGAAAAATCCGCCATCAGTCCGGGATGTGTCAATAATCTCGGCATATTGATTAATCAACCCCAAGTGATTATATTCAAAGATTAATCTATCAAAAAATCGAACTCTCAAAAACCTTTGTAGTCAGAGGGTAGTTTTTTGTTGGATTGAGATGTGAATTAGAACCCCGGCGAAACTGCCCTTTAAATAAGAGTCGGGAAGGTAGGTAAACGCACCTACGGGGGGGTAGGTAAACGCACAGAACAAAAAATACAAAAAGGCAAAATGATCGTGCATACGTCCTAGTGAAATAAAAGAAAGGATTCCAAACTTACTGTTCACATTCTTTTTATTTGCGAGAGGGTGTAGCGTTGTTTGAGGCACACAATTCACCACGGAGACCCCTTCACGATGGAGAATAAATTTGTGTCGAGGACGCGCATGCTTGGAAATAATATATACCAACGGCACATTGGTGTATTCTTGATTGGAGGATGTTATCATGATGATATGAATGCAAGCACAGTGTAACCGAATGCATAGCCTACAATGGTTCTGAATACTACGAGATATTTACTAAAGAGAAAGAGCTTTATCTACACTTTAGTCTTAGCAACTCCGATTCACTGTCGTCCCGCTGCGTTTTTGAACCGGGGTTAAAAAAAAGTGCTTAGATGCGACTTTAATTAATTTATTATGATACATGGGTATAGACAATAATTAAAGTCCATGAATCCTTACATATAACTAAAATTGGATTTTCATCAAGACCATTTTGGTTTATTATTCAATAATAAACCATTGTAGTCGCTCTTGAAAAACAAAATTTTAACCCCCCCCCCCCCTGAAAATTTCATGGTTTACGTTTCAAAGGGTGTAGAATCCAAATCTACAATAAAAATTTTTCCGTCCGTCCGCCGTACGCACGATATCTCCCAAACGGCTCGAGCAAAAAATCTGAAATTTGCAGGAAAAATCAATATTGGTCCGACAACGCAGCAATTCTTTAGCCAGCTCCCTCACTTAATTTAAAGTGCCCTTTAAGGGTTGTCAAAGTTTTGTAAAATCCAACAATTGATTCGGCTGGTAAAAAGTATTAAATCATTAATGAAGCATTGTACATTTTGACTGTAGATACTGATATTGATAGAAGGGGGTCATCGATTGAATGGTGAGCGTTTTGAAAATTATTTACAGTCAAAATGGACAATTCATTATAATGCTTCACTAATTTTTTTTTAAATCCGAGTTCGATTTTTTTTTTTTTTTTTTTTTCTTACCAGACGCGCGTGATGAAAAACCGGATTATCCAGTCAAAAACCACATTTTTCTTGCTCGAAAAGCAATGTTCTCCAAGAAAACTACACGGAATTTTAAATCTGGGTATATCGCTGGAAAGCCTAAATTTTGGCACATCTTTTAGTACTACAGGCTAAAATTTTCATGCCTTATTACAGGGACTCATTAGCGTTTGAAGAAAGTCGAGATCTCCACGATCTGACAACGTGTCCTTTCCAAGCTGATTTTTCCAGGAGATATGGCCGTTTTAATGCGGTAAGGTCGAAAAAACGAGAAAAATCTTGAAATTGAAAAAAACCGCATTTCCAAGGGTGTAAAAAAAATTGCTAAGAGGCATTTTCTATCAGAAATTTTCCGTATAATCTTCTCCTGGCCTGTGACCGTCACGAAATGAAACACCCTGTATAATGCAGAAAATGTCAACCTTCTGTAGTAATTTGCATCGTTTCTTTGTATTTCAATTTAATGATTCCAATTTTCTTTTTGAAATTAATATTCTATTCTTTCAGTAAAATGGTCAGATTTCGTAATTTACTGACATCAAAATTTCTTAAAAGATGCGGAACCAAATAGGTTGATGGGTGGTGATGTAACGTTTCCACAAGTGCCATTGCCTGACGCAAGCCAAATAATTGAATTTGTATATTATCTAAAAGCGAAGCTCTTCTACTATGAAAATAGATACCAGTTGGGTCAGAAAAATATTTGAATTCCGAGAATCTGTTAGAGAGATAAGACTTTTACGCAAATACTATAAAATGTGCTATTCAAAGTGTTTGTTACGTCAAACTCAGACGTAATACGACTTCAACCTGACTATCCACTCAACCAGTCTATTTCTCTTCTCTTCCAAAGATGATTTGTACGCAAGCCAAACGACGAGAATCGCTAACCTTTTTTTCGACCATTAACTGAGAGCTTTGCTACTACTCCAATATTTTGGGAATTGAGTTTCCTTATTCACTCGAAAGATAACAAGGCTGTTCAAATCTACAAATATATATGTACGAAACAACAACGTTAATTACTAACTACTCTAAAACAACATCAAGTCAGCTGATACTTGGATTGAACAGCAGTTGAATATTAGCATTCATAAAATGTTTCTTAGTGGATAGATGCTCCAATGTTATTGATGAAGCTTCATGTTTGTGCAATGCGAAAACGTTCCACGATAACCTTGGTGGATAAATATGCCTCTTCGAACCATGGAGTATTCACTTAGCGAATACACTCGGAAAGAAAAAACACAATCAAATTCAGATCAAACCAAATTTTAACACATCAGTTCAATAGCTATATGGATCCATGGAGCATCCACAGAAAATTGTGGCACCACAGAATCGAACTCCTGATGGTAATGTCCATCGTTGCCCTAAAACTCGCCGAACTCTAGCTCGCTGACCACAGTGGGCCACAGAAACACACTATGCGATCGCCTGCGAGTCTGTGCCAGGAGTTATTGCTTTTTGAGTTTACCCAATGAGCGGAAGCATTAAATGCTTCCAAATAAGAAATTTTAAATACATAAATAACAAATTTTATTACACTTCTGGGAGTTGAAATTTTTTCTCCAAAATTCAAATATCGGGTCCGCAGATCCTTGGAACGAGCGTTTTCTTTTTATGTTTATGACATTTTCAGGAAATGTGTGGGTTATACTGTAGATGATCTCTATGAATTTCGTTGCTCAAAAATCAATATCTCACTCTAATAATCATAATTTTCTCAGGTTCTAGTGGTACGATATCACTCGTATTCGGGCGGTAGCCGAAGGAACGCGGTCTTTCTGCAGTTCCTACTCGGTCGTATTACCTGCTACGCACGTGAGAACGTTAATCCATGTAACAATCCATAATTCTTCAGTTTTTACCCGATTCGGTGCAGGTACTGAGAGGGTTAGATTGAAGATGGTTTCTTACGATCGTCATTGTTCACAAATCAATAGGTAAATTCACTCTGCGTGCGCAAACCAAGTTCTGGTGGTCCGATCGTGGTCAAATCAGAAGGATTCGTAGGGAAATGCGATTTCATCATCTCATGTTAATTTATGTAATTAATATATAAGTATATAGTAATTTAAATAGTTAATTATATAAGTGTATTATTATATCCGTTGTACCATCAGAGCGACAGAACCCACAATACGCAATACATGTCGACTCACCAAGTTGAAGGCGTTGATTTAAACATGTCCGGTGTAATTTTCGTCCCGTGAATCATAACAAGCTTACATTCCATATATTTTAAGATTAATAGTATTTTGAATTTGTTTACCAAAAGTAAATTATCTAAACACTCATGTTAACTATACGAGGAAGCTATTTATCTCACTTTTTTTTTCGGTTTTGTTTTGAATTCTTGAGTCTTTTTTTGAAATTCGGACGCATCAAGATATATGTTCAAAGGCTGGTTCCTAAGTTATTGATCTTTCTAAAATGATTGATTATGGAGTAACTCGTTATTATTTTTTGTGCAAATCACCTCTAACTGTAAGAATTGAACATAAAGTAACTAAATCTTTGTATAATTCCACGGAAGATACGTTGCATATGTATATACCATTACATACAGAATATTATACTATGTAGAGACGCACATTTTAATTATATTCCATTTTCTTCATTGAAATGGATTTCCATCATTTCTCCGTAATTGGTTTAGTTCAGAGGACTAACCGTGTTGTGGGAAGGGAGGAAGGGTCTCAGCGATAACCCCAGCCGAAGGTAATATGCTCACCTGTTGGATGAAGCCTGACTCGAGCATAACTAGAGAACTTGACTACTCATTCTCTCTGGCTCCCTCATCCTTCATTTAGCTCCATTCTGACTTACACGTTCTTTTGAGCTACTGCCATTCTCTTCTTCCCTCTTACATGACTACCCAAAACCTCACATTCCTTTCCCATCGACCGCCCTCAAACCAGCACCAAGTGAACAACTCTAGTTGAGAGTAGCATGGTTGTCAGTTGAGATTAAACTGACAGGATGAACTAAAACTCCACTCTATCTTTTGAGCTGGTTATATATGAATGATGAGACCACGTCTTATCTTCTTAGCTGCCGCAGAACAGTAATTAAAAGCCGTGTAACCCACGATGTATCACAAAAAACTCACCCCTTTCACTTTCCAAAATATTGGGAAATCAACCACCACACAACCCCGATTGATGCATCAGCCGATCTGAAGCATCGAGCCTAGCAACGGAAGTCGGAACACACCAACTTCCCTGTGTCTCTACGATTCATCAGTTAGTTCCTCGTTGCCGTGCCCAGTCGCTGAGCTGCTGTTCTCATTTTCTCAGCCTGTGCAGAACAGTGAAACACTCAAGACCTCACCTCATTCCAATCCAAACGACATCGAATCAGCGCAACAGACAGAAAAACCAGCTCAGCTGAGGGTAACATTTTGACCAGTTGAGAGTAGGCTGCATTGGTGCCATAGAGCACAACTGGAGAAGTCGATAGCATAAACTTCTCTCTATCTCTACACTTCGTCTACACGTCGTCGAGCATCTTGCTGCTCCTCCCGAACCCCCGAGATACTTATTGTGCAGTTGCAGAACAATGACCTAGCAAGACTACAACCCACTTTCTGTCCAATTGACATCCAATTAGTCCAGCCAAAGATTCTTTTGTCTCCAGAAGAAAAAACCAAAAAGGTCGAATGCTTTCTTATAACAATGAAAGCTCACAACCTATAAAACTATCAACAAATAATGATAGTTATAAGCATAACTTTAATGGTTTATGATGCTGACATTTGAACTTGACCCACTACAGAACCTACCGCTTTCCTCATTAAAAATTCTCACTCCTAAATACAACAGGGATTCAAATGCTGGATGAGCAAGGGGATTGTCTCCTGCTGCAAGCGCGAAGCCCCACATATGAGTAGGTGTAAATGAGATTATAATCTTCCCATATCTCAAAAAAGTTCTGTTATGTGCAACGCTAAGCTACAAAACTTGAGTTTCTTCGGTATGGAACAAATAATTAAATTTACTTCACTCCCATAAGGCTCAAAGTCAACATCATAGATTTCATTTTTTAAAACTTCTAATGGTTTAAAATTTCTAATTTTTTTTCTCAAGTTTGAACAAGTAACTTACTAACGTATATGAACTTCAAATATACCATATTCAGTATTCATTCAGACTGTGTAAATCAACATTCCTCAATGAAAGCTGGACAACATTTAAAATTCAATGTAGAAATTCAGGGCGCTTAAAGAAAAGATGTTATAGATTTCCATGCGTTTATTTTACCCAAAAATATGTACATTTCTCAATTTATCATATGTACATCAGGTATCAATAATCTAAAATCGCACCAAAATTGAGCTCACATTAAAACTATCAAGTCTGTTTGTTTTATTCATATTCCATTGGTAATGTAACAAGATTTAACAAAGGTTGTGGTTCAACTCAGTAGAGAATCAGTTTTACATCAGGATCAAAATAATGAACTCATATGTATATAATAACCGCTTAAAAAAAAATCAGCAACTTTGCAACGCTCAAATGCACTTTTTGAGCACCAAATTCATTATTTCAAATTTCAATAATTTTTTCTTTTGTCATGCATTGCATACGACAGTTGTATATAGCTTACATTTTAATCATGATTCTCCCATTTTTGTGCACTCTAAAATTCGGCTGTTTCGTAAATCCTGATTCATTACGAATTATAACACTTGGTGCGCAATAAACACATCTGTGAATTATGGGGATGTACAAAAATATAATTTTCAAAACCCTCGGAAGAAATATTGAACTGAAAAAATTACTTTTGGTTTGAATCCTAGTTTAAAAATATTTCAATGTTTTTAATTGGTGAGACACCCTGTATAAAATAGTCTTTTCCTACATTGGGAAAATAATCTATTAGAGCTTCAACTACAATAATGGTTATATGAGCAAACAAACCAGTTCATCACTACAACCCAATATCAAGTATCACAAGAGAAGTAACTGTGTACAATTAAATAACGTTGAGGTACAAGAGAAAAATACTCGCTATGCAAAAATTATCTATTTACAACCCTAACGATAAAACATATTTTGAACAAATCGACAAAAATTAACTATAAAACTAGAAAAAATAAAGATATAGTGTCGAAATGGACATTGCATTTTATCTTTCCATCGGTTTGAAGACCAAGAAAAACCCTGTTTCTGTGACTCAACAAAATACATTTTATCGATGACAATGGTCGTTGTCGAATCACAAATTGTTCCCCTTCTCGATCGATGATTTCAAAAAACTTTCAACATTGGTGGGTTTACGGTGCAAGTGGTATGAAAAATTTGGATTTACTTTCGAGCGGAAATTTAGGATAATTTAAAGCTCGAGGAAATCGATGAACCAGTGTGATTTGGATAAGATCATTTTCTAGCAAAAAATAAATTACCAGCAATTTTTGCTGATAACAATTTACGCTGTCACGAAATCTGCACAGCTAAAGTTGGGTGTTACGTTTGATCGTGTTTGTTGCGACGTGGTAGTAACGTTGACAAAGGTCGTTGGAAACATTTCTTTGGTCCCTTTCCGTGCAACATGACAAAACGAAAAAAGTCTCATTCATAACCAAAAAATGTTTAGTTTAGTAACAAAATTAGGACGATTTTTTTTTTATTTCGTCGCGGATATTGACAACGTGGAACTTAAGCTCAACACCACTTCATCATGAAAGTAAATGGTTTTCATTTACTCAGCTGAATGCGCGCTTAATGTCATCACCCACAAGAAACAGTTACCACCAGTGTTCTCATTGGTTTTTGAAATCATCGATTCAATTTTCTAAGACCTACCTACTAACTAATAAGCTTAAAATAACATTTCTCTTTCGTTTCTTAATTTTCTTGGAAAACACTGTAATAATGCAAAACTATAAATCCGAAGGCACCAAGGAGGTTGGAATATTAGTAAACATAAAACGGTTAGATCCCCTATTTGTGTAGATAGAAGTGAGCCACCGTTGGTATTCCACCCAACATTCATAACAAACATCAAACACACGTCACGAAAGGTATACTTGAAATGAAAAAATAGAAATGGGGGATTTTTTATTTAGAAGACGGAAGGGGCATCATCCAGGCAGTGAACAGGGGAAGTTTCTAAATAAAGTGGATCATGTTGATCCATATTTGGACTAGATGATTTTGTTTTTCCTTTCGTTATTTCGTTTGTTTTTCAGAGAGAGTATATAATATATAACTCACAGAAAATATATTCTGCATGCAATATCCTGTCACGTAGCACACTAGTGGGTATAGATAGATTTAAGCATCTAACCATTTTTTATAAACATCTTTCATTTTGTCATTATTTATGTTTCAAATGAATAGATACGTAGACATTCATATAAATCATTCATATTACACTAGTAAATGGTTTGGTAATCGCGGGTTGAAAGAACGTCAAATCGTTAGCGACAACACAGTCCCGCTCAGAGCATGGTAAGTGTAAAAACATCTTATGAAATAGACATAGTACGTGTTATCAACATTTTTCGCCATTAATAGTGTACATATGTTCACAATATATACAGGTAAGTAACACCTTTACTAGAAAAAGAAGTTTGGCCTCAGGAGCGGTGAGGCTTCAGTCGTCTTGATTACTCACAAAGGGAGAGGGAAGAATATCAGAGCGGAAAGGGAAGGGAAGGGGAAGTGGAGGGGATTAAAACGACGGGTCTCACGTGTAACGGTGGTCGTAGGAACGTCGCCATTGTCGTCCATCATCGTCACTGAGGAAGCCCCCGTTGTGGTAGGAGTGGGATCGGACGTGTGTGGGCCTTCTCCAGCCGTCCAGGTACCTGTTGTCAAAATTGTTACTACATTACTTTTATCATTTAAATGGTTAACAGGAGTACAATCCGGTTCTTAGCGACCGACCCGAATAGTTCCCCCCCCCCCCCCCCCGCTCAACACTCCTTCAACTAACCTTGGGGTGGGCTCCTTCCGCCCTTTGTTATCCCGGCATCACCACTTTTCCGTCCTCCCGAGGGGCCATTCGTGTACCTGCCACCTTGGTAAGCACTAGCCTCTCTGGTGCTCTGGTTAGGAAGTACTGTTTGTGAACACAGAATGCGCACACGTAAACCCTTTTTAGCCCCCCCCCCCCAGCCGTTTCATCTCTGCTTACTAGCTCCCCTCCTCTGAGCTAGAATCCCATATTTGTAGGTTGCACAGGCAATTTTTCATCTTCGGTACTTAAATGTGTAAAATTAATCATTTAAATGATCTGGCTGTAGAACCATAGAGGTCTATTTGGTTGCGTAAGTACTTAGCTGAGTGATTCCTACAAATTATGGTGACACCAAACATTTCTTTTTTTCAACCTTTCACAGAACCGACAACGCTATTGAGCCATTAGTAAACTTTTAGCAGCCAATATTTTGGTGTCGTCAATAGTAAAAAAATGTCCTAGGTCCGCGAGTTGCGGACATCCAAAAATGTGGGCTGAAGTCAAGGCATCCGGAGCCAGTGAATACGGAAGTTCAGGTAATAATTGTCCCGTGTCGGAACTGAAAGCTGCTACGGATTCGGGACGGGGAAGGTAACGTAAGTTTGATGAAGCGAGATAGTGGAAATCCATCTTAAATAAGAAGACGAAATTGACGAGGGAGTCTATTTCCACAAAAAATACACAAATACTTGTAGACCATATTCGGTTGTTACACTATCATCAGCACACTACACAATGAATCGGGAGGGGTACGATTAATTGGAATGAAATTGAATGATTAAAAATTAAAGCACCAACACAACAATTCCGACAACGAGGATGTTCGTACGGGAGTGCGTGCGGGTTTATGGTCCCGCTTTGAGAGTGTTAGCTTGTAATTAATTCATGGAATAAGATAGGCGTTGTTATCTCGTTGGTTGATCACAATGCTTACTACCAGTTTGTCCATTCTTGATCGTGGTTGGGGGGGGGGGGGGGGGGTTCTACTTCACATGTATCAATAAATCACCAGACTTACACAGGTAAAGCTGAGCGCCATGTAAAGTCCTTAAGTAATTTTTAATAGTGTTTCAACAAAAATTACAACCTTATATCAATAAAAATCAATTATAGGTGAAGAAAATTATGCCCTCTAATAACGAACTTCCTATTGTAAATCCACGTTTTGAGTTTACTATGTTGAGGCAGATTGTAGTTTTCACTAAGAAACAACAACGAACTATAATTTTTTTTTCAAACTTTGTCTGGGGTAGGTGCTTTACTTTTGTAGAACACTCTTCACCACTTCAGCCAGCACAAAAGGTGTGAAACGCCCCAATCCATTCTTAACCACCTGTAGGCAATCCCCAGTTGAAGACGCGCCCTGCTATCGAATCTACAGGTATAACTCTTGCTGAAATAGGTGCTATACCTACCCTTGCCGAGATTCGATGGTCTCTGGGGATTCCAGGGGTCCTGCACGAAGTCGCAAGGCAGCCCGAGACAGGTAGCGAAATGGCCTACTGAATTGAACCCTTGTTATTCTATCAAAGTCACTCCGGAGTAGCCTCTTATTCAACTTAAATTTTGTTGCAATGGAATTGAATTATTCTGTCACCAGAATCGTAATCTACATGAAAAATTGATTGTAACGAGTATAAACTTGACAGAAAATAATTAATTTGATCGTAATATTAGTGTACCTAACCCTGGTACCTACCTACTTTGTTGAGATGAGCGTTGGAAACAACAGAACATGCAGAATCATATTTTAAACATTTTTTATTTCTCATTTTACATTCAGTTGAGTGAAGGGAAGGGCTCATTGACCTAATAAGGGAACAGGTCAACGAACTGTTCACATTTTATTTTTAACGAGCTAATTTAGGCTTAACTTAGACATAAGTAAATGCTCCTATTTAACTGATTGAATAACTACTACGATTTTAATTGGGTAGGTAGGTAGTTACCTATTTTAATTTTGAAGAAGACCCAACCTCCAGAAACCACCCTAAGGGATAATAAATGGTACCATTTAAAGAACAAGTTGTAGCAAAAATTTAGGTGGTGTAGCATTGGCCCCTTTGTTTACACCCAGTACCTACATAATAATTATGTAGTGTCCCTGAAACAATTGGTATGAAATTTATATTAATTTTTCACCAAATTACGCGTACATTTTTAATATCATTATCACTGTACGATTTGAATGAAATTAAAAAACTGAGTCTTTGCCTAGAGGGGAACATGAAGCGAAAATTAATGAGGGTTATGAAGCTTGTGCTCGTAAACGGAGGGTAGCCAGTACTGCGTTGCCACCTCATGGCACTGAAGGGGTTGGGTCCGCTGCGGTTCAGGGACCATCGAATCTCGGCAAGAGTGTAGTCCATTAAATGTGCAGTAACTTCAAGACTAGGGCGATAGAAGTTACGGTATTAGCTGAAGAGGGTGGATGTCTAGCATCAAATATCAGGAATCGTGTAGATTGGGTCGGTTAATATAAAAAGCTGTTCAAGGCGAGAGATACCCAATAAGACAAAAATGGGTCTATAACAAATAATTTTTCGAATCTTTCTAATTCTGTAATGTCCATCACGTAATAGTTCCAGTCGCTAAAACAACTGTACGGGACACAAACCTCTGTCTTTGCTCTTCCTCTTCTTCCTCAACCCGCCTCCTCTGTGACTTGGACGAGCTGGACTCGCTGGAGTCCTCACCAGATGTGCCCAACCCGAGGTCCCTGTCGTCAGAGATGAACTTGCCCGGAATGTCTCCGTCAAAGCCGACGGCCCGCTTGCTGAACTGCGGATGAGGGATCGAGTATGGGTGCGGGAACTTGTCCGTTGGCATCAACTCAATCTGCTACAATAACAAAACAAACTATTACCACAATGCCCCATAATGTAAAAACGACACTGTAAACCCTACAACTTTTCCCTTAAATTACTATTTCTGAGTCCTATTTAGTTGTCTTTCTTCATTTTTTGATCTTCAAAATTACAAATCACTCTGATAGCTCGTATTGAAGCACTTGGGGTTCCCAGAAACCTTCTCCTTCTAGTATTAAAGCAAGCAGAATTGTAAGAACATGGAATGCAATAAATTCACAACAATAGTTTAGAACAATTATTATATTCCTTGATGGACATGGTAGGGTCATGGGGAAAATCCATTTCTTGCACCAACCTTCTTTCCTTTGCAACTACCAGGCCCGAAGAGTGAGAGAAGGACTGGGAGCAGGAACATGCCGTGGAGGGCTCCGAAGAGGATGACCAAGCAGATCATCTTGAAGAACACCAGGAATATGTAGGAGTCTGCGAGGACCAGAGCTACAACCCCCAATATAGTGGACGTGGCCCCTTGGAACACAGGCAGCCCCAGCGCGTATAAGGATTCTTTTATTCTCTCTTCAGATGTCTCAGCCTGGAAGCAATCATTTAATGTGAAACAAGTAATTATACTCTAATCATACTTTGACAGTACGAAACGGCTCCGCTAAAATGAACCGCATATGTTGATTACGTTATTTAATTCAATTTGATGTTTACTCAGTAAACCCGTCTAAAAAATACGCACACCGACGACTTTTTCAACGAAAATTCGTTTGTGTCCTTCATATTCCAGCAATGCGATTCATTCCTCTGATTTCATTACTTTCAAAATGGTATTCCATTTTGCGACTTAAAAAGTGAAAATTTTGAAAATACCATGTAATTAAAAGGCTCGTAATCAAGGTAGGATTTGCTCTTGTACGACAGCGCTTTCATTAAAAAAAGTAAAACCCTGTTTTGGTTCAGTCTTGTAAATTGAAACATTTTGTGCGTACCTACCAACTGAGTTGATGGTTAATAAATTTCGATAAATACTGAACAATTATAATACACCAAGCAAAAATCCATCCTCCAGAAAATTCATACCTAACTTCCTGACTGATGAATTTTATGAAACGGGTCAATAATAACATAATATGTTATTATGAGGTAAAGTAATTAACCTTGAATGTTGACATTGAAGGGTTGAAATACTATGACGTTAGCAGTTGAATCTGAACTTGTTCGTTAGTAACTGAAGCACTGAAGAAGTCAAATAAATTTGACAAAACGCCGGAATAAAGATTATTTCCCATCCTAAACCATGAGATTGTCTAAAAGTAGTTTAGACAGATATCCACTTTCAAACGATATTGGTAGAATATAAATATTTTTGGTCGGTACCGTAGTTTTGTTCTTTTTCGCGTAGTCGGTAATTTGTTCCTCCTACTTCCCCATAAATGTTGTACAGATGAGTACAACAGGAACTCAGTAAAAACCAAGGGAATGTTGTTATTAAATTCTAATGAAAGGCTGCCTTCGACAGTTGACATGAAAATTGTAAATATCTTCATGCGTTTTATTCTACAATCAACTAAACAAAAATAGTCTTCTGTTCAAAGAGAACCGATATCATAATCTGAATAAATGACATGCCTGCATGCAATCGATACCAGAATGACCTTTCTATCTCATTATCTCCCTTCTCACACGAATCCTAATAATTTCCACCTGTAGCTAGTATATTAAAAAGAAATATTTTTAGTACAGAGTACGCAGGTCAAGAGACAACACAAGAATGTAATTTCTGAACAATTGAACATATTGCTGTCAACATGTAAACAAAACATATTGTCAACAATAATAACAGGACGGGATTGTTTTGGAGTAACAACTAAATCGCATAGTATTTTTCTAGCTTCGAGCTATGCTGTCATCTATAACATATTCATATTCCCACCACGCTCAAGGTTTTTAATATAATTTTCCGTCTGGTTTGACGCCAAATATTTAGTATTAATTATGTGAATCCATTCTGTACAATGTTGTTGCACCCAAAGTACGTTGTAACGAGTGTCACTCACCTTTGATGACATGTAAGCATAACAGATGTGAGCCGTGAAGTCCACGGAGAACCCAATACACATGATGAGGTTGATCATAGAAATAGAGTCGAGGTTAACGCTCCAGAGAGCCATGTAGCCAGCGACTCCAGTTTCTATGCTGACGATACAGAAGGCGACCCAGAGCGAGCAGAGGAAGTTGGGTATGAAGATAAAGGAAATTATCATCATGATGACAGCTCCCACAATCATAGACTGGATGGAAGTCGGCTTGACGAGTTCGAACTGGGGACAAAGTCATCGCTATCACACATCTGTTTAAAGCATTCTTTATCATGAACAGTGATTAGTCTTAACATTTCACCGGAAGATTCTTTTTAGATTACTCTCATTATTATCGGGGATAATATCGATAGGAAGTGAGTTAAATCTCAAAACTGACAGCACCACGTGAATCAGCGTTGAAAAACATGGAAAAAAAAATTCTCGTTTATCATCATTTTGGCGATTTTAGGGAGGTGATCCATTGGATAAAAGACACCCTGTATAAACCGATGCTGGACTTGAAATTTGAGACTCAAAAGGACTGCGGGGTCACAGCGTGCTCCTTTCAGATGGTAAGCTTTCTTTGTTATTGAACCAATCATCATATAACGTAAATTAATCGTATCCCAAGGCACGCGTTTGTGAAAGATACCTAAACGCATACGTGACAACTCACTGTTCAAAGTAGCTATTGGGTCACAAATTATGATTGTGGATACGTAAATTGAATGTAGAAAAACATGCTCATGTATGAATTTTATAGTTCTGAAGAAACTTGGATACTAATTTAGTTAGTCTTGAAATCTCAGCTTTACTTCTGATCGACCCTGAAGGATACAATTAAAGGATGCTAATACTCAGGCGCTAGAATACTTACGAAATAAGAATGTCCTTTTTGTCGTTACTAACAGTTTTCATTTCAAGGAAAACCATTCAATAGTTCACTCTTCCTAAAGCAAGAAGGAAGAACCTCAACGTCAATGTGAAAACGAACACTTAACAATTTAGCGAAAATTCCTTAACAATCTTCGACGATTCGACCTGTAGATATAATTCCGCTAGAGTTACCTGATAGTCATTTCGATAACATCTAGTGAAACTTAGCTAGGTGTTTCATTTAGTTATTTTTGCCTATTACCGTATAAACATATGTGCGTAATAGATTATGTATGGGCTCTATTTATTAATTGTTCGCTGATCTGCTAGAGGGACTGATTTAATAAGCTTTTGCAGGGTTTTGTTATTTTCGAATTCAACTACTATTGAATGTTGTATGGGCATTAGGTAGTAACAATTTGTTTTCTATAGCGTGCTCTTTACAGACCTGATCGAAAAAGACGAAATACGGATGGAAAACTGTAACGTTCAGATCAGACTCTTTCGCTATCCTTCGCAGATCCCGGACCATATCTTTTTCCATGTTGGCATCGGAAATGTTGACACCTTGTATCATGAATCTAGAGGCGATGATCCGCGTTCCATCTTCGTTGAACTTCACGTCTAGTGAGAACGGGTTCGGTTTGAACAGCCATAACTGCAAAAGGTGAGAGAAAGTATTAATACTCATGAAATCTTTCCGAAACGCTAATGAATAAAAAAACTAATACAGTAATAAAAATGTCCCTATATTTGTCATTAAGGTGGAGATTTCGATTCAGGAAGGGTTTCGTCAACACGGAAAATTATGACTTGGCCATCCACCTCAACCTTGGTTTTTTTCAGGGCAGCAGCGTCTCAGGTGTCCATTGGAATATCCAGGACAACCACACTCCTCGACTAAATTTTGTCAATACTACGAGTGCCACAAAGAAAAAATTAGTTTATACAGTAGGTTTGAGGTAACTTTTGAAAATCAAATTCATTCTAAGTGAGTTGGTTTTGGTTGCCATCTCGAAAAAGGGTGAAATACAAAATGGTGCTTCCAAAAAGATGCCTGAAATTGGACACAATTTTTTTGAATGATTCTTAAATGTGAGCCCTCCAAGAATTATGGCATCACACTTGAAGATGTAAAAAACAAGGAAGTTTGACCCCCAAAACTAAAACAAAGTTTCTGAACTACGAGAGTTGACCAACAACAATTGAAAGTTAGACCAACTTTTAGTGAGTTCATCCCTATCCACACTTCAGTTCTAATAAAGCACGATAAAGATCAATCATTTGATTTTCTTCGGTTTATACGTTTTATTTCAAACCTTTCCCTTAAACTTATACACAAAATTACAAAACTCAATTTTTAATTCATTTAACATAATAAACTTCAGTCAGGAAAGTTCAGAGCTGGAACTTACTCGGAACGAATGTAAGAAAATGTTGAGCTACAAGTTTAGCGTTCAATAGACTTCAATACTCAGAAAGGAATGTTGTGGTCGCTAGTTGATTTTGAGGGTAAATGTCTCGACGAGGAGGGAGGAATATTCACCCAAAATTACGATGATTCAGCATAGTATTTAATTGCATTTTTTTTAAGGTTTTCTATATTTTAATTTTGTGGGGTCAAATCGTTTTATTTGTTATGCTCTACAACCATAGTTGCGATGTACTTTTCTGTAAGCCGCACTGTTTAGGGAGTCATAGAAAAAAAAAAAACACAATAAAATGACAATTTCGGCCATCTTTATGAGGCCATAAATTTGTTTTCTATGTGTTTTGAAACGGCTGATAATGATTTTACTAAGAGACTTGATTATCAAACTATAACTCAATCACAGTCCCAACCAAAGAGATCGTCATTGAACAACACAAAATTGTGAGAAATTTTATATAAATCTTCCATTGGTTTTAGATAAAATAAGGGGTGCTGAGTATAAAATGTCAACAGTACATTTCGATAACATAGATCCTTCCCATGGATTTCGTCAAGCCACACCAAAAGCCCGCCGTAGTTAAATTTTTAATGTTTCCACAATCCATATAAGATAACAAAAAACTTTGGTTCATTATTCTGGTGAGAGGTTAAGTATGTCCGAGATTGAAATTGTTCGTGACACTTTGTTTGAAGAGCAATTTATGGTTCATTAGAGATCAAATAGTCCATCCCCAAGGTCTGTTCTGGGTAAGAATTCTGGCATGAAATAAAAACTAATGTCAACTGATTGATTCGTAAAACCAGTATCTACAATTTTTCGTTTTTCGATTCAAAATGGAGGGCTGTTAAACAACTAATAGGATCGACAGAAGAGTGTGGAACCATATTTTGACCACAAAATCAGGCTACATCTCGATATACAAATAACCCGGGTAGAGAAATTCCATTCTCTTGAAAAGGGTTTGTATGTGTACCATCCATGTAATCGCTTCTCACACTCTCGAATCTAGTTTCCTGGCATTTTCAAGAGCCACTAGGACATGGCACGGGTGCCACGGTTATACGGGCTTCAATTTTGACAGCTGTCATTATCCAGTCATAGTCCACCGCTCCTAACCCAAAGAGATCGCCTGAACAACACAAATTGTGAGATTTTTCATTTCTGCTTTCATTGGCACAGATATCTGAATAAAGATGTCGTTTCGAACAATAATCCCCTCCCATGGACGTTTACCTGTTGCGTTGCATTTTTCTTCCAGCGGTGATTCGAAAACTTTGGAGAGTTAAGTAGGTACTGACAGTGCGGCAGCAGATTCTAAGCAATTTATTTCTCATTATCAAATAGTCCAGAATTGTAATTCTGGCAGAAGAAAAACTAATGTCAACTGTGTCGTAAAACCAGTTTCAATTTTTCGTTTTTTTCAGTTAAACAACTAATAATCATCAGCATACCTAACCAAATCTATTAGATATTAATTAAATATATGGTAGATTACGTTGTCTGATATTTGTTTTAATGAAAACCAACTTACGTCGTTTAACACTTCAATAAATTCAGGTTCAGTATCAATGGAGTTTCACGTTTAGTAGGTAGTCAAATTTTCCAACAAGGATGTTCCTTTTTAGTTTTTTAAAAACAATCTTACATAGCCAACTCACAACATCAAAAGATCAAACACACATTTTGCCACGACTCTGTGTACAGCGAATTGGAATGTAGAGGATTATTGAATTTCAGGAGATTCATAAAGCAAAATCTGTCTTCGTCAGTTGATTTTCCATTCTATCACTTAACGAAACTTGCGTCTCTATGGTTATCGAATCCAACCCGTGTATCGTAGTTATAATTCCACATTACACAAACAATCACCTGATATCAACAGAAAAAAAATAATAAACCAAAATAACACAAATGTTGGCACCATAAATCCCATAATCAAGGTAACCTCACAGACCTGGGGAGGGGCTCATTCGATTCCTCGTGGAGTGTTCTTCAAAAAGAGTACAAATTTAGGCCGTCTTGAAGGTTTTCAGGGATTTTATCAAATACGAGCTTGCTTAGATTAATAAGGTGTAAACCTACAAACAAATATCAAATAATCGATTTTGTTTCAAACTTGACTTCAGTAATTAGGAAAGTAGGTGGTTTAAAAGGTAACCCAACAAGGATGATTTTGCAGTTTCTAGATTTAAAACTCTTTTTGAAAAAACAGCAACATTTTAAATTTAAAGATCAATTTATTTTATAAAGCAAGTATAATTATTGTTGTATACTATACTTATTGTTTCGTATTAAGATGCTATCTCTGTCCCTCTTGTGTCATGCAATCGTTTGTACTAATTTAAATCATCATAGGAGACTGTATAGTTTTTGCTGTTGCCAATGAGCAACGCTGCGAATTGTTACACAGGCGTTTATAATTTCTGTATTTGAATAACCCTTCTGTATACACCACTGATCTATGTATATTCGACGTAATCTTTGGTTCATTATCTGAACTCGTCTCCTCGAGCCTCCATGTGTTGTCCTCTATAGACGCCGTAAAAACATCCCCATTTATTGTTCAGCAAGTTAGATCGATTAGAAATAAAATTAGCTACAAGAGCTTTCAGCTTCCAAAGAGTCTCTAGGATTGATTGAGATTGATACCGAGAATTCAATCTGAAGTAGACCCCAAATGAAAATGTTTGACCCAAAGTTCCATCAACCTCCGTTTGGTAGTTTTGGGTAAAAGCTCCGGTTGCGGATGTACGGATAGATTTTTTTATACTTCGATTTTCGGATTATTGAAACGTAAAACATCAAGTTTTAAGTGGGTTGCACAATTTGTTTTTTTCTTTGTCGATTAGAAAGGTTTAGTATTGAAAATAATCATGATAATATACTTTATTTCCATCAAGTGGCGTACGAAGTAGAGTAGGATAAATGTCAACAGATTACAATGAAAGTTATTTATATAAGATAAAGTCGGAAATTCGATAAAATCTACGGTCAATAAGGAAAGCTTTTAAATGTTTCTTGAAATGTGAGATTATCACAAATGGGGAATATCTACGTTATTGAAAATAATAAACCGTTATTAAATATTACTAGGCCAACAGCACTAAGTGTTGTTTCAGTTCCAATCAACGAATAGTGAATTGTCACTTACTTGCATCCTGTAAGGGAACTCCCTGAAATAAATGTCTTCGCGGTCGTAGAAAACAATGGAGTAGGAATCCGCTTTGGAGAGCTTCCTCCTTTGGAGACCCTCCTGCAGAGTCGTGACGCCATAGCAAGCCCCAGCCAAATACCCGGCGAACAGAATGATTATCAGCACTTTGATGGGCCATTTAGCGAGGCATGGAGCGATGCAGTCTCTGTAGGAAAACAAAACGTACAGGTAACTCGCTAATATCAACGCATTATAGTGACGTTAATATGTCTGGTTAAGAGTAGTAAATCTAAATTAATCTCGCTCCGTGGATAGACAGACTTTACACGGTGCGTCAATGTTAAATATCGGATACTCCACCTAACAAAGCATATTGGTAAGTAAGTGGTATGCTTGCGTCAGAGACCACCCTGAGTCCAATTTTATAAGATCACACTTAAATACGGCCCGTTTTCAGATCTTTTCTGATCCGTTCAAAACTGGAATAAGTTTGACAACTTGAAGTTATTAATTGGTAATGTGAATCGACTATAACTAAGTGAAGATAAAACAACTCATCACTTTTACATTGAACAAGAAAGGAGCAAGTAAATTTGCAGTATGAGCAGCGCTTGAGTGGATTTTTCAACCCCCCAGTTCCTAGACAAAATCAGATTAAAACCGACTTTATTAATCATACTACCTCTTCCACCCACCAGCTTCATTAATGGAAATCGAAAGCTCTGAAATATGTTTCAACATCAAACCAAAATCTTAATTAAATAAAAAGGGATGATATGAATCGATCGAGAGGTCTCGTTTCAGCAGAAATCGACAGGATTAGATACCCCATCTCTCAGCAAAAGCAAAATTTCCCGGGTTTGTAGCACAACTAGTCTAAAATGTTGTCGAATGTGAGCCAATATTGGAACAAATGCCTATGTTAACGTCATTTTATTTATTAAGTTCATTTCAAAATCCCGCCATGAAATCTCGCGACAAAATTTCGCCCCAGGAACACTCAAATCATTGATGTTTTGCTAAACTCCGTCGCCATTTTTCGCACGAAAACCTGTTGCTTTCGGGATGTAAGGCACAATAATTGCAAAACTTTACACATTTCTTTGGTGTTGTAAATCTTTTATTTTTATTTATTTTTTCAATACGCTTTCATTACACCTGCAAGAAAGATGAGTTATCATACTGGAAAGCATAAGTACCCCATACATCGCAAATATACTTATAAAAAATTTAGATTTTGGAATAAAAACGTTCCAAAGCGGATTTGAATATGGAAAAAAAGGAAAAGGAGAGGAAGCTTCTAATTTTTAATGATTTTGATTGTAACTGCTTTCGGGTTTTTTATTATTTGAAAAGGCAAAGATCTGTTCACCGATTCGGAGGTAAAATTCATGTTAAACACATACAAAGGCGCAATTAAATTGTCTAGTCCGTTCCTTTAATGGTACCAAAATGAAAAATTATGAGACTGAATTTTGAGCATCATCCCTGGAAATAATTAGGAAACTGTCCCGTAAAAGTGCGTGCTGAAGTTTGATGTTTTATGTTCCGATTTAACTTCAGTTTATAGTCTAACGCAAAATCGTTGTCCTATAAATCATAACACAATAAGTAGACTTGGAACATATAGAGTAGTATAAAAGATGCATATTAACAATCAAATAACAAATTAATCAAATTACCTGAAGAACACCATGAGCGCATTTTCGGGGTTGTCGAGAGGGTTGTCGGGATCTTTGGGATTGATACCTCCAGTGCAGAATACACGGTAGAAGAAAGAACGATTACCTGAAAATGAATTTCTCAATAATTAGGTAGGTAAGGACCTAGTTTAATTTTATTCATCGGATTCCAGAAAAAAAACATCACCTACCTGTATTATATTATCGTATTTTGAATCACTCGTTTTCAGTTCGGGTACACTTGAAATTTCAGAAAAGGTGTTCAACAGTACGACCTGGAAACTCTTCCAGTAAATCAAGGAATACCTAAATGGAAGTTCCATTATCTAAAGTTCTGGGACCCGCACAACTGAAAAGCTCTGCGGATAGTAGAACCAAGTGAGTAGGAACTATCTCTAATTATACCTACTGTCGAAATATATGTTCCTCAACGTTTTAATATGCTGACAGAAAAGTGGTAAAAAGGTAGGGATGACTAAGATGTTCGTTGTTGTTGTCAGTATTATTCGAGTGAATGAAAATCCTTAAAATCTGATCAGAATCTTTAAAAAATGGGATTTGAAATTTAAAGCACCTAAACCATACAAGTTAGGTACATCTCAATTAGAGTAGCATTTTGCTGTAAATATTTTTTGACAGGGGGTGAAGTTTAGTCATGTTCAATGCTCGAACTGTTCATCATTTTTAATAAGTTAATGAAAAAAGCAAGGTAAGATGAGTTATGGATATCTGATCTAATCTATCTTAACCTGGTGTGGGAGTCAGACGAACAGGCCAAACTTATTTGCTCTACTGTAGGCAAATTTCATTCAAATGCATTTTGACATTTCATGTCTTTGCTATGGCACACAACCAAATTGTCGTTATGTCACGTTACGTTACGTAAAGAAATGTGCTCAATGATTATTATGATTGATTATTATGAAGTGAGGTAGGTAGGTACCTATATGATTATAGCTGAAATTTGGCTACATGATTATCATGATTTGGCTGGTAGCCTCCTTAGGACGTGAACAATAAGGTCCAGAGGGTTTTGATCAACTGAGTGGCTCCTGAAGCTAACTTCTTTCCTATCAACTGTGGAAAGCTGAAATTTGGCTAGTAGCCTCCTTAGGACATGAACAATAAGATGTACAGGGTCTTGATCAGCAGAGTGGCTACTGAAGCTATGCTTCTTTTTCAACCGTAGGATGCAGAAATTTGTCTCGGTAGGACTTGAACAACAACGCTACTGGAGTAGGTGATGTAGTCTGGCTCGAATACACAGAAGAAAATGTCCCAATGTGTTGCAGACTCGTATGCAAGCATTTATGATTCTTAAACTTATAGCTCCTCAACTTTTCCATTTAGGTTTGTAAACAAATCCATGTCAACCTTACATGGATACCTAGTATGTAGAACGTATAACATAAAACATACCGTTCTTTTACTACCCACGACGATATATGTATGGATGTAAATAATAAATAAAAATATGAGTTTAATTTTTGTTTTCTTTATATTGAAGAAAATGTAATTCACAGAGGAAGACAAGATTGCTAGAAGATGGAAGGGAAGAAGGAGGGAGGGGACCAAACTGCGAAACCTGTATTGAAAGAAATCCACTGTAGCGGATCATCCACAAGACATGAAATGTTGCGTTGCAGACTTGTATGCAAGAATTTCGTTCCACTCCCGCGTGACACTTTTCGGCTAGTTAGTCCATGGCTAAAGCGTATTCTACGCTAAAATTGTTTATCTACTTCTTTGAATTTATTCCTCAAGGAAAACTATTTGCAACTTTTATTTGATATTCCGTGAATTAAACTGAATTGAACCCCAAACATGGTCAATAAATTCAAAGAAGTAGTATTTCTAATTTTTTGTTTTGTTGAATTTTTTGTACCACATCAATCCCATGCCTTACTCTAGAATGTCGATGCAAATGAACTCACCTGAGAGGGAGACAGGGTCGACTCGGACACAGAACACGGAATGTTTGTTCTTCTGTTCGGAGTATCCTGAGATGGCCATGCAGGCGGCGAAGAATGTGATGTGCCAGGCGAAAATGAAACCAACTGCGAAACCTGAATTGAAAGAAATCCACTGTAGCGGATCATCCACAAGTTTGACAAACTTTGGACCAAACTATATTTAAAAAATAAAAGGAAGTAAACAGTAACAGCGATCGCAGGACCATGACGTTCGACACTATCAATTTTAAACGTCACTGGTTTCACTAAAAAAAAAAAGTGTTGAACTCAAATTCTGTTAACCATTTAGTCTTATGTTGGGTATAACTCTTCATCGGGTTTTAAATGTATATTTTTGAGATTAGGTCCTTCATGAATATATTGTTGCACTCGTACGGATAGTACAAGGAGCAGGCAAACAAATTCTTTCTATGAAAATACCACATCATACTTACAAAAAACAAAAATGTAAGTTTATTCGCATACGCAATAAAATAGAACTCACACAATTCAATAGGCTTGTAATTACACCCGTTATATGTTATTTCTGTAAACTGCACTAAATATAATTCTACTACTTCTGCTAACTACTTAGATTAGCATCATTTCACTAATTGAATTTAGGAAGGACGACGATGTCTAGGTACCGTAATCAATTGAACTAAAGTCATAGAAGAAAACATTGGATAAGACCTAGATATAAGATTTGTGTCATGGAGATAAAGAAATAATTGTTCAAAAAATGTAAGGTCTGTGATTACTGTGGTTTCCACATTTATCACAATAAGTAGGTTTTGTTTTAATTCGTGCCTAACTATGTTTACGACGCCTAGTAAAAATTCTATAAAGAACCAGATTCTTTGACCTATCTCCCGAGACTAAACTTTATGTTCAGTAATTAACCACACCAACGAGCTGGCGTTTCCTAAACACCGAAAATTCCTGACTTTTCGTTAATCGGTGTTGACCGCGATGTCGGCGACGGGCTTTCAGCGTGAAATTAAAAATAAATAGAATTACCAGTTAATTTAAGCAAGTCGAATGAAATTAAATAAGTCGAGCGCGATAGAGTTCATTGTATTAAATAAATGTGCGATGGGGAATTCATTCCGAAGGGAAATTACACAGTTGTCCTTATGAGCGGTTGAAAACCTCATTAAACCAATTTTCAGCTTCAAACACTGGTTACTCTCCTTAGTCCTTGGCGACAGGTGGAAAATATTACGTAAGGCGTCACCGAATTAAAGCACTACGCGTCCTCCTTGAATTAGAGTCTTAGTTGACGCGGTCGTATCTGATCTTAGATGACCCGTTTTCACCCCCATCCGGTCACCGCTTACGCGTCGTTCTGCACCTCCTGTGCAAGCTGCCTCTTGAAGTTCTAGCTCGTTCAGTTGAAAATATTTAAGAAAGTTGGAATATCTCTCGCATGGCGACATGGATAGGAAAAAAACACCAAGTTTTTGGAAAAACGTAGTCTATTTCTACTATAGACGTAAAGTCGATTCGACGGTTAAACCATCATCAGTAGCAGAACAATAACTGTTAGTATACCTGTTGATGTTCTGTTACAAATAATGGCTTGACCGTTGAAATCGATTCAACATTTATAACTCTTTAATTTTGTAATTACCACTCAACGTTTTTTATACAAACTCCCTGTTTGTTCTTGTCATGGGTTCCCACAATTTTCGATGCGAATGCTAAACTCGGCGCTAGGCACCTCCTTGGCCCACGGATGCTCACTGCTAAGAGCCTGCCGCTGAAATTTCTTGTAACTCTGCTGGTTCCAATTTGCTATTTTCATTTCTGCTATTTCGCTTTACCTATGTGAAGGATGTGCCCGAACACTACTGATGTCCGTGGTCTACTGGCTAAAATATATCTATCGTAATAATGCTGTTACACTAATTATGCAAATGAGGACTCGCAGCTCAGGTTCTCGCAGAAACATGAAGGATAATAGCTGACTCACCAGTAACATCCATAAAAGGAAGTACATTATTCTTATCTTATAATATAAATATATTATATTACAATCATAAAATATCGCGTCACCCGTCCCGCGTTTCACTTCCGCGTGACATTTTTGGGCTAGTTAGTCCAGGGCTAAATTATGTTCCATGCTTAAAAGTTCAAGGCGATTAAATAATTTCTGACCCAAATGTATTCAGTAACGTATTCAGAAAATAATTACTCGTACTACGGTCTCCATCAGCCCTACCGATTGTATGAGATCTATACGAGCAAAAATATCCTATAAACCTCTTCAATCTGTACCAAAAGTCATCTATGGATGGCGAGCCGTGCAGAAAACATCTACATCAGTGTCTCCAATGGCTTTGAGGTATTAGCGGAAGAACTAGACATGACAGTTAACATATGACAACATTAACTTTGTGTTTTAATCAAATTTGTAAACAGAATACAGCTTCAGTTCGCTGAAAATCAATCTGATGAAACAAACAATTAAAACTGCAGACTTTAAGAAAAAAACCTCTATATAGTTTAAAATTTTGATTGTCAAAACGAATGCTGACATAATTGTGATATTTTGTGATTAATTAGTTATTCCATGTTGATATGAGTTTTGACTTTAGCTGTATCCTGCAAAATTTTCACAGGAGATAAAACATCTAATAATACCTCCACCAGAACAGCTCCATCAGTACGTTTCAGTAAACTTGACATTCATTTTCAAAATCATTAATTATTTCAACCTAGTTCACTTACTTGAATAGAGGCAGAATATCTTGATGCTGGGGAAGTGACTGAGCATACCGATCCAGAGACTGACCATGTCGGTGACGGAGGTGATGGTGATGGAGACAGCAGCTTCGGCCATGGTCGCCGCTAACCGTTCGGGGACCGGAGCGGTGATCGGGGTCCTCCTCCAGGCGGCCAACATCACGAAAGTGTCGTCAATACCGATACCTAAGAGACAGGAAGGAACAGAACTTGAGACATTTTTGTAATAGTATCACATCGGAACTTTCACTGGCTTTCCAAAATGTCTGAAAATATAAATAAAATACGGTGGCAATGGTAGAGAGAGCGAATGATGTACTACCACTTACTACCACTAGCCAGTTCAAGGACTTCCAGTTATGCAAATGGCTCTTCAAGATTAGAAGGGACCTTTTGGCTTTAAGGTGTAGACCCTATGAGTCTGATAATCAGGCATGTGCAATTTATAGTAGCGGGGAAACTGAAAATTGTTTTCATTTCATAGGGAGGTGTAGTGCACTATGTTCTGTAAGATGGAGGTATTTAGGAAAGTCAGAGCTAGATTTGGAATAGTATATTGTACTGTTAAAAACTGGAGACCCGAATTTGATAAAATATAGCCAGGTAGCTTGGAATTTGAGGAGCAGAACAATAACTGAATATGGGTTGAACGGGTAATGGGAAAGGCGTACCTAATATTTAGATGCTAGTCAGATTATAAAGTGTTATGAAAAAAATAATAATAAAATTATAAAGTGTTGAAAAAATAAATGTGTTTATAAAATAATAATAAATATTAATGACACGTTATTCTAATACAATACTCGTATTTATGACACTAAGAAAATATTATATTTATACAAATGGGCAGACTCATCGGACGGTCCTACGTGACCATGATTATTGCATGATTGTTTGATAAATTGATGTAAACTCTTTACTATGTTAACGAATAAAGCATGTTTTCTATCTATCTATCTATCTATCTGGTAGAGAGAGCTGAGCAAGCTGCCAAGATGGACCCAAGGCAAGGTTGTGAATAGAGGGTGTAATAGTGATAAATCATCATTTCTTCACTTTTTTAAAAGGGAATTTTCGTAGAAAGTGGAGCTATTACAATGGCTCTGAAAATCTTAAACTACAAATTTCCGGAAAATTTCCTCATCGAATTAGCCATTCCAAAAGAAAGGATGAGTTCGTTGGGCAACACTTTTTGAGGACACTGTAAATTAGTAACATTTCAAAAGTTTTATTTAAAAAATCACAAAACATTTTTAGGTGGAATGAGCTAATTTAACAAAATCATCATACTAATATTATGTTACATTCAGTTGAAATTTAACCACTTTGTCCGCAAAAAGTTGTTAACCATCAATGATAATGCGGAAAAACACTTGGTGTTGATAATAGTATTCTTTCCAAACAAAGGATTTGGATTTTTTACATTTTTAGCCTTTTTTATAAATTTTTAGCAAATTGTATTGACAAAAGAACAAATCTCATTCTCGATAATTTCTTTTTCAATTGATGCTCTGCTAAAAAATCTAAATTTAACTGTTTTTAGCCGTTGTTGTCATTTTTTAATGATTTACTCGGTACAATATTTGAAATTTGGCCAATTTAATTCGTTCAAAAAGCGTTGAACACATGCTTTCGTCTAGAATGCTTGATCCTTAGGGGCAAGAACTATGCAGAGTTATCATCTAGCATGATATATGTCCAAGAATTATTTCAGAATGCTTCAACACGGATTTTGAAGGAGACATTTTTCGAAAACGTGTATTCTAACATTTTATGCCATTTCCTACCAAAATTCCCTAAAACGACAAAAAGATCATTTTCATTTTTGGCAAGTATTGAAAATATTGAAAAAAGCAATGAAAGTGGCGACTTAATAATTTAAGCTCAGAGCAATGCTGAAAATTGTACTTAAATTAAATTAAAGTGTGCTTAAAATGGATATATATATTCAAAATCCAAAATATTTGTTGGAATTGAAGAAGATTATTTTGAGAAAAACGATCTTTTTCTTCAATAATAACTTGACAGTTAGTTGTGTTTTTGCACACAAATTGCTGAAATTCCAACTGAAGTTAACTTGAGTAAATTTGATAAAATCCGCTAATAGGTACAATCATTTTTTGTTCGTGCAACAAGCCTTGGAAATTGTGAATATCCCGCTGGGAGGGGGTAATAGACAATCCATTCAAGCGCTGCCCACATATTTTCTTGATCAAGAACTTTCTTCTTGTTTTGAAACATATTCCAGATTTTTCCAATTTAAACATGGGGGGAAAGGGGCTGAATGGAGAGGGCGAGAGATAATGAATTGTTGTCTTCACTATTTTCTATCTGTCTTGGTATTTCCGATCCCGATTTCGTTAAACAAATCTCTCTTGTACAATGAACCTCAGAAATTTCGAATTTGATGTCGGGAAGGGTGATCCATCCAAGCGTTCATCATATCTACTGTAATTTGTAGCCGATTTTGTGCTTTTTGTCCGATTAAGAATTTAGTGTAGTTTTTAAAAAATATTTGTGTTTGTAATTACGTTTATAAGTGTTGTCATACTGATTTTTAATAGTAATGAACCTGACAAAGGGACTCTGAAATGCAAGGATTACTTTAAAAATGTTTTTCTTGTATTTGGGTTGCCCCACAATTCCTTGGATCGAATTCACGAATATCGACAAAGCCTTGGTACAGAGGGACTTCCTAAAAACAAAATTGTGCCATTGGTGTTCATCTTACTGCACATGAGAAGAGGCGACACGAGGTTGATGCCGATGAAGGGGATGCCGCAGTAGACGGCCAGGCCGAACCCCGCGACTGTGCCCATCGCGGCTGAGACGTTGCCGAGGATCCCGAGCAGCGGTTTGGAGCGCACCCAGTCGGACATCATGCAGGTGATGGTGGAGAAGACCGCCATGATCACGAAGGTCGACCCGAAGTACGGCACCACGCTCTGAGTGTTCTTCTCTAGCTCGATGTCCAACGTTCTTGAGGCAAAACGTGCTGTGGAACCACCAGATATATTAATTAATAAATGTAACCCTATAGTGAGTAATACAAAGAATCACGTATTGTTTAAATTTAGAAAAAAAAAAACAAATAAATGATTAACTGAAATAAAATCAAGTCTGAGCCTCTGCTGGAACGAGGGTCCATACTGAATACATATCTTTACGTGTCATGAAAATAAATGTTGGCATGTTTATGTTTATGAACGTTGTATCTTTCTTCCTTTTTGTACTCCCCTGCGAATGTCTACTATTGTCAAAGAGCCTTCACATCCAAGTCTGGCGAGGGGCCAACGACAGGTGGAAGCATTCTGTAGAGGTAAATGCTGCAAATGAAAAACAGGGAGAGAGACCTACGTACACTACGTACACATTTTACAGCAGATGAGAAGTTTGGACAATGCAGATCAGAAAATTGTGTGCAGCCAGGCGCCAGAAATATTGTGACACATTTCTTTATGTTTTGATACTGTAAAGATGGATTTGCCGGGTAACTAGTGAAGAAAATAGAGATAAAGGCAATTTTAAAAGAAAAGGATGACATGTGCCACTACTGCAGTCTTCGGAATACTTCTAATCTAAGATCCTTCATGGGTGAAAATTAACTTGACGGTTTCCCATTAGCTCCACCGCTGTTAATAACTTCCGAGCTTACCAAACGAACTCTGTGAAGTTTTGAAGAAGAAGTGAATTTGATCTCAAAAGGCTTGATGCTCCCCGAATAAATGAGCTCGGATACGTTTTGTTTCAAGAACAAGAAGAGTAGCGGAAGTTGATACAAATCGGCTTACACTTTCTCAGTATACAGACCTACGAACGAAGTAATAATCTTACAGAATGTCTATTTTGAGGATTATAATATAATAGGTTATAATTAATTTCATATTATGAAATTGGTATACATCTGCAAGTATGACACAATGTTGCAACCATCAATGCCCGTAACCCTATCCTCTCGATTTTGAGTTTAGAGGTTCGACTTGGTAGAAAAAGATGGTTACGACTCAACATTTGAAAATATGTTAATCGTGAAAGAAGAAAGTTATGATGAAAGTATAATGGAGTTCAGGAATACCTAAAACCCAGGGACAATCGCTTCCTGTGATCCAAGTGGACAACCTCTGCGGTAACTTGGGCCAGATCACTATACAGACTAAGTCACTCGCGACGAAATTGTGGAAACCCATTTCAAATAAAACGGAGTAAGATGGAACGTTGTCTATATTTCCACGAAAGTAAAGAGTTACACTGTTAAATCGATTTCGAAGGTTAGGTCATCATCAGTATCATCATCAGTCATTATCAGTTCATGTTTGTTACTGATGATGACCTAACCGTCGAAATCGATTGAACAGTGTAACTCTTTACTTTCGTGGAAATATAGACAACGTTCCATCTTACTCCGTTTTTATTTAGATCACTATACAGTGAACGCTGTATTAACCGGCACTTTTGGGGCCATAGGTATGCCGGGTAACCAATTTTGCCGGATAATAGAAAATAATATTATATATTTTACAGAAAAACAAATTACATCAATAACAAACCAGCTCCAAATTAATAAACTAACTGACCAGCTGACAATAACAACATGAAGGAAATTTTAGGAAATGACGTAAAACATAGTTTAAAAAATTGCAACTTTTTTATTTTAATACGTGTAAAGTATTAATAAAGTACAAAGTGCTGATGCCGGTTAATAGAACGTGCCGGTTCACAGAATGCCGGTTAAACGAGCGTCTACTGTATGTTATATTCTAAAGAGTGACAGGAGGCAGCAGGTAATTCTGCTCCCGATATTTCTAAGGCGGTAGTGGCTATATGTACAGTCAGACCGCTAGCAATTCGGCTCCACTTCGAATCAGCTCGCGGTTACATGTAGAGGTTCTTCACTCGAGGAAATTGAATTCTGGTGGTACAATAGTGGACAGAGATATAGCTTTTCCAAGTCGAATTGAGAATTTTCCAAAAAAAATTGAGATTTTTCCCAAACCAATTTGAGAGTTTTCCAAACCAATTTGAGAATTTTCCAAATCAATTTGAGAATTTTCCAATCTAAGAAACTTTCACTACTAAAAAGGAAGAGGGAGTTTTCCAAACCGAATTGACAATTTTTTAAGGCAATCCAAGGCTTTTATTGAAAACACAATTGGTGAAGCAAAATAAAAGAATAGCACTTTATGAACTAATTAACATGGAAATCAAAAAGACAAAATGAACGAAGAATACTTCATAAAAATTACGGTCTTGTTAAGAACAGAAAAACGCTGCAAATTCTTTCACTGGGGTTTATTTTTCAATTTCATTCATTTGGCTTGCATTCAGTGTGCGTGTTTGGAGTGTGCTAGCTTTGGAGTGTGCGTGTTTCACAGGTGATAGAGCGATTATTGAATTTCAGGAGATTGGTTCTCAACAAAAATACCTATTTGGATTGATCAGTTGATCATATTTGTGTGCCTCCTGAAATTCAATAATCGCTCTATCACCTGTGAAACACACACACTCCAAATCTTAGTAGAAATTCAAATCATGAATACAAGCCAAATGAATAAAATTGAAAGAATTTGCAGCGTTTTGACCACGTTTTCGGGTTCTACGTAAAATTTCCGTTACAACCAATGCAGATTCATAATCATAAACGACCCCTAAGGACCGTAATTGCAGTTCAAACATTGAAAATTAAAAAAAAAAATTGTTAGTTTCTGAATTATTTGTATTTTTACTGCAGTTCGAAAAAACTTGCGATTCCTCGTCGATCTCATGGAGAAATTCCAATTTGAAGGCGAAAAAACATTACGAAACTTTTGAACTGCAATCCCAGGGATAAAAGAAACAGTTCGCGGTATGAATTGGAAAAATCCGCAAAATAGATAGGTTAAAAAAATAAAGAAATACTACTTTTTGGGAAAAATGATCGAAAATCATTTCTAATATTCAGACTAGTAAATTTTAAATAAATCAGACTAGTGAAATTAAAAGAAGTCGCGCTCACAATGTGTTCTCAGAATCTATATCTGATATAGGTTAAAAATGTATTTATTTTGCAGCAAAATTGATATATTATTCATTTTGTTGAAGCTCTCTTGAAAATCATTGGAATCATAATTGAAAATTAACCACAAAAGGAATCACCTAAAAGGCAGTGTCATAGTTGAACGATATTATCTCAACAAAAGCAGGTTAACCTACAAAGTGTGAACAAATGTTAACGCGATTACGCGATTGCGAGGAAAATCAAACCGCGCGGCGTGAGCGTTTGACGCACGGTGCCGCGCCGTTACGTCTGACACATCCGTAGAAGTTTGACGGCGCCAATAGATCCAAGCCAAGACACGCCAATAGATCCAAGCCAAGACACGGCGCCTGCGGCTCGCGATTCCTTCATGTACCTAAACAGGCGCAAGCGGCGCCGTCCTGTGGAAGAATTTCCCCCCCAAAAAACCCCGCGGCGAGGCAAGCGGCCAGCGCCCGAGAACCTCGGTTCCAGCTTCAGTTTCGACGTTCAGTTATTGTCAATGCATTTCTAAAATATGCCCATTAACTTTTATGCGTTCGCGCCAACATGACTCACGCTCGCGCAGCTGTCTATTGACCGCCCTTGCTTCTTCAATGGTTATCTTACCGGTTTCTCTACTTTCCAAAAAAACTAGAAGGAAATTCAAAAAATTTATTTTTCATCAAAAATTCTTTACTATCCAATATAATCCAAGTTAATATCTCATCTATTAAGTCCTTATTGTAGCCATAAAACTATTTAGACAATTTAATATCTGCATTCGTTCCTTGTTTACGCTTTTTAGTCCTTTTTTGATGCTGTTGATCTTTATGTTCTGTCATTAATGTATGTTTATCATTGTTTTCATTATTGAATGTTTATTTAGACAATTTCAGGAGATATGCATGGAGCACGTAAATCTGTCCTCAACCAAAATACCTATTTGGATTGATCAGTTGATCATATTTGTGTGCCTACTGAAATTCAATAATCGCTCTACCCTGTGAAACACGCACACTCCGAAGCTTGGTAGAAATTCAAATAACGAACGCAAGCCAATTGAATAATAAACCCCAGTGAACACAATAAAAACGTCTATAATTTATCAAGTCCTTTAGCACTCGTATTGCGTTAAAACTTCCCCAAATCCAAATTTAAACGATGTAGCCAAAGGTAGACTGATGTAGAGGAGGCACACAAATATCATCAACTGATCAATCCAAATAGGTGTTTTGGTTGAGAACAGATTTACGTGCTTTATGCATATCTCCTGAAATTCGATAATCGCTCGACCACCTGTAAAACACGCACACTCCAAAGCTTAGTAGAAATTCAAATCATGAACGCAAGCCAATTGAATAATAAACCCGAGTGAAAGACTACTTATTTACCCCAGTAATACTATTGAATAATAATCCCCAGTAATAATATTTACCTATATATTATCGGCGTTTCATACATATCAGAATGCTTCAACCCGTGTATCGGCTATAAACTACAAGTATCCACATCGGCTATCACTCCAGTATCCACATTCACTACAACTCGACGCTATCGGCATCACTAGGTTACAAACAAACAATAATAAACCAAAAAACGCAAATGTTGTCACCATAAATCGGGCCATACATCAAGAATGGTTTGACCTACGGACGTGGGGAAGGGCTCATTCGATTCCTCATGGTATGTTCTTCAAATAGGAAAATATTTAGGCCGCTTCGACTTGTTTTGAGGTTTTTAGGGATTTTACAAAACTTTGACAGCCCTTAAAGGGCACTTTAAATTGAGTGAGAGAGCTGGCTCAAGAATTGGGGCGTCGTCGGACCAAGATGGACTTTTCCTGAAAATTTCAGATCTTCTGCTCCAGCCGTTTGGGAGAAATCGTGCGTACGGCGTACGGCGGACGGACGGAAACATTTTTATTGCAGATTTGGATTCTACACCCTTTGAAACGTACACCATGAAATTTTCAGGGGGGGTTAGAATTTTTTTTTTTCAAGAGCGATTACAATGGTTTATTATTGATTAACAAACCAAAATCGAGGCCACTCTGCGTTTGGCTGGTCTATTGAAGTCAACAAAAACAAAAATGCGGAGTGGCCTCGATTTTTTCTGTTCTTAACAAGACCGTAATTTTTATGAAGTATTCTTCGTTCATTTTGTCTCTTTGATTTCAATGTTAATTAGTTCATAAAGTGCTATTCTTTCATTTTGCGTCACTAATTTTGTTTGCAATAAAAGTCTTGGATTGCCTTAAAAAATTGTCAATTCGGTTTGGAAAACTCCCTTTTCCTTTTTAGTACTAAAAGTTTCTTAGATTTGAAAAATTCTCAAATTGATTTGGAAAATTTTCAAATTGGTCTGGAAAAATCTCAATTTGGTTTGGAAAATTCTCAATTCGACTTGGAAAATTCTCAATTCGACTTGGGAAAGCTATACTATCAAAAGTAGATTTTGAAGGGTGCTGGACAGAAAATATTAAATGGGAACCGTGTAACGAGGATCTGAAAAAAATCGACGAGGAAGAAGAATCGGAGAGGATGTGAAAATACCAGGAACTGTTGTGAACTGTTCGTTATAGATTTTAGTGTTAACAATTGTGTTATTTTGCGTGTACCTCCGAGTATCAACGAATACCACATAGGATTGGGAGAACAACTCCAACCAGAGAGATAATTTGATGATGGAGCTACGCGCGGACGAATTTGAATATTAGTATGGTTTACCTGTCGATATGTATTTAAAAATTCCGGAATCTTCAGCTTTTCCCACTGCGTCCAAGAACGCCTCTTCCCACATGGCACCTCTGAAACAAAACAGTAGCGTTCCAGTTAGGTGATGCAAAATTCACATAAGCAACCAACACTGTACATATTTATAGGGCATATAAAAAGCTAGTCAAGTCTGCGAAAATTTAAACGGTGTCTCTTTTGCGTTCTACGGACTATGATGACTAATTTCATTAGAGTAAGAGAACAAAGTTCCAGCCTTGCAATTACACCATAATTAGCTATTCTCTTCGAAAATTAGTGTAAAGGCGATTGCAATACTGTAGTTACCAATCATTTAGGATTAAAATCTAATGTTCGGTTAATTTCAATTAATCGTTCATGTTCCACTTAAAAAAACGATGCAAATTCTTTCACTGGGGTTTATTATTCAATTGGGTTGCGTTCATGATTTGAATTTCTATTAAGCTTTGGAGAGTGCGTGTTTCACAGGTGATAATTTAGAGCGATTATCGAATTTCAGGAGATATGCATAGAGCACGTAAATCTGTTCTCAAACAAAATACCCATTTGGATTGATCAGTTGATAATATTTGTGTGCCTCCTGAAATTCAATAATCGCTCTATCACTTGTGAAACGCGGACACTCCAAAGCTTAGTAGAAATTCAAATCATGAACGCAAGCCAATTGAATAATAAACCCCAGTGAAAGAATTCGCAGCTTTTCTTTATGGTTATCAGAATGCTTCAACCCGTGTTTCGGCTACAAAGCCTTTTAGGAGTTTACTCCAGTATCCATATTACTACATCACATCACTACGTCACTAGGTTACTGCTATCAAAACAAAAACAATAATAAACCAAAATAACGAGAATGTTGACACCATAAATCGGGCCATACATCGAGAATATTTTGACCTACCGACCTGGGGAGGGGCTCATTCGATTCCTCATAGAAAGTTCTTCAAAAAGGGTCCACATTTAGGCCGCCTTGACTTTTTTTTTTGAGGTTTTTAGGGATTTTACAAAACTGTGACAACCCTTAAAGGGCACTTTAAATTAAGTAAGATAGCTGGTTCAAGAATTGGGGCGTCGCCTTACCAACATGGATTTTTCCTGCAAAATTTCCTTGCAAAAAACAGCTTTTTTGCTCCAGCCGTTTGGGAGAAATCGTGCGTACTGCGTACGGAGGACGGACGGAAAAATTTGTATTGCAGATTTGGATTCCACACCCTTTGAAACAGTAACCATGAAATTTTCAGGGGAGGTTAGAATTTTCTTTTCAAGAGCGATTACAATGGTTTATTATTGAATAATAAACCAATAAACATGTCTATGACCCTTGTCCAAACAACTTGATGCTACTCGATGAAGTTAATGAAACAACTATTTATAAAAGTTTCTTAGTTACAACCTTGCAACACATTTAAAACACAAAATACATTTAATGAGAGATGGTGCTCACTTGGCACACAAAACAGCACACCCTCAATTCTACACAAACACAACCATGCACTCACTCCTACCCTACGATAAGGACCAACTGTGACTCATTATGAGTTACAAAATTTGTCGCTTCTCTACTTGTTAACATTTTAAATTTCGAAAATCACTCATTTAAAATTAATCTATTTAACGGTCCTTTTCCCGTTTCAACGCTGTAATTCATTCAGTCAAACAGATGAGCAAAAAGTGCACAACTGAGGAATTTTTCGAGGAAAGCTGCTTTGATGGAGTGACCAAGAACCAGAATCGTGATTACTGTATGAGAAAGTAAGTAATTTATGGTACTTGAATGATGATGATGATGAATATGAAACATCGTTGTGAATTTTTATTTAACGGACTGCCACATGGATACGTAGATTTGTTTTTTGATCAATGAAAAGGAAAGTAAATTCCTTACTGAGAACCATAAATTTACAGAATTTTATTTTATGACTTATTTCATCGGAGGCATGATTGTAACTTTCCAGTTAGCATTGTGAGTATTTTCAGAAGATCTTCTATCAGGTTTTGATTTGACGCTGAATAATCAATAACATGAGTAGAAGGGGAAATTAAAGAGTTGAGTTGAGAGCCCCCTGAATTAGCTAAAGTAGAAGTTTTTGACGGGCTGTTAATTGCACGTTTCCGATGAAGCTTGAAAACGACACTGCGGAAGCTCCCGGGTTGACTTCCTGTTTTCTGAGCGCGAAAGAGTTAACAAATTAGGATATCGGACCCAATTATGGGATAATGCAATCAACATTGCTTATCATTCTGTTTTTACTGTCACTATGTTTGTTGATTTTCAAGAAATACTTCGTAGACAGGTTTTGTTCCACGTATTTTCAATTACAAGTAGGAAACAAGGAACAATTCGAGGAGCACTTTATGTCATACACTTACAGCTAGATTAATAGTGAACAGTTTTTCATACCGAAGTCAACTGTGCTGTGAAAAGGAACAAACATTTTAGAAAACAGTTTCCTATTTCATTGTTTCCATAATGATCGGTTTTAGAAAAAACGCTGCAAATTCTTTCACTGGGGTTTATTATTCAATCGGCTTGCGTTCATGATTTGAATTTCTACTAAGCTTTGGAGTGTGCGTGTTTCACAGGATAGGGCGATTATTGCATTTCAGGAGATATACATGAAGCACGTGAATCTGTTCTCGACCAAAATACCTATTTGGATTGATCAGTTGATCATATTTGTGTGCCTCCTGAAATTCAATAATCGCCCTATCCTGTGAAACACGCAGACTCCAAAGCTTAGTAGAAATTCAAATCATGAACGCAAGCCGATTGAATAATAAACCCCAGTGAAAGAATTTGCAGCGTTTTTTTATTGAACCACAACACCCCCCCAAATAAAAACATCTATAATTTATCAAGCCCTTTGGCACTCGTATTGCGTTAAAACTTCCCCAAATCCAAATTTAAACAATGTAGCCAAAGGTAGACAGATGTAGAGGGGGCACACAAATATCAATATGTTTTGGATGAGAACCGATTTACGTGGTCTATGCATATCTCCTGAAATTCAATAATCGCTCTATCACCTGTTCAAACACGCACACTCCGAAGCTTAGTAAGATTCAAATCATGAATGCAAGGCCAATTGAATAATAAACCCCAGTGAAAGATACTTATTTACCCCAGTAATAATATTGAATAATAAACCCCAGTAATAATATTGAATAATATTTACCTATATATTATCAGAATGCTTCAACCCGTGTATCGGCTTCTAACTACACTAAAAGTATTCACATCGGCTATCACTCCAGTATCCACATGCACTACAACTCGACGCTATCGGCCGGACATCACTATGTTACAAACAAACAATAATAAACGAAAAAACGCAAATGTTGGCACCATAAATCGGGCCATACATCGGGAATGGTTTGACCTACGGACGTGGGGAAGGGCTCATTCGATTCCTAATGGTATGTTCTTCAAATAGGAAAATATTTAGGCCGATTCGACTAGTTTTGAGGTTTTGCATTGATTTTACAAAACTTTTACAGCCCTTAAGGGGCACTTTAAATTGAGTGAGGGAGCTGGCTCAAGAATTAGGGCGTCGTCGGACCAAGATGGATTTTTCCTGAAAATTTCAGATTTTTTGCTCCAGCCGTTTCGGAGATATCGTGCGTACGGCGTACGGCGTACGGCGGACGGACGGAAATTTTTTTATTGCAGATTCGGATTCTACACCCTTTGAAACGTAAACCATGAAATTTTCATTGGTGGTTAGAATTTTTTTTCCAGAGCGATTACAATGGTTTATTATTGAATAATAAACCAAAATGGATGGATATTGTATTTCATTTAGGGATGAAGGTAAGTTGATGACTTCCTATTCGTTGTCGTTCAACCCGTTTTTTGGATAAAATGCTAAACCAACAACTTTTTTTTGGCCACGATTTGTTTTTGGTTCATGGACGATGGTTTGGTTCATGACCAATACGAACCTACATAAAGACCTCAAAGTGCCTTATGTCAAAGAAGTTCTGAAGACATCTTATGCCAACCTAATCAGCTCTTTCGAACACCATGAAAATCCCCCTCGTATCCAGTATTTCACTCGAAATCCCCCCAGAACGCCCTCTAAGACGTCTCAAACGGAAGCACCACCGAGACTTAACGAACGAGAGCGAGTGAATCACCCACGATATTGTTAACTTCTGTTATAAAACTGTTATGATCTGTTAAATTATTCAAAACTTGCCAATATCAAATAGATATATATTCCAGGAGAAAGCCAATGGGCTTCACCTCCAAATCAAGTTATATTTGTATACCAATTTAAGTGGAACCCAACTTGTAATGCATTTATCTTATGCAATAAAGTTATATTTATTAAAAAAAAAAAAAAAAAAAAAAAAAAAAAAAAAACGATTTGTTTTTAAAGTATTCTGAAGCGGCATAGGTTCCGTCGCTTGTCGCTTCGTGGAAAATCCTCTAGTTCATGAGGTTGCATGCAGGTTTTGATGAACTTTGAAGGTTTTGATCTAGTCTCCAGGTAAAACTCGTTTTGCACGAACCGCTACCTCGTCCAACACTTGGGCGAGAGGTTTCGTGCGCGGTTGAACCATGCAGGGGGTGTATTATCCCAAAACTAATGTCTCTTCCGTGGGAACGCCATCCGGAAATATTATGGATGTACCGGGAACTCCTCGTGGACACCCCAGCGATTCGCGGAGTTCACGCGAGTCCCATCAGACTTCTCCTAACGGAGCTGCCAAAGGGTTTCTGTCATTAGCCCACATTCCACCCTGAAGATGAGGAATCGTTGGACGTTTCTAAGAAACTCTCTCGAGATGTAGGTAGGTATCATTTCTGCAGCAAATTAGAATGGGTCGACTTACATGCCGAGCGCTACGAACTCATTAGACAACACAAATCTAAATTCAATTGCAAGTTCCTTCTCTCCAAATGCTCATACTCCAAATATCCAGTACATTAATCACCTACTAATATGAATTGATATATTCCATCATAACTGGATGTGTTCATTTGCCTATTTAGTCAACCGTATTCAGTAGCGAGAGCAGTGATATGGCTTGTGGACCGTTTTGCCAATAACCTGCGACGACGCTTCCCCCCATTTCCCTAACACGTTAGAGATTACATGTTACAGATTAAGGATGGATTAAACGTACAAATCAAACTCTTAGGCCGTTTCTTACGTGGAGAACAAACGAGAGCGAGCGAGCGACGCGATTTGGACGAATTGCTTATGATTCCAAAATGTGTGTCTTACGTGAGGTTACACATCGCGTTGTCGCCGAAGAGGGATTCGCTATATTTCCATCCATTCCTCCAGAGTTATTTTAAAACCAGTTTTTCCCACTCTTATTTTATATTCGGAAAAATACCTTCTTTTTCCAAATTTTCACTGCTTTCATCGACGCCGTTCATGTGTCATTTGGCCCTTAGGCAAAGAAAACGAAAGCCAGTTGATGAAATGTATCGCCTCCGAGGAAAACTAGGAGAGTTTCACCATTTGTATCCTTTACATTTACAGTTTACAGGGAGTTTATTAGGTAATTGAATGGCGTATTAATTTAGAAGAAATCATTTATTAAATGGTATTTTGACTTACTTACAAAACTCGTTTCATTCGCCACAGCATCCCAAGCCAGATAATATCTGCATAATATAGCATATTATGCTATCCTCCTGTTCTTAAAAATCTTGCTTTTTTTGTTCCACAAATTTTATATTTTTTGCATAATATAGCATATTATGCTATCCTCCTGTTCTTAAAAATCTTGCTTTTTTTGTTCCACAAAACTTATATCTTTGGAACTTCTGATATTATCGCTTCCATGATAAAATTTAAAGTAAACCAAAAAGGCAATAATTAACCAAAAAAATATCAAAGAAGAATGATAGAATCTCAACAGCAGTTAACCAACAAACTGTAAACAAATAATAACGCGATTACCCGATTGCGCGACATAAATCAACCCGATTTGAAAAACCACGAGACGCGAGCGTTTTACCGCGACAACCGCGACGCCGTGTTGCTACGTAAGACATGTCCATAGAATCGTATTGTTTGATCGCGTTGGACGCCAGCTCGCTTGCGTCGTTTCGCCCGCATTCGTCTTCCACGTAAGAAACGGCGTTACTCTCAATTTTGTGGATATAAGTAACGTTCTTAATTAATTTCCGTTTTCTTCTTACTTTCTTCAACAAATGAAAATAAAGCATCCTGCGTGAGGTGACTCGGTTCTTCGTAAAAGCTTCAGCCGCATAAGTTCGGCAATCATTCTGCGGAGAAAGCTATGCAATTCCTGGATCGCTGTAGTACCATCATTGAGTCCAGCAGCACTTCACCGCTCTGATACCATCAGGATCCTTGATGATGAATAATGACTCAGCACGCTTCAGAGAAGGCGGTCGAGAGAGTTGTGGAGGAAGTCCCCATTACACCATAGGCTCAGTTCTAACTTGAAGCCCTGATCACCGCCATGGCACAATCAGCTAATCTTTCGCCCCCTTCTGCATCCCGCTGTCACCTCGTGAGCTCTATTAGGGACCACTCGGTGACAATTGTCTTAAGTGAGGGAGAGTCGGATGAATTGATTTGATCATCTCAAGCCGAACACAATGGGAGGCCGATTCCTTTTTCTTTTTCATTGAACTCTGTCAATGCCACGACCTCGGTTTGCTAATGCTGGCACTCGGAAACAAATCAACGTCCTACTTTTTTGGATGATGACGCTGCTTTTTCTGGGTTTGTTTCCTCAACATTCTACATACGTTACTACATCAACATAACTTGTAGAAGAAAATTGACCGATACTGGACGAAGGGTAATCACTCCCTCGGTAATTGGACAAAAATTAACTAAGTCTTGGTATTTGATACTTCAGATACCAACCTGATAGTTCTTATTTTTCTATAACATTTCGTTATGTTCATTTATCTAATCGTATTCACTTATCTCACTATGAAATTAGCGAAGTGTTTGTTGGTTTTCGCGTTTCACAGCGTGTCTCTATATCTGTGCTTCGGTTTGTCAGCTGCCTATTCTACTTCTGGAAAAAACTAGGTACCTGTGTTAGCTAGTTAAATTTTGATGGTTTTTTTTAGGGATTGTGGGAATTAATCTCTGGACGCGACACTCCGTATCATCTCACAGCCACGAGAACTGCTCACATCTAGCAGGTAGTTGAAGGAAGCTCATCGATTGACCTCCCCAAATTGTCCCAGTAGTCAACCCTGCTTGTTGATTTCGCAGGTAGAGCAAAGGCCATCAACATCTCCCCTTGGACATAGGAGCTATCATCTTTGAAATTGGCATACATTTTTTCAATGTTAAATTCTAGTTTAGTGTGTTTGTTGAGATGTCTCCGGCAAATGAAAATTTGTTTTTTTCCTCCTAACGTCGAGTCAAAACGGCCGTTTTCAACAATTACAAATTTTATAAACGTGACTATGCGGAGACAGTTGACAGGTGAGAACATTTTCCCCAAAAAGAAGAGAGGTGTCACACACAAACAATCTCCATTTTCTGTCCGAAACGTTGTGTACAAACGTCGACGAAAGTATCGATCCCCCTTACCAGTTTTCCTCTATAGAGTTAATCACCGGCAAAGCTGAAACTGTGTGTCGAGCCAGGGGAATGACTTTGGGGATATTCCTGTAACCGCGATTGAATGAAAAGGGACTTATAAATGTGTTGCAGACCTCTTGAGCAACTTTTGTTTCGGGTCTGACTGGCGCTTGTCGGGAAATCATTTTAACAAAATTTATTTTACAATATTCTCCAGATTTCCACAAGTTTACTTCATCCGAACATACAAGGAGTTTACGGTTTTGAAATCGGTAGAACCTATGATTTTCGTTGCTCTCTAAACAAAATTTTAGTATGCGCATGAACGAATGTAACAACTGGAAATAATCATTTTCTCACATCTTAATCATTCGAATTCATTCAAATCTGGAAAGTAGTCGTGGTAGATATCTCACATCGAGTTAAACTCAATCGTTTCTTGGAATGTAATGCAATCGCTATTAAATGTTTGGAGCTTAATGGAACGTTTCAATGATACACAGAAATGCTGCAAGTGGATAATACGCAGACATACTTGCCAAGTGCAAGTGCAAATTTGACATATTTAACTTTGTCAGTGAAGAAGTAGAAAAGAAAACCCCATTCACTGTGGGACATTCACACGTGGTTGCATACTCTCACGAAATACCCGTAACGCGTGGAGTGATAAGAGAATGTTATGCCGAAACCGCTAATTCAGTCGCGCCTATTGGTTAAACATCCGACTCGACGCCTGACTATTGACATCCGAGTGTTGTAAGATGATGGGTTATTCACCGCTTACGTGTCACCAGTACCAATCGTTCTCAATGAAGTAACAATGCTCAATTTTATTTTATTGTTATTGTTATTTTTTTTAAGAACATCAATAATTGATAGTTATCACCTCAAGTTCTTCAAGCTAGTATACATCTGCAAGAATTTTATAACTTTAGCGCTAGATACACATATCTACAAACGATTTTTACGAAATTTATAGATTGGGTGGGGTGAAACAGAGGGAGTATGTTTACCCTGAACACACTTGAAAAGTTAGAGTCGATGTTCTCGACACTTGAATTGCTGTAAATAGGATATTAAATATCAAAATTTTGATATTTGCTGTAAATAGGATATTAAAATTTTTAATCTTAAACAGACTAAGTAATGAACTTCTGACACCTGCGTATTATCCACTTATAAGTTTTTAATGGAACTCTTACTCTCCTCCATTAATTATGTAATGTCGCCGAGATAATACCATCGCTCATTTACTAAAAACCACGTCTAATGAACTAATCAGTGATTTACGTAAAAGGGAATAATAAGTATTAAACCTCTTTGTAATGATATGGTTTTTATGTTAGTAACATTCGTGAGAAAATTGTTTATTGAAAATTCTGTACTAGGAAGGTGTATCTCGGAATACATGAGAAACGCCCAACATTAATCACATACTATCAATTATCGGAGGCTCATTCTGAAGAAATATACAGGGTGGCCAAAATTTAATGGACCAGGCATTTATCTCCGCAATATCCGATCCTAAAAAAAAACTTCAAACGATAACTTCACTAATTTTTAACAAGAAATTCAAATATCACAATTTCACAGATTCTGATCTGCAGATTCTGATCTGATTCTTTCTGCAGATTCCGATTCTACCCAAAGTTTCATGAAAATTTGACCCCGCGAAAATTTAGTCGAACCAAGAAACGGATAGCATCATGTGAATCACGTTTTCGTTGTTTTTCAACTAGAATTCACGTGATGCTATCCGTTTCTCAATTCGCCTCAATTTTTGCGGAACAATGACCGACATTATTTTATTTCGCGTGAAATACCATAATTTATTCCTACTATCAACTCCCAGATTAAGATGATTTTTCACTTGATCACAGAAGAAGGTTTCAATCTCCTGTTTTTACATTTTTCAACCAGACCATGAAAATTAACCGTAACAATCTGAAAACAGGAGCCAAGAATAAAAAAAAAACGGACGCGAAATTGACAAATTTCGGTCATTATTCCGCAAAAATCAAATCAAATCAAAAAACGGATAGCATCACGTGAATCAGCGTTAAAAAACCATGAAAATTCATAAGCCCCACATTACAGATCACCATCATCAACTACTTGACAAATTCGTGGTTGCGCAACTTTGCGTGCTCGCTGAACCGGTTACGCGCAATAAAAAAAATTGGTTGAGGGGTTTTCATGAAATTTTCAGCAGAATCTGAATCTGCAATAAAAAATGCCGGTTCTCATTTGAAATAACAAAGTTCATGCGCGAATCGCGCATCTGCGCCCGTGCGCAACGCGCGAAATTGTGATATTCGAACTCCTTGTTAAAAATTAGTGAAGTTATCGTTTTAAAATTTTTTTTAGGTTCGGAAATTAAGGAGATAAATGCCTGGTCCATTAAATTTTGGCCACCCTGTGTGCTGAGGAAATTGGGATGAAATCGGCGATGGAGTCACCGTAAGATCTCTACCAGTATGTGGCATCATTGACAAGTTCATGAGCGACATCTCGGCTTCTTCACTGAATTTCGAGGACGCGTTCGGAACCCGATCTACGTATTAGGCGTCATGAGCCCTTTGCTACAGTTGACTCCCTCCAACAGTTATCACCAATCTGTAAACAAGGCCCCATTGGATGATGAGCCGCTTCCTTCACTTCCCCGCAGCCTCGCAGCCCTGATGATCCGTCGCGAAATCGCCTACGCAACACCCTCAGCCCCAAGATCCTTCTTACTGTTACATAAAAGACATTCCTATTTTCTTTCTATCAGTAGGTATGCAAAAAAAACTCCTACCTCACAATCCAAACAAACACCAAAGAGCATTTTTGCAAATTATACTGTTCGAGTTTCGAATCAGTTTATAGATCCACCCAAGCTTGTACAGCATATTGAGAGATTTTTAAATTTTAAAACAATGTGTTAATTTCATCTCATAGTAATTTTAGATCATTTATATGGTTTAGGGAAACACCTGGTGTGCTCGGGCTAGTGTTAATTTTCCATTTGCCAAGCTTACATTCAGTCAAGTAGACAGACGGTGCCCGTCTGAGAGGGATAAAAAATGGAAACAAACATTACAGTTAAGTATGGTGCAGAAAAGGGTTACCTTAGAGAGGATAAACTGATGCCGAACCCGGCACATCAAACCGAGGCTGACACTATTCTTTACAAAATGATCAGTATTAAGGATAAATTACAATGATCACCAATTATCGCATTGCAACAACAATATTGTTCTGTACAACAAGGGGGGGGGGGGGGCTCTCAATAATTAGGTCAGGGGTAAGAAACTTACAATGGTTTAGTATAATTTTGTCTAGGGGCTGTGCTAGGGAACGCGAGAGCAGGGGTCCGCCACGATTCAATTAAATAAATGATTAAATTAAATAGTTAAATAAATAATTCAAAGTCAATTATAAAACGGTATGTGGATGATAACCACGTTCTGCTACTATGTGTGGTGGATGGAATGGTTTAGTGGCCCCCTCCAAAAACTCTGAGGTGAATAAAGTAACGTAAATTTGGTGTTTTGGGATATTATTACCTATTACAATTTCTAGATTATATTACGAATTATTGTTTTTTGAGTTAAACGAGTAATTATTCAAGATATTAAAAATGTGATTTTCACTTGAAATTTGATGTTTGAAGGGAGTGATTTTACAGGGAAGAACATGGACGACAACAATCGGCAAAGTAGGAGGGGAAGGTACCTGAATTGGAACACGGGTGGCCTTAACCTACCACAAGTGATGTTTCTTTTCGTGTTTTTCTACTGCACACTGTTCTTCCACGTGAGTATTGTTATGTAACGGTGACAGGTGTAACAAGGAGGAGATGGTACGGTCCAGTTGCCCCTTCAAATGCTGACGCGGTAATGGCTGCACCACTCAGAGGATATCCCTGATGCCAAAAGGCGGCAGGTTTATGCTCAGAAGTAGCAGATCAAGAACCGAGAAGGGAGAACTACACATATCCATACCACTCCTGGGCTTTCAAAAATGGCCGGGGGCTCACAATAGGCAGTGTTACATATTAAATTTGTACGGGGTACAGTTTAAAAGTTACTGCCTTCTTTGGTCCAATACGGGGAGTTTAATAATGGAATAGCTTCATTTGGAGACAACATGCTATAGTTGCAATGCTCTTAAATCCAGAGGAACTGGGCATTTTTAAAGAAAGTACATCCTCCCTCACATTAACCATTCCTGTATGGTTTCATACTGAGAAACAGGGCTTATGCTCGAATCAAAAATTCCCAGTGAGCTATTTGCAGAGGAACACAATCCTCGAATAGAATTCATTGAATGGTCCAGGGTACGATAAAGTGTAAAGAGTGAGACGTAGCAGCCCGTCCCTCGAAGCTATGCCCAAATTCTATGCCGTCTATGCCCATATTGAAAGTATTATACCCTAATGAAGACAATTTGTCTGGAAAGGAGTGCTGACCGCGTATGTGAGCACACCCTTCCCTGTGACCAGCTGGCGTTCTGGCCACCTCGATCGCTACTGCCCTGGGGAGACTAGATTCAGACACCCTTCAACCTGACAGCAAATGTTCAAAGTGATTTTTAAATATGTAAACTGAATGTGGATTCAGTTCGGTCTCAGATACATCAAATGGATCGGTGCAAAGTGAAGGGGATGGACAATTTCTTGTAACTGTGAAGAGTAATTGCCGGTTTTACCAACCATCCATAACCTTGGCTAAAGTAGACTATGTTTTACGGAAACAGAGATTTGAAAGTTGGTTTAAAACATACTGGTACTAGTAATTTGATCAATGGTTACACTGTTACTATTACACAGTTTTCCCGTTTTTGTTAGATTACTGCTTGCTTTACTTGACGAGATCTCTTACTTTACCTACTCCTTGTATTCTATTTTCGTTAATAGTGTTGTTTACGTTCATAGGTAGCTAGCTAATATTGTTGTTGCCATATATCGCTTAGTCATGGACGGGGTTTGCGTAAGAGAAAACGAGAACCGAAATTTGATTATTGCGGGAAAGAAATACTATTGTGTCTTGTGTAGGGAAGAATATTCTGCACAATGTATATCCTAAGGGATTACACTACAAAGAAACTGACTTGGGGTAACTCATTCACACTCTTCTACACTATTTTTTAATTAAAACATATACAAAGTTACAGTGACACAACGGGTTTTTTTTTAAATGTCTGTTATATCACGGAATCAAGATCGTCAAGCTAAAAATCTGAACAGTAAAATCTGAATCATTTTTGTCCAACTCGTCCTCAAGCCTTTTCGGTTCATTTTTTAGTACAAATTACCCAAAATAATCAATAAAACGAATAGTCCAATAGGTAGGAAAACACTAACAAGATATACTAACAACGAAAAACAATAACAAATAATTAGGAATACCACAATGAACAGTAACGCAGCGAAATAGAATTTCGGCAGCAAACAAAGATGGGGAAATTCAATCGTTGTTTAGGAAGCTCACCTCGAAAATTTGTATGGTATGTTCTAATCGTTGGTTTTCAACATTTTCAAGAGTTGAGATCTCCCGTTTAACGTTCAACACTGTTAAACATTGAAACGTCACGTTTAAACATTGATTAAAAACATTAGAAACCGGCCCTTACAGTACTATGAGTAGTGAGTACCATATCGTGGGGTTCCGAGTAAAAGTGACCAAGTAACATTTGCAAAATTTTACAGGGGAGCGATCTGAAGTTTCACCTATTTTCTTCTTACGAACACTGGCTGTGTGATGTCTCATCCGACTATGTTTCGATTTTTCTTTATACTGTAGGTAGTTAGCTAGTGCCCGCCTATGATATCGTGCTTCAAAATTCACTTCAGATTAAATAAGAGCTGTTTTCCGGAAAACTCTATTTGATCATTTTTACCTGCCTGGAGTTTCAAGCTTTACAAATTTGGTCAATTCAATTCTTCGGAAATTTCGAAAATCTGTCGCATAGTTACGTGAAATTGAGGAATTGAATAGTTTTTTCGTTAATTTATCGTGTTGCCAAGCATCTAATAACAATGATATACCTATTTCTGTTAGAAAAGGTTATCCATTACCTATCACTGTAATTGGTCATTTTCACTTGCCCACTATGCAATCTTACAAATCTTACACAGTAAAAGTGATCAAATGGCAATTGATAACATTTACATGCACCAGCGAGAGTACATTTAGAATCCATCTCGTGTTTTGTGGTTGAGTTCAAATGGCATTTGGTCACATAAAACTCTTTGGGTCAGGCAGGTAAAATTTATTTTCAAGTATTTCTTGCACATCAGTTTGAAGATAACGTTCTTAGCAACAACACACAGTAGACAACGTTCCTTAGTGCCGGAATGACAAAAAAAGCTCATTTTGGTGGTTACGGTTGGTCACTTTTACCCGGAACCCGACGATATTTACTATTTCATACGTTATATTGATCCCATAGCTTCATTAACTTAGATCAAAAGAAACTATTTAATTGGCTCGATATGCATTTGGGTAGCCTACGATGTTGGAGTCCCTGATCATGACCAAATTATTTCTGGCGTTGAAAGTTGACTCGAGAAGAGTTCAGCACGGGACAAAGCATTGAAATGAAAAGGTACAAACTTTCATATTGAAAGGGTGTTTTTCAACGTACTTCTTTTCCTGTTTGGGTTTGACTTTAAAAAACTTATCAAGCATTAACACATAATTAACATGTGAACCGTATTTATTACTTTATTAAACAAATAACCAGGTTTCATAATTGCAAGATGTTTTAGCTGTCCCCCAAACGTGGGATAGGCTCCTTATTTGTCTGCGCGAAAGGAACCTGATTCAGAGTTGCTGATTTTGTTGCAAGATCGGTTGCCCTTAAGTAGGTACTAGGATCTCCTTTTGCAAACCCCAAAATCAATGTTTATCTGTTTGAAAATCGATCCTTTTATAAGATTGTTGTTATGTTTCCAGGCCATTCAGCTAACATACAGTTATCTCATGGGCAAAGTTTGTAACAAATCCAGCGGCTTGATCGTTTACTCCAACGAGCGGCCGAAAAGTTCCAACAAGAAAAGCGAATCGAGCGGGGCCGGAGGTTCGGGTTACAGACCGAAATCGTCAAATTCCACTAGCAACGAATCCAAAGAAAATAAATTCGGAGACTTAGAGTCAAAAGAAGATGCCAAAAACAAGAAGAAAATTCCACCCAACGACGCCGAGATGTGAGTCTGCAATGCGGGTTTGAATGTTAAACCACTGGCCGGTACCTACAGCTGAACCCACAAAAGGGTTTTGGGTGGGCATAATGACTGTATAAGTCATTACAAACTGCTGTCCACAGTTTCAATGACCTAACGATCTGAATCTAATATTTGTGCATGAAATGGTAACGCGTCCGTCGGAATGAACCTACTTGATTTCGACACCAACATCAATAATTACACTCACGTCCTACATTTCCATCGGTGTTACGGTTTATTCAATGAAAGTATGTAATCGAATAGCCATAATATCATATATTTTAAAGTAATTGTTGTATCTATTAAATATGGAGATATTAGAGGTTATGTATTAATATCGAGTTCCTTGGCTGATCGATCCCCGGAAATATTGAAAAATTGTGCTTATTGAAGATTCCTCCTCATAGATATTATAGCATTACTTTTTAGGTTTGTTAGTGATATACAGATCAAATTAACACGGTGATTTTCTAACAAAACGAAACTTTCGATTTTGGCCTATTTAGTTACCCACTAAATGGATAGGAAATTTAACGCTCTTACCAACGACTTATTTTATAAATTAAAATCTAAAAACATCGGATTCATAGGTAGTGGAATCGTCAGACAAAAGTTGTTGGTAACTAGATGTAGTATAGATACTAGAAGATTAAAGCACACCAACAGTAGATATCCTGCCCATGTACATACATATGAGATGGTAGTTCCCCTCAGGATTGTTAAGAATACATCCAATCTTTGAATAAACAGTTCTACATTCCAAAAGAAATGACGAATTCGTTCGACAGGACTTTTTGAGCTCAATAATCGGTGTAATTAAAAGATAGTTAAAATAAATCACTAAAAATGACAACAAAAAAAACGTCTGCCAAGTGGGTGTGGCAAATAGCTTCCTCGTATCCATAACATGACTGTATAGATCATTGAAAATTATTATTGACTAAAGAACTCGTTCAATTAGGCGAAGTAAATATTGAATTAGAGTAAATTTATTGTTATGCAGGAGCATAACTTGAGAAAATAAAGGTAGGCATGTTCAACTATTGAACAAACTATAAAATATACCTAATAAGTCCGAACAATCCCTGAAAGTTTCATCGAAATCGGTCAAGAACTCCCGAAGTTATGCTTGTGGCAAGGATTTCACGTTTGCGCATGCATGAAACCTATAGGGGACCATCTACACCCCAACCCACACAATCCCTGAAAATTTCATCAAAATCGGACTATAACTTCGTGTAGTTTTGCCCGTAACAAGGATTTGCTGACGACAGACAGACACACAGACAGACACGGAACCAAAATTGTTCAGAAAGGTCTAAAACGCAAAATGCGAGTGGAATTTTTGATTTTGGAGACAAAAAAATTTTCACATTCCGAAAGTGAAAACAATGCTTCCGCTACCTTAGTAGACTCGGAAGCAAAACCGAAAATCGATGGATTTTCAGGTTTTGGCAGAATAGCCAAACTATACTCTTACGTAGTATATGGACCTTGAAGTGAGATATTAACAATTTTATGTACAACTCTATGCAGATAAACGTTCTTCAATTTCAATAAAAATGGCAAAAAATGTAAAAATCAAAACGAAGTAAATAATTTAAAATTTGAAGTAACTAAAGTTTCTTTGGACACAAGCTGATCTCTTTTTAGTTCCTCTACGGTTTCAGGTGCCCAATTTCTAACGGTTCACCTACCCTTTCAGTTGAGTAGATTTATTGAAAATACTTTTCTCACGATTTCGGTTTCATGTTCTCCAAAGTTGATACGAGAACTCACTGAGTGCTCATGAACGCCCCTTCTCTAAACCACAAGAACACACTTATCCTTTTAGTTGAATCTCAACGAACAGATCAAAATTCTTCACATCTGAGGCCAATCCACCAGCTCGGATTCCAATGTCGACAGCCGATTGCGAAAGAACCCGACGATCCGGTGCTTCTCGAACTCGCGTGAAATAGTTTGCCGGTGGATTCACCGAAGAACCAGAAAATCCTGAACATGGTCGGCAAATATACCGCCATAGCATATGGAGATGTCCATGTTTTTACGATTTTTAATTATCAAATTTTGTCGTCAACTAAGGAAAAATGATGCACAATGCATTACACAAAGGGTTATTAATTATATTGTGGTAGCTCTCCTACGCAGTTCAGTAGCGTCAGATAGTTATAGTAGTAAAGTATCCACCTTGCTCATGTGTTAAAGGAAACCCCCTCGACGCCAGTTGCAGTCGTATGAAAAGCCCAAACCTGAAATATCTTTGTGCCATACATCTTATACAGTTCATTATTGAAACTTGGTAACCAAAAAATCAACTTCTCGAAGTTTAAAACAGGTACACAGAATACAAGTAAACAAAATCTTTAAGTTCCTATTATGCCATACGATCGCTGATCTTCCTGAATTATCTTATTAATTTCCAGTAAATTGCTTTGAAAATTGAACGCTTGCCAACAATTTGAGAGTAGAAATTGGAAATTATACGTTTTGTTGCAAAAAACTTGTTAAAGAATATACAATTGGTCAAAGATTTTAGATTTTCAAGTTTCTTCTCTAGATTTTTGGGCACATTTTAATGAAATTCAGGTAAGCACATTATTGACAAATGAATGTTCAATATGCTCAATTTTGGTTTTTATTTTCAATATTGAGCGGTTGTAATTGCATAGCAATTGCACTGCCCGAAAACCGTGGATCCTCAAGGTTTTTTTTAACATAGTGGGCGTCTCTTATCCTAGTATGAGGGGCTTGCAATAAAAAAGGTTCGCTCATTAATATTTTAGCGCCATGTGAACGGGGAAAGCCGAAACTTCGAGGGATCTCCTGTTGGGGTGTTGTGGCAACACTGAATTTTTTCGTAAATCATGTTGTAACCTGGGCCCGCGTAACAACAATAACAACAAAACAATGTCGAAGATCACCGTGTCCAAAATTGAAGTGTGGGCTGTAATCCGTTTTTTAACGTTAAAAGGCAAAACCGGTGATGGAATTCACCAAGAACTAACCAGTGTTTACGGAGAAAACGTTCTCAGTGTCCAGAAAGTGCAGAACAGTCATCGATGCTCTTGAAGTGTGTGCCGTTGCTCCGTCTTGTTGGAACCAAATGTCCCCCAAGTCCATCGATGACTGTTTTGAGGGAACATTTCCCAGAGCGCCTTATCTCAATTAGGAGCGATTTGGAGTGGCCTCTCCCGATTTGAGCCCCTGTGATTATTTCTATGGGGTTTTTTGAAATCCCTTGTTTATGTGAACCGTCCAAGGACCCTACAAGATTTGAAGACCAACATCCAGGAAGAAATTGCCAACATAACGCCTGCTATGCTGGCTGGAGTCAGGACAAACGCCAGAAATCGGTTTACTCAGTGTAAGGAGAATGGGGGACGTCACCTACCTGATTTGATCTTCAAAACTGGATAAAACAAAACTTTATGTATGTGCCTATATTATAAAAAACGAATAAAAATTTTCTGATTCATGCAATGCGTTTTATCAAGTTTAAAAAAAAGGAAGTTAAGCTGCCGCACCCTGTATTTCGTTGTATTATATTTTAAGTAGGCTGACGCCTTGTCTTTCGGTATTGTTGCTTTTAAATTGGGCTTAGCTCGAATATAACACACATACGAGTTAACTAAATACATGTGTGAATCGATTATTGCTAGATTTGGGAAGGCACGTAGTCGAAATGAGCCCGACACTATGAGTAACTGATTAATCATTTTTGAACGAACATACTGTTATGGCTTGAGGAGGCTTGTTTTACTTAATGTTGAACAAAATAAGTGGTTGTTACCTTGCGTCCTGGTACTTGGTGTCGGCGTTGACGAAGTAGGCGAGTTGGAGCGACGGCACAGAGACGATGATCCCGTCGTCGACGACCGGCCCGCCGAAGTAAACGGGGAAAATGTGAGCGTCCCACGTCTCTGGATTGATCATGATGGGAAAAGTCAAGTTCAGAGTTCCAGCCTCCACTTCGGGCATGATCTGTAATAATCATCAATTCTTAATGTATACTCCCATACTTCTCCAGTAACTCCAACAATTTTTATTGAAATTGTATTGAACGAAGAATAATGCAATCTATTTTCAATATCTATGTAGAAATTCGATCGATCTTTGCGGTATATACAGGGTGGTCCTTAATGAATGTACCACCCCTTCAATTTCGTTGGTCGTGTAGCAATAAAAAAACTTGTCGAAGTAAACCCCCTTATTTTTTGGCAAGAAATTCAAATATCACACTTTCGCGCGTTGCGCATGCGTGTAAATGCCCGAGACTCGCACTTACTTTCTTATTTTAAAATATAACCCCAATTTTTTATTTCAGATTCGGATTCTACTCAAGATTTCATGAAAATTTGACCCCTCAACTAATTTTTTTTATAGCGCGTAACCTGTTCAGCGAGCAGAAAATTGGGGTTCTCATTTAAAATAAGGATGTTAGTGCGCGTTTCGGGCATTTACGCGCATGCTCGACGCGCAAAAGTGTAATATTTGAATTTTTTTGCCTAAAAATAAGGGGGGTTTACTTCGACAAATTTTCTGTTTCTCCACAACCAACGAAATTGAAAGGGTGGTATTCATTAAAGACCACCCTGTATAGAATTTTTCAGTTTAAAAAACATTGTTTCAACCCAATGAAACCACGAGCCAATAAAGCGAAACCTGTTTTTAAACAAGTGAAACTCTTTTTCCGAAAGAATCAAATCTTATTTCAGTCAAACGAAACTTTCCCGAACAGTGAAATTTTAATTTTAACTTCGAATAAAAAATTTAACATTTATTCTAACGGTTTTTAGAAATAACTTTATACATATTCCTGAAACAAAATTACCTAGAAAATTAGCTGAAACTAAACATTAAAAAAAAAAAAAAACAATGTTTTTTGAGGGTTCACATTTTACAGATTTTGAAAAACAGCACAAAACTTGATTTTTAGTGCCTAAAAACATAATTTTGAACACACAACCAGAAAGAGCAGACAATTTCACGTAAAATTCATTCTTTTTACAAATTTTTCACAAGATGTGAGGGTGTTCCAAAATCCACTGAACAATCAAAATGGCTAATAATTGTTACTACGGTCAACTTCGAACGGACATGATAAATCCGACGATCGGCGAAACCCTGCCTACTAATTAGCCTTACTATGACAGCCACTGTCGTCGTCTGAGGGGTATGAAATTGGAATAGCATAACGGTGGGCCTATAAAATTGGTAATTTTAGTCAAGATCTTTTTTTGGGAGGGGTAGGGGGGGGGGGGGTTTCCATTTGTAATATTTAAAAATTATTATTATTATTACGAAAGTCAAGAAACGATGACAACTGACTCAGGGACATCTATGATTTAGGGAGGGCTTTTACATGGAGCTCCACCTCAACTCGCCAAAAATATTCATGAATATTTGGTAGCGGTGGTTGTGAATTATTATTTATATTTGAAGGATTGGCACATATTCCAACAAATTCTGCTGCCTGGACCTTGAACCATACGATGCATGTCTGTACCAGGTGCATAACAAGACGTCCAATTTCCTAACACCGGGGTGGCTTACACAACGATATTAATGTTGTGAGTCTTTATGGAGCGTTACACGGACCGTTAGAGCTCCCCCGCATCAATTCATTTAGGTTTCAATTCCTACCGAAGCTGACCCAATTACGCTTATTGCCGGTTATGACCAGCAAAATGTGTAGTCGGGGACTGGGAAAGCGTCATTAATTAGACGGGGAAACGGATTAAGCTTGCGGTTATGAATCACGATATTTCCCTCTTTCTGGGTCGCCCTTTGGAGCGAATATATTCGTACTGCATATGTGGGGCACCTCTTACACATATGGGTTCCGGTTCGCGTTTCATTGATTACCTAACCGTCTCACCCAACACCGCATTAGAGACCAGCTCATGAGAAGAGCGAATTTTCGGGTGGTTTCTGAGTGGTTTGCAGTTTTACGTTTCAAGATGTGTAAAATCCAAAATTCGAATCGCAAAATATTTGTCCACTTTTCTCCGGAACTACTGGAAGGAGGTTAATGGAACTTGAGTCAAAAATCACATTATGGGTCTAGTTGGGACTGAATTTTAGCAATTTCACTCCATCCTAAAGACACTATTGTTACTACGTTCGTCATTGATAGACGAGCCTTCAAGAAATCAAATGAGCCTATCCGGACCGTTTAGTAATCATCCGTTCGCTACTGTAAGGCTTAGAAATTTGACAGCAAACAGAACAGAAACACCACTGTGACTGTGAACGTAGCGAAAATAACCTAGTATCACGTGAGGATAAAGTCAGCTGTGTGAGGTGATGGAATGGTATAGTTGCCCCTTCCATTGAGGTGGATGCGGTAATAATGTTCCGCGACGCTCAGAGGAACACCCAGACGCTTGAAAACGTCTGATTCAACCCCCAAGGCGGCCGATTCTAAAATCGGGAAGGGTCAACTAACAATATTCATCACAGCTGTTGTGGAGTTTTCCATTAGGAGATAATTTGAAATTAACTTAAATTAATTTGAAATCAAGTTTTTCAAGTCTCAAGCAGTATACAATTTTTCAAAGTTGAAACTCGATCGATTGATATAATGAATAAAACATAGAAACGAGAGTGTTCCTTCGAGAGTTTCGATATTCTGATTTTCTAATACTTCCCTTTTTCCTTTCGATTTTTGGACTCTACACTTTTTGAAACATGAGCCATCAAATTCTCCAGTGCTTTCTTGGCTGATCAGAAAGTTTTATCATCGAAAATAATGAACTAAAAGAAGTTAAAATCAACAACTATAAGGAAGGAAGGAAAATTAGTAGGCCCATATAACCTTCTGAAATAATTAAGTATTCTTACGATCTACTCTAGTCTGATGCATCTTTCAACCCAAAAACAGTCCATTCTCTACACTGATTATCGTCTCAAGTACATCAATAAGCTTGGTACAAAAATTGACATTCTAGCTAACCTTGTCAAGATTGAGGATGTCGTTTTCGAAGCAATTTTCCTGCCATCTGGCGCATATCTCCTCGTAGGTGAACTTCTCTTTCTCCTCGCCGAAGACGATCGACGCGTTGCGGATGATCGAGTCGAGGAGACGGAGTTCCCTCCAGACGTCGGACGACAGAAGATCATCACCGACTTTAGGCAGAATTATCACCCTCCCGAATCTCCCTGAGGAACAATAAAATAATTGTCGTTAGCAGGATCAAAATAGATGCAGGTTATCTATATTTCGAAATTGGCTTATAATGGCTATTGAAACTTAAAGCAGATGATGATGGGTAGGAGGTGATGAACCCCTTCAAGATGCTGAGGCGATTAGCCTGTAACACCTCGAGGATACCCTCGAAACTTCGGATGTTATGCCGTATACAAATTTCAGAGACAGAAACATTCATAGTCACCATAAGCTAAATTTAGGGGCGAGATACCGAGCTGTGCTTGAGATAGGAGGGTCATGTGCGAAGTGTTTCACGATTTAGGCGCCCACAATAATTTTGGCTTTTATTAACAATAATGAACCTTTGTAATCAACCAAGAAAAAAATGTAACATTCCTCAAAATTTTTTGGTTTACATTTATAACATTCCACATGGCCTGTGAATTTCATCAAATTGGGAAGAAATATGATATTAGTCACAAGGGTTTTACTAACGAAACCTACGATAGTCTTGAAATTCATTTGATATTATGAGTCTGTGCTTCTCCAACTGCAAATTTGAGCGAGATTGTATGACTAGAACTTGAAAAAATTATGCTGGGTGGATTTAACTTAATTTAATTTAGGGAATTCCTAGCAAATGTCATGAGTATGTATCAGATGAAAACCGGAATAAAGCTTGTTTCAAGGATCTGCGACCACATGACAGACATAGACGAAACTAAAGTTGTTCGGAACGGTCTAAATCGCAAAAATGGGAGTGGGAATTTCGTTTTTGGGGATGAAAATAGTTTATCTTCCAAAAGTGAAAACACCTTTCGAGAGACTCGGAAGCAAAACAACTTGTGTTCCAATTTTCATATCAGTATGTAGCTATCAAAATTGGTAGATACCGGTTAAAATTTTTTCTAATTTCCAACACAATTTTCTTCCCCAATGGTGATTTGTGATACATGATCCAGTGATTCGGCCCTTACTGAATGTTAAAGCTTTGATCCGTGTACGCACACCGGTATCTTACAATTTCATTTCTCAAAACGTTCATGTTTCGAAGTTCCTCATTTGTTGCCTTTGCATGATGGTCAGGTGTAGGTCGATTATGAAGGTTAATGGTGTCGTCCCGAGAAGAGGAAGCTCGCACACAGCAGCCTTGAGCCCCAACGATCACCGTATGTAGGTCGCCACAACTTCGCAAAACTGCCGTCTTTCGTGCGAGTAGCGTACGTAGGTTTGACAGGGAGATAGGTAGGTATATCGAAAATTGACCGCCCTCAGTTAGAACGGGATGCATCTGAGATGACAGACCTACCTATCTGCGTCTGGTGGGAGTGGTAGGACGGTGGTAGAGTTGGCTGTGCTCGCCGCCCGCCCGTTTGTCGGCGTCCTTGCTCCAGAACGCCTCTTCTTGAGGACGAGACTCAGGGCTTCCTGAGAAAAATTCAAGGGCGGCTCGCTGTGCGACTCAATCACAAACGTCATACGGCGCACAGTTGTTCAATACCCCAATCAAGCTGGACATAATTAGAATTCCTCGCCGCAAAAGAGAGCACACCGGTTGTAGGGGTTTTCAAGGGTTCAAAATTCAATTCTGAAACTGGTTTTCCAGAATCCGCTGTTGATGGCATTGTATGTACATTATACAAATCGGAATTCTGAGAGGAAAAGAATCACTCAAATAATTCCCATCTATTCGATTAAAGAAAATATCGAACATTCATCGAGAGTCTTCATTTTACGGAAAACATGGTGTCTCTTGATTAAGACAGTGAAATATGAGAAAATTGGGTACCAAGAGGAAATAAATGAATATAGGAACTCGTGTAACTGGACGGATACACGAATGGATGCTCATGTCACACTAGTTTTTGAGCGTTGATCGGAGCAGCTTTTCCTCATCTATTATAAAATGTTCGATTTCCAACCGTTTTAGAATGTATTCAACCATTGAATCTATCGCATTCTTAAGGGTCGTAGTCGATAGCTCTGTAAAGAGCCTAAAAAGGTCCAGACGGGAAGTTATTCTCCACGACAAAAACACATTACCTTACTGAAGGCAAAAAGAGGCAAACCATTTTTTGTGGTACTCATTACAGCCATTCCACCTAAATATTCTTTGTTCCAAGTCTGAGTAACCTTGAAGTTACCACTACTTTAGTACAATTACATCCAAAATGTTACTTATTGTCTTGCTAAAAGTGACACCCTCGAACCTAACCAAAAATTTACCATTTTGATAGGGTTCGTCGTGTCTCAATCGAAACTGAATGCATAGTGCACCTGTGGTATCTCGGAGCGGACTGTTGAAAAGTTATTAGTAACAGTTGTATTTTCATCTTCTTCATCCAGCACTATGAATTCAGGTCATAAACAATTGATAACGTGCTCAAGTGCCTATCAAATCCGAACCTATTAAAATGCATGTCAACACCTGCTGGAGCCATACACATCAACTCAGAAAGTTAATTTCGTCCACCAAGATTCTGAATTTGAACCACTGTATTGGCAATTCCTCAGTAGCGAATCATTGAAAAGAGGAAGAAAACGATGAGTAAACCCTAATTCTGAACTTTTATACTTCCAATGTATGTAGCTGAGGCCAAGAATTGAAGTAATAGGTATCAGGGGATGAATAATTTGAAATATAGGTAGCTTAATTTGAAAATGATTGCCTACCATTTCAAAATTGGTGGAGTATGAATTGCAGAGCTCACTAAAATGGTTGAAAAACGCAAATTTTAATGTTTTTCTCGCATAATTTCCTTCAGACCGAATAAACAAAGAAATCTAATTTCAATTCACCGAATCGTAAGAATGCTCTTGAAATATGTTTGATCTTTCTGACGGGACAACAAAAGTCAAGTAAACATTTCGAGAATTGAACGAATTCAGTAGAGAAACGATTTGAGGGCCCTAAAAAAGGTAATAATGTGAGATTGCGCTGCCGCGTGCAAACAGTGCATAAAAACCAAATCAATCCTATTACTCTCACCTACATTGAAACAATAATTAAGTTTAAGGGCTCGTGAAGTTTCTCCTAGATCGGGAAAATTGGCGAGTAAGCATTGTTTGAGAATCTCAGATCAGCTAAATGAGGTGTGATGCGAATTCCCTCCTCATGCATCCAATGATGCATACTTGGCATTGGTAGTAATCATAACAAGTTGGTGATAATCTCTCATGAGGATTCTAAATTTCATTGTATTGAATAAATGAGCCCGGGATTCGGTATGAAGTTTCTTTGGAATTAGTGTATTAAGATTATTGATATGAAAATAGTCAAAAGATATTTAAATCTTCTTACAACAAGGTGACTTACAGAGAAATTTAAAATAGTGTTTCTTAAGCAGTGGTGAGAAACAATTTTGAAGTGTGAAGTCCTTCATACTGTAGTTGGAAGAACGAATGAAGCAAAAGTTGAAGAAAGTTACGTACTTACCTATTTTCGACATTAGCCACTCACTAACTCCCTATTTTAATGTTAGGTTAGAGTTATTGCATAGAATCTCGATAAGCAGAGTTTGCATAAGGGTATTTATGTGGAGACCAACTTCGAAGTGCCTTTAGAGGCTAGATAATAAACGGTTAGTTGCAGCCACACAAAATCCTTGGATAAGAATCTATTAAGATTATCAGCGCTCCATAATCTTAGATGAGTTGAAAGTTTGGGTTTTGACATCTTCCTTTCAAATGATGGCCACACTGAGGACCGCACTCACGTAACAAGGCAGATGCCCGGAGCCTTAATTCGTTTTGGGGAAATGGAAAAAATTACGAAACGCTCAGCTTCCTTCTTAAGAATGATGACTTTATACAAATCGCTCGAATGAAAATAACGAACATCAATTCGGATCTCCACGTTCCACAAGGGGGCAGCAACCTCCGGCCACATCGAATGCTGTCTCCGTATAGGAAGACGCAATGCAATAGCCATTTAGAGAGTTGGCGCAAGGTGACAAGTACAATTTAAAACTCTGGCTAAGTCGGTGGGTCACTCGAGATCCTAGGCTTTGCTGGTTCACTACCGTAAGCTATGCATCGGTCGCACCACGATATTTCATTATGGATATATGCAAAATTTATTGTTTCCAATTCTGTTTGTTTTTTGAGTTCTCAATTAATGAATCAATTAATTAATGATGTGCTATACGCCATACATGGACACGACAGTTGAATCCTCCAGTAGAACAACTGAAATTCAACAAGGTGAAATAAAACACCTACCCAGTACTTGCCCTCAAACATATTGCAAAAGACTTGAAAAACTATATTTCGAAATGAACTCATGAAACAAAATTCCGATGCAACTGTACCCATCTTTCAATTATTCACACCCTGAGTGTGGAAATAGGAAAATTTAAGAAGTTCTCGGAAAGTCGGTTTATAGGCCCGATCGCCTTCTTTCCCGCTGACGTTCGTGATGGGCTGCGTTCCGACCGTTATTCGTTACCAACTGTAGGTGACAAACGTCAGAGATTTGTCAAAGACAACGTGACAGGACCACCTGCTGCGCCTCGAATATGAGCACGTCGATCGTGGGTCTCGCAAAACGGACACGAATGCCACCCCGAACAACAGTCACTTTCGAATTGTATCGTATCAGGGAGATGGCTGAAGAGCTTCCCATCACAATCAAAATTCCCTGAAAATTTCACCTTAATCGGACAAGGAAATTTGGCAAACGCGCGGAGAATCAAAATTACTGACAGACAACTGGTCAGAATGCTTGAAGAACGCTAATCTTAACTGCCTTTCGAATGAGGAGGCGACACCCTCATTGACACACATTGGTAGGAAATTTACATCCATGTTAAGGTTTTTTCTTCTCTCAGAGTCCTACCCCCTAGTGAGTGTGTGAATGGATGAACCTAAAGCGGGGGCTGATTCAATTCATAAAGAGTCGTCTACCAATAATGACCGAAAAACATGATGGTTATTATGAAAGTTTTCAATGTTCTGATTTTTGTTTGTTATTTTCAAAAATAAACTTTAGTAATTGACGAAGAAATAATATTTTAACCATCTCAGAAACTGTTGCTTCACGTTTCATGACAAAAAGATTTAAAAAATTGATTTAAAAAATGATTATATTAATTCGTCCGTCCGCCACCCGAAGCGAATCTTCAAAACTTCTAGACTAAAGTTGGAGGCACTCCAATAACAAACATTAAGAAAAAGAGTTATTACGAAGTTTGCAAATGCAAACGATTCTGATGAAAAACAGTGGAGACCTCCACCAAATGCCACAGTGGTTAGCAGTGTGGCGAACCTACGTGTTTGATTTGATTGGAATTTGGTTTCATTTGGTTAAGAGGAGGGTCAAAAAAAGTTCTTTTGACTGAAAAATGCTATATTAAACGCAAAAGTGTTATGACTAACTATAATAACGTTAACATACAATATGAATTTCACGGGACTTCTATTGACTGCTATTTTTATAGTAGTAGCTAAAACTGATATTCACCTAAAATTTATCTCTTAGGGGTTTTAAAAAACTTAATTCTAACCTATCATAACGTATTTATCCTACACTCTCTTAAGGGGAACTTCCTAAGGTGTGGCAGCCGGGGTGTCCGGACCCCACTGGTTATTTGAACTCCTTGAAGGGAGATACATCAACAGCAAATCCACAGGAATAAGTACATCTAAGATGAAAACAGCTACGCTGTGGAAGGAGCAAGCAATTTTGTAAAGGCACTCCTACACCTTCATTGAACAGGTGAAAGGTGTGATGGATATGGCCCTTCCCGATTCTTGAACCATCGCCTTTACTCCGCAGTCAGCTCAATGGGAGGGGCAACTACACCACTCCATCGCCTCACATGGTAGCAGAGCGTGGTTATTATCGATTCATCGCCCAAGACGACGGATTCAAGAATCGGGAAGGGTCATAATTATCACAAAGATACATTTTGGATATGAACAGTAACTCTGTTGTAAGAAAATGTAGGATGAACAAGGTAGCGTCAGCTACAACTTCTAGGTTTGGCTTTTACGAAATCAAAAGACGTTTTGGGCAGTACGGCATTCGGACAAGTTCGTGGAAGAAAGAAAGAGGTCCCTTCTCTAACTAATCGTTATGCCCAGGAGTATGTTATTTGCTGTTTTAAGGCCATCAAAAGTTCATCTAATGATATTCGGTGACGTTCAGGTCAGCTATCTGTCAGCAGTGTCTCGCTGTTGTGAAATAAATCTTTATTCATCTCCTGATATATTTACATAGTAGAAAATAGAAAGAGAGATGCGGACCGGGCGACAGCTGACACCGAAAGGCTCATCTTAATTCCGAAAGTCTCGTTGATTTCATTTGGATGGTTTGATTCGAGACGAAGCCAGTTTTTTTCCCCAATACCGCCATGGTTTTCTTTATCCCCACGGGTGACTGATGTTTATTGAAATTGAGAAGTTCGATTGATTTAGATGGGCGCGTGGGCGGTGATGCGAAGCTGCGACCTCCGGAAACCTCCTGTGACCCCGCGAGGACGGCAGTAGGCGGCAAAGTTCAAGTTCGCCGGGTCCTCAACGGGCGGTGAAAGCTCACCTCCGCCGCCTCGTCTGACGAGTCTATCTGGTAAGAATGGGAAATCGATTTTTAAAAACGCTGCTAATTCTTTCACTGAGGTTTATTATTCAATTTCATTCATTTGGCTTGCATTCATAAATTTAATTTCTACAAAGCTTTGAAGTGTGCGTGTTTCACAGGATAGAGCGATTATTGAATTTCAGGAGATATGCATAGAGCACGTAAATCTGTTCTCAACCAAAAGACCTATTTGGATTGATCAGTTGATCATATTTGTGTGCCTCCCGAAATTCAATAATCGCTCTATCACCCGTGAAACACAGCACACTCCAAAGCTTAGTAGAAATTCAAATCATGAATCATTGAATAATAAACCCAGTGAAAGAATTTGCAGCGTTTTTCGAATTAATTTAATTAATTAAGATTTTTTCGAGGGTCCGAGAGACTTCACGGAGACTTCCGAGACTCCACGGGGTCGCGCGATTACGTAGTAAGGTCACTCACCAATTGAAGGGTGCCAGTGGAAAAACGACCTAAGTGCCTGAGCAACAAATTTTCAGGAGAGAATAAAATGTGCACAAAATTTGTACCTTATCAACGATCGGTTGTAACTGAAAACCATAGGTAACTAAAGCTCCAATAAGAAGTTTTGTCAACAAAACGAACTCGTAACCAATGGTTCTCAGCGATGTAAGGAGGGGGAAATTGGCAGCGTAGGATGTGGTCTGGTGTCAAATAAATTCACAGCTTTAAAAAAAGTGTTGATCAATTTTTTGTGCGATGAAAAATGGCGAAAATAAAATTCCTTAGCAACGATCGGTTCAATAATCTCTCTAGCATCTGTGAAACACGCACACTCCAAAGCTTAGTAGAATTCAAATCATGAATCATTGAATAATAAACCCCAGTAAAATAATTTGCAGCGTTTTTTTTTTTTCAGGAGCGATTGCAATGGAAAAATATTCTTTGAAAATTTTAATTTTCGTAAGACGGAGCATGCATATAAGAATGCTTCAACCCGTGTATCGGCTATAAACCCTTTTAGGAGTTCACTCCTGTATCCACATTCACTACATAACTAGGTTACTGCGATAAAAAAAAAAAAAAAAATGCTGTTGCTTTTTTGATTGCAGTAACCTAGTGATGTAGTGAATGAGGATGCAAATGTTGGCACCATAAATCGGGCCATACATCGAGAATGGTTTGAGCTACGGACCTGGGAAGGGGCTCATTTGATTCCTCATGGAAAGTTCTTAAAAAAAAGTCCAAATTTAGGCAGCCTTTTTTTGAGGTTTTAGGGATTTTACAAAACTTTGACAACCCTTAAAGGGCACTTTAAATTAAGTGAGAGAGCTGGCTAAAGAATTGGGGCGTTTTTGGACCAACATGGATTTTTCCTGAAAATTTCAGATTTTTTGCTCCAGCCGTTTGGGAGAAATCGTGCGTACGGCGTACGGCGGACGGACGGAAAATTTTTATTGCAGATTTGGATTCTACACCCTTTGAAACGTAAATCATGAAATTGTCAGGGGGGTTAGACATTGTTTTTCAAGAGAGATTACAATGGTTTATTATTGAATAATAAACCAAAAATCTTCAGCGGACCCCTTGGTTTGGGCAACCATCCTGAATATTCTAGGATCCCCCGAATCGTTTTAGGGTCTCTGGAAAGAGATTCAGGATATTTCGGAAAAGCTCCAGGTCAGTTACCAGGGTCAGATCTTTAATAATACAATACAGTGAGAGTTACAAAAAAGTATCTTATATAATATAGTGAGATAGAGATGAGAGAGAGATGGCAAAAACCTTTTCAAGGTACATCACATTATAGCCGTTAGGCTTTAAGCGGAAATCATCCGGGGGTGCAGGGGACGAAGCCTCCGCCGAGGCACACAGCGCCGAGTTTTCTAATTTTTTTTTTCAAATAATATTTTGATAATACGGCTGTCAATACTTGTCTGTAATCATTAAACTGCGTCGAATCCTCTAATTTTCAACTACTTAGTCAATTCTATTTCTGTGACTGAATTCAGATGATAAATAGATGTTTGCGTACGATAAATGTGTTTTGCAATGAACTAAACCGAAGCTTCGTCACGTGAAATGACACGTCCTAACCTGATGAGTTGGGGATCATCAATCAATTCGTCAAGCTAAATCGAATGATGACACTCTCCCCGATTGTTTAATAACTTTTTCAATAAGGCAGATGTATTAGGGCCAAAGTGAATGAACGACACGAATTTTTCGGCATAATACCATGATCCAAATAACATTAGAAAATTGGAACTGAGCAAGTTTTTCTGTATGAGTGTTAGCGTAATTTTTAGTGTTTTATATAGTTAAGTTACATAGTAGCTGATGAAATTTCTAAAAAAAATTAATAATTCTCCTTTGACTATTATTATATTTTGCTATGCAATTTTTTTGAAATTTATCAATTCACTGTACTCAAAGAGAGCTGTCCAAAGAACTCATCCTTTTTGTTTGAATTCATTTCCACACACAACAAAAGAAGTTTTGCACCCTGATTCAGTCATATTTGTGCCAGGAAATCATCTAGATTTTACTCTTACTACAACGTAGAAACAACAGAAAAATTTTGTTTTGCATAAATTTTTCTATTTTAAATTTTTGGTGGGAATAAGGCAAAAAAAATCTTTTCACCTCACTTCTCTAAAACCTGTCAATAGAAGAAAAGATGGAAAATACTTTAGTAGTGTGCACTACCTCCTCTGGCTGTAATTGAAGCTTATCAAGGTTTAAGAGAGTAATCTATTATAACCTATTAAAGTAACCTATTACATTTTATTTTTATTTATACCAATTGAATTTTTTTTTCAATTTTTAGAAAAAATATGTAAAATGTTGGGTTTTTGCCGTTTACTGAACAAAAATGTTCAAAATGGAAAAATCTATCAAATAAAGTTTTTGCTTAATTTTGTGGTAAGAGACACTTTTTGAACATTCAAAACAAACTTTTTCCCCCTCCATCTGACTGCAAAAGTTTTTTTGATGAGTGTATTCTATTCGTAGATGATTTGTGTAAGTGATTTACCTGGGCGGGTGATCCTGGTGGGGTTGAACCTACTCGAGTAGTTCATTTTGAAAAACGACTCGACGACGGCCCTCTCGTACTTCCCCTCGCCGTTCTCAGGGCTGAAGAGGTACTCGGGGTCCATCTCATAGTTGATCCTCTGGTAGCCAGTGACGCAGAGGGCTGTGAGGAGGACGGGCACTATGATGAAGTAGCCCGGCGTCAGGGCCACCTGGTACCCAAGCTTGTAGAACCACCGGGCGAGCACCTCGTCCACCCGGCACACCATCCTCGTTCCCTCGGTCTGCAACAAGTGAAAGGGCGGGTTGAGTAAGTCGAAGACCTCATTTAAAACGGGCAAGCTGTGAAATATTATCTTATACGAGCGCTGCGAGGCAAGTCGGAGGAAAGCTCTGTGCATAACACCAAAACCTGGGGAAAGAAACTTTAACAGGTCTGTACGAATTAGGTAGAAATAACCTTCACAAAAAGGATCCTACTATTACGTCATTGTACTGAATACAATGCAACAGGAGTGAAAGGAGAATACTGCTATCTGGAACTTTAATACTTATTAGATTTTGAAGATTGTATACAATTATCAGTTTTAATCGAAAACAAACTTTTTTTTATTTGTAAATAGGCATTTGAAGTTCTGCCGTTCATAATGGAAAAGTTGCCAATCCACCTAGACCTACCGGCATACCTGAAAAAACCGAAAGTAGGCGAAGAGGTTTGTTCCCTCTTCGATCTAAACATCTCTCCAGCTCGATTACTTCACACCTATGTGTGAAAACAATAAGTTTCAGTATTTTTGATTATTTAAGCTTGTGGGGTGCCATTGTCCATGATAGTTCGAACGTAGATATGATTTAAGCGGGTCCTAAGTGAACGCAATAGAAATTCACCTGTAGTATTACTGAAATTTTGGTGTTTCATAGGTCGCCGATACATTTTGGTTCCTAATCTCTTCATCTAGTAATTTTTCAATTGACCGACCAGGAGTAGCGTTAGTACGTGCATAAACATGAATGCCGAGTAATGATCCTTATGATCGATCTGTCTGATTTCATTCAAACTCGGGAGGTTGGTGTGTTCAAAACTAGAATTGTTGACCTCAATGGACTGCTACGTAGAAACTTACAGGCATTATCCTTACAATACCCCTATAGAATCACTTAGCGATTCCATCGATGTCAAATACATCAATTTTTCATGATCTCTCATAGGTCCGAATTCGTGTGCCTCATAGGTGTGAGATTTTGCCTGTGGACGAGCTTGTACAGATACAGTGAGGATTGAAAACCCAGTACAAATATATGTTTACCGAAAATTTGAAATCTAATTTGCATTTTGTACATAAACTGATTCGGGTACTTGCAAAATACGATCCTCAATACTTTGACCCATTTTTCAAAAGGTTCAGCAGAAAAAAGCGGATGAGAGAAAGTGTCAATGATGTCATGGATGCAAAACAGATGAGTCCTACACGCAGAGGGGATGGGCTGGAACAAAATTACGACTTCTGTGAAGAAACGTAACTTTGTTCCTGCGGTCCGTATAATTCTATTGTTCTAGAACACCAGCTACCTACAAAATGATCGAGGAGCAAAGTTGATGTCATAGCGCTTAGAATTAAGAACTCCCTTTTTAAAATCAACAGGCGTCAGGAAAATCACGTATGACCCTCCTGCTTACAGAAGGCAGGTTTCTCATTTATGCATCTCCCAGTAGGCAATTATTTTTTTCGCAGGGGTGCCCACGGGGGGGCAAAAATTGTTGGGGGTAAAGTTGATTGAAACAGTGTTTAGCGTGACGACATTCAAAAATAAACTACATCCTTGGTAAAGATCCTAAAAAAATATACACGTTTTGTCTAAATAGACTATATTGTTGACTGAGTTTGCATTTTTTCCATAACTATCGTTTAATTTTGGATAAAATAAGGGGTGTTTACCAGTACTTTTTACATTTTGGGGGGGGGGGGGGGGTTACCAACTTACATGGGGGGGGGGTCTAATTTGAGGTTGGGGGGGTCATGGAGCTAGGGGGGTGCGTCATGAAGCTTTGAGGGGGGCACCCTGGGTTTTCGGCTATTGTATCTTTGCAGTTGTTTGAGACTAAATTTGTTTTTTATTATTTTGAAAAATAACATTTATCAAATACGTAGATTTCAACAAACGAATCCAACACGTTGCAACAAAAGTGAAATAAATCTTCAGGCTGAGTTATGACAGTAGATACCGACACACTGATGCTAAACGATACGACGAAGGTCAGGAAATTGAAGACGATGGAACAAGAGAATAAAATCAAGATATATGTAGCCCACAAACCAGGAGACAGTATTCGGGAGTTATCGTCGTCCTGGTTTGTTATTCTTTAGATAACACAAAGTTGTTTTGGGATAGGCTTAACTTCCAATTTACGTTCCGAGGTGCGCAGAATCCAAATCATGAAAAGTCAGCCCTGTTCTGAACATATCCCAGACAGTATCTAATCCATATTTATACATGTGTCACTCAGAATTATGGAACGAACTCCTACTGAACCATTGAACTTCTTAAAGTAATATTACGATTCGAATGACTAGTAATACACTACAATGGACGACCTATAATATGAAACAAGGAAAAGTTAAAATCGCAGACAAGACATAACGTTACAGCAGATGTGCGATGGCTGTAGATTATACGTGAGGTTCAGGGAGAGAGAAAGTAACAATATGTGGTGATAGAAAACATTAGCTAGCTATCCTCCAGGAGGCCTGAAAGTATCCAAAAATGTGTATCAATTAGTCAGTCAGTCAGCCAGCTATACAAAGTTTGAGTGTTTAAAAAAATGTATACCTCCGTAGCTTTTCTTCAAATATTTATTCTTAGGATTAAACTAATGACATACATATGATCAGTGTTAAAGGAATTGCGTTTAAATCAATAATGATGTGAAAATCGAGACCATGCCATGTACTGACTCAAACCGAACTAAACGATTGTAGCTAAGCCATTCGTTAATGAATAAATAATGTTTTTGTAAAAAAACGCCACATTTTCGTAACGCTAAAACGTTAATTTCTCTCATTCCAGCATCGTAGAAGTGAAATTAACCGAACCGTTGAAAAGCTGAGCATCAACTTTTAAGGTAACCATAACATGTACTCCAAATGATTTTACCTGATTCCCCCATTTTATGGAGAAACCGGATCAAGTCATTCGGGCTAGAAGCATTCGAAAAATTTAACATGTCGAAATATCTAGCAATCTCAATTGTTTGTAATTAATTAGTTTTGACTGAAATTTAAAAAAAAAAAAAAGTTCTTGCACTTAGGAGAAAGAAGGTTCAAATTTCTTTTCACTGGTACCTTTCATTTTGAATTTACTCCGTAAATTCAGGAATCCAGAAACGAAGAGTTATCAACATTTTTTCATTGATTAAGGCAATCTAACTTTTAAAAAATCGTATAAGTAAAATTATCCGGTCAACTGACTGACAATTGTCTGAACAAAATGTCAAGCTGGAAATGATTTTTAGAGAGAATTTGTGGAGTCCGTAGTTGAAGTAGTGTTCAACTTATCTGATAAGATGTGTAGTAAATGGTCACTAGAGAATAAGCGCTAAATTTTTTCAGGAACGATTCGTCCTCCGATTTAAACCATGCTGGAGAATGAAAGACCGCTGAAGCCATGACGTTTTTCGAATCCAACTGACGAGCTACTTTTACTCTTGACGAGTTGAGCGGATCCAGTGAGAAGCCTCGCCCCAGTTATTATTTTTCAATGGATATCGAACCATAGACCCTGATACATCAATTGTTTAGTCTCAAAAACGTTCCCTTACGCCTCTCCAACAAGTGGTCGAAATCCTACTCGAGCACGAGATGTCGGCACGAGTGAAAACTCAGTTCTCAGTTCATCGAGCAGATTCCATGAGGCTAAGGGGCCAGAGGAAACACGTGCGAGGATTTGGCCTGGAGGACGGAGCAGCAATTTGGCTACCAGAAGAATGAAATCACACACACACAAACACACAGTTAGGAAAAAAGTAAAATCAGATTAGTTTGGCAAAATCAATTTGAATTTTTGGCATAAACATCAAATTGAAAATTTTGGCAAAGTAATTTAAACCTTTGGCACAAATAAATTTCAACATTTTTGGCATCTCAATTTAAACTTTTGGCGACTCAATTTCAACTTTCGGCATACCAATTCGAGCTTTTGGCATATCGATTTATACTTTTCACAACCCCCACAATTCCAACATTCCATCCTATATAATGATCAATAAATGTGTTTTTTTTTTTTTAAATTGTTTAGAGATCTATGTTCCAAACAAAGAAACCTTTCTTCCACGATAGCTGTAGTTATTCTAGCTGATTATTGATTGATAAGCGTGCATGGACATTCAGATCAGCTGGAAAATGTATTACAGCAAGTAAACAGTAAGTACCTGATCAAGTAAGCAGAAGTAATGCAGAACTCGACACTACAACGTAAACTGGATCTGGAGGATGGATGATGGTTACTATTTGTAGGGCAGACTAGTAGAAACTAAGTAGCCAGCGCAGTGCGGATTTGCTGTGCGGTGCTCTGGGCTGAGCTTCTCGTATTCGACTTATGGCAACACGAAATCGTGCGAAACTAAATTGTGAATCGTCGCTGCCATTTACCAGCCCTAACACCTACGTGTATTCAACTTCACGGTCGAAAGAATAATGAACCGCGGGACAGAGTTTTTGGAGAAATGCATAATATAAAGGCCCTTGTTCTACTTCAGATTCACCTAATGCGAACAATTTGCATTCCAACGAGTAGGATCATGAGACCGCGTCATTCGCAGAGGCAGTCTGAGGATCACGCGGCCCCGACAAAGGTAATTACACAAGGGGCGGGGTAATGGAGGAGTAGGCTGTAAATATGACCTTGACACGTTTTGACGATAAGTGACAGCTATACTTTCCATATGCTTACGAAGTTCGTCCTACTGAAAGTCAGTGTCTTTCAAATTGGATAATAACCTCCCCCCTGTAGATTTGCAAATCGGCTCTCCCACATCGAGAAATATGTTTCCTTCATTAATAAATTATACTATTAATCCGAAGGCAGATGAAGTTGATGTGGAAATATGTATTTCCTTAGACCTTCTCCAACAACGAGAGCCAAGGCTGTCGTTGGATAAGTAATGTAACGCTTGTAGCCCAAGTTCCACTCGTGTACCATCCACATAATATCAAGTAAGCGTTGGTTCCGATTTCATTTAATAAATAGAGATGCTATACCGCAAAATTCCAAATGGATTGGCGACCTGTTAAAAATGAAAATTTTGAAAGTGGAAAAAAATGTGTCTGCAACGCACACAGGATGACAGCTTATGATCTTCTTGCGATAGCCTGCGATATTTTACCTTCTAAGGTGAGGAGTTCATTGTAAAAACAGTCCTACCTGGATCGAAAGTTTTAATTTTTGGTTTTGGCTTTTTTAAATAGGTTTATACTGTTTTTTTTTTTTCGTATTGTATCAATTTGAAATTTGTGAAAATGTAACACTAGCCTTTACAAATCCTCTGCCTTTCGACTATTGCCGTTAACAACAAAACGTGAATTTTGAACAAAACAATCCTGCATCGAGTATACCACGACGTTTGAATATGGACTTTGAAGGCGTGCGTCAAAAGCTTGCTTGGGACGACATGCGTTAAACGCATGACTAAAAGAAAGTAGAAAATAAAATCAAGAAGTATCAGCACAGCATAGCTTTGAAACCCAAAAGCTAATGGAAATTGGATTTTAGTGGAGTGCAATTGTTGTTATTCAATCGATCGCCGGTAAGTGTAAAGGGAACCGAGGTAATACTCGTACAAATATCCAATAGAACGGAATGGGCTATCATTTTGAATGTACCAGGCTGCATTAATTATGTTCATGAGCACACCATTTTGAAAAGTCTTTTTAAGCTACCGATTGCTCTGGGCGATGCAGCCCATCAGCTGCGCTCCATTTTTGAACGTATGAACTAAATTTGCCCAGGTTTATTTTGTTGAGATTTTAGATGTGATTTATTTCGGTTTACTAGGTTCATCACGTTATAATTTGTAAGTTTTATCCAAGAAACTGTCCGTTAGAAGAACGATCCCAAAACCGATCTGCCTAACTGTAACCGTAATAGTTTGCTGTACTCACAATGAACACCGCTGATCAAAAGCACCGTCTTTAATATGTTTGGGGAACATAAATATATGCGCGTTTATCGCGTGAATCCGGTTCCCGCGTGGTTGTTTCGTGCCGAGGGCGGCATCCACGTAACAGGAGCCGAATTTCGAGCCCGTGCACCACTTGACACAGCCCTATCCGTTGTATAAGTTGGAGACGTGAAAAGGCTGTCGGGGATATTGAGGCTCCTTACGTAAAAGCTGATCCTTTGTCAGAAATGAAGCTGCCAGAGAGGCGAGCGTTATTACGAATCACGCGCGAACGGCTGCGAGTTGGGGGTCCGGAGTGAGCGAATCCCTCCCCCCCCGACGCGACACGTCAACCACTCAACCGATTATAGTTTTGACCTGATTTGTGATCATTATTTGTCCAAGTCAAAAATAATTATTTTATAAACCAGTAAAGCTCAATTTCATAACAAGGATTGACGGTATGCCAAAGAACCATCCACGATCTTAACGCAAAATGTTCTCCTAGTCCAGTATTACTTGAATTTATATGAATAAATTTACATAAATTTTTCTTTATATATATCTTCAAATAAATAGAGAAATTTTGGTACAAATTTAATCCCAATTAGATTTAATTCGTATGTTTTCATAGCGTAGATTACTGTAGACTGATTCGTCAAGTAGGTATTGTACATTTTTTCCTGAATTAAATTTACAAAACAGTTGATAGTTGGGCAATTCGCAATAGTTTTTGCGTTCTCATGTGAATCTCTCATAAAAATCTACCCCATTTTGATACAAATTTTGAAAATTTACAAAATTCGAAGCAGATTCAAATGGTTTTCATTTGACAGATATCCGGTCTATGGACGATGTACTTAGATTGTGGTGCTAAACTTGGACAGTTCCTGGTAAATCTTTTTAGCTTTAGCTTCTTAAAATTAATTTAATTGAGTTCCTCTAGGCTGGTGTCTTCGTTTATGATGTTATATTCAGCTAATGTACCTTAGTTTAAGGCTTGATGATTCAACGACGAAAGAATATCCAGTTCAGTAATAATTTACCGTTCTAAAATTATTTGCGGCATTCTTGTCAACTTTTAAACTCTCCTGAGATCATAACAGTTGATCGCTTCAAATAAATGGTACAGTAAATACGGTTTTTTTTGGAAAATATTGGTTTTCTAGAATGATGGAATATTACGATTCTTATGTTGATATTTCAGTGAATTGGTACCTTCCCACTTGAGCATTGGTGTGTTATTGATAGTTAACCTCTGGAGGAAGCCCAAAGCGTAATTGAGTTGGAAATTACTGTTTTATTGATGGATCGTGGACGATCGGAAACACGTTTCGGAGCGACTACAAATGAACGACCTTCTCGCCCCGATATTAACCGCCAACGAAGCTTTCTCGTTAGAAATAGATGAAAAAAGTAAAAGTGGCAGCTGCAATGACCGAGTTCTCGGGCGATCTTCGGATTTTCACTCGTATTTTCTCCCTCTAGCGGCATCCTTGACCTGTATTGTGGTTTTGTTGCGATCCAAACGGATAGTTAAAGAAAAAAAATAACCACGGCGGTGGAGTTGATCAGCATTCAGAACAGATCGCGTTCTAACGCAAGAGCTTCGTTACGGCCTACTAACCCCCTCATGTGGTATACGTCTACCTACCTAACTAACCTGCATATTCAACCGGGTATCTCTCAAGGTGTAGCCACTGGCTATAGTTCCAGATTGTTCCGTTTGTTTGTGGCAATAACCGTCTTCATAACTTTGGATTGTTGCAATTTCATGAATACTTACGTTAGACCGCCATCTGTACTTTGCGGCGCATGATCATTGATCAGCTTAGAGTCTGGAGGAATGAACCGAGTCAAGATACCATTCGATTTAGCAACCTCCGCTAGAACTAGCTACTGACGTACTGCAGGGCTTTTACTATCCGTGATTCCGTATCTATCTAAAGGACAAATCGTCATTAGCGAGAGGGAACTTCCGTCGAGTTTTCAAGGAAAAATTGAATCTCGTTCCCTCATTTTTCTATTCACCATCGCATTTTGTTCAAATTTTGTTTCACATGAAACTCGAGTGTTATTGTGGAATTGTCACCCAATGCCGACATGCTAACCATCAAGCTACTCCTTTTATTCATAACCACGCGTTACATCCTGAGGTGCAAAGCGCTTCCAATATAAATCGAAGATTGATAAGTTGCACTCAATATTGGGTGAGGGACTTCCTAGGATTGAAAGTGCAAAAACGTCAATATACAAGCGTTCCTGGTTCTTGTCTTCAATCCCCTCCACACAAACAAATCCTCCTTCTGCTGTCAAACTTCTTGAACTGGATTCAAAGTGATTGAGGTATTAAAGACCACCTTGTAAATATGGAAAAAGTGCACTAAAATATAAGAATTTGATGAAAGGTCAACAAAAAAAAATCGTTCGGATAGCATTTGTATGCTTACGAAGTTAGAGGGAGATATTTTGTACTATACTTATAATGGGGTTGTTGTTATTGTCAAGAAATGTAAGTTATATCTATGTTCGTATCGGCAGCGGAATCGTAATACAATGAACTCTACACAGGTAGTTTTTTCTATGCAAGAGCGCTGTACCGTAAAGTGGGAGATTAGGATCAATTTTCCACTTCAGCAAGATGCAGTTTGGAAAAAACACATAAAAGAGCAATTAAAGTAACGCTATTTTGTAATTGTTTATCTTGACGAGTTCATATAATTTCGATGAACTTCATTCGCACACAGGTTGAAGAAATGTTTGATGTTCACACGGGTTTCATTCATTAGACGTGTTGATTGCCGTTTTCTTTCCAGAGGTTAGGAAGAGCGAATGGATAGATGGGCATTTATCCGGGTTTGTTCGTTTCATTGAACTGACTTCTGTCGTTGCCAATCATAAAAACACTAGTCCTTTTTCAGGTGTTTTAATATTTCCTCTTTTTTCGATTACACTTTCTTCTTTATTGGATACACATCGAATCAAAAATGACATGAACCCTTACGTTACCCGTCACACAATTGCAATTAAATCACTGCCGCTGAAATAGTTAAAAAACTACCGTCCAATCATATTATCATGGTGCTGAAATTCAAGACGAAGGAAAGAGAATTTCAAGAAACATAAATAATTAAGATGAGCAAACAAAGACCTCTAGGTGATATCGGTCTCTCAACGCAGCTCAGAAAATCATAATTCACCTGTTTTGAGTTTACAGGTATCATCATTTCAAAGGGATACTCGGCGCGGGTTTTTAAAGAATTATCGCTAAAGTAATACTTTAAGGGGTCTCAAAGGAAGTTTTCAAAGAAAGAACGAGAAGTGCTATGTAATTTGTGAGCGGAAGTTGAACTTTGGGCTCCAGGAAATATTTGAAACTCGGTCTGTTGGAACTAAGTTAAAATGAAAACATAATGAGTGGTAAGTGTTGTTGGATAACGCGTTCCGAGGCAGAAGTCCATTTAGTTGAGTTGGCTTTCAGACAAAAAATTGCACTTCTGGTACCAGACTGGAAAACTGTTTTTGGTCTGATCTTACCAGTTTCTTAGAAATGCATTGATTATTTGGTACGCTGTCTGATGGAACGGATGACTGGGTTTCCTCCGGTTAGAAAGCTGCGAGATGCCGTTTCTTCAGAAAATGACGATGTCTAACAAAGAAGAGCTCTCTATTCATTCTAACTATTACAATTTTAAATTTACAGATAAACAGTGATTACCAGGATAAGGTCTTCCCTTCTTCAGAAATATGTATTGAAAGTAATATCCGATAAAAAGTGTTCCTGTTATTCGTTTATTCGCTTACTAATCGAGTTTCCCACGAAGTATTATTTCGCTGCCTAGATTGGTTTGAGGAACTTAATTCGTGAAATCAAAATTGATAACAATTATTCATTTCATAAACATACATTCATTGACTATACAAATATAAAGATCTTCAAATTTTCTTTACTGTGAACATGAATATAACATTATAACTATACATGAGTTGTCAACGGAGAATCTATAGCACACAAAAAGAGTTGGCCAGTTTCATTGGCCTTTCAGTTTGTGTCCAGCCCTTCGAAAACGATGAACATTTGTGAGGTATCTACCATAAAATATATTTATACCACCAAACATTTCGTAATCTCAGTTTTCAATACATATCTGTACAATTTTCTGTATATTACAGTTTGTAGTTATCAAAAACACGGAGTGCAGTTATATTGATGAAGTGGCCAAGGTACATAGTATGTTGTACTGAATTTCAATAAGAATAAACCGGACATGCTGCATTCGGGGCCACTCAGAGTTCAATGGGGGACATTTTTAAACTCTATGAGAGAGTTATAAACTCTCTCAACTTAAATAGCACTGAACATTTAAGCGATTTAAGACTTCCAAGATTAAAATCATGAAATCACTGAGAGATGGTGAAATTCACACAATTGTGTGGATGAAATTAATACCACTAATGTTAAAATAACGCCAACCGAAAAAGGAGGTGTCGTACTCCCAACAATCATGTCCTATATGCATTCAAATCTTAGACTAACTCACTGTTAATGATCGAAATTAAATTGATGTAAGAAGTATAGAATGAGCTCCTAGCGCTCAACCAAAAATGCTTTGAGTCTTAGTTAAGGCTCGAGATAATTCCTATCCTGTCAGCAAGATCAATCCATCCGTATCCTATTTTGACATGGGCACCAAGTGAAAACGATTGGACACGATTTTCGGGAAATTATTTACTGAAAATGTACAACAGTGTTTCTGGCAAAATGTGAATGTGGGTACATTACGTTTGTACTCGTATATGGTGACTTGAAGCTTGTTTTGTGGAGCAGACAAAAATAGTCCAGTCATCGGGTGGTTTGGGCTTGCGAAAATTCCCAACTTTCCGCAAATTTGCTGGGTTGTTCTAGCCCCCCAGTGGTGCTACACCTCATTCTGCGGACAAATTAACCTTGTGCTAACTTCAGGGGGGCCCGAAAAACCGCGATTTTTTCGGACTTTTTTCAGTTTTTCCGCTGTAACTCGAAACCTACGCATCCTAGCGAGAAAATTACTCCATTATAAAATAAAGTAGACAAACTTTTCTACAAAATGATCTACTCACACATAATTTTTGACCAAGCTATCATGGAGATATAGAGGCTCGAAGAATGGCAAATTTTCCCAATATGGCAAAAATGAGCAGAAATCACTCTTTTCCGCCAAGTTTATTGTTATTAACGTACTTGATGATGATATTAAAATTTATTTTCATATTTTGTGTTGTTATGCTACATCTCCTCCCCCATCATAGCCTCATCACCCCCCAACTAGCAAAAACAGCCAGAATTTAGGAATCAATAATAAGACACTGATGTATCTTAAAATCTTCTTAAATCGTTAAAACCGAAAAAAACGATTTAAATTCGAGTTTTAACGAATTAAACTCGAGTTTTAACGAATTAAACTCGAGTTTAACGAATTAAACTCGATTTTAACGAATAAAGAAGATTTTAAGATACATCAGTGTCATATTCTTAATTCCTACATTTCTGGCTGTTTTTGCTGGTTGGGGTCGGAGGGCGGGTGATGAAGCTAAGCTATGAAGGGGGAGGAGATGTAGCATAACAACACAAAATATGAAAATAAATTTTAATATCATCATCAAGTACGTTAATAACAATAAACTTGGCGGAAAACAGTGATTTCTGCTAATTTTTGCCATATTGGGAAAATTTGCCATTCTTCGAGCCTCTATATCTCCATGATAGCTTGGTCAAACATTAATTGTGAGTAAATCATTTTGTAGAAAATTTTGTCTACTTTATTTTAAAATAGAGTGGTTTTCTCGCTAGGATGAGTAGTTTTCGAGTTACTGCGGAACAACTGAAAAAAGTCCGAAAAAATTGCGGTTTTTCGGGCCCCCCTGAACTTAGCACAAGGTTAATTTGTCCGCAAAATGAGGTGTAGCACCCCTGGGGGGGGGGGGGGGTTAAAATTTGCGGAAAGTAGGGAATTTTTGCAAGCTCCCCCCCGATTTTGGCACCAGATGACTGGACTAAAAAGGAAAGAAGAAGTAGAACTATATTATTGATCTCCAATTCGATCAGCTCGTAGGCAGTGACCAGTGAGACGCAGGACACAAGTTTCAAAGGTGTGGTGAAATACCGGAGGTGTATCTAACAGGTAACATCACGTAACAATACTACCTAGGTGGCTCGTAAACCGCAAGCACGAATAACCTCAGCTTTCCAGTCAGGCGTGGTAAAAGAAATAGGAACCCATCAAAAGCACCGAACAGGTGGTTCTTTCGATGGCATGCGGCTAACTTCATTTGTAAAAGAAAGTGCATAAATGTGGGGATAATGTTTGGTTATCCGAATATTAGGAAGATTAGGTGGAAAATCTTCTTGTATGGAGGAAAAATAATTTTCTACACGGCATTTTTTCGAACGAACCACTGTGAACACACTTGCATAGATGAATGACCCTGTGAGTTCACCAATTCTCATTATTGTCATAATATTCCTCTCTATAGTACTCTCCCTTAGTACTCTTATGATTATGATTATCTGTCTATATCATCTATATGAACTGATTATCTATTCTATATGAACTATCTTCTATGATGTATATGGTCAATGGAGGTATTAAGAAAGCAGTAAAGTGACAAAAAACGTGTGAGAGGCTCTTCTGTACAGCGCCACTCTAACACTTAAGTTAAGGGTTGTGCTACACCATTGAATCTTTTCATTATAAGAGAAAGAAAACCTATGTATCCATAGTATAATATTAGTACAACATATAGCAGTGGTTATCTCAGTATATTCCACAGGCTCTTTATGCATTACCTACCACATTGAACCATTATATAATTCCAAGATAATTTTGAAATAACGAATATATCCGTTTCTTTACAACAATCTTGATCTGGTTGTGCTTTGTTTATCAAGCATGATATGTTCATTAAGAAACATTTATTCATGTCTGCCAAGTTGTCTGAGCAGTATGTCCCTGTTACATATACAGGGTGTCCCAGGAGTTATGCACAATTCGACTTTTACAACTCATTTCCTACCAAAAATGCCCATTAGCAATTTTTTGAAAGAGGCCTCGTTTCCGAGCTATTCGCGATTTAAGATTTTTTTCGTGTTTTCGTTCTTATGTCGTTAAAACTGTCATAACTCCCTCAATTTTGTAGATAGCTCAAATTTGATGACACCGTTGGAAAGAACGTTAAATTTTCTATCTATTTGGTGTCAGGAAAATTTTTTCGAGTTGAATTGAAGATGTGCAATTGCTGCGCGAAACGGCAGTTTTGTCAGAATCTTGAAATCGCCTGATTTTCATCTCGCCGGGAAACCCCATGAATGCTTGACGCAGAACTGTGCAGACCTGGTAAAACGTGCGCCGAATTGTCAGCTTTCCAACGGTGGAGTCGTTTTGGTGTTTAAAAATATTTTTAGTTAAGGAAATGGAGTTTGAATGCAGAAAAACGTGTGTTTTCTGTCAAAATTGAGGTTTTTCCAACAGTCTCGAAGATGAATGTGACTCATCGCAGTCGGAAATGAGTTGTTGAACACGTAGGAGTAGGATTGTGCTCAAGTCCTGGGACACCCTGTATCACTAAAAAAGAATTAATGTTTGAAAATTGGGAAAGCTATGGAGGAGGCATTGTCTTGGTCAGGGGCGAGGGTATGCAATGACCCGCACGACCGCCGGGTCTTGAAGGAGGGGTTGCTTTGTGCGCCGTGTATTATCAACCCCAATCTGAGTTGCCTGTAGCATTGAGTGTTGCAATGTTGAAATCGAGTTCATACAGAGAGTTAGAGTTTAAACAAGATTATTAAGATATAAATTATAAAAAATAATTATTTTGAAAATGAAAAATGAAAATGAATTTAATGGCTGAAAACGTTCGTTTGTAATCAGCGTCTACGGCATTTCCAAGCTGTCCAGCCAATGTCAGGATAATCGAAGATCCGAGAGACAGCTGTTGTTTGTGTTCATTCACGATTGATTGCGATGATTTGGTTTCAGTTGAGTAGCTGTACCACAAGTGAGCATGTTGACATGATTTTTGTGTACGGTTTTGCCAATGGCAATGCTTCTGAAGCAGCAAGGGAGTCAACTCCTCGGCGAACAAGTCGGATAGTATGAGGAAAAAATATTGGTAGATAATATTGTTTATGTCGCTGATCCTTCTTCATCTAGTAAACTTTCTGTATTTTATATACTACTCTAATGGTTTTTTGTCACTAAGGTTTCGGTTATTACTACCAGCTATGTTCAATTATAGCGCACCATGATGAATGGGAATATGCAATAGGGAAAACCACGCTGAAGGAAATACAGAGAGGAAAGAGACGGAAGGGAAGAGTTGGTAATGATACGGAAGCCTGGTTTGATAAGGGTCCATAGTGTCAGCCAAACGATGAATGCAACTCATCGCAATCAATCAAAAACCTTAATTTTAACAGAAAACACACGTTTTTCTGCAGTTAAACACTATTACCTTAACTAAAAATATTTATAAAAACCAAAACGACTACACCGTTGGGAAGCTGACATTTTGGTGCACGTTTTACCAGGCCCGCACAGTTATGCGTTAAGCATTCATGGGGTTTCTAGGCGAGATGAAAAACAGGCAATTTCAAGATTTTGACAAAACTGCCACTTCGCGCAGCAATCGCACATCTTCAATTCAACCAAAAAATGTTTTTCTGACATCAAATAGATAGACAATTTAACGCTCTTTCCAACGGTGCCATCAAATTTGAGCTATCTCCTGAATTGAGGGAGTTATGATGGTTTTAATGACATGAGATCGAAAACACAAAAAAAATCTTAAATCGCGAAATACTCGGAAACGAGGCCTCTGGCAAAAAATTGCTAAGAGGCATTTTCGTTCGGAAGTGAGTTGCAGAACACGTAGGAGTCGGATTGTGCATAACTCCTGGGACACCCTGTATAAACAGTTGTGCTGCGAGAACCCTAAGTGGTGCAGGAGGAGGAGCTAGTTATGTCCTTGATGGCAAGTGATTTGGTAGGTACCCTCTCAAATGTTGAGCTCTGCGTCTTCAATTTTGAGTATGTATTTAATGGACCGTGTTCAAAATGTACTCGTACTTGCGAAATATAAAGGATATCCTTCTTCTTGAATTCATATTTATTCTGAACACAACCTTGTACTCTTGAAGCAAAAGTTGAAGTAAAAGGTCACTCCTTTAATTTTACAGTGAAATTAGGCGAGTAACCATGAGCCTGGCCATTTACTTTGGACAAGAAGGATGTAATTTGAAGAATATGAGTCTACCCATTAACTTGGCTCTGTCATGAACAGTAGTTTTCACAATAGTGAATACGCTTTGAAGAAAAAAAGCTAAGTACAGTGGCTTGCAGACAGAGACTAAGGCGCAACTTAAGAAATTCGGAAAGTTAGTTGCCTTCTGTTTGCTGGATATAGATATTTCTGCATTACCTCAGTGATCCTGTCTTCAGGTATTGGTGAAGAGCTTGGCGTCAATCAAGCGATTGTATTGCGGACCAACGCACCAATGAATCCCACCGCAGGTCAACTGGCAGACACGATTTCAACATTGTTTAAAATGATTTTGTACTGACAACTATCAACTTTCTTTTTGCCATTACGATGATGTAGAAATGAAAAATTGTAGAGAGTACACGAGAGGGGCGGGCATAGGTGAAGTGGAGGGGGATGGTCAGCGAGTGAAGGTGTCGAGCGGTCAAGGCCCAGGTCCGAGTCCGAAGCCAAGTAGGTGAACGTCTGGTTATACAAACAACCAGTCAGGTGGGCCGAGGTAACTACGAACAGCTTTCATTTAGATCTCGCGTTCACAGATTTACGAGGGAGGACCTCGGTATCAGCCTCCTTCAGAAGGGGAGCCTGCCACCTAATTCAGCAGTGACCTGAAGTGGGACGCAAAACGGGGAAATCCAGGCGAGCGAACATCTAACGACTTGATTCAGCAGGCAGGTTCTACAATAGGAATGGGATCTGAGGAAGAGGAGGTAACCGGTTGCAGAGGGAGGGGTGACTTTCTAGATGGCTGGTACTTGTCCAAAGAAAATAGTCTAAATCACATACTTCAAGGAACATATTCTACCTAATATTTATGCAAGGTAAAATACGTTCCTTGAAGTACTCGTATGTCATTCAAATGTATGTGACATTGAGAAAGTCGGCATCATGGACGTACGAATTCGTACCAAGGGCTGAAGATAATATGCTTCCTACACCCAGGGAATATCCCTGAAGTTGTAACGCGTTAGGTTTATGCTCAGGAGTAACAGTTTTAAGAACCAAGAAGGGGGAACTAACCATATCCATGATAAAAATAAGGCCAATATGTCCGGATTTTGGGGATCGAGGTAGGAACCAACATCAATCGGATATTACTTGGCGTACGAAGATACGATTTTGTATCAGACCATTTACTGTGAACAGAAATTGGAATCGAATCGCCTTTCAAGAGAGTTACCAATGTGACACTTCTACGAATTATGACTATATTTCGCAAAAATTAATCCTAAAATAATTCGAAAAATAAACTAGTTTTTATTTAATTTTATTCTTCCATAAAACCATATTCCTTCTAAGTTAAATGTAGTAGAGTTTTTCAGATGGGAAATTTATTCCATGTCTTATTTTCATCTTCATTGCCCCTGTCTTTCTCATCTTCTTTTGTTGTCTCTCATTCATGAGTACCATTCTTCGGTTTTTGGCTAATAGCGTACACAGCACAACTATTTACTGCTACTTTCAAGATAATTTTCAATGAAACATTCCCCAGGTCAAGTAGACCCTTGTATTAATCGATGAATCAATTCATTATTAATCCTCCGAATACCTCATCCCAAGCTGAACATTGTTCCAAATTGTCAATCAAGAAGCCACTGTGCCACTTTTACCTTGCCAGATATTTTAGTTTGTATTTCGAAGCAGCTATTGATCCCTAGACCTACGCTCCACCCATGATTAGCAGCCTTCAAAGAGAAGGAAGGGTTTGGAGGTTCTCTATGAGATTTTGTCGATGATCCCGGGTGTTTTCAAGTCACGGCATCCTCATTCCGGAGAGCTGCGGGCTATGGAATCCAGGCCGCCGGGTAGCTTTTCGACCCTGGCTAATATACCGAAGATTGTTCTCCGTTACTCAATATCCGCCGGTTAATATGTGGTACTAGGTTACGCCACCCTGGTCAACTTCCTGAATTGTTAACTTCTTGAAAATTATTTTGAAGTATCTCTTCCTCGACATTCCTATCCAACCGTATTTTAATCACTTTTGGTTTACTATATTCGATAATGAACCTTTGTTCCTTAGTTGAACCAGAAAAAACTGTAACCCTCCCTGAAAAAAATGGTTGGTTCTCGTTTCAAGATAAGTGTAGAAAAATAAAAATAAAAACTATCCTTCAGTTTCTCCAAAACTGACGAACAATAGTTTACAAAATTTGTCTGAAAAATCAGGGATGCGCCACTAATCTCGACATCTTCATCAATCAACTCTAAGCGATTATATTCAACTATCAATCTATCCAAAAATCGAAATTTCAAAAACCTGCGATGCAAAAAGGTAGTTTTTTTGTTCAATTCTGATAATGGAAATTCCCTCATTCGAAGGAGACCTCTCGGGTTGATATCCACTCATCCGTTCGCTCACCTTTTGAAAAATCATGTAGGCTGCATGCCTACGGGGTGCAATACACGTTCAACGGGAGGTCTGAGCTAGACCGCTATTCTGGCTGCAGCCCAAGTGTTCTCATAAAATGTAGTTACGGAGGCGCTAGGCGCCAAGTTTAGATAGCGCACAAGAGACTACGTCTAATATACATAGATCGGTGATTTACGAAGAAGTGATATCTACCACGGAAGAAATAAACATTCTTGTATTAATGTGCAGTGTTTCCACCTTTTTATTTACAGCCGTTTCATCTGTTTACGAGAAATAGAGATTTGAAAACGCAAAACTCGCCGTATCTCTAGAACGGTTGAACTATAGATTTGGTCTTGCAACCATTGCTATTGATCCCATTTGATTCAGCTTCCTATAATGCATCGTGAATGAAGCATGTTTTTGATGCAGCCTACAGTTTTAACATTTTTCGAACAATGAAAAATTATGTTAGGAGTACCTAAACGTATTAATATTTCGAGTGAAGACCTCCAGCTACGAACTCTACGAAACTATTTCTCGTGATTAATATGATTGTTCTATCATCGAGCTAAATATATATAGTAGGGTTACATATTGAGAGATTTAAGAATCCGTTCTAGAATGCCATGAAACAGAGATCTTCAGTAATTTCCATGCTCTGAATTTCCCAAGTAGACTGTATCATTGAAATTTATCAAGGAGGATTTAGAAAATAGCAGCTTGTAAATCGTTGTACGCTACTTGAAAAAAGTCGAAGTGGATTTTAATAGTGGATATTCATGGGACCATGTCGCCACCAATCGTTATAGGAAGAGAACTGCATATGTTTGTGCTAGGTACAAGAATTTTACTTTTGCGCATTCCAAACAATTAATCGTATCTAGTTAATTTTCGAAAATTACATAGGGCTAGAGGAGGTGATTAGGATCCAAACATGGGAAATTCAGTTCTTAAAAGATATTGGGAAAATATTACGGTGGAAAACATTAGGGGCTGGAATTCCTTGGAGAAAAATGTAGTGCGAAAACAGGAAGGCCCATAATAGTTGGTAAATGGTTGGGGTCTAATAACTAGATCATAATCATTATTCTACCGGTAGTTGACATTGAACGAACTTCACTTGGTGTATAGGCGCTAACTGACGTTTAATGACTTTCGCTGAGCTCCCACTAACCCGTAAACCCAGATGCATGAGATTTCACACCCGCGGTCCGTGACGGCGGAGGGTCAACAGAACCTGAAGCCAGTTTGGGGCTCCTCACCGGCTTCTCGCAGATCTCTCGTTGCCTATCACCAACAGACATCCCAACCCTCACGAATAGACTTTCACCCAAAGGCATGGATTCTGATACTAAGTTTTCCTGTTTGCAAGTAGGACCCTGAGTTTTTCCCAAATATAGGGAAACGAATAATTTATTTTGGGAAAATAATATTAAAATTGTTTCTAACACTTATAATGGAACGAATTATTAATTTCCAGAGCTTATGTTGCCATAGATTATGAATATCAATGACGATCTTGTATGATTACTGTCAGTGCTTGTTTAGGGTTGTTTTAATTAGATAGATAAGGAAAAGTCGACAATCAAATTGAATAAGAATTATAATTGACAATTTTATCTTAATCCTAATAATCTATTAACTAACCTTAAACTAACTATATCTATTAACTAACCTTAAAGTCTCTCCTCATAGAATACCTTACGTTGAGAACGATGGGGCGACATCTTGTTCCGAACGCAAGGGGGACTATTTCGAGCACTGGTTACTACAACGGGGCTATTCGTCTTAGGAGTCGTGGATGAGGTAGGAAACAACAGCGAATTGTTTTCTAGCGCAGCTTTCTCCGTACTGAATTTTGTGCAGTTCGCTGCTTCCTAAGAAAACTCCTGCAGTTTCAATTTCCCGGGGGAAGGGCGCCTTGAGCCAGGTGGAGGGGACACTGGACGCTCGCTTCCTTTCCGTGGACCCGACATTACCCATGTTCCAATATTGAATCATTAACAATGATAACTCCATGACTAAATATTAAATATCCAATCAGAAACTCGCACTCCAAATTGTTGGATTCTATGTGTTTGGCCTAAACGCTAATATTTCGAAAGGCTCGATACTGCTGTCTATTGGTTGAGGCTAAAAGTTTAAAACTTCTCGAAATCGATAAAATCTCTGGATTATATCAAAATTGAGGGTTCCTATTTCGAACAACAAAAAGTGTGTTCGGAGGATTGTTGTTAATCACGGAATCACCCCGATCCCGATCCACGCACGACCATTAGGAATAAAACAGTTGATCTTAAGTGATGAGCTAAGAATTGAACAGCTGGTATATAAAACGAAATGAACACAGAAAAATTATAATACAATTCCATTATTTTTTAAACAGATGTCCCAGTTTTGGGGATAGTTCCATAATGTGCTTCACAACGTCAAAAATTTAAGGTTTTCTACAATGTTTCGTTTGCAAGAGAAACAATAACGTTGTTTACGACTCAGTTGATTTTTCTCACTTGGTTTAATAAAAGTCTTCCACTAAAAACGAAAATACCGGAGTTTGGCCGAACTCAGTTATATGATCTCGCCGGTAAATCTTGAAGGGCATAACTCGAACCTCGGTTGAACCCAGTTTTTAATAATGAACTTTACCAAATAGTTTACGCTGACTGTCCAACACAAAGTTGGACCGCTTGAAGCAACCGGATAATGAAGAACTCTCTGGAACAACCACATTGTAGTTGATGTTATACCCCATTTTCTATTTAATAACCGAATAACAATATTCAAAATCTTAATGGTTTTAACAGCTCTTTGTGTAGTAATTTGTTCACCTCCCGTTCGTTGTAACGAATGCACTCTCTCACAACATGCCATCATCTTTCCATCATAATGTACTATCGTCATCACTATCTTTCGTAGTAATTTTCATCTCAATCCTTAGCTTGGTTACTAAATCGTGTCGAGGTATGTCTGTGGAACATGAGTAGCTAATGAAGGATAAAGCGATAAAACAATTCCGGCTTCAACCTGAAGCTCGTTATTTTACGACAATATTTGTTACTTGTTATGTTTATTGTTCGTTTCTTGATATAAAATGCTAGGAATCGCACTATGTGGAGACTGGTTCCCGTTCTCCTGTGAAGATAGCAATACGACGAATAGGTATATACTATAGATTAGTATATTAATTTTAGAAAATCGTTTTCAAAATTCATTCCATAATCCATTTTCAATATCTCTCTGTCTTCCTCGGTCACTCGTGTCCATCGAATAAATCACTACGGTTAAAGCTAACTCACGCTATTTAATTTTTATGAGTTGAAAATTTCTACACTACTTATTGATAATCAATCATTTAATGACGACCAATATTGATGGCTATATTGATATCTCAGTTAACGGAAATTACTGAGATTAATCGCCAGCTTTCGGGAGTTTCACTGAGAGTTTAAACAGCGCCCTGTTGAACGATCGTATTAAATTTTTGTAGAACAGCGGCTTAATTAATATACATGTAGCAATATAGGGAGCTGTTAATATTTATCAATGGATAAACTGTATGACACTTCATAATGCTTAGAAACGTAAGAGTAGGTACAGTCCATGTCAAAGAATCACGTACGCACTTTGATTTCACTCAAAAAAGGGGTCTCCCAGTGAAGAATTTACCTTTAATTACTTTCTAGTTCATCCTTTTTTTTTAGTTCCATGAGATACACAAAAGCGACAGAGCTAGAAAGAACATTATAGACAGTCTGATCGCTTTTGGGAAAGATTTCGATTGTTCATTTTCTCAAAAGGTAACAAATAAAAAGGGCAGATGGTATATTGTTCACGAGAAAACTATATATGCACTTACTTACAACGAATACAATTTACTCTATACCGAAACAACGTCGACGAAAAACTTACGCGTGCGTGAAGTAAAAGAGCGAAAAGGTCAGATGAAAAAGTTAATAATGCGGGCAAAAGGAGTGTTGTAAAAACTGGTATAGGTAGAGAATTACCGAGGTATAACTGCTTAGTGTGGCCTCCATGCCATCCATGTGGTTCATTGAACGGCAGAATTGGACTAGTTGATTTTCGCAGGATAATTTCGCGACGCTATGTCGAAACGTGTGTTTGAAGGACAACTTCTTCCAGACTTTTTCTTCGTCTTGGCGGTAAAGTTCTTTCAGACCTGCCTCTCACATTTATCGTTCTGGAAAATCCGCGAATTTTTAGTTCAAAAAAGCATGCTATGCGTTAAAACGGACACATGCCCTGAACGTTATCATACCCAAATTTGTTAGTTATTACGTTATTATTTGAGGAGCTTACTTTCAAACAGGCACATATCCATTCCGACAAAATGTTCAGGAAGTGAAAAAAAAAATTTGCTGTCTATCCATTTTCACTTTGGATGTTGCAGATTAGTGGAGATGTTTTTCCGCAGTTTCTCATCGGAGTAATGTGTGAGAAGGCACAGATAAAGATGCCTCAGAATATGAATCAATTTTCTCCAAAACACGAGGCTGTATATCCATTTTCACTTTGGAAATGTGCCCTTTTGATCCAAACTCATGGATTTGTGCCTTTTTGAAAACAAAAGAATTCATTCTCCATTCTGTAGGTTTTATTGAAAACTTCACCTGACTCCATATTTTCATTTGTCATGCCTGCCATCTATCGAGTGTCGTGTAAATATTCAACGTCAATGCTTCTTTTTGGATATGTGCCTTTTTGAAAACCCACGACTTATCGCCTGACGAAATTCGGAGGATACGTGCCATTTCGATAGCAAGGCACTGAAAAAAATGTAGGGGGCGGATTAGTTACCTTTTGATGCAAACACATAACGTGGATGTGTTCTGTTTTGTTCGGAAATGATAGGGGGATCTGATTCAACTCATATTCAGAGATAGAAAATTGAGAAAAAAACGTTTTCTCCCAGATTTGGATATGTGCCTTTTTGAAAGTAAGCTCCTCATTTGTGAGATGAATTGGACTCCTGCTGATTTATAATCAACTGTTAGACTGAACAAAATTATATAAAGGTACAGGCAAACTGATGTATCAGTGGAAATCATAATAGCATCTTAGACCAAATAGGGAAAAGGCAAATAACTCATTCAATTGAATTAGGAATGTGATATGAGAGGCAATCAACTTGAGGTTACAGAACCTTTTTTTTTAAAGATTGTATTGCTCGGAGTTAACCTACTGAAATAATACATTTTACCTGTAACTACAGAACATTTTTCACGACCAAAGATCCAAAACTTCGTCCTGTCTCCTCGAAGTTGGCGGTGGAGCGCCTTACTTCGGAAGTGCCACGGCAGCATCGATGGTGCATCGTAGTACAGAGTTTTGGAAATATTGAATGATCTGTGTATTGGTTGGTTGTGCTCCATACATCCAAACTGGCTTGAGTAGATAGTTAAAAAGCAGCTTGCTACCAAGGGTCTAGTGGATATTCGGCTGATTAGCCAGTTTATTGTTCTAATGCAACCTCAGTCCTCTTTTTTTTGACGCGCTCCTTCCCCCTGATCTTGATATCTAGAGTTAGCACAGGTATTTGGCTTCATTTGCATAGAGAATCGCCACGTTGTTGTTGAAATTAGGGATGTATTTGAGCTTTCGGTTGGTAAAATCACGAACTGGACCACGTTCAATTCGATCCTCCGTTTCCTACTAATGTTAGCGAAATTAATCGATCAAGCTCGGGAAGTCATATTGCACTATCAACGTACCTACAGAACATATCAGAGTAAGTGTGACTCAAGTTTAAGGAGTATCCAGCGTCGCATGTTCATTAGTGTGAAAACCACAACGATGTTCCTTTGTTCAGCTTGATCGCCGTGTTTTTTTGTTTTGTTTCTTTTTTTTTCATTTACTCAGGAGGTCTGCATTCTTGTTTCTGAAGCATGTTTAGAGAATATGTAAATCGCAGCCGTACAAAAACATGAAGCGGGTTCTGGCCTTCAAACTCTATTAAAAAAATAAACTGATCTACCTTGATGTTCTGAAGAAGAGAGCTGCTGGTGAAGTTCGGGTATTTTCACGGAAACGAGTTTAACTCGTATGGATATTGCACGTGAATTCGAATAAGAATGGGACCATTCAGACAAAAGTAAACAAAAGTATAAAGACAAGTACTCACATATTTTCCATCCAAATAAAAATACTGATATCACCAAAACGGATTCAGAGAAAATCCTGCGAATTTGGTTTGGAGTCTGAATTTCAGATTGTTGCCAATAAGTGGGCTGAACTTCAGTTATGGGAGGAAGGAGGGGAATTTTTGGGTAATTTACTGAGAAGGTCGAATGTTTGTTCATTCTTCTCCCAACGCTCAAAATATTACCTTCCTTCGACGGTTTTAACTTTCTGTAAAGGAGAGAGAGGTGTACGTTGGGTGAAAGTTCCACGCCGCTTACCTCGTGACTACCCTACACCTCTCATACCGCCGTCGGTTTGGATACAAATTTCTCAAGAGCTTTTCTCAGAACGAAAAACGCCGGTTGGTTAATTTACGGAATCGGTTGAGCAACGGTGAAACCATCCAACTAATTGGATCTCCCGAGCTGTGATACAATCAAGGATCTTTCTTAACCGTTTATAGACGGTCGCGAAGAACCATTTCTTGACGCAGTAGAGAATTTGTTTCATTGATGGAAGCGGTGAGGGGACTCATGTTATCGGAACGGTATCGGCACGTGGGGACCGAACGAGACCGAAAAGGCTTCAGTGTAAATTGAAAAGTCCGCAACAACACAAAAGAGTAAAATAGGAAAACGTTTCAGAGAAACGCAGAATTATTTTGAAAGTAATACTACCAAATCGATCTCATTCTGGTATGTTTATTATCTCGATTCATTCTAGGTGTGTCAATCAACACCAAACGTAAAAACATCAGTGTTATTTCGACAGTTTCGATATTCTGTTTTTTTTTTAATTAATTAATATTTTGATTAATTTCTACCCTTTGATTTCACCCTTTACGATTGACAGAAACCAATAATTAGAACTCAGCCCCCCCATTTGTAATTGTTGATCCAAGTTTCATTAAGTTTGGACGAGTAGTTCCTGAGAAAAACTAGACGGACAGGCGGCTTTTGGTTTAGTCTTTTCAATTACGAACCTGTGTAACCGACCAAGGGATAAAATGTTAACCCGTCTTTTAAAATGAGTTGTTTTACGGTAGGTATAAGAAGCGAATAATCCGAAAATCAATCCAATTTTAGAAATCCGTCCCTCTGCCGTCCAGTACTTTTTCCCTCACTGTTAGACCAAACGAATTGAATTTAAACTAAGCTTGAGAGTGTGCGTGTTTCACAGGTGGTTGAGCGATTATTGAATTTCAGGAGGCACACCAATATGATCAACTGATCAATCCAAATAGGTATTTTGGTTGAGAACAGATTTACTTGCTCCATGCATATCTCCTGAAATTCAATCATCGCTCTTTCACCTGTGAAACAGGGACACAAAAGCTTAGTAGAAATTCAAATCATGAACGCAAGCCAATTGAATAATAAATCCCAGTGAAAGAATTTGCAGCTTTTTTATGGTTATCAGAATACATCAACCCGTATATCTGTATATAAACCCTTTTAGGAGTTCACTCCAGTATCCACGTTCACAACATCACTGGGTTACTGCAATCAAAACAAAAACAATAATAACCCAAAATAACGCAAATGTAGGCACCATAAATCGGGTCATACATCGGGAATGATTTGAGCTACGGACCTGGGAAAGGGCTCATTCGATCCCTCTTGGAAATTTCTTCAACTAACGTCCAAGTTTAGACCGCCTTGATTTTTTGAGGTTTTTAGGGATTTTACAAAACTTTGACAACCCTTATAGGGCACTTTAAATTAAGTGAGAGTGCTGGCTAAAAAATTGGGGCGTTGTCGGACCAATATTGATTTTTCCTGAAAATTTCAGATTTTTTGCTCCAGCCGTTTGGGAGAAATCGTGCGTACGGCGTACGGCGGACGGACGGAAAAATTTGTATTGCAGATTTGGATTCTACACCCTTTGAAACGTAAACCATGAAATTTACTGGGGGGTTAAAATTTTTTTTTCAAAAGCGATTACAATGGTTTATTATTGAATAATAAACTAAAATCAGCAAATTATCAATTATGTTGTTAACGATCAACAATGCTAAAGCTACGTCATGGATCCACGTTGAGAACAGTATGATGTTCTAGGAGCTCCGCTATCCGCCTGGTAATATTAACGGCATTTCCTCTGATCAGATAGACGAATAGATGAGATAGTTCAGTTCGCGATGGTTATCAAACTGGCCACTCTCTCCGGGAATCCTTCATCAACTTATTATTCTAACCAGCAGTTATCTACAAATAATGAGAAAATCGTTACAGAATCAATTTGATGATTTATCAACACGGCGTTGATAGGCACGTAGTCATTCACTAATGTAATTACCATAATTAATGCATTTATTAATACTTTACTGGTAAGGGCAACGGAACTCATAGGCATTTCAAAATAATTGCCCTGCCATAAGAACCCATTTCAATGACATCAATGGGTTCCGTATTATATAACCTTGAGTAAGTGATGAGACATTGACTTTCATGATGCTGCTTTTATGGTTTTGTAATGAGCAATTTCGTAATTTGTACGATGTCGGAACTAATGTACTCGCATGGAAGACAAAGACTCTCTCAGTAGACCGCCATTCAACCGTGAAGTAAGTTCACCACGCAAACATGTATTCCGGAACTGCCCTGTTTCCTTTCCTAGGAAGTAAGAACCTAGTAACGGGCATTTACAACCACTTTCCCTCTTAATAACAGACATTTCAACTATGAAAAGATAACAAGAATATTGAAAATATCGGTGAGTTTGAAAAGCAGTTTTCACTGTATCTTTGATCCTACAGTTAGTGTTCCGCCTGCCAATGTCAAACCATATTCATCAGCTTAATGTGGTTTGGAAAATGTTCAGCCTTGCGTGTCACTCGTTTCCACAAGTTAGAATGACAGAAACGATCAATATCTTCATTTCTTGGTTCCGAGTCTACCTGTTGGTAGTTCTGCTAGTTGCTGGTTTCTGAACCATTTTCGTTTCGAATACCTCTCTGTAGTTTTCGTGTGTTCCCAAACCCCAATACAAGCTCAATTGCCACGGTTTTTTTTTTTCGACGTAATTTTCAGGAGATGTGTGGGTTGGGCAGCAGATATACCTCTAAGAAAACCATTACCTACAAAATAATATATTACGTAAAACCCTCCAAGTCTAATTGCCTCTGGTTCTTGTGGTCCGATCTCGCTCAAATTTGGAGGGTAGTAAGGGGAGATTATCTCACATTAATTTCAACACGATAGTGTCATGTGCAGCTGCCGGGCCTGCGCGAACGTTAAACGGATATAACAAGCTTGATTTTTGCAGTTTTAATTCAATTTTGACTATGATTTCATTCGCAAGCTAAGATGTAGTTTCATTTCTCACAAATCAATACATCACTCTGCACATGCGCAATTATAAAACCTATAAAAGTATAATTTGATCACTTTCTAGCTGTCCGAACCTGCACGTATCCGGAGATTAGTTTGAGAACGCCGGTTGAATCATCTTGCATCAATTTAAACTTGATGTTATGATTATTTTGTACACTTCAAAACTGAAGAGAATGACCTGCGATTGATGGTTGTTGATTTGAAGTTGTTGATGTCTGCGGGAACATACTGGTGTTCTTTTTCTGTGAATCATGACAAGCTTGTACGATATAATTCAAGATTAAGAACATTTCAAGATTTTTTACATCAGTTCAACAATCTATACAGTCAGCTTCTTGATGAAAGCTTCGTAAGCATGATCTTATGCCGCTATGTGCCACACCAAATTCGGCATACGTTTTTCATAACTACTACAATCATATAACCATAATTACGAGGATCCGCCTATATCCCTATACTGATACAAACGATATGAAAGTCGTTCAGAATGGTCTAAAACGTAAAATTTTAGTGAAAATTTTGATTTTGACGAAAAATATGTTATATTTTCTGAAAGTTAATACAATACCTACGCGACCTGTAGATAGACCCGGAAGCAACTGCTAATATACTATACAACAATGAAACAGAACCTGAAGCGATTACTGTATGCATACTGTTGACAATTAGGTTGCTTGTAGAACTTTAGTAAAAGAGATTCAACGAACAGCTGCCTTTGTAGCACCTGAAATTCGAATACGTTTTTTTAGATGTAACTCTGGAACAAGGCATCGTCAGTAAAGGGGTGTCATTTGGAATGGAACCTGGGATTGTGTGCCTATAAGTACATGGATGTCTATTAGGAATTGACTGAAGCAGAAGAGCAAAAATAACTAAATACAAATCAGTACTCAGACCGTTCAGGAACTGATTCCGTGAGAGAAAAACCAAGAAGTGCGCCTGTGCTTTAGTATGTGCGTTGGCAACAAATGTTTTCGTCGTTTTTCTGCCGGTAATTATTAACCGAATTTCGTGATTTTTACTCTGGTCGATCCCACTTACTGTAGTTGTGCAACAAACGTTGAAAATTTGATTTACATGGTGGAAAATAGCAATAGGAGTGACTTATGCCTTAGAAACCTGTTTTATTGATTTTTAAATTAACTGAGGCTTTCGATCCCAATTTTAGTCTAGTTAAGCAACAAACATCGGAAATTTTTCCTTTAATGTAAGTGTGGAGTATGAAGAAGAAGGATTGCCTGCCATCCTTTCATTAGCTGCTCAAACATTATGAAGTTTACTATTTTGTATTTGAATAATATTGACCTCTTGCATTATTAAATGTACGCAACTGAATAGATGGTCGATGAAGATTAAACAAATTAGAATGATCTTCAATTTTGTCGAAGGTCGGGAAAAAGCCGTAAGATCAGATGGCTCGTTACCTCTCAGCCGCGAAGCTGTTTGAGCTGTGTGGGACTCGTCACGGCCGAACGGCGCTTTCACTCAATTGATTTCCCTTCGAAGAGCCGTCAAAAACAGAAGGGCAATGGGATGTTGTTGTTTTGGGGAGACGTCTACATCGTAATTGTAATTTTATTTGTCGGTCGGGAAGCTAGGAGTCGGGAAATAGTTACCGTCACAACTCAAAGCTGAGAGCTCGACTGGAATTCGTAGTAACGACGTATTTTAGTTTGTAATACATTTTATTAGTTTCGATGTCTCTTCCTGAAATCACTTTAAACTCCGAGTCGCGACTTTCAGTCGTTTCGTCCCACTGTGCTGCGGCTAATTAGATCTTGCATACCCAGGAGCTTTACAGCTTCCTTATACACATGATCTTTTAGTCTGGCATGATGAGGCGTTGCTCGCTTTTTTATCACTCTTCACTGGTCTTTTCATTTTGAAACTAACACGGTACAACGAAGAACAGAGTTCTGAAAACGTTGAATGATTTTCCATAGGTTGGAGTTGTGCAGCCCCTCAACAGCTCTCCCTACTTCCAAATTGGCTGGAGAACTTGATTGTAAAGAAGAAACTTGTTACCATTGATTATGGTGGATCGTCGGTCAATTAGCTCGTACACCCTTCAAGTTTCAATGTGAGCTCAGTTCTCTTCTTTTTGACGAGTCCCCTCCATCTAAGTTTGGCAACTAGCGTCGTGCCCAGGTATTCGGCTTCCTTGGCGTTGGATTGCCACTTTAATGAAGAAAGTAGGAATGTAGTCAATCTTCCGATTGGTATAATCAACGTGCTCCTTCTTGCTCTCGTTCAACTTGATTTTCCATTTGGATATCCAAAGACTGATTTTGAGTTTAAAAATGCACTGTCTACTGCAAATGTTGCTATGGTGTTACGATCATCTTCTGGTTAGCCGGTGGTGTGCATAAGGTACCCAGTATCCCGTCTCTTGGATTCACCAGAATTCATGTTCATTGGCTCGGAGTACCCATCATACTGTTAGATGCAAGGATACTGGTCTAATAGGTAGTATTCGAGCAACTTGTCAAACTGATAGAGTAGAATCTTCTTCAGCTTGTTTTCGAGGCTTCTTGTCAGACTTTACGTCTGCCTTTAGTGCTTGAGACACGTCCAGAAAGGTTCCAAAACGTACCTTCTGTTGTTCAAGAACTTCTTCGATGATGTTGACTTTTCGTTGTACCTGATCAATGATGAAGTGGTGATGACGAAAGCCAAATTGATACTTTGTGATCCACTTACGCTCCTCAGTGAAAGTTAGCTATTATATTGTGATGAGTTTTTCATATAAGTAAATTAATTGACGAAAGCCATTAATTACAATATTCATAAGAACAGTGAAAATGAAATAATTAAACCGAGACTAAAGAATATCATTATCTGTATACACATGGTTACACATAGAACTGCTATATTATTAGATAGAACTACACTGTTACATATAACTGTCAGCAAATATTAAACAATGTTTATTATATCTGTATAAGATAGCCCTCCCACGTCACGTCTACTAAACGTAGTTTATGGTACGCTATAATTGGAGCATTAATACCTTCTAATTGTGTTAAATATGAAAGAGTCCAGTTTATATTTCAGCACAGTGGATCGATTAGAAAGAAATTGGGCACGAAGGTCCTTTAGCAAAGCAGTATGTGGTCACACCTTGTCATTGCTTTAAAAATGATCGAGAACTGCAATATGATCAACACAGATTCTTAAATACCATAGTTTAGAATGATAAACCTGAAATAATCATGAAACGTTTCTCAGAAGTTTTACTCAATTTCATCATATCCACTCCAACCACTTACGCAATGTTAATGATAGTCATTAGCCAATGCCTACCTACCTACGAGTTTTAAAACTTTTTTCAATGAGAGTGTTCAACTAATCCAGTTCAGGAAACCGGATTTTCGCCGAGGAGGTTTCAGTGCCAGTAGAATTAACAATCAAGATCAAACAGTTGAGTTATTGCAAGATGGACAGAATTCGGACGGTGAATGTTAAATTATTCATTTGTGAAGGGGATCATTTTTAATAGAAGAGAAGGTCATCTGATGTGGAAGGGCCTTTGGCTCGGTGGAGATGAAACCGTACATATTCGAGGATTATGATTTATTGTTTATAAATAAAGAAAAGAAAAACAATAAGATAGATGGCTACAGCTGCCGAGCGAAAATATCGTGATGTAATAGGAACAACATAAATTTAATGGTTGCCAAATAAATACGTCGGCGGGTATTTCTATAACTCTCAACATGAAATTAATACTATATTTTACTTTATTTTATTGTTTTTAAGAATCTAACCACATTTCAACCTATGGGGTGATAAGTGGCTTTGCACGAGGTGTCCACGAGACAGTGAAACGTGCAGGTTTTTTAACTACAGCTAGTGAACTAACCTAAGACTTTATGACAAAGATTACATTACATCCAAGTGAAATAAAACTATGACTAAGTGGAATTCAATGCATCACAGGTTAGAAATATCACGTCACAGTTCGCCGTTTTAGAAAAGGACCCTGTCTGATGAATCGTAATTTTGGCTGATACAAGTTCGAAGTACCAATGGTTATTACCATATCAAATAGGTAATTAAAACTTGAACAAAAAACTGAACGTATATTATTAAATAAAACTGTAATACAAGACTGACCTGGGTGGTGTCTGGTAGCTAACTAATTACGAAAATTCAAAATGATTATAGAAAAGAAATAAAATGAGGGGCGTGGAGTATGAAAACAGTTTCGGAGATTGACTAAAGAGTAGAGCAGTATGCAGTTACAAATTAACAAAGTTCTTGAGAATCAATTACATAACTAACCAGTCAGGACTAGATAAAACATCTACTTTTATTAAGGACATCAGGAGGTCTTATTAAGGATTCTGAGATATATAAAGGCTGGGTAATCCTCTCCTACTGCATTGGGCATGTGTCCATGAGTAAGACAGGTATGATCAGTAGACTGGCCACAATTCAGTCCTTCCTTGAAAGTTGGGTCACGAAAGGGACAACCGGTCAGAGGTCCTGAAGGACGCCGCGTAGACTAGTGACCTCACACAGCCAGATGGAGTTAGTTGTATGTGGCTTACAAGCTTCCATATAAGAGATACAATTAACACTGTCCAAAAAAAGTTGTTTGGTGTCGAGGGGATAAGGGTTGGTGTTAGGGTTTTTCAAACTGATGAATCCAAATCTGGAACTCGTTTCAAGCTATCAGGTGTCGTTTTTGAGATGCAGCTCAAATACCTATTACTCAGCTACGTTTGAGTCTTAAAAATAGCACTTCGACAAACCCAATAGCTTTTTCACTATCAATAACACTTTTTATGCTTTAAAAAGATCACACTCCAAATTTTAAACCCGATTTTAGCTAACTACTTCAATTCCACATAAAACAGCGGTAAAGTAGACGAAACTAAACAAGAAACACCGTTTTATAGAACATTTTAAAATGAAGTTTTTTAATGAAAAAAACAATAGCTGGCAGAAAAAATCTGATTTTGAAATCAACAATAAGCTGAACATCAATTTTTAATAAATTCTAATTAATTCCATGAATAAAACAGTGTTTTGCTTCCGAATCGAACTATAGGTAGCGGAAGCATTGTTTTCAGTTTTGAGGGATGAACTTTTTTTTTTTAAATAAAAATTTCCTCTCGTGTTTTGCGTTCTAGACCATTATGAACAAATATTGTTTCGTAACAGGGCAGTGGGGCCCATGACTACCGACATTTTCATACCGTCCGGCTGGTTACAACGGCTACTATGGGGAGATGTTCAACAGAGACTGTAGGGTAATATAAAAATGAGAATCTGAATCATGTGGTGCGGCAGTGCTCGTATTGATGTGGTTGCCAATCATACGCAGCTATCTGTCATCCAGCGGCTGGGGTATGAAGAGAGATAGGGACAATACCGTATCCAGAGTGATCGGGGAAGAACCCCGATATGGTTGCCCAATCCCAATGCATCTGCCATTATCCTGGATGTCCAAATAGTCAATGGCAGCGTGAACATGGAGCAGATGTGCTCCACTTATCAAGAGAACCTGATAGAAGTCACCTGCGGTATATGAGTGTATGAGCTAAAGAGTGGCGCCCAATAACATCAAAGTTATGGTGCTGAGTGTGGCGTGGGAAAAGTGTCAAGTATTTCCTCGATTTTGGCTTCCCAATCGGAGTGCTTCGTGGTATCACCACCTCTTTCCTTAATTAGTGGCCATCAGGGGAACTTCCTTCACCTCCGTCTCTCTCCTCCAACTTCCTCTACTTCAAACATCTAAAGACATCTTCTGGTAAACCTGGGCGTCATCGTCCGTTTTTTTTCTTTTAAAACAAGGAGTTTTGAAACAATTTTGAAGCAAGAAGTTTTTCAATTTTTGTTCTTTTAATGTATCTTATTATTCTCGACGTCCACGTTTGTTAAAGAACTAAGCCAATTTAAATAAAGGGCGAAACTCAGTTACAACGGATTTTTCGAGAAAACAAAAAATGTTACTACCCGGTTAAGACTGAAAAATTACGTAGAAATTAACCCCGAACTAAGCTGGTTCCTAAGAGCTATTTTCCAAGAAAACCTCGGATTTCAATGTCAAAAATAAAAACAACTGAAAAATAGTAATGGAATAATATTTAATCATGAACGAATTATTTTTAATCTAATTGGCAGAGTAATGATAATTTTAACCTACCGTTAAAAATTGAAAAAGTGGCGTTTTTTCCGTCAATAGAAGCGATTAGTTATTCGAATTTTTTAGCGCTAAAACACCAGTGAAATTTATAAAAAATTGGGAAAGTGAAAGTAAAAGAAAAGTTTCAGCCCAAAAATCCTATAGTATTGTAAATTGGTTTAAATCTCATCTTTTTGGAAACTCATTTCAGTAGTTGCTAAAATATTTTTCAGTGATCAATTTACAAATTGGTTTTCTCTTAAAAACAGTTACCTACCTAAGCAAAAAGAATGAATTTCACTATTAAAACTCAAAAAAAGTTGATTTTTATTAACATTTTAGGGAGAACTTTTTGTACTAAATCAGCTGTAGAACCCATCTTAGAATAATTTTTCATTATTGTTATGATTATTACTATTTAAGTAAAATTAATTCATACCTTCGGAACATAAGAAGGTCTGCGAGGGGCGGAGTCGGGTGACTTCAAATTTAAATCCAATTTAGTCGACGGGAGCGACATCACATCACGCGCGAGAGACGAAAATTACGACGATCACGAGACCAGAGCGAACGACAGAGGACACGAGGGAACGAAAGCGAACGAAGCGCACGAAGCCACTGACTGCCGGAGTCGGGTGGGCCTCAAGGAAGGGAGAACCCCGGAGCCCAGGCCAGAACCACCTTACCAGTGTGGTAAGGTGACGGTATAAGGAAGGGAGGACCTGGGGACCGGTGACCCCCTCGAGGAAGGGAGGATCTGGGCAGAACTGGTTAACGTCGGGACGTCGGTCCTACCGCAGGTGAACCTCCGGAGAAATTCCTCGTGTCGACGTCCGTAACGCTCGGGTTATACCCTACGGGAGGAGCCACGCAACTGGTCCCATCCCCTGAAGAAAAAAAAAAAAAAAAAAAAAACATAAAAAAACAACAGAAAGGGCCACTATGAGGTTCGGGGCCTTTAACTCTCGCACTTAGCTTTCTCGTCTAGGTAACACAAATGTATAGACCTTTTGAAATGTTATAGATAATCTTGTAAGATGCGGATTATAAGTTTGCTACGATTCTTGGTCCAGTAATATCGTGGGGCGTAATCCCACGGGTCTCAACTCCTTCAAATGGTTAGTTGATTTGTATTGCGGGTCTGTAGGGCTAATTTTGTGGTAGATAGAATGACGGCAAGTTCGTGTTGAAATTGATGTGGGATTGTTATCCACGCCATTCTTTCCCCACTAGCTTGAACATTTTAGCACGATCGAATTACTAGAACTTGTATGAGGAAATTTACTTTCTTGTGCAGATTGATCATGCCAGAAATTCCTTCCATTCAATAGTTGTAACAGCCACTGAAACTGATGTGGTTTCTCATGGTCTCCCGACCAGCTTTTGTGGTCCTATACTTCATCTTCTTTTGCTGATGTACACTGTTCAACGGCTGCTTATCATACTCCGCAATGTGTCCATCAGTTTTTAAAAGCTTATACCAACTTCGGCGATTAGCAAGTGACTTCCCAACACACGTTCGAAAGCAGCTAGCACAGTCTCTCATCCTACCTGTTTTAGACTACGCACCTGTAGCAACATGCTTTTTCAACAGTGAGGATATTGCTAGACTGCAGAAAGTACAAAATGCGATAGTTAGATTTGTTTTGAAACTTAAATTTGATGATCACGTATCCCAACACTATAAATCTCTAGGCTGGCTTAAGATTAAGGAGAGAAAACGTCTGCATATTGCAGTATTAGTCTTCAAAATCCTTAAATTTAAAAGACCCCAGTATCTCTACGAAGAATTTTCCTTTATGGCCCAAGTGCGTTCTAAAGATACCAGAAATATAGAAAAAATGCTGCAAATCCCGAGGCACAAAAACTAATCTTTTCAATAGATCCTTTATCGTCCAAGGAACAAAAATATAGATACAATGAACTAATTAGTAATTACAATATAAATGAAAAAACTGGAAAATTTAGAGAAAAACTGAAAGAGTAATTATTGGAAACTTATTAGTTCTATTCATTTACTTACTTTCCTACAAATTCCAAGTGTTGTGTTATTTTTTAAGTATCAAGTAGTTGTGACATTTATTTGATCGTTTATTTTTAACTATTTAATTTTTTATCTATCGATTGTTTATTATTGTTGTATTATAGAACTACCATAGAATGTGTATATTAGAAGTGTAATTTATTTATTTATTTTTTCAATGATTGTAAGAGGAATTTTGTAATGTTTTCATCCAGGGAAGGTGGATCTCTTTTTTTCTCTCTCTCTCTCTTTCTCTGTCTATCGTGAGTCTTAAGGCCTTGAATTCTAAATCATCAATAAAACTGCAAAGAGAAATGAATGAGGGTATTCCTTTCATATTGGGGTTTAAATATGATCATGACAAATATTAGCTGCATGGGTGGCTGAAAATCCCAGATCGTCTAGATCTTTCACTGCCAACTAAAACGTTTATAATTATAAACAAAGAAATTATATTTCATTCATTTTACAAACAAATATTTGTTCAACTATTCATGCCCTACGTACAGGTGATACAGTTATTCCGATTTCTAAAATTCTCAGCACCCTTAGATGGGGAACAAGGTACTTGGGTTGCGGACCGCTGATGTAAATATTCCGGTACGGATACGAGGAAGCTAGTGACACCACCAGTATGGAGGACATTCTCTACTTTCCATGGTGCCCAGGAAATCTCATTCAGGATGTTGTAGGAAGGGAATACCAACGAAAACCGGGTTTCTAGATTTAACATTAACAGTAGGCCCATTAGCAAGGCGGATCCGCAGACCGTTTTCTCGGAAGGTGAGGATTTCATATGGATAGGGAAATCCTAGGTCATTTAGGGTGAAAAGTTCAAAAGGATCGCAGGCCAACTGGTATCGTCAGAATACGAATTCGTCCCTTTAGCCGACTGGTTGACTATTCAAGAACTGAAAACATCGCGGGTGTCCGGCTCTCTGCTAATTCCTGAATATGTAACAAACTCGGCCACAGCTGAACTTCACTAAACCCATCAACCCGCGGTAGAGACTCGGAGATTTTTTAATTCTTCAATCGTTGAATTCCTCTCGACGGATAGCAGAACATTTATACTGGTAAAAAACCAAGCACGTACATACAGAAATATAGCGGACTTGAATGAAGAAGTAACCTCACTATATAGTCTGAACCAAGTACTGCGATAACATTCCATACATTTAGTTACTGGAAAATTGAACTCATTCCCATTGCAGAAGAAAGAACTGTTTACGCTCAGTCGCACATTGCCATTTACGCATGCGCACCCCTTCTTTGTAAACAGATGTTAATCAACATTTCAGTCATTCACTGGATATTCCATACAAATTCACAAAACTTCAGCGAAATTCTATTGAAGAAGCAAAACAAGGAATTGGAAAAAGACAGACAGGGAGGAAATAAAAATGTTTCGAACAGTGTTCAAAATCAAATAGCAAACGAAAAATTACAATTTCGAATGTCATAGAGTACATTTTCATCTTATTTTTGACAGCGTGCATTAAACAATCGCCGCTATTACTCATCGAAATCCGGTGTGGATAAAGTTAATTACCACTAAATAAGTCAATTTTGTACAACATTTGGACTCCGTCGGAGAATGGGCCTGCTTGTTGCAAAGACCCCTGTCGGTATTTGCGAGGAAGGTCTGCAAAATACAATTAGATAACCAAATACGTATTTGCCTGATAGCAATCAACATGATTGTCAAGATAACCTCCAAGCATGTTAATGAGTAATTAATGATTTGTTTTCATTTAATTCATTGGTTGTTGAATGTCAAACCCAACTAGAAAAGAACTCTGTCTTGGAGGTGCTAATTAATACTGTTTTGTGCGTAGATCAGTAGGTTAGATTATAATGAAGGAAATAGTTTAAGTTTCTTATTTCTAATCTCATCAACACCATTGTCAGTCGTAATAACGATGGAACAACCTGAAACGAAAATCGTATTATAATCAGGAAAAGTTGTTGTTTAATGAGTAGCAACATAAAAATAGTATTTTATCCTTTGAAATAAAATTACATCCATTTAATGTCTAGGGGTGTTTAAATATGAGAGATATCATTGGTACTATCAGGTTGCTACCATAAGTTAAGATGAGGAGTCTCTGGTATTCTCATCTGATTCAAGCTGAAGGTTGGTAATACCTTGGAATTGACTTTATTGTTGAGGCCAGGATTGCCAAAAATCGGACTGAACACTATCAAATGGCTAGTCTTTGGCTGTCATACTACGGAAATCCTTCAATAATTATTACACTCAGGTAATCCATATGCAGTTCGCTCACTGGTTGGCTTTCCAAATTGTGCACCAACCGGTCAAGATGTAATATTGTGACTTTCAACCTATATCCATATTGAAGCCGGCAGCGCCTATTCGTTATAGGGGCTGGAGCTAAGATGTGAGCATGGCTATTGATCTTAATATTGTCAGGGAGCAGATGTTGTGCAACCCCAACCTCTCCAAATCATAGTTCGTCTGCTAAGTATGCTGCTGCTCTGCTGGGCAGAGAATCCCGGCAGTTTTTTCAAAATCTTGTTCTTCCCAGTGGTGAAATAGGCTTCAAAGGGTGTGGGAAACTGCGGCCAACTGTACAGGTCCGTAATTCAGCAATTCGGTGAGGTGTTCCACAGGCAGTCATGGGGCAGAAAGCTCTGTGTCATGTAGTGTAGCACTGCCTGCGGACTCACGGTAGCTGTATTCTACGGCATCTCATGCTCAATGATCCCTTCAAAAGAAGTCACATAAACGGCGAATTGACGCCACCTTCAATTTCAATTACGTTAGCTCGATCCAGTCGGTCAAACCGATGATTTTATGTCATAGCCGCGAAAGGTATCCTGTAAGATCGCCACCTGTAATGTATAAAACACCACATATTACAGAATGAGTCATTGACCTTCGCATTACTGACCCTGGTTATTTTCTGTTAACGTTGCTGTCAATATTTGATTAACAAACGCCCCATTCACTACCGTTGCCTTCAACTCCGTCCAAACTTCTTCGTCAGAGGCTCAACCTTTGAGGGGTTTTCCGAATGAAACTTCACCTGAGCTCACATCATATTTATGAGTTCAAGCGTAAATAGTTTGCCAAGCTACTCGGAATCACGACGGACTTTGAGAAGTTTCGCAGTTTTCCAATAATCCTGAATAAATATTCAGCGCTACTCGAACCGCTGCTCCGAATTAATAAATAAATCAGTGCGTGAAAGAAAGTGTATCAAAGGCGAAACCAGCGATGTTCAGAAACTCATTCGAAATTAACACGATTTCTTTGAGGGTAAGCATTTTTGCCAGTGGGTTTCAACGTGTTATAAGGTTATTTTGTTGTTCCGCTGGTTTTTGCTTGCGGAAGTTTAAGAGCTTTTCTGGCTAAAATCAAAATTTCAACTACCACGTGGCTTTAGACCATTCTGAACCATTTGTTCGTTATTGGATAAAAGGTGTGTGCGTGTGTGTTTTGTAGTAGGCTTGAACAAACTCAGTTTTTACAGATTTCACAAAATGTTGATGACATTTTTCTGTTGTAAATGGGCCGCTGTATAGCTGATAAATCCATCAAAATAGCTTATGTTTCGTAACTCGTTCAAAATGACGTGATAGTAATATTTTCACATAGATTTTGTGTTCATTAATATGAAAATGCTTATTTGATCATCCCGTATTAGTTTCCTGATTATATAATTAGTAGTGCACGATCACAAATTCCTCCCTCAAATTTATGAGTTATACTACAAGTCATTTGGAAAAGGTCTGAGCAGAAAGTTGCGCGATACGATCGGAAAGTAAGTACACTTGAGTCAAATGAGCTTCAACAGATTTTAATCAGACCAATATTGAGGTGCCCGAACGATTCTAATGGGCATCAGTCTGACCGAGTGGACGAGAAGACTGACCGAAAATTAGGTTGATTTTCAAATGTTCGTAACTACCTTGTTTCGAAAGACAATTTAGAGGGATGTTTTATCAATGCTCTATAACTTTAACACGTATGAAAATTCCATCCTACCGTCTTTGGTATATCTGGCTGTCAATTACAAGTTGTGGATACACCCTGATCAGCTGAAGGCCCTTGTGGATAATTTGATTCTTAATCGATTCACCACCATAGAAGTACAAATGAAGCGTTTTTTGAGGAATTTAGAATAAAGCTACAAGGCTTTAGAGTTTAGATAGATAGAGATTAGATCATTGATTAACGCAGAGGGGCTGTGTAGTACAGAAATAATAAACCTTTTTTTTTTTTTCGTAATTTGGAGTTTACAGATTACATTTTGACATTTTTTTCGCTTTTGAGATGTGGACATAATTTGTAGGTACTAAACCCAAATTCCATTTTTCTACAAATCACCTGAATTTATATATACCTGAAATGTTACTTCTTTGCTCACCCTTGTGCTCAAATTTTAAACAATGTGGCCTGAATAAGAGATAATTTTTTGGAATGTTGCTCATACGACTACGAGACTTTAACCCTTTTCAGCCTTCTTCATCAGTTGGCAGAATAATTCATAATTATGACTATTAGATACGGGCACATGGCACAGATTGGCAGATGTTACAGCTTTCATGAACTTGATGCGTTTATTTTCGAGTTATCCACATAGCCGTTCCGTCTTTAACATGAATATTGATAAACCCGCCATGCGTAATTTCTTCCTTACACAATGGCAACAGCTCCGTTCAGAGCCTTTCCGAAACTGCTCACCTCTTCAAAGTAGATAATAGATGACAATAGAAACGTTAGGCCCGAGTAATTTAGTCCCTTATCCCTAATGCTGGTGCTTGCGCCTAGAAACGTGAACCCGCGCGTGAATGTCGCAATGGTTTCGGGAATGTAGTCGTGTCTCAATCTGCAGAACCGCATTCGTACTATTGTGAAGCAGAACTTCGCCTCTCAATAGCAGCCATAAAAGTCTTGATGGGCTCTGCCCGTTTCTCTGAAAATTCCTTTTGCCACTTATACCTCGACAGATTGCTCCACTGTCCACAACAAGGTGAACCGTGGAAGTTATGTTCCCACTTGCTAACTCCCCGGTCACTTTCTTTGCGGCAGAAGCTTCCTGCGTGCCTGGGGGAAAAGGAAAGCCGTTTGCCGCCTCTTGTGAAACCTCGTCTAGTTTCATCATCGTTTTGTCCTAGTTTTCTAGAACCTTTTGGGCATTATGCATTTCACTGAATTAATCCGTCCAAAACCCAGTTGGTATCAGGTAGACCTGGTTCGCATAGTAAAAATTTACACGGTTTTTTGTTTTGAAGCACTGAAGTAAAAGTAAAATTGAATATATTCGAGGTCAACAACCGTAGTGAAGAATTTTCTTATACATTTTCCCCTTTCCTAATGGTTATAGAAACCTGTCTGGTGAATAACTTCTTCGTTCAAAACGCTTAATTCCAATACGTAGGCCTATTATTTTTTTAATGACCCAAGGTACAGCAAGTGCGGTTATTTGCTGTGGGTGCTATACTATTTGCTATTTCTTCGGATCTGAAACCATCACTGTCGATTTTTCGAGCACAATCACTAAATAATGACACCCACTTGCCTTTGTCAGTAAAAAAACCCCGAAAACCCCATTTACTACACGTTTTTGACTAATTTTTGACCCATAGAATGTACTCTAGAATATGAGCTGTACAGAAGATAGGAGAAACTAGACCCCAAGTGGAGTCCAAGTGCAAGAGAACGCTTTTTTAACATCAATTCCAAGACCTTTGTGGCACTGTGGTTCAAAAGGCCTTAAAACTTGGACAAAACTTCAAACTTCGAACGCGCCAAGGTAGGGAATATTTGGCCGATGTATGCACATTCAAGCACCGGTCGAAGCAGGACGATGCTCATACTATCTAGAACGGGAGGCTGTCAAACTCAAAATCAATCAACCATATAGGTAAAACATTCGTTGAAATCACTAGTAAATTCATTCGGTTGATCGTATGACTTTTGTATGAAGTAGTCCCGATGCGACCCAGAAATAACACATTTACAAAACTGTCAAAAAATGGCCCATAATTGAAATGTGTGCGATAATAACACAAAATGGACTTCCAGGGTTCTGGCCAGATTTTGAACCACACGGACGACGGATGAATGTTGCAGATTTGGAATCTACGCATCTTGAAACTCAAAAGGAGAAAATTTTGAGGGGGTTTAAAAAATTGGGCAAAATAATAAACCAAAAAACAACACAACATATCTATTCTCACATGTAATTGAATTTGGTGTTTTCGACTGCGAGGTTTGCATACTTTGGCTTGTTGATTAGAATAGTGCCAACACCTTTATCCCTCAGCAAGGGATGATGTGCTCTACAATCATGTTATCATCACTTCTTCTTTTGTAATCCTATTTCTTGAGCCTCAACGTTGCAAGGAGACCACAAACTAACTTAACTTGAATCAATCAGTTCTTTTGACCTCTTAAATTTTTTCGAACAAGTGTATTTCAGCTTCTTTCGAAATTATGGAAATTCTAGATGAAGAACTTTCATTACCCCATAATAATGAAGATCAGGATTTCTGGTCTTATTATAATTGCTTCTGTTTTGCTGCAGGGTTGGCTATAGCAGTACTACCTTAGAGTAAGCAAAGCTGATGAATGTCCTCAACGAAAGCGTCAATTGGTTCCAGCCCTTTAAATGGTGCTGGAGTTCCTGTAGGATAGATATAACCCCCTTACTTTTTTGGTAAGCGATTCCGACATATTACTTTTACTATATCTTTATATTGATACTTTCACAGCTATTGTATCCTTATAAAAACCCCAATTTTCCACAGAATTTTTACTAGGACGTTAGATACTTTTAGAATTTAACAGATTATTAGTTTGTTTCATCATCATCGGACCAACCGATCTCAAATGGTCTCAAAATATTTCGCCATGAGTTTCTATAATATCATTAATGTTTAAAACGAGCAAATAAATTCACTAAATACCTATTTTTCACTGTCTATTCAAATTCATTAACTGTCCTCAGTACCTGCATACAATATGCAATCGCCAGAGGATTGAACCTATGATCGGCGTTAGAGGGCTATCGTGTACAGAATTAATAAATTTTTATGTAATAATTAGTAACGATTTCTATTTATCATTAAATTTTTTGTCACATTTAATTTTATACGATAGAAAATATATAATCCCTAATTTTACAACATTCTAACTCCCATTGGATCGGTCACAATTAGGTTCTATAGGGAATGAATGAATCGGTAGCACTTATCATTAAATATTTTTCACTTTTTTATTGGTTCTGAATCCCTTTCAGTATCTAATTAAGAAAAATATTTTGATTGGGCTGTTTGATAATTTTTGTCTATTTATTTTTTCCAACAAACTCAACCTTCCCGTCGGGAGGATTGGTTTAAAGCGGCTAGTAAACATTTGGGGACTTGAAAAGTAAAATCGTCTTTCTCGCAGAACTCTCTTGATTTTTGTCTGAAGAAGATGGAGTGCTCTAAATGTTTAACTTGAGTGGGATAAAGAAAACCGGGAGAAGTAGTCCGGTTACCCCGTTGGGGTGATGGTCCCGGAACAATGAAATAAGTGGCGTTATTTTTCATTTTGTAGATGTGCAAAGAAAAATTAGTTCAACTGAAAGGAAGTAGAATTATTTAGTAGATAAGTAGGGAAGAACCAGTTCACCAGAAAAAATTGTTCTGGTGTTACCAGTTCAAACGATGCCTAATGATTTCGCCAAGGAAACGACATACATTTCTTGACGCTTCTCGCGTGCTTCTTCTGTACTAACGGATTCCACGATATATGTGGTGTTCCAATCCTTCACGATATATGTGGTGTCCTATTTCCAGCGATGCTACAACGGCTTAATCCAGTGAGATCTTATACCAATCCAAAAGTTTTGTTACCTGTTTGTATATTTTTCCCTAAGAAACTATTAATTTATTTGACAATCCAACAACAACAATCTGACGAACACAACAAACACAGACAATCTGTTAACTATCATAACTCCTTCTTAAATAATTACATTTATAGAGAAAGTGTGTTAAGCAGATTTTACAGTATTTTTCTTCTAATTTGAACAAAATTAGAACGCCTGTCAAATTGAGTGTGGAACATTTTTAATCTTGGAAAATGTAGAAATCAAGCTTCTTGCAAGGACAAATAGGACCAAAATTTAGCGGGACAAGTTCCGATGGACATCAACGCTTTTAAGTGGTTGGATCGGTGTATTGCAGGTCTATCATTTGGTGGATTTTACCTTCGCGCACGGCGAGAGTGATGTATTGATGTGTCAGCACTGAAACTCAAAGGGGACTACAGCCTAACCCACACGATCCCTGAAAATTTCCTCAATATACGATGAAAATCGTAGAATGAAGTTTATTGCAATAACGACACCCGAACAGACTCACGCACAGAACGACGGAAAACAAAAGTTATTCAGAATGGTTTACAACACAGAATACGATTGGAAATTTAGAAGTTGGAGAAAAAACTTGTGCATCTTCAAAAATAAATAACAAGAATTCCACTTCCTGTAGAACCCAGATGCAAAACCTCTAACATAGTTTTATATGTGAAATGATAAAAGAAATTGTATACAAACACATTTTGTCAAGTATAAAAACATCTTATACAGCAACAAATCTTTTCATTCTAGTGTTTCAAATATTTCATCCTTCGTCTCGAATGGTTTAGAACAATTCATCGGGGAAAATCGGATTCGGCTACCTAATTGAATGATCGGTCGCGATTATTTAATTCAAACACCTACTTAACCCACATTCGCGTTGGGGCGTTCACCTCCGTTCGCCGGATGGGTTTAATCTATCACCATCAGGTTGATGCTCGCTGCTGATCGTTTCATCGGCCAATTTAGTTGTAAGTATCAACTTGAGTCGCTCGTGATGACTCTCGAGTCACTTGAATCTGTCGGAGGAAGTTGGTTACAACTGACGACTCCGCAATCAACGGAGAAAAACGGACGGATCTTGAAAATTCAACGATTTCGTTCATTCTCTCCCGACTGAACTACATGGTGACTACGGTACACATTCTAAACTAATGTAGTAATATATTCAGAAAGTCCAACAAAAAGAAAGAGAAAAAGGAGGAGATGTGGTAACCATTGCGTGTGTACAAACCTGAAATCGGATGTCACTGTCGAAACTCAGAGAAAAATATACTTATCGATTCTGAAGAAATGGTCAGTGGGTAGCTGTATGCATCCAAGTTTCAATAACTGAAAGATCTACAATGACCATCCAACTTGGGAGTATTTCTACGTTTTCGTAGGCAAGTAAAATTGAAAAAGGGACTTTTAGTTCAGTTTGAGGCACTAGGTTTATCCAACCAATATAAATACAGATTTGCGTTTTAAAACTTATTTTGAATCTATCAAATTCACTGTTTTGGCTACACGTTGTTAGACTTAACACATGTTCAACACATCCCTGAAAGTTTTAGATGACTGAGCACAGAAGAAGTTGATTTGATTTACTTCACTCATTTGCTTGTAAGTTATATGAAACTACTTTATATAATTTTGTAACTCACCTCTTCACTTACCCGTCTTTACGAGACACAAGTCATAATGGATTTTTTGAGAAGTGAATTATATTGATATTATATCAGCTCGACGGTATTTATAGTTCAAAGGGAATTTTGACCATGTTCACCAGTAAAACGTATTTATTCAAACTCACTTCGACGATATTTTATCTTGCCGATGATCTCAGCCCTTAAAGAGAGAAAAATATGAATACTCAGAAATCTCGGTTAACTCATTTGGTTTAGTTACCTATTATATCTTAATAGTTGGTAGATTACAAAGATTCATCATTCAACGTCAGGTTCAATAAACTTAAATAATAAACTAAGTAATAACTAAGTGATGTGAAATTAGTTGGAAGTTTGTCTATTTCAATTTTTACATACCTTTACCTTCGATACAAAAAAGTAAGTAGCGAGCATACTTCCCCATCGGAATCGATATGGGTTCTACATTCAAACAGTAATAGACCCAATGAATAGGTCTTATGGAACCCCGTGAAAAGCCGGAGGTATTTCCAAAATATCTCCTTCAACCAATAGAGAAATCAAAAATTGACCTCGTAAAAACCTCATTATATCCAGAGTAATTTGCAGGAAGTTGCGATTCAGAGGGGAAAGGGGACAAGAAGTCACGCAGCACCCATCTCCAACTGTGTCAATATGCAAATTTGGAGCTGCCGACGCCTTTTCGGAACTGAAGAAATAGAACCTAAATATACACATGTGATACAGCCCGAAAACATTTGTGAAAGTTCGAGTATTGATCAACTTCAACGTTCGTGAGTTTTTCAAAAGAAACTCTATTGCATTGGATAATAAATTTGTAGGATAAATTCAACATTTTCCAAGTCAAATTCCAAACAAAAGTAAACCCTTTTATGAATGATAGACCCAACGTCTAAAAATGTACACAAGCCTCAATTTTTTTCGAAAAGCATACGCAATGTCAGTATTTACATTTCAGATTAAAATATGTATAATGTATTAAAATAAATTTAAGGTATTTTTTCAAAAGAAGTAAATAACAGTAAAAAGCGCGTAGATCAAGGTGAGAGGTCATTGATACAAAAAAATTGTTCGCATTTTTTTCAACGATTTATCAACTACATAATACATCTTCTTTTTTTTCGTGATTTATTAATTGCAACTGAAAAATCAAATACATTTCATCTAGCAATTTTACATATCGATAAAGATACACTCCAAGAGGGTAGGTTTACAGCAAAACCTAGCCCTTTATTATAAAGCTCAATTAATTAGCACTGAGTTCGATTGCACTTCTATTCACGCAGCACAACTAAATCCAGTGGATTGTTTCGCTTGAGACGTCGGATTTCACCTTGGTTGTCCAAAACGTAGAGCATCTCCGGGTTCTCGTGTTTGTGGAGGCGATGTTCATGCTTCCTTGCGTATTTTGCGATAATTTCATAGACTGTCTCCATCCTCAAATCTCGATGAATATCACCGTTTCGCATGTACCAAGGGGCTCCAACTATACTTCTAAGTATTTTGTTCATCTTCTATTACAGAATTATTATCATTGGAATTAGCTCTCCGAACATAGTTTTCTGCCAATTCAATCTTGCTAACTAGCACCGCTACGTATTTTTAGGCTTGTGTACATTTCTAGTTGTTTGCCAATAATTAAGCATGGCTGAATTTCACTTTGAAAAACTTAATTTGGTGTGAGAAAGTTTGAATTTCAATTCAAAAAGATGGAATTTAGTTTGAATACAGTTAAATTTGACTTGAAAATTATATAGATAATCACGTTACCGAAAGAAATGAAGATTTTCAATTTCATTGAGTGTATTTACTGTGTTCTATGGTATACTCATTCCCAAACTCCAAATGATTGGTATACTCTTTGAGTCGGTCAGATAATAAATTGAACTGATAATGCACAGAATTGATTAATCTAAAAGGTTATATAATAACCATCGTTCAAATTCTGTTACGAAAATTGAAATCCAGAAGGAGAAGCGACCCAAATTATCATCACTCAAAGCGATTTGTGATTCACAGTCATGTTGATTGATTTTTTTGGAATGTTTTCTTACACATAGGCCCTCACGAAGCGATAAAATTTTTAAATTACCATTTATTTCCCCTTTTTCTTCTTTATTGTTAGGTTTTTGAAAATGATGGGCTCAAAAGTTTATTTAAAATTAATTTCATGTTTAAAACACAATCTCGTTTAACAATACGGATTATCAAGTTTCCCAAAATCTAAAATATCGTGAAAAATCTAGGCACCATTGAGCTTTCAGGTGACACATTTAATGTGTGGAAGGATCCGAATACAAGGACCATTGCATCATTTAGAATATTAGGTAGGTAATTGGTACATCTGCATGATTGCGATGTTGTATAAATCAGACGAGGTTATGAATCGTTTGTGATGGATGGTCTTTCGCCAGATGGATCAAGGTGGAATGGATAGTTCGCTGAAGCACAGTCAGCGTTGAAGGTAACTGAGGCCGAAGTGAAACTTGGGATAGGCGAACGCAATCCGATTGATGTGAGCAACGCTCTCAGAACTTATGCGTTCATTATCGAATTTGGATTAAATATTCAGATTTTGTTGTTGCAACGCTGGATATCCTCTTTGATTCTCATCTCCGGCATTTTCAGCATGTACACATACACAAAACCCTCATCAATCATTACTTCCAAAATTTACATCCCGTTTCGGTACATTTTCTGGAATCGTGGACGGGTCTTTACGAATTGAATTGTTCCCAAATTAAAAGCGGCCTCGATGCAAGCTCAAACGTGGAATCCCCCAACTTTGCCGTTACTAGCATCGTAGGTACCTAATTAAAAATGAGTCATGTCTCTATGACTTTGGAATTATCAACCAATTTGAAATACCAAAATTTTCAGAAAGTCCATCAGTATGAGATTTTGATCCGGTATGCGGCCAAACATATTGGAAAAATAATGCATGTATTACCGGGAAGTCTATAAATCCGGTTTTTACATAATCACCTGTATAAAATATCTGTTCATAAATCATTTATAATCCGTTCATTTAGATAGAAAAATAAATTACCCTTTTCGTTCACCTCCTTTCATGATGAAATTTGAAACTAAAATGAGTTCCTCAACTGGTCCAAGCTATTAATTGTACAAAAAAAGAGTGACAAAAGTAGTGAAGATGTAAAGATTTATCAATAACAATCCCCTTCATTCACTGCCTTTCCGTAAATAAATTTGAGAGTTGTGAAACATATTATGTTTCCGAACTAGGCCAAAGTTTTTAATCGAACAAAAAAAAGAAGAAAAATATGAAGGAAATCGGCAGCCTCTGTGAATAGTCTACTCCAGCTTGTTCAGAGATTGAAAATTATTGGCTATTCTCTCCCGCTCCTGTCGGCTACAAAAAATTTTCCGAAGGTTGTTGCACAGCTAGAATGAAAATTAGGTTGAAAATTATAACCTGAGTAGCAAAATTTTAACACACTCTTAGTTGGCCTCGTTTTCCGAGATTCCATGCCCCTCTAACTTTTTTCTTTCATGTTCGAATTACAGCTGATGATGGTTAGTTTTGGACGCAAGATGAAACCCTTTCACACAGTTGTTAGGCTAGATAGTAAGAATCTGCGACATTCTTCCTCCTCTGTAACATTTGTACGTTAGCCCTTCTTAAACGAATCCAGCCATGTAAACAGTTGAAGTAGTTGGGGAGTATCGAAAGTGTTAATAAAATTAGAAATTTCCAAGGTTTTTGCACACCTAGTGTAAAATTAAATAACGATTGATCGGTTTGAAATTGTAAGCTGGGCACTTCGACAGAATTTGTCACCTGCACACACACACATAGATACATTTTTATTGATTTGTATTTTTTTTCTAATTTTTAATCACATTTATTTTTTAATAATCCTTCCTCAAAGGCGGAGGGGGCACACCATCAAATAAATACGAAAAACTGAACAAAATAAAAGTGGGGAGGACGCCCAGGTTCACCCGACGCCAGCTCTTGGGATTTGGGAGTTTGAGGATGATGGAGGAGGGAGAGATTTTTTTCTCATGTCTGGGTCATCCCAGAATACGGCGGATCAATTTTAATACACTTCCCTACGTACAGCAATTATTGCTTCAGGAGAACGCTCGAAAAATAACCACATAGAAATCCTGTTTTATGAATATTCTGCTCAGATACAGTCAGCGTTCTGCGACCGAACTGATATTAGCGTTTGGCTGACGGACTCCGATTGTTGAATGCAACGTCCTTAAAGCAATAGTCGATGGAAGGCCAACGTTTTGCAGAAGCTCTTATGCATATCAAGTGGACTGCGTAATCGAGATTATGCGTTTGTCAAAAGTCTCAACGGTGAAAGCTAGGAGCAGTTGGGCAACAACGGACTGTCCGACGGTTTGTGCAGGCGTGGCTTCCTCCACAAGAGAAGCTCCCGGGCGACACGTGGATGCTAATTGAATGGAAGGAATGTAGGCAATCTCGTGATCCACGGTAATGTTGTCTCCCTGTACAACAGGGCAACAGTGACGTAAGTTGAGGATTGTAAAAGAAAAGTACGAGTAAGTGGGAGAATCATTACGCATTCCATGTGGATTTTAAACTCTGTTCTGCTAAGGCCACACCCTGGAATATGCTGTCGGCTTTGAAAGCAATGCGTGTGGCAACAAACTGCAAATATCGACGAACCATAGTCAGGGAAAAATGAAAAATTGTATGAATGCTGAATTTTCGAGTTGAGACCCAAACAATTTGCTACCAACCTGGGCAAAATCGATGAAGAATTTAATGGTTTCAAGGGCAAACAAACAAACATACATAATACTGCCGAATTAGCATCTCCTTTCTTTTTGAAGTCGGTAAAAATAGTTCATTTTACAAAAGTCTCAAACCTTAACTGGTTGCCGTTTAGGACATTCACATATCTACACAGCAGTTCAATAAATATGAGGATTTACTATGAATTTTAAATTTGACCAATAGTACATTGTACTAGATATATCCTGCAGATTTCGATTTTCTGACGAAATAAAATTTTCCACTTTTGCTTGCTGAACAATTTTGGTTCCACGTGTACCTGACTGATGTCTATCTTTGTCTGTAATTCCTTGTCATGCCCAAAACCGCACTATGATTCTGTCTCATTTAGCTTTAATTTCCCGAGATGTATGGCGTAGCAGTTAGCTGGTTCTACTTGATTTCCATTCCATTCGGTTCAATACGGCCGTGGGTGAATTCGCAAACGTGAATTCCTTATAACGTTGATTTATCGATCCGATGTGGTTTAAATTAGTAATAGTTGGGTAGTTGGATACACGCAAGTTTCAAGATAGTCCCCTATATGTTATATTATTGGTTAAGTAATCACTGGTGCGCAGACGCGAAACTAAAGTTACTTGACACAGGCAGAACTCATCATGATTTTGAAGAAATGTTTCTGTATTAAATGAACCTCCATCAATTTTATTGTAATCAGATCAATAATAGGGTAAGCGTCTGAGCAAAGTTGAGTTGCTGTTGAGTTACGTTGATTTCACGTGATCTACCAGACCAATTTCATTCAACCTCGGAGGAGCACATTTCAAAATGATGTACACTTATCCTAGAATAATGTACATAATTGCATGAAAATGTCAATGGTTGGTTCCCTATGAATTGCATTGCCTTCACGTATGCCTTACTTAAATGGAATTTCCTATTACCCCGATTTCTCATGTACGGTCCAATTTCGTTCAACTTTCAAGAATTTTGGTACTCGCATGGTTGTACATTCTAGTAACCATTTTCAATGCTCACCTGAAATTAGTTGTTACTAAAAATCAAATACGAAATTGAACTCAGACATATAAAAATTGAATGATCTGCAATCGTTCTTCTACCGATGATCTATTCACTTAGATGGTGAATGGAATTGGATTGATGGTGGAGTGGGCCCAAGAGTTAGTATGAATCATACCAGTATTTTTCATATTGGCATGAATACTATTGTATTTTGCATTCAATCATATCTGCTCGTTTTAATTTCTCTAATTTAACGCCTCAACCACTTCGATAGTTCGGGTAAAGGATGAGAAAATTAATTTCTTGTCCGGTATCCTGTTTACATTGATAACCTCTTTGACCGGAGAGGCAATGAGGACACGAGGTCTATCGTTGTCACTTTTATGTCAGAATGTCAGTAGTCAGTCGGCGTGTAAGAGCGTCACGCTTTTCGTTTTTTCCTTCTTCCTCATTTCGGGCGGAACGGCCACGATGAAAACAACTTTCGACCGCTTGAGGGCCCCCCATTGAGGACCGCAACGGAAACGGGGTCAGGAGATGGCACCTTCGTACTCTTACCGCTGACTATTATGACTAAAATGATCTATTTTATATCTAGAAGTAATGTAATTGGATGTGTAGAAAAGGTGTGGAAATTTGCAAATATACCTAAAAATCTGTGAGGAATAGAGGATCGCAGGTATACAGAAATGTGTCAACCAAGACGCTAACGATCAACGTCTCCTCTCACTAGAGTTTTTGGAACATTTGATCCATTGTTCGTCGACAAAACAAGATGGCTATTATTGAAGAACAACATGCTTCAGCATGATTTTAGTGGCGTATACGAATATTGTAACTTTGTGAAGAATTGATGAAGCTTAGAGTTTAGAATAATATCGAACAATTCTAGGATTCCCAGGACATCGAAGATTCTTGATGGTAAACGTTTATACCAATTAAATTCGCTAAAATTATGATAACTCCAATATTTCAAGGAGTAACTTTAAATTTTATTATACCGTTGGAAAAAGCATTGAATTTCCACTTTCCCGATGACCAAGTTTCCCGAATAAGCTTAAAGGAAGAAAAATGAACTTGTGGATGAAATGAAGGAATGATGAAAAGCGAAAATTGTCAAATCTTGGAAAACTCAAAATTTTTGTCTTTCATAGATCCCTGCGATCCAGAGTGAATTTTAACCTGTCGCCCTAAATATGAAAGCTTTCTAACGGTATAATAAAAAGATATTTACTCATGAATTAGGTGGAGAAATTGACGTTTCAGAGCACAAAAAAAAAATTAATTTTTTCACCCCAAATTTCCCCTCTCCCCTGATCGAAAGTTCTGAATCAAAAGTTCATTAATTCAATTAATAAGTTTCTATTTGCTCACAACTTCCGACCAGTGAAAAGGGTTTGAAAATCTGTTATTTGTTGAGCGAGGAGGCTCGAGAGGAACGCCATTTTATTAATCGAATAAAGATAATAAAATCCCATGTCTTACTAATTTTTTTGGACAAGTCGATTTTGATTAAAAACAAAGATTTCACCGTAAAAACCCAAGTTTTTACGTCTTCAGACGTAAATTTATCCTTCAAACGCAAGCGTCAAATGTTTCTTATCATACCATTGGGAAACTGAGATTTTGTCATATATTTTGGATAAAATTGACCTCTGAATCACGAGGAGCGATTTAAAAATGTGGAGTTTTTCAAGATTCTACAATCTCCCCTCGTCCATTTCACTTTTCATACAATTATCTTGTTTGAAAAGCGTTAGTTTTCCATCAGGAGATAGGAAACTCAAGGCTCTTGTTAACGATACAGTCAAATTGGAAGCTACTCTTTCAATTAAGAGAGTTATAGTCATTTTATTATGTTAAAGTCGAAAACACTTAAAAAACTAGGCGAGATAAAAAATTGTAAAATGGTTAACACCCTGCGTAATATTTAGATTTCAAAGATTGTGATTGCTCTTTTTCATTGCAAAACACAGCTATTGATGAGTTTCCAGCTGATTCCGGAGTATGTAAAATTTAAAATTTGCCTGAAACCACCATTTTTTATAGAGAAGTAGATCCAAATAGATTTTAGTCGTCCTACTCTTAGGCAAAAATAGTTGCGACCCTCTTGTCCGATGCAGCTCAAATTTCATGGGTGACAGGGCCAACATGTATAGAAGGTTACTAGAAATGTTAATGGAGATCGGTTGAATGCTTTGAGGTAGAGGTGGGGGATCGCATCGCCTGAATAGTGCGTTTCTCATATCACATCCGTTCATTTAGCTCAAGGAGGGCCGAGGCGGGTTGAGGTTGTGGGAGGAAGGCGCGACTTAGCTTGGGGAAACCCGAAACTCGAGGGCATGGTTTCACCTCAACAGTGCGTTATCCTTGGTATAAATGTATACATATTAATGGGTATGAGTATATCGACAAAGACATGAACCCAACAACCAAAAATTGCTGAGACAAAATAGAACTTCAACCACTATAAGTATAACAAAAGTCAGTCGCATCAACGTACAAACCGGGTTCTTTCATTTGAAACGCCGAGTCATATCAATGATATTAATGAGGGACCGCCAAAAGAACCAAAATCATATTTCGAAGTTAAGAATTTTCATTATTTCGGCTCTTCAACTTTATCTTCTAGGATCCTGTACCCTCATTTGCCTTTTTTCAACCAAGTCTCAAGAACATTTGTTCGGAAGACAAAATCCGGAAGGGTTTGATGGTACTTGGTTTTACGATTCTATCATATCAAATGTGAATCGACCAAATTTGTGACAGAGAGTAGGGAATTAAATTGTTTTCTCAGTCCATTATAAAGATTCGTTATTAGAAATAATTAACTATTAAGAATTCATGCCCTTTCCAAAAAGGAAACACGATCAAGAAGATGAAATCATTCTGAAGTTGAACGGAGATCCGGGTTTTCGGGAAGTTGCTGAACTCTACGACTTAGTTCTTTATGAAGTTTCACGGACCCAGTTTGAAGGATTATAAACGTGTTATTTAGGCAAACGAGCATCATTGTTCTTAAAATATGCCAACATTCTTATTCCTTCAGGTTGTCTTCAATTGAAAGTAATTTCATGGCAGATAATGTAATTGCTACAAAAGAGAGGCCGGAGTTATTAAGTTAGTCCGTTGTCTTGAAGACTTTTCGTCTTTTGAATTGGTTTATGTAATGAGTGTGATGCCACGAGTACCTAATTATCCCTTGAGAGAGGAAAACAAAAAATTTACTACCCTCCTTGTACTTTAAAAAAAATATTGGCGATGAATACAAAAACGAAAAGAATCCAATATGTGTTGGCTTTACAATGTGAAGGAATGGAAATAGAGTATGTTTAGGAAATGCGAGAGGTGGCCATCTCGACCTCAGTCATTGAAAATTTCATTAGAATCGGATAAAAACTGAATACGTTGTGCACGGTACAAGGACGTTACTTTTGTAATGTAGCTCCTAATCTTCACATCTCGAGCAAAAACCCGAACATCCCTTGAGTATTTGTGAAATTGAATTTGCGTGTCAGTGGAATTGTCCTTTTGCTTATACTACTACAATGAAACTCATACGGAATCGTTAATCTGTCTTTAGAGGAAGCGGATGTGTTATTGTTCTTGGCTAATCGTGTTATTGTGTTGGTACCTACCTACTTTTATTTTTCTGTTATTGATTTCGAGTCTTCCTGTAGGTAGTGGAAGCATTGTTTCACACGTCAGATTTTAAAAAATATACCCGAAAACTTAGAATACAATGACTACACTTTCTTTTTGAATCTTTACCACTTCAAAGATTAGACGGCTGGTTACAGGGCAGACATTTTTCCACAAACTTTTGAACTGTACCCATGACTGCCCCTTGTTTTTAGCCAGAACCAATTTAAAGATCCTTCACTTTGATTGCCTCCAATTGTCTTTATTCAACCAAGATTCATAGCGACAAATTACTCACTAAACCGGTCCTTCAGACAGATTCCGCGAGAAGCCAATCTCGCTGCTTCATTCGATCCCAAAATGGACATTTTTCCTCAACCATCCAGTATTTTCCCTCATCAGTCAGACATGATAAGTACCATCTCTAACTTTTCTTATAAACTTCTTATAAACAAATCTTGTTCTTGTTCAACGTATTGTTTTTATTATTTGCTTTTTAATTGGAGTTTTCATCCGTTCGTACGTCAATAAACTGTACAAACTCGCTTATATGGAGAAAAAAATTGTGGCAAGAATAAGCTCCTTGGATTCTCAATTTATATTTCAAATGACTAATGTCACTCATCAGTGTTTATCGTGATGATGTTTTATTTTCCAATCCCGTTCATATCAAGCCCGCAGCTCATTGTTCAGTACAGTCAGAGAGAGAGATGTGCTCATATGAAGTAAATTGAAAGTTTTCCGACAACTGGCTAACGATTTTCTTACTATGAAAAATTGAAGAAGATACAGTTCTTTAGTACCGCGTTGGTTGTGAACGGTAATTATTGTAGAATGAAGTGAAATTTGATTTTTTATAGGAGACATTTTCGTACTCACGTCCCTCAACCAATAAACATATCCTTGTCAAAATGTTATACTTTTAAACAAGGAATATTTCATTTTATACGTGGAATTCGTGTGTTGAATGCTAAATAACATCAACAACTACGGCAAAAACCGTTCACCGCGTTTCCTTCGCAAGTTGCATCACGCAATAGACATTGTACAATCAGCTTACGTTCGAAGGATTACAATATCTCCCTTAATGAACCCGCAGTTAAAATTCAAACCGCAAACCCTCTCGTGCCCCTCTGCGTAACATCAGATTGATCGTATGAAGTACTGACTTGACGTCTTTCAGCTTTTTCACGTATCGCAGCTTTATCGTGGTTCACCCCGAAAAATACGAACTTCATAAATACGTTTTTTTGCCTTCACCTCAGTGATGTTTTGGACATGACCTGCCTAAAAACATTACGAAAAAGTGTCACGACGTTATTCCACATGCCCAGGTTGTCCCACTTTTCCAGGAAATTTCAGTTATCCAAATCCAGAACTTGTAGTGGTTGAGTCGTGTATCCAGGTTATTTCTTTAAAGTATACGTGAACTATTTATATAAGAGTTTATAATATAACCATATATTTTTATATATATTACAAGCAAGGCTAAAACATGTTTCTTGAATTTTAGCCTGTGATGGATATGGTTAGTTGGCTTTTCCCGATTCTTGAATCCGTCGCCTTCAAGCGTCTGGGCCATCCTCTGAGAGTGGCGGGCATTACTGCATTCAGCTGAAGGGAAGGGGCAACTATACCATTCCCTCATCTCACAAGCCTTAGGCTCTAAGCTAAAAGTATGTAGGTTTTCTTTTTAAACCAATTTCATGTAGAGCCACCTTTAATGAGCCAGACCGATTTTCTACATTTAAGGACTACTAGCAGTGTATTCCCTCCGCGAGAAGAATTATTGACACGTCTTCATTTTCATTAACATCTATGTATTTATTAGATAATTACAGGCAAGCCCAATCACAAAGAACAAAAAATATCAGCAAGTATGAAAAAAATATATATAGAGAAATGAGATACAACTTCACATGGTACGAAACTATAAAGGACTACAATTGAAATAATGGGAGGGGATTCTACCATTGTTTTCAGCATGGCAGGGGAATCATTAAAAAAGTCATACATTGGGTTGGACTGTATACACAAATTGGCGAGACGAGGAAGACGATGTTGAGGCCGATTGAGTTGATAGTTTGTTGGAGAAAATGGTACATGAAAGAGGTGGGAACGATCGTGCTGATAATCTTGGAATCCGAAGGTTCATATTTGACAAGAGAGCCGGGCAGTAAGCTGGTTATTCAAAAGTTCGTGGAAAAGTTTCAGGTCGGCCAGGATTCTGAAGGTCTCGAGTGGTAAAAGTTGGCACATCTTGAGCCGGGGTGCGTGCTCAACGTCTCTAGCGAGGATACCAGCCTTGAACGCGACGAATCTCAGACATTTTTTCGCACTCTCTCCAGGGAATATTTGTGAAGCGAGTGGCTGGGTGACACCGGTAAAACCAGAGATTTGTACAAGAGCACAATCGCCTGTATGCTGGAAAATCGCGAGTACTCCTCTTCAGAAAATCCAAGGCCCTCAGTGCACGTCTAGCCATGCCATCGATGTGGCTGGTAAAAGTAAGTTGGGCGTCGCAGAGCGCTCCAAGGTCATCCATAGCATGTGTTTTTTGAAGCTCAGATCCACCTAAATAATTGAATAAGGTTGGCTGATCAATTCGGTGAAACGTAGTGACTTAACATTTAGATGGGTTCAAAGAGGGCTTGTGGTACACCAATCCCCCACAGCACAAATAGCCCCCCGTAGGGCAACACAACTATCAACAGACCTCACAGAGCAGAATAGCGTCAGGTCATCAGCAAAAAGCAGTCATTGAATACTTGGTTGGAAACTCCTGACCACACTATTTATTACAAGTAGGAAGCATACTGGGTATAAAGGAAGATTTGATTCGAAAACCACAACAATACTGATAACATCTAGTTGTCCGCTCTATTTTGATTTGATCGTGGTTTTTATTGTTGCACCTAGTTAGCTATCAGAGATTACACTCATTTACACATTTTTGTTTCATTTTGAACAATTACTTTCATAATCGTAAAACATGCCGACAGTTCAACTTGACAATTGAATGTAAAAATGCACTCCTTTACACACTACTTTCCCTGTTTAAGCGCATAAATTTGTAAAAAATAACTCAGTTTTGGATTGACATGTTTTTGAAGCCAAAAAGCTTTTGAACTGAATAATCCAGAATCTCAAAATTCCAGAATTCTCAAATCAACATTGATACTCTCAGTAGAGGGAAACCCGTGCTTTGCAAGAAATACACGATTCCTGTCGAAGGCTTCTCTAGTCGTCACGATTTTCTGCCGATAACAAACTGTATGTTAGCAAACGTAATGACAAAAGGTTTAAGAACCAAACAAATCGGTTGCGAAGGATAGCGTCGTTTATTAAGTAGAAGGATGTTTTAGTAGTCCTGAGCTACTGTATGTTGTGATAATTCAAATGCCGCTCCCGTCAAAATCGCTCCACCAGTTTAATTGTCGACTGCGAACATACATAGATAGATACAAACATAGAAACAAACTTTGAGCTGAATACATAAGGACTACACGGTAAAAGGTGGACAATCTTCGAAAAATCGCAAGAAACACAAGTCTGTAGATCAAATAGTAAGTAGCGTTCTGCTGGTCGGATTAGAAAATGTCTCGGAGCACCCTCCAACACCTCTAGTACCGTGGGATGTGGATAAAGCGCATTGATAGCACGTAGTCGCTCCTGAATCATTCAAGTCCAACCGACATTGTTTAGAAAGTCCACTTTCTACCGCGTGGCGCTCGCCGGTGCCTCCGGATGTTTTCTACAGGATATGAACTTGGGGGCAACTGTTATATTATAACAGTGCACTTGAAGGGCGTTCAGGGGCAAGACAATCCAACTAGACGGTCGACCAGTGAAAGTGATTACTGCATTGACCGGCCTTGAGCTTTGGGGCAATTCCTTTTTCTTACAAGAGCGTCCGCATGCCGGGAAGTTCGAAAGGATTTGAAAAGCCTGTTGACGTTCGGCCGTTCGGCGGGGAAAAACTGTTGAATCACGCCTATTCGAAGAACAAGAAAGTTAATTATCCATCTCTACGTTTTAACGCATAAATAACAAGTGAGGTCCTCCATAGTTATTTCACTTATTCTTAATAACGGGCTGGTACTCTTGCGCAAACAGCAAGATCTCGGTAGAAATGTGATTTCACAGAGGTCCTGTAGGGGTGCAATAGTCACATGGGTCTGGTTCACGTCACCATTTGTACGGTTTTTCTCCGCTAACGCACAGCGGGCCCAATGCTAGGTGGAAGCATGTATTTTATGAGCTATGAGAAAAAACACATTTTCTTGAACATTTTTCTAAACTACGAACAGAAAAACTCATCATTAATATTTTTCTCACACGTAATACGTGTGGAACATTAAATTCTGCTTCCACTGGTCACCATGGATCCCTAGATTTATCATAAAGTAAGTGAGTTAGCGAATTTACAATTTCTACATACAGAGTAATCCCATTCAACGAATTTTCGAGCGTAAAGATAGTTTTAAAATGAAGTTGAGTATATTTGATGAGTTGTCGATCTTTCAATTCCACTCAATCCCATGAATCTGAAGTTACACTGGAAAATAAGGAAAATAAAAGTCATGGAGCCTTTCCGTATGAGTGGTTAGCTTGTTTTTCCAAATTAAAGTACGATCAGCTGAGAGTCTGACTCAAAAATCATGCAAGACGCGATAAACAACATTAATCCACACTTCCAACAGTTTTCTCTACCGCCTACACAATATTTTCTTCTTTCTTCCTTCACTAACTTAGCTTAATTTCAGTGTTTACTTCTTAAAATATAACGTGGGTGGTTTGCTTCAGTTATGACACTCAGGAGATCCCTAGCTCCAAACTAAAATGTCAGACTAGAAAATTCAATATATACTCATATTTTGCAATCCAAAACGTTCTGATTCGATTCACGCATTGATCACGCATCTCACGGTCAGTTCGTCAGCAAATTCTTGAAAACACTCACAACTCCTTGATAAAATTGTTTTATTGGCGCATTGATTTTGAGGTTTGAAAAATTTGTTTATAAATGTGTATGTAGATCAGACCGCATATCAATTTAGTAGTATGAATTTTGTAGGATTATGGGTGATTCTCTGCGCTTGGTTGGTATTCAGACAATCCAACTAGACGGCCGTCTGGTGAAAGTGATGGATACATCGGCCGGCCTTGAGCTTCAGGACAATCCCTTTTCCATTCAAAAGCGTCTAGGAGTCCGGCCGATTGAGAAGGAATTGAAAAGCCGCTGTCGATGTTTCACTGTCTATCAAAGGAAATAAGAATCACCATTGATGGAGTACATGAGGTAATCATATATGTATATAGGTACCTCGAGAATTATTGACAGAATCTACAGGATATTTCATATGTTTTAGTATAAGTAAAGACAAAGCTTTCTAAGTTTCGTACAGCTTGAAGATCTTTGTATTCAATAAACTCAAGTTGAGATATACCCACGATGGTAGTACCTGGTAAGCCAAAATAACCTGACCTTTCAATCTGAACTTTCCATTTACATCTAATGTTTTCCAATCATTCTGTATCAATTAGTTCTTGTGTTCAACAATGTTGATCCACAAGTGCTTGCAACATACGAAACTATTAGAATTTAGATACTGTTTCCAGAGGATTGCGTTCTATTACAGTTGCATTGATCAATTCTAGTTGCAATGCAATTGAATGCATGCCTATTTCTATAGATAATGGTGATGGTATTCCTTTGGCATCGTGTGAAGAATATCGTTACACCAGCCATCCGTCCAGATGTGCTATCCATTACAGAAATAATATACCTTCCTGCTATCATTTGCAGTATTTTAATCTGCGGTAGAATAACCAGTGCTTGGTGAGAGTGTCTGCGATACAAGCCTGCGAACTTCTTAAGATGGTCGAGGTTGATTTATCAAATCCAAACCGGTTAGACCTACTTGCGGGGTTGAGTTACTTATTAGTGTGCTACATAATTGTAGGCAGGTACCTACCACGGCTATTCACCTGCGCCACATAGCGAGGGATTCCGAGAATATTTCTCAATTATTTCAGTCCCCCAGTCGATATAATGCGGTGATCGTGTAGCAACCCGAGCCCGTTCAAAGATCTCAATGCTCACGTCTTGGAGCGCTCATGTCCAATGACTGCTCACGTCTATTCATCATGACTTGTTGTTGCTCAAAATATCAAAGTCGAAGAAATAAACCATTTTATGTGACATTTTCCATAAGTTGCCATACTAGACCACATCCACTGGTCCCTAGATCTCCTGACCGTATCGTACTCCTGTAGTTGCTGAACCATTTCACAAGAACCACAGTTGAGTTGAGAGTAGGCATTTGTGTACATACTCCCTATAACGTGGTGGTTTATGAAGAGAGCAAAACACATTGCATTAGCCACCCTAAAAGCCAGATATATCTCAAATTATGCTGATTTCGGAAATAGTGAATGTAGAAATAAAAGATCTTCTCAATTTCTATGAGTTAGTATTTCATAAGGGCATCACTATATGAAAAATCAAGTCTATAAAAATGTTTTATGATCGTATTTGTGTACTTTTTAGCTATTTTTGAACATTGTGAGTTTAAATTTGAACAGTTTTTGTCTTTCCGAACATTCTAACGATATTTTCTGATGGTGCAGAGGTCCCTAATGTTACTGGCAATGTCACTATCTCTTGCGCCTTTTCAGAACCGAATTCATTGGTAGCACCTATGTTTTATTGCCATTCGTAAGCATCACATTCAGCTCTCTCAATGACCTGAATGATCAGAGTTATTTCGGGTTGAGTCACAGATGGTTTTTCAAAAAACTCTTCAGACCATGAAAATTTTAATGAATTTTCAATTTTTCATCTGATTTTGATGGGGTTTTAGAATTTAGGAGGGTTGATTCCAAAACAATATTTTTGTTAACCCATCACCATTAGAAATGTATCCATCAATTAGCAAATATAAAATTCATCTTACAATCGACGATTTGCTGTGGCAACCAATTATTAAAAATGATGTATACTGTTTTTATCGTCGCAATGTATGTATTAAATGAAAAGAGATAAAAATTTAGTGTGAATGTAGTACGTGCCATTGTCAGTTTCTCGGCTGATCCGGGGCTTTTGCAAAAGTCCTACGGAATCTACATATCAAATTACAGCCTCAGACCGTGAAAAGCGTAGGAATTAGCTTCAGCAGCAAACAAAGTGGGCAGGGAGTTCACGGTAGCTCGCGACTAATTTTCGAGTAAAATACGATACGTGTTAGTATGCCGAAGGGTCCTAATATAAATTCTACATTCAACTAAGTCCTACACTTGTCTTGTTCTGTGAATTATAATTGTCTTCGCAACAAATGACAGCGCAATCTATAACTTAGAGAGTTTCTTTAATTATGCCATCTCCTGCTAACTTCAGATCGGAAACAGCAATGGTCTATCCTTTGCCTAACCCTAAAACTTTGTACCTATTCCCCCATACGTCCTAGGTCCTCTGCATGATTGAAATCAATAGATTCGAAAGAGGGCTTTTTCAACTTCTTTCTTTCTTTCTTCTACTACCTCGTAATGTTGGTCATTCCGAAATAAGTTCCAGTGGCCAGGGTCCCATTGAGACAACAATGTTATTATAAACAATCGCTTACATACATTTAACCACTTAATTTGGAGTTATTAATAGGCAAGTTCTGAATTTGTAACATTCTGATTAAAATAAAATGTTGTTGTATTGTGAAACTATGGATCTTCAAAGGTTCCAATTATACCTGTAGCATTATTAAGCAGACGAAGATACATACAACTGTAATCACTCCACGACGGTACTCGCATAATCCAAACGAAACTCGTATTATATAGGCTTAGTAGTAGATATTCTTACCAGTACGTTACAGTGATCTATTCGTGCGGTTCTCAAACTGGATGTACGAAACGGATCAAAAAGGATGATTGATTTTTATTTCGCTTGTTATTCGCTGCAATATAATTGTGTTGTGTTCAGCCTTGTTTCAACACTTCAAGAGAAGCTCACCGCTGTAGTAGGTATCAATGACAAAGTATCAGCTTTCAAGGTAACTTCAAGGTGCTTTGCAAGTTTTCTAACTTGATATTATGATCAATTTTTTCAATTCAACGAAATTTTGAAAGGAAAAAATGTTTCCAATCGTGGAAAATTTCAAACGATTTCATCTCCTTTAGTCAAAATCGACTTTGACTCATATTTCAATTTGACGGTCCCTTTCTAGTAGCTCTGTGGAAATTGTATACAAATAGTTATAAAACAGAGTAAATGGTACATTTTGTACCCGAACCTGTGCACTCCTAGAATGAAACGAATGAAATAAAACTTCTGCACATTACCGGTCACTCTGTAGGTAACAAGAGCTGATTTATAATTCCAATGATACATCGCAACCTAAGTATTATCAACAATTACACATATGTTTACTTCATGCACAACAACTTATACATGATAATTTGAACAAAACCGGAGACTTTGCACAAGCCCATCAGACAGGTAACGGGTTCCATAAATGGAATAGCCTCACACTTGCTCTAAAATTCGACTGTGGACCGGGTCCAAGTTTCTAACAATCTCCAGTTTCCGCAGAATCAATCAGTTGGTACCTGGGGGTCATGTTTAAAACTGATCTTCAAGGTCCAAATAAATAAGGTAGGACACGAGGTTGCAAGGGTTGTATGAAATGTGAGTCGACTCATGGATACCCTTTCTTGGCGGAAAGGAAACTTCTAACTAAAACGGCGAAGGCCATAATGCTATATGGAGCCGAGGAGGTGGGCAAATCGCTAAGCTTCCAGAAGTAAAAGATGAGAGTGGAAGTGGCGCAGAAGCGAGCAGCTGTAAGGATCTATAGCGAGTAGCAAGAACATGAGGATCTAAGATATTTCCTGACGAAATTCCTGAAGAGCCAAGGCTGCTATCGCTCCTTCCGGAATAAGATTAGGAAAATAACCGAGGCAGGATTTGCCTATTGGCGCGTGGAAAATGAGGATTCTTGGTGCTCTTTCTTTATATGGTCACAGCGGGGAACAGGCAAGTTAGGAAAGCTGAACCCTGAAACGGTCACTAGTCTCATCGGCAGCGAGAGTAGAAGTGCTGTTTGCAGGTTAATCACTTGAATTCTCAAACACAACTGAGTAAACCGGGAATGGGAAGGAGATGATCACTAAAACAGATAACAGAAAGATGAGCCCGGAAGTGGCCGTTATAGGCTAGTATGACAATGTGCCAAAGCAATACCTAACGAAGAGCTGAGACAATCCTTCAAACGAGATGTGAGGAAGGGTGTTTTAATCAATGTGCCAGTGTCGGAGAATACGTCAAGATGGGTTAATGTAACGGAGTCACTACCAGTTTACATTACTACCAACCTCAAAAAAAGTTAATCAATCAGAGGCCTACGAATTGCCGTGCACCATAAAATCAAACTAGAACTAAACTCGAATGGATCCTTACACCCTGAACAAACTCATTAGACACTTGAGTAGATCGAGAAGAGCATTTCCCCACACTTTGGTACCCACTTGCTCCACAACTCCACTTTTGTGGTGGCTGGTGATCAAGTCCAGCCGAGCCGATGAGTCAGATAGGTCATCACACCTAGGGGAGCCTCACCTTGGCGCTAACGGTCCGCTCCTATGACCCACATATTCGCAGGAGCAAGAACATCTTTCAAGGACAACCCCTCCGCTCCCCACCTCTTACTCCTTACCACCACCATCCCTTCGCCACTTGTCAGACAACTTGTCCCTACACACACTGATAACCTGTAAATACGCGATATACCGCGTGATGGTTTTACCCGGTTCACCTTCGAACTAACGATTTGATAGGAAACATTTTCTGAAAGTTCTTCTAGAATGGACTTAAATGGTTGTGACCTCACTGCCTTCCTCGAATCGGAGCAAGCTCTACCGACATTTAGTTTGGAATGACGAAATGGGTGGTGGGATACAAAAGCTGTCTTAACTCAACTACATAAAAGTAGTTACCAAGTAGTACCAATTCTGTTTTGAAATTTTGTTGAAATGGTTTTTCCATGGTAATAAATTACCATGGTAATCAATCAAACATAACCATCTTTCAACGAGTTTCAACCTATTTTTTGTCGTTTGTAATTTTGTAAATGGAATCATCCAACAATAAATTAACAAAGCAGATACAAGCCGAGCTCTGAACATGTTGAATCAAAATGACCCACTGGTTCAGGATACTTAAAACTTTATTGCAATTTTAAAGGCTAAATTCTAAATGCTAAATGAGGCATTCCATTGTTTTTCAAGTGGTTCCGTTGACATCCATGAGACTTGGAACTTTCAAAACCGGTTTTCTCAAAACTACCCCAAATGGACCCTGATGGTTTTTCTCCTTGGCCCCTCAACTGTTTCGGAAATCTTTCAAGATATCGACTCTCGAACATTTCTGCATTTACCTTTAGGGCCAGGGGTATAGGACTAGTTCAAACCTCACTCAACGCTAAAAACCAAAGTTTTCGATAATTAATGTAAATTAGAAAAAATTATCCATCGACCATACAATATCGATAGTGTTCTTGCTTTTCAGTGAAGGATGAAATTCAAATTTTGAAGAGGGTGTACGTTAACTAGGAATACCAATAAATCTTACTCCTCCATGGACTGGCCTACCATCTCCCGGCATGAAGCCCAAGCCAAACAAGCAAAATACGACAGAGTTGCTGAAGACCTGAGAGAGTCTTTCACGCCACTCGTCATTTCATGCGATTGCGCATTACATAAAGAATATGAAGCCTTCCTCAAGAACGTTTCCTTACGCCTCGCCAACAAGTGGTCGAAATCCTACTCCCAGGTGAGTGAAAACTCAATTCTCAGTTCATCGAGCGGTTTCCATGAGGCTAAGGGGCCCGAGGATACACTTACGAGGACTTGGACTGGAGGACGGAGCAGTAATTTGGCTAACAGAAGAATGAAATCACACACACTCAGTTAGGAAAAAAAGAAAATCAGATTAGTTTGGCAAAATCAATTTGAGTTTTTGGCATATTATCAAATTGAAAATTTTGGCAAATTAATTTGAACCTTTGGTGAAAATCAATTTTAATATTGTTGGCATCTCAATTTAAACTTTTGGCGACACAATTTAAACTTTTGGCATACCAATTGGAGCTTTTGGCATACCAATTGGAGCTTTTGGCATATCAATTTATACTTTTCACAAACTCAACTAATCCAACATTCCACCTCATATAATGATCAATAAATGTTTTTTCACTATCCCGCTCTCTCTATGAGATGTTTGTTCATCATAGACTTGCGACTTTAAATAACATGTGAAGAGTATTTTCATAATTTGATCTTATAACTCAGGATATCCGGTGAAGAAATCTGGAAAATGAAAACTATTGAAATATAGCTAATGCAATTAACTTACTATAGCGTTAAATATTTAATAATTCTCTAATCTTTCATTGGCCTCCATTTCTAGTGTATCGTCTTCTCGGTTATTTTAAAGTTTTCGCGACTCAATTTTAATTTTTCGGCATATCGGTGTAAGTTTAACGTCAGGGTTAGGTATTGACACTCTCTCGTAACAAATCGAAACCCTTGAATTGTTTGGAAAAGTTGAGAAAAACCAATGAAAAGAAAATCTGATCTATAATCCAAGTCTGCGAAACCACAAGTTTGCATGTTCAACTATGAGAAGTCCAGAAGTTTTATCGATTCATTGTGTGGTAATTGTCATCGTTTCCGCCTTTGGAAAAGGTACATAATATATTATATTAAACTTTGCATTGTGTTTATACAAACACTCTGAAAACTCTTCACCAATGACTGTCAACGTGACTGGCATTCATTCGTTTGTTCCACACCCATGGTTGGGGTCAAAAAATATAGTTCAGGACGACTGCACACTTTAGAAACTGTCAGAAAAGCTCAATGAATGTGAGGGCAAGGGAGACCCATCTATTTCCAACCTCACAATGTAATATACGTTTTAAAAAACTCCTCTCCCTTTTTATGATCCACATAACAATGCTAAATCTTGAAGCGTAAGGCACGTCGATGCTAACAATCAGTCATTGACCTCGTCTGCACCCCTACCTAATCCAAGTTGATAGATCTTGACAAAGTCGTGGTTGGGGGTTCGACGCTGTTATCCTTTCAAACTTTTTGACAACTGTTACAATTCTTTTCTCGACCCCTAGTTCAGCGGAAGGATCGCGTTATGAAACAATGCTGCACTCGCATACGGGCGAATCGAATGCAAAAATGGTTGCCTCCACCTGAGTCTGAAAGGTGGATTTCGTTTCGGACGCATAACAAGGCTGGTTACCGGGTTTAGATGACTTTTTCGTCCAAGAAAAACAGTCGTCGTTGCATCGCCAATGTGCTTATGTTGTTGCAGGCACGTCGGTGCTGTGTTACAATACGTAACCGACGAAATAGTTTCTCGAAGTTAATGTAAGGGTGCTCCGTTACTGGAAGCCAAGTTTCAATGCTTTGAAGTGTCCAGTTTGCCGCAGTTCATGTTACTTGTTGCAATAAAACCCATTTGCGCAAAATGTATGTACAACAAGACAATAGTTCCGGTTCAAAGTTGGAACCCCTTTCGTAGAAACAAATCAAAGCCTTATCTTAAGTGTTCTTCAAGATAAAGGAATCAATTATATTTGAGCTCTCTCAGTTTTGGAACAAAAATATGGGCGTTGCGAGTCTTCAACCGCAAGAGCGTGAAATAAGGATTCCCGAAACGAAAACTTTTTATGAATATACATGTTTTCGGGCTGGTAGTCAAGTGAAAATTTTCGTCACGCTTTTTCAAAACCAAACAACCGTTGAACATCTAAAATCTGCCTATAAAGAAAGAGCTTTACTACTTGGAACAACAATATACTGCAACCATTTGCACAAAACTGAAACTGTTTATAATACTCAAGGAAGAAGTTTATCCGTTTGAGAAAGCATTCCGTTCACCATTTCCATTATAAATACCATTCACATTGATTCGTCAAAGTTCAACACACAACACTGCCATTGTTCATTACTCTCTCGGATAGTTACATTCGTGGATACAGTTTATTGTAATATATTATATTTTCTCATTTCGAATACTGAGTAACAGTGAGCTGAGTAAACTTCAAGCTAAGTCACAATTCATATTTTATCATTTTAACCGCCTGGCTTGATGGGGGCAGCATGAATGACACCAATATTTAGTGATTTATATCTCACCACTTACGTAATTTATTTTGTCCCTTCTTTCTTATCAGCTTTTCATGTACAACTTGTATTTCATGCTTATTGCAATAGCTAGGAATATTACACAAACACCTATCTACTTTCACCACTAAATTTTGTTTCCCTGAGTTGCTACTAAAGATAGCTGCCGTCGGCTGTTTAAATTCCCGTGCCATATACATTATTTGATATTTGGAGTGCATTTGCGGTTAGAGTTCCATTTACTAAAGAATGGGCGGCTGACGCTCACACAAAATCAGCTACACGCTTAACGACTCTGCCCAATAAAACTTGGATTCTCTAAACTACTATTGTAGTAATTCTCTAAAATTCAGAGGATACTTTGCCGAGGATACTCATTTTTCAAGCTGTGTGTGTGTGTGTGTGCAAGAAAAAATTTTGTTTTCAGCTGTGTGTTTGTATCTCTGCCTGGGGGATACTACTGTGCGTTATGAGTTCTAAATATTTTTATTGTGAAAGTATAAATTGATATGCCAAAAGCTCGAAAAAATTGTTTTTTCTGTGTGTTTGATACCTAATTTTTACCGTAGGTAAGTAAGTTTTTGGATTGAGAGTCATTTTAACGTTTACCAGGGACGAAAATGGACTTCTCTTTGGAAGTCATGTGCTAACGACAAAATTTGAATACCCCAGCTGTAAGCACCCATAGTTACAGCGCCTGGAACAGAGGCTCCTAGATCAGTCGAACTCGCTGTATTTCGTTTCTGATTCCATATGGAGCCTCTTTGGGACTGAATACATTTCAGTTTTTTATGAACATATCTTTTGTTTATCCAATGATTTTACGTTTATTCAACTGCACGAATGTCACCAGTTTTGTCAACAGTGCGCAGTTTTGAGGTATTCCATCAATGGTCGTTCCTTAAACAATACACGAATAATAAGACATTCAAAGCATGTAAACAGTTTTAAACCAGGAGATTAAACAATGAATCTACCAGCGATTGTCTATATAATCAGGAGGAGCTTACGTGGGGTAACAACAAAGGAAACGAGGAGTGACTCTCAAGATCATTATTTACGCAGTTTGTGCGGACCAGAAGGACTGCCAGAAAAATTCACAACTGGCGGGTCATTGAAGTGTACTACATAAATGATCACCAGGACATACCTAAATTTTCAATTTCAACCAGTGAACTAACAAAGATACAACCGAATACATAACATTGGGAAAGTTATCGGATGGAGAACGACTGAACTGGACCGTGATGCAATACCAATAGCTGAGAGACGGCTGAATGATGAGAATAATGTTAATACAAAGATGATAGTCAACAAAACAGTGCAGATCCTTGCCAAAACCTGCGGTGCAACGGTTGCAACGGTTGCAAGTAATTTATAACACTTATAGGGTCACTTTGAATACCGAAATTGCATTCTGGGAGCAGCATGGAGAACAACGGTTTTTAGTACCTACATTAGTAAAAAACATTAATGGACCATGACCAAGCAAGCTCCTTCTTATGATGACTGGCGTACAATCTATTCTGTATGGCGTAGAGGTGTGGGTAGATGCCCTAAAGATTGCTCATTATAACAAGAGAATGTAAGCAGCAGGAGGATTGCCTGTGCCTATAGAACAGTACAGAGCCAGCCACACTAGTACTCATAAATTGCTCATTCCGGTTAAACTTATCTTGAAGAGATGGGAGGAAGGGAAAATAACAGATCTCATTAAGAAAGAGAGAGAACACACGATGGCAAGCTGGCAAACGATGTGGACTGAAGGGCAAGGAGGGAGATGGACAGCATGGTTGATACTACATTTCAAAATATGGTTAGGGAGAGAGAGACGCACTTTTTCTAACCTTGTTACTCTTAGGACATGGGCTATTTTACGCCTACTTGAGCAGAATGGGGAAACTTGATGCACCAACTTTTCCAAACTGCCGGAAAGCAGACGATAATGTGTGTTGCCTTTCCGAATGTGTTGCTAGTAGTGCTTTTAAAAATCGACGGACAAACGGATATCAAATTGAAGAAATCACTAAAAATACAAATTCAGGAAGAAATTTCGATTTAACTCTGAACATTTTCGACGTTGGTTGTCTTAGAATCCAAATACCGACGACGAACTAAAAATATACAAGTAAGTTACATATCTACTGAAGTTTAAGTTAATAAAATAATTTCCGAAGAATGGCAGGATCAATCAGTGCAAAGCCTAATTGTTTACCTTTCACAGCCTTTGTTAGAGTCTTCAAACGTCAACACCGAGAGTCAGTTCCCTGTAAACAAAAAGGAAAATTTGTTATTGATAATTCCAAGAACAGGGACCTAAACAAGGAAAACCAGTCATGTTCCCGAAAACCGCTAAACGCGAGACTGTACTTTTTTTAGGATGTTTTCTTTGTTTGATTACCTAACTTATGTAAACTATTTTGATTACCAAAATAATCAAAAGCAAATTAAGGAGAGTGTGTCGACTGACTAAATAAATGAATTCACCAGAGTTTGGATGACCAATTATGACCAACATTTTCTATGACGATTCATTTTTAACCACGTTTTTAAAAACTGTGGGCAAAATATATCGTCGCAGAAAAAAAACAATAATTGGCTCAAAAGATAATTACTTATAATGACTTTAAAAACTTTGTATATGTCACACAGTTTCTCCTTATCCAAAACAATAATGTACAGATAATTTAAAGTTTTTCGATGGTGATAGACGTTTGATCATTCTTGATCAAAACTTGCCGAAATTGGACGAATTATAATACGACGATCAAGTAGTATTTCCCTCATTACTCAAATTGGAGTAAAATCGACCGAAAGGAAGATCTTACGTATGCCTAAGCGCAAAACATATTAGTAACATGGGAGTGATGAAGATCAATGAGAGTCATTTCCCGGATTCAACGGATTCGGATGACGGCGGTTGAACAGAAGTTTGAAGTTGAACAGAAAGAGAATGGAGGACAAACAGACAGACAAGAAACAAAAGTTTTCCGGAATGGTCTACAACTTAAGAAACGATTGGAAATTTTGGGTTTGGCGAGAAAAATGTTTCATCTTTCTACACTCCTTTGTAGACTCAGAATTAGTATAAGTTCACACGAAGGTGGATTGAAGAAAAGCTAGGGAGAAGGAATATAGAAGTATTGAGAGACAGGATGTGATACTAAGTGCTTATTGTAATTTGAGCAGTAGGAAACAAAGAACAACATGACTAGTGTTATGGTGACAGTCCATAATTTCTTAATTAGTTTCATCGTAATCAAATGTTATCCTGCGGTTTGATATTTCATAGAATTTCTTCTTTTTTTCGATAGGGGTCGGGAGGAACCCCTGGTCACTGAGACCACTGTGACACAAATTTTCAGATTGTTAGAATTTCTTTGCTTTTGTTCGTAGGAATGTTAGATGCACTTGCTTAGAAATATAAAATTATCATGGGAGATAGCTTAAGAAAAGCTAAATGAACTGACACTCGGAAGTATTTCCCCAAATAAAGGTTCAATGCCTATGCCTGTCAATGAATTAAGACCCCCTTCAATAGTGACGACGTCAATTCTGCCCCGGTACCCCATAATCTCTTCTTCTGGCCAGCAAGATTTTCTATAAAATGCAACTACTGTTTATATGCCGAAGGTATCTTCAGTTACTGATCGCTGCTGATACCGTCGTTCCGTGAATTCGATCCAACAATTTAACTTAATTGTGAGTGGGAATTGGAGTTCCCTTAATCAAAACGTAGTGGTTATACGTTGATGTTAGGGTGGAAAAGAGTTGCAATTACTTTTTGAATTTCTTAAAATAGGATTCTGTCGATTTTGAAGCTACCTAACTGAATATCAGGCGATCACTCAACTAGCCTAGTCAAACTTTTTTTAAATATTGATGACAGGTCAGGGAACTAATTACACCAGATATTGCAGACATTGTAGTAATAATTATAATTATTTCTAATCCCTGTTAGGACCTTGAGTAATAATGTGGAACTTTGATACCATCATTACGTTTCTACTACACATAATTACTGACTCCTCAATATATAGCCCAAGGTAACATTAGAAACAGACAAGATCTCTTTTATTATTACGAACTCATATACAACACGCATCGATGGGTATCCTAGCGATCAGTGTCCACATACAAAATAACGGGATCTGACCGTACGTATCCGTCTTTCATCGCCTTCCAACTGCTAGTTGCACTGGGACAATAGCTGACAAAAGAGATTTTTCTCGTTAACGAATCATAGGAAAATGTCCTTCGTGACGCACAGGAAGGTGGAACGGACGCCGCGAGCCTCACGACCACAACCGAGGGTCAGGAGTTGCCCAACACATTTGGGTGTCGTTGTCAGCACTCGCTTGGTCAACTCGAGATTGTTGTTTCCGACCATATGACGGAAACCCTTGCTTGAATCTATACAAAGTAAAATAACTGAATGTCACATCCTTTTCTTGTTTCGCAGATCCCGTGGACCGTGAGTCGTTTAAGCCCGTCCCTCAAGCATAACTAGGAAAGAAGTAACTTTTAGTCTCTCAGACTAATATGCGTATCCTTCAGTAGGTACCATCTTTTATTGTATCACATTATTGTTGAGGAAGTTATGATTTTACTCTCCTTGAAGTACAAATATAACAAGTTCCAGCCACAAAGCGTTCACATAACACTAGTACCTATCAAATTGTTGTCTTTGTTGGTTTATTATTAGCAATAATAAACCTTTGTAACCGTATAGCAAACATTTTTCATAACCCTCTCTCAAACCTTGTAATTTTACGTGTCAAGCTGCTTAAATTCCAAATCTGCAATCCCCGTCCACCGAATCCCATGAGAGTCGTAAAACGCCCTAGAATTGATGTAAAAAGTAGGTTCTTATGCAGATGTACCTACTCCACTGGAGGTCTATTGGTCTAACTTCTTGAAAGCTGGATTGCTTTACATGCTAAAACGACTGGTCAAAAACGAGGTTTTTACCGAAGTGGTGTGACATTCCCGAGTAATTTTGGACGCCAAATCGATTTAGATGAGGACACACCACTCCGAGCTCATCTGAACTACAGAGTCTTATTTTAAAGAGTGAAATTTTAGAAAACAGGAGTTTAATGAAATTTGAGATGGATATGGTTAGTTGGTCCTTCCCGATTCTTGAATCCGCCGCCTCGGACAATATACCAGGCCCCTTGTTTCATGGTAGCAGAGCGTGGTGTTGACTTCTGGCCTTTTATTTGTTACTATCATGGCGCCCCCATTCACTCACATTGCCTCATAGGCTAAATGCCTTTCAATATGCCCCCTTTATCAACAATTATAACCCCTACCCTGATTATATTCCGAGTCGGAAGACATACCAGATCCGTTCGAGCGTCTGGGACATCCTGTGAGCGTGGGGATCAAATCACCATGTTACAAATTGAAATACATTTTCAGCACAATGGTTGTGAGTATACTTTCAAATGATCAAGTACAAACAAATGATAATTTTTCACTAAATAATGAAGTGCTTGAAACTATAAATTTACTAGTGTAAACCAATTTACAAGGCAAGGCTTCGTCAGTCGGGGGCACCTTTTAGATTGTCCTGAACCCCCCAAACAAGAAAAAAAGGCAACGGAACACAAATCTATTTCAGACCATTGAGATCAAATCTTTTGAATAGAACAATAGGTGTACGTTTGTGTGTGTGTCTATGTTAACTGCGGAAACCTCCAAAAAAGGGGGGAGTCATTCAAGCGATCCTCATACCTACAAAAATTCCCAGCGAATTTGTATGCTTTTTGTCGGATTAAGAATTTGGCCTAGTTTTTAAAAATACTACTCATGTGCTTATAAGTAGGTACATGTGTAAGAATGATCATGCAGGATCCGACACAGGGACATCTCTGTAATGGATGCATCGTTTACCAATATGTTTGAAATTTTAGCTCTTTGGTACTCCGAAAGTAAAGTGAAGAGTGTGATGTTTACGAACCAACAAAGAGCTAGTGAAAATAAAGGTAAATGGGAGTTTGTATCAGATTTGGATCGGTTTATGCTGAAACATCAGTGCAACCCCCAAATCATTCCTTTTGTATTCCCACCCCATTTCGAGCCATAAATTAACAGTGGAAAGCTCTTTAGAGCACTAACTCAATTCGTCGATATGAATGAAAATTGTGGACCACCGTGTGTTGAATATGAACTAATTAACTGGCACTACAGTTTTGGGCCTTGTCCCCCCCTGAGACACTCCTCTTGCCCGATCTACCCAATCCAGGGTCCCTCTGTCTCAGTCCTCCTCTCTTCAACGGATCATTTCAAATGAATTTTCCACCGAAAAACTGATGGAAGCTAACTTTCAAGGTAGATTGTTCAACTCAGTAAAAACAAACAGTTTCCTAACTTTAGCTATGCAATACGAGAATTAAGGAGGACAGAATTGTGAGGAGGTTCCCACGCGCGGATTCACCTCATACGAGCTCATGAGATTCACGAACGGAGCTCGAGGAGATATAAACAACATTCGTCGGTTGAAAGCGCGAGTGAGTTGACCCACATCAGGAAGATGATAACGGTCCAACCGCATTGAGTAGTATGAATTCAACCGTCGAGCTCCGTACCTACGTCACAATTCAATTCCTGATCGCGAGTCCATTCAAATATGAAAACCGATGTTGAGAGACGAAGGAAAATCTTCCTCATAAGTATCAAGGAAGGAAAAGCGTAACCAAACTTTTAAAAGTTGAGTTGGTACCAGTTAAGTCATAATAACGTATATTAAAATTATTATAAATAATAACAGAACTGTATGTACCTTCATACATTGAACATACTCATGAAAATAATCTCGATCCGTTTTCTTAAGAAATTTAAGTTTTAGTTATCCGCATCTAGATCTATTATGGAAAATCTTACGTGGTCGATTAGTTCCGAGTTGAGAAAAGATAATTGAGTTTTGGTGTTTCGTGTATCCTCATTTAACTTCGTTCACTTACTCGTACTTCAAGATTTTTGGTGTCATACGTGGGATCTCTCATTTCTACTCGCTCTGGACGAAAATATAAATCTACCAGAATGAACAGTGATAATAAACAATAACCGGATCATGTTAGAACTCTACCAGGGAATTCTCAATTGGAAATGAATTAAGTAAGTGGGGAACCTGCCCTTAACATAGTGAGGTGAGGACTTCAGGTATTTCAAGTGAGATCCAAAGATTTGTGAGAAATTTAATTCGGCAATTAAGAGATGAAAGTCGGCAGGATATTGGAGAATTAGTTAAAGGTTTAATCATGATCATTGATCTCAGCAGGGAGCCTCCACTTCTGCGGATATTTTCACTCCTATGATACAACAAGAAGTGAAATTGAGTGGAAATAGGGAAACGAAAAATGAATGTTGATCGTAGTCCAGACTGGGAAGTCCTACCATCGCCGATTCGAACTCGTTTCTACAAAGAATCACTGGAGTGAAACTTTTGAGGCAATAGAGCTTGGAGGAGCTCTCGCTCTGTTCCTCCAATAACAGTTTTGAGCGATGAGGCCTTCCCAATAAATTATAAATGTCTCGTAAATATGTTAGAGGAACGAACAAGGAATCAGTCAGAGCTCCGTGCAGCTCTATTGTTATGCAGAGCACATTGAACCACGGATACCATTATAGACATTCAGCGTGAAATGAAGGACATTGGAAGAAAAGCTTGGCTATGTTCCTCAAAGAATAAGGCTGTACAAGAACTCCTAACACCAAGGTTCATGGAGGGCCTGAGAGACACTGCTCTCAAAGAGAACATTTATGCTGCATGGCCTCGTACAACGCAGCCTTCGTTGACATTCGCACTGTTAGAAGCAGTTGCAACAATGACAACAATAAGTGTACCGGCTTAAAAACTTAGGCGGTCAACGTGAACGAGTAGTGTGTCGGGTTGGTTGGCATTACTAGCGGGAATGTCCTACATGGGGAAAGAGACGTAAGCCCCAAGAGGAAGAAAAAGAAATTGTCTAAGGTTTCCAGGATTTAGAAAACGAAGATCGGACGAACAAGGGAATATTTTCCTTAAGAGCAGGAAGTCGAGAAGTATAGTACTACCCTAGTCGACTCGCTGAAGTTCATGCAAGGGCTCGGGAAACATTAAAATTTAATCTTAAATTTGAGATTCAATCTCCAAATCGAGGAGATGGAGAGAGATACAATCTGGGAGTAAGAGAGGATCTGTAGTAGGGCCATCGATGTAGTAAATACACATCCTAGCAAATACACTACATTTAGTACTGTAATTACTACATCGACTATGTCTGGCTCAACAATCAGTCTCGTATTCGTGGTAGGAATCCAAAGCTAATGAGCACCTGCGAAGGGCCCTATGAGATTGTGATGCAACTAAACGATGTGGTTCGTCTCCAGAAACGATGGGTTAATCTTGGAAGTTAAAAAAATAGTTCTCATTTATCAAACTACAAACTACTGTGAACTAAAGAAAGGGGAGAAGTGTAAAAAACCAACGAGCAATTACGTCCTAGCTAACAAACCGTTGTAAGATTCCTCGGCGACACACGGAAAAGCTTATTTGAATTGTTGTTGTTTTCGATCTGGTTAGATCAAGTTGATTTGAATATTATAGCAGAGTTTTGGTGATTCGCGTATTCTCATTTACCTTCGTTCCCGTACTCGTAATTCCTGACACTATATTAAGTATATATAGTGTGCCGCAACAGCAACCCGTTTAGCGACCTCATAAGTTGCCAAGTCATCGGAATTGAGCAAACAAAAATTAGCAAACCCAAAGTGTGACTTAGCAATTTTCATAGTTTTTCGACACGGATTCATGTATAAGAGCGTTGGAATTCATTCAAATGATAAGACGGTTTGGACCATTGAGCGATAAAAAAATAAAAGTTCCTATTTGGAAAAACAAAGTTGGTGCGCATTGCGCACCTTAGCACAAGTGCACAGTTCGTAACCTGGTCATGTTTGACATCCTTGCCAAAAATACTTGCACACTCAAGAGAAAAATTTATGTTTGTCCATAAACAACGATTTAAGCGGGGCTTCACGACCATCGAGTGCCAGATGAACTCGTAGCACTAGATCAAAGAGTACGTGCATACGTGCTGTATGTGCACAGAGTACGTGCTCAAATATTATTGGAGTTATTTGGAACCGAAATTCGTAATTGAGTATTTTGGTTCAATACGACACTATTCCTCCAATTCCACACTCTTCGAGTTCAAATCGATCAGAACAGACATTATTTGATGACTTTTACACTGATTGACATATATGGACTCGGTGGACTAAAGAAATATCGCTAGGATGTCGAGATATAAGGTCCTGTCGTTGGATCATATGATTTCTGAAAATAAAATAACATAGAACAAAATACCAAGACACGTCCCCCGTCAAGCGAAGCTAACTGTGAAAATGGAAAGTCATCTTAACACAATGACACGCATGTTCCCAACCGTGCGTGTCTGGTGTTTGAATAAGGTGCCCTAATAAAGGCAGTTTTGAAAAACACCAATGTCCCTCAGACGCACCAGGAAATACGCTCTGCCCATGACGGCGGATCAGGGCCGAAACATCAAAAGCCCGTAATAAACTAGAGGGAGCTATTAATGTCAACTATCAATACCGTCTAGTAACTACTAAAAGCGTGTCTCTCATCCGGTTTAAACCCCTTCGCAAAAGTGCCCTTGCACAGACTTCATCCTTATCAAATAAATTGTAGTACGATTACGGTTAAACAATAATTTAACGGAAAGTTAACCGAAGTTAGCTTTAACGGATAATTTTAGCCGGATCGATCTTAGGAATTAAGTTGGTAGGTGCCAACCTACCTAGTTGAACTACGGCGCACCGTTTAATTTGATAAGCCTGCAGTTAGTTAGACGATCATTTACCGTACGGATGTTAGCTTAAAGTTTCACCTTGTTGTTGTCAAAAGGCTTATAACTTGATTAGGTCAGGGTCGCTCATCTGAACTACCCCAGTTCACCCAATTTATTCGCTCATGTCATAATGGCAGTTGGGTACCTTTTCAGTTTCAATTGTCAGTTTAATGAGGTGAAGTTTGAGTCTATTATTGCCTTTTGCGACTCATCGACCAAAATTTAAAGCTCCTGAATGTTCTTAGGGTGTTCATCACAATAGTACGTACATTGAAAACCGGAGTTGTTATTAGTTATCAAATAATTCAAACGCACATACCTCCTTCAGCCGCAGCTAATGCATTTTCCACGGGATATTGTTCAAATTTTTATAGACTGCCTTAAAGATAATATTTATGGAATGCTGAAAATGAAAATAAAATTTTAGGAAATTCCGCTGTACGAAATGTCTACTGTGAAAATAGCCAATTTCAAATGTTATTGAATTTCAGAAAATATGATCAAATCAATCCAAATAGGTAAGAACAGATTCACGTGTGCATAAAATTCAATAATCATCTATCACCTGTGAAACACGACACTTTAGTATGGTTATCAGAATACTTCAAGCCAATTGTATCCAAAAGGCTTATAAACCATTTGAACCCAGTATCTGTTCAGGAGTTTTTTCCAGTTTTTTTTTACATCACTAACTGCAATTATCAAATGTTTAACGCAAATGTTCAGCATAAATCGGACCATACATCGGGTTAATGATGGTTTGAGCTACGGACCTGGAGAGGGGATCATTCGATTCTTCATGGAAAGTTCTTCAAAAAAGTCCAAATTTAATCCGCCTTGACATTTTTTGAGGTTTTTAGGGATTTCACAAAACTTTGACAACCCTTAAAGGGCACTTTAAATTAAGTGAGAGTGCTTGCTAAAGAATTGGGGCGTTGTCGAACGATTTGTAAAATTTAAGATTTTTTGGCCGTAAACGGAAAAAAAATTATTGCAGATTTGGATTCTACATTCTTTGAAACGTAAACTATAAACTTTTCAGGGGGGGGGGGTTAAAATTTTTTTTCAAGAGCGATTACAATGGTTTATTATTGAATAATAAACCAAAATCAATAACACATTGGTTTACTGATGGGGGTGTGGCAATAAATACTTCCACATATTAGCAATCACAATTAGAACAAAATAAATCGAACAAAAGTTATGAGGATCCCTTGGATGAATCGGCTGTCATACACTCCTTCGCATTAGACATAAGATTCAACATTTCTGGGGTTTGTTATACATGAGAGTGATCGTGTATCGTATCGATGAACGTAGGCTACAGATCCTAGATGTTATAGGTTTAACCTGATAAAGTCAGTATGACGAGGACGTATGCGCAAATTAGCCTCTACCGAAATCCCGCCACTGCAGGCAGATAAGTATTTTCTCCACAAGTTCTGTAGATTAAATATCTCCCCAAAGTAAGCAAAATTTGCTTGAGACGGCAAAAAGTAGAACATTCCAAGTACAAAGACGGCATAGTAAATTGATAGAAACATCTTTCGAAACAACTGTTGACAATCAACGGATCATTCATCTGCAGGATGGAAGCTGAGGGACAAGAGATTTGACATGGGGCAACCAAGATTATGTATCAACAACCCAAGGAAGTTGAAAGGTAGTTCCTACTGGCGATTTAGTTCAAAATTTAAGACCTGATATCACTTCAAGGGGTTTTCATAGATTAAGAAAACTCCGATAAAGTAATCATGTAGCTTTATCCTCATTTTGCTACCACGACTCGCCTTCTCGTTCAAGTTCAACGGCAATATTGGATTCAGGTAGTACCAGAACTTGCCTCAATTTCAGGAACAGCAAAATTGTTGGTAACTGTCTTAACCAAGAAAAACAACAAAACTGATAACAATTGTTAACAGTTGGTACCATCGTGACAACAGATAACTAACCCAACATCAACAGAAGACTTCGAGAAACACACACTTACTTCGAACCGTACGAAAAACTGCTAAAAACGCGTAGGACCATTTACCGTCTAGAAAGTGTGTGACGTTCTAACGTTCTTCAGTTTCCGTTGACATCTCTAGAAAAAATCTCCTCACATGGTATTAAGGTGTTATCCAGCATCACTCTCTTCCCAACCACCTGTTTTAAAATAATTCATCAGCGGATTTGCTATTCCACGTCTTTGATAAAAAGGCCTTTTATTCCAAAGCGCGGACAAATCCAAAGGTGGCGGGTTTCCGAGAAACCGGACTACCCCGGCAAGCGTGACCCAAATCGAGAGCCCTCGATTACGCAGACATTCCATTGAAATTCATTTAAAAATGTTGTATTTATAAATTATATGATGTTAGTTTTCGACAGTTCCGGCTTACCATTTTCGGTACCAAAAATTTTGTTCACTAATGGCAACAACTTAAGGTATGTGAATATGCTCATGTTACTTGCTGGGTCTGTGCTTGCGTGGAGGTTGAATATACGGTGTAGGTAATTGATCAAACAGTAGGTACGGATGATTTGGGGTACAACAGCTTCAGCCATAATGTTTATGCGGACAATATTCATCAACTTTAGTCCATCGGTGTTCATCAGAACTCTAGCAAACAAGTGCGAGTATTTCCGATATTAAGGTTGGCTAGAGCTATCACCTCAGGACATGACACCAGAATGTGTCTTAAGTAAAATGCTTGAGCGTGAACAGAACTGGACCGCTGTAGCATCCTTTTCTGAAAAGATCCTGGAAATGAAGGCTGTGAAGGAAGGGGAGTGGCAGAGCAGGGAGAACATGGACCGAGAGAAGTATTAAATCCTTCCCTAGAACCAGCCTGAAGTAATGTGTCAAACAGTTCCAGGCTGAGTTTCGTCGTGGGAAATGGAAGGTGAGGTTTTAGTGGGTTTGAATCCCACATAACCCAAAGTGCGGTCCCTTTTCGGTATCTTAGGAGATCCGATTTCCACCTAAGGATCTCAAAGATTTCCTCACCTACCACAGGAAAAACAAAAAAATCTCAGGAGTCGTACTGGATGGAGAACCTCGCAAGTAAATCTTTTACATTTAATCAATTTGCAATTATTGTGGGCGTGGCATTGTACCATAATTTGATTCCATGGAAAAATGGAAGGGACCTAAGTAACCTCAAACGTCCAGCAAAAATAAAATGGAATTCCTATTATCCCTCCCTTGGTGGGTATAATCTGATCATCGAGGTACGTATTTACAGACCCTTATTTATTGGATTCAATTGGTTTTAGTTCCTTCCTCCTAACACCAAACTAATCCAATCATAATAGTGAAATGAAATTGTTAAAACAAAATTATTAAACCAAATATTGACAAAATATTAGCCGTCTTGTCACTCTAGTGCAGGGGCCTGCAAACTACGGAGGATTTGGTCCGGCAAATTAGGCTACCGCCAGAACATGATGACTTCAAGGGAATCAAGAGTTTTGCCAGACAAATGATACCAATTTTCGGTTCAACGTTTCTATGCGAACAAACCTTTTCAAAAATGACACATGTCAAATCCAACTATCGAGCAATGCTTTCAGAAGAACACTTGGAAAATTTGTTTACGACTGGAACAACAAACTATGGTCCCAAGTGGAAAGACATTAGACTGGTTTTTCTAAAATATTTTGTTAATGTTATAATTTTAAATAAATAGATACAAAATATATTTCTCTTAAATAAGGGAAAGACCTTGCAAGCACAAAACAATTGCACAAATCACGTTAGATTGGTTTTACAAAAATATTTTTTTAATGTAAATAATTTCGAATAAATTAATACAAAATATATTTCTTATATACAAATTTTGTTTCCAATATTGGGTCTCATTTTTAATTTGTCAAATTCATCTAGGAGTGCTTAAAAACCCTCATTTCAACTGTCTGACTTGCAAAATTTTCCATTCCTGAAAATTCAATGGTTAAAATTTTTATTGAACAACAAAAAAGAAATCATGGAATTAAAAAAATAAATTTAATCACTAAAAACTAATTTTTTGTTCCTATATAGGACTGAATTTTGAATGTTTCAAACTCGTCTAGGAGTGCTTAAAAACACTTTTCAAGCGTCTAATTTTTAAAATTTTCCTAGCCCCCCAGACCCCCCTGTTGGCCCGCCCCACCTTGCTCCACAATATGATATGGGCTCAAGCTGTAGTGCTCTGTACCCAAATACCATTGATATAACCTTCAAAATTAGCTTGACCATCTTCCACCAAAAAAATGATTTTTTAAATTAAATTAAATTTTTTTAATTAATTAATTCTTTTCAATAAACAGTGACATTTGAAGCTAAAGGAAACATTACTGCATCAATGTATTCGAAGTCTACATGGAAACCTAAGTGTTCAAACCTAATGATATCTAAACCTATACGCACGTAGTCAGTTGGATGAAGAAATAAGACAGAATATTATGTTTAAATATTAAATTTCCCTCATTAGTGAGCCAAGCAACATCATTGAATACTCATACATACGCTTTTCAACTTTGTAGAGATACGTTATTAAATTGAGCTCACTCACAAGTATAACGGAGGAGAGTTCTAAAAATTATCAACCAAATAGCGAGCTACATCCTTCCTTTAGCTCTTCAAGAAGTTGGAAATGTAAAACGTCACTTGTCTTAGCTAGACCAACTCCTTAGGGCCGATTAATTTATTTGTATCCCGTTTATCATGCCTGACGATGGTCGTTGTGGTTTTAAAAGTGACCGATCTTGGGAAGATTGAAGGCCAGCGCCGTCGCCGAATGCAAGATTCATCTTTTCCTTAAGACTGTCTTCGAAGGTCTGGACTTTCAATGGAACAAGATAATGCCAAGGCAAGGTAAACTACATGGATTCAGTTACATGTGTAGGAAGCAGCTATCATTATGCGTAGGTATACAACTCAAAACCTAACAAAACCTGTTGGTTTACAGTTTTGTTATTGAGAGTTTGTTCGGTTCCAGTTCAGATTCTGTGAAACACTCTACGAAACTAGGCGGAAACTGCCCTGGTTTCTTGAGGTTCAGAAAGTCCATCAATTGAAGAAAAACCGGGTAACATTTATGACCTGCACGAAAATGGACGATGCAACTCCCTGCCAACAAAATCTGCTATTTTCGCACATGTACACTCAAACGGAACCAAAACCGGCAAGATTTGTAAAAGACAGGGTTGCCTATAGACACATCAACTTTCGAAATTCTTAAAGCACACCATTTATCGACCATAAACTAAACATGGACTCCAATTCATAGTCGTATTGACGAATTTTTCTTTTAACATCTGAACCCATTTGAGGTCAAAAGGTTGGGACCTTAGTGCTCCGGTTGGTCGGTCATTCGAATCGTTGAGCTGATTTCTATCTAAATCCAACGGAGACATTAGTTAATCTTTTCCAGCTCTCTGAGGAATGCTAATACAATCTAGTGACTGTTTTGAACGTTCCCAAATGGATTTAATTGAAGAAAGTTTAGAGAATATCATGTAAAAGTATCACGAGCTTCATGCGAAATTATTCCAGATTAGCTCTCTAATTCTGGAAAAATGCCTAAGAATTCGATGTGAATTGAGTGACTATGTTTGGTACAAACATTTTTCGATTGATCACGCTGAGGAACAGCTTTTGCTAAGAAGAAATTGCGAGTACTATCATTAAAAGTTCCACTCTGATCTTCGCTCCGTTCAGCTGAGATCAAATCATCGGATTGCGAGAACTCTACATGTTAGGAATTCAACGTTTGATTGTGGGCTGAAGCTTCTGTGTATGAATGGATACTGCCGATCGCTTATACAACTTCTGCCAATTAATTTGAATCCATGAAAATGTCATCATGCCAAAATCTAATTATGTTTTCATTTCAAGATTTGTTCACATCCCCAAGCAAAATGGTAATCAAATCCAATAACCGTTTCGGACATGGGTTGAATCGAGTGATTTTTATTTTTATGAATCGCTCAAAATCAAAATTTGAGTTTCATTTTGCTCTCACGTTATAAATATTGTTTGAAATTTTTCTGGCTTTATTTCTCTGCCTGGAAAATAATGATTGCTTTTGAGCAATAGTTTTTCACTAAAAGATATAACTCAAAACGCTTCAGCTCCTAGCGTGTTGCACCTAAGAACCTGTCGTTGGTCTCATTCAATTAAGCAAATAACACTGCAAAACAACACCTTGACCACTTCAAAGAAATATTCCGGTTGCTTTGTTCTCACCAAATTGCCAAAATATGGATCAAATCCGAGGATTTCGTTGAAAAATGAGACTCAAACTGCCTTGGCTTCTAAAAAGTTGTTTTTTACCCAAAGATAACGATTTTTTTTTTTTTTTTTTTTTTTTAACTGGGAGAAGTTTTAGTTGTATCATTAGTATTATTCTAAAATGCATACTTGCTGGCAGCATTTCTAAGCGAACTTATTTTTATTTTCATTTTGGGTTGTGGTGTGTTTTTAGTTTAACGTCAATATCCTCTTCACTCCCTTTTTCACTTTTTATGACCAGTCCACGGTCCCACCACAGTGTACTACAGTGATTAAATTTGTTTTAATCGATTTTAAAAAATGACATATTTATCTAAGTACATGTGGTAATATGCGTTCAGACCATAAGCATTTTCTTTTGGGTAATATTCCTTTGATTTTAAGTGATACATGTTATGCCTATCATTTCATGGGAGATCATCAGACAATCAAATCAGAGCGGAAAGCACGAATAATTAGAAATATTTCTTGTTTCTAAGGCAATGGTCCCCTTACAGTAGTTAACTACCAATTTGCTACGTAAATTTATTTAATTGTCTTAATGTTATACGGAGAGGCCTTCTAACAATTTGTAAGGTTTGGTATTGTCGTATTTTAAACGCTGGATCCAACGGGATAAACAGCAAGTTTGTAGGTGTAATAACTTGGGAGCCAAAGCTTTTTGAGCGACAAATTATTGCTCAAAAATTATTATGTTCTGAGCAAAGAATGAAACTCAAAAAGAATCATAATCTTCTGAGTTAAAAATATAACTACAATAATAGTTATTATATTTTTAGCACGAAATAAAACTCAAATTTTGATTTTCGGCGATTGCCAAATATAAAGAGTAGGTACTTCCTATTTCAATCCCTGATTCCGGATCATTCCACTCCAATCAGGCGATATTGAACCAGAAGCAAACACCAGGTGCCTATCAATGTGAAATTTCAGAACAGAGGTGCATCTGCTGGAGAAGCTTGTGGAAGACGGAATAGCGTCGAACTTTTCGGAAACGGGAACTCACCTATTAACCTAGGTTGTTCGGGAGTTCAGGGGTGAAGATGTGGGCGTCTACCACAACTAGGACCGTCACAATCATTGAGCGTGTCATAGACTTTGGGAACGTCCCGTCCTGCTTTGGGGTCTCGCCTCATTGGCTCTCCTTTTCTTCATTACTTCATTAGACACACCCGCTTTTGGCGGCGTTCAGACAGGCGGGATACCGTTCTATCGGCCGGCATAATGCTCGCTACGGTCCGATATTTACCGTGATGAAAAATTATCCTACTTCCTTCATCATTTTTAGGTGGCTTATTAGAGCGAGGAGCAAAGCAGAACAACGGCGCCTGTCGGCAACGAGATCTCTCTAGTTAGTAGGTAATTGATCTGAGCTAGATTCGTACTAAACACTACACATATGTTTACAGCTCTGTTCATTACAATAATAATAGTAGGGTAGATGTCCAAAGATGATTAAAAACGTGTAAAACCCGTCGAATTACATTCTGAAGTGGGTTCTATCTGCTGAGTCTGCCATCATGGAATTTTCTTAGATTTGCTTCCTGTTTCGCCTATAATTACTTGCTTCCTTAGGAACTTATGTTTTTATGGGGTATGTATTTCCACTGGTTAGGGTATCAAGGGAAATTTCTCCATTTGAACTGGGGCAACACTTGAAGCTATTGGGTCATTCCATACCCAGACACACTCGAAATGTACCGGCCCCTCCGATTTTGTTCACACTTGGTGTAGTTGCTTCCTTTAACGAATAAAAAAAGGATGCCAGGTCAGCTCCTCCAAAAATGAACGGTTTTAGAAGCTATAACGGCATGATATTTTGACCATTTTTTCGATTTCTTATGACCGAAACATGGTTTTTTGACTATATCTTCTGTTCTAATCGATCAAATTAAGCGTATGCCCGGTCTGATTTACTCCGTGATAAACAAAAAAATTTTCACATTCCAAAAGTAAACAATGTAAAGGTCAGCTCCTCCAAAAATGAACGGTTTTAGAAGCTATAACGGACTAAAGGATTTGCTGACAAAACATGCGGAACCAAAATTGTTCAGAAGCATAACAGAAAGCCGGTATCAGATCATTCGTTTTGTCTTTAAAAAACTTAAAAACGAGATTTCTCCCGAGTCGCTCAGTAGAATTAGGCGTTCGAGGTCTTGAAATGTTTATAAATACTTGTTTTACAATGCCCAGAACGGGTTTTGTGTGTGAATTTCATTTGACGGAGTTATAACGATTTTAAGGGCTATGCACCGCCATTTTTTCACTCTGTTTCGCCTTTTATCGGTGTAGAGCTGAATTATCTCGAAAACCGTTCGAGATATTGTAAATTGTCATGGGAGAGAAGTTGCAGCTCTTGAAATTTCCGTTCGGATGGACTCCTCCATTTTCCCATAGCTCTAACCGTTTACGCGCTATGATTCACGGGTATGGGTAAGAAGATGCAGTGGCAAAGGAAGTTTCATAGTCAGTAGAGCTCCAATTCGATCCATAAGATGCAGCACTGGTTTGACCAGTAAAACATGAACTTTGCTATTCGCGAAGGTTTATTAAAACAGGAAGGGCTCACGGGGCGGGGTTCAAAAAAATATTTAGCATCTTGAGAAATTTATTGGATTATACAACTGATTTTCGAGTGAATACTGCCACACCTGGAGTCTGCGTCTCTTCACTGTTATGAAACAAGAAATTTCATTTTCAAATTTCAGGCGAGGCCTGACTATGAAACTCCCTTTGCCACTGCTACCATTATTTCGCCTTTTATCGATGTAAAACTGAATTATCTCGAAAATCGTTCGAGATATCAAAAATTGTCACGGAAGAAAAGTTGTAGCTCTTGAAATTTCCATTCGGATGGACTCCTTCCACTTCTCCATAGCTCCTACCGTTTTCGAGCTATGAGCAAAACAAACTCTGAAAGCCGTATAACCATCTGATTTAGGTGAGAAAGTTTTCGTTGGCCATTAATTAGTTAAAGTTTTGATCGTGTTCTTTGTTGATGATTTTTGTTTAAAGTTGCTATGTGCTGTAACTAATGTTTCGACATTTTTGAGGAGTTAGTGAATCAAAAATAGTGAAAAAATGTTTATTCCCGTGAATTGATCACGGTCCTACTCGGATATGAGCGATTTGGGTCCCAAAGTCCCCTTTGTGGACTACAAATTTTGGTAGTGGTCACTGTAAAAGCGGATAAACTTAGCAAAATTCTACAAAAAATACAAAATTTTGAAATTTTTCAAAAAGTTTTTTTAATTTGTTTTTCTTCTTTTTTTAGAAGTTGTTTTACACATTTTATAACAAAACGTTAAATTACGCCCAGGTTATTTTCCCAAAGCGAAATCACAAATGAGATAGCCAAATCACTAACGAGTCACAGTTCTCGCAATAAAGTTTACAATTTGAAATTTAATTCCACATGTTGATTGTTGACATCTAGACATCTAGAGTATGTATCACTGGTGAGAGACCATTTTCTAACAATTTCTCCTATGAAGTCGGCTTATTCATGCATTGTACGGTGGATGTTTAGCTTTTTCTCTCGTAATCTATCAGTGTACCTATTTAACATTCGGAGATAACGTATAAGTGTCCGAAAATTTAATTAGGGCTGTTGAAAAAGGAATTTGTTGACCAGTTACGAAGGTTGATAATAATTACGATTTAATTATTGAAATAACTCAACAATTTTCTTTTGAACCCTCCCTATTTCCCTCTTTTCAAACGTATAATCATCCAAGGTACTAAGGATATCAAACCGAGGCTTGGTTTTCTCTCCAAGTCGGGAGGCGTGAATTAGTCGTTTTCCCCTAAAACTAGCCTCGTCCGTCTAAATTGAAGGCCACAGGTAGAAAGCTGTGTCGATCCTTAACATATCGGATGGCGTGTTTTTTAAAAAACCGAAAAACCTGATCGAACCGACCCTTTCACTTTTTGTGGAGACGATGTGAAATACGTGGGCTGTTGTTTATTTTCAAGAAGTCGAATTTCATATTGGTTTTCTCGATGTGAGAGATAAATCAGCTCTAAATGTCAACAAAGATCTCACCGGTTGGAGGCATCAATAAAGAATGACGAAGAGGTTTTTTGGTTCAATTTTGGGTAGCGGCAGGAAAGTGAGAATTGTGGAATGCGAACAACATTTATACTGCTATCACTATAAATAATCAGTGTCATATTTCAATTATGCGTAAAACACAATCAGTATTTCCCATCAATCTGATTTTTTATGAGACTCCTACCACGAATATCATTCGGATAATATTTGGATACTGTGAAGGTGACCTTAATCTAGATGCTAGTCAATTTATACTATGAATATTCATTATTTTGAACATTAGATACGCAGGGACATTACGTATACACCAAAAGGTATTGCGAACACTTCGATAGCTCAATTTGGAAGACTTAAACTAGAATCTTAAAAATATATTGCACTCGGATTGTGGTCGTTATCTACGAGGACATCAAATATGAAAATGTTAATGACTTTGTACAGCTAAAACTATCTGAATTGCCCAGAAACTGTGAAATGATCGTGATTAGCTTGAAATTGGAAGTAGAATGAGTGTTAAGAAAATATATTTTTTACAAACAATGAGTCTCACACTAGTTTTGCTAAGATCGAGGTTGCCTGATTCCTGACATTTTCTTTCGAATCGGAGGGAATTAGGGGGCCGATCGCTTTTGCTAAGATTTTTCTTAAGCGTATTGGAATCTGATATTGATAAGAATGAGAGTAATCGACAGTTACACTACTTCGCTACGCTCCATCATGGTGTTAAAATACTACTAGGTTGCTAGAATGGTTTTATGAAACGTAAGCAACTTTGTGCATGTGCTACTGCTATGCAACTTATACTGCTAAATTTTACATACTGGTATGCCTTTTACGGCTCAATCTGAATCTCTGAAAATATTATGGTTGTTGTGTGTGTATCAACTTGACAAGAGGCAGGCCAATAGGTAACATACATAAAACCTTTTAATTTAGAAAAATGCGTTGAAAAGGAAGTGAAAATTACGATTTTGTTCCATCAATAATCCTCATCTAATAAAATTAAACGCGTTTGGTAGGTACTTCTATTACTTCGGGTATAATGAGTCGAGTATTTGGGAAAAAATGTGACAAAAATATTTTCTATCAAGAGGCACTCTTGTGGTGAGTGTGATAACAAACGCCGATAACGATTTAAACGATTGCATCTTTGGCTTTCTCCTTACGCAAAGAAACTTGAAAGAAAAAGGTCATGAAGTGATAGAAGTTCCATGAAGAGAAAGGACACACTATGGAGGACAGACGCCTTTCGTCGTTACGAAGCGATTTGAAGACAATAGGGAAATCTACGGTGCAGAGTCGATAGAAATTCGAATTGGGCTAAACACCGGCCAATCTGACGAGTATAATTGGACAATTATACGTTGAGACACAGGTCAAGAACGGAGGTTGGCGGCTAATAGATTAACCGAATCAACAGTATAGGACATGAGATACCCTTCGTAAAGCTGTCATTGGGGTCCTTGGGGTTGTGCAATACGGCAATAACGCTCCCGTATGAGGCTGAGGCAGCCGGTTGACAATTGGAGACTTGAGAGATCTCTGCGAGGAGATTATGCCCGGATGCGAATGGCGAGACGTAATAAATTACATCGACCGATGAATGCTCAGTTCGTTGCACTATTATACAACCACAGCGTTGCCAGATGCAAAGTTTGGGCTGTACTAAGGACAATTCACATTGATTGTATCAAATGTACGCAGACCAACATAAGGAATTACTGGAATGTACTACAAATTAAAAACCATTACACATACATGTAAATTTACTTTTAAAAGTAGTACACAAACCATCTTGATTTTTGGTTTATTATTCAATAATAAACCATTGTAATCGCTCTTGAAAAAAAAATTGCAAACCCCCCCCCCCCCCCTGAAAATTTCATGGTTTACGTTTCAAAGGGTGTAGAATCCAAACCCGTCAAATTTTTTCGTCCGACCGCCGTAGTACGCCGTACGCACGTTTTCTCCCAAACGGCTGGAGCAAAAAATCTGAAATTTTCAGAAAAATCCATGTTGGTCCGACAACGCCCCAATTCTTTAGCCAGCTCTCTCACTTAATTTAAAATGCCCTTCAAGGGTTGTCAATGTTTTGTAAAATCCCTAAAAACCTCAAAAGAAGTCAAGGCGGCCTAAATTTGGACTTTTTTTTAAGAACTTTCCATGAGGAATCGAATTAGCCCCTCCCCAGGTCCGCAGCTCAAACCATTCCCGATGGATGGCCCGATTTATACTGCCAAAATTTGCATCCGCATTCACTTCGTCACTAGGTTATTGCAATCAAAACAGAAACAACAAGGTTTTTTTTGTTTTTTTTTTGTTTTTTTTATTTCAGCAACTTAGTGATGTAGTGAATGTGGATACTAGAGTGAACTCCTAAAAGATTTTATAGCCGATACACGGATTGAAGCATTCTGATATGCATGAAACGCTATTTATTTTATTTATAATTTATCAAAAAAAAAAATTTTAATTGATAAATTATAGATGTTTTTATTGTGGGGTTTGGTTGGTGGGGGGGGTTATCAATCAAAAAACGAATCTAAGAGTTCTGCTGTAGATGATCCCTTACGAGTTACATCTTAACTCAGTGCATCGCACTGATCATATGCAAAAATAACATTCTTCAACCATTAGTTCATCCCTTTCTACTAATTCTCTCATTTGCTCAAATTTTAAGGGTAGCTGGAGTTTTAATGAGCTTTTACCAATTTCAAATCGATCGTATCTTGTTCTATTCGCTTTAGAGTCAATGCGTCCGATCCGCAATCCAGTTCGACTCACATATTGAATCTGCAGCATTTCCTTCCATGAATTATTGCAAAAATTTTAGGTATCTTCTACATTTTATGAGGTTATTTAAATTATCTGAACGATCAATACAAGATCATGTTGCCTCAAAGAAGAAGCCCATGTACCACATCCAAAAAGCGACCACATGAAGGTACCTCGATCCGGTATAATTTGTCGAAATTACATATACCTATGAGTTACATAAACAAATGTTTATCTCATTTCAAAAGTTGAAGAAATGCCAGTTTTTAAATGATCATCCCCTGTATTTTATCCGTTTGGGTTGTTTCAAAGTAATGCGACGAATTCAATCCCAAATAAACCCCATATGTGATTTTTAACCGAAGTTCCGTAATCTTCTACGGATTTTCTTAGTATCCGAACTCCCTCCACTTGACAGTTTTTCCCCGAAACATAGATCCAAAACGTGAAAATAAAAAATCATATTTCACCCTACAACGTTCCTGGTTGGGGAAATTGAAGAGGTAAATATGTTAAAAGTGTATGTACTTTTAAGATATATTAGAGGTATTGGTTGTTTTCTGAGTTCTACGAGCATTACTATTCCTGCAAATAATTCACATAATATTATAATCAATACTAGCCCCAAGTTCAAAAGGTTTCTTCGTAAGTTGTTTACCAATTATTATTCTAATTCATTCATAACTTTCTTTCAATAATTATTCATAGCTTTTTCAGCCAAACATTTCAAAATATAAATAACTACTTCAATAGGTAAAAATTTTTATATCAATGAACTTGGTGTTTAAACAGTAAATGTATCAAAATTAAGTAAAACGACCTCCAAGCATTTTCTGTGCAAAGCATGTACCCAGCGTGTGAAGACTTTCTTCAAGCTCAGTGCAAACTTTTGGTGTCTCAGCACAGTGGTGCTTCTCATACATTCGATTACCTGCTCATCTTAGCATTAGAAAATGTTTTTAATTTAAGAGTTGATTCGTACGTTTACTCTCTCGTTAGCTTTCACAGTCACGCCTGAGCTCTTCAGGGTGATGAAACGTTTCAAAAAGAGATGGGAGAAAGCACATGAAATCTGCCATTTTCAGCGTCCGGTTCGGCGTGAGTACCCATCGACTAGCGAAAATGACCGGTGTGATGTGCAAAATCTTTAGCAGCTTTCGGAGGTTGATGATGACCAGCGTTTAGACGAATTTACTATTGCAGATAAATCTGTGATTAAAGTAGACGGATTACCAGAAATAATAAACTCTGTTTCATAATTTTAGCAATGAAAAACCGTTTAAATTCAAGATATTTTCAAATATTTGAATATTGAAAGAGAGATGGATAAAATATGATTTATTTCTCAACGAATAATAAAATAAAGAGTGATATTCTCGGGTTTTCTTTAGTTGAATGGAACTACGTTTGAGGACTGACAGCAGATGTTTTCGGCTATTTATTCCACATTTACCTCTCAAGGGCATAATCAAACTGGAAACACCAATCTCAGTTGATTTGAATTGCTTCGACAACGACTTTCCACTGATTCCTTGGGACAGGTTCGTTTTCCCGGTGGTCTCTCATATTTCAAGTGTCCTTCTCTACCTCGTTCTTTCCCATTTTATATCTCTCTACTTCGTCTTATGAACAGTGAAGATGAATTCGGCAAAAGCTCCATTCTTCCCTCCATTTCTTTTATTTCAGAAGCAAGCATTCCGGCGGCCAAGTCGGCAATTTATTGCATTCTAAACCAGTGAATGTCCGAACCAGCGAGAAAAATATGATGTTGCAAATATTTGCATTTTTTTTCCCCATTTGCAATTTTTTTTCGTTTTTTGCTTTCACTTCTTCATATTTCAGTTTAAATTTTTCATTTGACATTTGAGTTGTAGCAACTCCACTGGAAGAGCACAAGTTCTATCGAACTTATCGAACTTATTCTTCTAGTGGCAAAATGTTATTCATTTGTTTTTCTATACTATATTTTTGTTTATGAAAAAAAAAGGTATATACACTAAACTTTTGACACCCTTTCAACCCCTACGCATTCGATAAGCCCTAAGGATAAACTGCTGGTCGTAAGCTTGTTGCTTTTGAAAGGATTGTTATATCAATTCAATAACACCAATCACACTTCGATTCCATTGAAAAACGCTATTCTTTCAAAATATTATTCAAACTTTTCATTATTAATAAGCTTTGGAGTGTGCTATTTTATATATAGCGATATTGAATTTCGAGAACACAATTATGATCACTGATCAATCCAAATAGATATTATTTATTGAAAAATTTATTCTATACATATCTCCTGAAATTCAATAATCGCTCTATCACCTGTAAACAGATTGTAGAAATCCAAATCATGAACGCAAGCCAATTTTAATTTTGGAAGAATATGCATTATGGTTATCAGAATACTTTAACCCGTGTATCGGCTATACACCCTTTTAGGAGTTCACTCCAGTATCCACGTTCAATACATCACTAGGTTACTGCAATCAAAACAAAAACAATAATAAACCAAAAAAACGCAAATGTTGTCACCATAAATCGGGAATGGGAATGGCTTGACTACGGACCTGGGGAGGGGCTTATTCGATTCCTCATGGGAAGTTCTTCAAAAAAAGTCCAAATTTAGGCCGCCTTGACTCTTTTTGAGGTTTTTAGGGATTTTACAAATTTTGACAACTCTTAAAGGGCACCCTTAAAGGCACTTGCTGGCTAAAGACTTGGGGCGTTGTCGGACCAATATTGATTTTTCCTGAAAATTTCAGATTTTTTGCTCCAGCCGTTTCGGTGAAATCGTGCGTACTGCGTAAGGCGGACGGACGGAAAAATTTGTTTTACAGATTTGGATTCTACACCCTTTGAAACGTAAACCATGAAATTTTCAGGGGGTTTAAAAAAAAATTTTTAGAGCGATTACAATGGTTTATTATTGAATAATAAACCAAAATCTTCTAATTCATATTCTATCAAAACAGCTCTTGGTGATAATATGCCTTACTCTAACTTACCAACTGTTGCAGTAGCCCTATATTTCTTATTATTTTGTTGTCGTGTTTAATAAGACTTGAATTTACCACGCTTGAAAGTCAAACAATGGGAGGCATCTATATTTTTGGAGGACTGAACTTTCTTTCTCATGTTTAATGCGTTGATTCTTTGACGGTAAATATTGTGATCGTTTATAAATCATTTATTTCTAACCAAAATGTATCTATCAAAAACAGTACTGCAAACCATGAAATTCAGAGGCATTAGTGCTGATTCCCCATTCCTACCCTAAGAAAATTGACTAGATCTTGAAACTTATAAAATTCACTAAGAGAGAATGATTGTCATTTACATTTGGGCAGGTACACCGCCTCCCATGGGTCATACGATGGCCTTGATGAGAACGGTTCATGACCTGGGGGCCCTTCAAGATCCACATGCTGCATTTGTGTGTACCTGATGGTCTGTACGATTCACGTCAGTCCAATGCATGTCTGCTGCAGATGAAGAGAGCTACGTCTTTCTAATACTTGGTTTCCAACAAGCTCCGAACAGAATGGTCCACCTTTAATGCCTTTCACAACAAATTTATTTTCATGTTCTTGCTCTTGACTTAACTAATAAAATACAGGAGTAACTCCCTGCAACTGGCTCCTTATTAACAATGCTTTTGGTACGTTATTTCCATAATGACTATTTGTAATCGAATGAGTGAGAACATGACCCCCCACCATGGTTGTTTCACCATGTAAAACTGCCTTGCACCATGGGAGGATAGAATCAGCTGACATTTTTGCAGTTCAATGTTGTTTTCAACCGTGTTGTTTTCTGAAATCGAGATTTCAACGCTTTGGTTATGTATGTGCAGGCAAGTGAAGCGTAGGGAGTTGTATTATTTTATGCCTTTAAATTTCTATTGTTCTATTCTTGGCTTTCTACTTTGAGTCCATGCACAATATATTGCAGCATTGTAGGTATTTTATATCATCTTTTGTTTCTTACAAAGGGACTGGTTAAGTTTGGTATTTACGGTGAACGGAGTCTTTGAGACATCTACAAGCCAATTAAAAGGTTTGGAGACGGGAGCGCCGAGTTCAGATAATATACCTCAAACTATATCTTACATGTATAGATCATCGATTTACGTGAAAGGGTAATTCTAATACAGACAAATAAAAGTATGTACAATACTTCGCAGCGTTCATAGTGTGGTTCAAATTTCAATAATTAAATATTTCACTACTTTTTAGATAAGTACGTAAATGAGTAATAATAAGAGAACTTGAACTCGTGGATTTTATTGTTTTCGTTTTTCACAAGTCCCGCTGTCGACTGGAAGCCACGTAACTCTCGATTTGGGTGACAGGGTAGTTTGAGCGCTCTTGCTCATTCGTTCGAATGTTTCCTGCTACGGATGTTCTTTCGAGTAATAAGTTCTATTGAATAGATCTCATTGCTTTTTATTCTGCTGATCACCGTAATAGGACATGTACCACAAATGGAAGTTTAGTATATGAGTGGGAGTGGCAAACCGATTGGTCAATGAAGAATCTGTAGTAACTTGAAAAGTTGATCGTAATTAGGTGTTTTCAATAATTTGGTTGGTTACCATTTCAAGTATCACTCATAATATTGAACATATCATGTTCAATACCATTCCCTTTTAAGAAGTCGTAAGAAAGTTGTTGTTTTATTTCATTTTAATGGTTTTCTCCTTTTGGACGCCTGCGTCTATAAACTTATCCTGACGTACCTCAGGTCCTTATATTCATATCATATACAATCATCATCAATACATTATCAATAATCATCTGACGACCGGTGATACAAAATACAAAAATAACAAGTCTTCTCGGAATAATTTGACAGTTTTTTCCTTACTAAACACCAATTTGCAGTTCATAAGAGAAAATTTAATGTTCACAGGTTACTAGAACACATTTTGAGGTCGCAGACTTTTGAATCGCACAGGCCCGAGGCACTTTCCTTACCCCAAAGAGGAATTCCGACACCGGAAAACAAACACGTACACAAGCCGCGCGATGGACGTCACTTATTTGAAAAACCCTCCCTCTTCCAAAGTAGAGCGGAAGACGTGGACTTTCACTCCATTAACTATAAATAATAACGCCTGGAGAGGAGCTGTCCATATACAAGGCAAGAAGTAAGCCAGCTAGGCGTCCCTTTATATAACAAGAGTGAGCCCTAGTTCTACCGTTTGGTGCGGACAGTGCCATCAGAGGTTGATTACAGTGTCTACGTTGTGGAGTGTTGCATCACATGAGATCAAATAACGTCGAAAAATGGGTTCTTGGGGAGAAATGAGTAGTGAGCAAGGTGGAACTCATAGGGAGCTATGTGGGTCAGCCGGGTCATTATGGACAACAGGTACCTAACTGGTTTTTCCAAGTTGATTGCGTGGTATATACGTTTATTTATTTCGGCTTCTACCAGAATAATACAAAGGCGTTTATGAATACCTACCAGCAATACCAGTGCTGCGTAAACCACTGTTGGTTCTATTTCTCATCGTGGTTCATACATTCTCAAATAATTTGACGAGAGAATCAGTCAGCAAAAATATCACGACACAATCGTCTCCTTAAAAACAAATCATCTTTTGATCGGGTCTGCAATCCAAAGGTTGGTGAACCACTGATATGGTGCAAATATTGTGCTGTCATCCACAGGAACCCTCAACATTCCCAAATCAGTAGTTTTCGAGATGGATTGGGGTGAAATCAGGCGAGCTACATACGTGACCATTCACGGAGAAAGGGCCCTAAGCTTACGTTCGGCTAAAACTGAAATTTTACTATTTTGTGGAAGCTGAAAATGTTCTATAAATGCTGGTTTTTTCAAAATGCGTCTCCAATTTTTTCTAACAAATCTATGGATATTTGAAGTAGGAGGAAACTAGTTTTTGGTTAAAAAATTTTTCATCATGTGCCCATGTTGGGAGAGGGGGGGGGGGTTGTTGAAAAGACAAATATCAAAAATGCAAGATGCAAAAAATATAATTGGGATGACAAAAATTAGGTATTAAAACGTTCTTCAGGTTTTACGATGTATTATCATAGCTCGATCAACTAACACTAACACGGGAAAGGTCGATTTCTAATGTATCAGAATCGATAAAATACCAAAAATCTATATTTTTTTACCTTTTCATCTAAGAAGGGCTTTCATGAAAAATTTACTTTTTCAAGTTGAGGGCTCTTTTTCCGTTAATGGTCACAAATGCAGTGCTACAATTGGAAAAGTGATAATTCCCTCCCAAATTGGCAGGCGGTTTTTCCTTTCCCAGTAAAACCATGAAAATTTCTATTGTTACACTTGTTTGGCTCTCGGGTACGTATTAGACATTATTTTTTCCTGAAAATCAAGTGAAAATGGCTCATATTGCTATTTCCGTTGGACTGGATTCAGCATTTTCGATCTTGAATTTCGCTGGGTGCCCTAAAAAATTAATTATATAAATTTTCGGAAATAGATAATGTTTGACATCACTGCACCGCAGTGCTTCAGGCCCCATGTGTGCAACTCCCCATAAATATGGAAGGTGCAGGGTATTTTGGTGACAATATTATTACGTTATCATCCCCATCCTAGCCCGAAGAATATGGATTCGTTTTAAAAACATCACCTTCCAGTATGTTTTCACATGTAGAACTCACAACTACAAACTCACGAATCATTGGGACCTGGTTCATTATTACGTGAATATTCGCACGGTCCAATTAAGGAAACCTGCTCACCTGTTCTGACATAACTGTGGACTGTGAATGAGAGTGTTCCGATGTCCCGCTACTGACTGACCCATCTTCCATGGATGTCTGTACTACAAAATCCTGAAGAAATGTTGACACATTAGACTCAAGGTGGCAAGTTAGTTAGATGTAGTACATCACTATCCACCCGATAAATTGTCAACAACATACGAGTTCTGTGTTTATGAAGAGTTTCCTACGTAAGGTGAGCGTTTACAGTTTGCATGCGATGAAATTCTCGAGAGTTGAAGATCCCTTGTAAGTGAGACCCGTCATGGATCTCAGACAAACGTCAAATCCATTAAAAATCTGATTTTACTTCCAACATAACTAAAAAAAAATCTACAAATGAATGAATGCGTATTAACTCATATGCCTCATCTACAACATGGAACAAACATAAGTATTTTATCAACGATGGGGATTAATTAACCCTTAACTGACATTGTCGGTCATAAGAGAGGCATTCAGACAGCACTGAAAAAGCTCATGGGTCCCATCCTTTGGGTTGATGTTTCACTACAAATATCATTATTACGTGTGACAACCCCTTAAACCCCCCTTAAACTTTGTCGTTCTATGTTTCAAGGTTCGTATTCAAAAACTGCAATGTCCTTCTGCCGTCCCCCGCACGGTCCATAAAAGGCCTTCGAATTGGTGTAAAAAAATCCTTTCTTGCACACACGGACTCCATTTGTGGTGTAGTTGCTCCTAACTTATAGCTAGCTTTTGCTATGGACTATAAATTTGTCAAAAACGTTTTTCGGTTTTTCGAGGTTTTTATCACCTAGGCGTGTGGGGTATCAATGTGAAGTAATTTCGGACTCAAAATCGGTTGAGATGGCTCCCAGACCAGTCCTAACTTAGAACCATTACTTAAAATACCATTTGAGGGTGGATATTTTGAGTAAAATGTATTTTTTAAATCCCAATTTTTTGATCTCCTCCTCATGACGACTTAGTTGTCTAGGAAAATTGTGGTGTGGAGGGGGGGGGGGCTGTCATGGTGTTTTGGGGAGGAAGCAAATAATAAACCTTTGTGAAATAATTTGCAACGTTTTTATATAACTAGTAGAATCGAAACATCCCACTGACGATGCACCCTGTTTAAAGAATAGAGGCAATGTACTCCTATGCTAATAGTGAAACTTTGCCATCAATCAAACGATTATTGTATGTGTTAAAAAGTGGTTTTTTTTGTTAAACACAATGATTGAAAAGGCTAATTCTTGTAGAATGTGATCAATGACTTTTGAGTATACACATGAATCGTGCTCACTGGTAAGTTCATTCTTTCTATTTATTGAAAAATAGCCCATTGAGACACGCGAGACCGCGATGCACATTGCCCTCTCAGGTATTGGGCTCCCAAATGGAAAGTCTCGAAATGAAGATATTGGGACATTGCAGGACCATGAATGCGTTGCACTTTAGTAGCAAAGGGTAGGTCCGAATAGAGACTTCTCAATCACTCCCAGATTGGTCCATTACGCGGACGTGATCTTAGAGACAGTCCGCGGGTAGTGGATGAGAAGTACCTGCCAATACCCACCTGCCTATCTATCTACTAACTCCAGACAGTAAGTTTCTTCATAGTTTTAACGTTGAGACTTGGCAGCCAGCGTTACCGCAAGTGGATCCCGTATCGGTATTTCCACCGTTGCAACTTCATACCGTTACATAATGGCGGACTATCACGTCCGTCGGCGAGTTTGAGCAATTTTGCTTTTGTTCAACTTTCGGCAAAGGTATCCCTCCATGTTCCACGGAATACATTCCGAAACTGCGAATACGAGCCAGTTACGGAAGCTGTAATCTATCAACTTCCTCAAAGCCCGTTACCAGGGTAAATTGGAGCAATAGATTAGATGTTACGTCTAGCGCATCATGAAATTTCGTAGTTCTAAACATTCAGGACAATCAAAGATAAGATATTTAATATCATATGATGACAGCCATATTTGCAGGTTTTGACTGCTTTATCGAAAAAAAAAAAAAATGTTCGCTACCTTCAACCGCTTCTTCAATGGCAAATTTTTATATTGATTTTGATTTTTTTTTTTTTAATTGTTTTCAGTAATAACGTAGAAATTAGCTGGAAAATAACCTGAGAAGGGAATAACAGTCACTTCTGGGCGAACAATCGCAGCGAATCGTAACATACCAAGGTTGTAGTAGTAAGCGATTGATGTCAAAATAATCGCGAACCACATTGGAACATAGAGTACTGTTATATTGGCTCCTTCTTTCAGTAAATCTTGTTTTTAATAATGCAAGTCAAAAAATTTTCGCAAAAATACGACAATTGTATTATTACCAAACAGTGCCTCGAATTGAATGTCAAGTGTCTTGTGCTATCTCGTTCAAAAAATAAGGGATTTTCAGGGCTGAACCAACAGTTGAAATCTTTGAATAAGGTGCTTTCCAAGAAGAACTCTAGTGGATTGTTATTCAGCCTTTCCGACTTGTGGATATGGCCTGAAAATGTATCATTTTTTGAGCGAGGAGCCCCTTCAGAGTCACTATAGGCAAAGCACACGTTTTCTCACGTTCAAAGCTAATTGTCTGTGTGAAATTCAATTGCAAAAACTAGTACATCACAAAGCGTTTGAGGAATACAGAATTTTATGTACAGAATGTAGACAAAATTTACTAGTTGGACGTGATTTTTTCGCCTGAATTCGGCGTCACACATTTTTATCAAGCTTGCAAGAGACAAGAAATTTAACGCTATTTCCAAAGGTAGGTACCCTTCAATTTGAATTTTTAGTACAAATTTAGGGAGTTACGGTTATTTTAATGAAGAAAGGTTGAAAACACTAAAAAAATGTTGAAACTGAAACAACTCGGAAATGAAGCATTCAAAAAATCTCTATGAGGCACTGTTGGCTGAAAATGAGTTCTACAATATGTGCGAGAGCGGTCGGATACGACTCGTGTTACACATAAATTCAATTAACTTTTGATAGAAACAAAATCAGTAGTTTTAGTAATGGCAACTTTCAAGAAATGATTAGTATGAAAACGTTTAAAGAACTACCTAACAATAACTAAACCTTTGATTTACTGTCTGGATGTATAAAAAAAATTATTAATTGTAAATTATTAAAATTATTAATTGGATGATCAAATATTCACTCGTGACGTGGTGAGGTTCAAAATACGTTGTGTCCATTGTCAACATTTCAGATTTCATGTATTTATATCCATCATCAAAAATTATAAAATCGATTTGATCACAATGTATGTATTATGTCATGATTTACAATTGTTCCACTTATAATTTTAAGTAGGTGACCAACAAGACAATAGGAGGAATAGATAAATGCAGCTCTTACTTATTCTCTATTTGAAGGGTAGTGATGGTGTGGATTCAAATAATGAAATCTACTTGTCATGTTGCATCGTGTCAATGAGGGTTGAGTTTTATGTATTTGGTACTAAAATGGGCAGCACATTCGAGGTCAGGACACGATCTTTGTGGAACTTGGAGAATTATCATTATAATTATAACCAAAGGCCGTATTTTACGTAAAAAATCGACGGGGCCTAGTCAATATTTGATTTTGAAGAGAGACAATATTTGCAAGATATGTCGATTTTGACTGGAAAGGTACATATTTACAGTCTACCTCCCAAATGTCAACAAGATCGACACGAAAAACAGATGCCTGCGCTTATGACCTTCCATTACAATGTACATACTGTACGAATACGATCAACGGATTCAAATGTATTGTTAGAAATGACGGCGTCTGGGAGGCATCAACCGCAAGTAGAATCGAATGAAACCAACAAACAACAATGGTAGAAATAAACGTGCATAACTTCAATTGTAGAATGTGGTTTGATACTCATGTGTTCGATAGCTCATGAAATTCGAAATTCTTTGTGCGTTTGACATTTGACTAGACACAAACAAAACATGATATCTACATATTTAAGGGAAGTTTATTATTCGTAGACAATAAACCTCTTCAACTGAAGCAATAACTGCAATAATCCTCTTCTTGATTGAGAGTCAGATCCCGCACGTCTGTCTGTCCGGGCTGATACAATTAACCACATTGAATGAGAGATGACAGGGAAAAAGTAATTAAGATTTGTGCATCAAATCAATTGGTGAGCATATTTTGGTTTATCTGACGAATTTTTAATTGAATCTTCAATTGGTCAGCAGTGAGAGTGGAAATTCTCACCTGTTGTAGAATGTTACCTGTGCATCGAGTTGTGATTTCTATGCAATTTTCATGAGACATTAAAACAATTTCCAGTACTTCAAATATTCCTTCACCACGTCCATGCCTATAGAAAAGATTGATGCAAAACTATTGCCCTTTCATTCCTGACCTATAATTTAGATTTAATTAATTATATACAGCACTAACTCATAGATAACAATCATAATGAATCATGTTTGCAATTGATTAGCTCACACACCAAATTGGATCAAACAAACTCACCTTTATCTTGGCAGCCGCAACCTGAAAAATATAAAATCTATCATTAATTTGATAAAAATTGCCACAAATACGACAACCCGACAAATATCACCAGTTACTCCATTGTTATGTGGGGTCAGGTTAATATGAATAGGAAAATCGAATGTTAGGGGTTACAGATATTCGATTCCTTTTTTTCTTACTTACGTTATTTCATGTATTAATAATAACTTCAATTGTTCGACAGAGCCGGGAAAGGAAGAAAGTTTTAATTTTTTTTTTTAACAATGTAGGTTTTCATTCCTACTGACCTGAATATAGTAATTTTCTTGTTTCACTATGTTGCAAGTATACACAAGGGGTCCCACTAACGTGGTAATAGAAACCGGTTTGGGCTTTTCAGACTTCTGTTATGTTTCATTGCATGTTTAGTACTTTTCAAATAAAACAATAGAAACTGAATGGAAATATTGTTATGTCGTTTTACTGATTGAAGCCTTGACTGACATTGCAACTTTCAAATATCCGAATAAATTTTGTTAGGAACAGGTATACGAAAGTTCACCAGTTGGGTGTGGGAGGTTGCTTCAAATATCCGTAACATGGATGTACAATTCATTGAAATACTTTAAGAAATCTCGAAATATATTATAGCGGGGCGAATGGTTGGGGAAACAGTAAGATGGATCGTAAAATCGACCAAATCGGTCGGTTAGGCAATGAGAAAATGATGATGACAGGTGTTACGTTTGCGCATTAGTAAAAGCGACCGGTGGTTTGGAAGATATGAAATCCGCGTGACGACCTACAGCCATACAATATCAAGAAATGTCATCGAAATTTAAGGAAAACCCCATACGGGGTAATGAAAAACGGTATTTCCTAACTACTAATAGTCCATAAGAAAAGAGCACTTCTGATTAAAATGGTTAATTTTTGAGTGATGAAATCGATAGGATCCATCATGTCTATCATGCCATTACCTAGGAATAATGTCGAAAATATGAAAACTGTAATTGTTATAAGGGATATACTAAAGCATCTGTTGAAATTGATGTGGTATGCCTGAACCAAATACCCTCCGGATTTGAGCAAGATCGGACGACAGACAGAAGCAGGGACTGTTGTCGAAGGAATAGACCCTACATCATAGTTAACTGAAACCAGTATGGGAGTGAGAATAGAAACAAATCAATCCTTCGATTACTACCTGGCACGTAAGAATAATATGAAGGATCTTCTCCTTTGAATCAAGAATCACATAACACTTGGCACAACCTCAAGATTTATCAAATCATACCCTTTCAAAGTACTCCGCAATCGTAAAAAAGCGTTTTAAAATCAAATTTAAAAATTGTTTTAATTCGTTAATCAACGTTATGTGAGTACCTACTAAGCAACATCTGAGCTTGAGTTCTAAGGCGCGTTGCGTTCACCAGAAGCAAACAGCACTGACAGGAGCAACCACACTTCAACAATGTTGCAAATGACAAAAATAATGCTTAAACAAAATTGTTATTTTTATTGGAATAATTAGTCTTGACGAGAAAGATATAGTTATTTTCTGGCTACGCAATACATTGGCAGGAAGAAAAATACATTTCAGGATTTTCGCTAAGATTTGGCACCTCTTTTGGTCTCACTGATTAGTAAATAATTTGTTCGTCAAGTCCAAAAAGATGATGTGCCAAAACGTGTCTAGTCAGTGCTTACACATTCCAGAAACGGATCGGGAAAATGCCGATAATATCCACAACCTCCTTATTTCTTTAGATACGATGATTGCGTATCTGAGACTGCATACTGGGGATCAACGTCATTCAAGTTAGAAAAGGAAAACTAATCTCTTCTATCTTGTTATGGTGAAGAAAGCTTTGACGACTGTAAAACTGGAGCCGAGATGATGCGAACATGTAGATAAACGTGGATGGCAAACTCTATTTTTGAGCAACTGTTGATGCCCAAAAATGGAATAGGCGAAAGTGATAGTACGGAGCGGGAGATGTGTGGTATCGTACCCAGTCAATTATAGTTTGTTGATGATAACGAGGACAGATTTAAACCCTTAGGGTTGATTCATCATGACGGGATTACTGCCACGTATCAGATAGATGCTAGATTTTTCAGGCAACTTTCCAAAGCTCTGGTCCAGTAGTTTCTGAGAGAAGCAGTGGACGCCGCAGAGTGGTCCAGAACCCCCAAAAATCAAAGCATCGAAAGTCTCGGAAATGAATTTGTTTTTATGGGTCAATGAAGTAGAACACGTGGGGAGTATAGAATGATGATAACTGAACATGATGGGAAATATTTTCCTTGGTCCAAAATATGTTTTTAAGATATTTTACTTGAAAAAAAAAAAAGCGTGTTTGATGTAAGCTTTTAGTTGAGAATGCCTTGGACACCGCGTTAAATTTGTCATCAAATCGAAGCTCACTGACTGTAGGAACTAATCCCGGAAGAATCACCTTCCTTAATGCGCCCAATGATCCGTTTTTTCGAAGAAATTCAAGCCATAGATGTCTGACGTCGGATATGTCCGAGTTTCGCTATAATGTTGTTATGAATATAAATTCCAGCAAATTTACATGAGAAGTAAATGATAATATTTGCAACAGATAGGATGAGATGAAAGGCCAGTCTACATATTTAAGGACATATAAAATCGCGAGACAATTTTGAAAAACCTTTTAAAACGATTGTGGGGTGGTACGAAAAGTTTGTTCAAGTGTTATCAGGATTGTTTAACCAGTATTAGTACCTTCTGTCTGAATGCCGACCACCATATTCCTATTTCAAGAATAGTTCTTTTTTACAATGTTCTTCCCGGCAAGGCAGAAGCTGAAAAGGCACCAGTTATGGTATGACAAGAATAACATTGATTATCACATCTATTTTACAATAAACTTTAGCCCTAATTTAGTCCCGGTCGGTCTTATCGGCTTGGAAATTAATTATTCGTTCTAGGAGGCTGAAAACCACACCAAATGATACACCCCAGGTAAAAGAAGGAAAAGTTTTTGAAAATTCTAAATTTCTAATTTTAAATTATATTTATTATCAAAACGAGTTGAGAGTGGTTAAATTATATACCAGAAGTCAATATACATGACGAAAGGTTGATAACGCTGAATTTGGGAGCCCTTAGATTTTTGGACAGGAAATCAGGGTTTCTGAACCAATGAGGCGTAAGGACGGATTTTTCAATCCGATTTTTGAAATCTGCATATCCTAAAACGTAAACCAAAAACTTTTGAGAGCGAGTAAAGTAAAATGTTGTCATGATCGATTACAAAGATCCACTATTGAAAATAATAACCAAAACACGTAACGAAGGACGACGAGGGCTCGTAACATGCTCGATTAGGTGTTGTTTCTTAATTATTGTGCAGTACATCGTGGTTTTCTTCGATATTCATTGGTAGTTTGGTGTTAATATAAACCAGGGCTCCTCAAACTATTTGCCCCAAGGGCCGTATCATAATGTGGAGGTGGTGGGGCGGGCTCTCAGCTAGTCCCCCAGCCGGAAGGGGGTCCGGGAAAATTTTGAAAATTAGACACTTGAAAACAGTGTTTTTAAGCCGACCTAGACGAGTTTGACAAATTCAAAATAAGGCCTAAAACAGATACAAAAATTAATTTTTAGGGATTCTATTCTTTTGAATAATTGCATAATTGCTTTTTCGTTGTTCAATAAAAATATTAACAATTGAATTTTCAGCAATGAAAATTTTTGTAAGTCAGACACGTGAAAACATGTTTCTTAAGAGTCCTTGACAAATTATAATAATTCAAAATTTGGCCTAATATAGGAACTAAAACAGAGTTCCTTAGGCGGAGGGGAATATGGGTAGCTTTCGCTGGGTCACATGGATGACTTTTCTTTCTGGTTTGGCGGTATACTAATTTTTTCCATTGGCGTCCGCAGGCTGGACCAAACCTTGGGCCGTAGTTTGGAGACCCCTGGTATAAAAAATACAACTTGGACAGTTATTCTTCTGGATCGTAATTTGGACAAATTTTGGGGACAGGAACTTCTTTAGAATATTTTGCATGATGACCCTTCGTAATTTACGAAAAATGTATTCAAGTCGTAGGATGTTTCACAAAGGAAAAGCGTTACGTATCCCAACACCTCTTGTTTTGAGTGATTTCTACTTTTTTATGTTGGCTTACACGTTACATAAAACATAGTGCACCTGTACAGAAATAAGCTGGGAGGGTTCAAGATCGGCCCAAGAGGTAAATGTAAGTAAAAAAAAAAGGGTGAGTGGAATGCAAGCCTCCTCCGATTACTCCTTTGGTGTGGGACCAACAGGTTCTTCACCTCAAGGCAAATCAACCCTTCGTCCTCTACTATAAATAACTCCCTATCAGGACGTTAAAAAAAAAGAGGTGGTTTGAGGGCTTACGTGGAAGTCACAATAGGCATTTGATAGGGTTTCGAAGGAGGATAAAAGACTTTTTTTTTGTTCTGAGTCATCGTTGATAGGTCGTGAAGCACCTTTTATTATCGTGATAGGTAGGTACCTACGATTTCCGAGGGTACTCAGAGCGTATCTAGCGGTGCCGACCTGTTCCACTCCGAACGAATTCCCAAGATAACATTGACGTGCAGGGAAGAGATGGAGCTAATCCGGAAACATAAAACAGGCTCTATGAGATCAAGGAAGTCAAGAGTTTAGTGGAAAAGACCGCCTGAGCCGACTACACCATAAGAATGAACGTTCAGTTGGTGTATTCTCTTTGAACCGGTGGTTTTAAGTTACAATCATTCCAGTTCAAATTCAGCCATATATTCAACATCATGGCTGTCCTCAAGTGAATAACGGTTGATGATCTTCAAGCCTGTAAGCATCATGAACATCGAATCAGAATTAAAGTCCACATCACAACACAAATAATTATTCAAGTGTGATTTTGAAGACTTCAACATACCTATTAAACGATGTTTTTTTCGTATAAAATAACGATTCTAGGCAGTTCACAGTTTGAAGATAATTATTAAGCGGATCCTTAGGTACTTGCTTTATTACCTAACGTACCTAAAGTCAATGTTTTCCAGGGTGTTCTGCGTTACTCCCCCCCATTTTCAAACGCTCGTCGCTTCATGAAATTCCAACAAAAATTTTATGTCTTGAGGTGATTTTTGGAAACTTCAGCTCGTCTACTTTTTGATGCGTGTGTTCATATTTTGAAGCAACAACTTTGTAAAAGCCAAATTCGCCATGAAAAAAAGTGTGGGGAGTATCGATGTATTTGCCTTGTCAAATTCTTCGGTGCTCCTCCCCCCGGGGAAAACTGTATTTTCGACTACCAATATCGCGTCTCAACCTCTTAACTTTCGATCAAAGGATTTCATCGCTCTATATCTCATACCTGCACGTCCTCACACCCCTGATCCTGTGAATTGTTGTTTAGAGATAGGCAAGCTTACTAGTTGATATTTACACGGGGCTTGAAAGCGTTTTGAACCTTGAACGGAAGTCGAGGGTTTGTAATATTTTCAATATACAATATACAATCCTAATGAAGCCATGTAATGCTACTATTACATAATTTAATCGAATAGTACAATAAATTAATTTTTATACAAATCCTTAACATTTTATCAGCCTTTCTCTGTGACATTTGTGGAAGTCGCAATTCTGGTGAGAACTTATCTCTAAAAAGGAATTCACAGACAGGAAGGGGTGTTTGGGTACGTACAGGTATGAGTTATAGAGGGATGAAATACTTTGATCGAAAGTTGAGAGGTTGAGACGCGTTATTGGTAGTCGAAAATATTGTTTTCACCGTGGGGGGGGGGGGGGGGAGTACCGAAGAATTTGACATGGCAAATACTTCGATACTCCCCCACTTTTTCTTTGATTGAATAATTCACCATTACTATCTAATTGTGGTAAATTGAGGTTCACTAGATATGAAACTAGACAAACTGAATTTTCAAATATCACCTGAAAATGGGGGGGAGTACCGAAGAGCACCCGTTTTCCACTCTAAGAAAATTAATAAAATAGAATGAAACTTTAATCTATGCTTCATTGAAGTCCGCCAACAAGTGATAAAAGTTGCAATAAAATCGATTGGTATGGAGGGAATTCCATTGGCATTACATCAGATAGGAACATAGTAGTTAATGCTGAAATGTTTACTTAGTTCTTAAATGTTGACTTTCTTTTTATCTAGCCGAAGTTGAAATCCTCGCGGTCGCATTCGATTCTTTGGAAAGGTGTCCACTTTGAACCAAAACAATAGTCTAGATCCTTATCTTTTTTATATTTAGACCCTCCCCTTCTACACTTCAAGGCTAATTGAAAGTGATTCTGATAATTCAGGACCCGCTAGGATTATTTTATTTTTCGACCTCCTTAAGCTTAGGTCCACTTCGAGAAAAAATTTACCCACCCCCCTTTTTCAAAATTTGTTGGTTCAAGTTTCTAGATGTCACCCAATCAATGTAACAACTCAACCAAAAAATCAATATTCCCAAAATTTTCAATATACAGGTTGGATATGACCGAGTGTGACACAAAAATTGGTGAAAGTACTGCAGTGTATGTTGCGAATGATAAATATCATCAAGAATCTCATGATTCTATGACTCCTTGCACATGCCACGTCAGAGTAGAATTGAACGAAATATTTACTTGCTCGATATGTTACACGAAGAATTATATTTTCGTAGTACTTACTGTCCAATATCTAACACCACAAGTGCACATGAAGTGGAGCAAAAAAGTCACAAACCCCACAACCTTACCTCCACTCTGCGCCAAGATATTAATTTGTTGATTTTTTTTTTTTTTTTTTTTTTTTGGTGCGGTCACGTTTTTTTCCACTTTGTTATGAGAGAAAAAACATTTATTGATCATTATATGGGGTGGAATGTTTAGTTGGGATTTGTGAAAAGTATAAATTGATATGCCAAAAGCTCGAAGTGGTATGCCAGAAGTTGAAATTGAGTCGCCGAAAGTTTAAATTGAGATGCCAAAAACATTAAAATTGATTTGCCAAAGGTTCAAATTAATTTGCCAAAATTTTCAATTTGATAATATGCCTTCGTTATTATAATATGCCTTCGTTATTATTATTCGCAACTTTGAGTGAGAAAGGAATCAGCTTTTCTACGCGGTCACTACTTTTTTTTGGTTTTCGTCAAGACACTTTTTACATACCTAAATACCAAATTTCTCCTCTTTGTTACAACCTTCAGCATCATTTAGTGACAGATTTGGAAAAATCATTCAACAAAGATCTACTTTGTATCATCACGGCCAATTTTCCAATAACTTCAGCCTATTTTCAACTTCAATCAATAAAAACGTTGGAAATTTCACCATTCTGTGATTGAGCAAAACACCTGCATCCGCCAAAGCAAGCTTAAGAACTGTCAAATCACACACAAAATATTTCATTTCATTACCTTTCTAACGGCCATTTAAATTTACAAAATGTAATACTTCGAGTATTCACTGTAAATTTCTATAGGAAAGCAAAAAAAATTACCTTAAGCGAAAAGGGTGGTGGGGTGTTTGAATAAAATTCCTATGGTTATACCTCAGTTCAGTAAAATTAAAAATGAAACTGTCTAATGGAGGATACATTTGATTAGTGATTCATTCATGATGTTAAAATAATACTGTTAATAATAAATTTTATGAATGTCTATTACATTGTGATAAATCACTTACACACCTCAACCCCTCCCCCCCCCCTGTTCTTGTAGTATTCCGTTTTTTGACTTTCCACTCGAAATTTCTCTATGAGACATAGAGTAAGTATTTCTAAAAAGTAAATGAGTTTTAGAAAAGTCAACAAAAGTTTTTTGGTGAAGTGATTCGACAGTTATTAGACTTGCTTATACCAACGCAAGTGTTCTTCAAAATTGTCAGAATTTTAAGGTTTTTCAACATTTGTATTGTCAGAGTTGTGAATGCAGTCAATTTTTTTTTATTTTTGCAGGAAAAACATGCCTATGTTACAGGAAATATAATGTGTAAATTCCAAAACTGTCGCTCAAATGTTGTAACAAAGTGCGTAAAATGTGGTATATATGTTTATCAATGTCACTTGACAAAAAAAAATTGATTTCTTTCCTCAACTTTTGAATGCAAACGAATTTGGTACTTGTATAACTACGTTAAAGACCCCAAAGTGAATCAACTACGCTATGGATTTGATACCCATTGAGTTATAATACCGCATTACAATAGTCCTAAATTGTTGAAAAGTAGAAAAATTCAGTCATATGGGCATGCTGCACGTTTGTTTTTTGTTTGAAATCGTCAAATCAACCGTTTCATAACCAAACGATATTATTTGCAACGCCATTTTCTCAGTCTGTGTCTCCACTCACGCGACTCAATAGCACCGGTTCATAGAACTGCTTATGAAAACCAGATTCGATTTCCCCACACAGCTGAATCCAGAGTTTCTGCAACTCCGATCATCTCGGGATTTTCGTAGAAAGCCTAATGCTCCGCCGATATCCAGTTCTGCTTTCTTGTTCCGCGGGACTTGCTACACTTCGCTCACATAATATGATGCCCCGCGCCGTTTTGCCGTTATGAAGGGGAAAGCCCTCGCCTTGCCATTAAGGCGGTTAAGAACTCAGTTTGATGCCCGTAATTGTTGCAGATTACCGGCTTAACAATTTCTCGTTTCTTTCGTTTCTCGTTTCCTTGAGGTGCTCTTGAATGGGTTACGACACAGTTTGAGGCCTCGGGGTGGGCTGAGGTCGAGCGAGGAAGGCCGTCTGTTTGGGGTTGTCCAGTGTCCAGCGATGTAATGGGTGCTTCCGTTTAGATTAAGGGCCGGCTTATCAAATCTCTCAGTTACTATAATTTGAGAATCTGAGTAATCAACGATTTGCTGCTCCTCCACAAATTGTTGTGAGTTCGAATTAGACGGCCACCGGATAATTGGACCTTAGTAGAGTGAAAACAGAGGTACCACCAAAATAACGACAAACCTCCTATCCCACCGCTCCATCTTCAAAAATTCGTTAATGTACACATCCATTTAGTAGTGCTTTCCATCACAATTGGAAATTACTAATAATGCCCAACCATTTAAGAGTAATGTTTGGTCAGCCCTAGCAGAAAACTAATGTCAAGAGACTTCGTAAGCTTTCGGTTGTTGTATTGTGTCTGAATTAAAATAACAACATTGATGGCTACTACAAAAGGTAGCTACCTACATTCTAATATTACACTGGTCTACAAAAATAATCACCTTCGAGTTGCCGTTTCCATTTTTTTCTACTCTAGGGGTTATTGAAGGTGCTGAATCCGAAAATGAGATCTTTTTTGGGCAGTTTTTTGTTTATTGGACCTTTATTTACGCTGAATTTTTCATTGATCATCGTCTTCTCTCAAACTTCGCCAAAAGACACTCATCTTAGAGCGAATTCACTGCATATTTAGATCACACTTAATTTCAAGTCCACAAAAAATAAGGAAAAATCACATTTTTTACCGTTCTTTTTCTTTTATTGTTTTCTCTATTCACTCCGAAAAAAAAAACCTAGAAAAATTGGAATTAAATTGTTAAGTCCTTAGATTTTTGTGAACAAAATTAGACCAACCGTGGCTCTTAAAAGCTAAAATTAAGGGAGCTACAATTTTTAAAATTAGGCAAGTCAAAATCGGGTATAACAAATTTCTCTAACTACCATCTCAAATGGAAAATCCACTTGAAATTTTGACCAGACCTCTTCCTCGTCAACCTAAACGCATTTCTACCATTTCCAGAAGTTTGGATCGATTGAAAAATCGTAGTGGATATGGTAATTGTACACACATACTTACATTATTTAAATAGGTACAATTGTATTTTTTGGAAAAGACAAAGTTGGCTTCTATACAATTTTAATTTTGGATGTCGGAATATATGAATACAATTTGGGTTGCTGAGGATGAAAATAGGCTCTGCTCAAGGGCGGTCCTAGGCTTACATTTGGGGGGGGGGGTTCATTGTTAGAAAATGTAATACATTTTTTTATCAAACCAAAGCCAAGTCCTTACCTAAAGACTCAGTTTAATTCATATTTAATCACTTCATTTGACGGTTTTTTAATCCAGGTTAAAATAGATCTATCTTTAACATTTTTCCCGTACAATCATTATCAGAGGAAGAAAAAAGTTTGTTTGCAAAATAGCTTATTATAAACCATAAAATTAAAAATTGGGGGGGGGGTCATGACCCCCCCCCCCCCCCCTCTGGGACAGCCCTTGGCTCTGGTTTCGGCCCAAAAAATTGATCACTCTTGTCGAGTTCAAACTCACGTCCTTACTGCTTAGGGAAATTTCACCTGGGTTGCAACACTCTAACGGATCGAGTTATAAGGCCGATTTAATCAATCCTCTTCCACTGTGGGTTATCCTCCTTGAATATAACATTTTGTCATTTGCCATCGTATTTGGTACCGTTATTCAATTCTTGTCCAAATCCGTTAGGTCATTAATGATACAAATTTCATAACTCTTTGTACAATTGGGAGATTGTTTCTTGAAGCAGTTTCGTTTCGGTCGCTCAGAATTTTCTCGGCCATCACAGGGGTGACAACTACACCGCTTCATTTCGAAACATGTTTGTCCACTTCAAAGACTCAGGGGCTAATATGATCATTAAATTTCACTTTCTCCCAAGCCATTCGGACAAATTCTCTGACAAACCCGGGGGATTACAGTAAGGAACAAGGTGAACGGTTTCCCCAAGAAGTGAAAGTGATAGAAGAACGGTATTTAGCGCATGATGATAGGCTGTCAGTTGGAGCGTACACAGAGAAGACGGTAACGTGAAACATTGAAGAAAATCAATCCGATCTTATTTTCATTCTCAATGACCTGAATTCCGTTTACATCTTGTATCATCAAAAATTAAATTTTTACAAAAAATATACCCCTATAAAACTAAAAAAAAATGTACTCCTATAGTAAATACATGTGTACAATTATCGCATTTACTCCGACTTGTTCGGCCAATCCGATCGCCTAGAAATTTTATTCAGGCATTTGGGATGGCGAGGAAGAGGTCTGATGAAATGTTCAAGTTGATCTTCCTCTTGGGGAAGTTGCTAGAGAAAATTCTGTGTGTAGAGTGTCAAATTCCCGATTTTTACTTGCCTAGCTTGAACAAATTGTAACTCTCTTAGTTTCAATTTTTTAGAGCCGAGGTTGGTCTCATTCTGTTTAGAAAAATGTAAGCATTCAAAACGTCGATTTGTTTATATAAATTTTTGAAACTAGTAGAGAAAAGAATATAAGAAAAAGAACGGTAAAAATGTGATTTTTACTCATTTTTGATCAGTTTTTGATAGTTTGAAAAGACCATTGTGGGGTTGCATTGTGGGGAGGTACGAAAAGTTTGTTCAAGTGTTAAATTGTTTAACCAAAAAAGTACCTTCTGTCACTAGATGCCGACCACCATATTCCTATTTCAAGAATGGTTCTTTTTTACAATGTTCTTCCCGCCAAGGTAGAAGCTGAAAAGACACCAGTTACGGTATGACAAGAATAACATTGATTATCACATCTATTTTACATTCAAAACTCAAATAAGCCCTAATTTAGTCCCGGTCAGTCTTATCGGCTTGGAAATTAATTATTCATTCTAGGAGGCTGTTTGATACACCCCAGGTAAATGAAAAGTTTTTTTCTAAATTTCTAATTTTAGAATTTGATATTTATTATCAAAACGAGCTGAGAGTGGTTAAATTATATACCAAAATTCCATAAACATGACGAAAGGTTGATAAGGTTGAATTTGGGAGCCCTTGGATTTTTGGACAATCCAAATCAGTGTTTCTGAACCAATGAGGCGTAAGGACGGATTTTTCAATCCGATTTTTGAAATCTGCATATCCTAAAACGTAAACCAAAAACTTTTGAGAGCGAGTAAAGTAAAATTTGTCATGATCGATTTCCACTACTGAAAATAATAACCAAAACACGTAACGAAGGACGAATCTTGTTCATGTCGATTAGGTTTGTTTCAGTGCAGTACATCGTGGTTTTGTTCGATATTCATAGGCAGTTTGGGGTTAAAATAAACCAGGGCTTCAAACTATTTGAATAATGTGGAGGTGGTGGGCGGGCTAACAGCTAGTACCCCAGCCGGATTAAAGGGAAAATTTTGAAAATTAGATACTTGAAAACAGTTTTTAAGCCGTCCTAGACGAGTTTGACAAATTCAAAATAAGGCCTAAAACAGGTCGGAATGATTGAAGTTGAAAATTTCAGTGAATAAAAGATCCAGCCAACCAAAAAAACTACTCACCTCTGATTCAGAAAACTTGAAACCCCTCGAATAGATTTTTTTTGTTAAGAAAAAATATAGTTTCGTTCTTGTACAAAACTACAAGATCGCCGCAATATGTATTGTATTCTCCCAAGTATATGTGTATTTCGATTCTCAAACCGACCGTTGATATAGAAGTTGTATGTAAATTAATTATGTATGTGCAATCAAAAAAATATATTCAATTATGAGTTTTGTTGAAGTTTGGCTAGTTACTAAACAAAGTCGGCATAGCTATACCACATCGAACACGCACTCAATTCATTTCCGCTCACAATCCTTGTCGAGTAAATAAGAACAACCATTTGTAAAGTACGTGAAGCGAAAAAAAAACTGACTGTAGAAAGGGTTTGTCAAAAACTTTCAAGGCGAAACAATGCTGTAGGCGGTTTCCTTAATCAGCACTAACTGATCCAAGATTCAAGAGCTAAATCCCTAAGCCTTTGAGTCTCTGACTTGTCGGTGTTCGTTGGCCGTTTGATCATTACAGTGTAATGATGGTCAGCGCCTCACTTGCTAATCGACCATTATCTGTGATGGGAGATTAAGTGAACAACTTGACGAATCCGATTGGTAAACAGACCCCGGGTCTTTCAAACTCAAAATAGCTGCTAAATACTGCATACGGTATCTAGCTGTTATTCAAGTAAAATTTTCTTTTGAATTTCCCTCGAGTTATAGGGTGTTAGAGAAGTAGCGAAGGATGTTAAATTGTAACAAAATACTCAATTTTTGCCCAATCTGAAAATTTTTTATTTGAAAATGTTCTGTAACATCTCCGATTTAGACATGAAAAATGACATCGGGCATATGTCCACCTAAAGCGGCCCTACACTGAACGGCCCTGTCATTGAAATTTTCAATCACCTGCTGGCAGGTCTCGGATCGATGGTAGCAATCGTTCGCCCTATTGCTTCCTTCATTCTATTTTCTGTGATTCGCATAAACCTTCGATTTGATGAAGCCCCACAAGAAAAAGTCGAGAGGGGTGAGGTTGTAGGACCTTGCTGGCCACTCCTGCGTCCTTCGGAGTGAAATGATGCGGTTCGGAAAATTTTGTTGCAAGAGTTCGATGGTTTCACGCGACGTGCGCCAAGATTCCCCATTTTGGTTTCAACAGGATGGGGATTTAAACCTCTAACGTTCCCGGAATTGAAGGAAGAAATAAGTCCATCTACGTGACAATGACAATTCGGAGATTCTTCCAATACTACTGGACTTTTTGTGGGTTTTAAAAGTGCAACGTGATTCGGTCTTCCAAGAGAATAAGTGGGTAGAAGGAAAATTTTGGGATCAAACGTAATAGGTGAGCAACCAGGGCCATTTAAATGGGTTAAAATGACATTGAATAAACATACTAGCCCGTTTTCAGATGTTCTCGTTCGATCAGAAAACACACCACCACCACCACCGTTCAGGGCGACTGAAAGGTGTGCCCGCTTGCTTGTGAGTGACTGCCACCATCAAAACAAGAACTTCCTCGAAAATCCCCGTATTGTTCCCTCAAGAACACATTCTCTTCGAGCCATGACAAAGACCCTAGACCAAAGTGACCTGAATAAAGTGCAATATTAGGACATTAAAAACTTGAAGCAGGGGTTGAAAAACCACTGACAGCTGCTCTTCAGGTGTAATTAAAGACGAGAACATTTTCAGGTAATTGTGAATCTCAGGTAGAATATTTGAAAAACCAACTCGAAATTAGGAACCTCGATACAAATCAGGGTTTCTCAACCATGAAAACACGGAAATTATATTAGCTTCCGATGGTTTTCTATTGGTCAATGCGGTACTGAATAAATGTACGCAGATAAAGGGGGAAAAGTTGAAAGTCAGACGATTTTGAACCGCACAGTGTGCCATTTACTCGAATTTGCCCGTAGTTTATTCTATTGTGACGCGTTAGAGCTGCGAAGCGACAATGGATCTCGAGCTGCTCATTGAATACGTACGGCAATACGATGTGATGTATAATACAAAACGTATAAGTAGTATAAAGATCTAACGTTCTAAACAGTATAACGTTCTAAAATACTGATGAAATCTTTCAGAATCACTCTCAAGCTCTTTAACGAGACTGTGAAACTCGCCTTTAGGCTCCCTTCTTCTGTTTATAACATGAATCCAATACATCCGTCTCTTTCTTCCTTTTGTCAACATAGTAAGCGCCAACAATTCCAATTCATCTTCAAAATCGGAATCTGAATCGGATGATTCTTGAAAAAACATTGTGACCGTGTGAGCTATCCGAGCGCTGAGACCGAACTGAACTAAAAATCGCATCAGAATGCCTCAAAGCGCGTCAGACAAATGTGAACAGTAGCCATTTCGTCAGAGAGCGTCACAACACAAAACGACTCACAGATATGAACGCGACATACAGATATTAAGAATCACCCTAATGAGCAGTTACGAAAACGTTATTCTTTATCACCACAATAAAGTTTCTTCAAATATTGATGGGACTGTAAAGACTGTGGACCTTTAGGTAGAAATCTTGGAGTAATGAAGCTTCGTGATCTCGTTACTATGAGCTTCGAATGAACGTGAGTAGTTCAGATAGAAGAAGATGAACAGTAATTGTGAGACCCGAGTCGCCCTATTTATTTAGATCAGCGTTGCTCATCCTCCTGGGAACCTCTCACACCCGTTACGTCACCCGAGTGTTACAGAAATGATAGATTTGATCGCGAACTCAAAACCGCAGAGGAAATTTTCACGAACCCAAGTAACAGCGAAGAAATAGGAGTTGAACGGTGTGGTTCAACGGTATCTCCCAACGATTCATGTTGAACGTTCATTTCATACATTCGCCTCACAAATGAAATCAATGATAATAAATATTTTATAGTAATCATATAAGAGGTGTGAAACATATTACTAAGTAATGCACGAATTATGATTTTGGTGGTAATTCTGTCCTGGGGACACCACGATGCTTCTAGAAGAGAGCTCTAATGATTTCTGGACGTTCTAGGATTATTGACGGTTTCGAACAGAACTTCTTCTAGCATACATACAATTTAGCTATTAGTTTTTCAACTTTCACATTAATTGGATACGTTTGCATTCGAATAAAAGGAGCAGACCAGACCGCCTGCCTCCGCTTGCTCTCCTCTCTACCTCCTTACTTTTCACCACAGTGGGAAGTTTGGAAGAGCTAATCTAAAATTTAAATTGCGCCGCCCGGGAATCGAACCCGGGTCGCAAGAATGGGAATCTTGCATGATACCACTACACTAGCGGTGCTGAAGTCGGAAAATCTGGAAAACTCTCGGTACATGGCCGATGTTAAACCGATTAGATTTTTCCTTAAAATTGAGGGGCAAATCACCGTTACATATAGCACATATCCTTTTCCTTTTATAGAATAAATTTTCTATTCATTTTATTCCTTAATTTTAGTAGAGAATTTTTGTCCATCAATCTTATGGACGTCTAGATGTTCGAAGTTCGTTACATTTTCCGGAGAATCTTGATCAGACGTAATGAGTAATTTTCGCTTATAAATCTGCAATGAAACAGATTTGAAGTAATATCTAAGATGGGAGAGGAAATTTTAATTTTGGCAAAACAAAATTTTTCATCTTACAAAAGTGAAACACAGCTGCTACAACCTATGGGTAGATTCGGACGTAAATCAGAAGATATAACCATAATAATTTAAAGTTGGACCCTGGAATTAGGAGTTTTTGTTCCAATGTAGGCTCCAAAGAAGAAATTTGACAAATGTTTAATTCGTCACAGTTGTGAAGTTTTCTGTTTATTCAGATGGAAATCCATCGAACGATTCGGAAAAAATAACTATCGATTAGGTGCCCTTACTAACCCACATCAATTTTTGTCTTATCACTCCGTTAATTGAAACAGGCGGTAGACAACGTTTTCTGAATCAATGATTCAATGAAACCGGATAATTGTAACGTAGGGGAACGAAGCCTTGAGATGATTATATAGGGGAGCGAAGCAGTACTTACGGGGCGGTGCTCATAAGAAATCCAATAACGGATAAAGTAAGCGATAAACCGTAAGGTGCTTGTTGTAATACGGGATAATTGGCTTCGGAGTCAAATACGCTCAACGTGGTAGGAAATGCCTTCATGGCCAACGCTCAATAAGAGGAACAAAATTAGGAGGAACCAAAAAAAGTGATTTAATTTGATCACTTGAAATAGCCCGTGCAAACAAGAAAAGTTCCAGCAGCGCAACGTGATCATTGTTCTAACAGAATTATTGTTATGGACATCTGAGCAAGCACCACGTATCTACTCCTAAATAACGTAAACATGACAGGGTGAGGAGTTGAAAAATCGCAAATCTTCAGCGCTCTTAGCAGCATCTCTCTACCACTCATTTTACCATTCCTCTCAGATTTTCCTTGTTTTTCACACCATCTAGAAGAAGGGCGGAGTTCTCTACATTTTCTATTCCTCCCGAGCATTTCCCTAAACATTAATATTGTTTATTATTTAAACCATTCCAATATTTAACGACCGTCATGGACCGAGAGTCCCCTCGACAACAAGATCATCAAATTATAACTCGAATTTTCTTTACAGACAACGCCGTCAGCACCTCATCTTATTTCATCCCATTTAATCTCATCTGCATTCTCAATCGTCCTCTTTCTGCACCGTTCCTCTCTAAAATGTTGACTCCGTTCAGGATTGGAGTCTATTCGGAAATTGAGCCAGACTAAGGACCCCGAGAGTATCTACGCTCGTAATATCATCGTTCAAAGTCAGACTCTCCAATTTCTATTTTTTTAAAACAACATTGAACATTTTAGAAACCACCACCGCCAATTTTTTTTCACAAAACTCTAAATCTAACCATAGGTACCTATTTTTTTTCTTTTTACACCTTTTCTTCAAAATTACCAGAGAGTTCCTTCTAAGTGGGTAGGCCCTATCTAAGAATTTGTCCTCAATAAACTTAATTTGTGGCAAAGGTGCATTCAAAGTATTTTGGATTGAATCAATCAAAACTGATGCACATAACTGATGGAAAATTAGAGTGCTTTTTGTGCAAATACATTATTATTTATTAGTCAAGAACACATTTTCATTCTCAATACTAAGGAGAGAGTTGTAGTATGGAGTGACACGCTCAAACACAAATACATACACTCATGCACAACCATCTTGTTTTCCTAGGTTCTTTATCATTTTCTCATACAGACTTGTTCTCGTGAAAATGGTATTTACGGCGTTCAATCCTTTTCAATAACAACTGAGGGGGGAAAAGCAAGTCCGAATGAACACGAGGGGAGTGATAGAAGGAGGATAGTTCCCACTCATAAGGGTTGAGGCAACCAATGCCTTCAACCACTGGGTTCCCCAGCCGTGGAAAGGGGGAACTAACCATATCCATCACAGTGGTTCACTAAAAATACCATGTTTGCCTTTTTCAGATGAACGGAACAAAGAGGCCAGTTCCACTAAGTCACAGGGGACACCACACTACAAACGCAAATAGTAGAACGAGTGGTGAACTAGAAAACGACAGCAGCGTTTGCGACCATCGTCCTGTAACAGCAAATTGCGGGAATGAGAGTACGAAATTGTGCCAGAGAATTTGAGAACCTCGAGACCTATCACGAGGTGGTTAAGGAAGAATGCCAAAACAAAATGACCGTGAAGTACTGCTAACAGGCGGTATCCCTAACTATGGATATGAAATAGTCCTCGGTATTTCCGGGATTGAAAAGCGTTACATAACAAGTGATTCCATCAATTCCGAGTAGAAAACCTCTGCCAAGTGGGTGTGGCACATAGCTTCCTCGTATCCATAACATGACTGTATAGATCATTCCTTATGACGAAAATTATTATTGACTAAAGAACTTCGTTCAATTAGGCGAAGTAAATATTGAATTAGGGTAAATTTTTGTTATGCAGGAGCATAACTTGAGAAAATAAAGGTAGGCATGTTCAACTATTGAGCAAACTATAAAATATACCTAATAAGTCCGAACAATCCCTGAAAATTTCATCGAAATCGGTCAAGAACTGCTAGAGTTATGCTTGAGGCAAGGATTTCACGTTTGCGCATGCGCAGAGGCTACTATTGATCCGGGGGTCATGAAACTTATAGGGGACCATCAACACATCAAACCGAACAATCCCTGAAAATGTCATCGAAATTGGTCAAGAACTCTCAGAGTTATGCGCGTAACAAGGATTTCACGTTTGCGAATGCGCAGAGGCTACTATTGATCCGGGGGTCGTGAAACCTATAGGGGACCATCTACACCCTAACCCGCACGATCCCTGAAAATTTCATCAAAATCGGACTATAACTTTGTAGTTTTGCCCGTAACAAGGATTTGCTGACAGACAGACACACACAGACACGGAACCAAAATTGTTCAGAAAGGTCTAAAACGCAAAATGCGAGTGGAATTTTTGATTTTGGAGACAAAAAAATTTTCACATTCCGAAAGTGAAAACAATGCTTCCGCTACTTTAGTAGACTCGGAAGCAAAAGGTAATCTTAGAAGAAGAAGATGGAGAAATCTTGGGATTTACAAGGAAATCCAAAACCATTAATTCCATGAAAATCTGGTTTTTTTGTGAGTTCGCGTTCTACCTCCCTTTGGACCAGATGAGTCCCGAATGGCAAAAAGTTTTGACGTTTTGGTTGGCAACAAATTTTATATTCGCACATGCGCCATGGCTACAGTTTAGTCAACCGAAATAAAATTGACCTTGACATCGTCCTCTATAAATCTTCTATTTTGACAATTGAATTTCAACCAATTGTTGGAAGAACTGCTGTTTTGTGAGATGTGCGATTCCAAACGTGCACTTCCTCTCGAAACTAAGGTGTATAGAAGGATTTCTCATCAGTACTACTGATCAGTACCTACTGATTCAATAGGTAAGGCAAGGTATGCAAGACGGTAAGTCTGGTTATTTGGGAAACTGGAATTGTAACTTGTGGTTTTGAAATGGTCAGAGGAGAAGAACGTGAAGTTAACACTATGAGCATAAACTAACCGTATTTCCGACCACTCAACCAACTACGCACTGCCAGCGAACTCAATTTCATATTAGCTTTAGAAGCGGACAACGGTCTAATAACCTTGTTTTATTCAACACTAGTTGGTGTACCCACCACTGTCTGGGTTGGAGTAATAACATAGATGAGGGTTGACATTGATCATGTTCACATTCAAGTCGAGCTGAAGAATTGTTATTAATTTTCGCTGCTAACCTTTAATAATATAGGTTGGGGTTTTGCCCGGATAAATTAAAAGATGAAACGGCAGCAATAAACTAGCTATAGGTTCCGAATAAAATGGCAAAATCCTCAGTGAACGGGAAAGAAAATGCCAGAAGGCACACACAACCGATGGTGGACACTCCATAGCTCATGAATATTACAAATTCTGTAGGACTCTCTACTTCATCACAGCTCAAATATTGATTTCCGAATTCGTAAACTCTAATACGTAAATTCGTTTTGATTAATTTACTAAATGTAGGACATATTTTTCAAACCGTGAGATTTTCCTTAAGCGGAGAATTTGTATAACTGCTCCTCACAACGTTTAAATGAAAAGTTCGATCCGAATTATTTAAGGTGGAATTTAAGTGTACGTAATGAACCTTAACCGTCGAACTATTTAAACGGGTAAGGATTAATATCATGAAGCCAATATCACCATTATTCGACCCCATTCAAATAATTTAAACAAAACCTGTTATTGTAGCTCGTGATAGTTGGACATATAGGTACCATTGGAGACTTCTCAAATATTCCATTTGGTTTTTGTCGTCCGTTCTTTGTGAGGTGGTAAAATATTGATCGTGATTATCTTGTAATTTGAAATGTTGCATGGTGTATTAGTCAATGAAGATGGGTCTGTGGTGAAACTTGCTTGATACGAACATTGGACAGATGGATATCTTCGGGTCGAATCAGCTTGTGAAGACTTCGATCGAATATGCAGCAATCGATTATTGTGGAAAAATCAAAGCAAAATTGCAGAGAAGAAGGAATGGATAGCCCGATTTTTATTTTGTACAGCCCTCATATTTCAGGAGACAATTTACAACCGTAATGGTCAAATAGCTTTGTTTTTTACTCGACAGCTTTGGCGAGTAATTTTGCAAAGCACACTGGCTTAGGCCATAATGGAGAAAAACTGATGTTAGTGAAACTGTAACAGCCATTTGAATTGACAGAGAAAGGTGAAACCGAACCCAGACTTAAGCGAACGGAAAATTCCAAATAATCCAAGTTCCCAAGCATAAGTACAGGTATATCTAGTGCGTAACCAATACTTCTCAGAGTTGCAAATCAGCAGCATCAGATGCGCTGAGTCATTCAATACATTTTTTATTAAACACATATGACGGAATGATAAATTTTTAGAGAACAATTACAAATGTTTAGTTCACGTTTCAAGAAGAGTGCAATCAAAATAACTGAATCTTTTGCTGCACATTCGGTACATTCAACCAACTCTACTCTAGAACGAACATAACAAGACAAAAAAATCAGGATTTCGAAAACTTATGAAACAAGATTAATGTTAATTTATTTCCTTTCTTCAGTGATAGATCTTATTTCCAGGAATTACTTCAATGTAATTGCCGTTCATAAGAAATTATAACTATTTTGGTTTATTATTTAATAATAAACCATTGTAATCGCTCTTGAAAGAAAAATGTCTAACCCCCTTTGAAAATTTCATGGTTTATTTCATTGTAGATCAAATCTGCCGTACTTACGCTCCCAAACGGCTGGAGTAAAAAATCTGAAATTTTCAGGAAAAATCAATATTGGTCCGACAACGCACCGATTCATTAGACAGCACTCTCACTTAATTTAAAGTGCCCTTTAAGGGTTGTCAAAGTTTTGTAAAATCCCTAAAACCTCAAAAAAAGTCGAGGCGGCCTAAATTTGGACTCTTTTTGAAGAACTTTCCATGAGGAATCGAATGAGCCCCTCCTCAGGTCCGTAGCTCAAACCATTCCTGCTGTATGGTCCGATTTATGGTGCCTACATTAGCATCCACATTTACATAGGTTACTGCAATCAAAACAAACACAAGAATTTTTTTTTTTTTTCGCAGTAACCTAGTGATGTAGTGAATGTGGATACTGGAGTGAACTCCTAAAAGGGTTTATAGCCGATACACGGGTTGAAGCATTCTGATATGCATGAAACGCTGATGATATATAGGTAAATATTTTTATTATAAAATAATAATATTTACTACAAAACGCTGCAAATTCTTTCACTGGGGTTTATTATTCAATTGGCTTGCGTTCATGATTTGAATTTCTACTACGCTTTGGAGTGTGCGTGTTTCACAGGTGATAGAGCGATTATTGAATTTAAGGAGGCACGCAAATATGATCAACTGATCAATCCAAATAGGTATTTTAGTTGAGAACAGATTTACGTGCTCTATGCATATCTCCTGATATTCAACAATCGCTTAATCACCTGTGAAACACGCACACTCCAAAGCTTAGTAAAAATTCGAATCATGAATGCAAGCCAATTGAATTATAAACCCCAGTGAAAGAATTTGCAGCATTTATCTGGTAAATTTTCAATTGTTGGGTGTCAACGTTTTGTGTTGATATACTTAGATTGTAGTGTACCGTTGTAATAGATATTGAAGTGTCGGAGTTTTGTTATCTCCCGAAATCAATCTCCGTATTAACATACTGAACCATTGACTCGTATCAATAATAATTATTAGATAGACAATTATTATCTATTACAGTACCAACGCTATTTATACAGTAGAATAATATGTAATCATTTCCAGCGTTTTTTCTGTAGCTTTACAGGGAGAAATGTTGCTCCTAGTACAACAGTGCACCTATTCAATCGTCAGATTGCGTAAAGAGACATTCATTGCTTTTCAATCTTGTTGTCTTAAAACTGCAAGCTTAAGCTCTGATTTCGCTCGTGTTATGTTTTGGTTTCTTCATTACGCATTGCAGAGGTGATATTTCGCGTGTAAAGATCATATTAGGGGAAGAAATGTCGTTGCAACTCTTTCGCGGAATACGGCGGGTTATACCCGAATTGGGTTTTACCAGTCACAACCGAGCTTGTCACTCCCTTTCAAGAACTTGCGGGAATTACTTGCGAAAACTCCCTTTGCGATCATTCTTGGAACAGTTTACTTAATGTGAAGCCGCCCCAGTTCACCCTGAGCTTTCTTCCCGCATCAGCGGTTAAATACGAGGCTGCTAAGGAAGATTGAGTTTGCGATCTGTTGTAGAGAGCTGTATTGGGAAGTACCTACCTAGCTGTAAGCGCCAACCTTCCTAGTCCCAACAACGGCTGCAAATTAACTTGGTCGCCTTCGGAGGTCGAGAAGGCGGATTTGAAATTCAGTCGGGATCCAAAGGGGCTGAGTTAATTATGGTTTCCCTTTAGTAAATCGGTGGAACTAGCTGGGACGCGATCACAAACGATCCTGACCCAAATTTAGTTCATTAATTGGCCTAAAAGCATTTCTCTGCTGCCACTGGACAGATAAACCAGTACAAATCCAAATAGCTATAAAGTTGAGCTCAATGACGACATGGTTAAGGGTATAACATACCTAATTCTCAGTAGACTGAAATTTGAAACTGAAATGAGCCCTGAAACTCGACTAAGTTGTTCGTTAAACGAAAATCAGCTGTAATATAGTGAAGATATAACGATTTATTACCCCTAAATTCATCCCCTTTTATAGAATTACCTGTAGGTAAGTAATTTGGACTTTTTGAAGTGATTCCAAAACTAGACCAAAATTCTTAATCAAACAAGAATGGATTTTGGATCCCCTTCCCCATTGCTGTTCCCCACGTAAAATTCAAAATCAAGTCTAAAATTTGGGGTCGAACAAAAAATAAAAATAAAATAAATCGATAAAATCAGATAAAAATAATTAAGTCATAACGATTTATCAGTATTACCTCGTCCATTCACAATCTTTCACAATGAAAATTGAGAGTTCTGAAATATGTTTGAATGTCAAACCAAAATCTTAATTGAACCAAAAATAATGACATGGATTGGACAAGAATTTTGGATTGAGCAGCAATTGACAGGATTAGCTAATAGCTCTTCATTCCCCCTCTATCTATTGTAGCTACTACCTATTGCAGTTGCTATTGTTGGAACTAAATAGTAAAACTCTCTTCTAAGAGATTAGTTGACTGCATAGATCACATGGCTCCTCAATTCTAGAATTTACTGAACGCAAAGAACATTAAATTTCTCATCTATTTTGGGTAAAATGAAATAATCTCAACATGAGGTGACAACTTATCGCGAACATAAAATTTTTAGAATTCAAGAAAAAACGTTTTTCCTTGTTTTTTCCTGCTCATAGTAAACAGGTTTTGTATCTTCCACTCTCCAGGAAAACGTTTCCCAGCATCTCCACCTTTCCAAACAAAACAAATTTTTCAAGTGGAATTTTTTCTCAAGAAAATCACGTTTGAAAAAAACGTGAGTTTGTACAGTAAAATCGATGTTTTCAACCAAAATCCAGTTGTTACAAACAAATTAGTTTGAGACCGGATTTTATGTATCTTTTTTCATTCAATCAATGAATTACTGACGAATTTTGTTACATCCGTAGTCCTTCTCACCTCACAAAAACATACGAGTATTTAACAATATGAGTTCTTGAAAAAGCTTGCCCTATGAGCTGAAATCTTCAATTAGTATGATACTATTAGCTGTCTGTTAGTTCGGCCTTACTGACAAGGGGAAGGGGCCTTATAGGCTTGGCCTTAATTGTTGTAGAAGGTCTGGGCGACTCACTAATGCCTTAAACTTGGCATGACCATTTTTGATATAAAACGAATCCTTACAAGTCCGTAAAAAATGCAGTCTGTCTACTGTAATATGATATTATTGGTCTACAACGTTCTAGCAATTTTAAAATTTTTAAGCAGAAATTTTCTAAAACAATTATTGTGCATGAATACTATTTGAGATAATTTCTCATCCCACTTCCCTCTTTCCTACGAGCCACTTTAAAATTAGTTTTTTCTATTTGATCTTGTGAACCTTTAAGCAATTTAGAGCAGCGGCAGTTACATCAGCAAATAAATAACATTTTGGTGTTTGATTATTCTACAAAGGACACATCGTTTGCATCCACCAAAAACGAAAGTGGACCCAGTAAGTATACTTCCTTGTACCACACCAAATTTGATATTACTTCTTTCATTAGAGCACTAGCCGATGGACACTCGGTTTCCCAAGGAGCTCTTAGAACATTCTAAGCTCGGGCCTGTGAATCTTAATTTAATTCACTAGTACGTTAATTGTTCTCGGTGGGTTGGATCTAATACTTTAACAATATCGAGTAGTATGAGAGCACGTTTCTTGTTCTTGTCTCCAAAAGACCTGAGGTTTGTGGATATACCTCATCACTTCTCCTGTATTTTTGCGGAGACTGAATTCGTTAATGTTCATTAACTTGATTGCTTCAAGTCATGAGTACATCAGATTTTTTAAAAGAATTTCGTTTGTATTTTGGACGGGGTGCTTAACTTAGACATTGGTCTCTAATTTCCCGGTTCCAATTTAAAAAGTGGGAGACCTTGGCAACCTTGAATGCTTGAGGGAATGTTAGCGTTGCGAAGCTAACGTGTGAAGAAGTGGTTTTGCAGACTCGTAATATGACACAATTGATTAATATTTCTACGTTTGCATGGGATTTTGATGAAATCGTAATATGGACCGCTTTATTTAGGCTTTAGCTGGTCCTCTATGAACTTCATCTCATCCTACCCACTACTAGGTTTTGCGCGTGCTCAACTATTAAATCTGTTAACCCTTTGCCTAATCGACCTAATTTGAATTTTTACACTCATCTCAATTAGGTATTCCCCTCAACCGAATGAATCCACTATAGAACCTTTTAAGATTATCTTTCAATGGTCTGTACAATCATTTTGCGGATTAGTCAGTAGGCTTAATCGATTATCTTAGTGTCAATTAGTTGATAAATTGATCAATTGATCAAAACAATTAATCAATGTTTTGCCCTTCGATAGGCATCCTTCGTTTTAAGGATTCTGCTGCCATTCTGGACTAGGTCAACATCTAATTTATCAACCCCCGGGTCGGGTCCTCCCTAATACAACGTGACACGCTCGGTGTTGACCTTCTACAGCCCACAAACACGTGACCTCCCCCGCGAGATGCGGACGTCTCCGCGCTGCTTAACGAAGGAGAAGGCCGACGTATCACCGGACCCCCGACAATCATCGAATCTCCGTCCCGCTGATCCCCCTCATATCGTCTCGTCCCCTGATGAATGATGAGTGATGTGAAGGAACTCGACAGTATCTGTTACTGAAGACGGTAATCGCCTAACGGCCACTTGGAGCTCTCGCGTTCGTTGAGGGGAAAAGAGTCAAACCTATCCGTATCAGTGAATTGTTAGCCTGATGATAGATTAACATGAAATCTAGAGGCATTTGTTCATAGTACCCAACACGATTTGCTACAAAACAATACGTGAATGAGAATTAGAACATTTCGCACTTTTGATCATTACAACTTGGGATAACCGTTCTTTCCGAAGACAATGCCAAGAATGGATACAGGGAAGTGAGGTGTTATTGGTATAACTAAATTAGGGGATATCATATCACAACAGAATACCAAATTTGCGTTTCTGCTCCCATGGTTTAGAACGAGGATCGCCTCGTGTTTTCTTTTCTTGACGTCAAGATTAAAGGTAGGCTAGCTTGTCAAGATTTTACCCAGTTGACAACCCAGCCGCGTTGTTGGGATGGTCACAGTTAGGCGATGCACGGGTGAAGCAAGTTTTATCAGTTTAAAAAAGTTATAGGCAACCCAAGAAATAAAAGTATTTAAAAGGCGCTAATATTGCTGCGAAGAATTCAGCTGTTGGCACTGTGCGTTTCGCTAAGGAGAACACTGTCTTTGTGGCATGAACCATTCAGTTATGAAGGAAGTCTAGAACCGCGGCTGCCCCTCCAACTCCGCGCTCCCCTACCCAGCGCAAACCTCACCGGTGAAATTGCTCTCGAATGACCGGCGCAGGGGGCTCAATCAGCTGTGAGGCACGTAGTTCGGAGAAGGTTCGCGAAGGATTCATTCTTCTTCTCCGAACGACCATTCCCACGCATATCGTTATTGATTGTAGCACGCTCGCCGGTTATTGGATAATTCGGCTCATGACAGAAATCGTAACGAGTGACAGATTCGCAGCTACTTCAATGAAACCCTTGAACACGTTCGGGGCCGCTCACTTTGTCCTTTTCGTGTCCTAACTCATTTCCTTCGCGGCTCTTCACTGTCTTTTGTATTTTGTGGTGTCTGGCGGCAAAATAAGGGATTCTGGCAACTTCCCTCATTTTCGCTAATCAGTGAACCAAGGTTACCAACTACCGTGTTAACTGGTAATATCATGGTCTGGTCTACCAGTTGTGCGCCATTTTGGTTTATTTGGTCAATAAACGACTTTTATAATCAACATGAGTGAATCGCCAAGATCTTCTCTAACAACTCGGTCCAGGCTAAGTCAAACCGTTGGAAAAGCAATGTAAAACTGTAGCTCAAGTCCCGAATTGTTGTCATCCACATTGCTTGAATTTGTATCAATCACGTTAAATAAATTATCTATCTGGCAAAGATGGACGGTGGAAAAATGCGTTTCCCGTTTCCTCATGCGTTTTGAAAACTGTCAGTGATAAATTGAAAGGGACTACCTTCAAAATCGGAATAGATTGGGACTGAATTTTCTGTATCGATCTCAGTCAATCCTAAAGGGTGAAGCCAAAGGGCTGACATTTCAGAAAAACTAATATCAAACACTTTCGAAATAACACAATACTGTTATAAAACAATAGTTTTTACGTTGGTTATTGAAACAAACATACTCGATCCAAGGAGTTGAATAAACCCACCAGAACCGCTCTACGTCCATCCGTTCGCTCTCTCTAGAGGCTAGAACATCGGCAGAATGCGGAACAGAAACACAAATGCAAATGTGAACGAGCTTAGACGTAGTAAAATTCGCCTAGTATCATGTGATGATAAAAACAGCTAACATAATTGCTGTGTGATTATTTTTCAAGAGTTTCTTTTGTAATCGAGTTTGCAAGTCTTATGCATTATAATTGTGGAGAACTGATTCATAGGTAGGTGTTTCATTTTAACTCGTTAAATTTCAGTTGTTCTACTCGTGATTTTCCACTTTGTAGTACATGCAGTATGCTGCACCATTGTAAGTGTTGATTTCCATTCACCTGTCACACTGGTAAATATGAGCTCGTGCGTCCCAAAAAACTGTAATATCTATTTTCTTTCCATTAATCAACCTAGAAAGCTGTCATTTTAATGGTTGCATGACGATTTGAAATAAATGGAGATGTTAAGGACTAAAAAAATTTAGTTTATTTAAATTTAAATTAATAAGATACCATCAATGATAACTAATAATGAATATTAACGGTGAAATGAGACATTATTAACGGTCTCCATCCGACTACTCTCCAAATTAAAGGAAGATCGGAGATTAAATGAGATCCCACTACAACGTGAGATCAAGATTTTTGACGGATGGTGCAGGCGTAGAATGAATCATTGATTTCTGAGCAATGAAACTAAGTGATTCCAAGTTAACGCATGCGCAGCAGCTAAAAATGATACGATATTTGATAGAAAATTAGGTAAACGACTTTATTGATAAGAAATGATCAACAGTCCTCCCACGGCCACCCTCCAAATATTAAAGAGATTGTATGAATATGATGTTAGAAAATCGTGTTTCATGGTTTTTACAATTGCGGATTCATGGAAAGGTGTGCTGGTTTGTTGGCAATAAGTCCATCAACCACCTAAAATGTTCAAAACCAGAAAATGTAAACGAAATCGGATAAAAACCGCAGAAATTAAGCTTGTTACGAATATTCTGGACACCATTCACGGGTTTAAACAATTGTTTTCTAGAACGAATACCTGAGGTAATCATACTATAAATACAATATATACCTATAAAATCACGGGAGAAACGTTAACTTTTTCATTAGATCCCTTCCGTCAAAATAACTTGTGCCGAATCTCTTAATTTGGAGCGTTATATCTGTTTATTCTCGTCAGAAACGTTTCGTCCCGCAGCGGGGACTTCCTCAGTCTAACTATGTATAACTACTAGCATACTTTAGGCATTGACATGGTGGTGGCACCACACATCTCTTGTTTGTTTGTTACTTTTAGTTTTGTAGTTGACGTTAAACTGTTCACTCCTCCCTGTCCATGTACTCAAGTTGGTCATATTCTCTATTGCTTAGTTGTTTGATCTCAACTGCGTTAATTAGTTAAACAATTTTGTTTTGTTATAAATATCAAAAAGGGGAGAGAGGAACTGCAGCATAAATTAAAATTATTGAATGTGTTGAGAATATGACCAACTTGAGTACATGGACAGGGAGGAGTGAACAGTTTAACGTCAACTACAAAACTAAAAGTACCTAACAAACAAACAAGAGATGTGTGGTGCCACCACCATGTCAATGCCTAAAGTATGCTAGTAGTTATACATAGTTAGACTGAGGAAGTCCCCGCTGCGGGACGAAACGTTTCTGACGAGAATAAACAGATATAACGCTCCAAATTAAGAGATTCGGAATGAATGTGGTCACTCCACTACCCACACTCACTAATAACTTGTGATCTTGCGCAACCTGAAATGTTGTTCGAATGGCAATTTTCAACTACCTCCTCATCCATAGGCGATATAAGTGTGTAGGAACGGACGAGTCAGAAATTAGCAAAAGGTCGCTCCAAATTTGATCTTGCATTCACTTCCTCACCTACTCATATTTACTGCACAGTACGACGCTGACATATATCCGCTGCCCATGCCGATATCCACATATACTCGTATGCTCTGCTCGACACGAAACGTTACACATATTCGCCACCCTGTACGAATGTTCCTCGCATTTGTTGCTTGGTACTCGACTCCCAGGGAGCGTCGGGTTTCGCAATCCCCAACTTCTGTCACCTAACGCCGCCGTTCCTCCGCTCGTCGCCCGAAGGGGTTTTGAATTGAAAACCTCACAGCACATAAACGATCCGCCCCACGTAACTAGCGCGCTCCTTTTGAAATTGTCTCCGTTCGAGTTTCAATCACCAAACGAATGAAATGTGCTGCATTGTGACACCGGATTGATCAATAAAGCCTCAGAACAAAGTGAATGTGAGGACCCGACCAATAGAAATAATGTGGGTCACACATTTTATGCTGGCAAGCTTAGAACGTGGAAGGATTTCTTTCAGTGGCCTCCTTCTAAGATACTGCGATTGGAGTAAGCTCTTCTAAATCACTTACTTACCTTCTATTTGCTCCTCATTGGTTTAAAATAATGGATCTCACAACCAAAACCTGTAGAAGTTAATTTACTGTACAAGTGCTCCGTAGGTTGTTACGTAGGCCACGCGTTGGCCTTTCAAGATATGTGGATTTCAAAAATCAAATTTGAAAAAACTGTCCGTCCACCGTCCGAAGGTTTTTTCCAAAACTACTTAACCAAAGTTAACGAAATTTGGCTCAAAAATCCATCGTCGATCCCGGATTAGCTAGTGATCTCTGCATGAGCTCTACACCACTTGGCTGGCGGCATCCCAGGTATTTCCATCTTGAATTCAATTACAAGGTATGGGGGTGTCGAGATCAGATAATGTAAAACAGACTGTGTCTTTAATACAAGAATGTATTATTTCTAATAGAGAAATAACAACCCTATTTGTAATAATTTGCTGCATAAAACAGATTGGTACCTAAGTAGCGTACATTTATTTTATTTTTGAACACAAATTTGGAGAAACAAAAAACAGGAGCGCTTCGCGCGGTTTAAAAATAGATGGAAAAAATATGTTATTATGAAATTGCTTCCGAGTCTACCAAGGTAGCGGAAGCATTGTTTTCAGTTTCGGAATGTGAAAATTTTTTGTCTCCAAAATCAAAAATTCCACTCGCATTTTGCGTTTTAGACCTTTCTGAACAATTTTGGTTCCGTGTCTGTCTGTGTGTCTGTCTGTCTGTCAGCAAATCCTTGTTACGCGCATAACTCCGGGAGTTCTTGACCAATTTCGATGAAATTTTCAGGGATTGTTTGGTTTGATGTGTAGATGGTCCCCTATGAGTTTCATGACCCCCGGATCAATAGTAGTCTCTGCGCATGCGCAAACGAAATCCTTGCCGCGCATCACCAATTTCATGAACTCCAGGGAGTTTGATATGTAGATGGTCCCCTTGACCAGATTTTGATGAAATTTTCAGGACCGAATGTTATGGATACGAGGAAGCTATGTGCCACCCCACTTGGCATACGTTTTTATTTTTTATTGGATTTTCAAAGTAGATTTTAAATTTGCAGTAAAGAATGAGGGTTCCGGTATGAAAAACCGGGTAGGGCAGATTTGCACTTGAAATGTATCCCAAACATTGTAAGGGGAATGTATGGGAGAAGGTGTGTTAGGTACCCCTCATCCTCCTCCTCACAATGTACAGGCCAGTGATCTGCTCAGAATAGTAGCTATCCTTCTGAAATGACAAACCTTAGCGCATTGATTTCCTGCGTCTTCTTGTTTCCACCTCCCGAAAATGAACACAAATCTTCCTGTACTCCAAGTGGACTCATAGACAATATCGTAACGTGCGGAGAGTACAGATTCGTCATAGTCATGGGTTCCTTATGAGCCGAATTCTTATGAGCGTCCGCCCGTAACAGACAAGACGAGGCGGCAATTTTCTAGACTTGATGGAACAGCGATCAGCTGGATCAGATGGGACAGTTCGAGAACACGATCTCCTAGGGCTGGGGGTGAGTCCCATTGCGCAACTAGTGTTGACGGGCATCAGTGACACCAAACAAAAGAACCAGATTCCCCGGGGAGATCAAGTAGGCTGGGGAGCAGCCTTACGTCTCTTACGATTATCATCCTTGAGATGAGGATCTATCATAATTTGGCCTGGGAGGAGAACTCGGGAAATTAAATAATACCTACAGCAGGTACCATACATCCGTCCTCAGAGTCATATAATGAATTATGTCAAGTGACACCACAAGCCTTTAGCTCGATTGGCACAAAGACGCAACTCCCCATGGTACAATGAGATGCGGAAGATGAGATTCTATTTCCTATAGCAATAAAGATTAATAAAACAGGGCAACAAAAAATAGGTGTTGTTTAGGTGGCGGGGAGATAAGGGTCGATGTTAGGGTTGCTCAGTTGCTGGATACAAATCTGAAACCATTTATCTCTCTCTCAGTTCAAGTTTTTGAGATATACCTCATTCATCGATTTTCTAGCTTTTTTTCGGTGCTAAAAATAAAACTTCTAATGTAGTGTCTTTAATTTTTTTAAACTCAAAAAAGTCTCACTTGTTTGTGAGTTAACTACACCATACTGTAAATATCAACACATTCAAAATTCGTTCTTGGAGAATTCGTAGTCATTCAATATGTGAATGTCGATCATTAGCTAGTTCCATCAAATTCATCATTTATATTGATCTATGATTTATGATTGATTGATTTTATGTTGAACACACATTTTTACATGTATGCTCAACCGAATGACCAAATTGAATGTGTCGAATGAAACAGATACATCCAAATTTATGAGATTTGGCTAATGAAGGAGAGCATCTTTTACAGGGTTTTTCATGCTGAATCCGATTCAGAAAGCAAATTTTAGCGTAGAATACGCTTTAGCCATGGACTAACTAGCAAAGTTGAAAAACGGTGACGCGAGACAATCGGATGTTGCGACAAACAAAAGGATGTATGGTATCCGGGAACTCGAAAAGGGTATACCAGGAACAAAAACGGTGACACGACCACATTATTTACATCCATGTGTAGTAGTTGCGACAAACCCGTTTGAAGTGAGTCATTTTATTTATGTAAATCGGAGTTTCAGTCGTTCGCGAATCGTCCTTCGGTTCGACAATGAACGTTCGATGGTCGTTTGAACGTTCAGAGTTCAATCGAGCTGCGTATTCTACGTTCCTATACTTGTGGCAGTAGTCTCTAAATAAAAGCAAATCAAATTTTTTTTCAAGTTTTTCTATCTGCCTTTTGTTTTGACAAAATTTGCAATTAAAATGTATAAAACAGTGTTTTTTTTTTAATAAAAATTAAATGTTAAACAAGAATTGAACTAACGATGTCGTGTTTCAATTCATTATCGCATCATTCAAAAGACTTCGAGTATCAAATAATTGTAGGTAGACATTTACGAGTATTAGGTTCAAATAGTGCCATACATCCGCTTTTAACTCTTTATTTTGAATCATTAAACTTTGTAATAAACAAGGAAAAATATGAACCCTCCCACGAAATTCATTCGATTACGTTTCGAGATCTGTAAAACCCAAGAAACTAATGTAACCCAAGGTTACTTTAAACTCTTCCGGTCCCCCATCCAAGGGATTGGGATCTTCTTCTAGGCAGGTCCTTCCAAAGTTTCTTCTCTTGTTGAACCCATACAGCCTACTCTTATAAGAGCAAAACAGTGTGAAATCTGTGCAGGTTACCTACTTTCAATATTTTTGTTTAATTTAGCAACCGTCTTATATTCGTCCATGTATTAATAAGTTGGAAACTTCACAGTCCACCAAACATGTCTGTAGTTCAAATAGTTCAAAAACCTTGAGACCGAGGCGGCCGGAAATTTCGGTTTCATTGTGCCGAGAATGCATTCTTACCAATTCCTCTGATCCGGCGCAGTCGATTAGGAATACGGACGTGCAATTTCACAACGATATCCTGCGGATTCCATCTAGCGCCGTCTCGGTCGAGAGCATTTTGCTTCGTGGACGCCCGAGAAAGCGTTTCCAATACTACCCCGTCATTCTTGGGCTTTCTTGGCAGCAGATGGTTCTTTGATGCAGAAGATAACGTTAGAGGATCGCGAACGTGGAGGAACAGAACTCCTATGACAGCGAAGGGTGATGTGCACTCCAACTCAGAATCTCGTACTGCGTAGAGACCCTAGATGTGTGTTGTACCTACTTATACTTGCGACTTTCGCTTCGTCCTACTTCTGCGTCGCAGCGACCTGACGACCCCAAACACCATTAGTACACTTTTCATCTAAAGCATTTCAGCGTAGTTCCCTTGAATGAATTTTCTCTTTTAATATTTCATAAATACTTTATTGTTAAAAAATACATTTTAGTTGTTCGCATTGAATATGGAACGTGGAAGGGTATCAATCCTTTGATAATCCTCAATTTACCCCAACATCGAGGAAGGGATGACCAATTCATTCGACAGGGGGTTGGAGTAAGGAGTCATTGCTCCATGGAGGGTGATACATTTTTTCTGGAATTTCTTTTTTGACTAAAAGGATATTCAGATCGGCCAATCGCGTGGATTCTGAACAAACCAAGGTGCTCTCGTGATAATAGAACTATGTTTGGATCACTTGGTTGTCACTTGCTGGCTTCCAGAATTTTCCTCCTTATAGTCGGATTGTTTCAAAATGGCGAAGTACACCAACCGTTTCAGACAAAGAGATAGTGTGGAAGACGCTTAGAGGAGATTCTTCAGTTACCTAAGCTGATACCGAAATACGTTTGAAATAAGGGTGCCCCACATCAAGTTCCTATGCAGATTGGTTCCAAGATAGGTACATTACGGGATTTTCTTCGGGTACAGTTATCAGAGCAATGACGTTCGGTTCTGAAGCTTTTCCCCGAAACTATAGAACGCAGAATGAAAGATGAGTCAAAAATCACATTAGGGGTCTAGTTGCTACGGAATTCTCGGCATCGATCCCATTCTATCCTATGTGGTCAAATCGGAAGGCTGAAATTTTAAAAATCTGAATATCGAAGCACGCACACCGCACATTCTTTCAGTGCGGTTTATTTTTCAATTTCATTCATTTGAGTTGCATTCATGATTTGAATTTCTACTAAGCTTTGGGGTGTGCGTGTGTCACAGAATAGAGCGATTATTCAATTTCAGGAGATATGCATGGGGCACGTAAATCTGTTCTCAACCAAAATACCTATTTGGATTGATCAGTTGATCATATTTGTGTGTCTGAACCACTGTCAGTTTCGTCTCTGTCAGTCTGTATGTGTGCCTTTCGAATACTCGCAGATCCTTGTAATACGCTTGATTTCTATACTTTTTATCCGATTTTGATGAAATGTTCACGGCATGTGCGGATTGGGCTGCGGATGGGTTATGACTTGCAAATTTATAGATCACTCTGCGCTTGAGCAAACTTAAAACGCAGCACTATTCAAATCCATCAATCCGAAAGCCATCAAATTTCGAAGGGAATGGGGAAAATACGGACCCTCAATACATGTCGAAACACTCTATAAAGGCGGTGATGCATGGTCGGACTTAAATAGAATTTCTGTAAATTTTCATCGCAGAAAAGAGTTCTTTATTTATTTCCTTCAAAATAAAAGCACGAAATTGATAACGTTTCCTTACAATATTTTCTTAGATAAATGAATTTATCGCATCAGTTTTAGTACTTATCACAATGTTCGGTGGAAGATCCGATGCGATATAGGCTGCCCCTTTGTACGTGACGAGATGTAACGACTTTCTTGGACCCAACTACGCACTTTCTGAAAGTGTGACACATTTTTGATACAATCCATCATGATTGCCGAATCCCAGCATTATGCACCGCAGGGAGGTAACTAACTTTATTATCTCGAGCGAAGGTTTCTCGCTCAAGATGTTGTGAGCGCAGAATTGCCATCCCGTCCCGAATCTTCTTTTTAGACGACTAGCGACTTGGAGGACGAGAAGAGGCGTCTCTTTTTTCGCGACAATAACCCAATTATTTATGCTAAGAGGTAAAAACGACAGAATGCGGTCAATTGACCGAAAAATTGACTGAACATTAAAATGGGCAGGTTATTAAGTGTGACTCATTTTACCCGGCCTTGACTTTGCTATTTTAAACAAGTTCGAATCATTATAAACACTTTGGGAAGCTTTCATGCAATTCCAATTCTGAAACTCCTCGTCCTATAAGTAGTGAAGAAATCGTATGCCACGTTTGTCTGGCAGTATGCTATCTAATTCACTGTAACGTGGACTTATAGACAGTGTATTCACATATTTACATTAGTACTTAACGGACAATGAATCTTAATAGTACCTTATTAGACCTAACCGTATCTTGTTAGACCTAATCAATTGAATGTAACAACGATGTGACCTATACTATGGATCTCTGCAAGAAAGTGATTTGTACTATGGGCTTTTGAAGCCTCTTTGCTGACCCGGAACCTACGCACCGTCAAGTAAAAGTCATAAAAACTCTGCATACTAAATTGCAGTTCATGAAGGGTCGCGGTTAGTTTCCAAGAACACGACTCGTCAGTAAAATATCAAAATGTTATCGGTAATGGCATTTTTTGGTTTATTATTCTATAATAAACCATTGTAATAGCTCTTGAAAAAAAAGTTAACCCCCCCTGAAAATTTCATGGTTTACGTTTTACGGAGTGAACTCCTAAAAGGGTTCATAGCCAACACACGGGTTGAAGTATTCTGATAACCATAAAAAACGCTGCAAATTCTTTCACTGGAGTTTATTTTTCAATTGGCTTGCGTTCATGATTTGAATTTCTACTAATTTTGGAGTGTGCGTACTCTATCACCTGTGAAACACGCACACTCCAAAGTAGAAATTCAAATCATGAACGCAAGCCAAATGAGTGAAATTGAATAATACCCCAGTGAAAGAATTTGCAACGTTTTCTTATATGGATTTGTCATTTAGCTTGAAATATTTGAAAAAATTGTATGACATTCTTTCTAGCTTTCATTGTTATGCGATACCACAAGAAACATGGCATCCGGTGTTTCTTGAAACTTAGGTAGCTAATTCCATCCACATTATAGTATGAAGCTGAATTTCGGTAAGTACCTTCCTTAGAACTTAGAATTGAAGATGTATGTATCTTCATGTATCAGCTGGGTGGTCCCAAAAGCAAATTTCTACCACATCAATAAACATTTGTTATGTAGCCTCCTTAGGAAGTGATCTTGAAGGTGCGTTGGGTATCAACAGATTAGTATAGCATATCAGCTAAGTTGCTCCTAAAACTGCCTTAATACTCTATTAACCGTTAAAAGCCTATAATTTGACAATATCCTCCTTCATTTGCCTATTCCAACCCTTTATTTTTTCCTTCATGGGAGAAAGTTTGATAGTTTCATAGTTCGTGAGAGTTTGCTTCCTCCCTGTTTTGCAGCAATTTCTAAATTAATGGTCGAGGGTTCCGATTTTCAAGAAGCCACCCCTGCAACCCAAAGTTTCTATAGTGGATTTCCTCCATATGCATTAGTTATGTTTATTTAAAGAGTTTTTTCAAAAACCCTATAACCGCATGTTTTGACGAACCGGAGGAGATCAACATATTCGACATTGGAAATACCATCGGGAGGCAATATACCTTCCAAAAATAGTATTATCTATTGTGTTCGGCGTCATCTGTTTCTGTTTCAAAGAAGCCCCAGATATTTGTTATATTTTCCAAAATTTTCTTCAAATGATATCGAAGAGCCCTCTTAGGACCCCCGCCGGGCCATACAAGTACTTTGACGTCTTTCTTGGGCATGGTAATTTATTCAGTCTAGTAAAGGGATAGTTTCTGCGAAACTGTGACTTGTTTGATGTGCTCGTTTGTTTATTTGGTAGGCAAATATTGGAAATCTTTCAAGCAGGCTTTCTATTGTAGGCATTTATTGTCAATAAGGCGAGTGGTCTGGCATTTTTTGGAATTGGGGCTACATTGTGTGGTTTTTCCTTGAACATAAACAAAGGTTTATTATTGGATGTAATAAACTAACAGTAGCTGTATAGTTATGTTAAAAATCGACTGAAATTTAAAATTCAAGAAAGTGAAGCTTTACCCACTTGATGGAGTCAAAGAGTTGAGTTCGGGGTGGCGTCCGGCGAAAGAACCGGCGGAAAAAAAAAATGACGCGACCCGGAGAAAGCACTTGAACTTGACTCGGAGCACTCGCGGAGCGGCGGCTGTGGAGAGGCGGGCGGATCACTGAGGACTGGCGAGGGGCGACTCTGTGGGGCGGGGGCCCGCGACTCTGCGAGGCGCGGGATCCGCGGGGTTCGCGAATTCTTCTCCTCCTCCCCACCGCCTTCCAATCGGAGAATACAGTTAGAAAATATTCGGGGCTAGTTGATGTCAGTTGGTCGGAGCAGTAGCGGAACTACTGGGCCACGTTGGGGGTACCACTGCAAGTTAGGCAAGCTGAGGAGCCTCGCGGAGTCACAAGAAGCTTTTGTTGCGTTACTGATGATGACCCAACCGTCAAAATCAATTTCAGGTTTAACTCTTCAATTTTGTGATTTTAGCGTGGAATTTTTAGCCTTGGATCAACTAGCTGAAAATGTGGAACGCGCGAAGGTGAAGCGGGATGGGTGACTCGTGATTTTATGATTATAACTAGCAGACCTGGCAAATTTTGTCGAACTTCAGAAAGTGTTTTGCAACAGTTGACATTCATATCTGCCCGGCAAGAACCATCGTGGAGGTGAAAGCACAATTCCATCTTTAAACCAAGCTTCATTCCTATTATTGCAGCAAAGAAAACAAGGAATGCAAAAAAGTTTATTATTACCACATCCGCAGAGTCAATCAACCTTTTCGTAGTAATGAGGGTAGAACTTACGAATCGTGGAATGATTTCTGCCTACCCTTGAGGTTAGTTGCAGTCTTGTCAATAGTGGCATCGGGCGCCCAGTATTGCGAATAATCACTCTTTGCTCCACCGATAATTAACCGAACTCATGTTTTGTAGCGCTTACTGTATTCATCGCGTATTTACAGCTAATACAGTTCGGTCAGTAGGGTTGGGGACAATCACCTAATAATAATAGTATAAGAGTGGGTTTTGGTGATTCTAGCGCACTCTAGCAGGTGAGTGAACAACTATTTGTGCTCCTGTGTGCTCTCTGAAATTTTGCTCACCTTATTTCGGGCCCTCTCATTGGTTCATTCTATAGTGTTTATGCATGTGAGGCGATTAGGCTGGCTAAGGCCATCTAGATACCAAGAGGAGTCCATTGGCTAAAGAAAGTATTTTTACATAAATACAAAGGCATTTTGTGGACATTACGGCGGACGGGGAGGGAGCAGATAGCTTTAATAATAAAGTACAATTTTTCGCTATATGACTACAAAGGCTTACTATTTAAAAAACGCTGCAAATTCTTTCAGTGGGGTTTATTATTCAGTGATTCATGATTTGAATTTCTACTAAGCTTTGGAGTGAGCGTGTTTCACAGGTGATAGAGCGATTATTGAATTTGAGGAGATATGCATAGAGCACGTAAATCTGTTCTCAACCAAAATACCTATTTGGATTGTTCAGTTGATCATATTTGTGTGCCTCCTGAAATTCAATAATCACTCTATCACCTGTGAAACACGCACACTTCAAAGCTTAGTAGAAATTCAAATCATGAACCCAAGCCAATTGAATAATACACCCCAGTGAAAGAATTTGCAGCGTTTTGTTTCTGAAGCCATTGCCAGTAGCTTCATATTCCACCAAAATTTGGTAAGCCCATATCACAAATGAGGACAACGATTTATAAAATGCATGAGGGTTATTTTCTATGAAATTCCTTTAAGTAATTCGAAATGTTTAAACGACCCCCCCTCAATCTTCCTTTTTCTAAACTACTCAAAAGGTAGGAGGCTGAAAACGGCATAATCAAAATGCTTGGTTTTAGAAGAAGGATTGCAAATTTCGTAGACTGGAATGAGTATTTGAAGAGGATTCGAACCAACTCATGGATCAAATCTCCGTTTCTATACGAAATTGTGGAGGAAAATGGACTGCCGTGCAAGCCCTTTCTATGACCTTTGCTTATTCGTTTTTTAATTATTTCAAAAGGGGAGAATTCAGGATTGTCAACTAGTCAGAATAGAGCCCGTATCATTTCATTCGCATCTTGTTGTCAAGGAGAGAGTAGGTAACTATCAAATACGAGTATCGTAAGGTGAACAGAAGAGCAATGATCTTTATGTTATGGATTACTCCGATGTCAAATCAATTGGATGTTTGTCTGAATGTTCATTGCACCTCCGTGGCGTTTGATCACAACAATTGAAGAATAGTGCAATACGTCCGTAGCAAAGAAAAATCCTTTGCCTCAGGTGAGCTTTTTAGTGGTGACCTTAATGTAATCTCGTTTATTTCAATTCATTTTCCTATTCTTTATACGACCCATAAACGTGTTTGATACCAAGCTCAGGTCCAACCTAAGGCTAAACCGTTCTTTTACTGCTAGTTCGTGGCTGTAGACGTCGCTGAGGAATTTCCTCCTCTCTATTGATTATCCATGTTAACCGATCAGGATCCCTGGCTCGCCAACAACCTCATAATTTCTTCTACAATCTAAATTATACCCAACACTCGCTCCCTAATTTGTTTTCACTTCTTTTACTTTTTACGAGTAAACGAAATGAAACATTATACCTACAGTCACAATAACTGTAGTACTGCTTTGATAAGGCGAGGATAATAAAACTTGTTCCACATCTATTCATTTCACGTGCTACGGGCCGAAACTCAGAAATCCCTAGTACTCCCAGAATGTAACTAGAGGTATATGGAACTAGAGGTATACCTAAATATTAAACTAACTCATAAGAGCAACTTGCTTGAACTTCATCGAATTTCTAAAACACCTGCAGATAAAACACCCTTTAGGACATCTTAGTAATGAGGAAAGCCTATTGTCACGTCACTCGAATTCTCAAACACGAGGTAATACCGGAAACGGGAAGGAGAAGGAAGCTGAACTCATAAGTATGTTAGTAAATAGTACACGTACACTGTACATTGTACAGGGACGTACCTATGTCCGACGTTTTACATGATACGAACGAATTCATAATCAAACAATACGTGAACAAATATGGCTGAGAATTTTAGTAGGTATGCGCAGTGCTTGAATGAATCGGCCATTATCCCCTCCACAACTCTTCCCAACATCAATTTCGAAATGTCTGTGGTTTATTGCACAAGAGAGGGTTGATAAATAAAAATACGATTGAAAGATACATAAAAAATATATCCTCTTCCCTTAATTTACTCCCTTCCTTAATTGCGTTTGAATGATCCGAAAAAATTTTCGGAACAGAACCAAAGTTCCTAATTGAAATTAAAAGGAAAACTTTAAAGGTGCAAGAAAATCGGCAGTATACGGTGTATAAAAAGCGCCTGAATGGGTTGTATATTATACTCACTACCCTCCTCACAATAGAAAATACAAAATTTCCATGGTTTGTTGCTCAACTAGGGTAAGTGTCCCAAATGCCGCCTAGGCTCCTAATTCCGCCTACTCGCTTTCTGAAGGCCCTAACAGCACTTTCTACGGGTTTGAGATGGTAACATCAAGTTTAAGGATTGCCTATTTAGGGGTGCTAGGATTCGTGGTGTAGTTGTTGCCCAAAAACGTGTGAATAACGTTGTTATTTTCTTATTGTCTTCGATCGAACTGTTCTACCAACTTCATCCAACTGAGACACCTTGTAAGTTTCGTTTTTTAATTTTTTATCTTGAATCACGTTAAAGCTTGTGATATAGAGATTCAACAGGTGTATTAAATTTAGAGAATAACCGTACCTAGTTGGTTTTATCAAATGATGTGTATGGAGTTATCACTGTTCCTAATTTCGCCTACAAAACAGCTCCTAATTTCGCCTACTAGGCGGAAATTCTTCCTCGCCACTTTTATCTCAATTTGCAGATGTCTGAGAAGAAAAGGAAGATGCTTCGTCGAACTTCCTATGAAGCAGAAGATTTGAAGAAAGCGGTTTCATCACAAAATACTGTGGAGAGAGAGGGGGGTGAAAGTGTTGTCATCAACAGCTCACCATACAAAAAAAAGTTGGCTGATTTCTAAGATGCTAAATCCCAAAAGGCTTCAACAAATGGCCAGCAGAAACTTCCCAAAAAAGGGAGTTAGAATAATAATAATAATAATAATAAAAGCACAAAGAAGAACCCATGGAAACGACCGCCGTCCTCTTTTAACCGAAGATGTGCCATATATCGATACTGACGATGACATGGACATCGATGACCCAGATTCCGAGGAACATTAGAACGACGTAGAGTATGCATTTTGTGGCAAAAAGTTTAGTGAAGACAAAGGAGGGGCACCCTGGCTGCAATGCATAAAATGCTATTCGTGGAACCACATGCGACGCGGACTCCAGAGAGTCAAAGAAGCTTGCCTTAATTAAGGTTTGCAGAAGCTACAACAACATTGGAGTCGAAACAAAAGTTGTGTGAAATAGTCAATAAAATCGGATACAAATTGTGGATAAATAAGGATTTACCACTGTTACTCTCTCCAATTACCCCCCTTCATAATGAAAATCGAATGTCCTGAAAAATTTTACAATACTTGAACAGAATCTTAACTGATCAAAAACCAAATTACGTGAATCGGTGAAAAATGCTCGCTTCAGTAGAAATTGAGTGGCGGAAAAGCAAAATATTCGAGGGTTGTTGCACAAACAAACTAAAATTCAAATTAAACAAAAAAAAGAACCACGAAAATCGGTTGAGAATTATAGCATGAGTAACTACTGAATCACCCTCTACTGACGAAGCATTGCTTCAGAGGACGTCCAAGAAAGCAAACAGAAGGATGAGACAGGAATTGGCACTTGGAGGCTAGACAGAGACTCTTCTGAGGCAATAGTTAACAGAAGTGCCAGGGCACTCCTACACAGAAGATGTGAGGAGATGGTCTTTGAGTCAATATGCCTGAAACGGAGAATCCAGGTTGTAAAGTCGCTTATGAAAAATGTTATCTAACTCATTAAAAAACAAAATTAACTCTGGAAAGCAACTTGCTTGAACTTCATCGATTTCTGTAACACCTGTAGGTCTTACCCTACACGCACGTGGAGATCCGTGAAAAAAAGATAAGAATGTGTGTAAGCATGTTCCAATCTGCGTGGGGTAGGATTCATTATGGGGTCTTTTACTCCGGAGTTTTCTTGCATCGTTTACTCGTGGGCATGTTTCCTTTAGACTGGCAGCCGCTACTTGAAGTAGATATCCAGCATGTTGAATTTTATGATAGAACGTACTTGCAGGTTCTCGTCTACCTGCCTCCTCAGGGATTGGAGTGGTTGAGAGAATAAGCAGATCCTGATAACATGGTGGGGGCGGAGGGTGTCGAATCGGATAGCGAGGACATGGAAGCGATTGGAACCGGACGAGCTTTTAGAGGCACAGAAACCTCGAAATTGTCCACATCCTTACAAATAATGTTTGTACAGTTGACACAAAAACGCTATTCCAATTCCAGGGGTGCCCACAGGGGGGGGGGGGGGCTATGACGCAGACTGCGTCGTTGAAATTCTTGGGGGCTCCAAAAAATTGTTATGGGGGTAAAGTTGATTGAAACAGTGTTTAATAAACTACTATAAGTAGTAATATAAGTTTAAAATAAACTACCATACATATGAAATAAAGAACCTCAAAGAAAAAACTACTATACATCCTGAGTAAAGAACCTCAAAATATTTACACGTTTAGTCCAAATAGACAATATTGTTGACTGGGTTTGGATTTTTTCTACAGCTATTCTTCTGATTTTGGACAAAATAAGGGGTGCTTACTAGAACTTTTTATATTTGGGGGGGGGGGGGGGTAACAACTTACATAGGGGGGGTCTAATTTGGAGTGGGGGGTCACGAAGCTAGGGAATGTACGTCATGAACATTTTGGAGGGGGGTGCCTCATGAAGCTTGGGGGGAGTGGGTACACCTGTCAATTCTTAAATATCTCCAAAATGTGTACTGAATCTAATTCAACATTCATTGATCCATTCATACATACATTGATTGATTCATTGAACATTCAAGATCCACTAAGAGAAACGCATGAAATGCTGCTAATTCTTCATTTTATTATTCAATTGTATTCATTTGGCTTGCATTCATGATTTGAATGTCTACTAAGCTTTGGACTGTGCGTGTTTCACAGGTGGTAGAGCGATTATTGAATTTCAGGAGGCACACAAATATGATCAACTGATCAATCTAAATAGGTATGTTGGTTGAGAACAGATTTTCGTGCTCTATGCATATCTCCTGTGGAAACACGCTCACTCCAAAGCTTAGTAAGATTCAAATCATGAACGCAAGCCAAATGAATGAAATAATTGAATAATAAACCCCAGTGAAAGAATTCGCAGCGTTTTTTGAAATCGAACAGTATAATCCATCCTCACGTTTCACTCCAGAACCTGTAGGTTAGTGGGATTGCCAACGAAACGTATTACTGCGCACGGCGTAGGCACTGATTCATGCTCACACTGCTCAAATAAAAACGGAGTAAGATAGAACGTTGTCTATATTTCCACGAAAGTAAGGAGTTACACTGTTAAATCGATTTCGACGGTTAGGTCATCATCAGTAACAAACATGAACTGCCATTTGAAATGGGTTTCCACAAGTCGCGAGTGACTTAGTCCGTCTCACACTGCTCGCTCATGCTCACAGTCCTCGAACAAACCTAGTGGCTGATTAATCATGGCATATCAGCCACACACACATCTTTTACTGTCAATAACATCATCCAACACTAGCTGTGGCCACTCAAAACTGTCCACACGGCCATATTGAAATGAAGAAAAAGAAGAAGACGAAGAATTATCAACAAGTTGTTTGTATTGACAATATTATAAACATTTTACAGTTCGTGTGCTTGGTTGAGGCAGAAACCTTAGTATTTTTATAGATTTTACAGCTATATTCCTTATGTTGTACCCTCGTTAAAAGCATGATACCCAATAAATTTGGTTAGTACTTAGGTAGTGGCTCGGTGACATGAATCCGTCCAATGTTTAGCTGTGAAAACTATCGTCTGAAATTTTGCTGTACACAACTACCTTACCCCGTGGTCGTCATCATCCATCGGCATGACTCAATCAGAAATCAACATCCCTCAGAAAGTTTTGAAGTATGAAACTTTTCTCAACGACGTGCTTAAAGAACAGTTGAAAAAGATTCATCACAAGTTGGATTATCTAACCACAGAGATAGCGGAGTACAACCAAATCAAGCAATTCATTGATACGATGAAGAAGGCCAATCTGCAGGATGACGGATTGAAAACTCAGGTGAGTTCCAATTGGTATCATCCTATTTGTGATATCGAGGCGGTATTACTTGATTCGAGTTATTGTCCCAAGTTCAGGGATAGGCTGAAGTTCAGAATAGGGGGCCCCTTCTGATAAGAAGGATATATCGATGTGTACTAGGATCGATGTTTTTATAGGATCATAATATCGATACTGCTGCATGTCGGATTGCTTTTGCCACTAGCTGAAATCTTTCCCGCTTCTATTCAACCTTTCCTTCTTGAACCAGTACAACCGTCAACCTTGAAATCCTAGGCTATAGAGAATAATAATAATTTTTATTCTATGTAGGTACCAAAATAATTTAGGAGAAGACATTGTAGGTAACGAGCATAACTGGAAATGGACTGTGATAATATAATGGACTGCTTGGAGTAGGAGCTAGAGGTGGGTAGTGAGTGAGTGACCTTGTCTCATAAAACTTCTCTTTCATGTGAACTTGTCCCAAATGACCTGCTGAGGGAAGACCTGCAGTTCATCACGAGCCGTTCTCGACAGCATGGCTCCTCGTGGCCGACGTTCGAACTACTCGGAGACCTGCAGGTCTGTCAAACCGTTCTTCACAAAGTGACCTGCAGTTCACCCATCCGCCATTAGCTCGGGTTTCCTTCTAGTCAAAGAAGGACTCCCCTCATTGCAGAGTCAATACCATTCAAATTTACTCAACATTAAACTATACAGGTCGATACTACACTCATCACAGAGTTGATTATATTTAATAAGTAGGTATTTATATGAAAATCTGCATGAGGACTCAAAAAAATGACAAGGGAGTAGGAAAGAGAACAGTAGATGACTGTCATTTACCGAATTCTGATTAATGACGAAGATAATAGAGATTGACCGTCATACCACGAGTAGTGGTGGTGACTGTCTCAGAATGGAGACAACGAACTGCAGGTCCCATTCATTAACGAAGAGAACTGCAGGTGTTTAATCCATCCACGGAGTGAACTGGTGAACTTCTCCCACTGACTTGTCTTTAGACTGAGTGACCTGCAGGTCGTCCACTCCCTCAGGCGACCTGGGTTTACACACCTCTAGTAGGAGCTAGGGATGGGACATTGTCTTCGATATTATCGAAATATCGATGTTTGGCTTCGATATTACGAAATATCGATGTTTTGGCTCCGATAACATCGATTTGGTTTACTCTTCACTCACTGAGAAAATTCCATCAAGTGTGCTTGCTACCTAATGTGAAAGTAGAAATATATCAAAAATTCTTTCAACTGCTGCATGTAGTATTAGCGAATTTTCAAAGAAAAAAACTACTGCTCTTTGTCGAAAATATTTTCAAAAAATGTTTGTACCAAAATCCGTCTCAAAGCATTCTAAATCCACTGTCAAAAGGCACCAAAACTCATTCCAAACGATAACTCTCGATAGAATTGAGAGAGAAAGCTCAAATTTGCACACAAAAATCTATCTAAGCTTTTAAAAGGCTAAGTTCGCGAAGATGGGCACAATCGCCTCACTCGAAGGGGAGATTTGGGGCATTTCAAATGTGGGAAAATTACCCGAAAACCCCCGAATAGGTGACTCTCGTTTACATAGGTTCTGTCACGCTAAACACAATCTAACTAGAGCAGTTTGAAGATGATAAAACAAGATAGATGAGCGAAATTGGAAAAAAATTATGAGATTCTTCAGCTTTCAAAAATGTCCAAATTAAAATGAGGTATCACAAATCAGAAAATGAAATTGTTTTATGCGTAATTTTTCCTCATCCAAAACTAGATTGAAAATTTGCTCATTTCGTCATGCTACATGACTGGAGCTTTTTACCATCTTCTTCAGCGTTGAAATGCCTTTAAAATGAGATATCATTTGTCTCAAAATAAAACTGTTGATTTTGCATCAATATTCCTCTTAAAAACCGTGTGATAAGGATGCTGTTAACTGATAAGGACACCGATATCGATAATATCGATGTTTTCACCCGATATTGGATGACATATCGATGCCAACACTCAGACATCGATATTAATATCGATGTTTTGTCTCGATGTCCCATCCCTAGTTGGAGCAGAGGTTGAGTTGTATTATTTTCTGTTGTTGTCATTTCTCTTCTGTATTTACCTACCAAAGGTCTATGTGTGCGTGTAACGTCTAGTTCCTTTTGTTCCAAATAATTTATGCGCCAGTTACCAACTTACTCTCGGTCACGTCGGATGTCATTTTTATGCCACATTTATTCTGGTTCTCTCGGTGCTCTCGAAAGTTCTTTTCCCCCCCCATATAGTTGTCACGGTTCTTCTTTTTTTAGTTTTTTTCATTTTCTCTTAATGGAGTCCATTAATTTGACATTTTTGTACGGTTTAAGAATGAAGGCAGAATCTGGTGGGAGTGGAGCGATGTTAGTAATACAATGGTGCATGAGGCATGGGTTGATTGCTAATCAGTATGAGTGTCCTGTGTGTAAGTATGCAATTGACAGAGGCTAAGGACAAAACTGATGGTTTTCGTTGGGTGCGTAGGTCTAAGGAAGCCCCAGTCCACCATCTGCGTCGTTCTCTGAGGAGTGGAACATGGTTTGACAAAAGTAAAATGAGTTTATGTGACATTTTGATTATGACCGAGTTTTTTGTGCTAAACGCGACCCAGAGTCACATTATGCACGAATTGAAGTTAGCTAAGGCTACTGTAGCTGATTAGCGTAGTTTTTTTTTTAGAGAGGTTTGTGTGGATTTGTTGGCGAGTGAGACGGACATGATGAGAGCAAGTTTGGTAAAAGGAAGTATAACAGGGGTAGACGTGTGGATGGTAAATGGGTGTTTGGCGGTGTGGAGCGGGGTACGAATGTTTTCTCCGAGTCGTTGAAAATAGAGATAAGGTTACCCTTTTGAACGTTCTCAAGGATTCCGTTTTACCAGGTACTACCATCTACTCGGACAAATGGAAGTCATACGATTGTTTAAAAGATGAAGGCTTGCAGCACCTCACTGTAAGCCATTCTCTATATTTCAAAGACCCGGAGACTGGTGTGGATACAAACTCCATTGAGGGAACATGGAGTGCTATCAGAAGTTCACCGAACAGGACCGTCACCGACCAGTTTGATGCCTACCTAGCTGAATATTTGTGGCGTAGGCTTCATTCTAGTGATGACGATTTAATGGCAACGTTCCTAGAGGGGCTAAGGAGGGTGTTTCCTCCCATAACCAGGGATGAGGATCAGGTTCCCCTTGATGAACCCGGGACCAGTTCCCAATAAATGTAAGTAATTTCATTTCACGTGATATATGTGCTCAGCCGAGATGATTTTTTCCCTTCCAAACGCGTAACCTATGTATTTCACTATGTTCATTTCCCGCCATTTGCTACTTCAAAGTTCGTTATTTTCCGCCATATTCAAAAGTTGATCGTGGATCGATATATGGACATCGAGTTACGACGGTCTTATCAGGAAGGGCCCCCTATTCTGAACTTCTACCCAGGGATATTTTGTATTAAATTCGAATCATATGAATCTAGGTGATAGTGTGAAAGTACGGTGTTCCTGTGCATTACGTGAGAGTATGTTCAAGGGTTGAATCACTGAATAGGTAACGCACCTCTTATCACACCGTCGCCATATTGAAAAACCAGATGTCTCCTATCGATATAGGTCCACGATTTTGATGTGTGTTCGATTGTGTTCTGTATAGTTTGCTGGTCTGGATGCTTGCTACGCTCGCATCTCAAAAACATAAAAATATCCAACATCAATCCTTCTTGTAAAGTATAGATCAGTTGGAAAAATAGATCAGAATGTGTTAACACTGTGCAGTATGCCACAAATATATCACTGGTATCGATACACCCTACACCCTGATAAGATTCTTTTAAGAGGTGTGCGTTACCTATTCTGTGATTCAGCCTGTTCAAGTATGCTAAGTACGTAGAAAAAAAAACGAAATATTGTTGTGAGGCAAAAGGGTAGAAGTGGAGAATAGGTGACCCCTTCCTGATAAGACTGTTGCCGTATTGAAAAACCTGATGTCTCCTATCGATATGTTCTGTCTAGTTTGCTGGTCTGGATGTTCGCTTCGCTCGGATCTCAAAAACAAAAAATATCCTACATCAATCCTTTTAGTAAAGTATAGATTAGTTGGACAAATAGATCAGATTGTGTTAGCACTTGTGATTCTGCGTATTAAAAATACTTTTATCGGTCGTGAAAATCATTCCATAATACACGGCAGTGGTATCGATCTATCATCCTATACAGGGTGTCTAGTAAAATTATGGGACAAACTCAATTTGCAACCGAAAGTGTCTCCTAGCATTTTTCGTTTAGAGGCTGCGTTTTCCCGCAATTTAATTTCTAAGATTTTTTTTTTACTTTCCAGACCTTGTCTCACTAAAACAGCCGTAGCTCCCTGATCTGCGCAATCCAGCACGAAAAATATTTGAAAAATGTGTTGCGTAGAGTTTGCTTCAAAGCTGCCTGTCCCGAAAAAATATTCCCTCTCCCCAGCTGGTGTCCAACCAATCAGCTGCTTGTATTCACTTTCCAGATAGCTTGCCAGATGGATGTGAATCCAGCTTTAGTTGGAATAAATTATAGTTCACAACAGCTGGACGCCACTATGCTTCCCAACATGGAAGAAGCTATGTGCAAACAAATCCAGGAGCCATCATACAAGCTCTCTCCTTTTTCTCACTTTGTAACCCAGTGCTACAGCTCGTTTAAAATCTTGTTCATTCCATAACAACGCTTTGTGCTACCCAATAATCTTTCTGTTGCAGGTTGATATTGGCTGTTCGTTTTTCATTGAAGCCAAAGTTGATGATCCAGCCAGAATTCATATCAACGTTGGATGTGGCATTTGGGTGGACTTAAGTTTAGAAGAAGCCATTTTCGTCATCAATAAAAGAATGAAGTACTTGGAGTCCCAAATGGCAATATACGAAGAGCAAAGTGCGACAACGAAAGCTCACATAAAGATGGTACTTCTTGGGTTAGCCGAACTTCAAAAGGTGTAGGGTAATCGGGATTTTATCCAACTGTATTATATTCTAATTTTTAATATAACGCTCGATTTCATATCAGTTGGTTGTTTCCATCTTTAGCCCTTCAACATTTTGTACTTGGCATTCATTGCCAACTGACGATTTCGCTGTGTACTTATGATTCATTCATAAGTCTTGCTTAGAAATCTGGTCGGGTTTGTGTTCGGTTGTCTTTGCATTGATAAAAGTGGGTGCTCCATAGCTCAAAAGAGGGCTCCACTAGGCCACTCTCAGAACCTAATCATCTTCCATACCCCACAAGGATCCTCCTACAATCGCATACGACTTGAAAACAAGGTGTGTGTAAACTCGCTAAGCGCTATTGTGGCTTGAATATGCCAATACTTCTGCTGTAACATGAAGTGGGAACAAATTTTCAGAGACCTTCAGTGAAATGCTATTGGAAAAAAATGAATAATGTTTCTATAAGAGTTTTTATTTTGTTTATTTCTAATACATATTGGCAGACAAAAACGAAAGATTCGAAATCAAGACGAGGTTGATAGATGATACGAAAAAAGTAGAATACTGTGAGAGGAGAAGGGCTGATTCAAAACTGCAAATTACTACATAAAGGTTTAGGTACTTCTTTATTAGACAACTCTCCTATGCAAATCATCTTAGTAACAGGACTGGACTGTACAACCAGAGATACTGCTTCCTAGGCAAGCTCAGAAAGCTTCATCTCCTCAACTGAATTGAAGCTTGGGAGGTGGCGTTATAGATGGTGTAATCGTATAGAATCAACCGTGCTACTTGGGCTGTCGCCAGCCGCATGGTCTAGCTGAGACTTCCTGTTGAGCATTAACGCTCTGCAGCGTTGTTCAAGGATGTGCCAGTAATCTCGGCATCGTGATCAATCAAAGCTAACGGATTATATTTAAGGATGAATCTATGAGAAAATCGACTTTTCAAAAACATTCGATTTTTCGTTGATTCAAATAGGAATTAGTTCCGTGAATCGATTGAGATCACTCTGGTTATGGGAGAAAAAAGCTTCTTTTGAAGTGTACGTACCTTGAAACGTTAACCAACTAGTTAAGGGTTAAACATTAAATGTTTTAAAGCAAATTTTGCTTTCTTGGTCGATTGCAAAGGTCCATTATTGAAACTAATAAAACACCATTATACAATTATTAATATGTCGTTCCTGTGTAAAACCTCCCAAAATGGAAGGTATGTGTATATAGTTCCTTAAAGTAAGTGCTAACAAATAATTTTTTATTTAGCGAGAGTAATTTCTCTTTCTCTATATTTCTGGTCGTTTCAGATACATTATTGTGCAGATTTTTGTCTTGAAACATGAATAAGTGCAATCAACGTTAAGGTAGCGCAATACGTTTAAATGAAAGTGAACAAATTGAGATTTCCACTAGAAAAGAAATCCATACTTGTTAACTTCTGAAATAGTTTAACTTTGAGTCAAAATATTATATTTCCATCTCATTTAGACATATAAATGGCTTTTGTTCAACTAAATAGGCCATTCATTCAACTCGGTGTGCAGCGGAGAGATTAATCGAGTTTGCCGAAACCACATTTCTGGATACATGTGGACGATTACAAAGATTTATGATTGAGAATAGTTTTTAAAATACTATTTTACATTAAGAAAAGATGAAATGACGTAATATACTTTCAAAAACCAATTTCAAGAGATTCTGGGAAGTTGTCAAAATCTTTTGAAACAACAGATCCTTTCTTGTGCAGAAGTCATAATAGGTTTTAGCCATACATTTATTCATAGCAATTGCAGCAAAAGTACCTCCTTTTTATTATGTTGTTGGTTGTGTTAGAATAGGTACTTATATTGAGGGTTTGACCAGTCAATAGGGGATAGGTAGTCTTTTAGCAAGACCAATGGGAATCATTTTCTAGATCACTGTTGAGCTCGAAATATTCCCTCACGAGAAAATCTTCCAAACAATCTTCTCCCATGAGCATAGCATCTTTGCCCCATCTCTTCAACGTAGGAATATTGAATATGGCAAACTCGTCATCAATTTTGAAATCATTCGCAGGATCGTCCCACCTGGAAAATATTGCTTATTGCGAATCAAAATCGCAAACGAGGATATTGCCATTTTCTTAATGCCCATATTGAAATCATGGAATGAACAGATCAAACAGGAATTTCCACTTCTTCCTATCCTACTGCGAAACGTAAGTTGAAAATCCATAAAAGATCAGGAGGTTCAATAATTTAATAAAACAGAATTAATTTAAATTTAGATAAAATCGAATCTGCATCCAGTCGATTCACAAAGGAACAAAAAGAAGTAGGATTCAACAAATCTAGGAACAAAAAGAAGTAGGGATCTTCCATCTTAAGCTACTTTATCTGCTAGTGCCGCTATTCTTGAAAATGCCAACTCTCGAATTACGGATTTTCCAACCGCTTGCTTCGGGCTACACTAGTGGAAGAGCGCAGGCGCACTAATGAGGGAGCAGGATGAGGCGTTTTCCAACCGCCGCCAGTGTAACTTCGGGGCAACTTGCACTGAATTCCAACCGGCCAGGGAACTTGCTCGGGACTCCCCCAGGGTTCTCCAGCCTGAGGTCGGAGTAACTTGCTCTGAGCAGGAAACCTAGGGTAACCTCTTCAAAGGTCTAACCTTCCTCATTCCATTTTTGTTGTTGGTGCAGTTTGTTCGTACTTATATTTCAGTGTGATGGAGTTCTTGGAATTCATTGGTGATGTTCCATCCTCATCCTCGAGCGAAAGTTCTTCGTCAGACTCAGAGGTCCTAGATATTTCAGCCAAGGAGCTAATTATTTTATATTATTATAGCGGGAAAAAAGGAAACCGAAAAATACAGTATTAATACAGTATTTAATACTGTAATTAGTAATACTCCCGAGATAAAAATGTGAAAAAAAAAACATGAGAGATGAGGAAGGTTTCACGTTCGAGGGTTATCCTCCCGTAAGGTTGCTCTGGGACTTTCATTTCATTTTCCAACCCAGTGTGTACACTGCAGTGGTCCCGAGCAGCAAGTGCCCTACACTGCCAGGCCCCGAACCTGCTCGTAGCAGGTCGGTTGGAAAGTCCCAATTGAATCAATAACTCAATCAGTCCCTCGATGAAAAAAGCCACCTAAAATTCAAAAGATTACCTTTGGCTAATATACATACGATTTTGGACCTACCTCTAAAAGGTTTGGACAGAAGAATTGTGTGGGTTAATGAAGTGCTGATGAACTTTCATTGAGTGGTGTCATTGATTTGAGCACCCAAACATCCATGATATAAGACACTATTATTACTCTATCAAGAGTCTGCGATTTTTGCATTTTGTACCAATCCTCTCAGGGCGTAATTTGTTTGACGTGCCTATTCATGATACGTATCTTTCTTGATGTTTATACTTCTAATCTTGGTATTGGGAGGTTAGATTGCCAACGCATGTATCATACTAACATTAAGAAATTGTATTAGCGTATAATAGTATCACGTTTAGGTGAATCATTTAGTACAAGTAATAAGTAAGTTCCTTTCACTCACTGATCAATTCATTTCAGGTAGCTGTTCGTTGAAACTGCACTTGCAATTATGAACTTAACTTCATGCAATTATGAAATTGACGAGCAATTATGAACTCAACTTTATCTAACGTAAGTGTAGGTTCTAACCTATCAACAAAGATAAATTAATAGAGAGTTCCTGCTCCTCACGGTGTTCGCTCACCGTAAACGGGAATCTAGGCACAATCAAGTTGGTGCTAACGTTCAACGTCATCTCCCGACGGTTCCTTCGCGGTGTTTCTTATCATTAGATTCATAACCCAACTCCGCAATTTTAGTTCAAGTCTCCCAGTTGAGTCGAGTTTTTTTACTGTACGTTTTGCTCTTCTTCAAGTTTGGATTATGAAAGGAGAAATTGTGGACTTCATTAATCTGTACAACGCTGATCTCCTTATGGACAGCGAGTTAGCAAATGTATTTGAGGAGTATCTTCTATTCGTAGTTCTCCACACTCATTTCAATAAGTTGCTTTTGAATTAGCATAGCTGAGTAGAAACATAGTTACGTCGTAATTTATTAGAACATACATAGGATGACGAGCTCTGCGTTAGGTAGATGTTTATGTTTGTTAACTTAATGAAGAACTTGAGTGTCGTCAAGCTTGTTCACCAATGTAAGTACGTAGGTATCTACATCGAATGCCCTAGCCCTACACCGCACACTCCCACTTGCTACCATTCCAGACGTCAAAAAGTTGAAACGATACTGATTACTCCCTAACAAATCGATTTGCTAAATCAAGGTAGGTAAGTTTGTAGTGGAACATGATGTTGGAAAGAAGATGGAGAAACGAAATGTGTTATCAGTTAAAAACTTCTTCAGGTTATCCAAACGTTAGGGCGGGAACTGAGTAGAACGTGGGGGGACTCGATCACACGGTGCGGTGTTCCCCCATGGCCTACCGGCTGTGAGGCGACCTTCCTGGACGATCGTGAGCTGTTGGCCATCATCGGCGGTTGACGGTCTCTGTGAAATCGGCAACCGCGAGGAGCAGGAACTCTCTAATGTCACTTGGGTATGACAAAGGGTTTAAATTTCTACTTTTTGGATGTACTTTTTTAGTTTAAATGCGACTACTCACTCTGATTTCTCGATTTCAAGGACGACTATGTCAACCCTTCGGTTAAACTCCCACGTACCAAGGAACTCTTCGATGACCGGCTCGCCTGTTAATTATAAGTCCATCATAATCAACAGGGGGTTATCAGTACAATATTAGATAAATTAAATCGGGAGAGTAAATAGGACATAATCATTAGTAAAGATTGCTGTACGAGTAAAGGTTACTTTCACCATACCTATGGTGTTAATTCGTCACAAATTCAGCTAAAAATCCTGGAATCTTTATGCACAGTTAAAAAAAATAGTTTCCTAAAATCAGAATATCTCTCATTTAAAAGGAAGGAACAACTCTCATTTTACATTTTCGACCATTCTTAACAACTTTTGAGTGTCCACAGATCCTTCTAATCCTCTTTCTAGCGTTATCATCCTATGTTGACGAAATTTTGAAGGAATGTGCGCTTTAGGCTATAGATGGTACCTTATAAAATGCATCTTTCAAAAGTCAATACACTGCATTGCGCCTGCGCAAACGGAAAATCAGCAAAGCTTCATTTTTTTCAGTTAGTTAGCGGTTTTGCTCAAATCTGAAGGATAGTGCAGGAATGACAGTCTAATAACAGCACATAAAATTCAACACAATCGTATTATTATGGAATCTACTGCCGATTAAAATCGACAGACCGCAATGCATGTCGACTGAAGGATTTGATGATTTTTGATTTATGTTGATTGAGATTGTCCACTACATTTTAATAATCTATACATTTATGTTACCGATACGATGAAGCTGTGGGCCACGCTCAACTCGGCAGACTTTAGTTACAGAAAGCAAGACAACTAGGTCATGACTTGACAAAGACATGAATGTACGAAATTACCAGATTGTGGAAAATGACGGTACACTAGGTTGCCTCACATTTATGAGATATTTCATTCCAACCACGCCCGTTTTCATCCTTGGCGGCGAGAAACAGAAGATGGATCACATCACTGGAACTGCTCAGAAATTTGACGAGCTGCACACAATTCTCATATCCTCTGGTCATGTGTATATGTATTGTCATTGCTACCACCAGCTAAGAACGTTCACTGAGGCATAGGGCTAACGTTAGCTAATGTGTAGTTGTAGACAAGTATCCTATATGTAGGTAGGGATGTACAATGAATGTCATGCACCTGCCTACCAAATTACATGCCTAGATCATGATGTACAGAATTAGGAGACAATGTTCAAGTAGTGAATTAATGCAGTAACAAAAATGTACTAACCATGGTAATTCGATTAGTACGTTCCCAAGTATCAATTGTTGTCTAGGTAAGTACATCACACAATCAAGTTTGAATAACTCACACATACTTCATGAAGCAAAATTACACAACATAATTTTCTCCTGAACTTCGCATGGTTCGAGAATTTTTTTCCAACACTGAAACACATCCTCTGCTAAATTCCAAGTTTATGAAAATATCTCCCAATATCTTGAGGTTTATTCTCAAATTCTAATTACCAATACCCCCCTCTCAGGTTTTCATTAACTTGGATTAAGGCTTGGACTCTTCTGAAAAATAGTTCTTGTGCCAAAAATAGGTTAACACTCTCAACGCTGGGCCTGAAGTCGGCTGACGCGTTCTTGCTAACACTATCAATGTCGGAAATTTTTGTATTGGCTCACAGAAATGAGCTATCCGACAACGGCGCACTCTCTGGCATTGGTGGGGAACTACTGAACAAAGACATTACCTCTCCTAGCCCCTAAATCGCTACCTGGAATGTGTGCTTGCTCCTGAAGTGAACTCAAGCTTTTAGGATGCGATGTCGTCTTAAGACAACACCAGCATCGAGAGTGTTAATAGGTTAGTGTTAATCGGTCACTTATCCTAACCTAGAACTAATTTAAATAAAAATAATTCATAATTAAACAGAAATAATTCAACTTACCTGATTCTCTTGAGGATGTTAACACTAACCCGCAGTTGTTGAATTCCAATGGGGAAGATTAGCCTACTCTTCTCCAGATCGTAGACGCTCTGTCTTCAGAGAGGGATCTTGTCTGATTGGAACTTCACCACGTTTCCACGAACTCCGAAACTCAGAGTCAACTTAAATTTCTCGATCCACACGTACGTGTACACAACTTTGAGTGCTTTCGCAGGAAGGTTGTAGCACTTGGGCCGTACTGGGTAGAATAAAGTTTCTGCCGCCGATCCTCCATTTTCACGAAATTCTTCTAAGCACGCTAAGGCGCCAGAAGCGTTTTGGTAAACCCTCAACAGGAGGCCATATTATTTTTGTTATTATGGTTCCAACGAATAACGCCATTCCAATATCGCAAGTTTCGCCCTGGAGGTTTGATTTGGGAAGTTTCTTCTTTTCGGGGGCCTACTTATTGCTTCCGAGTCTACCAAGGTAGAGGAAGCATTGTTTTCACTTCCGGAATGTGAAAATTTTTTTGTCTCTAAAATCAAAAATTCCACTCGCATTTTGCGTTTTAGACCTTTCTGAACAATTTCGGTTCCATGTCTGTCTGTCAGCAAATCCTTGTTACGGGCAAAACTACACAAAGTTATAGTCCGATTTTGATGAAATTTTCAGGGATTGTGCGGGTTGGGGTGTAGATGGTCCCCTATAGGTTTCATGACCCCCGGATCAATAGTAGCCTCTGCGCATGCGCAAACGTGAAATCCTTGTTACGCGCATAACTCCGGGAGTTCTTGACCAATTTCGATGAAATTTTCAGGGATTGTTCAGTTTCACGTGTAGATGGTCCCCTAAGTTTCATGACCCCCGGATCAATAGTAGCCTCTGCGCATGCGCAAGATATATACAGCCGCTGTGCGGAGGGATGACGGCAGTTGGGTACTTTGCAACGACGCTGCAGTCAACCCAACATTATTTGATCCGTCATTGAACGATGCTTATATTTCATTTTCAGAAATGTCATAATAATTATTTATCACTTCAGTCATCTATCCATTCAGCGTCAATGTCAATTTTTATTATTAAGTATATTTTATAGTTTGTTCAATTGAACATGCCTACCTTTATTTTCTCAAGTTATGCTCCTGCATAACAATAAATTTACCCTAATTCAATATTTACTTCGCCTAATTGAACGAAGTTCTTTAGTCAATAATAATTTTCAATGATCTATACAGTCATGTTATGGATACGAGGAAGCTATGTGCCACACCCACCTGGCAGACGTTTTTTTCAATGGCCTTACCTTACCTCTTCTATTCGAGTCACGTTGCCGCGTTTCTTGCGATTTACTGTTTTTAATACGAAAGTTACCTTTACTTATATTTATTTGTATTCTTATTCAACAATGATCACGAATATACATATATAATTTAAGTCTAAAAAAGTTTTACGCGAAATTTTTTTGTAGCAAATCAGTTATAGGATAGCACGATACTGGAAGTGGAGATTTTACATCCTAAACACCCAGTAAATTCTAATAACAGAACATTATAGTAGAGGCTCATGATGTTTTCGGACCATTTATCTGAAAATCTACATATTACGTGAGCAGCTCCGTTGTGCCTCAAGGTGTTAATACCAGCTAGATAAGTCATGGTGAATTCCTTTCACACTCGTGAACCTTGCACGAGGATAAACTACACATTGATTTGTCAATTATAATATAATTGACATATTATAATGTAATAAAACATATTATGTTTTATTTTTTTTTTTAAACAGGAAGAATATAAATGCAAGAGCCATTTGAAAGACTTCAATCAGTTGAATAGCCACTCCTTCAATTAGCATTTTTTTTCTCCAGTAAAGACAAGACCGTATTGACCACCTCTTCAGCAACTCCATCACAGTTTACGAACTCCAAGGACGGTGATTTCATTTTAGCGTATGTTTCAGTCAATCTAGAATTAAAATAATCGTGTGTGAGTGACATACATGCTGATGCAATAAGTGACTATAGACAACAGAAGGTTCCATAGTAATACTAGATTGTGAGATCTTGAAAGATAACTTGGAGATCGTAATTTCTCTACATGGGATAAAATTAATTGATTGCTGTTCTTAACGTAGGTAGTATCACATGGGAGGTCATGCAAGGACGAGAGAAGGAATACAGATGATTATGGCCAGTACACGCCAGATAGATGCAAGTTGTCAGGTTGAGCACTTGTACAAGCCTGAGGGTGGAATGTGTCCATGAACTAAGTGGGCTAACCCAAGTCCCCTAAATCATTCCCGGCGGACTTGATTCAAAATAGTGCAATTGGCAAGGGATCAGTACATTTTTGTCTCAAAATTATGGTTTCAATCGGAGCAGCTGAAATGAATATATCGATTTGAACCGAAGCAATAGAGCAGTAAGGCGGTTGGTGGTTGATGCACAGTTGCTGTTGCTGAAGACGCGTTCCGTTAGTTACATAACTCTGTATGTCCTCCAATCGGATTAGCTTCAACTTTTGACACTGTAATAGTATGCTCACCGCTTTCTGTAAGACGAATTCTCCTTCAGCTGGTCCTCTTCAGCAGTGAAGTTCTTCCTACGGGACATTCTCTCTAAACGGACGTGCTCTGACACAGTCAAGAAAACAACTAAATCCGGCTGAAGGAGATCCGAAGGCCAACTATATATGTTTTCAGGAATTTCGAAGTTTTCCTTCAATTCAGATATGGCGTATGCAGCTGTACTGTGCCAGAATCTATGAATACAAATAAACAAAATTTAGATTGTCGTAACAATGTGAGGGCGGAACAAAGAGACTTTAATCTTTTCCTCAACAAAAACTATTGATCCAACAATAAAAAAAACTTTATTTAAAACACACACACTTAAATTATTGCATCACCTTGCAACTGACAGATTCTTCCTCGGTAAACCGAGGTCACCTAGTACAACTGAAAGTAAGGATCCATTATCCACTAGCATGATTAGCAGTGTAAGGCCCCTTAATGATCACACAAACCAGAAGAAAACGAAGGACATATTATTACAAACCTATCCATCACTACAGGCGAGGTCTCCAACGTTTTCCGAACATCCAAAGCTGCCATGTAGTTACCCAAAGAATAAAATGCTCTTCTTATAACTCTGTCAACTTCTTTACTGTCGAAATAAGGACGCAAGTGTTTAACTGATTCCGGTGGTGTTGACATTTCTACACCTTTCAACTTCTTGGCGGTCAACTTGGTCAACAAACTTTTTCCTGGTACAACGTAAAACACAGACTCAGTAAGAAATTTAAAATCGTTACACCAAGAGTCCATTTCTATAGGTAGAGAGGTTCATATTGAATTACTATGTAATGATACCGTAATAAAATTCATTGCAAACAGGGATTGTATGAAACAACCTTTGGGGACAGAATATCTTCGTTAACGAAAAAGACCATTTGCAGACACTTCACTAAAATGGCACGAATCAAAATTTGATCTATTTTTAACACACCATTATAGATACTCATCTACATTCTCAAAAAAAGCGCAAATGGGATGTTATTTAAGGATCCCTTCAGAGATATGAGATCTTGTGATACCTACATTTCTTCTTTTAAATGCCAATGTGATCGATAATCATGGTCAATCAGATATGTTTCTATTCATAAACAATTTTTTATTTGTCGTTAAAAGCCCAATTTATCATGACCACCACCTATAATGATATCATTTCCATTCAATACATTCTCTCTTAGAATGTGAGACCTGTATTTTTTGTCGAAAAATCTTTTAAAACTCGAAAAACATAGTTCAACCTCTACAGCAATGAAATCACTTGTGTTTTAACATGAATAGAAACCCACTTGAAAATTTGTAACTACAAAAATCATCATTACCGCCTATCAATGGTTTTTGCCTTCCTAAGGGAAGAAAACGAGGGAATTTTGCAAGACTGATGGTTTTTTAAGTGGGTGGCAACACTGCCAAACAGTAAGGTAGGCATACCAACTAACCTCTCTCCAGCTAGTTGCCAGGAAGCACAAAGAGAGTCTATCATTCAGTTGATCGTAGATTTGAAGGTCACATTACCACAACTCTTATCAATTTGCAATATTGAAATGTATGCATGTTTTTAATTTATGTGTTCGGTTAACCTTAAAATGGTTTTTGAAAATAAACCATGATGTTTGAGAAACCTGCACTTTCTTAAGAAAAGGCTTGCTCACAAACTCCATATTCTCATTACCACCATCAAATCATTAAATTGAATTGATTAAATTTCGAATTTTGGATTTGAAATTATTATTTGAGCATCATATTTTTCTTCGTTTTGCTTTTTTGTGATCCCAAGAAGTCATATGCAATTTGGGAAGAAATTTGGAGAAACTGTCATGCAATTTCAGCATAGGAAATTGCCCTTTTTTGAGAATCACCCATTAGCACATTCCAAAGCTTTCAATCAATGAGTAACTATTACCACTATTATTTCTATATTATAACAGTTTTCTAAATTTGAGGTTTTCAGCATTTTCCTTGATATTATTAAGCATTTTTTAGCAGACAAACATGAACGTTTTGATTTGGCTCATAAATGTTTGATGGAAGGTTGTCATACTTATTGGTTTATTATTCAATAATAAACCATTGTAATTGCTCTTGAAAAAAAAAAAAAAATTTAACCCCCCTGAAAATTTCATGGTTTACGTTTCAAAGGGTGTAGAATCAAATCTGCAATAAAATTGTTTCCGTCCGTCCGCCGTACGCACGATTTCTCCCGAACAGCTGGAGCAACAAATCTGAAATTTTCGGGAAAAATTAATATGGTCTGACAACGCCCCAATTCTTTAGCCAGCACTCTCACTTAATTTAAAGTGCCCTTTAAGGGTTGTCAAAGGTTTGTAAAATCCCTAAAACCTCAAAAAAAGTCAAGGCGGACTAAATTTGTACTCATTTTGAAGAACACTTCATGAGGAATCGAATGAGCCCATCCCCAGGTCCGTAGCTCAAACCATTCCCGATGTATGGTCCGATTTATTGTGCCAACATTTGCGTTTTTTTGGTTTATTATTGTTTTTGTTTTGATCGCAGTAACCTAGTGAAAACTGGAATGTGAACTCCTAAAAGGGTTTATAGCCGATACACGGGTTGAAGCATTCTGATATGCATGCTCCGTCTTACGAAATTTAAAATTTTCAAATAGAATATTTTTCCATTGTAATCGCTCTTGAGAAAAACGCTGCAAATTCTTTCACTGGGGCTTTTGTCTTCTTGCGTTCATGATTTGAATTTCTACTAAGCTTTGGAGTTTGCGTGTTTCACAGGTGATAGAGCGATTATTGAATTTCAGGAGGCACACAAATATGATCAACTGATCAATCCAAATAGGTATTTTGGTTGAGAACCGATTTAAGTGCTCTATGCATATCTCCTGAAATTGAATAATCGCTCCATCACCTGGGAAACACACACACTCCAAAGCTTAGTAGAAATTCAAATCATGAATCATTGAATAATAAACCCCAGTGAAAGAATTTGCAGCGTTTTTTCATAATTTTTATCCTTTATCATACCCAAGCCTCTTTTTGAATGAAAATGATGTTTTTTTTTTTTTTTTAGATTTTCTTACAGCGCCGAAATGCAAACAGGTGATCAACAGGCACCAAGGATTACTGGAAGCTAAGCAGCATACTCGTACAACAGCACTTGTATTTTAAGCCATACCTACTCCCATCGTGATTTCGTAAATGACGTTCTGTTTAGTAAGTTCTAACGTACTGAAGAGAATTATCAAATGTTTGATCTGCATGAGGGTTGATAAATTGAATTGCTACATTACACCCATGGAATAGAGGAAATCAGCTGGCTTTATACAAAAAATGCATTGCCCATTAATGGAATATTTCTTACCTGCGCCATCGAGTCCCTCAAATATTATGAGAGGGTGATTTCGCACGGCTGGTTTAGTTTCACAACCTCTATCAACGTAGTTGTCGTAAATGTTCAAAAGTTCAACAACCTCTGGTGGTTTTGGGTTCTGAAAAGTATGGAAAGGAAACAATCTGTTGGTTTAACTCTAGAAACTAGTTGTAAGGTAAATAAGGAGCAGCTTTTATAAAAGTTATGTAGCCTATCCTTCAAAATTCCCTGTTGGCCATACAGACCTGCTGATACAGTAAGGGCAGATTTCAAAACCTTCATCAGGAACGTGTTTAGCCTCGTTATACCAGCTAGATATAACGAGTTCCTGTGTGGAAAACGATGAAAGTGTTTTTGACGTTTTTTTATCAACGGCGGTTAAAAGACTGATGGTCATGCAGTAGGTCAAGCGCAAGCCCTCCTCCAAAATCAGAATGCTCTCTCTATTCACGTTTCCTCACACAACAGACGTAATTATTCCATAAGTGTGCCATTTAAAAAAATGACACATTAGCTGTCCCAGAAGTTTGAAAATTCTTTATAGCGAAGTTGTCGAGTTGAAGTTGTTAAATTGTTGTGATGAAAAGGATTGGCTATTACTCCTCTCGTCAGCAAAAGTACAAATGAAGTAAAATTAGGGGCTGAACCACATAATACGTAACGCACACCTCTTATCAGGAAGTATATCGATGTGTACTTTCATCGATATATATGATATCAATATATCGATACCAGTGCAATGTCGGAATGATTTTCACGACATATTGCACGGTGTTAACACATTCTGATCTATTTTTCCAACTGATCTATACTTTACTGGAAGGATTGATGTAGGATATTTTTTTGTTCTTGAAATGCGAGCGTAGCAAGCTTCCAGACCAGCAAACTAGCCAGTACACAATCGAACACACATCGTAAGCGTGGACCTATATCGATAAGAGACATCTGGTTTTTTTAATATGGCGACGGTCTGATAAGAGGTGCGTTACCTATTCTGTGGTTCTACCAAATTAGGATCGAATAAAAGAAGAATTACGAAAATCAGTTCAGAATTGCAGGGTCACCTCAAAAACCATACCTAGGGATGTTCCGATATTATCGATATCAATAAGTATCGATATTTCCGATATTATATCGATATAAGGATTTCGATGTTGTCGTGATATCGAAAGATTTTGTTGAATATCGGATTTCGATATTGCGTTTTCTAGTTAGTTATTTAAAAAAAAATATCTGTTTTTACGAAATGGCAGTGACATTAGTTCGATGAAAATACATTTTTTTCAAATGTTTTTTTCTTATTTATTTCATTAAAAATTATCTTTGGGTGAAAGTTTTTGTGTTTCAGTTATGCCTATTCCAACAGCATATTTGCAATATACAGTTTTTAAAAAGGTACCAGAATCATATTGCACAATTGATTATTTCCGTTTTGGTACTGGAAATTCAGTGTGTGATTGTTTTAAGTAAGCTTATAATATAATACAATAAGATAGCTTATATTAGCTAACCTAAAAAAAATTTTGTCAACCAAATTTTACAGCAAGGAATGAAAATTGCTTTAAATGTACAGCAATTTACACAATTTTCTACATTATAACCAATTATAAAATTAGTTTAAGATTGTAGTAATACAATCACGTGAATACCTAGAGTTTTGTCATAAAATTTTGAGCGATCATAAAAATTGCGTAATATCATTTGATATTGCTGGTAGCGATATTTTGTTGCGATATTATCGGTGTATCGATGTTGATGGTTAATATCGTTATCGATATAGAATATCGGAAGATCCACAATATCGGAACAACCCTAACCATACCGAACCAGAGTAGACTCTCTCACTCATGGGGCTCGCACGCACACAAAAATAGGAGTTTTTACATGATGCGGATGATCAACCCGCAATAAGATGGAAAGTAGGAACAATAAATTCTTATCAAACCTTTTCCAGAACAGACAGGATGCATGGCAACGACTTGTACACTCCAGGAACTGCGGGTATCCCGATTATCGGGGTCGGCGCTGACACGATAGAAGTGAGGCTCCGGCACAATGCTGGTCTACTCGAAGCAATAGACATCCCTGAGAACCATAGAAGCTACGATAAACTGATCGAACTGATACCAACAACTGAGTCAACACATTTTGGCCTTGGAAACAGCAAGTGTGAATCACAGTATGGTGTCACAAATGTCGGGAGGAATGGGTTTCAGTTGGTGAGTATCACTAGCAAATTTTGCTATCCGCAAACGAATTAATGAAAACGATGCGGACTTCGGGGAATTCCTTTTTTTTTTTTAAATATTCAAGTCAATACGACACCCTCCCATTGAAAACAGAACAACCCTGTTCTTTGAAGAGAAAAAAACCAACAGTAAGGAAGTTGTGTGGGGCTTGTTCAACAAGCTGTAGAATACAACTATAATATTATTTTCAACGTTATGAATAATATTTTGAACACAAATCCACGATTCCTACCAAACTATTTCAAACCTTCTTCTTGCGGTAAGTATATGATCTTCAAATTCAGCAAAGAAAATCCAAAATATTTCGTTTTTTGTGAGGGTGTTGAGGAACGCTTTTAAACTAAGTGCCTGCCTACCAAATTCACGTTGATTCACTTATGGATAATTAACTTTGTAACATCTAATAGATTATGTAATGAAGGTAGATAACGACTCAACTCACCTTCAAACAAGACCGATTGGAGATTAAATTAACCGCTCAATAGACGCAATTGAGTCAAACAAATTAAATTACTCCCTCTTTATTTTGAACTGATAGCGCCTCTGATAAAGATGACGAGTTATCACTGAAAGAAAAATTCGACGTTGTTGTTTCTCCTGAATAGCCTGGGCCACTTCTCACGGAAGAAGGTGGTTACCTACGAGCTTCTGAACGTACTTGAGTCGCTGGAACCAGGAAAGATAGGGGTTCCCAGAGCGCTCTAGAGACCGTTGAATGAACTATTTAGCTGGTTTCTTCATATTATCAGTTTTTCGTTCATATGCAGCCCCGTAGTGAGAGAGGGGGAGGGGGGACTGGACCCAATGCCCCCAGGCCCAGCATTCCCGAAGGTCCCTTTACACAATTAGGCCTGACATCAGGTCTGGAATCTCTGTCAGACACTGAAATCTGGTGGTGTAAAGCCCAATTTACACGTCCCATTCCCGACCTCCTGTTCCCGTTTCTGGTTCCAATCTATCCCCCCAAATTGTGACCAGGAGCACTGGTTTGCATGACCAGATTTCAGGGTCTAAGACGCGTTCAGAACCCAGAGGGAGGAGGCACGCTTGAGGGTCGATGTCGCTATTGATGCCTATTGCGCTAAAACAAGTACAAAGAAATGAATGAGGGCGTTCAGAGCAGAGAGGTTGCGGTGGTGCTTTGAGGCTTGCTTGAGGGACAATGCTTATGTTTTTCAAACTAATGGATATCGGGCCCTCTCAGATTTGAAATTCAGTCATGTAAAGGAGCCTCATCTCTCTCAGCACTGGCGTTTACCCAGGGTAGATACTCGTTATTTTCTCCCTCACGGGCATTTACTTGGGTAAACAGGGCTTCAGAAGAGGTGCCTCGACCTTCAAGGTCTGTAAAATTGTGAAACATCCATTTGAAGCTTCAGTTCCTATTAAAATCACATCTTTACCTTCCTGGCAATCCAACAGAATGCACCGTTCTTGAATTGAGAGGTTTCAAGCCACTGTCTGCTGTATTTTTCCAGTTTGGGCACTGTTTATCATGGGCAGTGCTGTAGAGAGGCCAGTAGGCAGCGTCCGCCTGTTTTCAGTTCCCTCATCGAGAGTGTTAAAGTAGTGATCCTGGTCATGTTTGGGGGGAGGGGGCGACGAGGTTGGGAGGCCTGGAGAGATTTCCATCGGATTTAGGGTGGAAGGGTGCGGACTGACCTGGCACCAACCTCTTCTCCTGGTGAACAAGATGTGTAATTGTCTAAAAGGAGGATCTACAAAATCCATACATGTTGATCAATCATTCCTGAACACTCACAGCTTCACGCAATCTCAAAAATAAATTTAGCAAGTATGAGAAAACTTCAGGTGTCATTTGCAAGAAATTCTTGACACCTTATGAATCCAACTGGTGAAGAAGTCTTGTGTGGGTCAGAACTCTTTGTTGGATGTACACTTCCTCCTTCTCTTCCATTCACTCCTGCACATTGCCAAAAAAGTTTATGCGACACACAGGGACTGCTGCTTTATTAAAAAACAGACCCATTTGACTGAAACGCTTGAAGCTTTAATGAATAACAAGCAAAGATCAGCATCAAACTGGCGGGGGGGGGGGGAGGCACCCTAGAACAGGCCATTTAAATGCGACCCTCTGTTGCAATGAGGGAAGAGAGATCAGAACCATGAACAGGCAGTCAGATACAGGTAATGTAAAGCATGCTCAAGAAAGCCCGGATTTTCCCGAAAAAAAAAAAAATATATTTTGTAAAAAAGGGTCGAGGAGAGGCAAAATAGGAAAACAGAAAGATTAATCTTTCCTTTCCAGTCTGAACGTGCTTAAGTGCTTTTGGTTTAAGGCACCTGGTCACTTGAATGCACATTGAACATTGGTTGGGCATGGGCTCCTGCCGATAACGGGGTAATCGGACAAAAAATCCCCTAGGGCGGACAAAAAATCCCCAACTTCGTAAAACTAGGGCTGAATCACAGAATAGGTAACGCATCTATTTTTCCAACTGATCTATACTTTACTAAAAGGATTGATATAGGATATTTTTTTTTTGTTTTTGAGATGCGAGCGTAGCGAGCATCCAGACCAGCAAACCAGAAGATAGGATATTTCTGTCATTTTTCACACGGGAATTTTTTGTCCGTGATTCCGATAACGGAGATGAACTGCAACAAGCGTATGATGGAGGTAAACAAAAGGCTTCCCTGGGCTGTGGATCACACCCTGTGATTGTGGCAGATTTAATGTGATTTACTCGTTTAGGAGTCCTAAATTAGGACAGTTGTTTCGAATTGAATTTTTCTAGTTCTCCATTATTATTATTATTTTTTTTTTTTTTTTTTTTGGTCGTTTTAGTTTCTACCTCCTCTTGCATGACTTCTTTAAATATGTAAGTTTACCTAGTGCAGCGACGTAGTATGTACGTCTTGTAATATTATAGACCTAATGTGTGATTCTTGTTATTAAACAAAGACTAAAACACTATCGTTTCTATTCTCTCAATTAGGTATCATTTTCTGACTTAATTTAGAGCTGAAAGCACCTACTCATCTATCAAAAATTGCCTGTAATACAACAGATAATACAAGTTGACGATTCGGCCAATTTCATATTTCTGGTCGCTATGAACCTATCTAGTTTTTACTCTTGTCTCCTTAACTAAATTTAATTTGTCCAACTCGGAGCTGAATATGCAATTCAATGGAGTGCCTGAATATTCTTGTATGTGCTATTTTCTAGTTTTAAAGGTATGTCTACATACTTGTGCATTTTTGTCTTTCAGTTTTCAATCTGCCTCATGAAGATTGCCTCTGAAGCAATTGATTCCTTCCACATTTGCTCGGCAGGTTTCTTTCTACCGCGATGGAGTCAGCAGAAGATGCGAGTTATTAGTTTAGCATGTTCATTGGAAAAGCAGGACTTCAAGCTTTTAATTTTATTTTTAACACTATTGGTGTACAACTTGTACTTTGCACCCAAAATGGCCAACACATCATTTTGCAAGATTTTGTTAGTGTACATTTCACCATTAACATTCCAGAGAACAGGTAATTTACTTTAATCCTCGATTAATTCAAGGGTTTCATTCTCATCAGACATTTTAAAAACTTAAAGGCGGCACTTTTTCAATGGAAAACTCACATGAGATGAACTGTGTGACTCACAGAAATCCAACGCTTGAGATTCAACTTGTGCTACCCCTTCCCCTACGTTCAACACTCCCATTCAACTCAGATGAGGCACATCTCTTGGTATTCATCACATGCCTCACACCTTGCACTATGACAAATGCCTCTGATGAACCAAATTTGCACAAGTGTAGACGTACTTTAAGGTCGTTTGAAGTTTTAGAAGATCCCTTGTTCAAATTTAATTAGTTTTGTGTGTATTGATACACAATTAATACTAATCAATCTCAATTTTCCAAAATCCATATTCTTCTCCTGCATCCCCCCCCCCCGGCCCAAGCATGATGACATGGTCTGCGTTATAACCCCCCCCCCCCCCCCCCCCCCGGCCCAAGCATGGTATATGGTTACAGTGGTTCATAGACTTTTTTTAAGCAGCCCAGAATTTTGCCCCTGGGCTTGGATTCACTCTTCACAGCCCTGTTCTTATAGTAGTTTAGAATCTTCTAGTAGATTAGTTGGACGAATAGATCAGTATCTGTTTAGTTCTTTGATCTAGATGTTCGCATCTCAAAAAAAAATAAAAAAAAAAAAAAAATCCTAAATCAATCCTTCTAGTAATGAATAGATTAGTTGGACAAACAGAGTGGACTCTGGAATTAAAACTAGTGTCTTTATATGAAATCCTGAATCACCATGCATAAACCTCGTGAACCATAGTCAAACGCTTAACCCTCACAGCTACAAAAACTTGTAGTTGTGATAAAATTGGCTGTATATCTGTTGTTAATGGAAGTTGATAGTTACGAGTTAGCTGATAGAACGCTTTGGGAACCTCTGCTTTCACAGTTCCAAGGACGCAAATTCTGAACTTCATCTCTCGAGTTTTTTGGCATAACGTTTTAGGAGAAGCTAGTGGTTGGCCGATGTAAGGTCCACTCGGGAGCATACATTTTTCAATCACTCGCGTCGACATCAATACGCCTCGGATTAACGAAACTGTTCATGTTGTTATGAACTTGTTATAAAGTGTTCTGTTTAAATTGGTGGTGCGTATGCTCAGTACACTCGCGTGTAATAAATAAAAAAAATGCCTAAACCAATCCTTTTAGCGATGTATAAATTAAGTCGTTGAACAAATTGAATTGGAATCTGTGGTAAAACTATTGTCTATGCGTTTTGATGTTGAAATGTGTAATCCTTAAAATAAAAATTAAGTTACCTCTCCGAATTGGGTCGAACCCACAACCTCCTGAACTGCAGTCAAGTGCCATAACCTCAATGTTTTGAAGACTTGATGACAGCTTCAATATCTGTTGTAAAACCAGTTGGAAAACGTTTCGTGGTTGATCTTAGATTGGTTGGCCGTTCTTCTCCTCAGATTTTTCATTGTGTTCTACTCAACGTATGAATATTGAGGTAAACAATCATGGTAATGTGATAAACGTAGGTATACATTCACTCATAGCTCAGTTGGTTATCGTTGTTCTTCTTTGATGAAATAGGTTAATCAACAATAACGAAGTCAAAAACGGATTTCGGTAATATGTAAGTGAATGGGTAGTAGTAAGTAGGTAGGTAAGCCAGTAGGTACTTGTAACGTTATCACAAGTAGGCATGCGAGTTATTACAATAGTTGATTTTCAGCTGGATGTTAGGTTATAACGTAAGAAAGTTACATAAGGTAAAAGTTGCAAGTCCAAACGCAAATAAAAAGGAAATGAGGAATTTAGCGTGTACCTAAATGGTTTGATTCGATACCTAGTAGGCCATAGTATGCAGACACACAATTGAGAATGTACAGAAATTGGAGGGATTGTTAGAAAGAAAGATAATGAGGCTAGTAGTGGAAATTCTATTCCTCAGTAATCCCAAAAAATACCAGAGCTACATAAAAAAAGTACTAAAGTTGAAGGACGCAAAGGTAAGGAAGCTGTATCGATAGATTTTTTTGTAAAGATATAAACTAAATAGACAAATAATGTTCAGGGCCAAATGAGCATGAAAGAAGATGGTAGAGATATACCTACTTACTTAATATATCTTTATGAACAAGAAGTACAGAACATATTACTATTGTATTACACATAGGTAGCGAAAGAATGAGCCAAAAAAATGAAATAATAGACAATATTGAGACTGTCGAAGGAGGTGGCAATGTTTTTGATATTCGAAACAATGATTTCAAGGTGTTACATAACGTTTTTGCCCATTTGAGGAAAATTAATAAAATCAAAAAGTAAACAAATGGATCAGTACTGGCAATAGCTTAGAATGAAGAGGTTGAGACATAACTATCAATTGTTACAGAGCAAATTTTTTATCGTAGCTGCAAGTTTTACTGTTAAAACCTGCTAGGTCATTTAGTTACTGTTATGGGCAATAAATATAAGATGAAATTCTTATTAAACTGAAATCAAATAAAGAGGCATACATTTTTCATTTAAAAATTAGGTGAGTCCTTTTTTCCTAATGGTGACAGAAAGATGAGCTGATGCTGTTAACTTACCTTAATTTTGGACATTAATTATTTCAATATTATGCAAGAAATCTACGAATTTGGGTAAGTATAACCTAGAATTAAGTAGGTAGTTACTGAGTTACCTCACATTATAGCCAGGAGGAAGGGGTTTGCTATCAGTAAATCCATTAAGGTAGTAATTTAACACTTTTGTGAAATGTCGGGAAGGAGGTAAAATGAATAGTGGAAAGATCCAACCTGCTTGCCTCATGGATGTACTTGAAGAACAGTTCAGGCTAAAAATGGAATATAAACAATACAAAATTTTGTAACAATCATAATCCTCCAAGAATTTTGTGTCATTTATCAGTATGAGACTGCAGTGTTTCATGTTTCTGGAACAATATTCACCATTTTTCTTGCATGCTAAAGGACTGCTTGAATCAATAGTTGGCAGCACATCTTTTACGAATGACCACATCTGATATCTAACCAAGCCATCTTTCGACGCTTTTGTGTACGGGGAGGATAGATAGGATACAATTGATTTAGGTATTATCTTCCTAATCTAGGTGATAATTGAATTGACGGATACAGAGATTGGAAACAAAACTTCAATTTGCCTTGCAGGATTTTCAACAGAGAAAGCATCACAGATGACGTTATTCCTTGAATTGAATTGAGTGATGTGTAATATAGACTTGCCATGGGCCCTCGAACCTTATATTTAAAAGGGTCAATGTGTGTAACCATCGTAGTCTGTTAATTTCAACTCATGGTTTATTCTAATAGACAAAGGATTTCGATATGAGCTTCCTAGAAATGACTTCATAGGAAAACTACTTACCCCACCACAGCTACAGCCAAGGGCCGAAATTTTATTCATATCAAGGACAAGGAGAAAACAGATTCGAACCAAATCAAAAAAACTTTCCTTTATTTAGAATGACAGATAATAACTAATTGGTAGGTATTTTTTCTCTTTGATACCTCAATTTAATTATTATTGTTGACCAATTAAAAAAAGGAGATTGATAGCCATATAATTCAACTAAATTAATCATATTCTGAACGCACTTTTCGATTCTCCGAGAAAAATAACAAGGCATAACCTTGTACACATTACCTACATTTAGTAGAGGCAATCGAAATAAAATAATGACGGTACTTAACGAGGGCTGAACACATGTAATAAATAATATCTAATTCTTTGTCTACATTCTACTAGTTAAAACTTACAACACTAATTAAAATTAAGTACAAAAAATTAAACGAATACAAATTACGAAATGAAAACGAACAAGATCAATACACCCATCGCACAACTTCCTGCTACTTTGAGGGAAAAAGCTGACTAAGGTATTTGAGCAAAATTAGTGTACTGTCTACTGTTTGAACTGCCAACGGCAGCAGTGAGGAAATTTAAATAAACATACTAGGTATGTAGGTAATGAAACCAAAGGAAATCATCATCATCATCGTCCCTCATTTATATATACACATAATGTCTCCAAATCCGATCATGGTTCCTAAGGAGAAGGTGTTCCAGAATCAACGTTAGGGGAGGACACCGTCAGGGAACAGTCTTGTCAGTCAGTTGCCGATCTTATTTATGAGCTGGGCTAAACAATTAACTGGATAATGAACTCGATTTCACGTTCGGATGGTTAATGACCACACTTATTTCTTTATGTGATTTTACTTTCAGCTTGTGAATAATAATCATGATTTGCTCGTGTATTTTTTCAAATGTTTATTGAAATTTAGGAGCAAAATATTAAGATTTCGTGCTTAAGTTGGAGAAATATTTGAGAAGCATATCTGCTTGTAGTCACAAACACAATCCTCACTGATGTTCAGAATTGTTCAACTCACTGGGAAAAATCAATTGCAATCTTTTCCTGAGTTAAGCAGAAACACAACAAAAAGTTTAGTTTAAATTGTTCTATAATTCCATAAACATTTCCTTCCAATCAATAACAGCGAAATCCCAATGTATGATGACAAGAACTTTCGCCACAATATGCAACTTAGTTCGATTCAGCCTTCAAGTCCAACTCCATAAAAAAGGTCAGCACCCACATCAACAAAAATAAATTAAATTAGAAGTTTAATCCAATGTGAAAGACATTGGCCGTTAGGGGATATTAAAAGTATTAAAAAGCAAACCGGCAAATGGCCCAACTTCACAAAAGAATCTATACAACAAAGTTTCCAACAAAAGTCAAGTTGAAAGAACAAAACGAAAATGAAAACGAAGCAACCATCTACAGCGATTCCCCCTTAATTTTCACATCACTTTTCAAATATTCATAAAAGAGCAACATATACATAAGTATTGAGATAATAATTAACAATAAATACGTCTACACAACATTTCAATGTACATTTCATTATTTGACTTCAACAAATCTATGAATGAATGGTTTCGACACTTTACTATGACTTAAATTTCACCATATATTTAGGATTTTGTCAAGGATTAGGGTACGGGGAATGTATGGAGGGTATGAAATCGATTAAGTTATTGGAGAGGTTTTAGAATGGAGAGGCAGAGTATAGTGTGATAAAGAAACGTGGAATACCATTATGTAATACAACAAAACAATTGTAGTGTTTCTAGAAGTGAAATGAAAGGGGAGGGGCCCTTAACTGTACGAGATGGCTTGCTTCACGCCATCGACGGTTTTGGATTTCAGGACGTCGTTTTCGTACTGCATGACAGTCTCACGCCCATTTTCAATGACTCTGTAAACACAAAGAAAAAAAAATATGGATTATTGTAATGCGAATTCTATTCAGCAAAACTGCAGGGATATACATGGGTTTGCAGAAAACCATCTTCAAAATCATGACTAGAAAGAGCCGTAGGTTCCCCTCTGCGGCTCTGTTTGATTCTCTGAAGGTTTTCACCCTTGAACAATTACTCGCAAAAAGTGTCTTGCTATTCTTCCATAAGCACCCCACAATTCTGCGACCCGAAAGATTAACGCCCTATAACTTAGTTAGTTAATCCTAATCACCGCCTAACTATGTCAACTAGAAGCCCTCAATACCTTTTATTATCATTTAAATGATTAACAGGAGTACAATCCAGTTTTTAGCGACCGACCCGACAGTCCCCCCCCCCCCCTACCACTCAACACTCCTTCAACTAACCTTCGGGTGGGCTCCTTCTGCCCTCTGTTATCCCGGCATCACCACTTTTCCGTTTTTTTATGCTTCATAGGCACCTTTGCCCTGAACTTTGTGATGGATATGGTTAGTTGGCCCCTTCCCGATTTTAGAATCTGTCGCCTTGGGAGATGAACTGGATGCCTGCAAGCGTCTGATTCATCCTCTGAGCGTGGCGGAGCATAATAATGCATCCAGCTCCTCGGAAGGGGCAACTATACCATTCCATCACCCTTTTAACTTAGATTCCCTAGTGTTGTTAGTAGATGCAAATGTAAAAAGTTTATTTGTTCATGGATGATTTCCAAGGGAAACGTTTCGTTTGATATATACTTTAGGAGCATTTATTGTTAATTACCGTATTCTTCATTCTTTCTTGTTATTTTATGACATTTTAAATTGAGATGGACATTTAAATTTATAAATCTTTGAACAAGCAGCTCTCGCACAACGCCACAGGCACCGCCTACAGTTGGGCAATATTATTCAGTATTGTAATTCCATTTATTCATTGTAGGGAATAAATTTTATTCATTCCCGTTGATGTTTTAAGAATAAACTCCTCTCTTTCTCTTTGCCGCAACGATTTCATCAAAGTTCAAAAGTGGACTTTAGAGCTCATTTCCAACAGAAAAATGCCTCCTAGACTTTTTCAAAGGATTCGTTTACGAGTTACATCACTTTGAAATTTTTTCTGTGTTTCCAATTGAAGGGTTTCTTCCAAGAACCAAATGAGTCCAAAAATCAAAAACGAGATAGAGGTGGCATTTTATTCCTCGATATACAAGCAATAATGGGATTGTTTCTGCAAGAACCGTTGTGTCCACTTACTTGCAGGCATCTTTATGGAATATTCACGCACAAACACAATCCTTCAAAATTCTAGCAAGAAGCAAACGATGGTTTTTTTTTTTTTTTTTGAGGGGTTATGGCTGTGGAAAAGTAAGACTGATTTTCCTCGTGCCAATTACTACACTTTAGAGTACTCTGTTCAAAACTTCCACTCAACTCTTTTAACGGTTCGGTAAACTTTTAAACGTGTCTGCTCTCTCAGTCCAAGAGAGACTCCAGGGAGACGTCCAACAAACCCATCCTTCTCACAACATTGACAACAAAGAGGATAGAACCACTCAGTGCTATATGCTGTTTTTCAGCACCCGCAAACCAACTCGCACGAATGGGCGCCAGCCTGGAGCATGGCTGTCAAATAGTTAAATTATTGTGAACAACAAAATCAAATAGCTGTTTGTAAACCTTCCAATTGCCCGAAAAGGCCAACGAAAATGTATCTTTTTTTGCTTCTGGATAAACTTTGAAAATATCGATCCAATTGATTTATTTGCAGTATAAACTTTTATGTGATTAAGGTCATGATTCTCCCACCCACACTCACAAACGGTAGTTGTGCGTAATAAGGATACTGTTAACTGATAAGGACACCGATATTTTCACCCAATATTGGAGGACATATCGATGATGTTTTGTCTCGATGTCCCACATCAATCTGAACTGAGCAGGAGCAACTGCTCTTTCTTAGATGTAGTAATATCCTGTGCGCTGAGGATTTTCAGTTTGGATTGAAGCAGGGGTGAAGGATTGACCAATCGAGAGCAAGAAAAGTTATAGAAACAGTTGCTATTTTTTCTGCTTCATCATGGCAGCTTTTTAATCTATAGTCACAGTAGGATCTACTTGTCATTTCGTAATCAGAGCTTCCTCTGAATTCTTCTTATTCTGTGTTTTTCATGTTCCATTATGCCTCAGAGCAGATGCCCAAGACTTATGGCCACTGAAATTGTTAAAAGGAAGGTTTTCTGGTTCAGGGACTTGAAAGTGTTGGCGGGGAAATACCCCTGGATTGAAAAATTGGATGCCTCAACTTGAGAACCTTGTCCACTCTGTAAAGGATTCCATTGCAGTTATAGTGCCTGCTAGATCATGAGTGCTTTTGGTGAATGAGAAGAGCATCCATTGTGGGTGGTGCACTGGGTCATTCGTTTCAGAGGTGCGATTTTGCACCCTGTTGGATAACGGGCCAAACACAATTTGTTTTTATGCAACATGAAGGAAGATATCAGCCACTGCTTCAACAGAGGTTCTTTGGGTTTACTGGACGCAAACGCCATGGTGAGGCTCCTTGACGAGGGTGACTTCTTTTTGGTTCAGTGAGAGCAATTTGGCAGAATTCAACTGGTAGCATGACGTAGCAGCGTTGATTGTGAACATCTCCTCTTCTCTAATTTTACTCTCTTTTCTTGAAGTTTATTGCTACGATTGGTATTGTACGCATGTTCATGAGCTAACTGGTTTTCTCGTTCCTGACAAATGTGCATTTTTTGGCGACTTGCCAACGGACGGACAAAGTCCCTAGTTGTAACACATTTCTCTTTACTTTAATAATGTAATATTTCAGGACCTCTAAACTATTTGTAAGGATTGTTTTGCATGCTGTTGTAATAAATGTGTTTTTCTTCTTCTTCTTCTTCATGTTCCATTAGAAAACATTTTTCATATCAATTGTACTGCTTGTGTGTTGAAAACGAGAAAGTAAACCAGATTCATCATATTTGAATATACTCGTATGTGAAATTTGTATTCGGGTAGGAAATGCAAATCCATTTCCTTTGTTGTAGGCCATGGCTACCGTTGAGTTTCAGAGAAGGAACTGCCACTATCCGATACATGTTTTTATCTTGATTTGCTAGCATGAGGCTTACATAGATCAACACAGTTTACAATGAACTAGCAGTGCAAACTAAAAGTTCGACCAGCCCTATCATGGGAAGTACACGACTTTATGTGCTGCATTTTCTGGAAGAAATGAAACTGCTTATCTGTCGTTATGATTGTACGAGCTGATAAGAGTTGGAAAGCTGCATTCAAAGGGATATGGGGTCAAAAGTGAGCGGCGAGCAGCCATGTTTTTGACTATGGGATAATTACCGCAAACAGAGGCGAAGTCTGCGGTCATCTCTGGATTCGGCGATGACCAGACGATTTAATAAATTTAAAGAATTAGTTAATACTAATGATAAATATACAATTTCTTTTTCATAAAAATGAAATGTTCATGCTTGCAGCTGGTACAATTACCGCCTCATTGGCGACATTAGCACTTGTGAGGAAGAGCTGTCATTCTGCATATCTCAACCCCCCCTTGCAACCACCGCAGAGGGCCCCCTCTCCTTACTCCCACCAAAACCTCGATCAATCAAATCGCTTTAAGGCTCGTGCTCAAACACTCAACTTTGAGCGAGTCCAGCAACCTTTGGGAGCTCTCACGACTTCCTGGTGGCGTCCCTGGAATTTCGGTTCAAAGTCACAACGACAGGGTGACCGTAGCAAATGATTTTCAACCTTAAACGGGGTTTGTAGAAGTCAAAGAGGTTCGTTGTGCGCAGTTGCACATTGAATGGAATACAAATATGGTCTAGTTTAGCAAACGACGCTCAGTAACCTTTATTGTAATTAATTAACTTCTGGATAAATAACTGAAGAATATTAGATGCAATTTGAGTTTCGTCAATAAACTATTATCTTAATTACAACCATTGATTATAGAAACATTTATATAATTGACAACCAAGAAAGGTTAGAAATGTGGCTACCATGTACATTAAAATAAGAAAAAGCTTTTTATTATTTATTTAATTCAAATTAAGCCAGGTTAAATTTATTATAGTAGGTAATCTTTTGAATAAAACATTATTGTTGAACAATAATTATTTTGGTGCAAAACGTGTCATTCAAAACTGTATTTTCACCGATTTCAACAATAAAAAACGTGGATTTCATTCGACAAAAACTGTTTTGACAGGTAATTTTTCAAAATTTCCCGGGAGAGGACCCCGGACCACTCTACTTCTGGTCACTAATCGCCGCCACTGGCGATGAACTAGCAAAAATGTCACGCCTCCCCAGTGAACGCAAACAAACGTTTCTATAACATTTAGCTTGATAATAAGAAAAGTGCAAACTAGATTTATTCGACATTCCGAATCCTGGAATTGTTAAGTATCCAACACATTGTGATTAACTTACTTTTTGGTGGTAATTTTCTTCCCGTTGATGAATCGGGTGGAGGTGGACGTTCTCTTGGAAACCCCGTTTCCGTTGCCCCCAAAGGACGAGGTGAAGGATTGGAAGGATACACCATTGTTACCCACGTCACCAAACACGTCGAACGGAGTCATCATGTTCATCCCAAAAGGGTCGAACATACTGCTGAGAGGGTCACTCCTCTGATGGCCACTATGCCCTGAAAAAAAAAATAATGGTCGTGATAAGTACAAACAGACTAGAACTACAACAGTTACTGCGGTCGAACAGTACTGTCCGTAGGACCAATACAGATCAGCGTTAACGTTTTAAATTATAATTAAATCTACTGTGAATTCGTCAAAGACAATGTGGTCTATCTTCGCAATTATGTAGAAGTTCAGTACTGTAATCATAATCGGTCACAAAAGAATCCACCAATACAATTGAATAAAAATGCATTCACGAATGTAAAAAGAAGAGGTTTATTGTGACAAAATGGATTGATTTTGTACGATGTAATTAATAAAATTTTCCTGAGAACCGAGATTTGTAGAGTAAGTTTTCAAGTAACATTGTTTCCACGTTTCCTCTGAAGAGTTGATTTAATTAGAATGAAGGACTGCATTCTTTCTCCCTACTATACAGCCGAAAAGATGCTACAAATTATCTTTCATTTATTAATTTAAAAAAAAATTTGATTCGCATCACTAAACACTATTAATAAGTTTTCGAGATCAATATTTTTTAGTTTTCATCAATTAAATTGCTACTAATTTAATCAAACCTTTAGGGTCAATTGAAAGGGATGCCGTGACTAATAGTATTATCACTACGTAGAGCTGATAAGATAAAATGAATTCACTTTATGTAACAATTTACTTTTCCATACTAAGGGATGAGGTTCACAGAGTTGCGAATTTATTAAATCTAATTAATAATTTTTCAAATGGTAGTAGATTATATCCTGATAATTGTACCATGTACTTTCTTAAAACACGCATTGCGTATGATTTCTCTGAGTTAATGCCACTGATTATCGGCTGGACACCTACGTCCCATCTTAAGTAACACCAAATTTGAAAAAAAAATCATTGAAAAACAAGAAAAGGAAGGGTGTTATATCGTTTCCCCAAAATTCTCGGTATGGGATCCATTTTCGTGTTTAGTCAAATTAAAAATAATTAGTGAATAAAAAATTCAAAATAATAACAGGACTGTCAGTCAACAACAAAACATAACTAATAGTTAAGGCAGCAAAACACTAATACAACCATAGAATTGGTAAATTAACTAAATCCGAGACATGGAACGTACCTTCGTAAGAGCCAGCTGATAGCATGAAAACGAAATCGTGAGTTAAAAATAAAGAAAAGTCACAAAATATTTTTTCAATCAGTCCAATATGTATTTACTGTTTCGAAAAATCACGTCACATTGTTGATGTTTTCATATTAAGCTTACCATCGAATGCTGCGACTGATGAATGACAGCAATAAAACAAGAAATAATCATGATTATGAAAACGAAAGAGTGTGGTGCTGCTACAAATTTGTACCATGTGCAGCCGTTTAACGATTACACAAAAATAGAACACTCGACTAACTACTGGGTTTTCCTTATATTAAATATATAATTTGCAAGGCTTTCGGTTAAGATATTGTGCCTAAGGAGCACAATCATGATTATGGCACCTTCTGGTAGGCATATTTGTTTTGCAAGGCCTACGCCAGTGGCTCAGTCTAGCTACATTGATTGGTAGTTTCCAACCAGTGATGAGCCATTTCCATCGGATGAAAACAAATAAAGTAACATATTCTTAATAATGACTCCGACGTAAGCGTGAATCATTAGAAAAATAAGTGACATCCAAATCCGAATTTTTGTTTATTTTCGCGAGTTTCTTGTAGATTCCAGCCGACAGACACATTCGTATCAAAAATGCACTTGCAAATGCTACATCACTTCACTGCTCAAGAGATTTGTAAGTCAGTTTCGCAAGTTACCATGCTTCGACATGACAATGAGCAAATCCTTGAGAAGATGTTCCTATATTTTTCTTTTGAGGGTATTCTGCTCAACCAGATTTCTCGCCCATGATTTTACTTCTCATGCGTTCGAACGGGGATCGTATTCGATATGAGAGTACCATGACCTTGTTACTTACCACTCATCTACTAACATGGGATCAGAGGAATCTTACAGGAAACTTGTGATTAGATTGTATTCTTATCCTCCCCATACAACTAGAGTACCAACAATCACCTCTCCGCGAGGTATCTCACTTGTACGAGGAAGAACCAAACGGTATAGAGAGTCTATAGAGACACCAATGTTTAGAATTTGAGGTCGATTAGTAGACTTTTGAATTAATCAACTTTAATAGGTAGTGATAGATCTAGCTATCTTAGTTGTGGCTAGAATGGCATGGATTGACGCCATAATAGCAGCAAACTTGCAAAATGGTCCTTTTTGCCCTTCCCAACACGTTCAATTGGTTATTTCCGTGATCAGAAAGTTAGGTACAAAGAACCAACTTTCTCCAGCTATTTGGTACTGAACTGCCTTTGGTTTTCTACTAGAATAATATTCAAAGTTATTGCCTCCAATTTATGTACAAACCTACCCGCTGTAAACAATTTTTCACGTTGGCAGGCCCAAAATTTGGTGTAAGTACGATGTGTGTAAATAATACAAGTACGAGAAAAGAGACTCACTCAGTTAACGAGAGCTTTTTCAGATTGACGCGGAAATTTCCATATGAGCAGTCGGTATTTCAATATTTTCAGTAAGTATACGTGAAAAGGACAGCAGAGAAAACCAAAATATTCTAATGAATTAACAAACAAACAAAAAAAAGTAGTTTTCCATTACTTTTTGTATGTACAGCACGTAACAAATGCAAATAATTAATAAGGGAATTCGGTACCTAGAGCAATGTCATTAAAGGTACGTGCATACTTGCAAAACGTATGTAAACTTAATTCAATAAGTAAAAACCCGATATTCGTTCCAAAAATATCACAGCACACAACTGGTTAGTAGATTAAGTTTGAAAATCAGAAAATGTCGGGTTAGTTACAAGTTACTGTCTGTAAATTATCTCACCAGATTTAAGACCTTTCTTTGTATCATGTTTGTAAGCTGAAAAATTGAAAAAAAATCAAATGTTCGCAAATTGTGGCTGAGGATTTGCACAGTAACAAGGAACTGACAATTAAATGAACAGATAATCAGTTAGATGAAGTAAAAATCGATATTTGAAGAGTTGTTCATAACATGGGAACGCGAGGGTACAAGGTCCAGGGAGGACCTACCATACTCGTACATAGAGAATGTGGAATTACATGTGAAACTTAACTGGAAAATGGACAAAATTATGGATTTGTTTTTATTGCGGCATATTATTTTAAAACAAGTTTATTGGACATAAATGGAACGTTGGAAATGTTCCAGGGGAAGATGGAGCTTGTGTTTCCATGCTTGATTGTAATTAATTGGATGAGCATATACCACGTTTTCCAGTCCTGATCGATTTTTTTAAAGTTAATTTTCAACCTTTCAATGTGGTCCAAGACATGCCAAAAGATATAGATTACATTCGAACGAGATAATGGACGCTAGTTCATTAAATATGGAGGAAAAAGTTGCTCAAGGATGCCAAACCCAAATGAAACTCCATTTGACGATATTTTACAATTTTTGAGAAAATTTTTAGTCATAAAATATTCAAAATATTTTACAGAACTTTCGGTTGAAAGGCTCAAGTTTCTAATAAGTAGGAACCTATCCAATATTCAACGATAGAACCGATCTGTATGTTGGATTAATAAGGGAACCAACCTCTAAACAGGTTTCCAAACGGTGACGAAGTGTTGAAGAATTCTCTGAACACCTCCTCAGGGTCTCGGAAACTGAAACTGCCAAAGCCTCCGAAGTACTCATCATGATCGTCGTATCTGCTCCTGCCACGGCCGAGTCCACCGTTCAAGCCTTCAGAACCATACTGATCGTACATACGCCTCTTTTTGTCTGCAATTTAAAAGTACACATTAGCGAACCAGCATACTGATGGACTGGAGTAGGGAAAAGTTCAATAATGTGACCAGAGTTAGCAAATTGACAAATTAATCAACGAAAATCCATAACCACCAAAAATCCATAACCTTCCAAACCTAATGCTGCATGTGAATGACCCTAAACAGTCCTCCTTTGACTCTGCACACTACTACAGTGATATGTGTTTGGGGTTTCGAAAGCGACCTAATCCCAATAAACAACATGAGCCCCCTTTTAATTCAAATCCATTATTCTTTTATTGAATATAGACTAAAAGAATGTGTGCAATTGGCATTTTTACTGTAAAACTGAATAAAACGCAGTTCTTGATTCTATTTTGGTGCACTCAGACCCTTGTATTTCTTTTAATGATAATAACAGCAGATAGGGTGATAGACACTCAAAAATAAATTTTTCTGACTACTAATGATCTGATTTCATTTTGGTTTGAACCCAAGATTTGGGTAATTTAGAAAAAATATGTTTTTAGACTCCTCCTTGAACTGTAGAAGCTTTGAGAATGTAAAAAGCATACAACTATAAGAACAAACAATGACTAATCGCAACAGAAAACTATCACTGCTAAATCAGTACTTTTTTTTTTTTTTTTTTTACATCTCCCCGCAAAGAGGGAGGGGGCACGCCATTAAACAAAAAACGAAAAAACTAAAGGAAATAAAAGTGGGGAGGACGCCCAGGTTTACCCGAAGCTGGCCCTTGGGATATGGGAAGTTGAGGATAGTGGAGGAGGAAGGGAGATATAAAAGGAAGTGCCCCTATAAAATGACCACCAATTCAAGTACGGGCCCCGGATGACGCGGGTGGTGATACCACGAAGTACTCCTGACGAGCTGCCCAGCTCAAGTAACTCCGTGGAACTTTTCCCGCACCACACTCCACGCCATGACACGGTCGCAGCCATAACCTTGATGTTGTTAGGCGCCACTCCTTTTAGCTCAGATACCACTTGCCGCAGGTCGTTCCTATCATATTTGCTAATCTTAGCCCTCCAGGTCTGCTCCATGTCCACGCTGCCACTGACAACTTGGACATCCAGGATTATGGCAGACCCCCCGGGCTTAACGGCAAAAATATCTGGCTTCTTGCCCTGGTCACTTGGCATATGATACAGTCTCTCTCTCTCCACATCCCAGCCGCTGGATGACAATGCACCTGCTATCTGCTTGGCAACCGCATCATGACGGAGAATGCAGCCACTGTGAGTCCTTGGACACTGCTCCACCACGTGGTAGAGGTTCTCATTTTTACCCCAACAGGCACGGCAAAGGGTATCTACTGTCCCACGACTACCTCTCGAACACCTCACCGCAGTGGCCAATGTAGCCACCCGGACGGCATGAAAATGTCGGTAGTCGCGGGCCCCAATGCCCTCTGAAGCCCACTCTACAATGTAAATAATTCATCTACATTGTTAATCACTTCCATTCCACCGAGTCCGTCACAGGTTTGATGACATAAAATTTTCCCACATAACTTGCATTGCGCTGACACTAAAGCAATCACTAGCCTTCTCCAGAGCAGGGTGAACCAACCAACCCTGCAGCTTCCAATCCAAAGATCGTTCAGTTCTCACTAACGTAACACAAAAAGCTGCTCTGGTCTTGTCCTGTGTGAACTGAAGCGAAGGCGAAAATAGTTACTATCAGGAAACGGATGCTAGTGAAAATGGACCCAGACCTGTATCATTTCGGTAAAGGCATCTTACTGGTATTAAGAGCTCCATATTACACCATATTAAGAGAGAAATATCTTCATTGGTAGCAGAATATTCTTCAGAAAAAAGTTTGAGCCTAGGATTTGAGCTCAACAATTTTTAGTCACAATAAGTATTTGCATTTAGAAGGAAAACAAAATTCGCCTTCAAGATCATGCTGTAGAAGTGAGGATTTTGGAGAGTTATGGCTTCCCCTTCCAACATGACTAATATGGGGCTCTGAACAAAGTTTTTATTTGAAATGGGTTTGCACAACTTCGTCGCGAGTGACTTAGTCCATTTCATGCAAAGCTCTCGAGAAGCAGATACTAAGGCTTCAAACCAGCCCAGTTGAACAAGTTGTTTGAAACTAACATAAGAAACTTATAGACCCAAGTAATGATATTTCTCTTTGGGTTTCTAAAATAAATTTCAACCAAAGCTAAGTTCAGTTTTCTAAGACATTATGAGCAAGTTTCTGGTGTTGATTTTCTTAAAACCCTTCAAACTGCACCTTTTGGGAAAGCTCGTCAATATAATGCAGCTAAGTGAATTAGATTCGTGAGACTGCCCTAGATTGCTGGAGATTCCTAAAACAAATGTTACAGTAATCCATTGGAACATGAATTTCGTTAACTTTTAAAGGTTTGATTTGGTTTAAGCATGTAACAAGCGGGGTCGGTACCTTGGCAGAGGATGTTCCAATTGAGAAAATTTGGAATCGCTCCAACACTACAATTCAGCTTATATTTATATCGATTCAGCTTTGAATCGATTACATAGCGATTTATATATTCTTTTATTCATAATCGAATGTTGTGCTGCAGCTAATAACTTGCTTGGATAGTCATTATTTTTGGAGATATTAAATTTCAAATATTGAGAAAATAAATCGTAGGAATGAACACATGTAATCCAAGTGATCGGTAAATTACACACACTATAGTGTTAATCAGACAGTCACACGAAACCACACAGCAGCCTGACTAGAGAAGTAAACTCGAATTGTTAGTAAAACCTTCAAGGAGGAGAAATAAAATCAACTAGTTGCATTCCTCCCTTGTTCATTCTAACATTTAAATATGAATTTTCCATTAATTTTTAATTTATAAATAAAAAACATTAATATTTGAACCTACATTAATGTTGGATTAGCGAATGCGGACCGAACCGTAGCAACTACCACCTCCCCTGGATTCGGATCTACTGGAACATTTACTAGGTCACAATTTGAAAGATGTACTTTGATTACGCAGAGAGAATATTTTTAATCGTTCAGATGAACAAATGAAGCATGGAACGAGGTCTTTGATTTTACCAAAGAGAATCCAGAGAAGTATAAAATTAGCTATATTATTGACCACCTTAGATGTCAGAGAGTTAAATCAAAATTAATTTTTTCATTAATGGATTAATCACTATGGCTCTAATGGTTTTAAAGGAAAACATAAGAGTAGTATTAAATATAATACCAACGATCTAAGGATTATGAGTAATTTTAATTGAAGCCCAGGCGATTTATGCATTCCCTTCGTCTAGAAAAATGAATTTGCAGAACATCTTTACTCAACTAAAACTCCCGATACACGTAATGACACTGAGTCAATAGAATTTGGAGGATGTTCGAGGCGAAATACACCTCATCCTGCACATCAAGCTAAAGGTTGATTCAGAAGTGTTTTTTTTAGTTTTCACAGTCCTTATTTCAATGTTAAGTCTGGACACAATTAATTGCCACCATCTCGACCTGTATCAAGAGCTACGGTATTTGACGTTGATTTTATCAATCAATCTCAACTCCTTGCTCGGATATTTGTACGTCACAGTGGAGGTCATGATATAAAATCCATCGCTCACCATCTACTACATGAGAGATTCCTCGCAAGCCATAAAATGAGCCCATAGCTCGGCAAATTTATGACACTCTCGACGTATTGTAGTTATTATTTTTTCTTTTTCATTTCCAATAATCATTTTTATTCATCCCAAACTGTTATAACAAACTAATCCATCTTAGTTTTCTTATGTTGCTCAAGAAATTTTAATCTCTCTTTTCAAGATTCGAAAAGAACGAAATATTTCTAAATTTTCCTGATTCCTCAGATGTGCCTTTATTCTGTGAAGGTTGCAGGAAATTGAAGGAACGAGAGAGCTAATAGGGTGTTGTAATAAGGTTTCAAGAATGAATGCTGCCTCCCTTCATGACCGGGTGAATTTCTGACCCTTTTTATAGAGATAGATTTATCCAAACTAAAACCCAATCTAAAAGAATGAAGTTTGAAACGACTAATCAACGGGGTTTTCCTGTTGAGGTTTACTTATCTTCACACAAATTCATGCTCTGTTAACGAATTTGAAACCAAAAATGAAAATTTAGTTCGAATTTGTTCAAACCTAACGTGAAATTCAAATTTTGGCGTGAGAATCCATGAGTAGACAGCTAGCAGAGGAAAAAAACGTCTGCCAAGTGGGTGTGGCACAAAGCTTCCTCGTATCCATAACATGACTGTATAGATCATTGGAAATTATTATTGACTAAAGAACTTCGTTCAATTAGGCGAAGTAAATATTGAATTAGGGTAAATTTATTGTTATGCAGGAGCATAACTTGAGAAAAATCCCTGAAAATTTCATCGAAATCAGTCATGAACTCCCGGAGTTATGCGTGTAACAAGGATTTCACGTTTGCGGATGCGCAGAGGCTACTATTGATCCGGGGGTCATGAAACTCATGGGGGACCATCTACACATCAAACCGAACAATCCCTGAAAATTTCATCGAAATTGGTCAAGAACTCCCGGAGTTATGCGCGTAACAAGGATTTCACGTTTGCGCATGCGCAGAGGCTACTATTGATCCGGGGGTCATGAAACCTATAGGGGACCATCTACACCCCAACCCGCACAATCCCTGAAAATTTCATGATAATCGGACTATAACTTCGTGTAGTTTTGCCCGTAACAAAGATTTGCTGACAGACAGACACACACACAGACAGACACGGAACCAAAATTGTTCAGAAAGATCTAAAACGCAAAATACGAGTGGAATTTTTGATTTTGGAGACAAAATAATTGTCACATTCCGAAAGTGAAAACAATGCTTCCGCTACCTTGGTAGACTCGGAAGCAATAGTGTGTTACCCAGTCCCGTTAATGACACATACAACTATAACTCTACAGGGCCCCTGTTCCATTCGAGTTAGATCCTACACAGGCTAATTCCAGATTACAGTTACGGGCTCCGCTCAAGGAAAATTATAAATAGGCTTCAAAAACTCCCCATTAATTAGTAACGTAGTGGGGTTCTATGGAGTTGTTCGAACCAGAGTTTGGAACACTTCTAATTCGTGTGCCTTGATCCATTTTTAGCCGCAACTTTTCGTAGAAATAATTGATTATGCCTCACAAAATTAGCTTTTAAAATTCTTAATATTTTTCTTCCTAGAAATGCTATATAATGCACTGACATAACGTTTTAGATGTTTCGTCAGTCCCAAACTACACCAAGAGGCTCCAGTTGGAAGCGGAGTAAAAATGCAAGTTTCCCCTTGTGATTTACAGTATGTCCAAACTGTCTGTTCATGCCAGGAGTGCCAAGAAGCTCTCATTGATGCAACTAATAATACGTCTCTTAGACTTCTTATTTATTCGTAGTTTAGTATGCCTGATGACAACTACATGATGGCGGCACATTCGTCCAACTGCGACCGAAATTAATTACAACCTTATTCAGAACTAAGTCCGATGAAATCTATAAAATACTTCTGAATCACTTTGTTCATCTAGGAATATTCTCGAGTTTCTGAATAAAAATGTATCAATTAAGCCAGTACTGGTGAGACACACAACAATTTTCCTGACAATAATCACATACAAGTTATGAATTTCAATAATGACACCGAGATTTTGGGTCTAAATCAAAAATGGTACAACGTTGAAAACCCGATAGCTTGGGTATCGTTGTTAGGCAGTTCATTATTAAAAATCCATCACGGTATTATACACTATTATTACCAATCGAGACAACAAGGAGAAAACCGGATGATCTAATCATACTACAAATAAGAACGAATCGTAAAACAAGTTAATAATTTTAATATTGTGAAGTTTTGGAGGACACTTGAACGGCGTGAGATGCATAAAAACCACTCCCAAAAACGAGTTACAGCAATACAAGGGGCGACAGAAACGATAAAGCATATCAGCAGCGAGTTTTTATCGTCAAGGCAAACAGTAGTCAGACCACTTCAAGTACATTGGTTAGGAACCGTACGTTACATTCAAAGAAATCCGCAGATCCCGACAATATTTTTCTTAAATGTCAAGCGGAGCAGCCTATTTGGAACTATAAGAGGAACCATCGCCTACATTTCAACATAATTATTTCTCAGGTACGTTGTGGCGATCGTTATACGTTTGATTTTAGGTGTAGACAATTATTTTCATTTCTTTGCGACTTCTTTCAAGCAGAAGTTTCGGCAAACAAAAAACCCGTCGTTTGTGTGGGTTTCTTGGGTGAACCACAATGTGAAAAGTTAGATAAATGGCAACGATCTTTCAGTAAACAATTCAACAACTTCGAGTTCCATGGAAAATATATGATTTAAAGGTATAATTTCTGAAATCTCAGTTGTAGACAATTCCAAAAAACTTCAAATACACCAATTAAAATTTGATCTTCTAGAAGCAGAGGCTACTATGAGCTGTCGCTACTTTTCACACCACTTCAAACTGGGATTATCCTTGAAACATCACTGAGGATTCCGAAATTGGACTTCTTGAAGTCAACAATTGTAGATAATTTTGGCTGAAGTGAAAGAAAAATTCATCTAAGTCGAATGAAAATTTTCGTGAAAGGGTTAAAAGATAATCTGGTAAAAGTATATACTTCAGGTTTAAAATTGGTTTATATGATTTGAAGGCATTTGAGAGTTGACCAAGTTTCCCTTTCTATTCCAACATTTCTGAAGAAGATAGATTATCTTCAAAAAATGCAATACTGAAAACTTTTTCAATATGAAACCAACGTTTAGTACTAGCGTAGTCTAGTTGATTTCTTGTTCATAGAAACGATAATTGCTGGTACATCGAATGTTTCCAACAGTAAGATTTCTTTGAATCTTTTATTTGGAGCGTAATTATTTATTTTCTTCATATTAGATTAGAAACGTTTCATCCTGCAGCGAGGACTTCTTCAGTCTATTACTTATTATGTCATAAGTACAGGCAGAATTTAGGCTTTGACGTAGTGGTGCCACCACACATCTCTTCAGTTTGTTTGTTTATTACTTGTAGCTTGGTAAGCGAAGTTGTTATTTTGTTAAGTTAAGTTAAATTATTAAAAAATTTTTTACTACTCATTCAATGAGTTTTAAATTTTGCTTGCAGCTCTCCTCTCTCCCTTTTGTTATTCACAATAATTTTTTAAATAATTAACGCAGTTGAGACCAACGAAGTTTTAATCATGACCAGTTTGTATGTATGGAAAAGGATGAGGGAGCATTTTAACAACTTCGCTTACCAAGCTACAAGTAATAAACAAACAAACTGAAGAGATGTGTGGTGGCACCACTACGTCAAAGCCTAAATTCCGCCTGTACTTATGACATAATAAGTAATAGACTGAAGAAGTCCTCGCTGCAGGATGAAACGTTTCTAATCTAATATGAAGAAAATAAATAATTACGCTCCAAATAAAAGATTCAAAATGAATGTGGTCACCCCACTACCTACACCCACTACTAAGATTTCTTTTCATTCGAATGTCTTTTCAAGGGATTCGTATCGTAATTAGCGAGTAAATTCTTGTAACATGTACATGAAGGGAGCTGACTACAGGGATTAATAAATCACGGATGAACACAGAGGAAAGCGTAATTTGGTTTCGCAGGCCAGTCATGAATGGCCTTTATTTTGCCTTTTTTCTTCAAGTATCACAGTACCGGGGAAAAAACGGTGGAAAAATCCACGGAACGGAGAAGTACGCCGCCTAGTATTGTGGTGGTGGTAATGGTGGTGGCCAGCAGAGGCGCTTCTTCCTCTGAACGAGGGCCTCTCGTCGTATATCTTCCTTTTAGAATCTGTAGGTGGGGTAATCAACAACACTTTACAACAGAAGAAAAGAAAATGGCAAGCATGATCGTTCCGTGTCTGGCAGGAACTAACCAGCAACGAAAAACAAAAAGTATGAGAAAAATCTATTTACAAACATGAAATGCAGCTTAATCAGCAAGGGATGTAATCCAGTATATACCTCTGAAGGGAAGGCATAGACTCGATTAGGAACAAAGCATATGGTAAAATGTATGTACATTTTATCAGTAGTACTTGAAAGGTATTTCCTGTACCAAGAAGACAAAAAGCTGGAAACTGTAGCATAATTTTCATAATATTTAGAAAAAAGGAAATGGAACGTCAGTTCTAATGGAAAAAGCAGCACTCAAGATTCACTTGGAAAAAAAAAAAAAAAAAAAAAAAAAAAAACTTGTACTAATGGGTTTACAGTGTTCTTCAAACTAAGGAATTTTCCCACCTACTTAAAGTTGTAGAAATGAGATCATTCTTGATTTCTTATTAGAAGAAGATTGTGGAACGAAAAATCATTGACTCGTGTTAACCAGAGATAGAAGGCTTCTTCAAACATACACTACATTAACTACTGAGTTTCATAGATTCTGCAATATTTTGACAATCTGTTTCTTCGACCTGAAGCTGTTAAATCTGATTTCTTTCAGGACAGATGATTAGATCCAGTAGCTGAATTGGTCAGATGGCTGTTCAGATGAAGGCTTCTTCAAACATCTGCCGAACGTATATACTACATAAACTACTGAGTTTAATAGATTCTGCAATATTTTGAAGATCTGTTTCTTCGACCTGAAGCTGTTAAATATGATTTCTTTCAGGACAGATGATTAGGTACAGTAGCTGAATTGGTCAGATGGGCCCTTCAGATGAAGGCTTCTTCAAACATCTGCCGAAATTATATACTACATAAACTACTGAGTTTCATAGATTCTGCAATATTTTGACGATCTGTTTCTTCGACCTGAAGCTGTTAAATCTGATTTCTTTCAGGATTAGGTACAGTAGCAGATGATTAAACATCTACACATAAACTACTGAGTTTAGATTCTGCAATATTTTGAAGATCTGTTTCTTCGACCTGAAGCTGTTAAATATGATTTCTTTCAGAACAGATGATTAGGTACAGTAGCTGAATTGGTCAGATGAAGGCTTCTTCAAACATCTGCCGAACGTATATACTACATAAACTACTGAGTTTCATAGATTCTGCAATATTTTGACAATCTGTTTCTTCGACCTGAAGCTGTTAAATCTGATTTCTTTCAGGACAGATGATTAGGTACAGTAGCTGAATTGGTCAGATGGGCCCTCAGATGAAGGCTTCTTCAAACATCTGCCGAAATTATTTACTACATAAACTACTGAGTTTCATAGATTCTGCAATATTTTGACGATCTGTTTCTTCGACCTGAAGCTGTTAAATCTGATTTCTTTCAGGACAGATGATTAGGTACAGTAGCTGAATTGGTCAGATGGGCCCTCAGATGAAGGCTTCTTCAAACATCTGCCGAACGTATATACTACATAAACTACTGAGTTTCATAGATTCTGCAATATTTTGACGATCTGTTTCTTCGACCTGAAGCTGTTAAATCTGATTTCTTTCAGGATAGACGATTAGGTACAGTAGCTGAATTGGTCACATAGGCCCCTTTCAGAACTGAGCTGCCATTCCATTTCCTTTACTCATTGAGATATATTCACAACCTATCGGGAATGCATGATTGAGATTTACTACCGCAACAAGGAATTGAGGATCTAATCAAAAGTTGATAAGCCAAAATTCAAAACTTGTGCTACGTAGGTTCAAGCAGTGTGTAAATGGCCAAGTACTACGGCGTGCAATTCTAAGAGCAAACAATAGGTACACTAATACTAATTTTGTTCCATAAATTGGCTAAAATGTTGAAGAGTGCTGATAAAATACGAAAAATATAGAATAAATAAGGCTGAGCATAGAGAGAATATTATATGGACACTACAATAACAAATCATTTTTCTTGAAGAGAACCATGCTTAGTTCCTCAAATCACCAAATAGACATTTAGTTGAGGAAATTATAACCGAAAATACCAACATCTGAAGGAGATTCACGAATTATAATGTTGAAATGTTCCTTACCATCAGAGAGGATTTCATAAGCTTCTGAGATCTCCTTGAACCGTTTAGTAGCCTCTTCTGGGTTGTCCGGATTCTTGTCGGGGTGCCATTTTAAAGCAAGCTTCCGGTAGCTGCAAAAACCAGAATCCACCATATACAAATGGAAAATTATATTGGTTTTTGATTAAAACTTCAATTGGGATAGTAATTATTTTCATGTTTGAAGTGACAACAAAAATAACGGATGTATTCCGTTCAACAAGTGAGTTTATACTTCGAAGGTGTTAGGTTTAAATGTACATTGTTTTACATATTCAGAGGCAATCTGTTATATACATCAATTTGCTTTATCTCAACGAACCTAAAATCTAGCTGGAACCCAAGTTCTAGAATCCATATAATAGTTTTAGAGTATAATCAGTATTCGATTGAATTTGTCTCCTCATGCAAGAGTTATTGTATAGTTAAACGTATCGAAGATTTGATTTCCATAGATATTTTGATATGATATATAATAACATAAAGATGATATACATATATTTTTAGGATAGTATATGAACTACCCTTAGCTTCACCATAGTTACACTACTAATTCCAAAAAAACTTGAGTTTCGATCAAAACGGAATATTTGAAAACTACCTACCTAAAAATAAGTGTTATCAGTTATCGGTAACTTATGGCTAATTTTTTCCCATTTTGTTTTCGTTATATAGTGGCATCAATGATATCGCTCAGCGTCAACTTTTAAAATCAAATAACTGTTAAAAAATTATACTCTGAAAAGATAACTTCTTTTTAAGGAGAAAATAAAAAAGAATTGGAACACAACAAGGAATGCTCTGGAAATGAGGTCCCTTTTATACAACTTGTGAGGAGATGGAGTGGTATAGTTGCCCCTTCCGAGGAGGTGGATGCATAATCATGTTCTGCCACGCTCAATCCATCCAATTCATCTCCCAAGGCGTCAGATTCTAAAATCGGGAAGGGGCCAACTAACCATATCCCTCACACTCCCTGGGCTCTGAGAAAAGCCGGGGGGGGGGAGAGAGAGGGGGCATGAATGCAGTAATGATTCTCATTCCGGGGGGGGGGGGGGGGCTCGCAATGAGTTGGGCTGGGGAATGACAACTATTAAATTAATCATATTAAAGGGCATACAGCCACAGGGGGGAATTGCGAGTGAATAGGGGCAGCAGAATAATCAGGACAATCAACAATATAAGGGCCAATGGACGTAACCACGCTCTGCTACCATGTGAGGTGATGGAATGGTATAGTTGCACCTTCCGAGGAGGTGGATGCATTATTATGCTCTGCCACGCTCAGAGGATGGCCTAGACGCTTGCCGGCGTCTGATTCATCTCCCAAGGCGACAGGTTCTAAAATTGGGAAGGGGCCAACTAACCATATCCATCACAAACTAGATATTGCTACGGTTTTCGACAATTTTTGATGTTTCAGGACATTGATACCTCCAAAAGGAACCAGACCAAGTAAAATAAGCTTAGGGACTTTAAGATCCAGATTCACAGATAAGTCTCATTTCGTACATAGGAGATAAACAACTAACTAAAAATAACACAACGTAACATGGGAAGGTGATGAAAAGGTTGCCCCTTAGAAGTGGTGAAGCGATTAATGCCCACAACACACAGATGATAACCATAACGGTAGATGGCGTTAAATTATCCGAGGAGGCGGAGGTTTCAAGCTTCGGGAAGGGTGGATATCCATATCCATCACAACTATCAAAAGTCACTTAGTTATTCAACGTACAGTTATGACCAAGGTGAAACTAGAGAACTTTACTTACGCCTTCTTTATATCTGCAGTCGATGCGTTCTTTGTGACTTCTAGAATTTTGTAGTAGTCGACCATCTTTCACCAGCTAAAGCCCTTCAGGGCTAAGCTCTGCTGTAACACAAAAAGAAAAAATCCGTTAGTATCAAATGAATATGAACAAACATGCGGACAATTTACAGATGTACGAGTTAAATGAAACGACAATGTTGCCCAGCCATTTGAATTTCATCTTTTTTAGCCCTCCCCCCATTCGTACCCCTTCTCCTATCCTCCACTTTCTCTCTTCTATACTCCATTCTAACTATGAATTAAAATTGATCCAGCGTGATGAATTGTTTTTTTTTTTTTTTTTTTTTTGTGTGTTGTTATGAAAACTACATCTGTCAATACATAAAAACAATCCGTCCGTCAATTTACGCTTTCCATTGTCCAAATTTTTTCTCCGAACCTATTGGACCAAAGTTTACGAAATTTGACTAAAACTCGGTCCTGGGCGCTTCGCCAGGGGGCAGGCCTGTGGCTGAAATTAAAAAAAAAAAAACATGGAACATGCTTAAGCCATGCTATTTTTGCGGTTTTCCTTTTGCTAATTTCTTATCATTCTGCTGATTTCGTGTCTGCTGTTTCAGCTTTACCTATGTGACGGATGCTCCCAAATATTACTGATATCCGTGGTCAACTGACTAAAATATATCTATCTCAATAACGCTGTTACTCAGGATTCACATCCATCCGGCAAGCTATCTGGAAAGTGAATACGAGCAGCTGATTGGTTGGACACTAGCTGGGGAGAGGGAATATTTTTTCCGGACAGCCAGTTTTGAAACGGACTGTACTCTGATTTTTCAAATATTTTTCTTGCCGGATGGCGCATTCACTACTGCGCATACGGAATGGCGTCGGGAACCGAAACAGCTGTTGAAGGAAGCGCTAATATTAACTCTCCGTCCCCTCCATCCCCTCCACTGCTTATTACTAGCTTCCCCTATCCGTATTTCCGAACGATCCGGATGGATCTGAACCCTGCTTTAGACTGATTATGTAAATTAAGACTAGCAGAACTATACAGGATTATAGCGCTTATGATGACTCACCACTAACTTCCATGAAAGGAAGTACATTATTGTTTCATCTTATATAATAAATCGCGCGTTCCTGCGCAACATTTTTCGGATAATTTGTGTAAGGCTTAAGCATGTTCCATGCTAAAATGAAATGGAGACAGAAAAACCAAGAACAAGTACGAAAGAAGTGGGTGATAAATCGACAGCTTTCCAAAGAATGGTTAACGATTTGCCCGTTGAAAGCTTGAGAAGTTTCATTTCTCCAGAAACGGCTTAGTTGAACGTGAAAATCATCAGAAATCAACTGAAACACTTTTCAACTCCTTCCACCAAAGTTAAGATAAAAAATCAAAATCGCTAAGGAAGTAGGGACAAACTGATGTTGGAGCTTCTGCAGGAGTTCGCAACGATAACAACGAATTGATAGCCAATATTCTAAGCAGGCTAAGCTTTCGAAATTCATAAAGTTTCATATTCAGTGGAAATTGCAAAACCAAAGGTGATAAATCCACGGGGAGGGAGAATTTCGAGAGGCTCGTCCCCTCTCATCCAGTTAGTTTGAATGAAGCCGAACTGTTGGACTGGCCATGTGAACCCCCGACTTGAAAAATCTGCTGTTACGTCCGCACTCCATGTGCTGGATCGTGAAACTCGTACATTACGGGTATCTTACGAAATATAACTCATAGATATGGATTTTAGAGGTGCAAAAATCTAGCCGCTCAATCCGATGGTTTGCTCTCCTGAAAACCTGTGTAGGTTCTAACTTACTAGCAGGTATGAAGCTACGGGTAAAGGAAGCTACGTTTTCAATTTAGGGAGATGAAACAATTTTTTCTTCAAAATCAAAAGTTCCACACGCATTTTTCCTTTTAGATTATTCTGAACAACTTTTGTTTATCTGCCGGTGTATCGGCCGATCCTCGAAACAAGCGTAATTCCTAGTTCTCATTCGATTTTGATGAACTTTTCTGGGATCGTGCGGGTTTTGCAACGGCGGGTAGGCGCCCTACGAGTTTTACACGGACTATTTTACTCCTACCTTCACAGAATGGGGAAAAAAGACGATCCAACTTGTCCGAACTGTGATGGAGGAGATGATGATGTGTTTCACACATCCTTCGTGTGTAAGCAGTGGGAAACACAATATCTGCAGGATGACTTGGAATGACATCTGAGGTCATGACACCGGAAAATATAGTTGCCAAAATGCTTGAAATAGAGGAGCATGGACCTCTGCGGTAATCGGGCAAAAAATCCCCAACTTCGGAAAACTACTGGAAAAGGGAAAAATACGAAATACATTTAGAGCTTTATGCGCACACACGGCTTTCCACCGATTACTTAGTGCCCCTTTGCACTGGAAATTATGAGTGGAGAGCATAAATAACGGGCACTGTTAATGGGTATCGGGATTAAATAAAATCGGAATTTCAATAAGCCAATTATATTTTGTTTTTCAACAGTAGGTACGAGTATAGCATAATAATGTACTCACTTTGAACGAGGATTTTTTGGAGCAAGCCCACTGATACCCTTCAGTGCAACAATCAGTGTTAAACATTTCCAGGACGAGTTCAAACGTGGGAAAGGAAGTTGAGGTTTCATTGGGTTTGAATCCTACATAGCCCGAAGAGCGGTCCCTTCTGGGTATCCGATCTCCACCTTCTTAAAGATTTCCTCACCTGCCTTCCGAAAAAAACCCTACGAGTTTTGATTGTAAAATCCACCAAGCATCATTTTCTCATGTTCTAATGGTCTTATCGAGTTCAAATTTTCAGAGTATGTCTGATGATCTCATTCATATATGTTTCAATTCAAGTGTATTAGGCTATCCGATAAATATTTCGAGTGACGGACCAGCAATACACGCCTAACCAACTGTTAAAACTATATTACTTTTTAACATATAGTTAGAATTAGATTGGATCGGGTTTGATTAAGAATCGATACCAAAGCAATTTTTACAACTGGTTATCTTTTTTAGGTAGGTGACAACAGGTAGGAAGGTACCTAGGTAGGTAATTGGGAAGGGGGGGGGGGTGGTTGGCGACATCTGTCTGGAGATCTGTCTGAATGATCACAGAGTGACGATCACAACACCAACCTAACCTGTGCCACATCTAATTTGGCAGACTTTTTGACATTCTACCAAAATTTTGATTCACTACCGCCGATACGTAAGAGTATGTTATGTTGAGGTTCGTTCATCATTCTTTCTGACACTTATGCCGGGTTTTCACTATGTAGCAGAGCTATTTAAAGCTCAGTTATATAGTTCGGCTACAAGTTCAAAAAGTGACACTGGAGATTTGCTATATAGCCCGGCTATATAGCAAATTTAACCCTATTTTCTCTGCTATATAGCAGATATCGTGCTATCCAAAAGTTTCGGTAAACATCAAAGGGAATCTGAGCTATATCCAGCTCCCCTGTCTTCTGAGTCCCCAGATGCAAGAAATCGTAAAGTTATTGCTGATTTTTCACGGGCAGGAATTGCATCTCTGAAAGACGTATCTTGTTTTGCAATTTTACGTCCAATTGCAATAAGCAAATGTTCGAAATCACCACTTGTCATACGGAGAAAGTTTTTAAAACTTCCATCACAAATAACTTCATAACTCAAGTTGTCTATATCATCCTCGTTAAGGTCTTTCAAAAGGTACTAATGTATAGCACTACCACTGTATCGTTTCCTAGCCTGAAATGAGGGCTTGATCCAATATCTTCTTTCTCTTTTTTGTGTTGAAAATATCACAGTAGCTGCTGCGACAAGAAATACCTTGTTCTTTGGCACCTGGCTAGGAACTGAACAGCTGTATACTGTATAGCTCTGCTACACGAAATTAGCATCAAAAATTTACTTACAGCAGAGCTATATGTAGCTGACGGAGCTATATAAGCTAATTTTTTTATTTACCTATGCTATATAGCTCTCCAGCTACATATATAATGTGAACCCGGCTTTACTGATCATCCACAAACACGATATTCCTGTGATAATTGCAACATAACAAATCGTTTCTAAAGAAATGATTTTGATGTATCATTTACCACATGGTCGACAGCTTACTACCTAGTACGGTAGGCGGGTGCATGGAGAAAAAAAATGCTTAAGGGTTCTTCTCGATTTTTAAGAACGAATAATGACGGATACTGATATTATCTATCATACCTATCGAATATATATTATACGAATCTTTTCCTTAAAGCATTAGGAAACCTAGTTAAACTTTTTCTTAAATTTTAGTTAACGCAAAGACACAAAAACATCTTTCTGCAAATTGAGTAATGTGAAATAAAAATAAAATGACAAACAACGCTACTCACATTGTGGTATTTTGGTGGACGAGGAACAGAAGCGGTTAATATAATAAGAAGGGTAGATTATACGAATTATTATAGTGAGAATAGGGAAATAAACATTCACAAAAAATGGATTGATAGAATTGTGTAAAAGCGATAACGATACTCAACTGTTACCGAGGTTTAGAGGGGAAAAAACAGGAACACTTGAGAGAATTGAAGAGTCTAGACTAGAATAATCGAGAACGCAGAAACGAGATGGTTGACGAAAATCTAATAATCGAAATCAACATGAAACGGGAGGGTGGAAGATGGAGGGAGCAGAACAGAACAGCTGTTCGTCGCAGTGTTGCCTAATCGATACCAAACACCGGTACCACAACAAATGGGCATGGAGGAAGGGTGACTGGGAACGAGATGGAAGTTAACAAGTGGCGTGAACTCTTCCCGACGTTCTACCCACGTTCATCAGGTGAGGAAAGACAGTGAACTGTGAATCACAATGCAGGAAGTTGGAAAATGCGTTGTCCTAAAAAATCGTAATAGGTAGGTCCTTTTTGTGGTGTTCGTTCAATTCCTTGTTCCCGACCGAATTTTAATCGGTTGGAAGCAGTTAAGCATCGTTTAAGGATTATTGGTGATTTTCTCAAAGAAAAACGCGGCAAATTCTTTCAGTGGGGTTTATCATTCAATGATTCATGATTTGAATTTCTACTAAGCTTTGGAGTATGTGTGTTTCACAAGTGATAGCGCGATTATTGAATTTCAAGAGGCATACAAATATGATCAACTGATCAATCCAAATGAATATTTTGGTTGAAAACCGATTTAAGTTAGTGCTAAAGAATTGTATGCATATTCCTGAAATTCAATAATCGCTCTATCACGTATGAAACACACACCCCAGTTATTGCAATTTGGAGGAAACGTAAACCATGAAATAGGGGGGTTAGAAATTTTTTCATGAATCATTGAATAATAAACCAAAATCGTAATAGGTAGGTCCTTTTTGTGGTGTTCGTTCAATTCCAAATTTTAATCGAATTAAGCATCGTTTAAGGTTATTGGTGATTTTCTCAAAGAAAAACGCTGCAAATTCTTTCACTGGGGTTTATCAAAATGATTCATGATTTGAAAATTCTACTAAGCTTTGGAGTGTGCGTGTTTCACAAGATAGAGCGATTATTGAATTTCAAGAGGCATACAAATATGATCAACTTCAATCCAAATGTATCGGCTTGAAAACCATTTAAGTGTCTATCACTCCTGTTCAATACATTCACTCCAAAGCTTAGTAGAAATTCAAATCATGAATCATTGAATAATAAAAAGTGAAAGAATTTGCAGCGTTTTTTTGTTCAAGAGCGATTACAATGGAAAAATATTCTATTTGAAAATTTTAAATTTTGTAAGACGGAGCATGCATGTCAGAATGCTTCAACCCGTGTATCGGCTATAAACCAGTTTAGGAGTTCACTCCAGGATCCACATTACTACATCACTACATCACTAGGTTACTGCGTTCAAAACAAAAACAATAATAAACCAAAATAGCGCAAATGTTGGGACCATAAATCGGGCCATATATCGGGAATGGTTTGAGCTACGGACCTGGAAGGGCTCATTCGATTCCTCATGGAAAGTTCTTCACAAAAGTCCAAATTTAGGCCTTGACTTTTTTTTTGGGTTTTTAGGGATTTTACAAAACTTTGACAACCCTTAAAGGGCACTTTAAATTAAGTGAGAGTGCTGGCTAAAGAATTGGGGCGTTGTCGGACCAATATTGATTTTTCCTGAAAATTTCAGATTTTTTGCTCCAGCCGTTTGGGAGAAATCGTGCGTACGGCGGACGGACGGAAAATTTTTATTGCAGATTTGGATTCTACACCCTTTGAAACGTAAACCATGAAATTTTCAGAGGGGTTAAAATTTTTTTTTTTCAAGAGCGATTTGGAATCGCTTTGGATCGATTTGAATTTTGAAAAAAAAAATATCAACGGGAAGTGGTTAAAAAATGTTCGAACTGCAAGGTCCGCTAGTGCAGGCCCTTACCATAAACAGGTTCCTCTCCTTCCTCGTTATCGCAAAGAATCAAGAATTAAACAAAACAAAAAATTCTCCTCTTCTTCCTCTTTCTAAGTCATGGTTACTACATTCTAGATTTCAATAATATAGACATTTAAAAAACTAGATGTGAAAGAGATGAAGTGAGTTAAAGCCTGCGGGATCAAGAGGGAACAGTAATAACTTCAGAAAATGGAGAAAAAAACTTCAATTTGTTTTAAAGAATGTTCGTAAAAACCTAATACACAAACTGTGCCTTGGGTTTTGCGTATTTTTTCTCACATCAGATACGTTTTAACGCTCTTCGAAGATTTCACGCTTAAACTTTAAGTTTTTTTTTCCAAACTTCCAGCAATCTTTCGTAGCCATCATGTGGACATTCCCACGGCTCCATCTCTTCAAAATAATATAACTACTTAACAAAACCAACCAAAAAATTTGGTGATAAGTTGAATAGAAGCTGAGAAAATAGGGTACGAAACTGACTACTTTTCAAGGGAATTTCATCAGTCCGGAAAAATTACCAACTAACTTTAATAACCTAGTTCTTTGGTATTAGTGATTAGGTACCAATTTAGAGTCCCCTCAATCAAATACGAGTTGATTTTGATCAAATTTTGAATAACCTTTCACAAGAACGAATGGTTGGTCGACGAAAATAATATGTTATAAGTTCATTATATTATAATGCACTTCAAATTGTTCGAACAGCTGAAAAACAACCTAAATAATTGGAATTGGAAGAATCTAATCTAAAACTAAACGTTTTTAAGTATCTTCAAATGTTACACAAACGTCAAATTCAATAACTTCAAAAAAGGCATTTAAATTTTGAGCAAAATTTACTCTTATTTGATTGTAAGAAGCTACTTTCATAGTTACAGCAACCAAAGTGCAAGGTGGTTAAACAATAAGTACAAGTTAAATTTGTTAGAAAATTCAATATTTTAAACGCTTATTTCCCTGTCTCTGAGGAAAATCGTTCGGGAAAATATAAAAAATTAAAAATTAACATTGAGGACAGAAAGGTGAATTTTTTATTACCTATTTTACCTAAAATTTCAACTGACCAAAAGAGAAAAGTTGCTAGGGGGTTAGCGATAAAGTTTATTTGTAGCTGTGGATATAAGCTATGCTGATGATGGGCCATCCCCGCTTTTTCATGTATTAACTATATTTATTGTTCCTATTATAGAATTAATTTCCAACCTATTCATTATTAACATTCAAATCGGTCTTACTCAAGTGATTCTTTGGAACCTAAAATACAAAAATCTGGATTAAGTACCCAGCCCCATACAAAAATACACCGCCGAGATCGGTGCCAGACCTTTCCTTAACCATTGATGTCCTAAAAATACTCAACGGTAGGGGAAGAGACGCGAAAATAGATTAATTTCAGTTAAAACTTGCCAACGCCTCTGCTGAGAGGTAAAATGGGGAGTAGGTACATTAGGAAGGGGTAAAACCCACTTTATTGAAGCTGTTGACCGTCCAGGCTCTACGTGTCATTAACCTCCACTCAATAATCACATCCTAATGCAGTGTTTACCGACATATTAAATCAGGATTCTTTGAAGTTCGAACTTCGGTTAGCAACCTTTTTAGATGTAAATAGACGAGGTGTTGACCTACCCTAATAACACACTGCAGGAAGCGGAGATCTGATCCTTGGGTTAATTATTTACCAATTGACGTTTTGACACCTGATCGCGACACAAAAAGGTGTGGACTAATTAACCGACTTTATTTGAATATATAACTCAGTGATCTTACAGATGGCTTTCAAAGAGGTTGCAACTAGGAGGGTATCGTATGATTGTAAGCGGACGAAAGAGTTGTGAAGAAAAACCTCCCCAAGTTGGGTGAGATACATAGCTTTCCTCGTCTAGGTAACATGAAAATTTTAGATCTTTTCAACTGTTTTAGATAATATAGAAAGTTACAAAGATTAAAAAATGGGGCGGGACGTGTTTGGACATACATCAACCCCTCCAAAGGCTTCAACATGTACTACGGGTCTTTAGCGCTGATTCTGTAGCGGTTATGATGATGAAACGACCTGAATCGAGGTTGAAATTTATAAGAGATTATTCAATTGTTTTTCCCAGACTTCCTTTGAAGTATTAGCGCGATCGAGCCACTAGAGCTGGATAAAACCACATGGTGGATTTTACGTTTGGGCATGCGCAGAGCGAGTCGTGGTTTTTGAGCTACGAAAATTCATTATGGGTCATTAGCATTTTAAAATGCACACTCCCTGACGATTTCATCAAAATGCGATAATCAATGAAAGATTTAGGTTTGTTATAAGGATTTCACGCAGGCGCAAGCGCAGTAGGTGTTAATGATACCACCAGGTTGAAATTTATACAGATTATTAGGGTCCTGAAAATTTGAGCGCGATCGGACAACGAGAACCTGAGAAAATGACCCTTGATGGGTTTTACGTTTGAGCTTGCGCGGACTGATTTATTGATTTATCAGGTATGAAACTGATGGGAGAATTTCATCAACATCTGACCAAAACTGTAGGAATTAGGCTTGGTAGGGTCTGTGGACATAAGGACATGGATCCGCACGTTTCTAGATACGAAACGAAAGTTGTACAGAATAGTCTAAATTTTAGACTTTAGACTCTAAAACACAAAATGTGAGTAGGAATTTTGATGTTCACCGCCAGAAAGTGACAAAAAAACTTTCGTTATCCACAAGTAGACTTTTTTTTTCTTTTTTTTTTAATGGCTTCGGCCTTTATTGACCATTAACCAACTATAACAAATTATAGTTCAATTATGATAATATACTGTTATGATTTATTATAGTTCATATCTATATCCAAGTTCAATATATATCTATATCTATAGTTCAATATATATCATTGTCTTATATTATGGGTTGTATTCTATTCTGGACAGATATGCAAACACTGCACGATACACTGCTGCGTTTTCAGTTTGGATGATTGTAGAAAGAGAAAAAGGTTGCTCCAATTCTTGAATTATTACTTTGAAGTGGTTGTCGCGGATGGTTTAGGGCACTACATGATAATAGGACATGTAGACTTGGATTCAATAATTGAATAATGACATCAGTAATTATCACTGATGTCATTGGGAACGATCTCACCACTTCAACTGTGACATCAATTCAGTTGCTTACTGCTTCAGTTGCTTTTCGTATAAACCACACGAAGTTTAGAGCTGAAAATCAGTTGGAAATATTCAAGACTCCAGAATCCGATTCTTCGATCAAATATAAGAAATTTCAACAAATGAAAGTTGCAGATTATGATGAGACATCTGCCTTCCTTGTTATTGTGAAAGCAGGATTCGAGTGGTTGTTAGAAGGTTTTACGTTAAAATGAGGAAAGAGACTACCTCGATCTCAACTTGTCCGATCCCCAAGAATTTCAACGTAAAAGGATGGAATTGAAGTCACATTTTTGACATCAATGACCAATTTAGGATATGCCAGTGTGACCGCAATTTATTGGAACACTCAGAACCGGAAAACTGGACTATTTCCATCCGATTTTTATGAAATATTTATAAAAATCTGTGCTTGAAGGTTGATAGGAGACTTTATTGATTCAGCGCAAACATGTCATCTTCAATTTCAACGCGAGTTGCTACCTACCTCAATTTTCCAACGAATTGGATATTTTCATGGATAATTCAACCTAGGTCAAAGCTGGTTCATTAATTTTTATCTCAGCGATTAATGTAGTCTTCGCACATAAGCACATAAGCTATAGTATTTCACAGAGTAAATGGACATTAACATACAGTATACCGTGTATCTGAAAACTTTCTGCATACCTACCTAAGTACCTCCTCCAATATTAGGAATTGGTACCTCCAGGTTTGTGTAAATGCTGAAAATGTAAATCATTAGGTACCTTTTTTTAAATCTACTCTACAGAGTAGAAGAAATGGAATGTGCCACGCCCAACATTGATTTCCAATAAACCCAATCCATGAACAAGAACTTTAAAATCGAGGAGTGTATCAAACACATAAATATTGCGCTAAATATTGCAATCTGTTCCACGGGCCTCACTCAAGTTTGGCCTGATTTTAAAACTTGGCCGTGTCCTCGTTCAGTCCAACCTTGAATGCTATCAGAAATCACCGCCGACTTGGGGGGTAGGTACCTACATTGCCGGCGTACTTTCATTTGAAAGGTACACGCTTTGGTGGAAAGGAACGAATCGGTAATAAAAGATTATCCACGCTTCACCACCCCACGTAAGTTCCTCTTTGAACACGGCTGGTGCTCAGTTTGTGCTGCCCGTAGGGACTTGTTCCTCATTACAGGTACCTGTATTAAATTACTTACGAGAAGAAAGAGCTTTTTCGTGATCGCGTCGTTATTGGAGGAGTGGATGAGCAAGCAAAACTAAGGAAATGAATTTCCTTTAACTTTGTCATTTTCCCAACCACCCACCAATGGAAATACATGACCTAGTATCTCTATCTATATAATTTAAATTTACGAGGTACCTGTGCTACGAGGCTGTAGTACAAGAACTTATAAATATGTACCTGCATATTTATTTGAAAAATCACGTCAAGAGCTTATTTTCAACATATATTCAGCAGCAAACAGAAGTAGATTGCAGGGTTCTATTTTATTACCAACTGTTCCTTCGGTACTTCGAGGTCAACCTATTTATACTTTGAACAAAATGTAAATATTCACAATAAACTACATTTAGTGGTTATTTTTTATAGACCAATTACCACAATAAAGTATAGCTGAAGTCCTGTTACTCATTTTCTCTCTTGACCTCTAATATTTCCATAATTCAGTATTTGCCTGTGTAAATTAAAACAGTAAAATGGCAACAATAAAAAAGACCTACATGCTCCAAATAGATGGTCAGTATTTCAAGTGAACCGGAAAGAAATCCACAGCTTCGATCGGAGATAGCTCCGTAGGTCGTGGTTATTACTCAAAAATGTATAGAACTATCAATTTCTTCACTGAAAGATTCATTTTAAAATTTTAAAAACCATTATTTGATCTGAATACCTAAATTAGTGTTAATCATTTTGCTAAACGTAGGAAAGTCTGTCCAAAACGTGATATGTTTCTTACTTGGAGAATTTTTACGGTATAAAACAAATCATAACTTCTAAGCGAAAAGTTTCCTTAAAGTGGAATTTTAGCGTACGTAACCAATCTTAATCAAGGGTGCCCCCCCCCCCCCCCCCCAAGCTTCATGACGCACACCCCTAAACTTAGAACCAGCCCCCTCCCCCTGTGTAAGTTGGTAGTCCCTCTCCAAAACAAAAATATAAAACAATAATCGAGCACTGCCATTGTCATTCATACTTTTTCATATAGAAAAACAAATCATATTTAAATTAATTAGTAGGTTCATTATTATTTACGTTCTATCTAGTGATGTAATATATTTTTGAATGCTGTCACGTTAAAAACTGTTTCAATAAACTGTACCCCCTCAACAATTTTTTTGAACCCCCTCCCCCAAGAATTTTAACGGCGCAGTCTGCTTCATACGTCCCCTTCCCTTTGTGGGCTCCCCTGTCTTAATTATCACATCTTTAAATCGATAAAAACTGATAGTACGACACCAATATCACAACTATTCGAATCCACCCGAATTTGAGCTTAATAAAAAATGTACCTAGCTCCATGACCCAATCCATTCAGTCGGATAATGACGTATACATAATGATGATACCGAGGTTCCAAGTCATCTTACGACGAACGTTATTTTATTCAAAGTTTAACTGTGTGTGTGTGTGTAAGAAAATATTCAAGTGCAGCTCCTCTCGATTGTTTCTACAGCGAGGTCAGAGGATATTAGGTTTGGCTTCCATGACAATTTTCGTTTGACCTGAATGTCTTTAGTAGCTTGTATAACGGTCAACTGAGCTGACGAAACCTTCCGTTTGAGATCTGATTTAGGAGAGAATGAGACCATGTCCATGACTAGGAAGGAATTCATTGGCTAGCAAGATATTGGCGGATATTGTTTCTACATATTACTAGAGAGTCAATTAGGAATAATTTTACATCACCTACACTTTCCAAATACGAATACATTTTTTGTCTAGAACAGAGCAGTTCTATATTATGCACGTTTGTCCTAGAAGCAGTTGAACTTGGCGCAGTTAACGCTAGTCCAAATGGACAGGTGGCATTGGAAATTTACAGGAGATTTATGCGAGCTAACCCTTCAGTCTCTTAAAATTTCATCAAAATTATTCAAAAAGCAGTGAAGCCCAAAAAGAAGCAGAAACCAAATTTTGCATCTTACTTTGCAAATGCATGCTTCTCCCACATGAGTAGATTAATCAAGTACCTATTGGACATGTGAGACTTGTCACACAATTGTATCTCAACAAGTTATGTGTTTAGGAGTCACCAAGATAATCTGTTCGTATTGAAAGAGTCAAGTTGTTTTCTTACGATTTTCAGTTTCGAGTCTAGTTCAACCCGGAGGGTATTCGAACTCGCTTTTTCGAGAGTATAATTATTTAATGGAATTTTGAAGGATTGAATGGATAACTTAAATCTTTGAACAAAGTTGTTTCTAAACAGTGGCCACCTGTACAAGAAGTGAACAACCCGAAACGAGAAGTTCCATGAATGTTTCCATCAATACTCATTTGATTGTTTTTTCAACAATACATTTTTTATTAGGTATAAATCTCCAACAAATTGATCATCCTCTCGTCCACTCTCATTCTTGTTATCAACTCGCGATCTGATGTCATGTTATTACCGCTCTCCCATCGATATTATTATAAAAGTTATCGTGAACTTATATTTCCGTACTGTAGAGTAGGTGGTGGGAGAGATGCTGCAGTTCACTTTGGTATAATTCGAATAAGTGCTGTAATGCGACAGAATATTCCTCTACGTAGCATGCATTCATATTGAGCTGCGTATGAGTATGACAACACAGATCTGACCTGTGGCTGATACAGCAGATTCCAGTATTTTTGTGTCATTCATTGTGCACTAGTGGAACTTATTGCACACTTTTGAACGATTGTTATTAAGTAGGCTGTAATTTCCTTATCAATGTATTTTTTGTACTACTTTAGGTCCTTTGTAGATTTCATACCATTTTAAGCGATGTGCATTGTAGCACCAGCACACTACTTGACTGCATGTACCGTAATTAATACAACCACCCGAATCGTAAGAGAGATATCCTTGCTGGACAAGTTACTCGCTAAACATTGACGTGTGTCCTTCCTATAAATCTGGTTTGTTCACTCACCTACACTGAAGGAATATTAAAAATTATAACAACGATTAGCCTTTGTGTAAAAATGATTTGCAGTTAAGCGAATCATCATTTTCATTGCGAATGTCACTTTATATTATCAGTAAGGACATAAGTGTTCTAGATTGATTCATCAGTGAAAACGCCCTTAAATTTGTATCCTCAACGATATAACGACAAGGATTTGCCTAGCGGTGAACACAGATCTTCCGAAGAGATGACAAGTCGTCTAGAAGTCAACCGGCCGTTGACTCGCGGAAAAGATGGAAGACCTCGACATCTGACCTTTCTCGGGTGAAGGTGACTCCATTCACTATCACAACCGTTTTATTCGCCGAAGGCAGAGAATCCGCGAAGAATTAATTACCTCGGACGACTGTCCGCTTTCAGTAGCGTATAATTGCTTAAAAATCGCTCTGTCACGGCTTACATTCGGTGAGATGTAACCATGAAACCTGAAGGGTGTGATTTTTACATTATCTAGTTCCGTGAGCTAGTACTTTCTTTTATAGCTGTCTTTCAAAGACTTGATAACCTCCATTCATCACTGCCTCAACAGTTTTATTACAGTGTTTATAACCTACAATCGTTTCTTTTCTTCCAAGTCCACCTATTGACGAAGGTTTGTATGACTCATTCTGTAAAGAAAACGCTATAGTCATTCATCGATAGAAATTTGGTCTACCCTTATCATTTGACGCACTTCCACCTTTATGCAGAAATTAATTGTTGTGCTCCAGAGTTAAAACAATGTATTATTGAATTTGCAATGCATGGAGTAATAAATCCGGTTAAGCGATAAAACATCAAGTTTAAACATAACAAGCCTGAGCCTTCGCAACTAACATATGACCTGTGGCTTTCTAAAGCAGCCCACATTGTTGTTCTTCGTTCTACAGGTAGGATATTGTTAGGATCGTCAAGATAGATCGACCGCTTAAGACAGATTATTTTACAGTTTTCGCAAGTTGTGACTCGCAACAAAGATGTAGCAATGTCCCGAGAATCGAAGAACAGCTACTGTGATTCTTATTTTCAATTAGCCGATCGATATGCTGATCCAACAACTTGGATTGAGCCTTTCAAAACTTTCTTTTTTAAGCTACGAAAACTATCAATTTTAAACGTATGAACCCAAGGATAATTATATCATTTCCGTCATCAAAGTGTACGGAGACCCCTACGTACAGGAATTGAATGACACACCTGCACTTTTCAAGACCCTATATAAGTTACAAGGGGTGATATAAAAGTACAATGGTTTATAAGAATCTAACCAACCTTAACGGACAACCACGAAATGAAGCCGAACAACTAACAATTAATGAGATAAATTAATATTCTCTCCAATGCCTCACTAATTGAGGAGGTTGCATCGCAAAAAGCACTACATCCACTTGAATGAATTTTGCAGGGAACGCAAAAATCTGTAGCACATTAATTTTAGCTCATAGGTTTACACTTTTTTTTTGATTGCCCGGTTTTTTTCTTCTCTATTGTCTGGAAAAACAGTTAGATAGTTGGCGGAAAACGTGATTATTCACGTCAAATTTTAAATTTGTAAATCATGGATAAAGTACTTTTTGAGTGATACAAATGGATAGAGCACTTTTGAGATGAAACGACTTTATTTTCGTGGAGAATCAGTTCTCCAAACCCATAACCAACCATTAGTTTGAAATTGAAAAAATGGCGTTTAGTACTTTTTGCGAATTAACCTCCTCAAATGGCCTGTACACAACAAAAGTTATTTTCCTGGTTTCCAAAGCTTGGTTTATGAAATTTTCAAAATGCATGATCGGAAGGGTGATATTAGTAGGTTTTAAGGCAATTTTTACTGTAATGATAAGAGTTTACACTAACACGCCTGTTAATGTTCTTGGTAATCGGGAAAGATGTTTTAAAATTAGTTTTTGAATTCTAGGAATCTTGAAACATGAACCAAAACACTGTGTGATGGGGTGGGGGCGGAGTTTCACTTTGCTTAATTGGTCAGTTACAAAGGTTCACTATTGAAAATAATAAACCAAGGACTTGAAGAAAGGCAGCCCAGAGAAATCAGGTCCAACCATTTCGCAGAAAAACGGAAACTATTTGAATGTAAATAGTTGCAATGTGAAGATCCTGTACAAGATCGACCAATACCACGCGATATTGAATATTTTAATGTGTGTTTCAATTGGGTTAACGAATGCTGGTTGCTGCATGACACGTAAATGTGTAGATGATACCATATGCTGAAGATGAACCAGTTCTATTGCCTTACTATAGCAGTGGAAACTAACTATTTATTTATAGTAATGTATATTTATAGTAATTGCATTGCCTACTTTTTGCTACAATTGTCCAAATTGTTTCATGCATCAAATTTTATGTACTCAAAAATTCATACAAAAACAAGAAAATTGTTTTCCATTTGGTATTTTACGGCTTTCTGTTATAACCACATTGAGTTTCCGATTTCAATCCTTTCTAAATCTAGAAGAGGCAAGAGTCTCTTTAGGTTGTCAAGTGTGGCGAGCCCCACTGACACCGTTAAACTGCCAGACTGACACAAAGACCGCCTTTTTCTGAGATCGATGGTGCGGAACAACAAATATTTGGTTTGAGGGCCACTACAGAGGGGCGAAAAAGAAACGACGAAAAACTAGAACCTTATCACGAAGTGAAATCACATTGACGAGCAGTCAATTCTGATACCTTCAGCCATATTTGGAGACACCCTTAATTTCTACTGATATTTTAGAATGTCCAAAATTAAAACACGTTAATATTTTTTTACAGATGCATCTAGTTGATATTTTTATGAAATCTCCCTAGGAAAGACTCTTTAAGACCTCCTCTGTGAATCCTCTTCATCATCCACAGGTATAGCCACACCAGACACACCTACTCATTTGTCTACATGTATGATTCTCAACATAAGATTTTATTCTGGATCAAACCGATTTTGGGGAACTTGGAAAATCATTTTACAGTCATTCCGAAGATTGGGGGCAGGGAAAAAATTGTAATTGGCCGAACAGTCAGCGAATCTTGGCCACTCGCGTTTCTGAATTCTTCCCATGTTCACCTTATGAATCGTTAAGGGCCCGAATAAATCTTATATAACTTGGAATAGATTCTTGCATATTCATAAATTCCTCCCCAGTTATTTCGAAGGCATAACTTTTGTAGCTGATCGGAGTGCCTCAGGTCTTTCTCAATACCTGGCAGCAAATTCAGTGATTGAACATTTCGATTTCTAGTTTTAATTGTTAACCTGGAATTGAATGTGTCATCATGAGCTGCAGACATAATATTCTGAATGCATTGTCATCTCTCGAGGAAGCGGTAATTCAACAAGAGGTTTCATTCATACCACACCTTTTTGGAAAGCTCTCGTTGATACATTTCAGTTTAGAATAAATGACTGCTTCACCAACATTTTTTGTCGATTCTGTGATTCTAACGATTCTGTCTGATATTACCGCTTTAATATACTAGTTGCCTTGATCCTTGAGTGGAGAGCGGTTCGCTAACTGCATGAGAAATGGTTCGTTTCTAATACATCAGTTTAACATCCGTTTTTTATGACGTTCATTTTTGTATCCATCAATTGATCGCAAGTTACAGACACCCATTTTAATTTCTGTTCCCGATTTTTTTTTTAATTCTCCAACTCACGTTGTGGTTTCTCTAACCAGTAGATAACACGCTCTAAGATCTTACATAATCATACAATCGCAAGTAAATGAGGATTGGCGTATTAACAGAACTATTGTTTGATTTGGTTTATAATGAGCAGTGGGAATAGGGTACTTTACGTTGCAAAAGCCTTGAAAACTTGGGTGTTGTTTTTCCGGGGCAAAATATAACTCTTACCGAATAATAGCTTAGTTGCTTCAGAAAAAAGGCAAATACATTTTTTTCGTTCGAACCGCAAAGTCGTAAACCGAGTTCCCGAGGTTGCAACACGACAGCTAAGTGACGCGACCCGGATGTTCTTCCTACACTGTCTTTGAGTTTTTATTCCCACACAGTAAGTGAACCGAACTCTCTTTGTCAATACAACCTGGGAAACACAAAATCAGGGGGTTCAGTAAATACGACAGTCACGGAAAAGTCAAGTGGTTAGCGGGACAAATAGGAGAGACCAAGAATAATAGAGTCATTAGGCGTGAGTCTTGTGTGGAATTAGGTAACGGTTCGCGTAGATGTGACGTAGATGGATACAGTTCATCAACGGATTTTTTACAATCTGTTTCATTCGAGTTGTTTAAAAAATATATTTCTGGATTTCGGAGTCTCAAACAAATAGATTTCATCATTATACCTACAAGTAGGTATGATAAGTTCAAAGTTTTGCAGATGTAAGGAAAAATTGGAAGGGGGGGGCTCAGTTTAGCGTTCTTACTTATTGCAATGGATGTATGCAATAAGTTGGACATCAAAATGAATGGTCAAAATGGTGGAATGCAAAATGCACTCAGCAATACATGAGCATACTAGCTAATATGCCAAACAGTTCTAATATCCACGTACGTATGTACTTGTACCAACAATTGCAAAGAAATTAAGAGAAACGTTTTCTCGAAACTTGAAAATCAAGTGCCGAACTAAATTTGAACGAATCCGTGAGAAAAAGATCGAGAAAAATCAATGATCCGGGCAATTTACATTTGTACATGGTACTATTTGAATTTACAGGAACGAATGGAATTTAAAACCATACCAACTATGACGGATAATTTCATAAAAAACGGTCCAATAATATTCTCAGAGTTTTTCCAGTATCAACTATTTTTAGTTTGGCGAAAGTTTTAGCTGCTACTCAACCAATCACAGAGGTTACACCGACCAATTTCTCATATTTCCTTAGTTTGATTCACGTTAAGTTTCACTATTGATCCAGCAGCAGTTAAATTCATTAAATTCAATTTAGGAGCTTAACTGCACGATAACAGAAAATTCCGCGAAAAGCGAACAAATTTGGCGGAAAAAAGTTCCAAAAATATAATTTGGCTTCCATTATTCTAAATGAAAATAAATGTATAGGACACTTTCATGAGCCATTATAATCACAATCAGTCTGGGGATAATTAGGTACATTTATTTTTAAAAACTTGGTGAGAGCTATTTGCACTAGATTTGTCTGTCGGGGAGTAATCAATCTTGGAACATTTTGTTATTAAATGCTGTTGATTAAATGAGTTGGCAGACGCTGATATTGGGATCAATCTTCTATTATAACTCACCCGTGATTAAGAAAAACACTAAAAAAAATGGAAAACTGGAGGAAATAACTTTTTTTTGCAGATCGCATCGTTTCCCACTACCCATGCGGCTTAATTGTAGGTAGAAAAACGCTTGATTTGTATGATTTTATTTTAAATCGTGATCGTTTAGGTTCATGACAGGCAATTAAAAAACGAAACCGTGAACCTCATAGAGCCGGATCGTTCAATCCCGTGCAGGATCGAGGTGACCCTGGAGTGATTCAGATCTTGGGTGCTTCGTGCCCACGACCTCCCACTTCGTCGCCCACCGGTCGACAAAGAAGTGTCATTCCCTCGTATGAGATGCCCCAGAAATCCATTGGGTCCTTCCTCCACGGAAATCCCACAGCTCCGGTTAACCAGTATCAAAGTCACTCATCCTGCATCTCATCAGACTCCATCGATTTCCATCTACTGGGCTTCCACGAACGCTGTCGAGAGAAGTTGAGAGCTGACGACACCCTATCATGAGTGGATTTCTAAGAAGAGCGGATTGACATCCAAGAACTGATCAGCTTTAATTCTTATTCTCAATCCTTTTGAATAAACGATTCTCATCATAATATCTGTATTCATCGATTCCTCAATCCTAATTCCAGTCACTAACGGATAAAGTTGGTAAACTAGTACGTAGGAGCATTTTAATAACTGCTCATCACACGCCCAAAATGAAAGAATGTAGGTTGAAGCTGTCAAAACATTTTCTCAGAACCGGTCTCACTCAATATCTGCAGCTTTTGTCTGATGCAACCTGTTAATGTAATTCTCGTGTAGTAGGTATTGTTTAAAGCCTCGGAACATTAAGAACCATTAAGGGAATTAACATATTTTTTCCATAGCCGATTTAGGACTTCGTCCCAACACCCCTTCTTCTTACCAGCACAATTCTTCGTACATGTTGCGCAGAATGATGACATCCTTTCAGAAAACTCTGAACCAACAATTGGAATAACTATTGCTATGGCTCCAAAATAAGTTGCATAAACTATTTCAAAAATTTTCTTCATGGAAATCCGCTTTAGGGCATTTTTATAAAGGTAAGTAGGTATTACTCTCCTTAGAACTATAGTTTGGAAAAAACTGTCCCTTCACGAAGCGTCTCAAGAGAATGGAAGAGGTCGTTGGACAGCATTTCTTTAACTAAATAAGGTCAACATTTGAAAGCGCAGAAAACTCAGTACAACTTGAAACAAATCGTAGGATAGAGTTGCGTTTTGACCAGATATCTCAAATACTACCTGCAACTAATTTTCATTTGTTATTGTCATCTTTGTACTGCTAATGTACTGCAAATATGTGTCAGCTGATTTTTTACTCCAATTTGCAAAGCTTCATCTTAATATTTCCTTTCACAATTTACGCCTCTTCAAACGCTGAAGATTTCCATCTTAATTCTGAATACAACTTGCAAAGAATGATGACATTCTTCTAAAAACCGATTAACTTTCAAGTCCTATGATCATCTTCACAGAAAGATTATATTCTTCATTTACGAACTGAGTTAGTAAGAATGCTAATTCAATTCAATGATTGTTCTTCAGTTGTGAATGTGGGGTGCAAAAACGCAATCTAATCGTTATGCAAGGGATTCGGAGGATCAAGCATGACATCAAGCGTTACCTTATGTTTTAGTTTCTGCTTTTATGAACATTAATGTTTTGTTACAATAGGGTAAACATTTCCTTGGTTTTGACCACTTGAACATTCGAAACATCACAATCCATTGGTTCAAATCCTGCCAAGTTGGTTCCTCATGAGGTTTATACTTATTTCTTTCACCACTTCATTGTACTCGACATTAGTGAAATATTTATTCCTCTAAGAGTATAACCAAGATATGATATCCAAGTATAACTCTGGGCTTAAACCAAATGTTTCAAAATCTCCCTCAGAGAGTTCTAGAAATTCTATACGACTCATACCCGCCTCGCCTGTTGATGTCACCGTCCGATGAGTAGTAGGTAAAGTGTGAAGAGATGTTTCACTAAGCCACATTATTTCACGTTAAGTACTTTCGTCATGTCACAGCCGATTCAGGACAATGAGATACCTCGTTGATCCTGGCCTGAATTCTCTAACAACCCATTACATGCTAAAATTGTTCATCCTTCACGGGAAGAATGAGACAATTTATTTAAGAATGGATATCTTAGTAGAGCAGACAGTTTTTCGAGGATGATGTTTTTCATTCCTCATCAATGTTCCTACAAACCCAGCAGCTCTCGACGATTTACACTGTTCTTAATCTTCTGATGCAATCAATAGTGCTGGTAAAACGTGCGCCAAAATGTCAGCTTTCGAACGCAGGAGGAGTGTGACTCTCTTGTTGCTTCAGAAGCATTACCATTGGCAAAACCGTACATAAAAATCATGTAAACATCCTCACCTGTGGTAGAGCTACTCAACTGAAAGCAAATCATCGCAATCAATCGTAAATGAACACAAACAATAGCTGTCTCACGGATCTTCGATTATCCTGACTTAGGCTGGACAGCTTGGAAATGCCGTAGACGATGATCACAAACGAACGTTTTCACTCATTAAATCATTTTCGTTTTTCATTTTTAAATATTTATTTTTCAATTTAAATCTTAACAATCTTGTTTAAACTCTAACTCTTTGTATGAAATCGATTTAAACCCCAATATCCTACCATTGTCCAACAGCTGGATAACATGTTCGAGTCAATAAACATTTTACTAAAACTGAATTTGGTCAGAAACAACAAATTATCAACATTGCGACACCCAATGCTACGGCCGAATCAGATTGGGGTTGATGATACACGGCGCACAAAGCAACCCCTCCTTCAAGACCGGGGGGTCGTGCGGGTCATTGCATATCCTCGCCCCTGACCAAGACAATGCCTCCTCCGTAGCTTTCCCAATTTTCAAACATTAGGTATTTTTTAGTGATACAGGGTGTCCCAGGACTTATGCACAATCCGACCCCTACGTGTTCTACAACTCATTTCCGACTGCGATGAGTTACATTCATCTTCGAGACTTTTGGAAAAACCTCAATTTTAACAGAAAACACACGTTTTTTGCAGTTAAACACTATTTCCTTAAATAAAAATATTTTTAAAAACCAACACGACTACACCGTTGGAAAGCTGACATTTTGGCGCACGTTTTACCAGGCCTGCACAGTTCTGCGTCAAGCATTAATGGGGTTTCTAGGCGAGATGAAAAACAGGCGATTTCAAGATTTTGATAAAACTGCCATTTCGCGCAGAAATCGCACATCTTCAATGCAATTTAAAAAAAGTTTTCTGACATCAAATGGATAGAAAATTTAACGCTGTTTCCAACGGTGTCATCAAATTTGAGTTATCTCCAAAATTGAGGGAGTTATGACAGTTTTTATGACATAAGATCGAAAACAGGAAAAAAATCTTAAATCGCGAATACCTCAGAAACGAGGCCTCTGACGAAAAATTGCTACGTGGCATTTTTGGTCGGAAATGAGTTGTAGAACACGTAGGAGTCGGATTGTGCATAACTCCTGGGACACCTGTATATTCATTGAACCATAGTATTGACGCAGTTTGGATTTTCTTAGCTTCTTTAAAAGAAGCTCAACACAGCAACGATATACGGAGCTCAAGATACTATTTCGTCCTCATGACAATACAAATTATGAGAGGTATTTCTAAGGTTTCCGAAGATCAAACGAATTTGATCTCACTAGGTTTGTATCAAATCAATGGAGCGAACGAATCACATCCAAACTACCTTTTGATGAGTCAATGGATTTTCAGTACTGATTAATTTGCTCGGTAGGGTCCGCATTGCATTTAGTTTCTGCAATAATACGTGACAACTTTCACTCACTATACAGTCGTCCCCAAACATTTCAATTTAACCAGAGAGTTCATTTTGAACTAGTTAGATTGGCTTCTAGACTCAAGTGCTATTCATCGTGATAACAGTAATTGCATCACATACGGAACAGAGGTGATGCATAATACTGATTTCAAACTCGAGTGCTCTGTCTGATGAAAAATCAAAAGATAGCAAATCAGCAACGAATTCAATTGGGTCTGGAAAAGATTCCACAAAATGTTAGCTACATCCAACACAATTACCAAAGTTGTTAGCCTCTTCACTACAGTTTTCAAGGTATTCAGTGAATGGTTAATGAAGCAATTATAATTTCGCCACGAAAATAATTAAATTTATTATGTCTTCAGGAATGCTAAACTTTTCAATTAGGTGGCCTTCCATAGTTTTGTGTTTAATACTATTTTACTCGTACTTTCAACCCATATAACACCGAATTTACTTCTTGTAAGTTCATAATTCATTCATTAATTCAAAAAATAATATCATGCCTTCAAGATCAACGTTAGTTTACGAACATTTTGAATATTAATGGTGTCCATCTCAATAAATTAATTTCATTGACTTGTAAATTATTCGAGGCTCGAGGCCTTGAATTAAAAACGGGCCGTAACGTCAATGGTAACAACGCCGTCAATAAAAGCGAATGCAAAATAAAAAGGTGATATAATAACCAGTTCTAGAATGATATGATTGGCCTCTTTCTCAAAAGTGAACTTGTTTAGCAGGAAGGCCCAAGCTCGACAAACAAGGTTTCTTTGGGGCACTCTTTATTTCAAAGTGATGACTCAAAGCAACAACTTCGGCTATTAAATAGATCCTCACACCAGTTTAGTTGACTTTGAAATAATCAGCACTAGTCAACCTTTTTTTTTTTAACCAATTTCCGTGAAGGTATGGTTGATGAAATGGAGTACAAAGAAAGGGTTAACGGAAGAAAACATTGAAGTAATTTATATCTGAAAAGGGGCTGGTTAAATATGTACCAACAAAGCCAATCTAGTCATATGCTAAATCGCACAGAATGTTTTGTTGAACATGAAAACCAATGTCAACCGGTACACGGCAAGAAACATCGAGTAAGTGTTAGTCACGTTGGACTAAGATGATACTTTCCTGTTAAGTAGCAGTTTTGACGGTAGAAAGTGCTGCTTTCGGATTTCCCTGCCCAATTCAAAATACAGTGGGTTAATCAGCCTCCAGCAATTTTGTGGAAATACTGCAAGATTTAAATGTTTTCAACAGCTTCCAAAGAAATACAATTATTTTTCTCATCGTAACCGTCATATAATAATATTAAACATGGACTTGAAGGGGGTGCTCGGACACCGATGGTTCTTGTACATTTCAGATGACAATGATGGTTCTTTCAGTGTAACTATATGAGCTTTCAAGCGATGCACCCATTTTAATTGTGCTTAATGAATATTTTGGGATAAAAGGAACTCATTCCACAAATTTTTAAAGTTGAACCTGTTGGTTTTGAAGTTGAACCTGCATTTTTCTCGGTTGGTAAAAAAATTAACATTGAGGTTTTTTCCGTGTACCTTTCAGTTTAACGAAGGGCCGCTATGGTATGCGGAAGAACGAGAATCATTCGAAGACTTCGAAATATTTCGTGGTTTTTCAAATGGTTGGTCTTTAAAACAGGTGATTTCTTTAAAAAATAAACGAAAGTGTCAACACTTCGTATCACAAACTCTCCAGTTTTTGGATTTGCTACGAAGAAAATGCCAATATTTCTATAATTTTCTTTCAAACTAATTTATCTATTCATTAATTTTTACCAACTGTCAATTTACATGGACAGATACTCAAACTCATGAGTGCGATGTCTCTTTAGTAAATTTGCGTGAGCTCTAGTAAGTTCATCAGTAACTAGTTCATGAACAAAATTTGAATCGAAAATTTGAATGCTGAAAAACTTCAGCTTTATGTTTGTCGATTCCCTTACTTAACGTGGAAAACAAGACTAGGGGAGCGATTTTAAGGCGTTTTGAGAGATTTGAAGCGCGCCGATGATAGTAGTAACTTCTACAGTTCACCCTATTTTAATAATATTGCATTGGCATGCTAGTCTGACATGAAAACATTTATACTTCCCCAGTTACAGCTATAAACAGGAAACGTGTAACCACACGGAGAATGATGTGCATTCATTTTCGGACTCCGGTAGCATGTAGTGTGATCAGATTGGATAAGTTTAATAAAAATTAGTTTTGGTATATTGCGGAAACTGCCAGGCCGAAACTTTAATTAACGACTATCGGATTATTGAAAACAAAAATTGAAAATAAAAGCTTGGTCAAGTTAATAGGACCGTCGAGAGATTTGTAATACTTTGTAATACTTGAAATGAAAAGATGAATGTTGTAGTTTGTGCAGATGGGGGGCCACCTCATTTATAAAGAACAGAAATAATACCCCTCTAATTAGAAATCGAATCTGCACAAACCGCGCACTCCCATCGTATGAGACAGGGTCCATGAATGATATCTCCCGCCTAGAACTCCTTCACCTTCAGTTCATGTAACACTCCGATATACCGTGCTCAAATTTCCAGAATTGGATTCTACGGATGCATTGGATTTTATTCAATTCATAACCGCTTTAGCCAGTTTTTTATATAGCTAACCGGTTACCATTACGTTGTACGGGCTCACATGCCTTATTGCTCCCCCAACTGTCATTCACAACTCCATGGTTTCAAAAGGCTGTTGCACGGGCTGTGTTTTGGCACGAAAGGACGCAAACGGACACAGAGGAATTATTCCCATCAAAATCGGTACAGAATCCTTATTTTCCTAATTTTGGAGCCCTAAGGTAAACAAGGAGAACTATTCAGGTTTATCGCTCATCCACCTGATCTGATATCCTCCAGACCCCTCCCCGTGGTCTCATGAGGCTGTAGTTATCTCGTGATTGTCATTGATTTGCGTGATTCGTAGCGTCAAACAAAGGGTGATCGTAGCCATCAACCAAGAAACCAATGTTTCCGGTTGATTCGAAAAACAATGAGAAGATGTTTTCCAAACTAACTAATTTTTAAACTAATTTCGAACAATCTTCCCCGATGAATGGCATTGAACATCTCAACTCACAAAATACACATCCCCGCTCGACTTGAAATCTTTCCCTATTAACGAACGTTTTTATTCCGTCATTAAAATCAAATCAACAAAATCGGTTTAGCGGTTTCGCCGTCTATAGAGAACAAACAGGCAAACTACGCGATTTATATATACAAGAAAAATGAAACCTTGGCTAATTATCTATTCGATTAATTGATTATATATATTTTTCACAAGTCATTCCTACCATGGTCGGCTCGTGGTACTTCCATCTTGGAACCGCCAGCTCTAGTGGACATTTCCAAAGCACGCCACCCCATCCCATATGAGCTTTACGGTTTCTGTCCCTCGAGCCTGGACATTGAGGTTAGTTGGAGTGGGATTCAGTGATCCCCGGTGTACTGTCCAAGGGAAGGAAGAGATCCATTGCTTTCCCCTGTTTTGCTGCTCCTTTTTTTCTTTTGGGGAGCTCAGAACACAATCTGGGCTAATGTCCGAGAGACTTGCCCCTCAAGGCCTTGTTAAACCGGCAGGTTTCGCAATCAAGGGCGCAAACTGCAATGATCCGGTCGTTTAAAACTCACTCTCCGCTCATCCGACCGTGTCGACTTTCAGTCTTCATGACTGCCACTTGTTATCGATTAAACTGAACACCTAAGCGAAATGAGCCGTCGCGCTTTTCTTGTGATGCCGTCGATGGTTTCTAACCAAATATCAAGAGACACTAAATACTATGCGGAACACAGGTGGCTTCTTCGTATGGTAAACAAACTGTTTAGATGAGTAAAATTTGCAAACAATTTTGTAAAATTCAATTGGGCGGGTGCATATAATCTCGAAGGAAATGGTAACTGGGTAATGGTAGGTAACTATTGCTACCTGAACGAAATAAAATTTGAATTGAAATCTGAAAATGCAGAAATCAAAATAGATTTGCAAATGCTATTCCTATATGAAACTGCTAACCTTAGTAATTTAGTGGTACCATTAACTAGAACTGAGTTCTATAAGAGGGGTGCTTTTGTACAAGCGGTTAGTTTTTTTTTTATCTTAATAATATTAATCCTAGGAACTTCAACAACAGAAGTTCATTGAAGAAATTCCTCGCTTCGAAATTTTCCCTACCTCAATGAAAATTTTCTTGTAATGTTAGCTTTCTTTTTGTTCCAAGAGTACATATTTATGTTAGTGGTTCTTTTTTTTGTTTAGTTTAGTACATACTTTTCTGCTCCGGCTTGATTAAGTAGCTCTGCCAGTTCCCTCAAGTTCCTATGAACTTTTCAACTGGCAGGCATATGTTTATATCTTACTATTTACTGTAATTTGTATTTTTTCATTTGCTATAAATAAATAAATAAAAAATTCAACGTTTGCATGGCCACAGACTTAGTAGTTATCCCCAGCACTAAAGAATTTAAAGAGTTCCGTTTATCAATCAGGGCTTGATTGAGGAAATTATGAGTTATACGGGTAAGGCACAAAAAGTTGAAAGCACAAAGTCTCTGTCACAAAGTTTAGTAGGAAATGCTGACTTTAAATGTTGTCTTTGTCCTAGCTTACATCTTAAATTTGATTTGACGTAGTTATCTCAGCCTATTATCAGTTATTTGATAATTTTCCTTTATCAAAAGCGATCAATCGGAATAACAGATATTTTCTTATTTACGTAACAAGATGATTTACACCCTATCCTTAGTAGGATATGATTGGGATAATCATAAGGGATATCATGTTTTCTTGTGGTTGTCAAATGGAATGAGATGGCTCAAACTTCAACCAAGCTTTTGAGCCTACCTGCTTGTGTTGAAATCAGGGATATTTGCATTAAGGGAAGTGTTAGGTTTAGGCACAATAATAATGAAAGCAATGTATCGATTGTATACATTGGAACATCTGTTCGTCACTAGCTGTTTCATTACTATTGCATTTTCGTTCTACGTACCGTTACAACAGTATTTAGCGCAAGGAAAGTCGGCTTACCTGAAACAAAAGCAATAAACGGTGTTAAATTACAATTTATAACTGACATATGAAATAATAACTTGTTACTCAAGACACAACAAACCTAATTGTAGTTAATAGTGATGATAATAGTCTATTGCTCCCTTTTTCAAACCATCTGGTGAGATGTTGAACAAAATAGATTGATTATGTGTGGGGCTTTTGTTTCTAGATTTAATAAATAAGAACGATTTCCTAAGTGTGTACCTACTAGAAAATTGTAGTGAAGAACAAAGAGTTCGATCTTTGTACACAACTGTAGGATTTATTAAGCATGACCTTGAATTCAACTCCAAAAGCCTTAGAAACAGGATTATTAATGAAGATGACTCAATTTCGCATTGATAATTCGAAATGATAAACTTTAAGGAATTTGGTTCCTATACCCAAGTTTTCACAATTGATGAGCTAAAATGATGAGACTTCATGAAAATCGTTACAATTCTCAATATGGGGCCATTGGAGTATCCAATCTTCATGAATATTCAAAATGTTAATCTAAAATTCAAATTTACAGCTTAGAGTTGTGAACCATAAGTTTATTTGCATTCTGCATACCCACTAAAAAATGTAAACTTCATTTGAAATATGTAGGAAAACTGAAAATATGTTTTAATTTGTAGATCTATTTTGTAGATTTTCAGAAGAGAGTGGGTTGGTTCAGCGAAAAGTCTAAATAAATTTGATAACTTTCTACATCTTTTTTCTTTCCATTTTCTTCACATGACCACCCATACAACTGTCGAAGCACTCAGAAAAACTAGACGTGTAGGTAGTTTAACTTTTCCCCCTACAAAGCTACACCAACAATTTGAGCGATACATATGTTATTCAGGCACTCAAATTCTTCGTTGTGTATGAGTTAGACACCCCCCCCCCCCCCCGACCCACCCGACATACGAATTTTTGGGGTTCAAGCATTAAAACATCGTTTCAAATTGTATTGGTTTTTCCTCTATACAAATACCAGCATCAACCATGCAAGAAAAACTGAAACTTCGAACCAGTATTTTATACCTGACAGTTTGATATTTAGAGCGCTCATACAAGCTTAATCCAAGGTGAAGGCTATTCGATGAAATTTAATGAGACGTTGCAGTGACTCTCCAAATATTATTTTTACAATTACCCTTTCTAATCACTCACAAAGAAATGTGAACTCTATTATTTCACGTTTTGATGGCCAACGTGTCATGATAAGCTGAATGACGAAGGAATGTCAAGTGGGTTGGTCTCCACTAATCCTTCGAATCTCAAACACAATTGTGTGGATCTTTCACATTATAAATGGCAATAAATGGATCATGAACTGCTGTTGCTAATAGCCGGATCTGGAGGCGATTAATTCAGATGTCAGCACCTTATCTGAATATTGACGGAAGTATTAGACATGTGCGCATTGATCCAAATTCAAGAAAACGCTATAGAAACCATTAAATGGTACAACCTTTGAATTGATACGAATTGTTTCAATTTCGTGGGTTTAAAATCACCCCAATGCAATTTTAAGAGCTCAGCCAAGTTGGGTAAGGCACGTAGCTTCCTCGTATCGATGACATGAAAATATAGATCATTATGATTATTTTCTAAGTTTATCTACATCGAAGCCTTCAAATGGGTTAGTCGACGTGTATTGCAAACCTGTCACGCTAATTATAAAATGGGCACAATAATGATACAATAGAGTTGAAATTAATGTGAATTCTCCGGATTTCTTCGCCTACCGTCAAAAGTTTACCAAGATCGGGAAACTTCAGCAAATGATGCTCGACGGGAATGTACGTTTGCGTTTTAAAGCTGGGTGATCAACTTTGCTTGTCTCTCTATCAGTTCGATATTTGCAAATTTGTTGCCATGCCCAAAACTATGCTGAGTTGTAATCCTATTCTCAAGACCGTATTGGAAATTACCAAGGTTCTAGCCTTCAAATCTGTTAGCTCCTGATCTTTCCCTATACATTTCCTTGCCAACGGATAAATTGTAGCGTGAGCGGTCGGAAGAACTTGAATTTCTTAAAACGTTAGTTCCTTTATCATTAATCGGTCCAATTTCATGAACACTCTTTTCAACTCTATCCTGTACAATAATTTGCATCGGAGGTCAAACTGTATGGAGAACCAATTTCGGCGGCGCTTGATATGGATATATTTTTTTGAGTACTTCAATTAATGGACTGTTTGTTTACATTCAATTTGAACAAATTTCTAAAATTTTTGTAACGGACATGACAAACCTTTACGTAACTCGTTTTGCCAGATAGATGGGGTACCACCTGCCCAAGACAATCTGTATTCACCTCGAATATTTTTTCCAAAACCTCATCTCCATATCATTCGGAGTCCGAGCGGCACGAGAAACAAGGAAGTAAAAGTTGCTCTTCCCTCGAGATGGGCCTAAAATACGGAAAGAGAGGCTCAAACATTATCAACTTACACACAGAGAGGGTATCGCCATCCTCTCGAAAACTAATCGGAGAAGTGACAAGAGAGTGATAACTTTGTGATAAGATGGGAAACGTTATTTGGTGGTGTTTGTGGTGAAATCGTCGTCATCGCGAAGAGAGCCGAGTTGTGATAAAACCTGACACGAAACCGATAAAGAACCAACTGGTTTTGAGCGGAGATAAAATTAAATTTCCCGGATGACGAACTAGCGCCGGCGAGCTTTTAAATGCTCAAGGGCACTTCAAGGAAATTTCAGAGAATAATTCCACTACACGAAGTGAGAATCTGAGGTGGGAGATAGTCGCACTTCACGAGTTGGGATTTCACCTTTAATAAAGAAAGATAGCGAGAAGACTTATCAAATCATAGCTTTGGAGATTTACAAAATCATCAAATATCAAATCATTTCATCAAATAACAACACATGGTGTACGATTTCAGAATTACTATCCCCGCACAAATGTATAATCTAGTCAATCGGCTAACCTTCTCCCACCCATACAGTGTGTGCAATTGTAATTTTCTAGATTTGAAACAATTAACACTTATATGCAGAAAATAAAAACGTACTCGTACAATGTGAGTAGAAATGTCGAGTTTGCATACCTCAAACACGTTGTTTAGCTAACAAAAGTGACCAGAAAGCTTTTTTCCTCCCGTGTATGATTCGCGATGAATTGAATTCAGCTGTTATAATTTACTTAATGCTTCAAGTATCACGAAGATTTGACGTTCGGTTATTTTATTAAAATTTGATTTGTTCTACTCAACGTGGGCAGTGGAGTAATGGGATGTAGATGGAACTCTGGATCCAATCTGGTTCGCATCTCTCATTGCCAAAAATCCCATTTGCTGCTGTGATGGACAGATCCGATAGTCTTCTGCCAGACTGTCAGTCCTTCAGTTCCACCGTTTCCATTCCGCGGGTCCAAACGGATGGCGTCAAATTTACGAATGAAGACCGGTCAGCCATTGACTCACGACAAAGGTTGAGGGTTACACGGAAAGACATCGTCAACATGACAGTGAAATCCAATGAAGTTCGATGCATTTTAAGCAAGAAAAACAATCTAGAGTAATGATAGACAAATTAGTGGAGGGGTGTCATAATTTGTTTGGTATGTAGATTTTATAATTTGTGGAGTTGTATATATATCACTAATGGCCGGTAAAAATTTCGTGTCACGAAATGCAGCTTTAATGACTGAGAAAGTCATTTTCCGAACTGGACAACGATGCTGAAATTTCAAATTGAGCCTGTACAGCGAACGTGAATTGGAATTACAAAGTGTGGAACCGCCCTGATGTCTGATCAGCTGATTCAGGTCTGAGGCTAATTTCTTCATTATTCTACGTAGACTTGAAATTATAAACTTAGAAACAGTGCTTCTCAAGGGAACGTAGATCTACCTGGTAGATCTACCATCATAACTTGCTGAATCTCTATGATCAGCTGAATAATTTTTTATATAAATAAAACGGTCACCAGGCGGACGGTTTTTCAATAATGATCCTTCTTAATCGACCAAGAAAAAAAGTGTTTAACCTCCTCAAAAAAGGTCGGCATCAGGATAATACCTTATCTTAACATAATATGTAGATTTCAAAAATTGTCTAGGTGAGAGGGTAGTTTTTTGTTTGATTCAGATAGAATTAGTTCTCTGAATCTAATGAGACCACTCGGGTTTATGTACGATCATCTACTCAAAGAGAGGGGTAAGCTAGATCTTATGGATGGCGGCAACCCAAGTATTTTCGTCTTTAATGCATTTAAAAGATGCGGAGTTCAGATAATGTAGCATAGACTACGTCTAATATACATTATAAATTCACGTTGAAGAGCAACCTAATACAGAAACAATAGGTAAACCTGCGTAGTATTTAGCAGAGGTTTTTATTTTACATTTGATGTTGATAGATTCCCCTTGACATTGAGACCTGAAGCTTTTTAGGCTCAATGGTACCCTTTGGGTCTTAAATGCCAATCGCAGCCAACAGCAGTGCACTTTTCAACGAAATGTAGTTAGAAAACCAGAAGCCCCAGAAAATACAAAGTGCCCCAAATTTGACCAGGATTATTTCGGTCATTCGTAGAGATGTGGTCGATTCTTGGCCCAGGCCATCAATCGGGCAAGATCTAGAACGGCCCGTTACATAACCCACCGGAGGTTAACGAAAGCTATGTCAACAGCTATGTAATCAAAGATTTGCCGTGTGTGTTGAATAGTGACTTTGTGCATCATGAAGAACGTCTGATGAATATTAGAGTGGGTAGGAGACATGCGTGAGCCCAAGACGCGTGTGTAGGGTCCGCTTGCTTGGAAGGCTCCCATATTATTTTCTTTTTAACCGCCGAGGAACCTTGGAGTCGGCCGTAGACCTGAGCACTTTTTATTGGGCCCCACTCGCGGGTTCCTCTTCGAAAACATTTTCAAGCCCGCGTTACCGACGGATATCATGTGCCTCCTTTCACATTTCAGCGTCCACAATATTTATCAATTCGGTATTGTCATTTTTAATTGTTAGCAGAGATTCGGCATCTAGCCAGAGCGAAGGAGAAAATTTCAGTAGCCGAGGTCAGGCTCAAAAACTTTTAGAGACTTCAAAAACGGACGTTGGGGGAGGGAAATAGTTGGCACAGTGACAGCAAGAAAGATTTATTTGATTAGCTAGGAAGGAGCGAGAATCAACGCTCTAAACCCTAATTCCCCTCTAAGTAGAACTATATCGGACGTTTTCAATTATGTGTGGAGTATGAAGATTGAAACTAAATGATTGAAATAATATATACAAAATAGAACACTGTGAGTGTTATTAGTCGGCATCTAGCTGTATCATCAAACGAAACGTAAATATTTTGTAGAGAACGAGCTATCATTGTTTCGATTGCATTCCGTTTTCGTGGGATTCTTCTTATACTTCAGCTACCATCCATAACTGTCCACAAGTTCAACAAAAAGTTCAAATGAAAGTTAGTTAATGAAAGCTCGTATCCAATCAAGACGATTCTGGTAACAGTATCGACCGCAGTAATTAAATCGTAAAATTTATTGGTTAACATTTCAAGATGCTTGAATTTCGAAAAATTTCTGCCGCCTGGAGCTTTTCTCCCCCATAACTGGGCTAATATTTATGGAACAGGCTGAAAATCTTACTTGGCCCCATAATGGTCCTGAATCGTCATAATTATTTTCGATTCTAATCGGTAATATTAAAGTAAGAAAACACCAATCATTCAAAAACTTTTGACTGATCCATTGTTTTCTTGATGCCACAGAGTCAAACGAAATCGTATCGCTGCAGGTTCATCCCCTTTTTCCAGAAGCTGAACTTTTGGCAAGAAAACGCTGCAAATTCTTCCACTGGGGTTTATTATTCAATTTTCTCGCGTTCATGATTCGAATTTTTACTAAGCTTTGAAGTGTGCGTGTTTCACAGGTGACAGAGAGATTATTGAGTTTCAGGAGGCACACGAACATGATCAACTGAACAATCCAAATAGGTATTTTGGTTGAGAACAGATTTACGTGCTCTATGCATATCTCCTGAAATTCAATAATCGCTCTATCACCTGTGAAACACGCACACTCCAAAGCCTAGTATAAATTCAGATCATGAACGCAAGCCAATTGAATAATAAACCCCAGTGAAAGAATTTGCAGCATTTTTTATGGTTATCAGAATGCTTCAACCCGTGTATCGGCTAGAAAGCCTTTAGGAGTTCACTCCAGTATCCACATTACTACATCACTACGTCACTAGGTTACTGATATCAACACAAAAACAATAAAACTCTGCAAATTCTTTCACTGGGGTTTATTATTCAATTGGCTTGCGTTCATGATTTGATTTTATGCTAAGCTTTGGAGTGTGCGTGTTCCACAGGTGAAAGAGCGATTATTGAATTTCAGGAGGCACACGAATATGATCAACTGATCAATCCAGTATCCACATTACTACATCACTACATCAAAACGACACTAGGTTACTGATATCACAACACAAAAACAATAATAAACCAAAATAACGAGAATGTTGGCACCATAAATCGGGCCATAGATCGAGAATGGTTCGACCTACGGACCTGGGGAGGGGCTCATTTGATTCCTCGTGGAGTGTTTTTCAAAAAGAGTACAAATTCAGGCAGCCTTGACTTTTTTTGAGGTTTTTAGGGATTTTACAAAACTTTGACAACCCTTAAAGGGCACTTTAAATTAAGTGAGAGAATTGGGGCGTCGCCGAACCAACATGAATTTTTCCTGAAAATTTCAACTTTTTTGCTTCAGCCGTTTGAGAGAAATCTTGCGTACGGCGTACGGAAAATTTTTTATTGCAGATTCGGATTCTACACCCTATGAAACGTAAACCATGAAATTTTCAGGGGGGGTTAGAATTTTTTTTCCAAGAGCGATTACAATGGTATATTATTGAATAATAAACCAAAATAACGTCGAGCTGATTGAGAATGAAGAGCAACTGTGAACATTGTAAAACCTGTCTGGTAAACGACTACATTCCAATTAGCTGATATAATTCAATGGACTTCTCTCTTCAAGGAATCATGTTTGTTGACAACTTTTGTTAGACTATATTGAAATAAGTAATGAACCTGCATGTAATAATTTGCTAAGTTTTGTAAAATTAAGCGTAGATAGATGATGGATCAGTCAATTGTGAGTTTCTAAAGATGAGTTGGATTTAATACATGCGCATGAAATACAATATCCAATAATATCTGAATTGGTGGTGCTCAGCTTTCAAATGTTAAGTCTACCATCAGAGAAAGGCTATTATTTACTGGAATAGAAACCGCAGCACCGGGAAAATTCATTTGGCAACCAACATATACGAGCCTAGCTCATGTCTTGAGTTCATGCTCGCACGCAAATGGTTTCAGATTTCAAATGGGCGAGTCGTGAAATAGAAAGTCCATCAAGTTTTGGTTTTCAAGATGACACATACGACCGCAAATTGCCAACAGGAACGAACTGCTCTTCAGATCCTTTATTGGACTTTCACGAGATGTTGTCAACGCACGCGTTGGAAAGCTAGGAAGACAGGTAAGCACTAGTACTTGCCCATAGTAGCGTGCGGTTGAGTGATATATCACACTTCACAATGGGCACCTCTCTATCTACAGAAACGTGCCCTCAGAGGTATCGGAAAACGCGCATTCCTTACCCCATCCTTTTATAGAATTTTCTGTTTAAAAACAGAATGCAAACCTATTCCGTTCAATAAAGCACTACATCTAAATCTAAATGCGTTTCAGAACCATTTGTGAATATTAATAGAAACCACATGCTGTCAACTAGTGCACAGTTACTCAGGAGAGTACATTGGCAGCAAACTCTCCTGGACCTTTGTTAATTCAAGGAGTCCATATAATTTTGATAGCTGTTAGGTTTAACGATTGGGTCTCGGCTAATTCCAGACGATAATTTTTGGCTCGAAACAATAAGCTCCATTTTCAGGTAATTTGAAAATTTCATGAATATTGCTTGATAAGTTCCAACGATTTAACCGCGATTCATAGAATATCATTTCGATTCCGACAATGAATTTTCAATTGTGGCTGCGCAAGGACCATGCTGATTCAATTTTCATGAAATTCGTGAACAGTAATTTTGATGCTAACCTTCAACAACTTCAATAACCCTAATAAATGGGTGTATAATGAAATTGATGCTTGCCCGCATGCCCGTTTTGATCGAGGGTGCAGCCGCTTGTAGGTCTTGGGCACATAATCCTTGATAACTTCATCAGAATCAATAAGTCAATATAGTTTTTTTCTGGACAAAAAATGACCTCAGTCACACAGACACGGTACACACAACTTTAAAAATCTTAGCAACTATGTTTGTCAAGATCATCTCATTGAAGGAAAAAAAGATTGTTCCATCGAGCTGCAACATCTGAATAGCACAAGAAAGAATGTTGTACGTGTCCTCCTATAAGATGTTTTTCGATTGAACAGGTAAGTTACTTCCAAATTCATCTTGGTAAGATGGAGATCTGCACTTACCTACTCTCCACTAATGCAGGTACGAGTATGTGCCTTCTAAACTACATAACATCAGATCGGAGATCAATCTCGTCTGAGTTCTGTCCTTGTCAGCTCCGCCTTCCTACCTGAGCGCTTGTAAAATTCGCCAATCCGCCTCCGCCCACTAGCGATTATGTTCGTAGTTAGTCCAGTCCGAGTTTCACTTGTACGAATACTAGTAAGGGAACTACCTCGAATAATAAGTTAGTCCTCAAGTTAACTAACTGAAAGCCACGGGCTTGAGGGGAAGAAAGCGGTTGGGTCCTTGGAGTTGAAACTACAAGCGATTTGCGGTCGGCGTCCTTGAAACAGGCGACCGTGCACGAGATAACAGCTGGTTACAACACGCCGGGAAGGCGTTCCTTTGCGTGTCTCAAAAACAGTAATATCAAGTAATTTGTAGTCTTATAAACCAAGGAAGTCTCGTTTTCTATTATGTTTAGTATTTAATCTCGGAGTGTTGGAGGAAAAAGAGGAAAGGGCTCTGAGAGCAAAAACGTGTCTGGGGCGGGACGAAACCATTAAAGATCTTGTTGACCGGTTAAGAGCTTGGACTAGAGGACGGAGCACAACTATTTCATCGAACTTGCAGAAGCCAGTTCCAAATTATTCTCCATTCAGAAGCCAATGAGGTCAGTGGAAAGTGCGGACATTTTCAGACGACATAAAACAACCAACTCACTGACAAATTTATTAATTGATTGGGGTTGTATATCAGGCCATTTCGGTGTTATATTTTCGATAATAAAATGTATAGTAATCAACCAAGGAAAACACTTTTAATTCCCCCTCTACTGGTTCATTTGTCAATAGCCGATTTCAAGAAGAAAGCAATCCGTCCGTCTACTGTACTTCCCGCCTTCTCAGCTTTTATTCGATACTGCTGGACCAATGTGTGAATGAAGAAGAAGAAAACATATTTATTGATCGATATAAGTAACACATGCAAAATAGTTCAAAATATGTTACTGCAATGGACTTGGTGTCCGTCTGCCAGAATGACCCGAGCCACCGATCTCATCAATTAGACTTATTATATTGAATTTATTTTTGGGATTCACCAATTAAACTCCGTGACCAGGTAAGAGCGGTATCGCCAAAAGTTTAATCCAAAATACGCCACGGCCAACCATTCATCTTTTTTGTTCAGCATCTGAACCATTCGCCCCCATGTTCAACGCAGTGTCCCCCAGAAAGCGCACCCTGAACTCCTGAAGCACAGGGCAGATCCCCAAGAAGTGCAGGGTATCCGCATTCGCATTGATTGACTCCATAAAAACGACTCCGTGAACATGAACTTTTACTAGTTTTTTCTATTCGAAAGCAAAGTTGATGTGCAGTTCACTCTTAATCGAGATAGACGTAGACAACTAAGAAGAGAACAACTGATATTTAACTGGATTAAAAAAAAACACTCTTACCTGCCTCACTTTTCCGCAAATTTATAGCGAAAGTTATAATAAACTCAAGTTCAATGACATTGTCATTGTGATTTTATTAGCTGATTCGATCGTCACCATTTACTAGTCACCAAAACATTCAACTTTACTCACGCACTTAGGTATTGAGGTGGGCATGTAATTCATCAGTTCACTTACTAAGTCGCCATCGCACACAATTCACAAACGGTGCAGACACCGTCACTTTACAAAAACCGTTCAGTACAGGTATGTGGTTACGCAACAGCAACTACTTTTGCAATGCGGTTCATGAAAACACAATTACGTCGATGACATTTTATCAGTTGCCGTTATCTCAGTAAACAGGAAATACTTGGTTGAGTCGTTTTGTTTTGCAGCACATAGAGATCGGATATTGTACAAGATTTGTCAATGTGTATTTAATAAAGTTCAACTTTACGTTCAAATTTTAGCAAATTTTGCTATAAATTTTGCTATAAATTTTATTTGCGGTTTATTATTTCTTTATTAGATAGCCTCTTCGAGCCTCTAGTTTCGCTGCTTAAATCCAGAGGAATTTAGATAATGTTCCACAATTACGTGCCATAATTACACAAGCTCTATAGATCATGACCTAAATACAAATAAATTTTAGCAGGAGTCTACAGAAAGAAAATTGATGAAAACACCTAATCCACACGAGTACGTAACAAGTAACACGAGTAATTAAATACAATGGCAGATCGAAATGTAATCATGTTGACACAGCCGTTGGCACCTATTGAAGAATTGAAATAAAAATTGTATTTTTATCAACCACTGGGTACTTTTATAGGCAATTTTTCAAACACTAGGTTTGTATGTAACACGGATCAAGATAAACTCAATTTCTTGAAAATTGAGTAACCATTGATATTAAAGGTATAGGGGATTTTCGCTATAATCACGAGCACTCTCATTTATTCAAGTCCAATAAAATATAAATTCTATTGATATTTGGGGATTTTGAGTTGTTAGGACTTTTTTCCATTCGAAAGGTTTTTACTAGCATTTTTCTGCAAGTTTCAGTTGTGTCCTCTAGTTCATGTATTCCAATTTGATCCAAATTGGAAGAAAACATATATCCTACAAAAAAGGAAAAAATACAATGTGACAGTTTTTAACATTTAAAACTATTAACGTAGTACCTAGTAGCCCTGAAACTTGCCCGATGCCCAAAAATCGCTTTCCAACGATGTCATCGTTCTTTCGGAATGCTTGATTTTTTGGAGAAAGAACTAAATTGTCATTCCAATCCCAACGAAGATTAGATACTATGTGGAATAACAAAATGGAATAATAAAAACTATAACACACTCGATCGTACGTGTGTACGAAAATGGTTTCAGAGTGTCTCAAATTCCATTGAGAAAATTTTGGAAAAGGTTCATTTAAAAACTTTTGGAGCGGTTGGAATACTCGATTTTCTAAGTTCTAAGAAAATTGGAACCCGGCAAATTACAAAAAACCCGAGGCTCAAAATTCAAGTTGAGTACATTATAACGCTCGAACATTTCAGGTAGGCACATACAACAGCCGAAAAATTGGACCGCCAACAGACATCATGCTTACGCATCATTCTTGGTTCCCCCAAGCCACACCATTGAATGCTCTAATGGCCGAAACGGGTGAAATACCACTGTGGATCAGAAGGCAAATGCTCACAAACCGATTCCTAACTTCCATGTACTGTAGACAGCCCGAACAATACAAGAAAATAGTAAACTTAACTATCCAAGTATTAACCGAGAAATACTGGGTCAAAAAGAAAGCACCACAGGTGTGTGAAAGCTTCCTTGAACTCCATCAAAAATTGAACTGGGTAGCAGTTTCTCAAGTGCCCTTCAAGTACACTATTGACTACAGTGCAACCATAAGTCCACTCCCTGTCTTTCTGAAACTCTGCAAAAAAAGTAAATCGATTCACGAAATGAGAGCAGAAGTTATCTGCACACTACACGACAAGTGGCCGGATGGAAGATTCATCTATACAGATGGATCAAAAATGGATGGTCGAGCAGCATCGGCATTTTATGACGAAACGTGTTGTACATCTGGCAGCAAGAGGATATGGGATGAAGCGTCGATTTATTCTGCCGAGTTTTATGCAATATGGCTAGCAGTAGACTGTATAAGGACAAGCCCTCAGCGATTCTCCAAAAATATTATTATATCTGATTCTCAGAGCGCTCTTCAGAAGTTTAAAAATTTCGGACCTGAAACAGCTATAAATGCCTTGGAAAAGAAAATTATAAACAGTATTCTGATCCTCAAAAACAGTGGAGAAGAAATCCTCTTTGTGTGGGTAAGAGGACACATAGGGATCCCGGGAAATGAAAAAGTTGACCAGTTGGCCAAAAATGCAATCAACAACGATGAAGAAACAGTTGAGCCCCTCTTCCCACCCTCGGACTTGAAAAGCTATTTCAAACAACTTTCAATGAAACAATGGAATGCAACCTACTCAACATACCATGCTGGTAAAGATTATATATCAATGTTTCCTATTCCACCAAAGCAGCCATGGTTTTCAAGCTTCCCATTCATTTCCAAGAGGTTCATCAAGTGCTTATCCAGGATACGTTGTGGTACTTCTGTCACAAAAGCTTACTTGCATAAGATTGGTGCGGAGTCGACAGCAGACTGCCGCTACTGCACCATCTTTGAGGAAACCATCCTACACGTACTGCTGATGTGTCCGTCGCTTACGGAAGAAAGAAAACCTCTTCTCGAAATTCTCCTACGTGAATTGTCACAGCCATTCTCGCTCAACACAATTATTTCGAGCCAGAAAAAAACAGTGTACAGTGCTATTTTTAGTTTCCTAAATCGAATTGACTATAACCCATAGAAAATTGTATTATTTTACTTCATTTCAAACAAGTCTTACTAATTGAGTTCTATTAATTGTTACTTGCTGGTGTATGGTTTTAATAAAGGCCGAAGCCATTTAAAAAAAAAAGGTAGGCACATAATGCTATTGCTGAAAATAACCAACTTATTTCATCTTTAAAACCCCCCTTATCGATTTGTGTTCGAGCAAAGACGTGTCATCACGCCGTTGAAGCGTACGGACTGCTTCACGATGGCGCTCTCACCTTGAGACCATCATTTGTAAAATTATTTTTAGACGGGATCCGTGGGCACCTATCTACGTATTGAGGAGCGAGAAGACGCAAACTCCTACAATCAATCCCCCCTCCTGCTCGTCCGCTCTTATACATCCAACACAAGAAATTATTCATATTTGACACGATTCTAACACTTCGTAGGCCTTGAAGAAGCAAGGTGAAAAAGGATGGATTTGAGATGAACTTTTGATAATATAAAGATCAAATGGTTATTCACCAGGATAGGGGGGGGGGAAAGGATGGATATGGAAACATGAACCTCCCCTTTAGCAAACTTTCAACAAATTTCAAATATTTTCGTCAATATATAATTACACTTAAAAGCACCCTATAATTCACAACTCGCTAATTCCGTTTTATTATTTTCAATGATAAATCTTTGCGATATTATGGAAAAAATGTTTCCTTAATCTTCCTCAAACTTTGTCATTCAACGTTTCAAGGTGCATAGATTACAAATGCCCATCCGCCACCCGCCATACAAGCCATAAAAAGTCTTGGAATTGACGAACAAAATCCTCTTCTTCGCACATGAGCCCTATTTTGGGCCTAGCCCGTTTACCTAACAAGTAGATGCTATTGTCGAACTATTGGTTAAAAACGCGACAAAATCATGTTTCTTAAAAACATTTTTTTAGATTTAACCTGACTTGGTCAAGTAGGATGCCGTTTACAAGTAATTTTGGACTCCAAATCGATTCGGATGGTTCCCACACTAATACGAGCTGATTTGAAATACAACATCTAAATTTATAGGCTGAAAATGTTGAAAATTGGTATAAATTTCAATTTTTGAAATCTGAAATTTTTCAATTTTGTTCTCTAAGTTGTGCTGGATGAGGGAGGTGAAGTGGGGAGGATAAGAAATGATAAACCTACTTGTAATAATTTGCAGCGATTTCACTTTATGATTTTCGGTAAGTTCTTCATATTCCACTTTAATTCCCTGACTCCCTAATTTTCCAACTTGAAAAACAGTCTATTTGTTCGGTTGGAGTTTTTAATGATTTTTCCATTGGCTCAATCCCTAATTTGCGTATTTGTCAACTTCTACTTTCCCATTCACGACTTTCCCTATCACCATCTTCACATTTCCAACTTGCCAACTTTGACTTTTAATAATGACCCTATTTGTGGACGAGTGAAGTGTAGGTCGGTGTTTTCTTTCACCTCGTGAATTTCTACGTGGTGTCCATATAAATTGTGGGAATGACATTCCGTGTTTCTTGGGAATTATAAGCTTCCGCATTACTAAAAACTGTGATGGCTATTTTCTGTCCTAATCAAGCTAGGAATCTGAAATGTTGAGGATAGCTTTTGTAGTACATCTGAAATTTGACCAGAACATTTTTAATACTTTAGCACATTTAAATCTTCTAACCGTTCGCCGAAAGATTGGTTATATTGGATTAAGTTGTATTAAGATAATGACCAAACACCAGTATGTGGTCACTAATGACCAGTGATCTGTGTGATGGGGCTACTTGATAATAATAAATCCATGCGTTAGAGCTAGCATCGTTCTTGAAACTCAAGAATAAAACGAATTCCCAACCTTTTTTGGTGGTGTCAACAAAAAATATTTGATGGAATTGAAACCCTCCTTTCCCTCTTGTTTTTTCGTTATAATAAATAAAGAAAGAAAGCAGTAGCAATTAAGTACGTACGTGGTTTAGAAAGTTGGAGGAGACCCCAAAAGCTTTTAAAACCTAGATGTCGTGGAGACACGCCAGGGCCAGTGATTCGTTCAGTGATCATTCTACATCACCTTCGTCCTACATGGCTTCTCAACTCTACCCTTTGTTTCTAGCTAGTCCATAGTTCTATTTTCAGTGAGTCAAAATCTTAGTGGATCTGGTCTAAAATATAAAATACATGCCAACGAATTGAATACATGTACGTGTGAGTGTATGACAGCGGTTCGTCTTTCTATTTTCAATGGTGAGGAGCACACTGACAACCCCCAGGCATGTCATGATAAAGAGATACAATTAGTGACAGTAATCTATTTTACAGTTTAATCACTGTATCACTGGACGGAAAGTTGTTGGTACCTCCTTGATTAGTAAGGAGGTACATCTATTACATATTTAATCCAGCTCTGTTACTATCAAGTGAAATAAATGTTGCCCAAAAAGTTTTGTCATACTGCCTGTGACAGAGAATTGTAGGTTGGTGCATGTTCAGAATCCCTTATACTGTTGGTCCAATTTCGTGCAGATTCGAGCCATTACATATTGAGCAATTTCCGTGACGTCCATGTTTTCACACGCTCGCATGCCGGTAGGTGCGACCCCTGAAACCTCCAGATTTCAACACAATACCGATATCAAAAGACCGACTGGTAGCCACACCTATGCGAACCCCAAATTGTTCAAATATCTGCTGAACGCGTAAGCAGGCGAAAGTCTTTTTTCATTATATATTTACTTTTTGAAGAGTTTATACATAGGTTTCGTGGCTTGCTGGATTCGATGGCACAGCCGGTAGTTGCGAATCATTGGTGGTGAGAACGGAACCAGGAATCTAAAAATCGGGACAATCTTGTTAAATGCGGGGGATATTGAAGGCTTAACTGAGGCCCAGGGAACGTGTCAAGACATCCGGCACAGGAGCTTACTGTTATGGAATATGAGGTGCGAGGTCCCAAGACCCCTTGGACCACCAATTCGTCTTAAATTCAACTTGCAATTGATAATTCTGCAAATAATTGCTTCAAATTGCATAACAAAAGGACAAAAAAGCTGCTAAGAAGCACAACGGTTTATTATTTCTGCATTAGACCCTCCTGCGCACATTACAGGTTTAAGGATTAATTATTAAACTAATCATACGGTGATTAATTATCTAGATACAACTGGATAGCTGTGGGTATTCACCGGAAGAAAATTATTCAAATAAAATAAAAAAAGGAACTCACTAATCCGTCTAAGTACTGCAGGTAGTAAAAATTGCGATTACCAAAACTATATGAGCTGGTCGATTGGGTTATTGGTGGCTTTTTAAGGAATTCACACTAGTTTCCCAAGCTGACGGTCTAACGAGGGTTCTTTGTGTGAACAGGTGAACGCACTACGACCCATGTCGTCACGGTCGTTTCATTCATGTATTGCAACTATCAATTGAAAAAAGATAATATTTTTAAAAATCATTTCTTTTGCGCTGATTAAAAGTTATGTAGACTTGGTCTGAAATAGGTCACACATGTGATTTGAGACACAAGTTCCATAAGGACTAGTCCAAATGTTCCATTGAAGAAATATACCGGACAGCATATGGCGGACCGACGGTTTTCTTAATTATTTTTCTGAATTCTACGCATTCTACTTCATGCTACGTAATCAAAGAGATTTCGGTTGGGTCAACGGGTTTTTCTTGATCGATTCCAATGGTTTATTATTGTTATTTAATAAACCAGTACCTATATCTTATTTACTCTAATTTTCATCGTATGTGTTTCTGCATGAACAACTTGATAACATGACAATTGTTCAATCCCAATTTAAACATCCAAACTCACAAATTCTTATTGGTAAAAGGTTAACGACAAAAAAGAACTGAGGGAAGTTAATAATATTGTGCAATGATGAATAATTCATTTGTGATGTTTTGCAATTAATATCAATATTCATATTGAACTGGATTTAGACACTATACACCGAGGTTGGGGATTTCATTGCCTTTGAGCGTATGTCAGGTGTCAGCAGTCACAAACGCATCCTAAATCAACTGGAGCCTTAGTAGGTCACAACAAACATCAACCGTCTCAAGTCGATTCTACCATGCACCAACCATCAAATGTAGAAGAACTTAGACCATATAAACCAGGGTTTACATCAAAAAACGACATTGCATATTTCAATGAAATTGTAAGACAAAGTCACTTGAATTCGTGTACCTTGTGAGAGGTGAATATAAGAGGGAAAAATCCTCAAGACGACCCCTGGTACCGCAGTCAGTGCCCCAATACGATCGACTAACTGCGGGGGCAAGCGAAGGAGGTGGGAGAAATGATGTAGGGGTGAGGGGTATTGCCCCATGTCAGCTGTCGGCCATGCGCCCAACGTCAGGGACCGAAGAGGGTTTCAGCCCTCGCAGTTGGCCTACGGAAACGGCCCTTGAGAGGTTTGTGTCTACGGGAAAACGCCGAAGTGAAAAAACGCCGACAACTCTTCTTAGGTGACAGTTACAAGGAGGAAGAATGTTAACTTCTGTACTGCACACAGCTATCCTATTCATGAATCGCGTTTGTTTGCATCTCGAATCTGCTGCAGCAGCTGTACAAGTCGCTATAGAGGCATCCATTCTGCTGAATGATGTTCATAAGCCCCTCGTAGACGTTCTTCCAGATGACTGGTGAAGTATCATGGTCAGCGAGGACAATCATACGACATTTCACTCGAAACTTTGTCTTGCCTTAGGCTTATTGATGCATTGGGTTTGATTGAAACTTTAATCTTTCCCACAATTGGGATCCAAACATCGTTCATTCAAAAGGACCGAAGTTGACGACATTTCGTATTCAAATGTGTTTAAAACAGATTCCATCTTAGGGAAACATCTTTGGTCAATTGACCTACAATTATTGATTGTTTGAGAAGATTACAACCTCAAATTATCCAGTAATGAGGGTTGAATACGATTTGTCCATGAAACACGACATCCAATTACGTGTCACCAACTATTAACAATTCAGCGAATTTTGGAATTCAACAGCGAATTTTCTCCAGCATACTCTGCATTTTCAAAAGGACAATTTAAAAATTGAAATACACGTTTTCTTTAGAAACCTTCTGAAGAGTGAACAAGGAGTTTTCCTTCAAGGATGTAAAATATTTTCAACAAGAGATGAGGGAATAAGGCCCAGGCAAGGTTAAATTAGATGAAGGCAAAACTGGTCCCATTTCTTACCTATTGTAAATGTTGCCGAATTGAGCAAATAAAATGTATAACTTATATTACAATTCCTTTTGTACTTTAATCATTCCATTCTTTGTAAGCGATTACTGCACATATCATCAACGACAAAGATTCTTCACCTTAAAAACCCTCTGAAATTTACCCTGAAAACTCTAAATCGGAAAATATAGGTTTTCCGGCAGTGGAAAATCAATTTCAATTTGTAAGAGATTAACGAAAACAAAACCAAAAGTGTCTTCTTTAGTATGTTTGGGATATTTATGTAGTGTACATATAAAAACTGCACCTAGAAAAAATATGAGTAAGCTCATCTATTTATCAAACTGGCATACTTCAATATCAATTAATAGTAGTGCCACACACGTGGTTTATTAATCTCAATAATGAACCTCGTCATCGACCTAGGAGGAAAACTAAATTAACACCTCCCCTCCCCCTTGAATTTTGAAGAATCGAATGAGATCACCCGGATAAGAGTATGTTTACGTTCAACTTCTAGCAGGAAAAATATTGTCAACATGCGTGTGAATAATAAGCGGTTTGAACATAGAAAACATCCACTTATAAACGACGACGATCGAACTAGCTGAAATAATTACTAAGTGTGGAATCCCCGTTTCCAAAAATCGAGTTTAATGTATCGTTCATCACAGGCATGTTTAGTGTACTTCGATAATGATGAAGATACCATATTTTCCTTAAAAAGTTACTGTGCTTGGGTAGATTCATAAGGTCCAACTACTCATAATATGGGCATTAGCCCGTGAGAAATGGGTATTCTTATTGGGGAACCGTGGAAGTCATAAAACCTCTAAATATTCCATGTAAATCGGTCCGTAGTTAAGTATTAATTTACCCAAGACCAAGGTTTAGGCAGAAACTCCAGATAGCTGAGAAACTGAAACAGTTTACAAAATGGTAAATTGCAAATAATGAGGCAGAATTCGACCGTTCGTCTAACACCGATTTTGGACCTCATACTGGAGTAGGAGGCAGCATTCCTTCTTTTCTTGTGAGATGGAAAATAATTTCGAAGAACAACTCAAAGATGAATTGTACTAAGTGCTAAAATGTCTTCACCAATTGGACTTTTGATGCCGTCTTCGTTTCTCAAGAGTCGCTAACGTCGCCATTACCCCTGATGAGCTTGACCGTCCGACGGTCGGCTCGTCTGAATCATCTTATAATGGAACTTTCCCGGGAGGGGTCTTTCGCTCAACAAGGTGAATCATCAGGAGAAACAAAACAACCCCGATGACGACGACACGGTGACCGTAATGACGTATAAAATATCTTGAAACAGTGAAACCAGTCTTCGCTGTCGGAAAAACGCTGACCCCGCAGGAAATTACAGCGTTGAAAAAAAGGAAAAAACCGAGAGAGAAAGCTCAAACGTTTAATTTTTCATTGGAAAACCCGGTAGGCAATAAACAGGAATCGTGAGGTACGGGGCATCATGCTTTCACAAAATGATCATTACCGTGAGATTACATTCTTCATTATGATAGGTAATCATTATTTACTACTCCTATTAATTACCAAGAGGTAAAACGCATAATTTCTTGTATGATTTATACAACACGGAAAACCCGCGTTATAGGAGATAATGAAGGATATTACATGCCGTACTTTAAATATCAGTGATGTCCTTAAAGACGGATACATTTTGCCTCGTATACATTTCTCACTCAGTTAATTGCGAGGGAACCTCCCATCTGAGGCTTCCCCAAGCAGTCCATACATTCAGTCCTTACATTTTAAAGTAAAATCAAGAATCTTTTGGATTTAATAGTGTTTCAGTCTTTCAGAGTCCTTCTTTGATGAATTGATAATTAGAACAAGGTTGGAAAAGAGGATACACGATTATTTCCTTCAAAACACAATGGAAAGAAAAACATCAACGGCAAAGCGTTCTATCACTTCAATAAACTGCTGATGGGCGAAAACCGTCTCAGGCTCAGATATGAGAGAGTTAAGAAGTGTACCTGTGATGTGAAGTTGGAATACGAGCTCCGGATCGTCACAAAACAGGACGAAAACTCAGTTATTAATTCACAGATGTGGAGATCTAAGAGAGAGATGCAGCTGAAGAAATCTCGGAGAATAAGACTGTGAGGTACTCTTTTTACTCTACAGTAAATCCATATTCAGTCACTCATTGATGGGAAGGAATTTTGTTCGCCAACCTGGTCACAAATCGCGAATGTCCGTTTCCCTTTCTCTTCAAACTCGGCTTAGGGAGTACGAGACAATATCAACAGAATGAGTCTAATATCAGTGAAATAGCCTTCATTAAGTAAAGAGATCATCGTCACTTTTGTATTAGTAAAATAACTCAGCGTTCCTTAATATACTGGAACCAAAAGCAAGGGAAGCCTCCATTACACTTGTAAACTTGGGGAATCCCAGGATCGCTTGACCACAGGAGAAGGAAGACCTGAATATGAGCAGAGATCACTCGGCGAAGGCCAGGCTGACTAGGTACCCTAGTGCAAAGAGCGCTGAGGATGCTTCAACAATTGCAGCAATTAGTGGAGATAGAAATCATCAGTTCTTGGAACTTGCCTGTCTTGAAAACTGTTACATGACGTTCTAGGAGAGTTAACATATTTTTATCCTTGGTTGATGAAAAACGCTGCAAATTATTTCACTGGGGTTTATTATTCAATTGGCTAGCGTTCATGATTTGAATTTATACTAAGCTTTGGAGTGTGCGTGTTTCACAAGTGATAAAGCGATTATTGAATTTCATGAGATATGCATAGAGCACGTAAATCTGTTCTCAACCAAAATACCTATTTGGATTGTTCAGTTGATCATAGTTGTGTGCCTCCTGAAATTCAATAATCACTCAATCACCTGTGAAACACGCACACTCCAAAGCTCAGTAGAAATTCAAATCATGAACGCAAGCCAATTGAATAATAAACCCCAGTGAAATAATTTGCTGCGTTTTTTTTTTTTTTTTTGGTTACCGAATACATCAACCCGGACAAAGCCTTTTGAAAACTCCAGTATCCACATTACTACATCACTAGGTCACTAGGTTACTGCTATCAAAACAAAAACAATAATAAACCAAAATAAAACAAATGTTGGCACCATAAATCGGGCCATACGTCGGGAACGGTTTGACCTACGGACCTGGGGAATTCGATTCTTCGTGGACATTCAAAAAGAGCTTTAGGCCGCCTCGACTTTTTTAAGGTTTTTAGGATTTCAAAACTTTGACAACCCTTAAAGGGCACTTTAAATTAAGTGAGAGAGCTGGCTCAAGATATGGTCGTCGGACCAAGATGGATTTTTCCTGAAAATTTCAGATCTTTTGCTCCAGCCGTTTGGGAGAAATCGTGCGTACGGCGGACGGACGGAAAAATGTTTACTGCAGATTCGGATTCTACACCCTTTGAAACGTACCTAACCATGAAACTTTCAGGAGGGGTTAGAATTTTTTTTTTCAAGAGCGATTACAATGGTTTATTATTGAATAATAAACCAAAAATTGGTTCTACTATGTCAGAAGGGATCCTCGATATATACCAATGATTTACCAAAAACATTTTTCTACTGGGTCTGAAGGGATCCTCAAGATATATCTATACCAATCTATGCCAATCTATATATAAACCAACGTCGGTTGGATATAAGTGAAGTTGGCTTCGAGTCACACAGCTGATTTGGCTGGCCTAGGAGCTGATAGCGAAAAATTATTTCAAAAGTTGGTGAGGAGTTTGTGTAGAAGTTTGAAGTGAATAAATTATGAGAAGGCCTTCAACAACTCATCAAATTTGAACGAATAGTATGCAGCGGCTACAATTCGACGGCTACTACGATTTGAATGACGTAATAGCTAAGAAATCTCTATTGTGCATCTGGACCTACTCAATTCTATTTAGGCAAAATATATCAAAATTTTCCCGAGTTCTGAGATTAATCGATAGGCGCAATTATATACGGAACAAAAATTATCCAGGTAGCTTAGAAACATCACATGTTAGAGGAATTGTGATTCAACCTGACAACTGTTTTTATTTCTTGAAGCAGAAATAATGTACTCTATTAACATATTACATCTAGTAAGGCGTCTTTTACTTGGATATGCAGAAAAGTGTACAACCAGAAATTAAGGAACCAGCCTTATTTAGAATAGCGAACTGGTAGGTAGTGAAAAACATAGCACGGAAAACCTCAATTTCCGATTATAATCGTTCGAGCCTTAAAAGGAGCCCTTACCAAACGCGCCCATAAATTATACAAGAGCGGAACAGAGGAGTAAGAGGCCAAGTTGAAGAAGGTTATTCAATGTAAAAACCGTATCAAGACATCTATAGTGAAAAGGGGAGCCAATGAGAAGAGCCTTGAGATCTAATAAGCAATCCTCCAGTAGTAGACGTGCCTAATTAGGTGACTGGTCTTAATAATCGGCTACGCCTGAGGTCGTTGGATAAGACACTCCAGAAATAAACGTCTTCGGCGCGATACAAAGAGACACATTCTACACTTCAATCTCGTCTAAACATTAAGTTTAATAAGCCCATACTTGACTAATTATAAATATAAACACTAATTTGTGTATATTTGTGTGCTGTCATATACGCAAGCACCTCAATATATTAAATATAACCAACACTTGTTCGCGGTTCTAATTGGCTGCCATCGTAATCAAATTGGTCATACGAGACGGAGGGTCAATCGTATTTAGTCTGCTACCATGTGACGAATCTGAAACGAAGGGGACCATTGCGTCACATTTAGCATCAATAACAGTAGCAAAGAGCTACTCTGACTTACAGGGTCTCCTGGGAAGTATGATGTTTTTAGAATGCATGAAACTCTGCAGAAGGAGTTTCTCAAAAATGGTTTGCATGTGACTGCATTGAGTTGCCATATTTTTGTTTAGTCGCTTTGGAACTGTTTACTCTTGAGCAATGGATGTTTTCATCGTTAAGAGTTTGTTTTTATTTCGCTAAGAGGGGTTATGCGATTTTTCCTGTTAGGGTAGCTATGAGCTCGTGCATTTATTCACAAGCCACTTGTCCTCGATGATCTTTCCGATGCAATCACCTTTGTAAATTCGAGTGATTGCTAAACAGCGAACTCTCATATATGTAGCCATCAAAAAATAATATTGGTAACAAAAAATAAAATAAAATTTTGGTTTCGCTAATAACTCACTCTTTAATTATTTTTCCAAAAACCTCAGACTTCATACGTCATGATGGTGCTGCTATCTGGAATCGCATTGCCTAAATTTTCGAGGCAGGGGTACTCCCATAACCGCTTCAAATAAACGGGAAGAGATGCTTTCAACTCTTCGATGATAAGTCACAGAGTAAACGCACTGGCTCGGTCACTCTTTTGATCGTTAGGGGAACATATGCATGGAGACCAAAAAAACCGGCGCACTTCAAGATTTGTGTTGTTCTGTCTGGTAGAGAAATAAAGTTGGAAGAAATTTGAACATTAACATAGAATTTATATTCTGTGAAAAGAAAACAATCACGGTACCTCTGAACTGCCCGTCGAACCGTTGTTTCAGGCAGCCTGCGGCCCTGGCCGCGTAACGTTGGCTTCGGTCGTCCTCTATCAATGCAACAAGTTTTGCGACCACACACGCGTCTAAAACCATTTAAACGGCAGGTATACTTTTTAAAAACTTAATTCAAAAGGAAAAAGATCGAGAAAAATGTTTTAAAAAGGCACAATGACAAAAACGGCTTGTGTTGACCGCTCTGAAGGCAGACTGTTGAAAAGTCCTTTAGGCTTCTATCGTGAATTCAAGAGAGCATTACAGAGTAGGCCCTTGGGCTGCCTGAAGCAACGGTTCGACGGGCAGTTCAGAGGTACAGTGATTGTGTTCTTTTCAAAGAATATAAATTTTATGTTAATGTTCAAATATCTTCCAACTTTATTTCTCTACCAGACAGAACAACACAAATCTTGAAGTGCGCCGGTTTTTTTGTTCTCCAGTGTATATGTATAAGTAGAGAATTCAAAAGTTAAAAATGTCAATATTTATCATTTTAAAGCTGTCGCCTTGCAATTCAGGTATACGAAAGCGCAGAGGCATTTGTAGCAACAATGAAAACATTTATTAGGTATCTCTCTTTCAAATACCTACAACTTGATGTACAGTGCTGTTAGTGGTACATACTTGAAGTTGTTATAAATATAGTGTATAAAAGTGAAACATTTCAAATCATCTCAACATAATATGACGATAAACGCAAACCTCTCTGGTGTGCAAGAAAAGTTGCTGAATAAAATCAGGCTCACTGGTCACATTGAAGTGGCGCTATTGAGCCAAAATCACTTACACGCTCACCTCGACGCTCCTTTCTTACTAAGAAAGTCATCAATACAAAATAATTTTCAACTGCTAAATTGATATTGTTTCACTAGAGGAATACATCCGAAACGTGAGAGATATTCACTAGACACTCTTGTCGGAATATGTCCCGGATGTTTAGCGAAAACCAGATAACTCGTCGCCTAATGAGATTCCTTCTTTTGCTCACCACCCTTACCGGTTAGTGCGTATCGACCTCGCTGAAGTCTAATGTTTTTCCTCGAAACTGAGTGAATAGGGTAATATTTCCCAGCTAATGGCTCCCCGGGTTCACAGAATTACCGGGCCAGCCTTGGTGGTCGCCATGTGAACCCATTAAATACATCTTTTCCCCACGACGTCTTGACTTCCGCTCAAAAAAACAAAACAAAACAAGGAGAAACAATGGCAATTATCGGTGCGGCACATTAAGAGCGGCGACTCTGCAGAAAAAAAGACGCGGGGCGTGCGGCAGGAATCCTGATCGCCTTGATAATGATGTTTCATAATGACAAGCTCTACTCTGGGAGGCTTTCTGCTGAGTCGGCCAAACATAGCCTTCGACCGAAGCCTAACCTGAAGATTCAATTTAGAGCCGGTTTGTTGCGCATTGACACCAATGTACTGAGCACAGCTGTCCATAGGGTTGTCGCTGTCCTTAGAATAATTTACCGTACTCGTGGGTGGGGCCAAAGCCCTGCAGCGATTTTTGGTTGAAGAACCTCAGATTTAAGAACTGGCCGCCTGGCAATGGTTAGGGTCTTGCCACAGGGTGCTCTAAGGGCACGCAGAAGGACTAGAAAAGGATGCAAATTTGTTTTCCACGTTTTTGATGCAATTTTCAATAGTAATGATTCGGTGATTTATTTTGCAACCTACATATTTTTCGTTTTCTCTAAATAATAACGTTTTTCCTCCAAAATCCAACGTTCCACTTTCTTTTGGTTTATTATTCAATAATAAACCACTGTAATCGCTCTTGAAAAAAAAGTCTAACCCCCCTGAAAATTTCATGGTTTACGTTTCAGAGGGTGTAGAATCCGAATCTGCAATAACAAATTTTTCCGTCCGTCCGTCGTACGCCGTACGCACGATTTCTCTCAAACGGCTGGAGCAAAAGACCTGACATTTTCATTAAAAATCCATGTTGGTCCGGCGACCAACCCGATTCTTGAGCCAGCTCTCTCACTTCATTCAAAGTGCCCTTTAAGGGTTGTCAAAGTTTTGTAAAATCCCTAAAAACCTCAAAAAAAAAAGTCAAGGCGGCCTAAATTTGTACTCTTTTTGAAGAACACTCCACGAGAAATCGAATGAGCCCCTCCCCAGGTCCGTAGGTAAAACCATTCCCGATCTATGGCGGTAAAAACATTCATTATTTTGGTTTATTATTATTTCTGGGTTGATATCAGTAACCTAGTGACGTAGTGATGTAGTAATGTGGATACTGGAGTGAACTCCTAAAAGGCTTTGTACCAGATACACGGGTTGAAGCATTCTGATAACCATAAAAAACTCTGCAAATTCTTTCACTGGGGTTTATTATTCAATTGGCTCGCGTTCATGATTTGAATTTATACTAAGCTTCTGAGTGTGCATGTTTCGCAGGTGATAGAGGGATTATTTAATTCCAGGAGGCACACAAATATGATCAACTGATCAATCCAAATAGGTATTTTGGTTGAGAACAGATTTACGTGCTCTATGCATATCTCCTGAAATTCAATAATCGCTCTATCACCTGTGAAACACGCACACTCCAAAGTTTAGTAGAAATTCAAATCATGAACGCAAGCCAATTGAATAACAAACCCCAGTGAAAGAATTTGCAGCGTTTTTGCGTTTCAGAGCTTCCTGATCCACTTTAGTTCGGTCAGCCTGTGATATCTTTGCCAAACACAAAACAATACTAGATTTTAGTCAGATTTCGATGAAATTTTCAGGAATTGTATGGTTTAGTTCTAGATGGTCCTACACACATTTTATTGATTGATTGATCATGGGTACCTTGAGTGCATGCTCAAATTGTGAAATTCTTCCTAATTTCTCACGAACTATTTCATTATCTCACAGTTTTCCCTCTCCGAAACACTGGAATTTCTATTTTTTGAAGGAGGAGTTATGGCGGCAGTTGCCGGACAACTGAACCCAAACCTGCCTATTTTGACAACTTTGACTGTCCGTGAGCCGGTCTGCCGGTCGTATGCAAATTTTTTGAAAACATTTTTCTTTCCCAGGAGTACAACATACTCGAAAATCGTCAGTTTTGATTTTTTTACTTCAACCTTTCACATCACATGCTTCATAGATGCAGGGGGGCGGTGCTATCGGAATTCAATGTCGATTGGTTGATTAATAACTATTTTCGACATGCTTAATTAAAATGGTTAAATACCGACAAAACACCGTGATTTTTGTTCTGATTTGTACGACATATCGGGAATTATGTGAATTAAATTAGGAAGGTTCTTCATACATTTTATTGACAGCGGATCATTAGTACTGTAAGAGAATTTTCGAGCCTGAAATTCTAGTAAGGTCAATTTCTCTCGATCTATCCATTCATATTCATCCAAATTCGGAAGATAGTTGGTTACATATGTGGGGAAGGTGCCACATAAACGTTATTGCTCATAAGCAAAACAAAAATCGGTTGACAACGGCCAAAATTTGTTCCTGAGATACCAATTGTGCACTTAGCATTTACTCTACATTGAAGGCCGTTGAATTTTTTATAAGATGTGCTAACATGAATTTATACATACAAAATTTTTGTTAGATTGTGATGTGTGCACTTTTCTATTTTGCACACAACGTTGTTGAATAGTATTGAGGTTTTATCTACTCGTACTTCCATGTGCGAAAGCTATGTGTTGCCCATCCAGCTAGGTAAACTTTCTTTTCTAATAGAACGATTCCTATTCTATTCTTGAAAGATTCTATTTATCACAGAGATTACTTCTTACTTTTCACATAGGAAACACCTACTCAGGAAAATTATCAGATAGGGGAACAGTGTTTTGGTGCAAACATCATACTGATTGGTTGTTTCGATACTCATACATGAATGTGAGGTCCAGAAGCCATTATAACACATCAACTTACAGCTTTTCCATCTGAATAATAACCATTTCAATAGCAGCCAATATTCTTGATCGAATGCAGAAACTTAAAAGTTTATTTACAACGTTACAGTCCACTTTCAATTTACAGGACCAAGTAATTGAAATATGGGCACTTTCATGCAACATCAAAATAGCGGAAAAATCAATCAATAAGTCGGCAAAGCATTTAATTTAAAGAAACAATGATACTAATCATTTACGTTAGAAATTGATTGTAGAATTGATTTTTTATGGGATATCATGGGTGGCGTTATAGTGCTATTTGTTTTTCTATAGGCAATTTTACTGCATCAATTGGAAAATTACGGGATCGTAATTTTTCCGTAAGATCCGGGATTATATGAGCAACTCAAGGTTGACGAGATGTTAGATGCAAGTTCGTCGTGAGAACGCAGATTATAAAAACGGTTTGTCCAATTGCGAAAGCCTCACTTCACCCAATACCTTGAAACCTGAGGCGGGCGGCATTATTATAAATGCTGATGTCAGGCGTGGGTCGAAATCGCTTGGCCGTATCGTGAATATTTCTGGGTTCTGTTTGTGGTCGCACGGGAATAGGAAACGCATCAAGATTTTCAGTTCGTTGTCACGGACGCCTGGTTGTAAGCAGTGAGCCGTTACACCACGTAGAACGCACTCTCAGCAATCCCGACGCGCATCCTTGAATTTATAATGCCAACGAAGGCACTGTTTGTCATATTTTACTGTCGTTGGGACGTTCTGCCAGTCCCGATGTCACACACACTAGTTACCGATGCTATGGTAAGTACTATTACGTAAATGAACAAGCTGAGACGTCAGTTTACGGTGTTTCAATAACCCAGTGGTGTGTTACAACTCTTGATTCTGATCTGGGTAACAACACACCAAACCTGGAGAACATATTTTACCAGATAGGTATTATGTATGTGTAGGGTGGTCCAGAAACGATTGACCACCCTTCTTATTTGACCATGTTGAAAGATTTTTACATAGAATTCAGGATAAATACTTTCACGCATTGTGCAATCAATGCTCACCTAAATTTCATAAAATCCACTTAACCAAATCAGCGTTGGAAAAAAAAATAGGCTTAGCACCATCTGAATCAGGGTAAATTGAATGAGGGAACAGATTTTTATGAAATACCATGAAGAACCCGAATGTGCTACAAAGAAGAAGAAAAAACTTTATATATGCAAAAATTAACATTCTAACAGGTTTGCTCACTTGTATCAAAGCGAAACAATAAACCAAAATGTAATTGCCCTCTTCTCCTTGATTTTCCATAAGTTCATATTTTCAATTTTTGTTTATTATTCAATAGTAAACCATTGTAATCGCTCTGGAAAAAAAAAAAAAAAAAAAAAAAAAAATCTAACCCCCCCGAAAATTTCATGGTTTACGTTTAAATGGCGTTATTTTGGTTTACTATTGTTTTTGTTTTGATCGCAGTAACCTAGTGACGTAGTGATGTAGTAACGTGGATACTGGAGTGAACTCCTAAAAGGCTTTATAGCCGATACACGGGTTGAAGCATTCTGATATGCAAAACGCAGCAAATTCTTTCACTGTGGTTTACTATTCAATTGTTTTGCGTTCATGATATGAATTTCTACTAAGCTTTGGAATGTCCGTCAAGTTAGAGCGATTATTGAATTTCAGGAGGCACAAAATATGATCAACTGATCAATCCAAATAGGTATTTTGGTTGAGAACAGATTTACGTGCTCTATGCATATCTTCAATAATCGCTCTATCACCTTGTGCACACTCCAAAGCTTGATAGAAATTCAAATCATGAACGCAAGCCAATTGAATAATAAACCCCAGTGAAAGAATTTGCTGCGTTTTTCTTCCAAAAATTAAAAACTTAAAAAAAGGAAATTGGAGGGTAGACTTTTTTCGAAGGAGTTCCTGTTCTTTTTCCTTCGATGATCCTTATCTTTTGTTTCGTCTCGTGACATTTTCATACCACATTTTCCGATACAAATTTTACTCAAATTCCCAAATCATTTAACCGATTGTCAATACATTCTGAAGAGGACATGTTAAAGAGCATATTAAAGAGGACAAATAAAGCTACTATCTTTTGGTTTATGGCAAGTTTAAAAATGACGCTTTCACTCTACAAATAAAAGGCGTTCTCTGTCATTGTCTTTAGGATTGTTTAATCGCCTCGTTCTTCATTTAGTGTTTTGAACTATTCCACAGATCCAATTTAGTGGGGACCTCTATACTTTTTGGCGTGCCATTCCAGCGACCATATTTTTATCAGGCGATTCCCCAATTATGCTGAGCGGTGCATGTTCATTGTAAAAAATATATACTTGTAAAACTCTTCATTAGAATTGATGCATTTCAGTAAGCCCTTCAACTGAAAAATGCGTTTCCGTACCTTGCAATTGTATTTTAGAAGTCACTAGCACAATTTTCAATTCCAGCACAGTAGACTTTTAAAAAAGAGTTTAGGCTTGAGTGTACCCAAGTTGATGAGTTCGACTTTCATAATATTTGCATCAAGATTTCCTGACAGATTTCCTTATCGATCGATACATTTTGATTAACAGTTTTTTCAATTTTGGTTGTATTCCCACGTATATATTGATTACTACTATAAAATTACTTACTAAAGAAATTGTGTAAATCCGCCTGACATCTTGGCTATAAGAGCAAATACATACCTGAAACAAACAAGAACGTTAATTAATTTAGCTATTAAGATTGATATTTATACTAGGATTACTTTATACTCACATTATTCTTGTATACATTCTTATTATATAACTATGTTTAACTTCCCCCACTTATAATAGGTTTGCAAATATATACCTCCGGGATATTGATATCTTTAATGTTTCTCGGGATTAATTAAGATTAATTAAGGACGTAATGAACATTATCAGTGGTAGAAATATCATTGACCTACGAATGACTGTACGTCCGAATATCTTCATCTTTTGTTATAATTATGTAATTGGGCATTGCCAGTGTATTAAAATAAAATAAAATAAAACTATATTCTTAAATGAACCAATTCATTTGAGAAAAACTTGCTCAACTAGTAGGAAACTTCCAGGCAGTTCAAATGGGCTATTTACGATATGACATTTGAATTAACCCTTCAAATATTTTCAAGTGATTTCAGACGATATCTAATTTATCCGTCGTTCGGCGTACAAATGAAACTATACAATTAATTAAATTTATAAAAGTTCGACCATTGAGAAGGGACCGATGATTGCTCCACTTCTAAAACGTATCAAATTAACCAGAAAAGCTTATTTTTCAAAGGCGTTTGTTGTAAAACAATCAAACTTATTGAAATTACACAGCCTTCCATTATGTTACATTTGCGCATGCGCAGATTGAAGTAGTGCTGCATAGAATCAACAAATTTCATCAAAATTGAATGACAACTGTAAACCTCTAGCTGTTTACAAGGATTAGCAGACACTCGACAGTTATATACAACGACAGACAGACTTACACAAAATTGGCCATGAAAAGAAAGTTAAGAATGACATGAAATGTAAGATAATACAGCGGTAATTTCGATTTTAGCAAACATTTTATTTCAATTTCTGAGATCCTAACGTTGTATCTTAAATCGTAAAAATGTAAGAATTGTATGTTCTTGTTTCATACTTTTGAAAAACGAAATTTCGGAACATGGACTACTGTCATGAACTGTAATTTTAGGCATCTGTTACCAACGTGAATAACACAGGTTGATTAATTATTTATTATTATTATTTGTTACACATTTGATTGATTTTCAGTTGAATATTTTCAGCAGTATAATATTATTTGTTTATTAAATGTACAAACGACGTTCCGGTAAATTAATCAATTTCCTGTATATTAGAAATTATCAAATTGAAATTCGACAGTATTTGTTTTATTTTTATCAGTGATAACCATTTGTAATTGATCTTGGGAGCCAACCCATAAAAATTCATTCATTTGTCAAACATTTAGTTTGATATACAAACAATAAATCACAATGGCCAATTAATTAATGTAACATTGGTATTTCCGAAAAGCACTTACTGTAAGCGGCTTACAATAAAGAATCTTACAAAAAGTTGGCATTTTAAAGGCAATTTTTTGTGTTTTACTTTTCAAGTATAAAAGTGGCTCAGTTTTCAGTGGTTTGATATTTTGTGAAAATTTGATAGGATAGGATATTTGGATATTAGGAAGGAATAGTATTGCTAATCGTATTATTCGTAGGGTAGGTTTCCTCCTTTTTGGTATGCAATTCACAATGGTAGGTACTTTTTTTTGTCTTATCTCGCGACACAGCTGGAATATTGAAGACGGTACTGAATACCAAATCGGGAAATGAGGACAAACCACGTCTACCGCCGTATCTGATGCTTCGTGCCCACACGCTCGTGCTACTCAAAAATGACTCAGGCCGCATTTTTCGACAGGTGTTTGAGGCAGCTGAGGGAAACAGCACGGAGCGCCATCAAGAACTCCGATCCGATTAGAGTGTAGTTTAATCGGCATGAGTTATCGATCATTCGGCACGACCGACGGTGCGGCGTATTGGATCCCATACGTTGGGTGATACGTCATAATCGAAGATCGCGAAAGAAAGGGATGTTGGATGGATGGCCAGCGAAAAAGAAATCGGCGGATCTCCAAAAGAGGTCATTCCGGATTAGAGGGGTAGGTAATCAACTTCATAACCAGCAGGCCCTGGGGGTGCGGTTTGTCGGGCTCAAAGCCTCCAAATTGATAGTGGTTTTCTAATAGGAATGATGGATTTAGGATTTATTAATGAAGGTAGGGAGAAACGAAGACCACACAAACGTTTACTAAGAGAATAACGTCGATTTTAAACGACATGTTCTCTCACCACCGCTTCTTTTAAGAAGGTTCGACTTTATGTTGAAACTCGGATGTGAAACAAGCATAAAGAAATCATATCTATTCTTGGGAACAAAACCACGGGTTCTAGTACGAATCATATGCCGCCTACGAATCAACTGTGGAGTATGTGACACGTTTTTGAATCGCATCAACCAGAGGGAAACAGCACAGTTTCATCAGTGCGGAGCACCTAATGGAACGCTAGAACACAATATCATGAAGTGTCCAGTGTATGATGGTCCGAGATTAGTGTTCTTTGATTATATCTTCAGAAAAACAGATACCCATCCAAATTATAATTCAATCCTGGCATCAAGAAATATTGTGATATATATAAGGAGCTGGTTAAATTTATTGATGTTAGCAATATAATCTTGCACACTTAGTGGCTGTATGCAAAAATGTAATGCCAATAAAATAAATTTAAAAAAACCTCCAGATCAAGTGAGACTACATGAAAAAATGAAAAAACGCTAAGCACAGAGCAAAAAAATGCGGTCACTCATCTCAGGGAACTTAACTTGTGTAAATTATTTTGAGATATTTTCACCTACCGCACTACCTTCAGTTGCGTAAAAAAAAAGAAATGACGTATTACGTATACATTTTTGAATTTTATGGATTCCAAGGTGTGATTTTCATGTATTAGAAAGGTTCTTGTAGCTTTAGATTCCAATGAAAGGGAAAAATGATCGCCTGCATTGATGAGAGGAAAGCGCGGTTTTAGAGCTATAACTTTTGTAGATCTGGTATCTGGATGTTCTTTTATTCAACATATCTTTTTTTTCCAATGGTGAGATTGGATGACGCCAATCGATGGGCTGTTATTTATTTTAAAAAATCTTAAGTAAGGTGCTAAAATTTCATCACCCGTAAAAATTGCCTTCAAACCGTATGTTATCGACGTGGACTCTCCAAGATTTATAGTGATCACCACAACTCTCCATTACTTCACTGAAGAATTGCACGATGCTTGGGCATTCATAGTATGCAGTCAGATAACTTCTATGTTATCTTATGGTTTATAATTACACAAAATAAGAACAGATTATGCGAAACAAAATTCATCTGAATCAATAACAGTATAGACATGTCATGGGCACATTATTAATGTTGTTACTAAACTGTAAAACATGAATAAAAACACTTTCCAAGATCATCGTGAACTGCTAGTGTCATGCTCGATGAAAATAACACATTCTCAGTGATGGAATTGATAGCCTAGTACACGTATTATCTGAGGATTTTACTCTTGCGCATGGGTCGCATACCGAAATGGATATTTAAATAGATAAGAAATAACTGACTTCCACCGAATAACTCCCAACTTTGAGCGAATCGGAAGACCAGGGTTTGAGGTGCCAACCAAATTTGCATAAAAATTGGATGCAAACTGTAGAAAACCAGCTTGTTGAATGAATTTGCAGACACCCGCACATACACAAACACACACACACTTACATTACACTCCCAGACATACACGAAACTAAAGTTACTTAGAATGGTACAAAACGTAATTCGATTGAGATTTGTGATCTCGTCGTTTCGGGGGGAATGATACCAGTTCAAAACTATTCTAGGTGCACACAACTGAACAATGATCTTCCACGTTGATGGTTAGCGAGCAGCTGGGTGAACATGCAATTGTAGGAAGCGACCAATTTCATTAGTTGTTGAGGTAGAACCGTCCGACATTCGTTGAGTCCTTACTCCTTCTTTTCCCCCAGTAAATAAGCACCAACTCAATATCCCTCAGGCTTTTTTTCTCTGAAGCAACATATTTTAGCAAATTTCTTGCCCCCCCCCCCCCCGTAGATGATAAACCATTTGTATTTCATCTACTTCTTGCTTGGTCCTACCAATTATGTTTGTGGAGTGGTGTTTGGAGAGTTTTCGTTCTTGGAACGGGGTAGTTGACATCTACACGGGACAAACCCCTGAAGAGCACTAAACGCAGGAAATGGGGACATTTCGTCACCTGGCACCGAAATTTCAATAACAACCGTTTTCCAGTTCCAGTTCAGAGTTCTATGATTCCGCTCACTGAATTCGAATTCAAATTATTGGTTTCCCGTTTTCCCCTTAAGGAAAAGGATGGCAGTAAAAGAAGACAACCGAACGAGAATCAAAAATTGTCTGGATGTAAAAAAGCTCGTAACCACAATCATGATCAATGTAGGAACAATAAACTGTTTGAAGGAAGTGATTTCGTCAAATTCTCGAGACAAGAACCGCACTAACAAAATTTTGAGCTAATCCTGAGCTTTATTCGTCCTCATCGCGTGTAATAAATCTCCAAGCAGCTTCCCACCTGAATTTCTTGCAAAACGCTTAAAATTCCCCACACTCAGGGCTTTTCTCATAAAACTGAGCATTGCAGTGGGCATGGTACGATTCAGCAACGTTCGTAGTGTGGGAGAAAGTTTTGTCACCACATGTCAGGAGGGAAAGGAGAGAATAAAATATGGTTCTTAAATAGGTAATCTGTGAATGTTAGGGCTTTAGAGTTTGGGGCTTCTGATATAATGGCAATAGACGTATTTAAAACTCTCTTGGGTGATGTATAGGGAAGCCCAAAAAATCATTTCAGCCATCTACCTACTGTGGAATCAGTTTTCATGCACACTTGCACCAAGTTACTGATTTTTAGTTCGGGAAATGCTTGGCCATGAATGAATCAACATCCTTTCAATGAAGACAGTGGAAATACTTTTCTGATCGCGTTAAGCATTACAACTCAATATCAGCGATGAAGGACCAAGGTTCCAGGAAAAACCCTTCAGTATTGCACAACTGTTTCAGGTGGGGAATCGTATTTCGATGGTCCCTTTCGTCTGGTGAGGAAATGTCTTGTTTACTTCGCTTGACTTAGATGTCCCTTCCCTCCAGGCACTACGAACAATAGTTAGGTGATAAGATGCCTTGTGCCCGTGATTATTTGCTCAAAGAGCCTTCCTGAACCAGGATATTTACGTGAAAGCTCAGCAGTTAAAACCGTCCTTCATGAAACTAGACCAAATCAAAGTTTCACATTCTGTTCACACCTCCTTGATTCAGAAAAGAGAGGAAAAACTCAACGTTCATGAAATGTAGATACCAAATTTATTAAAACGTTCTCCCTTGGGAATGTCATTGGTTCGCAACTGAACATATTGATGGTGTCACTTGTTATTCGGTTCTCATTGTCGTAGTGTTTCTAGTAAATGGTTCGACAGCCTCTCAATTCCCCATTGAAGCCTTCTTACTCATTCTCGTCCAATTGAATGTTTTATTTTTATTCTCAAAACAGTCAACGGACTGGTCGAGAGGCGTTGAACCCTGGGGTTCTGGCCTCTGTTATTGGGCGGGTCTTTGTCCCCGTTCTGACTCAACAGTAGCTGATTGCCGCCCACGCGGGGTGAAGGGGCTTTTAACAAGACTCAGAACTCCAGCTGAACAAGGATACGCCATCTTCCACAAGTGCAAAACCCGATCAGGACAGCTCAGCTATCACCTCACCGCTGCTCTCCGACCAGAACGGAACAGTAGCCTTTTTCGGGCAAAAAATAAAAGGACTTTTGCTTTTCTATTTCGAATAACGAACCTTTGAAATAATTTTTTTCAACTGCTGTCCTACATTTCAATATCCGTAATATCTAAAAACACAATTGCTCATAATTTCTTCATTAGGCTACACTCCCAGGAAAGAATCACTGATCTATGTGTTTAGATGTAATCGGTTTTCCGTACATTATCCTAACTAGGCTTCCATAACGTATCACTAATTGTAAATGTATCCAAGACGCCTTAAAAGGAGCGCCAGTTATATTCCAGCACGATCGATCGATTAGGAAAGAAATTAACCACAGATGGGGGGGGGGGGGGGAAGCAAATTGACCACTTTAGCTGATCAGTGTGTATCCTCACCTTTTCTAGCCGTCCCAAAGGTGGTAGAAAGACATCAGAAGTACAGCTTTGTAAGTAACAACTCCCCTCAGTACATAACAAAAGCTGAAATCTGAATACCATATTGTAATATACTATGTAATAACTGTCATGACGTTGAAACCCACGAATGAAGCAACTGAACCTAATCTTTAACTTGACCGCAATTTTATTTAAAGTAGTTATGAACAAGTCGGTTTCAAAAGGAAATCTTGAAAACAATATTCCATTGTAATAATATCATTCGATCGACACGATATATTATGCGATTTCTGTTAAGACATTTTCTTATACCCATTCGTGTTGGGGTTCTTCCTCTCCGTCAAGAAGAAGTGAGCTCATTCGATTTATTGAAGTGATTTCTATCAATACTTATGGAACCAATGACGCTAGCTAGTAATTTTTGGTTCGATATCTGGATTCTACCATATGGAAACGTAGAAATATGCATTCTTCAAGTTCTTTCAATGTCAACAATATTTTGTAAAATATGGAACTCTAAACGATATTTTTGAATAGTGAACCAACGTAGATTCTGGGTAAACATTTGTTAGAAGAATCTAGCCTGATGATAAAGACGATACTTTTCTGAAATAATGATTAGCATGCTCTGAGTATTTGAAACAGTGTTCGGGTTTTGTTAAAATATGTGGTAGAAAAGTAGGGTTATTTCAGTCAGTGAACCTTGCATAATTACCCAACTTCCGTCATGCGTCCGAAATCTATTTCAACCTTTAAATATCATCACAACACACTTCAAACTTAAAATTCAATAATGAGAGTTGAATTTACATGTAAATATCTTGACACCATCTTTCGGTTTTTGGAAAACTCGGAGTCTTGGATCATTCAAGGAAGGGAGATGTGTTTTATTGATCTATATCTCAGCATAACCGGCTACTGAAATTTGGGGGAAAAAAACTAGTGGAGAACTTTTTGAGATCATTAATTTTTATTTAATGAAAACTTGCTTAATAGTTCTAGCGTTTTATCTTTTACAGAGAATCCTACATTAAAGCATGCTCAGTGACCATTCGTAATGTTTTTCATTGATTCTTGAACATTCTTGGGTCGTCTTTCCACTTTCCGATTTCGAGTAATTTATGAACTCTAATAGTAATAATTCTCCCTCTTACAGTAACTACCTTTTAGTACTAAGCCGTTAAACCTACAACTGTACCAGTTTAATAGAGCACAACTCCCTTAATTCCAATCCATTCATATGGTAGAAAAATAGTGTGAAGCCTCGCCGAAAGGTTCGATCTACTGTGACCCCGGCAAAGGTGTGTTTCCCCATAGGGGCTCTTGTTTACACGTGAAATTCAAGTGTGATTCATGCAGGATTCGTCATGGGTGGAATATTACACACCCACAACGGCTTTCGCCGCGAGGAATTTCCACGTTATATGTGGTTCACTGTTGAAAGCGAGACAGTTCTTACCTAATAGCACTTTGTCCGCAACTCCTTCTTCTCCGACACCGTGGCGATATCAATGCGTCTCGTCTCCCGAAAAAACCTTGCGATAATCGGTCTGGCGCAATTTTCCCTCGAATGTGACGGGTCTGGGTAAATTGTGATTATGGTGTCGCCAAGACGCTCGGTAGATCCTGAATAAGTTCCGTAGGTTTCTCGGCTACAATTGATCTGACACAGGTGAAACTGTGGATTGCATTTCAAGTTGAAAACTGTAGGTACGCGAATCTTTAAGTTTGTGCGTGCAATGAATCTACCTACTTCTGGCACGTATATTACCACAATGCGTAGGCCGCTAAGTGGAAAATTATTTGAGGAGGTACCACTTAAACCACGGTATGCATTTGTACTAGATGGTGATTTTATTAAACTGATGATTGATGATTTTAATAAACAAATGAAAAAGATTATTCCTAGAGGAATTTGTAAAACACACCAATTTTTGCACCGCAATGGCTTTTGTAGTTAGTTTAATAATGATCACCATTGAAATCCGTTCTTAGGACGAACCTCTAAAGCAAGGCTTCAGCAATAGAAGGCCGCCTGGTAGAATTGATCCAAGGGGGGTGTGAAACAACCCAAACATGAAAAAAATGAAAACATTTCTTGAGTATAAACCCGTTTTAGCACCTAGTCCGTGAACAAAACTAGGTGTATGTTTGGGTAGACAAATTTTGGGGGGAACAAATTTTATATACGCTGCCCAACTTGCAATTGCTAACCGATTCTCGTGATTATTTTATTGTTTGATTCCTCTTTTACTCTAGTTGAACAAAAAACCTCGGAAGTTTCGGCTTCACTATAAAAGATAGGAATTGCATGGGTTAAGGTCGAAAAAACGTGTTTTATCTCGACGAATTTTGTCGACGCTACTCAGGCAACAGTTTTCGAGGTTCTCGTTTTGTTCAACCCAAATTTTAGTCTAGTTGTGCAACAAACGTCGAGACGTTTTATTTTCCGGTTGGAAAGTAGGGATGGAGGGGGTATGAGACAATCCATTCAAACGCTGCTTCTCCGAGAATTCTCCTCCGATTCATGCCATTATTTCTATTGTTCAATTAAGTTTTGGTTTAGTACGTAAACATGTTTCAGAGCTTTTAACTGTCATTACGGAGGGGGGGATGTAGGGGCTACAAATCATTAGTATATTATAAATCATTATATCTCCTCTTTTCATTTATGCCATCCCAATTTCAGTATAATTGTGCTACAAACCACGAAAGTTTTAATTTTCAATTGGTAGGGGGTAGGAGGGGTTCTTAGACAGTCCGTTTAAACACTGTTCATACAGCTGATACTGCCGATTTTCCCGCTTCTATTTATTGTTAGATTAGGAATTTCGGTCTAGTTCTGATATATTTCAGAAGATTCAAATATGGATATGGAAGGGGGTGAATGGAGAATGTAATAGTGATAAATTTTTGTACCTCCGATGTTTTATATTTTTTTGAACGATCCTAATTTTTTGATTAACAAACCTCTTTGGTGCAATGAACCTCGAAAACTTTGAATTTGTTGTAAGGAAGGATGTAATGGCCAATTCATTCAAAAGCTGCTCAAATATACTACGATTCTCAGACGATTTTCTTGCTTTTTTTATGAAGAAGAGAATTAGTTCTAGTTTAAAAAATATTCATGTGTTTATAATTACGTTTAAAAGTGTGAGCATGCACAAGCCGTACATAGGGTCGCCGCTGTTAATGCATGCATTACTTACCAATATGTTTCGCATGTTATTTCAATTACGAAAGTTTGTTATTTTTAATTAGTCTTTAAAATTCATATAGAACATAGTAGCTTTTTCGGAAAAACACAACTCATGGGGAAACAGAAGGTCTATAGGCTCATAGGGTTGAAGCCATTGGAGTAAAGTAGTGTCTTCATACAGAAGCCAAGGGGATAGCCAGATTGTGATGAAACTTTTAGACTTGTGCGGGTTATCTTGAAGAGCAGCACCAGCAAATCTGTCAGAACAACAGTAGCTTGTGTAATGAGCAAACGTGAATTTTTGAAAACCACAATTTCTCATAATTCATTTGGTCAATTTCGTTCAAACATCAGTGAATGAGGGATAGATGAGTAAATGAATCAGAATATATTTTATCTCAATTTGGGTAAACGCTATTACGTATTGATTGCCTAAGGCGATACTCAGACACAAACAGAACAATTTTGAGGAAAGTCAAAAGGAATTGCTCAGGTTCGCTCCTAATTTAATATACTGCCGGATAGTTACTAGGGTGTAGGTATGCCCAAACGTTAATTTTTCAAAACATCGATGTCGTAAGAATTGCCATTTCCCTGATTTTGTTCGAATGCTTAGTGAGAAGGAGAGGGGCGTGTTTTATGTTTATACATTTCATTGAGATTGGCTTCGGTAATCATCGTGCAACCAAGGAATGGGCATACGTGAAATGGTTCGTTCCAGACGAAACTCCGAGACTGATAAGCCGATTTCGACGAAATTATCAGGAATTGGTTTTCTTTCGGTCAACTCTATAGTTACCTTTGGGGGTAAATGCCGCGAGATTCGTAGCAAGATATGCGCATGCACAAACATGAGTTGTAACCTTAGTCGCATATTTTCTTGTATTCGCACATATTAGGTACAGTTCTATTTTTGTTGTTCTCCGACTGACAGTTAACGTCCATGTTGCGATAAAGCTATACTGTCCAACCAACTAGGCAGACGTTCATGATGAAAAATAATAAAATTAATGTAGAAAAAATTACACATGATTATGATCGATATTGACATCAGTTATTACGAGGGTCATCCAGAAAGTAAGGTTACAACTGATGGTGGAAATCGAAAAATGCATAAATTTTATTCAAATTTTGAGGAAATGTAGCAAAATATGTCCTCATTTTTCTGCATAATCGCCACCAACTTCAACAAATTTCTTCAGCCTGGGCACCAGCTTTTTTATGCCCTCGTCATACGCACTTCGCTCCAACTCCAAAAACCACTTCTCGACAGTTTCCTTCACCTCCTCGTGGTTGGAAAAACGTTTTCCACCCAAGAACTCCTTCAATTTGGTGAAAAGGTGGAAGTCCGAAGGCGCCAAGTCCGGTGAATATGGTGGATGGGTCGCAACATCCCTTCCAAACGACACAAGCAGGTGCTGGGTCTGGTGAGCGGTGTGGGGTCTGGCGTTGTCGTGAAGAAGGGACGCACTACGAGTCAGCATTCCCCTCCTTTTGTCTTTGATGTTTTTCCTCAATTTTTTAAGGGTCTCACAATACGCATCAGCATTAATGGTGGTTCCCCTGACCACGAAATCCACCAACAACACCCCTTTTCTGTCCCAAAACACTGATGCCATGATCTTCCGCTCCGGTGTCGGTGCGACCTTCCTTAAAAAGACCTTATATTCAGAGCAACGTTACTCGTAGTTTGTTGAGCGGAGGCCATTTCAGGTCAGCTTTGAGGTTATTGAGAAGACAGAAATGACCTCTGGTGCTGCCTGGGGTATCTAAATATTTGCATCTTCTATCTAAGGCATATTGTTCTTTGCAGTTGTTTCCTCCCATTTAAACTGCTCTCCATGTCGACACCTTCTCTGTAAGGTGTCGGTGCGACCTTTTTCTGTCCCAAAACTTTGATGCCATGACTAAAGAATTGGGGCTTCCTTAAAAAGCCTAACCCACTTGAAAACTTGCTGACGGGACATTACCTCAGGTCCATAAGTTTCCACAAGCTGACGATGGATTTCAGAGGCAGATTCGCGACGCAAAAGTGAGGAACTCGATGACCGCCCGAATTTCGCATCGGCTGTGGGTGGAGCGAACGGTCCCTGCAGAGGTTGACGGCTGTTGTGACGACATTTCGTAACGGATTGATGCGGGCGAGTGCTTATTGTGACTAATAGGAACCCCCCTACACGCAGCAATACCAACCCCGAAAATAAAAATTCTCTGCACCTTCCAGGGAGTTTGTAATCTTACTTTCTGGATGACCCTCATATTTTTACCAACACAAAAGGAAAACATATCCCTATTGTTCTACTTTTGGCTAACCTTCTCAACCAATTGAGATGCCTACCAAGTTTCTTCAAAGGGATATATCCGTCTTTAAAAGTGAAGAATCATACTAGAAGTTGAATGCTTTTGAAAAAGCCTTAAACGCTATAAGCCGTAAAATAATTCTTCAACGGATCTTTTACCCCCGTGGATTTCCTTTATTCATCAGAAAAGGACATGTCAAGCTGGGAATTGAAAGAAAGGAAACATAAACCCCGATTTACTGGCAGTAAATTTCTGCCCATGTTTCCCGCATGGGAGGTGAGCGAACTTTCATGCGCGATATTTCTGACTCATAACGCGCCCAAGTGCAACCAGGTGGGACGGGGTTATTTTGAAACTAGGGGTCGCAGGTCGAGCAGGTCGTAAAGTGCGGCACATCTGAGTGTCACCAGGTTGCCTCGAAGAGGCGAACGGTTGCTATGAACGAAACCGCACAAGTGCCTGGAGATCAGACAGTAAATATTATTACTGCACATTGGTCGGCACCTCAAGACCTATTTTTAGTCGAGAGCACATCTGAGCTCTTGGGTGGTCCCTTTTATTTCATACCGACATAGTCAACCTGATCCTGAGATTAGTAGAAGAAGAAGACGAGTTTCAACAACTGTAGACGTAAAACCCTGGGCGTAAAAACCAAGAAACCTATAACTCATTGAAATGTGACCAGGATTTATGTGCGGTACATTGAATGATCGGAAACTAATACAGCATCATAACTCAAGAACTTATTCAAACAAAAAACAAACGCGCTGTAAATAATTCCACAAAGTTTTATTATTCATGTATTAGACATCCCTCCAATTCTTCATAGACCACGGGTATGTGGAATGTCATTAAATGAAATCTAAGGATTAGACAAATGTAACTACATAGACGTAGTTATATACAGAGAGGATATTTTTTCAAGCATTGGAACCTAGTACATACATAGATTATAACTAGGTCATACTATAGTCATGTGAATCGCCACTATCCCTTTTTGGGGGTACATGTACCTCTTTTCAGATTACAAAACCCCCATTCCCAAGACCATGGAGGAACACACTCAAATATCCCTTTTGGTTTATTATTCAATAATAAACCATTGTAATCGCTCTTGAAAAAAAAAAAAAAAATTGTAACCGCCCCCCCCCCCCCCCCCCTGAAAATTCCATGGTTTACGTTTCAAAGGGTGTAGAATCCGAATCTGTAATAAAAATTTTCCGTCCGTTCGCGTACCCGTACGCACGATTTTTCCCAAACGGCTGAAGCAAAAAAGCTGACATTTTCAGGAAAAATCCATGTTGGTCCGTCGACGCTCCAATTCTTGAGCCAGCTCTCTCACTTAATTTAAAGTGCCCTTTAAGAGTTGTCAAAGTTTTGTAGAATCCCTAAAAACCTCAAAAAAAAGTCAAGGCGGCCTAATTTTGTACTCTTTTTGACGAAAATCGAATGAGCCCTGGTGCCACGTCGAGGTCAAACCATTCTCGATCTATGGCCCGATTTATGGTGCCAACATTCGCGTTATTTTGGTTTATTATGGTTTTTGTGTTGATATCAGTAACCTAGTGACGTAGTGATGTAGTTATATGGATACTGGAGTGAACTCCTAAAAGGCTTTGTAGCCGATACACGGGTTGAAGCATTCTGATAACCAAAAAAAAAAAAAAAAAAAAAAAAAAAAAAACCGCTGCAAATTCCTTCACTGGGGTTTATTATTCAATTGCGCTTGCGTTCATGATTTGAATTTCTACTAAGCTTTGGAGTGTGCGTGTTTCACAGGTGATAGAGCGATTATTGAATTTCAGGAGATATGCATAGAGCACGTAAATCTGTTCTCGACCAAAATACCTATTTGGATTGATCAGTTGATCATATTTGTGTGCCTCCTGAAATACCGAGAGGAAATAAATGGAGTTACATGAGACACCTACATTTTCTGTTCTCTTTGTACGTAACAACAGCTGATGACCAGGCATCATGACATCAGAATCTAATTAAACTGTACTGCACAAACCTAACGAAAAAAACTACTGACAGCACACAACAGTTACTTAAGAGTCCTTATACCAAAAAAACTTGAAATAAAACTTGAAATAAAACTTGATTTCATGAAAATGAATTTCCATTTCCTAATAAGGGCCTTGGGACCAGGGGGAATATTCACCAACCAGCTCGCGCCCCGTACGTTTCGATAAGACAGAATTGGGAAGCTTAACTGTAAACAATGTGATCTTCTTTTTCATCTCTTTCGTCGTGTTCTGGCTCTTCTTACCCTAAAGCCGTTACCAATGTTGTTTGGAAAAAATAGAAGAGAAAGTCATGCCACGCCTTTGGCTCCTCCAGTAATGTCTCCTTTTAGTTTTTGCCTCTACCGTAAAACAACGGTAAAACTCGATGGTCGTTTCTTCAGAAACCGGTGGATCAATTAAGACGATTTTTATTCTTACGCCGTGAAGTGACGGACGATTTTGGCTTTATTGAATTACAGGGATTTAAAATTACAAAAAAATGACAATAGAAATTGTTTTTTATGAGGCAATAAACAAGTATAGCACATAGAGAAAGGTCTACCACGGACGGTCGGCACATATTGTAACGTGGATGTCCGAAATTAGTAAAGCCTTATCTCTTGAAATTTCATCAAAATCAAACTAAAAGTCAGCACAGCTGTAGGAACCCTCAATAAGAACGATTAGGTGTAGTTGCACAAGACGTAAATACTTCGAAAGTACTTGGCACGGTAAAGTACGCATATCTGCAATTCCAGTTTTTACAGAATACAAATAGGGATATAATTACTTGTAATATCAAGTGCAAGTACGTGTAAAGAAATTCTCGTAGGGAGAGGGGTCCGAAATTCTTCCACATTATTCTCCTTAGGATTTTAGGTAAAAAGATAGAATATACATGTTGTACATGAAGTAATGTACTTGTAATTGCCAATTCCGATGTGCTTGTACTTTCCGAATGGGCAAGTGCAAATCTTGAAGTTGTACAAGTTTATACTTAGGTACTTGTACTTAGAACTTCAATTTCAAGTACCTACTTGTGCTTGAATGTGACAAATTGGTCGGGATTCGGACCCAAATGAAACAATTTTTACACTAATAAATGAAAGAAATGGATTTTCTATGATTAAGTATGATAATTAATAATGCTAAAGCACTCTGTTTGTTTTTCTTCATTTATTGTTATTGATATTGTTGAATGGTTTTATGATGGATCTATATAACGTAATATGAAAAGGGTTTTGTCACTATTTTTGAACATCAACCTTTCTTGCAAAAAGGTGGTAACCAACCGATTTATTTTTTGATTATTGTTTCAACAAAATTTTGACACTGCCCTCATGAGGGCATAGAAAACATAATTTTGTTTCTTCGGATGATGGTCGTAACAGCGGACAAAAACGTCAGGCAAATACAAATTATAATATTCTTTAGGGAGACAAATTTGGTACGTAGTTTCTTTAAAACTGTTTATTCGTTGGAGCTTTCTACAATCTTCCAATTGTCATCGTCAGCTTTATCAACAGCAACAAGATGGTCCAGTTGATGGTCAAGAATACTATAACTAAAGGAAGGTCCTCACCAAAGAAGTTTGAACAAATTAAAATACTCGTACCCTGTTGCAGTTAAACTATTTTTTCTTTTCTGCGTTGAATCCCAACCAATTCAACATATCAACGGCTAACAACACTCCAACCACTAATATCATCTCATTTTAATTCAAGTACAATTGTAATGGATTTGGTTAGTTTGCCTTTCCTGATTCTTGAATCCGCCAATCGGGTGACCAAACTCCTTCCAGCATCTGGGACATCCTCATGGATTCGGGCAACTACGCCGCTCCATCACCTCCTCACCTTACAAAGTGCATTGAGCACTTTAATTGTACTTGGGATTTTCGGAGTATCATTCTCGTAAGCACATTTTTCTTCACTCAGGTTACGGGCCTGGTAGAGAAACTAGCAAAGACAAACCCTCCATTCTAGATGAACATTGACCATACAGGAGCCTTGACAAATGAATTACTTAAGATGTTGAATACCAGCAGCATTTATTATATACTTTATACACAGTTGTTTAACCTTTAAAAGTTCACAAAACTTCCGCTACCTTCATACACCCGGAAGAATTTACGTTTAGTTAAGTGCCCATATTATTTTCGTGTTAAAGCCACCTCCCCGGCGATAAAAGGCTGAACCGTGAAAAACATGACGCCATCATCAGGGTCGTTTACCCTGAAATATCGGTGCTAATAATCACTTGAACTAATGGGGTGTTGAGCGTAGCAACCATCTGGGGGCCCCCACCGTGGGCCGACCGGGTATCGGGCCTTCGTTCCATGTTCGATCGATCCGCGATTACTCCGGTGAACCTACGCGACGCACAGTAGCTGTAAGAGATGGATATACGAAACGGCCCCTCGCTGCCACTTGTTTCCGCATAATTTAGCAGTCAATCGCCTTCTGATCGGTTCGCGGGCCTCGAACTTGTGTTACTTGAGGGCGTAACGCAAAATGTTCCGTGACATTCAAGAACGCTGCGTATGTGTAAGAGAGAGAGGGAGAGAGAGAGAGAGAGAGAGAGAGAGAGAGAGAGAGAGAGAGAGAGAGAGAGAGAGAGAGAGAGAGAGAGAGAGAGAGAGAGAGAGAGAGAGAGAGAGAGAGAGAGAGAGAGAGAGAGAGAGAGAGAGTCTGGCAATTTGGGTGTGGCACATAATTTCCTCGTATAAATAATATGAGCTTAAAGATATTTTGAAACGTTATAGATAATCTCGAAAGATGTAGGAAATAAGATTGTTGCGACGATTTACGGGACAGAAATGCCGATGGAAATGTTCCGGCATAAATCAACGTCTTTAAAAGGTTAGTCGACATTAATTGCGGATCTTTTGCGGATCTTGCGGATAGAATGATGATACGACCGTGTTGAAAATAATATGGGATTATTAGAGCGTTCTTCCTCGCCTAACTTGAAATTTTTATGACGTTTAAACCACTAGAACCTGAGAAAATGACGATCGGCGGATTTTATCTATTTAAAAATTTTCCGTCCGTCCGCCGTATGTCGAACGCCGTATGCACGATTTCTCCCAAACGGCTGGAGCAAAATATCTGAAATTTCCAGGAAAAATCAATATTGGTCCGACAACGCCCCAGTTCTTTAGCCAGCACTTCACTTAATTTAAAGTGCCCTTTAAGGGTGGTCAAGGCGTCGAAGCGGCCTAAATTTGGACTCTTTTTGAAGAACTTTCCATGAGGAATCGAATGAGCTCTTCCCCAGGTTCGTAGCTCAAACCATTCCCGATGTATGGCCGATTTATGGTGCCAACATTTGCGTTTTTTTGGTTTATTATTGTTTTTGTTTTGATATCAGTAACCTAGTGATGTAGTGATGTGAATACTGGAGTGAACTCCTAAAAGGCTCTGTAGCCGATACACGGGTTGAAGCATTCTGAAACGCTGAAAATCCTTTCACTGGGGTTTATTATTCAATTGGCTTGCGTTCATGATTTGAATTTCTACTAAGCTTTGGAGTGTGCGTGTTTCACAGGTGATAGAGCGATTATTGAATTTCAGGAGGCACACAAATATGATCAACTGATCAATCGAAATAGGTATTTTGGTTGAGAACAGATTTATGTGCTCCACGCATATCTCCTGAAATTCAATATTCGCGCTATCACCTGTGAAACACGCACACTCCAGAGCTTAGTAGAAATTCAAATCATGAACGCAAGCCAATTGAATAATAAACCCCAGTGAAAGAATTTGCAGCGTTTTCTATCACCGAATGAAAACAATTCACCCGCTGCCAGGAGGAACCAAATAGAAATGAATTGGTCGAGTGTAGCACATAGTTTCCCTGCTTTCTTATTTAGACAGATGTTCAGTTAAGAACCACTTTATGTTTTAATTGCTTTTATTTCATCACATGAGCCTTCGTGGGGAGCAGTTGTTCGGTAGTGGTATCATTCGATTCAATAACAGATTTAAATCAATCTAAATATGAGAAGCTCATATTGCGAACCTTACATTCCCAAGTGTGACTGACGCCGGAATATCAAAGATTCCCTGGCCAATTTGCAATGTTTGACACAAATATTCCAAAATCTTTCCCATAGTTTCGGCGAAATACCCCATATATTGTTTCCCCGGGAAACCAAAAAATGTTGGTAGGGGCACAACGTTAGTTAAGGACTGAAAATAGTAAATACCGTCGTCCTCCGTGCGGTGTCCAAAATTATTACGCTCAAAATGGTCAGAAAACAACTGACTTTACAATTTAATCGACATTACGTTTAACCGACTGGGGCAGTTCATTTGACACAAAGTAAAATATTTAATAAAAATGGAAACTCGGCTTTTATTTTGGTGTGTAATTTGAAATTGATAACTAGATAAATATAACAGCATTTTTAACGTTTCAGTTTTGACAACAGTATTATTTTCACTCGTATCAATTTTCATATCTCGGTCAACCAACGTCCTGGCAGATCGAACCGCATACAAATGACCTGATTTGTGACTGCCTAGGGAAAACGTGGGAAGTATTTCGTCAAGTTTACGACCCGCATCTGTCTTTAATTGGACTAAATTGAAGATAGATCCATGAATAATTTACAGCTTGGTCGAACCTACACACTCTAAATCATCCAAAGCGTGTATTTCAAGATGTTCCAGATTTACGAATACCAGATCTTTCGGTTCCATGTAGACCATCAAAGCGGAAATGTTGGAAAATAAGCTTTTGAACGAAGAGGTTACTACATACATTGTCAGACACTTAATCAAGGTAATGAAGGAGAAGGAGCTCACCAAAAATTGAACTTTTGTACAGAACAAGGACATAGAAAAGGTTGGTTAAACGATATCATTCTATCCCAATGTAAATTACAATGTTTTTACCAATAATTCCTATGTTTTTCATTGTTGCTGGTGCTCTATGTTGAGTCCCTTAATTCGTATCACCACCATATGGAAAACATTGAGTGTTCAAAATAGATTTTTAAATTCCATAAAATGCTACTTCGAGGGAAACGATCCTGTCGAAATTGTTTTTAGATCAAACCTTCGTTTCCACTAGGACCTTCCGAAATTGAGTCAATCAGGCAATTAAGAGTTTGATTGATTTACGTTTGAGAGCGTCCATAACGAGCATTCGTGAGCAATGAAACTCGTAGGGGTCCTCTACTACCTACGCCGGTCATCCTATTCAAAATCTTTTCAAAACTGTAGGAACCAAGATTGCTACGAGGATTCGGGACACACAAACTGACAAAAGGATAGACAGACATGAAACGATGATCATTGAGCAAATAGCGATTAGGGCAAAAGCTTTTTCTTCATTTCCGCCACCTGTGGGTAGACTCAGATCAACTAATAGAACCAATTGAAGAATGGAAGAAACGATTGTAATCCCATAATTTTTTTATTGAAGACAATTACTTGGTCATGTTGCAAAATTTCAACCTAAAGGCACCATTCAACTCCGAATTGCTTGATCACATTTGTCCATTTGTCTTTTCTATTCCTGATTGTCGACTACATCCAAGAGGCATATGGGTGGTTGTACACAAATCTGGTGATTCGCTTAATTCACAAAAAATTTCCGCAACCTACTGATACGATTCCTTCGTGCCTGTTTAATTTTATGAAGAGGTGTAACGTAAGTTCTGGCTGATTTCATTCGAAAGCGTGGAGATCGGTTTTCGATTGAACCGAATCAATTTGTCTCGATCACGTGACCGACCCGGAGAGGCATTCAGGAAATAAACAGAGTTAGTTCCAAGTAACGTGGACGTGCTATTTAGCGCCTACTTTGAGAAAAGTTCCTCCAACTTATTTATCTAATTTAGGATATACTTAGGTTGACCTGAGTTAATAATTTAGTTAAAAACGCTGCAAATTCTTTCACTGGGGTTTATTATTCAATTGGCTTGCGTTCACGATTTGAATTTCTACTAAGATTTGGAGTGTGCGTGTTTCACGGGTGATAGAGCGATTATTGAATTTCAGGAGATATACGTAGAGCACGTAAATCTGTTCTCAACCAAAATACCTATTTGGATTGATCAATTGATCATATTCGTGTGCCTCCTGAAATTCAATAATCGCTCTATCACCTGTGAAACACGCACACTCCAAAGCTTAGTAGAAATTCAAATCATGAATGCAAGACAATTGAATAATAAACCTCAGCGAAAGAATTTGCAGCGTTTTTTTAAAGGTTATCAGAATACTTCAACCCGTGTATCGTCTATAAACCCTTTTCGGAGTTCACTCCAGTATCCACGTTCACTACATCACTAGGTTACTGTAATCAAAACAAAAACAATAATAAACCAAAATAACGCAGATGTTGGCACCATAAATCGGGCCATACATCGGGAATGGTTTGAGCTACGGACCTGGGGAGGGGCTCATTCGATTTCTCGTGGAATGTTCCTCTGAAAGAGTACAAATTTCGGCCACTTCGACTTTTTTTGAGGTTTTTAGGGATTTTACAAAACTTTGACAACCCTTAAAGGGCACTTTAAGTTAAGTGAGAGAGCTGGCTCGAGAATCGCGGCGTCGTCGTACCAACATGGATTTTTCATGGTTATTGTTGCTTTTGTGATTCAGCGTTGTACCTGTCAGCCGCCAAATTGAACAACCATTTTTCCACTTTCTATTTAAGGTCCTCTTCTGCAGCAAACCGTTTAACCCTTGGATGCTCTTTGAGAAGAATCTAGGAGCAGGATCAGAGGATTACGGAGGATGACCAACATGTCTCAACCAAACGACTCCAGGAGATCTTGATCCTAGCTGAGTGGGGGGCTAGCGTTGCCCTGGAAGACTAAAAAGTCCTGCGACAACAACCCTCGGCGTTTGTTTTTCCCCCCAAAACCACAGAATAACGATCTGCGGCAGTGGTCGTTGTCCTACTGAGGTAATTAACCAAAAGAAGAATCATCTAGGGAGTGAACGGGTTGCTATAGAGGCGGACCTCCAACAGAAAGTGGAAAGCTGGTAGTGCGGCGGACAGGTTCTTCAGATAAAAACAAAATTGAAATAAAAAGTTACTAAATGCGTACATTTGAGTAAGTAAATAAAATTTGTTTGACCAAATTCTTTCAAGCATTTTTGAATTTTTGAAAAATGGGGTAAACTTTTTTTCGGGGCAGCCTTTGTAATTTGTACACTTCCAATAATCTATGAGAATACAATGCAGTTGTCCCTTACAAATGTCCCCGTTCGTAGCCAGCTGTGTCAGATAGGGTGAGTTCTATCGGAACAGCATATCAACAGCTGTAGCGAAGTATGTATGAGATCAATCTCATCTATTATGAGATCAAGCGCCGAAATGTTGGGTAATCAAATGCCAAACGTTTCTATTCGGGTACAAATAGACGAAATAAGGCAATACCCAAGAAATGTTGTTGTCTGTCTCGCAGCGTATGTTGGGATAAACTAGATTGAATTGAAGACAGAGTAATATCATTTGTTGGACGTGAACTAGGCAAAAAACACTGTTTACTCAGTGTTATACGACCAATTTTCTGTGAATAATATTTCTTGGGCGCTATTGTGGTGTTTATCACCAAACGTTGATTTCACTCATCTACCGACCGCTTACGTAGGGACACCGCTGCTCTACTACCTAGTCACGAATCCACACGAGACCCAAAATTAAATTTTTTGCACATTATGGAATGCATACTAATTGGGAAACAATGCTCCGAGGTGTAAGCTAGCCTGCAGAATGCGAAAGTATACGAGCAGTAGCTACAATACTTTTCAGTTAGTTGAGCTTACGGAATTGCACGATCTTCCATCTAGTCAAACATCATTCCAGCTGCACTCGTGAAAAGTTCAGCCCGCAAAGTTCGGCTTCACGGGTGACAGCTGAATGTAATCTAGATTCCCCTACGTCCATCAATCGGCGGAGCCAACAGCCGATGGCCCCTTGGAAAAGTAGGTAGGCACTGCTACCTAACTAGCGAGTCTCAAGAGGTAGGCAATTTCGCTCAAGTCAGACAGCTTCGCTCGGCGGCCTTTCTTTGAATCTGATAAAAGGCCACCAGCCACCTTCTAATACACGCTCAACCAACCCTACATTACAGCCCTGAATAGTGCCAATACGATCCTACTTTACCTCTAGATTCAGAGAAAGCGCCATATGGAAGCAAAGGGGGGTGTCCTGAAAGCATCTGTGCCATTCCAGACAATTATTCTACCGCAGAAACAGCCACTTTGTGATTTCCCATGCTAATTTGGAGGAAGATTAGATGCGAACTCCGGTTTCGTGTTATTTACACCTCTAATACTAACCAAAATCAGATATGTTTCATGGAATACTAATCTCGTTACTCATCTTAGTGGTTGTAGCACAACTCATTATTTCTTGGACAGGACAGCCACCATCCCCTAACGATGCGAGACCACTCTATTCAGTAAGTTCCCGAGGGCGGGTAGATACTAACATAATATTATTCAGGCTGAATATTATTCAGCCGTTAATGAGCCCCTGTTTGTACAAATTAAAAAGACAGTTGCCCATCAAGTGAAGACCCATGATCCAACAGTGACAGAGCGTTCAAAAGTGATATTTGTATAATGGTATGGTGTGTATGATGGGGATGAATATTTTGCTATTATACTACAGACAGTAACGTAATTTTGTAATAAATATTTATTGTTAAATAAAATGGAATGTTCCCGGGTTAAGGCAACAGAATTAGCGAGGGGTTCACACTAATCAAAGTCGGATAAAAGTACAGAATTAAGTCCTTATTTTTGTTGTCTTTTTAAATCTAATATTTCCATAATTGGTACATGGTCATTTGACTGCAATCAATTAAAAAGCAACAATATGAGATCTTCAGGCTTAGGGAAAAGGTTTGGGGAAAATCTTTAATTTGGCTTGGTATTGATATAAGCTATAGATAAAAACCTACTCTCATCCGTATTCAATACCTCTGTTTTTTAAATTTTATCGAAATTGGTCCTGGTGTTGAAGAAGAAAGGCAACGAACACTGTGACATGGGAGTTTTACCTACTGGAATTTTTCCCGGTTCAAGAGTTGACCAAAGTCAGATAAACAAACGAATTAAAGAACGCAAAAAGGAAGTTAAAATCACGAGTTTAGAAAAATAATAATAACGTGTAGGAACATTGAGCTTGAACCTCAAGTCGAGCAATGGATGTCCTGAGTTCTGTGAAGCGGGATTCACAGGAATTTACCTATACACTGTCTAAAAGACGTTGGTACTGTCTATTCAACAGTACTCCCTTCCTAACTGTGCCACATTCAGAAGATCGAGAGCAATCATCGAAGGTTACTCCGACGTCTAGGGTAGAAACGGCGAATAGTCCGGGAGGGAGCCTCTTTTTTCATCCCATTTTCCAACATCGTCCATTATACAGGTTACCTCGGACGAAGAAATACATTTTCTAGACCTCTTCTACCAATCAGCGTCAGTTGTTCGGAACAAAATGATGAACCACATCTGATTCAATTTATTTTTCCTCAACTTTGATAATTTGATTTGTATTTTTCAAATGATTTCTGAATACGAAATCATTTTCGCATCGGGCCTGCCTGTATTAAACAAATGAATCAATCGTGAATAAGCAAATGGAAAGCCTGATCATTTCCCCATCCTCAAAGGAGACTGTGTGGGTTGTGAATGGTGAGTAGGTGGTGTTAGAAATCGTGAAGTCAACTGAAGCATGTATGTGTAATATTTGATTACAAATAATATTCGCACCTATTAGGTAACTGTTGAAGTAAGCAAAGGTAATACGAGAGGTGGTGAGAGGTCAAGTGCACGAGATGGAAAGGTTTAAACGTTTTGACGCTCTCATTCGCCGATCCGGAAGAAATCTCTCGTTTCCGCCATCACCTTCAAACGCAACGGACACGGAGAGCGTTCTGCTCCACGGACCCGCCCATCCCGGTCAGACGCAAAGGAGCAAGGAGATTTGGAAGGTTTCAACGCTGGAAAAAGAGTCACGGCAGACTCTATGGGATTGAGCGGGGCGGCTTGAATTATTCATATCTGACCGGCAATCAGGCTACATCAGGGAGATTCCCCAGCAGTTCCATCTGCCAGCTGCGTCCATTTAGGTGCATTTAGCCAATCAACTCATTTGTCTGTGACAACTGCCTTGCGTCACTACTACGAACGGCGGTGGGTTCTTCGGACATTTTGAAGGAAAACCTTCTCGCGATTTGTGCCAAGCGAATTACCTAAATGGATGTTTCAACGCTGTGAACAATTGTGGAAGTGCAAATGGATTTCTGAGGAGGAGCTTCTCTAATGGTGAGGTTTGCAGCTACGGCGAGAAGTTCACGTGCCTTGGAACAATTTCTCAACAATTTTTTTCAAAGCTATCAGGCTACAACAGAGAAATTTCCTAGTAGTCCCATCAACTCGCATTCATATTCAGTTAAGCGCATTTGGGCAATCAGTTTACAACGAGCATTTGCCTGATTTCATTTCGGCCCTTGATATCAAGGCAGCTTGATTGCTTGAAACCTCATTGGGACAGTGGTGGTTTTTTTTAACTTCCGCCGATTGTCCCACAGGATCCGTGAGGTCTGAAAAATCCAATGGAGAGATTTGGAACCTTAGGGAGAAGCATTTGTACCGTGGAACGTTTATATTATTTTCCTATCGTTAACCAGAATACCTATTTGGATTGATCAGTTGATCATATTTGTGTGCCTCTTCTACATCAGTCTACCTCTGGCTACATCGTTTAAATTTGGATTTGGGGAAGTATTAACGCAATGCGAGTGCTAAGTGACTTGATAAATTATGGATGTTTTTATTGTGGGGGGTATTGAGGTTCAATAAAAAACGCTGCAAATTCTTTCACTTGGGTTTATTATTCAATTTCATTCATTTGGCTTGCATTCATGATTTGAATTTCTACTAAGCTTTGGAGTGTGCGTGTTTCACAGGTGATAGAGCGATTATTGAATTTCAGGAGGCACACAAATATGATCAACTGATCAATCCAAATATGTATTTTGGTTGAGAACCAATTTAAGTGCTCTATGCATATCTCCTGAAATTCAATAATCGCTCTAGCACCTGTAATACTCGCAGACTCCAAAGCCTAGTAGAAATTCAAATCATGAATGCAACTCAAATGAATAAAATTGAATAATAAACCCCAGTGAAAGAATTTGCAGCGTTTTGATACCTACCAGATTTGAAAAGTAATTCAAGGTTTAGAAACTGTTGTCTTGGGTGTATTCAACATTGTAATTTTTCTTCTGCCTAGAAACAATTCAGAAAGATAATGTGTTGGTAAACACTGGATTAAGGATAGCTCTTCTTATTGTCTTCAAAAGTTGATGAAATTTCGATTCTTGGAACATCATTAGGTAGCTTCCGCACTCCCAGAAACTCATTAATTTAACGGTAATGTTAAAGGACGTTGAATATCTCAACGATTTCTAGGGATAGCATGGCAAGTTCCCCTATATAGGAAGAATGATAAAGGTTCCTACAATCGCTAGATTTTCAGAATTGTGATAACAATCTTGCTCGCTTGCGATAAAGATCAAGTTTTTCGGATGTCAAGAATAGGGTTTTTACATTCTACAAAGTGGTGAGCTAAGAATGTGTAAAAGCGTTTGTAGCATACACCGAAATGATTCAATGACTTACTAGAAGACAACGGCAAGGAGTCATGACAGCATCTTACCTGTAACAAGAAAATGTTTTGTTAATAACTCATGTACGTTTGTAAGAGCAGGTATAAATTCACATAAATATTGACGACATCTTAAAATGTATAAAAATCGTATTAAAATCGTGTCCCTGAAAATTGGTTTTAGTGTCTCCTATTACCTAGGAAAAAATCGTCAAAAGCGGTGAAGGGGAGGGTGAGGATATGTCATTGGTTTGCTTCAATTTATTAAACTATTACTATTGCCGATTGAATCAAACCTATAATAAACTTTTGACATCCAAGACCATCCATGAAGCCTTTTCGCTTATTTAAATTTTGTTTCCTGATTTGAGCGCCCGGCTTGAGTGTGACTCGGCCGGTGCCATGCCGAGAGAGCGACTAGTTTAGTTATTGTTCATTTACTTATCATAGTTATTCGTTTTATTTTGAAGATATTGAATTTTGATTTTCACGACAATTTTGTGTTTTCAAAAATGTGTTAGTACTTGGGTGTAATGTGTGTGTTCGACATTTATTACATATACCTTTGGTACGAATGACAATAAAACGCTCTTCTCTCTATTGTTTGACAACCTAATCAGTTGATGTGGAAACAAAGCCGACAGACTTCATGTAATTCACACATTTCACGGCTGCTTTTGACAGGATTCCGTAGGAACGTATCTCATCCTGGATATTCAGACACTTTGGATGATGATTACCAAGTCTCGTAATTTTGGTTTATCATTCAATAATAAACCATTGTAATCGCTCTTGAAGAAAAATATTCTAACCCCCCCTGAAAATTTCATGGTTTACGTTTCAAAGTGTGCAGAATCCGAATCTGCGATAAACATTTTTCCGTCCGTCCGCCGTCCGCCGTACGCTCCCCACCATGTTGGTCCGACGATTTCTCCCTTAAAAATCCCCTTTAAGGGTTGTCAAAGTTTTGTAAAATCCCTAAAAACCTCAAAAAAAAAAAGTCAAGGCGGCCTAAATTTGTACTCTTTTTCAAGAACAATTCACGAGGAATCGAATGAGGGCTTCCCAGGTCCGTAGGTCAAACCATTCCCGATCTATGGCCCGATTTAAGGTGCCAACATTCGCGTTATTTTGGTTTATTATTGTTTTTGTGTTGATATCAGTAAACTAGTGACGTAGTGATGTAGTGATGTAGTAATGTGGATACTGGAGTCAACTTCTAAAAGGCTTTGTAGCCGATACTCGGGTTGAAGCATTCTGATAACCATAAAAAACGCTGCAAATTCTTTCACTGGGGTTTATTATTCAATTGGCTTGCGTTCATGATTTGAATTTCGACTAAGCTTTGGAGTGATTATTGAATTTCAGGAGGCACACAAATATGATCAACTGAACAATCCAAATAGGTATTTTGGTTGAGAACAGATTTACGTGCTCTATGCATATCTCCTGAAATTCAATAATCGCTCTATCACCTGTGAAACACGCACACTCCAAAGCTTACTAGAAATTCAAATCATGAACGCAAGCCAATTGAATAATCAACCCCAGTGAAAGAATTTGCAGCGTTTTAATCAAGTAACTCACTTTTTTTTTCAATTTTGCAGGAAACGTTGCCAACGGCGATATCCCCTAGTGAAAATAAATTTGTCGTTCTAGTACTACTTCGAGAGTGCGTTTCTTTCATGAGCGAATATCGGTTGCCAAGACAATTACTTTCAGTGACATGAACGCGGGAAACGCGCCCCAGTTGCCAGAAGGGAAATGAGGAGCGCCCATTCGAACCTCGTTCCAACGCATTTTACTTTCACTTTTAGCATTGTTTATATTTTTTTTAACTTCAGAAACCTCCTTTTTTCCTTCACTAGAAGTGAACACATTTATTCCGAACGTATATGCCTCTTTCACGTAAAGTTCTCAGCAATCAACAAGCAGTACGTGAGCAGCCTCAAAGATTGCGTGGAAATAAGTGGTTTTGTTGTCGTGATTTCCCACAAAAAAGCTGCTATATACATTATTATGAGAAAAACTTCAAAAACGTACATTGATTACATTTTCAACCATTGCGAAGTCTCCATAATAATAAATGACTATATAATTTGCCTCGACGCTAGTGGTGATCCGTGCTTTCGAAATCTTCAACATAACTTAACAGTTATGTACCTAATTATTATAATGCATGCCATATTACATCAATTTGATTGAAAAAGAAAATCGTTCACTTCCAAGAAAAGGTGCTGAGTTTGTAGAGAAAAACGTAGTCTATTTCCGCAAAATTGAAAGAGTTACAACGTTAAATCGATTTCGACGGTTCGGTCACCATCAGTAACAATAACTGAACTCAGTTGAGTTGAGTTGAGTTCAGTTATGATGACCTAACCGTCGGAATCGATTTAAAGTTGTAAATCTTTTAATTCTGTAAAAATATACTACGTTTCTTCATTTACTGTGTTTTTTTACATGGATGGCTACTATTTCGTCTCGAATGATTTAGGATGTGAGTATTATTTCGTGGGGTTCCGAGTAAAAGTGACCAAGTAACATTTGCAAAATTTTACAGGGGAGCGATCTGAAGTTTCACCTATTTTCTTCTTACGAACACTGGTTATGTGATGACTCATCCGACTATGTTTCGATTTTTCTTTATCCTGTAGGTAGTTAGCTAGTGCCCGCCTATGATATCGTGCTTCAAAATTCACTTCAGATTAAATAAGAGCTGTTTTCTGGAAAACTCTATTTGATCATTTTTACCTGCCTGGAGTTTCAAGCTTTACTCATTTGGTCAATTCAATTCTTCGAAAATCTGTCGCATAGTTACATGAAATTGAGGGATTGAATAGTTTTTTCGTTAATTTATCGTGTTGCCAATCATCTAATAACAATGATATACCTATTTCTGTTAGAAAAGGTTATCCATTCCTATCACTGTAATTGGTCATTTTCACCTGGAATCTTACAAATCTTACAAGTAAAAGTGATCAAATGGCAATTGATAACATTTACATGCACCAGCGAGAGTACATTTATAATCCATCTCGTGTTTTGTGGTTGAGTTCAAATGCCATTTGGTCACATAAAACTCTTTGGGTCAGGAAGATAAAATTTATTTTCAAGTATTTCTTGCACATCAGTTTGAAGATAACGTTCTTAGCAACAACACACAGTAGACAACGTTCCTTAGTACCGGAATGACAAAAAAAGCTCATTTTGAAAAAAATGTTCCTTGGTCACTTTTACCTGAAACCCGACGATTTACTTTTCTGTAAGAAACGCCTTCAAGAGAAGTTCCGAAAGTTGATGAAATATTGTTATCTCAGGAATATCGAATCTCAGGATGTCTCTCTTTTTGAATATCAGGAATGGGGTCAAATAAACAATTACTCCTCCAACACCGATCATTCGATAAATAGATCATATCTTTCAGGGACTTAAAATATACATACAATAATCAAACTACAATACGGCGAAAGTAAACAACGATCGATGATTAAAAACAAGCAACAGGTGCTCAGGTAAAACAGGCGACAGAAGTAGGTACTTAGGAGATGCCATTGTTAGAAACGACACCATTTATTCAGTACGTACACCAAAGGGTGCGTCTGACATTAAAAAACAATAAGTACCTATTTAATTTATCTATCCTATTTTCAAGGGTCCAAAGGATCGGAGCAAGGAGAATTTCATAGGTGATATTTATGTTGACTTGCATGATTCTGAACGTTTTCTGTGATTTTTGATGTTGCCACGTATTCGTCTAAAGACGCGAGGAAACGCTCCTGGGGGATCAAGACGCTTGGATGTTTGAAGAGTAATAGAGGTGTTACCATCAAGATGTGCTGAGAGTTCTAGTTCCCCAGCAGCAGATATGAAAGCGATATTTAGTTTCACCTGTTCAGGTAGCACGTTTCCAAAACTCTTGTCCGATGAATCATGGCGATTCGCGGGAGTCACGGACGGCGTAACAATATAAACAAAGAACTCATCAAGGGCATTCGACCAACTACTGTTCCTAGATCGTCACTTCACTGAACTCTCGTCGGCAGCGAGCTCCAGGATCGATGGAACGTGACTCACCTCGTAACCTTCCAGGCCAATCTTGGACCCATTCGCTAAGGGTTGGTTCTCATCCGCCGCGTATCTTGAGAGTTATTACTTGTTGCATTTTAACTATAGCTGGACGATGCAGTCATCTTTAATCACTATGAGAACTCCAGTTAACCAAGAGATTGATGGCTTGGAGCGAGATCATAGTCCTGAGAAGGTTTCTTGTTGTGAAGGCCGCAATTGATCAACGAGAGTAGTAGGTATTCCACTTTGTCAATACCCTATAATTTGGATGAACGGAACATGTTCAAATTAGGTACTTAGTGTGCCTAAGTTGCCATTATCGCTATCGGAAGCAGTGTTCAATATTATGCAAATTATGAAGCATGTTAAATACTACCAAATTAGTAGTAACTCGAAAACCAACGAACCCTTAATACTTCCACCAATAAACCAACTGTAAAAGAAACAAATTTTTCTGATAATACTGTCCTCTCTTCAAGGATTCAGCGTACCAAAAATTAAAACCAAAATTTTGAAGGGGGGTTATAATTTTTCCTCCTGGTTACTTATTTGAAATGATCCATTACTAGATGCACCTAGTACACCAATTTTCCAAGAAAATATAAACTTTTTATCAGGAATATTCCATCGAAATCAAAACCAAACTTGAAATAGTTTTGGGAGCATTTTTTTCATTATACCTAAACCTAAATTGATTAGAATAATCTGAAAAAACGCTGCAAATTCGTTCACTGGGGTTTATTATTCAATTGGTTTGCGTTCATGATTTGAATTTCTACTAAACTTTTGGCGTGTGCGTGTTTCACAGGTGATGGAGCGATTATTGAATTTCAGGAGATATGCATAGAGCACGTAAATTTGTTCTCGACCAAAATACCTATTTGGATTGATCAGTTGATCATATTTGTGTGCCTCCTGAAATTCAATAATCGCTCTATCACCTGTGGAACACGCACACTCCAAAGCTTAGTAGAAATTCAAATCATGAATGAATCATTGAATAATAAACCCCAGTAAAAGAATTTGCAGCGTTTTAAAAGGGTCTTGATTATATTCGTAGACTCAAACCAAACAAGTAGAGTTTCTTTAAAACTGTTCAAATGTTTTACAGTACCTATTTTTAAGTCAATGTTAAATGAAATTTTATTTAAATTGATTTATATTTAACGAATTTTTCAAGAATGTTAAATTCGTTTGAGTATACAATATTTAGAAATCATTAAATATATATTTTGAGTAATGTCAAAAGATAGAAGGATGAAGACGAATGAACCAGTGGTTGAAATGAAGGTTTAATGAATCAGGTGAAATAAGTCATTCTTGGGCAGGAATACAATTGAGTCCATGAACTGACGAGGCTGTTGACCCCACGGCTACTGCGCTATCAGCCGATATTGTGCTGACTGATAAAATAAACAAAGAGTATTGCAATTATTCAGGAAGGTTATCACCCTTTTCTTCGTTAGCGTTCTAATTTACTGGCTGTCTTGTCCGGTGAAATATCAGGGGACCTGACTTCCCAGCGAAAGTTAAACACCACCATTTTCATAGATAAGATAATTAGAATTAACTCGTTAATGTAAATGTAAGATACATCAATGTGTAGTGAATGCCGAAATATAGAAAGTCACTGGGAAAGGATGATGCTTGTTCATATTTGCTATTATTTATAACGATTGCTTAGAGCTAGGAAACTACAAGTGTCTGATAGATATTGGCAGGTGACTAATGTAAATGGAATTATTGAAAATTATCAACGAATTATTCGCTGGATTGTTTGCTCTACACAACTACCGTCGGTCAGGTTTATCGTTCCACAACCAACATGGATATGGAACCCTATCGGCATTTTGCCTCCGTTATCCAATTTTAATAAGCCACTTGAGCAGAAAAAACGCCTGTCAAGTTGGGAGCGGTACATTGTTTCCTCCTATGAATAACATAAATGCATCGACCTCAAAATGTTGTAAATAATGTTACAAAACTCTAAATCTTACATTCATAGAATTTAAGCTAGTTGCAACGATCCACAGGACCACACATCCTCCATTCCATCGAACATGTTTCCATAGATATCAACGCCTTCGAATAGTTGAGTCGATGTGCATTGCGTGTAATCTTTGTCGTTACTGGTTTCGTGTTCTCCGAGATGATTTTACTCTTTCAATTCCTCTCCACATTCAAGATGGCATTAAAATTCTTATGACTTCTTTGGCTAAATTATGATAGAGTCAGGTTTCGGTCGGTAACGACAACTTCTTACTTTTTTGAAAATTTCTTTCTTCACTCTAAGCCATGATTCACGAATTTTGTAATATGTTTTCTGGAGACAATCGTGCCTTCCCAAATCAACCTATCTAAATGTCTGAATATTGTATTTATCCCACGTTTCAAAGTTCTTAATAATCTGGTGAATCACGAAGCCCTGCAACTTTCGCGATTCCACGAATTCGGTTACCAACCTCCATCCTCCGGACGTCAGTGTCTACAGTTTTGTGAATAAGTTAATCAGGATCTTGAGCAGAAAGTTGACGAGGGTTTCAAAAGGAACTCAACTCGAACTTGAGGTAGAACGTGAACTTTCTGATCCTCCTCCACAAGCTTTCTTCAAATAATATACCTACAATTTTATTCCCGGTAAACACACTTAACCTTAAGATATGATTGCATTGTTTGGATGCAAAAAATCTTTGTCATGTAAAATACCTATCCACAAGACTTAGAACATAAATTAAATACCAGGTTCTAAGTATTTTTCGAAACTTATTTTGTAGACCGTTTGATCACCTGGTTGATAAAAATTGGACGCTCTGAAAATTCAGTAAAAATTATATTTCTATAAATAAATTGTTGCCTACTTTTACCTTACAGCTAAGCTCTTGTCTTATTATTAAACGAAATGTAATTCAACTTGAAACTTTTCATCATCTGATTTTCAGGTCTATTTACCCTTACTGATTGATTTCATTGATCAACTGTTGACTTAATTTGACTTTGCATTAGTTTTAATGTGATATTTTCCACCTACTTCTTCAAGTGCCTTGAAAGTTGTTTTTCCGAGCTTCAGGGATGCAAATTAAGTTTGACAACATGCACTTTGCCTTACGTCAACAATAACATAGTAGAATTTTTTTTCATGATTTTATTTATTGTAACTGATTGTAGGATACATCATCTAGCAATATTTTATCTCATGGATGTACGATGTACAGGGTGAGACACGATGTAAATGGACACGATGTGCAGGGTGAGATTTCAACAAACCAACCCTTCAGAGTAACACACTGTTAACTGGAACACACTTCACTTGCACAGCACAATCAGGCCCAGTGGCTTGAGGCGTCGCAGTTCTCTTTCGTTATCCAGAACGTTGAGCATCTCCGGGTTCTTGTGTTGATGGAGGCGTTTTTCGTGCTTCTGGGCGTATTTCATGATGATTTCGTTGACTGTTTCCAGTCTTAGGTCACGACGAATGTCATCATTTCGCATATACCAGGAGAACTATGCTTCTCAGGATTTTGTTCTGATAAATTTGTATTTTGTTCGTAAACGAGCAGTTTATTGTGAAGTGAAAGACGAGAATCTGCTCTCAGCAGCCAATACATTTTCCTGTATTTAATCTTCAGCTTCTCTTTTTTCTTCCACACCAATTTTTTATTCCACACCAATTTTGAATCGAGAGTCATACCCAGATATTTCTCAGTGTCAGAATATGGGACTTTGTTCGAGTTTAACACAAGTTCTGGGGCTGTGATTTTTCGGTTGGTGAAGTGACAATAACATTGTAGAATGAAAATCAAAACTGTAAGTTCTCGTATGAATATCATAGCAAATTAATGGGGGTCCAAAAAGAGGGTCAATGCCACGATTCTTTCGAAACTCAGTTTTCCGGGGAATAAGGGCCGATGTCATTCTTCCAGTAGCAAACAACGCCGAAAGAGGTCGGGAAAATCACATTTACATGAAAGAATGGAAGAAATTGAGTTGGAAGGAGGACCTTTGTAATCAGTTTGTTGCTATATCCTTGGTAGACTATTCTAAGGTATTTTTCGTTTCTTAGTGATTTTGAGGATTTCTCCTTTCATGTCCGTGTACATATTTTATTTCTTTAACTGAGGGTGAGAAGATTGTAGTACTTAGGTTGCTTACTCTACTAATTATGATAACAGTGCGGAGTGACTGTGTAACCTGGTGACGACTAGTTGAGGATTTTTATAAAATGTTCGAATAAGAGAATAGAGGTTTTGTTCTGCATTTAATCAAAGTATTATTTTATAATGATATAAAATACTACATTTTTGGCGCAGTCAGTAGGACATCAAGGCATCACAAAATCAAAGGAGCTACTGCGCAGCAAGACTTGGTTTCCGAAAATGGACTTGCTTGTTGAGGAAATGGTTTCGAGATGCATTCCCTGTTTAGCAAATACACCTGGAAATAGAAGGGACCCTATTAAACCAACAACTATACCATCATTTTTTGCTATTGTTCCTTTGTAGATTATTCTATGGTATTTTTCGTTTCTTAGTGATTTTGAGGATTTCTCCTTTCATGTCCGTGTACATATTTTATTTCTTCAACTGAGGGTGAGAAGTTGTACATGTTTGGAAGTGTGAATTGGCTCAAGCGACAGTGACCCTTTCTGAGGCTAAGGGAAAGAAGTGTAAAGTGAATGTGAACAAGTGGAAGAATAAAAAACAGCAGGCTCCTCGTAAGCCTGTTGCCCACAAGCTAGGAAAAGAAGAAAGAGCTTCTTCACATGTCCTAGTTTATGACTGACTGTTCAAGTGATAGGTATTTCACAAGTTACTGCCTTCATTGCACCTATTCAGAGAAAACTAAGATGTTAATTTTCAGAAAAAAATTAAAATATTTCCTTTTTGTAATAATTATTTTGGTCAATTTTTCCTGTTGAAGAAAAAACCAAAATTGATCAAAATAATTATTGCAAAATGACATACATACTATGTCACTCTCCCATGCATTCATTAGTGGTAATTAGCCATATCTTAGTTTTTCAGTGCTTCTGTAAAATTGGGAAATCGTGATGCAGGCTTTTATTCCCCGCACCCATTCAACCATCTATCGCTGTCTCTAAATAATTCCTGATTTTCTAATGAAATCTATAATCAATCACACCCTTTATCATACGAAAAAGCGTAAGCACACGCTGTAGCTAAATTAGCGGTTTTGTGTTAGCGTTTTCTTAGGCCGATAACATGTTTTTCAAGGCCCGTAACAGTGGCTGAAGTCGAAAAGCTGCCTCGACTTTGCGTTACTTACTTGAGGACCATGAAACGCCGCGGCTCACGCCCACGCTATATGTCAGTAGGTTAAGCGAAGTGTCTGTTCAAAGCCGTCCCCTGTCATTTTTCATTGAGGCTGATCTTCATACTCGTATCCGAGCAGCAAACATCAGTGGATCTAAAGGCCAGACACGTGCCAGATCACTTTGAGTATGAAGAACGCCCGATATGAGAGATTGTGTATGATAATGTGACATGACATGTCAGAAAGTTACTCACTCTTAAGAAACACGGAAATACTCGATAATAATGTTTGTTTCAAGGAAGGCCTTTAACCTAATCAAGACATGAGCCATCGATTGAAAATGTACTTGCATTGGTCTTTCGGGTGTCCTGAAATCCATGAAATAAGCTTAGATAACAGTTTTTCTCAGATTCCGTTGACATATTTAGGAAATGTGTGGGTTGGACTGCAGATGGCCCCGTATCTGCACATTCTTTGCAAATCAATACTGACTCTGCGCAGACAAAAAATCCAGCAAGACCATTTGCCTCATTGCCCATTTGTCAGGCCTCGCTGAAATTCGGAGAGCAAGAAGGAAAATGACGATTTTATCATCTCACATCCAATTTGGAGTGTTAATATCAAGATGTTGCACTAAGCTTCTAACATTGCCATCCGCTGATGAAATTTTCCAACAATGTGTGGGTTACGGTGAGGTTCGACAAGTATCAATGCCATTAGTGAAACGCTGTAAATTATTACATGAAGGTCAATTATTTCTAAATTAGATAATCTACCTTTGTGGATCACTGGACTACCGTAACGGGATTGTACGACCAGAAACAATGCTTCCTGGGTACAATCGGAACGAGTAGAAAACTAATGAAATGTAACAAAAGCTGATATCGGAATACCTAAAATGGTGTAGTATTCTACTCCTCCTAGAACTTCACGAATAGAACAACTGAAATTCAACCACACCAAATGAAACCTCCTATTCTACAGCTAATTTTGTTGCCATATGATGTACATTTGAATCCGATTTGGATGGTTTGATAGTTCATGTTTAGTAGCCGGATGACGTCGGAGCCACAGTAGCTAACAAAATGGTTGGCAAAACACGATCCGCTCATCACGACATACCCATCATCACGTAGTATCTCTTTCGAGGAAGGTATCATTTTCATCAGAGCTCTCGAGTGTTGAGCTTGTTGCTAATTCACCTCAGTGATGGATCGGTCGCTTTCGCGAAGTGAAAGATGAGCGAAGGCCCCCTCGCGCTCAGCTGGAATGAGAGAAGGAGGGGCCTTATCTGGTCAGCTGAGCCGTGAACGAAACGCTGTCTGGATCTGGATAACATCCCTTCGTTTCCCTCAATGAAAGAGCCTGTTATTTTTAGACGAAAACTGCTCAAAATGAATGCGATCATTACGATTCATCCGTCCTGCTCGTTAGCGCCTGGTTACATGCGGCAAAGTTACGCAATCGTTACCCATAAACTCGCATCAACTAATATCTACTAATTTTACGCAACGGGTAATGATAAAAATAGATCAATTAGTCTATTTCTATTCTAACGTTATTGATATCAACTTACAGCACAATTGTGAGAAAATAATCCAATAAAATTTAGCACTATTCAGCTAGCGATGGCCAACAGACACACACACCCTGACACCTTTCGTCAGTCAATAATGTGAGGATACTTCATAGTGTACTTTTGTGAAAAAGAAAAATAACTTCCAGATCTCTCCCACAATAGTCCACTGTTGATCTTGTGAATATCAAATATTGTGATTTGATTGTAAAATGAATATGAATTGAGCTGAGATTTAGTTATTTTTGTAGTTACCTCAGTTGTCAAATTGTCCTATTGCTTTTACAACTCGAAATTGGTTTGTCACATTTCAAAGCTGGGTTCAATCGAGGTTCGGGTTTATGAGAGACGCTTGATGCTTCCAGAAATGTAACCTACACGGAGATATATCTCAACGGAGTTGGCCTCACATTTTTAGTTTCTTTTTGTTTGAGCGAAAGAGGGGCATAACTCTGGGAGAATACCATTTCGAATGTAATAAATATGGATTGTTATCTCAGCAAATGATTGTGTAACGGTGATGTAACATTTAGTTGTAAATAAGTATATTGAACTGACGTCCCAGCGCCTATTCTAATGAACTTGGTGGAGAGCCATACGAGAATAGAAGTATAAACAAGGTCTGACGCAAAAGAAAAATCATATCAACAGAACGCATTCGGAGTTGAATGTGAAGACCGGGAGGCCCCGGTAATCTTGGAAAGATATTTCGTTTCAGACGCAAATGCATTTGACCTCTAACCTTGGTTAGAAGTTTAGAAAAAAGTCAGAAGCGCTGAAATTTCAAATGGATTTTCCTTGAGTAATCTAAAACTCAATTACATGGAATGGAGATAGAAATAGACTATGTCAGACAAAAAAACGCTGCAAATTCTTTCACTGGGGTTTATTATTCAATGGTTCAACACACTCAATTACATGGAATGGAGATTGATCATAGAAATAACTATGTCAGACAAAAATAATTTGCAGCGTTTTCCTGAAAATTTGCTTCATCAGGAGTTCAATCCACATTACTAGGAGTATGGAAATGATAGATCGTACGGAAATAATGAATACTTTGGATTGTTCAGCATATTTTTGTGCAATAATCACTCTATCACCTTTGGAAAGAATTTTATTGCAGATTTGGATTCTACGCCCTCTGAAACGTAAATTTTCATGGTGGTTAGAATTTTTTTTTTCAAGAGCGATTACAATGGTTTATTATTGAATAATAAACCAATAGATCAGTAGGAGTATGTAAATGATCAGTTCGGAAATAATAGATCTTTATATAGTAATTTGCAGCTTTTTCAAATCGTACGTGTCTTGAAACGATACTTTTTTTGTTATTACGAAGGGTCATTATTGAAAGTGTAAAACAATGGGAATTCCATTGAAGTTTTTTCACATCACCAATGAACAAATATCGTCTTATAAACCAATTCGACCGAATCATGTGAAATAACTTCAATGGAAATAATTCAATAAAATTTCAAGATAATTTTAAACAAAATTTCAAGAAATCGAGTTCATTTTTATTTTACGTCGATAAACTCAAATTCTGTTTCTGATGGCATTGAACGGCCCTGATTGGACCGCGCTTTGCAAGTACGTCCGTAACGCATGGCGGTACAGAAAATTTTTGGTGGCGGACTTTAATTACATTTAGCTATGTTATATTTATTACTCAAAAAATTAATTATATTATGATCTATTTCTATTTTAGATCTATAAGTAGTCCGGGTTCCTCTGTGTCTCCTCTTGTATCAGTACTGTATACAGGGTGGATGGGGATCAGTGTGAAAATTTTTTTTGGGTAAAACTGCATCGAAAATGGAGTAGAATGCCGCCAGAGTGGGAGTCCTATCTCAGTCCATTGGATAGTTATGATTTTTTTAGTGCTTTCACGGTCAACTACGACCTCACGTCATGAAATCGAGTTTTCTGGAATACTGAAGCGTCCATTTTAATTTTGTTATACATTTTCGGATTCAGCATTAAATTTCCTATAAGAAAAACATAATTTCAACCTTATAAAATTTCGATAACTCTGTTCATAATCGCAGTGAAAGGAAAGTTTTGAAAAATTTGAAATTTTTCTATAAAATTCGAAACAGAGCCGACGTTCCAAAAATAGGCCAAGAAGTTGTCAAATCTCATAAAAACTTCCTCATTTCATGAGCTTTCCAACGGTATACTCAATTTCAGGATTACGACATTTTTTTCTTTGAGAAATTAAGTTTCAAATACAAAAAAACCTAGGTGGGGGCGTCAATCTTGGTAGGGAAGGGGGTGCAAGGAGTTAACTTACGTTCTCCTTTCTTTCTGTTTCTTTATTCTTATTTTATGTTAAAAAAAAACCTGCAAATTACAACAAACAAAAATGAATTTAGGTTAACATTTGTTCGAACTGACGTCCCCTGTTACGAATGCATAACCTAGCTCGTTCTCGAATAGCTCTCACAGTAACTGAGAGTGTTAACTTCTCCTGAAGTTTTTGAGCTGCTGCTACAATTTTTCCCCTCAACTCTTCTTCTGTGTTCACCTGCGTTTTGTAGACTTTTTGTTTCAAAAATCCCCAAACGAAGAAGTCCATGGCGTTGAGATCAGGGGACTTCGGCGGCCACGCAATGGTACCACCTCGCCCTATCCATGTGGAAAACCGTTCTGATAGCCATGTTCTCACTGCCGTAGAATAATGCGGTGGGGCCCCCCTTGTCAATCAATTGTTGAAGAGTTTGAGGTTGAAGAGCGCTGCAAGTGCGTTTCCGTTACACAAGCCGTAGACATAATGCATTTCTGCGTATTCCCAAACACTAAACTCAGCCATGGTCAAACGTCAACTGTCCCCAAAACGGCGAAATGTATTCATTGCTGTTCAAACAAGTGTAGCCAGATCAGTGTTTATTCGTAAAGGTCCAGGAGCTGGAGGAAATGAGAATGTGAGTTAACTCCTTGCACCCCCTTCCCTACCAAGATTGACGCCCCCACCTTGGTTTTTTTGTATTTGAAACTTAATTTCTCAAAGAAAAAATTTCGTAATCCTGAAATTGAGTATACCGTTGGAAAGCTCATGAAATGAGGAAGTTTTTATGAGATTTGACAACTTCTTGGCCTATTTTTGGAACGTCGGCTCTGTTTCGAATTTTATAGAAAAATTTCAAATTTTTCAAATTTTCCCTTTCACTGCGATTATGAACAGAGTTATCGAAATTTTATAAGGTTGAAATTATGTTTTTCTTATAGGAAATTTAATGCTGAATCCGAAAATGTATAATAAAATTAAAATGGACGCTTCAGTGTTCCAGAAAACTCGATTTCATGACGTGAGGTCGTAGTTGACCGTGAAAGCACTAAAAAAATCATAACTATCCAATGGACTGAGATAGGACTCCCACTCTGGCGGCATTCTACTCCATTTTCGATGTAGTTTTACCCAAAAAAAATTTTCACACTGATCCCCATCCACCCTGTATATAATTGAACTAATAGCTGCGTTACTACATCTGCGGAACTTCTGCTGACGGATCTTGATGATCCAAAGCATATCATGTTTTATTCTTGTTATTTGATTATTATTGCTAGCCTAATAAGTTCATGTAAGAGCTGTGATGAGCCATTAATAAACATGTCATTCATCATTCATTCATCATCATCAACTCAAATTCTGGTGAGATACCATTGTACTTACATATGAGTTCTTATCACGTTCAGAGGGAGAAGTAATATGTAGATGTTTTATCTCATTTTATTCGTTTACTCTATGACTACGAAGGCTACACAATACCGAACTAACAGATTCTTTCTGCGATAATTTGCAATGTATGCCTATTAGTGCAATGTATACTGTCTTAATCCGAATAATCGAATTGGTCGATAATCACTTTTCCAATGTCGGTCTACTAATTATTATGTCCCAAGTTTCTGATGGTGACTTCTGATACGTCTAAATGCTTTTACCGAATGCTATACTGATCTAATTAGACCCGTTTACCGCTTCTCTCTGAAGATGATCTTGGGAACGCAAGTCCCTCTGGTGGTTGGGATCTTTCCGGAGCTCGTGACTAATGATATGGCACGAGTTGGGTGAAACAATGTCCGTCGTCTGGCAACGCTCGAGGATTCTGTGGCCCCCAGTCGGCTCCCTCGAGGCCGAGTCCTCTCAGCTTCCCTTGAACTTCTTCGTCTCGCTGCAAGCCGGCTTCTATAAAAGTTGGTATCTCCTCCCGGTAAATATTACTGTTACAACGTACGTGCCCGCGCTCGGGGCTGCGTTGGGGTCAATTTAACCTTTCCACTTCCTCGTGTTGACTCTGGGTGTAAACTCCCTCATGAAAAATCTCCTCATTTAAACCTCCTTAAAGGGTCAAACGTCGGTAATTACATACGTGTAATTCTATTGAGGAATCGTTCATTCTTTTATTGAATAGAATTTCCGACTTGACAATCATATTACTTCCGAGTATGCCAGGAGAATTGGTTCACTGTTTTTCCTTTCGCAAGATGAAAAGTTGTTTTCAATGATGACCTTTTGTAGTATACCGAGGAAAAACATCCCCTCTCAAAGTTCATTCTACGTTTCACGATACTTGGGTTTTAAAATGAGAGACAAAAATCACAGTTCTAGTAACCAGTTCTGTCACTCGTCAAGAACGAAATGTATGGGCTTGAATGTTGAAAAATTTGTATCTAAAACTGTTGAAATATATCAATGTTTTTAAGATTGATGTTGATAGCCTTCCCTTCAAAGAATCGAATAAGCCCGCTAGGACCGCTTTAAATTCATTTGTCGTTTTTCCTAAGGGATAAAACATTGACAGAAACAAAAACGTAAACGCGAATGTGGATGTGAACTGCAATGCACATAGTAAAAAATTGTTTGATGAAAAAGTGAGTTGTTATGATAATAATTATTGCAATAGAATTTTATTTTCGAGAGTTCCTTTTGAAATCGAGTGTTTCATAATAACGTTATATTTTATCACAATAAATCTCAATTGTGTCAACAGCGAGTTTCAAAGTCAAATTGTGTCGATATACGGTATGTTGCGCCATTGTAGGTATTTAGATATCAGCTTGTGTTACGTAGAAAGGGACAAGTTAAGTCGTAGTGTTCAAGGAGATGTATTTATTATGGAATCACCCGATCATTTTGGGTATATACAGAAGTTAATTACAAGGTGTGATCAGCTGAAGGGTTCTGGTGACTTTTTTTCCCTAATCGATCCAGTGGCGCTCTTCAAGAGTTATAAAATACTATTACAAGGTACGTAATCACCATATTTAGATAATGTACCACGGTAAATAGTTTGCTACACAGCTCAGTGATTTACATATAGGAAAATGCAAAATAAAAAACGGTTCATGTAATTTGCAGCGTTCCATTTTCACACCATTCCTAAAACTTTTGGATTTTTGAGTGTGTATCCACAAACTCTTGTTGCTACAATTCCTTCTAGGTTTTTTGAAATTTACCGGGAAAATACAGACTGAGCTTTAAATGGCCCCCTACAAGTTTCCTTGTTCAGTAATTAATTCATTCTGCGTCTTCGCAAATTTAAAATACAACGAGCTTCATATCATCTCTCACAAATCCGGAGGGTAACTGGAAAAATTCGTCAAGCGATTCTGGTACAATTCCGTCTTGATCATCTTGGTAACTGCTGCTAATGTGCAAATGAGAAATTCTTGTAACAAGCATTCATCATACAGTTTTAAGTGGTTTGCATTAAATCTCTAGAGAGTGTTCACTTCCAGTACCACAACCTAAAAGTGGTTTTCGATGTTTTTGATCAGCAACTAAGCAGCCGAACTAATAAAATAGACCCCGAAATTTTGGTGATTACGTGAGAAATCATCCGATGAGAGCTAAAGATCTACCGAAAACTACAATTACGAACGAATTACGGATGTTGCTTTTTATAAATAATAGTTTACAGAAAGAGCATGACTGACGTCCTCTCTAGTTAGTACATTAAATGTTAGTACGGATGAGAAATAAAGTAATATAAATAAGCGTACTATAACAGCGTTACTACAACAGCGTTATAAATGAGGCTTGTTGGTATGGGTAGTTTATATAAGATTTATATACTATTTTTAACCGTAAGCACCTACTAGAAGAATTTGAAGAAACGAAACAAAATTATCATTACTAGTAATGCAAAGGTATTGTAACGCGATGACAATTAGGTATCTCTACCTCTTGAAGAAGAAGTTCTATCGTGTATAATTATCTAATTTTTTCTCATTATGAGTTTTATCTCATCCGAACACAATTTCAAAGCCCACTGATTTACACCACATTCTCGTAACAGCATCGTCCTGTTTCACAACTCTGCTTACTTCATTTTTTCCAATTATTTTTCAGAGGATTGTTTTGGCAATTTCCGTCCCATTTTCGGCGATGTTTATATATGACAGGTCATCAAAATTTAACGAACACTTCTCTCTCTCTCTCTACTGGATATTTTAAGCTAGATATTTTTCCTGAGTGTTTCCTTGGTCTCCAGTTCACAAAAAATGTCATACGTTTGACTCCTGTGGTTTGTTCTTATTCAATAACTCAATTTAAACTTTTGGCGACTCAATTTCAACTTTCGGCACACCAATACGAGCTTTTGGCATATCAATTTATACTTTTCACAACTCCAACTAATCCAACATTCCACCCCATATAATGATCAACATAAATGGTTATAAAATTCTGTGTCGACTCCTACTGCACGGACTCCAATCAATCCTGGTGACTTACGGCCTGGGGAGTTGGAATAAAAACAGTGCGTTTACTTCGTTCGTATGTTCACACGCCTAAACGGGAAGGTTGGTTTTATGAGAATATCCTCAAATCACGAAGCTATAAAGGAATCTAAAGCTTTGGCGGAGCGGGGAGCTCTCGGCTCTCGGGAATCAGGTCTTGGGATCTCGAAACATCTCAGGCCACCGCATGAGGTCTGTCGGAAAGAACTCGTTTAAAAGGTCGATAACGACCGTACCGGTTTTCTGGCACGCAATATTCAATAGTCGATCGATCAATTGAACTGCGGCTCGGGTAGGTGTGGGTACCTTATACATCACTTACTACTACTACTAATCTACTTACTTAAATGTTATTTGTTTGGTACTAAACTACTAACTCAACTAGTCATAGATAGATAGATAGTTTATTTACATCATTTTTACATGTTACATTCTACAATTGAATAATAACTGATGACCGAGCTGGATAGTGTAACACTGTGGCCCAGCCCGGAGTTGGTTCTTACATCTAATTTTTTATAAGGTACGTATCTATAACACTATATTTACACCACATTAATTATTAGAATTTAGATTTAACATTCCATGAAATGATGTACCTACTTAGTATACACGCCATTTATTATTATAAATTATAACTGTTCATTGTACTCCTTTTATTATTATTTATTTTAACTGCTTTTTTAGTACTCATAAGGGCTAGCTCTTATTAGTTTATAAGTTTGTTTTTTGAATAGTTGCTCAATATTTATTTTCATTAGATTTATAATTTTTTCAAAATCTTTATTGACTATTTGTATGCCTCTGTATTTTGTCGTCATTTGAGAAAATGTATTTTTTACTCTCGGCAACTTGAGTCTGTATGATTTTGATTGCCGCTTACATCAGCAAAGTATATATTTTTGTGTTTACGAATTAGTTTTAGCATATTTAATGTGTATAATTGGTGGACGTTTAACAAATTCAAATCATGAAATAATTTATCAGTGGGATGGCGCCTGGGCTTATTGAACAATACCTTCAATGTCATTTTTTGAATTCTGTAAATTTTGTCAATGAGGTACTTGTAAGTGCTCCCCCATATAACCATTGCATACTGTGAGATTGACTCAAACAGCGCCTGATAAATATTGATCTTTAGCTCATCTGATAGAAATTTTATTCTATAGAGGGTATAGGCAATTTTCTTAGCTTCTGACACAGATTTTGAATGTGGTGGGTCCATTTCATTTGAGAATCGAAAGTCACTCCTAAATAAACTAAGCTACTAACTTTTTCTATTTTTGGACAGTCACACGGTAAGTTATTGCAGCTGTGTAATGTCAAGTTGTCTTTCGATGTTGATTGTGGTTCTGTTTTTCTTGCAATGTCCATGAAAACTGATTTCGTAGCAATGATGGTAAGCTTGTTGGTGTTCATCCATTGTCCTATCGCCCTCAAATCTTTCTCGGCATTTTGATGGGCCTCCTGCCAAGTTTGCCCGGTGTTTACTAGGGCAACATCATCAGCAAACATGTTAATTTTCCCGGAATATTTTTGTGATGCAAGTTTATTCACATATAGGGAAAAAATAATCGGCCCAATCGAAGTGCCCTGAGAACAGCCGTTTCCGCGGATTAAAGCAGTTTCACTTTTTGCTTTGCCAATGTGGACTGCTTGTTCTCTGTCACTATTATATGATTTGAACATCTCCAGTGCTAGTCCTCGAATCCATGATGCTTCTAGCTTTTTGATAAGTTTTGCTTTTGATAAATCCAATTCATTCAATTGCAATTAACAGGCAGTTACAAGATATTTAACTATCAGGATGGAAAAACCACCAGTTACATTTATATTTGTCTCCTAAGGTAAGAACACAGAGATGTTTATTTTTATCTGGTCTGAAGACAGTCAGACAATAATGGTAATTGAGACATAACGAATTTTTCCCAGGGCTGGCCAAACTAAATAATTTGGGAAAATCTTAGTCATGCCATTCAACGTTTCATTCTACTTAGCAGATTATTAATTTGAAATAGTAGAATCTACTCTAGAATGGACCCTTTTGTTTAATGGAGATTATAGTGCTTAATGTGATCACATCTTATTTCATTAAAAGTATGTGCGGGAAATGTGCCGTTTTCTGAGTAAGCAACTAAGTTCCACTGAGGAGTAAAATTTGTAAATTGTATCTACACATTTGTGCAAAGTTGTGGAGTCAATTTCAGCTGACGCCTCCTCCCGTTTTGATTCTAAAGAGTGTTTTAAAATTTTAAACCATTGTAATAGCTAAATTTTCTGCGAAAACTTGATAAAATTAAATCATCAAGTGAGTCGAACAAATTGAAACTCTTTCTGACACTGATGGTTTAACGAATGGAAAGCATTTCCAGACGAATTTATCACTCTCTTAGTGTTCACTAGATCCAGGCGTATTGTTGGCTGTTACGTAAAAATAGAGATTTTCAAATCATTTTAGATTTGAACGTGAACACTTTCCTTTAGAATAACATTCCGAAAGTCTCAGACTTCTGAAAATAAGATTCACATGGTAAGATAGTGAGGAGGTAGGATAGGGAGGAGGCCTTAATTTAGAACCTAAATCTCTGATTCTGATTCGGAATCTAAATATCTGATGTTTTCATTGAAATGTATATTGACCACAACGATAACCCACACTCTCATGGTGTCGTTATCATTCTACATCCTTCAAATCGCATCGCATCCGTCTTCATATTATCATTATTTCTATTGTCATTATTTCCAGTTTTTTTTATCGAACCTAATTCTATTCGACGACCCAGAACGAAAGAGTCAAATAGGAGAACATCAAACTCGTTGTGTGGCAGCGAATGGAATTCGTAGGTATTCCCAGTAAAGAAGTCGTGACACAGAATTCTCAATCCGGCACGTGTGCAGATAAATCTCCTCCTGGTAGCTATTAAAAAAAAAGAAAAGAAACAGCAAACACTCATGTGGGTATAATTGTAATTCGCTCATGAACTCTACTCGAAACCCTCATTACACGTACTATTACATAACTTCTAGTTGAATTCTTATTCAATTTGTTTCGTTCATTGTAAACAACTCGGCATATTTTCCGCATCATCCAAACATTATTGATAACGACTATCTATTCGTTTTTTTTTAAATACATGATAGTGATATAAAAAGTATCAAGGTGTAATGAATATCTATAAATTAACACGCATCTATTCATGTACTGACATGATAGATACAAAATAAGTAATGTTTACGTAGTATCTACGTATTATTTACTAAATTAATGTTGTAAGTATGAACACACTAGTAGAACTTATCCAACAACAAGGGGCGAACCTTAAGTTGGGTTTGTAAACTGGGTTATTGCGTTTGTTGATTTGCAATTCCTAATATCCCGATACACCATGGCAATTGCTTGAATACAGGTGAATAAATTACATACAAACCGGGAAAAAATCATTCTGAATCCAGGTCCACTTGGTATACGAGAACTTTAGTTTTTCTTAATAACAATTTAGAAAAGCAAGTGCCAATAGTGGGAGTATTGTTTATTTGTAAACAAGTATAGTTTATGTGCTATAAAAAGCTACTTATTAAAAAAGTTCAAAAAATAAAAAATAAATAAACAATTTTCAAAAAAATGAGTCATTTAGAATGATTTTGAAAACGACTCCAGAATCTTAACGCTTTGTCAATTCCCTTAGGAGTAGGTAATAACATTTATATTTTCAGACAAATTTATCAACAATAAAATAAAGTATTGTAAAGTTTACGAGTACAATCATACTGAAAAATATGCTAATGAAATGCCATTAGAAATGTGCTAAAAAATCCATAGAAATATAAAAAAATCCGAAACATTCAAATTTGTAGTTTAAAGAGCAGAATATAACCTACAACAAGTTTTTTTTGACGTAAGGTTGATTGTTAAAAATTTCTTTGAACTTAGTGTTCAAATTTGAAAACAATTCACCGTACGAATATTATATAATCACGTAAACTCGCTTTTACGATCATGCTAACGAAGTTCAACATGACCTCGACTAATCCTCATCGCTAACTCTATAGGAATTGTAAGATTATGTTGGTTTTCTGAACGATGTCGATTCAAATATTACGATAACTAATAGGTACACTATTCTGAATCATCAAACACACAAATGATCATGGGTTTTATACATCTACCACAATGATCTTCAGGATTTCTTGACCTCTTTACTACACTACCACTGACATGACGCTTCATACTTTTATGACAATCCCATAGTATACTTCACACTTCTAGGTACACCAGGAAAAACAGGTCTATCCTTCACGAATCCGAAGTCGTACCTTGGCTACTGAGTCTAACTACGGTATAATATTAGTGTTAATGTCATTAAGTGTGACTCCATAGTGTCGAAAAAAGTCATTTTCACATTTTACCTGTAAGAACGTTTTGCACAATCTATATTGAGTCAACCATATAATGGGTTAACAACGGACTGTCTGATTTCGTTGACGCTTTCAGAGGTGAGCGTTAACCATGATGACATTCATTACTGGCAAATTGAAAAAATCGGTAACACGAGCAAACATCTAGGTTTAATTTTGACGATCACATTGCAATAACCTCAGGTTGAACTGTGCTAATCGCTGACAATAAACCAAACAGCCTATCGGAACCATTTTAATATTCACTAGAAACACATGGTTTTGGTGGCAAATGTTATAAAATTGGTTTTATGAACTATTTTATAGGAGGAAAAGTTCGTACTTGCACTTAAATTTTCCTCGTGAACGAAAATATTTTTATATATTCCGTGAATACTGGAAACGAATATAAATTTGTATCATACATGTGGCAGTGCATCGTCTGAAGTTGTCCTTGTGTGTACCTACTGAGTAGTAAGAACCAATTCAGGTACACTTGAATTCAGGAGCACACATATTCTCCATTCCATAACTACACATTGATCTATCCACAGAATCTGTTTTACTCGTCCAAATAATCTGAAGATACTTTACTAAAACGATTGATATGGAACGCTTTCATGCTCCTTGATCTGCAAGCGCCGCGATCATCCAGTCCACCAAACTAAACACATCACTCTTTAAACGTAGAAATTGTCTTCATTTTAGTGATAGGATCGGTTTACTAACATATATCTATAACATCTGTTATAGATTCAGTAAGAAAGTTAGATGACTAGAGAGTTCCTTAATTTTCAATAAAATTAACTACAAAATAATACGCAGTTTCTTTGTTAATAATAATTATTTCAAAACTTATTGAGGAACACATTGAGAAAATTTCATACAGTTTTTGGAGATCGTTATGCTGATTTACAAGCCTGAACTCTGGGAGCTCATCCAGCTACTTGTGTAAGAATTCAAATGATCGAACGAACGAGCGAAGCCTGAGGACCTGCTAGTCATAAATAAAAGTCGAAAGATATTCAGACCTAATAAACTCGGAGTATTGTTTTGTTCTGTGACGCTCACCGTGGAGGTTGATTATGGATTGGGGACACAAGCAACGACTTCCGCATTTCGGTAAAACGCTATCCGTGGAACGTGGAAGCCGGTTCATGCGATTAGCAGAGTTCCGGGCTTGACAGTTTCCTCTCAGATACCTCCGACGCGAGTAATCTAATCCCAGAGTTCAAGGAAGACGGGAGCGGTGAGCATGAAGACTGTTAGTGAGGAGCTCTGTTCTATGTTAATTTTCCCTTGGGCTCTATTCTGGTACCGCCGGCGCTAAACTACACGTGGACGACCCCTTCAAGCGAAGAAGATTGCGTTTCACGTGTGTATACGGAGTCCACTTCTCGCGTTGATTCTTGGGAAGGTGTTTGTGTGCCAGGCAAGAAGAGAAAGAACGAGGAGATAAGAAGGCAATGGTATACAAGGCGGTGTAGAGAAAAAAAGGCCTGGGGCAGTAATCATTTTGTAAAATTCTTTCTAAAAGCTTTTTCAGTAAATGGTTGCTTAATAGTAAATATAAATTTTATTTTTCAAGATATATAAGATCAAATGTAAGAGCACACTTAGTTCTGTGCATATCTAAGTAAAATAAAGCACTTGAAATTCATATCACAACAAAAAATACACTTCCAAGGAGATGGCACATCAGCTTCCTCATTACATCCTTAATCATATGAGCTAAATTGAATCAAAATTGTGAAACTTATACCTGTTTCAAAAATTTCACGTTAGCGCATGCCCAGAGCGTACCGCTGATTATATTGAGATGAAATTCGTATGGGACTTCAAGAGGCCTTATCCACATAGTCCCCTCAAAATATGGGCTAAATTCATCCAAAATTGTGGAAGTTATGGCTGTAACTAGGAAATGCGGTCGGACAGACCGACAGACCTACAGACACGGAAACTAAATTGTTAAGTGGACTGTGAAACGCAAAATGAGAGTGGAAATTTGAATTCGGAAAACAAAAATTTTTTGGCTCCCGAAAGTAAACACAAAGCTTTTGCTGCTTCGCAGACTTGGAAGCAATATCAAGAACATGATTTTCTACTCAAGTATGTTCTTAAAGCACCGATAATTCTTAATGTAATGTAAGTTAAAGGGATGGATAAGGGATTAGTAAAAAACTATGCCAATTTTAACAGTTGGGTTTATCATTTTTCGAATAATACGTGATAGATTGCGGAGTTTGGGCGGTGACTTTTAGGTTACTTTACCAGAAAAAAATGGATAGGAAATGGATATCTGTACGCAGAACATCGCTGCAAAACATTGCCGAATGGTGGGGCCACTAGGCGGGTGACAATGTTTTATGTTAACGGAAGCCTCGAAGTAGAGTTTTATCATTGTATTAGTTACCAACCTATAACCATTGATAATCTATTGGCTTCAGATAATTCAGAATTTACCGTTTTTAAGTCAGTTGGTACCTCCTTGTCTGTGTTCCAAAATGTCTAAAATTCCATCTTGTTTGATTGAATTTTAGGAGATTGAGCGGGTTGGTACCTGATCTTGATCTTCATATATTCTATTATCTGGTATTTGGATCTGTAATACACTCGCAGCACACGTTAAAGTTAAATACTTGCATAATCCACATAGCCAATGTTAACTAACAGTCGTAAATAATTGGTAGTATTCCTTGTTCATTTTTTACAGTGAAGTTCATGGTTAGACTGCCTACCATGAGAATATTATCAGCGAAAGACCGTAAAGATTAGTTATCTGGGGAGTTATGTGTGGATTAATATTTCGTCACCGGTTTAATCTCTATAACAGCTGGTTACTTTGAATAACTCATCGATGATTAACGCTACTCTGTGAATGAGATAGCCCAAGGCTCTAAAAAAAAGGAGGTCACCTCGTTTCGCTGCGGCGTCAACGATTAGGCACTATAAACTCCTCATCAAGTAACCAATAAAACTACAATACAAATCGAAAAAATACGTTAATTTGGTTAGATTTTACATTTTGAAACATCAAAATGCTTCTCCAATCAGTGCTCCAAGGTTATGGATATTATTTCCTCACTAACTAGGCATGGTTGATAAAAAATTTTCTCATTTTACAACCTTACAAAAACCCAAAATCAATGTAGAAGGATATAAAGATACATATGTAAGTAGATAAAATCCTTTATTGAAGATATAGATTAGAATGCAGTGAAACTATTTTCATTGGTTAGAATATGATGGAACTCATCATATGATCCGTACCTATCATCATCGAACTTATCATGAAACATAGGGGGAATTGATTGAGATTTGTAGTACGTACTGAAAAGGTAGTGTGGAATTCTATTGACTCTACGAAATACAGGTGAAGGTGAACTAAAATTCGAAAAATGGTGTAGTCACAAGAAATTCCGAATTTCCTAATTCTGTCGTCCATCATGAGTAGGTATAATAAATCATTGTAACCTCAGATTAAACGACAAGAGAGTTTTGATTTTGATAATGTACTAGCTACGTGTTTTGACCAATGGTATCTTAATACTGGGAAGTCATTGTGAGCAAAAAAAAGTATAACTTTACATATGGTCTCAATAGACTCATGAGATCACAGAAAAAACCGCTTTCATTTTAATTTATAAATGTATAAGTATATATTTCAGCTTTTTAATTCCAAGTGATAAATTGTTATTCAGGTAGTCTCCAGAAGTTACTGGGGTGGAACTCATTTGTTGCAACAATTTTTACGAGAAAATAATATTATATAACTATCAAAATCATCAACTCCATGTGCATTGATGTTGAAATATCTGGAATAAAAACATTATTACCTCCGTTACAACAAAGCGATCTTAACAATCGTAACAATTCCTGATAAAGTCGTAAATTATCCTTATAAACTGTGTAAAAACCCATCGTTGAAAGAACTGCCGGCGTAGGGTAACCTTCACTTCGAGAATAGCGTAAATCATCGGTGCTATGAAACAATCTGCGAGAGGTATGAAGTTTATTCATGCGAGAGGAGTGAGGGCCGAATGTGCATTTGAGGTTCTCCTTAAGGGTTTTATTCGATTCCCAAGATCGCATGAATCATCATCAACTTCGAATGGTATCTACAAACGTTCGCAGGTCGGAAACGTATGGAACGAGATAGCGAAACCTTGACTTGTCAGATCAGAACGTTCATTGAAGAACCGAAGTGAAATAACAAGGACTAAATCGCCAAGAGACCAATTTTAGATATACAGTTTTCTGCGTATATTTATTAAGAACATTATTTGAACAGTTTCAGCAATATCTTCCAATGTCAGTTTTGATGTCTAGATAGGAGAAATATTGGTTTCGCTCTCCAATAATATAGGTGAGTCACCACTTTAGAAGTGAGCCAACTATATTTCACCCAGTTACGAAAAATTTCGAAAACTTGGTGTCAAAAATGAGATTACAAGATTCATGGTGACAGTGTTGTATTACTTTGCTAATTTATTCAATTTCGGAGTTGATTAATTGCCATCGATGATGATCATATCTGTATGAATATAGGAATAGGTTTATAGCAGGACCACAGAGAAAGCAGAAAACCTATCCTCATTGGAAGCTCACGCTGAACCAATGAAGATGTGGGATCACCACGAAGAGTGCAACTTCTGGAAGTTGCAAGAGTATAACTATAGACGCAAGTCAAATGTACTGCACATTCACTGAAAACCCAGCAACCGAAAAAGAATTTCAACGAAACAACCCGTACTCTACCCTTAAAGTGAGAAGAAATTCAGTTCAATTTCATTGGCAGGACGGGGTGAATCAATGAGATGTTGGATGAGCAATTGCAGTGCAAGCAAGCTCTAAGCTGCTCCATGCTCAGTGCAGCAGTTTTGAGGGGAAGCGGGGCTTTCAGGATCCAAGTTGTTCATCTGGATGAGAATACACAAGCTGCTACATCAGAGTTTTCCTTTTAGAATCGCAGAAATCATCTCGAAAAACGACACAGTCAGCTGAAAGGTACAAATATAAGAAAACTGCGAAGATCACCCAAATGTCGATCTTGCTTGTCGGACTTGTTTATTTCCTCGTATAGGTACTCGGGTGATGGATGCAAGTAGTTCCACATTTCCGTTCCTTGAAGTTGGTACAGAAACTTTTTAGCTACAGGGTTTTTTTGGGGATTGCGGGCTTGTCTCCTCAGCTGTTGGAAGGGGCTTCTGGGCTGTCACCTCCTCCTCCTGTTCTTTATACTGTCGTTTTCTGCTCGTCCGCCAAAAAGGGAAGAACGAATCTACGCGACCCGAATGGTTTAATTTGTTTCTGAATCTGCATGCGTTAAAACATTACTCAATTCCATTATTAGAAGGGCTTCAATTTTATTTCTCTCGTTTGACAACAGAGGTCCATTATTGAAAATAACAAACCAAACGACACCTTATTTGATTTGACCGTTTGATCGCTCTTCAAAACATTCTTCTGTGCAACAATTTGGCAAAAGCACCCAACCATCACTAGACGGAGACGTTCACGGAGTAATAAACGGCGTCACTTGATGGTCTGTTGAGAAACTCGAGCCAGAGGGACCTGTTTGTATCTCCGAGGCTTAATTGGCACCCACTAATAATAACAGCCACTAACTTATCTAAACATAGCGCCGAGCTTCAGTTTCATTCATAAGATTACTCTTGAAATCGTTGTAGAGATCGTATGTAAATATCGTAGCGAAGTTCGATTTCTAACGAGTTTACGTAATCCGCGATTAGGTAAGCATCAATTTAAGTTTGCTTACTGCTTATAGATGTGTGTGTTCCTAGACGATATCCGACTTCAGAACCAATGTACTAGCTTCTCACTAAAATCCCTGCATACATTATTATTTACAATCCAATTTTAACAGCTTCACATTAATGTGAATTGTACATTACAAATAACGAATTAATTAATGTGTCTAATTATGAACGATCCATTTCAATCGATTTGACTAATTACAGAAATCGGAGAGAAAATGTTGATTGGGACTAAAGTCTACTAGTTTTCCTATGAACAAATATTTTCCATACAAGCTCCTAGTTCAACTATTGCTATTTATAGAATTAACAATGAATTCCTGATAATGATACTCGAAGTCATCTGTGTTTTCAGGAAAATTAGTCACCAACGTCCGTATTCAGAGAGCCACGTTAAAGACAACTTAACTGCAGGGGTCATTTGTACAACTAACTTCCAGCAAAAAGTGGGTCCTAGATATAATATGTTCGAGGCTCCGTTTTTTTGTTATTTCATTCGTATGATTTCTTGTCATGTTTTCGACATTAACACACTGAAAGGGCCCTTACTCCCTTAAATTACGTAATAACAAAATTTAGGACGTATTTGGAAAGAGCGTTAAACTTTCCATCTTCCTGTAGCTTGTAAACATTCTTGTCTAGATCCCTGATGAGTGAAAAATTGATTATCTAATATAATAATTTCTGTCATTTGGAAAAATCTCATAATTTCCATTTGGTTGTTTGCATTTTTTTAATTTTTCACGTACCTGATATGAAAATTAGAAGACGTACCTAATATCGAAATTAGTAAAAGAAAAAATCGACAAACCCCGATTAAAGGCTATCAGTATTAAGAGTGATGGGACCCTTCGAATCAGCGTTGAATTCCACCAGTAATTTCTTGGAACTACTTGAGCCCCGAAGAACCACACCTAAATTTCAAGAAAAGAATTTCCACCGTTGGAAAGTTGAGATCTTAGCGCAGTTTTTGGGGTTGAAGCACGTGAAAAGCCATACCAAAATAAAACCCTAACAGCCAAATGAAAATTACTAAATTTTTCCAATTTGACAAAAATCACTTTATGAGACGGTTTTTCACCCGACAAAAATTTTTATAGGCACTAGGAAGATGAGAAATTGAATGCCCATTTTAATGGAGTCCTCACATTTTTGTTTACCATGTAATTCGAGGGAGTCATGTTGGTTTAATGTTTGAATGTGGAAAACACGAGAGAAGTCTTAGAGAGAAGTCTTAGAAGCGAAATAAGTCAAGGAAGAAACCTCACAAAAATAATTTCTCCTCTAGGTTGAAAAGTAGTTGCAGAATCGACCCCGAAGTTTGGTGATTCTGAACGTGGGAAACCCTTGTATGAATAGTTTAAACTGTTAAAAGAAATAGAGTCAAGAAGCTAACATTTGACCAATTCCGCTGGCAGCCTGGCTTCCTTGTATCTGTAACATGAATCCTAATCATCCTATAGATCGTCCAACGCTTTTAAATAATCCAATAATTGTTATCAGCAATTGACAACAACAATATAATTTTTGCACAGATTACAGTAACTGTAATACAGCAACTGTTGCGTTCCCTCTATTTTATACTCATGCATTGCATACGAGAGTGGACATTAAGGAGTCGAATTGTAGTCTATGGACAATAGACAGCTCTGCCAAGTTTCAATTAGTATGGTAGTAAAAAAGTATAAGTCTAATTATCCAGTAACCAAATTATAGACTGGAAATCTTTGTTTTGTTGCTCCTACGAGTAGTTTCATGTTGTGACGCCAGAAGGGGCAGTTGTGTCACCAGATCCCGTCATCAGGTGAGCTGAGTCACTTGAAGTATCAAGCCGGTAAATCCAGTTTGTGGTCAGAATGGAATTCAAGTTCCCTAATACTTAGCAACCTGGGGATTTCTGTTTCATTCCTCAGAAAAATCTCTCCCCTCGATATTAGTTAATATTATCCAATGATGCGCTTAGAGATAAAGTGTACAAATTCGATTTTCACTGACTCATCATGACTTTTCCTTGATTTTGTTACATAGTTTGGTTTTGAATTCTAATCAGAATTCAATTGAAGTTTCCAAACTTGACAACTATAACATTAAACAAAGAGCTTCCAGCAGGAACAGAATAGAACAACTAGAAATAGGGATCCATCTCATTTCATATATTATGTATGTATATTAATTTCTCAAATTAAGACCCTGCAGCAACAGCGAGTCAACTCCTAAAATTTCGTTTCAAAATGAACACTTGTTTCGAACTGTTGTCTATTCGGCTCATCTGGAGGTGGTGCGAACAACTTACAGAACTACCTAATTCATCAATATTCCAAAACCGGTATTCTCAGCAGATCAAGAGGAAATCGGCAAACTTTTTGCCTCCCGCCTTAGCTGCTTGTCAGCGTGATAACTAATTTAATTGTGCCTTATTTTGCAATGTGTGGTTGGTAGATTCGTCTCGTTTCCAATGAAATTATGATTCAATCACATATTCAATGTTCGTTGGATTCATCTTTGACTAAGTTCCTGTTTCGTGATCTTAACAATGTTACCTAAGTGTGATACTGAACATTAAAACCAGATTATTATGAATTGACAATATTATTTAGATTTCCTAAGACCGTAATATTTTCAGAATATTGTAGTTTATCAAGAACCTATAGGTTTACAAATTGAGTAATTCATACTGTTTGGTGCAATTTTGGAGATTCTTTCAAATCATTGTTAGGATATGAATGATGATCGTGGAAGACAAGGAGACCCTGGGTTAAAAATTCAACCCTAGAAACGGTTTGAATTTTGTTTGAAATTTTCCCAAAATTCAAGAAAATGGAATTGGCTTGTTGTTTCTGCAAGATGTTCAATTGTTGATATTCTGCTTGTACCCTCACGGAATCCCCACCTCAATGAGCGGACTTACGGGAGTAAACAATTAGTTACAACGAGCCCCCCCCCCTCCCAATACTTGCATTTTATTTTAATTATTTTGATAGACATTTTAAAACATCCCCAAATCCGTACCTTCCTTTATCATGAGGTCGGAGCATGAAGTCTAAAAAATTAAGCCTTCCAATGAGGTGCTTAGCCACACAACGCTGTCTGTTCATTTTTTGCAGGACTTCAAATGGAACTTATAGAATTTCCTGCAGATTCGTGGGTAACTTTCCTTACGTTTTAAGGAGGGAAGAAATCGAGATTTCGATCCGTTTTCTCAAATAATTGATCGGTTTTGAAGGGCACAGAAAATTCGAGTCAAGACTATGAAATTTCAACCTACTTGAATGCCCCATTGTGATGACGTGTGGAAAGTCTCCTCGGTGCGGCTTTCTCTCCACACGCGATGTGCAGTGTATGCGCGACACCTGATCAGCAGGAGGTTACGAGTCTGTGAGGCCGTATAAGATGTACGTGCGAAGTCGCAATTGTTCGGTGTCGGTTAAGTAGGACGATTCTCAGCCGGTGGTCCTCGCGGACATAGGGGCACCCTCGTTACAGCGCACAGAACGGCAACAAAAGCGAAGCGCCTACTCGAGATGCGGGTACCAATATGCAAATGGAGCTCAACACCTCTCATCTGATCCCAATCGAGAATGAAAACGGTGAGTGAACAATAAATTTACTATACAATTTTTAATCATTTGATCTATTTACTGCCAATCCTCCATATTTCAATTTTTAAACAACGTTACAAATACAAGGAAGTCATGACTCGTTCAACTTGACAAGTTTTGCTCTCGCACTACCTTAAGTTGTAAGATAAAGAAGCTTCGTTTTCGGGCAAGAGATGAGGAGATGTTCCCACCCCTAAATTCAAAATCTATCGGCCGTTTATTTGTCACAGTTTGTTAAAAATTTTAGTTGTATTTCAAACGGACTGTGTTGAATGCTACACAGCTGCTGTGTTGCTGCTTAAACTATAAGTAGGTACCTCTAAGTAATAAACTATACACATATTGTTTGACAATTTCAGGGTTTTGCTCAAAGACGGTACCTACAAGTTTTATTAGTGCATGGTCTCAATTGAAATTTAAACTACGCGTGATGTAATGGACCAATAGCTGAAAATTCATCTAATCATTACTGATTAATATTGTTTTTATGTTGATTAGTCCTTAATTACAATTACAATAAAATATCGAACTGCGTTGCACTAATCCTTCTACAGTTAATACAATGAACTCTCCTTGAATAGGTTAATCCATTGAAATGATGTCAACTGTTGGGTCGTCGTAGGTTTCAGAACATTCATTCCTTGGTAACATCAATTATCATACACATTCATGTTGATGAAAACTTTTCTGGGCTAAGGAAAAGGAACGGGTGAAGTACAGCGGCCCAGGTGGTCTCATTTGAATGACGCATATCACAAATATACAAATGAACAGTTTAAATAAATTGAATTGATGTTTTTAAACTGTTTAATCCTTGCGTTAATTGCAAGTGATATCAAGGATTCTAACTCAACTAGACACAGTACGTGATTTTTGTGCATTATTTTACCGGTGTGTTAAACACAGCATCATTGTAAGTGTTGACATTCCATTCACCTGTCCCAATGGTGAATATGAGAACACGCATTCCGAAAACCTGTCAATTAATACATGTGACTAATCAAAGACGAAAGTTGAAATTTGAATGGTAGCAAGATGATTTAAGGTAGGTCAAGGGCTCTCGAACGTAAGATGTTAAAGGCTACGGAATGCTCATGGTCTCGCAAGCAGAGCTTCGTGAGTTGTGAGTTTTGATACCAGCTGCTGTTTCGTACAAGGACTAGTAACAGTTGGTATTTCCGGAGTCTTTGGAGACCTAAACATCAGTTACAAGGTGTGGAGTTCATTGGTCAGCCGGAAATCCCCTTATGGCTGATTTCGTTCCTTATCCATCTAACGTTTTGAAATAAATATGGGGATCTTTCAATGGCGTCTGGAGTGGATAGGGCAAAATATGGTGGTGCGAGGTGCCAAGTTTAGGTAATGTACCATTGACGTCTTTAATTAGTTTTTGGCACATTTAACACTAGCATCCCGTCCTTTGTAGATTGGTATCTATTACATTAAATTTAGATAATGACCATACACTTTAAAAAAATAATTATCTGTAGTTCACTGATATTCGTAAAAGGGCTTTATGAAAATAATAAACCCATGTGTTGGAATTAGCAGCATTTCGCGATCTAGGTATCTTGAAATGTAAACTAACACATTTTGAGGAGAGGTTGAAGTGTCTTTTCTTTTCCTGGTCGATTACAAAATTTGTAACATTTAATGTTCATTATAGAAAATAAACTGAAATGCCTGGAACGGCAGAAAAAGCGACTCAAATGGCGAGTGAGAACTTTTAAGCAAATCGTGACAGCGGATTGGAATTAGGTTTTTGGGCAGTACGATTAAGTCCAGTAAGTGGGAAAGCTTTATAGCCCACCCTACTTGGAAAGCGTTCATTTCATCCGATCGCCTGAGAAAGACCTATTATACATCCCCTCTGAGAGAAAGCATACGGTTAAACACGATCTTTAGCTCATTCATTGATCTTAGAAAGGGCGGCAACCCTCGCGCCCAGACCCCTGGGGCCCTGGGGGAGGCGGAGCCCCAAGAAACGAGAACATATCTCAGCCAAGTTCTCCGTAAAAGGTAATCCTCGAAAAAAATACCATCCTGTTGCAGATAGCGGATAAACCCCCCTCTCCCTCTCTCAGGCCCTACTAAAGATGTCGTTTTATCTCTTCACCACATCACGACCTCAAGGGCAGGGCAGAGCCTTTCAATGAGCCACAAAAGCCTGCGTTCTCGCGCGGCACCTCGCGGGCTTTCACGACTCCAGCTTCCCCTGGCGACGAGCACCGAACTTGTAAATACCCCTGACCTTGTAAATATTTATTCAGCCCAAGATACGAAGCACGGATGGCGCTAAATTTGCTGTAGCTCTCCGCGAGTGTTCCATGCTTCTCCAAGTCTAACTCACGAAGTTGTTACTCGAACGTTCCGATACCTGCTAACCCCCGTTGGTACCGATCGAATCGACACGAAGAAATACTTGATATATTCAACTCGTTGCAGCTTAGGATCCTTCTTTAAATAACTGCTCACACTAAGTTGGGTGGTTACCAACATAAAATATGAGTTGTTGAAATCAATAAATGTAAAAGGCATGTTTTTATTCCTCTCTACCGAACGAACGTGATTACACAAGAACTCGAAAAAACAGGCCTCCCAAACTCGAATATCCACTTGATTTAGAGGTTCCAGCGTTTCGTTGATCAATTTTGGTTCGTGTGTGTACGTATTTATGATAATTCTTTATCAGGAAGTTTGCTTTTAGGTGAGCCAAATTAATTGCGTCGGATCACTGGTAGCGAGTATTCGTAAGCCAGTTTCTTATAATTTAGATATCTTATGATCCATCACTCCGATGTTGTTAAAACTCTTTCGAACTGCAATGGAAATCAAGTTTAAATCAACAAAAAGAAAAATTGTTAGTTGGAGTTAGAATAATCCACAGAAGTGATTCGAACTACGTTTAAAAAATGAATAGGATACTGTACTTAGTTAGTTATTCCAAGTTAGTCCGCTCCACCCACCCCTCGTGTGGAATCGAATACAATACACCGATTTTATGGTTTATGACTTAAGTTTATGGAAAGCAGCGGACACCTAAGTCTTGTTAGAACAATCGTGGAGGAGCGATTTCAACTAAAACTTCATAACCGTTCGTAGACGAAAACCAGTTCCAGTTGGTTTTGATCACCATATTAGGTGCAGCCAGACAAAAAGAAACATCCAGATGAACATTGTCAGTGCCTATTATAATTATATACCTATAATCGCAAAACACTTGATAAAATTGCATGCAAAGCATATATTTTGTAAAAAATTGTTTTTTATTCAAAAAAATTCTTGCATACAAGTCTGCAACGCATTAGGACATTTCATGTCTTTCCCCTCTCTCCTTCTTCCCTTCCATCTTCTAGCAATCTTGTCTTCCTCTGTGAATTACATTTTTTTCAATATAAAGAAAACAAAAATTAAACTCATATTTTTAGCTTCAGTAGCCACTCTGCTGATCAAGACCCTGTACACCTTATTGTTCATGTCCTAAGGAGGCTACCAGCCAAATTTCAGCTTTCCACAGTTGATAGGAAAGAAGTTAGCTTCAGGAGCCACTCAGTTGATCAAAACCCTCTGCACCTTATTGTTCACGTCCTAAGGAGGCTACCAGCCAAATCATAATAATCATATAGCCAAATTTCAGCTATAATCATATAGGTACCTCCTATTATAACCTACCTACCTCACTTCTACGAATCATAATAATCATTGAGCATATTTCGTTACGTAACGTAACGAGACATAACGACAATTTGGTTGTGTGCCATAGCAAAGACATGAAATGTCAAAATGCCGAAAGAAGGTGGGATTAAATATGTTGAAAATGATGAAAGCATTACAGGAACGATCCTTTGTTTAGTTAGTATGGTAAATATGAATTATCCTCGATTTACTGGTGCCAACAGAGGCACCTTGAATAATTAGTTCATGTACTAGTTTTAGATTACGATATGAGTGTCGAATAGCGATCTTTGTTTCAATGAGAGCTGAAGTCAAAGCCTAAAACAGACCTGGTTCGTCAGTCAATAAGATCTCATTTACCCTTGCATAAGAAACAAGGACAAGTTGTAATCATCTCACACCTCCAGAAATACGTGAGTGAGGCCTTGTAACTTTATAACTTGTTCAAACATTTCAGAATGTTTAAAATTAGATTTTGAGCTAATTCTGATCCTGACTTTGGTGATCAGCTGGTGAGGTCGTCAACCCGTTGGCATACGGACGATAAACCCCAATCTGGGACCATTGTTTACTTGACTTTACCTAATTCGATTTTGTGGAATTGAAGTGCTACACAAACGTCTAGTGAAGTAAACATTGGAGTCGAATGGACACAGAAAACCTTTTACTTGACAACTGGAGGAAGAGCTTTCGACTGATAATCGATGCTGAGCCCCTAAAAATGAAAGTATTGACTCAACGCGTCTCGTTTAGTTTCGAGGGCACGCACGTGTCGCTGCTTCGGATGAGCTTTCAACGACCATACCAGTCCTGCTGTTTGTTACAGGATAATATCAAATTAACCCCCACCCCTCCCTACCCTTAAAAAAGCCCCACCAAGAAACTTGTAACAGGAAAAAAATGTGAACCCTAACTCCACATTTGTTGAGTATTATTTCAAGTTATGTAAATACAAGTAACGACGAATCTGTCCGACCGCCTTAAGCTAACATGAGCTTTATCTCATTCTAGAAAAGTGCATGAAACTTGAGTGATCAATCAGATATCTGACCTAGTTCGCTTTCAATTTACCCTTGACCGCTAAACGGTCGAATCGAGGGGTTAAAATATTAAGAAATCATAAACTCAAGAACTTGAGGGATGAAAGTGTATTTTTTTCGTTTCTATGAGGTAGATTTCAGGTCAACAAATTGGACGACTCCATCGAAGCAATATGCGATCAACAATCCGGAATCTAAATGTTGGAAAAAATTAAGAATTGTCAACATGACTGTGAAACAAGCAGTGACACTTGACTGGTATAGGTTGAACTTCTGCTAACTAGTTTTGTTCTAATGACAGTATATTTATTTGGTATTGAATGATCAAACAATTATTAACAATGACACTGAAGAATGAAAAAAAAAATTGAATGAAAAAATAAAAATAAATAAATAAATACTTGAAATGAAATTGCTTTGTCAAAATTCTGAGTTCAAATCCTCCCTTGGACCTCTCATTTTCGGCTTTCTTGAACAAAAAGGTCGGTATCGGAGCTTCTATTTATACACTCTTTATGGCCAAATTTGAGTAAGTATTCCTTCCTAATAAATGAAATTTAGTCAAAATACTCCTCCTCTGTCCAAGACATTTCGATAAATCATTGCAGTAAACTTTCTCAACGATTTCGAGCAGTAGTGTTGTTTAGTTTAAAATTTACTGTGATCATCATCAAACCGAATCTTACAATTCTATGTTATGTGCGATGTAAAGCAATTTACGTCTCATCTACTGGAAGGGAAATTATGTTTCACTAAATTTCTTCCAGATTTTTATAATGTTGATGTCCAAAAAAAGATGGTTACCAACATTTATTATAGAGCCGTTCAAGTCAATTCATTCGATAGTAAAACAATGTGTTTCAAAAGACTTTTGGGAGATAATAAAATTCCTCTTCGCCAACACCATAATTTCCATACACATTCTACATTTTACGTCATTGAGAGCAAGGTTGTGAGTCTGTGGGTATGTGTGGCTATTTAGTGTGACCGCAAATCTCTGTATCAAGCTTAAGCTTAAAAATTACAGTTTAAAATAAGTTTGAAGATATTGTTAGGTAATGAGCGAGTTAGGCTGGTAGTTGGTTCTCTAACGATCACAGTCAAATTTCATAACATAAATGTTTGGTTTCACTACACAATCGCAAACATACACCGCACGAAGCGTCATTTTTTCAATCGCTATTCGTCCGATGTTGTTCAAATTCGGAGGTAAGTTAGGGAAAGTTTGATTACCCGATAGGGGTTACGTCTCATTAGTAGCTGCAGCACATTCTCACACCTCGAATCCTTTTAACAAGTAGAGTGGCATCTACCGTTTGCATCCGGTTTTAATGGACATTTATGGGCTGTTACAATTTAGGATGGAGATGAATGAACTTCATTACTTGTACGCAAAAGTTCAAATACAAACATCCTTCTATTCTTCGGCCCTATATTCTATATTGGACCATATTTGGACGACTCACCATAAATGTTCCGTAAAATACAAACATCAACCTCCCGTGATGGATTTACATACATATGTCAGTACAAACAGGAAAAAATTGTTTTAGTGATCAAATTAGAGTAAAATTATCAGTATTACATTGAATAATAGTCTCTTGACTTTAATTTATTCAAGCATTACTTGGTATTATAATTTCGTTTTCAATTTCCATCGATTTCATCAATGTCAGCTCATCGATCATAATTATGCAAACATGAAATTCCAGCCAATTGCGCATCACTTTAATCAACATGATCTGATTTCGAAACTGTGTTTCCGTTTTCCCTAAATGAATTTTATTGAATGATAGGTAACTGTTGTAGGTAATAGAAGTTTTAGGGATGAAGGGTTAATTATTTAAGTGAGTGGATAGAAAAAATAACAGGACGTGGGTGTTCTGTGTTCACTTCCAGAGTATGCCATTGTCAATAAATAACTTTTTCAGAGTTAGTGACTAAGATGAGGATAATGTGGAACAATGGGCTGCCAATTGAAAACCACAAGCGGTTGTAGGAAGTTGACATTGTCCCTTGGAACGGTGATGATTTAAATGTCTAGGCATCGAACAATAGCTCCATAATGGCACCACCAACGTTTTCTTGCTGACCTATTCCGACATCATCTTACCGCGAGTCTTTGTGGATTATAAAACCACTCGCCGTGACGAACCGGTGACAATAGAGGAGAGCTACAGGTACAGAGAATAGACACCTAACCCTCACATTTCCGAAAGAACCGTTTCTTATTGAGGTTTTTCGGAATCGCCGTCACAAACATCGTATCTAAGCAGATTATCCAAGGTCCTATTCGTTACCTACTCATTGTTCAGCCACTAATACTGGCAGTTAACAATGACTAGGTTTCTAGATGCGTTACTTTCATGTATAGAAATTGCTTACATAAATGTCAGTTTCTATTTAAGATTTCTGCTACTTGATTGCTTTTAGGTTACTATTGGCAATACAAAGCCAAAAATGTGATTTTTTGAGGTTTATGTTGACATAAGCAAGTTGGTTGTCATTTTCCTGGTAGTTCTGGTAGCAAAACCGCCGATGATAGCTTTCACAGCCGTAAAAATTCACTGTTAGCAAACAATCGCAATTTCTGAGCAGAAAAGTGATCACCCCAAAAATGACTTCAGCAATTCAGGTTTTTTCAGTGGAACGTGTTTCAGAAGCATGAAGATGAAGCTCTCAATAGGGTTGTCGAAGCATTTGTAATAAGGGCTGAGAAGAATCTAGGCTTTCTCCAACATTAGCAGCATTGTACAGAGGGTAGCAATCATAGGAATGCCCAAACTTGCCTCAGCTGATCGTGTTCACGTGGTTGTATATAACTATAGTAAACTATTCAAGTGTCTCAATGGAATCTCTAACGGAAGCATGAAATGCAAGCTTTTATTCAGTTTAAACAAGTTTTAACCCTCAACAGGAGTTGGTTTTGAGAATAATCAACGTTTAAGCAGTTCAGGCTTTAACTTCAAATAGTAGTACATGGGACCGCCACCATGTGTGCTATTGACGGACCTAGGGTTTACTGGCGTCCAGTTTCGTTTATTTTTCCTAACATTATCTTCAAATAACTAGTATCCTATTAGCTCATTCTTAATTGTCTTGACTGTTGATGTGTTAAGTTAAAAAATTTGCTATGGTAATCTACACACTATTCGGAGCTTCGAGATTATGGAAATGTGTGAAGAGGGTGGTACTGCTGTTAAGACTCGTAATCTTAAGCCACAGTGGCTAATTAAATTGAAAAAAATTAAATTCCTAGTCATAGGGTGTTGAATTTAAATCTGTGAATTCGGTTAAACTCCTGACGAGCAAAATGGGACGTTTTCCTTAAAATGATGACTTCAACAGTCATATTTTGCCATTTGTACGGAAAAACGGATATTAAAAAATCGCTTATGCACCTTATCACGTATTACATTATTTTAGTTAGTTCTTCCCGATTCCTTCAAGAATCGATGTATAATGATTCGCCAATAATCCCATGGCATTCAATCAGTGTGACAGTTCTAATTGGAATGCTAGGAAAACCGCTTATCATAACAATATATACACAAAACAATAAAGTGCTAGTGGACAATTTTGGGGTTATGAGACATTTCAAGACTTTATACTGACGTAGTTTTAGAAGATGATGATGTGAGATAGTAACAAATCGGAAGCGCTACCTGGTGCGTTGACCATGAATTATGTGCCACTAAGCCACACGAATATACTATGCAGCAGTTAATTAATTTAATTGCCTCTAATGACATGTAAACACGCTTCTAATGGCAAAGCCTTTTTCGGATAATGTTGCGCGGCGATCGCTGAAATAAATGTCCGCACAGTCGAGTTTAAACGAACGGTCGGACGGCCGACGTCAAATAAAACATCGGCTCCAACTCCCCTCTGCCCAAATAGCGAAAACCCGGTCTTCGCAGGCCAATTAGCTGTCAGAGTCGTAAACAAGTTGGGAGCCCCTCAAATGGTTTTCACCAGCAAAGGAACATCAGAGATGTACAGTCGTTTGGAGAGTATCTGCACGGCTCGTCAGCTGAGGACAGGGATATATATGTACCCCACATACATGCATCATCACATGAGCTCTAAGCACGGTAGTTCCAGGAGATTGAGATCGGGCGTTCATTAAGGGCAGCCGAGCGGAGGCCATTTCGCAGGTGTAAGAATTTTGATTGGGATCCAAAAAAACGTAGGCAGCTGTCGTTTCGGCATCAATCCCGTTTCAAACGGTCAATTTAAAAATGGACTGGCGACGGAAGAACAACAATTTCCTGATTTGAGAGGCTAAATAGGTCTACCGAATGGGTGTAGCTTGGTATTTGAAATGTTTTATATAATCATATAGAATTATACTGCGGGCTACAATGATTGAGGGAAATATTAAATTAGGATTGAGCGTAAAGTCTCAAATAAGCAATCAATTGATTCATGAAGTGGTTATCTTTGGCCATGCCGAAAAGAAGTGGGAAGAACAGGGTCGATGGGGAAGATCTTAGGAACCTTATGCAGGTTAAACCTACAATCACTGAAAATTCACTCGTCTAGTGAAAAATGGTGAGGAACATGGATAGTTCGCATCCATGCGAGAGGAAAATCGCATGGAATCTGTGGAAATTGAGATTATTACAAGGACTTAATTAATACCTTAATTACCACATACATAGACAAACATCGGAATTAGGTAGTTCAAGATGGTAGCAAACATAGAATGCTCCTATTAGTTTTGTTTTGAAAGATTCTTAATATCACCTGAAACTGGAAGTGCTTGCACAATCTAAAGGCAGACTCCAAAACAATATTTCAAGACATTTTGGTGTTTTTCAGTGCAAACTTTCAATTTATATTTTGCAAATGATTTTCCCCTTAATAATGGAAATAGAGGCATAACATCACCTGTGAAAGGTAAGCTAATAGAAGGTAAAATACAAACGAAACATCAAAATAATTATAAAGGGGGGTGGGGGAGCATTAATTCATCTTGAATTAAACAGGAGCACATCGGTAGAAGTTCGTGAAATGCGAGTGCTGAGGCAATTGGCAGCAAAGCCGAGCTCGGGCTCATGTAAGATATTCATGCTACGGTCCATTAGTTCAAATTTATTTTTTCCTCTTGAGAATGAAGAGAGTGCCGCGTTAAAATATAGCGATGGGAACGTCAAGATTCCTTAGGACGTGAAAGAAGGGAAGAAGATGAAGAGGCTTGGTAGTAGTATTTTGATTTGATTTCAGTATCACTGCTAGGGATTCGGAAGGTTGACCCAGAGCTGTCACTTTATCGGTTTTATCGTATGTAGATACAATGACGACTGCCATACATCGTCTTGATGTCGCTTCATGCTTTTGCAAACTCTAGCAGCATCACTTCCGTGATTTGCAGCTGATTTCAGCTGAGTTTCAATGATTTTAGTTCGGATGCCCCCTGAAAAAATTGAATGGCACACCACTTTCAATTGGACGTCCAAATCCTAATAGGCATGAATCCCTCCAGTGTCCATAAACTTTTCTCAAATTTCCACAATTCTTGGCAAATTATTTATAGTCCATTCTACCAACCCGCTTAACCCGGGAACCCTCCCTCTATCCTTTCAAGTGCATTGACATTCCACATACTTGCACTGAACAATCATGTGACTAGAAAGCTTACTTTCTAAACATATACATTTTTATAGAGTATGTCGGTCGGATGGTATTGAAGTTTCCTTCACTATAAGATAGATAGATAGGAAGTTAATTTACTCTTCAATTGAATAATAACCGATGACCGAGCTGGATAGTGTAATACTGTGGCCCAGGCCGGAGTTGGTTCTTACATCTAACTTTTATAAAGTTACCTATAACACTGTATTTACACCACATTAATTATTAAAATTTAGGTTCCACTCCCATGAAATGATATACTTAGCAGATACGCCATTTATATAGCTGCCAATTTTATATAATCATTAGTTTTAGTTCATAAAGTACTCATATGGGTTATCTCGTATTAGTTCACAAGTTTCTCTTTTGAATAGCTGTTCACTATTTATATTCATTACATTTCTAATTTTTTCAAAATCGTTATTGACTATTTGCATTTCTCTGTATTTTGTCGTCATTTGAGCAAATGCATTTTTTAATCTCGTCAACTTGAGCTGTATGATTTCGATTGCTGCTGTCTCACATCAGCAAAATATACATATGTGTTTACGGATTAGTTTTAGCATATTGAATGTGTACAATTGGTGGACATTTGACAAATTCAAGTCATGAAATAATGTGTCACAGGGATGCCGCACGGGCTAACTGAACAATACCCTTAATGTCATTTTTTGAAACTTAAAAATGTTATCAATTAGGTACTTGGAAGTGCTCCCCCATAATACAATTGCATACTGCAAGATTGACGCTAACAGCTCCTGATAAATATTGATTTTCAGTTCTTCTGATAGAAATTTTATGCTTTACAGGGTATAAGCATATTTCCTTAGCTTTTGACACGAATGTGGTGGGTCCATTTCATTTGAGAATCAAACGTCACTCCTAAATAAACTAAGCTATTAACTTTTTTTATTTTCGAACAGTCACACGGTAAGTCATTGTGTAATGTCAAAGGGTCACTCGATGTTGATTGTGGTTTTGTTTTTCTTGCAATATCCATGAAAACCGATTTCGTAGCATTGATGGTAAGCTTGTTGGTGTTCATCCATTGCCCTATCGCCCTCAAATCTTTCTCGGCATTTTGATGGTCCTCCTGCCATGTTTGCCCGGAGTTTACTAGGGCAACATCATCAGCAAACATGTAGATTTTTCCGGAATATTTTTGTGAGGCAAGTTCATTCACATATAGGAAAAAATAATCGGCCCAAGTGCCTTGAGAACAGCCGCATTCGCCGATTAAATCAGTTTCGCTTTTCGCTTTCCCAATGTGGACTGCTTGTTCCCTGTCATTTATATGATTAAATTAAACGCCTTGAGAACAGCCGGATTAAATCAGTTTCGCTTTTCGCTTTCCCAATGTGGACTGCTTGTTCCTTGTCACTATTATATGATTTGAATATTTCCAATGCTAGTCCTCGAACCCCTGACGCTTCCAGTTTACGGACAAGTTTTGCGTTTCATACTATGTCAAAAGCCCTGGACACGTCGAAGCACGTTACAGTTACTTTTTTGATTGCGTCAAAGTTTGAATAAATTTCATCCGTGACCTTGAATAAAGCGTCCTGTGTATCCTTACCATTCATACAATTACACTATAAATCTAAATAATGTAGTTTTATGTTTTTGAGCGAAATAGGCTTAAATTTTTCAAATGTTGGTACTTGCGACCAAACTGTAAGCTAAATAATTGTTCAACATAATTTCCCATAGTTTGGGGCACTGGGATCTTTTCGCATGAGGGAACTTCGTACAAGATTGATGTCGGCTAAGAACCAAACTTCGGAAATTCACATAAAAACAGACTAGAGCATGTGGTCGGATTGTGCGATTGGGATCAAAACTCTCGGATCGGGATCTGCATCTATTTTTAGAAATAAACTACGTGTGGGCAATGTGGATTCTTCCCTATTCCACCAGCGAAATTTACTACGAATTCACATGCAGTTTTCAATTATGCAGTAATAAATGAGAAGTAAGTACATCAACTGCAAGTACACGTCCAACTGGACACTCCTTCAATTTTAATTACGTCCGTATTTAACTTATTGCGGTGAAATATAAAATTATTAACCACGTAATCGGTCATAGTGCAGTACATGTGCATTGTAAAAACAGCAATATAACCACTGTAATTTGGTTTTGCTAAATTTATCGGACTAAAAAGAGCTGAGGAACAAGGTTGGTAGTGGAACGGCGCCAAGGACGTCACGTTCGTCTTTTCTGAGTTAAACTCTACTGTCAATAAATGTTATCTTGTTTGATCGCAGTTGGTATAATGTTGCTAGGAATACCTACTAATTGCATCATTGATCCACAATAGAATCGATGATCATTTTGTTTTATTATTTTCAGTAAAGAACCTTCAAACCGGGCGAAGAAAAAGTTAATAGGTGAAGAAACGCTGCAAATTCTTTCACTGGGGTTTATTATTCAATTTTATTCATTTGGCTTGCGTTCATGATTTGGATTTCTACTAATCTTCGGAGTGTGCGTGTTTCACAGGTGATAGCGCGATTATTGAATTTCAGGAGGCACACAAATATGATCAACTGGTCAATCCAAATAGGTATTTTAGTTGAGAACCGATTTAAGTGCTCTGTGCATATCTCCTGAAATTCAATAATCGCTCTATCACCTGTGAAACACGCAAATTCCAAAGCTTATTAGAAATTCAAATCATGAATGCAAGCCAATAGATAAAATTGAATAATAAACCCCAGTGAAAGAATTTGCAGCGTTTCATGCATATCAGAAATCTTCAACCCGTGTATCGGCTACAAATCCTTCTAGGAGTTCACTCCAGTATCCACATTCAGTACATCACTAGGTTACTCCGATCAAAACAAAAACAATAATAAACCGAAAAAACGCAAATGTTGGCAGCATAAATCGGGGCTTACATCGGGAATGGTTTGAGCTACGGACCTGGGGATGGGCTCATTCGATTCCTCATGGAATTTTCTTAAAAAAAAGTCCAAATTTGAGCCGCCTTGACTAGACCCAGAATGTTACTCAAAAACATTTTATAAACAATGAAATAGGCCGTTCAATGAACGTGAACATTCATACTGAAAATTACTTGAATTTCATCAAAATATGGTAACAATCCAAAATGTTTGTTTGAGTAGAATATTTTGTTGCACTAACTTTGATGATTAGAAATTTTTCCGCATACAAACTGCTCAAATTTAAACTCAATTTAACATAGGTAAAGTTAGTACAAGAATGTAGAAAATTCGCTCTCAAGATCATGCAGCGTGAAGAGGGATAACACTTTTTTCTAAGTGAAGTAAGAATAAGAAGGTAGAATTTAAAATAATAAACGAAAATCACTCAAGTTTGGTAATCGATATTTTATTCAGTTTTGTCTCACTGTGGTCTCTCATCGATTTGGTTGACACCGTTCACGTGAATCTGAATTTATCTCTAATACTTTTGATTGGATGATTAACATATGATACATCCTTGCATTCCTCAGAAACTTTTCCTCACTCCTACTAGTAAAAATTAAGTGGAAATACATAGGAAATTCATGCTAAAATTATGAACTCATATAAAAACGCTCTGTTAGTCCAGTTGTAATAATAAAGTAGGTAAGTGAATTCGTGGTTGATATGTTTTGCATCTGTCAAAATCGTACGAAGCACTGACAATAAGAAAAAATGAGTGTAGAGTGGGTACGTATGTTTGAGTGCTCCATCAACTGAATTTTTATAAGAGTGAATAGTAAGACAAAAGTATACACACAAATAGATTCACTAAGTTGAATGGAAGTCGTTAGTAGTTTCAGAGATGAATTGTAAGAAAAATCCTATGCAATGAAGTTATTTTCTCAGCAATAGGGGAGGGTTTGTAGTCTTAAACGTTGAGAATCTTGGCAACTGTAAATTTCTCAGTATTCTACTCTCAGGTATAGAAAATCTACACCGAAATGGCGTTTTGGCAGACCGTTTCATGAAGTCACAATATCAATAATTACATTGACTATGATGGGTTGTGGTTTAATTCACGAGTAACGTGCAAACATTTTGTGGGCAGTAAAATATTTTTTCACCTTCAGCCCTGACCTAAGATAATTTAGGAGGGAGATCCCGTTGATATGGGCGTTTGCATAACTTCCATCGGAATATCCAGGGTGTTGAGAGAGTCAACATGACCCTGAATAATAAGATAACTTGGAGTAATGTAGTTTTCATTTAGCGGTTATGGCGTATTACGTCAACGAAGAACAACAGGATGGTGGGACGAAATGGACGTTATCTACCGAGCACCTTGAGAAAAAGGGATTCGTATTGAGATCTGGAACGCAGAATGAGGAGAATGAGTTAATAAAGTCGGCCTATGTTTGTGTGTGCGTGTGTTTATGTGACAAATAGTGTCGAAGCTACTCAGCCTACCATTCTCAACCAGTTTTTATGACTCTTTTTTGTTCGATCCCAATTGTAGTGTAGTTGTTAAACAAACCCATTAAATTCTGCTTTGGATGACAGGAGGGAATAGTAGCCAATTATCTGGGTGATAGCCGATTCATTCCAGATCTTCTCATACCTGCTAGTTTCCATATATTTTCGATTTTGTTCACCCTTATTAACAAATTGAAAACTAATTGAGGTTTGTTGTTTCTAATGATAGGACAGGTAAACAATTTTTAACCACCCTTAAACTTATCAATTCACGATTTAAGACACGTAGAAAAAAATAAGAAACCCTATAAATTCAAATTCAAATAATAATTGAAATAACCATTATAAATCTCCTACACCTCATGGACTGAAATTCACAAAATGGTTCATAAGCAATTTCGGAAATGTAGTCGTATACTTCGATCCAACTCTAAAGAAACATTTACGGCTTTCAAATATCACTATCTCGAAAACTTTTTATTGAATTGTAGCTTTGTTTAATGGAACCCATTTGATTTTAAGAGCCCACCCGTATCGCTCTTCGCCGATCCGTTCGTTCTAAAAATTGCCTATTAAATCTACGACATCAACAACAACAATTGTCAATCTACAATTTGTTTTAAAGGAAAATTGGCCTCTAGCATTCTATTTACAAACGGATTTTCGAAAATGCGTTTCATATAATTTCATGAACCTTTTCTGTTTTTGTTTGATTCCATTTTCTAACATTCTCTTTGTTTTAAATACGAAATGATCCTGTTCAGATTCATTTGTTCGTGGCAACAGGTGAGTAAGTCGATCAGGCTAGAGCTAGATATTAATCAGTAATGAAGGGTTTTCGACAATTATACGAATAAATTAATACAGCGTTCTGATAAAAGCAGCTTTTTACGTAGGTCATCATTTTCGAGTTATTTCGAAGCTGGAAGCTTCATAATGTGCCACGAATTTGACCCATTACATCATTTTTAGTCATTAATAGCTATGTGACTGTAGACAGTTCACTCTTACACCAATAATTTTCCGGATTAGATGGATTCTAATATCTAATGTTACATCGAAGATATGTTATTTTTGTCTAAAAAGGACAAATTATGTGGTAGTAATGAAGTTTTTTTGACGAACCTTCTGTATGGAACGTTGAGTGTGAAAAAACCGAAAAGCAGCAACTCCGTTGAAATTCGCCCCCAGACCCGATGACTATTAGCAAACCAAGCCGTCTGACTTCTGCAGTGGATTATCTCACAATGGAACTCAAGTCACAGGAAATTCACAACGGCACGGTATTAATTCGATTTTATTCGAAATAATAAACTAAAATTCACCGGGATATCGAGTGAAATCGAAAATAATTTTTGGGCGCGACAACACCAACGATCCTTGAACGAAAAAGAAACGTTTTTTTCGTGAAGGTGACGCTCTGGTGCTATCGAACGCGCGGGCGGGCGAGCGGAGAACTAAGTTGCGCTCGGGAGCGAACGACTAAAATAAGAATTCAAGAGGTGCGAGCGTCATGAGAGTGGGCACTCCGAGAGGGGATAGCGTGGAACGGGCCGGGCGCGGAGAGGAAGCCGCAGGAACCGCCGGGGAAGCGCGGGGTGAAGCTGTGACGCTGAGGCGGAGCGCGGGATGAGACGGCGGGGCCCGCGGGGGCGCAGAGGGCGGGAACCCGGTCGCGGGACACCGCCTCGTCCGCGGCGCATCTGCCTCAGACTTCGGCCGTTTCCGCGGAGCTCATCACGGTAATATCCGGAGGACGAGCGAATGACGGATTGCTGGCCATGTAGGCTGGACGTCCACTGGACGCGATTTCGAGCGATGGGAGCACAAGCGAAAAGGCGATATTTGACGCGAACAGTTAGCCTGATCTCAAACAGCGGGGTTTAAGTGGGATCCCGTCCACTTTTCGCGCGAGTTTGGGCGAACTAACGCGAACATTTTCAATCTAGTTTGAATTCAGACGGGCGTGATCGGCGATATTCGGCATGGATGTTGACAATTAATTGTTCTGGTGCAGGAGAGACCCGCAATACGGGACCAAAAGCTGCCCCAATACCATATGCCCATTCTCCACACTATCTCCTCTGCAAAAAAAGGTCTCTCACCCAATCTTTTCTTACGCCAATCTTCTCACCATATTCGGAGATTCCAATGCATACAGTTGCATTAAACGCTCTGCAAGTGGCACTGTTCACCTCAGCAACACAATAAAATCCAAAACAAGAAAATCCCGAAAATGAACTGAAGTGCTTTTAGCCAGAGTTCGCGTATAGTGGATGGGCTTCTTTCGCGCGAAGCTGGGAACTGACGAACGAGTGTGTAATCGCGCGAACGGCTTTTCGCTCGAAATCGCGTTCAGTGGACGTTCAGCCTTACTTTCCTCACTCCCGGAAGGATGATTTGAAAGTTGGTAATTGTCAAAGAAGTACTTATATCCCCTTAGTACAAGGATAAATCAAATATACGATCTGTACTGGATTATTCTTCATTTTTCATTTATTTAAGTTTACATGGGAATGTAGCCCAATTACAAGAAAAGTGTTGCATGAAAATCATCTGCTGAGTCAAGTCTTTGACTTTAAGACCAACCACGGCAATGTGAATAGGTTCAGATAAATAAATCTGTTCTCAACAAAATACCTATTTGGATTGATCAGTTGATCATATTTGTGTGCCTCCTGAAATTCAATAGTCGCTCTCTCACTTGTGAAACACGGACACTCCAAAGCTTAGTAGAAATTCAAATCATGAACGCAAGCCAATTGATTAATAAACCCCAGTGAAAGAATTTGCAGCGTTTCGTGCATATCAGAATGCTTCAACCCGTGTATCGGCCACAACGCCTTTTAGGAGTTCGGTCCAGTATCCACATTACTACATCACTACATTAGTACGTCACTAGGTTACTGATATCAAAACAAAAACAATAATAAACCAAAATAACGCGAATATTGGCACCATAAATCGGGTCAGAGATCGGGAATGGTTTGACCTACGCACCTGGGGAAGGGCTCATTCAATTCCTCGTGGAGTTCTTCAAAAAGAGTCCAAATTTAGGCCGCTTCGACTTTTTTCAGGTTTTTAGGGATTTTACAAAACTTTGACAACCCTTAAAGGGCACTTTAAATTATGTGAGAGAGCTGGCTCAAGAATTGGGGCGTCGCCGGACCAACATGGATTCGTCCTGAAAATTTCAGATTTTTTGCTCCCGTTCGGGAGAAATCGTGCATACGGCGGACGGACGTAAAAATGTTTGGTGCAGATTCGGATCCACAGCCTTTGAAACGTAAACCATGAAATTTTCAGGGGGGGTTACAATATTTTTTTTCAAGAGCTATTACAATGGTTTATTATTGATAATAAACCAAAATCAATCTGTCAGCAGTGATGAAATTGGTATTACGTGATTATTAATCACGACGTATGAAGTATGGAGGTATGTTATTGTGGCTTTCTGAGCCACTTAGCTCCTTACTTCCAGTTTCACTAAAGATATTCACTAATGACATTTCATTCCTGTAGTTGTTTTAGGCGCTCCGGCCAACGCGTCTGATTATACAGAACTTACAAGCTCCGAACCCATCGTTTGGAGAGAATATAGACCACAACTTTCAGAACCGGAAATAACAATAGCAAATATACTCGCGAAATGAAGACTTGTCTGATCTTTCATATATACCGAAGAACGTTCTGTGCACTGCGTCATTACGTGTGTTGGGAGAAAAGGCGTAGTAACGCTGCGAAACATTTGACAAAAGTGATGGATAAACAGAGGAAACGTGGAGGAATTCGTAACCAGCTCACGAGGCTTTAAAACGCTCGGCCTAGTAAGAAATCGTATGATTAGAAGAACCCTAGATCAAAATTTGTAGGAATGTCTACTTAGAAAAGATGACTTCACTCAGAAAAATGACAACTTGCAAAGTATGTGAATTTGCCAAAACGCAGTTTAAAACATTACGGAAGGACTTGAGAAAATCAATAAAGTTTATGAAACAAAGTAAACGGCGCAAGTATTTAAAATATGGTTATTGTAATGACTATCGCAAATGTGTTGCAATCAATCAGGAATGGGTAACGTTTAAACGAATCTGAGACTTATCCAAACTGTTCCGTTCGAAAAGACAGAAGAACGAAGATTTGTTATCTAAAATAGAAGAAAGGGTCACATTCGAAGAAGCCACGAGCTAAAGCGAGTCAGAACCGTTGAAGAAGAAAAGGGACATGATCTTGATAGACTTTTTCTGTGCACGATCCTCTACATTAATCGTGAAAATGATAGGTGGAACATGTAAGCCAGCGGTTATGTTTCATATTGATTCGCTCTCCGTTAGGGCTAGAACTAAGTTAGGAAAAAAGAACGTCAAGACGAGTGTGAATACGAATGGCTCTTAATAAAGTAAATACCGCATAGTGAACTTTGTCGATTGAAGGAGCTGATAAAATGGTAACGGAATTTCGTTTTTAATAGCACCTTTTTGAATGGAATTTTCCATTAGTTTTATCATACCGACCTACGTCTACTCTACCGTCTTTTTCGATATAATTCATCCTACCGTCTTCGGGACGTCTAGAACTGAAATACAAGGTGTGGGGGACGAATTGATACCCTTGTGGCTACTTATATAATGTGTACACAGGTAAAATAAACCTTTATGCAATAATTTGCAGAGTTTTTTATATCCGACAACAACAACTCTTACATCCTTGATCGGGGGTGGAGGATGGCATGTTGATTAATTAGGGTGTATATGATAATATCATCTTTATTATGTATTATATATGATATTATCTTTATCTAATGATTACAAAGTGCTGTAATTAGAATGCTTTGTGTAATGGGGCTATTGTCATCCAAACATTTATTAGCTCAATCATGTTCGTGATTGACTCATACGGTTGACAATAAAGCACAATCATGAGTGATTGAAGAGCTACCTCACACATTTGGCAGAACATTTTCTTCATGTTCTGATCCGGTTCGGCACTTGAAAAGAGCTCATGAATTGTCTCAAGTATATAAACTGTTTCCTATTTAACTAACATCCGTGGGGGAGCGAACAAGCGAGAGGACATAGATAAGTTGGTAATGAGTTGACCTCTCCTCCGACAGAGGTCGAAACCTTACTAATAATTTCAGAATAACATTTGAAATCATAAATTAAAGTGTACTCCTTTGCTGAGTGAGAAAATCTTTGTCTGTCATTACAAATTGGTAGCTACAATGATATTTAAAGTTGCACGTTTTTCTTAAAAGTCCATGGTCAAAGTTGTTGAGCTTGGTATTTACCAGATTTGACCACAAACACATAAATCGCCTCTTAAAATTGGAAACTTACAAACAAGTGGGAGAGACCTCACCTTCTCCCCTCCACACTTCATTTCTTTAACGTATTCTAACAAACCCGATACTGTTCTAATTCCCAAGTCCGCAAAGGATCGTTTGACTCAGTAACAGATTACGACCTCCCCAGTAAAAATACTCGTACATCATGAAATGGCATTTCTGCTCATTTTTTATTTGAAACTACAGGAAAATTTATGACTCATTCTGTAAGCGATTTGGGTCCCAAAGAACTATTGATACATCGATAGGATTCGAACCCACGACTTTCCCAGAGAAAACCTCGCTACTAAAAATAACCCTTTCTCTAAATGCCTTATCATAACAGCCTATTGCCTATTTTATTGTTAGGCATGGCAAAAATAATCGGGAGCATTTTCAAAATGTCCGTGTGGTTATGGAAACTCTTAAAGAGCTCATTAAAAATCTTCTAATTCGACGTAACTAACGGGTACCGTACATGACTGACAGTCTAACTTTTTATATAAATCCTAAGTGATGAAAAAAACACTCCTGTTGAAACTTGACAGTAAAAGTTGTCAAAAGTTGGGATTTCTTAGTCGAGAAGTTGGAAAAAAATGAGTACTGGATATGGGAAATTTCCAACCTTCCCTCTTCACTATTTGAGTTTGGCGGAGCCCCTGGTTAGAATTTGAACCTGGTGTGTCAAATAGCTTCTAGTAATTTGGTCTAAGTGCGCCCACGTCCGTACAGCCGTGACGTCGCCTCGCAAATGGTGGGCAGAGCTATAAATGCATTATCGGGCGTGCAGCTTCTGTGACATCTTGCAAGACAGGAATACCTCTGCCGGGAGAAATTGGCAGGTCACCCGGCGCTGTCCCTAACGACATACATATCGGACTATTATCAGAGGCTTTTACGAACCTCACTTCGAAAGGAGTCGAATTTCAAGCGGCCCTCCCGAATATTGGGACATTTGAAAATTGACCATTACATAATGCGTCAATCACCTACCTAGGAACTAAGAGTTAATCAAAATAAGATACTCCTGTAACTCTGATTCAGGAAGTCAGTTGTAGAAAAGTGTAGAGGAAGGGGGGCAGCTTTTGCACCTTGGTAAGGTTCAATCGACACAAGGAACCCATTCTTGGTGGATATGGACCAGAGTTTGTAGCCAAAACGGATTGGCTTCCCCTTTATGTGCTGCTTATTGCCATGCCTACCATGGTAGATCTGTGACATCTAAAATCCTCCTCCAATGGGGTCAACAGAGAACAGCCAACACCAGACACATACTTGCACCTTGTTCACACTTCAACTAAAACATAAGTATTACGAATAAAAGACTTTTGACGTCTTGGGTGACAGTTGGGGGTTGATGTTCCGTGAAATCCTATAGTCACCTACAGGTGACATGGCTGATTTGGTTGAGTATAGGGGGCTTCAGTTTGAATTTTTCTGGACAAAATGTTATTTACAAACACATGTTACATCCTAAAAAACAGATTATCACAAAAAAGTCCCAGAATTTTACCTGATCTTCGGCATTTTTCTCAAAACTCTTGACAAGTTGCAGGGAAACAGGAAATTCACGAGATAACAAAACATATGAGCTTATCAGTTGAACTTTCATGAATATTAACTTCTTCTATGACTTGTAAGTTGTTGTCCATACAATGCAGATCTTGTAGGACCGTAGAAAAATCGAATTTAGTGGCTAAATTATTTTTAATTAATTATCAAAGTAGTGTCACTTAGAGGTGTCTATAGTACTTGGCGTGTTAAACAGTTCTCATTTAATGATGAGTTCAATTTCGTTATTTCCTTTCAAAATGAGAAAAAGAACCAAATCAACAGGGAATTTACCTGACTGGCATTACCCACACGCCTGACTGGTATTCCCCCATGGGTGGGGAAATGCCAGTCTAAGAGGTTTTTCTAGTTTGCAACCAATATCTCTTATATAAGGTGTATGAAGAAAATAAGGTTGATTATTAAAATTAGATAATTTTGGAAGCATTGCGCATTGGGAACATTATTTCACGACCAATGAAGCCAAACATATGGCACTCCAAAGTTAAGTGACCGGCATCTCACATTCACCCACACTGGACCAGAACTTTTGGACTCAGTGACCTCCTAGAGATTACCACCTTCAGCAGCAATCCAGAAAAGTGCGTGGACGTCTGGGGGTTAGAGTAAGTACCGTCAATGGAACAAGAAAGATCTCCCTTAATCGCGACCGGGTTACTTGACTCACGATCCTTCTTGACTCACTCTCCCTTCAACTAGAGGTCACAGCGACCTTGCGTAATCTCGCCAACCCTCCCAGCTGCTCTCGGCATCGCAGGTGATGACGGGATCTTCTTCCGATGATCCGCTTACTGCGCTCTGATCCTCGCAATCAAATAAACCTTGAGTCCCTTATCTTCCAGAAACCAGTTCTCTCCAATTAACTTCTCGGCTCAATCTGGGGATTCGTAAAACCGTAATTTATCTGACAGGAAAATAATAGACCGCAGCCAAATTTCCCTGTGCGTGCAAAGGAATAATCAAACACACATTACTTTATTATTCATTATTAACGTAAAACGAAAATATGGTGAGCTTTTCCAAGTCAGATTCGGAAATTTCCAAATCAATTTCAGGATTTTCCATTTCAATTTCAGACTTTTCGATTTCAATTTCAGAATTTTCTATTTCAATTTCAGAAACCGCTCCGACCCGGATATTGATCACATTCTGAAATTGAAATGGAAAATTCTGGAATTGGTTTGGAAATTTCCGAATCTGGAATATAATGCTGTTTTCTCCTGGCCCAGGTTCACTGATCCTGAATTTAGACTATACAAATCGTTCATCTATCATCCCGATTGGGTAGCACCCATTTGAGCATAAGGAATTCAGAAATTTCCTCAGCGTAGAACGGGAGTATACGAAGTTCTGATAAAGCTGGATTCGCAAAGGAGAAATGTCCTAGCACAAAACGGTAGAACAACAATTCCGAACGATCGTATGTTTTTCAATAAATTAAAATTCAATAAATCAATTTTCGTTCTTTTGGTTTATTATTCAATAATAAACCATTGTAATCGCTCTAGAAAAAAAAAAACAAAATTCTAACCCCTCCTGAAAATTTCATGGTTTACGTTTCAAAGGGCGTAGAATCCGAATCTGCAATAAAACTTTTCCGTCTGTCCGCCGTACGCCGTACGCACGATTTCTCCCGAACGGCTGGAGCGAAAAATCTGAAATTTTCAAGAAAAATCCATCTTGGTCCGACGACGCCCCAATTCTTGTGCCAGCTCTCTCACTCAATTTAAAGTGCCCTTTAAGGGCTGTTCGTAAAATCCCTAGAAACCTCAAAACAAGTCCAAGCGGCATGAATGTAAACTTATTTTAAGAACATACCGTCAGGAATCGAATGAGGCCCTCCTCAGGTCCTTAGGTCAAACCATTCCCGATGTATGGCCCGATTTATGGTGCCAACATTTGCGTTTTTTCGTTTATTATTGTTTGTTTGTAATCTAGTGATGTCCGGCCGATAGCGTCGAGTTGTAGTGAATGTGGATACTGGAGTGATAGCCGATGTGAATACTTGTAGTGTAATTAGTAGCCGATACACGGGTTGAAGCATTCTAATATGCATGAAACGCTGATAATAAATAGGTAAATATTATTCAATATTATTACTGGGGTTTATTATTCAATATTATTACTGGGGTAAATAAGTATTCTTTCACTGGGGTTTATTATTCAATTGGCTTGCGTTCATGATTTGAATCTTACTAAGCTTCGGAGTGTGCGTGTTTTACAGGTGATAGAGCGATTATTGAATTTCAGGAGATATGCATAGACCACGTATATTGGTTCTCGTCCAAAACACCTATTTGGGTTGATCAGTTGATGATATTTGTGTGCCTCCTCTACATCTGTCTACCATTGGCTACATCGTTTAAATTTGGATTTGAGGAAGTTTTAACGCAATACGAGTGCAAAAAGACTTGATAAATTATAGATGTTTTTATTGTGGGGGGGTATTGAGGTTCAATAAAAAAAAGCAAAATTCTTTCACTGGGGTTTATTATTCAATTGATTTGAATTTCTACTAAGCTTTGGAGTGTGCGTGTTTCACAGGATAGGGCGATTATTGAATTTCAGGAGGCACACAAATATGATCAACTGATCAATCCAAATAGGTATTTTGGTCGAGAACAGATTTACGTGCTTCATGCATATCTCCTGAAATTCAATAACCGCCCTATCTTGTGAAACACGCACATCCAAAGCTTAGTAGAAATTCAAATCATGAACGCAAGCCAATTGAATAATAAACCATAGCTACAGAATTTGCAGCGTTTTTTGTTTAATTAAGAATTAGGTATAATTTTTTAAAATTAGCCATTATGTGTTTCCATAATTCCATTTGCAAGTGTCGTTATACAGGGTGTCCCGCACATAGTGTAAAAAAAAATGTCGCCGCCAATCGCGATTTTTTTTCTCAACCCGTTGCTAAGATGTGCTATTTTTAAGAGTTTTTTCAAAAAATCGCGTTTTTCGCCATTAAAACGCTTTTTTCTCAACAATTTCCCAACATTTTTGCACATTTTTTCGGAATCTGCCTTAAATTTCCTTTAAGATGAAGTTACTTTGATTTCCAAAACGCATCTTCCAAACACCGAAATTTTCAATCAAAGATGAACATTTTTCGCAAAGTGAAATTTTTCAAAAACTTGGAACGCTTGGCGTGACCACAAAAATAATTTTTTTCGTTGACAAATTTGATAAAAACTTCTCCCACTTCTAAGCTTTCCAACGGCGTCTCAACCATTTAATTCTGATTGGAATTGACGGAGAAATTAAAGTTCGAATGCCAGAAAACGTGTAATTCGTTTTAACGTAAGTTGGTAGGTGACGTACGATATGGGCCACAGAAACTGAACTTTCAAATTAAGTGGGAGAAGTTTTTATCAAATTTGACAACGAAAAAAATTATTTTTGTGGTCACGCCAAGCGTTCCAAGTTTTTGAAAAATTTTACTTTGCGAAAAATGTTCATCTTTGATTGAAAATTTCGGTGTTTGGAAGATGCGTTTTGGAAATCAAAGTAACTTCATCTTATAGGAAATTTAACGCAGATTCCAAAAATGTGGTCAAATGTGCAAAAATGTTGGGAAATTGCCGAGAAAAAAGCGTTTTAATGGCGAAAAACGCGATTTTTTGAAAAAACTCTTAAAAATAGCATATTTTAGCAACGGGTTGAGAAAAAAAATCGCGGTTGGCGGCGATTTACTCCATTTTCCATGTAGTTTCACCCAATTTTTTTTTTACACTAAGTGCGGGACACCCTGTATAAAAACCGGATTACTTGCCATCGTATTTGAATTTAGATATATTTTTTTGTCCCAAAATATAGATTCAACACAACATTCTGAACTCATTAAATTGTCAAATTTCACAAAATCTACTTTGAATTAACAAAAGGAAAGCGAAAAAAATTACTTCAGATAATCGTTACGTTAATTTTTGTTATTCGTGTGTCAGCTTGGTATTACTTCCATTTCTAGAACATTAAACGATCTCGGAGAAAACTTAAGCTGATGAATAAACTTTTTGAATTCCTGGCCAGAGTATTATTATTACCGTTATGATTAATTGTGTTGCCTAGAAGGACTACTGTGTATTATGTTGATTAAAAATTGAGTTGATTATCTGAATTCCTAAGAGTGATTATTCTTTATTACTAAATGCCTAGAAGGAGGCAAGACATGGTGTCAGGTGTGGAAAATCAACTACGGGAAGGAAAAGGAGACGTCGTTCCATGCGGCGATGACTTTACCTGAAGGATTAAATTGGGAAAATCCGGATTGGCCTAACTGGCTACGAAGATGGGAGAGATACAGGTTAGCGTCCAATTTAGTTGAACGACCAGCAGCGTATCAGGTTAATATGCTATTGTATGCATTAGGGGGAGAAGCGGATGATCTTTTGGACCAGTTGGGATTGACAGAAATGGAAAGAAGCGATTATGATGCGGTGGTTCGCAGTTTTACCGATCATTTCAGAGGAAAAGTCAATCTTGTTTTTGAAAGGAGTAAATTTTTTGCCAGAGTGCAAGCAGTCAATGAACCAGTTGATAAATTTATTAAGGATTTGCATTTGCTGGCCAGGAGTTGTGAATTGAGCCAACTTCGAGATGAATTAATTATGCATAAGATCTTACAAGGCATGCAGGATGTTAGATTGTCGGAGAGCCTCCAAATGAAGGGGCATATAACTCTAAAAGAAGTTGAAATGAGAGCAAGAGATTCCGAGAAGATTCAAAAACAACAAACGGCAATTAGAGGAAGCAACAACATGGTCGACGCTATGGCAGTGCACAAGAAAATCCAAAGAGATAGGTGGGAAAAAAATGAGACCTCGTGCAACCGTTGTAGCTTTTCCCATAAAGGTAAGCCATGTCCAGCGGAGAATTCAAAATGTTATATATGCCAAACAATAGGTCATTTCGCAAGAGTGTGTAAATCACGACGTAAACAATTGGCAGAGATTGTGACACACGAGGGAGACAGAGAAAATGGGAGTGATTCAGAGTACCATTTGCATACCATAAACGCTTCAACGGTCAGGAAAGAAAAATGGGACGTAGTGGTTCAAGTAGGTAGAGATTCTGTGGGTTTCAAAATTGACACAGGGGCAGATGTTACAATAATCTCGGGGACCTTGTATAAAACAGTATTTCAGAAGGATTTTCCGTTAAAGAAAACAGCCTTAAAATTAGTTGGCCCGGGGAAGCATCCTCTCCAACTGCTGGGGAAATTTCAGACAACCATAAGGTGGAAAGATCAGCAGACTATGGAAGAAATCTATGTATTGAAAGAAGAACAATTTCCACTATTAGGGAGACCAGCAATTGAGGCACTGGGATTAATAAAATGGGTGAGGTGTTTGGAGTACGAGGCGATTCCACAGAATTATCCTAAATTATTTGAAGGAATAGGAAAAATAAGGGAGAGAAGCTACAAAATTGAACTTGAAAAAGGGGTCAAACCATTTGCTATCAAAACTCCGAGACGAATCCCATTGCGTTTAAGGGATAAGACCAAGGAAGAGCTAAGAAAACTGGAACAACAGAAAATAATAAGCAAAGTGGAGGAGCCAACAGATTGGGTAGCGGGAATGGTAGTGGTACCAAAACCAAATGGGGATGTAAGAATTTGTGTGGACTATTCGCAGCTGAATCAAGCAGTGAAGCGAGAGCGCCTAATGATTCCAGCAGTTGACGAGCTCCTAAACCAGTTGAGGAATGCCAAATGGTTTTCCAAGATTGACTGCCGAAATGGATATTTTCAACTGGAGCTCCATGAGGACTCAAGGCCATTGACATCATTTATTACGCCATTCGGGAGGTACATGTTTAATAGGCTGCCAATGGGTATATCAAGCGCGCCAGAAATATATCACCGCGTGATGTCAAGCATTGTTGAAGGAATGGAAGGGGTGATTACACTATTAGATGACTCTTTAGTGTTTGGAACATCAAAGGAGGAACACGATAAGCGGTTACACAAACTACTTGAACGGATGCACAAAAATGGGGTGACTCTCAATAAGGACAAGTGTATGTTTGGAATACAAGAAATAACATTTCTAGGGCATCAGGTGTCAGAGAAGGGGATTCAGCCAGATGGAAAGAAAATTGAGGCTGTGGTTAAATTCCCTACACCAAAGAATATCAGCGAAGTCCGACGGTTTCTTGGAATGTGTAATTATTATACAAAGTTTTTCCCAGGCTTGGCAAAGGAATCGGAACCAATCAGAGAGCTGTTGAAGAAAGAAAGAGTATGGTATTGGGACAAAAATCACGATCAAGCATTTGAGAAAATGAAAGAAAGCCTAATTAAGCCACCCGTTCTGAGTTTTTTCAGTATGAATAAACCAACTAGAGTTGCGGCGGATGCAAGTGGCACTGGTATAGGGGCGGTTCTAGAACAACGGGATGGAAGCCGGTACAATTTGCATCCCGAAGTTTGACGAAATGCGAGAAAAGGTATTCGAACATTGAAAGAGAGGCGTTAGGAATCACATGGGCATGTGAGAGATTCAGGGACTTCTTGATCGGGTGCGACAGATTTGAAATATTGACAGATCACAGACCTCTTCTGACCTTGCTAGAGAAAAAACCCCTGGATGAACTTACACCGAGGCTCCAGCGGTTCAGAATGAGACTTCTTCCATACAGGTTCAGAATGGAGCATGTGGTTGGAAAAGACTTTCACGTACCAGATGCATTGTCGCGCATAACATATGACAAAGAACCGACAGAGGGAGCGGATGTAATAGATCAGGACGAAGTGGAGGTCTATGTGAATTGTGTGGGAATGCCGAAGGTCTCAGATGTGAGGCTAGAAGCGATTAAAGAGGCTCAAAAGAGAGATTTAGAAATTACTAAAATAAAGGAGGATGTGACGGTTGGATGGCCAAAGAAGGTAGAGTGGTCCCTGAAAAGATTTGAGAAGTTCAAGAACGATTTATGGCTGAACCAAGAAATGTTGATGTTCCGGACAAGAATAGTGATTCCAACGGCACTACAAGAAGACATTCTCAATCGCATTCACGAGGGACATGGTGGAGAGAAGAAATCGATGAGGAGAGCTAGAGAGTGCGTGTGGTGGCCTGGAATCAGGCAAGCCATAACAGCTAAGGTATCTCACTGCCGAGCTTGCATCGAAGGTAGAATACAAAGAAGTTTAATATCAACTTACCCACAAGACCGTGGTCTAAGCTAGGGATGGACTGTTTCAAGTATGCCAACCAGTGGTACATCGTTGTGGCAGATTACTTCTCCCGGTACATGGATATCCATTCTCTCAGAAGTATGACGACAGAAGCCATAAAAAAGTACCTCAAATCGCTATTTTCCAAGTTTGGTATTCCAGAGGTCATAAGATGTGACAATGGTACTAATTTTATCAGCTTTGAGATGCAGCAATTCGCAGAGCAGATGGGGTTGCGGATTATCCGAAGTAGCCCGAGATATTGTAAGCAATGGGTTCTCGGAAGCAATGGTAAAGATTGCCAAACGATTGGTTTCAAAAGGCGATTTGGACCTAGGTCTATTGGCGTACAGGACGACACCCCTAGAACAAGGATTGTCTCCTGCTGAATTATTAATGAATCGAAAACTGAGAGGCACCTTGCCAATAGAAACAAGCCAGTTGAGTCCCCAATGGCCTTCATTGGAAAGGTTCAAAGCAAAGGATGGCGATCAGAAAATGAAACAAAGGGCTCAATTCAATAAACGTCATAAAGCCAAACCATTGGCCACGTTGAAGGAGGGGGAAGAAGTGTGGGTGGAAGATAGGAAGAACTATGGTACAGTGGTGAGAAAAGTGGCAGAAGCGCCAAGAAGATATGAAGTCCGTATGAAAGATGGAGCAGTCGTCTTCCGCAACCGAAAAATGCTAGTCAGCGGAGCTTAAAGAAGGGGAGATGTCCTGGCCAGAGTATTATTATTACCGAATGATTTATTGTGTTGCCTAGAAGGACTACTGTGTATTATGTTGATTAAAAAGGGAGTTGATTATCTGAATTCTTAAGAGTGATTATTCTTTATCACTAAATGCCTAGAAGGAAGCAAGACAGTTTATATATCAAGCTATTTCAACTCGGAAATACGAGCTAAACTGCGGAAAACTGCTGATAATGATCACCCAATTGTTTATATATTTCTGTAATATTTTGTTAATATGCAGTTAAATTCTGTATTTCCAGTAATCTTGTGTATAAAATAGTAGACTTTGCCTGGATAATCCCCCATAACTTTTGATTCAGTTGTCCGATTTAGCTGAAATGTTTTGAGTTCATTCTCATCTTAGATCTCCTACACTTTTTGAATAATTAGCCTATCCATGGGGACTAGTGTCGCATAACATTTTAAAAAAACTTTACACGACGTCATATTGCTTCAGGCGTTCATAGTTTCCCTATCAAAACTATATGATTGAAAAGGAATTCCTCCGGTCGAGATATTCTGCCCTATTTTAAGTATATGTGAAAAAAAAACTGCAGTTTGAGGTGCTCTACTGCTGTTACCAAGTGGCTACTTGCAGAGATTGTGCTGGTTCATTCGTGACAAAAAACAGACAATCGTGAAGGGCCAACCAACCATATCCAGCACACTGTCCACATTGTAACCCGCATATTTTCTTGAGATACATCAACATCAGATGAAAACTGTAGAAGTTAGAATTGTTAAAATCATTTCGTACGCCCAACAGCTACTCATACCTAATACTTATAATGAAATATATATGAGATTATGTAACAGTTCTTCGCCAACATCCCTTGATATTTGAGCACGATCTGACCACTAGAATATGAGAAAATGATGGTTGTCAACGTTTGAGTTGAAAGTTTCGAGTACTTATTGATGTCTGAACGACGAAATCTGATACACGATTGAAACTATATGAATATACCTTGTTACAAGGACGTGCGGACCCAGGGACAGACACAAAACGAAAAATTTTCAAAATGCGAAATCTAAAACGCTGAATGAGATTGTAAATTTTGGAGAAAAAATGTGTACACCCTCCGAAAATGAAAACAAAGCTTCCGGTAGAATCATAAGCAATTAACTATTATTTACTCACCCCACTAAACAGTTAGGCTGTTATAATTATGGTTGATGATTAGGATGACTATATGTACGACACATAGAAAAGGATATCCCACACGCTATATGCATTCGAAGACTCGAAGACGATGCATTCATTAGGGGGTGTAGAGCATAACCCTTGATACTGTCATCAAAACCAGTCCATTGATCTAAAATTTGATTCAAACATGATGTTGCTTGGGCCTGGAAAATATTTATCAAGACAGCCAGACATACCCACACACTGACAGACAGACCAAAATTGATCATCCAGTTCTGAAACTGAAAAGCAGTTGGTAATTTAAATTTTGGAGGGAATAATAAATGAAAACATTAAAATTTACCACATAATTACTACCTATTTTTGGCTTTTTGGCAGCTTCCAAACAGCTGGAATTATTGAAATCTAATATAGTGGTACCAATCATACTCAATTCCGTCAGCCATTAGTTCATCAACTAGTCCTAATTGAGCTGACATAAATTGTATACAAACGTAAAGACAATAATTTATTGTAGAAGTTCACTGCAGACGGTGATCTCACTTGATCTTTGTGCGATTGCCAAGGACCGCAAGAATATTCTTGGCGCAGAGCTTCACAAAGGGTTAGTCACCATTTTTATGACGTCAAGAGGCGTGAAGTTTATGCTTCACCTTGGTAATGGGATACCGATTCGGATGGACGGTGAATGCAGATCTTTAAGCTTCAGAAATCGAAGGCACTTTCGCCTATCAGATGTGTTACACTGGCTGTATAATATCCATTTTCCTTACCAGAATTGTTCATGTATTGCTGAATTTCACGTATTCAGCAGAGTTGTGGCGTCTTTGTCTCATTATATGTCATTAAGAAAGTTGTACACATGTTTCAGTAATGACAATTCATCTCCTGCCAAAATCATCATTCAAAATTTCATTTGAATCTCTAAGATCAGCTGAGGGAAAAATTTCAACTAACTCCTCCTCAAAATTTGTTGTTATTCTCTTCAAGATGTGTAAAACCCCAATTTCGGAATTTAATTAAAATTAAACTTTTCTCCGAAACTACTGAACGAAATTCGGACCTTGGAACTTGATCACCGAAATCGAAACTTGGGTCAAAAATCACATTTGTAGTCTAGCTGGATTGAATTTTTTATCAAATATCAGGAATGCAATTTCAAAAATCGGAATGTCGAAAACTTTCAAAATTATTCGAAATTGCTTTCCAACTTGTGGATAACGTCTCGAGGTTCTTATTTCCTAACAATTGCTTTGAAGAACACTAAAGCATGTCTTCCTTCGTTATCTACCTTGACACTTGAAACTTTTGCTCATCCTAAACAATTCAATACTAAAATGGTAACATCAAATTGAAATTAAACAGATCTTATAAGCATTCCACCTGGAATTTAACAGAATGAGCCACAAACTCACTGTTCATAAATTTGGAATTGTTTATTTCTTCTGGAATTTGAATCGGTCCACTTACTTTTTAATTCTATTCAATAAATAAACAATGAACGCTTTAGAATTCCAAAAAAAGATCGGCTGACCCAAAAATTTCAAAACTTCCTCAAATTTGTTGTTCTCTTCAAGTTTACGTTTGTAGAATACAAATTGAACTTTGAATACAACTTTTTCAGGAACATCCGTGGGTCACGAAGTCTGACGTGGGCTTTCTATCAACAAAAATCTGAATGAGCCCAAATAATCATTTTTAAATTTTCAAAGAATCCGACAGGCCCACCATATTAATTTGCTGAAATCTTTCAACAAATCGGTTTTCAATTTTACTGACTAATTCGTTTTACTTCAGTTTACGTCAATTGACCTTAGTTTTGTCAAAGTGAGTCAATCAATCAGTTTTTTGTCCTTAGGAGATTTTGAATGACGACTAATTTCGACATACGTCATATTGCGAGCATACCATTGAGAATTGCTCATGTACAGCTCCAAGTCCTCGTAGATTACATCACCAAATTAACTGAATCAACATTGTTCCATCTCAGGATCACAAAATTTCCTCCGTGGATTCTAGGGCTGATAACGAAACTCCTCCTCAAATTTGTTGTTATTCTCTTCAAGATGTGTAAAACCCGAATTTCGGAATTTAATTAAAATTCAACTTTTCTCCGAAACTACTCAACGAAATTCGGACCTTGGCACTTGATCACCGAAATCGAAACTTGGGTCAAAAATCACATTTGTAGTCTAGATGGATTGGATTTTCGACAAGAATATCAAATATCAGGAATGCAATTTCAAAAATCGGAACGTCGTAAACTTTCGAAATAACGCTATTGATATGTTAAAGACACACGTGCCTTCAAAGAATCCGACAAGCCCACCTGGACCGATTTACGTGCATCCTTTCATAATTGCTGTGGAATTTTGTTTCAGGTGCTTCTTCTGAAATCGAGTTTTTCAATTCTTATGTAATATAATTCTCAAGAAATGACGCGTAGGTAGGCGTTTTATCTTATCTCGCTAAGTTTATGTCCTAATGAACCTACAAACTTGAACTTTGAATGGTACCTTGTAAGGAACATTTGAAGTCTGACGTGAGCTTCCCTGGACAGCTGAATGAGCCCAAATGCCACTTTTTGTTGTAATTAATTAAGAAATTTGACATTTGAACGGGCACTGACTTTTTTTTCATGTTCATTCGTCATATTGCAATCAAGTTTGTAGGGCAGATCTTGAATGACGACTAATTACGACATACATTTCCTCACGAGCATACCATTAGAAGCTGCTGCTCATGTACTAGCTCCAAGTCCTCGTAGCAAGCATCACATTCACCAAATTAACTGAATCAACAATCAACATTGTTTAAAACATCTCAGTAAATTCTATATAAGACACCAGATTGGAGCGTATAATTGGTTTATTTTTCTTTTTTTGGAAACGTTTCGTCCCGCTATGGGGACTTCTTCAGTCCTGCATACAGCATAAAACATTCGTCAATATTCACTAAGGCCTATTTCTATCACATGTATTTTATTCTCTTAGTACATGTGACAGAAATAGGCCTTAGTATATATAGACATTTTTTTAGTTTCTTGAACAACTCATAAATTCCTCATGAGATTTGAATCAGCTTTCTATAGCTCTTGGCGGTTCACTTTAGTGCCACTTCCTTTATCTATTTTATAGGAAGAGAAAGTAAAAATCCCCCAATCACGGTCGCGATTCGTGAAGTGAAGGGTCGGAAGCACAATATTTTAAATTTTATTTTAATGAATTCGATCGTTCTCATTTCCGACCTGCGTAACACTGTCCTAATCCGTTGCGACTCGCCCCTTGCAAAGATCCTTTTAAGATAGTCAAACATCGCGTAAGATGAGGAAAATCTCAGAGGCACGACCTAAAGCCCATATTCATATACATCGGGACGAAAGAACAAACGCTGTATGTGGTCCACGCGAGCTTTGAGCGTGAAAGTGACCCAGCCAGGAGCCGGTCTCCATAATCTCAGACACAACTGTATCTTGTGAGACCGCTAATCAATAGGTAATAGGCTACAATCATTACTGATATGTGCCTATCTGTTTACTTTCTCCCTGTCCAAATAAGTGATACTCTTGCTCTTGATTATTATCAAAAGCGTAACGTTAGGTTATGAGGTTTGTAAAGTGGAATAATCGCTCGCTCCACATGGGAAAAGTGGGTGTGTCATAACGGCTCCCTCATATTTTTTAACATGCTTCTGCATATCATACGAATATAAGCGGGTGTGTGCCTACAGAACAGATTCCTGAATTAGTTCACTGATATGAGATTATTGATGATACTTGAAGTGTCGCATATTTAGATGTAAATACTTAGTAATCGTAAAAATATCAATTTCTGGTAGAAGCAAATTTTTTAATAAAATAAAACTGCTACAATGGCTCTAAAAATATCTGAATATAATTTCCAAAATTATCATCTTCGTGGATATCCAGCTAGAGGTGTTCTTTTTAAAATCGGATGTTGATGAAAATGGTGTCAAAAACGCTGCAAATTCTTTCACTGGGGTTATTATTCAATGATTCATGATTTGAATTTCTACTAAGCTTTGGAGGGTGCGTGTTTCACAGGTGATAGAGCGATTATTGAATTTCAGAGGCACACAAATATGATCAACTGATCAATCCGAATAGGTATTTTGGTTGAGAACAGATTTACGTGCTCTATGCATATCTCCTGAAATTCAATAATCGCTCTATCACCTGTCAAACACGCACACTCCAAAGCCTAGTAGAACTTCAAATTATGAACGCAACCCAATTGAATAATAAACACCAGTGAAAGAATTTGCAGCGTCTTGTTTTGATCGCAGTAGTCTAGTGATGTAGTGAATGTGGATGCAAATGTTGGCACCATAAATCGGGACCTACATCTGGAATGGTTTGAGCTACGGACCTGGGGAGGGGCTCATTCGATTCCTCATGGTAAGTTCTTCAAAAAAAGTCTAAATTTAGGCCGCCTTAACTTTTTTTTTTTGGTTTTTACAAAACTTTGACAACCCTTAAAGGGCACTTCAAATTAAGTGAGAGAGCTGGCTAAAGAATTGGGGCGTTGTCGGACCAACATGGATTTTTCCTGAAAATTTCAGATTTTTTGCTCCAGCCGTTTCGGAGATATCGTGCGTACGGCGTACGGCGGACGGACGGAAAATTTTGTATTGCAGATTCGGATTCTACACCCTTTGAAACTTAAACCATAAAATTTTCAGGGGGGTTAGAATTTTTTTTTCAAGAGCGATTACAATGGTTTATTATTGAATAATAAACCAAAATAGCTGAATGTATAATAAGAAAATGATGGTTGATGAATTGTATGTTTGGGTGAGCACAGAATAAATTATTGATTTGCGAAGTTTTAACTTAGATAAGCTATAAAAACGATGGAGACATTACCAAGATTTGCAGAACCAGTGACAGCTTGATAGACAAAAATGTGAAATAAGCCATGGAAATTTTGGTTTTGGCGGAAAAGTTTGTTTCATCTCCCTAAAGTGAAAAAGGTGCATCATCTGTCGAAGGAGCAATAATAATGATTATGTAATAAATAATTTTGCCCCTCATATTAAGATCCTAGAATAGACTTTCAAGTTTATACATGTTTTGTAGTAGTCAGGACCAAAATTTCTGAAATACTGCAATTGTACTGAATTGTGTCACAAACTTGAACAAATTAGTCACAAAACTTGACAAGAAAGTGCAAAAACTTACTAACGAAAACGAACCGCCGTTTATTTCATTTATAAACGTTATGGTCTGCCCCTACACCGATGGAGCGATGTAACGTGGCAAGAAATCATCACTAAACCATAGTGAATAGCGACTGATTGGCTCCCATAGTCAATTTCTTCCATAACAAAAGTCTTCATCAAATCAATGGAGCCGTCCCCGATGTTCCGAATAATTCATTAATTTAGGACCGCGCTCCCAACAAAAGAGCCAGCCATTGTTTCTAAGGTGCTGCCTTTCAAAGGTAGAACTTTTCAAAGTCAAAATCAATTTTCGGCGTGTTCACGATAGGTATAAGAGAAGCGTCAACGCTTCCGAGCAACCTCATTGTATTAGAAGCTCTTAGCGGTTCACTCCCTTCATATTTTCTTGAGTGAGTTCATTTGTTGATTTCCATGGAATGATCTAAATCTGTCATACACTTCTGCGGAACTCAGGGATTAAGTTAATATGCGGCCCTGTAGATAGGGCAGAGTCGTGATGGAAGGCATGGACCCCTTGCCCTGGCTACCTAAAGGGGCCCGGATTTTCTTGGGACTTTTTTTTTCTTATGTGAAAAAGGGGGGAGGAGAAGAGAATTTAATTTTCCTCTCTCTCGAAATGGCTTACGATTTATTACGGTATGTAATCACAATAGTTCTTAGCCGTTTTTGAAGCCGATGAAGAGATACGATGAGCCCAACCTCTACCTATCCATCATGATATGATATTATGTGGGAAGAGCTTTGCGAGAATGTTTTCTCATCTTTCTCAGCACAGAAACCTTCTGCTTCGTCCGATTCATCAGCGCGATCCTTTTCGTTATCGCAAAGTTTATCACCATCAGACTCCTTTTCTATCATTTCATTCAATTTAAAATTGCATAACTTATGTTCGAAGATGAGTTGATTAAAAACGCTTCAAATTCTTTCACTGGGGTTTATTATTCAATTGGCTTGCGTTCATGGTTTGAATTTCTACTAAGCTTTGGAGTGTGCGTGCTTCAATTTCAGGAGGTATGCATACAGCACGTAAATCTGTTCTCAACCAAAAAACCTATTTGGATTGTTCAGTTGATCATATTTGTGTGCCTCCTGAAATTCAATAATCACTCTATCACCTGTGAAACACGCACACTCCAAAGCTTAGTAGAAATTCAAATCATGAACGCAAGCCAATTGAATAATAAACCCCAGTGAAAGAATTTGCAGCGTTTTTCACAGGTGATAGAGCAATTATTGAATTTCAGGAGGCACACAAATATGATCAACTGATCAATCCAAATAGGTATTTTGGTTAACAACTGATTTACGTGCTTTAATAATAATAATAAACCCCAGTAATAATATTGAATAATATTTACCTATATATTATCAGCGTTTCATGCATATCAGAATGCTTCAACCCGTGTATCGGCTATAAACTACAAGTATCCATATCGGCTATCACTCCACTATCCACATTCACTACAACTCGACGCTATCGGCCGGACATCACTAGTTAACAAACAAACAATAATAAACCAAAAACGCAAATGTTGGCACCATACATCGGGCCATACATCGGGAATGGTTTGACCTACGGACCTGCGGAGGGGCTCATTCGATTCCTCATGGTATGTTCTTCAAATAGGTAAATATTTAGGCCGATTCGACTTGTTTGGAGGTTTTTAGGGATTTTACAAAACTTTTACAGCCCTTAAAGGGCACTTTAAATTGAGTGAGAGAGCTGGCTCAAGAATTGGGGCGTCGTCGGACCAAGATGGATTTTTCCTGAAAATTTCAGATTTTTTGCTCCAGCCGTTTGGGAGAAATCGTGCGTACGGCGTACGGCGGACGGACGGAAAATTTTTATTGCAGATTCGGATTCTACACCCTTTGAAACGTAAACCATGAAATTTTCAGGGGGGGGGGGGGGGGGTTAGAATTTTTTTTTTTTTTTCCAGAGCGATTACAATGGTTTATTATTGAATAATAAACCAAGAAACTATTTGGAAAATAAGTCCTTGAAATAAATTTTACTACAGGTGACTGAATAGATCACATGATTAGCATAGCAAAGTTAATGCGGAAAACACGCAACAGACGAAGTGAAACTAGGACGAACTCGGACACGATCACGCGACGGGGTGTGCCGAAAAACGATCCAAACGTTCATATGGGCTGAATAATTAATTCGTGTGATGAAGATATTTATTAGGACGAGCCTTGAAATCCATAGAAGGAAGCTGAACACATCCCATTTCGTAATCATGTGAGATGCCCAACATCGTAATGTGGATCCTGATGGACGTATTTTTGTTTTATTCATAAGTACAAAAACTTACGTAAAAAATCTGTCGTAACAAATGATCACCTTTGCCACCTTAAAGTCGTTACTCATTCACGGAAACATTCATTCAAGAATGTTTCTCATGTACCGTCGGCGACGTAATGCCAAATTAGAAGTTTGTACCCAAATTTCGTTTTCGGAGGATATGCAAACCAACTTAACATGTTTATACAGGGTGCCCCAGGAGTTATGCACAATCCGACTCCTACGTGTTGTACAACTCATTTCCGACCAAGAATGCCTTTAGCAATTTTTTGTCAGAGGCCTCGTTTTCGAGCTATTCGCGATTTAAGATTTTTTTCGTGTTTTCGATCTTAAGTCATTAAAACTGTCATAACTCCCTCAATTTCGGAGATAACTCAAATTTGATGACACTGTTCGAAAGAGCGTTAAATTCTAGAATCTATTTGATGCCAGAAAACTTTTTTTAAATTGCATTGAAGTGCAATTGCTGCGCGAAATGGCAGTTTTGTAAAAATCTTGAAATCGCCTGTTTTTCATCTCGCCTAGAAACCCCTTGAATGCTTAACGCAGAACTGTGCAGGCCTGGTAAAACGTGCGCCAAAATGTCAGCTTTGCAACGGTGTAGTCGTTTTAATTTTTAAAATATTTGTAGTTAAGGAAACGGCGTTTGACTGCAGAAAAACGTGTGTTTTCTGTTAAAATTGAGGTTTTTCCAAAAGTCTCGAAAATGAATGCAACTCATCGCAGTCGGAAATGAGTTGTAGAACACGTAGGAGTCGGATTGTGCATAAGTCCTGGGACACCCTGTATCGATAAAAAATACCTAATGTTTGAAAATTGGGAAAGCTACGGAGGAGGCATCGTCTTGGTCAGGGGCAGGATATGCAATGACCCGCACGACCTCCAGGTCTTGAAGGAGGGGTTGCTTTGTGCGCCGTGTATTATCAACCCCAATCCAATTTGGCCGTAGCATTGGGTGGCACAATGTTGATAATTTGTTGTTTCTGACCAAATTCGGTTTTAGTAAAATGTTTATTGACTCGTTCGTTAGACAATGTTGTTGGACAATGGTAAGATATTGGGGTTTATATCTAGTTCATACAAAGAGTTAGTGTTTAAACAAGATCGTTAAGATTTAAATTAAAAAATAAATATTTAAAAATGAAAAATGAAAATTCAATAAAAACATTCGTTTGTGATCACCGTCTACGGCATTCCTAAGCTGTCCAGCCAAAGTCAGGATAATCGAAGGTCCGAGAGACAGCTATTGGTTTTGTTCATTTACGACTGATTGCGGTGATTTGCTTCCAGTTGAGTAGCTATACCACAAGTGAGTATGTTGACATGATTTTTGTGTACGGTTTTGCCAATGGTAATGCTTCTGAAGCAGCAAGGGAGTCACACTCCTCCTGTGTACAACTCACACCCTAGCGAACACGTCGGATAGTATGAGGAAAAAATATTGGTAGATAATATTGTTTATGTCACTGATCCTTCTCTATCTAGTAAACTATCTGTTTTTTATCTACTAATTGTTTTTTGTCACCAAGGTTTTGGTTATTACCACCAGCTCTTCGATTATCCTGACTTTGGCTGGACAGCTTAGAAATGCCGTAGACGCTGTTCACAAACGAACGGATTTATGCATCAGACAAAACTAACTGAAATCGTCACTTGAAAGGTCTGGCGTTTTCACCTTTCGATTCAGCTAGAAAAGTTACGTATATCCCGCCACCAACCTTTTTTCGTCGAGACTTTTGGAAAAACCTCAATTTTAACAGAAAACACACGTTTTTTTGCAGTTAAACACCATTTCCTTTACTAAAAATATTTTTAAAAACCAAAACGACTACACCATTCGAATGCTTGCGTTTCGCACGAAAAGTCTGCGCAGATGAAAAACAGGCGATTTTAAGATTTTGACAAAACTGCCATTTCGCGCAGCAATTGCACATCTTCAATGCAATTTTAAAAAAGTTTTCTGACATCAAATAGATAGAAAATGTAACGCTCTTCCAACGGTGTCATTAAATTTGAGCTATCCCCACAATTGAGGGAGTCATGACAGTTTTAATGACTTAAGATCGAAAACACGAAAAAAATCTTAAATCGCGAATAGCTCGAAAACGAGGCCTCTGGCGAAAAATTGCTATGAGGCATTTTCGGTCGGAAATGATTTGTAGAACACGTAGGAGTCGGATTGTGCATAACTCCTGGGACACCTTGTATATAGATATAACATTCTCAGTAGGAGAGGATCCAACGTGTTCAATGAAAACAGGATCACATGAGTGAAAAACGTGATCTGTATTCGAATGAAATACAATACAATATTGGAGAAAAAATACATCTTAAATGAATAAGAGGGAGGAAAGAACCACTAGGCTTTCTCAATCTTAACAGGCTCAGTAGGAAATTGACGATGGAATTTTTGCAATCTCTATTGCGTTGACTCGGATGTAACGAAATTATGATGAAAAATAGGAACAACACTTCATAGGGAAAGGAGAGATGTGACAGTGGTGGGTAGTCCAGCGGAAGCGAGAACAGCACGTAGACGAGCCGAGATTATTTCCATCTTCAACCCGGCAGTCGATTAGGAAACCCTCTGTTATCCAACCTCGGCCGTAATGGGCATCAAGCGGTTGGTTCACACAATGGTTATCGCTAGTGGTTTCTTCATATTGTTAATGGGTGTGTAGTTAAAGGATCTTCAATTAAGCACATTAGTTCAATTACCTATTGATTTGATTACCTGATGAGTCTTTCACGAATTGATTAACACAATCAGTTGTTACTGGTCAATCGACTTGCCAAAAAGGTAGAAGTAGATGGAAATGTAAAACGCATGAGCCAAGCTTATCGTTTGAAAACTAATCCAAGGTTAATAGTGGGTGTGGGTAGTGGAGTGACCACATTCATTCCGAATCTCTTAATTTGGAGCGTTATATCTATTTATTCTTGTCAGAAACGTTTCGTCCAGCAGCGGGGACTTCCTCAGTCTAACTATGTATAACTACTAGCATACTTTAGGCATAGACATGGTGGTGGCACCACACATCTCTTGTTCTTTGTTACTTTTAGCTCTGTAGTTGACGTTAAACTGTTCACTCCTCCCTGTCCATGTACTCAAGTTGGTCATACTCTCTATTGCTCAGTTGTTTGATCTCATTCAGTAATTTTAATTTATGCTGCAGTTCCTCTCTCCCCTTTTTGATTTTATAACAGAGCAAAGTTGTTTAACTAATTGACGCAGTTGAGATCAAACAACTGAGCAATAGAGAGTATGACCAACTTGAGTACATGGACAGGGAGGAGTGAACAGTTTAACGTCAACTACAGAGCTAAAAGTAACAAAGAACAAGAGATGTGTGGTGCCACCACCATGTCCATGCCTAAAGTATGCTAGTAGTTATACATAGTTAGACTGAGGAAGTCCCCGCTGCGGGACGAAACGTTTCTGACAAGAATAAACAGATATAACGCTCCAAATTAAGTAATCCAAGGTTTTGTACATATGTATGCATTTGTTTCTATTTTATTGAAAACATATCTAATGAAGTTTCCGTAAGTTCCAAGATGTTGGTTGTGACATATGGAGTTACTGGTATAAGTGATATAGAAAACGAAGTTTATGGGTTAAATGCCCAAGAAGAGAAAGCAAGCATTGGATGCATCAGGAGTAAGAGTAGCTGTCATTGGAAGGTGAAGGTGATTATGGCGTCCAGGCTTGTTTTTATTTATGTTGCACGCGGCAGGACGGAATCGAAAGTGGGAGAGATAGCGAAAACTATTATCGAGCTGTGTGTGAATTTTCTTAGTTGGCTCGTGACGGAGGGCTTCTCAAGTAAACAAGGGCGACAGTCGAGCGGCTACAGCCTTTGAAAGGAGTTGCCGCTAAAGCAAGGCGAGCTGAGATCCAGGCCACTCAATTCTTCAGTGCCTAGTAAATTTTTGCACAGGCTGGTCTCAATGGTTCTTCGAGAACCTGTAACCTGATTGTAGATGCAACTTGTAATATATATTTCGTTTTTATTCTTGATTAAATAACGAATAAAAGTTTCGGTATTCCTACAAGGAGAATTTTTAGGCTACTAATGTTTCTCGGTTTAAATCTTACACCTACCTTACAAAAAATGCATGATTAGGGACAAAACGTTGTTTTTATCATAGGTAATTTATATCTTATTTGCTCATCATACACGAATGAATTAATAATAAATATATCATGCATTTTGAAGAAACCGACAGATTTGGCAGTATTATTGCTTCCGAGTCTACTAAGGTAGCGGAAGCATTGTTTTCACTTTCGGAATGTGAAAATTTTTTTGTCTCCAAAATCAAAAATTCCACTCGCATTTTGCGTTTTAGACCTTTCTGAACAATTTTGGTTCCGTGTCTGTCTGTTTGTCTGTCTGTCAGTCAGCGAATCCTTGTTACGGGCAAAACTACACGAAGTTATAGTCCGATTTTGATGAAATTTTCAGGGATTGTGTGGGTTGGGGTGTAGATGGTCCCCTATGAGTTTCATGACCCCCGGATCAATAGCAGCCTCTGCGCATGCGCAAACGTGAAATCCTTGTTACGCGCATAACTCCAGGAGTTCTTGATCAATTTCGATGAAATTTTCAGGGATTGTTTGGTTTGATGTGTAGATGGTCCCCTATGAGTTTCATGACCCCCGGATCAATAGTAATCTCTGCGCATGCGCAAACGTTAAATCCTTGTTACGCGCATAACTTTGGGAGTTTTTGACCAATTTCGATGAAATTTTCAGGGATTGTTCGGATTTATTAGGTATATTCTATAGTTTGTTCAATAGTTGAACATGCCTACCTTTATTTTCTCAAGTTATGCTCCCGCATAACAATGAATTTACCCTAATTCAATATTTACTTCGCCTAATTGAACGAAGTTCTTTAGTCAATAATAATTTTCAATGATCTATACAGTCATGTTATGGATACGAGGAAGCTTGTGCCACACCCACTTGGCAGACGTTTTTTACTTTACCAGGCTGGAAGCGGAAAAAAATAGAGTTGCCTACCATGTGCAGGGAGAAGCCAATTTTGTATGCGAGTGGGATACTGGCCCACAATGCTCTTCACCCCAAGTCAATAGTTCATGAGCAAACACAAAATCCATCAAGCATATACTTTTCTCGTTTTTTCTTCGTCCAAACTTTACCCAAATTCGGAGGGTAGTCGGCGGAAGATGGTTTTATTGTTAATAGATTTCAACTCGGTCTTATGATTATTGTACCCGCTAAAGAATTAGCGCCCCAACAGTCCAACAATACAGGTTGTCTCACCAACTTGAAGGCGTCGCAACATTTGCAACGTGAATTCTTGAGTTACGATATTTTCAGGATGATGGGGGTGCCAAGGGTAGTGTTGCTAAGATGTCAACATAAAATTAGGATGTAGACATAAACACCGCAGTATGTTCAACGCCCATAACTCCTGTAACGTGCTTAACTTTACATTTAACATCTTTTAAAATTAAAAATCTTTAAGACTACGTATTTGGACCATTTCAAAGATCTAAACATTGATGTTCCCGACGAGGAAGCCATGTGCCACAACCAACTGGGCAGAGGTTTTCTATTATCTTAAGTAATGATCGTAGATTAGATCGCACGTGTTATGAAAAGATATTGGAAAAATTGAACATAATAAATTGTGCTAAATTGTAGGTTCTTAATTAATACTATTAAATCAATAAAACTATAGACGCTACATTGATTTAATGGTTATTTCCTATACTAAAATGACGATGAGTTTCATTTACCGTTTTCACTTCATTTGATTCAAGTTCATTTAGTTCGTCCGTTTAAATGCGAAGTCTTCATATAAACCCATCGTACACGACTCATCGTGCCTGTCGCGCCTGGTATTGCGATCGCCTTGGCCAAAGGCCTCCACATTCACTCGACGGTGGAATCTTCTGCCTTTTACGGGAACGGGAGAAATTAATGTGAAGGGAAAACGCGGGTTTTTCTCCGCTGGAACAAGTCGGAACGCCCGATCTGAAAGGGCGTTTCCCGTCCCTACATCCCGGCCTTTGTTGCATCTGTCTCGCGTCCACCTGGTGACTTGTCACGGCGCTCTCTTCGATAATGAACAGTTTTTTTCTTCTTTTTTTTCCTTCCCTTTCTTCTTCGTTTTTATCCTCCTTCATTCCACGATCTTCCGTATCGGGAGCGACTTCTGTGCGGGTCAAGGCACCAACTTTCGAACCGGCTGATATGGAATTCAACTTTCCACTGGTGGCTGCCAAGTCGAAAGATAATAATGAGACGTGTAACAACAACCTTATCGTGCGCCGAGAACACAACAGCGTTTTTAACTCCATATAACGAGGAGTCAAGTCTTAATCGTAACTTTGAAAGGTCAAAACACTCGGAGATTTGAGATTCACAAATATAGGAAGAAACAATTCTGTTAAATGGAACTATTAAAATGAATAAGTGGTCAAATATATAACCTAAGTTATGAAATACTCGATTTAAAACAAAAAACAACTCTTGGACGGGCAATGACACTGCAATTAATTATCAGATCCGATCGTTACACTTCATTAGGCGGTTCTTACCATGTTCAGAGACGTCCACATTCACTATCGTGTTGACATCCTTCTTGGCCTCAGAGTCCTGGGCAATAGGGAACTCCAAAGGATGAACGTAAAGGGGTCATTTGATTCATTGAAGGGCTGTCTACCAATAAAGAACTTGAAAATGGTGTTATTTTGAGAGTTTTCGATATTCTGATTTTTGTTGTCATTCAGCCCTTTATTTCCACCTTCTAGGATTGGCAGAACGTGATATCGAGAACTTGGTACCAACAAACCTCATCACCATTTGTGATTCGTGACCCAAGTTTCATTTTTATTATTTATATAGGTCCAGTGGTTACGGAAAAAAAGCGCCGAAAACTGTATGGCGAACGATATAGGTACAGCTGACGGATTTGTTTTAATTCAATTTTTGGATTCCCCACATCTTGAAACGTGAAACAAAAAATTTGAGGAGGGTTAAAATTTGTTTTGTTAGTAGGTTATAAAAATAATGGACTTGAATGACAAAATTTGCTTGTTCGATCATACTGAAAGTGTGGAAATTTTGTAACCACGTTCGAATATTAAATCCTCTTTGTAGTTCCCATACAAATAAGAGTAAAGATTTTGTTACCATTTTAGTGGGGCACTGTGGATCTTTTGTCGCATTGAACGGGGAGACAGCTTCAAACGCCTCCTTCCAAGAGGGACTTCCGTTGAACTGGGAAGACACTCCTTTCGGCGAACCTAACAAGCCATACGCTCGACAGTTAGGCTTTTGTGAAGTGACAATAGGAAAGTAACGGCGACCCGGCACACAAGTGTTGATCCCGAATCTGTTTTGGCTCTCCGCGCCTGTGTTGACAGTCCGTTCGACGGCGACCCTTCCAATTGAAAGCCGACTTAAGCTGTGCAGGACATCACGTATTTGATGAACTTATTATGGCTGAGAGTCGGTTGCTCCGCTACCTATGAACTTTTCAGATAATAAAACAGTGATAAAGAATATCTAACCATGCCGAGTAGTCACTTAAGTGTGTCGAAAATGTTCACGCTTTTAAATCTACATTATCTAGGAGCTCTGGGAACTAAATCCTCTTCTGTCATCCGCAGTCCTTATTCTGTCTACAAGAATCAATTGTCCAATAGTCTGTCAAGGTCCAGACTACATGTAGTAGTAGTTAAAGCCATTCATTGACGAATTCAAACAAATAAATAAGTTAGTACAAAAGTCTGCTTTGATAGAGAATTTTCTCTGAAAAAAAATGGAGCTATTGCATTGAATCCAAAAAAGTGCAAAATAAAAATTATCCAAAAATATCTTAATTAAAATCCGGCTTGAAGCATTCTGATAAGACAATAACTCGTCTTGGAATTGGAAAAATTGGTTCATCCCCCAAAAAATGAAGCAATTCAGGAGAATGGTCGAGTTTGTTGAACAGTAAGACTTTGAGTACAATGTATTGGTCAAATTGACAAAAAGCGCTAAAAATTGTTAATTTATATTTATTTGCAAGGACATGTTGTACACGAACAAGATCAATTAACAATTTATGCCGGAAAAGTGCTTCAATTTCATTAAAATGGTCGTTAAAAATACAGCTAATTCCCAAATTGATGAATAGCAAATTCCAACAATTTGCTGTTCTTTTCATTGCATCAATTTGCAAAAAATAAAATTTTATCATTTGTTATTTTGTTGTTACAATTTGGTTCTAAGATTCCTGTTTCCAATTAAAAATAAATTATAGGGCTTGTCATTAAAGTCGCAATTATTTGTAATACTGAAGTACAAGTTTTAATATTAAGTAATAAAATTACACCTAAGGGTGTTTGATTACTGTTTCATTGAAAACAAGTAAGAATCATCATTAAATGACATTAGATTATGAGTATTGGATTAGTAGTAGTTGAGTTCCTTCATATAATAGTTTCAAAATAAAATGTTTGCTAACGAGCACAATGAAAATCGTCAGACTAGTTGACTGTGACACATCGCTTCCTCATATTGTAACGTGAATGTAAAACGCATGCGAGTGTCATTGGAATGTTTCAAATAATCTTAAAAGATTCAGGAATCCAGCTTGCAACAACGAATCAAGGGGCAACAGTGTCACCGTAGATGTTCCCGCGAGTATCAATAACATCAAAGAGAGCGAGTGAGTCGACTTGAGTCGCGCAATTGTACAATGTTGAACTTCCTCTTGAGATGATTGAACCGTCCTTCAGAAAGTAAAAAAATTATGCTTGATGGATTCCATGTTTTCGAACAATGACATTTCTCCCTACATCCCATCCAGCATATTACCTGAAAATCCCACCAAAATCTTATGGAAACTGTAGATGAGACCGACATTTTTACTGACACATTGGGAGACAGACAGAGAGACACAAAAAAAAGTTATTTAGTTAGTTTCCCAAAAGTTACAATGCGAGTGGACACTGTTCATCTCCTGACTGTTGTATCAAAGATTCAGCTACCAATAAGAAGACTCGAAAGCGATAGATTCTGAATAGAATGACAGGATAACCTAATTGCCCAGAACAATTTACTATAGAAGGTTAATTGAATTCTTGTAACCTCAGTGATTATACCTAACATGTCCAGCTATCTAAGATGTAGGAACGTGTTATGTGACTCGTTGTGAGAGAGAGATTATTGCTTGAGCTACCGATGTAGTGTTCCAATCAGAATGTCAGAAGTAGGTGGTACCCTCGGTTTTGAGAGAGTTAAAAAAGGCCTCAAGACTCCCGGGAGACAATGTGAGTACGTAGCGGGTTAACAAGGGCCCGAAGGGGAAGACTGACCCTGATAGCGGGAGTCAGAAGATCAAGGACCCTTCTGCCGTGTATGGTGTCCAAGGAAGCAGATACCTCGCAAGTTCTTTTCCTCAACACTACCGGGGAGGGAGGACGGTGAATAAGGCGGGGAATGTCCTCCCCTGTCTTTTATTATACTCGAGGTTGTGCTTCTCCATTCAATCTCACTGTTTCGGCTTACTTCCACATTCAATTCAACCGATTTTAACTGATCTTGGCTGTACACCTTTCTTAACCTACTGCATGAACATAAACTTATTCGCCGGAGAACTTATGGGTCCGGAGAACAAATAATTATGTAAACTCCATCGAAGAGAAGATTAGAGCCTCTAATTTTGCAAAACAGTACTTGAAAAATTTTGCAAAATATTACACATCTGTTTACTATTTCGGTACCTATTAGAGAACTTTCTAAACAGATCACTATAGATACTATAGTGATAGATAGATAGTGATAGATACTAGATCACTATAGATGAGATAGATATTATTAAACTTTCGAAACATAAATAATAATGTACTGGGGGGAAAGTACGTACGACTCGTGGTTACTGAATAGCCTTTAGTACTGCTGTGTGGGGAAAGTACGTACGACTCGTGGTTACAATTAAAGAGTAGACATAGTTCAATCAGGCTCAGAGTACTATATGACAAATTTACCCTTGATCACCCTCAATTAAAAATTATACGCAACTATCTGTCTTCGATGGTCAAGTATCCACGCCAGATGAACGAGAATGAACACTCGACTCCTAGATAGTTCGTGGGGGGGGGACCCACTCCTGGTTGGACGAAAACTGCCACAGATCTAGTGGGTTGTTCAACTGGAGCTGATAACAGTCAATATTATGCTAATGTGACTGTATTGAATTGAACAATGAAATGTTGTATAACCTATAAGTAAGCCAATTTTCCCACAAGAAATAGAAAAAATGTAGAGGTGCACTCCTTTTGTGACGGAAGAGGTGAGAGTATCAACATCAACGTTAACAATCTCGTGTTTACAGTTGCTGCTACAAGAAAAAAGTTACCAGAGTTTATGTCTTTTTATGGTTTATGGTTTTGATTATTGGTGGCTTAAATTTCCCTATCTCTTTACGCGTCTCTATGAATTCACAAGTCGAACAGTACGAACCCAAACATTTAACAAATCCTCGTAAGTCCCTTAGTCCCTGCAAAGGAAATTACACCATTGTAGAAGACAATAAGTTCACTTTCCATTGTCTTTGACATAGACCGATGGCAAGGGTCAAGTCGATGAGCGGGCCTGGCGTGACTGCCTACGCAGGCAACGTGACGTGACCCCTACGACAAGAGGTTCCCATGCCCAAGAAGAATCGGCTCGCTAACGAGTGGGGCTCGCCGCCGCGCCCGGGAGAAGCCCTAATTCCGATGTTCAACCTTCACTCAGAGCTGGCGTTTCCGAACGGAGAAGATTCGATCTTCTTTGTGATCTTCATCGCCCAACGAAACTCACACATTGGTGTTAGGAAGGAGGCGTATTTGATTGCAGGATACATGATCTTTTCGGTCTTTCGCACAGATGCTCTATGCAGTTACTCAATAGGTGAAATCGTTACATATGACAATGATAAAATGTACTAGGACCAAGCAAGGGAGTGATTCTGAAAATTGTTCACTTTTAGAGCAAACTCGGTAAAGATAGTGAAAGCTGGCCGAAAAGGTTTTAAAATTGGTTTTAAATTAAATAAGACACAAATTTTCCTTCAATGATTTGGATTTGGAGCGATCAAAAATAGAGAAGAGAGGTCCAGCCATCAGCCAAGCCAAGTCGTACCATGCGACTCTGGGATTAGCAGATGATGTAGGTAGGATACTAGAGTGGATCAAGGGGTATGATTATCGTTGTGATATCAATGTGCCGAAATGTAAAAAAGGGTCACCTTTTTGATGATTTTGGGCTGCCTTCCGTTCTTGGATGTGTTCAACCGATAAAAATAAAGCTATTGAATAAGGTAGAATAAACAAGAACACATCGGCTTAGCCAAGTAAAAATAAACGTACAAGCTTACAATAATTTTCTTTCTCTCCCTACTTCTTAATCATTTTCGAAAGGCCGCATATTTTGGGCCTGTGAGGTTCCTATGAATCCGAAGATGTGGAACGCGGAGTCAACAACACTGAGCGTCAATTGGGGGCGCGAAGTTTCTACTATGAACGTGGGAAACGGAAGGGCGCTTCGTGATCCTAATGTAATTAGTGACACCGGGTCGATTTCCAAGCTCAACTAGTCACAGCAGTTCAGCGAACTGCGGGGGCACTTGAAAACACGTGCATCGCTGCCTACGCAACACGGCTAGGGCACAGTCAAGTCAGTAGCACTTCATAGTTTATCCGTACTGTCCGAGAGACAGGATATCACCTATTTAACCCACCTGACATGGAATTTCCAAGCATATAATTTCAAAGTGTTCCTGATTGAGAATCGGATCCTGGCTAACCGATATCTATTCTCGAGCACATGTACATTATTACCTTCTACCCACACAATTATTGTCAACTGATGAATGGTTTTATTGAGAGATTTTTGTAGGGTAAAACTTTCTAGTTAGTCAACATTAAGGAATAATGTTCTGACAAAGAAGCTAGCAAGCGAAACCCTTGCAACATTGATAATACCAATAGCAGCAACAAACACACAATTGCAGCCTTGTGAGCAAGGATTCGTGACATCTCGTATTATTACTCAATCTGCGATCACTGACAACCATATAGTGTCGCATCCAAAGGCAAATGTCAGCCCCAGGGTCACTCGCGGGGATGGAACGATTGTCCGTCAAACTACTCCTCCTTTTCGTGTATAATGGAATATAAAAGTATTTTGATCAAAATGGTCAGCGTGTTGCTCTTAGTCCGCATAACTGCAAATGAGCACACCTCCCACAATCAGCACACAATGCGTTGGCCATCTCTTATCCAACATTGAAGTTGTGTTTTCGAATTCTGGGAGGATTGTATCGCGGCGCTAGCGATAATGCTAGATCGCCAAAATTGAATCGATCATTCTCATATCACCAATAAATTACGTAATAATCGATTAGTGGAACGTATTGGAAAATACTGATTTCAAATAAGGTTACACTCTATTGGTTTTTCTAATGAAAGAAGAAGAATGTAATGCGTAAACTTGTTTTCACGTGGTGCGATTATTCGGAAATACTATCTATCCAAGTTGGCCATTTCTATTAAATAGTTTATAGTGATTTTAAAAAATGATAGAGGAAGAGAACAAAAAGAGGGAACTTATATTTTTTCTTGAAAATAATAACCGAAATGGCTCGATCTGGTAAAAAGGTGTACCTACAGCACATCTCGCTTATCATACACATGAGGTGTTTATCATCAGAATTTTGTATTGTAGTGGACAGATTGAAGAGATTTGGACTTGTCTGTAGTTGAGTCATTTCGATTAATTATTTCTAATGAAGATCCTTTGTAATCGACCTAGGAACAAAATGTTAACCCCTACTCAGAATCCGAAGGGTCGTCGAATTGGAAACGCTACGAATGATTACAAAGAGGTCCATTATTTATGTATCCCCTTCTACTCGTACATACATCACTGATCTGTTTATTAGGCGCACTGTGTATTGCCGTATCTGTGCTCGGCCATTACTATCCACGTTATCGTACCTAGATGCCTTAAAAAGAGCCGCATTTATACATCAACTCAGAGGATCTATTAGGAAACAAATTAGACAAAAAGATCCTTCAGTACTCACACGTTGTAATTGACTTTTTGATATGGCAGAGATGATCAGGTGACTTTGTCATGAATAGTTTACTACTCCCTTAATTTCTATCACAAGCTGATACTATCTAAATAGCTACAATGGTGGAAGGTACTGCATATTGATAAGAAACAAATGAAATTTAGCGGGGGGAAATGGTTATTTATTTGTTGTACCTAAGCTTCTATTGTCCGAACATATGTACCATACGTAATAAAAACTGCGATTTGAAAAATATTTCTTGAAAATTTTTTTTTTTTTTTAAATTTATTTATTGTTACAACTGATTTAATATACAAACCATCTAGCAACTTAATTTATAATGAAGTAATATCACTTTTTGTGGTTCAGTAGTTCATTATCTAAGACCACTACAAGTCACAAACACTAATTAGCGTCTGGTCACAACTAGGTCCAGCGGCTTGGTCCTCTTGAGTCGCCGTACCTCTTCTCTGTTGTCCAGGGTACACAGGATTTCGAGATTTTGGTGTCTGTGCAGCCGAATTTCGTGATCCGCTGCAATTCTTTTTATCGCGTCTCTCACCATTTCCACTTAGAGGTCGCGGTGGAGATCAGTTGTCCTGATATACCAGGGTGCGTTGACAATACTCCTTAAGATTTTATTTTGGAGTGTCTGGATAGTGTTGACATTACTGTTGCTCGTGCAGCCCCATAGTTGGCAGCCATAGGCCCAGACGGGTTTAATCATTTGCTGATACAACAGCAATTTGTTATGGGTGGATAGTTGAGATTTCCTACCCAGCAACCAGTTCAGCTTCCTGAGCTTAGTGTTGACCTCTTCTTTTTTCTTTTTGACGTGTTCTTTCCAGCGTAGCTTGGCATCCAGCGTCATCCCCAGATATTTAGCAGTATTTGAATACGGAATTTCTTGTGAATTTATGGTGATTGGGATGTTTTGAATTTTGCGATAAGTGAAGTTTATATGCGTACTTTTTGTTTCATTAAGTTTAATTCGCCATTTGGAGGTCCATTAATAAACTCGGTTCACCGAATCTTGGAGTTTGCTAGACTTGTTCTTGAAAATAAAATTATTTTGCTGTTAAATTAGCTTATACATTCGTCACCATTCGCTAGATTTTTACACACCCAACATAAAAATAGTAGCGATATTTCGAAAGTTTCAAATGTTCTGATTTTTCAAATTTTCACCCCTTTGATTTCATTCTTTAGTATTGATAGAAACAGATGACTAGAACTCTGTACTAGCTAGACCCCAGTTGTGATGGTTGACCAAGTTTGGTTCAACACTTCGGGAGAAAAGCTCAAACGGCTTACGGATTTTTAATAATTCTATTTTCGGATCCTACTCATTTTGAAACGTAAACACCTACAGATACCTACAGATAAATACCTAAATATAAATATAAATACAGTAAATACCAACAGATTTTGAGGGGAGTTAAAACTTTATTTTTCGCTGGTGAATATTTCGACGTGTATCTAATTTGATATCTCAAGGTTCCATTTCATCAATTGAAAGATCCTGTACTTAATTTTTGGCAGTAAGTAATATAAACTAAGTTTTAATGATATTTCAGAGTTAAGAGTCAATCACCCAAGCTTGAAACTCACAGATTTCAACAGATGCTTTTGATTAGTTTTCACCTTTTCACGAGCCCCAATCTGCGTCGATTCCATGGAAATAAAATTCATTCAACCTTGTTCGCCAAATAAGAGATAAAACGGCCGGTTACGTAGGCACCGAAGATCCGATGGGTTTAGCACGTTAAAGCGATCGCCATCTCGCTGCAGTCTGGCATTCAGGTCAAGGGTTGGCCAGTTTCAAAACTGAATAGAAAAAAAAGAAAGAGACGCGTTTTCCTTGTACAGCCGAAGAGTGCGGAATGTGGCCCCATAACGGGCTATGGCCGGTGAATTACAAATTATCCGGTCATAAAACATGATTTCCTCTGCATGACAGGAGTCGTGATAATAATATCAGCTCTTCGCCTAAGCTATCTTACCATGCATAAGTGGGCAGACACCAGTAACTCTGCTCTTGCATAATCTCCAGTTGGCATATTCATAGGGATTATGCTGTTTAACTGACGGGAATAGATTTACAATGTTACTGGTGAATACAAAATATTATTTTTGATTCCACGCTAATTGAAGATGCTAAATTCTTGTAGTAATAACTGCATTTTTAAGAATTGAGGCGTTTGTTATCGAACCCAGCTGATTCCAGTTTTGAAAATTTTACAGGAGAGACGAAAAACTTCTCACGTCTACAGTTCTGAAGCTACAATTTTTATTTTTGAATTGTAGGTGGGTATGACCGCTTAGAATCTGATCAGTTTTCAATTTCACCCTAGGTGGATTACCTTGGGAGCAGAGATGGGCGAATTCGAATTCGTAAATACGAATACGAATCTGATTCACATCACCCTAAGGTGTGAATCCGAATACGAATAAATTCACATTCACAAGTGTAAATACGAATGGATTTATATTTGCAATTGTAAATACGAATACGCATCCCAGATTCACACCTATGAAAACGAATACGAATCCCAGATTCTCACCTATGAAAACGAATACGAATCAATTCAGATTCACATCTATGAATACGAATTCACTCAGATTCATATCTATGAATACGAATCTACTCAGATGCACACTTTGATTCACTAGATTCACATTTTGATTCACTGGATTCACAATTTGATTCACCGAAAATTCAACTCAAAACGCCAATACGAAGTCGGAAAATACCCCAAAATAAATAACCCAATTTACTTTCTTTCCTAATACCTACTTTTTAGCTAATTTTCAAAGGAAACAGCCAGCCACCGTTTTTTACCCCACAGATTACCTGAATAAATTCGCTCATTTCGAAGGAATCTGCATGACTAGCTTTTTTGGGAGTAGATACAGCGAAGGAAGTTCAGCGAGATCAGCAGTTCCCCCAATTTACCTTCGATGCTCGGAAATCTCCTGGTTTTTGCCTATTTATTTAATTATTTATTTATTTCATTATTTTGGGGTATTTTCCGACTTCGTATTGGCGTTTCGAGTTGAATTTTCGGTGAATTAAAATGTGAATCCAGTGAATCCAGTGAATCAAAGTGTGAGTCTGAGTAGATTTGTATTCTTAGATGTGAATCTGAGATTCGTATTCGTATTTACAATTGCAAATATCAATCCATTCGTATTTACACTTGTGAATGTGAATTTATTCGTATTCGGATTCACACCTTAGGGTGATGTGAATCTGATTCGTATTCGTATTTACGAATACAAATTCACCCATCTCTGCTTGGGAGTAATTCACACAATTAGGTTGGAATGAGCTGGTTTTGATGCGAAAATATGGTTTTTCATGCTTTTTCTTTTTTGATTGTTCAATAAAGTTGTGGAAAATTGTTTTTTTTTTTTCCAGTTTACCAATTGATAATTGTGTTTTTTAACAAGTTTTAAATAAATGACATCGACTAAACACTTTCAAATGAAAAATGGAAAACAGGAAGGCACTGCTTGGTTATGTGGCGGAAGATGGCAATCGCTTGGAATGAGCTGGATTTGATCCAGAAGGCAAACATTTTCGTCTACCTTTGGATTGGATTGAGCTCGATTTGGATTTTTTTGGATTGAGCTATATCCTTCGTCAGGTTATGAAGAACCCTCCAAACTTTCAAAATATGCAAAAAATGGAATGAGCTGGTTTTGATTGCAAACGCCTCAATTATGCTATTCGGTGTAGCAAAAACAACTTCATTGTATTTATTGCATGGGTATAAAATTCATTAGAATGTGTTTACGGAAAGGATTCAAATCATGTGTCATTGATAATATATGATCTTAAAACAGAACCAGGTGAGTTTGTTAGGCGGCTGATCACCATTGTTCTGCAGTAACCTCATAGAGGTGAAGAGATTATAAACTCTTCCAACCTTCCCTACTACCTATTACTGCAAAGAATTGTGTGTGTTGTTACTCATTCTCATTACTAATTCCAATATTCTTTATGCATTTCAGTTTTTTTAAATTCGCTCAAACCCGGACAACGACAGAACAGCTGCGCCAGAAAGGTTGCAAGATTGAGAGGGAGCTTGCCCTATTGCCACAGACCGCCTAAGGGCCCAAGCTGTTTAAATATGTCTTCATCTGTGACAGTCAGGGTGCGCCACTGAACTGAAACAAACTGTTGCATTGACGATTCATTTGCTTGGATTTTTTTTTCTTGAAACTTTCTCAAATGGAAGTGACATCTCAATGAAGGAAGAAATTTCAGCCAATCTCCGTAAATTTAGGAAGCATTCATGATGTTACATTGCATTACATTCAAATGTCAAAGACCGAAAGGGATTCGAAAAGAACTAAACGCACAATCAAGGCAGATGGAAGAAGGAATAATAATTATTAATTATTAATATACAGTTTGTCAGCTATTATCAAAAGAAAAAATGTGATACACCCAAGTGAATCAATAAACTGTAAAAGTTATGTTCGTTAGAGACAAAGTTGTGAAATCGAAGAAAAGTGGATAAATGGTTAACATTACGAGTATAAGAAACTTACAATTTTCCTGAATAGATCCTAGAGATCCCAGATTTTCATAAACATAGTAGCAATTTGAACCATATTCCGCTCAAATCTGACATAATATAATGCCCGGGTCATAATATATGGAACCAGGTTGGTTGGTTGTCTGGATTGATACAATTTCGGTTGCAGGGCGTACGATCGCTTTGCATTCGCTGAAAGGGGCACAAATATTAGTCGATAAAGAGCAGTATGCAATCTGATTACTTATTAATTACCCTCTGTAGTTTCGTTTTACAAACTTCTTTATAACTAATTTCAAAAGTCCATGTTACAATAAATGAGAAAGCTATACTTTCCAATCCACTTGGCCTCACACTTTATGAAATATTTTTTTTAGTCGTATATTTCTTAAACCTTGATCCAAGTGATAGAGATTTCATCTTGGATTGAAATCCTGTTACAAACTTGTAATACAGTACTACCGAGCGTGCTAGATATATTATATTAAATATGTGTTCGCCATCCCACAAAATGTTTCACTACTGTTTGAAGAGCTCTAAATTCATAACTAATTTCACTACTACTAATGATTAAAATGATAATCACCTCCGTCTTCACACATCCAGGGTGCAATGGCTATGAACTTGATTAGGTCCACCAAATAAGTTGTTCGGCTGATTGTTCCAGCCTTCATAAGATTATCTAATCTAATATCAGCTATTGGTGGAGTGATTTTTGATTCCGACATCTAGATTTCCGTCTTAGGAATCATCTTAAGAACTGATCTCCATTCTCTAAAATCTAGATCACTCAGAAGCTAGGTTGAGAAGCAACGGACAGCAGACGGCCCTGACCCTGTGATTAGTTGAAAACGGGCTAGCGGTATAACTGCCCAGCTTTTTATTCCGGTAGGTTTAAGGGTAACCTCGAAAATAATTATGGGCCAATAATATCAGCCTTGGGATGATTTAAAAGGATTATTGGACACCCAAATAGTAAGGCGTTTTTCAACAGTATTCAAATTTGTGTGCTAATTTCAACGAGTGCGTACTCAAGTTCGTACCTATTCAAAATACACAACTAATGATCTAATTTTCCGTATAAACGCTGCGTGTGACTAATAATTTGGTCGAATTAGTAAATGCTGAAAGTAATTAATTTATTGCAACTTACAAATAAGAGGCACTGTGCCACGATGGAACTAAATATAAACCAAAAAATATAAAATTTGAAAATTTAATCTTGCGTGGGGATAAACCCACAACAACAAAAATGGAAGGAACATAACAGGAGAAGGACAGTCCAACAAAGTTGCGGAAAACTTAAGGAAATTCACTAAAGGAGTTTTCCTTTCTCAGAGCTAAGGCGCAGAGAATAGTGCTGAGCTGATACAAATTTACTACGTTTGTAGTACTTTCAATTTATGGGAGCGATACCATAGTATCATCTACTAGAAGTATTACTAAACGCAATACCTGGCATATTACATGAAATTTATGTTCTTGCAAGGCTGTTGATAGCGGTACCAGAAGAGCGAAAAGTCTAGCGATAGCTTTAAGATGTATAGGTATTTCGAGGTCTATTATGCTGATCTTCTAACAGCGAGACCGATGCTTATAAAATATAACAGTATCTTGGGATGTGTCAAATACTTTAAATAGTGGTTCTCCTGAGGCGGATATTCGCCCGAAAAGAAGGGAATGGCTACGCTTCTAGGCGTTGGAGAAGGCTCACAGCTTTAAAAACCAATTCCAGCGAAGATTTGCAATGAAAAAATATGGCGGTAACTAAAAACTGAAGGAATATCTTCTTCATTAAGCTGTAAATTTCATAAAATATAAATTGATGTTAGCTTAAGAGGTCAATTTAAGGCTCTTCGGAGAGGTAGGAGAGATTGAGCTTGCAGACAATAATTTGCGCAGACAGTTGCTCTGTTTTCTTGAAAATCAAAATTCGGTGATCGTCTATCTGAATGGGAACGGGAACTACGTGCTTTTCTACAGCTTCCAAGATAACTTTTTCGCAAATGTCATCTGGCTACTTTAAATGTACAAATTTTTGCCACAACGATTGAAATAACGGAAGTTGGTTAAAAGAAATGATGGGTATCTTTATTTGCGGTAAATAACGCTTTTTTCATGGTAGATTACATAGGTGTTGATGATTGAAAATGATTAACCAAACGTATTCCTGCCATAAAGTAATGCTTCGATACACTATCCTCCTACGATTTTGGCGAGTGAAAGCTAGGTAGCTCATAGATTGATAGATTGTGACGTGAGCGATGTGTACGATCCACTCGTTCATTACCAATGTATTTGCTTGAAACGCATATACGCAAGAGAATTTCATTGCATTGCATTTTACTTTTTAAGAGTATTCCAATATTCAAGTTGCAATTCATCTTTTAGGAACAACGGCCAAGCGTCACAAAGAGGACATAATAATTCTTGGCACTCGCGACGTCAACGTCAGAAGAGGTTTTTGACTGTGGGCACTCGAGTTTCCTATTATGCAGTTAAGACGAACAAAGATCACGTGAGTGGGCGCTTTGAAGTGGGTCACTGATGTTCTCATGGGCGACAATAGAGGCGCGCCCTCAACACCTGTGCGTCTCTGTTTTAATTCAACCATAAACAATAGCGACGTAATGTACTCGAACTCTCACACTTTCTTCGAAGCTTCAGTATTGTTATCTTTGACTTCCATCGAGGCGGGTTGTGACCTTAATGTGATTCTCCGTGAACATGACCCCACAACAAGGATAAACTAACACGCAACTCCGGTACTTACTGCCTTGGAAATCCCTCTTGAAGATCAGTTCAGTTGGAAATCTGATCAGCAGAGTCATGAAATTTTTCTGTATTGTACATCTATACTTAAAAGAAAGATTTTTCATCTTTTCATTTAGTTTTTGAATATTTTTCGAACCAACTAATATTATTCAGTAATTTAGTATTTTCAACCCTTCCCAATACCCCTCAAAACATCACATCCTACACGAATAGATACTCAATAGGGGGATGAAGGAGCCAGCGAATATTATACCTAAATTTTTTTTGCACGAGGGGTACTGAAATTCCAGAACAGCATGATACAAGGATATGTGTCATAAATGTGCGAAATATCATCAACTAACCATCTAAGCTATAGAGGACATTAACTAAAGGCGCTATCCCAGATTTTATGTAGTATATATCAAAATCAGGCTGTTCGTCTCGGGTTTCGTTTGTAGAAACCGATTCCACGTTTTCAAGTGCACTTTGGTTTGGTTTTGGGTGGTTACTTGAACCAATCGAAATGAAGTGTGTAGAATACCTAACGAGAGTTGTACCTAAAGTCGGGGACATATGAGTCTCCCCTTCCCCACAAAATATGAAGGAAATCGGACCAATGACCAATGATTGTAGACTGTTGAAGTGACAAATACTTGGTAAAGAACGCTGCAAATTCTTTCACTGGAGTTTATTATTCAATTGGCTTGCGTTCATGATTTGAATTTCTACTAAGCTTTGGAGTGTACGTCACAGGATAGGGCGATTATTGAATTTCAGGAGATATACATGGAGCACGTAAATCTGTTCTCGAGCAAAATACCTATTTGGATTGATCAGTAGATCATATTTGTGTCCCTCCTGAAATTCAATTATCGCCCTACCCTGTGAAACACGTACCTACACTCCAAACTACGGCGGACGGACGGAAAATTTTTTATTGCAGATTCGGATTCTACACCCTTTGAAACGTAAACCATGAAATTTTCAATTCGAATTTTTTTTTCCAGACTGATTACAATGGTTTATTATTGAATAATAAACCAAAACAAAATCAGATCAAAAACATGAACCCTAAAATTATCAGCGACGTTTGAAGTGCAGAACGCAAAATTGTGGTTTTTTAGAAATCATAATTTTGAGTGAATGATTGATGTCCGTGGAAAATTCGGAAGAATAATGATTTTGTATACTGGAAATTTACTTCTTCTGTCATTTTGCACAATTTAAGAGATTTTTGTTTATCAGTTCAACTATTTTACGTATATGACGTGACTATGGCACCACACCCAATAGGCAGCGGTTATTAATTAGAACCGAAACCCTCAATCCAAACATGGCTGCATGCATTTTGTAGGCTGTTTGATTAGACAACTCAATCAACAGGTTTTCTCTTCAAAACCAACTGAGACCTGAAATTAATTTTGAAACTGTATAATTTGAACAGCATAAGAACGGTGGTTGTAATGAAAAGTTGGCTCTGTCGTGGGTTTTATAATGTGGTGATGCGCCGTGAACGTCTCACGTCCGTTCAGTTCAAGTTTGGGTGTCCAAAGTCAAGGGTTTCTGGATGTCATCGTCGGTTCTACAAATAGCTGTCATTAGCGCTTCCAGACCCACACGAAGTCGTCCTTCGATATGTGGGACCTAGGATGGCAAATCACTAACATACATCCGTGATGTGTACAAAACCTGGATAGGCTCATTATTTCCCGGTATCATCAACAATAATTTGAGATGATCGACATTTTTTTTAAAACGTTGCTAGTTTTTAAATAATCATTGGTAGTAAAAATGACGACGTGCCGAAAATGCCGAACAAAACCGAAGTGATAGCACTGCAGAATAGTATTAATAAAAATGAATTTTTAATATCACTCCGAATCGGAAAAATGGAAAAAACATTGACAGTACCTTTTCAAAATGGGCATCTCCCATATCAACTTCAGATCTCATCCACAACCTAGTTAACGTTTCTTTCTCCTGCTAATGGCCAAGCCCTCAAAAGAACAGCTGGATAGATTCACAACGATCCAGGTGGTCATTTTTTTAAACTAATAACGTTTGCCAAGTTGGCAGTAGCACTTAGCTTCCTCGAATCCGTAGCATGAATGTATAGGTCATAGGAAAGATTTAAATAAGTCTTCAACATTCCATAGGGGCTCCTACGATTCTGGATCCTCTACCACAAACTGACCAACTTGTCCGATTTGACAATGAGAAAATGCTTGATCGGCATTATGTTTGCGCGTGCGTAAAATGTAGCTAACAGTCGATCGGCAGCGATGAAGTATATTGGATACTATTTTTGTAAAGACTTGTTGAAAGTAACGTTTTACTAGGAGTTTAGGTGCACCGAGGCACCAACAGCAACTAATGAAGTGATGCAACTCATATGGTGAAAGTAGTAAATTTTTGCTTCCCAACTACTCTCCAAAACGTAGCAATATCGGAAAAACAGGGTATGAGAAAATACGCTTGGTTTGTGCATGTGAATGATAGCATTGTCACCATTCGATTCATGACTGATGAAGTTGAAAGAGAACCGTTTTCGAACTAAAACCGAATGAAAACTGAAAATAATTCTCCTTACAAGCATTTCAGTAGCGTAGCGTCAGCTACTGATATAATAATGTTGAAGTTGGCGTAATATACCCACCAACTGAATCATATTATGATTCATTAATAGTATTTTCCCAGACACCTCCCGAAGGAGCCGATGATCGAACAACTAAGATCTCACGTTTGCTTATGTGAAGAGTGAAATATTAATCTTGGACATATGAAACTAATGTTTAAACAGCAGTTTCTCTAAATGTTTTATAAAACTCTGCAAATTCTTTCACTGGGGTTTATTGTTCAATTGGTTTGCGTTCATGATTTGAATTTCTACTAAGCTTTGGAGTGTGCGTGTTTCACAGGTGATAGAGTGATTATTGAATTTCAGGAGGCTCACAAACATGATCAACTGATTAATCCAAATAGGTATTTTGGTCGAGAACAGATTTACGTGCTCTATGCATATCTCCTGATGTTTTATAATGTTTTATAAAACTCTGCAAATTCTTTCACTGGGGTTTATTGTTCAATTGGCTTGGGTTCATGATTTGAATTTCTACTAAGCTATGGAGTGTGCATGTTTCACAGGTGATAGGGTGATTATTGAATTTCAGGAGGCACACAGATATGATCAACTGATTAATCCAAATAAGTATTTTGGTCGAGAACAGATTTACGTGCTCTATGCATATCTCCTGGAATTCAATAATCGCTCTATCACCTGTGAAACACGCTCACTCCAAAGCTTAGTAGAAATTCAAATCATGAACGCAAGCCAATTGAATAATAAACCCCAGTGAAATAATTTGCAGAGTTTTTTATGGTTAGCAGAATGCTTCAACCCATGTATCGGCTACAAAGCCTTTTATTAGTTCACTCCAGTATCCACATTACTACATCATTAACTCACTACGTCACTTGGTTACTGATATCAACAGATAAACAATAATAAACCAAAATAACGCGAATGTTGGCACCATAAATCGGGCGTACACGGCGTACGGCGGACGGACGGAAATGCTTTTAGTGCAGATTCGGATTCTACACCCTTTGAAACGTAAACCATGAAATTTTCAGGGGGGTTATAATTTTTTTTTTTTTTTTTTTTTTTTTTTAAGAGCGATCACAATGGTTTATTATTGAATAATGAACCAAAAATTCGATGGAAACTGTAGGAATTGGCATGCTACCAATAAGTGCAAAAATACATTGACGGACAGTTTCGAAAATTGTACAGTATGGTCCAAAATGTATAATGCAAATGGAAGGTTTGATTAGGGCGGAAAAAAATGGTCACTTCCCTAACGACAAAACAATGCTTCCGCTACCTTCGGTTCTTGCTGTTCCTATAAAATTATTACGTAGGTACTTGTTTTGCATATCTCCTAAACACATAGTTCCATGTGATTAGTTTGACTTCCTAGCTGTGACTTGCTCTTTTTCGCCGTGGAAGCTTGAACCAAAGCTGCCATTGTACATCGACGCCAAAAACAGATTAATCCGTCGCACGCCCTTGGACATTTAAGGAGATTCAAGGTTCAATTTCACCGCCTCGAGGATGATCTATCACTTTTAAACACGTTATTAATGATCCATTCATGCTTGACTTCCATGTCGTGTCCCTCCCGCACATTCGTTTATATCAAAACCTAGTTTGAAAAAAAGGCAGTTTATGAGAAAATTTTGCAGAAATGAAAGGAATGAGGCTAGGCACAAGATTTCACGTTATTGGTAGTAGTACTACCACAATGAACGGTTAAGTTGAAAATGCCAGCAGTTTATGTATTTGTTATGAAAGGCTGGTATTAGTTATAACTCAACCAAGTCGGTAGAAGATATTTTTGCTCTTGCGAAGTGAACGATTTTCTGAATAAGTGGGAGAATGTTTTCCAATCCTACAAGAAAACCTGAAGTAAATTGGAAGAACTTCTGTCACTGTGGCACATAACTACCTCGTGTAGGTATCATGGAAGCATCACCATGTGTTTTTAAAAATCTCGAAAAATGCAGAATTTATACTGATTAGAACGATTCACGGACAGAAATGCCGCAGGAAATGCCTTCAAGTTCGGCCGACTTGTACAACATCAGGAAGCATTAGCGTCCGAACATTAAAAAATGGACCATGTCATGCGACCTACGGCTAAAATAATTAAGAAATTAAGAGAACTAAGAATTTTATATAGAGGTCTAAATCACCGACAGTTCAGCCAGTTTTAACAAGATTTGAACGACTTCTGTTCTGAAGTCCCTTATTTCACCGAAGTTCGTTAACTCAGTCGAGAAGTAGTTTAAGAAAGATGTTTTGCCTAACGTGACCCTATTAGAGCTTTCTTGTTCGAAAAAGCGAATCCCATTGATTTTGAGAATGACTGGTGAATTATGGTTTTTTGGTTGATATTGATATAACTCTTGACTGATCTGATTGCCAAGTTACAGGGTAAAAATCAGGGTCACTATATGCACTTCTGTATTCAAGCCTTTGAAACTAATTTAGGTTGTGGAAAAATCAAACTTTGGGTCATTTTTTGAAAGAAAAAAAAATGTTTCTAGAGTTTGGAAAAATACCCCAAATTAAAAAGCACAGCAGTGTCGTCAGCAAAAAGAAAAATATCCGAATTGGGAGACACTAAGGCTAGACGATTTATATATACCAGGAAAAGCAAGGGCCCAAGAGTGCCACCCTGAATGACGCTGTGATCAATGCGCCTCATCAAGCTGGTAGTATTCACTAACGTAACGCACTGATACCGGTCACATAGGTAACTGGCAAACCAGTCCAGACTAGATCCCTCAATGCCCATCTCCTTCAGGCGTTTCAGGAGTATAGCCCTGTCAATGGAATCAAAGGCCTTCTTTAAATTTAAAGAAGCTAGTGCGGACTTCAACTTGGCATCTCTATTGGTATACATTTTATGGCTGAGGTTGAACAACGCGTCCTCAACTCCACGTGACTCTCTGAACCCATGTTGGACAGCACTCAGTAGCCCAGTTTCCTCCAAATACTTAGACAAGTTTAGTTTCACCCATTCCTCGAGAATTTTGCCAACAACCCCCAATATCGAAATGGGTCTATAATCCCCCAAATCGAGCTGGGTTCACCTTTATAGAGGGGCACAAGTTTGGCTACTTTGAATATATTCGGGAATTTTGCCGTGGCTGTTGATTGGTTGCATAAATGCATTATAGGGCGAGTTAAATAGTGTGCAAATTTTTTCACTATTTTGACTGAAATTCCATGTATTCCAGGAGCTGAATCAAGATCCATATTGGTTCCTTGTTTTTAACAATATTAGCAATAAGACCGACGTTTTTCTTAGTACAGACATTTTTTGTTGAAAGTAATAAGCAAAAATATCAATGTTGTACAAAGTTTATCCAAACTTCGATTTGAATTCGGAGAAACTGCACATGAGTATATCCTGAAGTGTGGGTTGTTCTATGGTGCAGAGTAGAAAGACTGTGTCACCAAGTACAATAGAGGGGAAGGCGGTGGGTGTCAACATGCAGTCAGCTCGGGGATGAGCTCCCACGTCGCGCCTCGGTGTCTTTCGAAGCGAGCAGAGATATGTGTATATGTACATATAGTATATCTGAAATGCAAAGATTAGATGATATGTATTCTTTAATTGCTACTGTAGCCCTCCCACGAGAAATGGCTTAGCTACGTCACTCCCCTACGTAGGAAAACATCAACATCAGTCGGCGCATGAGATTGGTGGTAGGTTTTCCGCGTTATCATACAACCATTAATCATCAGAAGTTCAAAACTAATCATGCCATGAATGTTATGAAGATGGAAACATAACTACTTCCCGAAAGGCGAAAATTCAAACGAAGCCGCCTCTTGAAGGATCTTCATTCTCGAACATCAGACTTCCAGGATCCTAGAAGCTTTAAAAGACCGCGTCCTTTGCATACGGCTCACTTTATGGGGAGACTATCTTTGAACAGTCCAACTCGGCCGTAAAGATTTTGTCAAGAGCACGACCGCGGAACTATTTCGTGAGGATTGTGTAAATGGCTCTTGCTCGTATGGAGATGAGGAAGTGCGGCGCTCATCTTGGAGTTGCCTCTTCCGACTCCCAAAGCTCTTTTCAGTTGTCACCTCGACAACGACTCGGTTCTTTACCGTATCTACTCATGTACCACCTCAGTCATTAATCGCTGAGCACTTCCATGGAATGTCCTGATGAAAAAAAAGTTCAACTCCTCTCAAAATTTCAATTTGATTATTTTACTCCTGCCATTATTTTGTGGGGCCCATGGGGACTCTTTATTGGCACACAATAAGCTATTGTTTCCACTAAGTCGTATACAAATTCTATGAAACCCAAAGCCCATAAATAAAGTACGTTGTCTTTCCTAGTAAGCTCCTCTGGGCATCTAAAATACTTTATAAGGGGCCTCGAAGCGGAGAATTTGAACAATGTACCGTATTACGTATATTTATTATTTCCAGTCCCTCATCAGACTTTCCAGACAGACAAACTACTTTAATAATATCGCACACCAATAGCATTTTTTTACAACCTATAATAATTTCAGATAATGAATCTTAGCAGTAGCAAAATGTAGTACGTCTCCCATTGTCTTAATATATTTTTATCTTACTACCGTATTTAACTATGCTGCAGTGCATAACTAACTTACAATTCGACTTTTTTCTCCTAAACTTCCCTTTCAGTTACAGTCAACTTCGCATGTTTCCATATTTTGGTTTATTATTCAATAATAAACCATTGTAATCGCTCTGGAAAAAAAAATTCTAACCCCCCCTGAAAATCTGAAAACTCATGATTTACGTTTCAAAGGGTTTAGAATCCGAATCTGCAATAAAATTTTTTCCGTCCGTCCGCCGTACGTCGTACGCCGTACGCACGATTTCTCCCAAACGGCCGGAGCAAAAAAGCTGAAATTTTCAGGAAAAATCCATGTAGGCCCGGCGACGCCCCAGTTCTTGAGCCTGCTCTCTCACTTAATTTAAAGTGCCCTTTAAGGGTTGTCGAAGTTTTGTAAAATCCCTAAAAACCTCAAATAAAGTCAAGGCCCGAATTTAGACTCTTTTTGAAGAACTTTCCCCGAGGAATCGAATCAGCCACTTCGCAGTCAAACTATTCCCGATGTACGGCCCGATTTATGGTGCCAACATTTGCGTTATTTTGATTTATTATTGTTTTTGTTTTGATAGCAGTAACCTAGTGACGTAGTGATGTAGTGATGTAGTACTGTGGATACTGGAGTGAACTCCTAAAAGGCTTTGTAGCCGATACACGTGTTGAAGCATTCTGATAACCATAAAAAAACGCTGTAAATTCTTTCACTGGGGTTTATTATTCAATTGGCTTGCTTTCATGATTTGAATTTCTACTAAGCTTTGGAGTGTGCGTGTTTCACAGGTGATAGAGCGATTGTTGAATTTCAGGAGGCACACAAATATGATCAAATGCTCAATCCAAATAGGTATTTTGTTTGAGAACAGATTTACGTGCTCTATGCATATCTCCTGAAATTCAATAATCGCTCTATCACCTGTGAAACACGCACACTCCAAAGCTTAGTAGAAATTCAAATCATGAACGCAAGCCAATTGAATAATAAACCCCAGTGAAAGAATTTGCAGCGTTTTTTCACATTGGATTATTCATACTCATAAATTATTCATGTAGGTGAATCACTGTTCAAATCAGTAGCTGAAAGGGAAGAACGTCGGTAAAAACCCTACTACGCCTAAATTAATCAGGAATTATATCGACAGTACTAAATAAGAGAGTAACTAAATACTAATAGTAAGGCAATTTCCGATAATAAACGTATGATAAGCGTCAACTCGTACCTGCAATATTGAGAAAACTGTAGATTTTGACATTTTAGTGAAGATTTCTCCACTTAAACACAGCTAACGACTAATAATGTAGAAACGGGTTTTTATTGCTACAAGGAATCGACGATTACTTAGCTCTCTACGTTTGGTAACGTTCCGACCTCATCAACGATCTGGTTCCAACGGAAATGCGGTGTTCACTTCAAGTTTGTTCTGAGTTGAGAATCTGATTCGAGTTTCCACCCCATCGGTAATTAACGAGATGGGCTTTCTCCGATGCTGATATTCATTGAAACGTTTACCAGAAATTTGATTATATCACTTGTACCCCTCCTGCAAGTCCTGAAAATCAGGTTTGGGATCGGCCAGCACACAGGAAAGACGTGATAAACTGATGCTAATCTGTATACCATCTTGTTAATCCAGTAGGTCCTTGTATTCATTAAGGCTCCGCGAGTGAAAGAGGGAAATGTTTTCGCATGTTAAATTATTACTTATTAATAGTCAACAATTGGCCGACTTCATTATCCACTAATTATTATGACTTCGCATTCAACCAGTGTAGCAAGTAAAAGTGGAAGCATTCATTGAAGAGCATTGAAAAATGTTTTAGTAAATCGAAATTGAATAAGTTTTGTGATTTTCAATAATGAACCGTTGTATTTCATCAAACGACAATAAATTTTAATCGGTTGTAGATGCGAGGAAAAAATTAGCTTTATATTATAAAAACCTTAAGTTTTTCAAACTCCTTGAAATACAAAACTCTGTCAGTATATCTCACAACTTAAATATTATGTATTCCATATACAATATCGCACCCTTCGAGGAATAGTGGAACAACTCAAAAAAGCTGACTTTCAGGTTCATACAAGTTTTTTCATAAATTTTGCTCCATTGCCAATCGCGTCTATCATGGGATGTGGAATTAAGACTCGACTGCTATCTCGTGGAGTAAGTTGCGTTTAGCCTCGTTTTTATTTTTTACAGACAAAATAGACCTTTCTGGCTAAACAATACCAGTGCTAACTCAGAAATGACATTTTTTGAGTTGTTCCCTAATTCCACGACGAGTGCAATATAATAGTTATAAACAATTATACGATTTTATTGCACTATTTAGTTGAGCTTTTGATAAAAACCGACGGACTCGAGAGATGTTGGTGTTTACGGAGTTATATTTACTATGAAGCCATTCTGTCGCCTGATAATAACTACAATATCATGTTTCAAAACTAGGTTCCGAAAAGCCGTTGCAAAAATGGTTACGGTTGAGTGAAAACTTCTCAATTTGACCTACCGTGAAAAAGTTGGGATTGGAGGTTTTTTTAAGTCATCATAAATACTAATAAAATGTATGGAGGCGCCATGTTTAGGTAATGTTCCATGGACCACGTCCCGTAGAAATTCGCAAATAAGGGATACTCAACTCAGAAATCATAACCTTAGTGCATCAATTTGCAGCAAAAACGATTTCAACGTCAATAAACTCAGTTGTTTTGCACTTCAAGATGAGTAAAATCCAAAATTAAAAAATCTGACCATTGGTCGTCCGCTCTGTGATGAACTATTGCAGAAACCAAATAAAATTCAAGGAAGAACAAAATCTGAAACTTCGCACAAACGTTTGGTTTGGTCTCTCGTTTATCCAAACGTCTATGAATCCCGATCACTTCACATCTTTGGCTGATAAATGGGTGTAAAAATGGATTTACGGTGATTTGGGTAGCAAAGGTGGTCGTTTCCGATGTTTCTTCGGAATAAATTTAAGTGAGTCCTAAGTCGACCCAATTGCAAGTCGGCTGCGATAGCAGTAAAATTTGGGCAACTTTGAATATGGATAACCCCGTGTCATGCTGCGTAGACGTGCTGTGCAAAAGTGGTTGATACCACTTATCATGCTGGAATTCACTGGTTTTTAGCAGAATATGCGAAAAAATGCTGTAAGGGGCTGGAGCTTACCTGAAGTAATTTGTTAAACAGTTCCAGGCGGACTTAAATCGTGAGATTAGGGAGGTTTTGGTGGGTTTGAATTTCCACTCTACCTGGTGATCCGGTTACTCTACCTAGATTCGGGTATCTTAAAAGATCCCCGATTTGCAGGATCATGAAGATTTCCACGCCTGCCTACGTTATAAAACGTGAAGAGTACAGCGAGGAAACAATGTATTTGAACATTTTCGACATGGATATCAATGTTAAGGCTATCTAAACCATATGAAAAACGGAGATTGCGAACAAAAAATTGGGAAAGTCAGTAGGTACAAAAATTCTTGCTTATTCATGTCTGGAAAGGACCTTTCCGTTTAGGTTTTCGTCGTGGAAACAATTTTCGGTATGTAAGTGCACAAGATCCTTTAAATAGTTTGATTTAAATATCGATTAAAATGGGAATATTTTCAATTTATATACCGCCAAAGTCATTCTTTCACCCTGTCCAGATCTCTCATTTTTTCCGACCTCTCACAATTTTTTGATCGATTCGCGATCACGTTTTCCGGATCAATTCATACCTGAATAATCACGAGAAAGGCCAACATATTTTTCGAGCCTCGGTACGATAAATAGGAACAAGAAAGATGTCTGTCCAGAGGTTTTCCATCATTCTTTCACCTGAACGGTTTTTTTTTTAATTTTTGGCGGACATAACTATATCGAGGCAGTAAACTACGGGCGGTTCATTACTTCGGTCTGGTGTTAGAGGTTAAATGTTTCTAGTGAGAGTCTCTTGTCTCTTTATGTTGGTTAGGGTCGTTAGTTTTTTCCTCAGTCAATTTAATTATTCAAAGTTTTTATTCCGTCTTGCTCGTGTATGCTCCGTTGAAAAATCTTAATCAGGATTTCTCTAGAGCAATTTTCGCAGAACCCAATTCGTATTTTTACCTCTGAAAAGTTGGGAGCCAATCGGCAAGATCGAGAATGACCCAATAAGGTAAATTCTGCTCGCAGAACGATTTTGAACTACCAGTCTAATGGCATGGAATGCGTTAGTTTTTTCCTCAGTCAATTTAATTCTGCCTTGTCTTCAGGCTCTAAATTTTCTTTGCTAGAGCAATAGGGCTAGCTTCTTGAATCAGTTCTAAAATCTCGTCCATTTCTGCATCTATTAGGCATGTAGTTCTAAATTGTTCATCCAAGTCAATGTTCGCTGTTATGTGAACCATGAAATCTTTCCAATTTTTGTTACCGAAATTTAAAATAGAGCTCCTTTGAGCTCAGAAGTCTACTACAAGGTGTCTGGACACATGAACAGCGGAAAAACCCCCAAGGGGCTAATTCCTTTCATGAAATTTGAAATGGATCGTCTTACACAAGCAGAATACAACTAAAAAGCATGGAGGCGCCAGACTAGATTATGCGGAATATAGACAATGATTCATAAACGTAGGTCAGTGATCTTCACCGAAGAGCCGTCTACCACAGACCAAGTATTAGGTTACACTTTTACAATCACTTTCGTTGTAGATCTTTGTAGTGTAATGAAAAAATATTATGTGTAGACTCTCCTCATCGAGGGTGAGATACTCTCTTCCCTGCCAGAAGATTCCGATATCTCTTTTGAGTGTAGTCATTGTCAACTTCTTTATTTGACTTCAAGAAAAATTCGTGGTGAGTGGTTCTCAAACTGGTCATTTACTATGGATCGAGTCGCTTATCTCCAATTCCCAGTTTCATGATCTGGAAACTACAGAGGAAAGCCGTGGCGTCCGTGAATGTGATCCCGTTGGTGCTCGCGGGAGGCGGGAGCCACAACGTGACCCTTCGGGCTGCAACTAGTTAACACCTCATGACCCGCCCACCGGTCTTCTGTTCACCAAAACACAGGACTCTGCCTCCTTATCGTTCCCCAGCATCGCACGACGCTGTCCCCGCATTCGAAACGCTCCGCGTGTCCTTAACACGGCTGGGAGGCGTTTACCATAAAACACCCAATCACTTCCTCGGAGCGAGTGGGAGTGAGGTGCTAAGGTCATCTCAGGTGCATCTAGGCGTAGCTGGTGGCATTGAGCCAAGTACAAGAAGAAGAAAAAGTTTATTAATAATATACATGGTGCAATACAACATTTGGAAATAACAAAATAAACGTACGGCATTTGGTATTCCGTCTGCCGGAAGTAGGGGCCTCTAATGAAAACAAAAATAAAGAAATCTTAACAGGTATCCTAAAATGAACAAACTTTTCCGAGTTGCTTAAGTCTTTCAAAAATTGAACTCGCCAACTAAAAACCGTCTATATCGCCAAGCTGTTCTGCAAAAAATCTCCACTTTCGTCCAGTCAGCAATATGGTTATTTCCTGCTCAATAGGTTTTGATTACTTTTGGTAACTCCTTTCGAGCAGAACCCTGATCTGTTGTTTGGTCGCTTAAATGCTTCTCGGGGGTGTGAAATATGTAGTTGTACCCGCCCCCTAATGCGAGAAGTTAATAAAATTCATCAACATTATGAGAATAAAGGTAGGGAAATATCCACCAACAGATCGAGTAACACGCGGAAAAAAACTCTTGGCTCGAAATCATCATGAATGATCCTCGCAACGGAAACTTATCTGAGAGCGGTCCATCTGCGTCGAATGGAGACATTCTATGGAAATGGATGTTGAATGTTCGGTGTTTTGCATTCGCCTCTTTGCGTGAAAATGTTGACGTACAAGATAAATCTTGTTCACCAGCACAACCTGCTGTCACTTTTTCTACAGATGGCAGCCAACAGGGAATACTATTTGCGGAGCAAGTTTTACAGGACCCAGAGAGCATCCCGTTAGACGAGAATGAAAATCATCATTTGATACGCAAAGGAGCTCAGGTTTCCTATTTGTAAACAATTCCCACTCCTTTGGGGATGTAGAAGACGAATGTAATACCAGGGACTGGTTTTTTCTTCAAACAAACAGGGTACTTAACATTGAAACCTGACTTAACATTCCAAGTTCTCGGGTATTATGCTGGGGTTTTGATAGCGGTTCCTTTGTCGATACGATTAGTGCAAAATGTTGTGCATCGGTACTTGGCCTTCTGTGTACTTCTATGGTCTTGGAAGTGTTTTTCTAATTTTTTTTTTCGCTCGTGATAGGTGCATAAAGTTCTCCCTTTCTGTTTCTTGAAACGGCTACGTCTGAGGATCGTACAGTCACCAGAGTGATCTCTTTCAAATTATAGCAAGAGTGGTTGTTAAAATCAGTTTTATCAAAACTTATCCCTAAATTTCGAAAGTTTTTTAGACATCGATCTTTTAATGTATCAACCCTTAATATAATTCCCTTAAAGTTAGTTAAAATTGATGCCGTGATTATTGAAATTTCAATAAACAGGGTCACATCCTCGTTCAATGGATGATTTTTGAGTGAAATTCCGTTAATTTTAATCCAGTAGTGTTGGGATTCCTCGACCTGACTTCATAACAGGGCTCCTAAACTTCTTTCTGAAACCCGAAAGGAGCTTGGAAACCGAATGAAGGAAAACGGGGTTTTGACTTTTACCAGTTTCAGGAAATGAGAAAAGGGTCTGGACCATTTTTCTGCTAGAGTTGCAGCCAATCTCCTCGTGAAAACCTCTTACTCCTTGTACGAAACACTTTTCTAAGAAACTGAGAGAGTTTAAGGATGGCCGAGATCGTCTACACTATCATATTTACATATGGTGCAATTGTTTGGCAGTTTAGTTAGCAATAGCTGTTCAGTGCAAGATGCAGCTTGAAGGGGCGTCAGCATTTATAATGCGAGTATTGAGAGTATCATTGAAAATTGATAAGATCCCTTCAAGAACCGAATGATTACTTTGACGAACTAGATGACATTTCCAAATTGTCTGAGTATGCTTTTTTTGTGCCTGTTTCCTTTTTCTGTGTGAAGAAACAGACTTTTTTCTTCCGCGTTCGCACCGCCATGCAGCAAGTTTAAGGAAGATGTGGAAGCCGATACATCATAAATCACCACTTCGTGCTTGGACTTACCTCACGTCGCACTTACTCCCCATTAAAGGAGCGAAAATCCATTTTCGGCGCATGACGAGTTTCTGACCGTGAACCTTTCATCAAACCCACTAGAGAATATCGACCTTCAGGTAATAAGGTGGAACCAACTACCGGATTCAAGTTCATGCTATTGGTAGACGATTTTGGGTTGGTCAGGGATACACCTCTTCAATTATTTATATCCATGCTTCGTTTCCTTTTACCATATTCTTTTGTTAAAAAAATATGGTAATCTCTATAAAATATGATTTAGATGACATTTTTTTGGGGTTTGCAGGCTAGGCTGTGGATGGGTCCCCAATCAATTTTATCAATTAAACATAAAATTGATAGATTAATAGAGAACACTTGTGCAAATGTAAAAGCCGTCAAGCGTCATGCGCCACATTCTGAGCGAAGGTAGTTGGAAAATTTTAGTTTTGTTACACCATATGAATTTTATCATGTTCGTATCCTTAGTACCTGCTACGCATGCGCAAACGACTAATTCTTTTAGTATATACATTCATGTAACAGTTTCGAGGAAGCCGTGCCTCATATCTAATGTACTTATTGGGAACTTCAGTTTGAGGAGCATTATAGTGTTTCTCCTTTAAATTTGTGCTTAATTCGCTTAAAAGCGAAATTAAATATCCCGAAAATAAATAAAATTATAATTTCCATTTCCTGTGGACTTCACTTTACATAGATGTGTGTGTGGGTGTGTGTAGGTATGTAAAAAAAAATGTGCGGGTGTGTGTTATGTCCAAGTTGTCTTTGGCAGCGTGGACATGGGGCAGACCTGGAGGGCTAAGAAAAGTAAATATGATAGGAATGACCTGCGGCTATTTGAGCTAAAAGTAGTGGCGCCTAATAACATCAAGGTTATGTGGGGGGGGAGGGGGTGGCGCGGCGTGTGGTGCGGGAAAAGTGCCGCGGAGTTACTCCCGCTAGGCATTTCGTCAGGAGTACTTCGTGGTATTACCACCCTCGTCATCCGGAGCTCTTAATTGAACTGGTGGTCATTCCATGTAGGCACTTCCTTCCATACCTCTCTCCCTCTTCCATCATCCTCCATTTCCCAAATCCCAGGGACCAGCATCGGGTAAAGCTGAGCGCCCTCCCTACTTTTATTTTGTTTAGTTTTTCCGTTTTGTTTAATGGTGTCCCCCCCTCCGCCTTTAAGGGGAGATTATTAAGATAAAAAGTAATTAATTAATTAAAAATGTTGATCTTCAATCAAGATTTTCTTTTTGTTAAACTCTGCTTTGGACACGAACACCATTTACGCAGCTACATAAACTCATAGTACCATTATGATTATTAATATTACTGAGTTATCCATTCATGGTTCTTACAGAATTGTAAAAGTTCGGCAAACTGGTGTTAAAAAAGAATTTTCGTTAACGAAAATAATATTTCAAATAATGTTACCTCTAGTATTGAGAAAATTCAAGGAATGTAGTGGTCTGTCTGGAAAAAAGAAAAAAAAATCAACATTACATTACATCAGAAAAAAACTACACTTTTCGGTTTTCAGTCCAAAAATAAGTTAATCGTATACTTGGTATGGTCTGTGATAATTTGTACCGAGCAAAGCCTGTCTGGTTCATTTCAGGGATTCTGCGAATGAGTTCAAATATAAATGTAGTTGTGGCTCTCCTGGTTTATTGACGTTGGACTGACCGGAGAATGTACGTGTCCGCTAACCTAAAGTTCAATGAATTCTTTTCCTCTTTACGCAACGACTAAAATTAGGCAAACATCAGAAATTGAATGAAGGCTAAGTCTCAAAGTCATCACATCACACGCAATGGTTTTATATTATGGTTTAATCGCGATTGGAGCAGTCATAGTGAAGCTAACAGAAGTTGACAGCAATATACCGCCGAAACATCCAGGCAAAATGTTTCCGTAAATGTTCTGAAAATGTACTCGAAGGTTTTACAAAGTTGTCAAGTGTCAGACACCATTGGTGAATGTTTTGCAACAAATAAATATTTTTTAGACGAAAGAGACAACTGTAAAATCTCCCAAATGTATCTATTTGGTTTGGAAAACCTCAATCGTCCCATGTGAATTGAGGAAAAAATTCCAAATTACATTTGAAAGCGAGAAAGCTCATTCCAAATATGGGCCAAGAATAATTTGCTGGGGTAAAATTCACTCCAAGATGAAGGCCACGTGATTTTTGTTGGTTCGATTATTTAGGTGTTTAAAAATCATGTTGGATCGTGAAAACTTGAAAATTTCCTTCAAGATTGACAAAAATAGCTTTAGTATTAGCATTATTATTATTTTGTAAACATTGTTCTTCTCGACTCTATTGCCAGGATTTCCCGTGGTATATCCTCTTTGGACTAGGAATATAGGAAATTGCAGTGTACCTATTTTGGTTTAGGTTGATGTAATGTCTTTTGCATGCAGGGTTGCTGGGTGAGATGAAATGCTTTAAATCGAGATTTCGCAGAAGTAAACTTGCAATGATATTCTCTATTGGAATCCATTTTGGGAAGTTCATACACGATTTAATATTATTAAACAAACTAAAACAATATGCTCCTTGAATTGTCTCCCTAGTACGATCAACCATAAATTAGCATCATAACAAGAAGTTCATGTAAATTATTAGGTACACTTATAATCTGATTGAGTTCAATTTCATATTTTGGGAATCGAGAGATTCCCGCATCCATGTGAGTCCACAAGCTGCCAAGGTTTGTTTGTCTTCTGTTTAACAAACCGCAAGTTTCATGTGTCGTAGAGCTTTTGATAAAACATACTATTATGATTTCAACAACTCAGTAAAACACACATCAAACACATGATTCCCCGTCTAAGAAGCTGAGATTGAATCCGAAGGCCTTAATGTTCATTCAACAAAAGGGTTTGAACCTAAAATCATTATTCCATTATATAAATGATTTTCCATTTCATTTTCATACAAAAGTCTCACTGTGAGTTCTGTTATTCATCTAACATTTTTTCATCTAATATTTCCACAACTCGGTACTTGCCTGAATAAAACAGCCTAAAATAAAATATCTTCAGTCTCCGAATAAAATGTCTGTATCATTAGTGGAAGAAACCGTGGAGATACTTCATAGCTGAAGATTATTACGCAAAAATTAGTAAAACTATCAATTTTATCACAGCTGAGAGATTGATTTAAAAATTTAAAAACTACTATTGTAGCTTAAAGGTAATTGTTAGGAGTATAGTCAGATACTCTCGTAGACTTTTTTGCGATCAATCTTGAGTACTACTATAAATCTACAGGACACTGTTAAATACATTGTGGATAATGTTCGCAGGCATACAAAACAATGAATTTCATAGAAATTGTGATACCTTTGGTTGTACTGTTTCATTTTAGATTGGGATATCTAATTTTTGTTAATAATGTGATTTTCCCAATTAATAGTATCTCAATGGTATTCTTTCAAATGGCGAACGAATTTTTATGATCGGTTGAATGATTTTTTTCCTTTTTTGAGTTCAATCATGATTAAAAAAGAAGCTATTTCCTCTACATAATATTATTATAGATACAGATAGTTGTTGTGAAGTACCGTAACATTATTGGAGCATTAAGTATTGGGAGGCGATTGTTAGCATTAGTTAAAGTCTTTCTTACCTTCATTTCCGGAAATAAAAGTTTAATGAGACAAGTTCAACAACTATTAGTGGTTGTAAAAATAATTCATGACATTATCAACCATGTTTTCTAAAAATAAAAATAAGCAACAACCTTAAATCGTGTTTTATTGACCATTATCAATAAAACTTCCTTGTATTCAAATTAATCTGCCCATATAGCAGGACTGCCATCTTTGGCCAAACAATTATTATGGTAATTAAACTGGCAAAACGAGAAATACCCGCTGAGAACACCTACAACTCAGCGTGTATATTGGCTATGCCCATTCAAGGGGGTCATTCAGAACTACAATGAAGGAAGGGGTGAGGACAAGGAGGCGGCCTTGGTCAAGGCACCGAGACCCCAAAGGTGGATGTGATTAGTTCCTTACAAGATCCCCATCCATCTCTTGAAAGGAAGAGGAAATCGATAATTATTCCATCCAACTCCCTCGTAATATGTTGTTACTTCAGACGCAAGTTGAATGGATAATAGATGTTTGGTATTTATATAAAGAACTAGTCGTTTGCTAGGAAAGAACAAAACAGCGAGACATTTTATTTTGTTTAGAGTAAGATGAAACTTTTCCGCCTTTAATAATCGATGAAACAAATTCCCATTAGAGTCATCAAAATAATTTTCGTTCATATTCGAATTTATTAATTTTTTCAATAATAAACCATTGTGATCGCTCCTGAGAAAAAAATGCTAACTTCCCCTGAGAATTTCATGGTTTACGTTTCAAAGGGTGTAGAATCCGAATCTGCAATAACAATTTTCCCGTCCGTCCGCCGTACGCCGTACGCACGATTTCTCCCAAACGGCTGAAGCAAAAAAGCTGAAATTTTCAGGAAAAATCCATGTTGGTCCGGTGACGCCCCAATTCTTGAGCCAGCTTAATTTAAAGTGCCCTTCGAGGGTTGTCAAAGTTTTGTAAAATCCCTAAAAACCTCAAAAAAAGTCAAGGCGGCCTAAATTTGTACTCTTTTTGAAGAACACTCACGAGGAATCGAATGTGCCCCTCCCCAGGTCCGTATTTCAAACCATTCCCGATCTATGGCCCGATTTACGGTGCCAACATTCGCGTTATTTTGGTTTATTATTGTTTTTTTTGTTGATATCAGTAACCTAGTGACGTGGTGATGTAGTGATGTAGTAATGTGGATACTGTAGTGAACTCATAAAGGCTTTGTAGCCGATACACGGGTTGAAGCAATCTGATAACCATAAAAAACGCTGCAAATTCTCCAATTTTTGGGGTTTATTATTCGATTGGCTTGCGTTCACGATTTGAATTTATAATAAGCTTTGGAGTGTGCATGTTTCACAGGTGATAGAGCGATCATTGAATTTCAGGAGATATGCATAGATCACGTAAATCTATTCTCAACCTGAATACCTATTCGGATTGATCAGTTGATCCTATTTGTGTGTCTCCTGAAATTCAAAAATCGCTCTATCACCTGTGAAACAGGGACATTCCAAAGCTTAGTAGAAATTCAAATCATGAACGCAAGCCAATTGAATAATAAACCCCAGTGAAATAATTTTTCTAATGGCATAGCTACGTACCTATTTAAGTGACTTTGAAAGTATTACTCTTAACTTTTTTTGGGTTTAGGCTCTTAGAAATCAACATGATCTTCTGTGAATGTACTTGTGGATTAGCACGCAACCTACTTTTCGCAGTCTTACTCTAAGCGTCATCAGAAAAGTCATACCTACAACGGATTTTTATATGATGCAAATTAACATCAACGTACGTTTGTATTGTTATGTAATTGTTACGATAGGTATGGTTGGTGTTATGCCTAAGGGTGTGGCTCACACAAAATCGCCGCCAACTATAGCGTACCTATAATAACATTTGTAAATAATTCATCATCAATTTTATATTAATTAAGCAACCCCGTTTTTCTTGATCTCTTGACTCATTAACTTGCGGAAACGTCAGAAACGTCTAAATGAAAAGAGTGTAAAAACTAAATCTCCCTTAACTAAATTTTGACCATCTGATCTCAGTACGCCTAATGAGAATGTATCCTTTTAAAAACACCGCCATGACTCTCTCCCTACTGGCGTAGATTAAGCGAATAATTTCACCAGAGAAAAACATTAATAAATAATTTATTTATTTTCATTGATTGATATCATTTCAAAGAATTCACCACGATCGCTGTATTTATCCGTTTGCTCTCCCTAGGTCATTTGGCTGGATAATGAACGAGTGACAGTAATTAAAGTCGCCTAACGACGATCGAATCTGATGATGTTCCCGAGTACTTTTATGCCAAAGAAATCGAGCAGAGGATAACTTTAGCTTTCTATCTTTACAGACCAGTAAAGAGTAAGGTAGGCGTTTTATTCATCTCATATATTTTTGATTAGAGCTAGGGACAACATTTGTATATACTTGGATTCGAAGGGCCTACAAACAGGTTGTTTGAACAGCTCCTTTCTGCTCAAAGGCACCATGTCCTTCCTTTAGTCACAGAACTCGTTCGCAACTGGTGGCTCTGTTTGCGCATTTAGAACGACTTCAAATAGCTCTAGGATTTTTTCGGAACTCGCAAAACATTCCAAGTTACTAACTCTAGAGTAAATACATTGCCAAACCAGTTCCATCCCTTCCCTCTTTAGAGCGTGATCCCACCAAGAACTGATTCGGGATCCGTAGCCGAACAAACCTAGTATACGTTTTTACATATCTAGTAGGATAGATGTCGATGTGTATTCAGGTACGCAGATCGGCAAATTCAGATATAATTTATCGTTATGCAATATGAGTACATTATCCTTGATTGATTACAAAGATGATTGCTTATACAGTTAACTGATTAAGTACACTATTGCGTTTTAATTGCTAATTATCAACAGCCGTTAAAGCTGATTCAAATGCGTAGGTTGTTTAACCAAGGCGATGGAAACTTCAATATTATCTCAATTAATTAGCAGAGAAAGCCGCCAACCTCCTATAACTCACGTTCGAAACATCAGATTACAGTCGATTCGTATCTAATGGTCGGAAACAAGTTTTTAATGGTCCAAAGGCTTCGCGTAATAAGCGTCCTAGCCATGCGTGGACTTTGATGAATACGAGGATTTCTCCCCTAAACGGCGGAGAAGGAACTTTTAACAATCCTTGAAATTTCTTCGTGAAGGCTCATCACGGGCCATCGAGAGGGTACTCGAACTTGCTATTTTTTTCCTGACGTGGTATCGGGGAAAGTTGACGATCATTAGGGGTCGATACTTGTTATTGACTTAATCATCATTGCTTTCTTTCATGACCTGCAGATCGTTCATGAACTGCTAGAAGTATCATGTCGACAACCTTATAACCAAACGGGAATGTTTCAAAATTTTGGTTTGTTATCTCTACTGATGAATCTTTGTAATCGACTAAGAAATCAAATTTAACACCTCCTCAAAATTTGTTGGCGCAAGATACGTTGAACAATAAAGATATAAAAAACATTTGAAAAACACTTGATTTTCAGTTCGTTATTAATAAAGACCACCTCAATGAATAGAATGATCGCACCAAAGTAGGGAGGATTTGATCAATCTAATATTTAGAATTTTATTGACTATGTGTAGTCGATGTGCCTATACTTCGATTGTGATCCAACATTCAATCTAGATATCAGCTCTTCTTACATGCAGAGTAATAAAACATTATAGTCAATCTTATTTGCAGTATTTTTTATGAATACGTTAATTTTTTAAATTATCGAGTAGTATAGGTTCATGTTACTGAAAATTTGCTATACTTTATTTGGTTTTCTGAGAAAGTTTTGCTACAATCCCCATTTGTTCCTTGATACTTACCATAAATTCTGAATGATGAAGTTGTGTTTTTGCAATTTACAGGGATGTGAGATCTGTAGTGGTTTTACAGCTTTCGTAACCTTATTTCATTAATTTCTCGAGGAAATTTAGTTATTTCGCCATAAGCAATAGTTCAAAAAGCAGCCTTTTTTAAAATCCGTTTTGAGGCATTCTGAAAGGAGTTTAATACTTCTTCATAAATATGTAAACTAAGTGTGATCCCCTCTTCCTCATTAAGAGATGAAACTAACGTTTTTTACCAACAAATCAAACATGATTATTATAAATTGGTCAAGCATTGAGAAAAATCATGATTATTATAAATTGGTCAAGCACAAGAAAAAATCATAGAATATAACTCAGCAAACTGCAAAGAAATATGAATGAAAAAATGTACCTACACAAAATGTGCAAACAAAATTTCAATTCAATCAAACTGCGTAAACAGTGGATAAAAGCTTCGAAGAAAAGACACAATCCAAAAACAGGCTTTTATATGAGAAAATTTCAAATAATCGTGTTTTTCATACAATTTTGCAGCAAAAATCAAAGTTTTCATATATTAACATACAAAAATGAAAAGAAAATTATCGGAATTTGTGCATAAGTCCATGCCACAACAGGGGCTTCTTTCTGGGCTTCTGATACCCAGCGAACTAACTGCTAACCAAACATGCGTATTTGGTACATGTGTGGACTTTTGGTTTATTTTAGTATTAATAATAAGCCTTCGTACAAGTATGGGAAACTTTGTTTAGCCCCCTCCATTCAAAATTATCTTTGGCCGTCCGCCGTCGAGGCCCTGAAATTTTGTGTATCCGTTAATTTGCACATGACCCAATCTGGGGTCCAGTTGGTCCAAAGATCTAGCTAGCTCGATTGACTCACACGCGGGAAGGTTTCAGATCTTAGAAATTCACCCAAAACAGATTATCGTAATTTCTGATCCTAAAAGTGACTCCCATATTTCAAAATAATACAAGCAATCATTCCCAAGTCATTTTGGACCCCGAATCGATTGAGTTGGGTCACAAACCAGTGCGAGCTCATCTGACCTGGAAAAACTCATTTTAATGGTGAAAATTTTGGAAACGAATGTAAAATTTAATGATTTAAATCCTGGTATTTCTACGACGATAGTCAAAGAAATTGTTAAGCGAGGGTGTCAAAAATAATTTGCAACGGGTTTTTGGTTTATTATTCAACAATAAACCATTTTAATCGCTCTTGAAAAAAAAAAAAAAAAAAAAAAAAAAAAAAATTGTCCCCTGAAAACTCTATGGTTTACGTTTCAAAGGGTGTAGAATCCAAATCTGCAATAAACATTTTTCCGTCCGTCCGCCATACGCCATACGTACGCACGATTTCTCCCAAACGGCTGGAGCAAAAAATCTGAAATTTTCAGGAAAAATCCATGTTGGTCCGACGACGCCCCAATTCTTGAGCCAGCTCTCTCACGTAATTTAAAGTGTCCTTTAAGGGTTGTCAAAGTTTTGTAAAATCCCTAAAAACCTCAAAAAAAGTGAAGGTGGCCTAAATTTGGACTTTTTTGAAGAGCTTTCCATGAGGAATCGAATGAGCCCCTCCCCAGGTCCGTAGCTCAAACCATTCCCGATTTATGACCCGATTTATGGTGCCAACATTTGAATCCACATTCACTACATCACTAGATTACTGCAATCAAAACAAAAGCTTTTTTTAAGTTTTTTTTTGTCTTGATCGCAGTAACCTAGTGATGTAGTGGATGTAGATACTGGAGTGAACTCCTAAAAGGGTTTATACCCGATACACGGGTTGAAGAATTTTGATATGCATGCTCCGTCTTACGAAATTTAAAATTTTCAAATAGAATATTTTTCCATTGTAATCGCTCTTGAAAAAAACGCTGCAAATTCAATCACTGGGGTTTATTATTCAATGATTCATGATTTGAATTTCTACTAAGCTTTAGAGTGTGCGTGTTTCACAGATGATAGAGCGATTATTAAATTTAAGGAGATATGCATAGAGCACTTAAATCGGTTCTCAACCAAATTACCTGTTTGGATTCATCAGTTGATCATATTTGTGTGCCTCCTGAAATTCAATAATCGCTCTATCACCTGTGAAACACGCACACTCCAAAGCTTAGTAGAAATTGAAATCAAGAATCATTGAATAATAAATCCCAGTGAAAGAATTTGCAGCGTTTTTTATATTGGAATTCCCAGAGGATTCAGAAGAGAATTTCGGGATTAATTTCGGTCCAATTGTTTTCTTTCCAATTACCCAGTTACTGTTTATGGATTAGTCGAGGTAGAGAAATGAAGATTGTATAAGAAAGTCATAACGACGACAGCCCTATCTAGGAGTCGAAGGAAGTCGATACCTCTTGGTGACTAAAACCTTTTACGGTTGAATAGAATTTCAAACTAGGCGAACTAGCATGTACAAGCCCACCGGGGTTCGATTAATAGGCAATGAGAACCTTTTCTGGACGGAAGGTTATGGCATAAGGAGACCACCGTTGTCTCTAAGACAGCCTCTAGGGCCAATAATAAATTCTCCGAGGCTTTCTCCTATTCGTAGAGGGAGTTTCTACGGAGTCATTCAACGGTCGTGATGAGGATGCCTTTCTTAGGATCTTTGCCCTCAAGGAAAAATGATCAGGCAGTGGATGAGCAATTTATCCCAACTAAGATATTCGAATCACCTGGAAGAATGATTTGAGTTCAAAGGGGGTCATAGATCAATGTTTTGAAAATGAATAACTATCGCCAGATGCCGCTAACATTATTGTCATCAAAGCCGAAACGATAGTTGATGTTTAGTTTCCGAAATGGATGAGTTTATTGGAGAAATACATTTTTTCGCGTTGATTTAGTTTTTGGCTGATCTTAGTGAGGAAGCTTCACGCATTCTGTGACAATTCCAAATCTTCATGCCAATCAATTTGTAATTTGAATGTATTTTGTATACATCGTTATTGTTTGGGATAAGTTCGTTTGCTAAGAAGTCCTCTTTTCAAAGCTCAACACATTCTTTTCCCCCAAAATGTTTCGAAGCTATGTGTTCCTACAGAATGATGTTCCATCAAAATAAGAACATCTGCGAATGTGGGCGGGAAAATCTGCCCCAAGCCGATGATATCCAGCTTCTTTATTTATTTCTACGCATGGTATCGTATGGAATTAGTTTCCTGACAAAATGGGACCAAATGTATTTTAAATAATATTGTAATTCAAGAGACAACGCTGAGGAGACAAAAAAAGTCATGAAGTTTGTTGACACGTTTATATCTTTGTGGAAACAGTCCACAGTTTTTCTAAAACTCTTTGTTTTTCTTAACTTACGCACCTTCGAACCCAAGCACCAAATGTTGTAGGGGTTGAATCAATTTCTTTGGTTGTACACAAAGGCTCATTATTAAAAATGATAACCCGAAAGATTTGTGGTCCCATACTTTTTTTGCCCGTCATCGGACCTTCGATAACCACTTTCCATTTGAGGCCTGCCCTTGCCATTCAGGGAACTGCTAATTTAAAATGCTTGACTTTCGACGAAGGTTGATTTACACCGTTTCCCTACATCTTCACGCCTTTCTCTGTCGGCTCCTTTCGTTTGCTGTCGGTTCTGAGTGCCGAAGATGTCGGCACTTATTATGTTGAATTGTTAACATTATACTGGGGATATCCAAACGCAGTAGCAACATTTGAGCAAGTATTTGTTCAACTTTCCCATGAACAGTTTACATTCCTGAAAAAAAGTAATTGAAACAAGAAATAAATAATTTCACCCCTCGCAGAAGTTCTTGGCCCTTTTGTTTAAGAGAGAGAGAGAGAGAGAGAGACTTATTTTCGTTTTCGTGATCGTTTCGTATTTTGTAGTACTAAACTTTGCTTTAATACGTCTTCATTTTCTTCAATTTTAATAGCCCTTCCGACGATGATTAGATTCCTCATAAATGCATTTATATGTCTCTACAACAGGTCTAGGAATTAGTTACACACGGTGAATTACTCCTACATAGATGCATAAATAGTAATTATCATTTATAGTTATACATTGGTCCATACAGATAATAAATGTATATTGATGTGTGGAGAACATAGAGAAAACTTCATCAGTCAGATGAAAATTTTATAGATTTGTTACGAGTAAATGGCTTAGGTATGATTATAGTAAATTTTGATAATTATCCATCTCACTTCATTTTGGAATCCCTTTAATAGTTATTTAGTGAATGGTTTTCCGTGAAAAGTAGGATTTGTTAAAACATTCGTTTGCCCGCTCTATCTAGATTAGAATAAAATGTAAAGAACGGAAAACTATCTAAAAAGGGCAAACGATTTTGATTTTGCGTTTATTATTCAATAATAAACCATCGTAATCGCTCTTGAAAAAAAATCAGACTTTTTCGTAAACATCAGGCATCATGAAAATTTCATGATTTACGTTTCAAAGCATTTAGAATCCAAACCTTCTGTTCGTTACAATAAAAAGAATGTTTATCCATCCGTCCGCCGTACGTCACACCTGTGTCACGAACGATTTTAACTGTCGTAACAAACGGAGGGAGCAAAAAATCTGAAATTTTCAGGCGAAAATCAATATTGAAAGTGCGACAACGCCCAAAGTGATGGTCTTTAGCCAGCACGCCTCACTTTATATCATTTATAAGTGCCCAGTTTCAGGGATGTCAAAGTTTTCAACGTAAAATCCCTTCAACCTCTAAAAAGGCGGCTCTAAATTTGGACTTTTTTCAAGAACTTTCTTGCACGAGGAATCGAATGAGCCCTTCACTGTTTAGTAGCTCAAACCTATGTATGGTCCGATTTATGGTGCAAACATTTGCGTTTTTTTGGTTTGTTATTGTTTTTATTTTGATTGCAGTAACCTAGTGATGTAGTGAACGTGGATACTGGAGTGAACTCCAAAAATGGTTTATAGCCGATACACGGGTTGAAGTATTCTGATAACCATTAAAAAAAAAATACGCTGCAAATTTTTTCACTGGGGTTTATTATTCAATTGGCTTGCGTTCATGATTTGAATTCCTACTAAGCTTTGGAGTGTGCGTGTTTCACAGGTGATAGAGCGATTATTGAATTTCAGGAGGCACACAAATGTGATCAACTGATCAATCCGAACAGGTATTTTGGTTGAGAACAGATTTACGTGTTCTATGCATATCTCCTGAAATTCAATAATCGCTCTATCACCTGTGAAACACGGACACTCCAAAGCTTAGTAGAAATTCAAATCATGAACGCAAGCCATTGAATAATAAACCCCAGTGAAAGAATTTGCAGCGTTTTTTCTTTCAGCCTGGATTTTTTTTTTTTTTTTTAGATCACACGCAACTGTGACATTGAATTGACAAGGGTGTAACCATTTGTCTTCATGAAGGTTATTTCTACGGTCTCCTGCTCTTCCTCGGACCCTGTGACCAATCAGGTAGGTAGTGCTTTGCATTTTCCTCCCTTTTTTTATCCCTGAGACTTTCTATAAGATTTTCTACCAGACATGGGTTTGATATTAGAAATGGCTTAGGTTTTTTTTCACGAAAGACAGACACATAACTCCCAAAATACTCTCTCCGGTTTGTAAATTGATTACTTCGGATTCTACCATTTTATTTTTTACGATAGTATGCGTCCAGTTCACCTACTACACCGTCATAATTACTCACAAATAGAATAATTAATACTAGTCTCAATACACCCGTTATCTTTGGACTCAAAAACGAGAAGAACTTAGCGTCAGATTACTCTGTGGGTGTTATATGAGCGCCTTGTGCTTTGAGATAGTTCACATATCTTCGCTACGAATCTTGAAATTGTGAATAACAGTAGTGCTCTTCAAGCAGTTCTGGTTTTGGAATTCCGGACAACTTGATATTTCCGTGTTCATTTGTTCTTGGAGCGGAGGATGGCTCAAGTTCTGATGTTGATTCATGAGAGGAAATATCTGGGAGTTCTCGTGGAGGACAGAACCGCTTGAGTCAACGTTTCTAGTTGATTTCTGATCTTTTCGATAGCGTGTCGACTGTGCCCGAACGTCTTCACTTCCTTGCAGTACTCTTCGACATTTGAATTGGTTCAATTTAACTACGTTTGCGCCACGCAAGGATCCCGAGTGCATGCTTAATACTATGATGTATTTACATGGGTAAAGTTAGAATATGTTATTTTATTATTATTTTTTTAAATAACGTAAAAATTTACTGATTTAAATATAACACTACAATCGTATAATACTAGGCCTGTTGACCTAATTAACATGGAACATGAGTTTGGGTCCCACGAGCAACTAATTCGAATACAAGGAGTATGAATAAATAAATAACGTGCACATGCAAGTGAATAAATAACGTGGAAATGGTTTGTTTTGGAAAGAAGATCATGAGGCCTTTTTCTATTTAAACGCCTTGGTTTCGGGGGAGGGGGGGGGGTGGCATGTTGTTGGCACTGTCAACTAGTAGTTCGTTGGGGTGATTACTGAATTAAGAGTGCTTTGCGTACTCCTTGCGAAGGATTACTTCCACTTCAGGTACCTATATGGAGATCGGCGTGTGTGGATGAGTTACGGACCTACTATGGTGCGCCCGTGATCATCCACAGACTACAGGAATGAATTTATTAATTGAATTTCAGGGTCTGCATTGCGGGGAGGTGGAACCGGCGATCTTGAGATTGAAACCCCTATGAAGTTCGAGGGCTGGTAAAATTAGGGCCATTCATGACGAATTTTATTGTTAAAATCCGTGATTAATGTTATTTATGCAACCGTACTTTTTCGTACACTGCGTATGTCTAAGACCAAAATAATTGGAATATTAAGTTACCTAAGGTAATGAGCGTTGATTTTGGGTCTTTTGATACTCCCATGTTGGCATTACTGCTCATCCCAGTCAACAATGTTTCAAAATACAGTCCCAAATTATACAAATGCGTGTTTTGTTGTAGAGAGCCGACCGAGCACGGCCGCGATGTTATGCCTGCTAGCTCCTGCCAACGTAAGAAATGTATTTCCCTGTTATTTCTTGCTCCTTCCGAAGAGTGGCAAACTTTCGTAATGTAACATTATGATCAAAATACTAAAATGTGATGATGATAAATGATATTTGCGCAGATACTATATTGAAATTACGAAACTGTTTCATTACTTCTATCGGCGATCCAATGATCCACGAAATAACTTGGGGGGGGGGGGGGGCAAAAAACTGTTAGGCCAGGTAAACAATGTCATCATATCAGCTCCATGAAACAGATGATCTAAAACTACAACAACAGGATCATGTGATGAAGAGATTATTGACTCTATAAGAATGAAATCTGACTCCCTGCCCAACCCAAGCCCTCAGCATTTTAACCGCCAAAGGTCATGTCGTCTGGTTGGGCTCGTAAATTTTTTTTTCGGGACCACCACTGGGTACAGGCGCTCTTGCTCTCTCCTACTCTCACTCTATCCCTCTCTCACTTGCGCTCTCTATCTCTCCCTTCATCTTCCTATTTCGGAAGGTCACGATTGACGATGGGTGGGCTCAAGACCTCTTGTAAAATCCGTGTGTCACGTCCATAAACATGACAGCCCAACCCCAAGACCCCAATATACCGAACTATAATTGTAAGGTACCTTCATTATTAAGAAAATCCATAAATGGGCATCTTTAAGTGCTATTTGAATTTACCAAATCAATTTGACTGGCTCAACCTGTCTTTATTTATTACTATGATTGGTTCCAATTATTATTCACATTAATTTAATTTGCCCTACGAGTTGAACCCATAACAAACAGGGATGGTTATAAACTGGACGGGTTTGGATTGAAGAAGAAAACTGCAGTACTGATAAATAGATAAGTATTCTCATTAAAATGTAATAAGTCTGTGATCTGAATTACAGGATCAAATACCCAACTCAAAAATCAACCAGATCAAAAAAACCTTGACCGATGTAACGTTGAATGAATATTTCATGTATTAATAACAAATAATAAACATGAGAACAGTTAACGTTTGATGTGTAATCGTATATAAAATTATTATAATTCAGTTTACACCGGTAAGTAGTGTTAAAAATATTATATTACTGTCGGCTCGATTATTCAAATGACGCTAGTTGTTTGATTTTGTGTTTCCTTTGTCAACCAAGATTACTGCCTCATTTCAGGTATCAGATTCAAATATATATATATTTATACTTACCTATTTATTTATTCTTCACAGTTACAACTCAACTGATTTCCAGTAGAACGGGTATCTTCAATAACAATACGGTTTATAGGTTGAAAGAAAAGTCATAAAATAACTATTCGCTTGAAAAATCATAACGCAGTTTTAGACCTAATAAATGATATGAGAGAGAGGGGGGTCCACACGTGTGCAGTATTGCCGATCTAACAGTACGAAATTATTCCAAAAAAAAAAATGACACAGTAACACATAAATGAAATGCAATATTCTAAAATAGGCAATATATCGCTAAAAACATATCTTGATACACATATCCATTTATGTGGGGAAGCCAAACTAAAGATTTTAGGAAAAACTAGGCACACAATAAAAACATAGTTACATGGAACTATTTCTGAAACAGTGACATAGATGATAGAAAACTGGAAAGGTGTAAATGAGGCTAGAGAGGTGTAAACTCGGCTACTGAGTTTTTCGGCCTTTTTTGAAAATAAAAAACTCATTGCAAATGCTTCGGAACGGTTGGAGGGAACCAGTATATACAAGTAAGCGCAGAATTTCATTAAAAACACCATTCAACGGTACTTGCAGTTTTTGCTTTTGATGTCAACTTGATATTCTTAGATACTTTCCAATACCTATCAACCCCATTGCTTGATGAAACAAGGTAAGTTAATAACAAATCAATTTAAAAACGCTGCGAATTCTTTCACTGGGGTTTATTATTCAATTGGCTTGCGTTCATGATTTGAATTTCTACTAAGCTTTGGAGTGTGCGTGTTTCACAAGTGATAGAGCGATTATTGAATTTCAGGAGGCATACAAATATGATCAACTGATCAATCCAAATAGGTATTTTGGTTGAGACAGATTCAATAATCGCTCTGTCACCTCTGAAACTCGCACACTCCAAAGCTTAGTAGAAATTCAAATCATGAACGCAAGCAGCGGTTTTTTTTTTCAACGGTTATCAAAATGCTTCAACCCGTGTATCGGCTATAAACCCTTTTAGGAGTTCACTCCAGTATCCACGTTCCATACATCACTAGGTTACTGATATCAAAACAAAAACAATTATAAACCAAAATAACGCAAATGTTGGGACCATAAATCGGGCCATACATCGGGAATGGTTTGACCTAAGGATCTGGGGAAAGGCTCATTCGGTTCCTCGTGGAGAGTTCTTCAAAACAAGTTCAAATTTAGGCCGCCATGACTTTTTTTGAGGTTTTTAGGGATTTTACAAAACTTTGACAACCCTTAAAGGGCACTTTAAATCAAGTGAGAGAGCTGTTTTTTTTTCTGAAAGTTTCAGCTTTTTTGCTCCAGCCGCTTGGGAGAAATCGTGCTTACGTGAAAAAGTTTTATTGCAGATTCGGATTCTACACCCTTTGAAACGTAAACCATGAAATTTTCAGGGGGGTTAGAATTTTTTTTTTCAAGAGCGATTACAATGGTTTATTATTGAATAATAAACCAAAATAAAAAGTGAACATTATCATTTGTTTCAATTTTTATCATTATCAAACTTTCGAGGGATATATCCTCGACCAAAGGAAGATGATTAGATGAAAGAAACGAAACTAAACAGAAGAAATCCGAAGACAAATTTTTGAAGGAACAAAAGTAGTTCTGTAATTGGTACATTCATGTCTTGACAAAGAGCTAAATGTAGATGTTACTTTAAGTATTAATTGTTTCAAATCTGTATCAACCACCCAGGATACTGAAGAGGGTGTGTTTTCGAAAATATTTCATGTTATATTACTGAAATAAGTTGGTCGAAACGTTGAGCACATAGCAGCCTGACGAAGAGCCCTGACCTAAGATGGTTGATTAGTTATTTTATTTACGTTAGTAATAAACTTAATCCAGCCAACATGAACTGAATATTAGCTACCTGTCAACATGACTGAAGGAAACCGTACTTAACGCTGATTGATGGCAATTTTCGAATGACAGTGTGCTATCCCGATTTCTAACTCCCAGACACGAATGGCTCTACCATAACACATGGACACTGGGGTATAAAAGTCTACGTTCACGGATCTTTGTGCCACAAGCCTTGTAGCTTGAAACCGAGCTATTATGTTTAATTCTGCAAGTAATGGTCAAGAAATAATAACTTGATTACACAATGATAGTCTAACAGATACATGACGGTTTACGGAGAGACATTCATGATTCTATTATTAGTATATTTTTATTGAGTGGAATCTTATTGCGTCCAGAATTGAATTACATCGCTCTAGAACGGTGCAACTCGTAAGGCAGTTCTTCACTCCACCAGAATCTTTTAACTTTCAATCTACGACTTTCATGGGAAATTTTCAGTGCTCATAAGACCCACGCAACGGAGCGGATTATTGGCTGAATAAAACCTGGGCGTAAAACAGAACAATGACCCATAAAACTTGAAGAACTTGCCGCTTTCAGTTGTTGGGGCCCCGGATTTCAATTCCCAATAAATTGCATAAAAATAGGTACCTACCGGGACATCTTTGATTTCGTTAGTTCTGAATAGGTAAATGGATGCCACGTTTGCAGTAGTAACAGCTTAGAAAGCAAATACTCTTAGACCTCGTGAAACTATACAAGAGAGAAATTGTAAATTACTCATTATTTTAAACGGTTTCATTTTTAAAACCTGTTTTGTTTCTGACGATAAAGTTGATATATTTCAACTTGAAAAAGTTTATTATGTTAATTATTACAAAATAAAATGTACTTTGTGATCGAGAATAAGAAGCATTTTTTAATTGGATTTTTGAAATCTACGTATCTTGAAATTTATACAAAAAATGTTTGAGACGGTTAGAAAAACGATGCAAATTCTTTCACTGGGGTTTATTATTCAATTGGCTTGCGTTCATGATTTGAATTTCTACTAAGCTTTGGAGTGTGCGTGTTTCACAAGTGATAGAGCGATTATTGAATTTCAGGAGGCACACAAATAAGATCAACTGATCAATCCAAATAGGTATTTTGGTTGAGAACAGATTTACGTGCTCCATGCAAATCTCCTGGAATTCAATTATCGCTGTATCACCTGTGTAACACGCACACTCCAAAGCTTAGTAAAAATTCAAATCATGAACGCAAGCCGATTGAATAATAAACCCCAGTGAAAGAATTTGCAGCGTTTTCCTGAAAATTATCAGAATGCTTCAACCCGTGTATCGGCTACAATTCCTTTTAGGAGTTCACTCCAGTACTTACTACATCACTACGTCACTAGGTTACTGATATCAACACAAAAACAATAATAAACCAAAATAACGCGAATGTTGGCACCATAAATCGGGCCATAGATCGAGAATGGTTTGACCTACGGACCTGGGGAAGGGCTCATTCGATTCCTTGAAGAGTGTTCTTCAAAAAGAATACAAATTTGGGCCGCCTCGACTTTTTTTGAGGTTTTTAGGGATTTTACAAAACTTTGTGAGAGAGCTGGCTCAAGAACTGGGGCGTCGCTGGACCAACATGGATTTTTCCTGAAAATTTCAGCTTTTTTGCTTCAGCCGTTTAGGAGAAATCGTGCGTACGGCGTACGGCGGACGGACACAAAAAATTTTATTTCAGATTCGGATTCTACGCCCTTTGAAACGTAAACCATGAAATTTTCAGATGGGGTTAGAATTTTTTTTTTTTCAAGAGCGATTACAATGGTTTATTATTGAATAACGAACCAAAATTGTCTTGGTCGATCAAAAGGTTTCTTATTGAAAATAATTAACCATGAATTAGTTAAAAATAAATCATACAACAATTTCACGTAGTGGTTTTTTGTCCAACTGCCTGGTAGAGGCGAACGTCATCAGCCTACATCCAAAGTGAGGTTCAGAATTTGGTTTGAAGAATTTGCATTGCCTTGCCTCCTTGAGTGGAGGGTCTGGGAGGCCTTTAGAGAAAATCCTTCTAATTAGTAGAAAAGGTTTGATTCTAAGTTTTCAAAATTGAGTCCATTCTGAGTGACTCGTTTTAGATGACCTCTAATCTAGATTGACCCCACAAAGATATCCAGAATTGTAGATTTTCAAGTTTTTTACGATAATTCCCCAACAGGGCATTCTACAGAAGTTTTGATGCGCACTAAAGACGAATGGGCATTGGAGTGATTAAACGGCGAAAATGATGAATAAAACATTTGAGAGTTGTACACATTTTGGTTTCTCTCCTCCCCTCATTCATAATTTCGCCCTTACGAAACCACCTAGCAAGCTTAAACCGTTTGATGTCTGATAAAAATAATCATATCATTCAATGTAGGTTAAATACTTCCTTAAGTTTGTATTGACCTTGTTTCAACGCACAACCTTTCCTAATGACTTTCAGTATAAAACCTCATTAACGCTGGATCGAATAAGTTTTGACAGAACTCAATCAAACCACTATTAAAATATCTAGGCTGTGTTGAAGGGGTCAAAACGCTCCAATATTTCATGTTCATTGGTGCTCATAAAAATGTCAGTGAGCTTTAAAGGACTTGAAAATGACCGATTCGGGACTGTGGTCGCCAAATTGCATTCCACCTGTTTCGAAATGGAAGACACTGATCTACTCTTTCAGAATGGACTTAATTTTCAGAATTCAACCTTTTTTTCAAATTATATTTACTTTATTGTGGTTTACACTATCAAGTGGGCTCATGGCAGACTTATACAGTAATAAAATGACATTTGACGCATTCTTGCTACCCAGCGGTAGGTACATGCTTATAGGTTAGTGAGAGCAAAAATAATAAAATTAAATAAAATTCTAGTAAGTAATTTGGAGAACTAGAAGGATTCAGGAACCAGAAAATCTGAGTGCCATTTCCGTTTGAGTCACCTTTGGTGACGGGATGGACGGGGTTCTTCAAGAATGGTGGATCATACGACCAGCCACGTGATTATAAGATTCAGAGATGATTTCCAGGACTGTTGGCATGTTGAGATCTGAATGTAGAGTTGAGTTACGAACATACCACGGAGCCCCCGTGAGGGTTCGTAGGATTTTATTTTGCTGGGTGGCAAATTTAACCTTGAATTTAACGTTGAATCTTTTCTACTGATTATTCAATTTTCCCACACTATGAGGGCATGAAGACTGTGGTCCCTTGAAGGTGCGGTCACCATTCCAAGTCTCACAACGCTCTTCGTAGTATAATTTCGCTAATTGCATCAGAAAAGGTTTACTGTCGTGGATGGCAAATGAAGAGAATATTATCAAAACCATTCTTGTAAAATTCGTTCGTTCAACAGCTAATTTTTACAATTTGATCTTCTACGGACTAAAGATTGATAACCAGCTAAGTGCTAGAATCAACAAATGAAAGCGACACCAAGCGCGGAAAGGGAGCGGAGTCCGTGAGTTAGCTACATAGACGAGGTTACTGAGCTGAGGCCCGAAGAGGTCGCGAGTTAAGTGGGATATTAATCCTCCAGCGATAGGTAGTTTGGGGAAGCTTCGGCCCGTATGAATAATTTCACCTTCGATCTGAGGCGGCCCTGGGAACCTCCCGGTGGGAAAAAGCGCTTCGGGTGGTTTGGTCCAAGTGCTTAAATTTTACGTCTTCTTTCTCCCCTTTCATATCCGCGGTGTGTGATTGAGAGAAACTTCATCAGATGTTCATTTCAGACTTCGCCTGTCCGCACCTACGGAACCATCCTCGTTGGAGAATCACGCGAAAATTTGTTTTGCTGACCGCAGGTTCAGGTCGCTACCGTCTCATAACAAATCGAATTTAGAGTCTGCAGGTCTTTTCTGATGTGCCTGCCTTAGTCCTGGACTGCCAGGTAGTCCGTGATATCGTGGACGAGGAGCAGACCTGGAGAACTAGGTAAGAAATGCGATGGGATTGTCTCGTGGCAAGTGTATCCGAATAACATCGAAGTCATGGCACCGAACTTGCGATAGCGCTGGGTGTAGTGCGGGAAAAATTCTGCCAAGTAACTCAGGTTGGGAATCTAGTTAGGAGTGTTTCGTTCAATCACCAAACGCATCTTTTGCAGCTCTTAACTTAGGTCATTTTTTAGGGATCTTGACTATCTGTAATTTTATAGGGGTCTTTCATCCCTATCTCTCTCCCCCATCTTCCTTAACTTCCCTTATCTCTAAAAGCAATCGTTTGATCCCTCCTCACTTCTATTTCATTCAGTTTTTGTTCTTCCTTATTAAATGGTTTGCCGCCTCCGCCTTTGGAAAGAGTTTTATTTTAAAATATATATATGTATGTGACACATTTTTTTGACAATACAATTTTAACCGATTTTCGAGGTTCCTATACTATTCGTCCTGGTTGTGAAACACACCTAAAACAGTTTGCGTTTGCAGTTAGGGAGGTGATAATCAAATGTTGTTCAAACAAGAAATCTAAACCGACTTTTGTGATTATTCCTTCACAAGAAGTCAAGAAATTCGTCTAGTGTTGATATATTTCGAAACATTCAAATTTCACAATGGCAGAGGGTGAATGGAAGGGGCTTAATACTGAAAAATCGTAATAACTTAATCCATGCATCACTTACCAATATGTTCGAGTTGTACAACTAATATACTAGAATAAACAAGAAGTAAATTTAAGTAAATTTAAATTTCTCCACCACTCGTTTACCCCATCGATTCCCATACTACAGGTCATAAGGTGGGAAACACCGCAACTGTCAAAATTGAATGTCAACTTTACAATTTACCTCAGAATAATGTGCACCAAGTTTCTCAAACATTACATCGTTACTCCAAAGTACTGTCATTTTGGAGTATCGTCTTGCAGGCCGGAGAAGAATGTGGACTGCAAACTAATGGAAGTCAGAACCATAAACTGACTATAACCGATTCAAAAGCGTTCAAGAATCATCAGCCTTGGGCTGTGGGAGGAGGCGGATGGCCGTGAGGAAGTATCGTGTTCTCGATTCAATACGAGCGCCACTATAATGTTCTTAGGAACAGCGGCTATTCTGTATGAAGTCGTTCCCGAGGAAATCTTGATACAAGAGCTGGAAGAGGCGGTTCTCGTGGGCTCGCTGAGCACGGTCTTTTGGCGCTCGAACTCGCTCGATGATCGGAAATGAAATGTCTCGCTGTGAAAAGAGCATTCGCGCTCGTTTCATTGCCGAATGATGCAAAAGAAATTCGTCTTCGGACTGGCAAATCGAAAGTGGCCAATGTTATTGGGGGCATCAATGTTGATGAGGTGTAGGAGTGGAAAGCAACTAATCCGAGGTTGTACAATACAGGTTTCTCAATCAATCGTCTCCTTTACCATCTGATGTCTTCCTGATATTTCAAAGAATGGAGAAGAACTCTGGAAATAAGTAGCCGTGGCTCTTCCTGGGCTAGATGATGGCACTAGAAACCCTGGTACTCAACGAAGTTACATCTCATCAAAACCAACGTTTGAAGGTATTTACCTGATTTTTGGTTCATTATTCAATAATAAACCATTGTAATCTCTCTTGAAAAAAAAATTCTAACCCCCCCTGAAAAAAAAGGGTGTAGAATCCGAATCTGCAATAAAAATGTTTCCGTCCGTCCGCCGTACGCACGATTTCTCCCAAAAGGCTGAAGCAAAAAAGCTGACATTTTCAGGAAAAATCCATGTTGGTCCGACGACGCCCCAATTCTTGAGCCAGCTCTCTCACTTAATTTAAAGTGCCCTTTAATGGTTGTCAAAGTTTTGTGAAATCCCTAAAAACCTCAAAAAAAGTCAAGGCGGCCTAAATTTGTACTCTTTTTGAAGAACACTCCACGAGGAATCGAATTAGCCCCTCCCCAGGTCCGTAGGTCAAACCATTCCCGATCTATGGCCCGATTTATGGTGCCAACATTCGCGTTATTTTGGTTTATTATCGTTTTTGTTTTGATATTACAGTAACCTAGTGACGTGGTGATGTAGTAATGTGGATACTGGAGTGAACTCCTAAAAGGGTTTATAGCCGATACACGGGTTGAAGCATTCTGATACATGTACATGAAAACGCTGCAAATTCTTCCACTGGGGTTTATTATTCAATTGGCTTGCGTTCATGATTAGAATTTCTGCTAAGCTTTGGAGTGTCCGTGTTTCACAAGTGATAGAGTGATTATTGAATTTCAGGAGGCACACAAATATGATCAACTGATCAATCCCAATAGGTATTTTGGTTGAGAACAGATTTACGTGCTCAATGCATATCTCCTGAAATTCAATAATCGCTCTATCACCTGTGAAACACGCGCACTCCAAAGCTTTGTAGAAATTCAAATCATGAACGCAAGCCAATTGAATAATAAACCCCAGTGAAAGAATTTGAACCGTTTTTTCGTCCCAGCTCAATTCCTATCAACGATAAAATATTGGGCTTACGCAAAATTCTTACTTAGGTAATTCCTAAAAAAAAAAGCCGTAAGCCTTCCTTGGTGACCAATAAACACGCGAAGGCCAACCTATTTAAACGCTATAACTCAACCTGTAAAAGGTAGGTAGCGAGAGAAAAAGGAAAACAACGAGATCAGGACTTGCAGATGAGCGGCTGGTGATTTTCTTCAGACGAGGGCTTGGCCTTGAATGGGAAACATTTGCATGGGGGAGCCGGAGGACCGAAGTTACGTCTTGCGTCGAACAGACGAGTTCCCAGACGAGGTAAACGCTCTCGTAACCTCGAAATCAGGAACGAGTTGTCTTGGAAATCGGAAGAAATCGAGAGGATCCGATAAGATTAAACTAGAACCACTTATCTCGAAATGGGGAGGGGCTTGATTACGGTGTTGTAAGGGATCGGTCGATCAGCGTGTGAACCTGTATCACGCGAAAGATTGGAAGGCAGTCGATACTACCGAAGGGGAATTAAACTAACTGATTGAAGAAATTATTCAAGGTTTATAGTCTTCGTTGTATATTTTTTTAGGACCACAAGAGGTTGATTATAAGTGGATACTTAATCTATCCATAGGACGAATGATCTAGCTTAGGGATTAAAAAGTGTGTATGTACATGCTCCAAATCAAAATATCAATGATGTTTTTCTTCATTAAACCTTCGGAGCACTTGAATCATCTCCTCTAAGAGCTTGGGGAGTTGAGATAGAACACATAGATGTATAAGTTAGACAGATCTGTAAGTCAGAGTGCATTTGCTTGTGTATGATCAGTTTGAGTTGTAAATCTTCATTTTTAGCAGTCGTCCGAAGTTCTTCTCAATTTTCTGATATAACTGAGGATGGGCTCCGCTACGTTTGGAGTCTAGGTGGACTTCAAGCAATAAAATTGCCCTTCCCCCTCCCTTGCCTTTGTCCAGAGGGGGGTCTCCCCCAATTTCCCCAATCGTAGATACTCCAGAGATATCTTACTTACAACAGTTCTTAAAACATTTCAATAATCTACAAATTGATGTTGTGGATTGGCAAATTGATCGCTTTTTTCACTAATTACTTTATTTTTCCACTATTTATACAGAGAATTACAGGTAACGGTGTACAAGTATATTTAAAAAACGTCTGCCAAGTGGGTGTGGCACATAGCTTCCTCGTATCCATAACATGACTGTATAGATCATTGAAAATTATTATTGACTAAAGAACTTCGTTCAATTAGGCGAAGTAAATATTTAATTAGGGTAAATTTATTGTTATGCAGGAGCATAAGTTGAGAAAATAAAGGTAGGCATGTTCAACTATTGAACAAACTGTAAAATTGACAGTTGACAAATGGACGCTGAATGGATTGATGAATAAAGTGATAAATTGACATTATAGCATTTCGAAAAATAAAATATATGCATCGTTAAATGATGGTTCAATATGGTTCGATCCAAGCTCAAGGCTAAAACTTTATTTTCTCTTTATTACTCACGAGGACCATCTTTACATCAGTCCGAACAATCCCTGAAAATTTCATCGAAATCGGTCAAGAACTCCCGGAGTTATGCTTGTGGCAAGGATTTCACGTTTGCGCATGCTCAGAGACTACTATTGATCCGGGGGTCATGAAACTCATAGGGGATCATCAACACATCAAACCGAACAATCCCTGAAAATTTCATCGAAATTGGACTATAACTTGGTGTAGTTGTGCCCGTAACAAGGATTTATGACAGACAGACACGGAACCAAAATTGTTCAGAAAGGTCTAAAACGCAAAATGCGAGTGGAATTTTTGATTTTGGAGGCAAAAAAATTTTCACATTCCGAAAGCGAAAACAATGCTTCCGCTACCTTGGTAGACTCGGAAGCAATAGAGTAGTAGTTATTGAATTGTTCAAAATTCTTCGAAAACATTTCTGATACGGATACGATTTCCATATTCAAGAGTAAAACTCAGCCAAATAGAAGAAGTATCATAATCTATTATTATATCATTATTATATTGTTTTAACATTCTACTTTAGTTTATGGCAATAACGAAGAATCATTTTTAATCGTTTCAAAACAATAGTGAGCTGCAAACGTGGGCACGCTTGAAATATTAGCGTTACAATCATCATTTCAACCAAATACACAAAGATATTTCCCATCGTTTTTCAACATGTACGAGAGCTGTGTGATATTAGCAGCAATTATTCTTGAGTTGTGCTCACGTGGTGTGCACTTATGGTAGTAAAGGGTGTGTAACTCTTGCGATAAAATTCCAGTCGCAATGCAGGTGCACGCGCAGTAAGCAAGTGGGAAATAACGATGAATGATTCCGTGACATTCTAAATCGTCTACGTTGCTGCATCAAGTGTTGTCATAAACGATGAATGAGTCACAACCATTGATCCTCGAAGGAGGTATGAAGACAGCCAGTAAGAAGAGAACTTTTGCAAGCTACCCTGATTGGCTACGAAGGTTAATCACGTAGTGTTGCCTACCTTAATATTTAATCCTTTTCGGCTCAACTTAGACAGATAAAAAACGTCTGCCAAGTGGGTGTGGCACATAGCTTCCTCGTATCCATAACATGACTGTATAGATCATTGAAAATTATTATTGACTAAAGAACTTCGTTCAATCAAGCTCGAGGCTAAAACTTTATTTTCTCTTTATTACCCACGAGGGCCATCTTTACATCAGTCCGAACAATCCCTGAAAATTTCATCGAAATCAGTCATAAACTCCGGAGTTATGCGCGTAACAAGGATTTCACGTTTGCGCATGCGCAGAGGCTACTATTGATCCGGGGGTCATGAAACCTATAGGGGACCATCTACACCCCAACCCGCACAATCCCTGAAAATTTCATCAAAATCGGACTATAACTTCGTGTAGTTTTGCCCGTAACAAGGATTTGCTGACAGACAGACAGACACGGAACCAAAATTGTTCAGAAAGGTCTAAAACGCAAAATGCGAGTGGAATTTTTGATTTTGGAGACAAAAAAATTGTCACATTCCGAAAGTGAAAACAATGCTTCCGCTACCTTGGTAGACTCGGAAGCAATAACGCAAAAGCAAAACGACACGTATTCTCACAGACCCAACATACATACTTGCAAGCAGTAAATGATACTATCTTCATTTTTAAATCAACCTGTTATTATCGTGTTGATTAATATAAAATCAGATAATGCAAATGTTCGGTTCACTGCAAACCGTTTTACAAAGCGACCAGGATCGACTGACGTAATATCTTTTTCTCTTGCCAAAGTTATAACTTAAGTATAGGTAAATACTTACAACTTACTTTTACATAGACAGTAGCTGTAGTAAAACTATTGTTAATAATAATGTGAGGTTAGGAAGGGTTTGAGGAGATTAATCTAAGCTTCCCAACTCTGAAAGAAAAACAACTGCTCCCCTAAATGTTCGGAGAAAATGACGTTTGAATGTGGAAAAGATGGGTTTATATCGTAAAATTGACCTTTTTCCACGTGTAAAAAATGATAGCCTTGAATCACTATTTGGTGGAAGAATATTACAGTAATCGTCTTTTAAGTTAGAAATATGGTTAACTACCAAAAAAGATGTCTGATAAAATTAAAAGGATGGAGTTGGCAGCTTTAAATTTGCTATATAAAATTCTTTTACTGGGGTTTACTATTCAATTGGCTTGCGTTCATGATTTGAATTTCTACTAAGCTTTGGAGTGTGCGTGTTTCACAGGTGATAGAGCGATTATTGAACCGCGTATTAAGTTCTCAACCAAAATGCCTATTTGGATTGATCAGTTGATCATATTTGTGTGCCTCCTGAAGTTCAATAATCGCTATATCACTTGTGAAACACGCACACTCCAAACCTAGTGGAAATTCAAATCATGAACCCAAGCCAATTGAATAATAAACCCCAGTAAAAGAATTTGAGCGTTTCATGCATATCAGAATGCTTCAACCCGTGTATCGGCTACAAAGCCTTTTAGGAGTTCACTCCAGTATCCACATTACTACATCAATACATTGCTACGTCACTGATATCACTAGGTTACTGATATCAGAACAAAAACAATAATAAACCAAAATAACTCAAATGTTGGCACCGTAAATCGGGCCAAACATCGGGAACGGTTTGACCTACGGGCCTGGGGAGGAGCTCATTCGATTCCTCGTGGATAGTTCTTCAAAAAGAGTCCAAATTTAGGCCGTCTTGACTTTTTTTGAGGTTTTCAGGGATTTTACAAAACTTTGACAACCCTTAAAGGGCACTTTAAATTATGTGAGAGAGCTGGCTCAAGAATTCGGGCGTCGTCGGACCAACATGGATTTTTCCTGATAATTTCAGCTTTTTTGCTTCAGCCGTTTGGGAGAAATCGTGCGTACGGCGGACGGCGGACGGACGGAAAAATGTTTATTGCAGATTCGGATTGAATAATAAACCAAAACGCATGAAGTAATAAAATTGTGCCTGACCATTCAGAAAATAAGCCCACAGAAAACAAGAAAAATACTAATAACAATTTAATAAATTATTGAAGATGAAAGGAACAAGACAGATAGCCTGTCAAAATGATATTAACAATCACAAAACATAGAATCACAAAGAACTACCCAATCGAGGAACAAAGAGGTATACAAATTGGATTCTGCAAGTGAATATGTGGAAGTATCCAACATTCAACAATAATAACACACATATTATGTTATTTTCAATACTATTTTTATACCTCCATTTCCATAACGGGAAAAATAATAACTCTCTATGAATTCACGTTTATAGCATCTCATATATTTCCCACATGCCGTGATAATGATCCTATGTTTTTGGGTATATGATTGTTTCCCTCTTTTTGACCTTAATCCTTCTCATAGTTCTTCACTCTCGCATGCCAATCAACACTCGCTCCACGAGAAGTCCTTTTGTTGAGCTGTCAGTCTCTATTATGACATTGTACCGCTATTCCATCGTGGCGTGATTTCACTGGATTAAAGTAACGCGGGCGTTCGCCTCTTGGATACCCTCGCGTCGATTGCCTCATCTCGCCCAGGTGGTCGAGCCGAATAATGGAGCGGACCCGCCTCTGGGGGCCCCGAGATTGATCGAGGCGTTTTATTGACCAAAATAGGATGTTAATCCGCGGAATCCGGCCCTGTCTTTATGATTCCGCGGAAAAATCCAGCCCAAACCACGAGAGACGAGAGATATCGTGACGAAAGTGATTTTTCGCAGCATCTCAACCTTTCATTCTCAGACGTGTTCAAAAGGAGAGCCGACGGTCCTTCCAAGCGATTTCTCCTCCAAAGTGGGCTATAAATTTCTGTTAAGGGCTCCTTATTAGCTTTCATTTTGATTTACTATCGAAAAAGTTTTGCCATTAGCTGGTTTGTCGGCAGTAGCATATAGTGGGAATCTTTTCCATTTGGAGATCTGAAAATTGTGATTGTCAAAAATAAAATACTAATACGTCTATCGGACCTGACCAATGTTTACGAATCAGGTGCGTAACTCATAAATCGATCAAGGAGTGCTCCAATACTTGGGATCATTCATGATTAACCCGGAAAAGTTATATTTCCAAAAATCAGAACCTGTTTCAATAACTTAAAATAAAAAGCTGAAAATTGTCAACCAAAGGATTAGAGGAGAATGGGCCAGATGGTCGCGTTGGTCAGTGAGATTTTGCTTGGAAGAATGATTGGAAAAGGCTCACTCGAACAGACGGCTCTGTCGACGTCCCAACAAACTAAATAAATATTAAATACCCTTTGGGTGTAAATGAGTATGAACATAAAACGTGCGTCAAAATAAAGTGATTTTTCATTAGAGCTTGAAATAAGTATAGATGGCCAAGTTATTTGCGACTTGGCGACTTATTCGTAATGGTCTGAAAGAGAAACAAGAGACACTGATGAGGAATAGGAATCTGTACACAAACGGGTTGGACTACATCTATGACGGAATCTTCAACATGTTGTATCAACCAAGATGCGAGGATAAGAAAACCACCCAATTTTTGTTTCATGGGAAAATTTGGAAAAAACACATCCATCTACCTCCGACTTTATTGCGCACCCAAAGTACGAAGTTGGCGACGAAGAGACACGATAGGAATATCTACATAGAGAGGTTTCACTCTTGAGCAGCTGATGGACATTCTCTCATTGTCCATACTACACGACTGAACAAGCTGCAAATTATATCACAAGGGAGTCTCGTTTTAAATCCTAATGAATATTTTTTTTTAATTTGTCGAGAGGCTTCAGAACCGGGATAAGTTCATTACCTTCAAGGACTGGTAACAAAAATCTGGTTTCATAATCGCAGGTTAACGTTAATAAACGAGTTTCTCTTCGAGGTGGCAACTTGGGGCAAAGTTTTTCTTTCATGAATGGCTCACGAGAAATGTAAAGAAGAACGCTTTGCAACGGGATCATATTTATATGATGCAATAAGTTCATTTTCCAATTAAATACCACATCAGTCTCGAAATAATTACTGTTTTGGGTCGTATTAACATCTAAGAATGATGGTAATCAAGTAATAAAGCTGATTGTTCTTCCTGAACTCATAGATCACACATATCACACATGGATTGACATACCTTGGGCCGGGCTCGTCCATTATAATAGATAATTATCGAGGCCTCTTTTCTGAACGTATCATTTGCTTCACATTAACAAAAATCTCCCTCTGAGCTCTTTGGATCCAATCAGCTAAGAATGTGTTGGTTTGAAGTCAAATAGTTACGAACTGACAGATTTTGGAGTTTTCTAATGCTGGCGGAGGCCGCTCTCGTCTCTCTAGGGGTGATGAGCTGGCATACTAGCTAGTACCGGATTGCAGACGGGCTAGGCCTTGGTGAAGCCTGCGCGTTAAATTCTTCGCTCGAATCGTCGAAACGACCTCCTCTTATTCTACGAAGTTAATAAGGGACTCAGGAAAGAAGGTTTATTTCAAATAGGAAGCCCTGTACTAGTTTGAAACGAAAATCAATTAAACAAGAAGAAATCGGAGGAACTGAGAATCAGACTAATCGGAATCTTAAGATAGATTTCAAAGACAATTTATGAAGTTGATACCTGACTCAGGGAAACAGAATCAAACATCTACCACATCATAAAACAAAGCCCAGCTTGAAGAGGATCTCATATAAACAATAATTTAGGAATTAAGGAATTTTAGTCACGAGGCTCTATTGAAAGCATATTAAATGAACCCAAGATAGCTGACCACTCTCAATTCCCCCGATTTAGCAAGTTCTTCTTCGAATAATATCTGCTATCAATCACAATGACTGTCCTTGTCGTTATCATAGAGCAGCGAATGCGAATTGAAGTAAATACCTCGAGGAGGAGGGCGTGTCGAAGAGTCTGTCATGGCCTTTGACTCGGGGGCCGTGTCGGGACGGGTGCCCACCTGATCCAACATCAGCTGGTCTCCAGATCATCGGAGCGCCACACTGAAACAAGCTTCTGCCGAGCCAGCGAAGTCGTAAGCTCTCGTGTTTATTCGATCTTGAAGATCGGATCTTCACATACTACAGCTGAACTTTTTCAAAAAACAAGGTCCCTTGCCATTTTCATTAAATGCCTAATGGAGTGCGGATTTTCAGTTGAGTCAGATTTTATTATAATCTTCATAATATTCTTATTTATATATATTATATATTCATAACATATATTGTTATGCATAAAAATATAATATATTATATTGTTACAATGAAATGTTAGACGTAAAAGTACCTACATAATCTTTAATTAGAAAGTGCCTACATAATCGACTAGGAGAAATTTAATTACGTAAAAATGTTCCAATGTTGTTATATTCATATTTCTGCAGCATATAATTGTTAAGAGCATATCTGAAGCAAGACTCCATCAATAGAAGGTCGGACGGTTAGGATTGATTCAGGGTGGTGTAGAACAACCCAAGCACAAAACGAAAAGCAAGAGAATACAGACAAGTTTAAGACCTTTGTAAGCCCTAATACGTACTTGAAAAACAACTGTTGTTAGGTACTAGATGTTTGTGAGTGTGTTTTACCTTTACTCTTTCAATTTAGCCTAGTGGTTCTAGCCCAGGCTACAATTCTTATTTTTTGAGCAACTAATCTCAAATTTAGAATTCCACTTGGAAGATAGCCAATCCTTTCAATGCGGCTAAAGTTAAATTCGCAATCGATTCTCTTAGTTAGTACGATAAAATTATAGTTATAAGGTTAGGAGTGAACCTCTGTATACATGGATCAGAGAGTTACGTAGAAGGATATCTAGTAGAAAAGTGTTATTCCTTTTTGTAATAATTTGAAGCGTTTTTCTTCAATGATTAGACGTAATCACTAATCCCGGCATCCTAGTATACTGCCTTGTAAACAACATCTAAAAGATAGTACCGCGTTTTAATTAAATCTGTTGATATACCGAAGTCCGTGAACCAACTGGAATTTGTATCTTGGATAAACGAAGGAATCTGGATGAGAATGAGACTGAAGCCTTGAAGAGGAAAATGACCCCACCAACTTTGTTACCTGAAGAATCCGAATGTATTATGGAAATAAAAATTGATAAAATCAAATTTTTGATTATCAGGATTCACTTTATCTCGTTAACCAAAGGACTTTCCGCTCCTGTCAGCTTCGGTACAGCTCACTCATAATTTTAATAATAGTAACGAAATAACCACTTATTACAGTCTTTATTGGCCTATTTTTAACTGGAATCAAACTAATTAAACACTCAGTATTATGAGTTGATAGAAATAAGCCCCGGCTCGATCTTCGGGTAAATTTTGGCAAGATGCCAACCTTCCCAGCACGAATTAATACTTGGGTTTAGAAACAGGTTTCTCTAGATACATCACCTAACTCCGCTTTGCCACTTGGATAGCCAAAGGTCATCGGCTCGCCAAATAAGTATTATGTAAATACGTATTCCAGTCGATCCAGAATCGTCGTTCTTCCGAAGCAAGATTTCAAATGAAAAGTCGCTCGAGGATAAATTTCACGAAAGTCATCAGGGAGTCTCATAAAATAAAACCCCGCTCGCAAAGAGGGGTAATAAAGGTGAATGTATAGGACATATAACCATCACAACTAGGGCGGTATCGGCCAACACTTAGCTCAAGGGGTAACCACCTCTTGGTGAAAATTACATACAAACCCACGCATACGAACTTTAATCTAATCTGGACTGCATCCTTAGAGTTAGAAAACATTCAGGCAAGGACATAATTCATATTCTTTGATAATAATTTGTCAACCACTTATCCATTGACAATGGAAAATATTTCAAGTAAGATTGTTTGGTAATAATATCATCTTGCTGCGAGTAATAAGCCGTCAAATAAAGAGTGCGGAAGGTGTCATAATTGAAGGATGGGTGATGACACAATATACCTGCGGTGTAGGAAGCTGACCCAATAACATAAATTATTATGCATCATGCGCTGCCAATAGTTGTCATCAGAATACAAAATCGCGAATATTAGCCCAAATTAAGGGACACAGTTAGATCACGTTTTCTATTGATTTTCACGTTAAAACGTTGTGATGCGAAGAATGTGCATGCGCCAATCACAAATACAATCGACACGTCAGAATGCTCTCTGCGTGACACATACCTTTTCCACATTAAATGTTACATTTTTACACGTAATATTCGTGGTAATATCTTCGAGATTTGTACATAGGTACAAATTAGGCTTTTTTTTAGGCTGTAATCAACTCTGAAGGCAATTTTATTGTATCCCAAAAGAGTTCGACACAAATTCTTGGTGAATGGTGGACGTCTATGTGACTAATAAACAGTCACCGAATATTTGCAACTACCTTACAGAACAGTTCAGAACCGGCGATCATACGCGATAAACCAAGGGTAAAGAGTGTTTGTAACTTGAGGGCGTAAGTTTGTCTTATCTTTGCCAAAGAGTACAAGAGAAGAGTCCGGACCTTAGAAGCACAACTCATTTCCACCTCACTTCCACCATCCACTTCATCATCAAAAATCAACTCAAAAGAATATCGAATTGCTTCTAAATATATCCAAATAACTGTAGTTTGAAATAGGAACCTACTGAGAGCCAGGTGAATTTTGATTGGCCGGGGGCATTCAGAGGTTTTTTGACGTAATAATGTATTGTAATTGTGATTTTATAGCACGGAAAGTAACCTACTTATATACTGCACCTAAATGGTACCTAACCTATTATTTAATTCGAAAAATTGCTGACAATAATGACTAGGAATAATTCGGCTGTCCAAATGACTATTGCTCAGCAACAAGCAAAAGGACAATCTGATAGAGAGTATTGCGATGGAGTAAAACTTTGCAATGGACTGTATTGATGTGAAATCGCAGGAAGAAATATGAGTTTTAATGGGATCAAATTTGCTATTTTTAAATAAAATGAGAGGTTGAATTCTAAGTTGATAATGAACCTACTACAGTTACTAATTATTAGTGACTGATTTAAAAGATGAATTATGGGAGATGACCGATATCGGAAATAGAAGGATTGCACCTGAACTCAGCAGAACAAGCAAGTGCTTGCGATAAAAAGTGGAAAGGTGTCTGCTGTTGTAGTTTGTTGTTTCCTGACTGTTCGCAGCACCAATCATTAAGAATTACTACAATTTATTTAGTAGGAGATAGATAAGAGTGACTGTTGTTGAATGGTTGACGTCTACGTGACCCATTAGTGATAAACTTTCCTTCTTAAATCACAACCGTTTGTGAATCTAACTCAGACGATTCCTAGCTAATTTTTAGTTTCAGCACACCTGGCTAATAGAGGATTTGCAAGAATTTAGCCAGAACGGCTGATTCATGTGTCGCCCGCTTGAAGACAATATGCTGGTAATGGAAAGGATTGGATTTACTCTTGGTAAAAGGAAAAGTACTTTTGGTCAGGCATCAAAAGAGGAGTTGGAGCAGGGTTTGTACTCCACATATAACATGCACGGTGAATTTGTCATTAAAGAAGCCACCAGTGATCTAAAAGTTAATTAAGGCCTCATCCCCTTCCCCAAATATCTTGAAAATTTTTTTGCGGGGTAGTGTCAAGAATTTTTGGTTTCTCTTGGTTGGTAGATAAGCTCGAGTCGGTAACAATTAGTATCTTCCTGCCAAGTTCATGGCTTTACGGCCGTTTGCCCGTTGCTTTGACCACATTTGTAAATGATTCTAATGTCGATCGGTTTCATATGCATTCCTTTGCAAGGCTAATACGATTAACATGAGGGGTTGGAGATATCGTTGTTTGTAGAATATTTTGGATTCCCTGCTTCGACCTCGTTGCCATTAATCGGTTCTTGAACGTTAGGACCAAAATAAATTTGAGAGAGCCGTTGAGAGCTGGAAATGATCTATTCAAGCCATCTTCAGGTAATCAATCCAATTTATTTGTTCGGAATGACAGAATTTAGGCGTGATTATGGGATTGTACAGAATAAAATCAGGTCTACTTTAAATTGGAAAAGAACTGTCTTCAGCTGCAGAGAATTGGGATTTTTTAACACCTGATTTCGCAGTAGAAAAAAAAACGATGCGAATTCTTTCGGTGGGGTTTATTATTCAAATTCATTAATTTGGCTTGCGTTCATGATTTGAAATTTTACCAAGCTTTGGAGTGTGCGTTTTCACAGTTGATAGAGCGGATATTGAATTTTCGGAGATATGCATAGAGCACGTAAATCGGTTCTCAACCAAAATACCTATTTGGATTGATCAGTTGATCATATTTATGTTAGTTCCTGAAATTCAATAATCGCTCCATCACCTGGAAAGAACTCAAAGCCGTTAAATTCAAATCAATGAACGCAAGTCGATTAATAATAAACCCCAGTGGAAGAACTTGCAGCGTTTTTTATGGTTATCAGAATACTTCAACCCGTGTTTCGAAAAGCCTTTTAGGAGTTCACTCCAGTATCCACTTTACTACATCACTACATCACTACGTCTCTAGGTTACTGATATCAACACAAAAACAATAATAAATCAAAATAACGCGAATGTTGGCACCACAAATCGGGCCATAGATCGGGAATGGTTTGTCTTACAGACCTGGGGAGAAGCTCATTCGATTTCTCGTGGAGTGTTCTTCAAAAAGAGTACAAATTTAGGCCGCTTTGCCTTTTTTTGAGGTTTTTAGGGATTTTACAAAACTTTGACAACCCTTAAAGGGCACTTTAAATTAAGTGAGAGAGCTGGCTCAAAAATTAACGGGGCGTCGTCGGACCAACTGGATTTTTCCTGAAAATTTCAGCTTTTTTGCCTCAGCCGTTTGGGAGAAATCGTGCGTACGGCGTACTGCGGACGGACGGAAAATTTTTTATTGCAGATTCGGATTCTACACCCTTTGAAACGTAAACCATGAAATTTTCAGGGAGGGTTAGAAATGTTTTTTTCAAGAGCGATTACAATGATTTATTATTGAATAATAAACCAAAATGGAATCTACGGATGATTACGGTTAAGGATCAGAATATGGCATCACAGTAGGAATAATTTGACTCTTAGTTCTGAGAAAAATGGAGTATACAAGATATTTTGACCATTTTTGAAACCACAAGACAATGATTGATTGACTTTGTCAGTAACCGTTAGTTGCCGGCGAATTTGAAACTCTGAATCTCGGAGAGAACTGTAAAGCCGTTAGCCAATGAAACAGTCGATTATAGAAAGCTGCGGTGGGCAGTTGAACTTCGTCGAAAATGGAGGATGACGGGTACTATTCTTTATTCTTTCAAAATCAAATGAAAGGTCAGACCTCCGACGTGACGGCTGCAATTGGGTTTTGAAGCTAAGACTCCACTTTTGGTGCCACTTTTCTGTGAGGATAAAAATAAGTTCCCACTTTTTCATCTTGAACATTTATTGTAACGTTAAATGATTAACGAGGCCGTTCATCTTTTTTTAATTTTCAACCTACTGGTTTTCATTAGCGGGATGACGTTGTACTTAATAAAAGTGTCTCTATTTAGGCTAAAGACTTGAAGAAGTAAAATGGATCATTAGAGCTCTAGGCGATTATTCGTTTAGAAAGTTTTGCACCGTTGAGAGATTGATAGGCACTTAGTAATAAGTCCCACTGAGTAATGTCTGAAAATAAAGGTAACTACTATCTGACAATCAATCTCTTTTAGGAAGCTTTTAAAACTTAGTGAACTACAATGCCGTTGGAACTCTGATGCCTAAAATCATTAATACTTTAAATGTAGTTCAATTCCGTTTTTTAATACGCTACAAATGATTGTACGAAAGTTTACTATTTTTGGATTAGATTACCCTTCTACGTGAGTCATTTCTAATATATATCGTTATTAATTTATTTTTTATATATAATCTTGCTAATTATTCTTATTCATCTAATCTACATTTATTAGACGTAGGGTGTATTACATTATGACAACTAGGAGCATTGCGTCTCCATAACTTGTAGTTCGAGATGCATTAAAAATAGCTCCATTGATATTGCATCTGCGTTGGTTCATTGTGAAAGAAATGAGGAACAAGGGTCCTTCAGCTGATGAGTGAGTCTCTATTCCTTGTAATTTACTTCTAAAAGTCCCATATACGGTAGGATGACTTCGTTGTCTATAAAACGCCGTAAACACTGATATTTTATCGTTACGTAATTCTATTCATTGCAACTATCCAAAATGACAAATCGGCACCTCTTCTACTGAATTTACCCTCGTTACGTAATAAAAACGGATTCATAAATATGTACCTACCTAAAATGATATAGAACAACTAAAATTTACCGAGATAAAATATAGCACCTTTCTGCGCTTTACTAATCTACAAACTCGATATCAAAAGGATCACTTGAATTCTAATTTCATTGCAACTATCCAAAATGACAAACTCTCTAGTTTTGCACCTCTTCTACTGACATTTTATCTCTGAGAAATTTTAACTTACCCAAACCGCCTCAACATCAGAAAGGACAAGTGAAAAAATGTATTGAACTTTCACTTTAATATCTTTCTATCTTCCTCAAAGGCTCTTGATGTGCATTGTCTTAATATCAAAACATTAGCGTCATTAGAAAAGTAGTAAACGAGTAGATCAGGATCTGCCGATTGGGAATGTTGACGTGATCAGTTTCGATCTATGTGATTATTTAAGAAAACCCTTCGTTAGGAATTTGGTATAACTTACCCTTGACACATCGGGATGTCAAGAAAGTAAATCTGCATAGCCCTATCCTTGTCTGAAGAGCTGATATCTAATCTTCCGACCATGATCCGCTGATGGTTTGAGGTGATGTTCCAGGCTCGTAGCAACAGCGTGCAGACAAGGTGCTCCTGGTCGGTTGGCGATCTTGAAGAACGTGAGGGGGCACAGCGGTTTTTGAGGTGAGGTGCAAGTAGGCGCGACCTTGCTCTATAGCCGATAATCCGCGAACGGTCGTGACTCACCGTGCATTTGGTTGTTGACGGCTGTTGAGAGGCTGCTCATCTTGGGAGGTGAAATGGAAATTCACGAATCCACTCTATTGCCGGAGGGTGGTGTCTTGAATGCGAAATGAGTTGAATTCAATTAAAAAGTGGAATGTATAAATGGGCACTATATCTCCGTTCATAAGAAAATTATTTACTTGGGATCGCGGTTGATAATTGTTAATAACCAACCTTCTCAATCGAAAACAAAAAACTTGATGCATCCCTCAGATCATCCACACTCCACCTTACGTCAGAAATAAAACAATTTATGATGACTTCAACATCTCCTCACCCAACGAACTTCTCACCAAACATACCACCAACTTCATCCAAAACAACTGAGACCATATCAACCCATTAGCTCCAGAAGGCCTTTCTCTTCCTCCTACAATGCCTCGATTAAAACGTCCCCGCTATATTTTTGTAATTTCCTTACTCACGAATAGTAAACATAATCCGAATCTCTTATTTGGAGCGTACGTATTTATTCATTCTAGTCAGAGACGTTTCGTCCCGCAGCGGGGACTTCTTCAGTCTATACCTAACTATGTCATAACTACTGGCAGACTTTAGGCATTGACATAGTGGTGCCACCACACATCTCTTCAGTTTGTTTGTAACTGAAACTTTTAGTTTTGTAGTTGAAGTTAAACTGCTCACTCATCCCTGTCCATATACTCAAACTTGTCATACTTATTATTACTTAGTTGTTGGATCTCAACTGCGTTAATAAAGTAACAAACAAACTGAAGAGATGTGTGGTCATGAATTTTTTTAAAAAACCGCCCTGACATAACTGGAATCCCCCTCGTTGAACTTCCTAATAATTAAGTTCTATACGATGTAAACTATGTGTAAAACACTATGTCAATATGGTATGTTATGTAACGTAACGGTGATAAATGTTATGTTACGGTAAATAAATAAATGCCAAAAAAAAATCCCTCAGATCGTTTTTAATCATCCCCAAATATCTTCATAACATACGTACGCATTCGTTTTCACCAACTAATTCACTAATTATCGAATTCCTAATGCTCAATCAAGTTGTACTTACATTGTCTTTACCTAACCAGTCTTTCTCGCTAAGGGCCAAACCTCCATGGGAGTTTTGTGAACGTTTACATGTGTATATAACCGTTTCTGAATTAATTTTACTAGATCAGGACCACACATAATATTTTCCTACCAAAATGAGACATGAGACAAGAGCAGTACAGTAAGGAGTCGTTAATTCCGAATCGAAAGAAGAATAATTTGAAATCAGAAGAAATTCGACGAGACCGACTTCAACTTTCTCACGGCTCGAAACTTTAATGCTAACTGGCAGAATCCATTCCATATCACGCCACCGTTTTGCGAAATGAATACGTATTTTACATTCTTAACAAACTTCTTCATCACGGCAATTAATTCGAACTGCTTACTGAACGGTTTCGCACATCCGTTTCAGAGATCCGCACTGGAGTTTCAGAGATGTCTCCATTGTTGATCATATTCCACGTTTTTGTGAATGATGAAAATTGTAGAAATGTTAAAATATCAAGTTTCTACCAACGATTTGGAACTACTACTTATTTGACTCATCATTTATACAGCTTGTAACACATTATCGAGCAAATCTTTATCGGCCTTTATGGCCGTTATGTTTCCTAAACAGTTAACACAATATTGAGCTCCTGATTGTTCTAACGAAGGTATATATTATAGGTATACCAATTATACACAAGTCATTATAATTGTCATCTATCATAACTGATTGCCTTCATTTGAACCATACTGCTCTGGAAATATAAATGAAAGCATAATGTAAATTAAATGTCCATTACTCATTGGTATCATTGATGTCAATAAAGATTATTCTCGTTGAATTTATAAAATATTTCCCACTGAACTGTCAAGTATATTTTGGGAAATGCGATTTTGTGAATATTATAGTACCAACCGGCCTCTTCAAACTACATTTAGACGTTATTCACATCAGAAGATCCCACTGGGGGTTCGTGCCTCACGATATTACCGTAGACAACTACTGGCGCCGGTCTGGTTGTTAGATCGATAGCGAACTGGAGTTTTCATGCTCGCTCAAGGTACAGTCATTGAACTGCCCAAGTTGGATTGTTTCTTTTCACTATTCACGTTAACGTAATTTCACGACGGTAATCGACGAATTAGTACCCAACAGTTCAATTTTAGTACACAAACATGGTCCAAGTAAAGGACACTATTAGGAGGGTGGTATTTAGATCAGTTATGTAGCTCATTACATCAATACTTTTATCAGCTTTCGTCTTGACATTAGTTTTATTGAACATTCAGTATAAAATGCTTTCAATAAGAATTAGAAAACAAAAACGCTGCAAATTCTTTCACTGGGGTTTATTATTCAATTGGCTTGCGTCCATGATTTGAATTTCTACTAAGCTTTGGAGTGTGCGTGTTTCACAGGTGATAGAGCGATTATTGAATTTCAGGAGGCACACAAATATGATCAACTGAACAATCCAAATAGGTATTTTGGTTGAGAACAGATTTACGTGCTCTATGCATATCTCCTGAAATTCAATAATCGCTCTATCACCTGTGAAACACGCACACTCCAAAGCTTAGTAGAAATTCAAATCATGAACGCAAGCCAATTGAATAATAAACCCCAGTGAAAGAATTTGTAGCGTTTTACCTACATTTATGGGAATGCTTCAACCCGTGTATCGGCTATAAACCCTTTTACGAGTTTACTCCAGTATCCACATTACTACATCACTACATCACTACGTCACTAGGTTACTGATATCAAAACAAAAACAATAATAAACCAAAATGACGCAAATGTTGACTGCATAAATCGGGCCATAGATCGGGAATGGTTTGACGTATGGACCTGGGGAAAGGCTCATTCGATTCCTCGTGGAGTGTTCTTCAAAAAGAGTACAAATTTAGGCTGCTTCGACTTTTTTTTTTTTTTAGGTTTTTAGGGATTTTAAAAAACGTTGACAACCCTTAAAGGGTACTTTAAATTGAGTTAGAGAGCTGGCTCAAGAATGGGGGCGTCTTCGGACCAGCATGGATTTTCCCTGACAATTTCTGATCTTTTGCTTCAGCCGTTTGGGAGAAATCGTGCGAACGGCGTACGACGTACTGCGGACGGACGGAAAAATTTTTATTGCAGATTCGGATTCTACACCCTTTGAAACGTAAACCACGCAATTTCCAGGGGGGGTTAGATTTTTTTTTTTTTTTTTTCAAGAGCGCTTACAATGGTTTATTATTGAATAATAAACCAACAAGTGTAGCTAGTGGCAGGTCAATTATTTTTGCCAAGTTTGTTTTAGGTATTTCATTCATTAAACGTACTCATTTCGGGGAACTCGTTCGTTTAGCTTTCTCTGATGTGAGCAGGTTTTGGGTTTGAATAGATCTTTTTAAACCGTCATTGATTAGTTACTTGAATTAGTTACTTTGGATAAATGTATCATTTAGCATATTTCTCTAAAGGTTTATTATGGTGGTAGCCTAGTAAAAACAAATACCTTTGTCGGAAAACCTGGGTCAGCTTGCCTTAGAAAACAAAATCTTACTGGGATGTTCTCCGATTTGGAACTGTCAAATTATCTGTATAACTTATGGGTGTAGGATTAATCAGAATTAATTTGCACCGATTAAACTTCATAGAGTACTGCGAACGTGGTGCAGAACTTGGATAGCTGCATCAACGATTTTCCCCGACAATTTTTAATGGGCGAACGTAAATTTACTGAAGTTTTCCATTGTTTCTGGATAATTGAAAAAGACCTAAAAAGTTATTACAAATAGATTCAACCACGGCTTGGTCAGTAAGTATTGGTAAGTGAACTTATAATTTTTGTGAAAGTCTAAAAATTGAAACTATTCCGCCGATTTTTCCGAAGTTTGTTGAGGATGTTCAGATTTTGTTTTTAGAAACTTTATACACTCAAAGCTTAAGAAAAATTATCTACGCCATTCATTGCCCTTAAAAAACGTGAAACATGCATGTAACATATATTTCCTACATATTGAAAAAGCATGGTTACAGTACAAGTGCAAACCCACAGCAAAGTAGCCACACATAACATAGTGAAATGATCTTGTCGGATTTTATGAAATTTTCCGAGATTGTGAATTGTTTATTGTTGAGAATTGTTAGAATGTCCCTTCCAGTGAATTTTCCACTAGTGTTTTTGAAGAGTAATTAGCCTCCAGTGCACCCCCGTACTTTAGGTAAGTGCTATTAGGAGCTTAGACTTCAAGTATTTCTGTTAGGTACTACTGGCCTGTATAAAGCCGGTAGTAGTTAAACCTTACTCATTTGTTGTGGGCCTTAATGAAGGTTTGTGAACAGAAAGATCCGTGTGAGGATTTGTTTACGTTTTTACCCTTATCCTTATGTTTTGACATCATGGTTTTTGTAAGGTCATCGTCACATGACTACTATTTACAAAATCCTTCTTCAATTCCAACATTTAAGTTGAATATAGAAGAATAGTTTAGAGACTTCTCATGAGACTAAGGAGAGGACTAATGAGGAGGTTTAGAGGACTAATGCGATAGGTATTGATTGTATGATGCGATTTTGAGTGAACCATGAGCTTTCCATTAAGATGGAATTTTTGAGTGTCCAAAAACGAGAAATTTTCGTTCCTCCATAAAAGTTTGGGATTATCACGAATATCTTAAATACACGTAAACATAAATGGTTATCATGGATTCTAAAAATAAAATATAATGCGAATTTGCAGTTCTGTGCAAGGCATTGTTGTTTTGTCTTTGGGATATTTTCTATGAAATTGGGTAACTTTTGTTCCATTTGATTTGAGAGTAATTTCTCTTTGTACACATAAGAAGGCACCCACATAAAATAACTGAGTGCAGCTGGGAGTTTGGATTTCTCGCCTTGTCGCAGAAACCCCGACGCCAACGTGTCGCGCACCGATTCCAGAAAAATTCGTCCCATGCGCTCCACCTACCGATTTTCGTTAGTTTCCTCGGCGGTGGATATACGAGGTGACGTAAGTGTGTGGAATAGCGGAGTGTCCGTCCTTGCACCCCACGCCGATTCCCACACGCCGCCGCCTTCTCAGGGGTCAGTGGGGGTTACTGGACGGGGACACGACTAACGAAGACCTACGTACAAGTCATAGGATGCCGGATAGGGTCACCTGGGGTAGAGTCAACACTTTGAGAGGATCAATATAGGGCAAAAACGTCATTAAGCTCGAAGCTTAATCGTAAACGTTACTAAATCGTACAGAGACCACTTCAAGTTTTCGGCAGTTGGAAAGCCATTGACAAAACTATCCATAGTACCAACACATTCAATTTATCTGGATTACAATGTTATGATGTAATGATGTAGTGTAATATATTTTAATATCTAATCCGAAACTGTCCCAAGTTGTATTCGGATTTGATGCATTTCCAAGAGATAATGCGAGTTAGCTCGTGAATAGTTCCCTACATATTTCTTACAAACTCGGTTCCTCGTGCTCTACTGGTTAAATTTCGTTTAAACTCGGAGGGTATTTGGGAATTAGGGGAACGAGGGGTAATACCGTGCACTTAATTTTGGAACCATACAGTTAAGGGACAGAACGGTTCTAGAATTTATTCTATTTTCGATATCTGAGCATTTCCTTTACATAAAAGGATTCTTAAAGGAAAAACAGCCGTGAATGTTAATAAAGTGCTTTGGGCGGCATTTCCCACACTGTGGGGTAATGCCGCCCAACCCCGAGAACTGAAGTATGTTCCCCTCTCAACCGTCATTCAACCCATTTTTTCCAAAGTTAGAAGGTTAAATGTATTTATAACAATAAAAACCATGAAAACAGTCAATAAACTCTAGTTAAAATGAACGACGACTTAGAAATAGGTAAACTACAGTCTTGTATGTAGGACTTTTTTGAAACCACATTAATATTTAGCTTTTCATTCTTTCTTAGCCTTTTCATTCTTCATGCATACCCTTGCATACATCACATAGTCCGTGATTAGGTCGTCCCATGGAACGCATGTAGTGGCTGCTGTGATTGCAGTGCTCGCAATTCCACTTTGGCGAATTATTATCGGCTTCTTGGCAAATTGTACACAAGCTGTCCACAACAGACGAAGTCAAGAATTCTTCAACATCTTCGTCCGTGTCTCCAACAAGGTCTCCCTCGGAGATATCTCCCCAGTCATCACTGTCACTGCTCTCACTTCTGGTTCTCTTGCGCTTCTCTTTCTTTTTTTGAGGTCTTTCAATTTTTTTCATGATTTCCACCTTTCTTCTTCTTCTTCTGAACCCCACCTCTGCTACTAGTAGTGAGTTGATCAAAATCCAGCTGAATTTGGCGCTTTGTTGGTTATTTGTTGTTCTTTTCCATATTTTTTTGACGTTTCAGAAATGCACGTCATTCCCCCGATACGATGGGCGGCATTACCCCAATGTTTACGTTTTTCGTAATTCATTCACGCTGACTTCATTTACAATCAAAACTTAAATTTGGTTAGTGCTTCAGAAAGATGATGAAATTCTGCATATATACATGAAAACTAATATAAAAAAGAGTTGAAAATGGGACTTACATTGCTCATTTCCGATGCACAAGAAATAACATCAAACGATTCGAAAAAATACTCACTGCACTCACGTCAAGAAGGCTAACTTTGCAGGTAGGGTAACGCTAGAACCTAGTTGGCGGGACATTTCTCTAGGATCGGCGCTCATTCCCACGTTTCTGGTGTCGATTCAAACATCCGAAACAGCCATGGGCGGCATTACCCGATGTACGGTATTACCCCTCACTCCCCAAGTTATTTGGGTACTAGTATCCCAAGGATTTCGTTACGAATAGTTCTAGAACATCCGTCCTCATACCTGAAATTGGTTGTTACAGACAAAACAGATCAATATTCCGATACTAACAGACCTATTTAATGCAATGGTTAGGGATTGTGTTGGTTGGCTCTTAGTTGACTCCCTATATACCTTCTTTGGCGGATGCTGTGAGATTTGATGGTGAAACTGTGCTGTGTGTGGGGACATGAATTAATTCTTAATTTATCATGTCATGTAATTTGAATATTAATTGTAAACTACCGTCATCCCTGCATCAACCAGTTGTTCTGTTACATGGATTCAAACTCTAAAACTGGTAGTGTTTCAGCCATTCAGGCAGTTAAGTACACACTTATTCAAATTTTCCAAAACAAAAAAGTACCAGAAGAAACAAAATGTATGTCGTTCAAGATAATTTCAAGATGGAAACTATTAAATCGAAAACTCAAGGTTCCCCTGCCATTGGTCATTCTACCACACTGGTTCATTATTTTTTTAATAATCCGTGATTGATAGGGGGGGGGGGGGGGGTCACCTTCAGGTTCAGAATTTACGATTAAATGCCTTGGGGTGAATTGATTTGGAACCCCGAACAGTCGATTTTGCGTCCAAATTACATTTTAAAAAACGCTTTTTTGGCCGATTTGACCAATTTTTCGTCCTTAGCGTTTACATTAAAAAGATTTTAGGGACAATAAGGGAGAGTCAGCATTTGCCAACTAAGCAGTTGCCAATCCAGTCACAATTTCAGTTTTTATTAAGAAAATAAACAGTGTGTATAAATAGTTTAATTTTGTCCAAAATAAAGTGTTCTGAGTGTACTAGAAAAAATTGAAATAATCAACATAGAGAGAGCTAGTAAATGTTGGAATGAGTATATTCCTTGATGAATTCCCCATTAAAGGTCACTTCTAAAATAGCTTGCCTTTTTCATTTTCCTATTTCTTGCGTTTTTCTTAGGTTTGATGTATTATTTTTATCTGTTTTTCCCCAATATTGTTGACCCTTTCAACTCCCCGACCAATAGAATTGTATCTCCTTCCCCTCTATTTGTCCTACAAATTCTGTGTTTTTGTTGTCATGGGTTGCCACATTCGATTTAGTAACGCAAATGATTTAGTGCGTCCAACAATGTGAAGTGGCGTATAGTCACCATCTTATCAGACTTAGGTACATTTGGAAATCACAATGTGACCATCACTTTGTTTCTTCAGTCACAAATGACAACTGAATATATCTGAAGCAGAGGTTGACGAGGATGAATCAGCAGGTATTTGGGATATCAAAGATTTGACTTCGTCAGAATTTAATTGGACCCTGCAAGTGTGATTGATAAACCCGCTTTGAACCTCGTTTAATTGGCTGTCGGTTGATGGCTGGTTGCTGTTGATTTAGGTATGGCAATATTTTACTGATATTGAGTTGATGGGTTAGGAGGTGAGTTAATTACGAATTCATTATTCAACTTCATTCGTTATTGTTTTCCCTTTCAATACCTTCATTTTATTTCGATGAGCTCTTCCGGTTTTCGGATTCCATTAGGCTCCGCCGACCAAACAAATGAGGGAGGGTCCTTGAGGGCAGACGTCCGGGTCGTGACGACGGGAGCGAGGTCGTGGATTATTCGCGCTGGTCAATACACCCGGGCGAGCCTACCCCATTATTCTATTGATGGGAAACGATCGGACCCCGAACCCCTTCCTGCTTCTGTCGCCTATACAAACTCGATATTTGGCTCGCAGCCTTCTCGTATCCGAAAGATCTTCCCTTATGGCGGTTCACGTGGAGGCTGCCAAGGTCTAGGTCAACACGATTCCATCATTCCTAGTCAAAACGAATAAATCCCAATATCCAATTTTCCGAAATTTTTGAGAAAGGAAAACGTACCAATAGGGAACTCATTACCCGGTAACAAGCCAAAAACTCGTGACGATATGGAAGATGAAGTAGTATCTGGCACCTACCAATTTAAAACCTGCGCTAGCAGAAATCACTGCGAATAGATATTTGGCTTCCAAGTCTATCAAGGTCGAATTTGAAATCGAAGACGAAAACAACTTTTTCTTTTGACGGATTTTTGACTCGAAATTCGTAAAATTTGGTCCAGCAGTTTCTGGAAAAAGGGTCTGACGGCGGACAGAGTATTTCATTCGAAATCTACATATCTTGAAACGTAAACCAGCAACTTTTGGGGGGTAGAAAAACAATTTTAAGGGGGTTAAACAGCAACTTTTGCTGGAGGTACCAAATTTTTGAGGGATGGTGGGCGGAGGGGGGAGTAAATGGTTTTTTAGGTGGATAACAACTTTTTTTAGTTGTTGAAAATAACAAACCAACACACAACCAATACAATATCCAACAAAGGGCGGCTTTTCCAAAAATTTCTTCTATTTTAATAATTAAATAGAAGTACTTAATTTTGGACAAGTCGTTCTTGGTATGGTAATTATGGTCCTCGCACCGCACTTGAATCGTACGTATTGGGGATTTGAATAAATTGTTGATGGATTAGGATGTTCACGCGGAATTTCTTGGTGGCGTTCTTTCAATGTAGCTTTTTACCTTTGAACATTCGTAGCTATACCGAATCATTGAAGAGTCGCCTTCACGTGTACCTCCCAATCTGAGACAAATAGATTAGAATCTACATTCTCATTAAAATAAAGTCAAAGACGATCGCACTTAATCTCTGGTAATTTCAAGTCTCAAAGCAGAGACATTCATAATTATCAAATAACTGTGGGAACATTCACATGAGCGTCCGTATTTAGTGAAGCCATGTGTTCCTGAATAATAAATATAACTCTATTCCCTTTCATTTTTTTTCGGTCTGAATTCGTTTGGGTTTATGTTACTCTTCCCACGCTGTTCCCTCAATGGAAAACCAGTTTGTAATCGACCACCGACCGTTAGGAAAACCTTTCTACCAGATCGCTGACATTTCCATCTTTTGCTGACGGTCCCCGATAAAACCGCAGATGGTCGTCTCAAGTTTGTTCAGGTTCCATAAATTAACAAGTCGGGCAGCTGGGCAGATACAAAACGCAATATTTGGTATAGCACTCGAATTCAAACTAAGGCGCTTGTGTGCATGTGACTGATAAGGATTGTCATACTGATGATGTCAGCCAATGAACTTCTGCTGCTTAATGCCCCCTAGGGTGAGGGAAGAAGCTTCACGTGTTTGTTCGAGTTAGCTCATTGTGTTAATTTAAGCCGTATCCTCCGCCTAATAATTATCTACAGTCCAGTGATCTCCGTAAAAAGGCTATTGGAAAATGATAAGCTCATGTGTTAGAATCTGCAGCGTTTCAGCGAAAGATTTCAGCCCCTCCACTTCCACAATTGCCCACAAATAAAATCTGGACTATCGGTATTCTTTATAACTTTCTCCGTCGAATCGGCTAAAAATACTTTCGCTCCTGTGGCATGAGCCAAAAAAAAGCAAATTGCTCCATTTGAAAAAATGGAAACCCATAGTTTCGGAAATCGGATTATATATACTCCACTTTAAAGATGGTTCGATGACGATGATGGTTTATGTAAAACAAATTACATCAATTTTTTCTCTTTTTTTCTCAAAGAGATCCTCTGCTTTTATTATAGAGTTGAATCTAGGCACACAAAAATTTGATGAAAAATCCATTCATGACATGAGTTTTTATACTTTTTTCGGCTGTAATATCGGTGATTTAGATTCAAATTGGAAAACGGATTGCATCACGTGAATCAGCGTTAAATAACAATGCATATTCAAGGATTTTCTATGTGGTCTAACGTGGAAAACAAGAGAGGTAACCTTTCGCTGACACCCTCTATAAATAAATGATAATAAATTATCAAAAGCTATAAAGGCTTTTCGACCGTACTCATCAAATTTCGTTTCGTGGCAGTTTGGTCTGTTTGGGTGTATGCCTTCAAGTCCACAGATCCTTAATTCTTACCATTTCTATGTTTACGATATCCTACAAGTTTCGTGGCTCAAAAATGACATATCGATACTCCCCTCATGTAAAATCCTTCAAGCACCGTTTTTTCATTGTCTTCTCATCTTCCTCAAATTCGGAGGGAAGTCGGCGAAGGACGGTAGTCATCTCATTTACATTTTAACAGAAATTTCTACGCACTTACGTACGAGATATATTTGAAACAAGCCCAATGCCTATAGTTTGCATCCAATTTTGTAAAATCCCTAAAAACCTCAAAAAAAAAAAAAACGTCGAAGCGGTCTAAATTTGTACTCTTTTTGAAGAACACTCCACGAGGAATCGAATGAGCCCCTCCCCAGGTCCGTTGGTCAAACCATTCCCGATGTATGGCCCGATTTATGCTGCCAACATTTGCGTTATTTTGGTTTATTATTGTTTTTGTTTTGATATCAGTAACCTAGTGACGTAGTGATGTAGTAATGTGGATACTGGAGTGAACTCCTAAAAGGGTTTATAGCCGATACACGGGTTGAACGGCTACAAATTCTTTCACTGGGGTTTATTATTCAATTTTATTCATTTGGCTTGCATTCATGACTTGAATTTCTACTAAGCTTTGGAGTGTGCGTGTTTCACAGGTGATAGAGCGATTATTGAATTTCAGGAGATATGCATAGAGCACGTAAATCTGTTCTCAACCAAAATACCTATTTGGATTGTTCAGTTGATCATATTTGTGTGCCTCCTGAAATTCAATAATCCCTCTGTCACCTGTGAAATATGCACACTCCAAAGTTTAGTAGAAATTCAAATCATGAACGCAAGCCAATTGAATACTAAACCCCAGTGAAAGAATTTGCAGCGTTTTTCTTTTACCTTTTCAACGAATTTGTAGTTGGGTTGTAGATATCCCACTGTGGGTTCATTTGGTCGCTAATCACACTTCAGTCTGAGCACGTAAAATCCATCAAGCATCATTTTCTCACGTCTTTGTTTTTTTATTTCAGAGGAAAAATTATGAATTCTGAACACTTTCTGTGACCTTAAAAGTCCACGCCAGGTTTGAAACCCCTCCCAGAATAGACGCGGACGTATTTATAGAGGCGGTGGCCATCTCCGAGGTCTGTGTCCACCCCTCAACAACTTATCAACGGCACGAGGGGTTTAGGAAGAGACGGTTGCCAGCCGATTCGTTTTGTTTTGTTTTCAGGAAATAGGAAGTTGGAGACGATTCTAAACATTCTCAAGGGAAGTGAAACCAGTAAATTCAGACCAAAATACTATAACACAGTCGGTGAATTACTGTTCATTTATCAAGGCTGTGTACACTTTCAAACTAATTGACAGTTCTGATTACAAAGATAAAACCCGCATTTGTGTGTCATGTACAGTCTTTCTGGAAGAATTTCTTAGTCAATTGGCAAATTAATAATTCTTTCTTTTAGCCGACATTCCAGAACAATGAATGTTGAAAATTCTGAAATTTACCGAAATTTTCATTTAATGTCTTTTTAATTATAATTTGCTTATTCACCTTGCGACTGGAGAATGCAGTTTTCACTTGTAGCGATTCGGAATCCTCGCTCTCAAACCTGAAGAACGCACCTATATAGTCATTCGAGGTTGTGCTAATTTTGGCCAGTCACCAATCCCCAATGTTGCCGACAAAGTTGCAGGAAAATGTTCCCTGATGCATCCCATCTAACTTTACAAGTTAGATGTTTATTATAACTTCAAATGTTCGAAAATGAATTCTATATTAAATTATTCCTGACTACAGCTCAACCACCATTAGTTATGTTGGCGGATTACTAGATTACACTTACTAGAGAGAACTAATCAAATTTTTTTTAGAGGAACTTTCTTACAAAGGGAACTAATCTACAAGTCACTCTCCCAGTGGTTCCAGAACCCTTCCTGGGCACAACGGAGAGCTTTCTTCGAGGGGAGCTTTCCAAATGGGAGAGTAAGAAGAGTACTATGGAGGACCACCTGGCTCCGTGTTAGGGGTCAGAGGCAGGCAAAACAATTTATTGACTTCTCCAGGAAGAGAGCTAATGAGCTGCTCAGCCTAGGAAGAAAGGAGATATGTATAGTAACAGGGCTCTTAACGGGGCACTGTCCACTTAAATACCATCTCCACAAAATGGGCAAATCTGACACCACCCTCTGCCGGTTTTGTGGGGCTGAGGATGAGACTGCATGTCATGTGATCTGCCACTGCACTGTGCTAGCAAGACAGCGTTTTCTAACCTGGGGGCAAGCTTCCGTCGATCCCCAGGTTATTAAAACGGGAGAGATAAACGATCTCCTCTCATTCGCCAAAACGTGGTAGGGAAGGGTGGACCTTCCAGCTTTATCTGGGGTTGACGACAATAGGCCACAACAGACTGGGATGGTAATGCCCACCCAGTAATTACCAGGCAGTTAGTGCTTGGGTCCCAGGCAGCTCCTGACGATGGATACAAGTGCCGTTCGCTGGGCATTCAGTGCTCGGTTCGGCAGGGTGCTCAGGTCGGGTAGACAAATGTGCCTTGGAAGGAGTTGGAGGTCACGACCTCCTCCTCCAGCCACAATAGGTCCACCAAGGCCTCAGTGGTTAAAAAAATAAATAAAAAATAAAAAATCCACCAGTCAACCAAAATTTTCAACCCAAGAAACAACAAATATGTAACACACACAACTAAATTGGTTGGATGACGTGACAAGATGCGCCGAATCCAAAAAATCGAATAATGATAATGATAAAGGAAAGCATTTTCATTCACTTATTCAAATACTATTTTTCTACCAAGTTGTCATTATTTGGGTCTCACCTCTATAAATCCAGAGGTCCATACTATTAGCCCCTAGAGATTTTTTTTTTCGATTTATTACATCTAGAGGAACGACCACTAACATACATCGTCCTGCGGTTTCAAAAAAACTTCGACGATCGCTCCAGAACAAGCTCCTTTGGGTTGTTATCATGAAGTTTGTCTCTTCCACTGCAAGGACCGCCCCCACTCAGCTCGGATCACTCAAGGACAACTGGTGTCATTTGGTTAGGACGTTTTGGTCATCTTCCGTATTCGCCCCATCTCACGCTAAGTGATTTCCACCTCATTCCTCCTCTCAAAGAACATCTATGAGGGCAAACAGTTCAGGACAAAGGCGGCACTCAAACGGGAAGTGGAAAGGTGGTTGTTCAATTTGGCAGTGGACACCGGATTAAAAAATATTAACACCGTACAAAAAATTCATGCAAATTAATGGCAACTACGTGCAAATAAACGCTGCAAACTATTTCGCAGAGCTTCATTATTTCTGTATTAGATAGCCCATCTGTGTAAATCACTGATGTAAGTCTGTGGTACATTATCTAAGCTCTCGCCCCCAATCTTTTAAGCTTCTTTATGGAATGTGATTTGTACTAATGGTTTTTTAAAATAAATAATGCCAATAAGTCGTTGAATATTAAATATTTCAATTGTTGAAAAAGCCCTACCTATAAAATTGCAGCTTGGGATTGAAAATATAGTAGAAATTAGCTTAAGCAGCAAAGAAAGTGACTATGACAGCTCACGCTTAACTGTCGATCACATAACCCAGCGGTAGATGTGATACATGTCAAAGTCGTCCACTCTTTCCTTCTTATGTTTATAAACAAAGAAGACTGAATCAACTATTGTAATTTGAATGGGATTCTAGCTTCAATAACATCGAGTGTACTAGCATTTTAAAAATAAATGGATGATGTAGTGAAAAACTGGTTTGTGTTTATAATTATTTTTGAGTTGGCGATTATTAACTCGTCATTACCTCTTTACGTATTATTAACTCTTGTTACACACAGGGGGCGTGGGAAGTTTGGGATTTTATCTCATCAGTAGATACCACCGTTTAAGTTAATTAGTATTTAGATGAGTCACTTCAATTAATTTATCGAAATACCAGGTATCTGTGTATCATACACCTTAGCGTAATAGTGGCTGTATTCTGTACTCCGATTCACACACATTTAGTTTAATAACAATCAAACATAAAGTCGAATTTATAATGATAATAATATAATCAAACTAGTTTGTTAGTATTATTAGTAGACGACGAGAAACTATGTTAGTTGGGGAAGTGAAACATGTTTGTTTAATATGTTATTTATTACGAAACCATGATTGGTTGCTGTACATCTCTGTGGCGGTCCTAGGCTTACATTTTTTTGGGGGGGGTCATTGTTAAAAAATGTAATACATTTTTTTTATCAAACCAAAGCCAAGTCCTTACCCAAAGACTCAGTTTAATTCATGTTTAATCACTTCACTTAACATTTTTTCCCGTACAATAGTTATCAGAGGAAGAAAAAAGTGTGTTTGCAAAATAAGCTTATTATAAACCATAAAATTAAAAATTTGGGGGGGGGGGTCATGACCCCTGTGACCCCCCCTGGGATCCGCGCCTGGTACATCGTCTCTTGATTTACACTCACGAGGATAATGAATCTGATTCGCTTCATTCATGAAAGAATAATAAAATTTGAGTACCTAACCGTCTACTCGATTCCCATCGCTTCTTTTCCCCCGTTCGGTTTCTCTTTGGAGTAGCCTTTAAAGTGGAATATTCCTTTAAACAATGCATACTGCATACTTTGATGAAATTTACAGGGATTATGCGGGTTAAAGTAGAGATAGTCCTGGATGTCCCAGAAATCAATAAGTCACTCAGCGCTTGGGCAAACGTAAAATTCACCAGGCATTCATTCATCATTCATTTTCTCCAATTCTTGTGGTTCGATGGAGCTCCAATTGTACGGGTAGTAGGAGAAAAACTGTCGTATAATTATTCTACGGTATCGTTTTAACGTAGTACGTGTCGACTAACCTTTTGATTACCTTGATTGCTGTAACAAGCGTTAATTCTACGTCTTTCAAATCACCAAAAATTATTCAAAAGAACTGTGCGTTCATGTAGCTTGGGCGAAGAAGCTGTGTGCCATACCCAACTCGATAGATGTTTTTTCTTGTCGTTGTCAGATCTCGTTCTGAAGAGTAGAAGAAATTGGCCCAAGTCCGCTTAAGTTTATCCCTAAAGTCAATAACATCGGCAAAACCGCTGCAAATTCTTTCACTGGGGTTTATTATTCAATTGCCTTGAGTTCATGATTTGAATTTCTACTGAGCTTTGGAGTGTGCGTGTTTCACAGGTGATAAAGCGATTATTGAATTTCAGGAGGCACACAAATATTATCAACTGATCAATCCAAATAGGTATTTGGTTGAGAACCGATTTAAGTGCTTTATGCGTATCTCCTGAAATTCAATAATCGCTCCATCACCTGTGAAAGACGCACACTCCAAAGCTTAGTCGAAATTCAAATCATGAATCATTGAATAATGAACCCCATTGAAGGAATTTGCAGCGTTTTTTTTTTTTTTTTCAAGAGCGATTACAATGAAAAAATATTCTATTTGAAAATTTTAAATTCCGTAAGACGGAGCATGCATGTCAGAATGCTTCAACCCGTGTATCGGCTATAAACCCTTTTAGGAGTTCACTCCAGTATCCACATTAACTACATCACTAGGTTACTTCGATCAAAAAAAAAAAAAACCTGTTGTTTGTTTTGATCGCAGTAACCTAGTGATGTAGTGAATGTGGATGCAAATGTTGGCACCATAAATCGGGCCATACATCGGGAATGGTTTGAGCTACGGCCCTCAAACTTCAACGTCAGACTGCAAGAGCGATTACAATGGTTTATTATTTAATAATAAACCAAAAGGATATCGACAAAACGAGTATGAATGATTCATAAACTTTGACAATCGAATCAGCTGATATAATTGTAATGAAATACTATGAGGACTAGCAAAGTGTGGATGTCCTATTCAATTTCAGTAATTTCTCCATAATTTAGGTTGAAGGCTTTCAAAATTAAAACAATCCACCTCTGCGTAATAAATTTCAAAGGTTTTATATTAATTTGCTAGTTAATATCTAGTTATTAACAGGATTGAAGTCACTGTTTCTACCGATGAAACAGAATCATCAGCCGCAACTGTGTTTTGAGCGCGACTTGGAGGAAGGTCAAGGACCTGGAAAAGACGCTGATGAAGGTGGGAGCCGCGAAACGCCGAGTGCGAGAGCCCTTTCACCGGGTGATGTGAAACCTCAAGGCCGCCTCCATCGCATTATTACATCACCTTGGAGAAGTCGACCCACAAATCCGACTGCGCACTGATATCATCCCGAACCACTTTTATTTTCCTAGTTACGTTTTTCACGAGGACTGGCCTGCGGATTGAGCGATTAGGTCAGGGGCATCTCTGCACGTCCGACACGGCGCGGGATTACCGACCGCATCGTTACAGAGGAATTGTGAATTTCCTCTGCTTATCAACCGATTTGTTTGAGTGGCTCAGTAGGTTTTCATTGTTTCTCGATTCACCTAGTTTGATGTGGGTCAATATTATCATTCTGGGTCTACTTGCTATAAATAAAAGAGGAATTCATTTTCAAAATGTACTAAGTTTTAGTAAATATATTATTTTTTAACCAAGAATATTAATTTTTCTATAAAACGTTCACTGGAACAAATCTTTCAATAATAAATTGCAAAATCTTGTTTTTCTTTTAAAAAATTATCATAAAAAAAGCATGGCACCGAAACTTATAAAATAAAACGCTTCAAATTCATTGACTGGGGTTTATTATTCAATGATTCATGATTTGAATTTCTACTAGGTTTTGGAGTGCGTGTTTCACAGGTGTAAGAGCGATTTTTGCATTTCAGGAGATATGCATAGAGCACGTGAATCTGTTCTCAACCAAAATACCTATTTGGATTGATCAGTTGATCATATTTGTGTGCCTCCTGAAATTCAATGATCGCTCTATCAGCTGTGGAACACGCTCACTCCAGAGCTTAGTGTAAGCGATTATTTAATTTCAGGAGGCACACAAATATGATCAACTGATCAATCCAATTAGGTATTTTGGTTGAGAACCAATTTACGTGCTCTATGCATATCCCCTGAATTCAATAATCGCTCTATCACATGTGAAATATGCACACTCCAAAGCTTAGTAGAAATTCAAATCATGAATCGTTGTATAATAAACCCCAGTGAAAGAATCTGCGGCGTTTTTTTCAAGAGCGATTACAACGGAAAAATATTCTATTTGAAAAATTTAAATTTCTTAAATTTCGTAACCCGTGTATCGGCTATAAACCCTTTTAGGAGTTCACTCCAGTATCCACATTCACTACATCACTAGGTTACTGCGATAAAAAAAAAAACTCTTGTGTTTGTTTTGATTGCAGTAACCTAGTGATGTATTTAATGTGGATCCAAATGTTGGCACCATACATCGGGCCATACATCGGGAATGTTTTCAGCTAGGGACATGGGGAAGGGCTCATTCAATTCCTCATGGAAAGTTTTTCAAAAAAAGTCCAAATTTAGCCGCCTTGACTTTTTTTGAGGTTTTTAGAGATTTTACAAAACTTTGACAGCTCTTAAAGGGCACTTTAAATTGAGTGAGATAGCTGGCTCAAGAATTGGGGCGTCGTCGGACCAAGATGGTTTTTTCCTGAAAATTTCAGATCTTTCGCTCCAGCCGTTTGGGAGAAATCGTGCGTACGGCGGACGGATTGAAAATTTTTCATTGCAGATTCGGATTCTGCACCCTTTGAAACGTAAACCATGAAATTTTCCGGGGGGGGTTAGAATTTTTTTCTTTTTCAAGAGCGATTACAATGGTTTATTATTGAATAATAAACCTAAACAATCCAAAATGTTCTTCATGGAAACTCTTTTTTGAATCATTCTGTAACAATCCCAGTATTTCAACACATTTCATATTCATTAGTAAAAGTGTGAGTCATTCCACACAATAACAGTTCTATTGCGATAACAACGTGTCCAAAAACACGAAGTCTAAAAGAAAGACTAAGTTCGTTAGAGAGCACTTCCTCAGTAAATTGATTAAAGTTAAAAAAATAAGCCACGTATTGACAAAAATCCAAATTGCTAAAAAGCCAAAATAGCTGAATTTTATTTAATTCAATCCATCAAAGTTTTTCAAAATCTATGCTGTCTTTTCGCTGTTTCTCCTGTTTCCCCCAATTTCAGATAAGTACTTGCGCCTTAGTCTTTACTCGACAAATCATGACGATTATCAAAGGGCACTAAAATCGGAGAGATATAGAAAAATAAATCGATGTACGGACTTTACATCTGCTAAAGCGCACACGCTGCTATTGACGCGTGGCAAGGAAATTTACATGAGATTATCCTCTTAATTCACGAAATTTCATCAAAATCGGACTTAATTTTTCTATGCGTCAGCAAATTACCGACAAACAGACCGGGGGGAAAATGTATAGTCACAATTTGTTCGACTTCCTGGTATAGAACTACGTAAGGTGTGACTGTGTCAGGGATACAACTACGTAACGTACTCGTAGTATGACTCAAGGTGGAAATGACCTGACCTATTTCATCTCATATGGAGGAAGCCAAGGAAGCGCCAATCGGAGCAGTTCGTTGTCACTGGGGTGTTACTGGATTAGTTGCGTCTCTTTCGCATTACAGATCGGAAGAACTGCCAATTAATGTTGAACGGGCTACAAAACGATTGAAGACTTAGACAAAGCGAATGTTGATATTGTAAGCCTTTCAAATCAAAGTAGCTAGCGGAATGAATGACGATTAATCAATAAAGTCCACATCAGCGACCATCAAGCTCCCAATGGCTTTTGTCCTTTTAAATGATGTTTATTGTAAACACCGATTTGATCTGGATTGAAATAGCTATTCAGACTTAGTTACATACTCATTGAACTCATAACTAGATTAGTAGAAAGTTGTACGAATAAACCTCAGGATGGATAATTCGTAATGCAATCCAACTTTGGAAAAAACCCAGTGGCCAAACATACAAAGGGCTGCTCACACCAATTTTTCCCCGAGTAATCAATAATAGGTAATTAAGACTAGGGTGATACAGTTTAAGCTAAACAGGTTTCGAACAATCTTGTTAAACTACAGGATATTTACTTAAGGGTTTACCAGATTGAAGATGATGAAGTTGTAATAATATGTACTGTAGAAAAAAGGTCATATTTACTGATGGTATCTGGCCTCCAGCGTTCAGGAATCATGTGCAGAAATAAGTAGGGAGCTGACAGTTTTGTTAAACATCACACATTTCGATCTATGACATCTTGTACTCTTTAACAACAACACACTCAAGTAGTTTCGTTATTTTTGTCCTTCATTTTCCAATAGATTTCTCCGTAGATAATTGTGGATACAATTAGCAATGAGTAGTGGAGGGTTCCGTAACCTGTGATAAATTGTCAACCCTTGTCAAATAGGTAATTCCAAATGACAAATCATCAAGAATATTAAAATAACTACTTGACCTGGATTTGTAGAATGATATTGGTTCCCCATGAACTCTAGAAAACCAACGTTCTCAAGTTACTACAGGGAACAGTGCTCAATAAGATAACCATAACGCCTCTACCATACCATCTTTTAGTTTATTACTTTCACTAAAGGCCCCTTGCTACCGATCTAGAAAACAGTTTATCCCCCGTCAAAATTTGTTGCGCAATGCTTCAAGATTAGTAAATTCCAGAAAGTTGAATTAAAGAGAGAGTTAAATACCTTCGAACAAAAATAAATCAGTAGAATTTGTCTATGCCTTGAAATGTTTTGTTATTGCGTGGGGTTCAGCGATACCAGATCACTGGATGTCTCATGAATTGCTCATGGCCCGGGGACAATAGTTGTTAGAGGGATAACTATGACAAATGAGCTTTCGTGTCTTAGGTGTGCCACACGTCATGGAAAGTTGCGCCACATCGCAGGAACTAATCTGGTCGGTCGGGTGTGATCTTACATCAGCTGGTTCTTACCCCACAAAACACGTGTCCCTTCTGATATTATCGTATGAAATTACCGCCGGCCAATCCGAGGGAATGTTCATTGTTACGTAGATACCTACTGGATAATTAATTGAATTTCAATAACAACCGTTGTTGTGCTCTCAGGACAATGCTCATGTCAACAGTTCGAAACAGTTCCCTTGCTCAAATTTTGTTCGCGGTCAACGATTATCCAACAGAAACTAACTGGAGATTCTAGACCACTGATGGTAATTGATTACAACAGGTTTTGATCGATTCGACATCCGTATCTTAACGGTGTTTATGTGCAGGAATAATCTCTACATCAATGTACCAATTAAGCGCAGTCGGTTTTAGAGCAGCAAACCAGCTGATTGTAGAAAAAACTATCTAATGACAGTCGAAAATATAATTTCCAGTTTTAATTAAATTTATGATTTACTAACATTTCAAAAATAGAAATGTCCAAACCCAGACATTCTGTAAATTATAGCGTGAAATGACTAATGACTAACAGCAGACAAATATAGATCAGAACATATGAGTATAAACGAGTTCCCTTAATAAGCAAAGTGAAATTTAAAAAAACTCATAACATAGTCGCGGTCAATTGACTGATTCCTCTAAAAACGAGCCCTGAACTGGCTCATAGTCCAGAAATGTGTCAGAATGGAATTGATCTCAACTGATACAATGGCTTATGGGATGCTAATTCTCCGTGAGCTTAGGTGGGAACCCATAAATAAATGCTACGATTGATATTGACATAGATATTTGCTACCAAATGTCCTTTACAACGTTTACCATTCTTGTTATCAAGTTGAGAAAATGGAGTGTAGAAAACATATTGATAATTTTTTTATTTCTCCCTAAAATGTTCCGTTATAACGATAACGCAATTCACCTTGAAGTTGTCAAACCGCCTTTGACAATGGTACGGAAAACAAAATTTCGGCCCACACCCCGAGACCAAATCTGGTGAGAGGAATGAAGATTCTCACGATAGAAGACAAGTGAGGTTGGGGTATCAGGGAACGCCCACTGTCCTCCATTGAATGATAATAGACGATCATTATTTCCTAAAGCCGTCCTAAGCGTGTCAAGGCTGCTAAAGTAAGTTCCGCACCGGTTGTGTCCACTGTCTTAATGATGTGGAATTCGGTAGCTTCGCTCATCCAAGATCCAAGATGGAACTAGCTCATGTGATTATTTTGTGTCTTGATGGAAAATGGTATTGACGATATTGTTTTTAAGAACTGCCAACTGTTCTTAAAAACAAACTGTACGTGAAGTTCGTGAAGCAAGTACTCGGATTTAAAAAGACGACGGTAGATGATGTGACTACAAAAATTGAAACGCTACAAATTATTTCACAAAGGATTATTAATTTGGACCCTCCTCATCATTGACTGGCAACTAGTAAAAAAAGTGAAAAATTTAACGTTACACGTACTTACAAGATCAAAATGAGATTTTCTAGGTCAGACTTCTGAAACCCATTTCTTCTAACAGTATTTGGCCCACAGTATCTAAGCGATCGGCTGGTGAAAATGAAAGACCAAGTATAACGAAGAGATTTTTTATGTCAATTCTAAGGTGTTTTATTAACGACTTTCCAGATTTGGAATCTAAACACCTTGAAAAGTAAATGGACGAAGTATGAGGGTGGGTACAACCCATTTTGCTGTACAACTACAAAAGCTTATCATTGAAAATATTAAACAAAAAAAACTTTTCCTCACTATTTGCTGCTGTAGGGTAACCCACAATGTTACATCATAGACGATGTATAGTTACCTGAAAGACGCCACGTAATATCGAAATAGTTAAAATAAAACTACCTTCTATGTTTCAATAGTTCATCTCTATGTACTAACAAAACTTAAAAACGTCTGCCAAGTGGGTGTGGCACATAGCTTCCTCGTATCCTTAACATGACTGAATAGATCATTGAAAATTATTATTGACTATTATCAATTGAGAACTCCCGGAGTTATGCTTGTGGCAAGGATTTCACATTTGCGCATGCGCAGAGGCTACTATATGATCCGGGGGTCATGAAACCTAGGGGACCATCTACACCCCAACCCGCACAATCCCTGAAAATTTCATCAAAATCGGACTATAACTTCGTGTAGTTTTGCCCGTAACAAGGATTTGCTGACAGACAGACAGACACGGAACCAAAATTGTTCAGAAAGGTCTAAAACGCAAAATGCGAGTGGAATTTTTGATTTTGGAGACAAAAAAATTTTCACATTCCGAAAGTGAAAACAATGCTTCCGCCACCTTGGTAGACTCGGAAGCAATAAACTTGGTTTCTTGTAAAGCTAATTAGATTGCAATTCTAATAACAGGTTTCGGCATTACAGTTTATAACCGAATTTTACTAAGCTCGGTTAAAGTCCATTCACACATGGATTGAAGGTAGTTTCTGCAATGTTCTTGAATTCTGGGAGAGCAAAGTAATGAACAAACAGCGATCCAGGAGTTCACTAAAATCATTGAACTGATATGTATTAATAATAAACTTTTCTGAAATGTTTTAACATCTCCATTTTTTAAATTTTATCCCTTTGATTCTGCCATTAGTATTGATGAAGTGTGATGCCAAGAATACAGAACCAAATACAATCCAGGATCTAAGCCCTCTTCGGCACACTCCAGGAACTTGAGCTTTGGTGGAGTTCTTCTTGTCGCGAGACGAGACAAATGATATGACCAGCTCCATACTGATCCAGACTCACTCGTATTCTCCATCTGAAGTTGAAATTTGACAGAAGCCCCTTAAAGGCATCGAAAGACGACTGTCACAACGGGTTTCATTTCTGTAAGCTGGGCGAGCTCAAGTCTTTTGATGCAAGAGTCACTCTTTTTCACCCACTAAGTTAAAATTTTAGGAGGCAAGGCATGAAAGTGCTGTCTCTGGTTGCTGTCTTGTTGCTTACTGACAGAGTTCCATGCAATAGGTACCCTTTCGCCCCTTAATTACTTGGATTTATGGACAAACTACAAACAGTATTAGGTTAACAATATTCTCAACCCTATCAACATTAAATTGCAGACTATCATGAAGGGAAAAGACCCTCAAGATGAAGAATAGTAACTACTCTCATTCCATCATTGTAAGTAGCACTTACTGAACATAATCTTGCAAATTCATAATTTGACACGTGTTATTGCAGGACTATTATTGTTAATGAAATATTAAATGTTCTCAAACGTTATTGCCACCTACCTGTATGCCTCAGCTTCAAAATTAAGAAGATTCGCGTGTTGTTTATCGAAACAAACAAACAGGAATCACTCCGTGCTTGAGAGGGAAAACATGTCACAAATTACGGTCAAAAATTTTATCAACACATGACGGAATTTCAAAAATGGAAACTGATCTTTTATAAAATTACCGTTATGTCATGACAAAGTACTTCCACTAGTTCACTGTGGATTTGAATTGGAAAACAGAACATCTAATGTGAGCTAAAAAAAACCTCACAGATGAAAATAAGTTTTACAACTGTAACGAATAAATCCGTAATGGTGAATGCGGATGTTTTGAGGGGTAGGTGTCCGTAGTCGCAACGTTAGATTTAACGGACCGCCGCGGACTGAGCGGGCCAAGTGACATTGTAACACGCGCCTGGGCGATATAATTTCATGTAAGCGGGTCAGAAAAGGCGGCATCTCAAGGCAAAGTGAATACCCCTGCTCTACGTTGTATAAAAAGCAAGGACCTTTATAATCAAATATTGGGCGGACGTTTGTTGATAACGGCGCAAAGACCTTGGGCAACAATTGAACAGTTGTAAGGGGTCCTCTCCTTTTCCGGTTAGCGGAAATTAGAGGATCTTGAATGCCTATAGGATGCGCAAATGGACCGACAATCCACATTCGAGAAGGCCAGTTGGGAAATCAGCTGTAATCATTCGGAACGAATTCGCGAAACCCGAAAACTTGTTCACTCATCCATCAACCCTTAAAATATGGAATACGTTTTTGCTTTGATGTTAACCGATGATGCCTTTTAGCAGTTCTTAAAAGTGAAAAGAGAACAAGAAATCTACCAAGTTTGGTGTGGCGCATAGCTTCCTCGTATCCGTAATATGTTAGTGCAGATCGCAACAGAGTTTTTCTTCTTGGACCCAAATACAAAAATTAATTGGTAGAATAGAGAATTCTAGTGGTTCGCATGTTTTTGCTTCTCCAGCTGTAGCAGTACTTACTGTTTGAATTGATATGAAATTACTAAACTATCCTTCAATGCTACCTTAAAATTTTGAGGTATTAGTAAGATAATGATGATGTCCCTCTGCTCAAGCGCATAGGTTCGAATGGGAGGAATGAAACTCAGAGCAGGTTAAACCATCCTCATCTATGGCCCGATTTGTGGTGCCAACCTTTACGTTTTTTTGTAGTAATGTGGATACTGGAGTGAACTCCTAAAAGGCTTTGTCGCCGATACACGGGTTGAAGCATTCTGATATGCATGATGCAAATTCTTTCAATGGGGTTTATTATTCAATTGGCTTGCGAACATGATTTGAATTTCTACTAAGCTTTGTTGTGTGCGTGTTTCACAGGTGATAGAGTGATTATTGAATTTCAGGAGGCACACAAATATGATCAACTGAACAATCCATATAGGTATTTTGGTTGAGAACAGAATTACGTGCTCCATGCATATCTCCTGAACCATTACTAGAAATTCAAATCGAATGCAACCCAATTGAATACAATCCCCAGTGAAAGAATTTGCAGCGCTTTTGTTTGAATTGATATGAAATTACTCTATATATCCTTAAAATTTTGAGCAATAGTGAATAATAATGATGAAATCCCTCTGCTCAAGCGCATGTTGAACGGAAATGAAACTCAGAGAAATAATGTCCTTTAAATTTCATCAAAATAGCATGAAAACTGTAGAAATTCAGATTGTTGAGAAGATTTGAGGACAGAGGGCAGTCATACTAGAGACAAAAGTGATTGTTGAGGTGAACCCAAGGAAGATATAAACGGTTATGCAGTTAACTGATGGAGGCTAAATTAACGCGTACATGCTCAATGAACGAGTATGGAAATATATCATTCAATTCGTATTCGTCGATAATTTTGTTTGGAGAGGAAGTGAAGAAAATCTAGAGTGGGGAATCGTGGGGAGCAGAGAGGGGGATAGTAGAAACCAATCAGGGACGGGGTTACAACTACCCCGGGAAACCCCAGGGTGCTAGGGGGGAGACTATGGGTGGCTGACCGTTTGCCAGAAAACGGGTGGCTTGGGAAAAACCTACGGCACAAAGCAGCTTGGGGAATTTCGGGTCCATTAAAGGCTTTAAATACTTTCACATAAGAACGGGATTCATGACAATGAAGTAAAGGCGGCGAGTAGTCACCGTTACCTGCGGGCCTTGAATAGGAGTCAAATGTGGTTTTCAAGAGGTAATGACCCAAACACCGAAAAATCCAAAACTATTTCAGATACATCTGAACAGTGATCTAGAATGGCCGAACCCATAAAATACTATTAGAAATTTTGGCTTTGCCGTATTCTTTTACGTAAATCTCTGATCAGTATGTCAGTCATGTGCAGTCACGGGGTTGAAAGTCGTGTCACACTTATCTACAACACTATTGATGTGGAGTAGTCGAAAATGTAGCATTTACAAATTTGTTCTAACTGTTTTTCAATTTACGATGTGCACCAGAATCCTAGGTGCAGGTTTAATTAGAGCGTTTTACAACCGCAAGCGTACCTAAAGGTTTTACATTTGTTAAGTTTTACAAATAAATTAATAATAAAGTCAAGCATCGTTAAGTCGACGAGCACCTGCGGACTTGGCTTTCTTCTTTAAGCTCATCAGAGGCCAGGTTGATTGACCTGCATTGCTGGGCAAGATCGGATTTGGAGTCCCCCAGTATGCGACGCGACACTGTGCTTCATTCTTCGTGGACTTCAGCGAGACCAATTACCTGCTGCACCAACCTCTTTACCGGCTTCCACCCCAAGCAAATCGCTTGGCCCTGGACATTGAGGACCTCGACTTCTTCTTCGACTCCCTATATGCGATGAAAAGAAAGTGTGTTGGTCGTGGTGCCGAGCAGTTGTGATGGTCGCGCTTGGTGTTTCTGTGCAATGTGTTATAGGCTGTGCCTCAAATAGTTTGTCGTGTCCTTGTTCCCTTTATGTACTTTCAATGTTCTCCCCCGTCTTATAGGCTATCTCTTCCCAATATCTCTATTAGTTATTTCATAGTATTGTTATTCATTATCTTATCTATCTTGTTATAATTTTGCTTCCGAGTCTACCAAGGTAGCGGAAGCATTGTTTTCACTTTCCGAATGTGAAAATTTTTATGTCTCCAAAATCAAAGATTCCACTCGCATTTTGCGTTGTGACCTTTCTGAACAATTTTGGTTCCGTGTCTATCTGTGTGTCTGTCAGCAAATCCTTGTTACGGGCAAAACTACACGAAGTTATAGTCCGATTTTGATGACATTTTCAGGGATTGTGCGGGTTGGGGTGCAGATGGTCCCCTATAGGTTTCATGACCCCCGGATCAATAGTAGCCTCTGCGCATCCGCAAACGTGAAATCCATGTTACGCGCAAACTCCGAGAGTTCATGTTTCGATGAAATTTTCAGGGATTGTTTGGTTTGATGTTTAGATTTTCCCTTAAGAGTTTCATAACCCCCAGATCAATAATAGTCTCCGCTCATCCGCAAACGTGAATCCTTGTTACGCGCATGAGTTCATGACTGATTTCGATGAAATTTTCAGGGATTGTTCGGACTGATGTAAAGATGGTCCTCGTGAGTAGTAAAGAGAAAATAAAGTTTAAGGCTCGATCTTGATTGAACGAAGTTCTTTAGTCAATAATAATTTTCAATGATCTATACAGTCATGTTATGGATACGAGGAAGCTATGTGCCACACCCACTTGGCAGACGTTTTTTATCATTTGCATACTTATCTTTCTATGTCGATTGGGCTTGTCCCGTATTATATACATGAATAAATAAATAAATAAGTCCTACACAAGGGTGATGACTTTTGAAAAGAATTCAATACACTCACTCCATCCGAGGTGAAATTAAAATATCAAGGACATAATATCCAAAATGAATACCGAACTAGTTATCGTATTATTATACCGAGTGAATTCCTCTAGAGTTATTAGATGTTTCAATAAAGGTAGATATTATTAAATACCTACTAGTTGGGAATATCGGGAATTGAGCCTCCTTGACAACTAGGTCACAAATAGGATGCACCGGGCTTGGCGCTCTGTCCAAAAATAGAACTTTTAGGCCAAATTTACTCGAGTGGCAGAATCTCAAAAGAGGCGTCTGGGTCTAGCGTACGGGAGATAATTCCGGATTCCTCAAACGACGCTTTTAACTGCTCGTGTCATGAATATATTACACCTCGTTAAAGTCAACCGGTTTCACGCAAATAAAACGATTTTGATGAATCCGTACATCTTCATTATGGCGATTTTAACGAGGTACACAAGTTGTCTCATTAAAATTTAAGATTCAGTAAAAGTAATATACACGATAAAACACTTGACACCGATGAATGTTCCCTCTCAATGTATTTATCTTTGACTTTTCAGTTTGTGAAGTGTTACCCGAATTGAGGATTTGTGTTCCAAATCGATTTTAATAATTAAAATTATTATTCCGAAAAATCAAAGAATAGCGTATGTGTGTGTGTATCAGCAGATCATTGTAACCACGGATACTTAACTACTCAAAATTTGAAACGTACCACCTACAAATCCAACGGTATCCTCCTCCCAGGTAGTCACTGCGCGCAGTCACGATTTGTTCACTGATCATGAAATCACAAGAATGGATTGGCCTGCACAATCACCAGACCTAAACGACATAGAACATGCATGGGATTATGTTAAGAGACGCGTAAGGTCACGCGGTGTCGATCCCGACAGCTGAGAGCAGCGATAATTGAAGAATGGAACGATATTCCTCGTAACTTCATTCGTTCACTCATTGAAAATATGCTGAGAAGAGTAGACGCCGTCATTCAAGCTCGAGGTGGGCCAACTCGTTACTAAAGACAAATTTTCGTTCATTCACTCTTCATTTTCTTAGTTATTGTGTTTCATTCACTTTTGACTGACAGAAGCATTTTTCATTTCGGCTGCATTACGTCCAATTTTGCTCTATACAATTTTTCCAGCAGCTGCACTGTTAAATTCACTTCCCCTTGTTCTTTCGAGCCTTTGATAACAAAACCAAACCCGTGACTGCGCGCAGTGACTACCAGGGAGGAGGATACCGTTGGATTTGTAGGTGGTACATTTCAAATTTTGAGTAGTTTAGGCAGACTTGTCTAGTATCCGTGATTGTAACAGCTTTTTTCTGCATCCTTCATCCGATTTTATTGAAATTATCAGGGAACATGGTACGGGTTAGGCTGTTACTGGTCACTACAGTTTCATTGCTTACAAACCAATATTTCAATCTGCAAATGCGCGAAGTAAAGACCATTAAAACAATTTCCTCAAGTCTTAGTCCTCCAATCTTGCTCAAATTCGGGGTGGAAGTTAGGAGGCAACGGTTCAATAGCCTCACGTCAATTTCAAGTAGTGTCTCCTCTATGCAAGTAGCAAGAACAACGCAGCTTCCCCCCTCCTCTCTATTTTGATTCCAGTAGTGGATTTGAAAAGTCCCTTATTGAAACAATTTTTAAAAATTTCGAACTACGAATTTCATACTAGACTACTTGAAATCAGTTTGGGTATCGCCTGACTGTCCAAAAACTGAGACGACAGAGTGGAATGAGATATAAATCGTTTCTCATGTCAGCTGATGGGATCAGCAGAGATGAGCAGTTACACAAACGGAAAATCCCACTCACATGCGTCATGTACATGCGCCATTAGCTGATAAGTACATCAGCAATGATCATCTGTTCAACTATTGTTGATCAACTTAACATAATACAGGATGGAAGCGGATAAGTGACGAAAAACTTTTTCTGCTAATCTGCATCAAAAATGTAGTAAAACCCAGCCTGAACGAGTGTTTTATCACGAGTGTTTTTAGTAGTAGTATTCCAGCGACGTAAAACCTGCCTATGAAAATGAACTAGCTTATAAATCAAGACATCATCTAAGTTTTCAACATCTAAAAAGCAAGTTCAACATCCAAAAACAAAATGACATGCGAGTACGCTTCATCTTATCATCTTCGGCTCCTTCACTAATATAGTGCTTTTCATCTCTAGCTCAGTAATAATAGACCAAAGAAAACGGCCATTATTGAAACTGATTATACCATTGGAAAGAGTATTAGATGAAGCAGTTTTTTATGAAATTTGACAACCTCTAGGATCAATTTTGTCGGAGAGGCTAATTTTTGAAAATTCATGATAATTCTAGATTCTTGAAAAAATTAACGTTTGTATTGTAATGATGGAGTTTAAATCAAATTGAATAACTCCGAAAATGATCCATTCATATAGAAAATTTAATGCTGAATCCGAAAACGAGGTAAAAAATGGAAATAAGTGGACGCACAAGTGAGAAATAGTGGTTTTATGACGTAAGGTCGGGTTCAGTCGAAAGGTTAATAAAAAAATCATAACTTACAAACAGAAAGTGATAGGACACTCGTTCAGGCGGCGTTTTTCTACATTTTTGATGCAAATTAACAGAAAAAATTGTTCGTCACTTATCCGCTTCCACCCTGTATAATAAGTTGTATATTATACAATTATAAACTATTGTGGAATATTTTCCAACATTTTGCAGATCAGGAAAAACGATTTGATGCACATGTACAATATTTATACCTTGCAATAGGTTAAAATTATCCCTTTGGATTTGTATGTTCTACACGGTCAGTGACAGCGGTAGCCTCACGACTCTTGCTGTTGATTGAATGAATCCAGGCAGAAATCCAGAGAGAATATCATTAAAAGGGATAACAATGGTGATATAGGGAAGAGCAAACCTTGTGTTGTAGTGCTCACCTTTGTTTTTCAATGGTTGCCTACCTCTGGGATTTACTCTCGCCGCTAAATTTATTGCTGTTGTCTCGGCAGGTCGTATGTCGGGCTGTGGGACGGAGACATCGTCTTGGCGAAGCCCGAGAGGCCATTGTACCCACATTGTACTCGCACTCAAGGACACTGATCTTCCTCTTCCCTGAGTCTTCAGGAAACGTTCGTAAATTCAGGGGTAACTCGCCTTCCGATTACTATAATGTGAGACTGACGTTCGGAGAGATTTGATAAACCTCCTTTTGCAACCCTAGAAAAGCTAAATTTTTCATACTCCCAGGATTAGACAAAGAGACTCTTAATTCGTGCAACAAGTAGAAGGATTTTGTCTTCTTCAAAATTTAAATGTTCCTGATGATTACGCTTCACTCTGTTCGAATATCTTTGCCTGACTGCCACACAGTGGTCTACAGGTGGAAGACCCTTAACATTATTAAATCCTTCAAAAATCATCATTTTTCCCATTCAAATTACTTTGGAGGCCCCATGTCAATAGATTCCTGTCCCAAAATCGTCAAGCTCACTCAAACAGGCTGTAAAACCAAGAGGTTTTGGGAAAATTGAGATATTGCCTTTAGAGGTCTAGTGGTTGAGGTGATTAGCCTGTAACACCCAGAGGAGACCCCTGGAGCTCAGATGCTTCACGTATATGCTCAGGAGTATCAGTTTCAAGAAATGATAACACGTCCATCACAAATCTAACCCGAAAGACCTGTTAAATACCTCAACGGGTTTGATAATTGGCGGGACAATTGGCAACATGCAGATGAGAATGTTAAGTCCATGCTAACAGTCTTAAAAATTAGACAGACGATGTATTTGTTCTCAGTGAGTCTTTGTCTTTTCTACTTCCTGATGGGCTGGCACAGCTTGTTATTGAATATTCATACATGTTACCGATAGCGCAAACTGTCTTCTGAGGGATTCCGAACATTTGCAATGCATAATTTCAACATTTAATATAAAAACTGAGATCTTTATATGGTTATCAAGATCATCTTTCAACCAACCGTAACGGACTCTCAACGTTTCCTGGTAATCGTAGTTTTTCTATTTCTCATGGCATTCCACATGAGACAAAGCGACATATGACAGAGGAGATAGAAACAAAGATTACATGGCTCAATATACATATATATTGATGCTGCCATCAGGATAATCAAGGAAAACCTTAGAAACACCAACAAAGAGCGTTTTACATTCTTTACCTTGGGAAGAATATAGAAACCGGATGGGGAGAGCTGGTGCATACACCTCCTTGCATATCGATTCGAACCGAGTTGGCGCATAGCCAAATAACAGGGAGCTAGCGAGACGTCTTCATCTAGTGAACGTTTCTTCAAAGGGAAACTACGGGCGATTTAAGTACACAAGGTATTTTACAATGAGGTTGATGAACTAGAAAATTGCCATATTCAGTTGAAGTTTTTCTCTTAGCAGCCAACATTTGTTTTCGTTTAATTCTACCGCATTTGATGGGGGAGGAATAGTATTCAGACTTCGAGCCAAACCATTAGTATTTTGTCGCTCTCCTTAGAATCCGCAGAACATTTAATACATACGAATATTTGTAGTATGAATATTCGTACTATTTTCGCTGTTACTGACAACATTATAGGAGGCTCTTGAATATTGAAAATATAGTAATAAATTTAATAAACCTCAGCCAAGTTGGGTGCGTAGTATAGCTTTCTAAATTATTAACTGATTAAGACTGTCTATCAAACGTGGTGCATTAGTGTCAAATTAACACTAATCTAACAATATTTACCATCTAAGGTAATGTAGAAACTAACAACGACAATGTGGACTATTTCATCCAAATAGCAACATTAATATTAAATATTAAACACAAATTTTGTGTTTCGTCTATCTTAATAAGTTCTAGGATGGAGCCTATGCCAGATGTGATGACTTTTTTTTAATTTTTCTTTATAGACGATAACTTTATTGTAATTTAAATAATATGTAATATTATTACATAAATGTACTACTATTATTACATTACAGTTTTGCTGAATTGTACAATATTAAGGGGTTGTCCCCTAGATTCACTTGTTGCGGGGGTACTATCCATTGACAGTCTCCGCGAGTGTACTACTTGACAGCTTATAATATTATAGTACTTAATTATATGATATAGATGCATAAATTTAGTCGAAAATACATATAGTATTATTATTAGTATTAGATATGATGACGTACAATAGAAAATTAATCAACAGGGTTTGAAACGCAAAAGCAAGCAGAAATTGAGACTTTGAATAACAACAATTTATTTGAGTTCCAAAACGAACACAGAGCTTTCTTACTTTCGGTGGTCAGGAAATTTAGGTTGGGAGGTTAATGTAAAGCTTATTGTTCTTGAACTTTTGTCCGTCTCTGATAGCCTGTGGAACCTATTTCATCACAAGAGGAGCCCTCGATGACAGAAAAATCTGGTCACCTATCTACCCGTGAAAAGTACGAGTATGTGAAATTTATACTTGGATAATGTAATCTAAAATGAATTTTACCAAAATAACTAAAAAATAGAATTATAGCCTTACCTAAGTAATTTTAAATAATTACCGGGTGGATCCAGTAGAAGCCTCAAATATTCAATTTGTGGTTGGGATCCCTTGAAGAAGAAATTAGGCCTTAAAGCTTCGAGGACCCTTCCATCATACCCATGGAACCTGTGCGGTTTGTCGCTGCCGTCCCTGACCTTTCCAACCTCAACATTACAGTAAATTTATGCGTTTCAAATATTCTCAACAAGCCATCTTGGTGATTAGTGAGTTAGACGATTGTTGGTTGGAGTTTATGTTTAGCTACAATCGAGTGAACAATGAATGATTCCACTTATGATCTAAATCAGTGGTTCTCAAAGTCCAAGGGAGAGAAAAAACCTATGTTGAAACACTAAATTAATTTATTACAATTCCTTACAAAATTTTGCAAGGAATGTTTAAGAAAATTAGAGATGTTTAATTTACCATTTACTCTTGTAAAACTGGGTTTTCTGCTGTAGCTGCGATGAAGAGTAAATTTCGCTCAAGACTGGATGTGACCAAGGAACTGTAAGTATCATTGAGTTACGAATAACAATTATCTACAACAGTAAGCTAAAATCTAAATCAATTGATAATCTTAATTTAGAATTAATCGTTTGATTACAATTAAACTTGCATTAATATTATTGCCCCCTCATAGTGTGCACAGAATGAGTCAAACCTAACTAATAAAAAATTACTGTAAAATGTCCAAAGCGAAGCGAGGAGCAAGCGTTGCACCCTACATGTAAGCTTAGCAAGAGCGCCTGCAATGCCTGCAATGTTTGTAGTTGGTAACATACACGTAATGCGGAAAAGTCGTCATTTGAGTTGAAGGCGCTATCTGTAATTTCTCTTACAAACCTCACTCTTCTCATCATTTCTGTAATTCACGTCAACCCTTATGTAAATCAAGAAGTCAACTGAAGCAGTTTACTTGGATTTCGTATATTTTTTTCATATATTCGAGAGTTTGTACATTTTAGCAAGGAATGTTTAAGAAAATTAGTAATGTTTAAAAACACAACAAGTGCATTGGCATGGGTTCATTATCCGGTCCAACTTCCAATCGACTAGAGATCCTTCGTGTAATGGAAAAAGTAAGTCTCATTGACCTCCAAGGTCAGCTTGAACTGAATTTTAAAGAATCTTCTCACACATCCTTCTAGATTGGTGTACAAAAACTCAATTTTGTAGTGAAAATGTATTGAAAATGATCATTCCATTCGCCACCATTTACTCTTGTAAAACTGGGTTTTCTGCTGTAGCTGCGATGAAGAGTAAATTTCGCTCAAGACTGGATGTGACCAAGGAACTGTAAGTATCATTGAGTTACGAATATCAAATTATCTACTACAGTAAGCTAAAATCTAAATCAATTGATATTTTTAATTTAGAATTAATCGTTTGTTTACAATTAAACTTGAATTAATATTATTGCCCCATCATAGTGTGTACAGAATGAGTCAAACCTAACTAAATAAAAAATTACTGTAAAATGTCTAAAGCGAAGCGAGCTGTAAGCGGACCACCCTACGTATAGGCTTAGCAAGAGCGCCTGCAATGCCTGCAATGTTTGTAGTTGGTAACATACACGTAATGCGGAAAAGTCGTCATTTGAGTTGAAGGCGCTATCTGTAAATTCCCTTACAAACCTCACTCTTCTCATCATTTCTGTAATTCACATCAACCCTTATGTAAATCAGAAGTCAACTGAAGCAGTTTACTTGGATTTCGTATATTTTTTTCATATATTCGAGAGTTTGTACATTTTAGCAAGGAATGTTTAAGAAAATTAGTGATGTTTAAAAACACAACAAGTGCATTGGCATGGGTTCATTATCCGGTCCAACTGTCAATCGACTAGTGATCCTTCAATATAATGGAAAAAGTAAGTCTCATTGTCCTCCAAGGTCAGCTTGAACTGAATTTTAAAGAATCTTCTCCCACATCCTTCTAGATTGGTGTAAAAAAACTCAATTTTTGAGTGAAAAGGTATTGAAAATGATCATTCCATTCGCCATTTATTCTTGTAAAACTGGGTTTTCTGCTGTAGCTGCGATGAAGAGTAAATTTCACTCAAGACTGGATGTGACCAAGGAACTGTAAGTATCATTATCAGAGCTGACACATCGTTTCAAAGAAATATGCACAGAACAAGGAAAAACAAGCATAACTGCAGATCTTTTTATTTTATTTATTTATTTTTTATTTATTTATTTATTTATTTATTTTTTTTTTTGAGAGAGAGAGAAAAAACATTTATTGATCATTATATGGGGTGGAATGTTGGTGTTAGTTGGGATTTGTGAAAAGTATAAATTGATATGCCAAAAGCTCGAAGTGGTATGCGGGAAGTAGAAATTGAGTCGCCGAAAGTTTAAATTGAGATGCCAAAAATATTAGAATTGATTTCGGGCCTTTTTAATATTATTGATTTGAGTTACGAATAACAATTATCTACTACAGTAAGCTAAAATCTAAATAAATTGTTATTTTTTATTTAGAATTAATCGTTTGATTACAATTAAACTTGAATTAATATTATTGCCCCCTCATAGTGTGCACAGAATGAGTCAAACCTAACTAAATAAAAAATTACTGTAAAATATCTAAAGCGAAGGGAGCAGTAAGCGGGGCACCCTACGTGCAAGCTTAGCAAGAGCGCCTGCAATGCCTGCAATGTTTGTAGTTGGTAACATACACGTAATGCGGAAAAGTCGTCTTCTGAGTTGAAGGCGCTATCTGTAATTTCTCTTACAAACCTCACTTTTCTCATCATTTCTGTAATTCACGTCAACCCTTATGTAAATCAAAAGTCAACTGAAGCAGTTTACTTGGATTTCGTATATTTTTTTCATATATTCGAGAGTTCGTACATTTTGTAATAAATCGGTGAAGGTTCAAAGTGACACAGTTTATTAACAACGCAGTCGGTCCTCGCTAATTCTGACAACTCTTTCTGAAGTGTCCATATTTCCGATTACCAATTAGTAATGAACTTCATGTCAAAGCTCGTTGATGATAAGTATGATTCCACGAACCTTTTCCGAATAGAAGCACTATTTTGTTCATCGCTTCAATCGAGGGAGTTATAACGAGAACGCCGTAATAACTCAAACACTCCCTGAAACCCAAAAATGATTAGTTTCATACGAGTATTTTTATTGGAGCTAATAATAATCAAACTGAACTTTTTTTTTATTGGCATAGTATTTATTTACATTCAGCCATAATAATTACACAATATTGTCGTATACTAGGTTATATTTTACATTACAAATTAATCATAATACATACATATTTCCAAAACGTCCTTTAAACATATTTCGTTATATGTATAATAATCGTGGTCTTAGATTTTGATGTTGGAGTTGTTTATGAATTTAATTATTTCGCTCCAAGCATTGCTGTCTTCTTCAGCAATAAATATTCGATTGAAGGGGTTTTCTACTAATATTTCTATGTTTCGCAACATTACTTCACGTGTGATGTTGTACAAAGGACATACCATAATAATATGTTCTAGATCGCCGATCAGCTGACCACATTGACATACTGCATCATCTCTCCTTCCAATTTGGTGCAGGTACATTGGGCATATAGCATGATTTGCTCTAAGTCTACATATTAGGCGAATGTCACGTTTATTGTTATTGAACATAGCTATTTTAAACCACGTTGTGAATCCTATGTGTGGATTTAACTTTCTGTAAAACAATCCTTTAGGACCTATTTCAAATTGCCTCTGCCATTGGATTCGAGATTCTCTTTTTGCTAGCGCATAATATTCCTCTTTAGGCAGTTCCCAAGAAATTATGTCACCCTCTCTTGCGGCGCTTCTTGCTGCAATGTCGGCCTGTTCATTAAACTGAACTTCATTCAAACCACGGTATCCGTATGATTCTTTATTATTATTATTATTTACTTACAGCAGATTTTTGGCTTATTATAAATCTCAACCCATGTTATTGCGATGTGTATCGCAGATACCCAGAGATGTGCAGAAGATGATAGTTGATAAGTGATACCATACCTACTACTGTTCTTCCAATATGCGGCCACTTATGGTCCGAGTGACCACTCTGTTAGAACAGTGTGTCCATTATCGTCAATAAACTAAATAAGACTCACCAATTACATTTTTTGATCGTTAATGCGTTGTCATGCGTTGTCTCCAGCTAAATTCTTCAAAATGGGACTGAAATAGTGCGCGATGGTGCCTCTCATTTTTCAAATATAGTTATTTTGGCATCTAGCCAAGAGGGTTCAATTCCCTGTGTATGCGAGTGAGTGCTAGAGTTCTGTCAATGATTAACTGTGATGTGTTTGAAACCTTAGCCGTTCACTAAGCCTTCACTTAGCCGTTCAGATTCCGACATGTGACCCGCTCTTCACAATGAATGTACGAACCGATTTCGTACTATGTTTCGATGATTGACATAAGCGTAGTGCGATACATCCGTTCTACCATTAAACATCTAACGTCACCTCACCATTTCGATTCCAAACACCCATCAATGCGCCTACCGTGATTTTTAATTGTATTGTTATTTTCTGCTTCTTAATCATCGCTAACGATTTCCAGCCAAAATTAGTCCCCGGTTGTACTTCCTGCAAATCTGGATTTGTATGTTGAGGTGTTTCTATCGCACGTTTCCATAAACAATAGCTCCAAAATTGCGTGTAACTTCAACCATGAGTTACTGTCAGTCCAATGAAAGAATTTATTGCCTTTTATGATTAGTGTAATTAAATACTAATCCCATGTGCTAACCTGTTCATCTTCTTCCAACCAACAAGATTGATAACTATAATTGCTACTTACTTAGGTGTGAAGGTTACTTCTAGGCTTTTGAATTTCCGCTTTTCGAGTACCCCTTCAACAGTATTGACTTTAAAAACTCCCCGGTAGCCACTGACAACCTTACAGGAAAATATTTCCTTCCCTGAAATCATGAAGCGAATCGGTGAGGCCTATTACATTAAAATTACGTTTTCTTCAAGTTCCAGTCATGCAGCATGATCGTATGAGCAAATTTTCCTAAATTACCGTATTACGATTACACTTACGTTCACTTGTGATGACATTTGACCACTTTGGGAATAAACATAATGTTTAATGTATATTAACAGCAAATAACAGCAAATGAACTTTTTCTAAGTAATATTAGGGTGTGAAAAGCATTTGTGGATTTTTACGATTTTTAGCTTCAGTACACAAATTAAATTTAAGCATATTTTTCCTGCACAATTTTATACATCAGTCATTGTCATTTTTAGCCGTAAGTATGTTTTTTCAATTCTTTTGTTTGGCACAAATTTCGAAATTTGACCAATTCAATGAGCTCAAAAAGTTCTGCTCAACAAATACATCCTTTCCTTCGACATACTTGACTTTTTTAAACTAAGTTTTTATTTCCATCCAATCAAAAGTTCTTGTCCGGAAAGAAATATATATACTAATGTGTTTAGGAATCATTTAAGAATGCTTAATTTTGGTTCCGGTGCCGTTGAAACAGCTTAATTTTCTAAGAAAATTCGACTAAAAAAAAGGTAGGTATATAAAGGAAAGGTAGGAATACGCAATATTTAAGACAGTTCTTCAAAAGGACGGGAAAGTATTTTCCACGTCTAGGATCACTATCAGTGCCAGATTCCAAGTAGACCTAGTACCAGATATATAATATATATGTAAATATATTATATTTTCAACATGACCACTTCATCTACCAATGCATCAGCAGCAGATCGACCTTTTCGAAATCCATATCGCCTTGGGAATAAATCCCCTGTCTCTGTAGGAGCAGGAGCACATCTCGTACCCCTTTCCTGGTGCATCTAACATACATAATGACCTCTATGGGGAGGGAGAACTTGGGTCAGCCTTCGGTTTTTTGAAGGGTACCTACCGTGCGAGCTTTTTCCCATCTATTGCTGAAAATTCCCTCTCTAAGGGATGATTCGTACACCCTCAGTAGTAGGATTGGGCAGACTTTCGCAGCTATTTTCAGTACCCCTGAGGGAATTTGGTCTGATCCAGTGGTTTTCTTGTTTTTCAGAGCTCCAACAACTTTCTTAATTCTCCTTCAGAGAACAAGAGGGAATCAGTTACTTTCTCTGGCCCATAATTGGTGTTCCTTGGAGGTTAGGTTGGGGAAAATCCATTAACAATACGGTTAATTTCTTCTTCATTCATGGGTGTTCGTGTATCCGTTTTTAAGTTAATTTTATAATTTACTTTTAAGCCGGAGCTATCTTGTCACCACCTTATATCGCCGCCCCATGTATCAACATTTATTTCTTCAATGATTTTTTTCAGTAGTCTGACTTACTTTTATAACCGCGTTGGGTTAACATGAGCATCATGGCTAAATAATACAGGATACACTATGTGAAACCTAACGTAAAATCAACTTGCATTAAATCCAGGGATCTTAATGGAATCGCAACTAATTATTTGGGCCTCTACAAAGTAGTTAGATTCCTATGGAAAAAAAGAAACGCCTGAGTTCTCCAGAGAGCGAAAAATTACTGATCAAATCTAGTCCCTTGTTATGTGTCACCGCTTGGTCTAGTCAGATTTTTCTAGGACGAAAACTACCTTTCAAATGGTTTGATTTCACAAATGGCCTAAGACCTTCACAAACTAGGGTCAATTCTTGAAAAGTCTATTAACCGTAGTAAAGCTGCTCGGAAATTAGTTCTTGATTAACTGAGATTTTGTGCCGGTTTGGTTCCTACACACTCATTGAATCAATACCATCGAACATATACCGTCTTTTGGTTTATTAAGTATTCAATAATAAACCATTGTAATCGCTCTTGAAAAGAAAAATTCTAACCCCCCCTGAAAATTTCATGGTTTACGTTTCAGAGGGTGTAGAATCAGAATCTGCAATAAAAAATTTTCCGTCCGTCCGCCGTACGCCGTACGCACAATTTCTCCCAAACGGCCGAAGCAAAAAAGCTGAAATTTTCAGGAAACACCCATGTTGGTCCGGCGACGTTCCAATTCTTGAGCCAACTCTCTCACTTAATTTAAAGTGCCCTTTAAGGGTTGTCAAAGTTTTGTCAAATCCTTAAAAACCTCAAAAAAAGTCAAGGCGGCCTACATTTGTACTCTTTTTGAAGAACACTCCACAAGGAATCGAATGAGCCCCTCCCCAGGTCCGTAGGTCAAACCATTCCCGATCTATGGCCCGATTTATGGTGCCAACATTCGCGTTATTTTGGTTTATTATTGTTTTTGTGTTGATATCAGTAACCTAGTGACGTAGCGATGTAGTTATGTAGTAATGTGGATACTGGAGTGAACTAAAAGGCGTTGTAGCCGATACACGGGTTGAAGCATTCCCGTAAATATAGGCAAAAACGCTGCAAATTCTGTCACTGGGGTTTATTATTCAATTGGCTTTCGTTCATGATTTGAATTTGTACTAAGCTTTGGAGTGTGCGTGTTTCACACATGATAGAGCGATTATTGAATTTCAGGAGGTATGCATAGAGCACGTTATTCTGTTCTCAACCAAAATACCTATTTGGATTGTTCAGTTGATCATGTTCGTGTGCCTCCTGAAATTCAATAATCGCTCTATCACCTGTGAAACACGCACACTCCAAAGCTTAGTAGAAATTCAAATCATGAACGCAAGCCAATTGAATAATAAACCCCAGTGATTTCTCAAAATTAATTAAAGAAATTCAAGTATGTACGACTTATCAACCCCACATGTGGAGAATTTACTTATTCCAACATTGACGTTTGCCGTTTGATTCAAATTTCCCATCCAGTTTACCACCTTTGTCAACTAACCGAGCCAACCATCTCCATTCATTATTTGTATTTACTGTAATATATTATTCTAATACGCAGTTATAATATTGAAGGGTGTATCTTACCTTCAGCGCACCGAACTCTGACGAGCAGTACTTTTGAATCGCCTAACAAAACGCTTCCGAATTCCAAAGACGTCACCGACACTTCAATTTTCGAATCGGCTACATTTATATAAATTGGAATAACCTGCAAAAGTTTGAGCAGAATCTTCATAAAATTTGAACTTCTTGTTTTATCTGGTATCAGCATTGAACGAACCTCCTCACCTGTTGAATGGCGTCTCTATGACTTATCACAATCGTCGTCAGAGGGTATTGCTCGTCGTTGGAGTACCGCCGGCTACCGACGTTTCGGCAAATGAGTTGGCGCATGTCCCCATCAGATATTCTCAACACCGTTTTCAGCTAGTACAGGAATAGCTGTTTAAATGAAAAAGCTTTGTTTCTTTGAAATTATTTCTGATATCTCAATTTGTACCTATTCGCGCTAACTAATTTCACACATTCACCAAGAAAAGTCTGCCATCTCAGGAGTATACTTGTGGACACCCAATCTGGACCGTGGCTGTTGAATGCCACCACCCAGTTTGGTTTTTCTCATCTTTCAGTAAAGAAGATACCGTGGGGTTCCGGGTAAAAGTGACCAAGTAACATTTGCAAAATTTTACAGGGGAGCGATCTGAAGTTTCACCTATGTTCTTCTTACGAACACTGGTTGTGTGATGTCTCATCCGACTATGTTTCGATTTTTCTTTATCCTGTAGGTAGTTAGCCAGTGCCCTCCTCTCATATCGTGCTTCAAAATTCACTTCAGATTAAATAAGAGCTGTTTATTCGGAAAACTCTATTTGATCATTTTTACCTGCCTGGAGTTTCAAGCTCTACTCACTTGGTCAATTCAATTCTTCGAAAATAAGTCGCATTGTTACATGAAATTGAGGAATTGAATAGTTTTTTCGTTAATTTATCGTGTTGCCAAGCATCTAATAACAATGATTTCTGTTAGAAAAGGTTATCCATTACCTATCACCGTAATTGGTCATTTCCACCTGCCCACTATGCAATCTTACAAATCTTACACAATAAAAGTGATCAAAAGGCAATTGCTAACATTTACATGCACCAGCGAGAGTACATTTATAATCCATCTCGTGTTTTGTGGTTGAGTTCAAATGCCATTTGGTCAAATAAGACTCTTTGGGTCAGGCAGGTAAAATTTATTTTCAAGTATTTCTTACACATCAGTTTGAAGATAACGTTCTTAGCAACAGCTCACAGTAGACAACTTTCCTTAGTACCGGAATTACAAAAAAAGGTCATTTTGAAAAAAATGTTACTTGGTCACTTTTACCCGGAACCCCACGTAATATTTTCGTTGTGCTCAAATCTTATGCATGAATATAATAAACACATTTGGGTGGGAGTAATCCACAAAACCTATAGTTTGAGCCCTGACAAATATCATGTTTTGCTCAAAATAGTTGAAGGAATTGATGTATGTACAACTAATCAACCATAGATGTTAAATATATTAGCTAAAGCTAAGCCTGCACAAATATACGAAACAATGTTTGTACTGTGGCTAGAATTAATTAAGGAAAGAAATAGCTACAAGTGTAAGTGGGGAGCATAGTTCCAGCAAGTTTTGTTGATAGACCGCCATTGGTTTGATCAGTGACCACCAGAACGCGTATGTCAATTAGGGAAGTTTAGTTTTTACGCTTATCTCGTCATTTTCTTCATTCCTCGTTTCAATTTTATAGGAAGAGGATTTCACTGAATGAATATGTTATAATATGACAGAAACTGTAATATAATGATCATTACCATCAGTTAATGAGTCAGTTCAGGGGAGTAGTATGCATACCCGAGGTTTAATATCGTTGGCGATATTTTGTTTAACCCTTCTAACTCCTAACACCGTTCCGATTGGCAATTTTCAAGCACGGTAAATGAGGAAAGTTGTGCAGGCCAATTTGGCCAGTAAATGCTCCCCTTGGTTGCCGAATATTTTGGATGAAATAATGTAGGTACAACATACCACTTAGGTACTGACTATGAAATAGGTGTAAACTATTTCTAGGAGTATTAAATAGTTATCTAGGGTTTCAAGTCGACATCAGGAACTTATTGATTCCAGTTTGGTCAGCTTTTCAAACATTTACTTTGCCCTCCGAACGCTGTCTTTATGCAATTCTCCATTTAAATAAAACACAAGTACTTAATCGCAAAATGATTGGACTGAACAAGTGTTTCCTATGATTACAGGTTAAGATCTGTGAGGGTGATGGAAGGGTATAGTTGCCCCTTCCGAGCAGGTGGATGCATTATTATGCTCCGCCACGCTTGGTAACGTCTGATTCATCTCCGAAGGCTTCGGAATCTAAAATCGGGAAGTGGCTAACTAACCATATCCATCACAGATCACAACGTAAAACCCGAGCATAAACTGTTGAGGAACTCACCTCACAGTTTATAAAACGTTTACTCGTACAGACTGTAGCAGTTGCTGAAACTGCTACGCGAAGGCGGACCGATGTTTTATCGCTCCGCCTCCGCGCTTTCTCCCCCAACAGGCAAGTTGAGACGGACTAAGTCACTCGCGACGAAGTTGTGGAAACCCATTTCAAATAAAAACGGAGTAAGATGGAACGTTGTCTATATTTCCACGAAAGTAAAGAGTTGCACTGTTAAATCGATTTCGACGGTTAGGTCATCATCAGTAACAAACATGAACTGAAAGTACATCACAGAAAGCATATCTTATATAGGATCAAGTGAGAGGAGATTGAATCCTATTGGCTCAAGGAAGTGATAGGGGCGGGGAGGACCAACCAATGCCACTCAAGGCTTACAAAGTGAAAGGGACACAAATAGTATCATTATGGAGAGGCGGAGCCAAAGTTATTGCAAGAAAGAACCCAATAATGGTGAAATATTTTGAGGAATGACATCATTTAAACATTTTCCCGACCTATCACTCTTAACAATTTCGAATTTTTCTAGCACATCCAACATACCTCCCTTTGGGCAAAAGTGAGGAAATTCTACATATTGCCTGTTTGTAAGATCAAAACTAAAGCTATGATTGGATTCATTCCGATGACTTGAAAAGGCAGAATCGCCTTTGTTGTCTCTGAAATCCTTTTCATGCTCTTTTATTCGTTCCCTAAATTTCCTACCAGTTTGACCACAGTACTCAAGCCCACATGAACATTTTAGTTTATAAACCCCACTTTTATCCTGAAAGTTAATTTTATCCTTAACCGAACCCAAAGAAGATTTGAGATTATTTTTATTCTTAAACCCAACGTGAGAGATCAGTCGATCCCTTGCCGTCTTTCAGCTGGTAGGTCTACTTCCATGCATGAGGTTTCCTTTCTATAACCCAAATTTTCTCTTGATTTCATATCGGACCTATATCAGATTGAATAAATCTATATAAACTCCAACCCGATTTGTTATTCATAAAAATACCAAATTCACCGTCAATGTCTATTTTTCAAAATAGCATTATGAAATAGTAAGTTAGATTTTTTGGGGTAGAAATAAGTGTAAATTATCAAAAGTAATTCCAATACTATTTCAAGATAAACGAGGACACCTACTTCAACTATGTCACCTGGTGTGACAACCATCTTGATGCCAGAGTCAGTATTTTTAAGAGTTTCGCCGTTTACGAAAGCCTTCATAATGAAAAGATTCCCAGTGGAGCTGAATTTGACCTCGGCAACCGAGTCACTGACGTTTTGAAACAAATAGCGTCTCCCTTCTTCATAAACTTTGTTCGAACTTGTTACCACCTCATAGGGTCTGACCTAGATCAAAAGCGGGAAAAATCAATAAACCTTTCAGAACATATAGGTATACAAAATATTACAGCCAATTTAATTGCCACGATCTCTATCACACTTCTTACTATTCCAACGGTCGGACGTAAGTGTGGAGTTTTGTCGTTTATATTGCTTGGTGTTCAGCTGCTGGAATTATTTTGATGGATGAAAAATTATCAGGAACCTCTCTGGTCGTAGCCTTTGCTAAAGCCCTCAAAGGAAGCTTGTCAGTCTGACTCATACGATCTGTTCATCCTATATTGACTTTGGTGGTTTCAAAACTCTATTTTTTGGAAGATACAGCATTTTGGAAGCACTATCAACGACGGACTATGTTTCATTCGCTACTCGCATTTGTGCTAAATTGAACGGAAAGATAAGAAATTTCTCTCCCGAATTTTTTTAAATTTATTTATTGTTACAACTGATTTAATATACAAACCATCTAGCAACTTAATTTATAATGAAGTAATATAACTTTTTGTGGTTCAGTAGTTCATTATCTAAGACCACTACAAGTCACAAACACTAATCAGCGTCTGGTCACAACTAGGTCCAGCGGCTTGGTCCTCTTGAGTCGCCGTACCTCTTCTCTGTTGTCCAGGGTATACAGGATTTCGAGATTTTGGTGTCTGTGCAGCCGAATTTCGTGATCCGCTGCAATTCTTTTTATCGCGTCTCTCATCATTTCCACTTTGAGGTCGCGGTGGAGATCAGTTGTCCTGATATACCAGGATGCGTTGACAATACTCCTTAAGATTTTATTTTGGAGTGTCCGGATAGTGTTGACATTTCTGTTGCTCGTGCAGCCCCATAGTTGGCAGCCATAGGTCCAGACGGGTTTGATCATTTGCTGATACAATAGCGATTTGTTATGGGTGGATAGTTGAGATTTCCTACCCAGCAACCAGTTCAGCTTCCTGAGCTTAGCGTAGACCCGTAATTGATTTTGTCACTACAACTACCTATCTCATATTAGCGAATTTGACGGACGCGTAAGATTAGATGGATGTGTTTTCATTTACTGCTCATTCTATCTTATTTCTATCCATCGAACGCATATCTCATTTTGAACGGTCCAGTGCGCATTCAACTTTGGTTCCTCATCGTGAAGACCAAGACTCGTGGAGTCCACCACTTATCCTTCAACAAGAAGGCTATTAGCTAAGGGCTTGTTCGCCCAAGGGTAATACACACATTGGCACTAGTGCAATAATGTGTATTTTTGGCATAACTCACAAAAATGCAAAACAATTGAATTCAAGATAAATCTGTCGACTAATTTACAGGTAAATACAAAAACGGAAAAATTTAAATATGAAACTTGTTAAAGGCTTTGGAGCCTTGTCGGAATTTCCCATCACATAGACACATCTTTTGAAAATTGAATAGACTATCGCTAACGACGTATGATAGTTATTTTCTCACCTTGTACACGAAAATAGTATTCTCATTATTAAGGGTTCTAAGCGGCAAAATTTCAATTTTCGTTTCCATTTTCAATACCAAAGGGTCCGTATTTGAGCCATCAGGTCTATACACACTGAACCCTCCATCCAAACGCCTGTAGCAACGAATGTATAGATCAGGCATCGTACCAAATGCATGAACCCCATGATACAAATCAATGAACATATTACGTGAAAAAACATGGCAGGCAGTAAACTTTTTAGTAGTAGCAGAAATCTATTTCAATTGAAAACGTTCAATTAGGTATACATGCAGAACAATTAGCGATTGATATCAGATGGAAATAATTACACAGAAAATCGTTCCTCGTTCAAGTACTTTTAGTCGTTCTTCTCTTTTTAGGTGTTTTACCCTTCTTATTTTTTTGTTCCAGATCACACTTGGAGAAGTCGTGGTGGACTTGAGGAATTGTTGAATCCATGCAAACAGCCTTAATGTCCTTAAGATACTTAATGTGTTATTATTTTCTATAATAAACCATTGAAATCAACCTTGAAAAAAAAAATCAAATCCCCTCAAAAACAATTCGTTCTTACACCTCACGCCGGCTTTTCTCCGGCACTATTTTGCCAAAGTTTACGAAATTTTTTCTCAAAAATGTAACATTGATTCGGTATGTTCCGGTAATCTCGGCATCTCGATCCAATTAAGCCTAAGGGATTATATTTAAGGATTAATTATTCAAAAAATCAAAATCTCAAAAAATTTCGAAGTATGAGGGTAAGTTTTTGTTGGATTAAGATAGGAAATTAGTTCCTTGAATCGAATGAGACAAGTTGGGTGGCTACACGATCACCTGTTGCTCACCTTATGAATTACCTCAATTTCGGGTTATAAAAATTGGTCGTCTACGGACAGGTACACGGTCGACCAGGAGAGCCGCACTGCATAGTCCGTTCAACGGGAGGTGAGAGCTAGGCCGCAAGGTGGTACATATCTCAAGTACTTTCATCTTGAATTCAATTACAAGGTGTAGAGGCGTGAGGTGTCAAGTGTAGTTAATCTACCTTCCACAGATTACCTAAGTTGAATGGTTATCCAACACACAATAATAAACTTTTGCCTAATAATTTGCAGCGTTATTCGTATGTTACAGCCGTTGTTTCCGTATATGCTTTTCGTCGGCTTCCAATGTTTTCATGCTGGAGGAAGATGAGATTCCTAGAATCCTAAATCAGAATGAACGGATTCACCTTTTCAGCATGACAGAATTTTTTAGTAAAAAGGCGAATACCCATATAAGCCGTTTTGTTGCACATGTAGCAGTATTCGCAGTATTCTGTCTACATGTTAAGAAGGAGCACTAAGGAAGCTTGATATAATCCCTTCCGTTCTAGTACTTAAAGAAGGATACAAAACGGACCAATTCAAGGCAAAACCTCATTTTCCGAAAAATATGGAATATGACGGGGACGATGTAACAACATTGTCATCATTCAGCTTTTGTTTTGTTGCACTTTTGTTCTTTTTTTTTCGAAAAGAAAATATTTTAAAGTTATGGTGAAAAAGTTGTTGTTTCATTACTCGTTGTACACGCTTTTTTGAGTTTCTTATAGTGTGGTCTAGACAGGGGGAAAAAGGGATTCCGTCTGAAAAATGAGGCCAGAAAGATTTCCGGACCTTAAGGGTTGCTTTAATGGTTTTGAACAGTTATTGTTGAGCTTCAAGCATTACGTTCAAATACAACCCCCACGTTAATACCGTTCTGATTACCTTTCCCGAATCCTCTAATTAATCACGATGTCAGAGGAAGAAGGCTTGACCCTGGATCCCCCCGAGGAGTTTCCTATATGTATGTGAACATATGAATACTGTGAAAGATCTTGTCAATACGTGAAATGAGTCGGTGCTAACTGACTTGAGTACTAACTAGTAGATGCTGACTAACATATCAAGAGATTGATCGTATTCTTCATTGTCCTCGATGTATACAAACGAATGAGCAGCTCCGCGAAGTAAACTCGTCTTGTGGTCGAGATCGAACCAAACATCTCTCGTGTTGACTTTTAGTGTCAAAGGTAACGTTTGTTTCGGCTTTAAGTACATGACTCTCGGTTCTACCTGTTCCGAAATGAAAATGCATTCGATGAAATTTATTCGGAGTGTAAGTTTTCTGTTCCTATTGAAGTCGGGAAAAGTTGTAAAAGAGACAACAAGAGAGAGGAAATAGAAATCAGGTGAATAGGTAAATACCTAGGTTCTTGAAGTTCCAATAAAATGATGATTAAAATAAATTGCGATTATTCATGTACGAATGGAGGTTACTGAGTGCTACTCTGCATGAAACATGTGCATCAATACGTATTTCTATTTCATTTGCTCCTCTACTTTTCCCTATCTCTTGTCTCGGGTCGAAGTATCAACTCAAATGTTTTCCATTTTTATGGAAAATTTATGTAAAAGTTATAATCTTTTAGAAGTGGTTCACATGGAAATTTTCCAAGGGGCATCATCATAATTTGAACCTGGACCAAACTTTTTTCATTCTCTCTTTTCTTTACGTTTGTACTTTTGAATGATCTCATGAGAACCTATTCAGAGGACAATATTATGCTTCAATTGTTTTTTGACAGCCCAATGCTTCATAAATACGAGTGCCAGTTTTGAAGAAAATTTTCATGGAAAGTTTATTTGTGGTTGGTTTTTAGTTCCTGAATGGTCCACACCTGAACACTCTCTCGTCTAGTCGGTCTATTATAAGTGTATAAATGCCTCATTTTCATTTAAATGGTATAAAAATGTATTAATAATCTCTGATTTTACATGTATCTTCAAATTTGTGATATTAAAAGGCTTATCTATCTATACTGTCCCCTTCATACTGTTAGAGGTTAAGTGAAAAATTACGTCATAGAACGTTGACTCAACATCTCCGTATCCTTCTGTCAAATTCACTTGGCAAAAATCTGATGGATGTTGAGCGTGAACTTGAACATTAATCGAAAATGGAGGTGACTCGTCTGGAAGACAGAGGTGAGACAAATATCTGGGTGTTGGCTTTCTCGTGTAAGTGGTCCATGCCAACTTGATCGGTAGGAAGCTGTCGTTGTACACGAACACAGTCTGTTGAGCAGTTGAGCGGGATAACATCTCATGAAAACTGAGGAATTCAAAAGAAAACGTTGGCACTATAAGTACGTAAGTTAGAGCAGTTGAGCTTGTGGGTCTCTAGTTCTGTGTGCTAACTAATGTCATACGATATGAGTATAATACTACAGCATTATGAGAGTGACTAGACTGACGAAGCTACTGGCGGCAAACGCAGAGTGCTGCCGAACAGGGTATACAACTACAGGTTCAACTAGATGTAAGCTTCAACTCCCTCAGTAGCTTGCCAGGCTCCTCAATCCCGACAGTAGCAGTCCATTGTATTCTCACAATGGAATTGTGGCCGATATTTATGTTGATATCCTAATACGATTCCATATTGGGAAAGGCACTACGTGGAGCAACCATTGCACAATTTTTTACATTAATGAGGTAGAAAACTCAAGTTTGTCCAATTAGTTCTCTTTCAGAAGCGTGAAATACTATGTTCTATCGCATTTAAACGAGTGTTATTGCTCTAGAAGTATTGATAGTGAGTTTCAGGCAAACCAACGTTTGAGCAGCCTAAGAATTATTGGCATGCGGGGGTGAATTGGATTCAATTACAAATAGCTGAATTCTTCACTTCCTCAACCATTACATCAACACATGGCAATCCACCGTCTGTTTGTCTAGACTGTTAACACCCATTCCAACAGTCGAAGCAATTAAAACGTAATTTCGGGCATTCCATGGTAATGTGCAGAGTATTCTCAAGGTAGGTTAGAGATTTCAAATCCGTAGACAGGGTGACCACTGGCTTAAGACGTCATGGGGTCAATTGAAATCTCCGAATTTCGAACAGAGGACTATTTGTTTGCGAAATTATGACCTCAGACCCCAAAGTCGTATCGGGACTCTAGCTTGCAATAGTTGTTTTAATCGCTCTTACACCAAATTTTGAACTACGAGATTGTAACAGAACTATATTGAAAATGTTAGAATAATTATAGCACAAAAAGGGGATAGGCTTGATTCTAGTGAAGTAACGACCGAAATAGTCTTCCTTTGAGAAGTAAGGAGCTTTGATTGTACCTAGTTATCACCTTTTTCGTTGCCTTCCAGAGATCATATCTCACATAACGGGTAGGGACTATCAGGAAGGGTAGTGCTATTTCTATTCGTTCTGCAGATGATCAACTACTACAAATGTTTCCGTTTCTAAAGCGCTCGAACAATAAGCACGTAGTTTTGTTTCTTCACCAAATATTATCAAATTCGGCGACAAATCAAAATCCCGTGTCTGGTCTGTATTGCTCAGGACATATTCGTTGTAGAGATTAGTCCGGGGCGGAGACCCTTTTTTTGGGTTCGACACAGTTCAAATGATCGTAGTGGACTGTAATTTAAACCACATAGATAACCCCGGGAAAAATGATATATAGGATGTTATTTGTCAACGTCAATTGAGCAAGACTGGTAGTGAAAGTGAGATTGAAAATAAAGAGGACCGACAGACAGGTACGGAAAGATGGTTATATGTGTTTTACAAACAACGTAAACCCACCCAAGTCCAAACTATTTGTATATCTAAGTATGAATCCAACATTCGTGAATTTATAAGTTGAGAGCCGTGTTGAATCAACATTCAAGTTTATAATCTTTCATTTGGATAAAGAAGTTAGACGGTGTGAATAGGGCGAATAAAAAATACGCACGTTGATACAAAAATCTTGTTGTTATCTGACAGTTGAAACGAATGAGAAACAATCATGACGGATCCTCAAATAGTTCCTCAATCACATAGCCTATAGAAAGTTAATAGACGGTTGAAAATGAACCAGCCACATTATAATATTATGTACATAATAATATGTACATATTATGTACAAGGAAAACCCTGTGTTTTGAGAAAAAATATAATCTAATACCTCAAAAATTGAAAGTCAAAAAGTTAAATCGATTTCGACGGTTACGTCACCATGAGTAACAGAAAAATAACAGCTATTGTTTCTCGTACAAACTGCGTGTTTTTCGTAAGTATTTTTAAACAATTTTCTCGCGATGGATTTAGTGTGTATCCGCTGCACATGCTTCACTTAGACAACTACAGGCAATAACAAATAGTTTTTTAAACAATCAGATCGATTAGTTGACTGCTTTATTCCATTCTCGACTTGTTAGACCATACTTTGGTTTCTAAGAGGATTTTCACTGCGTTTACACCCATTTTCATTTATACTAATGTTGTCTTTCTTCTTTTTTGTTTTATATCAGCCCAGAGAGACCGAACTGATAAATTTAGAACGACCCGAGTTTGATTTGGTCCTTTGAAACGAAATCTCACAATAGCAAACAAAAAACAATGTTTCTATCAACGAGTCGGTCCAGACCCTGATTTTTATATATTCACAAACGTTCATTATCAGCCCTATTTTCCTCCTCATCTTGAAAACAATATAATTGTCCGGGTTAAATCCCCAAAAAGGTCTGTTGGTTGTTTTCTTATACGCTTATTGAAAATAATTATCTAGAAACGAAGGCATACAAAAAGTCGATAAAGATTTTGAAAGAATTAGAAATCTAATGAAGATAAATAGTGGAAAGTTATTAAAAAAAAGAAAAGTGTAAACTAATAAGAGATAACCCATATGATTACTTTATGAACTAAAATTAGGAATTATGTAAAATTGTGGTGTAGATATAGTGTTATAGGTAGGTACTTAATACAAATTAGAAGTAAGAACCAACTCAGGGCTGGGTCACAGTGTTGAACTATCCAGCTCGGTCATAAGTTATCATTCAATTGGAGAATGTAACATTTACAATGATGTAAATAAACTATCTATTTAACTCTGTATATGACCTTCATGACTTACTAAATCTTAGGGTCTTCTTTGGGATATTTGAAGGTCATAGGAGGAGACATTGTAAACCAAACTGGAGAACCCTCGACAACGACCAGCACGGGTATGATTGCCGGGGGAAGCTCAGGAATGCGAATGACGATGTGGTCAAAATACACTCCCCAGCAGTTCGAGAAAGCCGTCACCTTGATTTCAACGTACTCGTTTTTTCGAAGCTGGCCTTTTGAGTCGGCGATTGATAGAAAAAGTCCAGCTTTGGGCTGAATTTTCTTGCAAAGATCATCTGAAACCAAGGTTCAATGTTCTCCTATGTTGCACCTACATTATTACACGCCATTGCATTTTATTTCTAAGGGCCATCCATTCCCAATTAATAATAATATAAATATATTATGTGTAGTTGTTGTTTGATACCTTCCAGCTATCTGTTTACCTAATAGTTGTTGGACATTTCTACGAATTTGTCTGGCTCACTTTTAAATTTCATTTTCTAGTTTTTTAGGAACAACTAACTTTCCCTCCAATGAGATAGCAGTGACAGGTTGAACACAGTTGTTTCCTTTCACGATAGTTTTTGATGTATAAAACATCGTATTGATTATATTCAAAACTTCTATTTCACAACAAGATCTTCATTTCAGGAAAGTTATGTCAGTCACGAATTCAGGGTGCTAATTGGTTGTATCATGGAAAACCATTGAGATAGTTTCATTTCCGATGCATTCAGGACTGGACAGTGAGATGGAGAGTCAGAATGAATGAGACAAAGTCAGTGCATGTCGATTTCACTAACAAAAGGATCAACTATGTGTCAGCCTTTCTCCATAACAAGGCGATACCATATGCTAATGAAGTGAAATACCTTGGAATGACACTGGATGGCAAACTAAGGTGGAAGTCACACGTGAAGAAAAAAAAGCTGAGCTTGTGATCAAACTCACAAAAATGTACTGGCTGATAGGCCGACGATCAAAACGGTCAGTCCACAATAAGTTAATGCTTGTACAGTCCTGAAGCCTGTCTGTACTTATGGTGCGCAACTATGGGGGTGACGGCCCAAGCGACCGTGACCTCATTCAGCGCTTTCATAATAATGTCCGACGAAGTCGTAAAGATGCATACACATATTTTAGAAATGACTTCATTACGAGCTGCAGATTGAATCTGTCAATGAGGTCATTCGAAGCCAAGCCATGCATCACCTCTTGAGACTACAAGATCATGAAAAATGAGGGTGTCGTCCAGCTTCGCAACACAGAGGATCTGCTTAGAAGACTGAAGAGAACCAAGCCAAACGATTTAATTCACTTAGTGTGAGCATCATAAAGTGCAAATATCAGGACAATAAGGACTAATTAATGCATCTTAGATTTCAACTATATGTACAAGGTATCCCAGGAGTTATGCACAATCCGACTTCTACGTGTTCTACAACTCATTTCCGAACCAAAATTACTCTTAAAAATTTTACAGTGTATAACTGAAAAAGACCTAATGTTTGAAAATTGGGAAAGCTACGGAGAAGGCATTGTCTTGGTCAGGGGAGAGGGTATGCAATGACCCGCACGACCCTCGGGTCTTGAAGGAGGGGTTGCTTTGTGCGCCGTGTTTTATCAACCCTAATCTGATTCGGCCGTAGCATTGGGTCTTGCACTAATGACAATTGTTGTTTCTGACCAAATTCAGTTTTAGTAAAATGTTTGTTGACTCGAACATGTTATCCAGTTGTAGGAAAATGGTAAGATATTGAGGTTTAAATCAAGATTGTTAAGATATACACCAAAAAATAAATATTTAAAAATGAAAAATTAAAATTAATTTAATTAATGTAAACGTTCGTTTGCGAACAGCGTCTACGGCATTCCTAAGCTGCCCAGCCAAACTCAGGATAATCGAAGAGCCGAGAGAGGGGTATTGTTTGTGTTTATTTACGATTGATTGCGATGAGTTGCTTTCAGTTGAGTAGCTATACCACAAGTGAGGATGTTGACATGATTTTTATGTACGGTTTTGCCAATGGTAATGCTTCTGAAGCGGCACGAGAGTCACACTCCTCCTGCGTTGGAAAGCTGACATTTTGGCGCACGTTTTACCAGGCTTGCACAGTTCTGCGTCAAGCATTCATGGGGTTTCTAGGCGAGATGAAAAACAGGCGGTTTCAAGATTTTAACAAAAATGCTATTTCGCGCAAAAATTGCACATCTTCATGCAATTAAAAAAATGTTTCCTGACATTAAATAGATAGAAAATTTAACGTTCTTTCCAACGATGTCATCAAATTTCAGCTATCTCCAAAATTAAGGGAGTTATGACAGTTTTAATGACAGAAGATCGAAAACACGAAAAAAATCTTAAATCGCTAATAACTCAAAAACGAGGCCTGTGGCAAAAAATTGCTACGAGTCATTTTTGTTCGGGAATGAGTTGTGGAACAAGTACGAGTCGGATTGTGCATAGCACCTGGGACACCCTGTATATTAGAGTAATATTGCTTATAAGTTTATAACGTGGTGCAATAAAAAAAATCTTTTAAAAAAATTCCGATTCAGTAGTTGTGTGATACAAGATACAATTTGTGTCAGACGATCTACATACGACCAAGTCCAAACAGTTTTCCGTTGTATAATTACATATCTATGTATTTAAATACAATTACCAATTATTCTTCTATCTTGCCCTCCCAGCAACTTAATGAGAGACTCTCTACTTCTGGTGACGTCGGTGCAGTTTGGGTCTTCTTTGTATACCGTTGTTTCATTGCATTCAACAAATTCTTGAACTTCTGCTTCGAATCTGGTGTGGATCGGAGTAAGATTTTCTATCTTGATGGTTAATGTGTTATTCGCTTGAATCACAAATTTGAGAGTAAGAAATTTTAGAATATTAATAGTATGTAATTCATCTCCTCCTCCCGCTAACAGCTTACTATAACTGTAACTGCCTTGATGGCTTGAGATGTTCCTCACTAGATTAGACGATTCTGTGAATTTCCGTTTCTGGTAATACGGATGGTTCATCCGAAGAAATTGTTGAAAGGTTAGCAGCACATTTGCTTTTTATGTTTCGTTGGATATTTCAAAACTGAAGCAGACATTAAATATCACGCAAAAGAAAATGGTAAATGTGTGAAATTCCAGCTGGGGGTAGGTATGGTAGCTTGGAAGTTGGGTAGATCTGTTCTTAATACTTTATTTATTGACTCATCATCCAGTCCATACTTCACGGTGTCTCCTTGTGGTGTTAGTTACGTTTTGTCTAATCCATTATGTAGAATGTTTTGTGCAGATTTGTCCTGTAGCTGTAGCTACGCATTCTACCAACAATAACTGTAATAATAATATCAGGTATATTATACCTGATGTAACGTCTATATTCCATCTGATTACTTGCTACCAACCTTCATAAGCATTGATATGAAACACTAGAGCGTGATGAGCAAACGACTTCACAACCTCCGACTTCTCTTCAATTGGTATTGTGATCATCCGTCTCCTTAAATCTTCCGAATCCCAATTGTGGAAGAAATCCCTAAAGTACATAGTACAATTATAATTATATCTCGGATATACGGCGTTGATTCAACTGAAAAAACTTGAATACATTTTTCTTATGCGGAACGAACGAATTTTTACAGAGTATTGTAAGCTGCAGAGGTTTCCAACAGCAGTATTTCAGTTTCTACGTCCTTTTTATTGATTAATTTATTCTATGGGAGCCTGTACGTTTGTATGAACCTTTACGGCATATGTAAACTGACCCACCCTTGCCTTGATCTCGATCATAGTTCTGTACACCTACACTTAAATACGACAGTTAAAAAAATAATCCAATGCGATGAACCCTAATAGGGTATGTTATGAACTGAGTTTATAGTGAATTGGAAAAGTCCATAAACAATAAGAATTTGGAATTTAGATATAGGAAAAGGTTGGCGTGAGATGAAAGTGAAGGAGAAGGTTGTACTACTGGAGCCGGAAAACTTTATACAAAGAAACCCGTAGCAACAGTAGCAGGAATAATATTAACCCGGTAAGTAATGAAACAACCGTGAGTTCATATTGGGAGATATTAAGAACCCGGTAAGTACTTAAACAACCGTGAGTTCCTAATCGGTGAGGTGTATTGAGAACCCGGTAAGTAATGAAACAACCGTGAGTTCCCAATCGGTTAGGTAGGAGTGTTCTTGGTCCGGAAACTTTTGCAAGCACCCGTGGGCAAGAAGGAAAGATGTTCTCCAGCCGGTAAGTAATGAAACAACCGTGACTTTTGAATATCTTGGGTAAGGAAAGAGAGAGTTGTTGGGAAAGTTTGTAGGTTTGACGAGAGACGTGAACACGTTGAATGAGTGTGAAAGAGTACCAATCCTGCGGCGTGAGGGCTTATAAAGAGCCCGGGGGATTGACGTCATGTCACCTGACCGCAATGGTCGTTTGGGAAGGCGTCGCTTCCGCACGCTTGGTTTTCCGAGCTCGTTTATTCGGTTGTAATATGTACAATATGTTGGGTTCACAACAGGGTTCTTCAAACCAAAGTTAACTTTTTTTTAATAAGTAACTTTTTTGAATCGTAAGGTTCTGAGGGTCACTTTTAGGTTCAGATATTGCGATTATTCGCTATAGTTGAAGTTCTACGGATTTGAATCATCATGAAGGATCGTAGAGCCTGGATCATGGCCAATTTTAGACCTAAAATTGATTAGAAATGACACCCCACTTGCCTAAGTATAAACCTTTTCGAAAAACAAGTTGTTGGAACTTGAATGCCCCCTACCACCGAAGCGATCGAGCCGGCTAGAAGTTAGGACCATCGCCATATGCGAAAGAACGAATTTTCGTATACCGATTCTGCGGCATTTTATGGTCCGTAAGGCCGACGGGCCTTACAGATTTGGAATGTACGCAACTTGAAACTAAAACTGACAACAATTTGAAGAGGTTATAAGACATTTTTACAGTACGAATACAAAGGCCTATTATTGAAAGTAATGAAGCAAAAACAACCATGAAAGATATGCTCACCGTTACTAGTCTTACCATACCATCCAACGATTTCCTTCACAACATTTAACTTTCCTTCCCCCTACAGTCAACATAGTGACTGTCCCATTTATTACCCAATCATCACTAGGCAAAGCGGTAACATGATCGTGATCAACGTTACATCATTGTACAACTATACTATCGCATCCCTATGTGTTAGTTGCATTCAATCCTAAAACAGATTTAAGATTTGTGTTCAGGCCATCACGATAGCAAATAGCCATTATTCGATCCATTTGCCAAAATATATTATAGAAATATATTCCATAGAAATATAGTATAGTATTCCTTCAAGACTATCCTCAACTATATTGATATCCAACTTTATACTTTGCGCTTGTATTAGGATTTATTTTAAACCCATCATACTTACCTCCGAAGTCCTTCATCCCGAAACTTGTCTCCAATATATTGTCCTCCCACGATCGGCCAGCCCTCATAAGGTACCATAGAAATCGTTGAATCCGTAAAGAGAAGATTGCGGGATTCACATATTTCTCCCCAAGATGGTGGTACCTACGAAGAAGTAACACTTGAGAGTATTGAAAAAAATACTGTACTACTTCCATGATTCAATCAATTGGACGGTAATAAAAACATATTCCACGATATTGAGTTACTTCAAGTCAGATATTGATTGATTGATCTTCATTAGTTTATTGATGAAGCGAGAGCACAATAAATTCGATGTCCAAACTGTCCGATTTATGCTAAATTCAACCCGTATTTCCCATCTGGCCATGATCTTGTTCCTAACAAGAATAACCACTTCGACTTTTGTTTATTATTTTCAATAATGAATTTTCTAATCAAACAAGGGAAATCCATTTTCACCCCCCTCATCAAGTCTAAGAGATTAAAATAAAATATTATTTAAGGATAAATCCATAACGAAATCGAAATCTCAAACACCTTCGAAGTAAGTGGGCAGTTTCTTCGTTTTATTCACATAGAAATTACCTAGAACCGTGAATCGAAAGAGACCACACCGTTCAATTTTTGATCATCCCTTCACTCACGATTTGAAAAATTGGTTGGGCTGCCGAGGCCATTCGATAAACGTTCTGAACTAGACAACGTTGCTGGCGGTAGCCCAAGTATTTTCAGCTTGGAGGCAGTTACAAGATATGAAAGAGCGAGGTGGCGAGTTTAGATGATGTACATCTAGTATACATTCAGTGATTCAAAATAGAAAGGGTATGTAATACAGACATAAAAACCCATGTGTAATAGTTTACGGCGTTTTCTTACTTATATGCTCTACTGTTTTTGAAGAGAGTCCTAAGAGGTTGCAAAGTTAAATTTTAATGTACACTATTCAAGGGTTTTAGCTTGTAACATAATGGGTTATTAATATAAAGCGAAGTGGCCAAACCTTAGCTCAACGTCTATTGGAAGTACAATGTACATTTTGTCGGAGTAATTGACAAAAAACGCATCAACCCATTAAACTGTCTTTGCAGTAGTCCAATATTTTACTGTAAAATGCACGACCGCCATTTGAAAAACGGTCAGCGATTCATAATTCATTTCGGGATGTCTCAAAATGACTTAACAAGGAAAAACGTGGTCAGAGATTGATACATGCATTCTCTAAAGTGAATGTGTAGAATTTGCTAATTAGTCGAAAGTTCGATATTAGGAGTACTCTGCAACTATCAACTTAATCTTTAGTTAAGAACTGTATATTCATCCCACAGTAAAACAGTAAACGAATCATTTCTAAAATAAATCGTTCGGATTAAGGTTTTGCTTTCGCTTACATTATCGGCACCAAATTTCGAAATGAAACAAATACAGCATCTCTCATCTTTCATATCCAAGTCTTCCGACACGGTCAGTAGAGATGATGGAACCCTGTTGAATAAAAACATCAAAATTTATTACTTTCTTCTCTAATCGTGATTTATATAAAATTTAAATATTTTCCTTAAGGTCTAGTAGACACACACACACATACTCTCACTGATGATTTAATTTGTTTGATCCTAATATGATCCGTAAAAATTATACTTCCTACCTTGGCCATGTAAAAGACGTCAGCTCTTTGTTGGTGAGGTATGATACTCTTATAACGACATCTTGCACGTATCCCTTGCAATTCAAATGCAGCGTTTTCGGACTGTTTTCCAAGGCACAGGGCAATAACAGCCCCACTAGCGAACCCTGAAATCAGGATATCACGGAAACAATTAGTGTACATCCCAACGCAAAGGTACCACCATTCACCCAGCGTTTTAAAATCGTCATCATAAAGATAATATGTGTTAGGGATAATAATTATTGGCGTTTTACTGCCCTCCTTCAATGAGGTATCTACACTGCTGAATAAAATATACCCCAAAGAAAGAATCGATGTTGCTACTCCAATAGATCATTTTCTTTCATCCCATAACCTACGGCGGAACAACGATAAGGTCAACAATTTAAGGCTTAAATATTCCCATACTCAACCGATGGGGAGAGCAGGTTAGCACAACAGGCCAGAAGAAGGGATTTAGAGGGTTTGGAGAGTGAATGATTTGCAGGCTACGATAAAAGCTGTAAGGGCAGACGGAGTCGAGAATGAAGCAAGGAACTTCTATGGACAGTTCATCAACGTCGTTCCACAGAGCAATTTCCAGTGGAAGCAACAACACAAACTTCTGTTAACAATCTATGCAACTATGTGCAAATCACCGTTAGGGATGAGATGGTAAAAACTGAAGCATAAATAACTAGTTACTGCAGTTTCAAAGTTATCGTGAAAACCAGTTACTCAAAAATGAGGGGTATTCAGCATCAAAATTACGTCATAACTTCGGTGGTCGGGATGGCACATAACGGGGAGGGTGAGCCTAAAAACGCCACATTGGCCCACAAATGATGATATTTAGAGCTGTGATTCACAGACTTATCCCCTCGGCGCCCCCCTTCATTCGGAAAAATCGTATCAGGCCCCCCAGCCTATTGTTTCTGATAAAAATAGTTATATTTTATATTTTTCCCTTATTACGTTTAGCAAGCACAATTTAAAAGGATTTTACGCAGCAGAAACAAAAAATAACATGACTTATTGTAATGGAAACAAGGAACAATTTTTTTTTATCTTCATCACATTTTCATTTTGGGTATTGAAAACTCTGAAATGAACATAATTTCCATTTCAGCAAACAAGAATTACTAAGGCAATACAAATTTAGATTAAAATGCTCAGTGTGGAGGATGAGCTTGCTTTTGAGAACAAAGTTTCTCAAGACGTGGAGGAATAGCAGAGAAAGCCACTCGAAGTTTTTTGTTCACATTTAGCTTTGAACAGTAGTTCTACTTCATAGCCGACAATGCTGAAAACCCGATATGGCATACGTTACGTATGATACGTATGTTGTCGCAGAAGAAATCGGGATAATCATTGCATTTTGACTCAGCGTTGGATATGTATCCAAAACTCCAACAAAGACACTTCATTAAATTTACTGTTCAGTGAGTTCAATTAGTTTTTTTTGCTCTTCTATATTTAAAAATGATGGTCCGGGAGCATTTGTAAATTGTTGATTTTTAATCCAATTTAATTGATCAAAATCGTTGTTGAAATATTTCTGAAACGATGCTGAAAATGTGATAGAGGTTTCATTGTCGTTGACCACGTCTGGCGTTAACACCGAATTCAGGCAATATTCAAAACATTTCGTTTGTTCAGAAAAGATGAAACTAATTGCTACTAAGATGAAGCTAATGCTACTAAGAAAATTTATTTCCCAACACAACGCTCCCTCCTTTGCACGCCATTCGGGGTCGCGCCCCACAGTTTGAGAACCACTGCTTTGGAGAGTTGAAAATCCTGTTACATCATCTCCCTAATACTCCAAGGAATAAAGAACCAATCGCTGACAAAAAAAAACCTTATTCGCAAAGTGAGGAGCAGAATGAACTTGATTGGTTCGGGAAAGTCTGGGTGATTCGAACAGCTAGTATGTAGTTTTTATGAAAATCCCCGATTGCTGCGTTTAAATTCATTCTGTAAATGTATTACCTACGTTTTGTAGTGTAAATTGACTGTAGATGAACTGTTTTGTCGTATTTTTGGATTCATTTCGTTGAATAAAATGAGTGATGACATGATCGATTTCTGACGTAAGAGGTCATTACCGAGAGAAAACCACAAAAGACTGGAAAACTAGTTACATCCTCACGTTCTTGACGTTTTCATTCAGGGAATTTCATTGAGTTTGTGTCCCACTCTCCAAGAACGTGGTACGAATTGTTTGTTACGGTGTGGTAACGATACTTTGTCTCAAACACGAGTCACCTATGCGTTGCCGATTTTTGTGGAGAACAAACTAACCTGAATGCTAATACAAAGAGAGAATTGAAGCAAAATGGGGACTTGAACAGTGAAAAAGGCGTGACAGAAGGAATACCGGCAGCTACCATACTTGGTGGAGTGTTTCGGAATTCCTGCCGACCAGTGGAAGCAGAATTAACTGTTCAACAACATTTTGCGAATCCTATGGAATATAGTGAACAAGCTAGACGTAGGTAGGTTTCCTATTTTACCTGTATACATTTCAGTTGTTATACTCGTAGATTTCTGCGACGTACTTATATACAGTACATTGCAACATTGAAGGTATGGATATACCCTACCCTAACTTTCACCATCCCCTCTAGGAAGATAACCTCGTGGCCCACGAAACTGTCAACTCTATTTTCTGCCCTAATCAATCTAAAAAGCAGAAAGTTGAATGGTACCATCATGATTTGAGGTGAATCGAGGGGTTTCCGACGTAACATGTTAAAGAATATGGAATGGCCCGGTAAAGGCACTGGCTTTTGTTTCGTACTAATAGACCAGTAAAGGTTGGTTCTTGGAGTCATATTTAAGATGAAATCAACCGACTGTCTTTGGACATCTAGAAGTCAGCTACAACGTATCGAGATCAGTGATCGGTTGAAAGACCTTTTGACTCATTCCGTTCCTAATCAATCTAACCTGCTGAAATGTAATTGTTGTTTTTTTATGGCATCTACAGTGGACAAGAGAAAATGTGGAGGCGGGAGGCGCCGAGTTTAGACAATGTACCACAGACAACGTCTGATATATTAGTGTGAAAATGCACAGATCAGTCATTTATGTAGATGGCTTATTCTAATACAGAAATAATAAAATTATGTGAAATAATTTTCAGAGGTTTTTTGTCCAAAGAATCAAGGGGATGGCCAGGTACGATTGGAAGTATAAATTGTCAATTCAGTCAATAATTAAAAGAATGCGGAAATTTTGGATCCAAAATTTACAAAATCAAATTCATTTTATCGAATTTTCCTCTTCTTTTTATCAATTGAAATATTTAACCATTTTCATCTATTCATTCTTTTTTATTCAATAGAATTTTTGACTTTTTCATTTCCCACAGCGAAAAACAATGAAGTTGGTAGAGGCTACCTATAATGAAAGAAAATTAGGTAGGTATTTCTCAACATTTCAATGGTGATGCGAGTGAGTACCGTGATACTGAAACAATGGTTATTACTGTTGGGTTGCTAGTTATTAGAAAATAACCGTTCAGCCGATGCCTACTTACAGGGCGATCAGTTGTCAAAGTTATTTCCACGGTCTTTTTTTCCAAGCCGCAAAGGCGTCCCGACTGCGGTTCATACTCGACAACCGCGTGACGTGCGTCAACCCCGATTGGTGGTAACCAATTGAAATTGACGCAAACGTTGTTCTTGTTGATCAAAACTGCCTTGAATTTGGTCGGAACTCTTTGGTAGAAATCGGTCCCCAATGAAATTTCTTCCGTCTCCAAACTAACGTCTGCATCCTGAACCATCGCAACCGTGTCGACGAAAAATGGGTGCTGAGCTGCTTCAAGTCGTATTGAAGTGAGTCTCAAATCCGTACCTTCCGATTTCTAGGAGAAAAGAACGATAGCTGTACAAACATAGTGTGTAATAACGTTATATAATACATGTATAAGAATGATATAAATCGAAGATAAGGTAATGAAGCAGTGATGTTCCATTCGTCTATGATAGTTAACGCTTGCCAGGGGGACTGCTGACAGAAGCGCTGGCGCATCTGTACCCCCTGGCCAATATGAAAAAGATACCTGATAATGAAAATATTATAAATATATATCATCAAACTGTTTTCCAATTTTTCCCCATGATTCCTCATTTAAGAGCTGAAGAGTCTCAAATCCACGAGTAAAACAGAGCCTCAGGCTGGGTGAGAGCATGGGGAAGTTGTGAAGGGTTAGGGGTTTGCTGTCCAGGAGCTAAACCCCGTATGTGCTCCGAATGGAAGGGGAACACAGCGTTGATTGGATCCAAAGAATGAACCAATGAGAGGGCCCGAAATGAAGCGCGCAAAATTTCATAGAGCTTACACAGGAGCACAAATAGTTGTTCCCTCACCCGCTAGAGAGCACTAGAATCTCCAAAACACACAATTACCGTATTATCAGTTGATTGCTCCCAACCCTTGTGACTGAACTGTATTAGCTGTGAATATACGATGAATATAATATGTGCTATAAAACGTGAGTTCACGCAATTATCGGTGGAGCAAAGAGTGATTATTGTCGGGCGCCCAGTGCCACTATTTACATTACTGCAACAAACCCGAAAGGCAAGCTCAATCACTCCACGATTTGCAAGCTCAAGCCTCATCAATACAAAAATTTTGATTGGCCGTGTGGATGCGAGGTAAGTAATAAACTGTTCTGCTTCCTTGTCTTCTTTGCAGCAATAATAGGAATGAAGCTTGGGTTAAAGATGGAATTGGGCTTCCACCTCCCGATTATTCTTGCTGTGCAGATATGAATTTCACCTGTTTCAAAACACGATTTTCTAAAGTTCGAAAATCATTTCAAAATTTTCATAATTTTTTTGGGTATTTACATACTAATAAGTGAACTTTTCTTAAAGGTAGGATTGAGTTGTTTGTTTCACGATTTGAAGCCGAGAAAGCGGATAAAATTGATGACGATTCCTTTGCATATTGGTAGTTGAAATTTTTATTCGGGCGAGAAAAGCTCATTTTCGTTTTACGTTCCCTTCCGTTGTTCAGTTGTCCGTTACGGTCTTGGTGCACCCCCTGGGTTTCAGGGCAGGAGTCGCCACTGACGGCATTCTCATGGCATCTAGGTGGTGATATATACAGGGTGTCTAGTGATAGTATGGGACAAACTCAGGGAATCGATTCTACGTTTAATTTGCAATCGAAAGTGTCTCACAGCATTTTTCGTTTAGAGGCTTCGTTTTCCCGCAATTTAATTTCTAAGATTTTTTTACTTTTCAGACCTTGTCTCACTAAAACAGCCGTAGCTCCCTTAATTTTGGTCTAAACGAGAAAATAAGGTAACCATTGGAAAGAACATAAAATTTCCTATTACCCTGATATAAAATTTAATTTTTTTAGCCAGAGACCTGATTGGTGACGAAAATGGCCAAAGTTCAAACTTTGAAAATTTCTTAAAAATCATCGTTTTTCTTTCGTTTTTTTCGCTATCTGTAGGGAGGTTTATCGTCGGGCACTTCTCGGGAAAAACTTGCCCAGACACTCAGCTTTCCAACGGTATACTCGTTTTTATGTTTGGACGTCTTTTTCTTGGAGAAAAATGAGTTTGAATAAAAGAAAACGTGGTTTTTTAAAGCAAAATCGAGTTGTTCATGATTTCAAAACTTGGCGGTTCGGGTCAAGTTAGTTTCGTATTCTACATAATTTTTCACGCTGAATCGAATGGTGATACTCCCAATCCTCTCAGGCAGTCCCAAAAGAACGTATGCAAAAAATGATAACGCAGAATGCCTGTTGAAACCCGAGAACCGATACGTTCTTTTGGGACTTTTTCATCTAGCCTAGAAATCCCAATAATGCTTGACGCAGAACTGTGCAGGCCTGGTAAAACGTACGCCGACATGTCAGCTTTCCAACGGTGTAATCGTTTTGGTTTTTAAAAATATTTTTAGTTAAGGAAATGGTGTTTAACTGCAGAAAAACGGGTGTTTTCTGTTAAAATTGTGTTATACCAGTAGTAAAACCAACACAAAAATCATGTCAACATACTCACTTGTGGGATAGCTACTCCACTGTAAGCAACTCATCGGAAATGAGTAGTAGAACACGTAGGAGTCGGATTGTGCGTAACTCCTGGGACACCCCGCATAACTAAAAAATACCTAATGTTTGAAAAATGGGAAAGCTTCGGAGGAGGCATTGTCTTGGTCAGGGGCCAGGGTATGCAATGACCCGCACGACCTCCGGGTCTTGAAGGAGGGGTTGCTTTGTGCGCCGTGTTTCATCAACCCCAATCTAATTTGCCCGTAGCATTGGGTGTTGCTGTGTTGCTAATTTGTTGTTTCTGACCAAATTCAGTTTTAGTTCATTTATTTGTGATTTTTTTGTGTTCATTTACGATTGATCCGGTCACGACGGCAGCTCCGAAGTGTTAGGGATCCTCTTCTTATACCGTGTACAGTATGGACAAGGAGATCTCTCCTAGGTGACGACGGACTACGCTTCCTCAAGGTTTAGTCGGGAGGGGTAACCCCGACTAAATCACTTCTAATTCTCCTCCGATTGCGGGCAGATTCTCTGGTAACATCGATCTAAGGTACCCTAACATAAATATACCAGCAATTACCTAATAAAAAGGGAAAGTTCAATAGTTTAAGGACTGTGTTCGTAAAACTAGTCCTTAACAACCGTCAAATTCTAAACCTAACTGAAATTTTATTTGAAACTAAAAATTACCATGATGAATTCAAATAACCCGACTTACTGTCAGAGTGGTTTGGTATGGTAGATCGTGTGGAATGAGTGGCGTAAATCCAATAGACGGATTCTGTAGATTAGCTGTGTCCAACATCTTATGGGCCAATCCATCGCTTCTTTTGAACGGCAAATTCAAAGTTGCCTCAATTTCAGAATACTCCAGTGGATATTCCTAAGATGAAATATTTATATAATTATCAAACAATCAACATTAAAAACGAGTAATTTGTATCATTTGAAGAATAATAAATTATGGAGACCAGTAATAGGAGCATTTTATTTCGAATATTGTATTGAGTCCGTGGGTAGTACATGATAGGATAGGATTTTAAAAAATCAAAATTTGGTAATTTATTCTCGCGGTAAGCTACTTATTGTCTCCCCCTTCAGCGGAGAGGGGTTCGCCACAGAAGCGCGAAAATTATTTGAAAGGGAGACCTTACCTAGGTTAGCGGTCACCTATCCTACTGCACACCGCCCTGAAAGTTGCTCAACTTCGCTAATCTCAAAGATTGCTGCGCGTTTATTATAACGTATAATTGTTAGAATAATAATTCGTTACAATTAATAAAACTGAACTATTCCAATTTGTCAGTCGTACGAAACTGCTAGATTTGTGATGTTCGACGCCCCTTGCCATAATTTTCATCGTACGACTTGCGTAGGTGTTGAAAATTAAATATTTACCCACATTTTGCTATGGTAGGAATTATTTGATTAAAAAGAGCACCTTTTCCACCCCATTTGCTATAGCCTTCGTTGGTCTTTGAGCTTTCCCTAAGTTTCAGAGGGAAGAGGAGAAGAGGAAAGCCTTCACTAATTTTGTCGCAACATTGAAAAGCATGAATCATCTAGGTACTAAATTCAGTTATATTTTATTAGTTTCTAAGAAGATAGTTTACCTCCATCAGCTCATCATGTTCTATTGGTATGTCAAAATCCATTTGAATTCCACCAAGTTGTGGCCCCAAGTCATGGCACAAGTAACTCGTTCGAGGAAGATTAGAAACAATTACTTCTCCTTGGACTATTAGAGGAAAGGTGATTCCGTCATATTTACAACTCAACCTAGGGAAGTAAACAGAATGGTTATATGTTCAAAATCCATCACTAAGGTAGATTGCAGTGACAAGTGAGCGTATGTGATCTGCTGCCGTTGCAAAATTCTGTCTATCCTTTCCTGAATGGATGATCCAATTTAAATGAATTGTTCTGATCCATAAAGGTTCTCGCATCCTCTATAAATATAATATAGTGGGGTTCCGAGTAAAAGTGACCAAGTAACATTTGCAAAATTTTACAGGGGAGCTATCTGAAGTTTCACCTATTTTCTTCTTACGAACACTGGTTGTGTGATGTCTCATCCGACTATGTTTCGATTTTTCTTTATCCTGTAGGTAGTTAGCTAGTGCCCGCCTATGACATCGTGCTTCAAAATTCACTTCAGATTAAATAAGAGCTGTTTTCCGGAAAACTCTATTTGATCATTTTTACCTGCCTGGAGTTTCAAGCTTTACTCATTTGGTCAATTCAATTCTTCGATAATCCGTAGCATAGTTACATGAAATTGAGGGATTGAATAGTTTTTTCGTTAATTTATCGTGTTGCCAAGCATCTAATAACAATGATATACCTATTTCTGTTAGAAAAGGTTATCCATTACCTATCACTGTAATTGGTCATTTTCACCTGCCCACTATGCAATCTTACAAATCTTACACAGTAAAAGTGATCAAATGGCAATTGATAACATTTACATGCACCAGCGAGAGTACATTTATAATCCATCTCGTGTTTTGTGGTTGAGTTCAAATGCCATTTGGTCACATAAAACTCTTTGGATCAGGCAGGTAAAATTTATTTTCAAGTATTTCTTGCACATCAGTTTGAAGATAACGTTCTTAGCAACAACACACAGTAGACAACGTTCCTTAGTGCCGGAATGACAAAAAAAGCTCATTTTGAAAAAAATGTTACTTGGTCACTTTTACCCGGAACCCGACTGTAATATATTATATTACAGAAACTGATTTATTGTTTTCAACGTGTTCGTAGTGGAATTGAGAAACAATTTATAACCACTCTCAAAGAGCCACAAAAGATTAAATTTCAAGGTATGTAAGTTTCCTGAATGAAAACAATACACTGGAAATGATACTCAAATACATAAATCTAAATACTTCTAGGAATAAAAAGTGTAATTGTTGGATACTATTTAAGGGTTGCTGTCAAAAACTTTCGATGTAAGAGGGTAGGTAGTTTTTTAAATTTTAAATTAGATAGGAAGCAGTCCCGTGAACTGAATGAGCCCCTTGGGTTGCTGTACAATCATCCGTTCGGTCCCCTTAAGGAGCGACTGGCGATAGATACCCCACTAACCACGGTGAATACTGGACAAATATACGGTCCATAACGCTGTCTCCCAAGCTTAAATTTAGTGGATTAGCAGGTCAAGGATAACAAGCGGAAGCCTTCATCCTGCCTGTACATTCCAGTGACTCGGGTTTCATAAATGCAAGGAGTAATGTGGTTGTTTCGAATATATTTTATGTTTTTGCCTACCCAGTATGGAATTGTGTGAGGGTTAATAGGAATATTTTCTTATGCTTTTCACTCGTTGGAAACCTCTGAATGAACCAGATCTCACGGTGCCGACCTGTTATATATGAAAGGATTGTTTTCTTCCTATATAAGATAATCAGTTAGTGTTAGTTATTTACGTTTTTCCATAGCCATCGCCCAGTCGATTTCTATCTATTTGCCATCGGCAAAACAAGATTTAACTTAACTATTCTGGTGGGTCTCAATCACATTGCATGTATTTATTGTGTAACAGTGACGGTACAGGCTATGGCTCAGAAGTTGTGGGAGGAGGCGAGAACGGGCCCAGGAATACCACTAAAGTGTGCACCAACAAGTGGGATAATTGCGTTGTGATGGCAACCGGTTTTGTCGTTTTTCCAGGAGTGTAGCAAATTTTCTCAATCCTATCAAGAGACCGTAGCTTTATATGATATTTAATTGGTGTTCCTACTTTAATTATAACCTAAGTAAATCACGTTGCTTTCATGTACTCTCACTCTACAGACACTAAGCTTGATGTAGAATACCTAATTTGAATGATTATTGAGCATTGTCCTGGCCACCGATATTGTCAAGTTGGAGTACGGTAGGGTCTAACATATGGGTTACTGATGGTGGTCCAAATATGGGCTAGCAGGAACTCAATGCGGAAATGACAAAATCTATGGACCTTTCAGAAAAGAACGCAACCGGGAAGGAAGTGCCGGTGTGATCATGGGCCAAAGGAGAAAAAAATAACCCAGAACCTAACAAGCCAAAAACAAAGAAAAGCAAAAACCTCCCCAAAAAGCTAAGCAGGACAGCTCTGATTCAGAAGAAGACTGCAGGGGTCCTTCCACTGTCGATCGGTTTCGTTGAGATAGCAGTACCTCCTGGCGAAACAGATGGCAACAATGCTGAACGCAGTTTTCTTTTAAACTTGTTTTTCCGAGGATTATGGATGAGAAATTTGGATACGGTGCCTTATTTGCAAGTACTGGGCACTAGCAGAATGTGCAGGGATGGATAAAGACCTCCGACTTTTGAAGGTAAATTTTTTATTTGCTCCTTTATTTTGTTTTCTTCTTCAAGTTTCGACAGTTTTTACACTTCAAATTATTTTTTTCTGAACAGTTTGTACTTATACCGTAAGTTTAATGCTGGTTTTCAGTGAAAAAACATATTTTTAGAATGACTTATACCAATAATCGCTAATTTAATGCAGTTCGTGAAAAATGCGGGTTTTCACAAAAAACATATTTTTAGAATGAGTATGAGTGGATATCATTGCTATTAACACCCATATCACCTACGCAACCTTCAGTAGATGTGTGGGATACAAAACTAGTGAACTTTGAAGAGCTGCGAACTCTCTAGGTGGGAAAACCCCGAGGTATTTGAACCCAGATTTTAAAACAGCTGATTTCATACCTTTTGCACACAAATGTTTCAAATTTTACAAATCACTGGCAAGGGACATAAATAAAGCAAATTTTGGGTCACTCAGGAACTCCCTGTCAGGAAAAAAATGGTATTTGTGCATTTGTTACATCTTCACTATGTAAATGAATTAATTACGAACTATTTTGTGATAGACGATTTTGGGCTAACCCCAGAACGTCCTGGAAACTCCCGATTTCAGCACCCGTGAGAATGAAGGAGAATGTGATGGAGCCGTTTGGTGGTATCACTGATCCGATTTCGTCTACTTCGTACTTCACCTTCGATTCTTCGGGGAGTTCCCAAATGGCTTCCACCTCCCAAGGACATGTGTTATCAGCTTGTACGTAATAGTGGTCGGAGCTGTGACCAATTAGGAAAACCGTATTTGAAAAATATTTACAACTAATTGCCTAAAGTAATAGGTTCGTCGTAATTCGTATACCTTAGTAAAAATATTTGCGACAAAATAAAACTTTATATTTGTCGTTCAATTTAAATTGTCAGCTGAATACAAAAAATTAAAAATGGAAGCGACCACTCACCAATGCAGATCGTTTCTGAACGCTATTACCGGTGGGTTCAACTCGATATACAAGTCAACGACATTGACCCTCAACTCAACGTACAACAAATCGATCGAAACTGTATGTTCCTAAAAATTTGATGCATCTGTCTAGAAAAAAATCATCATCATAAACTTAACAATGCAAGCATAATATAAAAAAATTTCCAGTGAGTCCGTCAGAGACTAATTTTAAAACATATTGGACAGTACTGCATGCGTTAAAAGGTTACGTCTCTATGCGTAACTAACTAACTAAACTAAAGTTTTGATCTAACAAAAAAAACCATGACAATCAGCTAGGAATTGTAGTTGACATGAGGAGGTCTTAAATGGATTCCAGAAAATGAATCGGTTGAGAATCCTCGCTTGAGCAGTGATTGAAAGGATTGGCTACTATCCTCTCCCTGGCATTAGCATAGTTTCCACGGTTTGTTGCACAACGAAAATTGGGATAAAAAAAAGTGAGAATGAAAATCGAAAAAATGAGAAAATTCGGAATGAATGACAATTGGTAGAGAATAATTCTCTCTCTTGAGAATTGGTGAGTCATGTGATCCATTCAGTCAACTAATCTGTTTGGTTACAACATCTGCTACTAGAACAAATCTCAACAAATTTCAAAAAACGCTAAGGAGGAGGTGAAACGAATTGCACAGCCAGTTTCATATTTTTATCAAGGTTTCTCGGCATAGTATTGTACAAACAAGCATAGCGTATGTTAACTGCTTACATTCACAAATTGAGGAGAAATCGTCATTCTATGGTAGGACATGTGTTCCTTTGAACGAAAAATGTCACGATATGCCCTTTAGATCAAAACCCTGAATTTCGAGGAATTTTAAAATTCCAAAAATAGACAGAAATTCCAGCCGAAACAATTCATTTGAAAACTGGGTGTGTTGAGTTAAAAACTAGAAGATGACTTACCAATTGAGGTTGATGGGGGGGGGGGGGGATTACCTTAATGAGCAAAATGTTTTGTATACGAACAAAGTGATTAATTTGAACTTGATATAATTATGATACCCTGAGTAGCGTCGAAAAAAATTTGGCACACAAACGAATACACACAGACATACACTTATCATTTTTCCATGGATTTGGTATTGGAAAGGTCTGAAACGGATTTTCATTCAGTTATTATTATTATTTTCATTTTTTCTCATGTTCGTGTTGTCCCACACCCCTCTGGATTAATTCTAATAGGCGTCTCCCTTCTGATGAAGAGACGCCTTAGAAAGATCTGCCAAGATATGTCAGAGCGATCGCTTTCTTTCCCGAGTTAGTCGCGGCACGAAGCTTCCTCGTATATGTTTCGTGAACGCTATAGGTCATTCAAATCTTTTAAATAATCTTGAGAAATGAAACAGTCAACTCCTCGTAATTTCATCCAAATCAGACGAAAACAGTAGATGACATGGTTGTAAGAAATGCTGAAGGTTTGCATATGCGCAGCAGCAACATCGTGAAAACCAAAAAAAGGGGAATCCTTTAACAGCCGTAACTGCTATTACTATCCCGTTGCAAAATAATGGGGGTGTCTTTGTCGCCCCATCAATGCTATTGCGCATTCGGAAATATAATTTGCTTTTAACAAGCATAGCATACTCGATGTTCTTTTGATGACGATAAATTTCTCAGTGAATAGGTGGGCTGGAATGTTGATGGTTCCTCAGAACATCAAATGTATCTAGTTTCTGAATTAACTTACTTGTTCGGGTTTTTGACCGGGAATGTCGTCTCTCAATAAGCTCATTCTCGGAATATTCTTCACGACAAAGCTAGAGAAATTCCACAAAACACAGCATTAATTCAAAGAAACTAAAACATAAACAAAACACAGAAAGGTTCTTGCTAGAGAAATTAATAATAACAATGAAATAAAATAAGAAATTCCAGTACATATTAGACTATAAACTCCAACAGCTTCTGTTTTCAATAGATGTGTTAGATAGATTTAGATGTATTAAAATAGTAACCGCAGATATGATGAACTTACCACAATACGCTTTTGTAAACTCCTGTGGGCAAGTCACCCACTGAGCAAGTGATTTCCATATCTTCAGAGGAATTTGCACACAAAGTTCCAACGTACGGAGAAAATTTGAGCTGAGTGGGTTTGATATCGAAACCCTCCGGCCAGTTTGCTAATGGCCGCAACACCCACTGGTAGTCAACGTGAACGGGGCTGAAATACGTTGACCGAATTTGCTCAAAAATTCAGATTTACAACGGTGACGTTTTCTGTACATACCTCTTATATCTATTGATTCTACCTAACTGCATTTCCATGACTGATTTCCTGCATTTCTATGAAAGATGTTGGCCATCTTCTCAGGTATGTGACTCTGGTATGTGTCTATGCGCTCATAGTGGCCACGAAGTGCTGGCAAAACACATCACAATAAAATTGTCAATGTGGGGATGGTAACGATGAATTAATGCTTGAAAGCGCTGAAATACTCGAGGATTCCCGTCGATGTAGCCTTATGAAATGAGCGGAATTGTGAGACCAGTTTCGATTTTTTGGGTGCAATCTAGCTCAAGTTATCGTCTGGAAAAAGTGTTACATTAGAAACGGATTTCTATGAAGAAGAATTTCGAAAACTTCCACTCCATAGATTTTGAAGCCATTGCAATAGCGTAATTTTCTTTGAAAACTCGCTAAAATAAAGGAAAAAGATTGAAATGATAGAGTTCTGATTAATCATATTCAACTGTTCACGTAGATTTATGTACCTCTTTTTATTCTTTCAAATCTGTATATTCGATAGAAATCATCATGACCCTAATTACACAGGAACCCTCCAAAATACCTAATTATAATAACCACGTCTCCACTTCTGCAGGCGATGATCCACTTTTTTCTCACTCCTAGATAATAAAAAAGTATGTAACTTCTTACCTACCGAACTAATGGACTTCATCTGAGGGATAGCATACAAAAATAAAGCAAAGAACAAAAATCAGAGTATTTATTAAAGCAGGATGGTATCTACCTGGCTCTTTAGGAAAAATATGAAACGTGAACGTTCGTTGTTTCATATGTGTGTCGTTGTTACCACACCCAAAAACTGCACAACAAACCATTTTCCGAGTGGTAATGAATTTTAAAGAAGCGATTACAGCTCAAACGAATAGATCTGCCACTGGAAACACACTGGCTGCCCAGCCGACTGTTGGCATCGTGACGTACCCGCAAGGTGGGTGTTCCCCGGCCGCCATGCCATTGTCCCCTACCGTCTCTTCTAATATCCGTGCACGTTGTCAGTGGGATCGTGAACATGGAGCAGAACTGCAGGGCTAAAATAAGCGAACATGATACGAATGACCCGCAGAAAGTGACATCTGAGTTAACCAGTGGCACCTAATAACATCAAGGTCATGTCCGCAACCGTGGGGCAGGAAAAATGCCATTGATCTTCTTCTATAGAGCATTTCAGCAACAGTGCATCGTGGTATGTACTCCCGTGTCTTTGGTGGTTCCTATTTCTCCTGGTTGTCATTTTATATGGGGATTCCCTTACATCCTTTTCTCCCTCCTCGATCTGCCTCAACTTCCTAAATTCCTAGGCCCGGTGTCGAGTAAGTTTGGGCATCCTCCCCACGTTTATTTTGTTTGGTTTTCCACTTTTATTTAATGATGTGCCCCTCCGCGTTTGAGGGGAGTTAAACAATAAAACCGGAATTTCTGCCTTTAACACACAAATGTGGGAAATACGCTATAAATTATCAACAGGTTGTTTATTCAGTTTGTTTAAGTCTTCTACGTAGAACAGTGTTTTACCCCATTCGATAGTAATAGCACTATATGCTTACCATTCACTTGTAAATCGGAGTTCTTCTGATGAACTTGAGTTTCTCCTCAGAACGCCAAAATCAATACATTGAATAGCTTCATAAAAATCGTTTTCGCAAACATCGAAATTCTTCGGTTGAGCCTGAAATTAATTTTTTTCCTAGTTATTGTGGTTAAAGAGCATCAATAGTTATTGAATCAAACTGAGGTAAGTAACTTTGAATTAAAAACTCAGTTAGGGAAACTTATAATTGACTTTGTGAATGGTAAACAATCAGCAGAGGTAAAATACGATAAAGTAAATATTTTCACCCTGAATTGATTTCACATTCCAAAGCTTTTCCAACTACCATTCGGCTTAAGTTAGTTCACTATCTCTAAAATTCTTTCCATTTGATGCTGAACTCAGTGGAATAATTGGAAATATTATACCATTTCCAATCTCCCGAACTTGATCGGAGGAGATAGTTAAATACTCGTAGGTGTGTTAAACTCAATGAACGGTCGGTCGCCGGTGGATGCTTGTGAGGAATGTAAGGTTCACTGGGTCTCCAATTAATAATAATAATAATAAATTATTATTATTATTATTCATTATAAATTATCGGACAACCTCCATAGGCGACAATTATTGATTGATGGCAGAGAAGAAAAGCCTTAATTTCCAATTAATCATTGAAAAATCCATTTAAAAATTCCAAATCTAAAAGAAGTTAATACTTTACATTCATTCTGCAGCGTTCATTGGGGTTCTAGCATTACTTCTGAAAAGCTGTATTGAGAATGCACACTTATTCCTACCAACCTAACCTGCCAAGAAACTCACGTGTATGCAAAAATGACTTGGGTCAAACGAGACGGCTTCACCAATCACGTCAATGGACCGAAGGGCCAAATTGTCACACAGGATCATCAGCTTTTCGGTGTGGAGTCCTTCGCAGTCCGGTTTGAAATCGAGTTTGAGAACAACCTTGGAACCAGGCTTCAAACGGAAAAGCACAGGAGAGATTGTGAAAGGCGGCAGATGTGTTTCATTTTCTTTGCGAATCTCCTGTGAATAATGCAGAGAGAAAAAACATTTATTGATCATAAAATGGGGTGGTATGTTGGGTTAGTTGTGATTTGTGAAAAGTATAAATTGATATGCCAAAAGCTCGAAGTGGTATGCCAGGAGTTGAAATTGAGTAGCCGAAAGTTTAAATTGAGATGCCAAAAATATTGAAATTGATTTGTGCCAAAGGTTCAAATTAATTTGCCAACATTTTCAATTTGATAATATGCCAAAATCCTGTGAATAATTAATTATCCTAGAATACATTTAGAAAAATGATATGAGAACAACATTAATCTATGTATTTCAGAAGGTTGAGCCAAGTTCCCTGTGAGTAAGTTCTCTCGAAGGGAATAGTGCAGTTTAGTAGAGCATTATCGGTTTGTTTACTAGCGGCGAGACTTGTTATGACAATCATAGCTCTCCCTTCAGCAATTTTCCCAAACCTACAATATCTCTCGAAGTGTAGTTAGAAAATGCTTTTGATAACTCTCAAGCAAATTCGATAAAATAGGGAACTATATGGGGAGGATATTCCAGACTTAAGGAAAGATAGTAGCCCATATACATTTATTATTATGCAACAACAGAGAGTCTACAGAAGTGTACGAAATCTAGCAACATAGAAAGCTAGCAACCGGCCACTGACTCCTTGAATTGTTTCTCATCTAAGAGTTCCTACTAAAAACCAAGTCTGACTGAAAATTCATTCCTTCGGTAGACGGTGGGCAACATTTACGCAAGACAACCTCTATAAATGCGGTGGATAAAACCCCTCCATCAGTAAGCCCTACCCTCCCTTACTTACGGAGCCCTATCTTTTAAAAAAAATTGATATGCTCGATTTAAAGCACCAATGACCACTTCACAGTTCACAAGGTTTGGTCCGATTGATTTCTACGTAGCCGGAACGCAAAACCCGTACGGCTCTTCGTACGAGGTTGTGAGCTAATATTCGAAGATAACTTCAGTACAACTAAACATGAGTCTACCTCGTTTACCTATATATGAGTGAAATACTGCTAGGCGTTAGGATAATTTTGACATAATCGAAACATAATACATCACGAAAAATCATAAGATCCTGTCAACATTGAAATTTACTAGAGCAGAACAGCCTGGTGCTAGAAACCACACACTCCAACACTACTACGGAAAGGAAAGTTTGTTAATAAAATCATCGGGTTCCGTAATACTGCGAATTGAAGGCTTGGCTTCCTCTCACTTCCTCCTTCCCTCAAATAAAAAAGCGTATAATTAAAACCAACCTGTGGCCTATTGCTTATTTCAGCAAGTTTTATTAATGTTTAGACTAAAAATTATTACTAAGAAATTCAGAGGTAGTTGCGGCCTGACTTACAGGTATTTTGCTACGCTGCCACGCTTCTTCCGAAGAAATGAAGTAAGTCGCTTCACTTCCAACGTTCATCATTCTAGTGGACAATGATATTTCCGTTCCAAGAAACCTCGTACCGCAATCCATAGTAATGGCGGTGCACTTCTTGAATTCCGACATGACCGAGTTGTTTGGAAAAAAGAATCTCTCCGCTATCTCCATAAAAAAAAATACTTGTTTTCATGAATCAGTTCACTGAATTTTTAGATTGATTGTAACCCATTTTAAAAACCTCATGCTCAACTTTCAACATTGATTACGAGGATGTATGTACAGGGTATCCCAGGAGTTATACACGATCCGACTCCTACGTGTTCTAAAACTCATACCCGAACAAAAATGCCTCCTAGCAATTTTTGGCCAGAGGCCTCGTTTCCGAGTTATTTGCGATTTAGGATGTTTTTCGTGTTTTCGATCTTATGTCATTAATACTGTCATGACTCCCTCAATTTTGAAGATAGTTCTAATTTGATGACACCGTTGGAAAAAGCGTTAAATTTTCCATCTATTTGATGTCAGAAAACATTTTTTTAATTGCATTGAAGATGTGCGGTTGCTGCCCAAAATTGCAGTTTTGTCAAAATCTTGAAATCGCCTGTTTTTCATCTCGCCTAGAAACCCCATGAATGCTAGACGCAAAACTGTTCAGGCCTGGTAAAACGTGTGCCAAAATGTCAGCTTTCCAACGGTGTAATCGTTTTGGTTTTTAAAAATATTTTTAGTTGAGGAAATAATGTTCAACTGCATAAAAACGTGTGTTTTCTGTTAAAATTGAGGTTTTTCCAAAAGTCTCGAAGATGAATGCAACTCATCGCAGTCGGAAATGAGTTGTAGAACACGTAGAAGTCGGATTGTGGGACACCCTGTATCACTAAAAAAGAACTGGTAATGTTTGAAGATTGGGAAAGCTACGGAGGAGGCAGTCTTGGTCAGGAGCTAGGGTATGCAATGACCCGCACGACTCCCGGGTCTTGAAGGAGGGGTTGCTTTGTGCGCCGTGCATTATCAACCCCAATCTGATTTGACCGTAGCATTGGGTGTTGCAATGTTGAAAATTTGTTGTTTCTGACCATACAAAGTGTCAGTAAGACAAAATGTCAGCTTTCCAACGGTGTAATCGTTTGGTTTTTAAAAATATTTTTAGTTGAGGAAATGGTGTTTAACTGCAGAAAAACGCGTGTTTTCTGTTAAAATTGAGGTTTTTCCAAAAGTTTCGACGAAAAAAGGTTGGAGGCGGGATGTACGTAACTTTTCCCGCTGAATCGAATGGTGACATCGACAGACCCCTGGAGTGACGATTTAAGTTAGTTTTGTCGGATGTATAAACCCATTCGTTTGTAAACAGCGTCTACGGCATTTCTAAGCTGTCCGGCCAAAGTCAAGATAATCGAAGAGCGGAGAGACGGCTATTTTTTGTGTTCATTTACGATTGATTGCGATGAGCAAAAAACTGCTAAGAGATATTTTTGTTCGGAAATTAGTTGTAGAACACGTAAGAGTCGGATTGTGCGTAACTCATGGGACACCCTGTATACACTCTAACATTTCTTCCAACCTTTTATACATTTATTTGTTTTAGTTCTGCCTAATGTCTTCATGTTTACCAAACATTGTTTAGCCTATTGTAAACAGCTACACGCTGTCCACGCTTTCGTGGCAGGTTGGCCAAGCTAAAATCAAAATGTGCAACGAACATCGGAAATTTTGAATGTTTTATTATAATGGGGAAAGGAAGTGGTAACAGTCAATCCATTTAATCGCTCCTCATACCTAGCTTTTTTGTTCAATTAAGAATATGATGTAGTTTTTGAAAATATTCGAAAGTGTTCATAATTATGTTTGTAAGACTTAGTGTGATCACATAAACCCCGGAGATAGATATTCCTCGCATTATTTACCAATTTTTAAAGAGACACCATCGAAATTGATGTTATTTACGTAACGAACTAGTTGTATAATATTTCTTTTTGAGCTCAACCCACGTCTTTTCTTTCTCACTTAATGTCAGTCTGTCCATCCGAACTGAAATTAGACATTTCCCCTCTAATAATCGTCAAGTTCCGAGTCATGAAAATGTGTAGTGTGTTTCAAAGTTGTCAAAAACAATTTAAGTTTCGAATGCAATATGGTACTTTGAACTAGACTGTGAGGGAAAATCCTGTTTTAAGAAGCAGAAACCGCTACAAACAATATTTTTAGAAAGGACAAGAATAAACACAATATGCTCCAAAAGTAATGTTGTTATTATTATTGAATTATTTCTAAAGCATGTTTCGTTTACACTTGTTATTTTCTAAATTTTCCTGATTCAACAAAGTTGGCTAGGTAGTCGTGGAAGGGATAAACATAGTACACAAGTGATGGGTTTGAAAAGAAGCTTAAACAGCTCATCTTTGCCGGACTAAGGTTGTCAAACCGCCAAAAAGACGTGGACAATGTGTAGTTGCTACGTTTATTGTCGATTTTATCGTGGGGATTTGTCGGTTCTTCACTTACAAATCAACGTGGGAGGCGGTCGTTTGGTCCTGACATCAATCCGTAAACTGTTCGCTTCGAGAATATCTATGTCCAACCAGGTCTGGTGTTCATCCAGGTCCTCACATTTGAATTTGACACGAAAACTCATGTACATTCCAGGAGCCAGGGAGAAATGTTTACGCATTGACTTCTCAAACAGCACATCAAACGTACGCTCTTCGCCCGTTTTCGCCATTCGAATTTCAAATTTGGCCATTCTGTTGGCAATGTTTTTCAGCACCACTTTTTTCTATAAGTAAATAAATACTTGATTTCGCTTTCAAAAGATCCATTACTTACTTCATTGGAAGGAATAACCAAAAATTCGAAAAATAATTTCACACAACCTTCCCAAAACTTCATTATTACGTACATTTTGACATCTCACGTCAGATTGCATGGGGATTCCATGATGGGATCATCAAAATATGATTAAGTACTTCTGATTGAGCTTCAAACCCATGCCGAAATATAGTTTTACAAGATAATTGAAATGGTGGACATTTTTGTTGCTACCTTCTTTATTATATTGCTTCCGAGTCTACCAAGGTAGCGGAAGCGTTGTTTTCACTTTCGGAATGTGAAAATTCTTTTGTCTCCAAAATCAAAAATTCCACTAGCATTTTGCGTTTTAGACCTTTCTGAACAATTTTGGTTCCGTGTCTGTCTGTGTGTCAGTCTGCAAATCCTTGTTACGGGCAAAACTACACGAAGTTATAGTCCGATTTTGATGAAAAATTCAGGGATTATGCGGTTGGGGTGTAGATGGTCCCCTATAGGTTTCATGATCCCCGGATCAATAGTAGCCTCTGCGCATGCGCTAACTTGAAATCCTTGTTACGCGCATAACTCCGGGAGTTCATGACTGATTTCGATGAAATTTTCAGGGATTGTTCGGACTGATGTAGCTTTAGTCAATAATAATTTTCAATGATCTATACAGTCATGTTATGGATACGAGGAAGCTATGTGCCACACCCACTTGGCAGACGTTTTTGAAATCTACGAATATTAAACCAGTTGCAAACAAATTTTTATTGATTTAATTTTTCTACTAGAAGTAGAAAAGAATTTTAGCCTCCGAATTCAAAATTTCCTCTTGCGTTTACAGAGCTTGCTGATCAAGTTTATTTCAGTGTCTGTCTGTCTATGTCAGTTCCTTGGTATGCCAGAAGCTGTACAGGCTCTACAAATTTCTCTGCTTTCAATGGATGATGGTGGAACAGCAAGCTCAAACTTCAAGTTCCAGATACTTCGATTTGTCACGACCTACTACCGGTCTAATTTCATTCAAATCATGGGGATTTTGGTACAAGTCTAAGGGTAGTAAAACAATTTCGTTGCTGTTGATTGCAATAATCACTGCGCACGTTCAAACCTAAAATTGTTTCTTGCCGCCAAAACTCCGAGAGTATTCCACTAATTGTGATGTTGACACAATCGGTCTCATGTATACCTTCGATTGGCTCTGCAGTTGGTCTGATACACCGATTTTCCTGGATCCGCCCAAATAACTTAACTTGAGATCGGTACAATGTTTTAACATTGGTACGTATTTGGTTCATCGCAACTGATTTAGTGATGGGACAACGAGCCCACTAACTTGAAATTGGCTGTCACCAATAAAACGCCAACTCGAATGTACCGATTGTGATGAAATTTTTATCATTGTGTCATCTAGTAGGTTGATGTGATAGCTCGTGCGCATACAGAAATACCAATTCTTTTTAGTGATTCTGATGTCGATATTTCAACTTTTACTGATAAGTTTTCTATCAACTAGGTACCTGTACACCCCTATTGCAGATCATGAAACGTCTATTACTACTCAAATGTTGAAAGAGAAAAGATGTGCTTACACTATCTGGGGAATTTTATCTCTTTGAGCTTTCCGTGTCTCCCAGGGCAGTGATTAGAATTGTATGATAATCTGATTCTATCGGGAAATTAAAAGCAGCAAATTCGATGGGTGGTGGTAATTATAGTAGTACGAGTGTATTACCGAATGATGGAATAAAACCATCAACAGTATGCAATCAGATTACGTACCTATTTCAACAGTTAACTGGATCATAAAAGGAAAACTGTGGCTAAGTTGAAATCGATGTGCAATATTTCCTATAATTTCCTTCTTGAATGTTTCGAAGTGTTTGAACGATTCAATGTCCCTACTGAACTTCGATTCTCCTGCTGTACTTTCATTACTGCTGTAACTCACCAAATAAGTCCGTCCAACTCGGTATGATTTGAACAGAACAACACTAGGTTTATAATCAATGACTTTGTTATCGTCTAAATTATCCCTGAAAAAAATAATGAATTAGAGAACGATGCAACAACAGGTTTGTTAGAACCATTAGACCATCAACAATTACTAAAACCATTACATTTATATTTATAATTTTATAACTAAAAAAAGTTCCAATCAGGCACCAAATTCGCATGAGTGAATTTTCTAAAACTATTGCATCACATCGTTGTTAAATCGTATTGGAATTCGAGCTGTTATGAGACAAAGATGATGTTGATTATAAATTTTAAAACTAATTATCTTTTTCCGAGTTAATAAATAAATTTATGGATTTTAAACATTTTTTCAAGTGTGTATGTATATTTTTAGGTGATTGAAATAAATTTAAGTACGATTTACAGTAAATTTGTTCAAATGAATTTTTAACCATCCTGGTTAAAGGTTGATCAACTTTGTTTATTAGTATTCTGCTAAAATGTATATTGTATATTTATTTACTTATAAATTAGTCTCGTTCTCTATTTTATGTTCAAAAACCGTTTGCCACTCATGTACCAGTTTATGTTATGTGAAAAAACCTCTGAACATTATTATACTGCATGAAAAGGGATCTTGTCTAGGGCAGAAACGTCGCACGTTAAATAAATAAAAACAGAACCAGACTAGATTGGTCATTTCTCCACCTCAATACAATATATGAATTATAAGACTTTTATCGTTTTTTTTCCATATTTATTTATTAATATAGTTCATTTCAATTTTCAATTTTTATTTGAGCAATTTACTGCGCCTATAAAATGCTGTACAACGAGCTCTTCCTCACTTCTTTTGGTAATGTTAATCTAAATTAATATTAATATTATTAATAACAATTAAGTTTTTATTTCAATTCCAACTAGAGCTATCACTTGGAATGGCACCAACTCATACTATATATATGAGTGCGATTGTAAAAAGCGTTAAAATCCAGAAATCATTTCAGAATACGTCAAAACGGATTTACATGTAGAAATTTTTTAAATTTGTTTTTTCAAAAACTTTGAAGCTATTGTGAAAGCTTTATTTTCTATGAAACTTGGCTAAAAATATTATCAACTGTGTGCTAGATCATTCAAGCACCCAAATCCAAACGTGTGCTGGAAATGTGCTTAAATTTTACTTAAATTGTTAAAGAATATTCGCTCATATGATCTATACCTACATCATATGATGCTTGACTGGAACATACATATAAAAACCAGAATTATATTCGTGATCAGCGTCAAACTTGACGCACAAGTGGCTGTAAATAATTGAATAATTTTAAACACCTAGGCCCACTGAAGGTTTGAAGGGAATGGATAATGTGAATAATTCACATTATCATTATTATTATGCTTGAATAATTCATAATTATTATGCGTATCTGTTGCCAGAAGGCAACCTATCACCGTAATAATATTTCTGTTCTTAACCATTTGTTGTGAAGAGGAGTTAAGCCCATGTCGGAAAAACCTCTCAAGTGACGAGGAATGCATTCTTCCTCCGATCCCACCAATGTTTTCAAGTTATCTTTGCTATCATTTTTCTTGACAGTGGTGTGACGTCTGTAAGATTTCAACATGATTTAAATTCAGATGTGTTGTTTCAATAAGTGATTATATGTATTGGAATGCCCTGGACTAAGGAAAAACCCTGAAAATTACTAAACTAATTTTAATGTTAATTTAATTGAATTAAAATTTCTGTATTTGATATCGTACATAATTACTCTTGAATAGATCAATTTCTTGGAAATAGAATTCCATTGCCATTACATCAGCTAATCTGATCGTCGTAGTTTTCAAGACCCTTTGTAACATGCTGACGAACTTTTCTTTTATTATTTTCAGTAATAAACCTTTCTAATCGACCAAGAAACAAAAATTTTAACCGCCCTTCAAAATTTATTGTTTTACGTTTCCAGATGTGTAGAATACTGAGGTTTGTTATTTCTGTATCAGAATGACCCTTCTGCGCTGATCTGATCAGGAGTGCCCTCGCCAAATCTTAAAAATCTCACAGAATGTTCCATTCAAATTTCAGGTTTCTAGGTTGTAATATAATGAAGGCATAAATTATGAATAAACACAAGACCGATTCATAATGTGTGATAATATCACATTAATACATTATATTGTATTGGAATGCCGAATGGCGGTGGAACTGTTCCACTGGAAGTTCCAGTCTGGAACATGAATTATGACTGAAAAGATGATGACTACGATACAAAACAGCTGATTATTATGATGTTAGAGAAGAGTCTGGGTAAGCCGCGTCTTACTTAGCAACCGTTACTATTATATAGGTCAATTAGGACAGAAAACATACATTACAGTTTTTTGGAACGCACAGGCTTATATTTATCAATATTGCAGGTGAATGGAATGTCAACACCTTACAGTGGTGCAATATACTACGCATATATACGACACAAAGTAGTAAATAGTAGTAAGTAAATTCATGAGTTGATGAACTGAAATTTAGCAAGGTAAAATAAAACATCTCCCTACGCTTCATTTGGACACAAATATATTACACAATACTTGAAAAACTCGAGCCGTTTTTGAAACACAATTCTGAAAGGAACTGTTGAAACGGTGGGTGCAAAAGGATGAAAACAAAATTGGGTGGGCACATGTGATTCTCTGAGGGCACTCTTGAAAGCTCTGAACGTCTACCAATAACGAACACAAAAACGAGAGTGTTATTTCGAAAGTCATTGGTGTTCAGAGTTTTGGAGTATCAGAACTTCGATTAACTAAGACCGATGACGAGAATTCAATACCATCTAAACCCAAAACGTGATTTTTGACTCAAGTTGTATTAACTTTCGTTCAGTAGTTTCGGAAAAAAAAACTCTGGACTGCGGATTTTTTTGTTTAATTTGGATTTAAAATTCTGCAGATCTTGAAATTTTGCACAAATTTTGAAGAGTTACATTTTTTTTTGGTAGATCGTTATTGAAAATAATAAACCAAAAATCTGTCCGTTCGCTGTCTGGAGCTTATCTCTGAATCTACAAAACGAGAGTTAATAAAACGTGGATAAAAAATCACATTTGCAGTCTTGTTGGGGCTGAACACTTGGCATCGATCTCAGTCAGTCCTAAAAAGCAAAATCTAAGGCTGACTATCCAAAAATCTAACTATCGAAAACTTTCGAAATAACACTTGTGTTTTGATGTTCATTATTGATAGAAGTTCCTTCAAACGATCGAATGAGCACACGATGAGAACCCTTTAAAGGCTAAAACATTGACAGAGATAAATGATATCAACACAAATGTAAATTTGAACGTATTTGGACATGTAGAAAATTGCCTAGTGTCATATGAAAATTTTTATTTATATGAAGATTTAGTTTCATGAGTTTTCTTCGTAATAGAGTTTTTCGAGTTGTAAGCCCTATGTAACATAATTGTGTACAAATGAAGAATAAGTAGGAGTTTTATTCAATCTCGTTAAATCGTTGTTCTACTCTACAGTACAGTACTCTACTATTCGGTCCTAAATAACGTATAAAGCTGAAATATGAATGGAAGCATGATGATTTGAGGAGACCCACGGCCCCGTGAGCAGAGCTTCGTGTGCTATGAGTTTTGAAATCAGCTTCTGTTTCGAACCAAGAGACTAATCATCCTACCATCTTTGGAATATCCAGAAGTCAATTTCAAGGGATCAGCTGAAGGGACCTTGTGGCTAATTAGTTCGCTAACCGATCTACGGAGGTGACGTGTAGAGGTAGCACGTTTTGAGGAGTCTAGAGAACGATCAGACCGTATGTAATCACTGATTAGGTAGATAATGGCACTACCAATTAGATTTTAACCAACATCAGTAATTTACCTTGGAGGGCATAGATAAATAATGAACCTTATGTAATCATTTGCACCTTTTGCTTCCGAGTCTACTAAGGTAGCGGAAGCATTGTTTTCACTTTCGGAATGTGAAATTTTTTTGTCTCCAAAATCAAAAATTCCACTCGCATTTTGCGTTTTAGACCTTTCTGAACAATTTTGGTTCCGTGTCTGTCTGTCTGTGTGTCTATCTGTCAGCAAATCCTTGTGACGGGCAAAACTACACGAAGTTATAGTCCGACTCCAGGAGTTCTTGACCAATTTTGATGAAATTTTCAGGGATTGTCGGTTTGATGTGTAGATGGTCCCGTATGAGTTTCATGACCCCCGGATCAATAATAGCCTCTGCGCATACGCAAACGTGAAATCCTTGTTACGCGCATAACTCCGAGATTGACAAATTTCGATGAAATTTTCAGGGATTGTTCGGACTTATTAGGTATATTTTATAGTTTGTTCAACCTAAGTTGCTCCTGCATAACAATAAATTTACCCTAAATTCAATATTTACTTCGCCTAATTGAACGAATAATAATTTTCAATGATCCTATACAGTCATGTTATGGATACGAGGAAGCTATGTGCCACACCCACTTGGATGACGTTTTTTATAAAAGTTGGATGTTGGGTATGGAATCTGTACAGCCTGTGTATCTAAACCCGAAAACTTGATAGGAATTGACGACATTTTAAGGTCCTGCATAGCATAGACTCGAGGTGTCAGTTACGACATTCTATGTTAGGCAAAGTTGACTCAACAAGGTGTAGCTAAAAGAAACCAGGTGCTCTTACGGTTTTGATTTCTTCCCCAATATCGTATCACCTCCTGCATGACAAAAAGTCTTTTCCACAGCACTTTTCTTCAAATGAGGTCCCACACCATTCAAGTCTTTCAGTGGGCAGATGAGATGGTCTTGTTCCACTGATTCCTCTTCACTATCTACACCATTAGTATCATTCATCAGTATTTTCTTGTCAGGGAACATATATTTTACAGCTACTTCTATGATAGATAGATATATAACGTGCATATATTTAAGAATGGGAAAAACAACAACATTTTAAATTACACATACGCCTTGGCTCGATGGCCGTTAGGCGGGGACGGCCGTAACCTTACATCAAAACACCTTACACACGAGTATGTCACCCGTGACTTTAAGCTAAATTTGATCCCAGTTAATCAATCACTTTATATAATTACCGTTATTATTAACATTAAGTTAAACATTCATTTAAAAAGCATTACTTAAAGTTAGAGTATCATAAAAGTTAAATTGTAGTATTAGCCCCTTTATCACAGTAGTATTTAAATTTTTAACATTATATCCTCCCACAGTCATCATTCGTAATCCCCTTAATGTATTATTCCATGCATAATTCCGTAATAATAATTTCTTCGAGCATTTCAAACATATTTATCGACCACAACTCACACGACACCATTGTTAGTTTGCACTGAACACCTCTGCACTAATCGTAATTGAACTCATCAATCAGAAACCAAACCACATCGCAGATTGTACGAGGGTGAATATAAGCAATTCAGTTTCAAACCAGGTCAGCCTTTGTTAATTACATAATATGTAACTCTTAATACTACTACCAATCGTAACACATGGTATATTCCAAAACAACAACGGTTCTGCGATGATTTCTAAATTTACGTCACTCCAAGCTAACTATGCTATCTATCTATTAGAGAAAAATGAGTTGGAAGCATGTAATGCAATAAGAACAATAATATTTTGATTCTAGTTCTACCGAGGAAGCTGACGTGTGTACACAATCAAGCGTCAACAACTTCATTTTAACCCGAAATCTGAATTTCCGCACGCATTTTAGCATGCGTAAAATCTTCCTGCTGCATTCCTAACAATTCTAGTTCCGTTCCTGTCTGTCGTACGTTCTGCCTTTTTGTGCAAAAGATCCTTACCATTCTCATTCTAAAATTTTCATCCAATATAGATTACATTTTAAAGGAAATTCCCCTAAAAATTTAATAATTAATAGATCATTTTCATCAGGTTAGGTCAATGGTATAGGGACTTACGCGGGTTGCGACCTGCACAGTAGGTACTTAAATAAATCCCTAGAGTTTAGATATTAGTCTCTAGGCTAAGTAATGATGAAATCTGTTATACTTGAAGATCTATCAAAGAGAGTTACTACCTAAAATGGTCAGATTTATATCAATTTCGGAGGGTGTTGAACTTGAGGGTGTTGAACGTGAGGTAATCACGCATCGATCGAATCTGAGTGGATCATTAATATTTGGATGTTTCTTATTCGTATTTATTTACTCTATTTTATTATTATTATTTCTTTAATTTTTTCAAATTCAAATAAGAACCTAAAAGATAATTTTGAGGAGGGACATCGGGAGGGGTCAAGTTGTTAATATTGGAATGATCACTCGATCATTCGAAAAGTAAACCTAATTATCGTCAGGGATTGTTTTACATTTACACTTTAAAACTTAAGGTCTCCTATTAGAAGTACTTACACGTGATATCAGCGTTACTCATCTTCAAGTCCTCAAATCTAATGAGGTTGAACTTTTTAGCGGTCTCCTCCGACAAATCAAACAATCTCTCTCGACGTGGTCTGAATGCGTTTTGACCTTCCAACGCATTAAATAGCAGCAAATTGTTTGCATGCACTTTCATTATTTCCTCTTCGGCTTTATTAATCTCATCAATTCGTTTATCGTAATCATGTTTTATCTGTACCAGAATAAGGCAACTAGTTACATAAAACCAGAAATAGTCGCTGAGCCTCTTCGTGCCAACAAGTTAGTGCAACTCTAAAATATCTGAATAAGTGAGATTAGCTACTTGGAGAATTGCTGTGTTAGCTTCCTACGAATATGCAGAAATGTAACCCTGAGCTGCTGTAGCTCGGCTCCTGGTTCCACAGAACTGATAGTTTGAAAGATTTCTATTTGATATCCTATCCTATTGCATCATTTGAACTACTATGGACAAGGAATAATATTAACATTCCATTTTCTATATATGATCTTGGCTTCATTGTAACAGAGGAGAATCAATAGAATGTCCTAATGATTGAGTTGGTATGCAGCCAGGGTTATATCGTGCAACGGTGGATATCAATTCCTCCTTAAGATTTCCACAATTTAGTCGAGAGTAATGTACTGCGTGGCAGCGAAGCTCAGAGTTATTGGTTTTCACACAAGCTGATATTGATGATTCTCCACAAAGCATGTTCAGATATAAATCCATGACTACTAAATTTGTTGACTGCGCTTGAAAAAGAGAATTGCAAATCGATAAGGTGATCTTGGGGATAGAAAACCAATGCCTCAAAAGGTTCCTAAAGAATGGAATTGAGCCTGTAATCGAACGGCTAAATCAAACGTTCAATCCTCTCGAATTGAAGTTTTCATACACTGTCAATTCATCTTGGAAACATGGTGGCCCGACTACAATGACAGGCTCACCAAGGATGAATGGTACTAGGACATAGATACTGCTGTAAAATGAAGTATTCGACTCAAAAAAAGCTTTTTTTGTATTATTTATTCATTTAAACATTTCTATACTTATTTATAAAACCTGCAACTTAGTTTTTGGATGATGACTTAACGAACGGTTGTCCCGCATACGGGAACTGGCATTCTCGATTGGCATCGTTGTTATTTGCATTGGTACAGTCAAACTGTGTTAATAGAAAGCAATGTGTTTGTTTCAACGGTTGAAAACTTTCCCTGTCTCTGCTCATCAGATTCACTGCTCTATATCGAGGTGAACCCGACTCCCTCCTCGGGGAGTTACATATGCATCATGAGCGTCTAAATTTTAGTTTCTTTCGTAAACTGACGTATGCTTGATTCTATTTTTAAAGCTGGTATGCTTCATCAAAACATTGAGAGTTAGATCTCTACCCGACGTAGAACTATTAATCTTCATAAAAAATGAAGCCTTGAGCCGCAATTCAAATACAGGTGTATCTAAAGAATATGAAAACATTAAAATCCGGAATGGCTACTTAACTGTCAGTCCTACTCAATAGCTTTTGTGAGTCCAAAATGAACTCAACTCACTAAACCTGGAGTTTTATAGCACTTCCTGAGCATCTGCATTATCGAACCAACTAAGTAATATTCTTTTCAGCGAATACTATTTACATTACAAGATCCACAGCTTTCCATCTTCTAAAGCACCTGTCACTTACCGATTCAGTGATTCCAACTCCAAGAGTTTCTATGTCTAACTCAAGATATTCTCTCAGAGCCTCTCTGATCATTGGCGTATGGTCCAAACCTGATAGCAATCCTTCCTTGGGCTCCCTTGGCAGTAAAGGCAGCTTGTTGAGTTCAGGAGGTCTCTGAGGAACTAGTTCTTGCACTGCATCCTTTACTTCCTCCAGATCTACGGCTTGAGCCGTGGTATCTCGTTTTTTCATCATTTTCTATCAAACTGTTGTTGATATCTACTTTTATAAGGCAGAGTACTTATCTGATGCTCTGATATTTGGTTCGATAATATTATTTTGTGCCAATGAGTTACTCTCCCAGCAACCACTATGGTTTATGTTACCAAGCCAGAGTGAAGTCTTTTTAGTAGGGCTGAAGTGGAAAAGGATCACATTACAAGCATGTCTGAGTCAAACAGTACGTATATTTTACTATCGGTTGGTGACGGAATGGACACTTGGTTATTTCACCTTGGTTGATTTGTTTAATTTAGCAAACGCGCTGGTCTTGACATAACTATTTTCTGACAATGTAAATGGAATCCGACATGAATATCTCGGTCACTCATGCACATTTGCGCCTTGTTCAATCAATGAGTTACTTACATCCGCCATTTCATTAAAAAAAAATATGTTTATCGTGAAATTCACACTATCGTTTGCTAGTCCAATAAAGATGAATGTTCAACCTTCGGGAATCCCCTGCATCCCTAAATATTTCAATAATTTCTGCCTGTAACTTAGCTTTTTAACTGAGCTTTATCACGTAGACTCAAAAACAACAAGTCCCTGAGCTTTGTGATTTTTAGAGCATTTGCTTTTCAGATTGTGTGATATACGATATGTGTGGGTTCTTCATGAAAATCGACATATGGATAAGTATGTATAAGTTCCTGCAGGTTCAAGGACGGCGCTGGTACCATCAATGTATTTAGGAGTTGAAAGGATCCCAACACCCTTAATCCAAGAAACTATATCGAACTTGGACTACAATTAAATGTAGTGTACTTCTTCTTGGAAAAAATTAGAGACTGTTTTGAAATCAGGGCAGTTACAGTTAGTACAATACATTTTTTGATCTCCTGCACGGATACAGAAGGTTGTTGAACTGAAGTTGGCAAATAAGAGTTTTTCGACACGACGATTAAATTTCACATATTGTCGCTTCTTTGATAATACTTTCATTAGATACCGTCATGATTCTCTAGTAACTATTTCTAGAGATTAGATATCATATTATTATTACACTGTGATATTTATATATGCATATTTTTCAGTGGGAAAAGTGTTCCCCATAGATCACATGCGAAACTCATCCAGCATTGGGAACTTATTTTCCAACCATTCAAACGTCAACTCCACGTATTCTGGGCATAGAAGGTGTCCACAATTGAGCATAGATTTTGGCTGGAACGGAATCCTATGCGCCCTGAGTGTCTGCCACATTTTAATCATAACTTGAGGTTCGGTGAAGGCGTCCTTCTGTCCATACACACTAAGCAGAGGTACTGTCGAATTCTCCAGCAATTTCACTTGCTGAAAATGGAATAAACATATATCAATAAGGTAAAGCATGAAATTATGAACATATGAGTTTGCACTTATCGTAGAAGACAAAGCACAGAACGGAATTGAATGCCTGAAGTTGTTTTACCTTAATAAAAACGGAGAAAGGAGCAGATATTCCAACCACAGCTCCAACTTTGATGCCACGCACGTATGCGGCAAATATTGACACCATACCTCCTTGTGATGAGCCACCTACAAGTTTCAACATCACATTATTTGTTCATTGTTCAAGTCAGTTAAATTAAGGTTGTGATGAATGTGCGAACTACTGTTACAATTGAACGAATTCGTGGACGATCTTGTTTGCAAAGGGGCGTTCTTCATTTTTAAAGTCTCCAGTGTTTTTATAAACGTCAATTTTACGAACGGTCAGAGATAATGTCTACATTTCACAGGTCCGAGTAATTGGTCCGACCACTTGCAGCTCGAATTCCTTAATTGGTGCCACGAATTCTGGTTTATTATTTCCAATAAGATTAGTAGCATCCGTCTAGGTTTTTTCTTTAAAACTTTTGGTCAAATAATCTGAATATCGAAAACTTGTTAGAGAACGCTATAGTTTTCATGTTCGTTATTGACAGACATGCCTTCAGTGAATCGGATAAACCGACCCGGACCGCTCCCCCGCTCTCTCTGAGAGTTAGAACTTTGACAGAAAATAGGACGTCAACATGAGTGTGAATGTGAACGTGCTTGGACATAGTAAAAAAGAGTTCACTTTGAAATCTAGATCTAAGTTATTGTTGTGGACAAGTGAAGCGTAGGTAAATGTTTCATTTTATCTCTTTCGATTTCAGCTGCTCTATTCGTAGATTTCTACTTCGTATCCAAGATATGCATATTAAGCATAGTGGGTATTTTGATATCAGCTACAGTTTCCTACGAACGGACGAGTTGTTCATCTATTTGACATTGGGTCATTTAGAAATCAATCAGGGTACCAATCAATGAAACTTTAGGGAAATTTTCGGCGTTTCTCCTCTACAACTTTCATTTGTCCTTTTTTAAATCAAAATACAAATTCACCTTATTTTCATACCTAAAATTTGGAATCAATTTTTCATTGCTTAACTTCACCAATAAATCATTCCACAACCAACAGCAACTAATTTTCGGGAAAGAGGTTTCGGAGATTCCAAAGTTCCATACCACGGTTGAAATAACTTGAGGCACCCCAGGATATCGCGGGAAACGATTCTGAACCATTCTGAATGATAGATGAAGTGTGATACCATTTACAATGTGGCAAATTCTTCCTGTTTAAGAAAACAGTGGGGTTCATCAATCCGTTTCCCTTTGTTCATCTTGTACCTTGAGTTTCCTAATTTTCCTTCAAGGACCAAAACGTTGAGACGATAATTGGCTGCATGAAATGGGTTGTGTGTGCAGGCAAGCAATACAAATACCGCTTTACCGCTTTACAAACAATAATCTATCAAATGGCATGCCTGGTGTGGAGGTGTGACTATTTTGGAAGAAAAGTACTGGACCCTCCAAAAAAAAGTGACACCGGTCTCTCGTCTATGTTCTGATTTTCCAATTCGCGAGCCATCAGGAAATTATGAGGTATGATATTCCTTCCAACTTGAAATTTGCTATTGGCGTGACAACGTCACCCTAAGTATAAGAAGTCATTAAAACCGTTAACCAGTCCTTCACTAATTTCGTCACTATTGAAGACTACTTTTGGATCCTTCAGTATATCAAATATAGAGTTTTCTAGGAGGTACCTATTCCTCGATTCCCCTGGAACTATCGAGCCGCACCTAGTCTTGTTACTTCACCTCTACTCTAACTTAGATTCTCGATTTCATCATTAAAAGAAGGAGGTTCTTGAAGCACAAACTTACCAAAATTCCAAGTATTGACACTTCATCGAACCAATAATTATTATTGATTCTCCAGTCCAAAATTGGATCCACTCGTATTTTCAAAAGGAAGAGCACTATTGTGTTCTATAAGAAAAAGTTTTTAAAATTCCGAGATATTCGTTTTTGATGGTCTGTATTCCCTATTCTTGAACCACTGATATGGTCGAGGAAGGAATCCGTAGCTGACCAGCTACTAGCTTTGGTGCCAAATTTTCCATTCTAGGATGTCCCAGTTTCTTATTTTTCTACTTAAAATGAGCAACTGCTAATGGTTGGGAAAGCAATTGATGCCCTTACTCCTTCTCAATTACTGCCTTTGCTCCTTACTCCTGCGAGTAAAGTGCAGGTAGGTTTTTTGGTTTATCCCGTTAAATTTGAGCTGTCCACACTTCGTAGATCAGTGATTTACGAAGAAGGGCTATTCTAATACAGAAATGATAAACCCCTACGCAATAATTTGCAGCGTTTTTACTTTTTATCGGTACTGAAGCTTTCTTGACTAGGTAACTACCCTAACTAACGTTTCACTATATTTTGTGCCCGATCGGTAATTTTTAAATGGTTATTTAGTTAGTTTCTTTATAGTTAACAAACCCTCTTACCAATGGCAATGCGCTCTCTTGGGATTCCAGTAGTTTCTATTTCTTTGACGATACTTTCGATCATGTCAGTCACGCTATTTGCATCGTCAACGCTTCCTTCCACATCGTCATTTCCTGCTCCGTTTCGAACGGCGTTAAACCAAAATGTGGTGACCTTGTGAAACACAAAATGAAAAATTAGGATTTGTCCAGGCTTCAAGAACAGTTCGCCCTAATGGCTGATATTTAAGAATTGACGATTGAAACTTATTGGCAAGAAATGCATGCATAACAAGGACGTTTTTTGTACGGTTTTTATATGATCAAACTTATAAACATAATTACAAACACTTTTAATGTTTTTAAAAACGGGAGAAAATTCTTAATCGAACAAGAAAGGCACGGAAATCGGTTGAGAACTCTACTATGTATGAGCACCGTTTGAATGGGTCGTTCAAATACCCCCTCCATCTTCCTTTTCGATAGAGATTTTGAAATTCCCGATGCGTATGGGACAAAAAAGATTTGTTGGACGAAAATTGGGAGTAAAAAAAAAAAAAAGTCTGCCAAGTGGGTGTGGCACATAGCTTCCTCGTACCCATAACATGACTGTATGGATCATTGAAAATTATTATTGACTAAAGAACTTCGTTCAATTAGGCGAAGTAAATATTGAATTAGGGTAAATTTATTGTTATGCAGGAGCATAACTTGAGAAAATCAAGGTAGGCATGTTCAACTATTGAACAAACTATAAAATATACCTAATAAGTCCGAACAATCCCTGAAAATTTCATCAAAATCGGACTATAACTTCGTGTAGTTTTGCCCGTAACAAGGATTTGCTGACAGACAGACAGACACACAGACAGACACGGAACCAAAATTGTTCAGAAAGGTCTAAAACGCAAAATGCGAGTGGAATTTTTGATTTTGGAGACAAAAAAATTTTCACATTCCGCAAGTGAAAACAATGCTCCCGCTACCTTGGTAGACTCGGAAGCAAAAAAAAAAAATGAAAATACTAAAGATATAACGACCAATCACTTATCCCCCGCCACCATCCAGATAGGATCATCATTATTACCCCCTCCCCTTTCCATAATTAAATCTGAAAGTTCTGGAATATGTTTCAAAACTAGCCCAAATTCTTAAACGATCAAAAAAAATTAGCAAAAATTAGGCAGTACAAGCTGAATCTGCGATTCAATGGATTGTTTACTACCCCCTCCAGTCTCCAATCATCGAAATTTGACAAAAACGTATTTCTGATAGCCTTTAAAGCAATCCGCAGGCATTTTTCAAGATGGATATGTTTGAGAGATATTTTATAACGGGTTCAAAAAGAACTGAAAAAATATTCAAGTAACACTGGGAACGTTTTGTGTAAATCAGTTTCGAAAAATCTTAGTTTGTGAAAAATCTTTTTTAATGGAAGTAAAAAATCTGCTTTTGTGAAAAATGAGAAAAGTTGTATTAACGTGCTACTTCTATTCCGAACTGCGTAAATGTTGTAATATATTTTCTGATTGATAACAGTAAAAAAATCCAATGTGTTGAATTCAAACTCCGAGTATTGCGATAAAGTCAAATATTCTTCATAGCCACATATTTCACAAGATTGGCTACTTAATTGTATGATAGTTGCGTGGTTGATTATATTTGTTAATAATAGATGTGAAATCAAAACTACTTTACCGTATCGCGTATCTTTAAATATCTTTCTTTTGCAGTAGGGAAGTACACTTTGATGTACGGATGTCCTGTCCCCCAGAACTTCTCGAATTTGGCTCGAGTATCCTTCCCATTTTCACCTGTGAATACAAAATGGACCTCTGAGCACTCTACTCAGTTCAAGAATGAATATATAAAATAAGCAAGAATAAAATCATCTGTTCAACTGTAATCCATCAATTCCGCAACAATTCTTGGGTGAAAACTTGGTCTCTCAGTTGCTGAGCTTCGCTCGGAGTGGAAACCCCCAGCCCCCCTTTGCCACTGAACAACCTTACTCGCCGGCATTTTTGTATTTTCCGCTCGTCGTCGCCAGTCATCGCTTCGCTCCGAATCTCGAGCAGTTTCCATCTATACAGCCGATACAATTTGGATAGTTCCACATACGTTCAAAATCTCTTGCTATATTTTCAAAGTCCGTTGACGTTGGTGCTGGCATATGTACAGGTTGCAGTACCTCCCATAAAGCATCGACAGTTTCTTTGACGATTTTCCCTACGGTTGAGGCACCCATCCTAAATGAAAAGGATAGATGTTTGAAAGACGTACCAGTGGCTAGGTAACGTAATGTAATTACAAGTCGTTCTTCTTGTGTGATGGGATTGGTGTGAACATTGCACCAATTTTTCTGTAGTTTGGGGGTTACTAAGTCCAAGATATAATTAAAGGTGTCAGTCCCCATACGTAAATACTCAAAAAACCTATCAGGATGGTTTCTCAACTTCTTATACAAATGATGAAACTCACCGTATCGTTCCCTTTCCAAATTCACAGGATGAACATTAAACTCACGTTCATTCATAAACATCAAAAACCACTTAGTAGCCGCACTTTCGAGAAACAATATCTCATCATCTTCCATCTTGAATGACAACAAGCAACTAAGCCAGTAGGCGCAGAGCGGCAACGTGTGCCCCCCGGGTACCGGCCAGGTACCCATCTAGTAAGCGAGTAAGCTACCATCCCAGCTACCATCGTACATCCCGGCTCCAACGTGTAGGTACCCTAAAGGCTGTAAGGCTGTAAGGGTCCCTTACCGTTCCGGGGGTGCAAGGATGTGGTGGGGAGAGACTCCAGGCCTGTTTCCACGGCCACTAGATGTCATCTATGGTGTCTCGGATACTGCCATTCTGACGTCAGTAGACCCACCAAATCGCCAAAAATGTGGCAAAACAGAAGCTTCTGTGGATGTATTTTCTCGGCCATACGGACTATACAGGGTGTCTAGTAAAATTATGGGACAAACTCAAGGAATCGATTCTACGTTTAATTTGCAATCGAAAGAGTGTCGTAGCATTTTTCGTTTAGAGGCCTCGTTTTCCCGAAATCTAATTTCTAAGATTGTTTTTACTTTTCAGACCTTGTCTCACTAAAACAGCCGTAGCTCCCTTAATTTTGGTCTAAACGAAAAAATAAAGTAACCATTGGAAAGAACATGAAATTTCCTATTACCCTGATATAAAATTTAATAGCCTGACCTTATTGGTGAAAAAAAATGGCCAAAGTTCAAACTTTGAAAATTAAATTGCGGGAAAACGAAGCCTCTAAACAAAAAATGCTACGAGACACTTTCGATTGCAAATTAAACGTAGAATCGATTCCTTGAGTTTGTCCCATAATTTTACTAGACACCTTGCATATAGTCCGTATAGAATGTAGCTATATATATTCGTATGAGGGCCAAATATCAATAAATTTCATAACTAGATATGTGACGGTGCAGAAGTAGTTTTGCTAGGGATTATGGACAGTTGGTAAACAACATAAATTTGTTTCTCAAAATATTAAATCAAGCTAACCCTTACAAATCATGATTGCCCATTGTAGCTATTTGTCCAGTTGTGTTCAATGTAACTACAAGCATGTGGCGAGTTCATGTTATCATCATGAATATGTGTGTTAAACAGTCCACCGTTAGCCAGACAATAGTATTGTAGGTTAAAAATTCCATTGTCTGTCTTCTTGTCGTTAGCTCAAAATATTTTATTATGTAGATGTATGAAGGTAGGGAACAGTTCCACACAGGTCAGAACACATATAAAGCGAGAATGACAACAGTGGCTCACAATGCGATGGGAAAGCGCTGAGTCAGACCTGCGAATTATGAGCAGCTCTAAAACTGAACAGCAAGTGGCACATTCATGTCTTTCTTTGGAATGAGCCGTTCAGAAGCAATAATTTATTTATACAATTATTTATTGCTGTATCCTGTATGGCTCAGAAACGACTGTGCTTCGTAATGGGGGATCCCATTATGCATAGCGGAAATAAATCGTGGACATTATGTGGATAAAATCACAAACCATTATCTTTTCCCAAGCAATGCCGGTCTCAGGGAACAATTTCTTCCGTTTCTTATTACATATTGGTTTATTATTCACTAGTAAACCATTGTAATCGCTCTTGAAAAAAAATTCTAACCCCCCCCCTGAAAATTTCATGGTTTACGTTTCAAACGGTGTAGAATCCGAATCTGCAATAGAAAAGTTTCCGTCCGTCCGCCGTACGCCGTAGGTACGATTTCTCCCAAACGGCTGAAGCAAAAGATCTGAAATTTTCAAATCCATGTTGGTCCGACGACGCCCCAGTTCTTGAGCCAGCTCTCTCACTCAATTTAAAGTGCCCTTTAAGGGCTGTCAAAGTTTTGTAAAATCCCTAAAAACCTCAAAACAAGTCGAAGCGGTCTAAATTTGTACTCTTTTTGAAGAACTTTCCACGAGGAATCGAATGAGCCCCTCCCCAAGTCCGTAGGTCAAACCATTCCCGATCTAGGGCCCAATTTATGGTGCCAACATTTGCGTTATTTTGGTTTATTATTGTTTTTGTTTTGATAGCACTATGTGCTAGCACTTTTGTTTTGACGTAGTGATGTAGTGATGTGGATACTGGAGTGAACTCCTAAGAGGCTTTGTAGCCGATACACGGGTTGAAGCATTCTGATAACCATAAAAAACGCTACAAATTCTTTCACTGGGGTTCATTATTCAATTGGCTTGCGTTCATGATTTGAATTTCTACTAAGCTTTGGAGTGTGCGTGTTCCACAGGTGATAGAGCGATTATTGAATTTTAGGAGGCACACGAATATGATCAACTGATCAATCCAAATAGGTATTTTGGTTGAGAACAGATTCACGTGCTCTATGCATATCTCCTGAAATTCAATAATCGCTCTATCACCTGTGAAACACCCACACTCCTAAGCTTAGTACAGATTCAAATCACGAACGCAAGCCAATTGAATAATAAACAACAGTGAAAGCCTTTGCAGCGTTTTTTATTTATCAAACCTTCTCCGTTGCATTTTATAATCAAACATGCAATTTCGATAGTTATTCAAAATAAGTCCGTGGTTAACTGAGTAAAAAGTTAATATTTTAGAAAATCCCTGATAGAAAACTTTTCAGCCTGAATTTAGAAAAGTTGTTCACATTTTATGGGATTCCTACCTGCGCCATGAAGAAATATCAACGCAGCTGTGGCTTTTTCGCTCGTTTGCTCGAGAACTTCGAGTTCGTCGAGGACGGAAGCGGACATCGTGGCACAACGCACAGCGGACTGACAACGTACTAGATTATTACTCAGCGAGTATCTACATTAGAAAAATTAACATGTGATTGAAATGCATGACTACAGTGAATATCCTCTGTCAGAGAAGTTCAGTCAACAATAGGTACTTCAGGGGCTAATATCGAATTCACTCATTGTCGTGCATTAATTATTACTACACCTTGTCTAGTACACAAGCTATTTAAATGTGAGTTACACAATATGTTTCCTTTTCTTTCTATCAACTTTTTATTATTCTATCAACATATTATGTTGATATAAAAGTAAAATATTGCGAATTGGTGGCTAAAAAAATTATGAAACTTTTACACAAGTACACTAAAAGAAACTGACTTGAACGATTAAACTACACGAAATTTACTGAATACGAAAAAATTAAATTATGAAACAATTGAATTAAAGTAATTTTACCAATAAATTAAAATATGAGTTTCAATAGATTTAGAGATTTAGATATGTCAACAGTGTTTATAGGCGAGGTTACTTACTTCTATAGGTACTTGACATTCTCTGACTGCAAGACATGGGAGCCCGCAGGGAGGGGCCAGAGGGGGAGATCGCCCCTCCCTGGGAATCAGGATAGTATGCATACATTTTTGTCAGATTTTAGTGTTTTGAAAAATTCAGTATGTCCAAAATTAATAAATATCAGCAATTCCGCATAAACGCCGGGTTAAGGTCACGTTAACGAAAAACATGACTACATAAATAACCAAACCCTAGCATTATTATTGCGAACTGTACTATTGAGAGGTCATTCAGGTGAGAATAATAGTTTAAATTTTTTTAAATTGCAAGCAAATTTACCTAGATCTTAAAGGTCTAACTTTTTCATTTTTCATTCCATTTCTGCATAATAGTATTTTAAAATATATAATAAGTCAAGTGTACCAGTTGTTGGCAGAAATTTAGTTTACAATGGTTAATTTTGTTTATAGGAGTAAAAATGGTTTATATCTTTAAAATGTTTACTGGTATGTTTCTTTACAGCACTCCGAGACGAGTAAAAACTTGGATAAGGGGCACCATGTCAAACGATCGGCTTATCAGCCTCCGTCTACTGTCTGTTCATATTTTACAGTAAAACAACAAAAAGATGAGCTAATAGAAAATACCATCAATGTTTTTGGGATGGATAAGAGAAGAGTACAATTCTCGTTTAAGTCATAATATTTTACTTCCATTCAGATCATGTCACACCTAAGTTCATTTTGAAGCAAATACATGTTACTCTAAAACATTTTTGACTTTTACTTTTTGACCGCAAAGTTTCATACCCCCAGAACCTTGCCCCCCCCCCCTGGGAAAATATTCTGGGCACCCATGCTGAAAGATAAATTTTACATTAAATACATAAAATTTTGATTTAACATTTTTTTAAATCAAAGCAGATGAAATTCAATGAATACAGACATCACTCGCACTATTCGACAATAAATACTTACTAAGTATATTGGTGCTAAGCAATTGAACTCGAGTAAGTATATTTATGCTCTATTTCCCACAACTTAATTTCCCACTTCTTTTTTTTTTTTTTTTTTTTTTTAATCTCAAACTAGGAAACGTTCAGAAAACTTGGAAACTTGGAAGATAATCACGTTACCTCGTCGATCATTGGAGTTTGAAAAAAGCTTGACTTTAATCAAACTAGCGCGACACTGGTTTGTATGCAGTTGACAGGAAAGCAGCGTAGAAATAGAAATCAGGGTCAACCATTAGCCCTCCAGCCGTTTAATTGAATGAAGGTTCATCTGTTCAACATCGCTGCTCTCTCAACCTCCCCCCCCCCCCCCCCAAATGACTATAAACTTTCCCCAGAATTTTCTGGAAAACGTGTCGGTGGGAAACTAGCTTGCACGCCTCTTAATGTCAGATGACTTCGGAATAATATCAAGCCTCTGGACGCTCAACTATTTCAAATTTTCCTCACATCATACCACTAAATGAGCACTGGCTTGAGAGAGTGAAATTCGGATATTGCACTGTCTCCTCCTTTTAGCAAGCGAATTCATCACGGCGGAATACTTGTACCTTTGAAAACAGGTTCATCATTTTCATTTCCAGAATCAGTGAATGCTTTTTCTGTATCTGGTGTTGGTGAAGTTGTTGGAGCGAGACTGGATGCTTTCAATCTATTGCTTATTAGCCTAGATGTTAGCTTTCTGATCTCATTGATGAATTCATTTCTGTGTTTCCAGTTATCCTTTGATACTCCAATGTCATTATCATGGATGATTTTAAGGTTTGTACTTTAAAGGAAATTACCTAATTACCATTATTTTTTATTATTATTATTATTATTTATTTTCATTTTTTTTTTTTTTTTTTTTTTATGCCATCTCGCCTAGAAACCCCATGAATGCTTGACGCAGAACTGTGCAGGCCTGGTAAAACGTGCGCCAAAATGTCAACTTTCTAACGTGTAGTCCTTTCGGTTTTCAAAAATATTTTTCGTTAAGGAAATGATGTTTTAACTGCAAAAAACATGTGTTTTCTGTTAAAATTGAGGTTTTTCAAAAAGTCTTGACGAAAAAAGGTTGGTGGCGGGATATACGTAACTTTTCTCGCTGAATCGAATGGTGACAAACCTTTCAAATGACGATTTAAGTTAGTTTTGTCGGATGCATAAACCCGCTCGTTTGTGAACAGCGTCTACGGCATTTCTAAGTTGTCCGGCCAAAGTCAGGATAATCGAAGAGCGGGTAGTAATAACCAAAACCTTAGTGACTAAAAACAATTAGTAGATTAAAAAAACAGATTGTTTACTAGATAAGGAAGGATCAGTGACATAAACAATACTCGTATTATCTACCAATATTTTTTTCCTCATACTATCCAACGTGTTCGCTAGCGCGTGAGTTGTACACAGGAGGAGTGTGACTCCTCCCTTGCTGCTTCAGAAGCATTACCATTGGCAAAACCGTACACAAAAATCATGACAACATACACACCTGTGGTGTAGCTACTCAACTGAAAGCAAATTATCGCAATCAATCGTAAATGAACAAAAACAATATCCTGACTTTGGCTGGACAGCTTGGAAATGCCGTAGACGCTGATCACAAACGAACGTTTTCATTCATTAAATTCATTTTCATTTTTCATTTTTAAATATATGTTTTTTAATTTAAATCCTAACAATCTTGTTTAAACTCTAATCCTTGTATGATCGCGATTTAAACCCCAATATCTTACCATTGTCCAACAACTGGATTACATGTTCGAGTCAATAAACATTTTACTTAAACTGAATTTGGTCAGAAACAACAAATTTTCAACATTGCAACACCCAATGCTACGGTCAAATCAGATTGGGGTTGATAATGCACGGCGCACAAAGCAACCCCTCCTTCAAGACCTGGGGGTCATGCGGGTCATTGCATACTCGCCCCTGACCAAGACAACGCCCCCTCCGTAGCTTTCCCAATTTTCAAACATTAGGTATTTTTTAGTGATACAGGGTGCCCCAGGACTTATGCAAGATCCGACTCCTACGTGTTCTACAACTCATTTCCGACTGCGATGAGTTTCATTTATCTTCGAGACTTTTGGAAAAACCTCAATTGTAACAGAAAACACACGTTTTTCTGCCGTTGAACATTATTTCCTTAACTAAAAATATTTTTAAAAACCAAAACGACTACACCGTTGGAAAGCTGACATTTTGGCGCACGTTTTACCAGGTCTGCACAGTTCTGCGTCAAGCATTCATGGGGGGTGAGATGAAAAACAGGCGATTTCAAGATTTTGACAGAACCACCATTTCGCGCAGCAATCGCACATCTTCAATGCAATTTAAAAACAGTTTTCTGACATCAAATAGATAGAAAATTCAAGGCTCTTTCCAACGGTGTCATCAAATCTCCAAAATTGAGGGAGTTATGACAGTTTTAATGACTTAAGATCGAAAACACGAAGAAAATCTTAAATTGCGAATAGCTCGAAAACGAGGCCTCTGGCAAAAAATTGCTAGGAGGCATTTTTGGTCGGAAATGAGTTGTAAAACACGTAGGAGTCGGATTGTGCATAACTCCTGGGACACCCTGTATATTGTTCAGTGGGTCTTGACTGTAAAAATCAAGTGACCAAGGAACACAAAATTCCATAAATCTGAAATTCCTATAACATGTTATTCAAACTGTATTATTCAAGCAGCAGGTGATGTAATGGAAGGAATTCGCCCAGTTAAACTGAAATGTTATTAATATAGTTAGAATACTGTCCTAGTGACGATGTCCATCGCTAGGACATGCTATTTAATTCTTAATTAATTATTTGTTGCATATACTTAACGAGCCCTGAAGGCGGAAAAATCAATGTGCTCATTTATATCATCCTGAAATCGATTTTATTCCACAACTGATTCGCAGGATTGACCACGTGTATTATATCACAATATAAAATGTCAACTAAATGGGTCAACAGCCTGATATTGATCTAACATACACGAAATAAGACCCAGTATACAGTACAGTGGTATAGTTTGAGAGCACCAAAACAAGATATCCAGATGAAATTGGCTCCGTTTCAATCGATTCGTGGATATTTGTGTTCGAGCCAATCAAACAAGAGCTTGGTGTACTCCGGGTCCATATCGTGGCCGAGATGTCGAACCGCCCTCACTGTTAATGGTATCTTCTTGGATCTGAACAACTTCCAAGCTCTGTCCATGGTGGACACACTTATGAATGAGTCTTTCTGACCGTAGATACTCAGCAAAGGTGTTTCACTGTCAGTGAGTAGCGTACATTGCTGAAAACAGAGAATTAGGAATCAGTAGATCGATTGCCACGATTCTTATCTATCTACATATTACCCACAATTTTATTTTTCATTAAAATCGTTGTCAAAGTTTCACCGCAGAAACCTGTATTACCTACCCAACTGAAATGGAACTCAGTGACCATAGTGAAAATTTTGGCAAAGTAATTTGAACCTTTGGCACAAATAAATTTTAATATTTTTGGCATTTTAATTTCAACTTTTGGCGACTCAATTTCAACTTTCGGCATACCAATTCGAGCTTTTGGCATATCAATTTATACTTTTCACAACCCCAACTATTCCAACATTCCACTGTTGTCAATAGAAGGACCTGTGTAACCCCTCCCCTCCCCACAGATAGATCGGTACCGACAGTACAAAAGTAAAACAAAGCAAACAAATTATCAAACCGACTTAAACAAAGGTGAAATATTAAATTTATTATTGTACATGTGATGGATTGGCTTGAGTCATTAGAAGTCCAAATATGGACGAGCGAATGAGTTTTTAATCCTGATCAAATTTATGAAAATCAAAGCCGGTGCTTCTAGAAAAGTTCCTCACAGGGCACTTCCGCACCTCTGAACAGTATTGATCAGCTAAATTATGTATGCCATGGTTGGATGTCTTCAGATTTGACGATAGTGGTTGAAGGTGTTGGTAAAAGTTACGTTATCGACATTTTTGTCCCTGCAAGACTACGAACTAAAATCCGAAAGTCGACCGGTCGCAGTTCGGTATCCTACCGATTTTGGTCGAAAACCCCTCTAGTTACTACATTTTTTTCATCTTTGACAAAGTTTAACCGCAGAAACCTATATTACCTACCCAACTGAAATGGAACTCAGTGACCATAGCTATATTTATGATATACCATTTCCTACCTTATGGTACGGATAAGCTGAAGCAATACCGAAAACCCCTCCAACTTTTATTCCGCGAACGTAAGCTGCGTAAATGGACACCATTCCTCCTTGGGATGATCCACCTATGAAGAAGACCAGTGACAAGAATGTATAAATTTTCCGTGCGTTGCACATATTTATTAAAAGTGCAGGTTACCCAATAGACATACATGAAGATTGTTAAGTCAATAGTTGAATCCAATAAAAATTCGAATCTGAAAATAGAAGTAGACACGATTATATAAGTTGAGACTAAACTTTGATAGGATAACACAAAACATCAAATCCATCCGACAGTTTTAAATGTTTTCTAATAATCCCATATCTTGGTGCTTGCATAAAAAAATTTGAAAAACGAGGTTTCTCCCTCTCAGATGGCTTTACAAGAAACTTACTTATCTGATACTACCTACTACTATAAAGATAAACACATCAATACTTTTTAATGTGATTAAGCTTGTGATTCATTAGATGAGCGTGTAAATCTAATTTCGAGAGTAAAACAAATACGCTTTTTCAGTTTCAAATTCCAAATCTTGTGGGATAGTTGTTTGTGACCAGTGATCCATTGCGTTGGTGGTTGCGGCCTGTTGTAGCTACCCGATCCTTAACAAATGTGCACATATCCGTTTGTCTCATTTCAACCTCAATTATTTTCGAGCAAAGCCAAAATACAATAAGTAGTTTTCTCAGCTGCACCGAAGAATGTACAAGAACAATATTTTGCAGTCGTTTTTGGCATGCTGAAAAAGGTTCTTCTTGTTATTTTTATCCTGGGTGCACTATCTTATTTTTCAACGTTTTATTATCATTTGACTCGCATTCGCCTGATTCCTTCACTTCATAATTATGAAACCTACGTTCCTCCAAAAGCAACTGTACATGTTATTGGAAAAGCAGCTGTTGCAGATTATTTTTGGAAACATATATTGGAAGGTACTTTGATTGATGAAGCAGATGGCTTCTTCCAGACTGGAAGTATTGAAGTGGATACCTTTACCTTCAAATATTTCTCTGGTCCAGGTTACATCCAAACAACTATTCCACAAGATTTGGAATATTTAGTTCTCATCTTGAATGGAAGGTCTGACGAAAAGAAACAAGCAGCACTATTATGGTTGGAGTACCTTCATGCTCTTAAACGCCTGAAGAAAGTAGCGGTAGTTCTTCTTAAGGACGAGCGTTGTCGTAATGGTTGGATAAATTGTTTTTTTTTTTTATCGCATGGATGGCCATCCATGACACAGTCATACCGTACAGTCATATTCTGTACGCAGATATTGTGATCATGAAGACCCTTGGTGGCATACTTCTTCCTCATTGTATACATATTTTACTAATAGTTACACGTCATAGAGTACTTTGATTATGATATACATACTCCTTATCCGTTAAGGTTTTATTTATTTTTCTTGTATATTTAGTAAGTGGGCCCCAAAGTTTAAATTTCAAAATAGGTGGTCCCCACTATTAAAAAGGTTGGGAGCCGCTGCTCTAGAGTACTAAAATTCAGAAAAATTCCTAAGCACCAAACCTCACCTATGAGTATCCGTTGTCTTGGGATTCCTGATTTTTCTATTTCGTCAACCATTTTGTCCAACATTTCGGTCACTTCGTCAGAATCTTTGAGGCTACAGCTCACGTCTTCTTCGACCTTGCCGAGACGCATGCAATCGAACCAGTATCGTTGCATCTGAAAAACTTGCCAGTTTAGGTGGAGAGTTTAGTATCCACAATCGTAACAGGTAATCATGATATTATAGTAAGATCGAAAGATATTAACTCGTGGTAGTGTTATTATTTCAACAGCGATTAAACATGTGGAAAACCTAACGCAACGTGCTCAGTTCCTTTCTTTCGTCCCCGAATAATGTAACCCCATCTGAGTGAAGAAATTTTTGTCTGCTTTCTCAAAATAGTTGCAATAAGAAGTGGCTGCATCTTAACCACACATTTTCTAGTTTTCTCCTATAACTGATTGCTTGATTGTTTATTTTCATGTTTGAAATGAAAATTTGTCCACAGCAATCGTTGAACGTGAATATGTAATGGAGCAGTAATTAAGGACTCTTTTAATCTACCCACATCTTGTGAGTATTCTAGACTGGTTTTGTGAATGTGAATGACCACAGTGTCCAGACTACCCAGTCCCCAACTACAGCCCACTTGCTTTATGATCTCAACGGGGACAAGTTTATTTGAATGCAGCAGGCGTTTCTGTCATCCTCATGGCCGCTTTAAAAATCACTTCGTTCTTCCTTTTAGTGACCACCTTTGGCCCTGTCCATTGGGGTTGGAGTTTGGGGCACGTTCCTTTTGTTCACTGAGGGTGCTATGTGGTTCGTCGATAACTCAGTCATCAACAAGCTCAATTGGAACAATGCGGTTGAACAACTGGCTTCGCAGGTAGAACCTCGTGCAAACAGGCACAATCGCGTTCAATGAGAGGCCCCTGACTGTGGGTGTAACACTTTACCTGGGTGTTACTTTACCCTAATTCCAACACCGTGATTCTGAATTTCAAGGGGGGGGATCATTGATTAAATGTTCGATTAGGGTCATGCAGCCAGCAGCAGGGTTCCCTGGCATGGCGGTCATACTGCTCCTTTCGGGCCGTCATCGTCCCATGCAAATCTGTGGGCCTCTTCCAGCCTCTCACGCAGCCTGAACGCATTATTTTGTATCGTAACTGGACCTTTGGCCGGCGCACAGGAGTCTCTTGAAGTCTCCTGAAGGAGCCCCCAACGTACCGTTTTTCAACCAAGTGCCCAAAATCAGATTTAAGACCATTAATAGTTCAAGAGTCGAACGACGTTTCGTTTCTTTAGAGTTGTTTCTCAACAACTTTGATACTTATGCTCATTTCTGGACCATCCACGATCTAAGAATTGTAGGAGAAAAAAATTAGGGAGCATGGAATTTCAGCTGATTCTGTGGTGGCGTCATTTTTTATTGCAGCTGTTTGGAGGTGGTTAGCGAAGATTTTCTCACTAAAAGTTTAGAAAAGAATGAATTTTCATAATACAACATGAAACTCTCTTTGGAAATGGAACCACCCATTTCCGGAGTATGAAATCACTTATAAATTCATGGATAATTGGCCGAATAAATAGAGCGCCGTTTCGACTGTATTTACAAATTTATGCAGAAAAAATTCCTCGTCATTAGGTGTCTGAATGGTAAGATGGCCACTAAAAAAGATGCACCAAATTAAAAAAAAAGCCTTTGGCTTCAGTCGACACTTACCAAAAACATTTGAGGTACAATTAATTCCTAGATTTTTATTAAATTGATAATAGCCGAGGCGTGTATATAAATGTTTACAGCTGGTCTTTATTGGACATTTGGGTATGCTATCATATTTTCAATGACTCACCGTGTCCCGAATAGTCAGATATCTCTCTGGGGCCGTTGGCATGTAGCATTTAATATACGGATGTCCCTCCGCTTTGAAATATCTCTTGAAGTTCTCAGCAATCTCTTGTCCAGTTTGTTCTTGAAAGTGAATTCACGAAACATAATATTCACCGTGTTTACGAGTAAATTTCATAACTTCACTAAAGCATTATTTTTCAGTGATTGCAAGTTAAGTAAGAAACTGGTAACAGTTTTAAATACTAAGGCAAAAATCTCGATATACTTGGGTAGATCATGAAAAGATATTTTTAAAATCTTCCTGACATTTACAATTTCAACAGTTTTCGACATCCATCAAATTCATTGTCCCCGGATCAAAAACAGCTTGTCCGCAAGTATAACCAATGAATCGCACCAGGAGGAAAAATCTATACACAAGTGAAACAAAGGTAAGATGAATGCAACTTCTCAGGATTTCATGTGTGGTGGATCACCAACCCCTTTTCAAGTGTTAGAGTTGGGTTCTTGAGAGCGTACCTACTCGATCTGATGCATATCTTATGATGTTTGTTGATGAGAGATAAGGATTGGGATCCACGGAATCACAATTACCTTACTATTTTTAGTCCCCCTTAATTTTAATAATACGTTTGAGCCTGTAAGCTTAAAAAATGTGCAAAAGTCTCAGCTTTCGAATGGTATATTTAATTTTTAGGTTTTAGAGGGAACTTTTTTGAGGAAATTGAGATTTTATGCAAAAAAACGTGTATTTTCAAGCACATTTTATGTGATCGAACGGGTGTGTGGATCTACCTTTGACCGTCAATCACATTATCGTACTCAACATTTTGCTCGTGACGATGTTTCTTTCAACGATAAGAAGAGGAAATCATAAAAAACAACGGGATCAAACCTCACGATATCAGCAAGAACGGGAGACATTTAACAGTTGATTTACATCAATTCATTCCGCGGATGCTCTCACTCAAACTTAAATCTTTTAGGTAATGCCGTTGACATGATACATTCTACACCCAGAAAAAGAAGAATAGTTTTAGTTATGTAGGTTTTATTCTCTTTTTTTTTTTTTTTTACATCAAATGTGCTTGAAAATACACGTTTTTTTTTCATAAAATCTCAATTTTCTCAAAAAAGTTTCCTCTAAAACCTAAACATTAAATATACCATTGGAAAGCTGAAACTTTTGCGCATTTTTTAAGCTTACAGGCTCAAACGTATCATTAAAATTAAAGGGGACTAATGAGCCATTAAAAAAAAATTTTTTTCGAAAATTGACAATATTTACTTTTCAGGCTCATTTTTACCCTTTAGTTCCTTTTAAAAAATTATTATTAAAGACTGAGACGATAGATAATTTTATGCTCTTTCCAACGGCATACTTAGATTTGCAAATACTTTGAAAACGCCGGAGTTACGGCCGTTTTAGTGACGTAAGTTCGAAAACACGAAAAAAATCTTAAAAGTTTTTGAAGCCTCTATAAAAAAAACTCTGGAGGCAACTAGTTGTAGAATACGTGTGCGAAGATTTTTGGATCATACGCTGTACACCCTGTAATAGAATGTACAGAAATGATACGGGACATGTTCCCTCAGACATCAACGCCGTCAAAAGGCATTAATTCTATAGGGAACTGACTGATGACAGACTGTCCTACCCAACTACTTTTAAAATGTTAGCGCAATCGGATCTCTAGAACCTCAGAAAATTATATCCACGGTGTATTTTACGCTTGCGTAGAATGAAATGTTGATTAATGAATAATGGAACTCGAAAGGAGCCAGCAATAGCTTGACTCGTACGTTTCCTGAATATTTCATCAATGTCGGATGCAAATTGTAGAAATTAAGCTGGTTACTGGGATTTCACGTTGGATTATGCCATGCGATGCAACCGCTAATGATACTAGTAACCACTACTACTAATGATTATCAGACCGTTTGTCCCAGACCGTTTTGTACTCTCAAAATTCGTTTGCAATTGAACTAGTAGAACCTAAGAAAATGACGCTTAGTGGATTTTACGTTTACGCAGGCCCTTTTTGAATAATTGATTTGTGAGCAACGAAACTCATATGGAACCGTATGCAGCCTAGCGCGCCCATTCCCTTCAAAATCAGAAAAAAACTAAGAATTAAGCTTGTTACAACTATCTGCGGATACACGGGCATATATGGCGTAAAACACAGAATGTTGGTTTTGTAAAAAAAATTTGCATCACCTCCCACTGATAACAAAGCTTCTGCTGTTTATGGATAGATTCGGAAGCAAAATGTTTTATCCCTGTAAATTGGCCTTTGCTTCTGATCAAACGTGAAATCACAAGAACAATAATTTCATCCACACTTTCGAATGATTTTCTCCGGTAGTACGTGTACTAGAAAACAAAATCCCTAAAACGGCAATTCATCTCCAATTGTAGTAATTTTTGTTCAATCATTTTATCAATTTCTTCCGAACCGTACAAGAAGTTACACACAAATTTCTTCTAAAACCTGAATAAACCAGAGACTTTTATCAAACTCAACCCAACTAAGCAAACTTTTATTTTTGTCCTATTCAATTATCAAGGTTCCCATTAAAATAATTTAGTAATAGGAAAGGTTATTAAAAGGTACATACTTGCTCCATGTAAAAATATAATCGCCGCCGTTGCATTTTCCTCTGTTTGATCTAGAATAACTAATTCTTCCGGCACGAATGGAGCCATAACGACGTTGGTTTAAATAAAAAGTAACTTGTAGGCTCGAACCGCGCTACACTACAAAAAGTTCCGCACCAGCCGCTCCCTATCGAATGGACATTCATTATTCATTAGTTGTAAGGAATTTAACGAATCATCATCCTTCTATTAATATATTGCAATCAGGATTATGTCATACTACCGATTTAAAACCAACTGTACGACGTGACGTTGAGAAAATTTGTTATAAAAAAAGTTTTTGTGCTTTGGACATAATGGTCAAAATTAATTAGTTGAAAATGGAACAATAATTCATTCGAATAAAGGCTAGAATGCAAAATAGAGTTATAATTTAGGATTGCTGAATCTAACTGTCCCGCCGACTTAGTTATATTCGTGACCAATAAAAAGCACAACTAACCATTTCATCAAAATCGGTCTCAGAGTTTCATATGTAAAAATATTGTTAATTAATTCAAGCATTACATCCTTTTATCCCTCAATCGAAGAAAAAAATAGCAAATCGGCTAAGAAAGATATTTTTCGTGGGTTTGGTAAACAGTTGTTTCAATGTTCTGCATTTCTCAGCAAATCTGTCAAGTTGCGTTGGCAGTTATGCTTCTTCGTATAACATGGAGCAATGGTGGGTTTCTCGAGACTTAATCGATTATTTTACCTATCAAATAGGAAATATTGAAAGTTAAGGGGGTAATAACTGAGAATCCTCCACCTTTGTTCGTTCAGAATTCCAGCAATACGCGGATCTAGTTATGAATTTAGCTTATTCGTTTTAATATTTTTGTTGAAAGTTCATCTAGCGTTATTGGTTTATTACCTGAATGAAGCTTTGTAATCGAAGACACACACACACACACACACACACACACACACACACAGTTGTTGTGTCAGCAATTTCCGGAACTTGATCAACCAACCATAAAGAATTATATTTAGGGAATAATCTATTTAAAACGCTGCAAATTCTTTCACTGGGGTTTATTATTCAATGATTCATAATTTGAATTCCTACTAAGCTTTGGAGTGTGCGTGTCTCACAGGTGATAGAGCGATTATCGAATTTCAGGGGATATACATAGAGCACGTAAATCCGTTCTCGACCAAAATACATATTTGGATTGATCAGTTGATCATATTTGTGTGCCTCCTGAAATTCAATAATCGCTCTATCACCTGTGAAACACGCACACTCCAAAGCTTAGTAGAAATTCATCACTGAGGATGGAAGCCTGTGGAGGTTCTACGAAAATATCTCTAGGAATCGTGGGAATTTCATCATTCCCCAATAAGAAATCAACCGCCTCTCGAAGAGTGAACATAAGGGACCTGCAACAAAAGGGAGAAGTTCTATTGCCCAGCGTAACCGTACGGTAACGGATAAATTTATCCCTCTCTACAAAGCACCAAAAATATTTACCCCAATAATACCCTATCACATTATGTTGTGGTAGACCTTGAGAACCATAAAACATACCTGAATTAGGAGATAAATAATCATTATGCACTTACCTCAACAAACTCTCCAAAGCGGACGCATAAAAAAGTCAGCAATTTTATGTAGATCACAGGAACTGGGCAAATGTACTTTTTGACACAAAGACACAATAAAACTGAACTTCATGGTCCTTAGAACCGTCTCTGATTACCAGCCCCCCCCCCCCCCCCCCCCGTGTATCCACCCACGGCCTTCAGGAGGCAACAGGAGCTAACACGTTTGCCGTTACCATATGGTAACGCTGGGTTGATTCGGGTTAATAGTCAAGGTTCATTTTGTCTCGATTCAGTGCGAATCCCCGGTCATAAGTTAAGAAAACAATTTTTTTGTTTCATGTTCGGCACATTGAGTTAATATGAACCTTTTTATCGACCATGAAAAAATACAATGCTCCTTCATCTCACCATCTCAAATTGAAGTTGATTCCCGTCTCTTAGTTATCTTCGAAGTTTCCTGAACCTTTCAAATTTGAAACTAAAAAAAAAAGATGACCCATAGTTTTTTTTGGTCTAAGTAACATGAACGTGTGGGTCTTTTGAAATGCTGCTGAAAATCTCGAAAGATTTGAAATACAAGCCTATTACAACGATTTATTGGAAAGAAACAGCTATAATTATAAACTGTTGTGAATATTTTTTAAAACTCTACCAAATTCTTCATCAAACAGGAAAAAAGCACGAAAATCGGCTATGAATCCTAATTGATTTGAGGATCCCTAGAATAGAGCGCTCGCTCTATCATTCGAGAGGCGGTTGATTTCTTATTGGGGAATGATGAAATTCCCACGATTCCTAGCGATATTTTCGTAGAACCTCCACAGGCTTCCATCCTCAGTGATGAAGAATCTGGGGATGAGGATGAATGAGGTACATTCAGTCTTCTCCCTGGAAATACGCTGTTAGCACCAGCAGAAATAATTTTTCATTCCGGTAGAATCGGGGGAGCAGAACATCTTGGAGCCCACACTCAAGTTTATGAAAGTCCATATAGTACGGGTAATATTTCTTCATCTTCAAGGGATTTGAACTATACCCACTGACATTATAAAATTTAATTGAAGAGAGTTTTCGAAGGCCAATTGTTCAGTACTACTTGACAAGATACGCCACTCCTCCAGCATTTCCTGGACCATCACCAAGCCTACGAATGCATCCCCAAGATCTTCAAAAAAGTGTTAGATATGAACGAATTGATCACTTCATCCAACCAAGAAGGTAATAAACGTAGAAGGTGTGCCGGGGAAAACTGCGATAGTCATGTTAGGACCAGTTGCTCCAAATGTAAAGTTGGGTTGTTCCATGCTTTGGAACATTTCACATCAAGTAATTGTTTTAACAAGTCCACTTAATTTGTTTTCTTACGTAATAAGTGTCGTAACTATATGAGACTGATTTATTATGGATGAGAGTGACTTTGAAGTCTGGTGGTCATTATTATTTGGGAAAGTTACTCATAGTGTTTGCATATTTTTCCTGTTGGTTTTGTGTTGCCCTGATACGTATTTTATGAAGCGTTCAATTTTTCGTTAAATTGTTCAATAAAATATCGTTCGCAGTAAAAACTGAGCATTTATTGTCCTTCATCATAATAGTCTATTTGATGCACATAGGTACTGCGTGTGCCCAGCGTAACCATATGGTAACGGGTCAAATTTCGTATTTGGAAGTCAAGATGATTTTTCAAATTATTTTTCCCACGTTCCAAATCATTTCTGGAGGAACATATCGACATTTTATTGAATTTCAAGATGAAAAATAGTTCTGGGCTGATCCGGGTTAATTTGCAGCGTTTCTTATTCATTTAGGTGTTTTTGATATTGAGGTAGACATTGAACGCAAAAAAAATAATAACAATATTATTGGCATACAGACTTTATTAACCGTATTGGCCAATCTCATACATTACAAAAGCGGTACCTACAGATTCGTTGCCAAGTACAATTTGTACTCACACAAAATGTCATTTTTCCTTATTTGCAATAAGGACTACTAAATATTATAAGGATATACTTATAATAACTTGAATCTATCAGAACTTGTGCTCGTGTATCCACCGCCAAGTCTCCTTTGAATTATGTGAATCAGTCGTATTGCTTTGCACTTCCTCACTGTAAAAAAAGCAAGCACGTGAATACTGAACATTAGTGGCATGAAAGTAATTTTCAAATATAGTCAGTTGAAATTAGCTCAAGTTTTGAAATACTTGAGAAGGACGAATTTCGGTTTGTGACTTAATGTAAGTCCTTAGACTCACTCATTTTCGAGACGACTCTAAGAAAGAGACTGTGAAGCATGTAATACATGCATACTATTCATTACTGGAACTTCCTGTACGGACTAAGTCACTCGTGACGAAGTTGTGGAAACCCATTTCAAATAAAATTGACTGTACTGTGAGTACTGTGGTCAAACTGGTAGGAAATTTAGGGAACGAATAAAAGAGCATGAAAAGGATTTCAGGGACAGCAAGGGTGATTCCGCCTTTGCAAGTCATCTGAATGAATCCAATCATAGTTTTAGTTTTGATCTGACTAACAGGCAATATGTAGAATTTCCTCACTTTTGCCCAAAGGGAGGTATGTTGGATGTGCTAGAAAAATTCGAAATTGTTAAAAGTGATAGGTCAGGAAAATGTTTAAATGGTGTCATTCCTCAAAATATTCCACCATTATTGGGTTCTTTCTTGCAATAAGTTTGGCTCCGCCTCTCGATAATGATACTGTTTGTGCCCCTTTCACTTTGTAAGCCTTGAGTGGCATTGGTTGGTCCCCCCCGCCCCTTTCACTTCCTTGAGCCAATAGGATTCAATCTCCTCTCACTCGATCCTATATAAGATATGCTTTCTGTGATGTACTTTCAGTTCATGTTTGTTACTGATGATGATCTAACCGTCGAAATCGATTTAACAGTGTAACTCTTTACTTTCGTGGAAATATAGACAACGCTCTATCTTACTCCGTTTTTATTTGGAACTTCCTGCGTCTAGTTTGAATAGGATGTAGGTTACAATAGCGAAGATTTTCCACTGGAAGAACATACCCACTCCCTCCACTATAACCCATTGTTAATGTGTTCCGAGCAACGTCCCCACCCTCTCACCATTTTTCTCAGAGTGAAGAAAGAAATTCCCAATATTTGCGGGGAAAACAGAAACATTCTTGTCAGTAGGGTACAAGATAATCAAGGAATTCTCAGGAAATAAACACACACTCTTTCAAACAGTTATGAAGAAAACCTTTATTTTGGTTGGGCTTTTTTCTTTTTAAATTTAAAAATTATTTGAAGAGTACGAAAGGACGTGACGGTCAAAAGATGGAAATGAATAAAATCCTCCGTCCCTTAAGCGCGATTATGTTTTTTTTTTTTTTCTAAAATTTTAGTACAATTTACAGGGTGACTACTGTAATACTTGAAAGGAATTGTTATATCAATTCTACCTTTACTTGATTAAGATTTCTTGATATTATTCCCTTTTTTCACCTTATTAATTACTAAGGTTATTTTATATCAGATATGTAGGGTTCAAGAAATAATTATACGCAAGGTTTTGGTAATAGATATAGTTATTTATTCAATAAATGTATTTATTGCTCCAAGAATTACTATAGGGCTCCTATTAACCACGAGGTGGAAACGATTTAAGTATTTCTTTATATCGTTTATTTTTATGAAATAGCACCGCAGGGTATTAGGTAAGGAGTTCGGTTAATAGGAATGGATATTGGGTATTTATATCAATTGATTTAAATACAATGATAATTGAAGAACGGATTACCTGGTCGGATGAGAGCTGGGTAGAAAGTGGTAAGGAAAGGGACTTGTCGCAAGTTTTCGTTATCTCTCCTTCCCCCCCAGTCACTCCTCGCCACTCCTCTCGCGATTGTTTCGTTGATAGCCGACAGACGGTGTGGGCTATCACACTACGCGAAGCTCCCCGTCCAAAGCCAAAGGCCCTTAGGCTGTAGTTGATGCTCCCCGGCAAGTTCTAGCAGGTGTACACGAAGCGTCCCGTGCCGAGAGAATGGGTGTACGTGAAGCTCCCCGTCTCGCTCTTTTCTTCTCTCGAGGCGTTTCAAGCCTTATCGGTGATTTGAACGAGGTGGCGCTCAGAGATCGTCGAACAACATGAACGTATCCACGTGTGTAGCATCCAGTACTCGTCGCGGACGCGGATGCTTTGGTCAAACATCAGACTGATATTTACATTAAAATAAACACAGAACAGGAGAATCATAGGCGAAGTAGATCCATTAAAAAGAATGTGTGGCTAGCAAAACTGATTGAGAAATACGATGAGCATACCATCACCCTTACCCAATTTATAAAAATAGTTTTGTACACCATGATGTTTCGTTCACCAAGCTTCCTCGTGATCTACTCTGATGTACCATGCAGTTTATTTAGGATTATATTGAAGAGAATTTTATTGATTACTCAACTTCGTAGTATAAAATCTTTGTCTAGGTGTTTGCAGTAAATGGTTGCGCGATTGCCTACAGTGTAGTCACTGCAAATAAAGTTATCAGTATTATCGTAGTATTAGGTGATTTTCGTATATATATGACAGAGGAGAATGCCAAGGGAGGCAAATGTGGTCTGCGGTCCACGACTATGACTTTTTTAATGATTCCTTAGCGATGGAAATCTTAGACTATTTATAATTGTTCGTGTCTCATTGTTCTCGTTTTATGTCTTATTGGTTAACCGTTGGTATGAAATTATTGTTATTCATTCTGTATATTTATCGTATTTGGGCTTGTCCCGTATAAATAAATAAATAAATATAGATGACGAGGAGCTTCGCGTACATGGAGAAAAAGTAGGCGGGGAGCTTCGCATATATGAGGAGAACGAGGGCGGGGAGCTTCGCGGACACGAAGAGAAAGTTAGCGGGGAGCTTAGCGTATAAAAAACTCGCTGATGGGGAGCTTCGGGTAAGCGCCCAATTCACAACCAAAGTTTCAGATTCATCTCTTGAGAATCAAAGGGCTTTTGGAAATAGGAGTTTCTATTTGAAAAATAACAGCGAGGGTCACAATTTTCGTTCACTGTACTGTAGTAATTGAAAACTATGGGAGGAGAGGTGGGGACACTTTGAATCCGTCATTTTTTTCCGGATATCATAAAATCAGATCAAACTACCAAGTATAAAAATGTTCAATCAAAAGTGAGGCAATTCACTCTGCATAAGGTTCTTGTTTCAGCTCGTCTATCCACTTAGCGTATGATAAATTAATCCCCTACCTTTGAATCACCCGATGCTGATAGCACCTGCGACAATATTTGAAAAAACATTTTCAGGAAGTGCTGGTCCATAGCGTGGGTGCTGTTCGGGAGGATACTGAGCCTCACTGTCACCCCGCGCATTTTGAGAAACGACTCAGCCAGTCGGACCCCCTTGAGAGGTATGATGTTGTCTTTGGCACCGTATAGTTGGTACAGAACTGGGTGCTGACCTTCGAGTATTTTCGCCTGTAATATTTAAAAAAAGCGTTCATAAACTGTTCAAAAAGATACAGCAGATAATTAAACTGGTATGTAGTAATAATTTGCTCAAAATCCACCAAGTCAATTGCCAAGCACGTTTTAATACATTTGAATTCTGAAGCTTGATACAATTCGTTTGTTTTAAATCAATTATATTCATTTGAAGCTTTGGAACTTCATGAGGATAGAGACGGTTAAATATCAAAACTATGAGGCAATCAAAAACGTTTATAAATAATTCATTTGAATGACTTCAGTCAAAGAAGCGGTTAAATATCTGTTACGGATGAGACTGTTATCATTATTGCTCAATTAGGTGTTTAATATGTACGTTGTTTACTTTTGATGAAATATTTGTTAAGGATTTTGTATTGCAAAACAATATAGGTTTTCGTGTTCTCCAGTTCAAGGGGGTTCCTCCTACTTCATTTCGTCTTTGACATTGTGGTTAAACCAGGATTTTTGAGACAGTGCGTTCCATTAGGTTTGGGAACAAACATGGATGAAACTTCTTAGGAAATGCCGTCACTGAGAAATCAGATTGTCACTATTAGTAAAATCAAGGATCAAAAAGTAGACACCGGAAATCACTTAAAAACAGTATCCTGAAGGCTTTCAGTGAGCAGGAGAGACGTGGAAGAGCTGCTGCTGAAGTTTAAGAGAATAGAAGACTCTGGAACAGAGAGTAGAAAACGGGAGTGAGACCTCTTGAAGTATAACACCGGAAGGTCGTTCTGGCGTATTTAGTTCAAATTCAAACAACGATAAAGCTCTAAGCAGGGTCAAAGAGAGTGAAAGAAAGCTAAAGAACGGTAGGGATTCGTTTTCAGAAAAGTTCCAAAATGAATGCAATCGACTTTTCAAGGAATTATATAAAACGACCGATGAGCAAAAATTTCGGATTGCGCGGGAAGAGCACTTTAAATGTTTGAAGTGGAACGTTCCTTGATGACTGTAGAAAGTTTACAGGAATGAAAGAAAAGGAGAGATTTCATTCGGGCTCAGAAACATGATATTTGTTTTGGGTTTCTTCAAAAAGGGCACATTGGCTACATCTGCAAAGCGGAGGTAATTTTTAAAATCTGCAAACCGCGCCACAATACTCTGCTGCACCCCAAAAGTTCCTATCTGTGGCCTTTCTGCGGGAATCCTTGGGTCGAGGAGGTGACAGTATGGAAAGTAACTCAAGTGAGGAAGCAACCTCTGAAGGCAATGCGACGACTGAAAAGCGAAAACGTCTCTTATTTTATATCGTTCTAGCAAAGTTGCAGGGTCCCCAGAAAACTGTTCAGAAGTACGCCTTTCTTAATACCTGATGGTAACAATGGTCCAGGAAGGTATCAATGAGAATTAAACAGTAAGAGAAGAATTAGAGTACCAGATGGCTAACTTCGACATCTCAAGCATCGAGGAAAACGCTAAGACATTCCACGTATAAATTGCAAGGATAGGAAGTCAGCTTAATGTCTACGGCAGGCGATCGAAGCTGCAGTACTGGAATATACTTTTGATTCATTACAGACCTAGAAATATCTCCCAACCACATTGCTGGGAGAGTTCAATTGGGCATTAGTTTCCGATGAAGATTGTCCACAGGTCCATGGAATGGGCCAGTAGCAATAAAGACACTTCTAGGTAAAGCACCTCTACAACTCAAAGGGCATTCAGCATGATGAAGAGCTTCAACTGAGCCGTTGGGACTAAGAAGATGATAGGATGACTCAGAATGAGAGGGTGAAGGACATTACTCTTTGGCGAGAGTGATACGTCAAAAGGAGGAGGAGGGGCAATTCACAGAAATCGAACGACCTAAGGCCACAAAATACGAACTGAGGAGCAATGGAAGACGAGACTCAGATATCTGACAATTTCTTGCCTCACATTTTTAGCGTGGTGCATCAGCACCTATGCAGCTTGAAAATATGCTAAGGAAATTTATAAGAGAAAAAAGTTTTAACGAAGGTTGTTTGTCAACGAGTGGGAAAGAGTAAGTTGTGAGAAAGAGATTGGCAACAAGCTTAGCAAGGAATAGGAAAAATGAATGCAGTAAGTGTTAAAATTGCCATCAATACCCACCTCCTAGCAGAGTAAGGCTACCCTCAACTGTCCACCTCGTCGATACATCGAAAAACGTCACGGAATACCTAAAAACCAGAAAACTAACTACTAAGATAACCAAGCTCTACCCAAATTGGAATAGTGTAGCAAGAAGCCAGAATCTTTCGGATTCTGGCCTCCGAAGGATGTTTTGGATCAGAGTGTTGTCATTACTGCCAAATCAGATGTAATTGGAACGCCGTTTTCTTTTGTTAAAACATTTCTAGTTAGGATTTTTTCAACTGAAAATAATGTAGGTGTTCGTGTTTTCCTGTTCTCGTGTTTGTCTTCCACTTTACTTCATCTTTTGCGGCACCATAAAGTACCTAAGAAGTAGTTAAGTCCCATAAAACACAAGATATCCGTGATATCTGAGGAAAAACACGTTTTCTCTATTTTACCGGGTTTTCCATGGTTGTTCGTCTTATCGTGTTTGCGGAGACTTAGCGACTCGCTATCCTACTCCCTTTTACCATGTTGCCAAGTATCAAATGCTGCACAGCTGTATTCTTTTAAATCAGGAACTTTTTAAAAGTTTTGTTAGGCTTCATTGATTGATTGATTGACTCATTGATTACAAAACCGATTTTTAAGGTGATACTACGTTTTTGCCTTTTCGAATCACCGGCGGTTGTGTTTTTTGAAACCGGAATAAACGCGGTAGGAGCCTTAAAAGTTAAACCAAACCAGCCCTTTTTCCAAATCGTCTATAAATCGACTAGAAGTAGACGAATCGTTCTGAAAACCTTATGGAAACTTTTTCTCATCCATGAATTGGTAAAACGTACTCAAAAATGATCGATTTATATTTTTTTAACTCAACGTTTAACGTGGAATACCCCATATATACCAACCTTAGCAAATGGGAAAGCAGTTGCGATGGCTATTACAGCAGCGATTCCTCTAAATGCAGTCAAAGCCACGTACATGGCCATCATCCCACCTTGAGAAAACCCCGCTGCAACGAAACATTGATCAATGAAAGTGGTACTATTGGTTGATCTGATGAATATATTGTTATATATTTTTTTGTGTTTTGAATGTTTTTTCAATTAATAGAAAAAACAATTTTATTTAACACAGTAAAACGAACTGCCGAGGACAAGGTGTTCGATTATTATTGTACACATACATTTCTAACGGTTAATTCCTGAGCTACGAATGTTTCATAAATAGTTTAATGGTATACTCTTAAAATTCTGAACTGTTAGTGGGTCACAAGCCATCGTCTTGCCTAGCCATCACAAAAATTGTGTTGAGGAAACCGATAGTGAAATTGTGTTATGCTAGTAGGTTCTTTAATTGGCCAACTGAGTGATCAACGATGCTAAAATTTGAAATGACATTATATGGAGGCACATTGTTCTGCTGAAGGATTATTGTGACTAAGTTCTTTTCTAATCGACCGTTGGTGCTAAAATATGAAATAGTGACATCTAAATTTCAATTACCTACAAGGTAATTGTAACTTGCTCAGAGCAACTCTGTCTACTGATCAAGAGTCGCGCATGCTCTCGATTCTATAGCTTTTCCAAGTCGAATTGAAAATTTTCCAAGTCGAATTGAGAATTTTCCAAACCAAATTGAGATTTTCCCAAACCGATTTGAGAATTTTCCAAACCAATTTTAGATTTTTCCAAATCAATTTGAGAATTTTCCAATCTAAGAAACTTTCACTACTAAAAAGGTAGAGAAAGTTTTCCAAACCGAATTTTTTAAGGCAATCCAAGACTTTTATTGAAAACAAAATTAGTGAAGCAAAATGAAAGAATAGCACTTTATGAACAAATTACATTGAAATCAAAAAGACAAAATTAACGAAGAATACTTCATAAAAATTACGCTCTTGTTAAGCACAGAAAAAATCGAGGCCACTCTGCGTTTGGCTGGTCTATTGAAGTCTATTGATGGATATGTTCCTACAGCTAACCATTGTAGCTGCTGGGAACCCTCTTTACTGAATTTTCTCCTGAACAAGACGCCAATTTTTCATGTCATATTCACGATGCATTCTTAGTTCATTTTGTCTTTTTAATTTCAATGTTGATTTGTTCATAAAGTGCTATTCTTTCATTTTGCTTCACTAATTTTTTTTTCAATAAAAGTCTTGTATTGGCTTGAAAAATTGTCAATTCGGCTTGGAAAACTTTCTCTACCTTTTTAGTAGTGAAAGTTTCTTAGATTGGAAAATTCTCAAATTGATTTGGAAAAATCTAAAATTGGTTTGGAAAATTCTCAAATCGGTTTGGGGAAATCTCAATTTGGTTTGGAAAATTCTCAATTCGACTTGGAAAATTCTCAATTCGACTTGGAAAAGCTATATAAAACAATACAACTCTCGTCCAAATTCTACTACAGACCAATGGGTGCGGAGACTTCGCTAAAACCATTCATTCGAAACTTTTTCAATTTAAAAAAGTAAATACCGTGATAAAAGACAATCCAAGTCCAGAATGTCACGTATTCAAACAAAACTGTCCTAAATAAACGTTGTCACTGTTGACAATACGGCTCGTCACTTAGTTGGAGCTGATTTGTGGTACTCATGAAATGGTAAACCACGTGCTTGCAATTCAACTCCCATCCCACTATATAATCGACAGTTACAATCTGTTTCGACTGAGAACAGAACCTAACATCAACACTGGTAATTACCTAGGACTATCCTAGACGGTGGAATTCCTGTAGCGACGATCTGTTCAATGAGCTGCACAATGGAGGCGGCAGACCTGTCGCAATCCTCATAATTGCAATTTATTTCGTGGAGGCCATCTCCGATTCTCTCACCATCAAACCAACTTGTGGTGACCTGGAATGAGTTGTACACCTCTCAAAATATCGTGTTGATAGTTAAGTGTAAATAAGTAAGTCTTGTTGCTTCCTTTGAAAGCAAAATTAACGATAAATTTAAAACGTTTTTGTTCATTGAAGTCATAGGTAAAGTATGGTGCTAAATGTATGCTTTTCAAGAAAATACATTATTGTTAGTTAGTCATAGAACCTTAGTTTAGATTTGAACAGGTATCTGGATGATTCTAAAAAAAAGCGCAACTTCCAACGCTGAACAGTGAAACATCTCCAAATTTCTTCCAAAACTGCATATGACTTCTTGGGATCACAAAGAGAAAAACAAAGAACAAAATGATGCTCAAATCACAATTTCAAATCCAAAATTCCAAATTTAATAATCAATTCAATCAGCAATTTAATGGTTTGATAGTTGTACTGAGAAGGATTGATGGTTGATAATGATAATAAGGAGTTTGTGATCTGCCCTTTTCTCAAGAAAGTGCAGGTTCCACAAACATCATGGTTCATTTTCAAAAACAATTTTAAGGTTAACCAAACACATAAATTAAACATATGCATACATTTCAATATTAAAAATTGATAGAGTTGTGGTATGAGACCAACAAATGTACGCAACTGAATGATAAACTCTCTTCATGCTTGGTCGGGAAGCCTTCCTTGCTCTTTGGCAGTGATGTCAACCACCTCCGAAACCGCCAGTCTTGAGAAATGATGATTTTTGTAGTTAAAAACTTCCAAGTGAGTTTCTAGGCATTACATTCACGCTGGAAGACAAGGTGAAAGGTGAAGACAAATCGTTGAAAATATTGTGATTACGAATAATGGCAGCTTCTTTTTACAGTGGAGCAGTAAAATGGAGCTTTAATGCATCAACAGAGCATTTCACATCGAATTGTGTAGTACACCACAGTTGGAGTGCTAGGGACTTTGCTCTCTAACCTCAATCAGCGTTTAATCATAGACCTACTTACCAGTTTTGTTCAGTAAACTAATGAATAAAAGGATTCACATGAAAAAAGTACAGTGAGCATTTGAATTTTACTGACTCAGGTGGGCTGTAAACATGAATTCACAAGTCTGGACATGACAGTTACAAGAAAAAAACTGGAATTCTGCTGCTGCCTAGAATCAAACTTAGACTAAAGAGAGTCTAACGATACTTGGACTCATCTGTTTGCTCATTCGCTGCTCAGGTAAATGTCTTCAAGAAAGATAGTAGTGTAAGCCCTCATCGATACCCTTTGAATCAGCTGAGGGAGAAATTGGATGAATATCACATTTTACAATTGAAGGAAGACAAAGAACGATACTTCGGGGTATATGAGAATGACTAGAGAAACATTCGTGATCATGAATAGTGAGCACGTATGACCTCACGGATTACAAAAACTTCCATGTCAACACCCCCCCCCCCCCTTCCTCCCCCCAAATTTTGAGAAAAACGAATTTTGGTCACTGAAATGGAAAAGAGAGGCAGACGCTTGGCCCAATCAAGAATGAGCCCATACCTCTTCTGCTCTTCTGACCACGATGAAAACTTAAATTATTTGACTTCCCGGTTAACAGCGAGGGTAAATAGGGAAATAGAGAAGGTGCCTCTCTTTGAACGCTTTTATCAATACACGTATTTGTTTGATCGACGGTAAACGGTGAAGGTGCGCTGTTGTGTACTTACCCTTAGAGACTTTGTGTGTTGCGTATTGCGTTGTATATGCTTGAGAAATCGCTCACCTTGTCACGAAGTTTGACGTACATTTTAGGAGAAGAAGGAAAGAATATCTTCACACGAGGTGGCTGTATTTTCCCGTCCAGCGAAACTTCGAACAGCTCCTCAATGCATTCCTTAGCTTTTAAGCTGTCGTCACCTGCGTTTCATGCAACACATTTAATGATCATTTATTTTTACTCATATCGGAAAGTGTCCTAATGACTCACCAAGGGCTCTTGGGGCTGCTTAAGTATTTTTCATGTGTAATAGGTATGAAAGGTAGAAACGAAAAAAAAAACCGTCTGCCTAGTTGGATACGGCACATAGCTTCCTCATCTTTAATTTTTTTTTTTTTCAACGCCCGGCTTATTACTTTCAATACCCTTGTAATCAACCTTCAGCTAATCAGTGTGTTACTGGTCCCCTAGTACCCACTAGCTGATATCTTATTCCTACAATGGTGTAAAATGATGTAAACCAATTCCCTAGATATGATTTTTGGTTTATTATTCAATAATAAACCATTGTAATCGCTCTTGAAAAAAAAGTCTAACCCCCCTGACAATTTCATGGTTTACGTTTCAAAGGGTATAGAATCCGAATCTGCAATAAAAAATTTTCCGTCCGTACGCCGTACGCACGATTTCTCCCAAACGGCTGAAGCAAAAGAGCTGAAATTTTCAGGAAAAATCCATGTTGGTCCGGCGACGCCCCAATTCTTGAGCCTCTTTCACTTAATTTAAAGTGCCCTTTAAGGGTTGTCAAAGTTTTGTAAAATCCCTAAAAACCTCAAAAAAAAAACTGTCAAGGCGGCCTAAATTTGTACTCTTTTTGAAGAAGAGACTCCACGAGGATTCGAATGAGCCCCTCCCCAGGTCCGCAGGTCAAACCATTCCCGATCTATGGTCCGATTTATGGTGCCAACATTCGCGTTCTTTTGGTTTATTATTGTTTTTGTGTTGATATCAGTAACCTAGTGATGTAGTGATGAAATAATGTGGATACTGGAGTGAACTCCTAAAATGCTTTGTAGCCGATACACTGGTTGAAGCATTCCGATAACCATAAAAAACGCTGCAATTCTTTCACTGGGGTTTATTATTCAATTGGCTTGCGTTCATGATTTGAATTTCTACTAAGCTTTGGAGTGTACTTGTTTCACAGGTGATAGAGTGATTATTGAATTTCAGGAGATATGCATAGAGCACGTAAATCTGTTCTTTAAATCTGCACGTAAATCTTTGGAGGCTTTCAGGAGGTAGATAGTTATGACCAGTTGATGATAGGAGGGAGATGGATATGCCCAGTTTCTGGCTCCATGGCACATTTGAATCCCAAGATAATTTTCTATGCAACATTAAAGCACTAACATAAATTATTCAATTCTGGAAGAATATTGGAAAGAGGATGTGGTAATTCCAATGACAAAAAAAAGCAAACAACTTTTGTAGTGTGGGATTCCTCATTTCCAACTTACCGGCACCGTGAAGGAAAATTACCGCTCCACAAGGTTTTCCTCTCGAGAAATCCAGAACCACCATTTGATTCAAATCCATGTTGATCGTGTTAAGAAATAACTGGTCTCTGAACACTCGACTACGCAAATATCTCGTTAGGGGAGATCTCCTATACTATTGTTTAATGACCCCTTTGAATATGCGCGAGGTAGGGGCTATTGTTTATACGATCCTACCTATAATAACTAGAGGGTGCCTAATTATTATACAAATGATTCCGTATTTAAAAATATTTAAATCAGGAGGGTACGATAATGAGCAGAAAGGACTCTTTTTGGATTAACCTCGATTACAAAGTTAATGGAACGATTGGAAAGCAAGTTTATTCATTAGAACGAGAGCAACAATAAAAAGTTTCAAAAGTAGAAACAGTTATTTGACACGAACGAGAGAATTCAGGAAAAGAACACTAATTAACTTCTCAATCAATCCAAATGAATCAATAATTGAGGAGCTTACTTTCAAACAGGCACATATCCATTCAGACAAAATGTTCAGGAAGTGAAAAAAACGGTTTGCAGATTAGTGGAGATGTTTTTCTGCAGTTTCTCATCGGAGTAATGTGTGAGAAGGCACAGATAAAGATGCCTCGGAATATGAATCAATTTTCTCCAAAACACGAGGCTGTATATCCATTTTCACTTTGGAAATGTGCCCTTTTGATCAAAACTCATGGATTTGTGCCTTTTTGAAAAAGAAAGAATTCATTCTCCATTCTGTAGGTTTTATTCAAAACTTTACCTGACTCCATATTTCCATTTGTCATGCCTGCCATCTATCGAGTCTCGTGTAAATATTCAACGTCAAGACAAAGGCGCAATGCTTCTTTTTGGATATGTCCCTTTTTGAAAACCCACGACTTATCGCCTGACGAAATTCGGAGAATATGTGCCATTTCGATTGCAAGGCACTGAAAAAAAATGTAGGGGGCGGATTTGTTACCTTTTGATGCAAACACATTACTTTAGCCCCGGAATTGACGTGGATGTGTTCTGTTTTGTTCGGAAATGATAGGGGGATCTGATTCAACTCATATTCACAGATAGAAAATTGAGAAAACGTTTTCTCCCAGATTTGGATATGTGCCTTTTTGAAAGTAAGCTCCTCAATTGTTCCCTTGCAATTCTTAAGTGACCTAGGTCACCTAAAGGACATCACGTGAAGCAAAGCAAATAAGAAACCAAAAAAAGTTGTTACGAAAAGGATATTTGAAAAGTTGTAATTCTAATCTTTTATTATACTTACTAAAGATCGTTCCTATTTTATTTCCTAGGAAAATAATCTTTTCAATGCAGAAATATATTTGGCTACACAAAATATTAGGGATTTTCCATTTTTTGTTAAACTTTACGAAGTCTCTTTTTTTTTAACCAAAAGAATTGAGTAACTGAAAATGCACGTAACAAAACTATTGTACGGAGGTTTTTTCATAAATACTTTCGATTTTCCAATACTTTTTATTCTTGGAACATTTTAACCAAAAATCTAAAACCTTCTATCACGGTAGGTATAATAAATAAATCTTGGTCTTCAATTGTCACTCGGACTTTAGCTAAAAGATTACTTAAACGTAACATCTTCTAGGCTTCTACATAATCCACCAATAAAAGTAAGATAATAGAACTTCATAAAGAAAGAGAAACTATGAAGATAAAACACTGTAGATCAATAGTTCATAAATTTAGGTAGGTAGTTACTAATGAAGGTGCATTTATATTACCTGATTTAACTTTGGTTTTTACATTTTAATAATGTACAGGTACATCTTGTGGTAATAAGTTATCATCATATCACATTGTAAGTTACAAGTAGTTCTCAGAAGAAATAGGTAAGATCTTTAAACAGGTTTTTCGACCTCCTGCAGTTATTAGAATTCAGAATCAAGCTATAATGCCATGATTCAGTAATATTCAAATAATAATTTTAAAAATGTTACACTTACAACTTTTCGTACTTCAACAATCAATAAACTTCATAGATTACTTTACGTGCGAATAGAAAATACAATTCATCGTTTGTCGAAGTAAAAATCAGTTCATAAAAAAACGATATCCGTTGTGTACAAAAGCAACTATTCAAGGGCCTCATTTGATTGAACGACCATTGCATTTACATGATCGTTGAATTACTTTTACAAATTTACACATGCAGTTAGAAAACAGTAACATCAGACAATTTACTCCCCAAATGACACATTCATCAGTCTTTTTCAAAAAATTGCATACAGTACAGTCGATTTCGGTTAAGTTAAACTTGGATAATTTATATACTTTGCCTTCTACCCCAGCACTCGAATGATACTTCAAGAGCCCTCAAATATATCAGTGGAAATGAAAATCTTGGTATAATGAGGGAATGGACTGGAATCGATCAAAAAAGTCCAAATGAGAAAATTTTAGTAATAACAACCATATCCAAGCCAATCTTTTAAAACCTTGAATACAGTAAGTATGAAATCTATGGCAAACAAATAAAAATGTCCGATATAATATGCTGTTTTACAAACTAATGTTGGGGTTTGTCTCGATAAAAGGCAAATTACATCAGCGGAATGACATTAGCATATGAAAAATCGTTAAACACCAGAAGGGATTTCTATGAAGAAAATATAGGAAAGTTTTAAATTATTTTGAAAAATTAAATGGCTTTATTTTCCTTGAAAATGTGCTGAAAGGTATGGATCGGGCTGAAAGTAATGGAAGATTGTGATATCGACCAAGAAACCGAGAATAATATTTTACATTGTACCTTTCATGGAACCTTCATTTTCTACCTCTGATAATGTCAGAATGGCAGTCATGCCAGACTATGGAGTAAAAACATAATATCTGTTGACTATCGTCTTAAAATTTGAGTCAATAATTCATTATTTCAACTTCAAGTTGGGTAGATCCTCTTAAGCATTGATGGTCGCCACAGTACAGCATCCATAACTTAATGTGATCCTGTGGATTGGTGTCCTGCCTTGAGTGAAATACCTATGGACTGGAATATCTGGATAGCGGTCCCAAGTACGCAGATCAGACTTTAGTTGCCGATTTATCAACCAAACCGATTCAACTAACCAAAAAATCGATAACTACGACGGTTGCTGCTCGGGAATTAGCTCAGAAACGAATTGGAACAAATCTTGAAGTTCCTTCTTTGTAACAACGTGGCCTTGACGAGGCAGTGTCACAAACTTGCCCTGAATTCCAAGTTTTCTGAGCTCTTCAAATGTGGTACGGCCCTCAGAGATGTTAACCATTTCGTCGTATTCTCCATGTTGTTGCAGAAGCACGGGGAGCTTTGGGCTGGGACCTTTTTCTCGTATAAGCTAAAAGACAATGCAACAGTCAGTAAAATAACGTATACTCATAAAACAAACGGACTTCCAAAAATACAAATGAACAAATCTTATAGAAACACAGTGATGAAAGAGAGATCAGTGAACAAGTGTGTAGGAAGAAATAGGATGAAACTCGCATGTTTAACAATCCACAGAAGGTTTATTTTTTAAATGATTGATCTGTCATATTCAATCCGGAACAGCTTATTCCTCATATAAACAATGTGTAACAATAATAAAGTTGTTTCTTTCTTTTTTGAAATTTTGATTAACGACACAAGTTTGTATTGAGCACGATGATTAGCGTGTCACTTGATAGCTGAGACGCAGACTTGAGATTCATGACAAGGTCACAAAAGTTGATATTAGGTAGGTACTTATGGTACAGCATAGGGAGAGTAGATCATGAAAAATTGCCAGTCAGATGAACAAATTCAGAACTTTCTGAATTCGGCACAAATGTGCCTTTCACCATGCTTAACAGCCATGATACACCTGTACCTGATCGTGAGTTTTGGAAAAGAGGCATGCCTCAATTTAAACCAGGCTCACTTGTGTGGTACACAGATGGGTCCGTGATGAATGGGACGGCTGGCCTGGGGATCAAAGGGACCAATTTCCATCTGGTCAAGCCTCTAGGCTCGACTGCAACCATATATCAAGCGGAAACCCATGCTATGTAAATATGTGCACAAGAGATTGCCAGGAAACGACTCAAAGGTGCAACAATATTTATACTATCTGACAGCCAAGCAGCACTAAAGGCTATTTCTGCCTTCTCGGTAACTTCAAAGCTGACTTGGAGTTGCCTAAACTCCCTCAAGGCAGCGGCCCAGGGCAACAAACTCATGCTGCTATGGGTTCCGGGTCATGAGGGAATAGAGGGCAACGAGGAAGCTGATCGCCTTGCTAAAAAGGGATCAGAGTCCAACCCAATTGGACCTGAACCCCAACTAGGGGTTACCAAGAGTTATATAACTCAACAGGTTCAGAAATGGGAGGACAAAACACGTACAGAATACTGGCACAACACTCTTAAGCAGAGGCAAGCCAAGCGGTTTCTTACAATCTAAAGGAAACGCGCAAAAGCCCTTCTATCATTGAGGCGCAAAGACCTTCGCAAACTTGTGGGTCTTCTTACTGGCCACTGCCCCCTAAGGTACCACCTAAACAAAATGGGTAAGGCCAGGACAGTAGAATGCCGGCTCTGCTGCGAAGAGGCGGAAACAGCAGAACACATCCTCTGTAATTGTCCTGCTGTTGCATCAACTAGATTCCAGCATTTCGGGAAGGGTGTCCTAACACCCTCCGATATTGCTTTGGAGACGCCTGAAAACCTCCTACACTTTGTGAACGAAGAGGTTATTAAAAAGGTTACGAATTAAAATGGGGACAGCGTCACAATAGATCCTAGCGGTCTCAGTGACCAGGGGCTCCTCCCATCCCTTATCGGAAAAAAAACCATGATACCGAAGCAAATCTTTTTCCTTTTTTGTTGAACAATCTCATGTAAAGATTTGTCAACTCAAAGAAGGGATTGGCCCGTCTTCGGACTGTCAGATAACTAGATAATTACTAACAACAAAATTTCCTTTAATCCAAACTGGCAAAATCATGCATAGAAGCCCTAGTTGACCTTCATCTCGCGTCCAGCACATAATGTGTTTACTATCTTCCTTGAAATAGGAACCCGAGAGCTAAAACGTTTATTCCAAGAACATTTCAACAACATTATCTAACTAGTCTAGGGGCCACATGTCTGATGAAGAATTTTATGTTTTTCATGTCGATGTAGACGTGAAATAAAACTATCAGGGCGGGGTTTCGGGGCCCCAGCACGGAAGCCTGTTGGCTTATTGTACTTTCCTGAGAGTTTTGCATTTAATCAAGGAGATTGTGATCTGAGGCCCTAGATTAGTTGTTCGCTTTGAATAGAACTCATTGGGGTTTGTGCCCCGACGAGTTCAAATCTGCAAAAGGTGAGTGCTGAGCACTCAAATATTATGTGGGATGCCGTTTCGTCAGTCTCCTCAAATAATCTGCATAGGGTTGAACTTTGTGTGACCCCAATGCGGTGTAGGTGGAACCTTAGGGGTGCAAAGCCGGTTATGAGGCCAACCATTGTTTTTAGTTCCCTACAGTTTAAAAAAAGTGTTGCATGCAAAGTAAAATAAAAAAAAACTAGTGTGATCATTTGTTCATGAGGAAAGAGTTTTTATTTATACTTCCTACATTAACAGAAAACTAACGGTTTTAATACAGGGACTCTCATCAGTTCGTTTTATTTTTGGATTGAAATGCTGTAGTAACTAGATCAATGAATCAATGATAGGTGAGAAACGTTATAATAACCTTGTAAATAACTGAAGAATACGGTATCCAGGAGGACATAACTCCAACAGCGGCAATGTCAGGTGCCAAATTGTACCCAACGTGGAAAGCCATAGCTCCACCACGAGAAAAACCTCCTAAAAAATCAAAATGATTATGTACAGAAAACATTTAATGATCCTGAGTATAATGTATTAGTACACGTGTTTGGTTCTTGGTTGGTGGTTCTCTCAGTGTCAAGGCTTTCGTTTATCCGTTTTTCTACAAAGCTCATGTACTTGGATTGGTTCAGTTCAATGACTAGAACTTGAGAGTCCTCAAAATATAGGCATGAGGAGACTTCCTTGGAAGAAGGTGAAGTAAGCAAGGTGTAGTAGTATTTCGACTAATGTGCAATGACGACTACATGCTAATTTCCTGATAGTAATAAATTAATTTCTAGAGAGCAATCTTCTTCATCTAACTCCTGCTATTTACTCCCAACTCGTAACAGTATTATTTTTACATCGATAAATAGCTATTTTAACGTAAAATTACGGTTTAATATTGATTCCGAGTGACAAAATGTTTTTCTCCTCCAAAACCAACATTTTAACTGCACCTTGAGCTTTCAACCGTTCCGAACAACTTTTGTTGTGTTAGTTTATCTGTGTGTAGCCACAGATCCTTGTAACAAATACAATTTCTGCAGTTATTATTTCTGGGAATAAGGACGTTTGGCTGCAGATGGTATTCAATGAAATTCATCGCTCAAAAATCAGTCCTTCACTTTGCGCAAACGTAAAATCCACCCAGAATCATTTTTTCTGGTTCTAGGGGTTCGATCGCGCTAAAAATTTCAAGTTATTCGGAAAAGAACGATAAGATAATAATCTCATATCAATCATATTGCAATAGATGCCGGCTTAAGTTTTCACGGCGCGGCATTTCTGTCGCGTTAATTGAAGTAACACGCTTATATATTTCAAGAGATCCATATATTCATGTTACCTTGTTTTTTCTTACTGTCATCTTGAGCTTGAAATTCAATAGCAACCAAAATAATGAAAAACGTCAGATCTTTGGAAATCGGCGATTCTAGGAACAGTTGGCATTCAATTCGATAGTGGTGAAATTGATAGGAAACTTGGAAACAACGGATTTATGTAAACTTACCAACTGCGATCCTGTTTCGAGAGATTCCACATTTCACTTGCGAGTCGATAATCCTGAGCAGATCGTCACCAACTCGCTGTATGTCGCCATCGTTTTCCACCGCGTCCATAGTGTAGTTGGAAATGTCATACCACGTCGTAGTCGGCTGAAAAACGCATAAAATATGAAGATATTCGGCTAAATAATTCGAACTAATTAGTCGGACCATTTAGCACTGAAGATCGCCTAAAAAAGTGATAACTGGGGAGTTAAATCTACCAAAATATTAACTGTAGGTTAATAGAGGTATCGTTCCATCAGGAAAGCGTTCAGAAAAGTGCCGTCCGTCTTGTAAAACGCTGCGAATGCTTACAGGAAGGTTTATTATTTCAGAATCTGACAAATTGCCTAAGATGACATGATGATAATAGTTTGTGGTACATTACCTAAACTTGGTGCTTACATAGCTTCTAATTGTATTATACATGCCTTAAAAAGAATTACATTTTTGTTTCACCTCCGTATATCGACTAAGAAAGAAATGAGCCACAAGCGCGCATCAGCTGATCAGTGTGTCTCCATACCATGTAATTGACTTCATGACGTCCCGAAGACGACAGGGTGATTTCGTCATCAATGTGACACCATAAAAATTAAAATATTGCTGTTCCATCAGAAGTAACAAAAGGTAATACCTATCTAAATACCTTCATTGGTGCGATAAATTTTCTGTGCATCGAAATAGGAGTTGAAACCCTAACCATCGAAATGGTACGACAGAAATTGAACGAGATCATATAAATCTCCTACCGCGCTTTAAAAGTCAGCAAAAGTATAACAGCACCTACCTGAAGGGAAAATCTAGTGGCCTCATTCGATTCTTTGGAGGAATATCTTTAATAACGAGCATAAAATCATTAGTTTTATATCAAAAGTTTTCGATATTCTGATTTCCAATATTTCAGCCCTTTAATTTCATGCTTTAGAATTGAAAGAAAGGTATGCCGAGAGTTCAGTCTCCACAAGACCCCAAATATGATTTTTGACCTAAATTTCATCAAGTTTGGTCCAGTAGTTTCGGATTCTACACATCTTGAAACGCCAAACAGCATTTTGAGAGAGGATAATTTGTTTTCGTTGGTCAATTAATTATTTACAAAAATAAACATGATTTTGAACGATAAACGAAAATCAACTCTCTGCACTATTTGTGCAACTCACCACTATTCTAATAAGGTAAGTCCGTATTCATAGGTTGATATGTAAAAATGAATCAGAATCAAAGGAATCTTGAAGCAGTGTACCAAATATCACAAGTATCGTGTTCGTTTTCCTTTGGGGCTTTTGAAAGGAGAAGAGAATTCTTAACATGTGTTTGAATGATAATGCATGTCTGAAAGTACTGCAACAGAAAAATCTAGTGTAGTTGAGGATTTGTTCCATACCATACTTGGAATGTACCTTAGATTCCGTTTAGTTATCATCTACACTATCTACCCAGAAAGACGATCTGACAGCAACCAAGCAATGAACCGCTAGGAAATAATGTAGAGTACTCTTTGTTTTCATTAATTTTATTTGTCGATTTCTAAGAAATTTTACTGAATGATTTGATTTAAAACTAAAAACGGTAACTGCAAGGGTTTCGTGCAATTATTCCTGTCTTCAACGGAATATTAGTTAACCAAGAATAGGGTTGAAAATTAAATTTACCGCTCCATATGCAGGCGTGTACGAGGTGAATGGTGCTGTTGGGTATATTATCCGGATATGTGGAAATGCCGCTTTCTCTCCCATGAGATAATTTACCATCCGGCTAAAACATTTACCATTATCACCTGAAAATATATCAAAGGATGTACATACTACTTAAAATTTTAGCTAAATTGAACATGCAGCATTTGGTCAAGTTTGGTAACAATTTAATTTCGGCAAGAATATACTAGACACTTACACTCTATATTCTACTGATCATGATATTATTCATCCTGAAGAAAATTTCGTAATGAATACCCTACGTAAAGAAAACTCATTTCATATGTAAAAATACATGAAAATGACTTTTAAAAGTATTTTTTGATGTATATAATTAAAAAATTTTAAAATTCACTTTTCAGATTGCTGAGGTTTTTGTTTAGATTTTTAGATCTACAAAGAACAAACAAGAGCAAGACAAACCAAATCCTATGCTTGCACATTTGTAAAAGGATTAGTTTAAAGAAAATTTCGGGAAGTAGCATATTGATTTAATTATGATCACCGAGAAAACTAGTTTCAAATCAGATCTCCAACATTGAAGTAGCGATAATCAATAGCAAAATAAATAATGGAAATGTGAGGATATCGGGACAAACCTGTTCCATGCATCAAAATTAATGCACCAGTTGCATCAGGATTCAGTTGGTCTGTAGTGAGGACTTGTTTTATCGCCTTCAGTTCCCCAAAACTGCATGTTTGGGGTCTCTCCTAGAATGTAAAATTGTCAAGAAGCAAATATTAGTACATTTGTTAGGGGAAGAAAACTTATGTCAAGTTGGGTGTGACACATTGAGATGTTAGTAGGATTTGCGGACAAACAAACGAGCGTACACATACAAATGGACGCGCACAAACAGGCACGTAAAACGCTGTTGGAATTTTACCATCTCCGAAAGTTAAAATAATGCATTCACCACCAATAGGGACACCCATCTGAGAATAGAACGTTGCAAATTATTACTCAAATGTTTATAATTTCTGCCGTAGACAGCCCTTTTATGTAAATCACTGGAACATGTTATTAAACGTCTGCTTTCTTATAATCTGAATTCGGCGCTTACATGCCTTGTAATTCTATTCTAGATCTCTTAAAAAGAGCTCCAATCATACTTCACCTCAGGAGATCGATTAACAAACAAATTAGCCACAAGGGTGATTCAGTTGATCAGTGTGAATCCACAGCATGTAATTCATTTCTAGATATTGACCAAAGCCGAAGTCATAAATATAACTTCTAACATTAAAACTTTACTAATGTTAGATAAAGATCTAGATTAAAAGATCTGAAATTTTCAGGAAAAATCCATGTTGGTCCGACGACGCCCCAATTCTTGAGCCAGCTCTCTCACTTAATTTAAAGCGCCCTTTAAGGGTTGTCAAAGTTTTGTAAAATCCCTAAAAACTCTTGACTTGCGTGCTGACGAAATATTAATTTATTCCTTTGGGAGACATAAACGCTGTATTTTTTATGAATCCTTTTACTTTTCCATCTCAAAAGAAGTTGTAGAAACAACAATGGCAGGAAGCTAGGGTTCTTCCAGTCAGTATCTATCATAATGATTGACATTTTTATTTCAGTAAACGCTGGACATCATTGTTAAAGAGCTAGAAAGTTATAACGTATTTTGTGGCCTTAACCTTTCTAAATGTCATTCGTTTTGCACTGTCTTAGGTAGGCCTTCTATTGAATTTCAGTTTTCTAGGGTGAACAGGAGGGAATTTAGCTTAATCAGCTAATCAGATTGGAGTTCGTCGTTGTCGGCTGCCTCAGGGAGACTCTCTATCGAATTTCAGCGTCTATATTTAAACTGATCAGGTTGGAGCCTCTCATCTAATCCGAATCCTACTTTTTGGTTTATTATTTAATAATAAACCATTGTAATCGCTCTTGAAAAAAAAAATTCTAACCCCCCCTGAAAATTTCATGGTTTACGTTTTAAAGGGTGTCGAATCCGAATCTGCAATACACATTTTTCCGTCCGCCCGCCGTATGTCGTACGTCGTATGCCGTACGCACGATTTCTCCTAAGACGCCCCAATTCTTGAGCCAGATCTCTCACTTAATTTAAAGTGCCCTTTAAGGGTTGTAGTAAGTTTTGTATAATCCCTAAAAACCTCAAAAAAAAGTCGAAGAATTTGCAGCGTTTTTTTTGCAAGTTTTTGACCAATTTGCAGCCCAAACCACCTATGCGTGTAAATTTGGACCTCAAGAAGAGTCCATGAGCGAGAAAACGGATTTTTCACTTACATTTTAAGGTCTTTTATGACTTTTACGGTAAACGGACATTGCAGATTAGGATTCTACGGATCTTGAAAAGTAAAAAGACATTTGAGGGGCGTCATAACAAAGTTTCGCTACACGATTACGTAGGCTTATTATTGAAAATAATAAACCAAAAGTTGTTCTAAAAACTGTTCCAATCATCTCTTAGCCCATGGGATAGGAAATGTCCACGTAGTAAACAATCACATGAGGTGCTCTGTGGGGAAGTTGAACAAATTTTACAACGGTCTTTCGAAAATGGATGGCTCATTTGAGAATAATCTACGGCAGTTGTTTACAAATTGGGAGTCTCTTGTAGTGCAAGTTGGGTAAGTAGAGAATGGAGAGCTTTCAGAACTCGCTTGAACCACTAACTTCCTGGATATCATCAGCAGCCACACTATTTCCTGCAGGAATATACGAAACCAAAAAATACATTTGTTTGCTCCTTAAAAGCGTTTATTTTGTTAAGCAATTACTTTGAAAAAAATCAGACAATAGATAGTTTGGCAAAGATTATTAATGAAAATACCTTTTTGCAACATTAGGAGGGCATTACATTTGTTTTACAGTAAATCATTTTGAACTTTATTACGTTCACTGAAAAAGTTTGGTTTCAAATTGATTTAACCATTTTTAAATGTCTTCATTCAAAACTAAAATGTTGTGATTCGTATTTCTTTAGTACCTCTCGCTACGAAAATTTAAAAGAATACTAATCCTGGAACATCATTTCCCGTTACCTGATCATCAATAACTGAACATGACGGTAATACACACCATGAACCCACTCCGCAATCGGTTGTAAAATCCAAGTTTGACTTATAGCATTTTCAGGTCAAATTGGAGGTTCTCCATTTCAATTTGGATGACAGAAATACATGTTTTAATTTTGGGAAAGCAATAAACATAAATTAGCGAGTGAAACGTAACATTCAACGAGAAAGAATGAACATAATGATCGGAAATGAATGAACAAATTTTTCAACGTAAGTCTCTCCCTGCAGCAGCGGACGTTAGGTCTATCATCATTCTCATCACATAATTCGTGCAGTCCAAACTAATGTGAAACGAAACATTTCCGTCAACCTCGAAAGTAATTTGGAATGGAAAATCTCCAATTTGAAATAGAAAACCTCCACTTTGACGTGAAAATGCTGTATAATCGTACAAGAGAGAGTGTTGAGTCCTTCCACAAACAACTGCGCCCAGAAAACTAGTTCGGTTAAGTGCCAAGAGCCCACCCATTCACGGCCTTGTCAACACATTTCCAAGGCCACGATAACGGCACTTTTGAACGAACTAGAGAACGATAGCAAGAGAAGTTGAGTCGAAAGCTCAGAAAAAACTATTATTGGCCATTTCAAAAAGCCAAAGTTTAGCTTAAATTGAGTTATCAGCCTAAATCAAACAGCCAAGGAGATGGCATAGCAGCTTCCTCATTACATCCTGTATCATATGAGCTAAATTGAACCAAAATTGTGAAAGTTATACCTGTTTCAAGAATTTCACGTTAGCGCGTGCGCAGAGCGTACCGCTGATTAAATTGAGATGAAACTCGTATGGGACCTCAAAAGGCCTTATCCACAAAGTCCCTCAAAATATGATGCGGACAGACAGACAGACAGACCGACAAACACGGAACCAAATTCGTTCAGTAGGCTATGAATCGCAAAATGCGAGTGGGAATTTTAAATTCGGACAGCAACAATTTTTTGGCTCCCGAAAGTGAACACAAGGCTTCCGCTGCTTCGCAGACTCGGAAGCAATATATCCGATAACATTCAGCTTCATAATATATATTCAACAGTGAAGAAATCATAGACTACATATAGATATTGACTATAATAATTATAATTTCTTCATTGTTGAATATATATACTATATATGAAGCTGAATGTTATCGGATATATTGCTTCCGAGTCTGCGAAGCAGCGTCTACAATTATTCTAGACAATCAGTCTAGTCTACAATTATTGTAGACTATGCACAATACCTGGTATCTGACCACTGAATCAAATGAAATTTCGATTGTCCAGAAGCCGAGCCCTGCGATGAGAAACCATTTAGAGCCCAATCCTCATAATTCCTGAAAACATCATCGGTATCGGATGGTTCATATTTACCTAATGAGCAAGGACGTTAGGCCATTCAGATTTGATTGAGCTCAGGAACTTTAATATTCCTAAGGGATACTGATAACTACAGAGGAAGCGACCTGCTTTCCGTCTTTATTTTCATTCCTATCCCAGAACTATATTGGGAGAAACATAGAGAATTGTGGAGAAAAAACTATGCTAATTACTACACAAAGGTTTATTATTTTCGAATTAGATGATCCTTCTACTTAAATCACTGATCTATGTTTACAAGACATAGGCTGGGGTACATTATCTAAATTTGGCTCTTAGATAACCTGTAACTGTACTCTTGATGCGTCAAAAAGAGCTCCATTTAGATTTCCAGACTTTGCCATAAGTATAACTCCGTAAAACCAACTCTTTACTAGTCTCTCTGTAAACATCAAAAGTAGATATTTAAATGCCTACAATGGTAAAGTACACTGCATGGACGTTGAAACCCATGAACGAAGAAACTGAAATTGATCGATACAAATTAAAACGACTCTCTATATACAACAAATTCCTCAAATATATAACAAAATTTGTCAAAAACTCTATTTCAAAACGTACTCTTGAAAACAAAAATCCATTGCAACTATATCAGCTGATCCTTTCATCACCATTTATTAAGTTATTTGTATTATGACACTAATGTTTTCATGTATCTCATTGATGGACTTCCCTATTATGAATGGAATGAGCTTTCCTTAAGGGCTAGAACCTTGAAAAAAAAAATAACGTCAACATGGACGTGAATGTGAACGTCTTTGAACGCCGAAAAAATCTCCTAGTAAATTGAGGCGACCGCTTAGCTGACACAATAGCAGTATAATTGCAATAACTTTCAAGAGTTCCGAGTTTATTTTATTACTCTGGTTAGGTACGAATTTTTGGATTAGTGAAACGTGAAACATAAAACCAGTGGTATACGTACAATGGCTATCAACTATTATAATAACCAACTATTGCAAAATAATTTGCAGTGAGTTTATGATTAGATAAATCACTGCACAAACTGCAGCGTTTTAAAACAATTCCGAAGTGAAACTCCCATAGCTTTTTTCATTATTGTTCAGAATTGAAATACGATATGGCTGACAGACCCTTAATTTATTTCCCAATCGATCTACCGCGCTTTAATATAAAGTGGAGGCATTTATTTTTATATTTATGCGGCGCCAAGTCTAGAAATGTTCAATTTGGAGTTCTAGAAGGTCAAATCAACTGTCAAACGTCGTTGAACCGCTTGTTAATGTCAATTTATTGATATTGGTAGTACTGACGAACATGTCGACCAGGATTACAAGTTTAGAAGAAAATCATGTAACACTTTGTTGTTACACAATCGAACGCCATTAAAAAACTTGATACTTAGCCATTCTTTTACATGTGTGCCTACTAATAAATTTGAATAATGGTTATTTTTCCACGAAATAGCATATATTTTCCGAATCTGCAATTCGAAAAAGAAAGTTTCGCGCGTGCGCAGAAATGTCAATTTTGGAGGAGCCAACGAAATATTTTGGCGTTGTAGACTTTATGGTACGTTAAACCGTACAAATCGTGTGAATTTGACTACTTTCTCTTGCTTTTCGATTTCCTTACCTGTGAAGGGCCTTGGGTATCGTTCCAAACATCCCCAAAACTAATTAAGTACTAAAGTAGTGGGTGGCTGAGACCGAAACAAAGCTTGAAAAGCTCTTCATAGGTTCGAGGTGATTATTTCAAACAGAGAAAATTCTTTAAATAGTGAATAGGATGAAAAAATTACGACGTTTAAAAACAAATTCAATTTGTTAAATCGTGGTACTTGGCAAAATATAGGGTTCACCGAAAAAACTGCAATTATGAATGAAGGTACAAGAGTAAAAAGTCTTTTTATTTCAATAAAATTTTGTAAAATCAACAGTAATAACAGAGATACATCTTAACGATTGTATAATATACGGAATAGCCATAATTAGTCGTGTCTTTTGTAATTATTTGTATGTATTCCATCTACCTCTACGAAACAAGAACAAATGCTTGATGGGATCGCATGCCCCAATCTAAAAAATACATCATATTAATATTTTATTTTCCAGTCTTTTTTTACAGACTTAACACGTGACAATGGTTTTCTTTTTTCTTCTATCGATTGGAATGAATTGAAAAATGAGAATAGGCGTACAAATGATATTAACACTGCCTCACTAGTGTAGTTACATGAGAAAATTTTATCATAGAACTGCTTTGATCAGAAGAAACGCATGAGCAATATATATTAATTCCACGTACGTTACGTATAGAGAGCAAACGGATGAACCTACCCCAACATGGGGTGGTGACATTCAATTTTACTAAAATCTACCAACATCAGACGAAAAAATGCCCTTTTAGTTCTCAAGAGTTCTCATGTTATTAACTTTTAGAATTTCTCCTCTTAAATTTCACTGGATCGACTGAAAACGATCCCGAGATTATTGACGCAATCACTACCTACGGATTCTTGGTTTTAGAGCCTCTTTCCCCCTTAGTGGATTTCAAAGGTTTACTACTGAAAATAATGCGAACATTGTAATCAAATCGCTGAAAACATATTATTCTATAACAATTAACAAATACATTTATTGAACTGGGAAGTACACTAAACCACACAACAAATGACAATCGTGTAATCATTTGTGGTTTCCTAGTTGTATATTTACGCTAAGTTGTCAAACAAATTATACTTTATATTTATATTGGCTACGAAATGAGTTTAAATTCGGTCATTTTTGGTAATTGGAAGAAAGAATCTAAAACATTGCTCTGAGTTGGAATGCAAGAAGTTAATGGAAAGGAACAATAGCCAAAGGTAATTTAACACCCAGTTCACCAAGCTCTTCAGGCCCAATTTAAAAATACGTAAATACATAATTTTACAACAAAAAAAAACATTGATGCAAGATCCGTATGAATTAAAATGAATAGAAACATTAATACAAGTTATTGTTATTATTATTATGGGGGAATTTTTTATGCAATGTTCCTTCATCGTAACCATTGGTTTTCTCTTTATTGAAATCCTTAAGTGCGCTGAGAACTCTTGGAGAATTGTGCCAATCAGCAAGGAGGGAAAGATTGTACATGGAGAAAGCTGGGTCGCCGGTGACTTCCCGCTCAATGTTCAAGAACTCTGGAAGGCTGCCCAGAAGCATGTCATCGTCGAGTGCTGAATACGTTTCGAGCAACATCAGGCCGTCGCATCTCGGATGAGAAGGTTTTTGGTAAATGTCCAGCTGGAAATACTGGTTTCTGACTAGAAAGCATCTCCTGGTTTTGTATATCGGGAAATGGGAGTAGTCGCTTTGACTCAGAAGATTGACGTAATCCCGATGCGACAGCTGGGTTTTGACTTCCACTACTTGATCCAAAATCCTCGGCTTCCGAATGGTATGGGTGTAACTCCAACGACCACATTGTCCTCTTTTCCTCAAACGAGCTTCCACGTCCGTATTGGCGCTCGTCAAATAATGGTGAACCACGTCAAAGTCTTGGAATGGCGGGAAAGCTGAATCTGGAGGAAGTGGACCTTTGATTAGGAATTTCTTCTTTCTTGAATTGGTAACAAGACGGTCTCCGGGATCGATTCCCACTTTGCGACAGACGCTACCGATCATTCTTCGTATTTTCTCTTCGAAGGGCGTCGAGTTGTCAATGACGTCGAAATACGGGTGTCCGACCCAAGCGGCAGCAGCTCTGTCGTCGAGTTCCACCGCCAGCCCTATGTTCTCGTTTCTACAAGAATGGTCTTCCGTGGAGTAGAAATCTTCCGCTCCTTTAGCAGCCGTCACCAGGTGTATTATGTGATCATAACGATTGTCTCGGAGCTCTACGTTATTCCAACCGTTAGACGCCATGATAGAATCCCACTGCTCTCGGGTTATAAAAGCAGAAGCATCCATGGCGCCTCTGTCACAGACAATAAGCGTGTTCCTGCGACTTGTTCGACCCAATTCGAAAAAGGTGTTCTCGATTTGAATCATGGTCTTGAGAAGGTTCTCCTGAAACTTACAACCTTCGTCCGCGGTCATTTCTCTCCAATCCACACCGCCGCTCAGAAGAAGCGTAGCGGTTTCAGGGACCCTGTAGACTTTCCAGCCCAAATTCTCGAAGAAAGTGCTCAGTCGAGCTTGGCCCGTCGTTTTGCCTCCACAGGGGCCGCCTGTCAGCACAAGTCTGTACACAGTGTTCCCTCGCTCCATGATGAGGATCCTTAGAGGAGATCTCCGAGAGGAGAATATCAGAATACTATTTCACCAAGGAATCTTTCACGAACCAAGTGTCAGTACACGACCTGAAAGAAAAAGAGGAAAAGCATGTAGGTAAACAATTACATAGAAAAATTCATATTCTAATAATCACCAACATAATTACATATTAGGCAGACAGCTAATTTCCTTTAACTCGAACAAGTTTTGCTTCCGAGTCTACCAAGGTAGCGGAAGCATTGTTTTCACTTTCGAATGTGAAAATTTTTTTGTCTCAAAATCAAAAATTCCACTCGCATTTTGCGTTTTAGACCTTTCTGAACAGTTTTGGTTCCGTGTGTCTGTGTGTCTGTCTGTCAGCAAATCCTTGTTACGGGCAAAACTACACGAAGTTATTATCCGATTTTGATGAAATTTTCAGGGATTGTGCGGGTTGGGGTGTAGATGGTCCCCTATAGATGGTGAAATCCTTGTTACGCGCGTAACTCCGGGAGTTCTCGACCAATTTCGATGAAATTTTCAGGGATTGTTCGGTTTGATGTGTAGATGGTCCCCTGTGAGTTTCATGACCTCCGGATCAATAGTAGCCTCTGCGCATGCGCAAGATATATACAGCCACTGTGCGGAGGGATGACGGCAGTTGGGTACTTCGCAACGACGCTGCAGTCAACCCAACATTATTTGATCCGTCATTGAACGATGCTTATATTTTATTTTTGGAAATGTCATAATAATTATTTATCACTTCAGTCATCCATCCATCCAGCGTCAATGTCAATTTTTATTATTAGGTATATTTTATAGTTTGTTCAATAGTTGAACATGCCTACCTTTATTTTCTCAAGTTATGCTCCTGCATAACAATAAATTTACCCTAATTCAATATTTACTTCGCCTAATTGAACAAAGTTCTTTAGTCAATAATAATTTTCAATGATCTATACAGTCATGTTATGGATACGAGGAAGCTATGTGCCACACCCACTTGGCAGACGTTTTTCTGCCTTCAATAGCTTATTTTCAAAATGAAGAAGGTTTTTGCATGAAACTCTCGCCGAATATGTTTTGGAATCCTTCGATCTAACATGGATCTACCGGGATGTTACCCACGTGTGAACGTTATTACCAAGTGAAAATTATTCTAAAGACAAAGAAAGCAATAACGCACAAGGTGGAATTGCCAACACATCACTTGACACTATTTTTTTTTCAATGCTACTGTTTCCATTATCTCAAGGCCTGCTGTAACGGTTTGACTCATCCAAAGAATGACAACTAAACAAATAGCAAAACAACTTTTATATTTGCCGATCAAGAGACCTATTGAATAATACAATAGCTGTATGTTTAACCTCAATTTGCTTTACAAGCCACCAAAAAAGGGGAAAACAAAGAGAAATCCTTACGAGATTATTTGTCAACCTTATCCTCACCGTTATCGTGGGTGCATTTCTTTTATCGATTACTAATTCACATAACGATTGAGTAAGGAAAGCCATCTGTCTCATACTGTCATATTGACAAACAAAAGACAAAACAAATAGTGCACATACAAAAGTATTTGATTCCAATCTGATTGACACCCACTTAAACAATTTCGGCTACAGTCGGATTTTATTATCATTTGTGCTCAAGTGCGGGTACAATTGGCATTGATTATCATCGATATCGCGAGGTTTTTGACCTCGAAAACTATCAATGTATGTTATCAATGTAATTTTGGTTAATTTGTAGCAAGCGGAAGAAATGAAATCGACCCATGAGAAATTTTATCGGGTTCGAAACCGAAATGGTTCCAAGATTAATGAAAAAAACGGGGGAAGATAAATACGTCTAGCCATGAAAAAAAAACAATAATGGAGAAGATAAAGTTGACACATCTTCAGTTTTTTATTTATAGAGTTTTGGTTTTTTATCTGCAATAACTAACATTTTGTAATAGACCTTAATAGCGAAAAAAGTGTGTCATGTTGGGTGTGTCTCAAACCTTATAGGGATTATATTATTAGAAGGGCGGATTATGGAAACTCTTAATAAGGAAAATTCAGAATAATTCATTTTTTCCATAGTTAAGGAGCATCTTGGGGAAATTTTGGAAAGGCGATGTTATAATTCAATTATTCTGAAAGTCGATGGAAGTCCGTTTTAAGAGAAATTTGCCCTGCCATAGAACTGAAAACTGTCGCTTGTTTTCCAAGTGCGAAAATCAAAAGCTCGGCACAAGAATTTTGAATTTCTGCTAGGGCAAGGTCAAATGTTAGTTTTACAACAAATCTTAATCTTGAAAATAACAATTTGGCGGGTTCCTACCCATTCAGAATTTATCTGAATGAGGGACGTTCAATTGTTACAAGGATATGAGCATGGACAGTTGTTCATCTAATAGCGTCCAAATAGGTGTAGTCTCCCGCAATTTCAAATTTTTGTATATTCAACAAAATTAAAACCTAACATTTCGAAGTAAAAAAGAAAAAATGAACATCCAAGATTTGACAGTAAAAAAGCAAAAGGATTTGATCGCAACACCATCATTAACAAGACTAAAGTGCAATTCCTTGGTCGGGATAAAAAGTGTCAGTGGTGCAGCATGAATTTCGTTTAATCATCGTTCAATCTGAATACTAATTGCTTTGGAATTACGGAGTACTTGCTGAACGATTATATCACTAACTAACAATTGTATGGTTAAAATTACTTCGTTCTAAAATGTTCTGTTATTCAAACAAAATTTTAATGACTTTTATTTTATTGTCAACATGCTTATTACCTATATTTTAACCTACCTTTTTTAATGGACTTAAAACGTAAAAATATAAATTCAACTTGTTTTAGCCGTTTTGTGCTGTTTTTAAGGATTTTTTCAGCACATTTTAAATATATGATAAATTTACGGTGGACGATAAGTCCTGTCCAGTGACATCATCCTTTCTTTCGGAAGGGCTATGTGGTCCGGGACCCATATCAATCGATTCGGCAACTAAAACTACTTGGAAATGATTGCTCGTGCCATCGTGACTTTGGGGAGGTCACTTTTAGGTTCTGAAATTGCGATTTTCTACTATGGAGGAATTTTCTAAGGATCTGATCGATTTTACGTTCAAAATAATTTGGAAATGAGACACCACTTGACTTCGTCAGTAAAAACCTGGAAAACTATGCTTTGACCAGTTTTCGGCACGTAGCATCTATGCTTGGCTAGCTAAAAGGTAGGACCAACTAGACCCCAAAGGAAGATGTGTCAAAGAACGGATTTTTTTAATAAATTCTAAGGCCTCTTACGGGCCGAATGTTCTACGAACATTGCATTTTTTTTTTTTATTTACACATCGTGAAACGTGAAATTACAGATCAATTTGGGGGGGTATTTAAAATCTTTGCTGTACAATTACAAGAACTTATTATTAAATATAATTAACAAAAACATAACGTCAGGTCGATTGTTAACATCGCCAAGTGAGTAGTGACGAATGAATCACCTGATTTTATTGCAATGGAATTTGCTTTATGAGATTTCTTTTGAAATCGAGTTTTTTATTACACATGTTATATATTTGCGGACAAGTGAAGCATTGGTAGGTGTTTTATTTTATCTAGTTGAATTTCAGTTGTTCCATTCGCGGGTTTCAACGTTCATGTTCGTGAACAGTGTATGGCACCATTATAAGTATCAATATATCGGCGTTTGTAGAACTAGAAACTTTTAGTGTTTAAGGAGTAATACTTAAGATGAAGCCTATTGTCTTAGATATACCGAGGAGTCGATTACAAGGTGTAGATACACACTGATCAGCTGAAGGACTCGTGTGGTTAAATTATTTCCTAAATGTTCTCCCGATTGTAGGTTATGTATATATCAACGGCAACGTCTAAGAAACATAGGTCAGTGATTATCAAGGGTTATCTAATGTAGAAATAATGAACCTTTGCGTATTAATTTGCAGCATTTTTCACGTTCTAGCCGTTAGATCGACGGATAGTTGAAAAGAGGCAATTTAATCATCCTATACTGTTCATCACGAACAGCTCTTATGCGAATTTGGAACAGAGTTTAACGATTTTGATGACATTTTTTGGCACAATTGCGACTGTTAGGTTGTGGACAGTAGGCACTCATTGCTTCATTCAAAAATGAATAGTTTTTGAGCACATCAATGCATAGTTTCATGTTAAAATGTTTTTTTAATTTGAACACTGTGCACATAGAAATTTCCAACTCTTAACAAAAAGGATTTCCAAATAATGAACTGCTGCACAAACTAATCCAACAATACACTTGGGGACCATGATGCTCAGTTCCTAGCATTACCTCCGTATTTTCCATAACGAATATTCAAAGAAATCGTATCCACACTCTGGCAGGAAGAGCCGTCATTACTATGCAAGAAACCAGCCGGACCGTAAACCGGTTATTTTCGAGACACAGTCAGGCAAACTTCTACTTTTTATTACTCCCCCCGAAACCTGGGTTAGATTCAAAAATGTATTCACTAGTGAATTTTGAATGTATTCACTTTTGAATTTTCATGCGTTCAAATCTTATTTCATCTAACGTGTATGAAATTTTCGGAAGGTAGGTACATTTAAGATCTATAATATAACGTCTATAAGACCTATACAGACACAATAAACAAAAGTTATTATAATGCTACCCTGGTAGACTTTGAGGACAATTCTATTAGAAACATGATTAAATATCATCTGATCCTTCTTACGAATATCCCACACAAAAGTAGATATTCTCGCATTTGTGATTACGAAAGTAGAATAATTTATAGGCAGCAAGGTACGGACAGGCCTGCCGTTGACTGAAAATCGAAGAGGTCTCCGACAAAAATTTGGGAGTTCGAATCTTCAACCAATTGGTATGAAAGTAGCGTGTAAATTTAATGACAAAAATCGTGAAACGTTTAATAAAATTATGAAAATGCATTGGCCTGTAGCAATTTTAACGCTGAATCCGAAAATATGGTACAAAGTGGAAAAATTCGTTAATTAGCGTAGAAATATGGGTATTTATAACACAAATCGTGGTTATCAAGGAAAAACCTTCAAAAAATCCCCAGGGAACGGGCTAAGAAATAAAAGTACAGTTGGAGTCGTTTTGCTCCATTAGGTCTAGTTACAATATTTTCTTTTAGTTATCAAGTGCTGCACATTGATTGAGCAGAAACAACTATCAAGTGGATCAAAATTGGAACCTCTTGTTATCGAAATGGGTGGATTAGATGTGGATGGCAAATTGCTTCAGGTTTTGATGCTATGGGAGATTTGATAGGAGGTTTTATTTGTATTATTATTTTTTAATGTATAATTAGTTGATTATTAATTCCCAATATGTTTTTAAATCGATTACTATAAATCTATGTTTTGGTGATACGAAATATAGTAAAATCTGAGACTAATTGGCATACCACGGTTTTTCGCATGACACTTCACGATAAAGCCACGGACTTCAGTCAATTGTTGGCGATTACTATTGCGATTCAGATCATAACCCCTCATGCTGAATTTGTACTGGTTCTGCAATTAATTTTTATTCTAGTCTCGTTAACAATGTCCAAAATACGTTAGACGATCGTAAATGCCCACATCGTATGATCCTAGAATTAGCTTAAATCCTAGTCCTGTAAAATGCGTGACTTCAGCCGTGACTTACATTACACCAAAGAGGTGGTAATTAGGATTTGGATGTTTTATGGGCTATTAGCGCTGAAGAAATATTTATCTTTAAGAAATTCTTCAGTAAAGGGACGTTGCATCTTAATATATAATTAAGATATTTAGAGATATAACATTATACTATGAAGAACAAACAATGATCAGCTCCTTTTGAAAGACAATTTTATTTGTAAGTAAATAAAGTAGGTATGTTGAACTAACCAGTAATGTGGTCTGGAGCACGTCCTGAAGCTAGGCAGTGGACGTCAGCGACTTGTCTCCAAATGATAGAGAGTGCAGCTGGGACTTGACATACGGATGACATGGGCCGCCACACGCTCAGCCGAATTGAACCTGACTGGAAGTTGAACCTCGTGGACGCGATGATCAGAAACGAGAGGTTCCGATTTTTTTCAATTATCTGGACGACGCAGACGATAAGATCAAACGACGAGAAGGTTAAAATGATAGACGAAATGGAAGGGGGACCCTCCCACATGCCTGTGACGTCACAGATTCCCTCTCTCCCACCCAATAGCCTTTTGAAACAGGCTTGGCTGAGGGACTGCCGGAAACATTGGACGGACAGGCACGCAAGGATTGATCCAGCAAACAACGTAAACATCGTTGAAGGACAAAAGCTATTAATAAAATGCTGCTACGCTAATGAGTAATCCGCTCAAGGATCGGAAAGTGAAATGTCATATTGATAATAATAGGAAAAGACTTTCACCCATCCTAGATAATCAGGAAGTTTGATGAGCTTAATGAGCGGTGCTCCAAATAACATCCACTGTAATACATACCAACTGGTAACTATGAAACGTAGTTAGCCTAATTGGTACGTAACCCTGTATAAAAGTACCATTCAGCTGTATCAATCAAGCAGGGGTGCCCACAGGGGGGGGGGGGGGGTATGACGCAGACTTCGTCATTGAAATTCTTGCGGGGGGTTTCCTAAAATTGGGGAGGGGAAAGTTGATTGAAACAGTGTTAAACGTGACGACATTCAAAAATATATTACATCACTAGATAGAACGTAAATAATAATGAACCTTGTAATTAATTTAAATATGGTTTGTTTTTCTATCTGAAATGTATAAATGACAATGACAGCTCGAATATTCTCTCTTGCCGAATGGGTTTGAATTTATTCAATACTTATATAAATTTTCTTTTAGTTTTAGTTAAAATAAGGGGCGCTTACGAGTATTTTTTACATTTTTGTTTTGGGAAGGGGGTTCCAACTCACATGGGGGGGGGGGGGGGGGTGCGTCGTGGTCATGAAGGTAGGGGGGGTAGCCCCGGAATAAAGTTCGGGCTGAGGAGGACCTTCATAAATTTCTTTCAAAGCGTATTGATGGAGGCAGCAAACAGTGGAAACATGAAGAGTATTGGATTGCAACTGCTCATCTATATATACAGGGTGTCCCAGGAGTTATGCACAATCCGGCTCCTACGTGTTCTACAACTCATTTCCAACCAAAAATGTCACTTAGCAATTTTTCGCCAGAGGCCTCGTTTCCGAGCTATTCGCGATTTAAGATTTTTTTCGTGTTTTCGATCTTAAGCCATTAAAACTGTCACAACTCCCTCAATTTTGGAGATAGCTCAAATTTGATGACACCGTTCTAAAGTGCGTTAAATTTTCTATCTATTTGATGTCAGAAAACTTTTTTTAAATTGCATTGAAGATGTGCGATTGCTTCGCAAAATGGCAGTTTTGTCAAAATCTTGAAATCGCCTGTTTTTCATCTCGCCTAGAAACCCCAAGAATGCTTGACGCAGAACCGTGCAGGCCCGGTAAAACGTGCGCCAAAATGTCAGCTTTCCGGCGGTGTAGTTGTTTTGGTTTTTAAAAATAGTTTTAGTTAAGGAAATGGTGTTTAACTGCAGAAAAACGTGTGTTTTCTGTTAAAATTGAGGTTTTTCAAAAAGTCTTGAAGACGAATGCAACTCATCGCAGTCGGAAATGAGTTGAAGAACACGTAGGGGTCGGATTGTGCATAAGCCCTGGGACACCCTGTATCGCTAAAAAAAGACCTAATGTTAGAAAATTGGGAAAGCTACGGAGGAGGCATTGTCTTGGTCAGGGGCAGGATATGCAATGACCCGCACGACCTCCAGGTCTTGAAGGAGGGGTTGCTTTGTGCGCCGTGTATTATCAACCCCAATCTGATTTGGCCGTAGCATTGGGTATCGCAATGTTGATCATTTGTTGTTTCTGACCAAATTCAGTTTTAGTCAAATGTTTATTGACTCGAACATGTTATCTAGCTGTTGGACAATGTTAAGATATTGGGGTTTAAATCGAGTCCATACAAAGAGTTAGGGTTTAAACAAGATCGTTAAGATTTAAATTTGTTTTTTTTTTTAATATTTAAAAATGAAAAATGAAAATGTTTAATGAATGAAAACGTGCGTTTGTGATCAGCGTCTACGGCATTTCCAAGCTGTACAGCCAAAGTCAGGATAATTGAAGATCCGGGAGACAGCTATTGTTTGTGTTCATTTACGATTGATTGCGATGAGTTGCTTTCAGTTGAGTAGCTGTACCACAAGTGAGTATGTTGACATGATTTTTGTGTACGGTTCAGCCAATGGGAGTTTAGCTTCTGAAGCAGCAAGGGAGTCACACTCCTGTGTACAACTCACACCCTAGCGAACACGTCGGATAGTATGAGGAAAAAATATTGGTAGATAATATTGTTTATGTCGCTGATCGTTCTTTATCTAGTAATCTATATATTTTTTATCTACTAATTGTTTTTTGTCACTAAGGTTTCACACACGTTTTTTGCATATAAACACCATTTCCTTAACTAAAACTATTTAAAAAAAAACCAAAACAACTACACCGTTGGAAAGCTGACATTTGGGTACACGTATTATCAGACCTGCCCAGTTCTGCGTCAAGGATCCATGAGGTTTCTAGGCGAGATGAAAAACATGCGATTTTAAGATTTTGACAAAACTGCCATTTCGCCTAGCAATCGCATATCTTCAATGCAATTTTAAAACGGTTTCCGACATCAACCAGATAGAAAATTTAACGCTCTTTTCAACGGTGTCATCAAATTTGAGCTATCTCCACAATTGAGGGAGTTTTGACAGTTTTAATGACACAAGATCGAAAACACGAAAGAAATGTTAAATCGCGAATAGCTCGGAAACGATGCCTCTGCAAAAAAAATTGCTAAGTGGCATTTTTGGACGGAAATGAGTTGTAGAACACGTAGGAGCCGGATTGTGCATAACTCCTGGGACACCCTGTATAAACAATGCAGGAAAATCGCTGCGAATTATTAATTAGGTATTAATAATTATTATTAACTTATATAATTATTATTACATTATAACGGATGAAACGCAAGTCCTGTCCCACCGCTCTCCCACGTGTTTCCAACTCATTTTTGAAAAAAAGGAACTCTTTTGGAAGGAGTACTTTTGGTTCATTATTTTCAACAATGAGCCTTTTACATTCACCAAGAAAAAAAAATTGAAACCCCCTCAAAAGTTTCAAGGTATAAATTTCAAACACTTTCAATGTAAGAGGCTATTTTTTCTTCTTTTTTTATTTATTTCAGATGGAATTTATTACAGTTTCTTGAACAGAATGTTACTACGTTGGGATACGCTCACCATTAGAAAAATCCGGATGGCTTTCAAATTTAATATCTAATTTTCATCTAAATATGAAAACAAAAAACTACCCTCTTAATCGAGAGTTTTTGATACTTCGATTTGTTGATAGATTAATCCCTTACTATAATCCCTTAAAGTAGATTGATAAAGGTACCGAGATTACTGGCACATCTCGGATCAATGGATATTTGTGCCAAATTTCGTAAAATTTGGTTTGGTAATTTCGGAGAAAGCTTCAGACGGCGGAGGAACGTTTTTTATTATTATTATTATTATTATTTATTTTTATTTATTTATTTTTTTAATTTGATTTTGAAATTGACGAATCTTGAAACGTAAACCAACAACTTTTGAGGTGGTTAGAATTGTTTTCGTGGTCGATTAGAAAGGTTCGTTATTGAAAATAATCAACCAAAATGTTGGCTACCAGCAACAGAAACGCATACGCCTTTCGATACGAATTCAGGTGTGGATTAGGGATAATTTCTTAAAACGGATTATAACTTCAAAAAATAGATAATTATTTTTTCCACCAATTACGAGCTAACTCTTGCAGGACATTCAATTCTGCTGACGACATATTTGCATCCCGACATTAGGCACTATAAGGATGAATTGGCTATGACAAGCGGTCTACGATTGTTCCAGACATTTCTGAACGCAAATTTATTTTGTTATTCATAATTCCAATGACATCAGATTATTGTATTCTGTCCCCGTAACCTCCGATCTACATTCATACCTAAACTGCTAATTCATTATTCTTAGGTATGCGCCCATGCAACTTAAGTTTTACAAGCAATGTGTCTTGGCACGAGTACCTACATGAATGATATTCGAATAGAATAGTCTATGGAAAGTTCCTTATACATAATACATCATCGGGTAATAATAAAGTGAACAATGGTACAAGTTTTATCATTAGCATTTTGATAAATAAAACCTGGTTTTAAATAAATACGTCGGACCACGGCACAAAACTATTCATTTTTAGATCAACTGTCAACCAACAATTCCAACGCATGGGTTTATTATTTTCGGATACCTCTTTTACGCAGTCACTAAACTGTAGATAATTTGCAGATTTTTGACATCATACAAATTGTAGCAAAGTTTGAATTATCATGGCACTTTAAAGGGACACCAGTGTCCCATCGGTAGTCGAAGAGTTAAGATCGATTAGCGCCAAATATTGTCAGAAGGCACTCAAGCAATGAAGTTATTCCGAAGTTCTACGCCCTGTTACTAAACGATTGCCACAACTTCGAGCGGCTCAAAACCTCATTAGAAGATTTAACACTTAAGGATGTGTCACCAGTTACGAGTTCTCTGATGTGTTTCTCCTGTTGGAGGCACAACTACACAACAGTTTATTTACGTAAGGTTACACAACGGGACCGCACGGCCTAAGAGTTTACTAAGGAAGAAACAATGTCAACAATTATGAAAATAGGGAAAAAAATGTGTACCCTTGAAAAAATATTCATTCCCACTAGGTAGGTACTTTTTAAGATTTCTCTTTCACACCAACGAGAGCTTTGGCGCTGGAAGTTGCTTTTTGCACTTCATAGCAGTTGGAAAACATGTTGTATTTTCACTTTCGTCGTTCTTGTAGACATCATTCAAACTCGGCATACTTGCTTCGGTGGTAGTGGAGAGGAGAAGGGATTGTCTCGATAACCCAACATTATATGGCCTTAATTTTAACCGAATAGCCGGTGATAGCTGAAATGTATTTGTTCTAATGTAATAGGAAAGAAACTTATAAGGTTGTTTTGCTAAGAAACGATCACTAGACAAGAAAGGAACCCGATTGAACAACGGCTACCCAAAACCAATGGTAAGGGAAGTAACGTCCTACTCTCAGGTGTATGTTTAGAAAGCGACTGAAAATACGTTCCACAGTAGTGAAGAAAGTTATACTTGTTTGAAAAGTCACTTTTGTCTTAGTTACAGTTAAGGAAAGTAGTATTACACTGTTTTGTAATGGGGTTTAGAGAGTAACACGATTTGTAAAGAAAATAACGATCGCCTTTCTTAACTAGAAGGATTTTGCAATGGATAGTTTGTTTAATCTTCCCAGTTGGTAACTGGTTTAAACATTGTCCGAAATGGCTCTTATTCCTTGAGAAGTAGAGGTAGGGGTGTAGCAAGGGAAGGTAGCATTCACAATAATAAATTTTCAGGATATTTAAACAGGTATTGATGCATACATTTGAAAGAAAATACATCGTCTTTAAATGATCGTGGAAAGAATGTGAAGATGCATGTGCAACATCATCTTGGAAACCTTGCTTCTATCAACACCCTACAAAATACCTAATCACAGGTAAGAGCTTGTTCCAACTCAGGGAAACAGCTTGTTTTTATCATTCACTAAAGACTGACCTGACTTCTTAATGTTTTTCCATCAAGTCAAGGCACCCCCAACATTATCCAGATTTGACTTTCTTTGGTACTGGACCTGTCATTTGAAATGCAGCGTAGCTGGATAATAAACGCTGCAAATTCTTTCACTGGGGTTTATTATTCAATTGGCTTGCGTTCATGATTTGAATTTCTACTAAGCTTTGGAGTGTGCGTGTTTCACAAGTGATAGAGTGATTATTGAATTTCAGGAGGCACACAAATATGATCCAAATAGGTATTTTGGTTGAGAACAGATTTACGTAAGCTTTGGAGTGTGCGTGTTTCACAGGTGATAGAGCTATTATTGAATTTCAGGAGATATGCGTAGAGCACGTACATCTGTTCTCAATCAGAATACCTATTTGGATTGATCAGTGATCATATTTGTGTGCCTCCTGAAATCCAATACTCCAAAGCTTAGTATAAATTCAAATCATGAACGCAAGCCAATTGAATAATAAACCCCAGTGAAAGAATTTGCAGCGTTTTTTATGGTTATCAGAATGCTTCAACCCGTGTATCGGCTACAAAGCCTTTTAGGAGTTCACTCCAGTATCCACATTACTACATCACTACGTCACTAGGTTACTGATATCAACAAAAACAATAATAAACCAAAATAACGCGAATGTTGGCACCATAAATCGGGCCATAGATGGGGAATGGTTTGACCTACTGCTCATTCGATTCCTCGTGGATTGTTCTTCAAAAAGAGTACAAATTTAGGCCGCCTTGACTTTTTTTGAGGTTTTTAGGGATTTTACAAAACTTTGACAACCCTTAAAGGGCACTTTAAATTAAGTGAGAGAGATGGCTCAAAAATTGGGGCGTTGTCGGACCAATATTGATTTTTCCTGAAAATTTCAGATCTTTTGCTCCAGCCGTTTGGGAGAAATCGTGCGTACGGCGTACGGCGGACGGACGGAAAAATTTGTATTGCAGATTCGGATTGTACACCCTTTGAAACGTAAACCATGAAATTTTCAGGGGGGTTAGAATTTTTTTTTTTTTTTTTTTTCAAGAGCGATTACAATGGTTTATTATTGAATAATAAACCAAAAAGTAGGATTCGGATTAGATGAGAGGCTCCAATCTGATCAGTTTAAATATAGACGCTGAAATTCGATAGAGAGTCTCCCTGAGGCAGCCGACAACGACGAACTCCAATCTGATTAGCTGATTAAGCTAAATTCCCTCCTGTTCACCCTAGAAAACTGAAATTCAATAGAAGGCCTACCTAAGACAGTGCAAAACGAATGACATTTACAAAGGTTAAGGCCACAAAATATGTTTTAACTTTCTAGCTCTTTAACAATGATGTCCAGCGTTTTACTGAAATAAATATGTCAATCATTAGTGATAGATACTGACTGGAAGCCCCCTAGCTTCCTGCAGTTGTTGTTTCTACAACTTCTTTTGCGATGGAAAAGTAAAAGGATTCATAAAAAACACAGCGTCTATGTCTCCTAAAGGAATAAATGAATATTTCGTCAGCACGCAAGTCAAGAGTCAGCCTCAAGACAATCATGATGACTATGCTCGACCCACACGCGGGATGAGCAAGTAAAAGTCGTTCGGAAGAAAACAACGTGGTGCCAAGAGTTCGAGGCGCCCTTCGTTTAATGGATAAACCTCAAGGAGAACCTTGATGTCAGGTGATGGTCTGCCGCACGAGTCATATTGCGCACCGAGCGGTGTAGCAATCTCCAATGATTTCCCCAGAACGATCAGAGGGAGAATCAAAGAATAAGTGGTACTCGGAGGGCAATACGCAGGAAGGCAGCAACCAGAACATTATCTGAGATGGAAAAGGATCAACCGAGCAGCGAGGCGACGCCTCCAAGAAGGAAGGCCTGGGACTGTATGCAGTGGATGGGGAAAAACAGCCTAGATGTAATTTTCGCCAACTTGTTATAAGTTTATAAGTGCCGATGATCACGATATCCGATCATCAAGGTAAAAAAGGCAGATCAATAAAAATACCATTTGATTGCCTCCTGCTATCCTTGATTTGGAAATAAAAATGTCATATTATATACAGCACTATAGCAAACGTTCTATACATTTTTGATATTAAAATTAGGTGCCAGAAAAAGTTTAAATACTGCAGAACTCTCTTCCACTTAACCTATTTAAAGATGGTTAGTTTAGTATTGGTATATTTTTGAAAATAGAAATAAATTAGATGCTGTTACCACCACGTTCGAATGCCTGTATGAAAACTTTCGTGGTTGAATAGATTAAACAATTAAAATGTGTAACCCAAAGGTATCAAGGAATCAGTCATTTTTCAAAAGGCAAATTAAAAGAATTGATAAGGTAATGTCGTAGAACGGTCTATATTTAAATAAAATGTATCACAACTCAGCTTCTGCCAACTCAACTAACGGCATCAACAAGTAAGTGTACATCACAAACAAACTATACCATGCTTTGTACGGTAGATCAAGCTGCATCAATAATATTCATTTGATCTAATCCTAAAAAGAGTTTCAATTGCTTTAAATTTAATCCTTGAAATTCTGATCGTGATCAAATCTTGATTGTTGTTAGAGCAGAAATCAAACGAATAGTTCATACCATATTCATTGATATTGGTTTAGAGAGAATGCTCATTCTTTTGAAGCACGATTTTAAGTACAATTTGAAGCATCGATGTTGGTGTTATGCAAAACCTGCACAGTCGTTCACTACTGAAGGCGAATGATTTTCCCGACAACCGTCAACAAGGTTCAACTGAGAGCTCAACCTAATTGCAAAACTGCCAATTTTATATTTCCAATAATACTTGATTGCTCGTGTCATTTTGCGACGGTTCGACGGGTGACTTTTAGGTTCCAAAGGAGCAATTATTTACGGCGGTTGAATTTCTAAGGATTTGAAACCTAACCTAGTCGATTTTGAGCATGAAATTGGAGTGGGAAACGACACCGCACTCGACTATGCGGGCTAACACCACAAGAAACCACGATTTGCTACGTGTTTGGCCAGTTTTTGGGCCGCAAAGTCTATGCGTAAGAGGAGATCGGGCTGGCTAGAAATTAAGACCGACTAGAACCCTACCGAAGTCCACATACGGAAGAACATATTTTTTACATCGTCTAAAGCCTTGTATAGCCCGTACGGCGGACGCACATGCAGGTTCTAATTTTGACAACACCTCAGAACAGAGCATCGAATTTCATATCTTCTTAAGGCAAAATAGGAACATTTCAACATGACCTAGAACGTGACACATTAGCCCTAAGATGAAATTTGCTGAAAAACTACATTTTTCCATGCTTTCTCTTGTTCATCATAAACGTTTTTAACCCCTACTTCCCAGGAAAAACTTCCCCAGAATCTTAAACTTGCGAAAGGTAAAAGCAACCCCATTTTATCACATGAAACTGTTTGAAGAAAATTATTTGAACGCGGAACGCGGAATCTACGTTTTTTACCGAAAATCTACAAAAATGAGTTTGTCATCGAATTGTATTTATTCTTTTTCGTTGAATTGAGTAGTGACTCGCTCAACAAGTAAGAGGTTTTTGAATGCTTTAAAGAGATATTGACTCTCCTTAACCATAATATTATTTTATGTTCATATATATGGAAATCTCAAAGCATGCTTTGAAAACCAGTTTTTTTCTGCCTTACAAAAACATGAAACCGCCACGGCGTCTCCCTCATGGTGCGACATACATAAACCTGTTTGCCTCAAAATTGATTACGAGTGTTTCAAGGGATTTAATGAAATTTTAGATAAGTAAAATCTAACAAAAACGATTTAAAAATTAAATAACTCGGAAACATAGCCTCTAAAAAAAACCTAATCGACTTTTTTTCTGTTGGAAATGGGTTCTTAAAAGTTACGTAAAAAAAAGTAATGTATTATGCGAAATCGGTTTTGAACCATTCTAAAAATATTCGTGGATCTTAAATCCACATAATTACATATATATTATAAAAAGAAAATAATAAAATTATGCGCGTATATATACTATATTTGAAGAAGTACATATCATATTTTTGGGAAAATTGGCTAATTAAAAAAAGAGCGATAGTTTTTCATATTAAATCATTAAGCGCTGCTTGCACACCTGTAGAAAACAATCATCAACATGAAAAAATGTTTCGAATATGGAAGATTGCAATAATTACTAAGATTTCTTCAGACTTTTCCAACTTTCAGCCACTTTTTGGGAATTTTAGGAATGAATGGAGACGATGGAGCTTTCATGGTCTTGCCTGTGCTTGGGAAAACCATGAAATACACAATATTCTGATTATGAACGATTACCTGATAATAACGGGGTTCTATTGACCTCAGCGCCGAACACATGAGGTAATGATGCACGAGATTGATGATACCGCTGATCGGCATTTCTAAAGTAGTGAATATTTTAGACCACTCGCGAAAATTATAGTTGTTACTCGAAGATTTGACGAGGGTGTATGAGCACGAGTGGAACGGTGAATGTCTTCTGGAGAGCGTTTTGGGCCTTCTGCTCTCCCGAGGCGAATATTCCCAACAGGAGGGAGAGGTGGATGGAAGCTCTGAGGTCCGGGAAAGCCCGAATAGGGTTCGCCTATAGAAGGTTCTTGAAACTGAGGAGATCCATCCCGGAATTCTGAGGCAGATACATGGCTACCTGCTCATCAACCAGTTTCATAGAATGTACCTACCAGAAACCCTTGAAGCTGACTGAAATGGGGTTTCCCGGAGAAAATTAACTACCGATTCGTCATCCATCTATTCTTGGTTCAGAATCCTTGCGGACAAACAAAAAGGGTAAACATTGAACGGGTTTTGTTTCCGAGCCACTGTCGAGGAGGTGAAATTATCACCTTCGGATAAGAACCATAATGATAATTGATGCATATATTACACGGACGACTGTAAATCTAATTATCCTTGTTTCAGGTTCATTGGCTTCAACAGGTGATACGCTCCAATAAAACACATACATGATTTGTGATAAATCTGGTAGATAGTAATTATACTAAATTATAATTCTCCCTTTCCTCTTAAGCATCATGAATTAAAGTTGAAAGGTGGTATTAAGATACCTACACGGAATAAATATAAGAAAATAGTAATTTTTAGAGCAAAAGAAAACGCTTTGAATGTTGGAACACAAGTGAAGAATTTTATTCACGTTAGTAACTATTGTTTTCAATTGAACATATTTTAACAAGATGATGGTCTTGATGATTACATGGAGTAATCTCAATATCATGTAGTACGAACTGCCCAAAATTTATTTCACAACTTTCTTAACCAACAGATTGTAAGCAGAACAAGAAAGATACATGGAAATAGGTTTAAAATATCACTATTATTCATCGGTGCTGCCTCATCTACATGGAATTTAAATAAATAGAGAAAGGTTTACGGACAGACCAAATATTTCTAGCAAAATAGTAAAATACTACGTTTTAATATAACATAACTTCTTCCAACTGTCCATCTGTCCTGTTTATCAATCAAATTTATATTTGCGATTTTTCCTCCAACCGAACAGCCAACAACTCAGTCTGTTCCAACATTACAAGCATTAAATTAATTAATCAATTTAATACGAGACTACTTGCACCCACAGTACTAATCGCTAGTACGGCTGAAGTAGAGAATAGGTAATCCCAACCTCTTATTAGGCTCATTTGAACATGTATCGATGTATACTTTCATCGATATGTATAGGATAATAATTAATTAATTATAGGATAATAATTATATCGATACCACTGCTATGTATTACGGAATGATTTACACGACCAATATAGCGATAAAAGTATTTTTAATAGTGTGACACAAGTGTTAACACATTCTGATCTATTTGTCCAACTGATTTGTCCTTACTAGAAGGATTGATGTAGGATATTTTTTTGTTTTTGAGATGAGATGAGCATCCAGACCAGCAAACTAGACAGAACACACATCGAAAGCGTGGACCTATATCGATAGGAGACATCGGGTTTTTCAATATGGCGACGGTCTTATCAGGAAGAGGGTTACCTATTATCAACTTCTACCCGCTAGTACTAGTCCGAGCAGAGGTTAACTTTTCTGAAGTACACTGATTTTGATAGGAATTTCCAATTCCGAATAGGTTAGGAACCAAAATGCTCTCAATAAATAATGTAATCCAGTGATTGAGCTCAATTCATGCTCCAATGCAATATTCTACTCATATGCATCTATCTCCACTTATTGATCATAGATTAGTTAAGTAATTTAACAGATGTACAACCTATTTGTCAGTGGTTTATACTCAGGACCTGCAGTTAGAGATTGAAACGTCTCCAATGGAATGGGTACTCATTCATTCTATAAAATGGTAATCGTTGAACTATAAATAAACCAATCATTATAAAATGGAAACATGGTTACCACTGAAGAATTGAATTGATATCAAACCTTGGATGAACAGCTCAGACAACTTGACGTAAGGTGTCTGTGGATAATGTGAATTAAACATACCCATCTTATTTTGAATATAGTGCTTAAATATAGGTTTTAGGTACGTGAAGAGCCCTACCTCATCATCAGACGAGTTTCCCATGGAGCGGAGGGGTTGAATTAAGTTGCCAAACACACCTCTTAGAGAACCGATAACTTCACACTTTCGGTTGGTAATTGAGACTCCAAATAACACGCGATTCATGAGCAGGTAGTGGAAAGATGATGAGAACACGCAACAAGAAAGGCCGGTAAAAAAAAAAACTAGAAGCTCACCTGGTAAACCGTTAGGAGAGCACGAATGAAACCTCACCATCTTCTTCTTTTTCTTAAGGTTAATCTTGTATTCCATTCATCTGCGAACAGGACTAATAATTTTGCTCGTCACAATTTTATTACTTTCACAACGCTATCACTAATTATTCCTCAAGAAACTTAGTGCTTTTTAATTCAATTTAATTGGTTCAACGCGGGCGAATCATCGGAATGTCAGGAACATTTTGAAACCAATGGGGTTCACTATGATTTTTCTGTGCTTTTTTGATTACCTAATACCAAAATGATATAAGACAGTGGTACTGTTCTAGTCTGCCCATGCACGCAACCCTATTGCAACCTCCCACACATACCGAAAAATATCCATGTCTCCTATCGATGAGTGTTCGAATGTGTTCTGTCTAGCTTGCTGGTCTGGATGGTCTCAAAAACAAAAAAATATCCTAAATCAATCCTTCTAGTGAAGTTGATCATCATGAACATATCGATTGCATAATCATTTCTGAGTCTCTATCCTGCCCTTCTCATTGGCTCATTTATAAAACTATCGATATATTTTTCGATATGTGTGGGAGGTGGCAATGGGGATGCGTGCTGGGACAGATTAGAACAGCACCAAGACAGTAGCCCAGAATTATCATGCTCCCCTCTTCTCATTCACTTCCTAAATCAATCCTTTTAGTGAAAAAATTGATTAATTGCCTAGGTATAGGTAGACAATGTTTTTTTTTAGAATACCAAATTTTTATTTATTGTTTTTTGAAGAGCTGGCCCAAATGGGTTGTTGGGCTCTTGAGGGTTTTCCTAGTCTTTGTTATCTAAAAGAAAGGAAGTGGGTTGAGGCCCATCTCTCTAGTTGAGTGGCATCAAGGCTCCATCTTCAAGCTGAAGGCAGCAGACTTTCCTCCTTGAGCTTCGAATTCTCAGTGAGACCTCTCGTATTAGCCATTGGGTCTTCACTCTCACCCACTGGGTCACTTGTGTGAGAGGTTTCGACCATTTTTCGGACATGACAATTGCTACTCTTTTTAAGAAGCAGTCGTACTCCTTCGTGAAGGGAGCCCTTGCAGGATATCACTAAGGGCGTAGAAAAGCCTCTCATATCCTCGGTTGCCCTGCCATATTTTCTATGATTTTGTAAGCCTCCCAAGCCTTGCTTGATTTTGGATCCGTCGAGTCTTTGGGTCTTGGGGGAGTTGGTCACTTTGATCTGGTTTCTGCTGCTTTCCATCTCTTTAATTGGTAAAGGAGTTCAAGTGAACTCAGGTGACCCCAGGATCCCTATGTAAGTGGGGCTTACTATTTACATTGGCAGCATTTTGGGAAACTGATGTTCACATTTGGGAGGTGTAGGAGGAGGCGTCAGCGTTAACTATGTGGGTATCCATATACCCCACCCTATCTACATCCCACAAACCGTGGATTTTCATGTCTGCAACCAGACTTGAAGTGCCGTCTTCATTCTCCGCCAATCCTGGTTCGATTCCCACTGAGTTAAATGCCAAGCTTGCCATCCTCTAATCAGGTCATGACCATACTTGTCATGTCACCTCTTTATCTGTTTAAGGCATGGCTAAGGTCCAGCAACTCATCACAGCGGTTTGGCATTCCTTTGGGTCCCCTTCCAGCCTGTATGATGTATGATTGCCTGTAGACAAATAGATTAGAATCAATGATTGTAATAAGTGCTGGAAAAGCAGTGATCATCTTGGACAAAAAGTATTGAAGCGGCAAAAGTATTGAGTAAGTACAGGGGCGCTATTCCGCCTTTTCTTGCTCTCGCTATTGCCTCTACTTTTTTCACGTAGGCAAAACGTAGTAAAAACGTTAGGCAATTTGTGGAACTAATTAGTTCAGCTCTCTAGCAACAGATTCGTTGACTGTAATCGATCTCATGGCTGAATAGATCACTTGGCTGTGTTGTGATACCTACCTACTCTCTAAGATAATTTGTTAATTTTCAGATGCCAGCATAGGGAGCATCCAGACTAGGAAACTTGACACAATCAGGTTTGGGGGGAGGGGGGGGGGTGGCTACAACGGAAAAGTAAGCTCTGTTTGCCCAATAGGTAAGTAGTACATTTCCCAAGAATATTGAAACGTTTTCTCCCGATGAAAATCGATATAGATAGGTCGTTTTAGCCGTATGGGAAACTACCTATCTCAAAAATAACGAAAAATGGCCCCAGAATATATGTATTCCTCTATACCAATACCAATCCTGTATACCAATCAATAACGTTAGAATAAGTCTATAGATCAGTCCTAAATCGTAATTCACGTTACCGAATTATATACCTGCTTAATAATTTGGAAAGTATACTACAGGAATCACTTACACTCCATTATTGTCATACATGTGACATTTCAGTGGGTAGGTGAAAACGCGTAAACATTTCATTTCTAAGTGGTTAATCGTTATAAAGTAAAATAAGATACTATAGGGTACAATACTTCCCAACAATGTGTTTAGAACTCGAGAGCGGCAGTGATGCTATTACTGGTTTTGTTCATTCTATCGGTTGAAAATGTAAACTTCGCGAAAAATGAACAAGTAGAATCGCAAGATCTTATTGGTAAGTCAATAAAAAAAAGGAAAAGCCAACAGAGTTAAATCAACCACTTACAAGTAATTTGTTGTGGAGATGTCCATTTACTTTGATTGTATACGTATTATAAGGGGTGTCCCGGTATAATTTCATTAAACTTTGATGGTCATTTGCAGAAGCCATTTCAAAAAAAATGTCTCTTTTTTTAGTGGCTTCATATCCGAGACATTCAAGATGTTTCAGTGTTCTCGGTCTTGCATCACTGAAGTGCCCAGGATTCCCTTGAACTACTCCCTGAAATCAATTTAGAGAGAACGTCAAACTTTCTATTACCTTAGGGAAAAATAAGAACATGTAAATATGGTTTAAAACAAACCAATCAGTCCAAAGATCAAATAAGAGAGCTTATGAAAAGAATTCATGTTTTCTCTTGCTGTTAATAAACAGGTTTCTCGCAATTCCCACTTCTCAGAAAAACCTTCCTCCGCATCTCAGCTTTCCAACGGTGTAAGCAAAGACACCTTTTTACTTGAAAATATTCCCTGAATTCTTTGATAATTCTCTCGAGCCTCTTTGCTCATCAATCGTTTAAAATCAACACACTTTTCTGTGAAACGGTATTTTTTTGTGACTTTTTGATTGACTTATTATTAGTTGAGTGTGGACACCCAAGAGAGTCTCCATTCGATTCAGAGAAATAAATAAAACCCGTTGTCTTTTTTTCAGACAACTTGATTTAGTCAAGCTTTACGCGGTTAAACCCGCGATTCTTCGTTTCAAAGCTCATTTTCTTTTTCTTTAAATTAATGTGGAAAATTTTGTTTCCTCACACCAGAAAAGAATGCGTTGGCCAAACATTATATTATAAAAATAGAAAGATTTACAGGCAGAGAAAAATAAATGCAATTTATTGGGTTAAAAGAAAAGCACTTCAATGAAAAAATATTCACATAATGTGGCTCAAATTTAGTCGTTCTTATCAACAGATTCGCCTCCAAACGCTCATCACTTCAGTTGGCTCTGTATTTAGATTTTGCGAACTTCATCCTCGACGAGGTTTGTTCGCACAGAGGTAGAACTGAAAACTGGGGCTCGGGTCATTTGGGAAAGCTTTTTCTGGGAGTGCAGCGTAGCATTTTCGGACATCCTTAAGAAGCTGTGTTTGTAGATGTCATTCGATTGCAGTTTAATGACTTCCAATTGGAGACCAGGAGCTAAGTCTTAAACTATTGCAGCGAAAGGGTTTTGAAAAATCCTGATGTTTGGAGATGCTACCTCAAAAACTTGAAAACGGGTCTCAAACTGTTCTCGCAGACACCTGATAAGATTTATAGCAACTTCACTCGTAACTCTTCATCATTTTTGGAGTTTAGGTTATTGCAGGCTAGGAAATGGACCATTTTTCATAGCTATGTATTCGAAAAGGGCCAGTTTCATTCTAAAAGCTTTGATATGGGAGTATAAATCAGAAATCAGGCTGTTCGTTCCTTGTTTTCACATGTTACGTCCTCCATCAGAAGTAACCAATCGTTTAAAATCAACACCCTTTTCTAAAACGGTGTTTTTTACTTTTTCAAGTTCAAAGGTATTGTAAGCTTACACCGTTTGAATGGCCCTGAAAAGTGCGGGTTACGAAACCTGTTTATTGAAAAGAGCAAACATGAAAAAATCATCTTCGGACTAATCTGTCACCTTCAAAGTTAAGTTGAAATTTTCTGCTTTTGCCCGAGGAGTTCAGATTTGAGACTTTCCAACTGCGTTTTTTCGATACCCGTTATAAACGCTGACGCAGTCTCTCACTCCTCCAAGGATTGGCCTACCATCTCTTGGCATGCCAAACACCCAAAATACGACAGAGTCGCTGAAGACCTGAGAGGGTCTTTCACGCCACTCGTCGTTTCATGCGATGGCGCATTACGTAAAGAATACGAAGCCTTCCTCAAGAACGTTTCCTCACGCCTCGCCAACAAGTGGTCGAAATCCTACTCCCAGGTGATGATGATGGTGGTGGTGACTCAATTTCAGCTTCTGGCATACCACTTCGAGCTTTTGGCATGTCAATTTACACTTTTCACAAATCCCAACTAACCCAACATTCCACCCCATATAATGATTTTAGTATATACAAGTACTATGCACGTAATTAAGTAGGTATGTATTTGCTTCCATTCCAGCATTACTCTATTATTACAAGTCTTCCTTTTTTCAACTTACACTAATTATTCCAAGCTCCTCCAATCAGATATTCGGAATCTCTCAATCTGATTTACTAGGCTTCTGAAGGAAACAAATGTTTTTCTTGTACTTTTTGCTTCTTGCACTTTGTACTGCAATTAAAATGTGTTGAACCGAATTCATATGATATGATCTCCTAATTGGTAGTCTCGTTCAATTCTCAACTGATCCTGAAGTTTTTCCAACTCAAACCAAAACTTACACATTTATAATACGAATATAAGTGAAATTCTCATTTACATATAAGTAACATAGGTAGACTGAGAGAGGTTACGTACATCTTACTTCTGTGAAGTTACAATAATGACAATAATTAAATAAATCTCATTAATCTCAATCACGCATCGTTACAACTCAATAACAAACTACAAATATCTCATACCACCGTTCTCGAAGAATTTGAAATTGTAGAACGCAAAATCAACGAGATTCCCTTAAAAAACACGACGGTGTAACACATTTTCTGCCCTTCCCTCCGGAATGACCAATCTATGTCAGAAATTCAGCGAAATAAATCCACAAATACCCCAAACAGTTTATTTAGGTTCAATTTCCATGACAAAACATTTGTAATAAATGAATGAATTAGGTCGTGGTAAAAATTGGTACCACGAAAACATCCGAATAAAACACGAAATAAAGAAACATACCTGCTGTTTGAATTAAGCAGATTTCCCCATGTCAATTAAGTTTACTCTACTATACATTTTTCAAATAGGTTTTTTTTTTCAATAATGAACCTTTGAAATGGACCACACATTTGTTTTCAATTCAATTCAATACCAATACGACCTTCAAATTGATAAATGTGCACAAAAATATCGAAATCCACCTAGTAAGTCCACCACCAGAAAGTTCCTTTCCTTTCCAGTCCTTTAGATAAATCTTGATATATCTACCTTGCTATCGAGGTAAACCATGTAAGTATATATTAGTCCTAAGTTGCCTATTAGTCGCATCTAACCATCAGGTTCGAATTGTTTCAGATTCGACCGACTTCAAAAACGCTATAGCGAAAGAACTGCTTAAAAAGAAACTACTGAATTTGGAATCAGCCAGGCAACAAGATAGCTTAGCTCAGTTTCTTAGGAAAGGGGACAAAAAATTAGCTAGAGGAAAGCTAAACTTCAAAGTAGATGATGATCCAAGCCGCAAGCAAGCTCAGATGGCGAACTCATTCATTGCCTCTTCGAATCTTCTGTTTGGTACCAAAAGCCAACGCAGAGGATGCAATGCCACCAACAAGCCAACTAACAAAGAAACCGTGCTTGATATGCAATCGTTAAGACATTCGTTTTCTGGATACAACGAAGAAGGCATCGATTTTCCTTCATCCAAAGATGCGTCGAATTCCACTCGTAAAAAAAGATCGTCGAAAAGAGGATTGCAGGATCCTATCAGTTGCTATTTAATTGAACCTAAAAAACTAACATGCATCCACAGAGGTGTAATTTACAAGATACAGTTACCAAGCAGTGACGTATCAGATGATGAAATCGGAAGAATTGTTGAAAGCGTTTATAAAGCTGTAGAAGGCAATAAAGCTTCTACCGGGAAGATTCCATTAGATGATTCATACAAGGCGAAAAGAGCTTCAGACGATTACATCAAATCTCTATTCTTGAACAACCTCTTGTTAAGTAGTCAACCCAAAACAGCTCTTTTGCCTACCTTCAACAGTAATAGTGCCATTTACCTTCCACTTATTATACCAGTAAGTCAGTCTGCTGCTAAAGCTCCACTTTCTTACTACCCAAGTCTCTTGGTTGATCCAAAGCTGCAGATGCCGTACAACCTGTCAATAAGCGGTGGAGCTGATGCTTCAAATGACATTGGAGCAATCGGCAGAAATGTATTGATTGATAATGGGTATGGTCAGTATGTATTACCAAAAGGTTATTTCATGTCAGCATCTAATCTGCACCAAAGATCTGAAAACAATTTGACAGCAGATGAGGAAAAGAGGAGAAATTGGCTCGCTTTAATGGCAACAAATGGGTACGTTCCCATCAATAGTGGAATAAATGCCAAGCTGGCTAATTCGGATCAACCTCAATCACTAGATAGCATGCCAAGTTTTTCAAAGGACGAAGCGGCTTTTGGATGCAATAGTAAGCTTATAGGAGCAGACATGGGGGAATATTTGGATAAACTGTTCAATCCAAGGAAAGAAAGAGACACTTATTACATTAGACGTCAGTTGAGGAAAAACCAATACAATTTTCTGAATAATTCTAGAAGGACGGATAACTTGAAGAGTCTCCAAGAAGAAAAACTTGAAACGAATTCTAAGGCTATTCAAAACTCAGGAGTTAGTTGTGGGGAAAGGTTTGTGGAAGCACGACCTCACTCTCACTCACAAAATGGGGGATCTCTCCCTCCCTGTTCCAGGACGAACACGAACAAGAGCACACACAAAGTAACCAGTAAGGGCAAGGGGACTACCCCCCAGTCACCCTATACATCAGAATCTCTCCAACCAACAGAACCTGTGCCAAATCCCACAGCATTATCCATGTTACCTGCAACATCCCATACAACAGCTACCACAATGACAAACTCTCCATTTCCCACAACGCCTTCCCCTCCCATGGCATACCCATCAACACAAGATCCCATGGCATACCCATCAACACAAGATCCCATGGCACACCCAGTGCCACAAGGTCACACGGTGCACCCAACACCACATAATCCCATGGCACACCCAACATCACAAAATACCATGCCACACCCAACACCACATGGTCCAACGCCTCCAGCACTAGATCACACAAGTGATACCACAACACTACCTCCTGTATATGCAACTCCAATTATCATAACAATACCATATCCCATGACATTTCAGCCACCATGTCCCTTAATAGCTGCTGCACCATGCCCAACTACTTGCACATGTGCCAGTTGTCCAACAACAACTGTCACATGTCCCACTTGCCCTCATGTACAAACCACCCCAACACCATCTTCCTCAGCTGCAACAACACCATATTCCTTGGCTACAACAACAGCACACACGTGTCCTAGCTGCCCACTAAAATGTTCATTCACAAGTGCTACAAAATGTAACTCACCTTGCCCTACAAATTGTGATGAATGTGAAGAACCAGCAGTAAATATAGCTTCCAATGTCCAAAAGGGAGATAACCCTCAAAAGTCATCAATCAACAGTGATATTCATTCGCCAATCAACCAAAATCAACAGGTATATCCAAATGTCCGACAGTTTGCAGGAAATAACACGAGGGAATTTCAGAAGATTGGAGTTATTAGTAAAAAGGTCTCAAACATACAGAAAAATTCACTACTCACAAATTTAAATGAAACTATGAATTTGAAATCAAGAACTCACAGAGAGAGCTTTTTCTCAAGGTTAAGGAGTAAGTTCCACAAAGGGATTCTCACAAATGGTTCCGGAAGCTCCAATAGTTCCTTTGAGAACAGAGTGCAGAACAAATTACATCCAATCATAAGATTCAACCAGGGTCCCCCAGGTAAAGTATGGCGTGTGTCACATGAATCACCAGTATCAGCTAACTCATTGAAGCGTGGATTCTTCTCTTCATCAACTCCAGCACAATTACAACAAACATCTCCAAATCATACAAGAAGCATTTTCCACATAACGCAGCCTAATCAACCAAATCAACCCATAATTCCAATCACTTCACCACAGCCACCTTCAAGTTACATTCAGCCATCGTGGACTCAAACACAACCACTAGGTTACCAACAACAAGGGAACCAACCACAGCCATTAGAGAACCAAGTTCAGCCACAGGGGAGTCTTCCTCAGCAACTAGAAAGCTCTCCTCTTCCTGCTGGATATCAACCTCAGCTACAAGGAAATCAACTTCAGCCACAATGGAATCAACCCCAGCCACAGTGGAATCCACCTCAACCACAATGGAATCAACCTCAGCCACAATGGAATCAACCTCAGCCACAATGGAATCAACCTCAGCCACAATGGAATCAAACTCAGCCACAATGGAATCAACCTCTCCCTCAATTGACTCAACCTCAGCCACAATGGAATCAACCTCTCCCTCAATTGACTCAACCTCAGCCACAATGGAATCCACCTCCACAACAAGCAGGCCCACCTTCACCACAAGAGAGCCTACCTTCACCCCAAGAAAGCCTACCTTCACCCCAAGAAAGCCTACCTCACCCAGAAGCTAGGGCACCGCAGCTACAGGTGACTGCATCACAGACACATTGGAGCCTACCTGAGTCCCAAACAGTCCCTGCAATCCCTCAAGGGACCTCATCTCAGAAACAAAAAAGTCACCCACGTCCAACAGTAAGTAAACCGCCATCCATCACGCCTTCATGGTACCTATCAGAATCAGCAAGTGTTTGTCAACCTCATACATCTACCTGTCGGGCATCTCAGCCCCAAACTAGCCTGTCTAAGGTACAGGTGACTGCATCACAGGCACAGTGGAGCCCACCTCAACCTAGTACTATCCCTTCAATGCCTCAAGGGAACTTATCTCAGAAACAAAAGAATCACCCTCATTCAACAGTAAGTAAACCACCAACCATTCCACCGTCGAGGTATCCATCAGAGTCACCAAGAGTATCTCAACCTCAGAAATCTACCATCCAGCCATCATCAACGCTTGCCCAGAATCGTACAGTCTCAACAGCTTGTCAAACGAAATATTCCTCGAATAAAACACAATCGTCAACCCCAAACCAACCTGAACGGAACTTCACTCTTTCAACCCAAACATACAACATGAAACCTATATTATCAGGTTGTGGGGAAGTACTGAGATCACGTCTCAACTCTCCATCACAGTCAATATTTTATCAAAGACTGCAACAAGCCCATTCTGATAAACTTACAGCTCAAGACCAGGCAAGTGCTCAAACAATTGGTAAACTGGAGAAGCGAAGGTGGCAGAATTTCCGAAGTAATGAATGGGGATTACCTTCAAACCAAGTCGATCAGGAGCCACTATGGAACCAAGGACACACGTTTTACCAACCCTCCTTGAACCTACCTCAAATGTACCCGAATCAAGGTTTATACCCATCTCATCTTCGGATCCAACCAAACGTCCTCACACCACTGTTAACAAAACATTTGGACAAAAATGGTGACATTGCTCTGCTAAAAAGAGAAAACTGGAATCACAAGGCAAGGTTGCCACGTACGTCATTGGAATGGGGTAAAAGTCACAAACCTAAAAAATTCTATTTCCAAGGAACTAGGGGACCTTGGAAAATCAAATGGCCTTTGAACCATAACTCGATGCACGACAAAGTAGCACCGGTAAGAAGATATCTACAAAATAGACGGAGAAAGAAACGACTCAAACTATAATCCTTCTCAGCAGCTTTCGAATATTATCTATCGAAAAAACCGTTTTCAATTATTGATGTATTCTTTCCCTTAGTTGTTCGTATTGTTGAAATAAGGCCGTTATTCAGTTGTTCAGCCACAATGACATAGCTATCAAGCGTAAGTCCTGATAAGGAAATCGATACTCCTGGTGAGATGGGGCTTCCATTCAATATATGTAGGGGTATTACCTACACAACCAGGACGAAAAATGTGATTTTAGCTTCAAAGAAATGGGAAAAGTGCAAATATTGTGATTTGCGTATGTCGATTACTCAACGTATTCTTATCCGATTAACTCAGGACTACTGGGAGGAGTTAAGAATAGGTAGCTAATTAAATCTTAAACTAAATTAGTTTTTATTCTGAATCGGGAAACTAACTTTTGAACTTAATTAGTTTTAGTTTCAAGTTTAGAAACTAAAATCCTAAAAACTCACTTTATTAAAGTTTGTTTAAAAAATTCAAGCCAGATCCACCTTTGTCCATTTTCACTTCCTCCTTTCCACAGTAGGTGCACGACCAGCTCAAAGGGATAAAAAAGTATAATTTTTATTTTTAACCTAAGACTAAACCTGGTTCTGGTTTGACTTCTCAGGCTAACTTTGCAATTAACTAGTTTTTAGTTAGAAATACAGGTGTTTCTTGAAAATCAACTAGGTACTTTAGTTTCGGAATCAGTTAGATACTGTTCAATTTCACCCCCCACAGTTGTATATTTTCATTTAAATTATTTAAGTTTTCTTTAACTTCGTTAAGACGAGCGTCACTATCCAACCTGTCCCCTCGGACATCCACGAATACAAGCTGGACCCACATGCCCGAGCCTAGCCCGCACCGTGCGACGTCCGAGTGACGGACGACACACGGATAGGAAGTAATCATGGGGAATCTTTCGGAGAAGTCCCACTCTTCCGCACCGTCTCAAACTACTTTTGTTTAGTTTTGCGCGGACGTGCCTCGGATAGCAATGGACCTGGAAAAGTTAATTTAGGAGGTTCGCAATTTTCCAGTGTTATATGATCAGTCTACTGAAAAATATCGTAATGCGGAGTACAAGGAAAAGAGTATGGACAATTATTTTGGCTCCAGTTTATTGAAGGTGTAAGTTGACATTCTGAAGTATTCATAGAACTTCACCTCATCGCATATTAGATGAGGCAGCAGCGAAACAAATTCCCTTTCCGTGCTTCTTTTTTTCCAAGCAGCGTGGACCCACATTTTTCTTCGGCGAGAATTTCGCCTCCAATTTATGTCCTCTTCTTCCAGCGCAAAGGCTACCATCCCTAACTCACTGTTTTTAAAATTCGCCAACATTACGACTTGAGCTTCAAATCGTGACTGACCGCGCTCGGTCCTGACTCGGAAGTGTGAGGCCTCCCTACTCCATAACTTTAACACGGCCGTGTCGCGGGTCGGGCTCGGCTCAGGCATGTGGGGTCCAGCCTTACTGTGTCGGGGATAGAAATAACCTGTAGGCACCTATCCACGTTTTTCTGAAGCACTGTTTCTGTTGACCACGAACTTGGTTGGCAGATCGTTTCTTTTGGAAGGCGACGGAGTTACTTCGCCCCACTGAAACTTATCCATTGGACAAAATCAAGAGTGCTTAGTGTAGCAGGTGATATTTATTTGGATGAAGGTCTCCCAACTAAGCGGTTGGAAAGAATTCGTAAGAAGAAGGTTGGCGCGATTGCCGTTTACCTTATTTCAAACTAGAGCATCAGGGAGTTTCTAGATGAAACAGCCGTTTGAAACGGATTCCCCATTGCCGACAAGAGTGTAATTCTCAAAGTTATTCGCTCTGGCGCTTGAAATTCATAAACAATTTACTCAGCTCTATAGTGAGAGGTGAATGGACGTTAAAAACATGGGTTCTTGAATACAGTGTTGGAATAACAAGCGGAAAATAAAGCGAACGACCGATGAAGACGAAATGGTCACAAAAGATAAGTGATGAAGATTTTCTAGTTTCTCTTTGTGAACTTTGGTTACAGCTTCCTGAAATGTTTGCATTCACACCTTATCAGCGAACAAATAGTGTTCAACAAAGTCTGCAGTGGGTTCCAAGAATATTGATTGAAATATTTATTGATCTGTACAATTTTAGGCTAAGTAGCCCACACTTACTTATTCTTTAAAGTGGTTATAAGCGAATATATCAGAGTATTGGTTCATAATTTTAATGCTTCGAATGTGGAAAGATTTTGTTGAGAATGGAACGTGGGGCTGGGTGCTATCCATTGATAGTCCTACAAGAAGTTATTCATGGCGGAGGTCTGTATGATGCTTCCTTTTTAACCGGTGAAGAGGTTGCACAGTACAACACAAGATGGCTGGGTTGTGATGGTATTCCATTGAATTGAAGAGGCGGTGGTATGACTGTTTAATCATGTCGCTGACCTGGGGGATAAGATTTTGTGTAGTGACTCAACAGTATTGTGGCTAGGACCTTGAAACAGATTAGTTGAGCGTCTAGTGTTTTGCAAAACATAATAATGATTATTAATATTGATAATGTATTCAAGCTTACGATATTTCAATAATTTTAGCTTCAGTAAGCATATATTGAATATCAATATTTGCTTCAGTCTTTGCCAATTCAGCTTTTTATGTTATATAACGGAGTAACTAAGCATCGAGACGTATTTTGGTAATAAAGAGACTCGCAGAATTTTGTAAGGTCTTCCTCAGTAATATCACACATCGCAGAAGATGCATAATTTAAGTATGACGCAATCTACATCATTGCCATCTAGTATATTGGCTTTAATACTTCGGGGAACACAAAAACTAAGCGTTTCAATTCGTGTGAGGCGTTGAATTCGCTTTTACAAGTCTCCTCATTCTGTCTGGTCCAAGATAAATTTTCATCCATTACCAGACCTGAATTTCGTTTTCTCAAACCCCCTCAGAGTTTACGACAATCGGGTTGAGAAATTATCGATTCATGCTTTTCAAAATTCTACTATTCCCAATAATTGTAGAGTACTTCATTTGTTGACGCATTGATTTGAAGACAGCGCATTGAGCACCATTCTCTTGAGCCTGTTAATTCTAAATTCAGTTTATCAATGATTTCTTTAAGAAAACTCGCTTGGTTGACACATGAATTTGGAAATCATCTGCATGTATCATGTAGGATATCAAAAAAAGCTGCTGAACATCCTCCTAGAGAATTAATAAACAGAGTTGCTGACATGATTGATCCTTCAGGTCACTTAGGTATTCGGACCCAGAACCATCCGAAATTCTAACTCTCTGTAGTCTACTAATTAAATACTACTTAAACCAAATTGGGAAAACCCATCGAATAGAGCATAGCTAAAAGTAGATCAAGCTTTACGGAGCTAAAAGCTCCACATAGATCAATTGAAGCTGACACAGTAGCATTCCGTTAATCCATACTTTCTCAAGTCATCAGTAACCTTGTAAGAGCTGTTTCTGTACCACAATTCCTTCGTTTACTTATTTCTACTTGCGACAGCAACTACTTGAACTCACTAATCTGCGATAAATGGGTAAACAATGGTGTACTATTTCTGTAATCGATAACCCTATTACACACGATTTTAAAAGGAGTAAACCATGACTTAATAGCCTTCAGACACCCCAACAACACAATTCATGTTTTTCAGATAATTCACCAACGAAAATAGCTTTGTCCATAGCAGATACTTAGTATTACAACAAGAGAAAAAAAAGGTACAATTCATCAAGTTCATGAAATTGTAGGGTTTCATCATAATAATAAATTATCAAATTCAGATTTCATAAATGTATTTTGAAAATAAATGTTATATATTGGCAATAAATCTTTACAATAAACGATTTTACCGGAGTAAATCCATGGCAGTGAAGAATGAGATCACAAGGGAAGAGAGGACAAATATACATAATTTACAACACATGAAAATGCAGTAAGCAAGATAACGATACGTAAAATTACGTTATTCAACTATGTACAAGTCTCATGAAGAATGTGCAAAGTGAACACATATTTTATTATGTTCTGTACATAGTTATCGCTGCTATATAAACAAAAATACATTCGACTAGATATGAATGTACCAAGCCGTCGATTATCAATACTGAATCGGTTGGTTCCACAACTCCCGAAAAAAACATCGGTATTGAACATATTGTGCTGAAAATGTAAGTAACGGGAGAGATTGCGAGGCAATCGCCGCACAGTAAATTTGAAACAAAAACATTGATAACATTAGACCCCACAACTATTGGGAGGAGGACAAACACAACGACTCTGATCACTAGTGCCATCTCTCAACTAATCTAGCAAAGTCGACAAATGCCATCCAAAAAGAACACATAACGGTAAAAACAAAAAATGTATCATGATAGTAATCAGAACTTAGCGGCAATGGACAACCTAAGTACACACAAACCAATCAAATGTGCATAAAAATGTCCCGTAATCTAAGTATACTAACCAACAGTTGACTATTTATTATCATTATTATATTATTATACAAAAATCAATGGAATATAGCAATACTCATGGTAGCTCCACACCATCAAAAAAAAACCGTGGAACGAGTCAAAAATCCGCGTCAAATTAAAGGTTTTCCGAAACAAGTTAAGGGTTTTCCGAAACAAATGAAAGATTTCCCCAGACAAATTGAAGATTTTCCATTTCAAAATATAGATTTTCCATTCCAAGATAATTTTCCATTTCAAAATAAAGGCTTTTTATTTTATAGGTTTCGCATCTCAAACAGCTTATATTTACAAATTAAGTATATATATTTCCGTATATGTATTGTACTTACAAATTTAACAATTTGAACATTTTTCAATATTTTTTTTTTTTAATAAAAATTGAACAAAACAAAACAGAACTATAATAATTTCACATATCGTGCTCAGCTGCTGCTGCAGGAAGCTGTAGCATCATGTCCATAACATAATTTAAATAATCCGTAGGGGTAACAGTGGCTACACTACGAGCAATCACCGAAACTAAGCCATGAATTTCGCTTGGCTCGCTGAGCAAATTCCTCGCATGAATCTTTACTTTGGAAAACACCTTTTCAGCAGGATTTAGTTGAGGTGAGTAAGGAGGAAGAGATAATTTGACGCGGAAAAGCTATATTTCACGAGAAGTCCGAGTTCATCCATTCGCTGCTGAAATCAAGGATCAAGGATCTTTATTTTGAAATTTTGGTAAAGAATAAAAAATCACTTGAAAAATGTTCAAATTGTTAAATGAGGTGTGTAGGTACAATACCTACCAACACATCCGTAAATACACTTAATTTGTAAATATAAGCTGTATGAGACGAGACACTTTTTGAAATGGAAAATCGTTATTTTGAAATGGAAAACCTTTATCTTGGAATGGAAAACCTATATTTTGAAATGGAAAATCTTTAATTTGTTTCGGAAAACCTTTAATTTGTTTCGGAAAACCTTTAATTTGACGCGGAAAAGCTATAGATGATACTTAAGGACATTCCGCATTTAGAAAGGATCTCTTTCATTCATTACATATTTCAACACGACTATTTAGATATGAAACGATAAGAAAGGGGATAAAACTTTAGAATGAAACATTGGTAAGTAACATATGCGTTACAGTGACGTCAATACGTTTGGATTTTATATGATCACGGATATAATCCGTTTAATAGTAAAAAACTTAATTACCCCCTCCATTCCCCTCCTTTCATAATGAAATTTGAATCTGGAATGAGTTCCAAAACTAGATCAAGTTGATAATTGAACGGAGTGAAATAATGAAAACCGGCTGAGAATTTTACCTTATGCAGCGCTTGAATGGATCGGCTAATGACCCCTCCAGACAGCAAATTTAAAATCCCCGAGGTCTGTTACAGAACTAAAGTTGGGGTCGAAGGAAAACACAAATCAAAAACAAATAAAATAGTGAAGGTATAACGATTCATCAGTATTAACCCTTCCATTTACCACCTTCCAAGCTCAAGTTTGAAAGTTCTGAATTATGTTTCAAAAGAAAACCGAAACTCTTAATTGAACAAAGGGAGAAAAAGAAAATCGGAACTATAAATTTTATGATCAGCACTTGAATGGATTGCCTACTACCCCCGACAAATTCAAAATTTCCGAGGTTTGCTACACAGGTAGATTAAAATCAGGGGAAAACAAAAATCAATAAATTCAGATAAAAACAGTGAAGATACATAGATTTTCCACTATACCCCCCACCATTCACTAAATTGAAAGTTCTGAAATAGTTTACAAATACTAAACCAAAACCTAACTGAGCAAAATAAGGGCATGTATTGGTTGAGAACTATTGAGCCGAGATTGAAAGGATTAGCTATTTCCTCCTCCTTTCAACAAACGCAAATTTTCGATTGGGACGAAATTGGGATTGAACGAAACAATCACGAGAATCGGTTGAGAATTGCAGGGTCTTTAGCGTGAGAGCTAAGGGAGGCGTATGGCTGGCGACAGCCCTCTGAGATACTAGACAATTATACTGTCTCACAAGCTTCATTCAGTTAAGTAGCAGGTCAAAGATAATTTTCATTTGCATATATTTCCATTTAAAACTGTTAAATTTAAATTTTCTATTCATGTGTTTCCGAGTGTATCTAGAAAGCATTGTATCTAGTTCTGGTAGACGAGTGATCCGTGTAGTTTTACTATCTAATACAGAAACAATAAACCCTACTGTGATAATGTGCAGCGTATTTTCCTAATTTTTTGTTGTTCCTCACCCACCTGGATCAAATCTAATAGGTTTCTCTCTATTAGTGAAGCCTTGCTTTAGAGGTTAGGTTAGAGATTTCAGAGAGATTAGACCTTATGAGTCCCCAGGGGGAAACTAGAGGCTAACGGCCTTGCTTGTAGTACCTGGCTTGTACCGGCCCTGGTTAGATGTTGGCTAGGAAGCGCAATGATACAAGCATGGTGATGGCCTGAGTCTGCCATCGTCGCTCGTCCACACACAGGTGGCTGTTCGTTGTCCAGTGACTGGCTGTTGACGGGAACCATGTTTCTGATGCTTTGCTCTCCTTACTCTTCCAACTCTGTTTCCAATAACTTGTCCCATCACTAATGGATGAAGGAATCAAAGTATTGGCCGCTGTAGCTATGTCTCTGGATGTTTTTAATCAAGCGTTAACGACAAAACAATGAATCAAGGAGAGATGGTAGAAGAACATATTAAAGAGAATAGAAAATCTACATATGTGTTAGGGTGCCTGGTTATTGGTTACTTATTTTCAATAATAAACTTATGTAATCGACTAAGAAAAAGTATTTTTAAAACCCCCTTTCTCCCTCAATGTTTACGTTGCAACGTGCGAAAAATTTAAAATTCTAATTAAAAAAAGGAAATTCTTCATTTTTTCTCGAAATTTGAATTTAGGGCATGGCCGTAAATTGGTAGGGTGTTAGAAAGGGTGTTGTGGACGTTCAGAGAAAATCACACTGAGTTCAAAACAGATGGGATTTGTTTTTTGAGCTGGAGCTTAGCGGAGTTTTTGAAAAACTGCTAAATGATTTGAAAAATCATAAAAAGTGAAAGACACAGCGAAAAAATAGTGTTTGCACACTTTTTAGCATGAACGTCAATGATACAGATACCTGAACCAAAATGGGGTTTTACCCATTCATTCTGAGAGTTCGAAATGCATAAGGTATAAAATTAATTGTGTACACAAGCGCACTCTTTTCTAGTTTTGCACTTATGCTGATGTATATGCGCAGCACTATGGTTCAGATTCGATCACGATCAAAAACAATTTAGAGTTTGGGAAAAGGATGTAGGATGCAGTAATCGGAGAAAAATGATGTAATGTACGCCAGCATGGGTACTTAACTCAATAAGAGTGAGCTTCGAGTACAAAATTCGCTTACTAAATTGGTAACTTTTTTGTAAAAGCTCCAGCTCAAAAAAAATTACATCACTAAAACTAAAAAAAATATTTTTTTTATTCAAATATTATTGCTGAAATCCCGAGAAGTGAATTTTGCATCTCTTTACCCGTTTTTTTTTACAAGAAGAAAATTTCTTCTCAAGAAAATCCGGGCCCCCTTACGAAAGCTGGACCGGGGGGCTATGTAACCAATGACACCAAAAACTCATTTGGTGCAGGCTGAGTTACGGCACCTTTGTGCCTAATTTCAGCTAATTTGGTGTCATTTTTCATTTTTTTCGCTTCTAGGTCATTTTAGGAGGTTTTCCCGGGGGGGTTTACAAAATGTATCCCTAATCGATTTCAAAGGCTTATTACTGAGAATAATAAACGTTAAATTGTAAGTGACACGTGAGTGTATTGTGAAGCTACACCTTGTCATTCTTATTACAGGCTTCCTTGACTGCTGTAAAATTTTATTAGATTTTCTCAAGTAGAAGAAGAAAGATGAGAACGAATATACTTCTGTATCTATCAATTCTGAAGAAAAGTAGTCCAAGTACCAGAGTCCTTGGGTATCCAACTTTGTCAAGTAGTCACCAAGTATCTTGAGGGATTTTTCGAGAAGTCGAGTCGGTCCCTTCTTGAGTGACATTAACTCAGGCACTACCTATCCTACAAATATATTCATAAGTAAATGGGCTCGAATGGTGAAATATTCTAATAATGTTTTCAGGATGCGAGTAATGCACGCAATGCATCCCCCAACTTTCTGACCAAATTTTTGTGGTGATGGTTCTATGAGGAGATACAACAAAGGATGATGTGAGGTCTTAGCAGCAAGGTTCAATCATTTCTAACCTATTCAAGTATAGCTTGATAATACATTAAGCATCGCAAGTATCAGTTTGTTTTAGCATCCTTGACCATTCAACTTAGAAACCAAATTGTGTATTGTAGTGAAATTGAGTTTAGTACCAAAAATACAATACAGAGTTGTTTTTATATTAATGTTTTCTCACTCAAAGCCAGGGTTTTTAAAAAAAATAAATACCTAAGTTTATTCTTTTCAACTCAAACTTTGACAGCACATCCAAAATCAGTGACTACTTGGACGAGCTGATTTTCCTAGTCTTAGAATACATTTACGGCTGATTTAGGATATCCTGCTAGAGTTAAAAATAATAAACTTAGGTATTTAAGGGAAACACTTTTTCCACGTGAGAAAAAAGAGTATTCAAAAACGTATTCTTTTAAAAAACCCTATCTCGGGCTTGAACTGAGACAGAATCAAGGAGATCATCATTCGTAGACATTTTTGAATGAATGTTCAAAAATATGTTTTTTGAGGTTTTCAGTAGTAACACTTCATTTGCTGAAGGTTTTTGTTCAGCCTTAAAAATTTCATATGAAATCAACACGGATTACCCATACACAAGGTGTCCCCAAATCTATTTTCCTTAATTTATAAAAGTTGAAAAACGAAACCTTGCTCAAAAGCTGTTGTATTATAGATAGCGCTGTGAAGCAGAGCGCTCAGGTGGGAGCACTCAGGCGACTGACGTTCCATACTCTTTGTGAAGAAGTGATAAGTTTTTGATACTAATAAAATTGAAATAAGTTGCGCTCAGTAAAAGCTATCAATACAAACCCTAATTAATACATGGTGTCAGGTGTGGGGTTTCTTCCACTTAAAGGAAAATCCTCAGTGGAAGTAATTGGAAAATTGAAAACCCTGTTTAGTGCTTTTGGAATCCCAGAAGTGGTCAGATGCGATAACAACACGTTTGGAAGTGAGGAAATGAAAAAATTCGCCAAAGATTGGGGATTCAGGTTTAAAACGTCAAGCCCCTTGTATTCTAAATCAAACGGATTGTCGGAGCAAGGAGTAGCAATCGCCAAACAGCTCATTAAAAAATCTGTACATTCCGGTACTGATCTCTACAGTGCTCTTTTGGAGTACAGAGCGACTCCAATATCTGGACTTGACGTATCTCCAAGCCAACTTCTGATGGGTCGGCTTCTAAGAACGCAAACGCCAACAACTTTTGAACATCTACGACCTCGAGCAGACGATGAAGATATAAAAAGAAAACTCAAGATGCTTCAAGACAACTCGAAACGCCACAATGACTTAGCTGCAAGGAAGGAGGATATATTCTATGAGGGTCAACCAATCTACTTAAGGTGGAATGATGTGTGGAAAGAAGGGTGGATTTCCAAAATTCTCTCAGAACCAAGATCGTACCTAGTGAGAGACCCAAAAGGAACTGAGTACCGCCGTAACTCGTCCTTTCTTCGTCCCAGGAAGCTTTCAGCTCCTGTCTCCAGCACATACCTGCCTGCCAAACAAGATGATAACTCCATTCACGTGCCTTCCCGCATAACTCAACAGACCTCACCAAGAAAGTCATTGGTAACAACGCAATCTTGTGATCCACCATCTACACCAAAGTCAACTGAAACTACGAAGAAGAAGAATTCCTCACCAGAACAAACTGTTTCAGAAGAACATCTCACAACAAGATCAGGTCGTGCCGTGAAACCCCCGCAAAGGCTTCTTACTGACTTTTGAGTTCCCAGAACATTTCATTTTCATTTTGCAATAACTTCTTAAGAGAGTCATGTCCAATTTACAGTTAAATTTAATTTTTTCAAATTTTTTATTCATTTGTTTTGATTTTTTTAATCTTAGAGGAAGGTGTTGTATTATAGATAGCGCTGTAAAGCAGAGCGCTCAGGCGACTGACACTCCATACTCTTTGTGAAGAAGTGATAAGTTTTTGATACTAATAAAATTGAAATAAGTTGCGATCAGTAAAAGCTATCAATCCAAACCCTAATTAATACAAAAGTGAGACACCCTGTGTAGAAAACCTAGGTAAGTACAACTTCAGTAGCAGTAGCTAATAAATTTAGTATAATAGGTTGCTATTATAGAATAATACAATATACTATACTATAGCATAGTATAATAAATTGTTTAACTTGTTGCTAGAATTGTAAAACCTGGAATCGTTTCAGGGAACATGATATAATTGACAAAATCTCCTCATCTGAGGAGTTCAAGTTCGCCGCAAACTTGAAAGAAAACAAAAATATCGACAATGATGACAATTTCCGACCTTGGCCACTGAAATAGATTAATTGTCCGAAAAACAAAACAAGAACTAGAAGAGCGTTTGCTATTAGCGCTAATAGGTATATTGATATACTTGATATTATATCGGCCGTTCATGATGAGGTTTGTAACCTCAACCGGGGAGTGAAGGGATGGATTTAATCACTTATGAACATAAAACCTTGTAATTTACCCGGCAGGTAGATTACGTCATAGTCTAACACTTCATAATTAGTGCTATTCCTTTTTTCAATGTGATGAATTTATTTGCACACAAGATTAATATAACAACGACATTTGTCGATGTAAACAAAATACAAAAAAATCATTGATTTATGGCATCAACTGAATTGCTCAAACAAAATCGCTACCTACTTGATAATGTCAAATGGGGTTTATTTTTCTTTAATACTTAATCAAGACATCGATGAGTCCTCTAAAAAAAATATAAAAAATAATAATGATAATAATCTACTTAGAGTGGCTAACTAATGATAGGAAATAAAGGTGGGATATCAATCTGACTTCATTTTTTTTAAATTTAAAAAACGCCTTCACCCCTTGATTTGGGCTCAACACAATTACGAGATCAACAATAGCTAAAAATCTTTAAAAGGGTCCAGGGGACCTGTCTTAAACAAAGGATTAAATTATTGGCATAATATACCTGTACAGTCTTTTAGTACAACCGACGTTTACAGCGTGAGCTTAAACAGTAGCAATAAAGGCGTTTCCCAACGACGGATCCAATACTGTAGCCATAATCCCAAGTGAGCTCTGTTCCAGCTACCACGTCGTGCAAAGTGAAAAACGCTACCCAAGGCAACCTCAAGTCGTGAGTGTCCACAAATACATTCTGTACGAACATATTGGGCTCACACGCATGCTGTAAAAAAACAATAATTAATATTAGTATCTACCATACATACTCGCGAATTACAGAATGATAAATCCTAAGTTTATTGAGATGGTATACAGTCAACACATATAAATATACATTGTCGTGGGTGGCTGACTAGCTTAATGTGAATTATGGAGGAGTAGTATTGACCAAGTTGGTCTTTAGAAATAAATTTCTTCATACAAACGACGTCTCAATCCTCCTATTCATTTTTGCCAACAATGGGCAAACAATGTGAACAATATAATCAGAATACATCATACATTAGGTGTTTATGGCTGGTGGACTGCATTTATTGGCCTAACCCTGGAGACAAGCTTGGTCAATACTACGCCTCCATAAAAACGTAGACTTGAGTAGGTAATAATTCAGGGATCGATTCTACAAGTATTTTGCAACAAAAACTATCTCCTACAGTTTTTTTTAAACAAATTTGGAGCGCTTCCTTAGAGTTCGAAGGCCGATTTTTAACTGGTCTGAGGTTCGAGAATCAAAGGGCACTTTCACCCTTATTCGTTGGTAGTAGAGGTCTGCAAGTGTCACCATTCGATTTAGCGTGAAAAATTACGTAATTAATTTCGACACTTCAACCATAAAATTGGGGGGGGGATCGGTTTTCCAGAAATCCATTGATTTTCATTAAATCTACCTGTTTTTTCCCATTCAAAAGTCGGTATCTCTCCTTGTTAGTTTTATCTATTTTTGGCTACACCGTTGGAAAGCAAATGAAATGTAGAAGTTTTTACTGTACTTGGAAACGACTGTCCATTTTTTTTATTGAGGAGAAATCGGATTGAAAAACCCAAAGTTTTAGAATTTTACAAAGTTAGTACTCGAACTTCGTTTTTGGTCTCCTTAATCTTTACACTTAGGAAAACGAAGCCTCTAAAATAACTCTAACAGGCCCTTTTTGTTGCAAATTACTCGTAGAAGTCTTACCTACTTAAGTCGAGACACCATAAATACGTATACACATGGAACGTATGGCACACTACGAAATCCAGGGCATATCAGAGATCTCTGAGTTATATAATATCCAAAAAATTAATCGTATCGCAACAATTTGTACCCTTTTTACACCGCTTTTGTAAAGTGAGCGAGTAAACTTTGTGGTACCTTTCATATGTTCATTACAGTCACTAATATTACTGAGAGATGAGAGAGATTGGAGATTACAGAAGCGAGAGCTAAGTCGACTATTACCATGTTGAAAGTGCATGTAATCCCTAAATTATACGAATCATAATTATCAACTTACATTAAAGTATCGACCAATGTTCCCCGTGTCCTTAGCGTCTATCGTGAACTCTGCACTGTTCACAGGGTAAAACCACTTGATAGATTGTTTTGGGTATTCTCGGATAACTGAAAATTATTTAAAACTCGATAAAAACAGAAGCCTGTTAAACCACAAATGAACAATTATTATAAAAATTGGGATGAAATTATGATAATTAAGAATTATACGTTCGTGTTGAAGATTTTGGATGCTAATTCCAAGCTGAAGAGTAGAAAATATAACTTAGTAAAAATCAAAGGCTGGCTTTAGACCTCGTGACATATAGACCATTGTATTTGTGAATTCGGAAGCTACCCCCACTCGTTGGGACAGTTAGGATCTCATAAAGCTCAGCACCAACATGACAAGCTAATATGATTGAGCTGCAGAGGACCTACTTGAAACATTCTCCACACTATTGGTGTCCAGGGAAGGAGCTTCCCAGGGAGTACGATGGCCCTGAAAAACCAGGCTCGCACTTTCACAAGTTTTACTGTTCATCACTTTAACTTGTTTCATTGTGTCATTTCTGAAGCGGGAGATATGGATATCGTCTTTCCTCCCAAGGTTGAGCGGTATAGGTTATGAACCGAATAGGGAAGTTAAAGAAGAGTGTGGTGGTGGTACTTGGATGAGTGGACCTTACCTTTATCACACGTGCAAAGGTGTCCCAACCAAGCAGTTTTCACGTGCCAGTAAGGCAAACATTCTCCCCTCGAGCGAAATCAGCAGGTCGAATTATGATTCTCCCTTTGGAAGACAGCTGCGGTGTCGAGGCATTCGGATGAAAACCCCCAAGCAAATCGTTCTCTACTTTTTACTTTCACGTGGTTTTCTGGGTAAGGGTTAAGACCCCGTTACGGTGGTTTCTCATTAGCTGTGAGGACCCATGCAGAGTATTTAGGTCCTGGACTCAGAAAGGAAGAGCAGCCATACTGAGAATTTCACACCACGGAGAGTGCAAAAACGTCTCCAGAGATGATTGGTGATGTGAAAAAAAAAAGAATTTAATTGTAATTAAAATTATGTAATGGAAAGGCAGTGTTCATTCTTGTAGTAGCGGTCTTTAAGAACACAGAAGCCTTATAAGTTGGCCGATAGTACCTTAGGGCGTCTTACTTATCAACCCCGCACCTAAACCGTTCGTTCCAAAAAACGGTACTCATTTGTTCAAAGTGGTACCAAGCATGACCTGTAGGAAATAATATTAAGCGTACCTACAGATCAACATAAAGATACTGCTTATTTCATTATTTCAATAGTAAACCATTAACATCATCACGCGTAAAACTATTTTTTAACCCAGAGTTTTTCTCCTGAACTATACAAATGAATTGAACCATATTACAAATCACAGTACGATCGTTCTGAAAATACGATCGAACACAGTAACACTAAAATTAAGACAATTTTTAGATTGTGCTAAATTGCAGAAAAAAATCTTACCTTGATGTTTCTTGGAGATTCTTCTTTTCTTCCTAGAACAGCATTTTACACTTCTTTTTTATTTATCTTCCAAGGGTACACAATAATATCATAAATACTTGCTAAAATCCAATAGAAAACTCGCACTTCAAGTAACAAAACTAGGCCATCCTGATGTCTATGCAAATAAATAGGATATTTACCTTTCGGAAGGTGGTTGTGGATGAGCTCTTAGGCTCCGCCTCCGTTTAGGTTCTGAAAAAAAAAAAAAAAAAAAACAACAATTCATAAATAGCATTTGCTAGAACTCCGATCACAAATTGGTTACATTAAGATTGTGATAGTAATAGAAGTAATAGAATATGTAGAAGTTTCCGGAAAAATATAAATGTAACATTTGGAAATGAAAGTAGTTGATTTCATCCTGTAACGATAACACATCAGTAGTTTGACTGGCCTTAGAAAGGTTTTTGGGACAAATTTCACTTTCTTTAGACCAACAAACTTCCGATTCAGCTAAGTGCTGAAAATATGCTGGCAAAGCAGCTTATCTATGCAGAAGTGCATTTTCCCTAGGATGGACAGACTGCTTTCAAGGAAATCGAAGCTATTCAACTTCTCTTGAATAACCAATTCAAAGCTGGTCTAGGAATGCGTGAGGAACTGCAAGAGGATGACTCGAAACAATTTAGTCACTCAACTCCAGATTCCTGAGACACTCTTCATTCCATGTTAGGAGTGAAGCTGTGTTGATAAAACGTTTTCAATGTCCCTCCTCACAGCGACAAAACCAAATTTGAGGACAACTCAAAGTCACCTTATTGTGGTAGAAAATTAAGAAAACAAACAATGAACAAATAAATAAAAACCTTCCAATCGTGAGAAAGGCTAATTTATTTGTGATATTTTCAATGAAAAAATGTACATGGCAAAGCTCTTTTATTCATTCTTTATTTTTTTATACACCTAGTTAATTACATAAATATAAATATAAAAATTACATAAAAGTGACTTTTTATGGTTTACCCTTTCAAGTGTTGATTGGTAGAAATCAATAAACAAAATCTACTCAAGATAGCTTTGATCTGACAAGACTTCTAATGAAATCTTTTTACAATGTGTAATACTTACGATCGCTAACAGTATTCTCTGGCTGCGATCTGAAACCAAGAAATAACAAATCGTAATGTACAGTCACTACAGTCAGATATGCTACAATGATTTCAATCATGTGGGTCGGTACTTCTAATAGGAAAAATGTTTAAGGTTGTTAAAAGCTTACGTTCAATTACCTTGCATCGAGTTCATTGCTTTTGGTAGTCGCTCCACCTTGAGGGGAAAACAAATATAGTTAAGAACCAACAAACAAAATAGGTACATTTATTCTTAAGTAATGATTTTTATTTCATCAACATAATATAAACGTAAAACAAGTATGATGCGCAATCAGGAATAGGTTTATCATGAGACATAATCAACCACCAAAATGACTGGGTTATCATTAATCTCGGAACAGTCAACAAACCCAATAAATTATTTATTTATTACCACAACTATAGAGTATTGTAATTACTAAAAAGTTCTGTCTAATGAAATTAAAAAAAGAAAAAGAAAAAAAAGGTGTTGACAGAAATGGTAACCAACGGATAACCAAAATGTGAACAAATGTTTTGATTTTCTATGTTAACTATTTTTGAGGCGGCTATCTTGATGGTTTATTCAATTTAATTTGGTCTTGGTGAAAATTTGGTGAATGAAAAATATTTGCTGTACGATTACAAACGTTCTTTTTTTATGGTAACACACTACAACCAGTGTTTGATTCTAGCTCCCTCTACATGAGTACAAAGTGATTACATCCTAAGGTTCAAAAAGTGTCAATACGTGAAGAAAAATGCGAGATACTCCTACGACTACACTCATGATTCAGCAGATAGAAAAACTCTATTTTACCAGTTTTTGAGAGCTATCTTGTTGTGCTATGAATCTATGTACCTAGTTAACAAATTCAGCAACTGTGAGGCCAAATCTACATTTCGTTCAATCGGTATTTTAAGCTCATGATTAACGATCGATACAAGTTCCAATGAGTAGTTCAAACGTTCTTGTTGTGTAATCATTCAAATTATCAAGACTATGTAACGAAATATGTTATATTCAAAATAACTTGAAGTAGGAACTCGAGGGAAAAATATTTTGCATAATTAATGTATGAAGATAGATACAATTTTACTTACGTTCGAGATCATTATTCTCAGGTTGCAATCTGCAACCGTAAACCAACAATCAGAATTCAACTTCATCACAAAAAAACAAACTTTACTTACTAAACTCATGCATCTAACTTAATGAATCAACAAGTCATGTAGATTTTCATAAATTCCATAAGAAATATATTCGTAATAGCCATACTTCACACAAACATACATAGAGGTAAATAAATGTAGCTTTTTGCTTTAATTTACCTCAAATCAAGGTCACCGCCTTGAGGGATTGGAGCTCCTAAAAATTTAAATTATAATTAGTGGTATAGTACATGAATCCCATCATATTGAATACAAATGAAACAACCTAAATCACTTTTAAGCCAAGCTGGGTAGGCAATAACTTATACAAGTTTTCAGCTGGTGACAAAGGATTTTTCAGACATTTAACGTATGATAATAAGCACCCATTTATTTACACTTTCAAAGAGGGAAACAAAATATCGTCGTCACAAATGTTTAACAAGGATGTAATGGAATGGTTTAGCTGCCCCTTCCAAGGACTGAGACGATAATACCAGCAACACCCGGAGGTTATCCCTTAAGTTAAAGGCGTTAGGTTTATGTTCAGAATAGCCAATAGAAGAATTGAGAATCCATATGCATAACAAATGTGTAAAAATACTGCTTATTATTAATTAAAAGTTTATTATTCCTTAGTAGATAGTAATTAACAAGAATTTATATCTTCTTCTGTGGCATAGACGTAGGCAGCTACGGACTAAATATAAATGAAGTAAAACTGATCTTCAGTTGTACTAGTCAATCACTTTGTATTTGAAGTGATGGTACTTAATTGCTTGTTAAGATAATTCCACCGAAATTATTTCCACAAAGGAGAGCGAACAAATGAACTAATAGCGACCAAGGTGTTTGCATTCCATTCTTGGATAATACGACCTTAGTACTAAACAAAATCACTGAAGTTATATCAAAATTGTTCCAAATCCCCACTTTCAGTACTTCAGACCTCCAATTTTATTCCTAAGATAAATCAAAGCTGATGTGAATTCGGAGCCAAATATACCAAATTTGTGATTTTGACTCCAGTTCCACGACTTTGAGTTAACTTATTCAATAGTTTGAGGGAAAGCTGCTCCAGATGGGGGACAGATGAATTTATTTATGTACCTTCACTCGTTGTTGGATTCTAGGCAATAGACAGTTTTTCCTCCCCATGGTGGCAAACGGTGTTGAACGCAAACCTAGGGAAACGAAAGGCAGATGCTAATTTTTCACGTGGTCTCCTTGCGGTGTCTCTCCCCGTCGCCAAACGGTCTTTATCATAACCTGACATCCACGTTTTGATTTGACCACCAGCAAAGTTTACTTGAGTTATAAATTTGCCTCACACGAACATCTCAATCAGAGTAAGTTGCCTCGACGTCAACTTAGCGTCAACACAGCAATTGTCACTCGCATTAGTATTGTGTCCCAAAAAAAACTCGTTTTTATTGAAAAATTGTGGAGCAATGTGTTATTGTGGAGCTCAAGCTCCAAAGAGAGCAGAAAGAAGATTGATGGTTGGACAAAATCCCGCTAGGATGCGCTCGAAACCCTCATCCCCGAAGAATCTGAAAGAGTTTTGAACTCTATAACACTGTTATCAGTGAAACCTTCCTTGAGACCATACGGTCTGATCCCACACCGCTTCTACACCGCTTCGAGCTCTGAGTTCCCAGAGCATCCCGTTGTGAAAGGTCTAAGTCAGTCGACTACCACTAGGTTTTGCTAGTATCACACCGCATAATTGCACCGTACAGTCGCCGACCGTGGGGAGGAAAAACTCTCTATTATCATAGGACGTGAACCCAAGCACTTTAAGGGATGTAATTTGTTTTTCTTGGTCATTATCGAAAATAATAAACCAAAATGGCTATTTCTTACAGAAATCACTCGTGCCAGTCAAAGTACATCCATTCGAAACTTTCACAGAAAATTGCACTGATCTTGGATTACCAATTTTTTTTTCATGATTTTCAAATTTTTAAGAACGGCAAAGGGGCGCCTCAGGCAAACGCTTTCTCAAAAGTCACCTCTTAGAAGCATAACTTAATTGTTGGAGCCACACTATCCTCTATCAAAATTTAATACACTTTTCTTTAAAGTTTTCCAACCGGGAAATGTGTTTCTAATGTATGCAAACCCCTACAGCACAACAGCAGTTTTCAATTGGCATTTATTTTACTGGACTAGGTGTTATTAGCTAATAGTTATAGGATAACGGGTAATCCAACCTGTACTATTGATGAATTCTAACTCAGTCACTGTTTCCTCATAACCTGGCTTGTGAGATTCCTGCTTTTCAATGAAGTCAAGATCAGATAGATACTGGTCTCCGTGCAAAGTGCCCCACTGTAAAGAAAATGTAAATTAAAATTGTATTTATTGGTGATTGTTCAAATACTAATATCCTCTTCATCATGCTCATTAACCGCTTACCTAATGCAATCTTAATTTGTAAAATGATTGAAGAAACAAAATTACGATTGCGCAAAGCGATGGGTATACATAAATCCATTCCTTGAGTTAAGAAGATTGTATAATAATTATAATCATTAAGTTCTATTTGAACTACTCGCTTGAATAAACGCATTCACCAAATAGCTAGAAAGCAAACTTGAAGATAACACCTAATATTACCTGTATACTACACAGATTATCCGGTATCATTGACAACCCGGAGCTATTCTCTCCAACGGAATCAAACAAATGGAAATAAAATTGGAGAGTATAATCTTACTGGTTTGCAAATGTTTTCCAAGAAATCCCCCCCCCCCTTCCCATCTCGAACTGAAGTGAATGTATGAGTGTGTATGTAGTGTATGTATTATGTAGTGTGAGTTAAACATTCCGTTTTATTTTTTTACCCCCAATACACTGAAGGGGGCTACATACTAGGGTCATCCAGAAAGTAAGGTTACAACTGCTGGTAAAAATCGAAAAATGCATATATTTTATTCAAATTTTGAGTTAATGTTGCAAAATATGTCCTTATTTTTCTACATAATCGCCACCAACTTCAACACATCTCTTCAGCCTGGGCACCAGCTTTTTTATGCCCTCGTCATACACACTTCGCTCCAACTCCAAAAACCACTTCTCGACAGTTTCCTTCACCTCCTCGTCGTTGGAAAAACGTTTTCCACCCAAGAACTCCTTCAATTTGGTGAAAAGGTGGAAGTCCGAAGGCGCCAAGTCCGGTGAATATGGTGGATGGGTCACAACATCCCATCCAAACGACACAAGCAGGTCCTGGGTCTGGCGAGCGGTGTGGGGTCTGGCGTTGTCGTGAAGAAGGGACACACCACGAGTCAGCATTCCCCTCCTTTTGTCTTTGATTTTTTTCCTCAATTTTTTAAGGGTCTCACAATACGCATCAGCATTGCCCAACAACACCCCTTTTCTGTCCCAAAACACTGATGCCATGATCTTCCGCTCCGAGGGCTGAACCTTGAATTTTTTTGCTGACGGGGAGTGAGTATGGCGCCATTGCAGGGACTGCCTTTTTTGACTCTTCCTTTTGACTGAGATTCGCGACGCAAAGTGAGGAACTTGATGACCGCCCAAATTTCGCATTGGCTGTAGGTGGAGCAAACGGTCCCTGCAGAGGTTGACGGAGTAGGCTGTTGTGACAACATTTCGTAACGGACTGATGCGGGCGGGTGCTTATTGTGACTACTAGGAACCCCCCTACACGCAGTAATACCAACCCCGAAAAAAAATTCTCTGCCCCTTCCAGAGTTCGTTACCTTACTTTGTGGATGACCCTCGTACTAGCGATGTTGGCAAAATAGAAAATTTACTTAAGATACCAATAGTTGGTATCAAATTTCTTACTTCGTTGGCTTCCAATTCATCCAGGAGAAGTCCTACATAAGTGCACACAAAGGATCCTTTGGGTAAGTCATGGAGTGCTCGGACGCCCCATCCTTTTTTGCCAGTTTGGAACAGCTGAAGTTTGGCACTGATGGGATTTTGAACCAGGCGATTGGGACAAGAAGAGCTGCATTTACACCTAGTTACACATTGAAAAGCATTGATAAAAAATAGATTTGAACCATTTGGACATAATAATGAGTTTGTATTAGAATTTCTTTTAACAATAATTTAATTATTTAAACGTAACAACGTCATTGAATGAACAAAATACGATTTGGGGTTAGCCTTCAAACCACCATTTTTTAGCGCCTTCAAACGAAAAAGGTTTTTTCCGTTCTTCAGTAGTCAGGGGATACATATATGAAGGATCATTGAACTGTGATATCAAGAATTGAAGAATTAATGCACTGGTAGAACAGGGTGAGCTGAAGATCAAGTCCTGAACACTAAAAAAAGTTTCTGTGAACTACGTAGTTGGACACACATGATTAGGTATTTGTAGCAATTTGACGAGATGGTTACCAATATAAAATGAGTTAGAATGAACCAAATTTTATCGTCTGAATATTATGATCTGTTACAAATCAAACTTACAACTTATTGCATTCGTATATCCCTGAGCGAACTTCGTTGAAAAGGCGTTTATACTGATAGAGGATTTGTGAAGGTGCAAGAGGTTGGTCTTCTTCTTTAATTTCCAAATATGACTTAATTGTCAGCTGGATGCATTCACATTTAGTTGGATCCTGCGAAGACATAAAGCACAACATACTAATAGAGAACTTTATGTTTACTGAATGTTGCTGGAATCTATTGTTGATACATCGAATAAAGCCATTCAATATTCATCCGATATCTTCTTATCAGCTCGGGAGTGGCGTGCATGTAAAATATATTTCTTTCTCTCTTCTCTTTTCCCACAAGCTACTTCCCAGAGTACTTGAAAAAGTACGAAACACTGTAATTTCTGGGTAAATAATAAACCCACTCAGAACTACAATCAACCCTAATTCAACAAGGCAATTGAATTAATCAAAACTCAAAAATTCCCAAAACAGTGCCATGTGAATAAGATTTTTATTTTTTAAAGTAATACTCTGGAAGCCTTTCAGCCTCCTTTCTAGCTTCTGAATTTTGATTTGCAAGGGTGATGAGAGTATTTGGCAAGCATCACCTCGATGATACGTTGGTCAGATTCGTCCAGTGTAAACTACCATGTTGGGCTGGAAAATTTTTGTCATTTCTAACACACGATTTTAGCGTAGAATACGCTTTATCCATGGACTAACTAGCCAAAAAGTGTCACGCGGGAGTGGAACGAAAAAGGGTATGGTATCCAGGAACGAAAACGGTGACGCGAGACCAATAAACATAAGAATATTTACATCCATGTGTAGTAGTTGCGACAAACCCGAACGAAAAAGGGTATGGTATCCAGGAACGAAAAAGGGTATGGTATCCAGGAACGAAAACGGTGACACGAGACCAATAAACATAAGAATATTTACATCCATGTGTAGTAGTTGCGACAAACCCGTTTGAAGTGAGTCATTTTATTTATGTAAATCAGAGTTTCAGTCGTTCGCGAATCGTCCTTCGGTTCGACAATGAACGTTCGATGATCATCGTTGAACGTTCAGCGTTCAATCGAGGCTAAAGCGTATTTTACGTTCCTATACTTGTGACAGTAGTCTCTAAATAAAAGCAAAAGGGGGTCCAGGGGGCTTGCCCCCTGGCGAGGCGCGGAGCGCCGAGTTATTATTATTTGAATAATACTTTATTGTTCGAGCCTTTGTGAGGTGTGAGGGGTCAGTTTTAGGTTTAGATATCACGATTATTTGTTGTAGACTTAGGGCCGGTTTTTAGAACCTCCATCAAAAGTTAGCGGCCGCTAGAGCTCATCCTGCTCCCCCGTCTCGTTTTTGAAACCTCGATTAGGGATTTGACGGTCGCTAGTTTGACAGAACTCCAGCGGCCCGAGCTGGTCCAATTAAGAAGCCGGTAGCGCTTCTCATTGGCTAGCGAGCCGAGACCGGTTCCCACCAAACCAAGATGGCGAACACTGAACAGCTGATTACTTCACCTTCCAGAGCTTCTCCGTAGCCCAGTTATCTCTTTTTACGTATATACTGCAAGTTTTTGTTTCATTATTATTTTTGTTCAGTTCTCCTTTCAATACAATGGACAATTTAGAGGAAGGGCGAGACATGGGAATTGTGGAGGCTCTCACGGACAACGAGGATGCCTTGGACTAGTGCACGAAAGAACAGATTTTTCATATCAATTCTAAGGCCTTTTGTGTGTTGTACGGCGAAGGGACATAACACATTTTGAATCTACGTACCTTGAAACGTTAAGCCACAAAGTTTGAGGGAGGTTATGAAAACATTCTGTATTCCCGTTTGTAAATGTTGGCCAATTAGGCAATCCGAAAATACTCCTTGAACGATGTGATAGGATTCAAATTAATTTATAATTTGCGAAGGAGAATGAAAATGTGAAAATCCTATATTATTTCATGCCATGGATTTCAGAGAAGAGAATTCATCAAGATTATTTGGCTATTATTTAGGTTTACATAATACTCGGAGGAGCAAGGCTACCACTTGAGTGCCTTTGGTGCTATCTATGAGGAAGATGCTACCGAATTATTGCCATTTAGAATGTGATAAAGGGCAAATGAAAGAATTCAGCACGGCCAGGACTATCAGGATCTAACTGAACTAACCTGGTATACTCTTTCTAAGTGTATTTCTGATAGTACAACACTACAAACGATAAGTCCGGTCCAATCAGTGCTAGATGGCTATTAAATCAACTTCATACACTAGACAACGAACCTGACAATTATCTTCACATGAGCAACAGCTCAAGAACTCGCCATCATTGTGCAGGATTGTGCCTCTCTTTTCAGCAAACTTCCTTTCGATTATGTATGTCACATCTTTTGGCAACTGTTCATTCAATTCATTCACGCATGATATGGGGAAACGTTCCAACCCGTCTGAGATATCGTCCATCTAAAAACAGTGAACAATCAACAGAATTATATCAAATGAATCTTCGTGCCAATAAGCAACGACATAATGAATAAGCATTGCTTATTAAGCAAAGACTCGTTGTTGTAAAACATATGGAAAATAATAACTAAATTCTAGAGATTTAATTGAAAACGTATTGGGAAGCAATGTGTGCATTACAGGGACGTCCCTAGGTTCTATGGTTTCTGCTTTATAATGATAAAGAATCATATTCTTATTATTATGCTTAGACATATTATGTTTATGCATCAGAGTGAAAACTTTCTTCATTAAAAGAAGTATTTGACAAATCATGCGACCGTTACCAGGGCAAGGGTACATACCGATGCTAAAATTTTGTTGGGATTAGGTTCGAATGCTCTCTTAACATCTATCATCGGACTGAAATCAAAATGCTCGTAGGTTAATGAAAGTTTGGTTTCATCCATGTAACTTTTAAGTTGAGACCAGTTCCTCAAAAGTTTTCCACAAGGTGTTTTGTATGTAACACCTCTTTCGTTGAATCTGAAAAAGTAAATCAGAACTATTAACTCAACTTACCTAAATTAATTCAGTAAAAAAAGAGAACTCATTAAAAACGTATGATACTAAGCACCACTATCAATTGCTATTTACCTCTTAAATCCGGTGCATATTGGCCACACCAGTGCCCCATAATTTGGATCTATTTTCTTCAAAACCTCTTCTCCAGGAACGCAACTGGGACTGCAGAAATGATTCCCTAAATCTTTCGGCCACCATAAAAGACGAGGTGTGAGGGTCTGAAGCACCATGGAATAAGCAGAACAAAACAATATATGTATCTATGTTGCTACAACATTTATCCTCTACAAGGAGTTTTGTACCTATCGACATTCTAATTCTGACTCATCTCCAGACTCCAGAGTGGAGTGGAGTTCCATCGAACTTCACACTTCAGATCAGAAGGTCTTCTGGTCACCTCCTATCCTATCTCGTCACTAGTATTCATTATATTACCAAGTATTTACAAAGAAAATAATACATGAAATGAATAACCTTGTCAAGTGTTCTGACACCAAACAGTAGTGGTCCGCAACTTTTTTTAGGTGGTGGTACCCCAAGGCATAAAACACGATTCCAAATCGGTAGTAAAATAAAGAATGTAACAAGAACACATTTTTTGAGGAGTTAGAAACCATCCTCTTTTCCTTATTTAGATAGGTATGATGGCAGTTTTTCTTTTATGATAATTTAAATCAGTATAAATTGCTTATTTGAATCCAATTAAGGTAATTTACGACTTTAATTGACGATTGAACGAAGACTTCTCTCATGACATTAAAATTAAACGGAAAAAATACAAATAAACAAACCGTACAAGTTAAACAAAAACTTATTTTACTGTTAAAATCTGGTTACACCCCTGGAGGGATCCCATGGCACCCAGGGTGCCCGCACACACCCGATTGCAAATCACTGCTTTGGGATATCCTCGAGTCCTGATGAACATGGTAAACAAAACGAGGATTTCCATTCAATTTTGATCACTGTCCTGCTCTACTGACATCAATGATTTTGTGGTCGATCATCACCTCAAATCACTATGCCACATTATTGATTTATAGGCTATCATAAAAGTTATTGAGATGATTGATGATGGAGTAAAGAAACAAGGGAATGCTGGATATGTTGGAGCTGTATTTTTTTCACACTTTCTTTCAACCGTTAGAACAAGATCAGCGATAGAGTCACGAAAGTCCACGAGAATTGGAGCCTTGCACTGAATTGGGGCACTCTGGAAATCATCTGAGTTTGGGGTTCTCCAGTTTTGCCCACAGGATTTAAGAGGAATTAATTCCTTTCCGAAAAAAAAAACAGATTCCAGACCACATTCAGCCTTTGTTGTCCCAACAATGGACATAAGCAACGACAAGAATTCAAACCCCACATAAAGTTAAGGCCTCACCTAGAGTCCTCCTTTTAGAAAACGGATAGAATGAGCGATCATCATTTTACAAACCTAAATAACTGTGAACAAATCTTGTAGAATTGTTTGTTGAACAAGGACTTGATTGTTAACGTAAATATATTTACCACTATAGGAACAGTCTTCTGGGGTTTTCTACTACTGGAAGCCGTGAGTGAATTGTTGGGAACCACCTGTTTTGCCAGTTCTGAGTCTGTGAAACAGTAAACACGGTAAACGAACTAAACAATAATTGTAATTCAATCACGTCCATTACAAATAAATAAGATATGAATAAAGAATTTGAACTTGAATTAGATAAACGTTAACTTAGGATGAATGCTATTATACGCGGACGGTTAATGTTCTGGACTCAACTATCCAGTTGTCATCAAGACGTTATTTACATCAGCCCTGAACTTTTTTTTCAGGGGCTAAATTTGGGATGAAGTGTAGTTAGGCCCAATGAAAACTGAATTCAAATCTTTGAAATCAAAACACCTCCCAGACTAGCAATCCCACACAAAATCCATGCATTGGGCCCTACAGCGTAAAGAGTGGGTTCCCCAAGATAGTTGAAGGCAGCAGCCATGGTCAAATTCTTGTTTTTATCTTCAATATACAGGGTGTCTACTAAGCTATGGATCACTCTTTCTGGAAAATTTACTTATGGGCACTTTTTTTTTTTTAATCTGTATATCTGTTGACAAAGACTGTGAATATGACCACGTACACAAACGTGCACAAAGCAAACCAACTTTGTTTTTCAAATACATAATTCCCTGTTTATATTTATTCTTTTCAATCATAAGCCTTTGTAATCGTATTACAAACATTTTGTACACAACCCCCCCCCCCCCCCTTCCACAAACTTAGTCACATTACATTTCAAGGTTCCATATTACAGCGTTTCCCCTCCTTAATTCCTTGAAACCTAAAGAGCATTTGTTTGGTTTTGATTGGCCCTTCCTGTGATATTTTACATCTATTTGGGCAAGTTTTTTGTTGCCTCTTGTTTTGAGCGCTAAACATTAAAATTAAGCACTTGTTGTGTTTATACAGGGTGTCCCACGAGTTATGCACAACCTGACTCCTACGTGTTCTACAACTCATTTCCTACCAAAAGTGCCGCTTTTGACCAACAACGCAATCATGTGATCGATTACAGTAATTTAATCTGTTGCTAGAGAGTTATACTGTTTAGTTCCAAAAATTGCTAGTAGAGTGCACTGGCGTCAATTATTCATTGTTCATTCCCGTACAAGATATCTGAAACGTTACCAGTATGGTGTGTCGGGTTGTGCATAACTCGTGGGGCACCATGTATGGGCAGATATAACTTCTTACCACATGCGCGTTCTTCGTTGAATCCAGCTTCAATCTGAAAAAATAAAAAATACACATAGACTGTAGTGGAGCATACTACCTATGGACGGGATTATTTCAATCAGAGAACATAGTTCTATCCATGATGGATACTAACACACTTTTAGAGTTTACTAATACAGAAATGTATTAGTGATATTATTTCTTGTAACATATTTTAAATGTTGAGGTGTAAAATTTTGCACCCTAACATCCAGGAACTTCTTCGAGCCCTTATAAACTTTCCTTGATCCAACCAGGCCCCTTCCGGTCCTTTTTGCATAATTTTCTCGATCCCCACTTTATGAAACAATGTAACTGAACAATCCAGTTCATTAGTGTGTCCAAGATAAAGAGGAACGATAATATTTTTTGTTGATGCGATAGATGGATCAAGACTATTGACCATCCAATTTGACATCGTTGCAAAAACACCGTCCCATTTCATCTGTCAAACTATCGTCAAATTCAGAGACTTGGCAATTGAGGCCTGTTGGCTAATGAAAATATTTACGCAGGCCATTAAACGTGAAGAAATTATATAATATTCTAAGATTATAAATTATTCCACCATCTATTCAACAATCTTCAGAAATTGTATTATTCAGTTTCCACTGTTGGAATTCGAGTCAACAGTCAAGACAATTAAAACCGCGCCGAAAGGATACTAATTAGCGGAAGATAATGGTTATGACAAGTTGAAGAATCAGCCATATGGGCGCCGAAAATCTTTAGTTTCAACACTAGCATACATGGTGGCAATCATCTGTACTACTATTTGAAGTTAATGTTCAAACGCCGAATATTCATATGTTGATTATTCTCAAACCCCCCTCCCCGTTTTCTGTAGAGAATTGAAACTCGTATAAATTAGATAAAAACGATTATTCCATTTTTCTGAAAGAGATTTAACTGAAAAAAAACCTATACACCTAATTCATTAAGCACATAATAGCAACATCTTAGAAGCAGCAGTATATTGGGCAAGATAAAATCTTAATACTACATCTTGATGATAGATATTTTCTGAGAACATTTTCAAGACTTATTTCGGGACATTTTAAGAATTTGAGAACATTTTCAAGACCATATACACACAGAAAAATGGAGAGAAATCATTTTCGAATTGTAAAGATACAATTTTATTTTGGGGGTTACACAAAAATTGGTTCCTTCTGAGAAATTCTCATGACAAACCAACTAACAGTAGGAGAAGAAATTAAGTTTAAAGTGTTGGTTATTAATTTACAAGACTCACTTTTTCTCTGATGTGCCGAAATCGTTGACGATACTTCTGAGGATGGTTTTCTCCATAGATCACTTTTTTGATTCTGTAGGACCCTCGACTGTACCACTCCACAGAACCATCAGAAAATCGAAGTTGAACAATTGAACAGTCGATAGATTGAACTTCTCCTTCTTTCCATTCACCTGTTTGAATAACATAAGAGTCAGGGCACAAACTACATGTAAAACTAATCCAAATTGCAATAGGTAGAGCCTGTTCGGAAATCAGGGATGGTAGACTTCGGGATTGGAAAGCAAAGCAGGATGAGTTGCCCGAGGACCTCTCACTCATCCACTTCCTTCTACCCTCACTGCAGCCACCACTTAAGCTGGCCACTGACGATCGTTCCGAATGGAGTGGAGTGGCGCAAAGTCGGGCGATATTGGAGCGACAAAAAGAAGAGTCGAAAGTAGGTGCCATTCACGATCCCTCCACTCCATCCATTTTCGATAGTGCGGTTCCGTCTTCCGTCGTCTGAAGTGTCCCTATGTGGTGTTTGAGTCCATCTTGAGGTGTTTGTGTCATTTAATGTTTAATATTAAATAATAGTCAAAAGCGTGTTCTCCCAAGATGGACGAAGAATAATTTCTCTTGTTGGCTACAACTGTAATTTGGTAGGCCAAACAAAGAAAACCCAAAAAGAAGTGGGTGAAACAGCGGTTTCTCAACAGAAGACAGCACACACACTTAAATTTATTTCAAGGGCGAGGTTTCTTTTAAATTTGTCGTGGTAATTTGGGTCACTTGTTTTCCACAAGCAGGTGTGTTCCTTGTATAAATCGATGACGGTAATCACAAAGTCCTTGTTGGAAAAACTCATTTCGTGGAGAGAAAATGTCAATTGGGGAAAGCAACCTGTTCGACTGACCATAACCAACTGAGACAGAAAAGAGCGCGATTTGCCCACTCACGTTCGTTCCATCGCGCCATCAGTCCGTATTTCTCGGTCGCGTTTCCCCATTCTCGAGCAGTTGGAGCGATGGAGTTTTGGCGCGGCGCGATGGCTTTTCGACTGGTTGGAATTCCATCACGCCCCGTCACTCCACTCCAAACCCGATGAGTTTTGCCATTCACGTCGTTCCATTGGAGCGCTGCCACGCTATTTGGCTGGTTGGAACGATCGTCAGTGGCCAGCTTTAAGTAACTTCACTCACCTACATCCCATCAGAATAACCTACGGGCATCTCCAGAATTATTGTACAACTATAAGCCTTGGACATTCTAAAAACACACAAGATCGAGCTCAAACAATAAACACTCAACCTTGTAAGTTAACCATATTGATTACTAATGACAAGCACTGTCACCGCGGACGAGAGGTGAGTGCTGAGAAAGAAGAGGATGGATGACTAGAGGGAACTCATACTGTCTAGCTGCAAAATGCGAGGCCTGGCACCTATAAATCCCTTACTACTCGTAGTTCTTCTGAATTACCTTAAAATGTTAACAATTTAATTTGAACAAAATATCGTACACATGATATTTCTTCCAATTCGAGTAAAAATCATGCACCGATTTAACAAAAGACCATGCAAGACCTTAGAAGAACATCGGTCAACTCACATTTTCTTCTCACTTCAACTTTCTCCCCGATTTTGAATTTCAACATGAATCGATCAGGATAGAAACTGAGATAGTCTCTAAGAAAATAACAATCGATTGGAGAGGTAGTTGGTTGATAGACGTCACATATCACCCTGAGGTCGTCATGCTGAGCGTAGAAGACTGATCCTTTCTCAAGAAATACCAGGTACCTGTGGAAGAGAGAACAAGAAAAGTATTATCAGCCACAAAAATAACATTCCCATAACTATCGAGTACATAACTAAATAGAGTACATACAGTCGTAAGTGAAGGGGATAAATGTAAGCCAAAGAAAAGGTTCATTGCAATTAAATAAAGGATATATCGAGTTCACCACGAACTTTCACAAAAATGTCTGCACTGTTTCTATTATCTTCGTTTATTTAAGTTTTATCTATTTTTTAGTATCAAAAATACAAATAAGTACCTATCACAATATTTCCACTTCTTAATTCAATAATCTATTATAAATGTCGCTAAAAATTAAAAAAAAAACTATTCTACAGTAGTTTTGGTTTTTCATTTTGAATAATGAACATTTGTAATTAACCAAGAAAAAATATCTTAAGCCTCCTAAAAATGTTGTATTTACTTTCAAGGTGCGTAGAATCCAAAATCTAATTCAAATAAAAACTCCGTCCCTTTGGGATACTGAGATTTTCTCCAAAACTATTGGACGACGTTCGTTAAAATATTCAACAGGTTCATCGCTCACAAAATGCTCAACACCACTGAAGATTAACGATACCTTATTGAGGAAAATTCGCACATGCATTTTCAACCTTTGATAGATATGCGACTACCAGAGTTCGTGACAAATTCAGTTTGAGCAACTTTGTGCCACTAGATCTTGGAAATAAAAGTTTAAAGCAAATCATTATTACTCATTAACGCTCCTAATAATCGGATGATGTTGGAACTATCGGATAACCTTTCACAAGCCAACCACCTACAACCTCAATGGCCACCAAGCACGAAGAAACTCAAGTTTGCACATGTGCAGTATCTGCATCCGACGATTCCAGCAGTAAGACAAGGCATATTTCCACAAATACGAGCAGGTATGTGGGAGGAATATTCACAGCTCCCGAGATAAATACATATTCACATACAATTGCAACGAACCTGAAGTGATTGAGGGCGCTGGGTTCTTCCAATATTATGCCAGCACTGTAATGGGCAGTGACAGTTGACAACGCGTTGCTCACAACACCAGTCCCCAGGGGAATCATGCTAGGACATACTTCCAAATATGCCATCTCCGACTCTTGCATATGACGGTGGGACACACTCCCATCACCGAACTGTACTAGGCTTCTGTTATTCGTTTCGCCTTTCTGAAAAAATTAGCATTAATTAGTACCAAATATAAAAAGTTTCAGTAATGCAAACTTATGTAATTTTTTCGTTTCATTTGTTAAATTCCTTTAAAATTGAAGGACTTTGTTTATACGTAATTGTGAATTACTACTTTTTGAGCGAATAAACTTCGTCTAAACAAGATTTATCTTTACAAATTAAAAGTTTGTATGTTGAACTTTTAAACGATTTTTTTTTTAGAAAACAAGAAATGCCTCCAAAAAGTTTTGGAAATCGGAAGAGGACATTTTTAAAAATGTTCGTTTTTATAATTTTTGGAAAAGAATAACCGAGTATTTATATCATAAAACAGTTTCCCGTTGCACATGATTATTATTTATTTTGCACCTAATAGTTATGTATTTCGGAGGCCAGCCCCTTCCAATCATCTTCCCTTATTTATATGTATAGGAACAATTTGGAAATGAACATTTTCAGTAGTCAGTTCTTCATGCAGATTTCCTTAATCATCGGTCTGGTGGTTACAGTTTGACAGTTTCATAGTCATTCTTACAAAATTGAGTCCCAGAACCTTCTGTTTAAAATCTTTTCTAAGCTTCATTTGGCCTTCATTGTTGTGATTATATGCAGTCATAATATTAACAACAACACGGTTTCTGGTTAGGGGACTCTCTGGTTTGTACGTTTTGCCTTCCAATATCAACTAGGGTGAAGGACCATTCCACACGAAGTGGATCATCAAACGTGTACCCATTAAATGTTTGCACCAGCATTCCTCCACACTACTTCCTGCTTCTTGCTAGCAATTTCGACGGAGAGATCCGGGCAGTCCTGCTAGCCCTCAAAATGCTAACTACCGCAAACTGCCAAAAGTGTGTTATATTGTGCGACTCCCAAGCTGCAATTGTTAGCCTGTGCACTAATGGCTGGACAGCCTCCCGAGATGTTCTCGAGGGCCGAAAACTCATAGAGCAGCTGCTTGATGGAGGGATTACTCTGGCACTGCAGTGGATCCCTTCGCATGTGGGAATCTGGGGAAATGAGAGGGCTGATGCCCTAGCCAAGGGAGGCTCCCAGATGAGCATGCCAAATGTGTCGGTCAGTTTCCTTGCAGCAAAAAGCGTAACAAAGGCCTCCATCAACGGAAAAATGCAGGAGGCCCACAGGGAAGCGGCTGTTGGAAAGCAGTGGGCCACACTACTAAATCCAGGCGAACGCATCCCGCAGGACCTCCCTCGCCACGAATCGGTAGCTGCCTTCCGAGCACTGACAGGGCACGACTACCTGAACGCTCATTTGCATAGGCTTCGACTGAGAGACGACCCATGCTGCACTCTCTGTAACAGAAGTGTAGCGATGACCTCAGAGCATCTTTTTGACTGTCCCCTTCTTGAGGACATAAGACAATCGTTCGAATTTTGACGCGACCGAATGGTCGAAATTCGCATCGTTATATTGGGCTGCAAAAGGTATTTTGGCGGAAGAGCCATGACATATCGGCGTAGGGTAAAAAGAAAAGTATTGTTGCTTTCTCTTTGGACAAATTGAAGGGACAATATTTAGACCTAGTGGATGGAACCTTCACCCAACTGCTAGCTGAGATGTCACCAATATGTTTACCAACAACATAATTAGTGTAAATCAATTTAAATAATATTGGATTGTTGAACGTACTTAAGATAATGTATGGTAAAGCTATTAGAGGAGGAAACAAAATATCCAAGCCGAATCCACACACCAACACACAACTAACAGAGGAATGTTTGATAGATAGTAAAATTAGAGTACGTACTCGAACATTATAAATCATTGAATGCAACATGGCCTTGGACCAGATGTTCCGCCGAGAGTCGAGTCTCTTCACAATATGCACCTTTCCTACCAACACGGGAGGCCTATAGAGCGGGGTCCTAGGAGGTAACGTAGGAGGCGTAATCGTTTCGGTATTCGTAATCTCGACCTGTGGATCACCGTACAAGCAAAAATGTGAATAGCAAGAAAAATAGCACACAACGAAAAGATTACTAGCAATGGAAAGGAATGATTCTTGAGTTCGACCAATACAAAGAGTGAGGTATTATAAAAAATTATAAAATCCCAGGCAAAGAACCTGAAGCAAGTATGATCAATAAACAGAAGCAATTAACGTGAATGCTTACATCGTCCTCTGCAGAATCAGCAATTGCCAGTGATGAGTCCAAATCTTTACCATTAAGAGCATTTTCCCAAGGCCTGTTTTTGTTAACATGCCACTGAAAATCAATTTAATTTTATTTAATGAGATCGATAAAAATCTCTTGATTATATTTATTAAAAAATTTCATTCTGTGAGTAAATTCAATATTTATATATTTTACTACAGGGGAATGCTTTGAGGTAAAACTGTGACTTCACGGTTTCATTGTTGTTTAATTTAATCTTCGCACCAGAGAGGTAGTGATACATCGATGTGGATCAATGTTTTATAAATGCAAACCCCATTCAGTCCAACATGGACACAAGAAACTGAGCTTGAGTGTTCTGCCTATGGCCTAAACCACCCCATCCCCTACCCGTCTCTAGAAGAATATGAGTTGTTTATCAATGCCGGATAACCTAGCAATTAAATTATCACTTAGATAAATATTGTCCCTCAGATAGTGTTGTTAGCATCTGATGTTGGTGTCCGTAGGCAACAAAATAAGTGGTATTTACATATGTAATTACATTTTTTATGGATTTAATGAACAAAACCCCGCTTTCGCCAAATCAGTGCCCATCTTATAGGTGTTATTCGTGAGACTCCGATACTGGCACATCCCAACATCAACGAGAGGCGTAATAATGTGGAAATAACTTTATTGTCATTGTGATGAATAAAATAGGCGAAACGTCGAGATTCCCTATCACTCAAGCTCATACAGCATACGTAGCCTTCCAAGTTACTAGCACTATCGTAATATAATAAGCATGAAATATTTTATGCTCATTATATAGAATTATGATTTCATACGCCACGTGGTAATATGGAAAAGGTGAAGTGGAATAATCAGAACCATTGAAAAGCGTGAAGTGAATGTAGTTCAGTAGTACTGATGTTTCTGCCTTGGCTGTCTGTTTGGTTGATTAAAGTGTTTCGGTGAATTTAATTGTCATTATTTCATCACCCTAATCCTAAAACTATGAACGCAATTTTAATCTTGTGCGGTCAAGATCCATTTGAGTGGGGAACTCACATTCAATGAGGTATTGTTAATTCCAGACAAAAGTCAGGAAAATATTGTGAATTATTTAGCACTGGCTTTTATTTCTTAAAACCATTCTAAAATTTCAAATCTCCAGAGTCCCACAATTATATCATAACTGATTATTTAAAACGAATTGAGACACAAACTATGGCCGATGGGAAGGTATTCCCCTAGGGAAACGGTAAGTACCAAGGTATTCCAACTTTTCGTTTATTAATGTTGTTCATTTATCCACTTCCACTGACTAGACACGTAATAATAAACAATCATGTCTCATAAACTTGAGTAACTGCACTAATCTTGTACCTAATAACTACACTGCCTACACCTAGAAAGAATTCCTTGCAATTTCCTTAAAGCTGTTTTTTTTTATTCAACTATACGTCGAAAAACTTTCTAATCTACTTGTTATTCGCCTGAACAACAGCGAGCACTTTGTTTACAAGCCTACCTCGGAGGAGATCACATAGACCACTGATCCCCAACCCTCTTTGTTTCATGAACCCCTTTTTTGTGACGGGTTCAACTTGTGGCACCTCACCAAACAAACACTAGATTTCGACGCGTGATTAATTCGGAATAGAAAAGAAATTTCAATAAAAAGGGTATAAATGTTGATTAACAAGCACGTAGAATATCATCTAATTCTTCCTTTTTAGTGGTAACAATGAGAACCTACTTGAGCAACCTGGGTTTGCCTCACTGTTTCTAACAAATTCAGGAAGTCGTCATTAGTCCTCTGCGTCAAAGAATCTGAAACCACAGTGAAAATACATACGTAAAAACACGAAATAACGATGAAGGCAATTCAGAAAGTTTGAATCAGTAAAATGAACTCGATTACAATAATAAACATTTCTCTCATCACATCATTTCTCATAAGGTTGATATCAAACCAGATCAGTGTCATGCAAAACCCAACTGTAAGCCAACCTTATGTCGAAAAGATATTTGCTGAATCGAGCAATAATTAATTTTAAAAATAGGTAAGTACTACACGTTAACTAGCCAGTACATAAAAACAGATTTTCAGTAATTTATTTTTTGAAAGAACTACATGTATGTATTAGATGAGAAAAGTTACACAGAGTAACTGAATTCGTACCTCTTTTCGTCTTTTTTAACGATACCTGCTTTAATTTTTCAGTAAACAATAATAGCGAATGTGCCTACAAATAGTAAAAATCGCTTAGTATCATGTGAGGATCGCTTAAGCTAATATAATTGCAAAGGAATTTCGATTCAAAAGTCACTTTTGAAATCGATTTTTTCAAAGCTTATGTAATATAATTGCCGTGATATGCAACATTTATTGTTTTTAGATGTTTTTTTTTACCTCATTTATTTTCAGCTGTCTATTCGTCAATTTCTACATCATACACAGTAATATACATCATATTCAGTAGATAGCACCAAGTAATGTGTAACCATTTCCACCGTTTTTGCAAGCTATTGGTAATCACGTTATCCAAATACTTCCATCCCGTAAATATTTCTGAAATATTCAAATAAATGCAGATCATAATCACCTATGAGACCAAGCGAACCTCCGTTCCAGTCCTCTTGAACCGAACCCTCAGCCATATTCCACGTGGCTGGGAGAACAGCAATGTAGAATAGTCTGCGGAAAAATAATACTCACATTACTAAATAAACTGGTTTAACTATATTTTTAATCATATGAAATATGGCATTTCCTACCATCAAACTAGATTAATTAATGACTTATCGTCTTACTTATGATAATGAATCAACACGCTGTACATTTGTCACATTGTAAAAGACTATTGTAAGACATATGTGCAAGAAATTCACCAAGAAACTCAACATTCCTGTTTCAGTTTAGCAAGAGGAATACGCTACAATCAGTAAATTTTAAGTAAGGCCCCCCTCTTAAACTACGTCAATGAAAACAGCTGCCACGACGCTAGAAATTGTAGGTTACTCGACGGGATTCGAATGCATACCTTTTCCAAAGGCAGAAGAAGCTCACAGTAATAAGGGTGATTCTCATTTAACGGGACAATCGCTGTCCTTCGTTGATAAATAATTTTCTATTCAACTTTTCCCAAAAATTATTTTTGCAATTATTATGTGGTAACTAGGCCTACTTATGGCTGACATAAAGTTTGGCTATTCTTCATTGTACATTGTAATTGATCGAAATGTACCTCTAATCTCATTGTCATGGTCTGGCCGTGAGTCAGAATTTGAACTTAATCCGAAATTTTATCCACTCAAAGTACGTTTTACCGGAAATATTTTAACTAGTATTTTTTTAGAATTAGTTACTGGATGTAGTGCGCTTACAAGAGGGACTAACTTTTAGATAGTCTATACGAATCAAGTGCTCAAAGTTTGTCCCACACCATCTGTCTCGTTGTCATGGGTTTGAAGGAAATCATCGTAGCTCTCTCAAATGAGGGCATTTTTTGGCAATTCAAAGTTTTTTCAGCGTTGGTAACCCTGCCATTTGAGGAAACACCATGCTTCCACCATTTCTATACAGTTGGGGCTCAAAAATGAAGTTAGCCGTTTGTAAAACAGGTGTGTAAGTTTCATACTTCTCATTGTTATGGGTTTGAAAATCACTCTTAATCAATCTTATTGATTCGTTTAGCATTCATTTTGGGATAGAGATGTAAAAACTCTATTTAATGCAAGTTTCAATTTCTATAAGCGTTCATTAGACTCCTAATTGCAGAAGGTTAATGTTGATTTTTCATTGTCGTGGCGATTTTAAACTTCATTAGCTGTTTGAAACAATTTTTTTTCTTCAAGTTTGGTATTTGATACTAAATAAATACTAATAGTAAAATGTGATACTTGTTCTAGCACAAAGTCAGAAAAAACTGAAATCAGATATCTGTCTCATTCAACCTTACCTACATATCATTTACGTAATTCTATCGTTTTTTGGTTGAAAAAGCTCATTGTCATGGATACATACCTATAAAATTTTAAAACTTGAATTTGGAGGAAACAAACGAAAATCATGCGTGCTTGTACATCACTATACCATTAGAGTAACATCTAGATTGTATAATAAAAAATCATAAATTTAGGAGAATAAAATTTTTTAGTCAGAATCAAAACCTGGATTGTCCCGTTAAATGAGAATCACAATAAGGTGACTATTGCGGACCATTCGAGTATTGAACCCGATTAATTAAACCTCTTCTACTGAGGGAGTTTCCCTGGACTCCAGAGACGTATGTATGAAGTTGTATACCGGAAAGAGTTTTGGTCAAACGAAGTCATTGCAACGGTGTTAAACTTCGATACTGATAGGCCAAGAAATAAGATGTTTACAGTGGGACTTGAGAAGGGTTTCTCCTTTGTCCTATTCGGTCATGGTATTGCAACCAACTGTTCTCTCTAAAAGTTATACATGGATCATTCTAAAATTATGGATTTTATGTCACAACCCCTTGCCTGCCATACTATTTATGCTATAAATTCGGAATTTTTTTTTGAGTGTTTAGAACACCTTAGCCCCTACGACCTTCTCACGACCTATAATTTTTTTCACTCTTTCCCCACACCCTGAAAAAAATATTTTGTGGTTGTTGTAAAAATTTGTGGATACAGGGCTGCACCATGGCTTCCTCCGGCTTCTGGTTTGTTTTTCATCAGTTGTGATCTACGTTTTCGAAAATTCGTTGAGTTTAATAAATCATGTGCGTGTTTTAAGACATTCTCACAACCTATAACAGTGCTATTCCTCCAGAAGTTTGCCTATTTAGGTGAGACCAATGAGTTACAGCAATCAGCAACACAGTGCCTAGCTTCTAATCATAACCGCTCAATTCTCACGCCCTACAAAAAGGAAAATTCCCCCAAAATTTCATATCTTCCAAACTATACAGTAAAGCCCACTCTAGGTTGTGTCTAGGGACATGATGAGGAATCGGGAGGGACCAAAAAAATTGGGAAAATCGAATTTTAATTTCGAGAGTTTGTTTGCCCACAAAATCACCCATAATTTTAGAATGACCCACATACAATGACATAATCTGACTCTTTTGACCCGATTTTGAGAATAAAGTCGCCATTTAATCCTCTGGGGAACAAAGGTAATGTTTTTACCAAAAATTTGCAATTATAAATAATTGTACTTGGGTTTTTCGACCACTCTTGTAACTCGAGGCAGGGTTAGGTTAGCTTGGGTTTAACCAAGCCTCGCTAACCCTGACTTGAATTATGAATAATACCAAACAAGACTACCAACGCAATGGTTCTCTGAAGTTGCAACACTTTATACAAATTGATTAGAATGTAAGATAAAATTTGTAGAATGCAAACATTTTCTGAAATGATTTCATCCTGAAAAGCGTCTACCACGTTGAGTAGGCATGATAGGCTCCACACTCATTGTAATATGGACGTATAGTTGGAATTATATTAAAAACCAAATACAATTAAGTGGTTAAATGGAAAATATTACTACCTAGTTATGTTTCACATACCTCTACCGCCTTTCAGCACCTGATTTCAGTACCACGAAGCAGCCCAGCACAAAACCAAACGACTTCTTAGCTTTCGACTCGAGTGAACCACAGTCTCCTCACGACAAAACGCAAAAAGACTTTTTTTTTCACCAAGCAACGCACTCACGTGGTGGCCTTGGTAGTATAGAAGAGGTACGAGCTAGCAGTGTGAATCCCAGCTGTTATATCCAACGCCATTATACTAATTTCTAAAATCTCCTAGAAAAGTGACGAAGGCTGTGGAATCGCTTCAGTCCCCTCAGTCCCAAAGGCGCTTTAGTAACACATTCCGTTTAGGTTCCTTGGCGAACAGCACGTTCCAGTTCTGCTATGGGACTCTTTCTCTATAATTTGCCGTTACAATCTCTAATCATTTCGTTTTAATGGTTACCTTTGTAGTTCCATTACTTACGTTCCCCCTGCTTATTCCGTTGGGCATTTTACGTTTATTTCCAGTCGGATATTGTTAGGATATGGTTAATTTTCCGTTTTACCAGTTCTCAGAAATCTGAAAGGCAGCACGGAGAAATATATTAGAGATTAGCCTTCTAGATGGAACTGATATCGTGGAAGAGACGGATTAGGTTCCACAGAACGTTTACAGCTAAAACGTCGCACCTATAGTACCTACGAGCCGGTCTGAGAGTTCTTGAGCTTTATTTCAGGGGAGGCTAAGAATTCAATGAGCCTTCCTTTCGCTATAGGGCTTGATGTCATATGACATCAGCGGTCAACCAAGAAAGTATCGATGTTGTCATATACATGGGTTAAGATAAATAGGGGACCATAGTTAGAGTTACATACAAGAGATACAATCTCTGAGAGTTTCATCAAAACCCGCCTTCCAGCCTGATGGGAAATAATCCCAATCTACTCCATCGAAGCTCTTGTGACTGAATATTCCACTTAGCTTCAAATTACTTATCCAAGACCTGAGAAAATAAACGAATCCATCCCCATTAACGTAGGGGTTCTAGAGGCTGAAGAAAGCTAATATATCCGTAAATTTAAATGAATCACTGGTTTGAGTATGACATTATAAACACACCATCACGTAGAAATTATAACAATCGAAAAACCTATCATGAGAAATTCAAAAACACCATTTACCTAACAGGGATTGCTTATTTATAGCATGACAGTTCGGTGTAAAACTAACTCACCTAACCAGCAAGCATGGGATCTTCAAGCCGGGCAGGTGAAACGTATTCCCAGACAAATGGATTATTTCGAAACTATATTCAACATATGAAAAATTATTAAAGAATAAATTATTCAATGAGGAACATTTTTGACACTTGCTACAAAACACATCCAACACCTCTTGGAGGTATGTTTTCATTTCAATCCAGCACCAAATTCGAATGTTTGTTTCTTCTCCTTCACCTTTTTCTTTATTGCCTCATGCCATGGTTTACAATGCGTTTTTTTCTGATCTTCCAGTAAAACGTTTTTCTCTTGGATGGTAAATTTGTTCATTTCTTCAAAAAGCTGTTATTTTACATTGGTCTTTGGGATAATTTGAAGATTATTTATTTGATCTTCATTTTCTTAAACGAACCTCTCTTAATTTTGCCGTCCATTAAAACGAATTTCTCCCTAAAACAGTTTGGTATAAACGAGTATCAACAATGAATCAATCAATGAATGAAAAAACCAATCAGGGACTTTCAATTGTAAATTTAAAGAGAAAATTATTTATTGAAAGAATGTTATATAAAATCATACTCATAATATGTTTAAGATTGTAATAATATTATTATTCAAGTTTTCTCACTCAAAACCTGATCTTTTTTTCCCGTAGTTAACCAACTTCATTCTTTTCAATTCAAACTTCTTTTGATGTATTTGACAACATACCCTAAATCTTTGAATGTCTTCCAAGAATGTTAAAATGAGGTCGTCCAAATAGTTTCATGGTTTCTGCTTCACTTTAAAAACATGAGGTTTTAAACAAAAAATGTCAAATCTTGTCCAAAGAAACGCTTACATACGAGTTTGCAACACATTGAGGCATTTTCATGAAGGGTGTATGCTTATAAAGCACAATGTCCCACCAACTCACAAAATCGTCGTAGTTGTGAGTTACAGTTGCCCCAAATAGACAAACTAAAACGCAAATATAAACACAATAAATTGTCTCTGTGTCCAAGTTTTGCGAGTTGGCAGGACTTTGTGCTTTATAAGCATACACCCTTCATGAAAATGTCTCAATGTGTTGCAGACTCGTATGTAAGCATTCATTTTTTAATTGTTTACCTTCTAACCTGCATATGTATGTCGTATCATCCAAAATAAATGTTCTCACAAGCTGCTTAGCACTAACTACGAAGTGTTAAGGGCAGTGGCGTAACGTTTTTCAGCGAGGCCCCCCCGCAAAATATTTTCGGTGCCCCTCAACATAATGTTTTTTTTTTTGACGAAGCGTGCATTTTTTTAACGGTCATTGTACAATACGCTACGATAACCTAACTAAAAATACATAATATAATATAACAATTTACCCTACCTTTACGAACTCGAGACTTCTAGTGTACGTAGCAAACTTTTGGATGACCGTGTGTTATAAAAGTCATATTTCCCAGAGACCCATCAGTTCCTTCAGTCATTTTGAAGTATCAATATGGTATACAATTTATATTATAACGATTCGAATCAACAACATAATGAAAAACATTAAACTCCCGCAATCCGCACTAACCTCAAAATCTTAAAAGTTTGTTTACATTGTAAGCACCGCTCAGGAGAAGGCCTACTAAGGGGGGGGGGGGGGAGGCCTACCTCCGCTTTATTCTTTAAAATTAAAAAAAAATGAATTTTGCTAGAGCGGGCCCGTTCCCGGGCCCCCCCGCATCGCGGGGTTTGCGGGGTGTACGTTACGCCCCTGGTTAAGGGCCTACATCATTGGAACTAAAGATTTTGTATTCATTTTTAAATTAGTTAGAATTTTCTCTCCCATCATGAGTGATCCATTGAAAGTAGTGTTGCTCCAGGGCTTGGAACTCCGAGAGTAAAAAAATATAGGAGGTCTGCTGGGATTCAAACCCTGGACCTCAAGGTGAACCCCCGTTGGGCTCGATAACAGTTTTATTGTTTGTTTGTGTTACTTCATCATAATTATCAATAGAAAAATAATATAATTGGTTTGGTCTTTAATAAGGTTGGTGAGTGGGAAAAGGATTATAGGTCAAAAAAGGGAGACAGGAGTTACTGACAAGGGGAAAATCATCAAAGACCATTTAACAATGCCCAGACTGAGTTTATTGCAACGAAGTTGTGGAATCCCAATTCAATAGAAATGGAGTAAGGTAGAATGTTGTCTATATTTCCATGAAAATAATGAGAAACACAGTTAAATCGATTTCGATGGTTAGGTCATCATCAGTAACAAACATGAACTTACTACTGATGATGACCTAACCATCGAAATTGATTTAACTGTGTAACTCATTATTTTCGTGGAAATATAGACAACGTTCTACCTTGCTCCGTTTTTATTAACACAGCCCCTTAGAGCTTCTACTAACCTTCTACATACCTTGTTAGCCATGCACTATGCTCGATTCACTCTTTCAAGAATCTTATCTGCAATCAAAGGAATACAGGAACAGTATGTAGACCTTGAATTTTACTTCAAAATTCCCCCACCCTTTCATCCCAATTTAAGACTCACACCACACCTATTACAGATAGATATCCTGTCCTGGAGTAAGGTTTGAGTGACGCCAACTTACTCTGTTGACGGTTGTTGGAACTAAACAGCTTAACTTCTTTAGTAGCCGAGGTCGGAATCAAACAGATCGGTAGATGGAACAGGTCACATTATTCCACGATTATGGTAAGAAATAGGGCAATTTTAAAAATTTATTGGTCTTGTTTATGAGCTTGACTTTGATAGAACAAATTTGAATATGGTCAACACAACACCAAAAAAAAAAAAAAAAAAAAAAAAATCATGCAGGGATGCAGTATTTGACGATGTATATGTACATGTTCTGGAAGGTGATATCATTTGTTCTTCTAATACGAAACTAATTATGAAAAAAGTTGTCAAAAATCATGCCTATTATGCTTTGTTGAATCCGAAATTCTTTGGAATAGTTTTCCTCAAATTGGAAAATTTCAAGTGCATAGCTCAATTTTGTACAGTATTTTGGTTATTTGGTGTGGTGACTGGTATTTTGGTAACACTGACGACTGTTAAGCGTCATCTCCCAGCTTAGAGTTAACCTAAATTTCGAAGACCAAGTTTGAGGTCAGAGCACCGTTCTTTTCACTGAAAAGAAAGTTTTCGGCGGAATCCTTTCGACTCTCGTGTTGAAGTTTCACTTAACCATTAAACAATAAAGCTACTTTGCCGTTATAAAGGTAGTTTACGAAAAATTTCTTCAATATTCGTCCGTGAAAGATCGTTTTCCCAGTCGGGCGTCGTTCCGACACATTATAAGAGACTGCATCCTGTCGTGAAGGATCCGAGTGCGTTGAACTTGTGATTTTCGTGTAAAGTGAGTTCTCCAATCGTTTCAGTGGTTTCATATTCAAGAAAACCCGCTATTTTTGCTGTATGAAGTAAAGTGCAACTAGGTAGGTTCCGTGTATCGATCAGCTCCTAGGTGGTGCTCCTACAAATATGGAAGAGCCTCAGTTTTCATTGGCGAACAGAAATGTATTTATATAATGTAACATTACAATTAAAAGAGTTGTCTGTTGGCTGGTGGGTACCATCATCTAGTTTTGTAACTCAGCCGTGAGGTAGTGTCCAGCCTCCTACAGCTGGTGGCATCCTTCCGAACAGTTTCGTATAATTAGGATTAGATTTTCGAATATTCGTTAATATGGTCATGTTGCATTAATGTTTTTCTTTTTTCCCGCTTGATCTTCGGAATTCAACGCATTAAAATTGCGATCCCCCTAATGAATCTATTCTGGCACTCTGCTAGGATCTGAACAGTGCTAGGAATTTGTCAGTTTTGTTTGGTTTTTTCAATTAAAGGACCTTTTAAAATAGCATATTAGGCGGTCTAGAGAGGCTAGAACGCTAGTGATTAATCCAAGTTTCTAGAACTCTTCCAATAATATTGCTGTCTTGACGGGCAACATTAAAATATCATAAGTATGGAAAGCTGTGTGACACTTTGATTCAGTTGTATTGCTGAGAAGCGAGCTGCTGGAACCATCAAAATGCCCACGTTGGTCAATGTTCTACTAAAAGAATTGATTTAGGATTAAGTTTTGCTGGTAGGTTGAGATCCTGGCACTCTCGTACGTGTCATGGCAGGCGTGATCGATTACTCAAAAAAGCAACATTAATTGGTTGTCTTTCAAAACGTTCTGTTACTATTGGGCCCTACTGAGACTGAGTCTTAAGAACTTACCTTCGATATGCGACTATCAGACGTAGAACTTGCAATATTTGTAATCTGATTGATTTTATCTACAAAACTCATTTTAACTTGTAGTGTCCCAGAAAAAGAACCATTGAATTGCCCGCTACATGGACATTCTCTTCTGATATCCATCTCGATTGTGGAAAAAATACAAAAATGTTTTTCGTTTCTGTTACAATTCTCTATTGCTTAGAACATTTGTACTGAATGAATGATTTTTCCTTGTTTTAAAGAAGATTATCTTGAAGAATTGTGGACCATATTATACATTGACAAGCAAAATGGTCACTGTGGTGTTGTGAATGAATGGTTTTTTAGTCTCCATTTCTGGGATGTGAACTAAAAAGTGTGGAACTTCGTGGTCCCATTATAAATATCTCAAAATAAATTACCTTGGGAAAACATTGAAGTGAAAAAAATTCAGTGATATTTGTAATTATTAAGTTATTTGAGTGTTTATGTGGAATAAATTGTGGTATTCTAAAAGAGATTTATTGGGTTTTGCAGTTCGAGTAGGTGGGCGTTAACGCTTGTACCCGGAGGACCGCCCAGCGCTGTGAGATGGCCGACTCGGACGACGAATACGACAAAAAGAGGAGGGATAAATTTCAAGGAGAGCGGACCGAGAGCTACAGAGATCGGAGGAAAGACGAGTGAGTTACAAATCCGTTGCCAGCATTATTTAGTTACAATGTAAGGGAATTACCCCAGAAACTCTACAAAAAAAAAAAGAATAATTTCACTCATACGGGGCAATGTGTCCTTTATGTCAAATTTTCAGTGATTGGGGGCGGAGCCGGATGCGAAGTGACTACAGAGATCGGTATTCGTACCAGAACGACGTCCCACCTGCGAAGAGGATCCGATACGAGTGAGTAATACGCAGAAACCGTAATTAACTGTAAATGGAAGGTTGGGGGAAACAAAACCAATTAAACAACACTCAAAACAAATTATTATTATTTTTAAAATCGAATGATATTGCTTGCTTTCTACAAAAGGTGCATAATTATTAAGTAAGTGCACACTAGCTTTGTAAATTGAAGAGGGCAGCATACAACTATGCTGGATTGTTATGGGGGTTGACTGAGACCACGAATACTCTTCCTCCCCTATGTGTGGCGTAACTAACAAGGATTGTAAAAATTGGGACCGTTCGAGAGCTATCGAGACTGAATCTAAATTTGAATTTGACTGTGTTAATTTTCGTATAAAACATGAGATAACTCGTCTTAATGTTGTCTGTTTTTAGACTATTGAGTTTCAGTTTTGTTTTCGAAGTTGACTAAGTTGCTCTTACTAAGTACCCACTCTTCAGTTTTTTCCCCACTAAAACGTGAAAAAGTAACTGCATCAACATCTAGTCGACATTTTTTCGAATAGTTTGACGCCGAAATTCATACTTGGAATTATGTTTATCAATGAATCACATCAGATGTGTGAATAAATGTATATTCGACAAATGTCAAATCATATGTGTATGCCAATTAAGGAGCTTGTTCCCAAAAGGTGTTATATCCGTTTTGGTCATTAGCGAGAAATTCAAGGGGAAAAAATACAAGCTGAAAACTTTCCCCATGTGAATAAACGTTTTTAAATGTATTCTTCGTTTAATGCTGAAAATATCGCAAAAAGAAGCAAGTTATTTCGAGACGTCAATTAGTTAAGGTGGTGCTTTGAAATTGTTATTTGAAATGGCTAAAAAAAAAAAAGTAATAAACAAAAGGAATTATTATGTATGTGGCCTACATGACACCCTGATTGCTTTATGTTCGTCTGGTCGCTCTGCTTAAGAATAGGATTAGATAGGAAATAAGACCTTCAACATGCATGTGAATAAAATCACATGTAAACAGTGTAAAACAGGGTTCAGATCCATCCGGATCGTTCGGAAATACGGACAGGGGAAGCTAGTAAAAAGCAGTGGAGGGGATGGAGGGGAATCGGCCGAACACAAGCCAACAACTCGTTTCCCGCGCTTCCTTCAACAGCTGTTTCGGTTCCCGACGCCATTCCATATGCGCAGTAGTGAACTGCGCCATCCGGAAAGAAAAATATTTGAAAAATCAGATGCGTACAGTTCGTTTCAAAACTGCCTGTCCGGAAAAAATATTCCCTCTCCCCAGCTAGTGTCCAACCAATCAGCTGCTCGTATTCACTTTCCGGATAGCTTGCCGGATGGATGTGAATCCAGCTTCAATCCCTTACGATGACGATCGACCAGCCGGGAAAACGCCTCGGAATTATCTTTCCAAGAAATCTTTGTTTTTCACTATTGTTTTTTTAAATAGTCGTACATTTGTAGCGCGGGTATGTTTTTAATTTTATTTCGGTGTTCGCCAACTTCTATGTTGTCATTGTTTGTGTGAAAGTAAGGAGTACTGTCGCAAGGACCTTGAAACCCTGGATCCATGATCATTTCTTTGGAAATCGGCTACAAGATAACTAGAACTGAATAGCTTGACTAAACATCAATTAGTCTGTACACATTGATTCATCGGCCAAATACGGTATTACATAGAAAATATACATATATGTCAACTTCAAGCTCGAGCTATTTACGAGAAAAGAGGACTTATTGAACATACTTGTAGGATAAGATGTTTCCTCTCTTCAAATTACGACAAATAAAGTTGAATTTAGCCATATTTTGTTGAATTCTATGAACAAACAGACTGAATAGTTTTTGACGAGCTGTACCTACTTCACGTGGTTTCCACAGTGTTTGAATCCTTGTCTTCCTCGAGACGAAATTGACCCCAATCCTGCAAAGATAGCAAAATACTAACTCAATTGCAGAAAAATGTTGAAACTTGTTCATGCCCTACTGGAAGTTGAAAAAATGCTTGGGCATTTATGGTCATGCGAATGTTTGGGGGGGGTATCCAGCTTTGTTCAGGGTGAGCCAAGTGCTTGGAAAATGGAGTTTTCACGTTTGAATTAACCATCCGTTTTCTGCGAACGGGCCTTGTTTTCCTGGGACATGCGTTTTCCTCTCATGATTTGCACGGTCGGGTTTGCGCTTTGAATAATACGCTATGGCACTCACTTTTTCTTTTTACTTGTAAATATATACTAAAACAGAGAGGATCACTGACACACTTTTTTGCTTTCCTTCTCTTTTCCCATTCCTCGTTTTCATCCTGAATTCCCTTCTGATTCCTACAAACGTATCGGACTCATTTTATTGCGGTTTTCCCAAAAATGTAAATATTTCGTAAACTATGGAATATTATAACAAAACAACGATGATTTTACATATTAATTACCTTGATTTTCGACATCTTCGAATAATATTGTAAAAAAACTATTAAAACATGAATAAATGAATGAAAATTCTGGATTTGCAAAACGTTGCATAAATATGTTTAAAAATTCGATATTATTAATCGTTGATAATGAAATGACTATACCATCCACTGAATCTCCTATTTTCTGTCTGTTGTGTTCATAATCAAAACGTTCCTCTCTTAATCTTGTCCAACTCGAACGAACTTAATACCTCATGTGTGCCTTTCGTAACTGGCTTTGTACGTTGCCTGTGATTCTAAATTGCTTTCCCCCAAAACACTATTCCTCCTGAATTGCTCTATTCTGAAATTGGTATCTTGCAACGCGATAAATCTTATGCGAAAAAACGATCACATCTTCCTGTTGATGAACTCGAATTGTTGATTTGATGAAACACGTTATTCTTGTTTTCCCTCTAAATGCCTCTCGAATTGCGGATAAACACTTTTCTCGTCGCCTCTGTTTGATTTTGCCTTTGGGGAAACTTTTTATTCCAAAAATGTCCGTATTGGAATCGATATTATTGTACCTTCTCCTCGCTTTCCTCTCACTCCACCCCTCCGCGCCCTTTCCCTTCCTCGCTTGCCCTTCTAGGAACGATGACGTGCGGAATATGCGGTTCCAACCTCCGTTCAATGTTTGGGGCCCAGGGCCCGAGCCAAGCTTTGGTGGTGGTGGTGGTTTTGGTGGTAACGTCAGGTGAGTAAACCTTTTTTTTTTCAATTTATTTTGATTTTGTGGTGGTATTGCTTTCATTTTGGTGGTATGTTTTTTCTGGTGACACTATTATATTAATTTTATGTCTTGAAATGCTGAAAATTACTTGCTGATACACCCAATTCCACTTCTAAATCAATAATTGGTACAAAATATTTGTTAAAATTTAACCTTAAGCTTGAATAGATTGTATTGAAATCCGCCTGAATTCATTTCTGTAACGTCAAACCGCTACTTTGTTGAAAAGATGTACTGTTCGGCTCATCCCGCCCTCCAAGAGAGAGTGGTCTTTGAATGTTGAACATATTTTTGATGTGCCATTAATGTGATAAACGTCTAGGACACTACTGTTTCTAAATGTTGAGGGCTCAAATCATGAATATTGCTGTTTCAGTCTAATGGATGGGTGTATGATAAGGATTGAATATGTATTATTTAAACACTCGGCTTGTGTTTCACGCCTTAATTAAACAAACACGACGAATTCAATCGACAAATGTACCTATGCTTAATTTAAAGAATAAAAAAAGGAGTGAAGTAGTCTTTCACATTAATTCTAGTTAGTGACTGTAAAACACATGCTTTTACAGAGCATGTGCATCACCATTGACTTAAGTTCAGTTTGGAGCCCGACTCATTTCGTAGAAATACTCAACAACATTTGATTAATTTAAAGTCTCGTATTATTTCATTATGGAACTAATTTTGATCAGTTGGATTGCGAGTGTTCACTAATCTTATTGTACTGTTTTCAACTCTCAGTTGACACTTCTTCATTGTGTAACATGGGGAGGTGAGGTGATGGATTGGTATAACCGCCCCTTCCATTGAGCTGAATGCGGTTTAATGTTCCTCATCATATAAATTCAAGTCGGGTATCCCTTTCCTGTGTTCCTGAACTCTCATTTTGTTCATTGGGGGGGCTGATACACTATATTCCTGTTTTTCATCGAGTTGAAATGACCGCAGACCGCCATTCAGAGTGGAGACAGCTCTGCTCTGAGGGATATTTTACGTTCTAGTTACTCCTTGTTATCAGGGTAACCCCTCTCGTCCACCCATTCTAGATGACCAGCCTTAGTAGGTTAAAATGGATGTTAGAACTACTGGCAACTCGGGGTTAAGAGTTTGACCTTTCTGTAACTATAGGTGGGATGGTTTCAATGCCTCATACTTCTCATGTAGTAGTCCATGGTGTAAATTATTCCCCGAGATTTTAGAAAAACTTTTATGTAATGCAGCACCAAGTATTATTGGATTGACTCCCACATATTTCTCAATTCCTCCAATAGATCTTCGTCAGAGTTGCATACCGGTTTGGCTCTGATTTGGGGACCTCTCGAGAACTATCGCTTTCCTCACCATTCGAAGCAGACAAGATGGCTAGACCAGGGGACACTTTGTTCAGTGATTCTCTGATGCAGTATCCCCATTTGTTGCCTGATGCAGTGGGGTGGTATATGTTTAAGATGATGAGGAACTTCACGTACTTGAAGTGTTGTGTCCTTCCAATGATGACGAGATCGAAAATGTAACTAATTGTCCTGATGGAAGTTAGAATCTGTTAGTATGGGGCAGCGGTAGCCATTAGCTCCCTGTTTATTTCGGGGAGTCATTTACGATCCGTCAAAAGGAATTGGTTAATTATAACAACACGGATGAAAATGGCTCATAATAAACTTCATACGGTTGGACGGTATTCAAAAACCAATTAGAAAACTGGCGAATACTCTGTGCCCTTTGCTCAGATAGATAAAAGGCATCTTTCTAAAAATTGGCAAATTTAAATAGCTGGACTATTTTGGTTTTACCAAACTGTCTAAAGACAGTATTACTGATTATATCTTACAAAGAAGGATTTTTTTCTCTTAATAACTGCATATAAGTCATATTAAACCTCACCCTGCTTCATGTCGATTGTAGATCATCTGACTTGGACACCCAGCCACCCATAATGACGTTCAAATCATTCCTTCAATCACAAGACGACAACATTACGGATGAAGAGGCCATCGCCAAATACGCCGAATACAAGCTCGAATTCAGGCGGCAACAGTTGAACGAATTTTTCGTTGCTCACAAAGAGGAAGAATGGTATGTATGCAGTAACTTCCATTTTTATAAATAGTGGCATGGTGTATCTTTCACCTAGGATTGTAAAGACCTTGAACCTCAGTGCTGTACCTGGTGGCACAAGAAATATTTGAAGGGATGCTAGGATCTGGCTGGCCTTGAGAGGCCTAAACAAGTTACCAGCTTCAAGTTGATAGGAAAGAGGGTGCCGACTTAGCTTGCATAGCTGATCAAAGAGGATGAATACCTAGCACCTACTCGTATTAACAGCCATCCCGAAGTAGTTCTATTTAAAATGTCACTGTTACGAGTGTGTGGGCAATTTCTGAGGTCATTCCCTGAACAGAACGGCTTTGCATCTTGTAATGATCAGTCCTAAAGAGGCCCCGTTGATACTGTGCATTTTTTCACTGGGAGTACTGATTGCCCCAGTTCGAATCCGGCTGGCACCAATGATTAGGGCCAAAATCCTATCAAGTGTTGTGTACCTGTCCTGTCGTTAGGCAGTTCACCTCTGATCTCGATATCACGTGAATCCAAAACGCTCCCAACCCAGGGGCGTGAGGCAATGGGAAGCCACGAGCGAAATCGTCAGACCTAGTTCCGATCCTCTCTGGAGGACGGCTGGCGACGTCCGCGACACCTCCGGGTAGTCGGACGAAAATCCAAGGCGAAATTCCTTCTTTACTTTACTTTTACTTACTACTGTGCATTTTTGTCCAGGAATCCCATTTGAAATGCTTCATCATGGGTTAGTTAGAGAAGATATTAGCTGCAGATCCAACACTCCTCATCAGGGCAGCTCCTTTTGTGTAATATTATTCTGCTGCCCCAAAAAATGGACTGCATATATTTCTGTGACGTTGGTTGAATTGGAAAGAAATGGGAACTTAGACGAACAGGTTGGCTCCGTGCCTTTTCATGGTCGTTTGCAAATACTTGGACTACATAAACTCTAACACTAACTCTAAACTCTAAACACTACATAAAAATAGTGGAATTCAAGTGTATAGCTCACATATTGACCATGAGTCCACCTTAGTCCATTAATAATCGAGTCTCATAAGACAATGAAAAGTTTCCTTGAAGCATATGAAATACTTCATGAGTAGTGTGTTTTTGATGCTGTAAGTACCAGCTTGCAAAAAATTGCCGGTAATTATTGCATTATCCAATGGGATTGATGTTTATGAAGGAGAACCTGTCTGATAGTGCAATACGTTCCAAGCTTCAGGATATGTTGATACTGCTGTTTTACCAATACTTAGAAGCGTAGCTCCTTGGTTTATATTGACGTCAATAGGTTTCCACAATGTGATATTGAAGTTGCTGGCTTAATAATCCGTGAAAGGAGAATCATTAAAGTTATAACAAACCTGGAATACCCAAAACATACGATTGGAAATACTTTCTTCTAATCTTGTAAAAGGGTGGTGCCACCTCATAATTTGGGACCGAGACTAACCGATTTGTCTTCGGACTTGTTGTTTCAGCAAATTATGGTTTTAGTGTGTTTTATTGTACAGTTGCACGCACTTGTTCTCTGATTGCATTTCTTTTTTAGCGTTAAAATTACGTTCGTGTGCATGTTAATAGTATTCTTCATGTACAGTAGTCACATTAAAGATTATTGGAGACTTACAATTTGTTTCAACGTTTTCAAGATTTGTTTTTTTAAACATACTTTGAAGGTGTATTGAAAATTAATTATTTGTTGATTGATTGTTTTGGACCTTACACAGAGGCCTCCAATAATCTTCAATTTTTATATATTTTATTTTCCATCAACAACCTAAAGTTCTCGTTTATTTGCAGCACAATTTTATACCGTCTCATTCATGATCTCGGAAAACCCGAAAAACTCAATAATTTCCCATACAAAAAATGTCCCACATTTGTTTGCTCCTTCATGTTTGGCCTGTCCAAAATAAAATGGTTTTTGCTCTAAACAAAAATCCGTCCAAAAAAACCAATGATCTTCGATTTTTTTTAAATTGTGCGCGGAAAAGTATGGTACTCGTATCGCGAATATTTTCACTTTATAGGATTCTTTCACCGTTCATTGCTTTATAATGAAGCGGTGGTTTTCAAAATCCTTCCTCCATCTGATTGCATTGGTCGAAAATTTCTGGGAGAGAAATTTCATTATATTTTTTAATATAAGAAGAAGGGAAGGGTTATTTGTATTTTGCTAAAGTTTAGGTTTTTTTGTGAGATGATGACGCAAGGTGAAAGAAATATTTTCTTAAACGAAAAGAAATTGTAGCATCATTATTATAGTGCTGCAAGGATTGCTACATTTTGGAACAATACCCGTAAATGGAAAGACGAAACATTGAGAATAAGCGAGATGCTTAGAAACGAGGAAGACGTTTTTGGAATAACATGAATTTTACCGATGGTGATAACATAACAATGCCCTCTACACTCTTACCTAATCTGACAATTATGGAAAAAGGAGAAACTTCCACTAGAGTCTTTCATTAGAGACTTTTTGGTGGACGACGACTAGGAAACCGTGGTCGCCAAGTTGAGGCGAGCAGTTGGATGCTAACATTTCCATGACGAATAGCATCATGGCTACCGGCTGTTGAAGTCACGTTTAACGTGACGTCAACATTCATTGGAAGTTGTACACTGTCGTTATTGTGGATTGAAGTTTGTGTTATTGAGTTGAAGTTGTATTTTGTGGATTGTTGACAAACAACACGGACGTTCGTTATTGCTACTGCGTGCAAAAAAACTTGTACAATGCCAAAAACGGAATATGAGAAATAGGTAAAATGGGTTATAAATATGGAAGGTTATGTTACTGCCAACTCGTCAAGGAAAGACGTATAGGAGAACCGATTTCAGACGGTTCGTCATGACGGCTTGCATGACGGACAGGACGTCACGCATGCGCAGTCTGCATTTTTCTCCAGACGGTACCGTCTACGTCGTTGCGTGAACCGCACCAAAAGTCTCTATTATATGAATGGGCTCAATCCACAACAAACTCCGCAAGGCTTAACTAACTGACGAGGTGGTCATTGGAGTAACGGCCCCCAAATTCCACACAATGGTCGCTTGTATTGAATTTACCTTTTCTGAGAATGAGTTTCTCAAGGGAGATCCTTGATCGAATCTAATTTTAGATCCTCGCAATTCATTCCTGTTTTTCACGAGAAGTTCACCATTGGTACCCTAGGTTGTTTGATTTCCAGTCAAGATTTAAATTGGTGGGGTCCCTTGCTTTTGAATATCGATATCTATCCTTAATTTCTATGAGCAGAGGGGACAGTGTACGCATCGCTTTGATCTTGATGAAAACATAAACATAATTCTCCGAGGTTAAGGGGACACAAGCTGATAGAAAATCAGTAACCTTAGAGAGGCATGGACATTTTCAAAAGACTAAAGACTAAGACTAAAGTCGTTACCACCAAGAATCTGCTTTCTTTGAAAGTGACATCTTCCTCTGAAAGTACTTGTTGTTTTCCCAACTAATTTTCGCCCGAGGATGTTATACGTAAAGCTAATCAACTGAATCAAAGAATAAGGATTCATAGCCTCAAGATTGGTTTCATGTCTCCTTTTAATATACTTTTCGTTACTTCGTGTGAGACACGACTGGACAAGTTCGATTCAGCCTCAAAAAGACTTTTTAGGTTTCATATTCTCCAACTGTTATGCTACGATGTAGACCAATTCAGCTAACAATACAAACTTCAGTAAAACCCATACACCTCAGATTCATGTCAAATGTCAAGTAGTAGTGTTCTACAACTAATCTCCTACTGTTGTTCAGATTTCCTCTAATTATTTTTAAAACGTCAGGCAAATTTTATCACAGTTCTGGGGCTCCTCCCTCTTTTGTACAACATCTGGTGGAATCAACTGTACTGTGATTGGGTAAACTTGTCAACCGGTTAGCGTCAATGAGTCCAATTGAGTTTTTATTTTGAAATTTCGACCTCTGCGATTCTTAATTGTTTTACAACAAAACCCCCTTTCACCAAATCCCCAACAAATCGCGCGACTTGCGCTGTAGGAGCGCCTAAAAAAAATCAATTGATCAATCAAAAGGAAAACTCATGGACAGTATTACTACATTATGGTAGCTGTTCTGATTTTCCACGTTCTATTTCCATAGGTAGGCGAATATATGATCGAATTCGATCAGTTTCGGGCTTTTCATTTTTCTTCTTTTCTTTTTCGTATCGATCGCGTTCCGGGGCGTTACACCCCTCCGAGAAAAGTCCACTTATACTCATTAAAAAATGGGACGTTCGGCTAGAAAGGTGAGAATATAAATTGTTAAACATATTGACTATTTTGTTTAAAATATGTTACAGTTTATTTGTCAGAAATATATTTTTGATTTGTGTTAGACCTAGAACACGTTTTATTACCAATATTTAATAAAAACTCTCTCAGTTTTCCTAAAAATTGAACCTCAATTTCTATCTGTTACATGTTTTTTTTAAATTGATTATTGTTAGAAGAAATTGAGACCTGAGGGAAACCCCGCAAGTGACAATTATGATGCATAGTTCCATAGAATCGCATGGGGCTCTCTCGTATGATTGAACTATGCTTAAAACCACTAAGGAAATAGGAAAATCTTATTTTTTCTGAAGGCTGGATTTGGACGCAAACGTAATCTGACTATTGGTTGAATAAAATAGTGGAATATTAACAAAATTTCTGTAAATACTCTTAAATTCCTCTATGTGGACTATTTTAAGACCGGTTCCAGGTTTTTCTATTCTTTAATGAATGATAACTCTTCTTATGCGTTCTGTAACTGGTTGTTGCCAAAACCATTTTATTCAGTTCTCGTAATAAACATGTAAGAAAACCTCTTCTCTATCAGCCCTCGATCTCATTTTGAGAATTCAGTGATTCCAACCTAACACATCGTTTCCATTCATCTGTCTCATGGAAATACCTACCCTCTGATTCACAATAGACCGTACCAAACAAAAATGTACTTGAATGAACTTGAACAAGAAACAAATGGTGATGCGAAAAATGTCCAAACGCGTGCCATTTCATTATATATCATTATTTAGCCATTAAAGAGTATAAAAAGCTCATATTTGAAGAATGTTTCTAGTTTTTTGTGAGTTGCACTTGTAATTGTGCGTAATTATTTACGAGCTAATAATTAAAAATCGTGATAGACGTTTTCGTACGAATGTGGTTGGTGAACACATTTTCTTCTGATGACCTGCTAGAGGTCATCGAACTTTCTGCTTTTAGAACCTTGAATTTTCCTTCAAAAGTGATTTATGTTACTATGGCAACAAAAAAACACGGTGTCATGTCAGTCGCAAAGGTCCATACAAACATGGTGTAGGTAACATTCGTGCTATCTGATGTTGAGCTACTGATGCTCGAGATGAATCGTCTGGTGTCGTAAGGCCGAGAAATTCACACAGCCGTCCTGTCATTCATTGTTGAGTAATGGAATTGAATGAAAATGTGAGTTACAATCATTTATGTGATTCACACATCACTTTTTTAACTCTTTACCTCGATCCATGATCAGTACTATTTACTTGAGTGAAATTAAGACAAGATAGCATTCCAGATCAGAACATTTTCCTGTATGATGGTGGGTAGGGTAGTGCTATACCCAGCGCCAAGCGGCCTTTAGGCCGAAAGTTTTACTCGTGCATGTTCCTCATCTCGCACGATGTGTATTTTAATTTTGAATCACTTGATTTTGCTGACTAATTGAGAACGGTGTATTATTCCCTACCATTAGAAGAGCAAAGCTTGGGGTTTTCCATTCAAGTTCCAATTTTATAATTACGCCTTCATTTACCTGCGTAGAGCATATAACTATGCACCTTCATAACTCTTATGAATAAGTAAAGTAGCCAACATATTATAAATTTTGGTATAAAACGTGTTCTGGGTCTATACAATAGAGAATGAAGATTAATTGTAGCATATCGTCAAATACTCGTTTCTAAACTGAAATGAAAATGATCAAAAACGTTAAAAAATAATTACATTTAAAATAATTTATTGTTCTTAGTCTCTGATGGATGTTTGATTTTGAGAGATTAACTCAATGTCATCTCTGATTTTTTCGTTCTCAAACAATTTTCAACCTCATTTTTTTTCAATATTTTTTGTGACGATCAATTTCATGAATAATCCAATTCCTCCCATTATGAAAAAAACACTGTATATTACCCGTTTTGTGACAGTACTTGACGACGGTTACAGAACATGACTGAATGTACATTTCTTCTTTGTATTCAAGTATAATTAATTATATTATACATATATATAGTATTAAGTATATTTGCATTACGAAATGACTACGCTGTACTATTCTTACAGTGTTTTCTATTCTACATTTCTAAGAACTCCTTTCTAGTTGAGCTAACTAAATTTCATTCTCTCACTCACACTTCTCACTCATTTCTGTCATCGGTAATTTGTTCATTATTTGAATGTTCTTGGATAAACTCCACTACTCTGTCACTAATATTGGTTTTTTTTCGGGGGTTCTGTGCCAATGTTTGGCATTTGGTTCTTTCCCTCCAAAAAAAAAACAAACCTTTGAAAAATTCTAGGTTCAAATTGAAGTACCATCCCGAAGATTCTGCAAAACGCAAGGAGGAGCTCAACAATGCTTTAAAGGTAGGTAATACTCGTAGAATTTTTCGCAAGGTAGTGTGAATAAACCAATTTGTTTATAGAAATGTTTTGTCAAATGGTGGTACGTAAATATATTTGAAATGTCGTTTGGGTATAATGGCAACCTAATTCAGAAATAATAGCCAATTTTCTCACTTATTTTTGTCACTTCTGGTGATGCATTTTATAAACAACCGAATCAACTCTTAGCTCTTGAAATGGAGGTAATGTCTGAAATTATTTTTTAAACAAAATTGTTGCAGAAAAGAGCTCAAGTGTTTCTGGAGATGCTGGAGTCCGGAAGAGTTGATGCAGTTCGATTAGATTCAGATCAAGGTAAGGAAAACGTTTATTTGTTGAATTTCCAACACATTATTGCTAGGGGTCTGCCTATTATGTTGCCTTGTCAGTTCTGCATAAGCACAATTAATTTGGTGAACCTAGTTGATGCATAAATGATTTTTTCTTTTTGCAGGTGATGCGGTTGTGAAACTTCTAGACGCTGTTGTCATACGCTTGGAAGGCGGTACGGATTTGGACTTGACGGTGCTCGATCTAGCAGGCAATACATTTTTTTCCTTTTTTCGTGAAGGACGTGATTTCATGAAGTTAAATTCATTATGTCATAACCTGAGAGTTCCTAACATACTTGACGAGTAAATACCTATACTTATATGTTCTGAATTCATTCTTTTTGAAACCTTCCAGAGAACGCCAATAACGAAAAAGCAGCCAAGGAAGCGGCTGAAAAAGCCAAAGAGTAAGCTGATATATTTCTCGTAATAAAAGAAAAGTGTACTGTGTAGGAATTATTGTTTAATTGTTATTACTCCGTAAATTTAGTTAAGTGGAAGACCAGAACGTTATTGTTCTTTGCATTAATCGTCATTGAGTACAAACCTTGGAGTTGCAACACAAAATGTTCTGGTCTCTTCAATGAAAATAGTATAGCTAATTATACAGCTTTTGGATCGTTGTGGTTCTTACTTTTTCTTAGAGATAAACTGAAAGCGGACAAAGAAGCAGAGGAAAAGGCCAAAGAGGCGGACAAGGAAGGTGCTGGTGATGGAGAGGAGGGAAAATCCGACGATGTCACTGCTTTGGACAAAGACACAGATGCTGATTCGGGGAAAGAGACGGTAATTAGTTAAAATTTGTTTCTTATTTTCAACCTCATCTCAAATTTGAGGATACCATTAGGAAGAACGTTACATTTCTATCTCCTTGATACCAAACAAAAATCTTCTGCTCAAGTTTAACGGGTAAAACATCGGGCTGAAAAGAAAATTTCGCCTAACCCCAAAAAATTCTAGGTTTTTCAGTCGTCTGTAACCCCTGAGTAATACTCAACTTATACAATGTCTACTGTTACATCAAAAGTTGGCCAGAAAGCTCTGCTTTCCAACGGTATCCTCAAATTTGAAAATAATTAGGATAATGAGAGGGAGAAAAATTACTTTCTCACTGCTGGAGATTTTTTTTAGTAGGAGACAAGTTCTGCGCAATTGGAAAAAAAAATTGTCCTGGATCATTGTAACGTTTGGGATGAGATATAAATTAGATATCTGCTAGAATTAGAAAGTTATTTTATTTTAAAACACTTGTTCAAAATCCCTTCCATTTGGATTTTGGCACAGTCGAAATCTGCGGCGAACCGCGTCAACGCTCTGCATTAATACATGCATGTCCCGCCAGATTTCATAGCTGCATCGGTCGATTCTGTCTAGCAGCTGATATGCTATTCTTCGACGGTTTTACCAACCTATACGCTCTCTAACCCGTGCGGGAATATCAGAAATAACTTCCACTTGGTACTGCATTTTGAACAAATTTTATGAAGTGAAACAATCTACCAGGTTATTCTAGTAGTTTGATATCCCATCCTGATTGCTCCAACGCCCCGGGGCCCCTTTTTTGGCAATCACTCAGAGGTCTCATCCCCTTCGGTTTCCTTTGTTTTATGTCACTTATTGAGAGGTAACAATCTCCATTATTTCCTCATCTGCAGATTGAATAGGAGGTTATTAAATGTCCACAGCATTTCTTTTGACTTAAGCTGAAAGCCTGTAGTGTCAGTTATGACTTGCTGAATCTCGTATGACTTTTATGGTCTCATGTTGTCGTGGTATAACGATATCTGTGCATACTTCCACCAAAGAGGAACTACAGGCTCGAGAAGAGTACCCTTCTTTCTCTTTTGTCAACATATTTTAAGAGATTGGGTCCCCTTGCAACTCAAAAACTTTTATTTTTCCTGAACACTCTGTGTTCCTTCCTCTTTCACGAAGATACAGTCAAATTTTGATACGAACAATCGACTGGTTGTCATCTTTAATCGCTCCTCTGTTAGGTTGTTCTGTTTAGGTGCAAACAACATTTACATTCGTTGATGCGTGGTCGATTCATTCCTATAATGTTTAGAATTATTTTTAATATTATGTCTTGAAAACAGTTATAAACAGACTGGCAAAAGTGCATTCTATTGGTACCATCCCATGAAAATGGTAAATAGGTTCCAGAAAAACAGTTCCCACGCTATTCTCTTATAGGTATCCTTAGTGAAAAGGTTCTATAGACTTTTCTGTTCCGTTTTATGATGTTACATGTGTACAAACGATTACAAATATTGTACGTATTAATTCATTCCTTTCTTCTCCTCAGAGTAAAGAAGATGACGATAAAGATGATGAAGTTGAGGCTTCTGAAGAGAAGAAGGAAAATGATGTCGAAATGGATGAGTCAGTAGAAGACAAAGGTAACAACTTTAACATAATACCTGAGTGTCGTGATACCAAACTTGTATTATTGATTGTATAATGTGTTGAACCTTGGGTTTTGGGTGTATCTGAACTTATCTTTAATGGACCCTTAATACATTGAACAATACATATACCATGTAAGAGAAGCACGCAAATCAACAGAACAGACATTGGTCGAATTAGCCTCTTCATTTGTAATAAGTGTTAGTTGAATATTAATAATTACCAATCTTTTTCATACAACCGTTTCACAATCGTTTTACATACAACTGGTCCTTAGAAACGTGCCCAAACAGGGGATTTCCCTTTATGAATATAACTTATTTTTACATCTAACCCATTACAGAACACTTTTTTAGATAGCACTCCATGAGGCTTCATTTGAATGAAAAAATTTGTCTCAATTTCACTTGAGACCTATCAAACTGACACAAGGTATTCCAAATAGTACCTAAACCAACTAGAGGACAGTCTATAGGAGTGTGGATTCTTATAGAGTTTGTTGGTTGTATCCGTTCCTGTACTTTTCGTTTCAAATAATTGAGTTTACTTACTCCGTTTAAATGGCATTTTTAGATTTTAACGTTTTTCCTTCAATGGATTAGAATTTTCACGCTGCACTTCCGTAATTTGTTGGGAAGAACGCACTCAACTGAGGTACTATATACCTGTGTACTGGAGAAGTAACAAGAAAATTGCAAGATTGGACCATTATAACATTCATTTTCACCCCAGTTTGTATAGAAGCTTTATAGTGGCAGAATAATAATAGATGCCAAATTATTAGAGCCACTTACAAAGAGATAGTTGATATGTAGCCAGTTTCTGGTCATACATGAACGCCAAGTTGACAATATTTTGTCATTTCTCTTGTTCAATTGCAGAAGAAGTCAAAGAGGAAATACCAAGATCCACATCTCCGGATCCCGATAAAAATAGTAAAGGTATGTAATTATAATCTGTTTGCAAACAATGTAAGCACTTGTCGCTTATTGAATTCAATGGATGGATGATGTATTTTATTATCCAAATGGTTTCAAGAACAGCCATATTACAAGACAATGATGCCTCCTAACACAACATTGTTCACCAACCCATCATCGTGATTTACGAATTTTGAACAACAGTATTGAAAAAGAAAAAATCCATGTTTCCGCAAGCTCCTTGGCATTTGCTTATCAAGCATGGTTCTGTCTGCCTAATTTATATCTACAAGATTTTGTGGATTTGTGTAGAAATTCCATCTCATTCCTCTGGTCAAAAATTGTTGTTCAACTAAATTATTTCTTTTAGAATGCTTGTTTTTTTCCAAAAAGAACACATTTTTTAAATTTGATTCTTGGGAGGAATATCTGTCTGGAATGTCATAGTTCTGTAACTACACAATAAAAAGTGTTGAAATCTAGGAATCGTTTCCCAGTGCCTCCAAACACATATCCTGGAAGAAGATTTGGGAAATATTTAATTTAAATTAAACAGAATATAGAAGAAACCTAAATCCGGAAAAAATCAAATCAATTTAACAGAGTATTCAATATAAATATTATTTTAAATGTTGATGTTTAGTTTTCTTTAAACAATTCAATAAAAAAGTTACGCCAAGTTAATGGAAACTAGCATGAACATGGTGGAGACTGCAAATTATTACAGAGGTTTATTACTTCTTATTAGATTGGCATTTTATGGAGAGCACTGTCGTCCTCCACACATCGCACTTGTAGTTTTGGTATCTCTAGGGAACTTCGTCAAATTCCAGCATTTTTGGCCGATTAGGAAACAAATTAGCCTCAGAGGTGGTTAGTTCCTCCTCATTTTATTCTGGATGACGTACAGGAGCTCTATTTTAAGTTTCAGCACTGTAGATTAGGAAAGATTTCTCCTAGCCGTAACAAATTTGTCATCTTCATTTATGAATATATTTTTTTAAATTATAATTTCGTGGTGTTCAGGAGAAAGGATGACTTCGTCATAGTTATGAGTACGTAGATGTAAGCCCTAAGATTAACTAGTTATATAAGTAGATAGGCTGATATTAACTAGTAAATGTACAATTCACATTTTATATTAATTTACATTTCTGTTATGAGCTTGTCCTGCCATTGTTCTCTTTTGTCTATTTCAGAAGATGAGGAGGGCGAAGACAAAGAGGATGCCAAGAAAGAAGAAGAAATCAAGACACACGAAATAGACTCTGACGTAATTAACCGAATTATCAACTAATTGGTTTAAGTACTGATTAGGGAGTTACCAATCAATTAACGACCTTATTCGAGAATAAAATTGAAGTATAAGATTCAATGATGACATGACCTATTAAAGCTTAGCTAAAGCCGGAGGTGGGAGCTAAAGCTTTCCAAAACAGCTATCCTTACCATTTAACTTGACATACTTTTCGCGTTGTTCTAGAAATGCTTCTGTAATGTGTACCGTTTTCGTATTTCAGAAAGAAGGAGAGGTTGTTCCTTTGACACCGCGTCCTCTGCACCGCACATCTTCGATTTTCCTGAGAACCATTTCTCCACGAATCACCAAAGCTGAAATCGAAGCGATTTGCAAAAAGTATCCCGGATTCCTCAGAGTGTCATTGTCGGAGCCACAGCCAGAGCAGGTACTTAGGTTTCGTATTTGCCCTGAACATCGAAGTTAGTCGACAATTAGTCCCTTTACCGTGCTTGGAAGAGTGGCTGAATCGTGATTTTGACAGTGCCGCGCCTCTGCCCTACTTGCCTTAAAAATACCTATCTGGTTCACCTTCAGGCTGATACGCTAAGGTCCACCCTCTATTGAAAGTTCTTAGCAGTGGGTTAGAGTCAGAATACTTTAGGTGAAAGTAAAAATAAACAAAAACGCGTGTACATCAAAATGAGATACTTTTGTTAACGGTTTGATAATTGGTTTCATTCAACAGTACGTTGTCATACAAATTAGTTCACTGTTTTCTTACTTTACATTGATAATTCTCATAATCCTCTTTAGCTTTTTAAAAAACTGCTATAGAGGAACAAACAAATCACGAAATTCTTCCTGTCTGAGAGTGAAAGAAAGAATTTAGTTGGCACCATTGCACTTGGTGCATTGGTACGCAACCAAAAATGTTTTTCAATGCGATCTGAAGAGGCCTCGAAGAATTTGCACAGTAATCAAAGTGCAAATAAAAACCTCCTTGTTGACAGTGGACTAGGAGCTGCTAGCTTGACATATTTATTTTGCTGATCTGTCCAACATCCAGCCTAGGTTATTTGCAATAGCTACTAGATTTCATCCTCATGAATGTACAGTTACTTGGATTGTCAAACAAATAAGACCTGTGAATCGCCTGTTAGAGAAATTGTGGAATTTTGTCTTGGGAATTTTATGTGGTAGTTGGAATGGAAGTCACTGCAAGCTACAAGTTACTCAATGACTTTACAATGTTCACTTCTGTTCTTCTCGCTCACAATCCTTGATGTATTTCAAGCTTTCTGTTTAGACCTTCTTTGTTCGTTTAAAAATACATTTTTGTGACCCATCCCTTAGCACTTGTCACTCACCATCCTCATGTGAGTCGTACCTTGTCGGCTGTAAACTATATATTTGTGTAAACTGTATGCATCCTAACGCCATAATTTCATGTTCTCATGTAATGTGCTGATTTGTATTTTGCATACTTTTCAGGTGGGCTGTGTTATTAAAGTTATGAGTTGTTAATAAAGTGAACAGTGTTTGTTAGGAAAGAGTAGTCTTGGTTGACCCAAAAGTTGCTGAAAATCATGGTTAAAATGTGTTTGCTGATATATTTTTTAAATCAATCCACGTTTGTTTTGTTGCAGCATTGGTTCAGAAGAGGGTGGGTCACATTTAGAAGAGACGTTAACATTAAAGAGATTTGCTGGAACATCAACAGTGTCCGTGTAAGTATCGAATAATTACCTGATATTGATAGGTTGTTGGTAACACGTGCCGCAATATGTTTGCTGTTTGCAATTTTTTTCGATTTTATTGATATTTTTAGAATAATTAAGTTAATGCTTTGCTACTCTTCAAAAGTTATTTGTAAGGACTATGGATTCACATTCATGGTTTGATGGTCTTCTAGAATGGTGCAATGCAAATAGAAATGCTCTATCACAACCTTTGTCAGGACTCAGCGAGTCTACTCACACCAGTACCTTCTTGAATCGGTTCCTTTGGCTCGAAGGATGGTGCTTCGGGACCTTGGCGTGCTGATGGATTCTCAGCTGTCTTTCACTGATCACATGAGCACCATTAGTGGGTGGGCAGCGAGGATGTTGGGCTTTTTAAAGCGATGTTCTCGTGATTTCACCAACCCTTCAGCAATAGTCCTCCTTTACAAGGCGCTTGTTTTACCCATTCTCGACTATTGCAGCACACTTTGGTCGCAACTCTATCGAATGCACATCGATCAGCTGGAAAGGAGCCAGTGAAGATTCCTCTGCTTCCTGGCCTTTAAGCTTTGCATACCCCGAGATTGGATGGACTACCAGGCGCTCATGGCGGAGCATCTTCAGCTTCTTGAGCATCGAAGGAGGGCGTCGGACTTGGGATTCTTCTTTAAATTGGTCAGGAGTCGAAATTTCGTGTCCCTATCTCCTTTCTGTTGTTGAGGTTGCGGCACCTCATTACCCAACTAGGTCCGGTCAGCTCTTCCATGTACCATTTGCCGACCAAAACTATATCTTCAATCGTCCACTCCTCCACCTGCCTCGTGAGGTGAATGCCTTCCTCACAACTACTGGGTTCGGTTTCTTCAACAATTCTCAACGCCGACTCAAGACCCTACTGTACTCACAGGACCATCATGTGGAGTAGCTGGATGGAATGCTATGGCTCAATAGTGCTCCACATATTTTCATCTTACACTATCTCAACACCTCACTACATCAACATTCTTATCCCTATCATCCACTATCTTCACTATCATTTGCTATCATTTGCTATTTTCTACATTCTTTGGCTAATTCAAAGAATAGGTAACTTCACCAGATAAGATCGATGTGTCTCAATCTAATTATCCATCGATATAATGCATCTACATCGCCAGCAATATTGGACTTTCAATGTATCATAACTATTTTTTTGTGATATTATTTTGTCAATGGCTAATGGCAACAGATCAAATGTTTTTTTGTTTCGGAAAAACCCCCATTGAATTGAAATATATATCGATGGCCTACTAAGTGCTTATCACTGTAAGATAAATATTTTGTCAATGGCTAATGGCAACAGATCAAATTTAATTTGAATTGAAATATTGGCACTAAGTGCTTTGTAAATAAATTCATTACATTTCTACGATACAATTATTGTTATGCTGGATACTCAATCATATAATAATAAAATTGTATATTGTCCCGTAGGTGAAGGATTGTGAGTTGGGCGCAATCGTCAACCGAGATCTGAGCCGCAGAGTTCGATCTGTTTCCGCCCTTACAGCTCACAAAACATCAGTCCTCAATGACCTCAACTTGGCTGTGCGCATGATTCAGGTTGGTATTCGTCTCTTGCTTTCCAATAAGCAAAAGGGGCCAAGAAAAGTTAGAAACAGGCAGCGTTATGCCTGATCAAAGTTTCTGGAGCTCAACTATTCGGATGAGTAATTTTTCGTTGATTTCTTGAATAGTCTTTGTTTGAAAAAATGGGTAAATTTACCTCAATATATGGAATTAGACTTTCAGGGTTCGTTGGTTCAGGGGCTCCCCGCAATATCTTTCACAATTTTACATCTAACTTAACACACATCATAAAGTGCAAAGCTTCGCACTTGATTGATATACTTTATTGCCAATCCACCTCTTCAATCAAACAGTTGCACTCAACCATGTTGCGGTTGTTTCCTTTTACAGGAACTGGATTCCCGTCACAAACTTTGGGACGGCACGGAATCTACAGAGAATTCGTTTGGACTCAGCTCTGCCAACCCAGTCCTTAAAGGTATTTCATTCTCAGTCAAAAGTTTACATTATTTGTCAACATTTTGGTTACAAAACCAAACCCCACACTAAACATAGGTTACAAAACGTACAATGTAATCAATTTATGGATTGATATTTCCCCCTCAATTTGAATAATGACGCCTCTCCTTTTATAGACATCACGGAACACCTTGTGGAAGAGGCTTCTGCAGAAGAAGAAGAGCTGTTGGGGCAGGGAGTTGTGCCTGACGACTCCAAAAACCGTCATGCAGCAGCCATCAAGGTAGGAGATCTTTGTCCTTAAGTGAAGATCTAAAATCTCATCACTTGAGTACGCTATTATAGAAACTAAGGGATTGGCCAGTGAACTTTTATGAGCGCCCTCAATTTTGATGGTATTACGTCATCTTCCATGCGATTGCAGAGAAAGGAATCCCTGGGGACAGTTGTTTTACCAATGGGATGTCCAACGGGTTATAGACATGAAATCTCTTCAAGAAAATTGCCTTCAGTGAATCAAACTATCACATAAATGAATTCAACCTATAAATTGACTCATAAAACCCCATGGAAGCTCAGGGAACCCTTTAGGTTCTTAAGTATGTGATACACCAGAGGAAAATTCACAACTATACACTTGGACCGTCTACAGCCTAAACCTCACATTCCCTGAAAATGTCGACAAAAATCGGATGAAAACTAGAAATAAACGTTATTACAAGCATCTGCAACACACGATAGCCACAAAACGAAAGATCTAAATGATCTAAAAGACTATGAGTTGTGAGGGTTGGGGAAATGTGGCTTCTCCGTTTTTGGGTATGATCGCCACAACAGAAGCCACGTTTTTCTCAACCCTCACTACAAATGGTCTTCAAGCGAGGATGTGCCACACCATCAGAACAAATGCGAATAAAAATTTTGGTTTTGCCTTGAAAAAAAAAAAAAAAAAATTATCTCCAGAAAGTGGAAACAATGATTCTACTACCTGTAGTTGGACTGGGAACCATTATTCGATACCTACTGTTTCGTACCTCTGACTACGGTTCATTCAAAGGGAAACAATGGAATCTCTAGCACCTTGTCAAATTTTTCTCTTATTTTGTCATACTGTGCATTTTCATGTCTATTGAAACTGTTGACAGGTTTTGGATCGCCTTCTACTTTACTTGAGAATCGTTTACTCCGTGGATTACTACAACACGAGCCAATACTGTTCAGAAGACGAAAATCCCAACAGGTGTGGGATCATGCACTTACGCGGCATGCCCTCCAACTCAAATACGGTGGTGAGTTACAAGTGACTTAAGCTGGAAATCTCCCACTTGTAGTCCTTAATAATTTTAATGAAAAAAATTCGAAATTTTTAAACTCGCTTACTTCGAGTATTTCATTTTTAACTACTACACTACAGCTACAAGTTTCTATAGATCCTTCTTTCTTATTTGGGTGATGGCAAAACTGTTATTGCTTCATCCTTACTGGCTTTATGTATCGGCGATATATTTTACTTGATTTTCTTCATTATTCTTCTTTATCAATAAAAATATATCGTAATTTTGGAAATCAACCAAGGTTTGAAGAACATGATATTCCTGTAGAGAAGAATCGCAGAGTAAATTAGATGTATTCATGAAGTAAGTGCTCCTATAACTACTAGGGATTCCTTCATTACTCCGTATCTTTAATCTTTTTTGTTCTCTATGGCACCTGGACGGTGAAAAAAAGAAGGTACTAATGATACAGTTTATTAACATCTTGTAAACAACTAAATCCCATTAAAAAAAATCACAAGTTCATATAGAAAATTCAACAATGTTTTGTTCAAATGAAGCATCACAATAAGGAGGTGGATGGGAGAGGTTGCTTCATTAAAGCAACACAACCAAAGTGTTGATACAACTTCTAGTTCAATACTTTCTGATATTTGTTGAAAACTATCTTTGTCTATTGATTTGTTCTCTTTTCTATTTTAGGTTCAAGAAAAGGAAGTAACGGATTTCTGCGAACAGTACAAAACCAAAGCGGAACACTTGATGCGGCTGCCAGAAGTTTTGAGCGATGCTGAGTTAGTCTCATTGGGAGCCAAGTCCGAGGAGGTTGAAGTGGAAAAGTTCATCCAAGCCAACACTCAGGAGCTGGCCAAAGACAAATGGCTCTGCCCCCTTTCAGGTGATAACACTACACAATTATTATGTTCTTGTGAAGTTTTTTTTTTTTTTTTTTTCGATAAAAAACAAAATGATTTTGAAATGAATGGGTCCTTGTCCCAGTTAGCGACCTCATTGTACCTCTACCGCATTCGATGATAAGAAAAAATAGAGAGTTCCTGCTCCTCACGGTGTTCGCTCACCGTGAACGGGAATCTAGGCACAATTGAGTTGAATGCTAACGTTTAACGTCATCTCCCGACGGTTTCCATGTTCCTCCGCGGTGTTTCTTATCATTAGATTCATAACCTGACTCTGTGCTCCGAAATTTTAGTTCAAGTCTCCCAGTTGTGTCGATTTTTTTTACTGTACGTTTTGCTCGTCTTCAAGTTTGGATTATGAAAGGAGAAGTTGTGGACTTCATTAATCTGTACAACGCTGATCTCCTAACAGACAGCGAGTTTGCAAATGTATTTGAGGAGTATCTTCATGCAGCTTCTATTCGTGGTTTTCCACATTCATTTCAGTAAGTTGCTTTTGAATTAGCATAGCTGAGTAGAAACATAGTTACGTCGTAATTTATTAGAACATACATGGGATGACGAGCTCTGCGTTAGGTAGATATTTATGTTTGTTAACTTAATGAAGAACTTGAGTGTCGTCAAGCTCGTTCACCAATGTAAGTACATAGGTATCTACATTGAATACCCTAGCCCTACACCGCACACTCCCACTTGCTACCATTCCAGACGTCAAAAAGTGAAAACGATACTGATTACTCCCTAAGAAGTCGATCTGCTAAATCAAGGTAGGTAAGTTTGTAGTGGAACATGATGTTGGAAAGAAGGTGTAGAAACGAAATGTGTTATCAGTTGAAAACTTCTTCAGGTTATCCAAACGTTAGGGCGGGAACTGAGTATAACGTGGGGGGACTTGATCAGGCGGTGTTCCCCCCACGGCCTACCGGCTGTGAGGCGACCTTTGCGGACGATCGTGAGCTGTCGGCCATCATCGGCGGTTCACGGTCTCTGTGAAATCGGCAACCGTGAGCAGCAGGAACTCTATTCTGACTTGTTTCTCCCGTGCTGTGAAAAGACCGCAAATGGCCCACGTGATCGAAGGTTTAGCCAGGATGGCTCCATGTCCGCTTAGACACCGCACTGCAATTTGTTACCTTCTTACAGTGACTACAGCTTTTTCCTGCCCAAAACTCAGATAGATCGAAAGCTGTTTCTTTCTGTATCCTAAAAAGTATTCTGATTCAATGGAAGAGGAATTGCGTGATTTCTTGGAGCTTTAGATAAAACAGTAAATTCTGTAAAAGCAATGGAAAAAATTTGGTATTTCGCACCATGGCTCGATATAGAAACTGATTATTCAAGTTTTCCAAGTCAGTAACATCCAAAATCCCCATACATTGTGCTTAATCCAGTAATCGATGAAGTAGTTACTCCCTCTAACGGAATTCCTTTTGCATTCAATGTTCTCTTGGCTTTTCAACTTTGGATATTTTGAGGGTAAACTCGGGGAAACATAAGTAGGTAAATAAGTGAGATAGGAGAAGAAGATTGACGACCTAGCATTCAGAAAAATATAAGGCATGGGAGAAGAAAAAACTGTGTGATGTCAATACTGCTTTCGTCCATTTCAATTGGTTGCAAGATGTCGTTCATGTATTCTTTATTATTCGGTCTGAATCAAACAAAACGTTACGAAGGTTTTACTTAGCTGCTCCTTCAAATAACACGTACTCAACAAGCCAATTCAACCGACGTTATTTTGTCAGAAAAACATGGAATCTAATTTTCTTCTTCGATCTAATTAAATTATACCTTTAATCTATCTTGTTTTTTGGCAAGTACTTACCAACCAAAATCTACTGAAAAATGAGTTGATTGAATGGAAAACTTGTATTAAAACTGATTAGTTTAATTTTTCATTCAATCATAATGCGTTTTTCAGTAGATTTTGATCGGTTCATACCTAAACTCAAGTGTTTTGGGAAATTTTAATCAAAACAGTGGAGAACAAGATGAGTGGTCATGTACAAATGTGAGATAACATGCTGTGTCACATGACTGAGTTGGGAAGATGATGGGCGAAGTTTGGTGGTTAGCATCTATTGGTTTCTCTAGATACAGTCCCAAAATCCATGTACCGTGGTAAGAAAAAACTGTAATAAAGCAGATAAGTCCTGCTGTACTGAAATTCGCTGCGTTGTGTTTTAACCTGGTGCTACTAAAATCGTCACAAAACGTCATTATTATTTGGTAGCTGTCAACAGCTTAAGACGCTGTGTGTGAGTTCATTTGCAACTTGGCTTTTTTCTTTGTCCCTTTGAAAAAGTTTACCGTCCTTTACCATTTGCATGATAGGAAAAAGCCAGGTGACAACAAGCGCACGTTCTTCAATCAATTCTGACTAATCTGATTGAAATTGTACTTCTGCTGGTTCCTATGTTGGAGAAATTGTAGATCAGATTTTATGAATAGCTATACCGTTTTTGATTTCATCCTCGACCGTGTTCACAGGCAAAAAGTTCAAAGGAGCTCAGTTTGTAAGGAAGCATATTCACAACAAGTTCTCTGATCAACTCGAGGAAGTGAAGAAAGAGGTCAGTTGCATGAAATACAAAGCTGTTTACATTTTTGGTTTAATGATTATGCATGATGCGTAATTACAGTGCCATTATATTGGTGTTATTTTGAAGAGATTTTGATTTACATTAAACTCAAATGTTCCTTATTTCTCCTCTTTTCTGTATCACATGACCCATCAACATGATATCACCGATGAATTGCATCGATGAAGCATCTAGCAGTTACAGACGTGTTACTACCTTTAAATTATCCTATGTCTTTTTTGTAATTCGAAATGTTTGGGAATGTTTCATTGCAGGTGGTATATTTCAACAACTACCTCAGAGATCCGAAGCGACCACAGCTGGCTGAACATCCTGGGAATAGGTTCGTAAACCTGAATTTTTCATAAATACTTTATCGAGATATATTTTGAGACAACTTGCATTGTAAAGCATCCAGTAATGCCTAAAGGGTTTTTAAAAAAATAACTTGGCCTAAAGAGCACTGTACTGACACTGCTAAAAAAAAAAAAAAAAAAAAAAAAAAAACGGGACAGTAGACCTCTACGGTTCTACAGCCAGATCATGTAAATGATTAATTTTACACATTTAAGTACCAAAGATAAAAAATTGCCTATGCAACCTACAAATATGGGATTCTAGCTCAGAGGAGGGGAGCTAGTAAACAGAGATGAAAGCTACGGCTGGGGGGGATTGGCAGGTACACGAATGACCCCCTTGGGCTGACGGAAAAGTGGTGATGCCGGGATATAAAGGGCGGAAGGAGCCCACCCGAAGGTTAGTTGAAGGAGTGTTGAGCGCGGGGGGGGGCTGTCGGTCAGTACGGTCACTAAGAACTGGATTGTACTCCTTTAATCATTAAATGATAAAAAACCCTCACTGATATGTGACACTGTGGAAACTCTAAGATTTAGACTAGCCCTGTTAGACAGGCAGTGGTATTGTGGGACATCTCCCTGGGAAAAGTGTGAGTTAGTAGTAGGTACTCTGCTAGTGCATTATATTTTTGACTAACAGTTGTTTTAACCAACAATCACCAAGAAAATGCTACAAATCGTGAGACTTGTAGCCTTTCTTCCATGATTATTTTTGGAATATAATGTTGAGTTTTGTATTATTACTCCACTGTTCGCTGTGTTCATACTCTTAACACAAGTGTGCTCAAAGTTGAGAGCTTGTTGTTATTAGGTCAGTCTGACCCTTTGGATCTCAGTATTTCCAGAAAACTCAAAGGACTGGCCATGTCTAGAGCTCCTAAGTTGTTCTTTATTGTGAATCTTACTGGGAGCGAGGTCTGGTTGCAACCAATCCAGTCCTCACCTTGTTAACATATCAGGGTTGGACAAAAAGTCACCTCCCCTGAAAATTTGTTCGGTAACGTGTCAAAATAGTGTGGACTTCAAACTACAAAATTGATTCAGATATCACGCCATATCACGTCGTTGATCGAAGATTTCGTTTTATTTCGATTTATTTATTACTAAACTGCTGTTCTGTGTCATCCGAACACTGGTTGAGAATGTTCTGGTGATTCCACGCGATCCTGTTCCAGTTTGGATATAGTAATAATATTATGCCTCTTTGAAGTGGAATAACAAGTAAAATTGGTTGGATGTTTTGGTCAACTTTGAAACAGGAGGTAACCATCAAGAACCTGAGCAACTAAATATAATATTTTATAATCTTGGATGTGTTTGGAAATGTTAATGTTAATTATCAAGAAATACCTAAGCAGAATGCAGTGAAGTAATTTGCTTGTAATGTGAGTGGTAATGTTCGCACAGGGCGGAGAACATTCCTAGTTTGAACTTTCATCGACCAGTTTAGCTGACGCGTTCAGGTCGCTTGCGGATAACATGCGGATTCAATGCAAATAGCTGTTCTGGTCAATATTGAACCGGCTTGGTGTTGAAAAGCTATAAAATTAATCATAAAACTCTTAATACCTGTATGTAATATTTTTTTCTTCTCATTCTTAATTTTCCAGAGGTGGAAAGAAGGATGTGGCTATGAGCGAGCCACCGTTCCACCAATACCAGTATGGCGGCCCGTCTCCTGCCTTCAAACGGGGATTCGCCCATTTCGGCGCTTACCCATTTCCAAGGGGAAGAGGCCTCCCACCCAGAGGACGGTGAGTCCCTATTGCCTGCAGCAAATCTTAAATTAGTTGTAATAAAAGACCATTCCTCTGTCTGCTCAGGTAACCTATGCATACAGTGATTTATGTGGAAATAAGCAGTGAAAGAAGAATTATTGTCCTGCCACAAGGATTAACCAAAGCCACTACACCATTTGGTTAATCCACTCCAGTTGTGCTAAGAATAAATTACCTCCAGATTTTCTGGTGTATTTTGAGATATTACACAGTAATAGGCATTTAATCTCCTTGGGCCTGTAATGGGGTTACAGTTTGACCAAATTTTGTGCTATATCACTAATAGTTGAATGAGGTTACTATTTAAACAACACCACTATATTCGGTTTGATCACGTAAAAGCATGCCTAGTGTTGAAGCAAAAATAATGGCAGCTGACGATATCCTTCGTGTGAGAGTGGGCTCAGAATTATGAAAAAATAGTTGAAATAGTTTTCAGGAGGCAAAAAAAAATAAAATAAAATAAATTTCAGTAACTTAGGCAAGAATTTTTCGATATTTTTATGAAACAAAGATTTTTCTGAGTTTGATTTTTTAAATCTGCTTATTTTAAAACGCAAACCAACAACTTTATTTATTTTATGCTATTATGTTTTTCTTTCTTAATTTTTTTCGTCGACCACTAATGTTCATTATCGATAATAAACCAAATCAGTAGGTGCGCACCAATACCAATAGTTTACGCTGTATTACTGAACCAAATGAATCCTAATTTTGTGGTTTGACATTTTTTTTTAAATGTTGTTCTCAGATCTATGGAGTATCGTCCCCTTATTACCTACCGAGACCTTGATGCCCCGTGTGAGCCAGACGAGATCATATAAGACGACCCGAACGAAAAACTTGCATCTTAACTGTCTCGTTGTCAAGCGCCTTGACCTCTTCACCTGCGGAGAACTTCCTTTGTCTCGTGGATTTGGTTTTGAAACAAAAAACCCTGTTTCCCTCTGCGTTGACTTATCGTTATGACAAAACAAAATGAGAAAAAAAGAAAACACATTCAGAATTAGTTGAATAGGCTAAATATTATTATATAAATTATAATACATAGGATTCGTCTTCGAATACTGGTTCTTGATAAAAATCAACTTTATTTCAAAATTGTATATTAAGACATTTTCGTTGCTTTTTAATTTCTCTTATTTTCTTGATCAAAATAACTTTTTTTTTTTTCTTTTTTGGCTTTTTATGTACCTATGTATATTCAAAATACACTTTTATGGGAATGATTTCATTCTTTGTGAATTATCATCCGTACCATAATTATTTTCCATTAGCTGACGTTCGTATCAGAACTGATCCTTTCCAAATTCACCAAGACTTTGTCCTTTTGGACGTCGTGAATTCCAATTTACTATTTTGAATATCAATGATAATAAATTGTGTTTTAAACTGTACAAAATATTATGACAACCAATGGAAAATGCACAGGTTAGATACGTTTTCATGACCACTAAGACTAACCTGAAGCAGATTTCCTTTAAAGGTTATTTGTGATTTAGGCAGGAGGTATGCTAACCCGTAGTGAGAACATTGAGAGCAAAAACCGAAATCTCAGGGATACTGTGGAGGAGTGCTCATTGAAGAGCGTTCATAAAGTTCAGTTATCTAGATATACTGAATCCTTAGTCCTAGAGATGGGCAAAGTATATCGATCTAAGAAAAGATCGATCTCTTTGTTCCGATTAATCGATTTTTGAATCGATCTGATGGAGGTCGATTTTTGTAAAGGATCGATCTTTTCTCCTCGATCTCCAATTTCGATCTATACCATTTTGCGCAAGATGACTGTTCTGGTGTGAGCTCGTGTTTGCTGTGTCCTGCCTAACCAGCGGATATGCCGTATTGTCGTTGATCACCTAATCTTATTAGTATTTTCATTACAACTTATCAAATTATTGGATAATGTAAATTCGTGAATGGTAAGATTGGTCTTTTAGGAATAAAATGCCGTATCGATTAGTTTTTTTAGTGCCATATTAGAGGAGAAATATTAGTTGAAAGTCGGAGGCGCATTTTCCCCTGCCACTCCATACCTTTGTTCCTCCCTGCCTCACTTGCCTGTAAAGCTCTCTTACTGTTAATGAAATAAGTAAGCATTACATTTTAGTAAGCTACTTATAGCCAACGATAGAAACTACGGTACTATCCGTAGGTGGGAAATTCAGTTTAGATGAATCGATCTGACTAAAGATCGATCTTTTACGTCCGATTAATCGATCTTGAGAATCGAAAATTTTCGATTAATCGATCTGCCCATCTCTACTCAGTCCAGGTTACTGTTGTTGAAGAAAAAATAACTAGAAAAAATAAACTTAAATGCTTTCATTCATTCTTGTTACACCTCCAATTAAATCCAAAAATACTACGGCCATCATAGTAACTACAGAATTTGTTGAACATTTGGCATCTCGGACATTCAAACTAACACAAAACCCGAGGAAAGCGCGATTGTTTAAGGGAGGACAGTGTTTTAGGCACTGTAGACAGTGCCATCGAGAGCAGCTTTACTTCCCATAATATTAAACTGAAGTTTCAAGAAAATTTCATCAACAATGCTACAAATAATCGTGAAATCAAATAGTAAGAATACACTGAAAAACATGTCAGCCCAAATCAACTTTACAAAAACACCCAAGAGACGAAAGATACATCACAGAAAATCATCTTAGTATAATTTTTATGCAAAAATGGAAGGAAAAACTTGTAATAAAAAATGGATCAATAAAATATTGACATATTAACATATTGCTGATCTACAAACAAAATTTGAGACTTGTGTCATCCAACTTATGCGATGTACTATAGACCAATAGCGAGGTCATACAGATATTTCAGAACAAGTTGCTAAAAAGTTTTTAATGTATCTGGTGAAGTTTGAGCTAGAGGATATAGGTCATTTTAGTGGGGTTCACTGCCCCTAATCATCTTTAGACGTTCATAAATTTACTTCTCCAATGCCTAAAAGAGACATTGACCACTCACAAACCTATATGGGCAAGTGTTTGAAGGTGCAAGGGGGCTATTGGTAGGTGAGTGGGCACCCAGCCAGTAAAATTGAATTTCAAAATCCCTTCATCCTCATTTGAAGAATAAGTTGGCTGGAGACCGAAGACTGCTTAGGAGACTGTACCTGACCAATCAGGAGTGGAACTGCAAGGTCCACCTTGAAAGGTGGATTTTCAATTTGAACTGAGGCAAGCCTGAGTAATTGAAGAATCAGAGAGCTTGAGAAACGTAACAATGAGTACTCCACTGCTTGGGGTGTACAATGCTTCTTATAATTTTCATTATCAATGTTTTGCTGACAGCCTGATTTTTGCCATTAGCTTATGGTCAAAATCTGTGTTTTACTAAGAAAAGCACATCTTCCATCCCCTATAGTCACTGTTAATAACACTGAATTTTGGGGAGAAGAAAATGCTGTTTTGCCTGAGCTACTACAAGCCTTTGCTCAATGATGGAGAGACAGTAGATGGTACTCATATCAAGTCTGGAACGTCCTTGACTTTAATCGAGGATCATTCAATCTATTCACTACAGAAGTCGAAATAATCCCCCACTCACACACACAAGTGAAAAATGTTCAAATTGGCGATGTCAATTTGGAGGATCCATTTACAATTGAACTGGTGAGTAAAGCCTATATTACTTATAGGCTAAAGTGTATTTTCTGGTGTGCAATCTTTCGTTCCATATATTAATAACGAGGTAGGAAAGCCTTTTGAAAGTTTTTATGGAGACTAAAAAGGCAAAATTGCCTCAGGACTCCTAAATATGACTTCCAGTTTTCCCTAGAAGAAATATTGTATTCAACTGTGGATTCTTATATCTAGGTGCCTACTGTACCAAATTATTCTTTCGTTAATTCCCCCCCCCCCCTCCCGAGCCCGCCGGTGAAGGGGAGAGAGCGGAGCATTTCCCAGGGCAACCAACGTGCTCCCCTCCTTGGGGACTTGGAATATACGATTTTTTGACTTTGTGTATTGTTTTTATACTTCCTCATTGTGTTATTCACCTATTTCTTTTAACCTGCGTCGTAGGGCCATTAAACTACTTTAGAATATGGTTAAAGTTTAACTTAAACGTGACCTGAAGTGAAGTAACCGAAATCTACATCTACCAAAGTTTTAGATACAATGGGATCAATATGGCAAATAGGTACCCAGAGGAAAATAAGGTAGGTGTAAGAAGGAAAATAATAGTATACTAGCCCAGGGGAGGGGGCTAAAGTTGATTGAAACAATTCAGCGTGACGACATTCAAAAATATATTACGTGGTATGTAAAGAACCTCAGAAAATATACACGTTTTGTCTATTGCCGACTGGCCTTGAATTTTTTCAATACCTATATAAATCTTATTTTAATTTTTTATAAAATAAGGGGTGTTTATTTTATCCAGTACTTTTTACATTGGAGGGGGGTGCGTCATGAAGCTTGGGGTAGGTGGGCACCCCTGACTAGCCAATACCTAGTCATGTATTTCAGTGATCAAACTGAACTTCAACTTCCTTATATATCGATTGAAAGAAAAATAGTAAACAAACACGTACAAGTATACCTACCCCAGAAATATTCACTACAGGTAAGCGAAAACATGAAAGATGTCTCATTCTCCACTGTCATGAGCTGTGCGATGTCAGCGCGGCGAACTGGTAATCGTTGTAATCACTTTGAAATCGAAATGTACAAAACGCGGACCCCTTATCATCGTTCCATGCCTTAACCTTAACTTCTTCATGCGTTGCACTTGGATCAACTACAAGAATGTGAAGAGGATAATAACACTTGGTAAATAATTAGAACATAAAAGTTCTTAGGTTTTAAATAATTATCAAATATAAATAAAGAATGAAAGATTAAAAGATTAAATGAATGCTGTAGTTAGATGTATCCATTTTGTTCTGAATCGCTAGAACTTTCGAAGTGTATTTTGAGTTTTATTAAAAATGTTTGCTATATTCTAACAAAGGAATTTCAACATTCATTCAGTGTAAATTACTTTTTGCTTTTGCTAAGTAAGTGGAATTCCAATAATTTTCAACTAAAAAAAAATTGTAAATCCGATTTAGTCAGCTTCAGAATATGGCGTCATAACTGTACGTGGCAAAATCTACTTCCACTGTCGTCCGCCATATTGGGTCATAGGACCTGCTTGACTGTCTTTATTTATTGTTGTGTAAATTTTCTTCTTTAAATTAAAGGTGAGTACTAGAATTTTCCGTTTCTTTGAGAATTATTCTAGACGTGTGACTGATCGGGGGCACTTTTTTGGGCCCTTGGTGTGCGCTACTGCATGTTTCGGCACCTGGGAGGAGTCCATGATAATGTGTGAAAATGCGGTTCAGCTTTTTGTCCCACCTCTATTCTCAAAACTAAATTTCATCATCTTGCAGCTCGTTGTGTAGTGCTGTTATTCCTAGTAGGCTGTTTCATTTGAAATCACCGGTGAGTTCAGTTGTGATTTTCTGGTTCGTGTTTGTGTCATTTCGGTCGACCCCCAAACCTCAAATCCTGTCATTGCCTTCATTTTCGAACAAAAGAGCTCTGACTCGTGTACAAGTTCAGTCAGAGCTAGCGGTGTAATTGACGAATTATTTTCCGTTATAATCTCACTATTTTATCGCTTTTCTGTCTGATTGTTTCAGTTGTTAGAATAAAATCCATCCAAGATGGGGAATATGTTTGCGAACTTGTTCAAAGGCCTTTTCGGTAAGAAGGAAATGAGGATATTGATGGTCGGGCTTGATGCAGCTGGTAAAACCACGATACTCTACAAACTCAAGTTAGGAGAAATAGTCACAACCATTCCCACAATCGGTAAGTCGAGATTAATTATATTCACTTTTGCATGCGTAACTTTTTCTGTGCTACGAAAATTTCACTTTATACTTTGCCTACGTGTACATACGCGACACTGCACGTTCATACGTTAATCTAAAATATTTGCCCTATTATTTTTCAGGTTTCAATGTTGAGACTGTCGAATATAAGAACATCAGTTTTACCGTTTGGGATGTGGGTGGTCAAGACAAAATCCGACCCTTGTGGCGGCATTACTTCCAGAACACTCAGGTATGCTAATCATTTGATTATTTTAAATAAATCCCATTACTCTAGTAGGTGCATTCGTAATTATTCATCTTCTTCTGTAGGTATTTTTCTTGACAATCGTCTTGAGATGATTCTCGATGAGTTTTTATTTAACGTGAACCGTAGATTCGATTAGACTGCGATACCATTAACAGATTGCGTAATTAGTGTTTCTCATATTGCGTCTGATAACTAATTAGTTTCTCAGTACAATCGTGGTTTTCTCTTCTTATGACATAGCTTTCACAACTGTAACCTTTGTGTCCCGTATACATTTTGAAAAAACGCAGTGGGCTTGACAGCCACATGGGCTCGATGACGTGTGATACTCATTGATTACCTTCATGGGGAATGATTCATTCCGACCCTGGTTGAAATGTCTTCCTTTCTCTTGAAGTGATTATTGTTTTACTTAATTGTCACGACTGGATGGAATAATCATATCAAACGTTTTTACGGGTTAGGAAATTACTGATAGACGTTCAAGGTTATTCCGTGTTTCTACTATTGTTTTTCCTTTTATCAAGGTCATTATCTCTGTTGCAATCACTGAGGCTGTTTTCCCGCTTGTTATCATCTCTTTAAACTCCTTAACTATCTTCTTCTTTCCTGTAGTTTCTAAGTTAATTTTCCAAAATTACAACACCTGATATCGAGTAGGAATCTTCGATAGGAGAACATGTCTCTTTTTATTCTATCCGATCCCGTTTTACTGACACAGGCAAGTGGGGTGTTATTTCCCTGTGATTTTGGATGCCAAATCTACTGGAATAGATTTCTAATTCAGGTAGCTTCACCCGTAGCAAATAATGGCTATTTCTGAACCTAAAAGTGAAGCTCGAACCTCATAATGACACGAGGAATAATTCCACGTAATCAAAACGTGACGGAAATTATTTTTGGTAGCTGAGTCGTTCCAGATGGTTTGGAAGGGTGCATACACCATTTTGAAGGGCAAAAATGAAGTTTTTAATCAAATTGTTTTGTTTTTATTTGAAGCCTCACGTCAAACTAGAGACATACTTGAGGAATTGTGATACCACACGACATACTTGAGGAATTGTGATGCGAATATCAAAGAACAATATCCATAATGCTTGTGTTCAAAATCGTGAAAAACCGTAACCGTCATCTGATAAATAACTTTGGGTTGTGCACTAGGGATGGGACATCGACATCGATATTATCGAAATATTGATGTTTGGCTTCGATATTACGATGTTTTGCCATCGATGCCACACGTTCGATCGATATATCGATGTTTTGGCTCCGATAACATCGGTTTGGTTTACTCTTCACTCACTGAGAAAATTCCATCTGGTGTGCTTGCTACCTAACGTGAAAAAAAAAATATATTAAAAATTCTTTCAACTGCTGTAGTATTATAGAATTTTCGAAGAAAAACACTATTGTTCTCGGTCGAAAATATTTTCAAAAAATGTTTGCACCAAAATCCGTCTCTAAGCATTCTAAATCTACTGTCAAAAGGCACCAAAACTCATTCCAGACGATAACTCTCGATAGCATTGAGGGAGTAAGATCAAATTTGCACAAAAAAATCTATCGAAGCTCTCAAAAGGCTAAGTTTGAAGAACACTATCACAATCGCCTCACTCGAAGGGGAGATTTGGAGCATTTCAAATGGGGTAAAATTACCCGAGAACCCCCAAGTAGGTGACTCTCTTTTATATAGGTTTTGTGAACTATCACACGATGGTGAAATCGGATTGGAGATATCTCAATCTGTTCTAACTAGAGCAGTTTGAAGATGATAAAACAAGGTAGATGGGCAAAATTGGAAAAAAATTATGAGATTCTTCAGCTTTCAAAAATTTCCAAATTAAAATGAGGTATCACAAGTCAGAAAATGAAATTGTTTTTTTGCGTAATTTTTCCTCATGCAAAACTAGTTTGAAAATTTGCTCATTTCGTCATGCTACTGGAACTTTTTACCATCTTCTTCAGCGTTGAAATACCTTTAAAATGAGATATCATTTGTCACAGAATAAAACTGTTGATTTTGCATCAATATTCCTCATAAAAACCGTGTGATAAGGATGCTGTTAACTGATAAGGACACCGATATCGAAAATATCGATGTTTTCACCCGATATTGGACGACATATCGATCTCGATGTCCCATCCCTAATGTGCACCGATGCTGCGTCCAAAATTATATGGGAAATGTACACCCACACGCCCATGGGCAGATAACAGACAACTTTGCCGACCCACCAATTACCAACGTCGCAGCCGTGGCTACGGAACGATCTGGCCCAAAATATACACCGCTAATTTCGCCCATCCTAGGAGTCTACCTTGAACATTTCAAGCCAAACGTCTCAAAATTGCGACCTGAATCGTGCCACGGACAAACATGCTCATCCACCTAAAAAAAAAAACCATGAAGATTTTTCAGGCGCACGTTATCACGCGATTTTTCAATTTTATTTCATTATTATTATTTTTTTTAAAGTATTCTAGGGTACTCATAGAATATTCTGCGAATAGAATACAACCTCAACCATGCGCAATTTTAACAGCTGTTCCTAATTTCACAGTTGAGGTCTGCAACAGTCATACAAAAATGTATACGAGCAAATAACAGTTGTGTAGGCTGATTTTCCAGTTTTGGTATATTAGTATGAATGAGGTTCAGCTGTTGTTTTATTCAAATCTACCTTAAAAACTTCACTGGAACCAAAAAACTGAAATTCCAATTTTTGGGAAATAATCTTTCAATCTCAACTTTCATCGTCTCACCAGACTTTCACTTACCTGTAACGCGTATAAATCAATTCTTTGAATTTCCCCCACGTTTTGAGGCACTTGGTCCCTTTGAACGTCGAAACGATTGAGATGGGTCCTAGGCCAGCCGGGGGACATCTGACTGGAAAATCTCATTCCAATAGTAAAAATGTTCAACGGGTGCAAATTTCTATGTTCAAATCCCATTTTATATTGACGAGCTGCCAGTCCAGAAAAGTTTTTTTTGGGGGGGGGGGGGGGGGGGGTGTTGAAGATAATACGAATTTTTTAAAAATCAAATTTATTTTCACTGTCGGTTGATGAACAATTTTCTTTCCCCTAATCAAAATTTCCACTCGCATTTTGGTCTTGTACCATTCTGAATAACTTTCGTTTGGGATCTGCTTGAGTGTGCGTGTATGGCTGCAGATCCTTGGTACTAGCCTATCTCCTATATTTCATCCGATTTTGATGACGTCTTCAGGAAATGTGCGGGTTAGGCTTTAGGTCTCCGAAACAAGGGTTCGAGCCTATGAAAATTTGGGCAAAAACCACCGTATGTAGTACTTGAACGTCCCAAGCATCACTTTGGGTTGAAGTTTAAAATCGGTATACCGCTCGAAAACGTTATTAGTTCCTAGTTATTCCGTTCAAGTTAGATAGAAATAATTTTAATCAAGTCTTATTTCTACCAGTTAATGTCGGTTTATTATTGTTGATTAACCTAGTAGCGCAGGGTTAACGCTCTAAAATTGTAATTATTATAGGTAAATGGGGGATACTCACATGTAGGAGTGATCCATCCCTAATCACCCCTTACCATCACTAACATATACCTAATCATCCCTAACCATCACCAACCATCCCTAACATATACCTAATCATCCCTAACCATCCCTAACATATAGAATAAAATATAACAACTTGAGACCTTTGACTCTTTAACCATTACTTGTCACTGAGAGGTTTGCAAGAATAGCTGACTGGAAATTGTGAAATTACGCTTCAACCTTATGTTCGATATCATTTGCATTGTTGAAAATTCTAATGCTTACTTTCTTCATTTTTCTAATGCTACATTTTATTAACATCATCATTATTTATTGCGTGATTGTTTGTTTCAGGGACTTATCTTCGTAGTCGACAGCAATGATCGAGAGCGAATTGGGGAAGCCCGTGAAGAACTCATGAGGATGTTAGCTGAAGATGAATTGAGAGACGCTGTCCTGCTAATCTTTGCCAACAAACAGGTTAAACCAAAATTTAAAAAAAAATATATATATATTGATACGTTGAATCTGACGGTTGCTCCTGTTGATTGCATCAAAAAATGACCAATGGGCACTCTGTTTTACTTCTCTTATGCTGGCTCCAAGAGGATTTGAGAAATTATTTGTACTAAAGGAAGTACAGGGCATCAGTGGCTGTACGTCAACATGTTGGTAACTGCAGTTCTGCACGATTGATGGGGCACCAACGATCATTCTGAAACATACCATTGGGTGTGTGAGCTGGTATGATGACTGGAATGTAAAGATAGGTTTTCTTCCTCTACATTATTTCTGAATAAATTCATTGGATGTGGCATCCTGCAAGTTCGCTGTTGATCTAGAACTAGAAATTTTTCGATTATTGTGAGCTAAAACATGAAGTTCGACCGATATGACCTGTGACACCTTGTATATAATAGCTTTTTGTTGAGCTATTCTATATTTCTATTCTATTCTATGGTGATGGGTGAGGGAAGGGGGGGATCTGCTGTCTTTTTGACAAATGTTTTGAGGTCACGTCCTTGCGATTATGTAGTTTGTGTTTCACGAATAAAACATTAACCCAAAAAAGTGAGTTTTCCGCTTTTCCTGTAAAATTTCAATTCATTTTCATTGTTCAGGCCTCATTTACTACAGTTGATGAGGATAATATCCTCATGGTGTATTATATCAAGTGATCTTGAACTGATTAACATTGGGATATGGCTGACTTGAGGCACACAAAACCGGGTTGTTACAGTGATTGGGCCAGACTGAAGACAGAGTGTACAGAAGGTGATAGTTTTGCTACAGATAGTGCTGAATCAGCAATACCATGGAGCCCTCCAACCTACAATACTACCAACAGTACTATCTATCATTGCCATTTGTAGCGCATGTTTCTTAATCCTTGCCTCATCCCCTGCAGTCTTTTCCTATATAAAAATTCTTATCATATTTTGGGATCATGATGATGAGTTATGACCTCGTCGTTAATGAATTTGGCGGAACGGTCCTGCAGGTTGAAAATAGTCCGTTTCATTTACCTAATAAGTTATTTATTATAGTATTGTTCATTCTCGTAATCCACGTGTCTCTCCCCCACAGGATCTGCCAAACGCGATGAACGCCGCAGAGATAACAGACAAACTCGGTCTCCACGGGCTCCGTAACCGCAACTGGTACATCCAAGCCACGTGCGCGACCAGCGGCGACGGCCTCTACGAAGGTCTCGACTGGCTGTCAAACCAGTTGAAAAACGCCAACCGCTAATAACGAGCGACAGTCAAGTCACCGCTAAAACAAGACAAAACAACAACAAAACCATACAACAACAAATTCTACAAAATTTAAAGAAACTTTTTTTTTCTCATTTTTTTCAATTGGATCTGCGACATTGATTAATTTTTTTTTCTCTCAAAAACTACAAAAAATTTTTGGAATGACATCTTAACAATACTTTCGGCGCCCCCTCCGAACAACTGACGTTTTTTTGATGGCGCACGATTAGTTTTTTGTTTTTTAAATAAAGAAATGGAAGGCACGCATCAGAAGAGGGTTTAAAATTTTCAATGCCCTTCGTGATGACTTCCACTATTCAACCGAGCGGTAAACCTATGTTCCCTTCCCCTACCCCCCGCCCCCATTATCCCCATCTCCCTTTATTTATCTCTTTGTAAAAACTTTTTCAGCTATTTAAAAAACTGAAAGGTATAAAAAAAAGGATTTTTAATGAATAATTGTGCAAGTTTTTCGTTTACAACAAATAAAAAAAAATCTTATTTATATGAGTTTTGATCGTAAATTAAAATAATCAAAAGTCTACTTTCTTCTTCATCGAGTTGTGAATTACAATGTGGTGGAATTCGTTTCGTTCTCTCATCACTTTTTTTTTTCTTTCTTTGCTTCAAAATTATTGATAAAAAGTGCAGACTTAACATTCCTCGGAGATTGTCTCTTTTTGATTGATATTTTATATGTTATGAATGTTCGAACACATGAAAATATATTGCGCTTGAGTGGACTGTATACATTATTTGCCCAGTTAAGTTCTCTGACCTTCTGACCTCATCTTTGTTCAAAATCCTTTTTTCTTTAAATATCAAACAAAAAAATTGAATGTTTCTCTCTTTGCATAACAAAAAAAATTAGTGTTTATATAAGTAGTATCACAGTACTGTTAAGAGGTGTACATGTATATTGTTCTTATGAAATGCTTTTTTTTTTCTTGGAAAAAAATTAAAGAAGGAAGTAAAATGTATAACTATTAGGTACGTAATACACGTTTTTATTATATCGGTTAATTAATCATGGCAGGGCGTTGCGTTGATTGACGGTGCGGTAATTTACATCCATATCCTTCTCAAATGCGCTTTTATTTTTTGGTTTCTGTTGCTGTTTGAGGAGGTGTAGTATCGCATGACGAAGCCCGTGGCCCACTTTCAATGGAAATTTTCCCCCCCAAGTTTCCTTGCACATTTCTGTTAGCCTAAGTCTCTTTTGCGAGTGCGCTGAAGGGGTTCTAATTAATTTTTATTCGTCCATGTTCCACTTTTATTTTTGGTTTAAAAAATATATTATATACATTTTTATTTATATCGGAAGTTATTTCGTGGTTGAGATTTTTGTTTGTTCGTTTACTCTCACTTCTGGAACTTATGATTTAACGAATGGATTTTCGAGCAGTACCTATTGCCTTTTTTGAGACCTTGAGTGGCTTAAGCAATGCTGGTTCTCCATGCACTTAGGTGTGTGACAACGAAGCCGTTTTGTACATTCTCCTTCATATTTGGAAAACAAATTATTTTATACTTTGATTTTATGCGATTTTTATTTAGCCTATGGTACTTAGGTTCATTTTAAGTGCTTAGGCCTCTCAATTATGTTAGTTTTTTCACCATTGTAACATGTTTTCTTTTGAAATATAATATGTAAAATTATTTTTTAGAAATCATTTTTATTTGAACACTTTATTTTGTCCTTTTTTCTGACGATTCACTCTATTTTTTTTTCTTTTCGTTATTCGAATTATTTGCTTTTTAGTTAAACTGCTAAGCTGGGTTCGAATCATTCAGGATTATTTCCTTTTTATTGATCTACTGACATAGATTTTGTGTAAAGGTTTTGTCTTACATATGATGCCTAATGGTGGGGGGAGGGGGGGGGGACTTCTTGCCTTATAGAGGCTTTTGTGTAAATAAATGTACTTCCAAAAAATTCTTTTGACATTTTTCAGTGTCACATCCTTATAGTGGGAATCATAGTTCATGCTAGCCTACTGAAGTAAGTCTCTTTTTCCGAAAAGTCCGAATGAATTAAATGAAACTTGGTTAATACGGGGGGGGGGGGGGGGGGGGGGGGCTTCTTGCCTTATAGGCTTTTGTGTAAATAAATGTACTTCCAAAAAATTCTTTTGACATTTTTCAGTGTCACATCCTTATAGTGGGAATCATAATTCATGCTAGCCTACTGAAGTAAGTCTCTTTTTCCGAAAAGTCCGATTGAATTAAATGAAACTTGGTTAATACGGTTTTGCAACCATCCGGTTTTAGTTCATAATTTTCTATCATGAACCTTTGAAAACGACCTAAAAAAACTTTTAGATTTCTAAGATCCCATCGAAATTGGTCGATTTGCTATTCGAGATAAATATATAATCATGTCCCGTGTTGGGTGTAACACAAAACTTCCTCATCTAGATAACTCGATATGGATCATTGAAATGCTGATATTCTCGAACGATGAGAATATAAACTTGGGGGAACATCAATGCCTTCAAAAGACTTGTATTGCATGTCGATCACGCAATTTCTATGTCGGATAGAAAAATGATACGAAATGGATCATTAGATCGTTCTTTTCCGAAGACCGTAACATTTGAGAGGGAACTGGAGAAAATGATACTTGGTGGATACTACTTTATCTTACGCAGAGTGATATATTTATTTGTTGAACAATGCAACTCTACATCTTAACCGGAATCAGACCCGTTACAAGAATTTTACTAGAACTGTGGCGTTGAAATCATCTAAGATCATAGGTCCTTCCCCGACAACCCTGGAAATTTGAGCTCAATCTGACCATCAAAACCAGAGATAATTATGCTTGGTGGATTTTACTTTTACGCTTGTGCAGGCATGTATTCGTTTGTGAGAAATGCTAGTCCAACCTCCATATTCCCTGAAAGTGTCATAGAATGAATGAAAACTAGGAATGATAATTACAAGCACACATGGACAGATACATGGACGTTGTTCAGAATGGTTAAAAACCATGAATTCAGTGGCGAAGCCTGTGGTCATCTCTAGATTCGGCGATGACCAGACGATTTAATAAATTTAAAGAATTAGTTAATACTAATGTTAAATATACAATTTCCTCTTTATAGAGAATTACTGCCTCATCAGCGACATTAGCGCTGTCATTCTGCGTACCTCATACACTTAGAGGACTCCCTCATCTTATTCCTTCCAAAACATCGACCAATCAAATCGCTTTGATACTCGTGCTCAAACACGCAACTTCAAGCGATTCCGGCAACCTTCGGAAGCTCTTGTGACTTCTCAGTGGCGTCCGTTTAATTTTAGTTCAAAGTCACAATGACAGGGTTACCGTAGCAAGCGATTTTCAACCTTAAGGCGGGGTTTGTGAATTTTATACGTCAAAAACACCTTAGATTGGCGTTTTTGACAGGTAATTTTTCAAAATTTGGAGGAACCCCTTCTTTGCTGGGTGGGGAGGACCCCACTTCTGGTTACTAATCGCCGCCACTGGCGATGACTTACCAAAAATGCCTCGCCTCGCCACTGCATGAATTTGATGTTGGAAAGAAGTTTTTCTCCCGAAAATGAGAACAAAACTTCCGCTAGCTACAGGTTGGCTGTGAAGCAAAATTCGTACATCTATCGCCAGGAGCTTTTCTCCATGACAAGGTACTGGAACAAAGTTTACGAAACTTCGTAATGATTTCCAGTATAATTTTCAATCAATCCCAAGAGGAGAAGTGTAAAAAGAGTTCTGTCGTCTTCAGTTTATATGTTATCAGTTTCAATCAAAATACGAGTTGAAGAAATAGAGGTACCTATAAGCCTCATCCCTGAACGACTGCACAAATATGGCCATCTTTTTTGTCTAAAACCATGTTTCCAGAAAATGGAAGAAAAATCGCAAACGTATACGGTCAAATTTAAATGATAGAATTTAAGGCAAATGTTTGCCTAGATGCTCAAAAACACCTTTGTTGACCAAAAGTGATGCAAGTGTGATATTCTTGAAGTCAGGAGGGAAATTCAAATCATGCAAGGCAACATTATCCCTCTTCACGTAAAATTACGACTCTAGAGGGTTTCTGAACGAAAATGATTTCTTAGCTATTGGTATCACAAATCAATGATTTGAAACATTCGCTTCATCAATAACATGCACGATGTAACTCAAAATTAGTTAATGAGAAACATATTTCATCGAAAAACTTTGTAAATAAAGCTGTAAGTACGAATAAAAACAACTGAACGTGCTTTAAAAAGAAAAAATGTCAAAATTTAAGTTATACTTTCAGTTTAAGTTATGAAGTTAAAGTGGGAAAAGAAAAATACGAGAAAAAAGCTGCAAATTCCTTCACTGGGGTTTAATTGGCTTGCGTTTATGATTTGAATTTCTACTAAGCTTTGGAGTGTGCCTGTTTCACAGGTGATAGAGCAATTATTGAATTTCAGGAGATATGCATATCTGTTCTCAACCAAAATACCTATTTGGATTGATCAGTTGATCATATTTGTGTGCCTCCTGAAATTCAATAATCACTCTATAACCTGTGAAACACGCACACTCCAAAGCTTAGTAGAAATTCAAATCATGAACGCAAGCCAATTGAATAATAAACCCCAGTGAAAGAATTTGCAGCGTTTTTTTAAAATAGTTATCAGAATACTTCAACCCGCGTATCGGCTATAAACCCTTTTAGGAGTTCACTCCAGTATCCAAGTTCACTGCTTCACTAGGTTACTGCGATAAAAACATAAACAATAATAAACCAAAAAAACGCAAATGTCGGCACCATAAATCGAGCCGTATATCGGGAATGGTTTGAGCTACGGACCTGGGGAAGGGCTCATTCGATTCCTCATGGAAAGTTCTTAAAAAAAGTCCAAATTTAGGCCGCCTTGACTTTTTTTGAGGTATCTAGGGATTTTACAAAACTTTGACAACCCTTAAAGGGCACTTTAAATTAAGTGAGATTGCTGGCTAAAGAATTGGGGCGTTGTCGGACCAATATTGACTTTTCCTGAAAATTTCAGATTTTTTGCTCCAGCCGTTTGGGAGAAATCGTGCGTACGGCGGACGCAAGGAAAAAATTTTATTGCAGATTTGGATTCTACACATTTGGGGTTACCATTTTTTTTTCAAGACCGATTACAATGGTTTATTATATAATAATAAACCAAAAACTAGTTACAATGGATGGGAAACCGCAACTCAACCTTTGTGTGAGTAAATGGAATAAAGCTCACTATCATCCAATCGCTTTCATAAGAATCAGGTACTAAATGTGTTAATTTCTTGAATTGAATACAGTGGACGAAAAATCACCATTCTACAATGAAACACCTTTCCGATTGAGAAGTTATTTTCGTGGCAATTATCAACGGAACAATGGCAGGGTCTGATGACACGAATAGCGTGTTCATGTAATCAATATAAGTCGTTGCTCTATTTTGTATAGTAGGTACATGTTACGAAATCTTTTCACAAAGTCCTGTATTCTTTTAGTGAAATTTAAAAAACCTATGTTGAAAAACCCAAAATAATTTCGAAACCAGGAGAAACCCCCTTTTTGGTTTATTATTCAATAAAAAACCATTTTAATCGCTCTTGAAAAAAAAAAAAAAAAAAAAAAAAAATCTACCGCCCCTGAAAATTTCATGGTTCACGTCTCAAAGGGTGTAGAATCCGAATACGCAATACAAAGTTTTCCGTCCGTCCACCGTACGCACGATTTCTCCCAAACGGCTGGAGCAAAATATCTGAAATTTTCAGGAAAGATCAATATTGGTCCGACTACGCCCCAATTCTTTAGCCAGCACTCTCACTTAATTTAAAGTGCTCTTTAAGGGTTGTCAAAGTTTTGTAAAATCCCTAAAAACCTCAAAAAAGTCGGAGCGGCCTAAATTTGGACTCTTTTTGAAGAACTTTCCATGAGAAATCGAATGAGCCCTTCCCCAGGTTCGTAGCTCAAACCATTTCCGATATACGGCCCGATTTATGGTGCCAACATTTGCGTTTTTTTTTTTTTTTTTGGTTTATTATTGTTTATGTTTTCATCGCAGTAACCTAGTGATGTAGTAATGTGGATACTGGAGTGAACTCCTAAAAGGCTTTGTAGCTGATAGACGGGTTGAAGCATTCTGGTACGCATGAAACGCTTCAAATTTTTCACTGGGGTTTTTCATTCAATTGGCTTGCGTTCATGATTTGAATTTCTACTAAGCTTTGGAGTGTTCGTGTTTCACAGGTGATAGAGCGATTATTGAATTTCAGGAGATATGCAAAGAGCACGTTCTCAACCAAAATACCTATTTGGATTGTTCAGTTGATCATATTTGTGTGCCAAGAACCTGCAATGGTAATTCGTGGTGTTTTATAACTTTTTTCCCAAAACAGAAAACTGTACTTCACAATTTGCTTGTTGCTGTCAGTTTATGAAAAAGCTTTGACTGATAATCTATTTTATTTTAATCTACTTATGGTGCTCTACCATGCGGTTCCATAGTGAGAGAAAGAAGAGGAACTGTAGCTTCCCACGAGAGGTTCACCAGACGAATGCAAATTCATTTCACTTTCCTTGAACGATAGGCAGCCAACACTTGTGCAAATATTCGCGTTTGGTTCGTCGGGACAAACTTCGATGTGGTAGTTTTCCAAGAATACTCGTGGATTTGATATAAGTAACTGTTTGTGATGACGGAATCACAACAAGATTGTTATGGTCAAGGAGTGTGATCCATAGTCGAAGAGGTTTGATTAAATTGGCCTCTTAGCTCAACTCGTTTTAGTGTTGCAACTAGAGGGGAAATTTTCCCTTGCCAAATTTCAACTGTTTTTTTTTTATTTTGATTTTTAAATTGCAAAAGATAAAACTTTGTTCCACCTAGATTGTCGATTGGTCAAAAGTGCGGCAGAAGGATTAAGGCTGGAGGATTTATGGTACCTTGAAACTGGTATCATGCGCTTTTGAACGCAACGAAAATTTCAAGGGACAAAAATGTGCTAGATCATGATTGATGAACTTTCTCTCTGGATAGAGAAGAAAAATAGGTACATTTTAACAAGTTGCAATAGTTTTTTTTGGCGTTTTTGTTGCTTTAAATGGATTTTGATGATGAACGTTTCAGAAAATGTCATTTTTTAAAGGTATGGAGCCTTAGCAATGATCTCTTTCTATTTTAAAATGCACTAAAAATGTTGGTTTATGCTACAACTGAATGACCCTGAAAAGTGAAAACCGATACCTTGATGATGATAACGTAGGTACCTATGTGTTATTACCTGTTCATTCTCAAAAATTAACATTTTCCATCAGCCATGAAACTGGTTTGAGTAACAAACCAGGATGACTATTTGTGCACCATCATTTGGGGTTGATCGAATTTTTCCATCTTTGTTGTGGTTATATGGCAAACGGACTTCTAGAATGATTACAACGATTGAGAGAATTGTGTACAAAACGGCAACGCATTCGTTCGAATAGAACATGAATAGTTTATTTAGTTTATTAAATTCACTAGTACAAATGGTAGGTAGATAAGTACCTAAATTTTACTTTAGTGGGTTCTTTTCTTAACCGAACGGAATCCACAAAATCCAGAATCCTCATTGTTCTTAAACAGAGCATACCACACTTGATGACAACAAATTTGTTGGATTTCTCTCGGAAATGGAGAAAATGGCATCAACCGCACTTTTATATCTGAGCTCGTTCCATGATAATATTAACATCTTGTTATGATGCTTTGAATGTTTTCTTTTTCTTTAACAAAAAAACCTACATTCTATGACATAAAAATCAATGTTGCTCCGCTTGAAAATGACGTTTCTAAACTGTTATCACATTTTTGGATTCAGCGTTAAATTCACTGTACGCGCAGTGAATTTCATAATCAAAACCAACTTCTGAGGACCACAATCGCAGTTCGAACGTTCAATATTCAATTTAAAGTCCAAACGGTATAAATTTGGAGAAATGTTAAATTCGGAATATGGTTTCTAAGGTGTGAATTGGTTTATGAACAGTACATGAACAGTACAAATAATTTTTAACCAACAGTTATGTACCTACCACGTATTAGGCCGTTAACTACGAGTACATGAGGTGCCACAACATTTGTGTGCCTCAGACTGGCATTTCCACATGAACTCGATTCGAAATCGATGATTTCACGTTCCGTTCTATTTAAAAAATATTTGGAACAAGAAAACATTTTCCGGGTTTTTAATTTTGTTCGTTTATACCGTACGAACTTTATTATTATTATTTTTTTTATGTGTGATATATTGTAGACGTAATTTTAGTTTTAAACTTCGTACTTTGCCGGGGATCGCACGATTATTGTGTAATACAGGGGTGCACCCCTGTTTAATACTTAGTTGAAGATTCTTGTCAAGATGCTAGTCGTCGAATTTATGACAGATTGTCAACTGATGACGTCCCCGTCGTCCCCTTTTATCGACGTTCATTCTCACTGGTTTGTGTATGTATGGGGGGATAAAAATCGAAGTATTGATGCCAAAAGTATCCAGAGCAAAAGCATTACTTCCCTTGGTCTTTAATTTGTTATGGTGAAGTAGGTAACATTAGTAAAATAGGTAATACGTATCCTAGATAATTATGGATTGGTTCAATCTTCGTAGAGCCGATTTCTCTTTATTTCGCCATCTGGATATCTTCCGCCGGCTGGGTATTCAGCCGTTCTATTTGAATCCACCCTCTAAGCCCTCGGTATGCAAAGTCACGCTCATTAAAACGTTCGTGATCATAATCCTAAACTCCAGTTTCCACGTTATTCAGTCCAGGAACTATTACCTTGGTAAAATAAGCCAATCTATCGACTTAATAACACATCTAATATTTTTAATCCTACCGATCGGCCTTGCGTATTGGATGATACGTTACAGGTTCTTGTTCGCTAGAAGCGTCAAAAGTTTGATTGCCGTCCATAGTAAATTGAAAATCCAGAGATACGGATTGTTCAGCTCTATTAAGTGGACTGGATTATTGTTCATTTTGATAGTATGCGCCACGTTGACCCTCAGAGTACTTTCTGCAAAGATTCCTTTCTTAAAAATGTATACCGTGTTACACGGTTTAACCTGGGCAGTTTTTTACTTATACTTGTACTTGAACATATTTTATTTCACGTACATGATTCAAAGCCTCGGTTTATGTTTTTCCAAGCTCTCTTCTCTTTCGCTCTCAAGAGATACGAAAGGTGCAACTAACAACGCTATTAACACAGCCATCCGACTTTACGACAACTTGATAAACATTGGCGTCGATCTAAACGAGTATTTTGGCCCTTTATTATCAAGCAATTTATTGTGCAATTTCCTGAACTTTCTCTCCTACTCCTCGCTATTGTTTTCGAGCTCCGGTAACTTCAATATCAGCGATGTCGAGCACTTGATGTGGAATTCATACTTGATTTTGCTTGTGTCGCACACGGTTGTTACCTGCCATTCCGTTGCTAGCAAGGTGAGTAACGCACAATCATCATCAGTGGATTGAAATACACTGGAGACCAAAAAAACCGGCGCAGTTGAATTGTCTTCAAAGAGTTAAGTTTAAATCGGTAACAGTTGGGTTTGAGTCAATAGTTAGGTCAATAACAAGATTAACGGAGATTATCTGCCATGGTTCATCCCTGTTTTTCTTTAACTATTCAGTTTTTTCCTGTAATGCTCTCTTGAATTCACGATAGAAGCCTAAAGGGCGAAAGATGATTTTTCAGCAGTCTGCCTTCATTGCGGTCATTACAAGCCGTTTTTGTCATTGTGCCTTTTTAAAACATTGTTCTCGGTCTTATTCCTTTGATTTAAGTTTTATTAATTAATTTTTTTTAAATGAAGGAGAAAAAACGAGAGAATTTTTATGTTTGCATTTTTGATTTTCTTATTTATTTTCAAATTACACTTCGGCTGTATGATTAAAATGTTTATTCTTCATTATTTTTTCCTGTTGTTTTCTTTTCACAGAATATACATTTTATGTTAATGTTCAAATTTCTTCCAACTTTATTTCTCTACCAGACAGAACAACACAAATCTTGAAGTGTGCCGGTTTTTTTGGTCTCCAGTGTATTACGCACAGTCGTTTTCCTTAACTTGAGGTATCTTTTGATGTTCGACCCGTGAAATGAACCGCTCGTAAAGTCTTCTTCAAAGTTTGTAAGTAGCACTTTAGTATGACATCCAACATACCTATTATAGGTACAGGTTGGGACAGAAAATATGGGGTAGTTGAAAAAAGTTCAATTTATGGAATTATAGCCATTTTGATAAGTTGGATCCTCTGCACCAGGAAGGTGGAATCCCTCAGCTGTGTAGTTTCTGAAGCTTTCACGATGTTATCGCAGCAATTGCTTCCCAGATTCGCGTCTTAAGATCATTCAGAGTGTGACGTCGATGTTTGAAAACGCTTCCCTTCACTTAGCTCACGTGGTCAAGTCAACTCTCTCTTTTGATTTATTACTTTCAATAATGAGCATTTGCAATCGACCACGAGAAGAAATTGCCTAACCTCCCTCAAAAATTGTTGGTTTACGTTTCACGATACGTATATTTCAAAAATCGAATAAAAAATCCATTGTCGCAGTAAGCCGACTGCTATCCGCCGCCCAAAGCTTTTCTCTGGAACTGTTGAACCTAAGCTAACGGAATTTTGGTAAAAAACGCTGCAAATTCTTTCACTGGGGTTTATTATTCAATTGGCTTGCGTTCATGATTTGAATTTCTACTAAGCTTTGGAGTGTGAATGTTTCACAGGTGATAGAGTGATTATTGAATTTCAGGAGGCACACAAATATGGTCAACTGAACAATCCAAATAGGTAATTTGGTTGAGAACAGATTTACGTGCCCTATGCATCTCTCCTGAAATTCAATAATCGCTCTAACACCTGTGAAACACGCACACTCCAAAGCTTAGTAGAAATTCAAATCATGAACGCAAGTCAATTGAATAATAAACCCCAGTGAAAGAATTTTCAGTTTTCCTGAAAATTTCAGATTTTCTGATTTTTCCTGAAAATGATCAGAATGCTCCAACCCGTGTATTGTCTACAAAGCCTTTTAGGAGTTTACTCCAGTATCCACATTACTACGTAACTAGGTTACTGATAGCAACACAAAAACAATAATAAACCAAAATAACGCGAATGTTGGCACCATAAATCGGGCCATAGATCGGGAATGGTTTGACCTACGGACCTGGGGAGAGGCTCATTCTATTTCTCGTGGAGTGTTCTTCAAAAAGAGTACACATTTAGGCCGCCTTGACTTTTTGAGGTTTTTATTGATTGTACAAAACTTTGACAACCCTTAAAGGGCACTTTAAATTAAGTGAGTGAGCTGGCTCTAGAATTGGGGCGTCGCCGGACCAACATGGATTTTTCCTGAAAATTTCAGCTTTTTTGCTTCAGCCGTTTGGGAGAAATCGTGCGTACGGCGGACGGACGGAAAAATTTTTATTGCAGACTCGGATTCTACACCCTTTGAAACGTAAGCAATGAAATCTTCACGGGGGGTTAGAATTTTTTTTTTTTTCAAGAGCGATTACAAATCCAGCATCGATCATGGGTGTGCTAGTAATATCGATATCTTGATCTATCAGGAATCGAAATCTCAAAATCTTTCATTGTAAAAGGGTAATGTTCGCCTCAGATAGAAATTACTTCCATGAGTTGAAATAGACCACTCGGTTTGAGCGACACCATACGAGAAGTAGGTCTCAGCTAACCGGTGGCTGGTGGCAACCCAAGTATATTCATGTTGAATGCAAGTACAAGATATGGAAGCACGAAATGATGTACCACAGACTAAATCTCATAGATCTATGACATACGGTGATAGGCTATCTAATACAGAAATAACTAACCTCTGTGTAATAATTTGCACCGTTTTTGAATGTCGACCCAGAGTTGTCCAACAGAAAGCTCGCTGTCAGCTCGTCCTCCCTCTCTAATCCTACCCCAAAGAGCGAATTGTCATGAAAGAGTTTTATAGAACACTACTACGATCTAACCACGCTCTACCCACTATTTTGTAGCTGTGTACTAGATAATGAAAGTAGTAGCTTTGTAACTGGCACTTAACTTGGAATACGTCAATCAGAAACACATCTTCCGTCGTCAGTCATTCAGACACAAACTGCAATCGGGTAGGTTGCTGGGATTATCATGTTGATAAATGTTTTAGTATTTTCGACCATACTTCACTTAATGGGCATAACTCCCCTAATTTGCTAAATAAATTAAATTTAAATTATGCCATTGTAAAGAGTGCTGAATCTGCTTTAATTTTCATTCCATAAAATTTCTGCCTAAGTCATGTCGTACATGGTTTTTTCTTGCCAACCTTCAACCTTCTGGTTTTTTAACAGTTTTCAATGTTGATATATCGCCATACCATCTACCGGGAAATGGATGAATTCTACGGTAAAAACATCTACATTACAAGTTAATCAATTTTCATCAATCATCAATTTTCATAGTTTTTAAACTCTGATTCAAATGCAAAAGAAAGCAGCAAAAAAAAAAAAAAACCGACAAAAATCGAATGAAGGGTCAAATTTTCAAGTCAATGTTGAACATTTATTTAGTAGAATCTTCGTACAACACCATCGACCAGCATCTACGTTACTATTTTTCACTTATCACCCGTGAAAAATTAACTCATGCAGTTTTAGTGTTCAGGCGAGGTCGCTCCTGATCAGCAAATTCCGCCCAGAGTCCGCGTTATGGGGACACGACTTAGAAATCTACAAATTCCGTTGAAATTGCATCAACTGATCGTGGCTCACATGGGAGTTTTTCCTAGATTTCATTTCTTTCTTGAAAATCATGTGTAAGCTGTAAAAATACAGTTTATTACAAGGATCAGTGGACACGTCCACACTTGCTCCTACTAAAAGGTATTCAGAATGGTTTGAATCTCCGATTGCGAGTGGAAACTTTGATTCCGTGCAAGAAAGGATGTCTCCTGAATCAGAAAACATTGCTTCCCCTAAAGATATGTTCGTACCACCCATACACTAGGTTGGGCGATTGGGGACATCAAGGGGCAAGACCAACCCCACCATCAAGACCTGGCGGTCGTGCGGGTACTGTATAACCTCTTCGCCGTCTCGTACCAATTAGGCACTGGTGCTATGAGTTCTCTCTTGGTTGGACGGTGCTGGGATTGAAACTCAGATTATCAAGAGCAAATCGTTCCAAGTTTTATTGATCTACTTGAGCCGTTCAATTGATGAAACAGGCATTCACCTGTAAAACAAATAGGGATGAAACCACAAATTTAGAGAGGGATTAGAAGTTTGGGTTAACTGGAAGAATGGGCCCTGGACAGAGTTTTGAAACGGTAACGAGTAGTATTGTATGAAGTGAAGTTCATTGGAAGGAAGATGGGAAAACGCGTTGATCAGGCGATCAACTTTCAATTTGATTATACTCTTAGGGTAGTTGGTAGAGTAAGTTTCGCGTATGGATTATCGAATTCCCGATTTTAAGTTGCGTAACCTAGAGAAAGTTCCCCTGGTTCTCATATTCAATAGTCGGTTTTGGTATCATTCGGTTCCGAAAAGTTAAACCTTTTAAAAATTCACCTTGAAATATTTTCCCTAGATTTTGTAGAGTGAGTGGAGAAAACCATGCAAGAATAAAACTGTGTCGAGCGGGATGTTGATCATTCCTGTTCAGTTGATTGAAGTTTTGATGGTTTATGATGGTGTCAGACGAAAATAAAGTACCTACTCGGAATATGCTATGAATTTTTCATACGAAGCGTGTCTTTTTGAGCAGTTTGAGTAAAGTAGGGACTACTGCAGAACTCGTTCCATTCCATGGTTGGATATGAATGTACCAATTAAAGCAATGTTGAACGTATATTTAGTAGGATCTCCGTACAACACCCTCGACCAGTATCAATGTTACTATTTTTCACCTGTCACTTGTGAAAAATAAACCCACGCAGTTTTTAGCGTTCAGGCGAGGTCGCATCTGATCATCAGAGTCCGCCCAAACTGTATTTTTTGCCCTGATCCAACTACAAAGCTGAAATTTTGATGGTATCTTCAGTGGTTCTTTCTAGATTGATTAGAACAGAAAATAGATCTTCGGCTGACTCAGCTGATCGAGAGCAAAACGAGCGACGGTATTGAAATACCTACAACGGTACAATATGCGTTATGGGGACACGACCTAGAAATCTACGAATTCCGTTGAAATTGCATCAACAGGTCTTGGCTTCGATGGGAGTTTTCCGTAGATTTCATTTCTTTCTTGAAGTGGGGTAAGAAACGTAGATTCAGTGAAGTTTTCTTCCTAGTGGCTTGTGTTCAGGGCATGTGGACAAGGCAGATACTGGAAGCTGGAGTGGTGAAGTGTTAACCAACATCCTTGACTTGATCACAAAGATTGCATTTCCTTGGATATTTCGGTTTAAGAGCAATGGAATTCAAGTGGTACCATCCACATTCCAACACTCGTTTTTCTTGAAAATGTCATCAAAATCATACGTAAGCTGTAAAAATACAGTTCATTACAAGGATCAGTGGACGTCCACACTTGCTCATACGAAGGTATTCAGAATGGTTTGAATCTCCTATTGTGAGTGGAAATTTTGATTCTGTGCAAGAAAGTTTGTCTCCTGAATCTGAAAACATTACTTCCTCTAAAGATAAGTTCATACCACCCACGGACTAGGTTTGGCGACTAGGGACATCAAGGGGCGAGACCTACCCCACCATCAAGACCTGGCGGTCGTGCGGGTACTGTATAACCACTTCGCCGTCTCGTACCAATTAGGTACTGGTGCCTGGAGTTCTCTCTTGGTTGGACGGTGCTGGGATTGAAACTCAAATTCTCAAGAGCCTATGGTTCCAACTTTTATTGATCTACTTGAGTAGTTTAATTGATGAAACAGGCATTCACCTGTAAAACAAACAGGAATAAAAAAAATTTTAGAGAGGGATTAGATGTTTGGGATAACTTGCCATCTGCCAAAGTATGGACCCTGGGCAGAGTTATGAAACGGTAAGGAGTAGTATTGTTATATTGTGGGAATGTCGAACCGTGTTTATCTTGGTAATCTCAACTAAAAGCTGCTGTTTCTTTATGACTGGATAGGCACGTCAATGGAAACTGGAACTGCAGTTTTTCAAACAGTGACGAACAGGAAAATTGAATCATTCTATACCAATATATCTATATACCAATTTGGGTGAGAGGATTACCGGGTATAATTTTATTGTCTAGAAATCAATAGGAACTCACCACGAGGGCGGCTTCTCAGAGACTGACAACTCGTGCACGCATGTTTTCGGTGTTCAAATATAAAAATCCATAATTTCAATTATATTTTAGGTTTAATTCATAAATTACATTTATTAATCAAAAGTAAACGTGAAAAATGTTCCGAATTGAAAAAATTCATGGGGGAATTACAGGAGGCTGTGGACAGCGATTCGCTCTTTCTGGTGGATTCACCCATATACCTTCATGTAAATTCCACTGTTAATTATTCGGTTCGGGCATTTCTTTTTAGAGTTAGGTATACAAATTTTCCCAATGAGTAAAATATCGAGGTTCGAACAAAGTGTCCCGCGATGAAATTGATAGTTCCAAAAAATTTCGAGTAGTTATCATGAGTTACTGAGTATTGCTAATATCCGTTTATTAGTTCTTCTGTATCCGTTTTTTTTGCGAGAAATGAAAATGAAACTATCGCTGTCATCTATATTTATACTAATATCATAATGCGGAAAGATTTGATTCATTGTTTGTTTTTATGTTACGATTTAACTAAAAAACTACTGGACCCATTTTAAAAATTCTTCCACTGTTAGAAAGCTACATCTTTACTGAGTGACGTAGGTGTGAGGAGCAGTACCAGGACTGATCGCATGATATTTGAATTAGAATTGGTTTAATTTAGAAGTATTAGGCCAGGAAAAATGTGGCATTGAAATAATAAGTCCGTTGTTCGAATTATAAGGAATGCATTTTTATTGGTACATAAGTTTTTAGATACCAGTAGGATCATGTGGTCACACCGATAATAATAATAATTAATAAACCGTGTTGAATGTCTAATTATAATTAGACATACAACACAGTTTATTAACGCAGCAGGGTAAATTATATTTTCAAACCAATTGGAGGCTTCTACCTAATGGTACCTAAAATGGAACCAAACAGTTATAAGAACGACGAAACTTTAAGGATCGATTCAGTAACTAATTTACCACAACTTTTACTTCATAGCAATTTTTATTTCAAGTCCACTTATTTTTTGCCTATTCTACATCAAAGCTTTATTTCTTGTGTTTTCGACCTTATTTCACACTTAAATGGGCATAACCCCCTAATTTGAGAAATAAATTAAATTTAAATTATGCCGTTGAAAAGAATGCTAAATTTGCTCTAATTTCCATTCTATAAAATTTCTGCCTAAATCATGTCGTACATGGTTTTTTCTTGCCTAAACCTGAATTTTCGTCAACGTTCTGATACCACCAACTCGGAATGGATGAACTCTGCGGTAAAAACATCTACATTACATCAGCTTTCTATCTATCTATTAAATATTTATTTCAGAGCAATTTTCGACAGAGAAATTGGTGTTTGAACGTGGAAAAACGTGTTTTTGTTTACCAACTCAGCGTTTTGTCGTGCGATAATGCCTCTCGTGTTGGATGAAATTGAAGTGGGAAGGGGGGTATCACTACATGATTCTTCTTGCTGGATCAAATGAACGAATTTCTGTAACTCTCCGAACAATTTAAGTCAAAGATCGGAGTGATTTAATGGACAGATAGAAAGATGAAACGTAAATGAAGAAGGAAGAATTTTAGGTAAAGGAACATGAGATGTATTTGGAATCAGCAGGAAATTCCCTCTAAGAATAGCTACAGCAACTAGAAACTCATTTGGGCCCACTACTAGCCAGTTAAACCATAAAATATTATTAAATTCAGACACAAACTGCAATCGGGTAGGTTTGCTGGGATTATCATGTCAATAAATGTTGTAGGATCACCAATGTTTTCCGTTCTTTTTGCTTCTATAACCACGAGTGATTCAAATATCAATTTCCGCCCAGCTCGCATGCTAGGAAAAAGCTTCTTTTTTTTTTGCATCAACTGGAAGTTGTTTGAGGGGAACCCTAATTTATTATTGAAGGTTCAGATTGAACGCTCGATTTCTTGAAAGTTCTACTCCTCAAGTGATTATTTCGATCTCGCTCAGCGACCAATCGTAGTTGATCAATTTTCATCAATCATAGATTTCCATATTTTTTTTTCGACGCTGATTCAGTTGTAAAAGAAATCCGCACGTGCACGATATCCGAAAAAATCGAATGAGGGGTCAAATTTTCATAAAATTGTGATATTTGAATTTTTCGTAAAAAATTATGAGGATTTACCGTTTGGATTTTTATGATATGGGAGAAAATAACCAAAATAAATGGCTGATTGTACACATCATAAACAACCAGTACATCGAATGTCACACACCGATTCACAGCACTAATCTATTTATTGGAAAAAACAAGAAATAACCGTAATAAGATCCAAACCGAATTTAATTTATTTAATTTATTATTAATTAATTTTTTTTTTCAATTTTGAATCCAAAGCAATTGTCGAGTTTTTTGAATTAATGAGAGATTTTTCATCTTGAAGGACAATCAAAGGAATTTGGGAGGCGCTGGGTATACTCTGACCCGCAGTACCCCGAGGTCTTGAAGGAGGGGTAGGTCTGAGCGCCGTGACAGGTACTGACCCTTAACTCAGTATAAAACCTACGAACGATTCGATATAAATGAAGTGAATTTACGACCTACGAAAGCTATAGGATTGCGATTCACAATTTCATAACATAACACTGTTCCTCACAATTTATTTCTGGAAACATTTATAAACACTACTTATTGGCTTATTGTGAGAATGTTCGTAACAAACCATTGGTCGTCCAATAATACACCTTAATGATCCTAAAAATTAATTAATAAAAACAAATGAAAATTTGAAAAAAATATATTTAAAATAAAAAAAAATAACCTCATCTTCTAATTCAATGTTAGTTGTTAAGGATAGAAGGGGTGATTTATTAGACCGAAAGGAAGGAAGGACCGAAAGGAAGGTAGAGGAACATGAGATGGATTTGGAATCAGCGTAATATTTCCTGTAAGAGTAGCTACAGCAACTAGAAACTCATTTGGTCCCACTATGAGCCAGTTAAACCATAATATGGTTATATTATAATATGTAATATAATATAATATGGAAACCTAATAATGTAATATAATATAATAAAGTCATATGATATGTAAACCGTAATTTGGATTATATTATAACATGTAAAAAATAGCGCAAACGAGAGCCCTTCGAATTTCCTCATATCCCAATGTTAGAAACGGGTCTAGCGTCTTTTTACTTTAATATCTTTAGTTAATGATTAAGATAGGTCTATCCTGAGAAGATAAAAATCCAAAACATATACAACTAAATTTATCAATAAGGTATTTTCCTTGAGACATTCACCGATTTTCCTTAGTTTCTAAATAATGTTCCTTGGAAACTACGTCATTTTAGCAACTCAAATCGAAATTGATTGATAACGGATTAATCATTTAGAGTATTCCGATGAAACAAATATTTGCCCCTTTAAATTGAACTCATTAGTGACATAATCAATTTCATATCAATGGTAGTATAGTATGTACGACCGCTTTCTTGTTGTCAAGCATTTTGAGCGGCGTTATCTTCACCTACTTGTAACTAAATAATGAAAAGCCCTCAAGCTAGTAAGGTCAGATAAATACACAATTCATCAGGTAACGGTTCGACAATGACCCTGTCAATATGCAGCGGTCATCATTCGTCACTTCAAACTCATATGAATCACTTATCGCGCTTAATAGCATTCCCTTTGATTCTTGAATTCCCAAATTCGTCTCATATTCCAAAACGTCGAGTTCTACTAACGACTATTATTGCATGCCTAAGTGTTGTAATCAGTACTCACCAGTTAGTAGCTGGGTATACCAAAACAATTTCATTCTGTCTGAATTGTATCATCGTGATAGCTTATTTGATGTGCGCGCCGTTGGTAATTCACGATGTCATTCACAGCAAGGCGGTTTTTGAAAATACCGTATACCTTCTCATCGAAATCCACAGAAAGTTACGTCCGGTAAAATCGGCAAAAGCCCTTCACAAACGTTTCATGATATTGGTGACGATTATAGTAACGTTGATCTTCGCATACGCAATGGCTTCCAGTTCAGTCGTCCACAGAAATTCGCCCTCCTACAAACATATTGGTTGGGACTTGATATACACATTGTTTTGGATCTTCCACCAATTGTATATCTTGATGATATTATCACAATGCACTTTTTTACTGAACTCAGAAGCAGAATGTTTCACTAAGTTAACTTCGATTATAGGCACTTGCGCGGGCAATAGGATTAATGTCATGTCCATAATCAAGATTTTTAACAATCTTGAATCTGTACATAATAATATTTCAAAACTGTACGGTAGGTTCATATGCTGCTTTTTGTTTTATTTGCAATTCGCACTGGTATTTATGGTAAGTCGAACGATATTAGACCGGCGTTTTGGTGTGGATATGTTTTATAACCATATCTTCCATGGTTTCTGGACCCTCTTCGCGTTGACAATTATTGTGCACATGATTGGCAGTTGTGAATATGTTACGGAAAGCGTGAGTACCCAACTATTTTTTTTTATAACTTTAACTAATTTTCTCAGAAAATGCCTCCAACAATCGTATTCTTGGTGTTCCATTTCCAATATTAAAACCGTAGAATAGTTAGGAAAGAAATAATCCTTCAGAATGCCTTCTAACTTGTGTATACGCTCTATAAGAGTGGATGTTACCCATGTGAAACATCAACAACTTTGTATGACAACTTAGGAAGAAATATTGGAGCCTCCTGTACAACAATGTTGCTCATCTGGTAATTGTGGTTTTAACCTCTGAAAAATAATCCATATATTGATTGCATGGTTTTACGATTGTGCCGTCGCAATTTATTGAAAACTGAAGTTGACGCAGGTGACGTAGTGATTTGAAAGTAGAGACTGATTCTGATAACGCATATTCCACTAACCGACCGATCGTGCCTATCCATGCTTTCTACAATTTCTGCTATTTTTCTACGAGTCTTGTCACATTTATTTATTTCAATAAAAGTCTGTATAATTGATTTCGTTCTTAAATACGTACACCCGAACACGTGAGTTTTAGGAAAGTATTTTTATGAAGTAGGTACCAACATTAGATAAGCGCGTTTCTCAAGATTGTTTGGTACATTATCAACATGAGCTTCCCATTTCTTTTCTTTTATTACTTTCAATAAAGAGCCTCAAACTTAAACCCAAATTTAAACCCACCTCAAAAGATTTAGGTTACTTTTCAAGGTACTTACTTATCTAAATTTGTCAAAAAAAAAAAAAAATAAAAAAAAAAAAAAAAAAAAAAAATCGTCCGTCCGCCGGCTTTAAAAGGTAACAAATAACCACTACATGAGTAGTAGCTTTATTGAAATCGTTTTATGTATTCAAGTGGACTGATGCAAGTTCCCATAAAACGTTTGAGAGCTGCTATCTGGGCTTGAACAGCAGCGTTGTGAATAATGAATGGGGAGACAAATTATAGTATTACCGGTCGATAATCGAAATAAATGAATAATATTGGAAAATGATTTCTGGTATTACGTAGGGTGTTACATAAAAGCATCCCAATCGATTCTAAATTGATTTAATTTTCTCAAAATTAGGTGAAACAATGAGAAATGCTTTGCCCGAAAAAGCGGTTTGATCAGGTCAGACGTCAAATTTCCAAATGAAAACAGCTACGTTGTATGTACAAAACTGTCGTAATCACTTTTTGAACGTTCTCTGTGACCTACGATTGCCGACTCAAACACACATTTTCTGAATATGAGAGAACAGAGAGAGGCTTCTCTCGGCACATAATCGTCAAAATTTCCAAGAACCAAAACATATTTTCTCTTTTACTTGAAAAATGCAAAAGACGAAATATCAAAAATGGTTTTGGTTGTCCGCTATTGTTTCGGTCTAAAATTTGCAGTGATTTCATTTCCGTCGGAACTCCAAATCATCTGGAGTCTGATACGTATTGTGTTGGAATGCAACATCTGAATAAAGATTCATTGTTGAAATACATAAAAACGAGAATAGTTCATTTGTATACAATAATAATCGGTATAAGAAAAAATAGGGATAAATATATAAAGAAAGAGATCGCGAATATTTTTGTTCCACTGGTTTTATTGGGGATGTTTTTGTTAAATTTTAGTCGTATATTTCAGATCTTTAATTTATTTTTATTTTCCGATATCTAGTTTCATGAGTTCTTGTGGAACAAATGACCGGCTTCCCAGTGGTATCTCTCAAAACTGTCCTTGTCTGTCCAATCATATTTCAATCAACATCGATTTTAAGCTGACACGTCGTTGATGTATCAAATCATCATCTTTTCATGGAATTCCATAAACAAACAATCGATCTATGACCAACTAAAGCAACTTTGTACAGAGGCGAGTTAGTGCCCACTTAAAACGATAGGAGACAACTCAAGTTTACTCTTATTGGTTCATAAAGTTCGTAATTTTGTTCCCAACAATGCAAGCACTTCACATTTCACCCCTTTCAACTTATATGAATGTTTTATCTAGGTTGATAGCATTCCCACTGATTCACCGTTACCCCTCATCAACTCACCTATCGAAACTCCGGCTCGTAGTGACGATCCTAATCTCACTTCTAACAGCTGCTATCGGTATTAAATACATATTTGATATACAAGACAGTCCAATAACCTACTGTTTGCGTTGTCTGACCCTCGTAGCTCACCTGATATGCGCACCATTGGGAATTTACCCCATTGTGCATAAGAAGGTATTTTTCGAAAATACCATTGCCCTTCTCATCGCTGCTCAGAAAAAGCTACGTCCTGTCAAATCGGTTGTACCTCATTCTAAGCGATGGTTGATCTTGATAGCAACTTTGGAAACTTGCTTATTCTTGATTGACGAAATGGGCAGTTTATTCATCAGGGATCATAGGCCCCTCAATAGCGAAGCTTATCCTTATAACACAATGTTTCTTCTTTTTTGGATCTCATTCTATTTTTATATCATTGTAATATTATCACAAATCACTTTCTTACTAAACTCAGCAGCTGAATGTTTTTCTACGCTTAACATCATAACACTCTCACACCCAGATACGAGGATCAATATCGTATCCTTCGTAAGGACGTATAACAACCTTGAAAATTTTTGCCACAATATGTCAAAGCTGTATAGTTGGTTTTTAGGCTGTTTTTTGTTCTGCTTACACACTTCATTGATATATGTAATGAAACGAATGATTAATTGGTCTGTTTTAACCTTCGATATCTTCTCCCTAGCGTATTGTGTTACTTGGGTGGTCTTTATTTTTCTACTTATTGTGCACACCATTGGTAGTTGTGAACACGTTATCGAACAAGTAAGTTATTTGATTCTCAAATGTTTTGCAATTTTTTTTACTTCCAATATTTTGTTTGAAAAGCAGGGTAATATTTGGAACAAGGCATTTGGCATGATATTGATAGTTGTTGATAATTCAATGCACGAATTGCTAACATTTCCAAAAAGTGTATCATAAATATAATGGAAAATCAGAGAAAATTCGAGCCAACGATCGTGCCGCCTGACTGGGAATGATTAAAAATTTGTAGCCTTTATAATTATACTCTTTAGGGTGTGTTAATAATTCAACACAAAGTGCTAACATTTCCAAAAAGTGTGCGGAGGACAGACGGATTTTGGTTTATTATTCAATAATAAACCATTGTAATCGCTCTGGAAAAAAATTCTAACCCCCCCCTGAAAATTTCATGGTTTACGTTTCAAAGGGTGTAGAATCCGAATCTGCAATAAAAAAGTTTCCGTCCGTCCGCCGTACGCCGTACGCCGTACGCACGATATCTCCGAAACGGCTGGAGCAAAAGATCTGAAATTTTCAGGAAAAATCCATCTTGGTCCGACGACGCCCCAATTCTTGAGCCAGCTCTCTCACTCATTTTAAACAGCCCTTTAAGGGCTGTAAAAGTTTTGTAAAATCCCTAAAAACCTCAAAACAAGTCGAATCGGTCTAAATATTTACCTATTTGAAGAACATACCATAAGGAATCGAATGAGCCCTTCCCCACGTCCGTAGGTCAAACCATTCTCGATGTATGGCTCCATTTATGGTGACAACATTTGCGTTTTTTGGTTTATTATTGTTTGTTTGTAACCTAGTGATGCCGATAGCGTCGAGTTGTAGTGAATGTGGTTACAGGAGTGATAGCCGATGTGGATACTTGTAGTTTATAGCCGATACACGGGTTGAAGCATTATGATATGTATGAAACGTTGATACTATGTAGGTAAATATTATTACTGGGGATTATTATCCAATATTATTACTGAGGTAAATAAGTACTCTTTCACTCGGTTTTATTATTCAATTTTCTTGCGTTCATGATTTGAATTTGTACTAAGCTTCAAAGTGTGCGTGTTTCAATAAAAAAAAAAAAACGCTGCAAATTCTTTCACCGGGGTTTATTATTCAATTGGCTTGATTTCATTATTTGAATTTCTAGTAAGCTTTGGAGTGTGCGCGTTTCACAGGATAGAGCGATTATTGAATTTCAGGAGGCACACAAATATGATCAACTGATCAATCCAAATAGGTATTCTGGTTGAGAACAGATTTACGAGCTCCATGCATATCTCCTGAAATTCAATAATCGCTCTGTCCTGTGAAACGCGCACACTCCAAAGCTTAGTAGAAATTCAAATTATGAACGCAAGCCAATTGAATAATAAACCCCCGTGAAAGAATTTGCAGCGTTTTTAATCCAATTTTTGAAATTTCCTTACCTCGAAACGTAAATCAACAAATTTCATTTGAACTCCTTTTCTTCTTCGATTTTTAGATTTAAATATTGGAATAAATAACAAATAATAAGAAAAAACTTTGGAAAAAAGAAAGAAAAAAATGAAATTTGAAGGGAAGCTCCTTAGTGACATGTGGAAAAAAATCACAAGGTACCTATTGAGGCTCATTGATCAGCAAAGGAATTGAGGGGAATTTATTTTCCAATCAACCTTTTGATTTTGATATGTTAAAAGGAGCGAATTTTTTACATCTATAGTACGATTTAGAAGTAAGAGGGTACAGCTGAAGGATGATTGGAGCTAATGTTTTTCTTAATCAACCAGCGATGATGAAGTTCGAAATTAAACTTCCATGGGGAATTCCGAATACAAATATTAGGCACTGATTGGCTGAGCGATCGATCAGACCAAAGCTTACTAAACGTTTTGGCTACGGATCATTTCACAGACAAATATCTACGGCGGACCCGTCTTACTCAACTAGAAAGATTTAAATAAATTTATGTAAATTATATAATTTTGGCAGAGAAGTTGTTGTTTGAAGGAGGAAAAACGTGCATTTTTTAAACGTAATCAGAGTTTTGGCATGAGATAATGGTTCTGGTGTTAGATGAAATTGCAGGGGGGAACGGGATATTTCTAGTAGTTGCGTATTTTTAAATTATTTCTTCAATCTTCTTTTCAGCAGAAGGACGTTTTTCTTTAGAGATCACCTCTTTATTTTCCTTGAAATTCTTGAATTTGAGGAGATATGCATAGAGCACTTAAATCGGTTCTCAACCAAAATATCTATTTGGATTGATCAGTTGATCATATTTGTGTGCCTTCTGAAATTCAATAATCGCTCTATCACCTGTGAAACACGCACACTCCAAAGCTTAGTAGAAATTCAAACCATGAATCATTGAATTATAAACCCCAGTAAAAGAATTTGCAGCGTTTTTTTCAAGATCGATTACAATGGAAAAACATCATATTTGCATCATATTTGAAAATTTAAAATGTCGTAGGACGGAGCATGCACCCTTATAAACCCTTTTAGGAGTTCACTCCAGTATCCACATTCACTGCATCACTAAATTACCGCAATAAATTAAAAAAAATAAAAAAACTCTTGTGTTTGTTTTGAATGCAGTAACCTAGTGATGTAGTGAATGAGGATGCAAATGTTGGCACCATAAATCGGGCCATATATCGTTAATGGTTTGAGCTACGAACCTGGGGAGGGGCTCATTCGATTCTTCATAGAAGGTTCTTCAAAAAAAGTCCAAATTTACCTTGGTTATTTTTGAGGTTTTTAGGGATTTTACAAAACTTTGACAACCCTTAAAGGGCACTTTCAATTAAGTAAGAGTGCTGGCTGAAGAATTGGAGCGTTGTCGGACCAATATTGGTTTTTCCTGGAAATTTCAGATATTTTGCTCCAGCCGTTTGGGAGAACGGCGTAGGGCGGACGGTCGGAAACATTTTTATTGCAGATTTGTATTCTGCACCCTTTGAAACGTAAACCATGAAATTTTCAGGGGGGGGGGGGGGGGGGGTCGTTAGATTTTTTTTCAAGAGCGATTACAATGGTTTATTATTGAATGATAAACCAAAAGGGTTTTTCACTGTTTTGAGACATTGGAGACTCGATAACTACCTCATTTTATGATACGGTTATGAATTCATGATTACCGGTGAAAAAAGAATTACATGCTCTACAACTTTCATGTGATATGGAAATTTGTTGGACGAGTTATTCTGACCGTAAAATTAAGAAATAATTTGAGACAATATATTAAGGAATGATTTTAGGTAAAGGGACATGGTATGTGTTTTGAATCAGCGTAATATCTCCTGTAAGAGTAGCTTAGCTCACAGAACAATGTTTTCCCACCTAGTATTTTATTTGAACAACTGTCAATTAAACCATCTAGCACGTATAAATATTGCAAGCGAGTGCTTTTCGAATTTCCTTATATTCCTATGTAAGAAAACAAGTTTAGCTCCTTTTTAATTTAATATCTTTGGTTAACGATTGAGATCAGTTTATCCATGGAAGATATAAATCCAAAACATATACCCCTAAATTTATGCAATGATGTATATTCCTTGAGACCTTCAACGATTTTCCGTAGTTTCAAAATAATGTTCCTCGGACACTTCGTCATTGAAACTCAAATCGAAATTGATTGATAACCGATTTCATCTTATAGAGTATTGCGATGAAATAAATTATTCACGCCTTTACATTGAATTCATTAGTGAAATAATAGATTTCATATCAATGGTAGGATGGTCTGTGCCTGCACATTAACACGACCGCTTTCTTATGTCAAGCATTTTCAGTGGCGTTATCTTCACCTACTTGTAACTAAATAATGAAAAGGCCTTAGGCTAGTAAGGTCAGATAAATACACAATTCATCAGGTTTCGGTTCAACAATGACCCCGACAACGGGCAGCGGTCATCATTCATCAGTTCAAACTCATATGAATAACTTTTTGCGCTTAATAGCATTCCCTTTGATTCTTGATTTCCCATATAAATCTCGTATTCCAAAACGTCGAGTTCTTCTAACGGCTATTATATCATGCCTAAATGTTGTGGCTTGTACTAACCTTTTGATAGAAACGTATAGCAAATCAATTTCGTACCGTCTGAATTGTCTCATTATAGTATCTTACGTGATGTGCGCGCCACTGGGAATTTACGGCGTAATTTGCAGCAAGGCGGTTTTTGAAAATACCGTACACCTTCTCATAGAAGTCCAGAGAAAGCTACGTCCGGTGAAATCAGCGATAGCCCTTTACAAACGTTTTATGATAATAGTGATGGTTATGGGAACATCTATCTTCGCCTATGCAATAACAATGAGTCCCAGTTCGAACCTCAACAGAAATCCGGCCTCCTACAAACATTTCCGTTGGGACTTGATACGCACATTATTTTGGGTCTTCTACCAATTGTATATCTTGATGATATTATCACAATGCACTTTTTTATTGAACTCAGAAGCGGAATGTTTCACTAAGTTGACTTCGATTATAGGCACTTTCGCGGGCAATAGAATTAATGTCATGGCCATAATCAAGATGTTTAACAATCTTGAAACTGTACATAATAATATTTCAAAACTGTACGGTAGGTTCATATGCTGCTCTTTGTTTTATTTGCAATCCACACTGATACTTACGGTGAGCCGAACGATTTTAGATCCGCCTTTAGATTTGAATATGTTTCACACCTATGGCTTCCATGCTTTATGGGTTCTGTACGTACTGATAATTATAGTGCACATCATTGGCAGTTGTGAATATGTTACGGAAAGTGTGAGTACCCATCTATTTTTTTAAAAATAACTTTAGCTACTTTCTTAGAAAATTCTACTAATACAATGCCTCCAATAACCTTATTCTCAGAGTCCCATCTTAAATTTTAAAACCGAAGAATAGTTAGGAAAGAAATTATCCTTCAGCTGATCAGCATGCCTCCTGACATGTTTGTGCTTCCTAAAAGAGTGGATGTTACCCGTGTCAATCATCAACTTATGCCAACTTAGGAAGAAATTAGACTTATGGTCCTTCTGCAGAACCACGCTGCTCACCTTGTAACTGGAGTTTTAACCACTGATTATTATCCATTTATTGGTTACATGGGTTTTAGGAAAATATTATGTTAGGTAGGTACCTACATTAGATAAGCTCATTTTCCAAACTTGTTCAGTAAATTATCAACAAGAGCTTCCCACTTCTCTCCGTTTATTATTTCCAATAATGAGCCTTTGTAATTGAACAGGAAATTAAACCAAATTAAAACTCTCCTCAATCGTTGTAGGTTTTCTTTTCAAGGTATGTAAATTTATCAAAAATATAATTTGAAAAAAAGAAAAGTTGCCCGTCCGACGGCTCCAAAAGGTGGAGGAAATTCGAAAAATTAAAAACGCACCTGGTCGATTCTGTTGATGCATAAAATATACTTAGGAATAACAACTAACCCGAGTAGCAGCTTTACTAAAATCGTTTTAACTTGGCTGACACTAGTTTCCATAGAACGTTTGAGAGCTGCTATCTGGGCTTGAACAGCAGCGTATATGGTCCGATTGAAGAATGGGAAGAAACAATTGTAGATAGATAGATAGGTAGATGAGGTGCGCCCAGTCGAACTCAAACATGTCGCTCAGATGTAACTTTTTAGCAGAGCGTAAAAACACTTTTAACATGATCTTATGGGTCGATAGTTGGCTGGATTTGTTTTTTCCCCTTTCTTGTGGTGATATTCTCCATTACATAATTAACACTATTTACGACGTATGACTTGTTCCCAAGCAACCAATATTATGTATACTTAGAGAAGTCATAATTCATGTGTAATGTTGAATTCTGGCTAATAGAGCCTAGCTTTCCAAAAGGTTTTGTTCTATCAAATCATTAGCCAGAAGTTTTCCGACATGGACAATCTATTGAAGCCTGGCAAGTTGGACGTTGATCCTTCAGCTCCAAATGCCAGTCGCGGATGAAGTCACTGGAAGGTAACATTCCTGAACTTTCTCGCAGCTGTCCCAGATGTCACACAGCGAGGTAAACTTCAACTTCTTACAAGCCACGTTTCGCCCCTTGTTTACAGATTTATTAACACCTGTACAACCTATGACATGGCTATGACGGCTTTAGGTAGTACTTTCATAAAACCTGTCAATGAAATATTTGCCTGGAATCGTTTAGCCTGGAACGGAGACAACAACCTGGTGAGTCACTTGGGACTCACTAGGACATCGTCCTTCAAGATGCACTGCACGCTATACGCTCTTAACTGTGCACTACAACTAATGCTACCCCTCACGAAATGATGTTTCCTATCATCGTGGCTAACAGAGTCAGGAAAAATCCTCATGGGGAAGCATTTGCGAGGAAGTAAGTACATGCCAGCAGTCGAGGAAGTCCACCTCATCGAAGCCAACCCTGTATACGCCTTGGTTCGGACTTTCAATTACTCGATTTCATCAATTTCAGGGTACTCTCGTGAAGCACCGCTGGAACGTTTCAACATGGGCTTCAAAGGGCCACTTCCCGGAACATCATCATGCAAGAGATACCTGCTCACTATCGTCGAAGAATTTTCGCGTTTACCGTTTGCCTTCCCATGTGTGGATATGTCCTCATCGAAGATTGTCAAGCATCTACATGAGCTCTTCACGACGTTCGGCCTTCCAGCTCATATTCATTCAGATCGAGGAGCCAACTTCATGTCCTCTGAATTGAAGGACTATTTACACACTCCTGGAATCGCAACCAGTCGTACAACTGCATACAATCCCGAAGGGAACGGACAAATAGACCGTGTTAATGGTATAATTTGGAAAGCCATTTAACTGGCACTAGATGCAAACGGTTTGAAGCCGACTCAATGGGACTCGTTCTTCAAGATGCACTGCACGCTAGACGCTCTTAACTGTGCACTACAACTAATGCTACCCCTCACGAATTTTCCTATCATCGTCGATCTTCGAACGGCGCCTCACTTCCATCGTGGCTAACAGAGTCAGGAAAAATCCTCATGGAAAAGCATGTGCGAAGAAGTAAGTACATGCCAGCAGTCGAGGAAGTCCACCTCATCGAAGCCAACCCTGAATACGCCTTGGTTGCCCTTTCAATCACTTTTTTTATGACATGGGCGGGTAAACCATCGGGACGCGGCGCCGAACCTCCTCTTAGCAATCGAGCAGTTTTAAGTAGTTCGTTTGTTTCTATTTTATAGATGAACATTCCGTTCCGATATTATGTTACTTTCCAGGTTTGATCCGACTGATGAGAAATGACTATAAGATTTGCAACATCTTCTGCCGTTTCGGTAGGACTTGAGTTCCAAATTCAATCCTCGAGTGGAAAGCAATTTTTATAATTTCTTCAGCGGTTCGCAGCTTCATCGATTGTTTGCCATTTTTTGCTCAAATTAGTGCCGTTTTTTTTATCATGTATTTTTATCTTTCATCTTTGATTAAGTTGTTGAAAATATTTTTGTAAATCCTATAATTTGCTCGTAGAACGTTGTTCAGTGGTTGTCATAGGGTTTTTGTAGCCATTCTGTCTTTCTTGCTTATTGATTTCAGGATACCTGGTGTTATCCAAGGTTACGCGATAGTTTTTCTATTACTTTTGATTTCAATAGGCACTGGAAAACTCACATTCGCCACTACAAGTGAAGCGTATAATTTTTCAGCCTCGATATTTGCGTCCTGTTCGCTGTAAAAATTTTCCCAATCTATGTTCAAGATTTTACTTTGAAAAATCTCTAAATTTATCGTTAGATAAGGTCCGAGTTCCATATTATCGCTTTTCGGTGTTCGTGTTTGTGAGTTGAGCTCTCACATCACCGGGAAATGATCGGTTATTGCTGTATTTCTGTATTTAACACAGTCACACTGGCATTGGTAGGGCCCCGATGGAAACAGTGGTCTAAACAGGAATTAATACGAGTCGGGAGGTGGTTCAGACACCTGTATCCGGACGAACTTAAGCCATCTAGGTATTTTTCGACTCTAGCATCACTTCATTCTTTTCTAGATTTAAAGGATCACAGGAAGATAATAGGAATAATTTAATTATATCGGAAAATGATTTCTGGTACACAAAAAGTATCCCAATCAATCTGAAATTGATTTAATTTGCTCAAAATTTGATGTAACACCGAGAAATGCTTTGCTCAAAAAAAGAGGAATATGTCAGACGTCAAATTTCCAAATGAAAACAGCTACATGTATGTACAAAACTGTCGTAATCAGATCACCATGATCACAAAACAATTAACTAGATAAAATATCAAAAGAAATACTGTAACATTAAGCAGAAAATTGAAGTGTATAGATCGTACAGCACACGATCAATATCAAATAAAAGTACCACAAATGTTAAACTTCTAATTTGAAGAAACTGAGTTACTACAAATTGTTCCAACTGAGCAATAATTGAAAAAGTGAACTACCCTGAACCACCCTGAACTACCCACTATCAGGTTCTTGAAAATGAAAAGAAATTTAGACATTATAATTTCTATCTTCAACAAGTGGAATGATACAAGTTAGTTAGGTACCTAAGAAAACATCCGCGAAGGAAAAATTAAAATAACGACAAATAAAAATTAATCCACCACGATTAGTTACTGGGAAATTAATTTCTTGTTCTGACGTGTCGAGGATCCGAAAATTGGTGAAAGTAAAGGACAAGTCTGACAGCGTGAAGCGATTCAACCGGTGACCAGTCACAGTCCTAATGATGAAACCTCATCTTATTGAATTGGCGCTAAAATTACTCCGAAGATGGTGAAGTCGTCGAACGGGTCGTGCGGTACTGCGGTCTGAAGAAACGGGTGCAAGGAAAACGAACAACGAGTGGGTACTTTACTGAAGTAGCATCTTTGGTACGCCCCCAATGGAAGAGGTTCTCCGTCGGTCCGATTCTGAAGAAGCAGATCTGCAGAAGATACCACTAGAATTTCGTAACAAACGAAAGAAATAGCATTTTCCGGTAAAGCACTTTGATTGATTTGTGTTGGAAAATTCAACACAGTTGCTGGTCACATCGCACCATTGAAATTAAATCAAATCTTGAATTTCTCATATGTTCAACAAGTACAGCTTAAAAGGAAAAGTGCAACACGTCGTCATATTCGATGTTCCAAACATCTAGAATGAAAAAACGTGTCCCCAATAACGAAATAATCAACGTTAGCTCTCACTTCCTGTAAAAAAGCAGCAGCCTTTACAATCATATCAGAAAGATATGCTGTGGCTTTCCAAGAGATATACTCCACGAAAAAAGTTGTCTACAGTTCAAATAAGATACTTTTCATGAAAATGAAAGCTTAGCAGCCTGATTATGATTTCCAAAGAAGAGAATGACATAAATTCTGATTTCACTCCCGTCGAAACTCCATTCAGCCAACGTCTGATTGTTAGTTTATTACATATTAGGTATTTTGGAATGCAACACCTGAATAAAGATTCGTTGTTAGTACACGTAAGAACGAGAGTAGTTCATTTGTATAAAATAATAATAGGTATAGAACAAATAGGAATTAATATGTAAACAATGAGTTCGCCAATATTTTTGTTCCACTGGTTTGATTGGGACACGAATAAGTAGGTAGTAACCACATTTTCCATTTCTGGTATATATTATGAATTTCTGGGATAAACTCTCCCAACGAATTCTTTAAGTTCGAGATCGATTTGAATTAGTTGAATTTATGTCTTACGTTTCAGATCTGTAATTTATTTTTATTTCCCAATATCTCATTTCAATTTGTCTTCAATATGAGTTCTTGTGGAACAATTGACTGGCTTCCTTGTGGTATCTCTCAAAGCTGTCGCTGTCTGTCCAACCATGTTTCAATCAACAAGTTTCTGGCTGACACATCGTAGATGTGTCAAATCATCATCTTTTCATAAAATTCCAGAAACAAACAATCGATCCAATATTGATTTTTCCTGGAAATTTCAGATTTTTTGCTCCAGCCGTTTGGGAGAACGGCGTAGGGCGGACGGTCGGAAACATTTTTATAGCAGATTTGTATTCTACACCCTTTGAAACGTAAACCATGAAATTTTCAGGGGGGGGGGGGGGGGGGGTTGTTATAATTTTTTTTTCAAGAGCGATTACAATGGTTTATTATTGAATAATAAACCAAAAGGGTTTTTCACTGTTTTGAGACATTGGAGACTCGATAACTCCCTCATTTTATGATACACTTATGAATTCATGATTACCGGTGAAAAAAGAATTACATGCTCTACATTTTTCATGTGATATGGAAATTTGTTGGACGAGTTATTCTGACAATAAAATTAAGAAATACGTTGAGACAGTAAATTAAGGAATGATTTTAGGTAAAGGGGCATGGTATGTATTTTGAATCAGCGTATCTAATATTTCCTGTAAGAGTAGCTTAGCTCATAAAACAATGTTTTCCACCTAGTATTTCATTTGAGCAAACTGTGGGTCAATTAAACCATCAAGCATGTATAAATATTGCAAGAGAGTGCTTTTCAAATTTCCTTATATTCCTATGTCAGAAAACAAGTTTAGCTCCTTTTTAATTTAATATCTTTAGTTAACGATTAAGATCAGTTTATCCATAGAATATATAAATCCAAAACTTGTACCCCTAAATTTATACAATGTTGTATATTCCTTGAGACCTTCAACGATTTTCAGTAGTTTCTAAATAATGTTCCTCGGAAACTTCGTCATTTTAGCAACTCAAATCGAAATTGATAGATAACCGATTTAATCTTTTAGAGTATTACGATGAAATAAAAGATTCACGCCTTTACATTGAATTCATTAGTGAAATAATAGATTTCATATCAATGGTAGGATGGTATGTGCCTGAACATTAATATGACGGCTTTCTTATGTCAAGCATTTTCAGTGGCGTTATCTTCACCTACTTGTAACTAAATAATGAAAAGCTCTTGAAGCTCGTAAGGTCAGATAAATACACAATTCATCAGGTTTCGGTTCAACAATGACCCCGACAACGGGCAGCGGTCATCATTCGTCACTTCAAACACATATGAATCACTTTTCGCGCTTAATAGCATTCCCTTTGATTCTTGATTTCCCATATACATCTCATATTCCAAAACGTCGAGTTATTCTAACGGCTATTATATCATGCCTACCTGTTGTGGCTTGTACTAACCTTTTAATAGAAACGTATAACAAATCAATTTCGTACTGTCTGAATTGTCTCATCACAGTATCTTATTTGATATGCACGCCACTGGGAATTTACGACGTAATTTGCAGCAAGGTGGTTTTTGAAAATACCGTATACCTTCTCATGGAAGTCCAGAGAAAGCTACGCCCGGTAAAATCGGCGATAGCCCTTTACAAACGTTTTATGATAATAGTGATGGTTTTGGAAACATCGATCTTCGCCCATGCAATAACAATGAGTTCCACTTCAATCTTCAACAGAAATCCGGCCTCCTACAATCATATTCGTTGGGACTTGTTACGCACATTATTTTGGCTCTTCTACCAATTGTATGTCTTGATGATATTATCACAATGCACTTTTTTACTGAACTCAGAAGCAGAATGTTTCACTAAGTTGGCTTCGATTATAGGCACTTGCGCGGGCAATAGAATTAATGTCATGTCCATAATCAAGATATTTAACAATCTTGAAACTGTACATAATAATATTTCAAAACTGTACGGTAGGTTCATATGCTGCTTTTTGTTTTATTTGCAATCCGCACTGATACTTACGGTGAGTCGAACGATTTTAGATCCGCCTTTAGATTTGAATATGCTTCACACCTATGGCTTCTATGCTTTATGGGTTCTGTACGTACTGATAATTATTGTGCACATCATTGGCAGTTGTGGATATGTTACGGAAAGCGTGAGTAACCAACTATTATTTTAAAAATAACTTTAGCTAATTCTCTTAGAAAATTCTACTAATACAATGCCTCCAATAACCTTATTCTCAGAGTCGCATCTTAAATTTTAAAACCGAAGAATAGTTAGGAAAGAAATTATCCTTCAGCTGATCAGCATGCCTCCTGACATGTTTCTGCTTCCTAAAAAGTGGATGTTACCCGTGTCAATCATCAACTTAGGAAGAAATTAGACTTATGGTCCTTCTGCAGAACCACGCTGCTCACCTTGTAACTGGAGTTCTAACCACTGATTAGGATCCATTTATCGGTTACATGGGTTTTATGAAAATATTATTTGAAGTAGGTACCTACATTCGATAAGCGCATTTTCCAAGCTTGTTCAGTAAATTATCAACACGAGCTTCTCATTTCTTTCCGTTTATTATTTTCAATAATGATCCTTTGTAATTGACCAAGAAATTGAACCAAATTTAAACTCGCCTCAATCGTTGTAGGTTTACTTTTCAAGGTATGTAAATTTATCAAAAATATAATTTGAAAATAAGAAAAGTTGCCCGTCCGACGCCTCCGAAAGGTGGAGGAAATTCGAAAAATTAAAAACGCACCTGGTCGATTCTGTTGATACATAAAGTATACTTAGAAGTAACAACTAACCCGAGTAGCAGCTTTATTAAAATCGTTTTAACTTGGCTGACACTAGTTTCCATAGAACGTTTGAGAGCTGCTATCTGGGCTTAAACAGCAGCGTATACAGGGTGTTACATTTCGTGACGGTCACAGGCCAGGAGAAGATTTTACGGAAAATTTCTGATCGAAAATGCCTCATATCAATTTTTGTTTACACCATTGGAAACGGGTTTTTTTCCATTTTAAGATTTTCCTCGTTTTTTCAACCTCACCGCATTAAAACGGCCATATCTCCGACAGTTCGAGTTCGATTTGAAATCTGAACCAACTATCGGAAAGAGCGATAAATTTTCTACTCTATCCAACTTTTTTGAGCTGGCTAAACGGGTGAAAAAATCAGCTTGAAAAGGACACATTGTCAAATCGTGGAGATCTCGATTTTCTTCAAACGCTTACGAGTCCTTGTAATAAGGCAAGTGAATTTGAGCCTGTAGTGCTAAAAGATGCGCCAAGATCTACACTTTCCAGCGATATATCCAGATTGGAAATTCCGTGTAGTTTATTGGGAGAAAATTGCTTTTTAAGCAAGAAAAACGTGGTTTTTGACTGGATACTCCGGTTTTTCATCATGCGTTGATTCGTCTGGTAATAAGTATTAAATCAGCAATGAAGCATTGTAATAAATTGTACATTTTTTCTGTAGATACTGTTCAAAATTCCCACCATTCAATCTATGAACCCGTTCTATCAATGAGCGACGAAGATTTGTACGCAAAGGAGTCAGAGTCCGCCGGGCTGTTCCAAAAAAAAAAAAAAAACCTCTGTACTTACCATTGCTTTTTTCTAATTACAGATGAACCGAAACCCGCATTGTGATTAACAGACAGATGCACGACACAGTATTCACGTAAACATCATAGGTACCTGGGGAAATACCCTTTTATTGGGAACCCGCCAGTTAGGGAATCGCCGTTGATATTTCCTCACAGCTTCACGGGCATTTATACGAAAACATCATCGAAAAGAGCGATTCTCCCTGAAGAGCCTAAGTACTTGTCGTCGACAATGCTAAGAAACGACGTATGGTAACTGATTACACCAGACGATCAATAAGACGCCTACCTTTTTACACCTTTTTAGACGCCTACCCTCTACCTAGATTTGAAACATTAGTAGAAAAAGTCGGCAAGAATTCTGTTTTCAGTACAATCGACTTGCGTAGCGCCTACCATCAGATACCAGTTTTAGATTCAGACAGGAAATTCACCGCTTTCGAAGCTTGTGGAAAATTGTACCAGTTTCTTCATGTCCCATTCGGGGTAACCCATGGGACATCGTGTTTTCAGAAAGTAATAGATGGGATCATAGAGGCGGAAAAACTTCGAGAGACTTAACCATACCATGATGATGTGACAGTTTGTGGCCGTGACCAGCTAGAGCATGATGCTAACCTTGAACGTTTCCTGAACGCCGTGAAGAAGTACAACCTCACGATAAACGAAGAGAAGAGTACTTTCTCAGTAAAATCCATCAAACTGCTTGGATACGAAATTTCTGATGGTAAGGTTAGCCCTGATCCGGACCGACTCAAGCCCCTACTAACGCTACCCATGCCCAACTCGGCTAAAGCCCTTCCAAGAGCTATAGGAATGTTCGCACATCACTCGCAGTGGGTTCCCCTATGCACAAATAAAATAAGGCCTTTAGTCTTATCCAAAATGTTCCCATTGTCGAAAGAGGTAGTTGAAGCATTTGAAAATCTCAAATCCGATGGATCAAAAGCCACCGTACAAGCAATAGACGATTTAGCTCAGTTCCAAGTGGAAACAGACGCGTCCGACCACGCTATTGCCGGAATTTTGACTCAAAGCGGACGCCCTGTAGCCTTCTTTTCACGTACATTAAGCCACAGCGAACAGCAACACCCAGAAATAGAGAATGAGGGTTACTCTATTATTGAATCCATTAAACACTGGCGACACTTTCTTCTTGTGAGGCATTTTAGGCTGCTGACAGATCAAAAATCTGTTGCTTATATGTTTGACATGACCCATGAACGCAAGAACAAAAATGAAAAAATCATTCGCTGACGACTCGAACTGACCTGCTATTCGTTTGATATATTCTTTCGACCCGGCAAACAAGGCAGCTGATGCGTACTCTCGTGTAGTGGGATCAGTGAGTGAAGTTGCAGCCAACATTTCATCAATGCATGCAAGACCTTAAAACAATACACTCCATCTTTGCCACCCTTGCGTTCGACGAATGCTTCATTGGGCCAGGAGTAAGAACCTTCCCTTTTCTATCGATGAAATAAGACGCGTAACATCATCATGCTCCACATGTGCGAAACTGAAACCTCGATTTCATCAATTTCAGGGTACTCTCGTGAAGCACCGCTGGAACGTTTCAACATGGGCTTCAAAGGGCCACTTCCGTGAACATCATCAGGCAAGAGATACCTGCTCACTATCGTCGAAGAATTTTCGCGTTTACCGTTTGCCTTCCCATGTGTGGATATGTCCTCATCGAAGATTATCAAGCATCTACATGAGCTCTTCACGACGTTTGGCGCAGATCGAGGAGCCAACTTCATGTCCTCTGAATTGAAGGACAATTTACACACTCCTGGAATCGCAACCAGTCGTACAACTGCATACAATCCCCAAGGGAACGGACAAATAGACCGTGTTAATGGTATAATTTGGAAAACCATTTAACTGGCACTAGATGCAAACGGTTTGAAGCCGACTCAATGGGACATCGTTCTTCAAGATGCACTGCACGCTAGACGCTCTTAACTGTGCACTACAACTAATGCTACCCCTCACGAATTTTCCTATCATCTTCGATCTCCGAACGGCGCCTCACTTCCATCGTGGCTAACAGAGTCAGGAAAAATCCTCATGGGAAAGCATGTGCGAGGAAGTAAGTACATGCCAGCAGTCGAGGAAGTCCACCTCATCGAAGCCAACCCTGTATACGCCTTGGTTTGGACTATCAATTACTTTTTTCATGACATGGGCGGGTAAACCATCGGAACGCGGCGCCAAACCTCCTCTCAGCAATCGAGCAGTTTTAAGTAGTTCGTCTGTTTCTATTTTATAGATGAACATTCCGTTCCGATATTATGTTACTTTCCAGGTTTGATCCGACTGATGAGAAATGACTATTTATAAGATTTGCAACATCTTCTGCCGTTTCGGTAGGACTTGAGTTCCGAATTCAATCCTCGAGTGGAAAGCAATTTGTATGATTTCTTCAGCGGTTTGCAGCTTCATCGATTGTTTGCCATTTTTTCTCAAATTATTGCCGTCTTTTTTTCGTTTGTTTTATGTATTTTTATCTTTCATCTTTGATTAAGTTGTTGAAAATATTTTTGTACCTCCTACAATTTGCTCGTAGAACGTTGTTGAGTGGTTGTCATAGGGTTTTTGTATCCATTCGGTCCCTCTAGCTTCTTGATTTCAGGATACCTGGTGTTATCCATGGTTTCACGATCGTTTTTCTATTACTTTTGATTTCAATAGGCACTGGAGAACTCACATTCGCCACTTCAAGTGAAGCGTATAATTTTTCAGCCGCGATATTCACTTCCTGTTCGCTGTAAAAATTTTCCCAATCTATGTTCAAGACTTTATTTTGAAAAATCTCTTAATTTATCGTTAGATTAGGTCTGAGTTCCATATTATCGCTTTTCGGTGTTCGTGTTTGTGAGTTGAGCTCTCACATCACCGGGAAATGATCGGTTATTGCAGTATTGCTGTATTTAACACAGTCACACTGGCATTGGTAGGGCCCCTATAGAAACAGTGGTCCAAACAGGAACTAAGACGAGTCGGGAGGTGGTTCAGACACCTGCATCCGGACGAACTTAAGCCATCTAGGTATTTTTCGACTCTAGCATCCCTTCATTCTTCTGTAGCATTATAAGATCACAGGAAGATAATCGGAATAATTTAACTATATATATACTATATTCTATATTTAACTATATAGACTATAACTTTAGACTTTAACTATATTTAACTAACGTCTGATTGTTAGTTTATTACATATTATTTATTTTGGAATGCAACACTTGAGTAAAGATTAATTGTTGGTACATGTAAGAACGAGAGTAGTTCATTTGTATAAAATAATAATAGGTATAAAAAAATAGGAATTAATATGTGAAAATGAGTTCGCGAATATTTTTGATCCACTGGTTTGATTGGGATACGAGTAAGTAGTAACCACATTTTCCATTTCTGGTATATATTATGAATTTCTGCGATAAACTATCCCAACGAATTCATAAAGTTCAAGATCGATTTGAATTTGTTTAATTTAAGTCTTATGTTTCAGATCAGTAATTTATTTTTATTTCCCGATACCTCATTTCAATTTGTCTTCAATCTTGTGGAACAATTGACCGGCTTTCTGTGGTATCTCTCAATCATGTTTCAATCAACATGTTTCAGGCTGACACATCGTTGATGTGTCAAATTATCATCTTTTCATAGAATTCCATAAATAAACAATCGATCTATGACCAAGTAAAGAAACTTTGTGCAAGGGGCGAGTTAGTGCCTACTACGAACGAGAGCGGACAACATACGTTTAGTTTTATTGGTTCATTAGATACGTAATTATCGCTCCCAACAATGCAAGCCCTTCACCATCCACCCCTCTTAACTTACATGAATATTTTATCGAAGTTGATAGCATTCCCACTGATTCTTCGTTACCCATCATCAACTCACCTCTCGAAACCCCGGCTCGTAGTGACGATTTTAATCTCACTTCTAACAGCTGCTATCGGTATTAAATACATATTTGCTATCCAGGACGGTCCATTTACCTACTGTTTGCATTGCCTGACCCTCGTAGCTCACGTGATATGCGCACCATTGGGAATTTACCCCATTGTGCGTAAGAAGGTATTTTTCGAAAATACCATTGCCCTTCTCATAACTGCTCAGAAAAAGCTACGTCCTGCCAAATCGATTGTGCCTCATTCTAAGCGATGGTTGATCTTAGTAGCGACTTTGGAAACTTTCTTATTCTTAATTGACGTTATGGGCAGTTTATTCATCAAGGATCACAGGTCTTTCAATACAGAAGGTTCTCTTTGGGACCAAGTATTTCTACTTTTCTGGATCACATATTATTTTTATATCTTTGTAATATTATCACAAATTACTTTTGTACTACACTCAGCAGCTGAATGTTTTTCTACGCTTAACATCATAACACTCTCACACCCAGATACGAGGATCAATATCGTATCCTTCGTAAGGACGTATAACAACCTTGAAAATTGTTGCCACAATATGTCAAAGCTGTATAGTTGGTTTTTAGGCTGTTTTTTGTTGTGCTTGCTCACTTCATTGATATATGTAATGAAACGGCTGATTAATTGGTCTGTTTCAACCTACGATATCTTCTCCCTAGCGTACTGTGTTACTTGGGTGTTCTTTATTTCTCTACTTGTTGTGCACACCATTAGTAGTTATGAACACGTTATCGAACAAGTAAGTTACTTGATTCTCTAATGTTTTGCAATTTTTTTTTTCTTTTACTGTCAGTGTCAATCAATATTTTGTTTGAAAAGCAGGGTATTATTTGGAACAAGCCATTTGGCATGATATTGATAGTTGTTAATAATTCAACGCACGAATTGCTAACATTTCCAAAAAGTGTATCATAAATGTAATGGAAAATCAGAGAAAATTCGAGCCAACGATCGTGCCTCCTGATTGGGAATGACTAAACATTTATAGCCTTTATAACTATACCCTTTAGGGTTGATGTAAAGTCATGACATTATTCGCGCATCCCTTATCACCGAATAATTTTCGTGATACCCAGCAGTTTCTGAGAAAAGCTCTTAGCGGAGGACAGACGGATTTTTAATTCGATTTTTGAAATTTACTTACCTTGAAACGTTAATCAACAAATTTTGACTGCTAAAGAGGGAGAGAGAGAGGGGTTAAACAATTTTTCTTCTTAGATTTTAAAATTTAAATATTGGAATAAATAAATATAACAAGAACAAGAAAACTGGGGTTTATTATTCAATTGGCTTGCTTATCAGACGAAAAAAACGAGAAAAATGAAAAGAAGGCGATAACAGAAATCTTGGAATCGGGAATGGTTTGACCTACAGACCTGGGAAGGGCTCATTCGATTCCTCATGGAAAGTTCTACAAAACAAGTCCATTTAGGCCGCCTTGATGTTTTTTGAGGTTTTTAGGGATTTTACAAAACTTTGACAACCCTTAAATGGCAAATTTGAGTTGGAAAGCTGGCTAAATAAATAACGTTGTCGGACCAACATGGATTTTTCCTGAAAATTTCAACCAGCCGTTTGGGAAAACTTTACGGCGGATATGAAAAAGAAGCGAGATAAAAAAAATGAAATTTGAAATTAATAATAAACCATGTAGAAAAAAATGGCAGAGAAGTTGGGATTGTTTGATGTAGGAAAAATTTTTTTATCAAAGGTACCTATTGGTTTCACTGGTGTTTGATCAAAAGGGAAGCGAGGGGAATTTAATTTACAATCAGTTTTGATTTTGATATGTTAAAAGGATCGCATTTTTTACATTTATAGTACAATTTGAAAGTAAGATTCTAAATTGGTTTTGCCATTTTGTTACTGTTCAATAATATTTGTGTGCCTCCTGAAATTCAATAATCACTCCATCACCTGTGAAACACGCACACTCCAAGAGCTGAAGTATGATTGCAGCAATAATGTACAGCTTGATTGCAGCTAATGTCTAATCAACCAGCGATGATGAAATTCGAAATTAAACTTCTATGGGAAATTCTGAATACAAATATAAGGCACTGATTGGCTGAGCGATCGTTCAGACCAGAGCCTACTACACGTTTTGGCTAGCGGATCATTTCACAGATGAATATCTACGGCGGACCCGTCTTACTCAACTAGATAGATTTAAATAAATTTATGTAAATTATATAATTTTGGCAGAGAAGTTGTTGTTTGAACGAGGAAAAACGTGCATTTTTTAAACGGAATCAGAGTTTTGGCATGAGATAATGGTTCTGGTGTTTGATAAAATTGCAGGGGGGAGCGGGATATAACAACGCAATTTTGCTGGCTGGATCGAAAGAATCCATTTCTAAAACTCTCCGAATTATTAAAATCAAAGAAAGTAGGGGGAGGGGAGGGTGATGGGTGAAGTTGTTTGATTCTCAAATTGGTTTTGCCATTTTGTTACTTTCAATAACATTTAGTTAGAAAAGCAGAGCATTAATCGGAACAAGCTCATTTGACATAATATAGATAGTTGTTAATAATTCAACACACGAAGTGCTAACATTTATAGAAAATGTATCATAAATACAACACGGAAAATTCGAGCAAACGGTCATGCCGCCTGATTGGGAATTATTAAACATTTCTGGCTTTTATTATTATACCCTTCAGGATTGATGTCAAGTTATGACGTGATTACTGGCACACCCCCTTGAACCGAATAATTTTTGAGAAAACCAGCAGTTTCGGAGAAAAGCTCCTGGCAAGGGATAGACAAATTTTTAATTCGATTTTTGAAATTTACCAACCTTGAAACGTACACCAACAAATGTTGATGGCTTAAGAGCCATTGGTGGAAGGGTGGGGGGATAAACAGTTTTTCTCGATAGATTTTAAAATTTAATTATTGATTTAAAAAACGAATAATAAGGAAAAAATGTGTCAACCCGGCTGGATGTGGTAATGGGGTCTTTTAAACTTTTTGGCTTGCGGATCATTTCAGAGCAAAATGGTTATTGCGGACCCCTAACTCAAATAGATAGATTTGAATACATGACACTAAATTTGCAGTTTGATGTAAATAAAAGTTCCTGTTTTGAGATTCACATCCTCCGCTTGGAGGTTATTGATACTGAGGTCAGTAACGTGATATATTTAATTGGTGCATATAGCGTCCGTTTCCAGACGAACTTCTACATCCTCTGTATTCATGGGGGGTTCTGCCCACCCTGGACCTCTTCAAATTACGCCAATATCTATACATTAAAATTAAAATAATCTTTGAATACAGCTGTAGCTCCCCCCGCCATGGGAAGTTTCTTTGCTAAGAGACTAGTTAACAGCGTCCTGCTTAATTTTGATTACGTTTACTAGTGAAGTACAAACATTAATTGATTCCATTCCGAGCTTGATGAAACTGTCGGGAAATATAGGGGTCAGGTCCCTTGGATTTTACGCCTGAAAAGTCAATAAACATTCGGCATCGTAAAGTTCTTTTAAAGGCGCGTCCACACCTGTAACAAACTGGCGTTCCGTACCGTACCGTTCCGAACAAATGCCATCCGAACATTTCGGCGTTCTGTAACATCGTTCCGCAACAAATTTGTTACGGGAGGGCGATCGGTCCACGAGGAGTAAGGAAGAACGGAACGGGCGAACCTCGAGCCCGTCCACACGTGTTTCGCCCCGTTCCGAACATCCCTTTGATGCGACGGGGAAAAACCGCCAACCGAGCGATCGGGGGCCGTTCCGATCTTTTCTTTGATCTCATGCCGCCCCGAACCTCTCGTTTGTTCGGAACGGTTTGCCGGTTTGTTACAGGTGTGGACGCGCCTTAAGAAACACCGTTTCTGCAGTTTTTTTCCAATTTCAAAATGAATTTTCCCCTACACATTTCTCGTTGCTGGCTCTAATGTTAGCTCTGCACCTGACCTAACGTGGAGTTTTGGTAAAGAATAACTATTAAAGTTTTCAACAGGTTTTCAATGAAATTTCCAAGGTTTGTTCGATTTGTGATGAAAACGTTGTCCCATGAATTCTTAATAAAATACAACAGTTGTACAAATTATTCGGAGTTTTTCTCAAAATGTTTACCATTAACTTTCCTTGGAGACATGATGGACATTTACATTTTTCTTAAATGGTTTGTTCTAGGCTGAAGAATGTAATAGAGCGCTACTTAATTACATCATCCACGACAAAACTGAAACGTATAAAGATAATGTGAGTCTTCTAGTTCATTATTATTCATATAATATCATATACGGTAGAAATAACTTCAGTGTCGGCTCAAGTTTATCGTTTAAATCTGTTGTAGGTGTTTCGTCCAATATTAATCTTTGAAGAAAATTTGAGTTTTACAGCTTTTAGTTTTACAGCTATTAATTCAAAGTTTCAAAACTTCTATACCATATCATAGTTAGTAATAAAGGATCGAGTTGCGAGTTTTCTTGTTGTTTAAAATTAATTAATCATTATTATTAGGTTGTTCTGATGATGTTCTTACAACATTCACCGAATATTCATACTACGTTGCTTCCGTTTTCTTCCTTATTTCGTTAGTTGCCTTGGGGACACGTTTAACACATTAAAGGCTGATATTAAGAACTGAACTAATCTCCAAGTTTTTCTAAAATTGTCGTACTTCTTATTTTTAAAATGAAAAGAAGCAATATTCGCAGAAAACCCCCGCCAAGTATGTGACAACAAAGATACAATTAAGATTATACTAATAAATACGTAATAGTAACTCTGTTGGAGTCAAAACCGTTCCTCGAGTGTTTGCATGGTCGGTCAGAACGATGTTATAGCCAGTTATCAACGAAATAAGAAAACGGCCATCTTTATGATGTTAAAATAATGCACTCCTCATGAATATTCTGAAGAGTCATAAATTCCTCGAATTCGGTACTCGATTGATAAATTTCATGAGACGATTGCCTCTGTAAACTTCTATTGGGAATGTGATTGAGCAGAGCTGGACTAGTTAAGGCCAACAAAATTCGTCTCTTAGTAATAAATTTAGAAAAAAATACACTGATCGTATTGATTGACAAGGTAGGTACGAAGCTAACTTAACTTCACAAGTGGCATTTCCCGCTTGTACATTCATAATCGCCGGTATCGCCAGTAACGCTGAAATCGCCCGGCCTCCGCTCACATAAGCCTTTTACTATGATGCAATTTCAATCACAGCGTAGAACAGTTTTCAGGATTTCAATCAATCTTTCTTATATTACCAACACACTTCATGATTATATTAAGTAGGTGGGTAAATTTTAGTAAGACAGGAATTAAGTGGTTAAAGAGCTAAATATTCGTACATATTACTATTACTGTTCACGGGACTACTTCTAGTGTTAGTAGGTTGATGATAACATTTTTTTTCTGCCGAACATTTTGAAATTAGTTAATCAAGTTTCGTACGCTATGTTTCAGCCCCTCGTGGTTATTCATTTATGCAGCCGAAAGACTTTGACGTTCACTGCATGCAAGTGTGTCAATGTGGATTACCGCCTTGGATTGTCGGTAAGCCCCTAAATTACTCATATAACATAGATTTTACTCATTAGATCTCATTCTAAGAACGTAGGCCTTTTCCTAATATATGGATCAAATACTGGGTTCGTTTTGTTTCATCATTAACATGCATTCATTTGTAATTTTTGTATTTATTTATTTAATCGGCTCTACGGTCCTTTGAGAACCAGGGCCTTCTCAACAACGGATTTCCATTCCTTCCTGTCCAGAGCTTGGGTCCTCCATCTACGCACTCCAAGCTGGATCAGGTCCTTCTCTACGTCTTCCAGCCAACGCAGACGTGGCCTTCCTCTCATTCTTTTTCCACCTGGCATCCCATACAAGGCTTTTCGCGGATATCTCGCTTCAGGCATTCTTTCTACGTGCCCTAACCACCTGAAGCTGGCTCGCCTGATGAATGCCACTAAATCGGGCTCTCCATACAGTTGCCTCAGCTCATCATTCTTTCGGATTCTCCATTCTCGTGAATGGGGCCAAAGATTTTCCGTTAAATCTTGCGCTCCCAGCAGTTAAGGAGTTTTTCACTTGCGGAAGTCAGAACCCATGTCCCGCAGCCGTAAGTGACAACTGGGCGCATAATGGTATTATAAATTATGATCTTACTTCGACGGGATAGCCCTCGGAATTTCAGAGCCTTCTGTACTGCCCAGAAGCATCTGTTACCGGCTGCTATGCGTGCTTTTATTTCCGTTGTTACGTCGTTGTCTTCAGTTATCATTGCGCCCAGATATTTGAATTCATGGCAGACAGGGAAATCCTGATTCCTAATCCTGAAGGTGGTTTGAGTCAGAGGAGGTTTTCTGGAGGTCTTCATATACATAGTCTTTTTCTCGTTTATCTTCAAGCCTCTTTTGTTTGCTGCCCGTTCAAACTCCTCGACTGCCCCTGAAAGTGCAGGTATTGTTCGTGAAATGATGTCAACATCATCTGCATAAGCCAAGTGTTGGGTGAGCCTGTTAAGGATAGTTCCTCCTGGGTTAGTGCGGATATCCCTGATAGCGCCTTCCAGGGAAAAATTGAAAAGGGTTGTGGCCAGTGGATCACCTTGACGCAGGCCTGTATTTACAGGGACGTCCCTGGCTAGAGTCCCCAACACCTTGACTCTGCATGAGACGCTCTTCATCGTCATTTTGACCACACGAACAAGCTTTTTCGGGATACCAAAAGTCATCAGGTCTTCGTAAAGCTTTATTCATTTGTAATAAAGGAAACGAATGTAAATTTAGTTGGAATATTTATGTATGTAGGTTATTTTCAATACTGTCTACATTTTCATTCCATAAAAAACAAATTTTACTAACAAACAAATCACGTTTTGAAGGCGTTGGCTTAGCTCAGTTAAGTAAACAAAGTAGAAAATATTGAAATGATTCAAAGGAAAATTACAGGAGAAATTCAAGTAGATGGGACATTAAAAGTACACAAATATATTTTCGCACGTTCTTTTCAAAATGTATGCTGTTCAGGTCCTAAAATATAAGTCAAGTTACCATATGTATTTATACCTAAGACTTAATTTTTTATTTAACAGATGGTAGCTGCTTTCCTCACCTACATTGTGGTGTTGTTCCAAATAGAGAGCCCCAAAGATCCAGCCACCACCAGTCCAAGTCCTTCCTCCCAACAAATTTTCAACTATTCGCTCGTCTAATGAAAGATTTTGTATGATGGAAAATAGGATTAATGTACCTACCGACCAACGTGCTAAGTATAGTACTAGCTAACCTAGTTGATTTAAATGTTTTTTTCGTCCCAATTTATATTTCGGTGCAATAAGTATTGTTTAAGTTGGTAGGTAGGTACTTGAACAGCAAAATTAATAGCTTATAAACCAAAATTGTAACCTTTGCACGTTTTAAAAGCCAATCTTTTGTGTTATCACGATTGGGGTTTAGATTTCTAGTAAGTATGCTGGGTGATGCCTCACTAGTTCTGCCTAATGTGTCGGCCGAATCTGCGTGCAACTTTCTTTTTCAAGAGCCACTGTAGAAAATTGTGCATACCCAGATATCAATAATGGCACCTAGTTCTAATTTCAATATGAATTTAATACACATTACGCGTAGTAGTTGAATATCTGAACCCGTCTAGTCCGTCCACAATCTGAACCATTTGTCCGAGTAGTTTCATCAACTCGTCGTAAGGTAAGTAGTGAAATATGGAGGATTAGTTATAAAATGATTGTGAAAATAGGCTGAATCATCAGCATTGTCTGATCTATAGGTACATTTGCAATCCATACGGCAGTAAGTACCCTCAACAAGTAGGAATCTATGTACATAATAATATTATTGATTGAATCAATAATATTATTGATTGGTTTCACAGTGGACGGGCGATTTCAACACTCCTCCAACAGAAAACACAGTTTTTAACGGGGATTTTGTGTCATATAATTACGTCAGCTTATTCTGAACCGTAGTAGTTTGGTGGAGCAATTTAAATGACCACTTAAAACTAAGTAGATACTTACGATTTATCACCAAGAGATCTTACTTTGCAGTAATATATTTTTAACACCCTTCCGTATACTTTTAAAAATGTGTTTTTTTTTTTAGAAATTATTGTATCAAACTACTTGCAATAAAAAAAGTTGCAAGTGCAATTATTACTCACTGCTTGATGGATCATTCCCGTATTCGATAACCACTGCTCGATGCGAGTCAACATTCCTACATAATTTTCTTTACAGAATAATCTGTTTTTAAATTACTTTTTAGATAGGCACAACAGGGTTCTGAACAGTTTCAACAAGTAAGCCGGATAAAATTGACCCAAATCAGCTAAAATTCAGCCAACTCCTGCATGCAAAATCGCTAAGCGATTCGCAGTCGTGTTGACAGTTCTATTCCAAAGGTAGATAGTAACCCACGTGTCCAAGACTTTGTGGGACACGTAATGAGGAGGTTGATATGCAGTTTTCGAGCAGTATGGTCGAAATAATTGGTTGTTAGAGAGTAAAACCTAATGCTTCTTGATAGGTAAAGCGAACATATTAGCACATCACGAAAGCTGGTAACTGGGCAACCCACTCAAAATTTTGTGTAGAGTTCAAATACCCTGGCAACTTAGTTAACGTGCAAAACGTGCGCACCAATTTATTTATCTTTCTTCAAATAGGAACCTCCGTTTTATTGCAACTCGTAATCTGTAGTGTCATGAAATAATGAACCGTCGCTTAAATGTTTGAGTGGGCGAAAAGTGGGTGTGATCACACGTGAAATGTAAATTATCTATCGAGTTTTAGGAGGTAGATATGAATTTATTTGTCGTCATGTATTCAACTACTCAGATTCCATGTTGTAATCCATAAATGGTATACCAATTTGAACAACTACCGAAAAAAGCACATATTTCTATCTTAATTTTCTCTTACAGTGCATTGCGCAGTGACATTTCAATTTTTCGATGGTTTTTCAGAGAGGTGTTTAAAGTTACTAAGCATGATCATTACGTACATCATTTCACAATGTATTCCAATAGTTGAATTTTTGATTCATCGATCCCAAGATTTTAATTGTGATTCAACTACTTGAGGAGACCATGAGTAACTCAGCTTTTAGGACCACCCTATTTCATGCCTGTAAATAATATTTATAAATATAAACAGCATTGTCCATATGTACTAGTACAGTATCCACGGATATCCAAGAAAGATATTAAATACAAATCTACCTAATATTTTAGTGATTTGTTCTTCGATTTTAAGGTAAAGAGAGTGGTGTGTAGTAAGAGGTCCATCTGGTCATACTTAAAGTAAACAGTTTATAAAAAGAAAATAAACTTTGGAATTTGTGTTAAATTTTTATTCACGCTCAGGTACAATAAAAATAACAAATATTTTAGAAACATTAATTTAGTTCTAACATTATTTACATAGATTTATGCTTTTTTAAACAAATGTTGAAGTTTGCTTAGGTAGGTAATCATTGAACGAGTAGTTACATCAACTATTTTTTATGTACAAAAATGAAACATATATGTACATATCCTTTTTTCACATTAACAACGAATGAATTTTAGCACCTACAGAGTACATTGAGTAACGTACTCCTAATGTATTCGAAAAGATACGTTATTTTTATCTGCTATGAACAGTAAAGCATGAGCGGTTTGGAATACAGCAACGGAACTTACTTTGACAAGGTTATTTTATAATCTTGAACATTGTACGTTGAAACTGTAGTATCGAAGATTTAACATAGATTTGAACAATTTCAACTGAACTAAACTAACACTGAACAAAAAAGATCCTACGACAACCACGATGTTGATCAACCAGTTTGACTGATTAAAGACCAAAACCTCTAAGATAATGAATCCAAGTTATTGGGAATTACGATTTTGCACAACTGGGTAGGTGGAATGAAAAATTACATTATACAGCAACTAGAATTGAGAGAATGCGAGGATTCAGTCTTGAGACAAATAAACTGGGTTAGGCCATGGTGTAATACCTTTTAAATACATTGCAACTTTGAAAATTAGATGTTGAAAAGATTTGTAACATGTCAACTACAAGTTAGTAGTTTCAAAAGCTCACTGGTTTCAGAAGTGCACTATTATGATTAAAATCCGTCAGTGATACATAAAAAGAAAAAGAACTGCTCTTTGAAAAGCTACGGAAAACAGATGTAGTAATGATAAGATCTGATACTTGATTACGTGACATTTAACCAATCACTGATAATTGACAATTTTGAGAACGTCGTTAGTTTATCAGAAAAAGAACAACCGGCAGTGATATGATGCTCTGTAGTTAAGCTACCATTACTGCGAGCAGATAAGAAAGTACCTGTATACTGCCATCGTGGAAACCACACAAAAATGCATCTTTTAATAGAGCAGGGGGGGGGGGGGGGTTAACCTTGTGAATGCAGTTAACCCTATGCAGTTTAATGCTTTCGATTATTGCATTTTCACAATTTGTATAAATAGCAACGAAAATTTTGCAGGAAAACACCGTTTGACTAAACTGAATTAAGGTATTTGAGTTAATTAATAATTAACATCAATCAAATTAATAGCTTCCATTTTGAGGCAGTGCGAATATAATTTTGATTCAGTTGTAAATACCAAGTGCGATTTAACACTAAACAGCGAAACACTCTAGGAGTAAAAACCAAAGAACGAAATTCGTTGTATGCACAAATTAAAGTCGAATGTTTAATATCAAATAAAAACAACAAAAAAAAAAGACCTTCAAGCTCTGCGATCGCAACCTAACTCTAGACCATTGAACACATCGTGAACAGCAAAACAGAAACGAATACATCTAATCACAATCACAAGATGAATAAATTAATAAATGTCTTTGACTAATGGAAAAAAGAAGGAAAGTAAGTGTTCGTGGTAGACGTGGTAAACTATTAGAGCTTCATTTCCCAAATGACAATGTGGGCTATGTTGGTGACGTTTTTGTAGCAACATTGCTGGTAGTTGACATATCCAGTTCCTCCTGTGATGGTAATGAGTGTGTGCTCCCGTTTGGAATCGCCCCGAACGAGCGTGTCAGGGTTGGTGCCCTGCGACCAGTCTGAGTCCGATCTTTCGTCATCCTCGTAGTCCTAAAACATTATGATAATAAGTAAAAATATTATTGACTAAAGAACTTCGTTCAATTAGGCGAAGTAAATATTGAATTAGGGTAATTTTATTGTTATGCAGGAGCATAACTTGAGAAAATAAAGGTAGGCATGTTCAACTATTGAACAAACTATAAAATATACCTACTAAGTCCGAACAATCCCTGAAAATTTCATCGAAATCGGTCAAGAACTCCCGGAGTTATGCTTGTGGCAAGGATTTCACGTTTGCGCATGCGCAGAGGCTACTATTGATCCGGGGGTCATGAAACTCATAGGGGACCATCTACACATCAAACCGAACAATCCCTGAAAATTTCATCAAAATCGGACTATAACTTCGTGTAGTTTTGCCCGTAACAAGGATTTGCTGACAGACAGACACACAGACAGACAGACACGGAACCAAACTTCCAAACAATGCAAATTGATGTGTCACTTCGGGTTGCTAACATTTATGTTCGCGCAATTTCGAAGACTTGCCAGCTGTGCACACTAGCCAGAAATATCTAACGAGTGGTCCCATTTTTATGAAATCGAGCGTAGAATCGAATCTGCAATAAAAATGGCCGTTCAAGTTTGAATAGACGAAATTGGTGGGCATTGCGCACGCTGTGCAACGTGCACATATTTGAAAAACATATATATTTTTTTAATTTGGATTGTTTTGCGGTACACCCTGTATGACAGCTGATGGATTATCCTGTAATCCGATCGTCAACAGTGGCAACAGTTTTGCAATTATTTAACTGTACTAATAATGAACCAGTTCATGTCTCACCTTGACATACATAAGTTGACCATAAAGCCCATAAATGTCAGACATGAGAGCTTTTGACGGCGGTCGCTTGAGTACGGTCGGGGGGTCGTGAAGAGGAAGGAGGAGAGTCAGCGGGCCCGAGTGGCCATGGTATGAGACATTGACTCTACCCGAGATGATGGGTACCCCCTCCAGCCGTGGGAGGGGTATCGTGAGCGCTACCCCGGCGTCCGTCCCAACCCAGAGGAGTCCTTTGACAGCCATCAGCCCTGTCACCGTCACCGGAGCTTGACACCTTGTCACTCGAACAACGTTGCTTGCGACGTTGATGTCCTGGGAAAAGAAAATTCATAATTCGTTATTATACTGTAGTACTTTGTGGGTAAAATTATTGAATGTGTCATTTATATTATTATACTTAAAACGGATCCTTATGGTTTTTTGAATCTCTACTTTTAAAAACATCATCTGACAGAGAAACTGCAACGCCTACCTGATAGAGATAAGTTATAGAAACTTCTTCCATATTGGGAACATAAGCCTATGGGTTTAATCGAACAGGTTCTTCAATGTTCTACTTGCATAGCTAATGAATTTGTCCTAATAGCCTTCTGTGTTATTACGGTATTCACATTCACAATATTTCACTGAAAATGAGGATTTAAGACCCTGCAGTACTGATAGTGTAACTAAATTGATTGCTTGAGCTGAGGTTCTGAGCATATTTGATAGGAATACCAGATATACGTTGGACTACTGGGTGGAAATTGCAAAATGATGCACATCCTTGAACAGCAGCATAAACCATCCTTGCTTAACATTTATCAGACGTCTCTATCACCTGTCTGGTTCCTTACATTTGCTTCTAATCAACCTAATGTAAAGTGGTACAATTTAGAAGAACACTTCTGTGAGTAACTAATTAGATAAGCCGGTATGCTTGCTGTTCTGGGCCAGGGTTGTGCAGGAGGGCAGAAAGGAACTTTTCCCCACGGCCAAAATGTGGGCAAGATTTGTACGTTTAAAGTGTTTTGAACAATTCTGGCCCAGGGGATACCTTTCTAAATTTTGATTTCAGGAATTGGAACAATTAAAGAGGGAATAGATGCACAGACGTATGTTTTTCAGTGTCCCAAACTCTCTCGATATGTGAAAGTAAATTGAGGATTTCTGAAGATAATTGTTCGTGAAAAATAAGGTCAGCTACGGACACTGAATTTGTACGGTGTGATAGAGGTGATAGAATAAAGTGGTTACCCATTCCATGGTTTTAGGTGTATGATGAATTTAACTCTATGTCTCATATCATTAAATTTACATTATGATTAGTAATACGTAGGTGAACGGGGATTGGATAACGAAAGTTCAATTTTCCAGTCATTCATGTAAAAACTTAGTTCTATTAAGATCACAAAACTGTGGCCCAAACGATGTAACATACCTGCAGGTGTTTGAACGTTTCAGTGTGGTAGAGGCAAATGGTACTCGATCCTGCCAGGGAAAGCCACAACCCGACGCCAGAATGAGCCATCAGACTAACGTGGCCACCAACATGGTCATGTTGAATTGTGAAGGTTTTCTGGAAATCATAAGCAAAGTTACGTACAACACAGTAGGCCAAAGGAATGTTCGGAAAAATCAAATATCAATACTGAAAATGTGAATGCTTTCTAGGTACACTGTGTGTGATACAAATGCAATGTTCTGATGAAAATATGAACAATTTTTGGAAACTCGTTCCAAGTGCACCATCAATAACAGACCAGTGAATAATTGAAAGATGAACGATTGTAGGTTGAGGGCAAAACTCACTCTTTGGCTATGTATCTCAGGGTATTTTCACTGTAAGACGTAATAACGCTGTGGAACCATGGAAGGTATCCAAACTCTTGAATTAATTTTGTAGTTTAAGTCAGTAGGTAATGTAAACAATATGGTGTAGACGATCATAAAGAGCCATTTGAACAATTCCTTATGGGCATTGTAATATCAAAAATTTCGTTCGGAGCAGGAGAGAGAAAAGTTTGATGTGATGGCATTGATTTTTAAAAATTCTAGGGACAACTTCAACCTGGTCACTACCGTGATTTGCCGGTACGAAGTTTTACTTGTTCGTTACAGCCAGAACTATAAATTTTTCAAGGATTAATAATAAACTTTGAACTCGTCTAATGCCTCTTTTACGACTATATTCGTTTGAAAAAATATATCAGAACATTGAGAGGAAATAAATTATAAAAGTCTCAATATTGCTATTACATAAGCTCATTAATTCACTGGATTACATCCGTTACTAGTAACTTGAATCTTTGGACAAACGCATTCTCACCTATTTGAAAGATAGGATCCACATTAATATATTCTTACGGTTCAATAATGTGAGCACCACTATCAAATGGTGCCCAATTAATTTAAAAAAGTAGATCGGTTGAATTCAGTGAAAACCTACCTGAAGCTCTCCAGTTATTGCACTCATGACAGTGATGGTTTTTCCACTGGCGGCGTACAGTGACAGGTTAATTGGTAACAGACAGTTGATGGGTTCGGAGCCCAAGACGATCTCTTCCGGTTCTGAAAGACCGCTGTGTCTCCTGAACATGAGGAGACAGCCCGTCGACAGAGACACGAAAACGTTATCACAGTGGATTTTTATGGTGTTCACTTCTCCCACAACGGGGATACAGCTGGTGACTTCGGGCTGCTCAATGTCGCAGACGCTGTAGATCATTATCCTGCGAAAGACGAATCGTCATTACAGTTTTTACAAACTATGCTGAAATTGACAATAGCCAATAACATCACCAGAACGGTAACGCTATTGATTCATAATATAGGACGTTTTAATCAACATTACGCAAAACAAATTCTTATTTAACATAGGCCAAACCCATCGGGCTTGAAGAGAAGAGTAAGTACCTATATGAACAAGCAGATAGAGATAGATAGGCACTTACGTAATTTATGAAGAATGAAATTGGATATGTCTATTAAGAAAGGGAAATGTGTGTGATGAGAAAATAGTGCAAAATAGCGTAACTGCAGAAACGCATCGGACTAGCCTGACCACTACCATAACCATTAACTACGGTTGATATTCGTCAAAAATGTAAAAAATTGTATTAAAGAGAGTTAAGAAGGTACGGGTATTTCCAAAGCCAGTCCCTCCACCTCGTTCCTCCACCAGATTCCTGCGTTCGGAACAAACCTGTTATTGGCAGTTCCGACCCAGACGGCGTCCATGTTCCGCACGTACTCCATGGACGTCACTTTAGTTCCAGCAACGGGAATTTGGGTGAGGGGCTTGAGGGAGGTCTGCCAGGTCTGGGCGATGGAAATGTGACTGTCTTCGCCGTCGTAGGTGCAAACCCAGAGGTAGGCCGTTTTACCGCAGGCGGTGCTGTAATAGCAGCCGCACATGACCTGAAAAAATGACTGTAGTAAGTTGAGAAAAACAATCTAATGAAATCGGTGAGGTGAGTGATTTGAAACTAAGAGAACATTAGAGAGAGCTAAATGAAGCTTGAAATTAGTTAACACCAATCAGACGGGGTGCGGTGGGGTGGGGATCATGACCTGATGGCCCAACTTTTTTGCATGTAGTTGTAACATTGTAAACCTTTTTAAGGATTTTAATTTCTTCAGAAATTCCAATTCTAGCACTAGCTCAATTTCATTACAAACATGTACAATTCTACCATTCAAAACATTGTCTAAGTATCTATTTAAAAAGTACAAATTTTATTTGAATGAAATTTTTAATTTACCTTCACCTAATGATAAATTTCAAAATATTTTCCATCTATGTATTGCCATATCAGTTATGTTAACTTTTTAACAAAACACTTTTAACTTTTTAACAAAACATCAAATGAATAAAATAAAATAATGAAAATAAATTACAAAAAAACTTGCAAAAGGATCTAATAAGTTTAGCGTATAGCTATTTTTTTTAAAAGGGGTTTTCAAGGAATTCAAGAATTGGAGAAAATAGCTAAAATAACTGAATGGGAGAAAATAGTAGGAAGGTACCATTTAAAAATGTTGAAACCTATAATCCCTCCATTGAATTTCATTTTCCAAAATAATAAATAATGAAGTTTAAGGAAGATTAAATTAGCGTTGCAATTACATAACAACTTATCCCTTTCAAGGAGATCAGGATTTCTGACTCGCTACTTTTTTCGTGCATTCAAAAAACTTGATAGAAACTGATAGGTGACGAGTGAAAGGTCCCAAATATGAACGAAACTAGTCCAGACCGAGTTGGAATTGCTCCTTTGGAAAGTTAATCTGTGCAGTATTTTATTTCACAACAATGAAAACCGAAAAGAAACGTCAAATTAGAGTACTAGGTATATGGATCGTGATATGAATGTATTGATGATGTGTAAAAGGGAAGAGGTAAAGGGAGGGTGTTTTTACTCCTTCTGATAACCACAGTGACAAATGACATCGCATGCATACAAGTTGTATATCACACATGAAATACATCGTGTCAGAGTTGTAACTCACTTCCGACTGCGGGTCTGAAGTATAAACAGGATGAGCTGCGGCGAATAAAGGCATTTTCGTGGAAGGCCGTAGTTCCTGCTCCGGAACTTCCCAAGCTGGGGAATTGTTCGTGTCGAGCGCTAACCTCGCCAGTCGTAGTTCTGAAAAAAAAAAAAACGAAATTTACAGTTTGCTGAAGAACGAAAACTTGGCAGTAACACGTCTAAAGCTATACATTACTCTGAATTTGCATGTACCAACTATCCTTATGATTGCACGATACAAATAGCATCAAAATCCATTTATTGCTCCTGTCTGATAAAGGAATTACCTATGTGTAGGCTTGCCATAATTTTAGATGGCCAAACCGGGACACCGGGGGGTCTGGGGGGTATGGAATACCCCCCAGGTTGCCGGGGGGTTCGGGGGTCCTCCCCCGGAAAATTTTATAAAATAATCCATTCAAATCTGCGTTTTTTTACCATTTCTATACTTAAAAACGTAGGATAAGCTACGTGGCCACTAGGATAAGCACTGCCTAAGCCTACATGCAAGCAACATGCTGCCTCCCACCTCTTCCAAGCATAAAATATTTGACTTTTAATTTTTATATTTAGTTCTGATATATGATCATGCTCTCTTAAAAAGGCGGTACCACGTGTACTTGCTACCACTGCCGATTTAAGTGTTAAACCATGAGCTAACAAAGTTATAAACTTTAACCGGGAGATGTGCAAAGCCGGCCGGGACGCTGGGACAACGGCAAAATACCGGGACTGTCCAGGTCAAACCGGGACGTATGGCAAGCCTACCTATGTGCCAACTCATTTTCTAAAAACACCGAAGTATTGTGATTCGACGACTTATTCAGTTTTTGACCCGCAATCAGTAATCCTACTTAGAAACAAAATTAGCGTTTGCTATTGAATCAATATTTCAATTAAACGGCATTTCAAATAATGGTCGAGAAAGTAGGTCCAAATGAAACGAAACCTAGACGTTCAACAAATTAAATACACATATGCTAAGCACCCTCTATTTCTTTCGTCGAAATGGAGTTTATGAATCACCAAGCAACGACTAAAATACCTTCAGGGAAGGCAACCCATCGCTATTCCATCCTGGTAGTAACACATCATATCAAGTAGTTATCTACATAAATATATTATTAAACCACTTCAGTAATATTAGTTTAGTTGTTGACCGTATTATACAAATTACTGTTAATGCATTGTTATTGAAAGCTAACAACAAGCTATCCAACTATTTTGATAAAATCTTGAATTCATTATGACAGAACCACAAAAAGAAAGTGATAAATCTCAAGAGGAATCCGAAAGTTCTATGAAGCTGGACGACGAGTGGAAGTTGAGGTTTCCTTATAGGATTGATTGGTATCAATCTGATGATTACGTCGTGGTAACAATTTTCAGGAAGAAGGAAAATTGTGGTGACAAGTATGACGTGATTTTAACTGACACTGAAGTGCGAATAACTGTCAGCGCTGATGAGGGCCACCACTACGAAAGAGTCTTGTCGTTGGAAAAACGGATAAACCCGGATAAGTCTTGGAGTACGGTTCTCCCGTCTAAATTGGAGATCAAGATGAAGAAAGCTGAGTTAGGGCCTTGGAAACACTACGAAAAGGTGGGAGTTAGTAGGAGTACGTTTCAATAATTTTGATTGATGCGATTAATTGGGGCTTGCCCAAATGAAAGTAAACCACTATAGAACGCTATTCTGCATTCGACGTTTCGAGTGCACCAGGAACCATGAAAGCATGTGCGACTCCCACCAATGCTGTCATAAAGTCTTCATGTGCTTCTTAATGTGCTGTCACTATCAACCCAGAGGTTGAAGTTTAATCTGATTGAGGGCAAACTGAATGGACCGGCGACTGACTGGTAACATTTGGTCATGCTTGGCTGTGCTAGCGATATAGATACCCTCGATCTACATTTATTCAGTGTCAATTGTACTGGGGAAGGTTAGGCGTGGAGGTTCATAGGCGATAATCAACATTTGAATGAATATATTTAACCTACTTTAGAAAATAATATTAGCGACTCCTAGAGATAGCTAAATATAAGTAACGAAGGCTTCAGGCTGTGGAAATCTTTTCTTAATGTTTTAACGGATCCAAAATTACACTACACTACCACTATAGAAAATGTGGAATTAGGGCTCATCGGTACCTACACTCCTATTATTCGCTACTCAATCAACCGCCACAAACTACATTCAGGCTTTATCAACTAATAATTCAATCATTTCACACTTCGACGAAATCCTGATCCAACTGTACTTCAAAAATTTAAAATATTAAGAAAGATTATACGTATATACAAATGGAGGGAAGATGGTAAGCTTCATGAGTGAAATGAAGTCTTCTGACCTAAGCAATTAAGTTCTACATAGATAATGATGTGCGAAACAGTATGTTTAATAATTATCAATAGAACAGTGATCCACGCAGAAGGACTATATACATGTCAGAAATGGTGTACCGGAATGAGCAATGATCAATGCCAATGCACTCTACTATCAATTGTTGGAACTAAACAGTATAACTCTCCATCAACAGATTAGTTTACTGTAATCAATCACCTGACTGAATAGATCTCATGACTCCGTGAAGCCCCATCCTAATTTGAGACACCCACCATACCTGCTACTTATGGGAATGAGCAATGAATGATCGATGCCAATGCACTCTACTTGCAATTGTTGGAACTAAACAGTATAACTCTCTAGCAACAGATTAGTTGACTGAAATCGATCACCTGACTGAATAGATCACGCGACTCCGTGAAGCCCCATCCTAATTTGAGACACCCACCATACCTGCTACTTGTCAGAAATGTACAGGAATGAGCAATGAATGATCGATGACGATGCACTCTACTTGCAATTGTTGGAACTAAACAGTATAACTCTCTAGCAACATATTAGTTTACTGTAATTGATAACCTGACTGAATAGATCACATGTCTCCGTGATATATGGTGTGTTAGCATGGGACAAGCCATGCTATATTTAAATCTAGAAATTTTAAGGAAAAATGTCTCAGAATAATTACCAATTATTGGTAATAACATGTAAATTCTTCCGTATTACACTTAAAACAGTCTAATTTACAAGAGAAGATCAGTACCGCTGAATCCGACTAGCATACTAGCTAAGAGAGCATCTTGACTTCCTATTCGACCTGTATGGGAAGCGGTTAAACTTAATTACCTAAATGTTTTTACACTTTTTAGCTTGTACAAGCTCAAAGAAAAACCCATCTAGAGATGTCGGGATATAGTCTAAAACTTTTTCACATTGTAGAAGAACTTTTTTTAATTTCAGATTATAAAAGTGCCCAACACGAATGAAATCAAATCGAACAAAAATTGGGATAAAGTGGCCAAGGAAATTGAAGATGACAAAGTCGAGGGGGAAGCTCTGTTGAACAAGTTTTTTGGTGACATCTACGCGAATGGATCCGACGAAGTGAAGAAGGCGATGATCAAGTCATTCACCGAATCTGGGGGTACCGAGCTGAGCACCAACTGGGACCAAGTATCCAAAGACAGAGTGACTATAAAACCCCCAGAAGGAATGGAATGGAAACGTTGGGATACTTGAGGGACAAGGAATGCTACTGACACTTGATGTCAAGTGGGATCAATAAGTAAGGAAGGGCCCTGGTTAGCGTAGTTAACGTCAAAAATCAATAGTAGAAAATACATTTGTATTTAACAAACTAAACACAGTTGAATATGTTGATTTTCAAATTACGTTGAAAGTATCCTATTTGTACAATTACTTTCACCTAAGCCGTATATGAGTAATAATTAACAAATTCCAGTGCAAGTAGCACAATTGAGTGGGAATAGATAACTATTTAAAGTGGTTTGCATTCAATTATTGAGAGGGGGTATTTAATAACTTTCCATGAAGTGGTTAAGGGGTGTTGACCCTGTAGCTGGCCCCAGTCAGCACCCCGTCACTTCAATGCGCTATACCGTCTGCCCGTAATTAGATAAGAGCCCCAAACGTTTACTCAAAAGAGCTCCACCGAAATTTGGATCATTACGGTCTATAAGGAAAATCACAAGAATGCTTTTTGGTTTTACACATTCATATAAACAATCGTTTGTGACAAAGATTTTCGAAAATATTCATTTCTCCAGCGATCTTTCAAAATATACGCCCATATATTCGAATTCGTTCACGTTTTTGGAAGATTAGAAAAGCACATAATAACAGCAACAAAATATTTTGATTTCCTTGGCAGGGTCCCTGTTGCATATTCATAAACTCTGAGCAAAAATTTAGTTGCGATCGGGCAAACCGTATGTAAGAAACGTACCAGAAAATGTAGTTTTACACGAGAGCAGTTTTTGTAAACGTGGACATCCTGGGATCCGCCCTGCCTACGCCTCCATGTCGATCTCGCCATTCGCCCTAAATTTTGTGTTCAGAGTTTTTTTTTTGCGTGTTTATTAATGAGAAAACCAAGATATAATAACCATGGTCTTCTTGAATATTATCATGGCTACCAGCCCGACAATAAGAGAGAAGAATATTAAGGGAACGATAGTATAGGATTGGATTTATTCTACTGAAACCATTGAATTTCAGACAGTTTTTTCAGATGTCCGTTAAAATGTCAAGAAAAGTAGAAAAAGGCAACAAATTCTTTCACTGGGGTTTATTGTTCAATCGGCTTGCGTTCATGATTTGAATCTCTACTAAGCTTCGGAGTGTGCGTGTTTCACAGGTGATAGAGCGATTATAGAATTTCAGGAGATATGCATAGAGCACGTAAATCTGTTCGCAACCAAAATACCTATTTGTGATCAGTTGACCATATTTGTGTGCCTCCTGAAATTCAATAATCGCTAGCCAATTGAATAATAAACCCCAGTGAAAGAATTTGCAGCGTTTTTTTATGGTCATAAGAATACTTCAACCCGCGTATCGGATATAAACCTTTTTAGGAGTTCACTCCAGGATCCAAGTTCACCACATCACTAGCAATCAAAACAAAAACAATAATAAACCAAAATAACGCAAATGTTGGCACCATAAATCGGGCCATACATCGGAAATGGTTTGAGCTACAGACTTGGGGAAGGGATCATTCGATTTCTCATGGAAACTTTTTCAAAAAGAGTCCAAATTTAGGACGCCTTGACTTTTTTGAGGTTTTTAGGGATTTTACAAAACTTTGACACCCCTTAAAGGGCACTTTAAATTAAGTGAGAGAGATGGATAAAGAATTGGGGCGTCGTCGGACCAACATGGATTTTTCCTGAAAATTTCAGCGTTTTTGCTTCAGCCGTTTGGGAAAAATCGTGCGTACGGCAGACGGACGGAAATTTTTTTATTGCAGATTCGGATTCTACACCCTTTGAAACGTAAACCATGAAATTTTCAGGGGTGGTTAGAATTTTTTTCCAAGAGCGATTACAATGGTTTATTATTAAATAATAAACCAAAATGAAGACCAATAACTTTTTTTTTTTTTTTTTCATTTCCGAAATAAACTATGTGGAATCTACCTTTTTTTTTGTAAAGCTATGGAACGTATTTATTGTAATGTCAGTTTACCGGTTATCCACTCTTTCCTGGCTTCTTGGCTGCACATCTGGAAAGTGTAGGTTTCTTCTTTCCCCCGCACTGCCAGCTGAAGACAGCAGGAGTCAAGCCAAGCCATTTGTTCGTCTTTCCGCTGAATTTCTCTTTGAATATTATCCAGGAGGTTTCTCGTCACATCAGCATTGACGTCCTGCGAACAAGTAAAATTGCCATTATCTCTTATTGAAAGGCATAATTTCGTCTTATTTGTAGTTTGCAAAAGATTAGCTTACATGTAAATACAAGAGTGAAACTTCAGTTAACGATAAAAATTAGACAATAGAGCGGGGAAAGGGTCCGTGAAAACCATCGTTTTCAAGCCACATAAAAAACTTTGCAAACCCTGGTTGCTTTTATTCCTAAATGCACGAGTATTTACTCCTTTCGGTGACAATAATTCACCGTTGAGAACAAAGTTTTTACGTCATCACATTACTTTTATAACATCCTGGAGAAAATACAATTGCTAGTTGTTACAGTCCTACCTACCGTCTACTTAATCTTAATAAATCACGCAAGACGACTGGGAGACAGTCAAAGTAAAAATCCAACAGACATTTCGAATATTTTCTTCCCTTTTTTGCCTTCGACGAATGATATATGAATTCAATGGAATAGAACTGCCTTCATAGCGGTTGTCTAATAACGATTTTTCAGCTCAACATGATTTCACTTGGTAGGTACCTTACTTACCGATGAATGAATGTATTAGTAAACTTGAAACACTTGACTTAAACAAATAATTTAAATAATTGATGAAAGTTTGAGTGTTTCGGATTAAGCTGATGTACCGATGAGACAATAGTTTGGAGATCCATTACCTATACACTTACAATCTTAAACAAAAACCGTAGTAATAGCATCAACAACACGTGCAATAGAGGTTTCGTACAATTTGAACAATTTTTTAAAGCATAAAGAGAGCTCAGATCAATAGCACTACATAATACAAAAGTACAGTAAATTATAGTTTACGAAGAGGATAGTAAGAATCGATTGAGAAACTAAATAATCAACCAAAATAGTGCAGCGTGACAACACTAACATACACGGCATAACAAACTGAAAAAGTACGTACGACAGTCAAGCAAGCCCAATATTTCAATATACAAATTGTACAATAGAAGAACGAGCCCTAACCCACATTGAAAGCATTATTAGGTTGATATATCCATTGTAAATTGTTTATTGTGACTTCAGATCAGGTTCAATGATCTAGTTCAGTGTTGGGATTCACCTCTGAATCTAAAATACCATATGGTGAGTGGAATATGAGAACACTTACAGTGTTAGGAGTTGCTTTAGAATCTGAAACCTAAAGTTAGGAATCAATAGGAATATGGGACTTCGCACAGAAAGAGGTTGCCCAGGAATCATAGATCTGATTCAGTATTAATCAGAAACCCACACAGCGACGGGAAGTGCCACGGAATCGAATACTTTGAACGGTAGGGAATTATTATTATCTGGGAATCGTAGACTCAGTAGAACGAGAAGTGACTGGGAATTGGAGTTAGAAATCCAAGAGCCCAAACAGTGTTAGGAATTACCTTGACTTTAAGGCCTCACATAATAAGAAGAAGGATTCGAAATTAAAGGCTTGTACAAGGGAATAGGAATCTGAAACACCAGAAAGTGCAACAATAATTCTCCAGTGGGTGTAGGAAGGTAGGTTATGGTAGAAGAAAGCAACTCGAGATTTACAAATACAATGGATATAGAACTATCACAAGATCCTTTGTATTCTATGTGGAGGTAGGCATTAACATACCGACGGCTACATATGAGACAGGGGAAGTTTACACTTCTTTATTGATAAATCCAACTGAATGTAGAATATTGCAATTGCATTACGCTAATTGTTATTATTTTTATTGCTGAATAAAACCTACGTACTTAGCTTTTTTCAGACATGATTTTACGACAGTTTAATATCGAATGAGGAATTTTACCGATTTAGTTCATAGGCGTCAATACATTCAAGAAATTAAAGGGTAGGAACGATTATTGATAAACATGTTTAGTAAAAATAAACATTTTAGAACCGAATTCCGTTTTAGAAACCGTTAGATAGATGAATTCTAACGTTATCTCGAATTGGCAGTTTTTTCAATGAATCCCTTGAATTTCTCTTTCCTTCCCACAGTTAATGGCCTTGAAACTACCCTACACTACCTACATGTTATGTATCTGCAAAATTTGGTAAGAAATAAGAACAAAGGAGGAGTAAGGAATAAGGTTGGTACCTAACTGCTTGCAAGTAGCCTATCTTTGCCTTTAAATAAATCTGAACGCCAATTAGATTAGAAATTTATCGATGGACCAGGAAGTGCCATCCGTTTCTCACTAGTTCCTAGTACAGCTGCTAGGCATTTTAGGACTAAAGCAACAATATAACATCCGATCTAGCAAGAAATGTAATTAGAACATGAAGAGCCAGTTGTCTCCCACAACAACCATAATAGGGTTGTTTAGACCAGCATAACAAGTTCTGATAACGCTTCTGGATATCGTCCTTATTAAAAGATATTGGTTTGATTAGGTATCTGTCAGTGAACCAATCCCGGGAGGTTCACAACTTCACTATAAATAGTAATATTTGATAGCAGGAACCTACCTGCAATATTGGGCTCTGAAAAATATCTTTTGAGATATGTACTCACCGCATACTGGCCCTTGAGCGTGTGGGTCAAATCGTGAATTCTACTAATGACTTGGTAGTCGTGCATCAATTGACTCATTTCCATGCATAAGCTGTCAGAGGTACCGGAGGAGTTGGTAGAAGCTAAGCTTCCGTTCGGTGTCAACAGTCGACTTAGAGTCGGCGAACCCGAACTCTCAATAACCTAGACGGAGTCGGAAAAAAAAGGAGGAAAAAAATGTAATGAAAAACAACACAAAATAAAGACAACATAAACAGAAGATGGAAATAAAGAGGTGGGTAAACCGATTAATCATTGAAAACAAATCAGTTAGTGACGCTCGGATCAAGTTTAAAGCAAACAAGGCAGGGAACAAGAATAATAACCACAAATAGGTGTGGTTAGTGACGATCGGATCAAGTTTAAAGCAAAGAAGGCAGGGAACAAGAATAATAACTAAAAATCCCAAAGAAGAGATTTAAAACAATTGAATAAAGGTATATAAAAGTTTAATTTTCCCAAATTTTAGTTGGTAAGAAGTCTAGTTATAGGCTTGTAGACTGTTTTTCATCACACAATTTTAGGCGTTTCAGAAAATTTTCTATCCTTGGCCAAGGCCCTTTCTACTAAACAAAATTATTCGGACTTCTGTAACCGCCTTTTAAGGGGAAAGAAAAAAGAAAAAGAATATATGAATGGCTGTGAACTCTCATCCCTATCCCACAACATACCTAACCAATTTCAATCAGTTTGTTCTGACAAAATGTGGTGAACAGTGGTGAAGTGCAGAGACTTTTAAAATGAAAGAACCAACTGTGAATATTTTACATTAAGTTTAAAGAAGGCTTAATTCGGTTGAATGTGGAAAGTAAATCAGTAAAGCAGACACACAAAATTTCGGATAAAATCCATAATGCACAAGGCAGTCCAATGTAGTACACTAAAGGTACATAGTAGTACCTTTGTTTCGTTAAGATGACGAAAGCACAAAGCAGGGAAGTAGTACCTAGGTACAAATCGTCAATAAGGAATCAATCAATGCATGCTGTAACTCTGCAGGCTTCTCGTACAATGCTGAGTGATAACTACGATAAGCAAATAAAGAGTTCCAATATTACCTGCACATCATTAATGTTACAGCTCCACTTATAAGTGAGCCTCGGTTGAGAGTTGACGTTCTCCTCTTTGCTATTGACAGCCACGCAAACGAGTTGATCGTTGAGCAAAAGCAGTCGCCGATTCTTGAGTTTACTTATCATTCCACACGAATTCACCTCCTGAAAATTGGTTGAAACCAACAATTTTTGAAAAATTCACGACAGATTCAAGTAAAACGATAACAAGAAAATGGGACTAAGTACCGTAAATCATCTCCTGGCATGGAATGTGACAGCATTTATTTTTAAACAGGCGCCAACTATTTTCTGGCAGATGAAGTAATCTTAGTTTAGGCGATATGCCAGTACTAGATGTAGTGCCACGTCGAATGAGTGATAGCAAGATAATAACTCTACTCAAGAGGGATAAAATTGGGTACATATGACGTGGATAAACAAATTAATAAATCCTTAATAGAAAAAACAATAAATAAAACGTATTTTACCGTGTACTGGTTGGTACACATTAATAGCTGACACATAGTTTCCAAGGCATGTATCAACCCATTTTGTTTTCGTGATCTTGGTAGAAAGGGAGGAAATTCTAACGTCCTTTACATTATTTCTATATATTTGGGATCAATGGCGTTTGGTATGCTCTTCGTTCGTAGTCGTCACTGATAATAAAGACTGAGGAATACGTAGTAGCAACTCAAGATCATCAGATCGAAAATCGGTGGATGAAATGTAGCTAACGGACTAGAGGCTTTAGAAATGGAGGATTGAATTAGTGTTTCAGGCGTCATTGTGGCGAATAATTTAGTATAATTCTATGAGAAAGCGGGTTTTATTAATCCTAGCAAATTCATCTATTGACATTATTCTACACGATACTTATTATGTAGTAGCACATTTCCACTATGTGTTACCTATAGGTGCTATATTCGCTTTTATTGGAAGATTTGATCAATGATATCCATTATTTACAGGTTTAACATTAAATCCCAAGTGACTAAAAATCCGATTCATTATGATATGCATTGGAGTAAATATAACATTTTTCCCTCAACACTTTTTAGGATTAAGAGGCATGCCTCCATATATATCAACAAGAAAATGGGACCTTGAAAACAGAATTCACTCCTACTCGTTGAAAAGAGAATGAAGCTTTGTTTAATCTGGGGCTCTTAAATTAACTTGCCCGGGAAAACATACAAAAAATACATATTTTTCTTCCCACTGACCAGAGTTGAGATGTAATCATTACTTTGAGGAATGAATAATTTTCCGATTACTTTCATTGTAATGGCTAGTAACAATTTCAGTAAAAAGGAGATTGAAAATCCGAAGTTTTGGGGTTGAAATTACTCCAGAAGTAATCGCAATTACCATTCCAATTACTGTAATGGTTATCGTTAAAACGATTACTTTTTTCGATTACAAGTAATGGTAAGTAATCGAAAAAACGATTACATTTTCCGATTGCAAATAATGGTAATCGAAAAAACGATTACGATTACTTGTAATCGGAAAAAGCAATCGTCATTCCGATTACTTTTAATTAATTCCGAGTTTAATGAATTCCTTACAAAAACCCTGTATACTGTATAATCGATAGTGGAAGTGTGAAAGTCCGTGAGTTGAAAAATAAAAATTTTGCAGGAGAATTTACCAGGATATGTCATTACCTTATCTTCGAAAAATTTCAACTTACGGACTTTTACACTTATACAATCGATGTATAATCCATAGCAAGTTTAGCGAATAGCAAGTGTTAAATAGATGACATCTGTATTATACAATATTAAATAGATAAAATTGTGTCATCTATCATCGTGGCATCAAATTCGCATTCTACCAATGCAGTAATCGGATTAAAAAAAGTAATCGAATTACCAGTATTCCGATTACTGTAATGGTAATCGGAATGACGATTACTTTTCCCGATTCCGATTACCATTACTTGTAATCGGAAAAAGGAATAGTTTTTTCGATTACCATTACAGTGATTTCAATGGTAATCGCGATTACCTGTCTTCAAAAGTAATTGGAATTTGTAATGGGTAATCGAATTACTTTCCTAACAACTCTGCCACTGACTCATCAAGCTTTAAAATTAGAGATACCTACATGTTTATAGTTTGTTACTTCTGGACAATGATGGTCATCCAATGGAAGCGTACACGTTCAGATTTGCGATAAGAATTACCGTGGGAATGGGTTCTCAGCGGACTTCCAGACTTTAAAGGTCTGGAGTGGAGTTGGAACATCAAAATTGCCTCAGTCACTTCGTATATCGTCGTAATAGTATTTTTTTTTTTTATGAACTCTAAATCGGTTTTGGTGAGTTTTATACCTATTTGAAAACTAGTATGCAACAGTGTAATTTTTTGTGGTCGGTTTGAAAGACTTGGAGGAGCATTTATATCGTAAAAAACACAATTTTGATAACTTGTTGAGAGGCTTTCGAGTATCCTTGAGAAGCTATACTTGAGGATCATTCAGACAAAGGATGTCCTCTAATTTTTTATGATGAAACTTCGGTCGAATTCATGTCTAGATCGGAGATCTTGCAAAGCATTCCTTTCGACATTCTGATATCTAGATTGTATGTTCCTATTTACTGCACGTGAGTAGAATAGTACGTAGTTATAAAATGGTGGAGTGCCGTTCTTACCAACTGAGTGACGTCGTCGTGTCTGATAAGGAACTTGTGCTGCGACGAGGCGGGCATCTTGGCGGACACCAACCTCATGATCTGCTTGAGGGCTTGCGCTTGCTCGGCTTCCCGCTTCCTCTCGTTCAGAAGCTCCGCCAGCGACTCAAGCTGTGTCAGAGCCAGTTGGAGCGCCATGCGCTCGGGGTGACCATGGCCGATGTTGTGCAGGAGATCCTAAAGTGAACACACGTTACAAAAGACGGTTCTTTATGCGGCATGAATGGAAATTATTGCACTTCACCTTCCAAGGGCGGTCCTAGGCTTACATTTGGGGGGGGGGGGGGAGTCATTGTTAGAAAATGTAATACATTTTTTTATCAAACCAAAGCCAAGTCCTTACCTAAAAACTCAGTATAATTCATATTTAATCACTTCACTTGACGGTTTTTAATCTGAAATGGAGGAATTATCGCTTGGGGGTCATTCACCTTCATCTTCAATCCACACCAAAGTTTGAGTCAGATATCTTAGTCGAGCCAAAAATAACGAAAATCTCCCTGGGGTTTAGTATTGGGGACAAAAGCTAAATTCAGGTGAAAAACTACGAAGATTTTTTACTTATAACCCTTCTCTCTATTCTCTATCTATCTGCCAATGAAAAACCAAGCTTTTGGAACGCTAACAACGCACAACTGAATAGATAAAGGAATCGAAAAAATATAAATATAAATAATCGGTAGAGTATGGAGACCTGCACTACAGAGGACGTTTTTCAGTAGTAACTCTTTAAAGATCTACCTTCTTCCCTCTCGACGACACACTGGAAAACGACTGGTCTTAGCTGTTAGGGAGCAGCCACATAAATCTATCCAAAGTGTAAGTAAATAGGTAGCTACAATCATTTACAAACAAAGGTAGGCATATACCAAACTAATAATATTAATTATATTGCAGCGTACCTGCAGAAACAGAATAAATTGAGGGAATCTTTGGACGGGTTTGACCATGAGGCCGAAAAACGACAGCCTGTCGTGGGAGTTCGTTTGTCTCGCCTGTAAAAAAGGATAAGAAAATTATAATTAGCAAACCTAATCATAAAATCATAAATCATCATAAATATACACTTAGAAATGTATACATTGTTTTACTACGGAATTTTGTGAAGAAATATTCACACAGTGGTTTAACAGCAGTTTCTTTCCATTTAAAGAATCTAGATCATGAAAATCAGGAAGGCAGGTTGTGCACATGGTGAGAAACATTAGATACTCAGAAGATATAGACGGAGAAGATATGAAAATATCCTACCTGACAAAGTCTGACCGAAAATATTCGAAATCGGATACAACTGAATTTAATGGTGTGGAATTATTCAGGTCAAGAAGAAGTTGAAATAAACTATCAAGTTTAAAATCAAGATCAGCCTGTTAAGGAATTTTGGACGAATTAAATAGAAAGTTTCTCATTCCGATTTTCATTTTGTACATTACGCAGCCCCAAATTCAGCGGAACGCTTGATCAAGACGCTGAAAACGACACTGACCGCGTATCACGCGGAAAACCAACAAAATTGGAATCAGAATTTAGAGTACATTCAATTAGGACTGAATACCGTGGCACATTCGACAACAGGGCATACCCCGGCAAAACTGTTTCTAGGTCGAGAAATTAACACTCCGATAGAGCTGGCATGGAATATACAGCACGATACAACGCCGAGTCAAACTACCGCGCAAATCTACCAAACAGCATATCAAAACGTACAGAAAGCTATGCGACGGAACAAAACATACTACGACCAACGCCACAGCGATAAACAATTTGAAATCGACGATACAGTCCTAATAAAACAATACATCATTAGCTCCAAAATAAATAACATCAATGCTAAGTTAGCATAAACGTTAGTAAAAACGTTGTTTTCTTTTTTGAAATTTTGTCAATCTTTTCTCTATAAAATGTTTTGTTTTTCAGTCAACTGACTAAAGCAGGTATCCTACCGTCAATAAACGCCAGAACTACAGTCCAATATCAACTGAACAAAATAACGATAACTCAAAAAACGTCCAAAAAAATTCAAAATTACTCCTAATCCTATTAACCACGAGGTGGAAACGATTTAAGTATTTCTTTACAATCGTTTATTTTTATGAAATAGCACCGCAGGTGGTATTAGGTAAGGAGTTCGGTTAATAGGATGGATCTGGGATATTAATATCAATTTGATTAGAATTCAAAGATATACTAATATTGCACTTTACATTTAAAACCTTTCCACTTGGTAAAACAGTAACTCGAAAGACTACACTGACAACTATATACATAATAAACTATTGTTGTTTCTTTGTAGTCACAGTTGGGAATCAACTAAACTATCCCTATTTACTCTTGATTGAATGAATTTCACCACAATAAAAGGTTACTAACCTTGAAAAATTCCGCAAGCGCTGGCTTCTTTTTCGTTTCGGTTCGGGCAAGGTCCATCGCTACGGAAAAATTATTGATGAAGTCCGAGTAGATGTCGAGAACTACAGCTTTGGAGAAGGAGGCAACGAAAACGTCTCCTATCCGGTGCTCTCGATCCCAATTTTGCACGGCGTCGGTCAGGGCGATTCTGAAGAGTTTGTGGCATTGGAGGATTTCCGGGACCCGGTGGAAGAGGGTTTGGATTTTGGACGAGCTCAAAATGGCTGGGCTTGCCTCTTCTAGGGGTTTCTTATATTCCTGTAACGATAAGAATAACCATAAGATCAGTGGCGAGGCGTGACATTTTTGCTAGGTCATTGCCAGTGGGGATTAGTAACTAGAAGTGTGTATGTGGGGAGGGGGGGGGGGCACTCCCCCCAGCAAAGAAGGTCCTGCTCCGGGAAATTTAGAAAAATCACCTGTCAAAAACGCCAATATAATGTGTTTTTGAGGTATGAAATTCACAAACCCCGCCTTAGAGTTGAAAATCGCTTGCTGCGGTAACCCTGTCGTTGTGACTTTTAACCGAAATTCCACGGACGCCACTGAGAATTCACAAGAGCTCCCAAAGGTTGCCGGACTCGCTCGAAGTTGCGTGTTAGAGCACGAGTCTTAAAGCGATTTGATTGGTGGTTTGATGGAATAAGATGAGGGGGCCTTTTGCGGTGAGGGGGGAGGGGGCGTATGAGATACTCAGAATGACAGCTCTTTGATGCGGTAATTGCACCAACTGCAAGCATGAAAATTTCTCTTTTATAAAGAAGAAATTGTATATTTAACATTGGTGTTAACTGATTCTTTAAATTTATTAAATCGTCTGGTCATCGCCGAATCCAGAGATGACCATAGGCTTCGCCACTGCATAAGATGTAACCATAGAATAAAAACCGAATGAATGTGCGTACGTTGCAGTTCAGGTCAGAGGTTCTTTACTACCTCAATGGCAGTTATATGGTGTTATGCCGTTGATTTGACGTTTTAACAACAGAGCCTAGTAATAATTTTTTCAATAACGACCAATTAATGTTATTCGCAATGAAAATAGTCAGGTAAGTCACTAAAGTTAAAACAGGAGCAACGTGATTTTTGCCTGTAACTCGGGTTTAGAAGTGATGAGTGATATAATCTGACACCCTTCCAGGCGGATTTATTGTATTAAAAGAAAAACTTTAGATTTACATACAGATTTATTTAAAGATTAGAAAAAAGTCAAATTTCTATAAAATAAGCAAGAAAATCGTTTAAAGGCATAAGAAGAGAAGCAATGATTTAAAAACAGTTACTGCAGAGTATCGTACAACAACTTTTCTGAAACACATTGAAGGGTTGACAATTTTTTATACAAACTTGAGAAAATCTCAGCGGATAAAGTATAGTACAGCATAGTTTAAACGAATTTGAAACAAGAGGATATTAACCATATCTCATAAGGGCATGATGCATGACTGGTACCAATCTTTTTCATAATGATGAAAATCTATTGGTAGTGGCAAAATGTACTTACATAGACTAGTCTCCACAGGGTCGAGAGGTAAGAGTTTTCCGATTGGACTATGGCATCGATTATGTGCCTCAGTTTGATTTGGTGTGGGTTGAGATTGTGAGGAGCTGGTGGTAGGCTTGGAGCCAGAGCTCTCCTGTGTGTCAGGCTACATTCCTCTTCCTGTAAAACATGTGACATCAAATGAAAAATGATTTAAATCAACTCATTTATTTCACATTTTAAAATGAAAATGAATTCCGCCTTTACTTGAATCTTTATTACATACTGTCTATAATCCAGCATCAAATTTAGGCATGATATTGCATTTCTCACCTGCCAAGTGGGAACTCTCAAGAAAGAACTTTAAAAACAACAGACAGACAAGGTCAATGGGGGTAGGTGGTGGTTGACAGATAAGGTTTTACAGAAATTCAAAGTAAGAAAATTAAACACGAAACAATTTTCCTGAAACTTTCTATGTTTCCTCTATAATCAACTATCAAAACTATATAGATGCCCTTGGGATGAGTAATACTGGAAAAAACAACATTCCATAAGAGTTTAGTACCTGCCATACAAAAATGATGAAATTCCGATGGCGTGTACCTGCACCGTAGATTTCAACTTTGTAAACATATTTTTGTAGCATTTCTGCGTAACGACGTAGAAGTGAGATATCAATCTACGGAGTGGATTGGACTTTATCAATCCTTCAAGATTGTAAAGTAGACAATTTATCGAGCAGGATAAAGCGAAAGCCCATATTGTTCGTTAGGTGATTTAGTAAGCCGATAATCAATTCCTTTCAAACAAAAATGCTGCAAATTCTTTCACTGGGGTTTATTATTCAATTGGCTCGCACTCATGATTTGAATTTCTGCTAAGCTTTGGAGAATGCGTGTTTCACAGGTGATAGAGTGATTATTGAATTTCGGGAGACACACAAATATGATCAACTGAATAATCCAAATAGGTATTTTGGTTGAGAACAGATTTACGTGCCCTATGCATACCTCCTGAAATTCAATAATCGCTCTATTACCTATGAAACACGTACAAATTCTCAAAGCCAATTGAGAAATGAAAGAATCAAAATCATGAACAGCAAGCCAATATCGGCTAAAATAAACCCCAGTGAAAGATTACTACATCACTACGTCACTAGGTTACTGATATCAACACAAAAACAATAATAAACCAAAATAACGTGAATGTTGACACCATAAATCGGGCCATAGATCGGGAATGGTTTGACCTACGGACCTGGGGAGGGGCTCATTCGATTCCTCGTGATTTCTTCAAAAATTTTTAGGCAGCCTTTTCGAGGTTTTTATCCAAAACTCAAAATTTATTAGAGATGGCTCAAGAATAAAAATTTCTTGTGTATCGGCTACAAAGCCTTTTAGGATGCATTCACTCCAGTATCCACATTACTACATCACTACGTCACTAGGTTACTGTCTATCAACATTATATGCACCCTTCAAAGTCAGTATATAAGTAACTTTAAAGCGATGGGAAAGCTGCCTTAATACGGATGTTATTTGGGCTTTTAAAAACAAATTGTTGGTTAAACCGTAACAGCACCCAGGCGGAGCTTGCAAGTCAATTGAACTCATCAACTCTTTCCGGTAGACGGTGTTAGGTCATACACTCAGTCGCAACGGTCCTAGAACCCAGCGATCTTCCTTCATTCTCACAATTATGGACACTTCGCCAGAAAAACCTTTTTTAGGAGTAAGTATAGATGCTGACAAATGAAATGGAACGCATTAAAAATACATTTAGTGAAGATACACTTATTTATCGCAATGATTTCGTTTACCGTTCATCCTTCAAGTGTAACACATTCACAGAACGTATGCATCTTCTGTGGGTGTTGTAAATATTTTCTTCCAAGTCTACTCATACAAGTAAAAGTATTTTGAATGCATTCAGAAAATGGGAAAAATGTCACCTAAAATCCAAATTTTACTGACGTTTTACGATTTTGACCTTTTTGAATCATTTTGGCTTAACATCTGTCAGTGTCACCTCCTATCTTTGTAACGTGTAAAATTATATAACGCTGTAATCCGATTTCAATCGCTGCGTTCATTCGTACGCGAAAAAGCTGTGACTTTTCCATTTACGGAATATTGAGGCGGTACGATTTGGGAAATGGTATAATATTCTTTCCTCTAAATATTGAAATTAATTGTTCTTCTAATGGTTGGGTGTTTCTGAAAAAAGAGAAAATTATGGTAACATCTAGAGATTTGTTCTCTAAATATTTATGATTTCTTCTCCCTTGATGAAGAAGGTAGAAATGCACCCCATTCCGGGATATTGAGGAACATTACTGATGGGCTTCATTAACTGGTACAGTTGCTTGAGCTTTAATTTGCTCTGTTTGTTTTCTTTTTAATGTATATTTTTGCAAGGGCAAACTCAATAACATTCATTACGTGTAAGTATAAAAACGTCATTCAATTAAGTTTGACAGGAACAATTACCAACAAGTGTTCAACATTTGACGGATAAAACGTTTACTTTAGGTAAACAGCATTGGATCGAACGCTGAATCATATGTGGATGATTTGAGTGACGTGTTTCTAGATAAGGGCGATGATCGGGAAGTAGTTGTACGTTGAAGTTTTTTACCTCAGGCAGAAGAGGCATTTTCCCTCTGGGCTCTCCTTCTTGCGCCTGCTTTTTGATGGAGAACCACCGGGCGAGCCGTCCAGGCGGAGTCCCGCCTCCAGGCTCCGGCGACCCCCGCCGCCACACGCACCTCTTAGACCCACCGCGCCCCTTCCCGTCGATTCCCCTGGAAAAATGAACACAGAATCAAATGAAACTCCATTAAATGAACACATACAAGTAGGTAGATGTGACCCAGAGAAATTAATATATTTTTTGTTTTAATAGCTCTCTGAGATAATACTCAAAACAACACACAGGTTCCCAAAGAGTACTCTGTTCCTTCACACTATGGCAATTTTGAGAAGAAAGGGTCACTTTCCTCTATTTGTGGCAACGACGCCCGAAAAGCGGAGAACCTTTGAGAGAGATGTTAACGCACTCATTCAACATCAATGTCCATTGCTTTTCACAGATGTCACTACTGTGCCTATAACTTTCCAAAACTCAACTTTAATAATAAAGCTTAATAATCGAATAAGTTTTGTTGATAATCAAAAATGGTAGACTTTAGGGTGATCTTGCCGATTCTTCTATTTCGAACTGAAACTTGACACAAGAAGACTATGAATAATACCTACACTAGATACAAGAAGTTTCAACGTTAGGAAAGTAGGAGGCTATTTTGTTTCCGATACTGTACAAAGCGTTGTTTAGAGCTCGTGAAATTGCTCTTATTTCCTTACACACCTCGGCGTGAGAGCCAAAAGTGATCCTCGTTCAAGTATTGGGTTAAGATTCTCCTTACATGATTCACTATGGATGTCATCCTTCTAGAATCAATAGTAGACTGTTACAATAATGTGGCATCCTTTCATGACGCTTCAATCTACGATTTCCATCAGATTTTGATAAAATATATAGAGATTACGGAAATTAGACCTAAATAGTTTCCCACATTGGTCTTTGTGCATGTGTATAAGTAAAATCCTTTACACTGCTTCACGAACATAACCAACAATGGCAATATACGATTCAGCAACATTGGCCATCACTTCTACTCAATGGAGGTTCGTCGTGTTTTTAATGAGGAAAAATTCATTTGAGTGAATAATTTTCCACTTTTCCTGAGGACATCAATACGTTTGAACAAACATAGTTTATACCGGTAACTAACTACGTCCTCTACAAGAAAATTAGAATGAGGAATCCACTAAGAGCCTTTCATTATGCCTTACCAGCTCCTTAAAGGCTCGCGGCAAACCTAACGGACGAAATTCGCACCGGGCAGCATTTGCGCAAACCATGTAAGCAAATGGTTCAACATCTGGCGAGTGGGCCTTCGGCAACGAATGTGCAATCGTCCCAGTTCGCAAGGTTACAGGACATGAGAGCCTTGGATCTGTTAAATCTGATCTACGCGTAGGTAATGTAAGACCGAGCACCTGGCACTAACATTTGCGGTAAATAAATACCAATCTATGCCCCTGACCATAATATACAAACATCGAGCTTCTTAGGTAAGTACCCGAGTACAAAATCTCCTATTATGGAACAAGCCAATTTGCACCTGAGTGAATATAAAATACGCGGCCCTTGAGAATACAGCTGTAAGTCAGCTATAAAACAATACGCTTGTGACATAAGTACAAGTAGAGATTTAAATGACTAACGTTTAACAAAACTATTTAAAAAAAAATAGTAATAATTCAGAAAGAATTACAGAATACAACTTATTAAAATGAAATTAAAACTTGAATAAAATTATCAAAGTTAAAACTTCTATTTAAACAGTCAATTCATGAAATTGCTAATTATACTATTTAATGAACAAGCAACCAAGGTAAATGACATCAAATACTAACCATTCTTCAAGATCTTTCCTGTTGTACAGGAACCGTTAATCTAGTTTTAGAGGGTGAAGTTTGAAAGAGTTAAGAATAAGAGTTTATCTTTGATGAATTTTGTAATAAAAAATCATTAGCGACTTCAGTTGGAAAAAAAATTCTTGAGGAAGCTCAGAAAATATTAGCAGAGAATAGAACAAGAAATTCTAACAATTTTTCATACTTCGAAAAAAATAGAAAAAAACCATAAGGTTATAAATTTATAATCATTAACCTGGTAATGAACATTAAACAACTCTTTATCGTTTTATTAGATCAAAAAAAGAAGCAACACATAAGAAAGGAGGAATTTGAAGGGCACTACTCATTATAAAAAAATTCACCCTAAAAAAACTAATGAATCCATACAAACATTAAAAATTTGCTAAAAGTCGTACATCATACAAGGGAAGTGTTTATGTGAAAAACAATGAATACAAATGTGCGTTAATTTCAATAAAATGCTCGCGAAAAATCTCCAGAAAAGACGGAAAGAAAATTTGAAATTGGATCCGCGATCCATAAGTGTAAAACGGGTACCATTTGGTTATACGTTTTTGAAAAGTGTAGTGAGTCCCTGTGTGAGAGTTAATTGACAATTAGGGGAAAGAAACTCTAGTTATTGATTGTAGGATAAATAACTATAATTAGATTATAAGGTAAATAAGATTAAGAACTGTTTTCATTACGAGGATGAAAAAACGGAATGTTTGAGCTCTTTAATTTTTCCATCATTCAGTGGTCCATGCACGCTCAATACGTGAATATGAAAACATCTGTAATTTTACTATAGCAGTGAAAAGAACAAGGAAATAAGAACATTAAATAAGAATATTACGAAAATGCATCGATAATAAATTATCGAAGAATGAACACAGTTGGTATCAATCCTTTGACAAGCATTGGCCATATCTGTCCGGGAGGAAGAACTCTGATATATGAAATGAGGAAAGCGACAAGTTGCTCTAGTATTCTCAAAAAGGAAGGTTTACATAACCAAATGTGAAAGGATGTTCTCATTCCAGGATCATAATGGTCAGTTCCACCACGAAGGGCCACGAACTGAGTTCAGTTAATCTAGTTATCTTGGTGTTATTTTCGTGCTTTAACTCCCGACTTGGATTAACTCAACTTTAGTCCTCTATGATGGGACCGGCCCTCAGACTACTACTCTGAAGGTTTAAAAATGATAAAATGCAATTGTTGCGATTCGCATGGTAGCTAAGTGAAAAATTGATGGACAGTAAATTGTGAGGCAAGAAAAGGGAATAGAACCATGCATTTTTAAAGGGGAAAAAATGCATGGAAATAAAAAACCACGTGATGAACATAGAAAATTACTTCAGAGAAAGAAAATGGAGATTGGTATACGTATTGAGTGAAATCACATTAGTATGTTGTATTTTAGGTAAAAATTAAAGAGACTTTTTACTGATTTATAACCAATCAATTCTTCATAAAATACCTATCTATTGAGTACAACATTGAGCGTATAAAACATGCAAAATGGAAATAAGGAATCAAACAAAATTAACCTTGAAGGTTGTTGAATAAAATCTATCACGTTCTGATACTAGCATGATGAATTTTAGGTACAAATTAAAGTGAATTTTCATTGTTTTATAACCAATCAATTCTCTATCAAATACCTACGTATTGAGTACAAAATCGAGCAAGACATATACAACATGCAAAATGGAAATAGGGAATCAAACAAAATTAACCTTGAAGGTGGAAATAAACTTCGGGTCGATCGTAAAATCGGCATGCAACAGAAACAAATTACTGTGAGAATATCAGGAGTATAAGGGTAAAAAAAAAAAGATATGTGATCAGACAGAAAATAATCTTGGAACTACCCAAATATCGACACAGCATCTTGAGCCATATTCCCCAAATATGGGGAATATTCTTCAAATATTCCCCAACATGTTTACGGCAGACATAATTTTTAGATTATTATTAGGTAGGTATATTATTTAGACAGTTTTGATTCGGTCATTTATTTACTAATTATATAATTTGATGTTATAAGCAATTCCAAGCATAGTAGTTACTCTCTATACAAGACTGATATTTGAACGCAGGCTCTTTCTTTCTTTTTTTAATAAACTACCCTCAAAGACGAAGGGGACTATAAAATAAAACTGGGAGGACGTAACCCCCCACCCCCCCCATAAAGTGACAATCGGATGAGGTAAGAACCCCGAACAATGTGGGTGATGACACCTCGAACCACTCCTGTCGAGATGCCCAACTCAAGAAGCTCTGTCGCATTTTATCTGCACCATACATCGTGCTCTGGCGTCTGCTTAACTTTGATAGTATTAAGCGCTACTGCTTTTAGCATCATGAAGTAAAATGCGGCCTCCGTGCAGAATGCAGAGGATATATTCTGGTGTTTCCACCTCTTCGCAACAGAGGCTTTCTATTGCACTGGCCTTGCCCAGTTTGTTAAAGTTGTACATAAAGCGATAGTGGCCAACGGAGAGTCCCACAAGTTTGAGAAGGGGTTTTCGCCGCAATGACTAGAGCATAGTCCTTCAAATCTCTGAATATCAGTAACAAAATAATGTAGTATACATTTTTGACGGGGAATTGACCACTGATTTGAAGATGAACCAACTTATGCAGGTAAGTAGGTATTGAACCTGTTGAAAATGCAGTCTGTTTTGTTGACCAGAACGTCTTCAAATGTTCACAACCATGAAATATCAAATCTCAACCCTTCAACGAGCTTACTAATCTAGGGAATGTAGCTAATTGATTAAAGTGGCTGACGTATTCAATACGCCTGACTCATATTGAAGAACTTGACGAAAAATGATGTTTTCAAATATTTATCAAGTTGGAAGTAAAATGCAGTATAAGTAGTTATAAGTATAATGTAAACCGTCAATCAGATGTGAAGTTCACACACACACACAATATTTTCTTTACTGGCGCTGATATAAGTGGAACCTAAAATATAAAACTTGTTGGGTGTTTCTTCGCAAACTACGCGACAGATTAGCGAATCCGACCAAAACATTTTAATGAGCTATTAGCTATCACGTTGTTTCCGCTCAAGTGAGGGAGCTCTTAAGGGATATCTCAAGAGGATATGATACGTTTTTAAAAGGATATTTAACATTCGATATGTTTTTCATGGAAAAAAATGCACGTCGAGTTCACTGTACATCTCTGCCACTGTGGCGCAAGGTACTTACAATCTGATTTCGCCTTTGAATTGCAATGCAGGGGATTTACCATTTGAAGCTTTTGGTGCCATGAAAATAAGATAAAACTGTTTGAAACACCTTCTATACACATACATATATAAAAACGTTTTGGTTATCAACCCCTTAGGTGCCGATTCTACAACTGATTTGCAAGACAAAGTTTTTAGCAGAATTTTCTTTAATTTCGTTCCAAGTTATTCCGTTAATATGATTTTTTCTTTTTTTCGATATTAAGCGACTGAAACGACCTCAACGGGGATTGAACTCAAATTTGATTAACCAATTGAAAGACGTTAATTTTTGTTTCGGAGGCTACTCAAATTCTGAAAATACGTGGACATTCAACCTTATACACATCAACGGTATTAATCATAACAATACTTATAAGTGAAAATTAATAATCTGATAACAAATGAGTTAGACATGAGGCTATTAATTCTGACTATTTACTTACTTTGCGCTTTCATCTCCAGAGGACAAATCGACGTCTGAACACGAACTTCGTCTTGACTGCTCGTGCGAACTTTCTTCCCACGAAGCTGAACTACAACGCTGCTCATCTGAAACACAGAAAATATAATACGTATTAATTACCTACTCATTTTATAGTTTAGATGTACGGTTGTGTAAACTTTCAACCTCCGACCAGTTTAGGTGTTAATGCAATAGAGAGGTACGGAGCTTTAAAAGCGAAACATAAATATGAAACCCCTAAATTCTAATAAATTACAATAGCCAATTGTAAGAGGAAGGTTGTAAAACTTTGAGTTGGTCACCAAATATGCTAACTAAAATCGCTTGAAAGATCTATAAGAGGTTCTATTCAATGGTTTCATTCACTTGTGAGTTTCCCCCATTTCCTACCAAATTATATGTCATTTTTAGATGTCCGCGTATTTTCAATCGTAATATATGTTGACAGCACTAGGACAATTTTCTTGAGATTAATATGGTTGAATTCCTGAATACAATGTTACGGTGTGTGGAAGTATAGTGTAGGCTGTATACAGTTTTCCACACAGGAGGCTCGTTGATTAGCAGGAAAGAAATGGGGATTTTAAAAAACAAATTATTTTGACAAATGATTTCTTGGTGAAGTAGTGAGAAGTTCGCATTAGCACCGATAATCATCCACCTTGTGCCTCTTCTATTCAACTCTCATCAATGAGGGATGAAAATTGAAAATACATATACGCAAATCTCATGATCAATCATCAGAGAGATAGCGTTTTCTTCGAATTCGCATGAAAGTATCATTACAAAGATTCGAAAGCTGTAAGATGTAAGAACAGCCATTTTCTTCCAGTGATATACACGTGGACGAAATCGTTTCATAAAAACATACCAGTTGTACTTAATGAGGGGCTGGCTAGACAATCGCTCCAAATCAGTTTGGAATTTAAAGTTAAATTTTAAATTTTGGAACCAAAGTTCACTAGATTTGTGCATTAACAGATTTCAGGCAAATAATTTATTTGGATAGTGGAAATTCTAAACAGATGATCGGTCTGAGGGATCTATTACCAGAATAATCAAAACACACTCACAAACACAAACATATATATAGTTGAGAATTTGCCTTGCTAGTTCACGTTTGAAGACGCAATAAAAAAACATATAACAATCGTGAAAAGGTTCAGTAAAGTTATCAATATGGAAATATTGTTCCATTTGTAGAGGGAATAAATAACTTCTTTCATGCCGGCAATCTGTGAGCAGTCTGATACTTAACAAATTTCATGATATATTGAAGTAGATATATAATGGGAGGTAGTTCATATGCAAAAGAAAGCATCTCGTGACTTCTGAATTAATTTATATCGCGGTAACCACAACACAAATCGCAAGTACAAGTACGGGAATATGAATCGCCAATGGGAGCGTTGTGCCACGGCGAGGCGGATATTTTAAAGTATCTCACTCGGAACATGAGTATCTCGTTTGAGTGAGTGGAATGCATTCGAGCCGCTCTCTAATTCATCGAGAATTTGGCTCTGACTGCTGCCAAGGGGACCATCATACATAATGCGACGTAGCGACAAGATAACTCGAGGAATTCACAAAATTGTATGAATTCCCTACCTAAAAATAGTGAGCGTATACACGAAGAGGTTGCATGCATTTGAAAGCCAATTTGGGACTAATCTACTCTTAAAATATTTGTAAAATGTGGGAGTTTCCAAAGAAGAACTTCGCGATGTATATGGATAGTCTCTCTCTCTCTCTCTCCCCCCCCCCTTTCAATTTCCTGCAACTGCTAACACTGAGCATAAACCTCAGGTCATGTGAGCCTTAGTGGTACCATCTGGGTGTTGAAGGCATATCGCCTCAGCTTTGGAAGGGGCATTTAGTCCATTCACATCCTTGTTATAGCTTTAATCACAGTTTTGGCAAATAAGGGCTTCATCTCTTTTCTTTGATGATGAGGTATCAAGTTAATTGAAGCCATATGTTCTAGAAGCAAATAATTCAAAATTCTATTGTAAACTGTCGCAGTTGGCAAGTGGACACCCATTACACATGAGCTCCAGTCATTATCTGGCGGTTGGCAGTTACCCAACACTGCAGACGTGCAACTATTAACGGTTTCGAATTCGAGCTAATGGAGAATAATTGAGGGTAATTAAAGCTAACTGATTGGTTCAGCACTACGAAGTGTCCTGCTTTAGCATCAGATCATTCCTGACCTTGGTTCGGTGGAACTAGGAGACGCTATCGCATTCTATAAAAAGAAATAAGAGAGTCGAAGAAAACCTCCCACCTACCAACAATTGTAGGAAACAATGCAACTACTGTAGCTATATTTATTTGGGATCGAAGCACATATGAGGAACTTTCGTGTTTTAGGAAATCTCCTTGCGCCCTTAAAAATGTCTCGACTGCAAATTTTCAGGTCGTAACACCTAATTGTTCGAGTGAAATACCCAAGAGAAATGAATTTACGTCATATGTGAAGAGGCTGGAGGATTCCTCTTCCACGAGCTTACTTAACACGAAAGTTTTGGCGTCACTCTCAATCATTCAAACCTTTCATATTGCTCCTTTCTGAAAAGCTCTATGCTGCAGTTGATATAATAATCATTTTTTGGACATGGGTTAGGGGTCATTTTTAACAATTTTCAACGTAACGCATTACTTAACCAGTATTAAAGAAAGCTGGTAATGGGTTAGGATCCTTCCCAAACATTTGTTGTAGGAACTTAATTTTAATGGAATTTACAGTATCTATAGAGTTTAATAGTGGCAAGGTACCAGTAACTGTTACAGTTGAGTTGTACGAATTTTGTAGCTAAGAAGTGGAGAGGAGTGTTTAGAACACCACGTATCGGCATGAAGTTTTGGAACTTGTTTGGAATTTAAATGAAATGTAACCTCTCACCATAATGATTATTTTCTTAATTTATATTCCTTCAGCAAGTCTTTATGCAAGTTGAACGCGAAATGAAAAAGTAAACCAACACACAAAGCTTGTTTTACTAATGCTATTGTATGTTAAAATTTGAGTAGTACACTAGCAAGATGATTCAACGGTGTTATCAAAGTTGGATCCTTGACTAAGCAATCTATGTGCATTGTATAATGACGCTTTTTGTAATGTGTTTCAGTCCAGTAATACCGAGAACTTTAATTTGAAAGAATCCTGAGAATCGGACAAGTGAATCCACGCCCACGTTCGTCTCAATTGGGTCACGTTCTACTGCGAGGTGTTTGGTTCCCCGTGAACTGTAATTCTGATATAATATTACGTTTGAGAAACCGATGTGGATAGTAGAAAAAGAGGTAACAATTGAATACGCCTGGTTGTTTAAGATAATAATAATTTTTTTTTCCAGTGACGCCAAGTGACCAACTTGGTATTTCAGCTGGGATCGAAGTTTACGAAAGTTAACAACATCTATCAGGTAGGAATTTAAATGTTTGACTAAATATTTAAAATGGCTCTTAATCTGATTAAAGACGTATATTCTCAGAAGAAGAAGGGACCGTGGGAACTGAAATTTGGACAAAAACCACAAACAGTGAAGATGGAAAGAATTGTTGAATTTACAGTGGAAAAAATCTAGCCTAAAACTGTCTAATTTGCAACGTTTTTAAAATAAAAAATACAAAATTTTTTCTGGGTGTCTTCCTTGTGGGTTAATATTTAATGCAAAAATTAAAATTTTTTATGTCAAATCAGAAGGTGAAATTGAAATTCGCACAAATTTCTTAAAAGAACATACACAAACCAATGAAAGCCATAGATAAAAGTAAAACGTTATGTTATAGGGAACCCCATCAATTATTTTGTTAATATGAAAATATTCACGCACTAAATGTCACGCTCGAATAATGTACAGTTAGTACCAGGAAGAAATTCCAAAATATTGTTTTGGGCAAGACTGATAATATTTAATTAAAATAAAATTTAATGCCATAAATAAGTTCAGAAAATGTTTTTCTAATGTCATTTAAAGTTCGAATGCATTTGCAAATCTTGACACTTCTGGTAAAGTGAGTTGGGCAAAAATGTAGATCTATATATTTTAATTGTTAAGACAACATGTGTGAATGACGCAAAATGTCATTTTTATTCGTGTTTCCTTTGATTTGGGCGGTAATTAACATTAAGGTAAATAAAATTGCAATAAATGAAATTTAAGAGTTATGGGAATCAAAATCAGATCTGTGCAGCTCTAAGTGGAATGTTATCGCTAGGAATTTCACGTAGCGCTTATTTCGGTTAAGCACATACTGACTTAGGTGGAGGAGGGGGAAACAAACGAAAAATCGTACAAAAAAAAGCAAACGTTGAAGGTGGGGGAGAGGGAATAAAGTTAAATCCACAAAACAAGGAAAAGAGTAAACTTTCTAACCGAGCCTGACGTACTTCCACCTCATGATTCCGCGGGGATGGCCGCTCTTGTTGTGGGACCAGCGACACATCGACCACGCGTTTTTTGGCGGGGGCTCAAATATGCGCGGAATCTCCCCCTGCGTTACTATTTACAAACCTCTGACTAAACGCAAAAAATGTCATAAAAGGGTAGACAGTCGTTCCTTTTTCTACCAAGCGCCGAAATTAGAGGCCCTCCCCCCCGGCGCTCTTTATCGATTTGACTCGCGGTCAGCCGAAATGTGTATCTCTTCCTTTTTTTTTCCTCTCTCGGTTACTGTCGGGGGCAATAACTGCGACTGCAGTGCTGTCAAAGTGTCGAGGTGTCACGGAAAGTATAAGTGGGTTTTTCCGCGTTTATATTTCACGAGGAGTGTCACACGAGTATACAAATTACAGCGGGAAGGCGAAGAGAGTTCAAAAATACCACTTTATATAAAAAATACATAAAAATAAAAATATATAAAAAACAAAAAACGTCAGCTAAAGTCGACGGAAAGCGTAGAGGATATCTAGTCTAGCTATTTGTTGTTGTAAGAATTGTTCTCACTTATTGGAGACGAAAAAAATTTGTTTTGCCAACATTTTCCTAATGACATTTAACGTTTTAGGCCATTCTGAACAACTTTCGGTTCTTGTCCGTCAGAATATAGACGGATTAGTGAAGTGTGAAGGGTGGTGTACCATTTTATACCATTGCTTCTAAATCCATTCTAGCAATCTATCTACAAATTTTCTGAGTTCGGCTGTCATGGAGAGATCCGTTAGTTTCGTCAATCGCAAATCAATATTTCACTCCGCAACCGTTAAATTCAATAAGCTTCTTTTCCACACAAGGTAGTAGACAACGTAAACAACAAACAATTAATAATCTTATTACTACGTTTTGTGCCCCGCCAGACAATACATTACCAACTAATGCAGACGAAACCTCCTAAAAATGTAACTTGACGAAAATTGAGTCAAATCAAAAAAGCATAACGTGAATCAGAGTTTAAAAACAATGAAAATTCATGTGCCACACTTCAGATTTCACCATCATCCACTACTTGACAATTTTGGGGTTGCGCAACTTTGAGTGCTCGCTGAACCGGTTGCGCGCAATTAAAAAAATTGGTTGAGGGGTCAAACTTTCATGAAATTTTAGGTAAAATTCGGAACGGGTAGCATCATGTGAATCACGTTTTCATTGTTTTTTAACGCTGACTCGCGTGATGCTATCCGTTTCTTGATTCGACTCAATTTCCGAATCCGAATCTGCAATAAAAAATTTCGGTTCCCATTTGAAATAAGAAAGTTAGTGCCACTTGCGCATGGTTGCGCAGTTGCCCGGAGTGCTCAAATATGGTATTTAAGATCTTAGGAGAAAAAAAAAATGGGGAGGGGGGGGGGACGATCTTAGGAGGGGGGGGGGGGGGGCCTCATGGGACACCCTGTATAACGTCTTGATTCACTGTAATCGCTTTTAAATGATAAATTATTTTTAAATGTCAACTCGTCTAAAGCAGTATGAAAACAATGTGAAAGAATATAAACCCGCCAGTCCAGAATTGCCAACGACTTGATGAATCTAAAAGCGTTATGGGTTGTAGAATGAAGTACTGAAAATTTCATATTTATTCGTCCCCCTCTTGAATATTGAAATGTTCGCTCTCGCTCAAAGTTGTTACGGAGCAGTGAACTCCCTTCATTACTAAATTCACCGTGAAAGTTGGAGTTGGCCAAAAGACACAATGAGAACGCGCCCCTCAGCCCCTTCTCAACAAACCACTTGAAGAAATGATACGAAATAAAGGTGAAATAATACAGCCTTATTTAAAGTCCAATTTCGGTATAATGACTTTCCTACTGTAACGTCATTACGGAGTGAAACCCCTTGAATTCCATTCGACAAAAAGCACCCTCATTGTAACTAACTATACTATTCAGCAATTGTAAATAATACTTCAGGACTCAACCAGTCTGACTCCAACTTGAATATGATTGCGAGTAATTCATTTTTGGACGACCCAACGAGTGAAAAACTACTAGGCGATAAATAATGAATTACTATTTTCCAAAATAGCTTGAAACTGTTCCCTAATAACCAAATTAAACTTCAACGATTCACCATGAAGATAAAAGTGTCCAGCAGAACTATTTACCTTGTTAATTAGTTAAATAGAAATAAGCAATAGAAGTAAAATAATTGTACTATGAGTAAACTCTGGTAGGTTAATGCTTTCATACAATAATTGTAAATTGTTTAAAAAAAAAGTAAATTTAAAATGACATTTAACATGATGTGAAGCAAGTTCCATGTTTCACTTGTGACATATAATTGTTTCATGTTATTAGGAAGGAATCATATCGCCAACTTTCAGATATTCTTGCGGACAGAATCAACTCGATCACATCCTTCATGACGTTGCTCCTGTCATTCAGTATCAGTTGCAGAGATAAAATTTACCAAGAATTTAGTCTCAAATTTGATGACACCCCTTTTATATTATGTGAGAGAAAGTCATATATTTCATGAAGAACAGTAAAAACACAATTTTTTTCTTTATGATCAGTACACAACTCGACATTCACAGCTTTCAACGATTAATTTCAACTGCCCTCGGAGAAGAAACGGCAGAAGATGGCTGTTCAAACTGGAAGCAAATAACTGTATACGAACTAATACCCATAAATCGGCTTTCACAGGAGGAAAAAGGTAGATAGGTAGAGGTACCTTCGTCCATCGCTCTTTGGATTATGTAGAACGCTGGCCATTGGCACGAAAGCCCCTTTCAAGAAGGAGACCGATGTAAATCATCTCGCGAACAGCGGAAGTCGCGGAGAACTTGCGGCCGCAGTGGTCACTGGCCTTACGCGAGGTCGATACAACTTTATTACTCAACAATCTACTTCAACAAACGTTACTGGATTATTCAGCAAATACATTATATAATCGCGGAGATAGGTCTTACAACCTCGTGTCAAATTTCCAATCATGGCGTTTCCATAAACCATGGAATTAAGATCAAGCGCCGTTGATCGTTTACTGATTTGTTACAGAAAACGACAGCTTCCGACAGAAGTGAACGGGTGCATTCGCAGTTTACTGCTGTTCCAAGTGTTCAAGAAGCTACGGATGGTAGTTGTTCAAATTTTCAACAATTGTCAGACAAGAATCGACAATCTATTCAATAATTCGTAACTTTTTCCGGCTGCTAGTTTTATTCCACATTCTCCTGCTCGCTTACCGGCGGTAGATCAGTTTATAATCACAACATGCCACAACATCTTGTACATCAAACGTTAGAATCATCCTCTAACAGGAGTTCCCTGACAATGCAAATGTATGCAAATCATACATTTGAAGAATGTATCATACATCGTGGAATATTTCAAGTGTAACTCCTCACACACTGGAAAACGCATTTTCTTTAATTCATTAAGAAATATATATTTTAATTGCTCTTCTGGGATAATAGAGCTCGTGACTTTTAACTCGAGTCTAAAATTGCATTTGGATAGAATAACACTTAATGTCTGACCCACGTTATTAGAATTGTCCGTATCTTCAAGAAAAAATCCAATAAGCTCGATAACCGTGGAGGTTGGTAGAATGGAAGTTCCCACACGTAACGGCCGGTTGAGACAACAGGTGCTTCACCGTGGAGTCATTACAACCACGTTTCTAGAAAATTGGAGCGCCCGCTGTTGAGTGAAACAAAGGAGGAACCCAAGAATGAATACTAGACCAAAACAAAAGAAATAATTGTAACTATGAAGACATCCAACACCTATGTGGAAAATAAGTTCAAAAAGCGCTGAGGTTATACTCAACTAGGATGAATTGAATAGAACAAAACAAAAGGATGTTCATACACTAGTTGGAAAGAATACCTGTCCAGAAGTAGTAGTTAAATAAATAAAATATTTAAGTGTTTTCGATTCTTCAAGAAAGCAGAAGCAAAAAAACACATTTTAAAATTTATTTTGGCCCTGATCTCTAGATGAGTACCTATCTTGATCTTATATTCTTTTATGATTTTGTATTTATAAAAAAACTAATGTGAGAGGATTAGATCAATTGAGAAGCTTGTTTCCAAAAGGTAAGTACTATATCCGTTTCGGTCATAAGCGAGAAATTCAAGGAAAACCATTACAAGCTGAAAACTTGCCCCATGACAAAAACTTAAAAAAAAAAAAGTATTCTTCATTTGACATTAAGAATTTTGCAAAAAAAGCAAATTATTTCGAGAAGTCATTAATTTAGGTGGAGCTTTGAATTTCAAGATTTTGGATGTAGTACTATTTGCAGTAAAACCTGGCGTTTAGTACTTATTGAAACCAGACAAAGTGGATATAGTACGGTTTGGAATAAAATCTTTTCCTCCTGTCAAGGACTTTTGCAGTTGAAGTTGTAGGCAGCTGGAACCCTCCTCCTCGATCCAGCACTTTTTCCACGGAAAACTGTTTTCCTTTCAACGGGCACCAAATACCTAGCTTTATCGAAGCAGTGAGTGGCAGTTTTTGACGGTGACAATGTTAAGGAAGCCACCTCGGATGTGTCACCATGGTTGTCAACATTCTTTCTATTGAAACTGATATGAACAAACTAAAAAAAATACGGTTTGAATAATTGAAAACCATACACAAATGGCTTGAAAGTCGATATATCCTCAAAATATTGTAGCCAGCGAGATACTCTTTAACGGAGATAGTAAATTTTTGAACCCAAACAGATGGAAGTGCTCTTTTCAACCTAGTTTTTCAAGGGGATAAAGTACTTTTGGCTCCAACTTGATTGCATTTTTGTGAAGAACTCGGTCTCAACCCCCCCTGAAAGTAATAACCCGATTTGAAAAAAAAAGGAAAAACAGGTCTTTAGTACCTTTTGGAAACAAGCTCCTTCAATTACCATGTGCACTTGTGTAGAGGGGAATATTAGAAAATCTAATTATGTTATTAAAGGAAACGTTTAATCACGACGGGTTGACCGATTCGTTTGGTTACAAAATATAATTTTTAATGAATGATCAGGCAGCAAAATAGCAAAACGGTTTGTGTTCAGAGGTAATTTGTTATTGTTGGTTACAACCTTTAATGAATAGGATTAAACCATTTCTTATATCAGCGCCTCAACCAATGTATCATCACTGAACTCTATCGAATCAAAACAATTGATACTGTGTTGACATAGAAATTAAAGTGTTGGTTCAAAACTGCACAATTATATATTAGTAAACTATGAAGTGTAGTAAGAATTGAAATAAAATCATTAAGGGCGAATATTCCTACGAGGACGCAATTCATTATATACTTGCTTCATAAAGTATGGAGGTATTCTTCTTTATGTAGCCGAGGTTTACAAATTTGACCTGGCACATGTAAGGAAATGGGCTGGGAACCAATATGATGAAGAAAATTTTCTAAAGATTTAATGGTAGGAGGCAATAGGTAATTTTCTTTGAATATTCAATTCGTTACTAATCTGATTTTTAGATACGGTATTGGTTTAGGAAGAGATGTACCCATCCTTCCATAATACCCAGCAGGAAGATCGAAAACGCACCCATATCAACAGTATCGAGCATCCTTTGGTTCCACTATTATCGAAAGATACACAGAAAATGGTGCTTTGGAAATTCTGCAATCTATCACAGCTGTATGTGTGTCGTTCGTGGGCCATCAGGTGGTTCATTAAGGGCATGAAAACAGTGGAGTTAGAGTAAAGAGAGGATATTGCGGTAATACTCACATTTGAGAAGGACAACTTCATTGCTACGCACTGCGTTCATGACTGGGGCGGACTTCCCGCGGTTAGATTAAAATGTAAAACTTCACGGGCCGCCGAGCCCCGCACGCCCTCACGTCATTACAGTCAACCTCAAAAGGCAACTTCTTGATTCGCCTAACTCAACAACTTTTATGGTAATAACAAAACAGAAGATAATTATTACCTTCCAATGCAGATCATGCCTAAGGCAACATGTATAGTGTACATAGTATACGGTGGAAAGTAAACACCAACAATATATGGTGGGTATTGAATACGAAGCAGGGAAAAAAATGGGGAGATGATGCCTAATAGATGTACGTCTGCACATCCGTCAAACCTGTCGGTATGTGAGGATCAAAAAGCCTACAACTGCATCCTAAACCCCTACATCCTTGAAATTGCCATTAAAATCGATATAAAATGAACCAACAGTAGAAGTCACGGGTGTTCCAAAGATTTGAGAATGGCACGTGTGAAGTAAAACTCATAAGCGGACATTAAATCGTGATTTACCAACACCATTCCGAATTTTAGCGAGATAAGACGACTGGCCGTGAGAATATTACATTTGCAAAAGCGAAATTGACTGATTGTTAGTTCATTCTGAGTGATTTGATCTGTCTACGATCTCAGGACAGGTTGAATACTAATTGGCGACTTCAAAAAAAACCTCAAAGTGGCATATTTTCATGTTTCTGATTGAGATTTCCTTTACAGACACTCCTGCACAAATGTACAGCATGAAAAACAAGGCAATTCGACCTCGAAACTAAATCACTTCCTGAAACAATAATTGTACTCTAAGTGAGTCTGAACCTGAATGGTTTTAGAGTAACTTCTTTTATAAACAAGTAAGATTGAAAGTAATAAATACTTCATCAAGCAGTCAAAAACAATTGTTATTCAGTGCAAGTTTGATCTGGTTGAATTGGACGAGTTTTATAAATCTTTGACGAGAATATTTTCCTGATAGATTGACAGTAGAACTGCATGCAGCTTTGCATTTCCTATCAACCTTCTCTAGCGGACTAGCCCAGTGAAACGGTGAGTATTTCATTCAACCTACGTGTTCACGTTATGCATAATCCAAATACAATCAGATTCAGAAGAGAAGGAATGACCTATTGCTCTGGTCCAATATTAACAGTATTTGCTTCCCTCAAAACGTCTCGATTCCCTCTTTGTGTTCTCCAGCCGTTTCTTCATCCTTCATTCAGTTTTGTATTCAGCGCCTCAGCTCTCTCGTTTTTCACCTTCCAATCCTCTTTCCTCGTCTCGTTTCGCAGTTTCCCAAGCGGGTAAAATGATTTCTTCAGTTGCCCAGCATATTAATGCGATTGCAGCCCCGTCAGGATCACTGAAAGCAATTTTTTCCCGGTTTCTCTTACTCGTTTCAAACGTTCTTCCCTCTATTTGGTAATCTCAACCAGGCTCGACTGATTGATCGGTCAACGAGCTTTGCGACGAACTAATTGTTAATTAAAGAAACGAAAAAAAACTGGCCCTCCTAGTTTCCAGGACGTAGGAAATGATGTCTTCATGAGAAGTTGTTAGGTTTTAACAGATTTACACGCAAAACACGTGCGCACTAAAGATTGATGTCAGACGAGGAAGCCATTGATGCTTATTATTGCAGGAATCGTGCAAATAGACTAGAAGGCCGACAACCTCTAACAGATGCCATCGATTGATAGGAAAACATGGTTGCATCCGAAGGCATTCTTGATATTATTGAAGATGACCCAATGTGTCTCTACTAAAAGTACTGCTAACACTCCGGCACTAACATCTCCACTCGTATTTTGGGTTACACAGCTTTCTTAACGAATTTGGCTATCACTCTAAATGGTGCTGAACGAACAGTACTTGCTACACATCCGCAAACCTCAGATTCTTGTAGCGATCACAGATTCTGTTATAACACGAATCCTACAAGTTTTATGGCAAAAGACGCATAAATCGATCGAGCTTCTAGTAGCTTCACACAAATCTAGGTCTTCTGGAGTCTTCTCAAATTTCACTAAATTTCGAAAATTTTTCCAGAGATTGAAACTGTTCCGCCTTATAAATCTTTTCGCCACGTAATTGTGCATTTTTGAACAAAACTGTTGAAATCCCCATAATTTACATCCAGATGGAGTATGAACAATCGATATGTATCACATTTTACCGCTGAGTAGTGTGCTCGACAGTCCTAAGGCTAATTTACACGCTAAATAAACTCTAAAGCTGCATTTTAGTAGGTAGACTCCTCAGGAAACTGTTCGAGTATTTGAAGAACATTTTAAATCACAAATCGTACAGACCAGATTGTCGTTACATTTATTGGCTTAGCCAATTTGGCTACAACAGGAAATCATCCTTGAGCATAACTACTTTTCAAAAGAGCTTATTGTAATTCTATCATTGAAACTGAATCGACGGAATCTACATTGGACCTTCCAGATGCTAACCCTCAATATTCCTGCCTAGGAGAGATTACGTATTTGTATAGGCAATTGAAATTACGAGCGGTAAGGTGTTCAAAACGTTTTGAAGGTGAAAACACAAGTAGAAACTTTGATTTTAAATAACATGAGTTTATAAATTCTTTAAATAACAAAAAATACCGCTAACTACTCTATTCAGAAAGCACATTCAGCACGACTTGAAACAGCCAACATCTGGTGCGCAAAGTCGCTATCCTACTATACAGGTTTGTTTTGTTACTAGTGTCGATATGATTGTGTTACCTGATTATAAGCGAATGCCATTTTTGGGCCAGCGTCACAATATTGATAATCGTAAAAGAAAAATCGTGAACAGTCAGCAGAGAATAATCTACGAAGAATAAACTGAACAAGTTGCATCGGCGAGCAAGAGAGAACGTGAAATGGGCAGAGGGGCCTTGAAACGACCCCACTATGGGAATGTCTTGAGAAGATGTATGACATCACCCTCATCTTCGATATCCAAAGAATCGAAATGTCAGACGAGCGATGAGCAATTAAATCGAACGGAAGGAGCGACAAACGGGATAATTCACACCTATTAGCGTAATAGGTGAGCGTGGTTTATCGGCAGTGTTTTCCTAATAGCAGGTCGTAGGTACAATTACCAATAGGCTTCTACGACCTGTCATTAGGTAAGAGTAACTCACAAAACACAGCTGTGGAAAAACCCGTGGGGTTCAATACCAACTGTTAGTTCAAAACCAACTGTTTTTTGTTACGGAACTATTTTTTTTCACAGCCATGAATGATACAACTCATGATATAATTAAATACAGTTTATTGTTGGCCAAGAAAATAGTCTAACATCCAACTAAAGTGGCTGCTTACCCACAAAAATTCTTCAAGAGCCGAGACAGCGGTTTTTTGTTGTTGTATTAATGAATAACAAAAATATATTAAGATACTCAAAAGAAACCAGACAATTAAATTGGGAAAATGTGTTTTATTTGTTTTATTATTTCAATTGTTTAATTCTCTCCTAAAATCACTCGCATATTACGTTTTAGATCGTTCTGAACAACTTTTCTTTCTTGCCTATCTGTCCGTCCGTCCGCAAATCCATGTAACAAGATTTATTGTTACAGTTTTCATCGAATTTTGGAGATATTTTCGGAGAAGGTGCTAGTGAAACTGTAGATGATGATCTTCTATTAAGTTTCATAGCGTATGAATCAATACCTCAGTCTGCGCATGCACAAAAGTAAATTCCTCTCATCACACATTTTTTCAGATTCTATCCGATGTCGCTTAAAACTCAAGTCAGTGTTACTATCTGAATATTTCGTACCAATTTCAACACGACAACATCGCTATGTTGGGCATACTTGAATGTGAAATCCTTGTAACACTCCTAATTTCTACAGTTTTCATCCGATTTAAATATAATTGGAAAATAGCAAATTGTAATGTAAATGGTTCCTTACTTCATTGTATACGATTCAATACATCAATCTGCGCTAGTGCAATAGGAATTTTCATCAACATAATTTGATCACTTTCCAATTTTCGATCTTACTCAAATTTGGAGGGAAGTTGGGGAAAGCAGACTTAATCATCTCGTAACAATTTCAACACGAGGCTATCATTACTCTTCTCGCCACAGAATTTGCGCTACGATGCAAGTTGACTCTTAATTTACAGGCGTTGATGTCTCCGGCATATCTGTCAATGGAACAAACTTATATTCCTCATCTTAAATCATTATTACAAACAATGATCAATACGTGTTACTTAAACAAGGATCTGCCACTCTAAACTAGGGGAACGTTTTTTGTACATCACGTTAACAAAAAAAATGTAACGGTGCCAATTCTAACACAACGGTTTGTCATTGTTTAAATGAAAATCGGAATAAACTATACCCCAAGTGGTTGTGCCAAAGAGGGATTTTTTACATACACTTCTAAAACGCTTCGCCCTGCTGTTTAAAGATCATTGCAGATAATCCTGCTATGAAGTGAGAAGTTCGCCCTACCGTGTACCGATTAATACTCTTCACTTGCAGAGAGAATTTTTCCAATATCTCATTACTCCAGATATTTGGACAGGAAATTTCCAAAGAGCCTAAGATGATTGAGGTACGACATAATTTTGGCCTCGAAAAACGGCTGAAGTCGAAGCTGTTGAATATTTCCTGCGATTTGCTGTGAGATGAAAATGATTTTGGATTGCAGTAATGTTGGAATCGTGGATGGTAACTGTATCAGTAAGTTTATTGATGTATTGGCGGCTATTAACGTAGCTAAATGTACGCGAGGTGAGAAAGCTATGGAATTACGTACACGTCAAATTCAGCATTAGGTACCCATCAACTTGAAGCGGTAAAAGTACTCTTCTGGTCCTGAAACTATCATTTTGCTTGAAAAAATGGTTTTCCAACCCTTGGGTGCTAACGATATTGGTAAGGGAAACACCAATCTAAAGTTAACAGTTTTTTAATGGCGTGCATTTTTCAAATATTAGGAGAAAAACATGCTCAACGCTGAAACGAATCTAGGGTACGACGCCGATGATGTCATATTTCAATAAAAACGAATTCAACCAACCCCGATCTTTTTCGCAACAGTAGTTACCACATACAGTTTCAATAGGAGTAGAACGTGACTCACGTCTAAAGTTTAGAAACTTATTGTAGGTAGTTGGTTCGGAGGAGAGAGTTGAGTAATTAAGGCATTTTAGTAACGTATAAAGTTCACGAATCTATTACAGAGCTATGAAGTCGGTACCTGCACTGCCTGATTCCACTACACAGGAAACAAGAGGCTCTATTGACGTCGTTGGTATAATGGCGTTATACGGATTCAAGGTGGAAGTGGTCATTCCACAGGTGCATTAGTCATTCATGAATATTCGACTATGGTGGGGCAATCGCGATTTAAAGAAGCTTACTCGGAGTTGTTTCTTGTTCCCGGGAAAAACTTTGGTATTGTAAGATAGGGTACAATTGACACGAATATATCGTTCCCACGATGACAAACTAGCAAACTTTTGGTTTATTATTCAATAATAAACCATTTTCATCGCTCTTGAAAAAAAAATTTCTGACCCCCCCTGAAAATTTCATGGTTTACGTTTCAAAGTTAGTGTAGAATCCAAATCTGCAATAAAAAATTTTCCGTCCGTCCGCCGTTACGCCGTACACACGATTTACTCCCAAACGGCTGGGCAAAAAATCTAAAATTTTCTGCAATTCTTTCACTAGATCAAAAACCTCTGATTTCGTCACTGTTTGCTCTGACAAACGAATCCGCCACCTTCGTTAGTTTGTCAGAGCAAACTATTTCGCACTCCGCAGTTTAGTTAAAAGACTTCATTACGGGCAGCTGTTTTTTTGATCTCGCGAGGCACGTTTACGGAAATTTTGTTCTATTCCGTAACTTCTGCTCAATTCGATCTGTCTCATCAGAAATTTTTTTAAAATGGCGTTTGAAAACTATGGATTTCAATTCACGGAGGGTGGCATTTTCGTCGGTAGGAAACAATAAACAGCCCTTGCCATTTCGAAAAGATGGATGGTTTCGATTCTCAAGAAGTACTCCTGATTTGGTTCTTGTAAGCACGGATTATGAAGAGAACTAGAATGAGTCTAGAAGAAGAGAGGCCGACCTCTGGGAATACCAGAGCCTCAAATATCCTACGATGCAAGATTACCGATTCCACTAGCTAAAAAGAAGGATTTACAAAAACTTGGTGAATACCAAAATCTTATCACGAATTCTATCAGGGACTTCCTGCATGCATAGACACCAGAGATTGTCCTTCAGAACCAGACATCAATGAATTAAACGACGAACCTGAAGATGCTTAATAGGAACGTTCCCAGAAAGAATAACCATTTTGTTCATTTTATAAAAATTTTGATTATTTGCTTAATTATTAAACTAGATTATTTAAGATTCACTGAAAATTCTGAATAAAAGTGAAGTACCTATCCCTGTATATTTCTTTTCATTCAATTCAAGATCCTTAGTTTCCAGACGATTTTACAAATGACTGTTGCGATGACAGAATTTAAACTAAACCGAGTCGCGCAAATCATCATTAAACTTAGAAAGGCGACTTGTTCTCGACATTATGGGACTTGAAAAATGATATGGAGGCTAATATTTCATTGTCAACTTGAAGTAGAACTTTGTTTATGCTCTCCTGATTTTCGCAATTCGCGAGTTTGTCAGAGTGAAAAAAAGATTCGCAAGGTTGTCATAGTGGGGACGATATGTTCAATCAAAGGTGGTAAATGTAATAGCTTCGTCGTAGTAAAACGTGCAAATATGTAGAGGAATGCTGAGCTTAGAAGACAGAGAGCAACGAGTGAATGACAATGAATCCCGAGTGACGTTGGACGGATGCAATAACTAAGGTAAACTGCGTACCCGGACGTTGACTAGTCTTGTAATATATTGATTTCAGCACAATATTCAAAGAGGGAACTACATCGGACGAACCTTCATACAGCAAAATAGAATCGCACCGAAAGTGGAGAATCCTTTCAGTTATTCAACAATTTTACAAAAAAAGATACATTTTGCTTCCGAGTCTACCAAGGTAGCGGAAGCATTGTTTTCACTTTCGGAATGTGAAAATTTTTTTGTCTCCAAAATCAAAAATTCCACTCGCATTTTTCGTTTTAGACCTTTCTGAACAATTTTGGTTCCGTGCCTGTCTGTGTGTCGGTCTGTCTGTCAGCAAATCCTTGTTACGGGCAAAAGTACACGAAGTTATAGTCCGATTTTGATGAAATTTTCAGGGATGTGCGGGTTGGGGTGTAGATGATCCCCTATAAGTTTCATGACCCCCGGATTAATAGTAGCCTCTGCGCATGCGCAAACGTGAAATCCTTGTTACGCGCATAACTCCGGGAGTTCTCGACCAATTTCGATGAAATTTTCAGGGATTGTTCGGTTTGATGTGTAGACGGTCCCCTATGAGTTTCATGACCCCCGGATTAATAGTAGCCTCTGCGCATCCGCAAACGTGAAATCCTTGTTACACGCATAACTCCGGTATTTTTACAAGAAGAGATGGGTGGTCTACTACTGACAGTATACTGAATTGATAATTACAGACATATGCTGTGGATATAAATAGATTTTATTCGCATACGGAAAAAGAAAAACAGTTGAATATGCATATTGGACAGATTTGGAAGTTATTATAATATTTCAGAAATTTAAGATAATGAAATGAATGAATGTTTTGGAAGATATAAATTATTGACCCATTTTGCTAACGAAATGTGGGAACAGAGCAGTATCTAGGTGCACCACTAATAATAACCCCATGACCTAATATCATAACAATAACTGTTTCCCTATACTTGTTACGAATCATCGGGACATAACTCGTTGGTCTTTTTTGGCAGGTACAACTGTAGAACACCTTCACTGTATTAGCAGAAGAAACAAAATATTCCAAATAACAATAATAATAATATTCCAAATTTATCAACTGAATAAGTGAGTTTTACTCTCCGTGCCACTGTTGAGTAATTTATCTGGAAAATAATTTGTGTGGCACTATTGGGTTGGGACTCAACTTCTGTCAAACTTAAGACATGATACAAACTTGAATCAAGAAATCATTTTATATTGTACAGTTTCTGTACACGGTAGTGAACCACTAACATAATTATGAATCATAGGGTGGACAAAAATAGAATGTATAAGTACCTTAGCTTTAATTTGATTTTAATAAATTTATTATTTTTATAATTTAACAATTTTTATTAAAACCGTGTTAGTTACTGCTTAGTAACAATGAATTCACCCCATTCACTAACTGAAAGTTGAAAACATGTTGGGGAGGCCCCTAGCTGCATCACGTCTAACAATGTTTCCATGATCAGCTGGTAATCAATATTGGAGGGACTGCAAATTCAAAGAAATTTTTAACTTGACGGTTAAATTGTTATCACGGATCGTAAAGTTAACAAACCAAGTTTGGGAAGTTCTTAGTTAAGTAGTAACGGGTAAATATGGGCTTAAAAATACATAATTTCTTTATTGGAGCTCAATAACTGCTTAGTATTGCCAAAGGTTGGTACCATAGTTCCCATTTGTTACGAATTTAGGATTTAATGGCACATCCTGAATCATTTAGAAGTCTGCCTATGTCTTCAACGCACACGATCTGCGTCAAGAAAGTGGGGCGACATCTATTCCAAATGTTCTGACAGGTGCACGTTAACTGAGAAATAAGTAGGACAGGAGAAAATATTCAAACTATAGCGCCCAAAAGTCAGAACGAGTATAAATAAAGAAATTTACACAACAATTGAGACGACTTAGGTCTTTTCGGATTATCCGTAAAGTGTATAACGACGTTGAACGAAAGCAAGAATCCAAAAGATGAGAAAAAGGAGCGTCTGGAGAGGGAGAATATGATGTCATACCTGTTTTAGGCATATCCGACGGGAAGAAAGTGGATCACGTGATTCGCCGCAATTCTTCGTTGCACGACATTATCACGTTAAATTGTTTATACTTCGTCTTCAGTTCCCGCCTCCAATCAGTGTAAAACTTGTCACTAAGATACGAGCGACCGAGTGGAACGAACGATAGGTTGCAGAGCGACTGGTTAAAAAACAACTTAATGGACAGATGAAGGAGGAGAGCCTGGGCCACCCTACCCTCCTGGTACACTCCGGTCAGCAACAACATTAATTATGTGCCCCTGTACCTCCGGTCCCGTTCCTTCGGCCTTGGGACAGAATGTTAACCCTCTGAAGACGGCTTTTGATCCTGCCTGTCCACCATATGATACCGCTGTCAACAAAGGAGATGCAGCTCGCTGCTGATGCGGCCGGTCAGCTCAGCGAATTTCTGCGGAGTTCAGCAACTTCTCCTCATTGGAATGGTCCATCACGTTGAGTAGGCGAAATGTGAGGGTTAATCTAGATACCTACCTAAAGCAAGGAGAAGCTAACTTGCTGTTCTATGTGACCAAACAAAACATCTAGCCATTCAAAGGAACAATCACGGCTTTTCCAACAGAGCAGTTACCTACTAGGTAATCAATTAAAACTGGCACAGTCTACAATTGTTCAAAGAAAGTCAGTCTTACTAAAACGCGAGGAATTATCACCCAAAGGTTCATTATTTATAAACGTTTCTTGGAAATTGAAGGTTTAACAATGACTCCAAGCGTTTTAAAATACAAATGCTCATGAAACGCACTTTGAAACGAATCCTAGATGTTAACACTCATATAAAACACGACTTTCGATAGGATACAGATAAAAAAAGCTTAGTTCTTTCGGAAATAAGTAAATAACTACAGCTTTTAAAATATAGAGTAATTTTTTAGACAACACTTTTGAAGCATTGGATAAATTTTAAAAAAATGTGTTTGTAACTGAAAATGGCAAAAACGGCTAAAAATCGACAATTACTATATTTTCTTACCAGAATACTTGCTACCTTGAAAAGTTAATCAAAGGGGAACTACTAGAGTATATAAATACGAGTAAATTTACATACGTAAGTACGCATCGAAAAACATCGAAAAAAATCAGCCAAAAAACGATAAATTCAAATTTAAAATCAAAACGATCCAAAAAAATAAGAACACAGACAGACAGACAGACAGACAGACAGACAGACAGACAGACACACAGACATACAGACAGACACGGAACCAAAATTGTTCAGAAAGGTCTAAAACGCAAAACAATGGTAAAAATCCATTTATTTACTTGTGCGCGGAAATATTAATGATAATTTAATTTTCCGTAAAATTTGTAATCAACAAGTAGGTAGCTTGTAGTACGACCATTTAGTAAAATTCTTATACGATCATGCTATATGACTGGAACTTTTTTCACGACTACAATGAGCTGCCGTGTTTTTCACTCCCTTAACAAAAACACACTTTCTAGGAAGGAATTTGAATAAAATTTCAGAGTATATAATTTACAATGTGTTTCGTTTATATTTACCCATATTGATCAGAACGGACAGTTGAAAAATAAAACTGTATTGGGTTCGCTTAGGACCAGCTAATTACTATTCCTGAAAATAACCGGAGGGAGTCGAAGCTTTTTTGATATATAAACCGAATTTCAGTACAATCCATCCAGGCAATTCATGATTTGTATAATCGTAATCGCATAAAAAAGGGCTTGCAGTAACACAATATGATGGGAACCTTCTCTTAGTAACTGAGAGGTTTGGTGGAATTTTTCTTATTCCAAGAATAAAATGATGAATACTCTACATTGGATGCTTCATGTATCGTCATTTATCCTTTTCCGCAGCAAAACCACCATTCCAGCACTTGGAGATGTTGATGGATTTAGTTTTAATCAATCGAATAAGACAACCTGGTGCACTACAGAAAAATGATATGTTGAAAATGAGTGATTGCTATATAGAAAAAAATGAACTTGAAGAATGAATGATTTAGGGGTAAATACCACAATTTTTTAGTTCGTTCAATTCTTGAGTAGGATGCTTAGTTAATGACTATGTTAATGTTTTATACATGTACCTAATTCTAGAAATCAAATCTTTTAACGATGACTACATGAATTTAATGCCGAGCATTGATCCTGGAAATGCGTAGAAAAGAATACCTAAAAACAATATTGTTCAACACCTTACTTTGAACTTTCGTAAATGTTAACCATTTTCTTTCTATCACACTGTTGACGAAACGAACTAACAAATGCATTCGGAACTAGGTATTTAATAATAATTATCAAACAATAATTTTTTGAAGAGCGAAAATAAAAGCTCAAAAGGTAAGGCAAGGTAAGTCTGGTTTCTCATGGATACTGTCAGGTCATTGTTTTGAAAAGGACAGCGGGCAGGAGAAAGGTATTTTCCATCATCACTGTCTACTGAGAAGACACCCACAAAACTTAATGGTAGCCGACAAAGGTGAGGAAGGTAAGGTAGCGTCAACCCCTTATTAATCAGTATTGCGGACCCATGTCACCAGGCTTCGTGTACAATGATATTGCTCTTGTTCTGACCAATGAGTTCAAAACTTTTGCGTCTGACGGTATTTTAATATTCTCATAGATGCTTGATATATATTAGGTAGGATGGGAGTACCTACACCTCACATTAATTACAAGTACGTAATAAATAACTAATACGATTTTAATACAAATCAGGCAATGAGAAAGTGATTCTTGGACCCAATCCTTGAAAAGTTCTTAGAAATAGGTGGAAAACTGATGAAGTCATGCTTGTTGGATTCGAAGTTTGAGCATACGTAGCAGCTATTAATGATCGATGTGAAACTCATTTTGGAGAATCAAATCGTCTTTCTCAAATACCCTGAGTATGAGCGATATCAGACTTCAAGTTCATCATGATGCGATTGATTAAGGATGGTTCAACTGTCGTGTCCCAATGCCCCACATACTTGGACCGAGATCGGACAACTTTGCTTGATGGATTTATGTCTGCACATGCAGCAAATGATTTGTGAGAGATGAAACCGATGGTGGGCAATGTAAAGCCCAACTCACACATTCCCTGAACATTTCATTAAAATTTGATCGAAACTGTACAAATTAAGCTTGTTGTAAGCATTTAGGTACTGACACAAGGTGAGGCAGACTCGTACACATATGCAAAAAAGGAATGAAGGTGATTAGAAATTGTCTAAAAGTGAAATGAGAGTGGAAATATCTGTTCGTCGGACGCTTTTCTGCATCTTCCGAAAAGGATTCAATGCTTCTGATACCTGTAGCAGGACCGAATGGGATTGTTGCGCAGTGGAGTGAAGTGAATGATATTATGCAAAGACGTCGCGATTCATAAACGGATGACAAGGAATCAAAGAAGATGGTGATGAGACTTGAAGAGTTACGTCCGAAGTCGTGAAGCCGTAATGTGATGAGATACTAGATTTCCCCTCTGAGTGACTCTATCCGCCTTCTGGCTCCACTTGGAATGAGTGGCATTCCTTCAAGGTGATATCAGTGCCAGGTCTCGCACAATACATCTCATCCTTCAGGAGACCAGTGTGTCGTAATAATGTACAGCTCAGGTGATAAACTCAGATAAAAGGGCTGGGAAAATGTAAGAGTTGTGTTATTGTTTTGCACTATTACCAACCGTCCACGGCTATAAAACAAGGTACGATGAGGGGCGAGGTTCGAACAGTCGAACAGTACGACTACGAAAGTGCTGGTGTAATAAATTGTAGTTCTCAACTTGAGATAAGAGGATTGTTATCTTTCAGGAGTGTCAATGAACCGCTCAGAAAACTTCTACAACTACAAGTCAATTTAATATGCGATTTATGCGCGTTTGAGATTATTAAGTAAATCAATACATTCAGTATGTGTGAGCCATGTGCTTTATGATAGGAGACAGAACACAAGTACAGGAAGTGGTTTAGCGAGAAGTCATTCATCATTATCATATTCAATCATTATTGTGTAACGAAAACTAGAGTTGCACCACATCTTCAATGTTGGGCCAAGTATTGGAAGTTTGGATTTGCGTAATCACAAGGTTTCTTTCTTTATAGTTTGACTTCCTCTGCTACTTTTTAAAATAGAAATCGGATAAAAATTATAGGACCAGTGCATTCTTATGGGTCGGTATTTCAAATTGTTCATCAGAATTTCGGATTCAAGGACCATGTACCAGAGTTGGTAACAGCTAGGCTAGCTGAGCTAGCTTACATATACTTTTCATTTAACTTCTATGTACAAGTGCTTACACAAACACTTGTGAAATTAGTAATCTTAGTGCATGTACAAGTACATCAGGACTTGTATTTCAAGTACTAAATACAAGTGCATTTCAATTTTCACGTAGAATACTGTGGAGAACTTCCGGAGCCCCTTCCACCCCCTCTCCCTCTTCTTAAGAGAATAGTGGGGGAAGGAGAGGCAGAAATGCGTTTAATCCAATTTTCGTCGAAAAAATGAGATGACTATTTTATATTGAACGACTTTAAAATTATTTCAATGACACATACGAACATGGTATTTTGTGAGGAGCTTGGAGCCAATTGGTACCGTCATTACAAATAACTAATTTATACCATTCATGTAGCTTCCTAAGCACATTATGCGAATACATCCGTAAAATATTAATATTTTATTCACCAGTTCTATGGTCGAATTTTTCTTGAAAACCATACCACTTTGACCAAAATTCTTAATCGAAAAAAAAAAAAAAAAAAAAATCGGTAGTATAAGTAAACTGTTTGAACAGCTCTTGAATGGATTGTCTATTACTTGTAGAATGACAGAAGATTCAACATTTTAGACTAAAATTGGATCCGGACAAAACTGATAAAATCAGACGCAAGTAGATGACGATTTTTCACTTTTATCCCTTCCATTCATCACCCTTTCACAATGAAAATTGAAATTTCTGAAATACATTTAAATACTAAACTAAAACCTTTATGTAACAAAGAAATAATAATAATAATAATAACAAGTAAATTACATGAATCGATCGAGAATTCCCGCTTCAGCGATTGAAACGATTTACAAGGGATTCACTCAAGGAATTAGGTTGACAAGAAGCTGAGTAACGTCGACTAATTTTGTGGAAAAAGAAACTCGTTTTTTCGGCATTTCTCCTACAACTCTTCTGTTTAAATTCAAAGTTTCCGTTAACTTGTTGAGTCCTAGATTTGAAATAGCGATAAAAAAGGAAAATATCAAGATTTTATTTGTACAATACCTGAAGATAGAGCAGTGCCAAACCGCTTATCTGATGCTATTCCATTAGCAACAGCTAATAACTGAAACTAACCAACCGGTTTTAACTGAAACTAAGATTGGATTTGGACGAAGTCAATTTCCCATTTACAGAGGAAATTACGATGCTCTCAAAATTATCGTTTTCCGAGAAATAAAGATAATAGTGCTTAAAAACACTCATCTCTATGGCGAAAACGTTAATGATGGTGAAAAATAGATGGCATTGATTAATGTTCCTTTCAACAGAGGGCGACATATCACGCCCCACAAGCTTCACTGCACGCAAGAGACGAAGGAGATATGAGAAAGTAATAATAGGTAACAACACACTATCTTGAGCCCACACTTGAACCTTCAATACTTATAATAACAGAGTTGGTGGTTGCTGCTTCGTTGTTTCTAGGGAATTTGTACACCTCTCACCCCTTCACGGCGAATGAGCTTCAAGTCCGGTCCCACTCCGCTGGCTTGCAAAAAAGTTTTTTTTTTTTTAGGAGAACCCGAGGGGTCTGTTGGTGAGGGGAGGGGGAGCTCAACAGCTGCTTGCCCAACAGGTAGGTGCCCACAGGGAGAAAACCGGGGACTTCGGGAGGGAGAGTATCGGCTGAGAGCAACGCTCCCGAAGAAGTCGAAGACCGTTGTTCCTCTTGATAAGCCCGAATAAAACAATCAGGTGATTGACCCAAGTTCGATGTGGGTTAGCTTGGGTAGAACGTATGTCCTCCCGTGGTGATTCTTTCAATCCTACCATCACCCAACGATCTATCCTTCCATCAACCAAAAAGCACACATAATCTTAAACAAAAGCACAAGTCCCACATGACCTAATAAGCAAACTTTTGTATGCATACTTGTATATAGAACCCATTAACTTAGAGAACCAAAGAGTATACAAGACGGTTCTTAATGAATTGATATTTATTTTGATCTCCTTAGTATGGCGGATTTTGGAAAAACGCAAAAACGTGAGTTCTGCATTCAAGTGCGCTGCTATACTCTTCTTTCTACTGGGGTAAATTGGCACAATGCACACCATCTTCCTTTTTTTCAAAAGGGAACCGAAATTTTTATTTTGGATTCAGATTCCACTTGAAATTTAAGAACATTTGCACCCTCAATCGATTTTCCTAACGCGCTGCGCCCGATTGGTTGTCGAAATTGTGAATGCAGGCGATACCCAAGTGTGAGACTTGATATTTTTTATTTATACATTTTTTCGGTTTAAATAAATCGGTTGACGGGTCAGACTTTCATGAAATTTCATAAAGAATCTGATATAAAAAATGTGAAAATACGAAGTTGCTGTACACTGCGCCAATTTGACCCAATCGAATAAAATTTAAAATAGCGAAGTTAAATGCAGGATAAAAACGAAGGAAACAATCGTTCTGTTTTTCAGAATACCTAACACTAAGGAAATGAAAATGAATAACGACCCATTGAGAACCACCCTGTGTAGTGAAATTGATGTACATACATGTTCTTGTTTTATGTGTGCATTATAAGTTTTGATTTGTTTAAAATAAATGCAACGGGAATTAAAATAAACTATTGGATTAATAATAATTTCATTGTTTCATTGCACATTGATGTATTTCGCTCTAAATGGAGATTTTTTGAAATGTTTTAGTCAAAATTCGTCAACACATTTGTGAGGAACAATTTCCAAAGCCTAATTCATGGTACAATAACCATTTATGAGTAAAAATATGATATCAACTAATATCTTTACATCCTACTTTTTTTCAATTCAAGCATTTATGCAGAAAAAGGTTCGTCCTTCAAATGTCATAAGTTTGTCTTTTGTAAGTCTTTTTGTTTGTCTTCGAGTTAATATGAATGAATTCAAGTATCAACAGTCGAATAGGATGAAATGGCAATTTGATAATTGTCATTTTGTCCAAGTTAATCGAGAGCTTTCCAAAGAGTGGAAGAGAGAGATTTTTGTCGGGCAAATCAGAAAAGTAGTACCATTTCCATCAACGACCCTTTGTATTTGCACCCCGAATCCAATTTTTCGTCCAACTTCTTAATTTTTCTGTCAGGCTAAAATACATTCGACGTTGAAAGCAATTGGCTTGGTGTACAATCGTGTGATAAATTTCTCATAAACACAAAAGGGCTTTTTTTACATAAACGTATTCCGCATAATAAATGCGTATTGAAATATTTTCCGTCGAATTTCAGGGTAACTATAGAGGTGTACAGAGGACGTTTAAGAAAAGGCAGCTTAGGAATTCGCCCAAACTCAAATAGACCACACAGATATTGCTTCTACATTAAGGTTCGTTAAACATCAACTATCTTTTTTAATGCAAAAAAAAAAAAAGTTGAGGAACAAGTAGATAAGCTGGGGCGTAACCAACGGAAGTTCCCATTATAGTGTTATCTACCCTTTCGTTATGAAACTCCCAACTCCTAGTCTAACACATTAGATACTGAGTTAACAACAACTCCCTAACTAAACGTAACATGATACAATAGATAGAGCGGAGTTATCCAGGGGAGTGGACACTCGAAGTGAACCCACTACCAACTAGTAGAGGCCAGCGCGAGTGCGAGGTTGTCAGTCGCCCAACCTGAATGTACGCAGGGAGGAGTACTGCAATGAAAACCGCTGATCATACGGCTATCATTATTTCCAATAGCTCTTTAGCTACGAAGTACATATCCACGAGAATGTGTGGTCAATTTGATTAAAGGGAATATTTTGAGATAAGACATTTTATATTTTTGTCGTAGTTCACGATTTGTTTCATAAAACCAACAAGAAAAAAGCCAATTAAAGCGCTCAATGAAAATGTCAATAGTGCAATTACTAAGATAGTTGTATTTTTCCTAAGATAGTTTATTAAGGTACTGTAGCTATATAGATTTTCAAAAATTTAATACCGCACCAAATTCCATGATCGACATTAACAGCCAAAATATGACTTTTGGAAAATTTCAGAATTCTCGCACAAAACGTCTATGACCTTTCCAGAAACATCCGTTTCCAATTCCTGAATTTCTTGAACGACGGATACATTTTCAAAATTCATCGGCTTGCCGACGCTGATGCCCGATGGTGTGATAAAATATCTATACAGTTCGACAGGAAATCGCGATCAAATTCGAAAACGAGATTCTCCAACTACGTAAATCATGCAAAATGATCGAACATTAGCTGACGGTGTTAAAAGACAACTTGTAAATAATTTTAGACGCTTAATTGACACTAACTGATTTTCCACGCGCAAATTGGGGAGACAAAAATCGAGGAACAGGATACTATACTTGTAACAAAACAGTCAATTAAACGAGTAGAGCTCGGTTAAGGCGTTGGTTAGGCTCGTGAGTGCTACCATTCTATTCGAACTAAGGACAGAACATGATTCCTATGAAACTGAATAGGAGGGCACGTAAAATGTGACTAATGTAAGCAATAATTAATATTTATCATTCACTTTCTATGTTTTCATTATAAGTTCTAAATTCGGTTGTGATTTATAGAATATTTTCTATTAAGTGCGTTAGTGGTTAAATAGGAGTTTAACAGTGTTATGGTCGGTTTTAAGAAAGAATTATTAAAAAATTCTGCTGAGTTTTTTGTATCTGCATGTGATCCGTTGTTCCACGTCTATTTGAGTAGTTAGACCGCCAGAATCTCGATGAAATTATCCTACTCGGCTGAGCTAAGACACTTAAATGGAACTGTGTAGAGTATAACCCGCAAAACCACGACCTTTTGATAAAAATTGGATGAGCTGACATACGCATGGTAAATTCTCCCTGCTTTACTTTTAATTTACTTTTTTCTAACAGACAAAAAGTTGACTGAGAGAAGCAATAATATAGTTTGATAGTGAAGCGCCAATTTGCGTATTTTATGAACAAAAACCAATTGACATGATTATTTATTGGGAATAAACCCTGTGAATATGCAATTAGACACCAAAAAACAAGAGGTCGCCTGTGATAGTAAACTATTGTGCACTGAGATAGTCTAGGATTTTTGGAATGATCGCCCTCAAACCTAATTTATTTAAAACCTGGGTTTTCATAAATAATCCGAATTCCTTTTGGAATTGAATTATTCGAAGTAAGTCTAAAACAATATGAATAACTGGAGTGTGGCTTGCTCGAATATCAAATTTTATCGTGAACGGATCTCCGATATAGGGGGATTATACTTCTGACGCTACATTTAATAATGTAGTATTTAACAATATAATGATAATTCCATGTATATAATTCATTTTACTTGTAGCTATGATAAGCCACTCGATATTTCATCGTTCGATAGTCACCAAAGAAGTGGATACGTTCCACGCTTTAACACCAACCACGCTTGAAATGTTACACTTCTGTTTACCTCGTTCCTGAAACCTAAAGCTCCCTCATGTTCATTTCATAATTAAATTTATCAGACGAGCGTATTTCCTAAAGGCTCATCGGTATTCTGTACCAAAACGATTAGGTATGTTCGCTGTAAATTTGTAATTAGATTCGATTTTCTGTCTTCATTACCGGAGGAAGTGCGTGCGAGATGAAATACGCCCGATGAATATATTAAAATGGTAACACGAGATTGGTTGTGTCGGATCTCCTGCCTACAATTCATCATGCTTTTACAATAAAGAACGTCAAAAGCGTGGGAGAGGGGAGCGTTGATGTTCCGTTATATTGAAAAACCTTTTTCGTTCACATTCGTAGCTTTATGGAGTTCCAACTGATTTTGTCGCGTTACGAAGGGGGCTGCCGGGTGAAAGGATTTTGAATACGAGAAGCTCAATATCGGTTATAAGAGCGACATTGGCTTAATACTTATTCCTAAACTGTAAGCATTGAGCAGCTACAAATATGTAAGTACTCGGGGATGATTCTGAGAACGAAATATTTCATTTCGAAGCTGGATTTCAATACAAATACCAACTCGTTAAGAAATAAACTCAAAAAGAGCTCTCAAGTCAGGCTGTATCGTAAAGGATAAAGAGAATTGGAATGTCTGGGTGTCTTGTTGTGCCTATTGCAAATTCGAGAGGAAGACTACAAGCTTCCACGCTGATCAGTGGGTTACCGTGACTGTTCAGCTTGCACCTATCATCACCACACCTCTCTTCAACTTTGTAAAATAAATCTGAATGGCTATTCAGAGACTAATACATACGTCTATTAAAATGATTAATTATTGAACATCACATCGCCGAAACTAACCAAATGGCTAGTAAGCAATGCAAGTGGCACACTCCGTTCACGAGAAAATTGATGAATACATTTGATTGAAGACTCAACTTGGCAGCGAGTTGCAGAAGTAAATAAAATCATTCAAATTCTTCTCGTACATTCTATATTATGGATTGTTTAAGTAGTTCGCTAAGCACCGTTTAATTTGTATGCAAGAGCACCGTTACAGCTGTGGGTGGGGATATTAATTAAATATCTAGAAATATAAGTGACCAAAAGGGTCGAAAACATTCGCTAGATATATACCTACTCCATTTCAATATTATTCTCAATAGTTTAGGTTATGGTATACGTAGTGGTGCTAGTGTTGGGCCTTTGCAGATCCAGAGAGGCATAAATTAGCAACATGGGTGAGCGCTGCTCGTATCATTATCCAAGAAATTCAATTGACCACTAACATTTATGCGTAGTTACTCCAGGATAAAAGTAATTTACAATACTACCATAATAACTTGTATTTGTACACGAAGTTCAGGCGTCTCCCCTTTCACGGGGAACGTGAAATATTTGCTAAAATCCATTCCGTTTAACTGGCAAACACAATAAAACTGAAGAAAAACATTTCACCTGGATGCTTTCAGGAAACTTAATTTCAAAGGCTACTAAATTAGGAAATTACTTCCAAGGCAAAAAGGCTTAAAGAGAATCTATGGTTAATGGAAAGAGCCTGGTTCTCCCCTGTTATATAATTAGAATAGTTTTCAAAGCGAGATTGCAAGCGAGAATAAGTTAACACTCAGTAAAGGTACCTCTTAAGCCCTGAGGAGAAAACAAAGAAACTTCAAGGGAGTTTTGAAATTGTATAATAGTTTAGATGGTTTGACGAGCGTTGATGTGTTGAATGCACAGGGCGTCTTGGAAAACTCCTTTCGTCAACTCTCAATTACAGTTTTCCGCTTGTAAACACAAGTTTCTAGTTTCAGAATATAATTATGCTAAAACATTGACATTTACATATCTCTCCATCGTCTACTCGAATAAGAACCTATTATTGCAATGAGTCCAACAATTCATGTCCCGAGTTCTATCTAAATCAAAGGAAAAGATCGCCTACCATTTCACTTGCAACGTTTTCAAGAGATCGATTTTTCGATATTTTAGCCTTTCATATTCACTCTTTATGGTTAACCGAAAGATGTGTGGAGGTTTGAGGACCAACCAGGGCTCATAAGAGATTTTTTACTGGTTTCATAAACTTTGATCCATTATATTAAGAGAAAAACTCTGGACGCGAATGGATCAAGTTCTTTTTATTTGATTTGTGGAATCCATGTACCTCCGTACCTTGACACTCGGCCAAAAGTCTTCGCCGCTTAGAAATCTGAATAAGTATACAAGTCTAAATTACGTTGATCGAACTAAGTTTGGCAATCACGGTTCAATCTTACACCATTATTGCCGAAACTTCTCTCTCCTCGAGTATGCACATTGCAAAAAATTTTAAGAATCAACATTGACTGTAGCAGAAGTTGGACTGATAAAAATATTTGAATCATCAACGGATCAATCAATGAAATACATTAACATATGGTCTGATGTGTCGGCAAGTGGTTTGGAAGGGGGCATATAACTACAGATTGATATACGAATGAAAATCGTGGCTATTGAACGGGTAAGTAGTATTTAACATGTATGTACAAGTATAACGACTCAGTTAGAGTACAACTTGGCCTAAACGAAAGAAATCAGAGTTCAACCGCAAAAACACCACTACTGGTCCGGTACTTGACTAACCCTTCCAGAAAAACCTTTTGAACATGCCCCCGGGAGCCGTTTGTCCCGCGCACCACTAGTGTCCCGAAAGGTCATCCCTTTGACCCAGGAATATTCCAGCAGCAGTTCCCAAATGCGTGACAAGTTCAACAGAAGGAAAATTTCACAGAGCAACCAACCATGTAATATTATTCAGTAATAACTTGGACTAAAATCTTCTGTGGCCCAGGAATCGTGGACACAACTTTTTTACCGAACCAGAAGGGAAGGAACTGGACTTCACTGACTATATTTAAAAACCTATTTACTTCTTCTCCTAGAAATCCTAGATTATGGAATGGTGCGATGAGAAACTAATGAAGATGGATCGGTTCTGTACAAATCAGCACGATTAAAAGAATTTCATTGTTTTCTTTTAAAATAATTCATTAATGTACAAAGTATATGAAACATTTCTAATCTTTGGTATTGAAAAGAGTATGGAAAGGGCATTTTTCCCCAATTGACAGTGAGAAAAGGCAAGCCACTACATTTTTCAATTTAGGTGGCTGAACCTTCCTTCTAGCCCCTCTTATTCTAAAATTATGGCGTATTGTAGTTTCGTCTCATCCATCCTGCGAGTGGCGAATAGGGCTGGTTTCAGTTTTCTGATGTTTGCTGCTAGCTTCAGGAAACCTTCAAACCACCACAAGAGCACACTAGGGGTGTGACTGACCCTCTAAGATATTCAGAAGCTTGGTCATATTTAAGTACTTCGCATATGCTGCGAGTTGTAATGTCTGTTGCCTGTCTTGGCACAGATAGGAAGTAGCGTCACGATTAACAACATCGGATTAATGCGATTACAGAAAAAAATTTGTCCTCCCACACTCCCAGGCCCTGTTCACTATAATGTCACCTACTAAGGCTGGATGATCATCGGCTGTTGCTCGCATGATGTAATCACGGCACCACCCCACACCAGCTTGGCAATCAAAGCTACGACATTAGCTATTTGTACAGTTTAGGGTGTGTGAGAGACCAAAAAGTGATCCATAGCCAATCCATCACAGGGAGATTTTGAGGTGTGCGAGCATATTTTTGTGGTAGAGCGGCTTTGCAAATGGGTGGAGACCAGCTAGTAAGGTAGATACGAGTATAACTGTCACTCACTGTGAAGCGCCAACTGCACCTGGAGGACTCTTTCGATTCAAATCGAGTTTCATGAGGCGTTCACTCCGTTGCTTACGTAAATTAGCAAACATTTTTGTTTCCTTGGTTGAATATTTGGGTTGATATTGATAGTCGAAGCAAAAGGATAACTAAATAATCGTGAAAATCATAAGATGGACCTAAGTTGTTACTACAAAATTGCAGATTGGCAAGGTATCGCATTCAACTCTTGGTAACGCGAACAACTATTCGTTTGCATTGGTGAGTAGATGGTTCCCGACCCAGGGTCTAGTTCTACTTCAACTTTATTTGGTGCGTTGTGGTGAACGACCCACGAAAAAGAGAAACGGGTTGCACCCTCCATCGGGTAATCCACCCTTGGGATCACATGGCGGTAGCTCATGCAAATTGGTTTTAGTTTGCAAAAAGGCAGAAGCCTAAAAGATGACACCGACTAATGAAGCGTTAATGCACTGGGATGAGCTTACGCTTGGTAATACGATCTCGGGAAGCCCTGGCTGGCGATAGCATCCGGCCGGCAGCGATCGGGGTTGTGTAACCGGCGAATTTAGTGATATAAAAACTTGCACCCCCCTGAGCAAGCTTTAATATTTCGCCGGTTCGGCGGAGATTCACAACGGGGGATTTCACTACAACAGGGTTTTCAAGGAAGATAAGTCCGTCTGAATATTAGGAAAACATTCTAGAAATTTAATTAAACGTCCTGAACAGTATGATATAGATGAGCGTTCCAAAATGTAGGATGTTTCACAAATAATGTATACAACTTGGTTTCAGATAGAAGATGATGTAGCTTCATGTAGAACTACAAGAGAGCATTGAATACTTACTTACTTTTACACTTCTAATATTATACATTACGGAAATGAATTTAAGTAACATGATTGTACACATTTCAAATCATTCTACATGTTGTTATAACATAGAATTAATTTGAAATTTGACAATCCATTCGTAGATTTGTAGAGGTTGAGTACCTTACTTCCGAAAGACCCATCGGTTGAATCAGTCTGGGTGATCCAAAATTTAGGAGACTTGATGTACGAGGGTAATTTAATTAATTAATGTTCGAATCAGATTTTTGTTAGATCCGTGAATCGAATGAGACCACTCACGTTGTTGTACGACCATCCTTTCGCTCACCATTTGAAAAACCTCAATACATTTACATAGAAGGGGTATCCAAAACAGAAATTATAACCCTCTGTTCAATATTTTGCAGCGTGTTTTGCATTATCCTCTACCGTTGGTATCGAAAATATGAGGATCGATAAGTATACTCAAGAGCAAGTTAACCGGCAGACAATCAACGTGAGGGCAGAATTGGCCGTATCCCTTGGTTAACCACGATCCATAAAGCGGCCCTAAAAGGAAGATCCCTTTTTGTTACGAAAAGGGCAGAAGGAGTCCCGCCACTCATTTCTTCGGCAACGTGGTTATTACCGGTGGCCCACACGCACGTACACACGAAGATTCGCTCCCGCTCCTTCCCCTAATCTAAAATCAATCACAAATCAATTTTCTTCCCTGAAAACTGCGGCTGGAGTACCCGAAGCTAGCGGTTTCTTCTAAGGCTTTTATCATCCCATTTCAGTTCCCCACCTGTTTCGCGGTACTCCTACTGTAAATTCATGGAAGCAACAATACAATTGGTGGACTACGAACGAGTATCGGATAGCTGTGGTTCCGTGATAATCAATATCTGATAAAATGCTCCACTAATGATCCTGGCCCATAGTAGTTACCACCACAACTTCTATATTTGGATTCGTCTATCCAAATTTTGAAGGTTAGGAAAGAAAAATAGTGAAATGTGCAAACGTTTTGTTCTACCCTTATGATCATTGATTTAGTGTCCAAAACCTTGACCATAGCTAAGAGGTATTACAGGATAGCAACTGAAAGGAGAAATCTATTTTATACAGCGAAAACAGTCCACCTATTGTAGGGAACAGACACATTTCTCTGAAAGTGTAAATTGCTCACTAAAGCAATCCTGTTTTTAGGGAAAATGTTTTGATGGGGTGAGGGGTTGTCGGGATTTCTAAACATAATGGAATACATTAAGATTCTACCAATGAACCATAGGCGGTAATGAGACTAAGTGGGCTCGATCAATCAATTACAAATGATCTGACTTGACCCCAGTCGTTCAATTATTGTAATGTTTAAAAATATTTATCTAGTTTAAAAAGACAAACAAACAGTTAGATTGGTACGGTATATTAGTTATCAGTTATCGAATTGAGCTTTGAACGACGACAAATTGAAGAACTGTCGCGGAACAAGAAGTGCCAAATAATTTGATTTGTGTTTTCACATTCTTGCAACCTACAGTAAAAATCAATCACGCAAAACCAGTATTTGGCGCAGCTTTATACTGCTTCCCCAAACACCGATGAAAACGGTAAACTTAACCCACAAAGGGTCCAATTGAAGAATGAAACAAAATTAGAGGGAAATTTCCATTTGGCTTGACGCGAGCTTCATAATGTGATAACAGGAGCAGAGCGGAGATAATACGAGAGGTGATCACAAGTGAATCCACTCGTTTACTGAACGGGCAACCCCAATTAAGTTACAGTCAACCTTTCTATGGCGGTACATTAAAGGTGAAAAAGTGATCCACGAGAGAGATTTCCTTCAAACAAATTAAAATTTAACAAAGATAAATTACGGAACGGTTCACTTTTAATATTTGCACAGGCGTCAGGCTGAATGTCCACTAATGTGTTATCTGTCGGTATACCAACAGTATATATACTCGTACATATACGAGTTGGAATAGTACTCTCATGCTAACAGATAGTACCTTACATAATACTAATGATTAGTATACTCGTAAATATTACAAATCAATGAATAAAGCCTTCCGTGAAAGTTACGACACGAAACAGTGCAAGTTCTATTTATGATCGTTTTCTCACGCTTGGGGTTCGATCGAGAATCGTACAGAATGTCTGCTTCACGTTCCAACAGAGTTTCCATAACTAATATAATATTGCTATCCACGAAACAGTCTCGATCACTTATCAAGGGAGTAAATAGTTGTGATGAGTCCAAGCAGTATGTTGCAATTGAGAATAATTTAACTTCAAAATAAAGATTATCCGAACTGAAAAAAGTGAAAACAACACTAGCTACCTAGAATAATTCCCTTTATGTCTAATTCTAACTTTTTGATACAACAGTTATTTTGCGGGAAAAGGAAATAAAACAAAGTCATGATGTCTTTCGGAATTGTGTACCAATAGTATGCGGAGGAGATACAATTACTCGTAAATGTAATTGCACACTGGTAACCTGTTGTAATGCTGACTTGGTTTTAAAATTTGCAGTTTCTTGAAAATTGGATCTGAATGCACTGTAAATTCACTTGTTTCAACAAGCTCAACTACGTCTCTAACTGTAAATTTAGGGTAGGTGAAAAACATAGCTGATCGTGTAACGGAAAAATAGATCATTTTCATGAAGTCTTACTTTACAATCATAACCGAAATCGGAAAAAAGTAAATAACTATTAAAAATCTCTGTTCATACCATCTATTATGGTATTACTGGTTATTTTATGTATGATTTATGTTATATTAGCCGGTTACCGTGCGTTTCACGAGCCCAGATACATTATTACTTTCTCAGATGCATTATTGCTTTCTCCCAATCACTTCCGACTGGTCTTGAGAGGCTTCTTTTAAAATCTCAGCGGTCTAAGATGAGCAGGATGGAAGTTAGCCCTAGTGCGTTCGAGGCACAGAAGGACACAGACGGACAAACAAGGTAATTATCCCCGTCGAAACCGGTACAGAAATACTCATTTTCCGAATTTCACCACGCTATGATGAACAGGAGAGAACTATTTAGCTTTATCGCTCACACAGCTGATCAAACATCTTCCCACTCCCTCCCAATCGTCTCACGAGGCTGTGCACCAAATTCCAGTTCCCAAAGATGACAGGGAGGGAAATTTATCTGTTTTGGTGAAAAAGCTCAAACCCCTCCCCGAAAAATTGGCCCAAGAGGCAATATGTGAAATGAGGACTTCCATATACGTATAAGAAGATTCATAGCCAAAACAAGGTATTTGACTTTGAATCATCAATTTTATCACAATTGACATGTACGTATGAAACAACACGTATGAAATCGTTTCCCACATAGGTTCGAGGTGTGGCTCAAATACTATTTGTCCTAACCTCATTTTGATGTGACATTAACGCTTATTACTTATTACGTGCGTGTGTTAACAAGGAGAAGGCGATAGTTTTAACGGTAAATTGTAAGAGCATAGAGCCTTGGTGTGGCTCACTCGGCCGAAGTTTCCCACTGACTTTCCGGATTGGCGCGCCGCCTGCTCTCGGCAATGTATGCAGACTCACGCCCGCAGCTCCTCCGTGCTTCACCGGTCTTTCGTGCACGGCTCTGCCCTTGACCTCGCTGCCGCTATTTATTTGGGAATATCAAATATTTGAGACCCCGGATCAGTTTCATGGGAAACCCCTCGATTTCGTGGTGGAGAATATACGTTCCTTTAATAAAAAATATCTCTGAAGTTAAGAGGTCAGCCCCAATGTGTAGACAATGGTTTGGCATTCGGTTCAATCCCGTAAACAGATTGTCCCCAAAATTATTACAGTTCTATTTTGATTCATTATTTTCAGTTACGAAACACTATAATCATTCAAAGAAAACAATATAAACCGTTCTTAGAATTATTTGCTCTCCGATCCAAGAAATAAGGTATATTGAGAAAAAAATCTATTTATATTTTAGGGATGAGGGACCTTCCGCATAATAGATTTTCTTCTTCCTACTCCTAACAAATAATTTAAAACTATACCTTGTTTTATTCCCATATAAAGAGAATTTCCAATGCTATTTCGCAACAGACCGCAAACTGACCCTTACCTTGTTATCGATGAGCTATTTCCAATTTAATTTAATGTCTAAAGATAAACGATGAAATGCCGTTGATCAGGGGTTTTCAATTTCATACTGCGAGAAAAAACACCACCAAAAATAGCACTCCTAACCAACCTCAGAACGACGTTCAACTGCTTATTACAAAAACAACCAATACCGACGTACATCGCACTCTTGTGTACATATGATCGCGCATGCACAGTACTACAATATACACATGATTGCAAAAACGCTGCAAATCATTACACAAAGGTAAATTATTTTTTTAATTATATGACCATTCTACGTAGATCACTGAGATACATATTCATAAGTTTTATGAAACGTAGGTAATCAATCGAACATTAAATAAATAAAACCAACACTACACAAATGTGGTCCCGGATATTAAAATAAATTATATGAAGTAAAACATGTACCTACGTCGTTAGTCATTTTACTTCTTGAACTAAGAATTCCATTGAAAATGAATAAGCTGATTTGATAGCTAAAAGGCAGATTTTCAAAATTTTCACACCAGTACTAATTCAAAATTCTTTTTCCCTGCCAAAGGTCTAGTCATCAGGGTGATCGATTAGAACAATTCAGATTAGATTAATGTACCGCGATCTCAGCAGTGGGATCAATAGCAAATAAATAAACACTAAATATAGGTTGAAAAACTTCAAAATCTCGATTTTCGGCTATAGAATTTATGGAAAGTTAAAATTGATATAAAAGTGTTGCTGTTTTGCTTTGGCCCAAGTGTAATAAATTTTGGTTTAGTAGTTTTTGATATTTTTTCTTTACCAGCTGTTCGTTTGTTTCAATGGTCTTAAAATGAAGTTTTTTCGCTCACAAAATATTTAAGGAACTATTAGTCTAATTAGTTGACCCATTTCTTACTAATTCACCAGCAAAAAAATTGAATCAAAGTTTCAAGAAAAATACATGGTAAACATTAAAACCTAACTTAACTAATTTTCTCTGCTTGCAACCTTCTCCAACGCTATTAACTTAAATAACAGAACACCTGTTGCCAAACCCTAACTGGCCCGTGGGTTAATTCTCTGATTAATGGCGGTCTATTAAAAACTCGATGCGGGGCTTCACCTTCGCCCGCACTAAGCCAATAAATAACGTCGATATTGTCAAAAAATTGTTTCTCTTAGCCGATTAAAAATCTTCAATGTTGGATGCAATAAATCAAGGACTAAACAACATTTCAGGGTTATTACTTTCAATAACAAACCTATGTAATCGACCAAGAAATGAAGAATATACCTAACCATATCAAAATTTGCTATTTTACGTTAACTTTGTTACTCTACGTTTCAGGTGCGTAGATTTAAAATCTGTAATGTACGTTCGCCAAACCGGACACCAAAAGCCTTACACTTGATGTAAAAATTCGTTCACACATGGACTTCACTTGGGGCCTAGTTGGGCCAAACTTCTGGTCAGCCCCATAATAATCGACTCATATTCATAGACGCTGCGGCCCGAAAATTGGTCAACTACGTGGTGATTTTCCAGTAATTTAGAAAAAATATACTGCGATAGTATTTTTTATCCCAGAAATAACTATTTTATCAGTGGTATGCAAACTTGAGGGTGGTAACTATTGAGCATTCGCTGAGCTCGTTGCGCAAGATCAAAAAATCGGTTGAGAGGTCAAATTATCATAAAATCTTACGTAGGATCCGAATTTGCAATCAAATTGGGGGCTCTCAACCGAAAAAAAAAGTTTTTGATTTGCCCATGTGCGAGCGCAACCGGCAGATTTTTGAAATCCTTAGAAAGAATGTTTGTATTAAGAAAACATTTTTTTATTCCAGGGATTAGGCTTACTTAAGAAGAGCGAAGGGATCCACTCCATTTCATTTCATTTTGCACCTGAATAATGTAGGATTACTAAGCCTTTCTGTACCTATTTGCAGCGTCTGTTTTAAAATTGTTTTTCCAATCTAAATAGTTGGTTTAAAACATATTTTTAAAAGGATAATTTCTTCACATTCTGAAGGGGAGCAGCTGTTTTGTTCACCCATTTCGATTCTTCATTACTATTGCCTCTGCCTTTTTCTGCTTCCTCGCATAAACAATATTTGTTATCAATTTAGTTTTCAAGATCAACGTTACCAATGTAAATAGTTTGCTGATTAACGTGATATTTAATGGTAATTTAATTTATTGAACAGGCTGGTACTGAAATCCACGTGATAAAGCTCCATACCACCATGATGTAACCATGATGGCTAAGTACGATTTAATTAATTTCAAAGGCGTTAATATTATAAATTCAACCTAATTTATACTGAACAAAATTAATTATAGAAATATGCTAACAAAAAGGGCTTTGATCTCTGGATACATGATAGGCCCATGATGTATCGTTGAAAATGATAGTATCCTCACAAATGTGAATCAATTACCATACTTACGAGAAGAGAGTGGTGAAACTAGGTAATAAAGAAGCGCGGGACGAGTGATTTAATCACAGGTGACGAACGGTTAGATGTAAAAGATCCGTAATGTGAAAGGCAAATATGCGGGCGGAAGTTCGACGATGAAAAATCAGCTCACAAAAATTAATGCACGTGGGTGTTATGAATGACTGTAATTATGAGTTAACTACTTCCTCGTTGGAACAGTTTTATGACGGGAAGCGGCAATAGAAAAAAGTTTTACGTCGAATGGAAGGGCGCGGTTAGAGTTTCATTTGGGCAGTACATCCGCCGGTTGTAGATTTCAAGATGTGATTAGCTGAAATTCGTAGTTAATATTTTTGGATTGATGCCGTTGAAAATAATTTGGGCCATAAAACCGAGAACGGTTCTGAGTGTAGTGATTCGAACCAGTTTTGTCGAGGACCTAAGTACACGTCAATCGACGAAATGGGTTTTCACAGTTTTACGAGTTCAATTCTTTATTACCTAATCGGGAGAAGTCATCCGAACAAATTTTCCCCTATCGGTAATTATTATCATGGTTATAGCGTTAGCCATTACAGGATTCAAGGAGAGGGTGGAAGGAGGGGTCCGATTGTGAATAGATTTTCATACAGAGACCAAAGTTGAACGTTGAACATTTTGAAGGGAAAACACAACGCAATTTAAGATCACCACATTTTTCAGATAACGCAATCCATTAAATGGAACCACAAATTTTTTTATGCCAAAGAAGCAGATTTTAAGAAAACTTGTTTTTTTTTTGCCAATACTTTCAATAAAAGCTTTTGTAATCGTGAAGCAAAAATATTTTACAACCCACCTCAAACTTCGTCCTTTTCACGTTTCAGGGTGTGTAGATTGAAAATCTGCAATGTCCGTCGGCCGTAAGGCCATAAAAGGCCCTAGATTGATGTAAAAAAATCCGTTCTTTCGCACATGGACTAGACTTGGGGTGTAGTTGGTCCTTACTTCTAGCCTGCCCGACCGCTTCACACGGATAGATACTATTGGTCAAAAACGTCCCAAAAAGGTGGATTTCTAGGTTTTAATTGAAGAAGTTTTTTTCGAGTAATTTCGGTTGAGATGGGCCCCAGACTTCATTAGGTAAATCTTCATTTGCAAACCCATGTTTATGAGAACTTTTTTGTTTAGCGTTTCCTTTTTACGCCGGTCACACTTTTTTTTGACACTCTGTATAATGTATCACCTAACATATTTTACTGCTCGCTGTATGGTAGAATTACCAATGATCCGTTAGTGTCTAGATTTATACGATTCTAAAGGAGCTTCCTCATTCAATTCCACAGTATTTCATTGAAATTGACTGTGGAGTACCGGCCTTGTACATGAGATTTCAGATTCGCTCATTTTAAGTAGATCATTGTTGTTGATTCAATTGAAGAACTCCAAGAGCAGGAACAAGGAAAAGTAAAAACAGGGTCTAACGAAAGACAAGGACGGACGGAAAATTAGAAGGACCAAATGAAAAAGAAGACAAACGTACATGGAACACTTTTTAAAAACTCCATCATGGTGTGTGCAAGCGTGACTATGTAGTGAGTGACATTTTTCATGATTGTTCAGGACCCAATTTTCCAATTTGCTCCGTTCGTGTGTTTTCCTAATTTAGTTTGTAAATTCCAAAACTTATTCATGTTTGCACCAGTTGTAAACGAAAATTTGGTTTTACATTTCGAATGAGGGGTTTGTTACATTTTTGTTCAAACTGCCCTAGTCTAATTATTTCAAGTTTTGTTTCGGAAAGCTGATTTTTTTTGCGAATGTAACTTCCCTGATAGATTTAATCACTGAAAAAGTTTTAAAAATATGATTTCTAAACATTATGAATTCAGGTTTCAAAACAAATTATTCTATTATCCAGGCCATGGGGTTTTTTTAAATGTAGCTTGTCACTTCGTTATTAGAAATAACAAACCAATATTTATGAGATTCAGGCGTGATTTTAGATTTTGTTGATATTGAGGATTTTGTATAGACGAACGTTCTCATTAGTTTCAAATCTGGCGGAACGAAGCACGAAGTCCTTTTCAAAGTATGCGGAGGTGAAAAGGGAAAAACGAAATAATTTTGTCGGGTTTTGTTCGCGAAAAAGATAAGAAAGGAACAAGCGAGCGCCTCTTCATTCAGAAGGTGGAAAATTATCTTGGTAGGAGGGGGGAGAAGCCGTAGGGGTGGTAGGGGCGTCGTATAGGGGTGAGTGGTGTTTGACGAGGGGGTGGTAAGATAGGCGGATAGGGGTGGGTGGAGTTAGACGAGGGGGTGGGTGAGGTGCTAGTCGAGGGGGTGGTAAGAGAGGCGGATAGGGGTGGGTGGGTAAGACGAGGGGGTGAGTGAGGCGCTAGTCGAGGGGGTGGTAAGAGAGGCGGATAGGGGTGGGTGGGGTAAGACAAGGGGGTGAGTGAGGCGCTAGTCGAGGGGGTGGTTAGAGAGGCGGATAGGGGTGGGTGGGGTGCTAGTCGAAGGGGTGGTAAGGGAGGCGGTTAGGGGTGAGTGGGGTAAGACGAGGGGGTGGGAAGAGTTCGATCCGAGGGAGGTCGGGGGCACCACCCTCGACGCTCCCACCTGTTGCTGTACGTGTTCCCGAGCGCCCTTGATCCTGACCCTGTGAATTTACATCTGTGACCCAGTGACACGGCACCGGCACCGCTTTCGTTTTCATCTTCCTCAGTTTCTTAAGTCTCAGCGTACATCAACAATACATGGGAAGTACACAACAAGTTAATAGTACACATTAGCAGTAACAAACTTTTCTACTCTTTTAGGTCGATCCTCCAAACCAAGGCTTGTTCAGGAGAGGTACGCCTGATAGAATTGATCCATGACTCTTTGAGACAACCCAAACTTGAGAGGGAGAGAGAGAAGGAAAGCGGCGTAGAAATTCGTTTCAGACTAATCGAACACGTGAAAAACACGTTAGATGTGTGTGCGTGAGTATGAATGTGTGTGTCAAACTTTGTCGACGCCGCCCAGCCTGCAATTCGTAACAGATTTTCATGATTATTTGTGGTTTGATCCCAATTTCACTCCAGTTGTGCTACAAGCTTCAAAAATTTCGAATTTCGAGACAGAAGAGGGGGATTATTGGGGGTAGTGCCGAAAAAACGTGTCAATTTCGTCGACGTTACTCAGGCTATGATTCTCAACCGACTTTCACGGTTCTTGTTTTGAAGGATCTCCATTCCATTCCAATGATACAAAAAAACTCAGGAAATTTTGCTCCAACTGTCTGAGGGTGGGAGGAATAGGGTATTAGCCAACCCTGCCAATCGCTGTTCAAGCGAAGATGCTCTACTGTTGCAAGTTACTATTTTTCTTTATTTTTTTCAATCAAAATTTTGTTTTGATATTCAAACGTACCAATGTAAGATATTTCAATTTATGTTCGATTTTATTGGTTTATTCTATTTTTATTTTTTGTCCGAAACTTTAGTCTAGACGTGCAAAAAATCTCGGAAGTTCTGAATTTTCCTCGTGAGATCAAATCCAAGCACTACTCAAACCCGTTTTCTAGCTCCATTCTTGTCCGTTTAAGAATTTCGGCCTAGTTTTGCAACTAACTTCAGAACTTTTGATACTTCTGGAAGGGGAGAATGGAGGGGGTAATAGTGATAAATCGTTACATCTTCGCTGCGTTTCAGCCAATTTTTCAGCTGAACTCCAGTTATTCATTTTCTATTTTTTTCTCAAGGATTTCCATGATTAGGAACTTGCCTTATCAATATGAACAATAAATCAACAACAATAAAGAACCTAATTGTGTCGAATAAAATGTCAGTATCAATAGTGATTTGGATTAGCCACGGGGCTCACACAGCTGATCGGGAGTACTCCACACCACACGATTATTACCCAAAAGTCTGCAGGACTATCAATTTCATCACTGATGAAATATTTATTTTCACATTCAAAACTGTTAGTTAACCTGAATACGTAAATTAATATTTGTTAATTGACTTAACGTAGAATAGTTTTTCAAACTGTGTCAGTTTTCTTAACTAGCGAATGTTTATACGCGTCATAATATTAATGTCAGTTTATTTGGGTCCTGGAATCCTACTTCCGAGTTCAATTCAAACTTCATAATTTAGTACCGTGTTAGTCAATGTGTTTGATGGAATTTGCTGGCAGCACCGTGGCTTTACTGAATACCAGTGCCACCCACCTATCTACCATGCAATAGATCATTTAACCGTTTTGAACGTAGATCGTTTTAAGGTGAAGTTGGTAGCAGACATCCTTTCAATCGTCAATCCATAATTTTTTTCATTAATCAAGTCGATGATGTCAATTGTATACAATACGCAAAGTCAACGTTTCAAGGAAGAAAATAAAATTATCTCGTCAACATTCGTCTTAGTTGGGTTACGAGTATTTAATACCTAATGACATTTATATGAAATCCTTGAAGGGGTAGACAAAATAGTGTTTTCAGTTTGCGCTGACTTTTCCCAGATCAATTTGATGCCTCCCTAACCTTACAGGTCTTATTACGGCCCAAAAATATTGAGAACTCTGACTGAGTTCGAACTTTTGTCCTTGATAATAAAATAAAATTTCCCTGCAGCTGCAACACCAACTATGAGGCCGATTTAATCAAACCATTTCGACTAACATTTCCCCGGAGTCAAATACCATCCGTCTCCGCTGTTTTCGGGTCGGACGAAATGACGAATTGAAACTGCAGGTGTTTGATGGAAGAAATGCAGCAGTCTAGCGAGGTCATTGTCACGGTACCTATGTGTTTTGACTAAAGTGAATGAAGAAGTGAAGAATGCAAAGTCGGGGAATGCGATTTTTTAACGAGAGGGATTCAATTAATTATTGTTTCGGGTTCTACTGCTTGTGGCAACTGTTACGGTCCAAAAATATTGAGGTATGTACCTCTAAGTTCTATCTCTGTTCCTAGGCTGATTTAATCAAACCTCTTCGACTGAGGGTCTTTCTCCTTGAACGTAACAGATTGACCATATTGAATGGATCCAATCACAACCAAAATATATGATTCATCGAAGTTCGAGCCTTGGATTTATAATCAATTCCTTGATTTCGATCAATGAATAACATTGTGTCAAGGGACACATTGCAAACTTGACTCGAACCAACCAACTACAGCGTTAACTACTGAATAATGTTCACCATGCATGTACTCACCTCACGTATTCTTAGGAACCAAATGTCAAAATGATGGTTTCCAAATAACTTAAAAACCAAAATTAGTTAACCAAATGAAAATAAAATACAGAACCTTACTTTTCATTGTCGTAACATTTAAGAACTGAGCAATATCTGACATAACTGTTCAATCAAATGAAAAAATCATATTAAAAAAAAAGAAAAGAATTCAAGCATCTTGCATGTTTATATTATGAATGAAAAATAAATTTACCGTACAAAAATTTGGAAAAAAATTAAAAAAGGGATGTATTGGAAAAAAAAAAAAAATGTATCGAAACAAAACTCAAACCAAAACAAATGAAAAAAAGAACTACTGACGGAGGTTACTTCTGGCTGAAATAGGGGATAAATAAACACACAAGATGTTTAAATTCAAAACTTATATATTTTTATATATGAAATTTACAAAAGATCGAACCAATAATTTCATCTCTTTTTAAAAATGTTGCAATATCCATTGCTTTTTTCCTTTCAAGTTAGTAACTACGATAATACTTATTTACAGAAGCCACAATTACATTCAAATTTTCAAATATACATCTTATCTTTTCAATCTAAAATTATAGATTTGTTTTTTGACTCGAATCGTTTTCCCAGATGGAAAAGTAGAACATTTTTTTTGGAATGAGCATTTATAACAAACTCAAAATCTCGAAATAAAAGGTTCAATCCTAACTCGAAATACTAATAAAATTCTATGACTATTTTTAAGTACAGTTGGCTGTCATTAAACTAATGGTCAAATCGTATTAAACACTAGGATTTTTGTTAAAAGTTTTTCTTAAACATTCAACACAACAACAGCTGTATGTTAAATATGTACTCGCTCTAACATCGAATGAAACACCCTATTGTACTTTAATAGCGACTCTACGAAATTAAAAATAACATTACACGTTTTTGTGTTTTGTATTTTTATAATCAGTATTGAGAAACAGGTCTCTACTATGGTGTGAAAAAGCTGTCTACAGGCTACTCATATCAGTGTCAACCTAACGACATCGTAATTTTCAGTAATCCTAAGATCTTTTACACATGGCTATACAAAATAGCATTGCAGAGATTCATCAAGTTGAATGAACTGTGTCTACGTTGAAAGGTGTACAGAACGTTTAACAGAAATCAATATTGTTGTTGAACGCTCGATAAAACGAAAAAAAGAAGAAAAACTGTCAAATTTCAAACATTTGAATAATTAAAGGAACTTCACACCAAAATTACATATTTATGGTTTTTATGTTTTTGAGATGGAACAATCAGTAGTGAACATTATCTAGCAAGTTTTCCTCAGTTGAGATACTGAGGGGCAAGACTAATCATCAATATATTTTGACTGGCAATTTGAATTCAATCAATCAATTAAGCTACAATCACGAACTGCTTCTGAGTTTACTACGGAAGTGGAAGTGGTGTAATAACTTTTGAGAGAGGACAATTTGAATTTCGTTGCACCAAAACAACAACATCCATAATTTTCATTAGGTACGGGTGACATACTTAGGAATTAGTCTTCCTAGAAGGTCTCCTATAAAAATTGATGGTCTTACAGGAAGGATCTGTCCAAGTACAATCGATGACTTTTCAGTTCGTCAAATTATCTGATGATGTGATTTCGCTAAATTTTCTAGAGAAGTTGAGGGCTGAATTCAATCAGGCGAACAGTAGCCAAGTGTAAAAAACCCTCTAAACGCGTACATCTCACAATGTTCTTATGTCAATGATGACTTTTTCGGGATTACGCGGTGTTGGCCCTAGATAATCTCCTATGAAACCACAAACTTAAGATTCTCCAAAGTCTCACATTATCAAGAAGATCAACTTCATCACAGTCATCTTTCAATTAAAGAATGAAAATGGGTTGAAAATGGTTGCTGTACCCGTACCGTTTGAAAATCTCAGATTATCGTTCAAGGAACTTCAACGTACAGACCACAGAACCATTGAGCGAATAAGAATTGTGAGAAAAAACAAAATATTTCCCATATTGTGATTTTTCGATTTGGTTCGTATAATTTGAGTAGAGGCAGGAATCTTTAAACCACAGTTATGATTTCGATGCTCAAATAGAAAAAACATTAGTTTGGTAAGCGTATTGTTTCATAACTCAAGCCTCTGAGGAAGTCATGATTTGTCCAATAAAGATGTGATAGATTCCTCCCCGAGTTTCTAACGTTAAGACGTACGGTCATAAATTTATTAGAATTTTTGAGCCGAATTCTTATTCTCTTTTCTTCGCTTCTTCGTATTAATAACAATTATCATGTATAAAAACCCAAATCTGCCACTAGTTGATTCATATTACATGTTGGACAAAGGCGGCGAGCTACAATGCTTAGTGACGACAATGTGTTCAAATATCGGAATACGAAAAATGTTTGCAAAACTTCATTTTAGCTGCAATATAGAGGATTTTGACAAAGGAATAGAATATTCATCTCTGTTGTACCGGTAATGATTGGGATCGTTCAGCGGGGTTTCAAGAAGAATGAAGCTATATTGGTTGGAGAGAGGAATTCCCTAATTGGCTACTGCCAATCGATTTACACCGCTCCAAAAGATAAAAGATCAAAAGTACCCGAATATAGGAAACCTCCCTGAGAGTCAATTCTTCTTTTTCATAATAGCAACATTTCTGATGAAATTGACAAAATCTCCTGTCTGCTGGCATTTGAAAGTAATGAGAGCATCTTATTTTGTAGGACTTTTGAAGAGATGCAGGCTTGTACGATACGGATGAAATCCAAGTGATCAGGAAAAAATACGGATTCAAACGATTGGCAACTCAAATCCGTGACAAGGAAGGTGATGTAATGATACGATTGCCCCTACCAAGGGCTGAGGCGATTAATGCCTACTTCAACAACCAGAGGATGATTCAGACTATAGAAGGCTTGTGGCTCAGACCACTCTCAAAATTCAAGAATCGGAAAGGGGGAAATATCCATAACCACCACAAGTCGAACAATTCCTATTTGAGCTGCAGTAAATTTGACTTTGAAAATAGCAGATCAGTCAAATACAACACTTCATTAGGTGTATTCCCATACCAGGTTTGAAAGATCCTGTGGAGAAGAAAAGAAAATTCAGCTGATAATTCAGATCCAGACCAATTGTAGTGGAGCACTTATGAAACGATTCGTTCTACGCGGGAGATGATGAATATTTACAAAGAAAGCAGAGGTTTGCATGGAGAAACTCACTGATAATTCAGAGAGGCTGATAATTTGATCTGAGAAGTTTTAATTTTGACTTGGAACATGTAGAGTAGTAAGTATTGCATTCAACACTCAAATAGATTGAGTAGAATTCATGATGCTCAATGCCTAGACAATGAAATGACGTAAGTAGTGAATTTTGTTGTATTTAACAAAGCACACTGATTCAGAATCAGTGAGGAATCGACAATTAACGCGAATCGATTCATTTAAACGATGAAAGACCTCAAAAGTTCCCCACACCCTACGGAGATTTATCCCCTCCCTTTTAATTGTAGGAAATTTTTTGACGGATATTGCCTACCAAAAGGGAGATAAGAAATTCAAGCTCAATTATGACGAGAGCTGCTTTTCTTGCGGGGCTTTTGAGGTGCCGCGGGCTAGTTGATGAGGATCTTGACGAAATCCCCGCGCCCCGAATAGACAACAGTGGTTTTCTCACCTGGACTAGGTTTGACTAAAGTGGTGGATGAAGAAGACGAGCCGAGGCCGGGGAGTTTCCTCCAGAAGCTGTGCGGCGACTTCTTTTTGTTGGCGGAGTTGGGGCGTCCGAGGCTGTTGGTGCCGGTCGAGGAGCTAGAGAAACCGGAGTCGACGGAGCAGGAGGCTGGGGACATGAGGGCTTCCGTCGTCAGCTCCGAGGGCGGCGGAGAGGGCATCAGCATGGCTTCCATCGACAGGTTCAGCTCGTCCAGGACCTGGAAACCAAAACGGTACAAGGTTATCCTTGCTGAAGATCGAAGTCATACCATAACGTTAAACTAAATCATATTAGACAACATCCGTACAGATCCCATCATTAGAGTAGATTATCTTGTTGAAAGAGTTTTTTTAAACAATAATTCACGTGCAATAAAAAGCGGCAAATTACTATACAGAGGTTCATTATTTCTGTAATAGAATAACCCACTGATAATTGCGATTCACAGTCAGTGGAACAATATCTAAATTCCTCGCCTCGATACCTCGTCTCGTCCATTATAGATGCCTCATTTATATTTCAGCATTATCAATCGATCAGGAAACAAATTAGCCACAAGGGCCCTTCATCTGATCTACGTGTCTCCTCACCTTGTAAATGACTTCTAGATGTCCCAAAGGCAGTTGGATGACTTCCACGAAATATAAGTCCTCCAACCTTTAATTTTGCACGAAATAAAAACTGATGCCAAAATACCGACAAAGATGCAATATACTGTACATGGACAAGACTTAGAAATCTACTAATAGAATTTATAACGAAATAGCCCCCAATTACCTGTATAACATATAACTTGAAAAATTCAATTTCAAAAGGAACTCTTCAATCAAAATCCATTCCAATTAATTCAGCTGATATGGTCCTCACATGCCACTAGGCGATTTTTAATATGTCCAAGCACGTTCACATCTACATTTGGGTTCACGTTATTCTTTCTGTGAAAATGCCAGCCCTTAGGGGGAGCGACTGGATGACCCGAAGCCCTGAAAGACTATAAGTCCAGTTAAACTGAAAAAGAGTGCTAGATTCACATTTAACAGAGCTTCAGTTTATCAAGAAGTCCTTTGTTGAGTGAATAGGTGGGTGCTTATAAATAGGATAATATAACTTATTGTGTAAAGATTTGAAATTCGAACATTACAATGAATGCAAACAACATAATTTTGCATGTTACGACCTGAGGGTAAGTTATATTAAGTCCTTTGGAGAGGGAAAATTGAAGATCTGATTTTGTATTCCATTTCCTGCTTCAACACCCATCAGTATTTTAATGTGAATATCCACAAATAGTACCCCCACTAGGTTCTCTAGCACTATTCTTCGTTATTTCGTTTCAGTTTAATTCAGGTTGGTTGGACAAGATTCAGGTTGGGCGGTCAATAACTAACATAATGAGTGGTTTTGCATAATTAGTTATTACAATACACAGTCAGGTACTCACCGACAAGTTATAATAATGGAGAATTCAATTTATACATTCAGAGGTTCAAGGTCCGATCTTTGATGCGTACATAAGAATAAAACATCGTTACTGTCAGAGTTGTGTAATAGGAAGTGGTGACAATGAAACTGGAAAGCGTGAGGCCGTGAGGAAATGGGAAGCTCTCCGGTCGGTGAGGTACCTAAGTTGTAAGTGACAGTCCGATCCGTGATGTGTTCGAAGGTAGTAGTAGTTTTTCTGTTCATAATTTCATCTGAGTATATGAACATTGCTAGTGCTAAGGGCGGCGGTGGAAGAGGAGGCGGTGGTAGAGGTGGTGGTAGCTCTGGAGGTAGCTCGGGTGGAAGGTCTGGAGGTAGCTCGAGTGGAAGTTCAGGGGGTCAATCTAGTGGGAGTTCGGGAGGAAATCATAGAGATAGTTCTGAAAGTAGCCATGCAAGTAGTTCCACAGGAAATCATGAGAGTTTTTCCGGATCAAGCTCAGGTATGCAAACGTCATCCGGGTCAAGAGATTCAGACAAGGGTCACTGGAGCAACACTGGGGAGCAAGAGAGTAATGCAAACCGGCATCAGAATACCCCTAAGGAAACACAAAAATTGCCTGGTCGTACAGAACCTTCTAGACTTGCAAAAAAACCAGAGAAAAGTGCGGGTAGAAACAAAACCCAAATCTGGTACTCATCAGTTGGGCAAAACAAAAAAGTTGGTGATCATGGGCATAATGAAACGAATGCAAATAATAATAGTGCTCACAGTTTATCATATCCTTCAGGGATGGGAGTGTATACCGAGCACAACTACATACAAAACCAAGGTGGGAATCAAATGATGGATACTGCCAAGTCAATGGTATTCGGCGCAGTAGCGGGGCACATTGTGACAGACCTTTTTGGAAGCAAGGACGTTGAATCTGACGGCGCAGTGACTGAAAGCAAACCCTGCGTTGGACAAACAGCAAATATCGAGGCTGACGATCCTTTAACTAAGAACCCCGACGATAGTGATGCTGCTACAGTTCTGGACTCGTGCAATAAAACCATCGAGTCCTCTAATGGCACTCAATCTCTGGATACCATCCCTGTTCCTGGATCAACTGAATTGCCTACATCCTTGGACAACAAACCAACAACGTTGAAGAATTCTTGATAGGAATTTGAACTTCAAACGAGAACCATCCTCTTTCAATACTCCATCCGTTAATAAAATACTATCAATGGCAGGTAAAAATATGAGTGATTCTAATAATCATCCTCCTCTTATGCTTGAAGTAGATTCAACAAACGAGAGAGTTGTAAATTTCATGTTTTTTTTAAAGGTTAATCGCTATTTCTTTCTTATTAACGAACAATGAAAGACACTGAGATAATTTAAAAATTCAAGTTTAAAAATATTTTAATTTTGATATCCCAATGAACTCAAGTGCTTCTGCAAGAGAGATGTGAAATTGGAACCACATTACTAGGATAGATAGTTACGTGCATAACATAAAACTCGAAAGCAGTTCACATGATATTTTTAAAACCTCTTCAACATTACTATTTGAAGGGTATTGACTATGCGACCAGGGGAGTCCTTCTTTGACTAGAAGGAAACCTGAGCTAATGGTGGATGGGTAAACTGCAGGTCACTTTGTGAAGAACGGTTTGGCAGACCAGCAGGTCTCTGAGTAGTTCAAAAGTAGGCAGCACAGCCATGCTGTCGAGAACGTTTGCGACCGTCCAAGTAGTTCTAACGCCGGCCGCGGGGAGCCATGCTGTCGCAAACGTCTTGTGATGAACTGCAGATATTCCCTCCACAGGTCACTTGAAAGAGAAATTCTTTGAGACAAGGTCACTCACTAACTATCCAGCTCTACGGTAAAGACTGAGTAGCTTAGCTGCACACAGGATAGTTAGAAAATCTTGAAATGCTATTCTATTGACGTCACTAGTTTTCTCACTCTTCCATAAAAACTGATCTTCTAATGATTAGACAGATTAGGGTATTTTGAACAATTATAGCTTCAACAATAAAAATTATTGTTAAGAGACCTAACAACTAATATTTCTAGGAACTGCTAGAGACCTAAAAACTGACAGCTCTCGTCGCTTTGCCAAGCTGAAACAATTCATGAAAGTTGAGATATGACCATGTTAAATCCAGTGAAACTTCATGGTGATTAGCAGAAGTAAAATTATGTTATCATCTGATTGGAGTGGAAGATTACTGATTCTATGATTCTATTAGGAAACGGATTTCCATTATCTTACAAAGGGAGGAAAAAAGTCGAGCAAGATTTTTTTTAAAAGCCTTCATATCAATTGGTGAGTACTCGTTCAATTCATCAAACAATCTAGTAGCACTTTTTCAGGCAAATATGTGTACATGTACCCCTTCTATTAGTAGTAGTAGTACATTTAGTTGGGAAACATCATCTATATTCAATTTATATGTTAACTATCCTGGCGGGACACCTCATTTTGTTTGGTCCAGGATCATGGAAGACCATGGCATTCATTTTCGCTTCACTTCCAACTTTCCCTCATCTCTCCTGTCCTTCTCCTCCTCCAATTTCGAGTTCCGACTCGATTTTTCAACATCCGACGCAATTTTCTCTGCAGGGAGGAAACAACGTTGTTGCGCCTCCTTTCGCTCCATCTCCCACTAAGGTTGATCCGTAACCAGTTTACCAGAGCGCCATCTGATTTCAACTTCCTCCCTCCAGTAATTAGATCTTTGCGACCCCTCTCTCTACATCAGAAGCCGAACGTTAATCAATATTTTTGCTCTACCCTTCCCGGCATTCCCTAAACAAGTGTAAACAACATTTCCTGAAAAGAAGGGCCCGGGTGCGAAAGGGGAGAAGAAACATTGCAAGTCCATCAACTTTAATAATCTTCCGTTTTAATCTATTTTGAGGGTTTTTGTAATGGAATTTTAATGGAGTCAGAAACCTCGTGTAAATACAGTGCAGTTGAAGAACAGTTGATTTCAGAGAGTCATTAGCAATTATAATGGAAATTGTTACAAGTAATTACTTGAAAGTTTCGTGTAACCAAAAAACTTTATGAATTGGAAACAGTGGAGGGTTTAGATGACGGAACTAACTCGATACTCCCAGTGAAGAAAATTTAATTAAATGGCCTGGCAGTAGACCAGAAACTAAAGTTAGAACATCGTGGGGTAATTTTTAATAATGACGAAATAACAATTTCCAAATTTTGAAGAATTTTTTCAACGATTTTAAGCACTTGGTAAATATGTAAATCACTTCCTACAAATAAATGTAAAACCTAGAACTATCGGATGAGCAAGTTTGTATTATAGTGTTTTCTTTCATTATTTTCAATAATGAACATTTGTAATCGACCATGAAAGATAAGCCCACTCGAAAATTTTTGGTTTGCGTTGCAAGATACATGGATTTCAAGAATCAAATAGGTACTGGTGAAAATCCTGACTAAATTTTACGAAATCCGGACCAAATCCAACAGCGATTCGGGCAACAGCGGGATGTGCCAGTAATTTGGGGAACTTGACCAATAAACCATATGGGATAACATTTAACCTCATTAAACTATTAAAAAAATCGAAATCTGAGACGCTTTTGATGTCAGCGGGTAGTTTTGTGTTTGATTAGGATAGAATTCAGAAACAAATGAGACTGTACGATCATACGTTTGCTAACCATTTCAAAAACCTCATGTTCGGGTAATGCAAATTGGTCAGATAGACAGTCGCACATAAGTGCTCGTCCTACGGGAGGTCTGAGTTAGACCGCATGGGTGGCGGCAGCCCAAGTATTTCATCTGGCATTCAATTACAAGTTACGGAGGCACGAGGTACGGATTTTATAAAATGTACCATAGACTGCGTCAAGCATAGACAGATCAATGGTTTTGGTAGAAGGGCTACCTAATGCAGAAATAATAAACCTCTGTGAAATAATTTGCAGTGTTTTTCAGAAGGTAACGTTTCGGATTTCTGCAAATCAAGAAGGCTACCAAATTGACTTCTCTCTTTTCATTATCACAAAGATTGTGTCTACAAATAAATTATGATTTCCATACCCAACTGCAATAAACAGTTTAAGACCACAATAAACAGCATTTAAAAACCACAATAATCGGCTTGACGTGATTGTTCCGCAGTTCAAGGTAGGGGACATATTCACTTTTTGAAAATGAAACTTGTTTCCCTCAAAACTAAATTTCCACTCACATTCTTCACATTTCATACCATTCTGAAAAACTTTCGTTTCATAAATGCTTATCTGTCTGCGTTTAGGTCCATGGGTTGCAAAATCCTTGTTATCATTTCTCACGTCCTAGTCGTCCGATCACGGTTTAACCTGAATTTTAAATTTTGTGGTAGTGAAGAAAGAAGAATCTGATGTTCATTTGAACACAATCGTACTATTGAAAGCTGGGAATGCGCAATGCATCAATAAAACGTTCACCTAAATTTTGGATTTTAGACCATTTCTTATCTATTGAAACAATGGATATTAAAAACGATGGGTTGTAAATAAATTTACAACTTCATCAATAGGTAATGAAAAATTATTACATAGTTGAAACCACTCGTAAGTGAGGAAAATATTTGTGAATGAAATTCTACACATAACCTATTTTCGGTTATAGACTGAAATAAATTTTCCGAAAGATTTCCCAGTAATTATGTAGTGACACGGATACACTCTGATCTGCTGATTCGGTACACAATTACCTACAACATTATTATCCGAAAAAGAACCTCTGTAGAAGAGGTTTTCATCAGGAAACTCAATGTAGAAGTATTGCCAAAAAAAAAAAAAAAAAAAAACTTATAAAATTAGGTTGTCAGATTTGTAATTTAATTGCAAAATACATAGTAGTATTAGTTCACTTATGCGTTGTGAACTAATGGGCAGAACTTAGCTTAATTCTCATCTGATTGATTTTACAAAAAAAGAGGTTCCGTTAATTTCTTCTTCCGCATTTCGAAGAATACTTTCGTCTCTCCACAGTTTCTTTTTTCGACAAAACAACGTCATCCCCATTCGTCTTCCTCTGGCATTCGTTCAAATTCGAAAATAACGTCTACTGGGGAGAAACTACATCGTTCACCACCTTCGGAAACTGGGTTTATTTAAAGGTGATTATGCTCGTTCTTCAACTGGCTACATGACCCCTCGTTAGGTCCCTGGAGAATTGCTTTCAAAATAAATAAGGACGTTTCTACTTTTACGTGGGAAGTTTGAAAATTCAATTTGGGAGCGCCTAAAGGAAAATAGAATTCTGCCAGGGAGCCCTTGAGCTTCCTGGGGTATTTTTCTTCGTAATGATGATGAACAACTATTTTCAAATGGGGGAAAAAAATCGGTGACGCGCCAGGGGTGGGCTCCCAAATCTTGAGCTATGGCTAAACATTAGAGGAACATGGAACACCCTTAACAAATTAATTCTTTTCCAATCGTGTTATTTACATAACAACTAATTGTTAAAAAATTAAAAGTTATTGCGTAGGTAACTACTATCTAGCTATTCAGTTCGCACAATTACAATTTTTCGCTATGGTACTAGTCCAGCGACGAGAATCTCAACACATCCTGTAGTTAAAGTCGGAAGCTGGAGACCAGGATCCAAGGTCAAAGGGCTTGATCCTCTTCAAACGCCAAACTTGCCAATTATTTGATAGTGTGACTGAATGAATAAGCACCTAATGACAATTCATCTTCTTGAGATGAATGTGAAGTAGGCATAGCTTTACGATCAGTTGGGAAAGTAAAAACAGCTGAAGGGTTAAGAAATAGACAAACCAATTCTCGTTTTCATCTAAGACGTAAGAGAAGAAGTTTTCTTGTTGCCTTAAAGGTAGACGTTACTAAAAATTGGCGGAAGTGTTAAAAATATATTTAATAGAAATTCGGAAGCAATATACTCTACGTTACCAACGGTGTGACATTTTTTCCAAAGTATTTTGGTAACGGTGTGACATTTTTTCCGTTTGTTATCACCTGTGAAACACGCACACTCCAAAGGTAAAATTCAAATCATGAACGGATTTTGGTATGTTTTTTTAATAACTCAAGGCTAAGTCATGTTTTTTAAAACGGTAGTTTTTAGATCAAATATTTGACAAGTACTACAAAACGCAGTACACAGTAAACGCAGACAGGATCCGGTTCAATCAACCTAAGAAATCGTTATACACGTTTAAAAAGTGGTAGATAATGACAGGTATTTGGTAGTGATTCAATTTCCGATGGATCTACTCTAACGACATCAATCGGATAATGAACATAACGAAAAACAGTCATATATATAATAATTTGTGAAAGAATGAATGATATATCTGGGAGAAGAACAGTGTGCTCGGATGTGTTGGAGGACTCAACGATTCCAAAATGGTTTTTGAAGGTTAAACCGATCAGGTTCTTAAAATAAAAACGGGTCGTTGACAACTAAAATTCGAAAAATCTAAGTTTATTATAACGTTCTTCCTTATTGGCCACCAAAGAACTGAGAATGGATTTTACTCATTATATAGAAAGTTAGGTTGCCTTTTTGAGGAAGAAAAATGACTGTCATACTAACTGGGATGACTGTTGTATTTCTTGCTCCACCTTCTGCGGGACTTTCGGCAACAGCGATTAGGTGGAGACCGTCTCCAATCAGATGTGTGAGATCTGAGACCAATTTCTCACCTAAATAATCCCGTGACACCGAAGTCACATACGGAATATCCTTGGGACTTCTGCGTATTCGGGACAGCGCCGGATTTACCATTCAAACCTAGGTTTTTTGAATTTTTAAATTTAAGTTTTAAATGAGTGTTTTAACAAACCAGCCCTATATAAGGGCCAAGTAGATCTTATTTTGATATACAGGCTTTTGAACGAATGAAATAAGGTTAAATATGGTACGTTCATCTTCAAGCGGTACATTTGCCAAGAGGCAAATGGCAATGGCAAATGGTAATCGACAATCGACAGCGACATCTCGCGAATAGTTGACAGGGAAATAAACATTTACAATAAGAATATAAGAAAATTAAGTTCATTATACTAATGCAGATGAAGGCTCAGGGCCACAATGAAACTAAATCCGTGGCTGATTAGGGATGTTTTGAATTTTCGGTATGAGGTAGGGAGAGTCCTCGATCACCTCTGTGAGCCGTAAGGATATTTTCTTTCCAGTTCCACTAACAGTACTGAAATTTCATTCGGAAATTTATGGGAGTTTTGGGAACAAATGATAAGAGTAAGTACTTCAGCAATGTCGGGTAAACGACTACGACCAGTTTTATAATAATGATTGCCTACGATATTGATAATTGTACAACCTTAAGAAGATTGAAACCGTGTCAGTTTCCTGTTACCAACTGAAAAGCTCTCAAATATTTCACGAACTGTTCGATTTATTCATCGGGAACCCGAATACGAAGTAAGTTGGAGGTTTCCACCCGATTCCCCAACTGTATACTCAGGATTGAAGCGATAAATAACCAAATTTAATTAAATAACTAGGAACTCCTGATGGGAGGCACTTCCGACAGATCTCCAAGCGAAGCAGGTGGCCGGGCGGCTTGACAAGTTCAATTAAACTGAGACTGTTCTCGGCTTCTGCTGATCTCAGAGGTTCACCTTTAATTAAATGATTATGATGATTTGAGTTTCACTAAAGTGTAATCGAGAGTTATATATTCTATTCATATAATTTTATCAAAACTGGAATATGGAGGCGAAAAGCAGGAATCTATTTTTAAAACAACAAAGCGGACTAGTCATTTCCTTCGTACGTAAGAGGGTATTTGTACGCCATAGGAAAATCACACTTGATGGATTTTCTTTTGTGCGGAATCGTAGTGATAGGTAACTATCGATGTGTTGGGAGTCGGAAAATTAAATTTGAGACCATCATCAGTTCATCATGATCATTACAGGAAATTTTATAAATATCCATTAAAAACTCCTTGTACAACGCACGTTACAAGGATTTAACATTCGAACGAGGAGTGCACCTTTTAATGATACGATCATAATAACATCAATACTGGGTGATCAAATTTGACTAAAATGAGACGAGATGGCATCGATAAAACGATGCCTGATGGATTTCACGTTAACGCATATGCGGAGTGATGTATTTGGTGAATAATGAAAATCCCCAATCAATAAATAAGAGGTGACAATTTGATTTTTAGAAACATTTTTTTCATCGCCCAGAAGTGAGAACGATGCTTCAGCTACCTTGGAGACTCAGAAACAAATCTGCACTTAATCACTGATTTGCTGACATGTTTCTATTTTGACTTCTTGTCCTCAATTTGAAATTCATAAATTTAAATTTAAGATAAAATTACAGTCAAGGCGTGTTCATAACACATTAAAATGCAGAAATAGCATCAATGAAGCAACATAATCGAGAATAGCAGAGACTGTATTCAGTTGAGCGGTGCGTTTGAGTAGCGTCATTTAATCAAGTCTGTTTTGTCTACGAAACGGTGTCAGACGTTGGAAGGCGTCAACTGCTGCGTTCAGGGCCTTGGGGGGTAGGTGAGATTTCAAACGCCAACTCTACCACAGACTAATTATCTTGATGAGCGTCAAGAGTCACCGGTTTTCTGGTTGCTGACCCTTAAACGTAAAAGTTCCCTCATCAAAGTAACTTGATGAAAGGATTTCAGCACCGTCGGTTAGCGACAGACTACGGAGACCAGAATTGAATGATGCGTCAGGGCTGAATAACTGGGGTGACGAATCTATAAAATGGAGGTAAAATACACTCAGAAACTGGGACCTATTTTACCAAATATACAGCACGGTTCTAATATCTGCAACTAGACCTAATTGGGATCTTCATCACTCATTCTCGTGACATATATCTGGTATGTAGTAAAAGTATCGGTAGGCTACACGTGAAACCGAAGTTGGAAAAGTCTAGCTCATTGGAAATGCTTTTAAAGGGTTCCTCGAGACGTCTCAAACAAAAGAAATATTTTAAATAATCAAACGAGAATTGGAAAGTATAAATACGGTACTTCAATAATTGAAAAGAGAAGGAAATATAAAAACCACAAATTTGTGTGTAACAACTAATTAAGAAAAATTAATTTCGCAAAATATAATTGAATTATTGAGGGCTAGAAGTAAAAAATGAACTGAGGATCAGGTCTTGATCTCAGTATGCGTAAAAGAGTGTAGACTGGGATTAAAAATGATTGACTGAACACGGGATGAGAGGAAGGAGACGATTTCGGAGGTAGTTGGTGGTCTACCGACTAGGACTTACAAGATTAGATTTCGATGGCTAAGTTGGGCAGAAGATTGTTCAATAGTTGGAAGGGAGAAGTTACCCCTTCCAAGGATTGAAGGGATTGGCCTACAACACCCGACCATAACAGGCTACAGGGGTATCCATACGTACAGTTTCAACAAAAAAAAGGCCTGCCAATGAATCAGACACATCACATTTTTATTGTTTAGTGGAAAACGATTAATTCGGATGTAAGGTAACGGCACCGGTAGTGGCCACTGCTCCAGTAGTGGCCATTTTAAAGTTTATATTTGAGAAATAAGGATTCCCGGTCTCCTAGTGGCTTCAAACTTGCAGGAGGTACAGCTCATGTCATCTTGTAGTCAGAGGTTGAACTAGGAGTGCGCAGAGCATCATTGGAAATTGTGGTAAACTTCTCAATATGACCGTCCCTAGTTTCCTCGTTTGTTGGGCTGTATCCTAATGCTTCTTGTTAACGAAGTAAGTATAAACATTTTGTTATATTTTGAGTAGAATTAAACACGTAAGGAGGGCAAAATGTCAAGTGGCCACTACTGAGACATGCACGTGGCCACTACTGGAAATTTCGTAATTTGATGTGGCCACTACTAGATCAAAATAAAGGTGTGAGAAAAAATTAATAAAAAATAGAAAAAATTGTTCTTTTGATAGTTTTAGGCAATGGATATGTTAGGGAAGAGTCGGGCTATATTCTAAATGAGTCCTGAAGAAAGTCAGTACTACTGTTGGCCCACAATTGTCAAAACTAAAGAAAAAAATTCTTAACTGTGGCCACTACCGGTACCGTTACCTTAATAATGTTTATAGAAAGTCGTCAGCTTCGGAGTTTGATAACATGAGGAATTATTAATGTATGACGGCGTCTGCTTATAATTGATAATTCAACGTGTAACGACCTGAAACTGATTAATATCCGGGTTATAAAGAATGGGATGCGAAGTGATAGGTAATCGAGTTTCGTGGGTGGCAGTACAGAAGTATTCCATAATCTAGATCTGAATGGCACAAATCACGTGCTAGATGATCATAGACATCGCCCACTTTTAATTTCGAAACCATTGCGTCGATAGATGTACGTTAATTTAATTATCAAATAACACACGATGTTAGTTCGAAATGTAACCACCATTTGATTGGTGACAATAACAATGTCCATTCAGATCAATGCGAGCTTTGAGCCATAAACAACTCCAAGTTAAATAATATTAGCTGCAACGTGTAGATCCCTGCCTAGACTAGTCTCGACCAGTAATCTACCATAAGGTACCTACTACTTATAATTGAGATATACCTATACAAGGTCAGAGGGCCCAAATCGGCAGGAATTTTTCTGTAATGTTCTGGATTTTATTTCATTTCTATGATGAGTAAGAGGAAGGGTAGAGGGTCCGACTACTCTTTTGATGGTGAATCAACAGGTTTTTTCCTTGAATCAACGCAGCGATTAGACGTTGTATATACGACGTTAACAAGTTAATGATGACAGTTTTACAACTTGAAGTTCAGAAATCCGAACGGACCCACAATAAAAAAGACAGTGTACCAGTAAACGCATTAAATTCAGACGTTGAAAACCACTGAAGGAAAGAAATCCTTTAGTCGACACAACTTTCTCTGTTTTTTGTGTGAGCGGGTTAAAGGAGGATGAGGATATCTTTATTGATCTGGAAGATTATAAGACCCGAATTAGGTATCATAAAGTCGGCTTTATCTTGGAAAGCTTTTAGTGGTTGGGAGTTCGAAGGGTTGATGGTTTTAGTATGAACCTCGAAAACGCCGAAAAGGTTCGAAAGGGGGGAAATCGGCTCCAGTCAGCGCGAAAGATCGGCCGAGTTGAAGGGGGCCAGACGTTCCTCGCTAAATTCCCTTTCAAGAGGTCTGAGCGGTTTCGGCGAACGGAATAAGTTTGGCGCGGGGCGAAAAAGTTTCGAGGGGTAAACGTCAAGTTTTGGGGCGGTCCGAGTGCGAGAGGGTCGAAACTTCTGCATTCTGAGTGGTTTGAGCTCCGCGCATCGATAAAGTGCGAAGGGCGTAAACATGAATGTATAGCAGAATATTGGAGATGGGTTTTAACGGGAGTTAAATAAACTTGCATCGATAGCGATCCAGTCTGTATGATGAATTTAAGTAAGCAGTATGTATAGACGATTGCGAGTACATGGGATGTCCCACCATCGACTAGGGTTCCATTCCAACAACAAGCCCCCCTAAGGCATTCCCAAAGATCCCTTTCTTTTGGGGAGTAAGCAACTCAGTTACAAACATACTTATTTTAATTACGAAATTACGAAATTGCAACGACCATAACTTTGAGGATGACCTTTTACCCATGGGTCTGAATACAGTTATCCCCAGGTTCGTTTTTTGTGTTCATAACTGATGGGAAAAAGTGAAATGATTCTTGCAAAATCCCTATAGTATTTACTTAGTTTCCAAATTTACGTACTATACACTTTTGATGTCACGTCTTGAGCTTCTTCTTCCTCATCAGAACAACAACTTCGAAGTTATACGATACATGAAGCACCCTCGACAAGTCTTCTTTTTTTGCGTAGTGATCGCTAATCAGCCCTATTATAACTGTTATATTCTCTCACATGTGAACAACATCGACCTGACCATCTCGAAATCAACACTTGGAGCATCTGTACCCATGGACCGAAAGAAACTGCATTCAACTTGACTCAATGCACAACGAAAAAGATCCAAATGAATGGGAAATGTTAAGATGCTTTTTTGTTCTTGGTTGAAAACATAGTGATGTGTTCATCAGATCAGGAGTGTCTGTTTGCCCTGTGACAAGGAAGCCAGGGAATATATAATTGCCCCTCCAAGGGGCAAGGCGATTATGCCTGCAACAACCAGAGGATATCCCTGAAGACTGTTATGCTCAGAAGTAACAGTTTCAAGAATATAGAAGGGGAATCCAACCATAATAGTTCAGACAACTCCCCACCTAATGAAGCGCAGAGACCTCGGTGCAGCAACAGTGTGGTTCTTCTCACCAGCTTTGAAGGTTGATTGTTACGTTGCCTTAGCCAACTCATGGATCATACCCGAAAATTTGTGCCTCTGGTTTATTGAATAATTTTAGGGTCGCGGACAAAATGACTACAGTCATGAAGGCTTGAAACGAATGTTCTTAACCCCAAAAGTTGTAACCTGACAGGGTATGGAATGGTATAGTTGCTCCTTCATAGGGCTGAGGCGACTAATGCTGCAACAACCAGAGCGCGGCAGACTCAAGAATACATATCCATCACACTCCCGGGGTTTAAAAAACGATAGGTGGAGGGGGGAGGTGAACAGCGGGGAAAAGTTCGTGGGAGAGGAAATTGTAATATTCAAGATCGAGAGGCATTTTACCTATGGGGTACTAATACAGAATCGGTGGATCATAACAACAGACATGGTAACAGTGATGGAGGGTGAAGAAATGGTATAGTAGATCCATTTTAAAGGTTGTATAGTTGATCCGTCCGATTTTTAGGAAGCTTAGCTATGTATCAGTTTGTACCTTGACATGTACCTCAGGTTCTGAATTCTCATAACAAACCAATTGAAAACAATCAAACAAGTCGAAAATCGGCTTACCTGTAGATGTTTGGAGTGAACGTATCTGACTTCCTCTTCAAGGCGCATGTGGCCGATCTCCTCGTAAAGGTTCTCCTGGGTCCCGTAGCGGGTGATGTAGGAGTGGCGGGTGCCTTTGCCCCGACCCGCCGTCCCCGCCGCGCTCCCGCGACCGCCCTTCTTCCCGCCTCCGCCCTGCTCGTAGTAGGCGTACGAGTACTCGTCAGGCGGGAAGGGCGGCGGCGGCGGGAACCGCAGGTACGCTTGCCGCCTCACGCCGCTGGGCCCGGCGATCACGCAGCCCTCCCCGTCCATCTGCAACACAATTGACAAATCTCCGTTATTTCATAGAGTCATTGTATGATAAAAAAATTTAAACGAAGGAAAAGGGTTAATGGTTCGAGAGGATCTGTCAAGTAACAGGACAATTATCTCCCAGGTCGACGATACTGTTCAAAACAGTACCACATTAACAATGATCTCGGAAATCGACAAAATATAAATAGAGGTACAACAGTCATATAGAAAGAATACATGCGATAAAACAGGAATAGGAACGTAAAACTATAGGTAGCCATGAGTGACACTCAGTAGTCTTCATCCACATGGTTAGCAGGCTTTATGACGCCTACCGCTTCCTCAGATCTTACACTGCCTACTACGCTGACAATGCGCTCTAAACCATCTAGGCAGAAGTTCCAGTTAAATAATCAGCAGTTTTAAAAAACATAAATAATAAGCTCAGACACCTACCGAAAAAATAAGAAAAACAGTTGGAGTGGTTAAAGGGTAGCAATAAAATAAAAAGGGTTACTCATGAAAACATGAAAAGTATCGTAAAACTAAGTGCAATTAACAGAAAAACGCGGAGCTCTCATTATTTACCTCTCCTATCGACAGGCGTTTTACTGCCAACGCCTTCGGCAGATCTTATACTGACCAACTCCCTTGACAGGCTATACAACGTACAACTCTCGTCAGATGTCAAAATCGTCAGTGATGCAAGATCGGTGAAAAGATTTCAGATTACCAAACACACAATGTGTAGTATTGTTCCGACCAGAATAAAAATTGCAAAGACCATTCAAGGCCGTTCAAATCATCTAGCTATCAAGCTATCGTCTATGGTTGAGCCACATTGGAAGAAATGATAAGGGTTGTTTTGAAAAATACCAATTAGTTGGACATGGAAATGAGGGAGTCCTTTAGGACTGCGCAATCTCCAGATTCTTTGAATTAATGACTAATTTGGTTCAATTTGAGATAAAGAATTACCACTGGCAGATAGACAGATGAAAATCTCCGGGGGAAATTTCATAGTCTTCCTACATGAAAGACCAACTCAGCCTTAATCTCTAAACTTGAAGATTTAAAAATTGTGACTACCTATTCTACGAAAACAATATCGGAATAGTTGAAAAAAAAAGTAAATAAAAGAACTTTCTTCAGTCTTCGACAGATTTCTAGTATTAACCAGGTAACAATATCAGATTCGTGATTGCAATATTCTGAATGGTGACTGAATTCAGAGAAATTACGATGCATATTAACATAAATCAGTAGGTGAATAGTATCTCCCACAGTCAATGTTAAACCTACCTCTTTGAACCTGTGTTAAAGAATTAAGAAAGACTTAAAACGACGGACAGCCTTGATTTTATCAGGGAGCTATAATTTTCAAAACACCAGAAGAGTATAGCCAGGATGGTCATCGTTTGAAGTATTTCAATAGCATACAACTCTGGAAAAATGGGTAAAAACTGAATTTTAGTGAATTTTATGAAATGTATTGGCGTAGGTTGTGTATAGTCCAACATCAAGCATCAAGCGTGAATTTACTATAACACATACAGATAAAATCACTGACAATTCTCTGAAAATTCATAATGATTCCACATAGAAGTTGGAATACTGGAGAAAAAAAGCATTAGATACATATAACCGCCATGGTTTATTACACGGTTGTTGCTACGCGTACTTTGGGTGTCTCGGAGCTCATGTTTCTACGTTATACATCCCGCCGACCGTTGATGAAGTTACCATTTGTCCGAGATATTCACCGACGTTCCTGTAGCAATGAGGGATCTTTATCTTTATAAAAACGACTTTAATCAAAATAATTTCACAACATGGTTTATAAACAAACGCAAAACGATGATAAATTGCCTTCATACTAAACAGCAGGAGGAAAAAAATAGGATAGTCGGTCGCTTTATTAGATGAACTTTATCTCGCTAACGCTCGACAAGGTTTTTCATATATTTACTCACCTACACACCAACCGGAATTTGCCTTGCGACCTTGCGGTTCGCCGTTGTTTCGTTTAGCCGTAAGAGATGAAGGGGGGGGGGGGGGGGGGGCAGTGGTGGCGTGAGGCATGCGAAGCGGAATTCCGAAGTCGAGAAGCCTTTCAGGTTTAATAAGTGTTAATAAAAGTGCAGCTCGGAGAACAGAAGACCCGAGCGGAGATAAGGCCTTAAGTGATATGGCCGAGTGATGAAGGATTAAATGGAAACTGTTGAGCTGGAAATTAGCGTATAATGCGGCGGCGTGTTAAGTCGCGGGGAAAATTAAGCTTACTCGCGAGATGTGGGGTGCAGGGGGGAGCTGCGAGGCCGTTACAGAAAATAAGACCGTAACCGCTTTACATAATAAGAAAACGAGGTATGAGAACCCCAGCCCCGGCTAAGCATGAAATAACCCTAAAAAGGGAAGAAGTCATTTAGTTTTAGCCAACTCGTTTAATAAATTTTCTGTTGACAAAAAAAATTCTGATGATCTTTCTGTTGTCTTTTTGTATTAGGTAACACATCCACAGAAATCAATCAACTGTTTATTAGAATTATTAGTATCCATGTTTAATAGAAATTATTACTAGTAGTAGTAGCCTGCGGCAGGTATATTATCAGATAATTATTAGATTCTAAACTTATCGGCTAGAGACTCCATACCTACCTTGCAATTTTACTCTAGAAAAAAGAGCTCCACTTATATTTCCACTCACGGTATTGTAGATTATAATGAAATTAGCTACAAGTGCCTTCAGCTGATCAGTGTGTGTCTCTACCATGTAATTGACTTCTAGACCCGAAGATGATGTCGTCGTAAACATAACTCGCGCAACACCAACCTTTACCAGCCACTCAGTACGATGCAAAAGCTAATTTCAAAATACCTACAACGGTTCAATATAGGTTGTTGAAACTAACCAGATTTATTATCCCTGTACAAGATCGATGCGGATTACTGATATTAATGATTAAACTTACTTTTTGGTCCATTAGTTTACTGAAATAATACATATACAAACCGATTGACATTCAATAAGTGTTCGGAATCTAAATGGATCAACAGAACACCCAAGTCTTGTTTCGAAGTAGTGATATTTCTAATACTTTGGTATACAGTTTTACCGTTAGGGTTGATCGAGATTGATGCCGTCGATTCAGACTAACCTCGGAACGTGTAACTCATTTGAGAATTTTACCTTGGTTCACTAGTTCCGAAGAAAAACTCAAATCAGCGTGCGTCGTACAATAGTTTCTTTTTGTATTCCACTTATCTTGACATGTACCTAAACCAATAAATTTTGATAGTGGGATAATCTCATTATTGTTTTTTGGTCGATCACTAAGGATCATTATTGGAAACAATTCACAAAAAAGCATTGTACCTTTAATTTAAAGAGGCTCTCAGTTTCTGTATCCAGTATGAACTGAATAGTGTCCGAAAGCGTGCTCCGATCGAGAGAAAACTTGACACGCAAGTCAATTGATGTTCGAGGAGGGTCAGAGCTTCGTGGTGCCTTAATCGAAGAGATCTATGGAGTTGGAAACGACGACGAAAGTAGGAAAACGTGATGGAATGTTGCTACCTCTCATCTGAACCTCCACAACCGAAAATCCGTTATAAAAAAAAATAATTAAAAATAATTAACTAACGTACCATACATTCCCTTTGAATGACATTCGGTTTACTGAACTCGACGATGAAGGAGGTTAGAGTGGTTGCCATCATAGACCTTAATACCTACTGGTATTCATGTATAAATAAGGAGTACAAGATACCCATACACGTCTACGGGTGCCACAATGCTCACCCCCCTACCTTCGGTGTGAGTTTAGTGTTTGTTGGCATTCGCTTACTTACCTGGAACCTAGAACGCTGACAACAAACAGTCGTGCACGAAAAATGAAGTAGGTCCACCCCACCTGGAAGATATTTTCACGCCCTTTATTCCCCCAAGCTTTATGTTCCGAAGGAGGTATTGTGCAGTGATTCTTTCCACATTCTTCGCTTCTCAGGTAGAGGAAAGCTCGGCCAAACACAGCCTTCAAACATCATCCGATCTACATGTTCAAGTCCACAGACAGTGCAAGAAAGTCACCAACCTGTGGAAGGTACTTTTCTTACACTCAAGTCAGGATTAATTTGTACACCTCTATACCCAACATTTGTTCTCAGATTTTGAACTTCACAGCTCTTTCAAAGAATTTAGTATCACGGCTGTTTTAATGTAAACACTCGGAATTCAGATCAATGGAAAGAAAGAAAAAAGCTACGTTCAGGAGCTTGTAGGCGCGCTGATCAAAATCCGTTTGGAAAAAAAAATGCTGTAATCAAAATTGGGATAAGTATTAGTGTCTGGGTTACGCCTGTAACGATCACACTCGGGGGAGCATGCGAGATGATTTCTACTAATACATTTTTAACGAAGTTCATGAAATCTTGTCGAACACTGGTATTTTAGGAATTTTACGTTTACACACTACTATTCATACGACGGATTAGTAGAAGATCGTCAAGCGGTTAACCCACAAAGCGTCTACGTCATAAACATAATTTTATTAGCCTCTTATTTTCACCTGTGTCAATCGATACAAGTTTTGCGCATGCAAAATAGCTATTACTCAATCAATCCAGATTAATTCGAAAGTGAAAAATGAAATGAAAGGAAAAAATGAAAATGGTACCCGTCTCCTTCCCGAGTTATAGCGAACATATCATCAATAGGCCGTTCAAAATCGATATAGGAAATTCGTCCGACAGCAATTATAATTGGTAGGAATTTATGTAGGGGTTAATTCTCATGAAAGTGACATCAAAATCGGCGTGTTTTGCCTGTCAACTGAATTTTGTTTTGTGCACGCAGAACAGCCATTAGCTATCGCAAAATCCAAGTTATCCGGGGAGTACATACAAGCTATTTCAACTAAAAAATTCGGTAATTAAAAATTCGGAGGAAGATATTTTCGAACACGTTTTTGCTTTTCTCCAAAGTTGAATAAATCAGTTTGAAGAAAAGATTTTTCGCAGTTGAGCTCCGAAGGTAAACACGGCTGATGAGATCTGAACTCTTTTCCAACGCTGTCAATGAAAGTTTTCAGTTACCATTGTCAAGGCTAAGATAAAATTCATAATTTTCTAAAACTTTTGTCCACCCTTGACGCACAGTGCGTCGCACCCAATTACTAGAAGGTTAAACGATCTGCAGAAAATCTTTCGCCGCTGCATCGCAATCTGTGTGCCTCTCATCTCCAAGCTTCAGGAGGGAAGTTGCCCATTGAGGAGTTGCGTCGGATCATCTCACAAGTGATGATGTTTTTCTTACAATTTAAATTGAGATTTAATTTACTTGGTTAGGTATGTGTAAAAATAATTACGAAGTTTATTATTCCCTACCCTGGATAATACTATTGTTATACACTTCTGTGCTTCAAAATGCTAATAGTTGCTAATTTTATTGTTTTGCAGGAATGATACCTGTTAACATCAATTGAATGTTGGTACCTTGATCGCATCAGTAACTACTCGCTGTCAGTTTGTGACTTGGATTGAATTCGGCGACCCCACGAAATGAGGGACATCATTAAGCTTTACGCAACTTTGTGGAGGCGTTGAAAAATACGTAAACCTACGCGGCAACCATGAAGACCAACCATAATGACCATCATCAACCCACACAAAAATAACCCCCTTGATCCTCGTCATATTCACTTTAGTCTCGCTACATTTGAATGTCTATTTATTTCTCGTCACTGGCGTTTTCTTGTCGCTGGGCAGATAGAAAAAAGTCAGGTCTCCATTATCCCACGGTAGGGAGTTCCATGAAGGAGACGGAGTTCTGGGGTGTAATGACTACACGAATAACCGACACTGACTAAATCATAAAGTGCCCATCACAATTACGATGCCACGGAGACCTGTTTAGGAAACATGAGCTCGAATGGACACATAAAACTCAAAGTTTGTTTGTTTGTGCGTGTTCGAATCAATCTAGGTGTGTTCCCAATAGGCCGAACCGATTTTAAAACGATCGAATTCCGGGCCTACTACATGGGCTACGTTTTAAACGGCGGTATCCTTAGCAATCAATTCATTCACTTTTGTTGTTAAGGTTGCTAACAGGCAGTTTGTTAAGGATGATAAACTGTGACTGAGACGAAAATTTTACATTTCGTGGGAAGTAGGGGACGGAAAATCGATCCTAAACCTACCGTATTAATCTTTGGAGCCCAAATTCGGTTTGTAGCCTCCTTAGGGCTCACACTTAAAAACGTCGACCCGGGATCAACTGCGTGGAATCAAAAGCAAATGTTTGCTCAGTAACAGTATAATGAAATTGTGTATGGAGCCTTCTTAGGACTGATACTTGAAGATTCTCAGGTCTAGGATCAGCTGAATGGCTCGTAAACCCATATTGATCATACGAGGGTGGAATTCGGTTTATGGTCTCCTCAAGACTAATAGTTGAACATTCTTATTCTCGGGATCAGCTGTCTTCAAAAACAAATTACTGCCTTATTAGTCGTGTGAAGATGAAATTTGGCATGTGCTTTTTTTCAGGACAAATACAGCTGACGGCTCCATCAGCAAAGTCTACCTTATTTGAACGAATCTAAAAATTTTAGCCAGTTTATGATAGTTGGAGAGGCAATTAGCTAAAAAAACTCATTCCTACAGCAATAATCGTAAGAATCAGACACATACATACAATTCAAAAGTTTTTCTCTTTATATATCATTAAAAGGTTGTGTGTATCTATGTTCCAAATAGACGGATAAAATGCAGGCCGACTATGACGGGAGTTCTTGCTCACATAATACTCTAAGTCAGAACTTACAAAACACCGTTCTATTCTATAAATGACGCTATCCTTCACGACCGATTAGTTTGGTTTCCAAACTTTTGTTACTATGTTCGCTAACAGGCAGTTTATGAGCGACGGAAACTAGAGACAATTGGAGAAACCTTGAATACGATATTCTGTGCAAATCACGTTTTCCCGCTAGTTCATAATATTACCAATGGTAGATTCGAACAAAACGAATTCGGGAAATGACACGGAAAATATCTAAACGAATATTAAATCTTGGTTTTGAAGTTTCAAAGTGCAAGGGGCCTGTGCGTTTTGTTATCTGCAACCCTTCCCTCTCATATTGGTAACATTTCCAAGCAACCGTTTTGCACTTATCGTTTAACTGATGATTACAAGATACGGTGTTTTAACAGTAGTGTAGAATAGAACTAGAATGTTTGCCGAATCTTTACTGATATCGGTAGCAGCGTTCGAACAGAACTTCACAATCCATTTGTTCTTTGTTCTGTACGACTTACATTTATCTATTGGATAGTTTTCAATTGAATGGAAAATAGTTGATGAAGCAGTATCATGAGGCCCCAATTCTTGGACAAATCGAGATTTCCAAATGTAAGAATTAGCTTGGGGAATAGAAAAATCCTCTTTTCTTCTTAGAAACTTGCATCTAACGTCTGCCACCATTTTTACAAGTGTCAAAACAGTATTCGTCAGTATTTATTAATTTCGGAGCTGAAGAAAATTTAATAACAAACAACCTTAGAAAATCACTCCTGCCTCACGCGAACACCATTGAAACGAACTTTACCAGCGTATTACTTGAGCATATTAATTAATCATCGGTCGTTTCCGAATATTGGTCATCCAATGCAAAGATACTAAGTCTTTCAACGAAGGTTTTCTCAGAGTAGAACCTTCTACTGCTCATGGTTGTTTGCTGTCGCCTTTTTTATGAGACTTTGAAGAGAGTCAAAGAATGACATTATTTTATTAGTTGAAATGGTGCCCAATAAGACAGTTTACATTTAAAGGTATCTAAGTAATGTTTAACATGGTTAACATATATTTTATAGCTAAAAATGACCACTAATTAAAGCGCGTATTTGTGGAGATGAACCAAGTGCATCGGTATACAGGCTATTTTGATTGTTTTCACTATTTTACGATTAGAAGAAATCAACATGATATATTGTAAACGTTACTTTTTTCAGCAAGAACTTGACTGCGTTGCTGTCGGGAACCATAGAGTTACAAATCGTAATAACCGCAGTAATTTAGCTGCATTAAATATTAGTAATAAGTGACAAAGAGGATTCAAATCCCTTTGTTGGTGTTTAGGCTTCTGGATGTTAATATGACTTAGTTTCAATGTTGGAATACTATATTGTTGACAGAGCACCAGTTGAATGTTGCTATTCTTGTACATAGTTAGAGGGAATGTTTGCAATTGTATGGTAGGAGAGCTTACTTATGTTTTCGCTATTACCGATGGTGAATCAACAGAGAGAGGTAAAGTCTTCAAGAGGAGTAAAAACCGTGACATCAAGACAGAAAACGGGTGACGAATGTCGTACTCGGAAGGACCACCGAGCGTCTGCTTCCCTTTTCCGGTGACCTCCATCAGGCGCTGACGACTGCCTTGTAAGCTTCGAAGAATGGGATTGGAAGGGGGAACGATGGGGATCCTTAATGGAAAAAAGACCTGAAGTCGAACTAAAACCTGCAGCGGGAAACCAGTGCATCTCACAACCGGGAGCACCTGCCTTCAGTCCCCGGCTCGCCCATCTGCCCCAGGACACAGATGGTAAAGCACAAAAAAGGGATTTTTCCCCCCTTCTTCTTTTTCTTGTCCTTTCAAGATAGAAGAGCAGCTCTTCAACGTTCGACGTATCGAGCTCGGGGCGTGTGTGCTCTTCGTGTAACGCGTGTTTCGAATTAATTTCAATTCCGCCGAGCTTGTCGTCTGCCGCGTTCAATACCACAGAGAACGCACGCTTCGCCACCATAATTCAAGAATTTGTCATAACATTCTGCGTACACAATTAATACTGAATGAGGGAAAATATAACAATAATACGAATTTTCCTAACTTTAAAAAATAATTTTTTTAATGATGTATTACATTTTCTTAATTTGGAAATAGATTAATACAAACTTATAAATATATACAGTGAAGCACAGTAGATAGATTCGACTTGAAACTAATAATGTCCGCCGTTCCATCAAAAATTGAAAGTTATTCTTGAAGAAATGAAAATTCTTTTTTTTTTTTTGAAAATGATTTATTGCACCAAGTTACAACTTATTAGCAACATATTTTTGACATTTATAGTAAAGCTTAGGTAGAAAACTAAGTCTCTAATGGTTTCGAATGTTAGAAGTGTCATTTGTTGCACTTGAGATTCACTGAACTTCTTTTTTCACTGTGCGGATTTGTTAGTGTTATCGCGAACACCTTAATTCACGTACACAGATCATGAGGCTTATTTCTCTTGAGTCGTCTGGATAGGTCGTCAACGTCGAGGAGCTGCACAGCTTCTTCATTGACGTGTAGTTGTAGCCGCTTGTGATGGGCTATAGCGTGCATTCTGATTACTTCGTTTACTGTTGGTATACAAAGTTCTTTGTGAAGTCGAACATTTCGGGTGTACCGGTATGCATCAACAACACACCTAAGTACATTGTTTTGAAACCGCTGTATAATTTCGCGATTACTTTGAGCAGTACAGCCTCACAACTGCACTCCATAAGTCCAGACTGGTTTGAGGACTTGTTTGTTCAACGTTAATTTGTTCTGGATTGACATCTTTGAGTGCCGACCCATTAACCAGTACATTTTTCTGAACTTGAGAACCAGTTCCGCTTTTTTATTCTTGACATGCGTTTTCCATCGCAACTTAGCATCCAGGGTCATACCCAGATACTTGGCCTCATTGGCGTGCGGTATAGTCTTGCCATTGAGATAGACCGGAATGTAGTCAAGCTTGCGGTTGGTAAAGTCAACATGAACTGATTTCGTTTCATTCATCCTGATCCTCCACTTTGATGTCCAGTCTTGGATTTGCTTAATAGATCTTCTTAGTTTAGGAATTGTTGCAAGATTCGTTTCACCGACTGCTAGGACAGCTGTATCATCTGCAAATGTCGCTAGTGTGTGAAGAAATGAAAATGATTTTCCGTTTTGGAAAAAGCTTTGAATCAATATTACGAGCTATTGTAGAAAATAGGAAAAGGCATTTATATAAAACATATAAATGGTTTTTATATCTTTAAGCGAGAAAAAGGATCCTCAGATCTGACTCGTATGTGCAGGGTGGTTCCACATATTGAAATTTTGTTTTACATGTCCTAAGGAAGCTTAGTTTAATCGTTTGATGAACTGGTGCAAAAATAATCATTTACTTACTCCTGACATCAGAAAAAAATCGAATTTTCACCGACTTGATCACAAGCCATTCCTCATCCCAATTTATGAAAAATAAACTTTTCTAAATACCTAATAATCAATAATTAAAGGATACCAATATATATATGAAATTCATTCGTCCGTTTTTTAATTCAGAACGGTTCAAAAAGTGCACTTCTTCAAAATTATTATTAATTTGAGATGTTGATATTTTTTTGTTAGGTCTAACGTTTTCGCCTATAGGAAACCGAGAAATACCAAAATTGTTTCAGACTGTACCAAAACTAAGTTTCGCGAAGGAAATTTTCAATAGGGACTTCACATTGCTCAAAATTTTCCTGTCCGATTTCCTTTGGGAATTGCTACCATTGTAACAGTAATGGAAAGGAACATAGCTATATAAAACTGAAGTATGGTTCATTTCTTTAGAAGTTTTCAAGGAAATCGTCAAGCGCAGCACGGATGGGCAGTTTTCCATCTCTAATTGAAAGAGACGTCGGTAATGATGAAATCAGTTTCGGAGCGCTCCATAGCACCAACGGCTGATTGAGTTAGGCGAGAGCCGAGCAGTAGGCCGGTAGTGTAGGGGGCAAGTTCGGCATCATCAACGTCCACACAATCCCCGCAGGCCCAATAATGTTGACCCTTCCGACCGACCTGCCCTCCCAACTTAAACCCCTAATTGAATCGGGGAGGGATCTTCTAGCTGAGACTCAGTGTCTACTCTGCCTCTTGGGGGCCACTCATACATCCGCCAGATCTGAGCGTATCTCCAGCGAAGGCATTTCAGCCCTGTGGGAGAATATTTCACTCAACATGCCCCCCGTCCTACGACGACGTGGGGTGGGGCATTTTTACTACTCTGAAACCTAATATAGTCACACACAGTTCAAATGTTGACAGGACTCATGAATAGAAGGAGTTTGGTACACACTAAGCCAATATTTAAAGATTCAGAAACTATGAATTAATGAGTATTAATCTCTCTCTCTCTCTCTCTCTCTCTCTCTCTCTCTCTCTCTCTCTCTCTCTCTCTCTCTCTCTCTCTCTCTCTCTCTCTCTCTCTCTCTCTCTCTCTCTCTCTCTCTCTCTCATGGTTTTTTTTTCTACAGTGCCATTAACATTACAAGTGAGAATCCGTAATGCGTGCCTCACGATTGGTACAGTCATGGTTTTACCGCTCTTTCGTTCCCTCAATCATTTAAGACATATCGACTTTCATCAGCTTGATGAGTGCAGCAGCTGCATCTTCGTTTCCGGCCATCAGCCCTATCTTTTAGTCCCAGTAACACCTGACATTTCCAGCAACCACAAACTCATTATTTCAACAATACCTTGGATATTCTGTTTGAATGATAGTAACTGTTACTGTTGGGCATCTGAGATTTGATGAAGGCGAGGCAGGTCGGCTGAGTGAGTGCAAGGGGTGTCTTCCATTTTAATCGATAATGAATTTGATTCTGCGGCACTTTGGTGGTTGCTTTTATTTCATCACCATGGTGTATGTACGTGTGGTAGAAAAGTCACGTTTTTCCAGTGGAACCTGTTTCAGAAGCATGAAATACTAGTTTTTATGCAGAATAAACTAGTTTTAATCCTCCATTGAACACTAGAGGGGGTTGAGAAAAATCAACGTTGGAATATTTTGCACTTGAACAGAAACTTCAGATAGCAGTACTGCTATCACGTAAGGTAGTGATTTTAGAAATCCATAGGCAGTGTTGTCACTGCGGCTTAAGACGTCATAAAACGCAGGCGACAATTCAAATCTCCGAAATTCGACAAGATCCTGCGGAATAAAACGGGAATCTTCAGCGAAATGATGACGTCAGTGGTCTCATATTAACTCTAGCATGTAATAAAAATATAGAAAAATTGAATAGCTTATACATCCTATTGGATAACTAAAAGCAACATTCTTCAAAATAATGACTTGTAGAAATTGAGCGGATTACCACTAGATAGGTGATGCACACGTTTTAATGCCCTAGGGTCACGTGTACCCCAATGTGGATTTCATGAAACATTTATGTCTCACATTCCTATTGCTCGATTTCTCAAAAATCGCAGCATAGTTCGAGAAGGGTCTCAAGACGATTGAGAGCTACAGCGAAGGTAGTCTTTGAAATTATGCTGATACATTTTTATAAGTTCACGAGGAACTAGCACCCGTTCGCCGGACTCGCTTACAATTTAATGCCAAACAATTAATTACGTATATTTTCCGATTACAATATTTCAGGAAATTATGTTTGACTCCCAACATTTTCGACGTTTTACCGATGCATGTGACTTCTTTCTTTCCCTGAATGGCAAGAAAATTTCGCTGTAATCTAAATTAACGTACCTTCCCACTCTGAATGCGTGAAAATACCGGAATGGGGTTGAGAAAGAGCTATTACCGTCGTTTATTTTCCCCAACCCCTAACAAAGCTGGTTCAGCTCAAAACGGGGAGAGAAGATCTTTTGAAGAAAGGCGAAAGATCCTGAGAGGTCCAGGCCCCAGAGGTGAGAAGTAACTGAACGTAGCGAACACGTCGTGTTTTATGCCCCAACACACAACTCACCTACTCCCATTTAGCACCATTTAGTCTCACTCGACCCAGTATATCACGTCCTTTTATCTACCGACTGGAATTCTCTTCCGAGGAGAGTCTTGTGTTTTTTTCTCTCCGTCTCTATTCTGGAGCTCAGGCTCAGCTGTGGGGTCCGCGAGCGGGTCGAGCACGAACGTGATGAGCCGACCACGTAAATCACCCCAGCGCCGTGACGATGGCTCATAAAAGGAAAGAGCCCCCTGGGAAGGTTGGCCATGTTTGAAGGGCTCCCGAGCTCTTCTTTGGTTATGACTTCTCCCAAGACTGCAGGAATGCAATGTCAGTATCGTTCAAGAGGTTTCACTCGTGGTTTAGTCTCTGATGCAGAGCTATTTCAGTTTACCTCGAAATAAAATTGTTCATGGTCGCTGTCTCGTCTGTTGCTAGATCACGTTCAACCTGCACCCCACAGATAGACCGATTTTGATGATGTATTTTTCAAAAAATAATGAGTAAGTTCCTGGAATATACATTCTTCGTGACAGATCATTATATTTCGTCTTACATCATAACCATCTCTGCTCCTTTCACGTTTCTTCACATCAACGATATCTAAGGAGGATTCCAAAAGAGTGATCAGTTCATATATATTGGAAACATTAAGATGAATATGTGAATTTAGCGCGATGACATATCTAAATGTTTTCCTTCGAACCCCCCTAAAGAAGGTCCACATAAACAATGGATTGTTGAAAAGCATTTATGAACCGGTTCGAACGGCAATTTTGGAGGAGGTTCCGTCGACAAAGCCTTGAAAAGCGTATGTAATAAACTCCTCCGTAAGTTTGCTAACGAATTGCGCACAAGTTATAGTTTCGGTTGTTTGTGTGAACTTTTCCGTGAGAAATGAGCAGGTTGCATACTATACATGTGTTTTTGAAAACCTCTCAGATCAGGTAGCGGGTAGGCACTGTTTGATAGCTTTTTCGTTATTCCTAATCCAAACCTTCAAAACTTTTCCGTTTATCAATAACAGTTTTTGAAATAAAGTATTGCCAACGTGCGGATACGTGGCCGTTTGAACGTACCTATATAGTTGAATTGCTTCAAGCCACATCTCTACCCTAGGGACACGAGTCCCTCTGGATTAGATATGATCTCAAAGTCGCGAGCTAATAAGCTCACCAGTTTTGGGTTCAGCATAAAAACATATAAAGAAACAGCTTACAAATTTTCTCGTTGGCCAGTGTAATATTGTTATATGTCATATTCACAATCTTTAACTTTTATTATCACTAAGCTCGATTGGCTGCTCTGCGGTGAGATGGAATTGTTGACTAAGGTGATTCAATGGTTTTCACTAGCGTAACTGTTTCCGCGGTTTGTTTGATAATATCATCGACCATCACCGGCTGCAGGCCGCCGGCGGCCTCATTCATTTTTTTTCTTTCGCGGACGAAAAATCACTTCAGCGAAACATCGCTTAATATCGAGTGAGATGTTTCCTTTGCGAGGTCTCCGACACAAATGAAATACTCGGTGCATAAAACTGCTTGGTACAATGTAGCAAACGAATTAAATCAGATAATCAAAGAGATAGGTGATGCCACCACAGAAGGTTACGTGACTTTCCTGTCAAATCACAGGAATGCGGAATAACAAGATCTCTCTGGTTATTTTAACCCACAAGGAAAATCAACTAAAAAGACCAACTAGTCATGCTCCAAAGACTCTCGAAACCCAACTTGCAAAAATGAGTGGGTTAAGAGCAACCAACAAAATATTTGGCCGATGTCTTCGCAACTGACTACCATGCTAATATATTTATGAATATTTGGCCCCTCAACCAATTTTTTTGATTGCGCAAAAAGTTCAGCAAACCAACCCCATGGGATGGTGGAACTGTGGCATATGAGTTTTCATTGTTTTTTAATGCTGATTCACGTGATGCTGTCGGTTTTTTGATTTGACTCAAGTTTTGTGGAATAATGACCAAAATTCGTTCGTTTGACTATTGAATCTGTCAATGAGGTCATTCGAAGCCTACAAGATCGTGTAAATGAGGATGTCGTCCAGCTTTTCAACGCAGAGGATCTGCTCAGAAGACTGAAGAGAACCAAGCCACACGATTTAATTCACTTAGTGTGAGCATCATGAAGTGCAATTATCAGGACGATGAGCACTAAGTGATGTATCTTAGATTTCTTAATGTACGCCAACTATATATTAGAATAACGTGGCTTACAAGTTTATAAATTGGTGCAATAAAACAAATTAAAAAAAAAACTAAGCTCAATAACTTGTAAAACTACCACGTAACGAGATAGATGTTTGAGCGGCCATTCCAAAGTACAATTATGTTCCCAAAATGTGGAAATTTTCCAGAAAAATCGCTTAGCCTAAACTGCTCGAAACTAAAACGTTCATGCCACTAGTGCAATACTACAGACTGAGAGAGATCAACGAAAAAATCCTTCATTCCATGCTCTGCTCCGCGCGCTGAATGATTCATACAACTGGTCTCCATCAACTATGCCATCGATTATTCATTTCGTTTTTTTCCCCTTTCAATAAAAGAGGGGAAAATATGGGTTGTTTCAATCTTTCGCTATTGGCTATGGGCAAGCAGCCGCATTATGAAATTCCGTCGTTTTGAATTCACTTACAGCTGTTGGTCTCTAAGCTTCAATCATTACTCCGCGCAGCTTGATTTACGCTCTGGAAACCTTCGCTCGGGGCGTTTTTTCTTTCTCGTTCAGTTCACTTGATTTGTTAAACAAGAGGGAGACTTTTCGACCGTTTTGACGAGGTCGTGCATTTATGCCGTAAGTTGAATTATTCCGCCATCTATGGTGATTCCCTTTGGAGAGTATTTTCAATGGGCATGCGTCGATTAACGTGCACGAATCGTTCATGAATACATCATTAAACTCAATATTGAGACCGAATGAAATTCTAACTCATGAATAATGAAGTGGACAATAAATTGATTAAGTTTATTGAACGATGTCACATATATAAATACGTTCCGTTATATTAAATTAAATTAATAATGAATTTTCTTGTTAGTCGGCAAAATGGAATAAATTACTACCAGCAACTCAACGAACCCTGACTGGTAGATTCATAATTCGGTAAATTTATTCAATATTAGATGATTCAAGAACTCAAAAACTTCTCTATTGTTGCTGTTTTCAACATCTGATTCAAAATTGCTAGTGACAGTCATTGACATACTTACCCAATAAGCAATGAAATTTCGACCAAATAATTCAAAGGATGAGGGTGAGGATTGTATGGTGAACCCTTTTAAGTATGAAAAGTAATAAATGAAAATGTGATATCACCCAATTTAGGTGTGACCCATAGTTTGTCTCACTTACATTACTTCAGTAATCTGAATGTGACATTATGGAAGATTTAAAAAATACTATTGATTTGTAATTTGTAGTACAAGATCGTAATTGACAAATGAAAAATGTACCGTAATGTGAAAAATTCAATCAATTTTTGAGCCATTCCTGTATAGATAGGAGCAGAATTGCGAAAATTCTACGGTTACACGTGTTAATGCTACTGTTGATCGATATCAGTAATTTGATCGAAACAGTTGGGAATACATAAAAATAGATCACTTTTTACAATGATTGTGCAGACATGTACGGATACCACCATTGCTTAACGTTGACTTCTAAGTTTATATGAATAAAAAATCAGTATGCGCGAAGGCTTCTATGTAAGCGCCAATTTGTACAGGGTCTGCCACATCGAATCCCAATTCATTCTGCCAAACCCTCATAAGGATGGTGAGGATGAAAATCAGTGGATGGACATATAGGACGTCAGACCTGGGTCCAAAATCGGTCAGACAGACGTGCACGACACAAAATTGGACCGGACAAATTATTCACCCCATGAAAATGAGGAGTTATTCCTTCAATTTTCGGAGTCTAATGCATTAGTGCAGTAATTTGCCTTTTAAAGGTTATTGGTGTGACAAGCTGTTCTGTTTCAAATTGATTTTGACGAATATTTCTGTGCGTCCATCGAAAAATGGTTACGTTTTGTCCCTAAGGTATAATGAACAGGCTAAGGAGCTGAAGTTGGGATTTGGGCTTCCACGGGAATGCTGGGTTGGCAACCAGCCTGATCAGATGAGTGGACTCCAGCGAACCGAACGGGACAGCCTCTGAAATAAAAAAGAACATATCCTGTCCATTTCCCAAGCTGAATATTGGAAATTTCTAAACATATAATCGCTGAATAAAAGTTGATTTAATTTTTAAACTATGATCCACGGCAGTCGATAGCTGGATTGAAATGTATTTATTTTATAAACAAGCCCCAATACAGATACTTACAGTAACATCATTGATTCATCATTTCCCTGAACCGAATACTCTATTTGGTGGCTAAACAGCTGTTCAAATAATTACACGTATTGAAGTAGTCGGCCAAATATTTAACCATGATCAAAGTTGCCATAATATATTATATTGTTCATCGTTTTGACGGACCATACTCATGGTAAGTCAATCTTGCAAGTCGTTTATCACTCTCATGCTAAGGCCTTCCTATTATCTGTCGAAGGTGAACCTGGTCAGAATACATTCGAGTGGAACCATAGCTACGGGAAGAAGATCACATGACTCCGTTGTACGGGAATGAGCAAATTATGATCAATGACAATGCACTCTACTAGCGATTTTTGGAACCAAACAGTATACGAGTAACTCTCTCTCGTAACTCTCTAGCAACAGATTAGTTGACTGTAATCGATAACATGACTGCGTTGTTGATAAGGAACAACAAGGCCAAATGCAGAAGTATGTTCAAGCGGGAAAACCCTCTGGCGGCGCCACCCACGCTTGTTCGCATTGAAACCTTTATCGAAGGAAAAACAAACTCGTATAGAAGGGAAACGCTCAACGGGAAATGCATTCGGTTTCGCGGAGAAAATCTCGACTCTTTATTAAAATGAACCGGATGTTTTCCAGAAATAGGAAGCGAAAAACGTTGGGATGGTGTTTTTCTGTTAAAAAGAAAAACTCAAAGCTGAAGGAGGAGGAGGGGGGGATAGGGATAAAAAAAAAAGGAACGAACGCGGGGAGAAAAATAAGGGGAAAAGAGGGGGCAGTGCCTCCCAGAGATACAAAGCGATATTGGATTCAACCTTCCGCTATCGCATTGGGACAGACAAAACCGGAAACCTTTCACATCAACGGGTCTACAGCCCCCACCTCACCACTATCTACAGTTGTCTTTCCTCAGTCCCAAGATCTTCTTCACGATACTTTTTACAGATTCCTTTATGGCTGCATCAAGCGAACTCTGCCTATTAAATTCGAATTTCAATCTTCCACCTTCTTATATCTATTGTTCAGTTTTTCTTGGTATTGTTTTCTTAATATATTGTCGTCCTTTTTCCTTCCAGAAAAGACTTATCGTACTTCGCTGTCAGAAAAAACTGTGTTGGCTCCCTGAAAATTTGTTATTGGAGGATTTGTAAATGTGTTCTTAAATACATGCTTACGTGGTTTCTTTTAAACACAGAAAAACACAAGTGGACGCAACAGTCTTCCATGGTATTGTATTATTTTAACATTCGAAAGCAGAGCTTAGCTCTTATCCCTAACTATGAGTATGGTTAAAAACTTTAACAGCTTCATTATTTCCGTTTAAATAGTAATTTAAGCGTTGAATGAGGTTTAAACTCGTTTCATACTATATTGAGTGGTTTTAACAGTTTACCTGGGTAGTTAATCCAGGAGTCTACCTAAGCAGAGGAGGTGTTGTGCTTTGAGTGGCAAAAAACTTCCACAAAGAGTTTTCTTTTTTGGAAACAATGGATAATCATTATATGAAATGATGTAAATGTGCATTTATTATTAAACAATATTTCGCACATTTTAGTTCAATTCTACGTATCGCAGAGTCACTGTTTAAAATTTCATATTTTCTGGGCGATTCTAAGAGAAATTAGTCTGAAAGCGCAATCAACTGATCATTGTGGCTCCTTAATTTGTACTTCAATTCTATCTGTTCTTGAGATCTCCAAGTATTCTCCCTAAAGGCGTGACAACTTCAAGATTTTGAGTTTCAACAAACGCTTGGTTGGAGGTTTTCTCCGGTAGGTTGGTTTTGAGAGAGGAAGAATTGCGCCGATTCTTCAGCTTTATAGCTTAGCAACTCAAGCTATTTTGCCTCATAAACGAGTGTTATAGAATATCAGGAATTATAGATCCGCCGGGTAATCGGGGCGTACTGCATTTCTGGTACTTCCGAAGTTTATACTAAGAATGATGGTGATAATCCAGTAGGATGCGTTGGCATTGAAATCGGAATTCGGTGTGAAAAAAGTTGGTCTTTCATAATAATTTTGGTTTATTATTTTCAATAATAAGCCTTAGTAATCATGATGCTATTCAAAGTCGGCAGTAATAATCGTGTTACCGTTGAACTTTTTTTTCTAATCGCACTTCATGAACGAGTTGTGATAAAAAAAAATACATACCACTCTCATCACATTTTCACTACACACGCAGGTATGGGGAAAAGGCAAATATGAGACAGAATTAGATGGGTCGGAAAAAACCCAAAAAATTTGGAGTGTGTAGACATTTATAAAATGCCTCGATGTTCATTAAATTAATAAAAATGTATCCCCATTCTATAGGTACTAATCAAAGTACAGGTTCTGTAAATTTCAGCTCCATCTACCTGCGTTTCTGGTTGTAGCTCTGTTTTCAATTATATTTATTAAGCGGGTACAACAACCTATCGTTCGGCCTACAACAATGAAAGTGTATGGGTGCGTGGTTATTTTCACATTTTACATTTAATCTATTTTCACAAAATCCTTCATTATTGTCAATGGTCTAAAAAGATAATAACAAAAACTTATTATTTTGATCAGAGGTTTATTGATAAGTTGCTTGAACCGAAGTTCCTAAATGTTGATCATAGTAATTTCAATTTTTGATAGGCCACAATACTTATTTATTATAATACCTTTATTGCGTCGTACATTAGTTATTAGATGAACTATTATTAACTTCGGTTTTTATTCCACCCGTATTTTAAAATGTTGCAGAGAAAACGAGCGCATTCTTTATTCTTTTCTTGGATGCGCATTCACAAAAAATTACCAAATGCGTTTTCCAAGGTCGAATTCGCGATCAACGTTTTATTTCTTATAAAGGTAGAACGGCATTGACCTTCATATGGGCCCTAAAAAGCCTTAGAATTGATGCTAAAAATCCACTAGACCACTTGGAGTCTAGTTGGTAGTAACTATAAGCCAACCCTACTGATTCGCACAAAATGGGCCAAAACTGTTGAAAACGTGACTGACATAGGGAAGCGGAACGTCATTTTATAATCATTTTGGACGACAAATCGACTAGTATTGGTTTCAGATCCGTTGAAATTGACCCGTAGGAAAGAATAGTGAATTCTAAAACTGAAAGTTACCCCAAAATCCTCACAATAACACGAACAACCCCGCTTTTGTCAAAAAATAATAAACCAACGTGTTAGAATTGGCAGCGTTTTTCTTTTAATATTAAAAACAAAGGAAGGCAGTTTTGGAACGCTTGCGTTCAACTGAGATTTCTCTTTTACGCCAGCAGGTATGTGGTTACGCTACTCCGCACATTCAGTGTTAAGTATGATATATTTTTATTTAAACGTCAAATGTGGGTAGAAAGCCAAAGAAGGTACAAGAAAGGGGAATGTGGCACTTGGCGGGTTGGGCAGGTTATGAACCTTCCATGTCAGGAATCCATTCCGCGTCAAACGACAAGATTTATTGCCTCGTAACGGCGGTAGAACCGAGAGCTTTTTCCTTCTTGTCCCCGCCACAAAAACACCAAGGCCCCGGCAGTAATTGAAAACTACTTTTTTTTGTCCTTATTTGAATGAAATTCAACAGATATTCCAACTCTCACGGTAGTATAAACTGCAATGACCAAGAACAGTACCGTTTTTACTCCTACAACACTTTTTTGATTCACTATTCAAGATATGCAGATTTAAGAAATAATATTTTTAAATATGTCCATTCACCCTACGACCAATAATATTGTGTCATTTCCAAGCAAATCGAATACTTTCCCAAGGAAATCGTCAAGTTTCCAAAACAATCAGAGCATTTTTGAAACCGCATTGATAACATTGCAACTCCAAATTACTACAGTTTTGTCAATGTAAAGAGAAATATTGAGTACGCATTTGTTTAATAGAAACGAAGCAAAGGTCCATGCACTTCGTGCTTAGGTGCCTTAAAATGTCAAGGGAATATCGCAATTGCAGATCTGCTTCTCCCATCCTGTGTTATCCGATTGTGTCCTGGGTTGTTGTGTTGTCGCCCACACGTTAATCGGTCGTGTAACATTCATTGTTTATATTGAGAATTTGTTAGTTTTCAATGTATCTTGAGGAAAATATCTGAAATATCTACCTACAACACATTAAGCCAGAGCCTGAACTGAAACATCTTGAAACCATATCGTTACGCATCTTGACGTGAAATTATGTGGTTCAGTGTCACCTCTGACATAATTATCTAACTTATGGCTCTGAAATGTAAAATGTAGCATTTTGTTAGCAGTTGGCTTACAATTACAAGGTTTCAAGGTTCCCTGGACAGCTGAGGACAGCTGGAGCTGGAGGTTGTTAGTCTTAAGAAACTTACGGTTGAATACGTAAGTTAGGACTTCCAAAATGGTAGGTACACATCCGAACAATCTAAGAGTCTAAACATTTTAAAATCATTTTCTATTAACCTAGAACCATTTTCTATCAACCTTAGCAATCAGATATTTACGACAAGTGCGATTTCAAAATTTTGCATCCGAATCTGATAACAGGCTTGGACAATGCGCAAGTTCAGATAAACATGACATCTTATGGATTTCTTTCTACATTGATCAAGTGTCCCTGTACGGATGGAATATCCTAGAAAGACTCCTCTCCAACTTTCATGGTGGATGTTATTTTCTTCCCAACTATTTCGAGAGTACATACAGATCTCTAAAATTGCGTAATGAAATGTATTGAATTTCCGCGAGGAAAACATTATCGGGCACATCACACCTACTGGACCCTTCAGAGGCCCAGTATATATAACTGTCTAGTAATAATTTTCCGCGTTCCATCCATCCCAACACAAACTCGATTCCAACGGTGAATCTGGTTTCTGGGTTTTGATGCAAATTGATTCGGTCCCAATAAAACCGCGCGACCGCCCCCATCCGTCACAGCCGGAAGGGTGAAAAGCGTTTTTCGGACGGAATCCCATCATTTCCGAGTCATCGCCTCCCCGCGTGTCAGCCGTGTCAGCCTTTAGCGCGTGTTCATCGGCCACCTCTATCAATCTGCCCTTCTGAGTGTGAACAACATGGTTGAAATCTTATTGTCCACTGTCTTCAGCCAGGGCAAGGAATTAAAATCCTCCAAATTAACTGGTCACGGATGGTCATACATTTTGGTCAAGTACACAACTTCAGGCAATCTGGCCAACGAAAAATTGTGATAACGAGAAAAGTATCACGTCAAAAGTATCATGTCAAATGGTATAACTCTCCCTCAATTTTTATAAATATAAAATCATTTATCTGTCATAAACAAATCTGCATTAAATGAAGCCACTACCATGATTTCAGGATTGCCAAAAACTTTCTCAACAGAAATATGAAATGAACGATTCAAAAATTGATGGACGAAATTTTGCTCAAAAACGGTCTTCAATTCTCACTTAGGCACATTAAACGTAGTTAGATAAAATCACCTTTTTTTTTAAATTATCAGTAAATAGTATATTATGCTGCAATAAATCCAACTTTCAAAAATTCGATTTTTATCCCAATTCCAGTTTGTAATTCAATTCAGAAAATAAGGATAAACCTGCAGGTTTGGCAGCAATAGGTGAAATAGTTTTATCACCAAACGCAATGGTGCTAGAAGCATAATGTAGATGCAACTAATGATGGCCGCCAACTACCATAATTTGCAATTTACTTGCCGATGGAAGGAAAGGAGTTTCCAGGGGAGTGATAAACCACAAAAGAGGAGTTTTAGAAGGATATTTAGTTATGAATTGTTCAAAGGTACATGTAATATCGGTCCTCGATAAGTACATGTTAATCTTGACATTTTTCAATGACGAGTTTAGCTAATCGATAAGTACATGTAATATCGGTGAATCACAATACAACTACTGGAGCTCCCCACGGCATTCCTTCCTATGGCTCAGTTGATCAAATAAGACAAATGATACTCGAAAAATTTGTCAAAAACTATATTTTTACACTCACTTCTACGCACTCATTGGCACTCAATACGTATTTCAACATAAGGCTTATCAGGTTATTTTACTTAAGGAACTCTAATGCCACAGATTTTTCATTGAAAAGTTGAAATCTTTCACACATTTTACGTACTAAGCTTTTAATTTATTATACCATTATATATATTTTTAATACCAAATACTACATTATGCTGTAACAAAACCAATTTTTCAAATCCTGATTATTCCCTTATCCAACTCCATAAATCGAATTAAGAGTTTAATGCAAGTGGAGATCAATTCACTGGGTGCACATTCAAAAACTGGGTGCATCACTTTTGGTTTATCATTTTGATTAATGAAACTCTGTAATCAACCAAGAATAAAAACGCTGCATCCCCTCCCACTCAAAAGTTGTTAGTATACGTTTCAAAATACGTAGATTTCAAAAAATGAAAAAATAAAATGAAATTTAAATAAATAAATAACAATAATAAACAAATATAAAAACAAAATCGGCCCTTTTTTTCCGAATCTTTTCTCCAAAACTTCTGCTCAACTAGGCTCAAAAATCCAACATCGATCCTGTATATAGCTTTTCCAGGTCAGATTCGGAAATTTCCAAACCAATTTCAGAATTTTCCATTTCAATTTCAGAATTTTCTATTTCAATTTCAGAATGCGATCAATATCCGGGTGGGAGCGATTTCTGAAAATGAAATGGAAAATTCTGAAATTCGAATGGAAAATTCTGAAATTGAAAATTCTGAAATTGATTTGGAAATTTCCGAATCTGACTTGGAAAAGCTATTTACCAGTAATATAAGGTATTATATTTAAAAAATCGAACTATCAAAAACTATTTATTGGTTAAATTCAAAAAGAAGTCCGTTCTGTAAATCTACAGACCTAAATCTACGACCCCACAACGGTTGCTCGCAGATCTGTCTTTATTCGCGTGGATGGTACAAGAGGTTGCAAAGTGGATGCTATACGAATATATTAGTGATATCGCCGTCTGCGACCTAGTTTTTTATATTCATTTACACAATTGCGAAAAGAGAACAGGAGTAAGGTGTATTTTATCTAGCTGAATTTCATTTGTTCTATTCATGGATTTCTATGACGTGCCGTTATACAGTATATTACACCATTGCAGGTATTTCGATGTTTGTAGAGATTTCAGTTGGATTTCTGCGTGTTCTGAGTGTATCTAGGAAACATTGTTTTCGGTTTTCTTTTATCTTTTAAATTTCAGTTAAATTTTTGTTAAGTGCTTCCGTGTGTACCGAGGAAGCGTTACCTCTGCATGGACAGTTCTGGTAGTCCGGTGATGCGCTCAGGGAGGTTGTCAAATACAGAAATAGTAAACCTTTGCGTAATAATTTTCAGCGTTTGTCACTAAAGGCAACAGTGCTACCGATGTGGATGGAACTCACGATGTCGGCTTTCCAGCATATTTAGACTCCCAAGCTTTGCCCGTACACGGAAGAAAAAGAGTTCGCACGAGAGTGGCGAACCATGAAGAACGAATGGAACTTGGTGAATGGGGAGAGAACGGGGTTCGATCGTATAAAATAAATTAGAGAAGAGTTTCTCCATAGGAAAAAACTCACTACGTCGTCATGAATCTCCATTATCGGCTTTCAATAGCCCTTAGCAGCTCAAGTTCGTGAGAGCGAAGGGCCTCAAAAGGGAAAGCAATTCGTACCCGTCAAATAACAGGGAATTTTGGTGGGACCCAACCGGACGGACGTTCCATTATGCAAATAATTCTAATGCTCGGGACTCGGACTTTTTTTTTCTTTCTTTTTTACATTTCAACATAATTGCGGGACGGAGGGAATAGCCTGCCAAAGAAGGGCACCAGATTTTCAATTAGGGGCAGCTGTTGTTTCACACGACAAGGAAATATAACGTGTTCGAATAACACAAATAAAGGACATCGAAGATTACTGATTGAAACAACAAGGAGTTACTATTTCAATGAAAGTTATTCGTTGAAATCAATTCTCTTCTGTACCTGCTTCACACTACACAAACTATACAAACAACTGTAGACAATAAAAACAAACATTGAATTACCTAGTTACTAAATTAAACCACTTCATCCTCCGCTAACATGAATAGACGAGAAGGTAGAAAATAATTTTGAATGAAGCTGGCTGTCTTTGTTGATTTCAAAAATAAAAGGATCAGCTACGTCACAGTCTTTCTTGACCACAAGGCGATTAATTATACCGATCAGACTAAGTATCTTGGGATGACACTCGATGCCAAACTGGTGAAAATCAAAAGTTAAAAAGACAAATTCTGAGCATATAGTAACTCAGAAACGATGGGTGACACTACGAGTTGAAACTTGGATCAGGCAATGAGGTTACCCTCAAACACCTTCTGAAGCTTACAACACTCAATAGGTCTACATGTAGTCACATAAAGAAAACATCTTGATCTAAATTACTGTGGCATAAAGAACAGTCTGCCAAGTTAGTTTTGGTGCATTGCTTCCTAGTAATGGTAACATGAAAGTAAAGATCATTAAAATCTTTTGAATATTCTTGGAATATATAAAACTAAGTGTGTGACAAGGATTGTGAAGAGACAACAACGTCATGAGGCATATCGCCACAGACCCATCAAGATGGTAAGTCGACTTCCATTGCATTTGTCACTTGTACTGAAGAAATATTCATCGATTACTGAAAAGCTCTTCCCGAACTACTCTCTAAGTTCGATCGGACGATTAAGAAGTTAGGCTTTTGAATTATTGAATTCATACGGGGCCATCCTAACTCGCACACTCGCAAAAACTGTAATTAAAACCGCATGAAAACTGTCGACATTAGGATGGTTCAAAGCATTCACGTTGGCGCTTGCGCTGCAGCTTTTAGGAATAAAATCCTTTTGAAATTGAAAAGCAATGATAAAGCCGGTTTTTCCTAATTAGCTTTGAATTTGAGCGTGATCAAACCACTATAACCAGAGAAAATGAATCTTAGTAGAATTCATGTTTGAATATGCACAGATTGAGGTACTGATTTTTGAATAATGAAATTCATAGAGAAAATTCACTTACTCAAACGTTCCCCGAAAAAGGAAATTGCAGAAATTCAGTTTGTTACTGAGATTTGCATACATGCGACGTACACAAAACGAAAGTTTCTCAGAAAACGTGAAACGCGAGTGGAAATTTAAATTCTGACGAGAAAAAATGTTTCAATTTTTCAACAATGAAAGTTGAAACTTGTATGTGAAACATGAGTGAATATATAATCCTAAGCCACATACTCTCAAATATTATATATACGCCACTGAATAACGATGTATACATCGTTTATCAGTTGGCTAAGTATATATTGTCATATACATAAAATGTATATAGAATAGTATGCTATGCGACGCAAGAAAGACGATTTTTTTATTAATATAAATTAGTATGCCTCAGTTCATACAGTTTCTCAGAGATGGCAGCTGATAAATCACAGTTGACAAAGCTCAGTTCCGGGGGATGAAATAAAAAAAAAATTCGGCAACAGATATTTGAATTTGCTTTTTACGATTTATACCATGCTGAATAACTGTAATATATATGTTCGTGTTCGTAAATCCTTGTAAAAACAGGTAATCTCTCCAGTTTCCCTAAGATTCTGCCTAACACACTCTCAAACCAATACGTCACGTTGGGCATGTTCCAACATCAAATTCATCAAGCATAATTTTTTCGTTAACTGTTCCACCTTCCATTAGTAAGAAACTAATGGGCATCTAAACTAACTAGCGTGGGCTAACTTTCTTTGTACAAGCTTAATAACAGGTTCAAAATTATTTAAAACATTTCAACGAACTATACATGCGTGGACGCCCGGCTGTGTGGATGCTATGTGACACATCCAGGTTGATACACGTTGATCCTTCGGCAAATAGGTTACAGATTGCGTGGAAATGCAAACATATTTACTTATGCCTATGTTGATTAGTAATTGGAGTGTGGAAGTGATGAGAGAAAATGTTAATTAATTTTTGGTTGCGAAGATTGGTTAGCCGAGTGACTCAAAGTGAAGAGATTGTTTGATAATTAATAATCCAAATGACAAAGCTACACTACAAATTATTATACATTTTCGAATACACAGAGGCAAATTATTGTTACGAGGGCTGTAGTATCATGTCCTACGGCTTGATTGCGACATTTTCTGCCACTAACCCCTCCTGGGAACCAATATAATTTCATGCCGTTTGAAGTGAAGGGAAATATGAAATTAACGTGTTTATTGTTAATTGTGGTGAGCGCGTGATTCGTTTATAATGCAGAGTTGGGCTTGTTGGAGGTTGAATTAACGAACAACTACTAACACCGACGAGAGAAACTCATTACCTTCGTAGAGAGATGATGTCAGGTTTATGAGCGTAGGACCTACCTGCAACAAAAAAAAGCTTTGATTAATATGATAGAAGCAGAGACATAACGAATAAATGCAATCAATGAGCTTCACTAAGATTTAACATTGGATTCACCCCCATCATTAATTCTTGTCTACGGTCGAAATAAATACCAAAAGGGGCTTAGTTGGAATTTCAAATGGAATAAAATTGATCTATTAATGAATGGTGATTTTAATACACGTTGGGTGCATCCAATGAAATGGACGATGCACTTTTCGAAAAGAAACCGTCAGTTCAAATGATCGTATGGTTCCGAGTCTACCCACATTTAACGGAAGCTTTGTTTCAACTTTATGGAGGTTTCTCTCACATTTTCAACTTTCGTTTTTTTGTCTGGGTGTGCTAATTTTGTACTCACGGATCCTTGTAACAAGGATTGCTCAAAAATCTTCAAATCCATAAACGCTTGCGCAAAAGTAAAATCCACTTTTCTCATCACATCTTCCGGCATCATTTTGAGGGTGGTAGGGGGAGACTGCTTAAAATCTCATAGCAATTCCAACTCGATCTATCATTATTCATCGTTTTACAACTCAATTCATGTTATGAGCGGAGGGAAATATCGGGATTCTCCAACCAGAATTCTTCTTTTATCCGTGGCGGGCCGAATTTCCTCAGATCAGGTAATTTCAAAATGCTATGGTCAAACCCCCAAAGAAGTTTTTCCCGCCGAAAAATCATCATATCACATGGTGACCAGAGCTAGATTTAACTATGTGATTACCTTAACAGCCACAGATGCAAGAAGCAAAACAAAATAACTAAGAAAACGGATATCTGTGAGCTGATTCGCTTGTTCTTAGTGTTACTCAGAACTACCAAAAAACGCAGCTACTGAAGCCTCGGAAGAATCGCGTTGTTGGAAAAATCGTTACTAATAGAATCAAAAAGGAAACCAACTACACGATCTTACGGTTATTGCTTGTTACTGGTATTACTTATTGCCATTATTTGCTGTTCAGCGATTAGACTTTTACTAATACTAAAACTGTTGCTAATAAATCGAATTTTCATCAAATTTCCGAACTGAGTAAGTTTGGCTTAGTTTTTACCTTCTAGGTATTAAAGGTTCCGAATACCAAAAACTGTATATTGTAAGGAACTACGTCGGTTTTGAAGGAGGGTGAGGTACCATCTGTTCGGGATGGTAGGGAGGTTGAGGGTGGGCTGTTCTCGAGGTAAAGCTAGAGGGGCGGATAGAGGGGGTTTAAGGTACGAAGTTAGGAAAGGTAGAGAGAGTGGTGGAAAAGGGATCCGTTTCAATTCAACTAATTCACTATTTGCCTCAAGGCGCATCAGTCCCCTGTTCCTCATCCTGGCATTTCCACCCTTCCTCACGGGAAGCGAAGCTTAGTCCAAGGGATGGTCGGGAGGTTGGAGGAGGGTAGAGTTGGGTCGCTGGACGACCTCTATCTCATTAGATAACCACTGACTTTACGGTATCTAGTTACATTCAGTTTCCCCTTCTCCGCTTCTCCTTCCCTCCACATCTCCCTCACTATTTCTCCTATTGTTGGAGAACCCCTCCCGTTCGAGCATGAACTGACGTGAAATCCCCAACATTTGCTTTACCATCTCCCTCGCTCTACCGGCAGGATTATTGCGTTTGATCTCCCACGAGTCCATTTTACGTCCATTTGTGCCCCGTTGTGCGTAAGGCTCCATTTGAACAGTATCGAAAAAAGAGTCTCAAGGTTTCATCTGACAACAATGTGATGTCGCGTGCAGAAGCCAACTACAACTGAAGAAGCTAATGATCACGTCAAAGGCACAAGACTCAATGACAAATTACAGCATCAGCACAATATTCACACAAATGCATTCATTCCTGAATATTGATTAGGACCAAGTGAGGCTTATTAATGCGTTCAATGCACTATAAAACGATACGACTAAGACCAACACTTGGTTGATCCTTGCAATATCTCTCTAAACCTACTGGTGGAAGAAATTACTTCACACTATACGAAATATATACGTGAAATTTAGATGATACGATGGAAATCTGTGGCTGATAACAAGGAGGTGCATCCTAATTCCAGATAAACCTCGCCACATTTATTATATCGGTGAGGCTTCAGTTGTCGAAATGCGAAAATCAGATGGGTTCAGACGAATTCGCCACCGCCGCCTATTCGACTTGTTTCTTCTAGGAGCATTTACAAAAATAGTGTCAAAGTTACCTCCTTCCAGTGCTTTTCTTCATGGACAAAATAATGTTGGCTGTTGCTTCTTCCATTTCGAGTGAATTGCAATTTGCTGCCCGGAAGATACTAGTAGTTCGTCAGTATATTTCCGATTAGCTCAACAGCTTTAGTCGTTTTCCAGTTTCTTTGCTGAGTGCAAAGCTGCTGGTGAGAGGTGAGGAGAAGCGGATCTGGTCTGATCAGGTCACAAAAATAATTCGGTAGAACATTTTTTCAAACATTCATACGCGTTTACTTCTCATCCACATAGAGAAATGATAGTATATAATTTTGAAAAAAAAGTTGATCTGGGATCACTTTTCTAACCACATATGTGATGATTTGTATACCTTGTAGATTTCCTTCCCACATTGAATGGGGATGCAATTGACCCCTTAACAATATCGACAACTAGAATTCTTGACACTCTTGGAGTACCTGCATGGTGACCATCACAGTCCAGTGTAAAAGTTTCCCAAACAATCGACAAAATGTACTTCTTTTTCCATTGCTACTAAACCTACAATAGGCTATAAGAGTCACTCCAGATGATGTAACTCCTAAGAATTGAGATAAAAAATTCAATCACTGGGGTTTATTATTCAATTGGCTTGCGTTCACAACTGGATTGATCAGTTGATCATATTTGTGTGCCTCCTGATATTCAATAATCGCTCTATCACCTGTGAAACACGCACACTTCAAAGCTTAGTAGAAATTCAAATCATGAACCAAACCAATTGAATAATGAACCCCAGTGAAAGAATTGGCAGCGTTTCGTGCAAATCAGAATGCTTCAACCCGTGTGTCGGCTACAAACCCTTTTAGGACTTCACTCCAGTATCCAATTACTAATCGCTAGGTCACTGCTCAAAATACTACAAAAACTGACTCATTCGATTCCTCGTGGAGTGCTCTTCAAATTTTTAGGGAGACAACGAAAAAGTATAAGAATTGGGAGGAAAACTTTTTCAGGGATTTTTTTTTTTTTTACTAACAAGCCGAAAAAATCAATTATTCTACAAAAACTGACGAAGAATAGGGAAAGAATACAGCTTGGGAAATACTAAAGTAATTAAATTTACATTTTCAGCAGAATATCACTCTTGAAAAGTGTATCGACTAAACTACCGGTGTAGAACACTACGAAATTCATGCTCACAATTTCCCAGTAAATTTGACTTGATTGAATTTAAAATGTGTAGTGAAATTACTTTGAACTGCAGAAGATTGTTTGAGTAATATATTGCTGTTTGGAAATGTATTTTTTAAATGTAAGTTTCATACTTGAAATGAACATTTGCACGTGCTATACGGGTTGGGCAGGAGTCTGGGGCTTTTAAACTATTTTTGAATTGCCCACCTCTTTAACAAGTTTGCCCGTCCCGAAGAAAATGACCCTCTTCACCGGTAATAGACGAACCTCTGACTTGTTCAAATTGAGGGATAGCTCCTAGGCAAAGGAAGTTCCAGAACGCAGTTTCCCGACCAATCCAAAAAGTTATGCAAACTTGTAATTGCGAACCTGAGTCCTCGAAGGTGGAATCTTTGGCAGAATGCGATTTTCAACTCGATTGAGAATTAATTGAAGTCCGCTCCTAAAATGGGGAGACGTCCCCTGGAAAAGGGAGGCGGGCGGCGCATACAGATCGCTCGGTTACAACTAACGAAGTTCACAACTCGGGCGCGCTTGGAATTAAACGCTTCTCGTTAGCATGACGTGGGAAAGGTGAACGGTAAAGGGTAATTCGGAAGCCGAGCAGATGCCATGAAAACTAAGAAATCCTCCGTTCGTAGTGGGCGACGAGCTAATTGACTTTTCTTCGCCTCTGTAACTCGCCTAGCGTTTCCATTCCTACTTAAGGGGAAAAACTAGCGCATGTACTCCTCTAGACCCGAACTAGGACCTTCTATCTGAAAGTATGTGTTGATTACACCGATGCCGTTGCAAATTGACCGCGTCTGTCATAATAATAATTTTTAGTACCGTATGAACTAAGCTAATAATATTGTTTCCTGAACACTGAAGGAAATTAAGCCTTCAATGCGAGTAAGAATTCGAAAAAAATGTTTGCCGTTGTACATTAAAACTGTCTTTTCCTTTGTTGCTTTTCTTAGCTTCTAGATCAATTTTGGTTCCGAGTCAGTTTGTCATAATCCAGTAAGTGATGTTAAAGCCGGCTCCACACATTCGGTGTATGCCGAACAGGCGGTGTTTTGCCTATTCAATAGTAGTCTTTTTTCAAAGTATATGAATGTTCGTCAAGTAGCGAGCAGCAATCCCGCTCCACACATGCGGCTTCCAACAGGCTTGGGCGTCGGGGTATTTTCCTGTGATTCACGTCGTGCTTCACTATCTCACTTCACTTCACTTCACACAAGTCCCTCGTCTCTCTTCCTTGTAGAACTCGGAACGTGTGGAGCAGGGAGCTCGTCATTTACCGAATGGAGAGCCGATAGCTTGGGGCTCGGCTTGTTGCTCGGCGATCGGCTAATACATGTGTGAAGCTGGTTTAAGAGTTAAGTCTGATTCAGTGAACCCATGCTGAACTCCGCGCGAACTTTCTCATCACAAGCAGGACTGACTAATCCTTCCTTGGGGTCGCTCTAGGACGTTTTCGTGCAGATACGATGGAAACTAAGCTCTCACAGTAAGGTGAGCGTTCTCCGATAATTACGCCCTATTTTTTTAATACACCTGCTCAATAAAAGCTGGCTTAACTTTTTCTGCTGGAGGTGTTTAGAGAAAATACATCTGTGGAACACAAGTAGGAACTTGTAATGGGAAATCGATGTGTAGGACCGAGGGGTTAGCGTCCTTGTTTCCACATTTTCTAGGGTAATAATTTTTCCGGAGGCGGCAGCGGTTTTCGCGTTGCGTGCGGGTGGCGGCATACGGCCACAGCCGGGGGCCGGAGGGCACCCACCTGTTGCTGTAATAATATACCGCTAGGCAGAAAGAGCACGGAGAATGGATGAAAGTAATTGATCCATAAAGAACGTTTTCAGAGGTGGAGTGTTCGTCTCGATGGAGGGGAGAGAGTAATTTGATTATTAAATAAAATGCTATCGGGCTCCCAAAAAGTGGCCTCGACCAAAAACGAAATGTAGATCCTAATCGTGACCAACTACTTTGGACGCGGCACTCGGTAAAACGATATTTTGGTCAGACAGGCTAAAACTAGTTTGTAAGTGTTCGATAAGAGGGTAGCTACTTGGTAATGATATGCCACTATGGTATGAGGGTTGCCGAAACACAGGGGACCACAAACAGGGTAATCATTTTTGCAAACGTGTAGTTTATTTCTTTCGCTAGCTTCATCCTTTTGAGGTTTCTACGAACAAGGCTGAAATCGATCAAGGAAGGGCAAAAGTCACAGCATAGAAGAATGTGAAATTCCATTTGAAATTCCAAGAACCGATTTGGTCAATTCTGTACCATTTCAACATTTTCACGACATCCTCTCTTCAATTTCAAGAATTTATTTGGAAAGAGAGTAGATGGCCTAAACAGTCCTCAAATGTCACTAGCAAAGGTCAAAGAGTTTTCAAATACAATTTAAATGAACTAATATCTTACGGTGATCGACACACTTCAAGATAATGAATTTTTTTTTGCCACACTATCATCGCTTTCAAACGTTCACTTTCTGGCATCTTCAGCTTCTAATACTGCATTCATAACGTTACTTTACACTTTTGATCATTTTAAGAACAGGAAAGGGAAGATATTTGTGAACAATATGCAATTCACGTTCAGGTAAAGCGACGAAGGAATGCCGTGTCCTGCAAGTATTTTACAACTTGCGGAACCACCCCAATCAGCAGAGTGAGTTTTGTAGTTAATTTTGTTTGTATTCAACGGAGAGGTAGGGTTTGGAAAGAGGGCTTTCTGTGAGTGGCAGAGTATTAACGAGGAATCATCCTAACCATGTAAATGTGCTGTGTAGTTAATTATGTTTGCGTTCAACTGAAGATAGTGAAATGCGATATTTTACGGTAGTAGTGATAAGCTTCATTTCAAGAAAACTTTCAGTGGAACAGCCTATTCATAGGTCCCGAGGAGGGTATTTACCATCTAACTGATCTCGGTATCATGATCAGTCACAATTATACCTTAACGAGAATGACACTATTCTAAGATTACGTTCCTTAAAAAGTATCCACTGTAGCTTTTCGATTTGCGATCGAGAATCAGAATCAGATTTTTGGAAACTGTACACAGCCAACTTTCAGCTCTGGGCTCGTAAACGACGGCCAATATTGGCGACGCACTACATTTTAGCAAGTTTAGCGGCATTGATCGACGTGAATTGAGTTTGGCATCAAGTTGTTACTTAGACGTACGACATCGGGAAGTTGTCGGGTATGAAATTGGTAGAAAGTTAACTACATTGTGTTATAGGACGGGAGGGATCATAGCTTTTTCTTACGATTTCGTTCAGCTCTTCATAATCTAGAATTCGTTCATTTCCTAATATCAAACACCCTAAATAAACACTGGACGATTGCGGGGAGATCTGATTAAGATAATTCAATGTATAATAATACTTCAACGTATGTGGACAAAATCTCTTGTCTAATGGTGTTAAATACGGTTTGTCTGTCTCCGAAAAAAAAAAAAAAAATGTGGAGAAACATTATGTACACCACAAAATAAACGTGTTATTATTCCTTGAGATGAAATAATTTTCACCGAGTTGTAAAATCATTCATCTTCTTTCGGAATATATCCAACTAATCAGCTTTGTGCAACGATTTCGTTATTTTCGTCACGTACGAGGAATTAAGGTCAGCGGAATGTATGGAATCGTGGAATACGTGAATTTCTCATCGTCAAAATGACATAAACATCCGCCAGTCTTGAATCCGGATCCGTCCAGCCATAACAAATTCGTAACGAACTGGTAGACGAAGGGACTCCGGGGTTTTAATTTTGCCGTCCCTCGGGGAACGAAGTCTGAATACGAAATAACGAGACGAGAAGAAGGAATGCGAAGCTTGTGGTACGGCTGGATGAGAAATGAAGGATGGATTAGTTTATTGGAAATACTACTTTACAATCATGTCGAGGCTCCAGCTCTTGACATTTTTCTTCAATGAATTTCTTCGCAGCAAATTGGTATAAAAACGTATCAGTTGTTCTTTTATAGTTTTACGGAGAGAAATTCAAGGAAAGCAGTTCGTATAAATTCCTTCAATAGTTTCTCAAAGGCAATTGCTAAACTAAAAGAAGAGGCAGTATACTACAGCAACTCCCAACTGCCCGATGCCAACTCGAAACAAGTAGCTGCCGAACTCCATCCATTTCTGCTTGAATATTGCTGGGGTTCAATGGCGGTAAACTAGTTGAACTGCATTGTGCCGCCAGCATTCACCACAGTTGAGGATCAACTCATCAATGAGACAACTGCACTGACCACCGAACCACTGAAGGTTATTCTCTACAGGCTTGAATTAAAGTCAAACAAATACAAATCCTTCTGCATTTCATTCCAAGACTGCAACCAATCTGGAGAGCGTTTTACCGGTGGATATTTGTGTGAAGAGAGCTCACCTTGTTTTCAATATTTAATATAGTGTATCCATTTCATTTTCTGCTCAGGTGGGATGAAGAATGGAGCACTTACTCTAAATTTACAAGTATTGATGTAGTGCGATTGGTTTTTATTTTCTTTAGATCTATTAGCAATCAGGGAATACTCTTATTTAAGGCATTCAAGAGTCCAATTCGTTTCTTTTTGCGTACGTGGGGAATGTAGATATCCGATGAATTTCAGCATTTACTAATCAAACGTAAACCATTTTGCATGTTTAAATGCAAGAAATGCAAGTGCTCTTGGGAGGAGTAGTTTTTCCCCTCTGTCGGTATGAAACCATGGCTTATTGAAATTCCAAATTTCTTCTTGCACCTTCTATGTACATATAAAAATGTTAAGTTGGTTTGTGAATGCTCTAAAAACTCAAAAACTTCAGCGCAAATTGACGAGCAAGTACCAGGGATGGTTCCAGATGATATCTGAATCCTCTAGATTCACTCCTTCGTCGTAAACTTGGACTTCCCTACTGCCGTCGCTCGGGTAAACAAATTGGTAATCAAGGAAAAACTCTCATATTGTCATACTTAGTAGTTATATTCAAAATCTCAAATAATTACTAAACGTATGATAGATGGATGGCGTTGGAAATTGGTGAAAGATACGAAGCGCGAGTTAACAAAGTTCCATGTGTTTCACTTCATGAAAAACGTATTTAACGAAAGAGCGTTCAACCAGCGTTTGTGTTTTGATTTTGATCTTCTCAAAATGTAGTTAGACATTTAAAATCACCAACTCAAACTTCAAATGATTAATGTACCATTCAGTTTACCATTCCAAGAAAAACGGCACTGGTAAATTACATGATCCGTCGATGTTACTATTTAGCATTTTATGCCTTCGGTCGCCGAAAAATGTTCAGATTAATAACCACAAACGAAAGAGTTCAAATCGCGGATACCTTTACACAATCCAAGTATTAACAGCGAGCAAAGTACATAAAGTCGATAGACACACACATAGCGGAATATATGAAGTTGTTCAACAGAATATTTGAACTCCCTTGATCTGCTAGAAATCTGCAAAGAAATAGGTTTGGCTGTTATCATGTAGCTGATTGTTGATCAACCAAAACTTTTGGAAAGGCAAGCGACTCGCAGTTAAGAATTTGATGAACAATGTAGCCTTGGAACTTAAACGGGGCCTTTCAAACGTGAACACGTTATCATTTCATTTTGAAAGATTTTGAATTCAAACGATCCTGACCGACATGCCATTTCATTTTAAATAGATAGCAATTCTCTGTAGTTGGCGTTCGCATTCACAATTCAATAAAGCTGAAGGACAATCTTTGGACTTGTGTGGTTTATATTTACGTTCGATTTGCTTCTTACATGTCGGAAAACCAGATAATCTGTATAACAATGCACACAATGAAAAAAATGTATACACACAAGTATTGCAAATTCAAATTCCTCTGAAACTTGCACTTCTTATTATTCTCATTTCTCATTTTTACAAAGACAAAATGCCTCAGCGAATGGCAGGGTAAAGCTAGTTATTTATATATTTGCGGTTGGAACATCAAATCAATGGCCTCACCATTGAAACTCAACAACGTTCGGCACGTGAGATCAGAAACTACATCTCGGTAAGCCAAGAGGCACAATCCTTAGAAAAGATGTAGTATATTACTGCTTCCAATTCACCTCTTCCTTCCACAGTGTACACGTATGTATTTTAAAACATGGCAGGTAAATCCAGTCGAGAACCTAACATTCCCATTGTGCTGCAACTGGGAGGCAGATTCTAGTACAAGGGTGTACCTGCCCCCATGTTAAATTAATCCATTGAAATTAGAGTTGAAAGAGGAGTAAAAGCTAGGCCTATTCTATTCAAGGTGCTGGGAAGAGGGTTAAAATCTATTTGATCTGGATTCTACAGGCGGCTCTGACACCTCGGGGCCCCATTGTGTCCGTACAACAATTAACAAGAGGAGCTTCGCCGGGTTAAAACGCGGGTTTTACCACTGCCGTACCACCGATACCCTTCGCGGTTACTCAACTCGGCCCTTTGATTTAGGTTCCCATTCTATGTTAAATAGGACTTGAGGGGGAAGACTTTGCATCCGAGCACGACTCTCGACGACCGACGCGCGGGTTGGATCGAAAAATCTCAATTCCAACCTTCTCGGAGAAAACTGTGTTCTTCGAAGGGGCCAGGAGCTCCCTTAGCTGAGTTTTAAAAAACCGATGCGCCGAAGCAGAAACAGGGACGAGAGATAAAATCTCCTTATCCAATTAATTAACGTAACTACTCGGTGGGTAAACGGTTTTTGCCTTCCGAACCTTATTGGAAGGACGAAGTTTCTTGAGAGATTGCTAGTAGCCACAACGAGCAAACCACTAAGAAGCTCACGGTTTGCGGCCATTGTAAAATAGTTACGAGGCTGGCTTAAGAATTCTCCAGTGGAAATTTCTAATCAGTAACGAACGATAAAGCAATTAATTTCAATCAAAAGTTTTGGTCGACCAAATAACTGCTGCTAGGCGAACGAGATGGTAATGTTTCCGCCATTTGACGGGAACCAAATTTCATGAAATTTAAGAGCAGATTAATGTTCTTATCTTGAAATAAGAAGTAATGAATACAGGGTAGGGAGGAGGGGCTATTAAACGTTTACTCCTTTTGGTTGTAATGAGTTTACTTTTTGTGTTTAATGAGAATATTTCAATTCTCTATCTACTTCTCTTGAAAGACTGACTAATGAATATAGAGGTATCTAAGCATTTTATTCTCGTGGTTTTAATAAGTGTACCCTGTATGCGCATTGTATTATTGATAATGCATTCAAATCGTGTATACAGTGCATTCACCTCCATATTTTTTTCCGGGATACACTCTTTTCAACGAAATCGCGATTCGCGTATATATCGTTAATTTTACGACACAGTACAAGTACCTCCAAACAATTTCGGAAATTGTCTTCAAGTTTGTAGGGGTTTTCGTGGATGGAACAATTTCTTCCAAGATCTTACTAAATGTCTCTAAATCTATCTAGTGAAAGTCGACGAATGCTGTGTACTTCATAATCAGTAGAAGCCTCTTCACAAGCGCAAACATTGAAATGCTCGCCAAGTATCTGAATTTTTTTCCCGATCTAGAGCTGGTCGTTGAGCAATAAATGAAGGTAGTGCTCAGATCTACTAGTGCGGGGTTTCTAACATTGAAGCAATTTTGTATAAGAATATTAAATCAAATATAGGCGGAGGATGTACCTGAAATGTATACCTAAAATTCATACATCCTCACAAAGTTAGATTTAGGAATTCTTAAAAAATTTTAATCTCAAACGGTTCCAAAATGAAAGGGAATTTTTTGGCCTTTAGATTTCGAATGATTTTATTGTGATGAATTCAATGAGATTCTAACTTTCATACTTATGGAACCGACTGGGTTAGGTACGATGGAATGGGATGGAAATTTACCAAAGAAATGTTAGCGCAATAGGTAGATCGAGGAGGAATTGTACTGAATGAACCCACGAGTGATCCAGCGGAGATTGTGAACAACGTCACCTTCTCCATACGCTTCGCCCGTTTCCATTTCCGACTTGACGGTAGTTCCAGGGAATTGGGCCAAATCAGACGGCCCCCGGAAAACGACTTCCCCCTGGGGTTTCCCTGTTGGAAAAGGCCGGATTTGATTCCGAAGGCTTTTCCGATCCGTCTGAGAGGAGAACTAACAGTTAGCCCGACGTCACAACTGTCTTTTCCCGAAGGCTCGAGGCAGATGGGGAAATCAAACGAGGAAACCCCGAATTTGAAGAGGAAGTGCGGCTCTAAAAGGGGCGGATGTCACGGAGTTGGGCCTCGGGAAACGCCTTTAATCGTGTGTACGTGAACGCCGATTGTGCCGGAGGTTTTTTTTTCTTCCAGCCCTAAGAACAAGGGATGAAGGGGGAGTTCCTTGGAAGCCGTTAAAAAGGAACAAAAAAGGAAAAACGGATCTCATCAGGGAGCTGTAAAGGAGGCAATCAATGCCTTGTTAGTGACGTCACGCCCGTCTAACCCATTGTCCCCGCTCTTTTCCGCTTTCTCTCTCTCTTTCTCGCACTGCCTCTCTCCCTTTCGCTTCGCTCTTCTTCGGTACCAATTTACATTTATATACGCGATAAGCGGAAAGAGGCAACGCGAGACTCGGAGAAGATGAGGATGATGAAGCGAAACTTGCCCGTATGGAACGGAGAGCGAGAATCCTGTGAGCGAATATCGTTATGCCTATAGACTGATGTTGCAATTTACGAGAACTACGCATCCGATTCGGTTGCCAGATGCCTCGAACCCCTTGATTGAGGAATTCTGCAGCATTCCGGAAGGGAGCAGCTTCTAAAGTTGCTTCTACTGCCAATGTGAGTGATTCATCTGGAATACACTTACTCTCATTTGCACATCTCATGTAATGACCACTGGTAATCGACATCTAGAGAAACCCTAACATTGCTAAAAACTCCCACCCTGTTATCAAAATACGATTTCAAAAAACGATTAGCAAATAATCTATGATTCCAACGCCCAACTTATTCCCCCCACATCACATCCTTCTGTTCCTAAGAAGATCCAGAAATGTTGATTTCAAGCTGTAGTTGATTTCGTAAGTTGAATAACTTTGGGTTTATCCTAGATAGTTTTGCCTTAGATGCTGTTATTGAGGCCTCAGGGATTTTCTACAGTAAATCCGTAAGTTTGAAGTAAATCTGAATCGTTTGAGATCAATCCTGTGATATTGCCCACCAAATCATCGGTCAGAGACCAAAACGATTTTGGATTATGGTTGTTTAGGATTTTGCCCCCGGTAGTTTCCTGGGCAGGGGTTTTTTCAACTATTTCTGTCCAAGAGAACGCCTTGAAAGTCTATTAACAATGTAGAACGATGGTAGAACAAGCTAGAACAATGTTCCCATTAGAGATCCACACAATGAGAAAATGATGCCGAGGAAATTGAAAATAGGGGGAAGCCATTCCGACATTATCCGATTTACAAGCTGTTCCCGGATTTTCCATCCATTTTTGAGAAAAAAATAACCCTATATCAATTGAGAGTACAGGGTGTGAACGCTTGGAAGTTGTAGACAGCTCTTGGTTATTGCATGACAATATCCAAGTATGCTGATACCGATTTTCAATGCTTCATTTCTTTCTGACCTATATATAACATAATGTAAAACCAAAAGGATGCCGGTAATAGTTTTATTCTCCATTCACCAAAATGCTTTATTTTCTAAATATTCACAAGAAAATGATATAGCAACAGTTAGGTTGTGCTGAGGAAGTAATTGTCATTTGAACTTATCGTAGCTACATTCCATGAATTGTATGTTGATTCATTTTCCTTTGCAATGCCCAACTGAGTAGAATTTGGAAATAAAAGTCACTGTAGTGAAAAACATATCATTCAACAATTAGATTAACAGCTTAATCTAGTGGTTTAAGCAGTCAGGGTAATAGCAACTGTACCTTCTAATTAATTTCGTATAACTCTTATTTCAGATGAACTATAATGTATCACCAATAGATACACATATTTTAATAATCAGAAAATTAGAATCATTGGTTGATTTTTTAAAGAGCGAATTCAACGATAAAAGGCAAAAGCATTTCATAATATGCATAGTTCATTTCGTCTACTTATTACTTTTTTAAATAGTTTTGGTTGTTGATATCAACTCAAAGCTTCGAATATTTTTTATATTGTTTACTTCGCGGAGTAATTTGACAGTTTTAATTTTGTAAACGTCACCGAAATTTTCATTCTAAAGCAGAACTTTCAAGAGAAAGGCACACTGAACTGTAAGTGGCAGTTTATTAAAGTGTCATGTTTTATAATCAAAACTGATGATGTTGTCTCATCGGAGTTTCACAACTAACTTTCCACCACAAATGTGCCACATTGATTAGAAGTGCACAAGATGCGAGTTCTTATTGATTCGTAGTTTGTATAATAGTTATTGGTATTTCGTTTTCATAGAAAACAACTATCACAAGAAATCGTCGTTTTTTTCAGCGTTCATATGAGTTGGAGTCCATTAAACTATTCACTTTTACGAGCACATAAAACGTTCCATTTTTTTTTATGTAGAGTACTAGTACCCTAGTAGTTATATGTTCTAAACCGACGGCTGAAAAATGTACATCGTCGTAAACTTCTCTACACTCAATAAAAATGTAATTTACTTCACATTCAACCTCCTGCACCTGAACTAAGTGGATTGATACTTAATCTTTTAAGAACCCTGGGGAGTCCATTCATCCCTTCAAAATATTGTACAACAGTTTTCAAATATTAGGTTCTCAGTAAAACCACCTTGTGGACGAGGCTACTACGAGTGCAACAATTTGGTTCAATGATCAAACTTTTCCTTACAAACTAATTTAAGTATAGGGTGAAAATTGATATGAGCAGTGAACAACACAGGTAGCTCTCCTCCTCCAATAAACTCTCAGCATTTTTAATGTAACTTGCATCATGTCAGTGGGCTAGTTCAAGCATGGGCTATCTCTAAAAACTGGATTTTCCAGTAGAGGCTAGCAAAGTTTTTCTTTTCTATACCTAAAGTGCCTAAAGTTGCCTAAGTGTTAAAAATTGCCTCAAATCATCTCATATGTCCCGCTTTTCGCTCCTTACGGGGGGGTTCCAAATTTACAACAATACGCCTATTATTTATCTAGTATTTGAAGAAGTCCTGTATTTCACGGAAATATTTCTTGTATTTCTAAGATGACAAAAGGTCACCTCCCCACAGGGGGGTGGGGTTGGTCTTGTTTCTTCTGTGACTGAAGTCACAATCCGAACAAAACTCGTAAAATCTCGTTATTCGATCAAACAGATATTTCATTGAGTTAGGTACCAAGTTCATTGCGTTGTAGGTAGGCCAGACATTCAAGTTAGTACTAAAGCTACAAACTCAATAGCCTAATTTGTAATGACGTAATTTTAGTTAGCATCATGTGATAGCTCCGGTTCGCACGAAAGAACTGTGTAATAGCAGTTGATCTCATAAAAAGTCACTTCAACACCACAATTCAGCAAATTCAATGGAAACGGACGTGAATCAACAAGACCTATTCTTTCACTATCTCCTTCCTGAAACGGACCCCTCTTCAACACCACAATTTAGCAAATTCAATGGAAACGGACGTGGATCAACAAGACCTATTCTTTCACTATCTCCTTCCCGAAACGGACCCTTCACATGAGCTCAATCTTGAGGTGTGCAGGTCACATTTACTCGATGCGGCCTTGCGTAGTGAATCTAAAGAAATTTGAAAATGATCCGTAAGACATGTCAAAATCGCTTTCTTTTAAATCCCGGCCCTGCAGCGGATTACCGATATACCTACATCAACTGTCTGGAGTAGTGTTGGCATGACTTAATGATCACTGCAATGGAAGCGAAGCAAATAGCGAATCTTTCTCGCCAGTAGCGAAACCTTGAAACATTTCCATAATTATCACATTGAATGGACAACTAAGGCGACCATAACCATTCGCATTTGATTCGTCCCGTATATTTTTTTTATCTCGTAGAAACTGACGGCCGAAATGGAAATCTCGGGCCTTTTGCGTATTCCGCGGCTGCGCTAGGTGGACATTTGCCGCAGTTGGCCTTTCGCCTGGCGATTCCCTCCTGGCTCCTTCTTGCCCATACAAATCGCAATGTGATGCTTCTTCTTTTTCATTCATTTCGAGGAGGACTGACCCGTCGTGACACGTATTCACCTCACACATGGGCTCGCTTGAGCATTCAAACAGTCTCTCCGCGTCTTTGCCGAGAGAAAACCTTGATGACCTGAGGTAGACTTTATGGTAGTCGCTTTCAGGGTTATATTGTAGGCACTTAGGAATTTACTACCTCCTTTTTTTTCTTCTAACCGTCCATTTTCTTTTGTCGACAAGGGCGCTTTTTTACGAGGAGGCCATATCATGCATGGAAAAAGGCCGTGATAAGGCTGGGACTCGGCGGTAAACATACATCCAAGTCACTCTTGAACTGTAATGAATAGTAAAACCGCATTTCTACTGAGGGTTACACATTTGAAACGACCTGACGTTGCAGTTCTCTTAACCTTTTTATGAGATTTAAATAGGTAGGTATTCACGAAATGGCGAAGAAATATATCCTTCGACTGAGCGAACCAGGTAATATAATGGCCATGTCATGTTGTTGAGTGTCACTAAACTAAATCCAATATACCAATTTCAGTTTGAAATATACTCAACGATCCATAATTCACACGACTTTGCAGTGAAAGGTGGATATTTTACAGAGGTAGATGGAAATGAAGAAAGTCGATAAATTGGAACCATTACTCCTGTTATTATAATTGAAGGCCCTGAGGAAAATCCATTTCAGCTTAAAAGAAAATTATGGCTAGATCACTGGCATTATCATCGGCTGATAAATTTGGTTTTTGACCCATATCTCTTTAAGATTATAAGAAAACTTTTCCTTATTGGTCAATTCAGAATAGAATTAGACCAGAAATTTTTCCACTGCGTTAATTATATGAATGCTTATTATCATACGCTTCACTTTTATCCCAGCTGAACATCAGTATTACGGGGTTTCTTAATAAATAAAGCAATGGGGAAATACCCGTATTTTTGAGGTCAGAGATTAGGAATCATAAGAGCAGAATTTAAATACGAAAGAAATATGAAAAATCGACGACTCAGCAATTTTAACAGCAGAAGATTGCGAGATAAATCGTGCATTATAACAAGCGGAGAATGGTTTATGCTGCTAAACTTAAGCTAAATTGGATGAGAGTTAATGACATTTTAAAAGTGCTACTTTTGTTAAGTGATTTTGTCGGCCAATAATTGTTGGCTAATCTAGGTATTAGTATAAAATCATTAAGTAACATATAAATAAAAAAGGCACAAGGTTCCTGACTATCTTCCCAACTTGAATATGAGTTATGAATCATGGTAATTTCACTAGAAAAGTTATCCATTTGTTGGTGATAACCTCTGCTGAATAATGACATATTGAATAACATTACTTTAATTCCATGAGATGAAAATATTTCAATCACAAGAGGTTTGATGATTTTCAGTTCTTAAATTTGCAGACCACAACAGGACACCACCAAATATCCCTGATTCAGTGTAATAATTCACCAACTATACGCAATTCAGAACAAGAGTTCACAGCATATCAAGCGCACGATTATCTTAACCGTTGTTCACAAGGATCAATCAAAGACGTTTAAAATTAAAATTCAACTTGAATTGTTTTCAAACATTTTCATATTCATAACGCAAACAATCACACACATACATCATCATCTTTCAGTCATATTTTCACAATGTTTTATTCAAATATTCCACTCACACTTGATAACTTTGGTAATATATTCGTGGACAAAACAAGAGTGGCTAGGTGTTTTATTTTAATGTTGTTGCGCTGATGGATATTGTTAATTGAAAAACTATTTTTGATTCGACCTATTTTGATTCGACTTATGGCGGAGCTCTTATACCAAGAGTGTGTAAGGGATGCCTAGACTACAATTAGAATGTGTGGAGACACATTAAGGCAGATTTTTTCGATCTACGGTGGGGGAAAATTAATGAAAATCTTTTAAAAGCATATTCAATTCAATTGTAAGATGTGGAAGCGCCGAGTAAAGTGTATCATCGACTGTGGTTAGTAGTCGTAGACTCCGAAGGAGCATCTAAAGCGGAAATAATAAACCTTTGAGTAACATTTTGCACGGACTGGGATGTAAATGCCTTACCAGTAATTACTAGGCAGTTGGTACGAGTACTTGGGTCTCAGGCAGTTCCTGACGATGGGTGCAAGTGCCGTACACTGGGCATATATTGCTTGGTTCGGCAGGGTGCCCAGATCGGGTAACGATCTCTTCTCCAGCCACAATAGGCCCACCAGGGCCTCAGCGGTTTATTAAAAAATAATTGTACAATTCTTTTTTTTTATTTAATTTTTGAATTTTAATCATCTTGGAAAGTAAAACAACGAAGTTTGAGGGAGGGGGTGGAGTTAAAATACATGTTTTTAGGTCGCTTACAAAGATTCATTATTGAAAATAATCAATCAAAATCACAACGATTCTCTTCGTTCTAATCCAACAATTATTCATGAACTCCTGAAATCTTTACAATGAGCTGCATATAGAGCAATATTTTTTGTGGAGGGCTTTCGTAGAGCCAGTTTGAGCCCACGTGACACACTTTCCGTCGAGTTTCTAATCCGAGAGGATATATATTATCGCGATGAATTGACCGATCTGACTGAGCCTTCTTGATATTGGCAACTTGATTGAATCTCGCCGCTCTCATAAAACTATCGTTAGGAAACAAAGGTGGCTTTTGTTCGGGTTCGAAAAATGGATTTGATTGATGATCTTGAAGGAAGGGGGTTCCGGGATGAAAAGGTAATGCGAGGTTGGGCCGGGGCCACATGCGGCGAATGGGCAACTGAAATGAAAAGCTTGTTGGCGGTACAGTTAACTGCTTGAGGCCACACCTCGAGAACGCATCACCCCTAATGATAGCGTATACGGCTCAGAGGTCCCTTCAAGAAATCCCCGCTTCCTCGCCACCACCCAGCGAGTAATTAGGTTAGGCTACTCTTTGGGCTCCTATATATACCTGTAGCCCTTTATTGAATATCCCTTTTCATATCGAAGCTTCGAGGGATTTCCTAAATGGTACGAAAAGGTAGAAGGATCACGTTTTTTTGGTGCTCTCCTACTTTTTTGTAATTGGTTCGGTAAACAAAAGAAGCGTGAAAGAATCGCCGAGGCACAATGGGCCGACGGGCAGAAGGTTCTGCCGGTAACGAGGTGTCCGTGTCCAACTGGTACCTACTCGTGAGCCTTCACAATGCTCCTTGTTACCACGGCGGGTTAGCTGACGACTGGGTGGTCCCTTCGCCTCCCTTCTGCAACCTAAAGTACCAACTGGTATGTTTGGTGAGACGAGCTTGCTAGTAACATCGATACGAGAGATCTTCCGCATCTTTCTTCCTCCGGTTAGACCGGGATCTTAAACTGTTTCCGCTGCAACCAGTATTCCCGAAACCATTTACTGAGATTCTATTGTATTGTACCTAACATACTGTTGATGTTGTTGATATTGATGCTGTTGATGTCGTTCGTGGCTGTTCGTCAGTAAGTGCTTGACATTGATTGCTGTAAATAGTGCTACCTCTGTTAGATTGAATAGTTCTGTGGGCTTGATATTTAGCGTTTAGGAGCCGATTGGGGCTAGTACTGAAGGGTCATTCACGAGTGTGAAGTCAAGGAGGAAGTGGAGGAATTAATCACCGAGGATTAGATTTTAAAGGTAAGGACGGATTTACTCAAGAGTAATGCTTGGATTATGTAAAGTAAGGTGGTGTATATCGGTGTTGCTACTAACGACACGACTGACCTGCCTTGTAAGCAAATCTACAATTTACTCTTTTCAATCGTGAGATGACTTCAAAACCTCGAGCCAATACCGTGGCCGAAGATGACACTGAAAATGGCAAGAATGGGTTCGATTGAATTTAAGGCATTCTTAAACACATGAACAACTATATAATTCTTTGAATCGGTTTTGGGCTATGTAATAATTGGGGTGTTTATAACACCGACGACAGTTAAATGGCTTCAATGTCATACAGGATGTGGAACGGACAAGAAATTGGAACCTAAGATGTCGTAATAAACTTTTATCGAAAAAAGTGTCTTGCTGTTTATGGGGCAGTCAGTGAAGAAAACCACAAAACCAATGGTCCGCTTAAATGAAAGCAAATTGCCCAATATACAGATAATAACGGTCCAAAGTGGTGAGGAAGGGTGGATAGCTGTATTCATGGCGGAAACTTGACATAGATAAGGCCGTGCGTCAGGGAGATATCTAATCGTATGTTATCATCTAACCGTAAATCAGTTGGTTGTCAGTGGTGAGAATTTCTAACGAAATGATTGATTAGGTATCCATTCCGATTGATAACGTAGACGCAATATATGATTTGCTAGTGAAATGTCAACACTAGTTTCCGTGGAATCTTTAGAATGGCATCGTTATGTGCAACTATAACTTCGTCTCTCATCAAATATTCAGCAATTTTGAAGGACAGTAACTGTTATAACTATAACTGTTATAGTTTTGTACTTGCCAAAATTGAACTTCAAATCGGCATGAATTAGCACCTACCAATTTTAGAGCGAAGGAGTTCTACAGGGTGTTGAAGGTACTACAACAACTGTTGCCTCATAGCAATTTTTTTTAGTAACTAAGATTTTTTTCGTTATCTCCTATAAATTGCTATAACTCCCTCAATTTAAAGACATCTCAAATCTGAGTACACCGTCGAAAAGAGCAGTATAATATGCCTCACCTTTCCCGACTGTTATAGTTTTGTACTTGCTAAAATTGAACTTCAAATCGGTTGAGTTTGAATGCTGAAAAACATGAACTTTTCGAGAAAAATCGGGTGATTTACATGGAAAATGACGAAATCAAAACTTTGGCAGTTGGGACCAATTTCGAATAGTGTACTCCCGAGCATCATTATATGTTCGTAGATTCAGGACCATTGGATCCTAGCAATTTATAGGAGACTAGTTTGATGGCCCTGCTACGCAGGTTAAAAAGAAATAGGTGAATAACAATTTTTTTTTTCGTGATTTATTAATTGAGACTATCAAATATTTTCATCTACAATTTTACATATCAATAAAGGTACACTCCAAGAAGAGTAAAAAGCATTATATAGCTCAATTAATTAGCAACTGACTTTATTCACGCAGCACAACTAAATCCAGTAAACGTCGGATTTCACCTTCGTTGTCCAAAACGTAGAGCATCTCCGGGTTCAGTAATGTTCATGCATTTTGCAATAATTTCAACTGTCTCTATCCTCAAATCTCGATGAATATCATCGTTTCGCATGTATACTTCTCAGTATTTTACATTCTGAAAGGTTTGGATTTTCTTAATATTTGATTTCTTGGCACAGTCCCTGATCTGTATCCCGTTAGCCAATAGGTACATCCTTCTGTACTTGATTTTAAGTTCTTCTTTCTTCTGTTCTATGTGTTTATTCCAGTTTAATTTGGAGTCAAGTGTCAAACCCAAGTATTTAACTGCTTCAGTATGCGGTATTTTATTCGAATTGATCTCAACATTCAAGATTGGGACTTTTCGGTTAGCTTCATTCTCCCACATCTTGGTCCATTCACAAACCTCAGCAGTAGACGTCTGTAGTTTGCGTGTTGCAGCTTCTATATCATCCCCAACAGAGAGGATAGCCGTATCATCTGCAAAGGTGGCAACAGTTGTGCCTTCTTGTTGGGGTAAGTCCCGTGTGTACAGGAGGTAGAGTACTAAACAACAAAATGAGGGAGTATAATAACAATATTAAAAGTCAAAAAATCGTATATCCCAAATCCCCGAGGATCGCTTGGAGACGCTTCCCCCCTGGGGCCCTCCTTCCTTCACTGGCGGGGTCGGGGGAGGGGGGAGCAGGTCGATTGCCCTGGGAGACGGGGGCCACCACCCGCCCAGCGTTACCACAAACGTCGATCAGATAAGCCGGTTTTTTGTTAATTCTTACGTTCAAAAACGAAGCCTCTAAAAAAATTGCTTTGTTGCAAATTAGTTGTAGAATCGACCCCTTCAGTACGTCGTTATAATAACAGAAGAGAAAAAGAAAAAAACAGAAGACTATAAAAACCACCAAAGAATACAAAAGCTATTATTTCACAACAAAATTCATAAAAACCAAGCACACCTCGAACTGACTTTGTTGTAAAATAGTCTCTATCCCAGCTGAGTAATCACATAATTTAAACTGTGGTAATAAAATATTATTGTTGTTCCATTTCGTTTTAAGAGACACTTATGCATGGCTAAGGATTTTATAAATCTCAATTTCAGTTAATACGTTACCGAGAAATGGAGTAATGATGTACGAACCTCAATCGGAGTTATTATTCAAATTTCGTAACGCTTTTGTAATAATAATTTCAATTTTTTTGGATGATTAGAACGAGCCTAAATAGATTTTTTTTTCGTGACTTTATTTATTGTAACTGATTGTATGATACATCATCCAGCAATATTGTTTCTCATAAATGGACACGATATACAGGGAGAGATTTCAACAGAACAACCCTTCAGAATACCACACTGTTTCGCTTGAGGCGCTGCAGTTCTCCTTCGTTGCCCAAATGTTGAGCATCTTCGAGTTCTTGTGCTGGTGGTGGCGTTTTTCGTGCTTCTGGGCGTATTTTATGATGATTTCGTTGATTGTTCCCATCCTTAGGTCACGATGAATGACATCATTTCGCATATACCAAGGGGCTCCAACTATACTTCTCAGGATTTTGTTCTGACAAGTTTGTATTTTGTTTACGTTAGTCTTTTTGGCACAGCCCCACAGTTGAATCCCGTACGTCCAAATAGGGCGTAAAATCCTTTGCGTAGATGTCTGCTCAAATGAAGTCAATTTGATTGCGATAAAAACAAATTGTTTTAGTTCACCAATCGACGAAGAATTCAGCAAAAATCATTCAGCAGGGTAAATGGTACCCTAAATGTATTCCAATAACACTACTCGAATGATACGTTCATTGTTCACTTCAGAAATAATTTCGACATCAGGAAGTTGAGATTTGATTAAAATAATCGTTATCTCATCAGGGGAAACGATCATCTCGTGGGGAAATCTAAGATGAAAAGAGACGAACAAAAATTGGCTGATTGTAAAGGCTAAGCGATAAAGATACGCGCTGAAACGAGCGAAGGAAAATACCATCGTCAGGACCTTTTCTTTGGATCGCATTTGAAATTTAAATCTTGGATTTACATTTAACCACCAATGGTCCATTATACCTCTTTTACTCTCGCCATTGTTCATTTTCTACTCAGGGGGGAAAAACTTCACCGCAAATTCATTAATTTTCGCATGAACCTCAAATTTCGCTGGATTTTGAATATTCATATCAAGTTTTCCCTTTCTGGGTCGACGCAGACTCTCAAGCATCTCTCTTACTTGATTAATAATATAGTTTCATGAGGATCCACGTTTTCGAAACAACAAAGTTATGCGTAATTCTTTAAATCCGTAATGAATTAATTAATGTTATGGTGTTTACTCTAATGATGTTTTCAGGCGACTCAAAAACTTGTGCCATTCAAGTTTAATTAGAATAAAGGATAATTACGACTAAGGTAATATTCTTGATGTAATAATTGGGGCTCATTTAAGAAAATTGTTTCTTGAAGTTATGATTTCTACTTTAAAAGATGTAGGCTTCGGCCAAGGTAAAACATTTAGGGGAATAAATATAAGACCAAATAATTCATAAAAGACTCTGTGGCTTCCGAGAATTATTGGACAACTGAAAATATACAAACAGAGAAATGGAATAGGCAATCCTTAATAACCGAAATGAAACGGAAATATGATGTACTGGCCAAGAAAAGGATCTTTGGTAGGAATAAAAGCCACAAAACGAGAACGTTAACGAGAGTAAATGAAAACTGTTGTGAAAAAGCAGAAGTTGCTTTATTAATCAAAACAATATGGAAACAAATCAATGGAATTGTCTTTTTAAGAAATTGATATCATTGTAATCTTTGTTATGCATTGACGAACTGTTGAAGCATAGGTAGGTCAAGATTTAAATATCTTTGTTCGTTTTTATAAATCTAAGTTATCATTTTACTTCATGATGAGCAACGGGAGAATACACTAGTAATTATTACCTTTGTTGTGACCATACTACGTCCATAGGTATCATGTTGTAATAATGAAAATGTGTTGACACTGTCCACTGTTACATAATATTTCAAGACGTTTCCACATGGTGTCAAACACAAAAATTGAAAGAACAGTGGTTTTTAGAACTGCATGAGTTCAGGACGAGATTGCCAACCTTCGACCAATAAATATAGTAGCAATCCTTTGAAAATGACTGTAAAATCTCCTACATCAAATGCATCACTTTGCATTCCCCCACATCAAACATTCTTGAAATCAAGAATCAATACCAAGGTAGCGAATCGGTGGGAAACTGAAAGGGGCTGATGATGAATGAAAATGATTTCTATTGGTTGATCAAGAGGCAGGAAGTAGAGACTGCTGTTCGTTTGTACAGTGAGTTCTGGAACCGGTTCAGACTTGAACTAGGTTCCTCCTAGAACCAACAGGGAGGGATTAAGAACTGTTCATGGACTCCAGTTCATGCACGTACATATGAGTATTGAACTGATAACTGAATCTCCCCAATCAGTCAAAAATCCGTCCCATTCCATTTCACGAGAGAAGGAAATTCAGAAGACTCGCAACTGAAATAACGATAACAAAACAGATATAACTGACCTGAAAAGGATTATAGGTTTACAGCGCATGAGCGAGACCTTGTTTCGGCAAAAATGCCGAACTGTTGGGACTAAGTCTATACAGTCCCATAATGGCTTACTGAACAGCGAACTAAAAATCCCAAACTCGCTCTATCGCATGCATACGACAAAAAAGGGTAGTGGTCAGTTCAGAATCGCTCTGTACTAGCAGTAAAAACGACCCTAAACTAAATTTCTAATTGGTTCTGACGCCAGGTTTCAAAAAGTTGGAAAATGCGCCTACGCGGCGCTCAGTAGTTCAGATCGCAAATTTAGCTGACCAAAACCTGAAAAATTGTCGATCGAATATCTTTTTGGGAATGGGTGTAAACAGCAAATAATAGGTGTGCAAGAATGGAGCCGAATGAGACAGCCACATTCAAGATTCGACGATGGCTGCGTACGGCACGTCCGAACATGAGCTGTATGTTAACATTTCCCCTCATATCGTTTTGCTCCTTCAAACGGATGGGTTCACACGGATTTGATGGCTTCGGTGAACAAACTTAATGTGTTGACATTGCAGCAATAGTTTAATTTTCGATGACAATTCGTTAAAACCTTAGTACACCCTTCATCGTACATTAATGAAGTTAAGTGGCCATTGTTCATTGGCCGTCGGATTCCGGTCCGTCTCGCCCCATCCGTCTCCGTCGCTCTCCCGGACACAATGGGAACACGCCAAGAACCCCCTCGGGACCCCGAGTTCGAGGCTCACGGAAATGATAAAAAACGGCTCGCCCAAAGGATCGCTCGGTCTCCCGGCAGCCGGGCGGTAGGAGGGTCGGAAGGATTTTCTCTTCGTTGGCAACATAAATTTACATTGATTTACCTTGGATATTTTCAAAGGGTTTTTTTTTCGGGTCGACTCCACCAAGTCCCATCGGTGTTTATTTCGAGGTAAATACTCTACCAGAGGTGTAATATAGTACGGAACCCTACTGTTCGTATCTTTCACCAGTCTTTTCTGCCTCTTCCGGTTTTTATTTTGTAAAACTTGGAATTTATTCATAGGAGCCTTGATTCATGTATCCACCTTTTGCATTTTGTGTCGTGCAATGTTCGCTAAGCAAATTCATTTATGCCTTGTGATAATTTTATGTCATCATTTCAATTTGAACACAATTATGAGAATAAGTTTCCTATTATGTTTCAACTACTTGGTTTATTTATTTATTTTCATGCATTTCATTCATTATCTTTTCAGTATTAGAACTCTACATGACCCCAATGAAATATTTATGAGGGAACTTCTTTAACTAAGGCACTTGATACCTGCAAATTTCTTGATTATACGGGAATGTTTTGGACTTTTGGCTTCTGAGTTGACGTTAAGAATAATTCTTAATAATAAGAAGGCGCAATGCTTCTTTTTGGATATGTGCCTTTTTGAAAACCCACGACTTATCGCCTGACGAAATTCGGAAGATATGTGCCATTTCGATTGCAAGGCACTGAAAAAAATGTAGGGGACGGATTTGTTACCTTTTGATGCAAACAGATAACTTTAGCCCCGGATTTGACGTGGATGTGTTCTGTTTTGTTCGGAAATGATAGGGGATCTGATTCAACTCATATTCAGAGATTGAAAATTGAGAAAAAAAATGTCTCCCAGATTTGGATATGTGCCTTTTTGAAAGTAAGCTCCTCAATTGTGCAAGTACAGTTGGGATTGATGCTCTAATCTTGATGAAATTTATAAACGAGATTATCCTCACTAATATTATTCCAATCCAAGGTAATTAGTAGTAATGAAACAAATTCGAGATCGGAAAGATGAAAGAGATGGTACAAGGGCTTGTTTGTTGAGTCTACACTTGAATCTGACTATGGGTTACCGTGGTTTTCATAAAGGACACGGGATCCACCAAAGACAAGCAAAGAGACCAGCACTGTTCGAAAAGTAATAAAACACAGTTTTGAATATTTCGTCAAAATCTGATGTAAACTCCAAGGAATATGTTGTTACAAGGACCTTGCGGACACACTACAGATACATAAACTGACATACAGACACTAAACGAAAGTTGTTCAGAGTGATCTAAAACGCAAAATGTAAGTTGAGATTTCGGAGAAATTTTGGAGAACAGAGTGAAAGGGAAAGGAAAGCTGCTGCTACTTATGGGTGGACTTGGAAGGAAAAGTCTTCTAAAATCAGAGACTCGTGACACATACAGGCTACTGCTTCAAGTTTGGGCTCCGCTCTTCAATAGTAATTATTGAAAATGAGCCCCCTTGGAGCGCTAGCAAAGCCTCCGGCGATCCATTCTCTCCAACTTCTTTTCAAATTTTATTATGGATCAGCCGGTAAAGAGAGATCGCATCGCCTTCGGCTATACCATTCTCTGATCTCTCCTTACAGATCAATAAAAAGCGAAAACAGCGAAATCAATGGTTTTAAAGATCAAAATTAAACTGAAACCTCATTTTGTCGTAATTTCCTTCCAGTATACTTCGAAACCAACGAACTTGGCGCAAACTTCTTTGAAGTCAGTGCACCTTACTACTTAGCGCTACATCATGGGACTTCTTTCAAGTTTAAGTTAAGACCTTGAACACGCGAAGCTCCCTACTAACATTTTAAAAGATCTTAAAATTGCTGCTTTGACATTTTTATTCACATACATTGTCTCCCTGACATTGATTGCATAAAGATGTTGTGGCACAAAGAACTAATGAAATACATTTCGGTACACTAAATTTATTCCTTATAGTATTCGCATTGATCACCTGAGGACATGCATAGTTTGTCGAAACATATAGGATAAATGGAATCATGTTGAATCTAACCAAAATTGTTATATCGTTGTTATATTGTTGTTAAGCTTTTCTATGTTTTTAAGGAAGCAAGGAATTTCTTGACAGTACCACAGCTGAAGGTCTTATATTACGGCTTAGCTTTCTCGGTCCTCAAGTATGGGATCTTGGTGTGGGGTGGAGCTTGCAAGACCCTATTAAGTAAAGTGCAAGTAGCTCAAAATAATTTAATTAAAATTATGCTTGATAAGCCTGCTCGTTTTACAAGTGAGAGACTGTACAAAGAGTTCGGAGGGCTGAAAATTGCACAAATATTTTTGTTTTATTTTTGAGTATCAATTTTTGGAAGAGGCGTTAGAGAGGAGCATGTAAGTGTACTGGGCGAACTCGTATAGCTTTTGATGGCTCGAATATAAGATTACCACTATGCCGCACTGAGGCTTTTAAGCGGACCTCGTATAATAGGGCACTGCATTTCCTATATCGTAATGGTATTAATGTTTCTGATTTTGATAGTGAAGCAGAATTTTGGAAGTGCATTATGAATGTATTAGGTATGTGAATATTTTGTATTACTTTAGGTGTATTTTCAGTTGATATGTACGCAGTGACATTTTATTTTATTTTTCAATTATTATTTTCTAATTTAATTGCAGTTTTTGTTTTGTGAAGTGCCGGAGCTTAACTCCATCAGCCCTCGCAAGTTTCTTATAAACTTTTAGGCTGGTTCGCAATTATTATATTGATTTACGAATCTTGGATGTATGTAGTTTATTCATGTTGCTAATAAATAAATAAATAAATATCTAAACAATACTAACTACCTCTGTTGCGCAGTTACTAGGATAATGTTTGGGCCAGATCTTCGGCAAGATGCCTTCAAAATTGGCAGTAAGATCAAGGCAGACCAAATAATTGTTCTAGTAAATATTTGACTCAATTCTATTATATTCCACGTAAATATTATTACAAATAATATTATCCTTTTTGGTATTCAAATAAATGGCGACGGTTGTGGGGAACGGTATCCAAGAAGTGTGGACTGGAGTGTCTGGACTCTGTTTGCTTCGCTCCCTTGCCTTGGCTTTACTTTTACGAACCGATCCCCTGAATTCTCCGTTTACCCGAATTCACAGCTCGGGGGGACGTATTGATGTACGGTTTTGTTTAGGTGAAATTTCTAGACGGAACGTCCGTGGGAAGGATCATAATGAAGGTTCGCCGGCTCCCTCTCGTCCAAGACGACCGAGATGTAACCGATAGCGAAGCGAGCGCACCGCGCGGACCAGCTCTAAACGTAGGGCCAATTTATTTTTATGGCTTCCATCCAAACCACGGTTTCCCAATGATGGTTTCAGGGACAAAACGGGGGATGTTTCAGAAGTTCGATTCCCGCCGGATCGTGTATCCCGGTAATTTCCCTTCGAGGACAGTTTGAGAATTCTCTTGGAAACGAAGGCCGTCCATAAAAGTCGTTAGATTTCTTCTAGATTAGATTTGAACTACCACAAACCATTCTGACCACAACCTCACTTCACTTGGAATAACCACTAAAGGTAACCAAATTCTGGATAAAAAGCGAACTTCATAGTGATCCTACCTTTTCAGTTGATGGATTTCAAGGTATAATAATTTTAATAACGATACCAGAAGATTGATATTTTGAAATAACAATAGAAGATTCAGTTAGATTATGCATAGATTACACAGTTATGAAATCAGAAGATATTACAATTTCAAATAAAGATTGCGTATTATGCATATATAGGTTGTTTACGGAAATATGATCACCTTCACAGTAATCGTACGATTAAATTCATAAATTTGAGACGCTCAATGCAGTCGAATAGGGCACAGCAGAAAACCTACAGTTTTCCCTGCTGTAAAGATGTCATCACCGGTGCAATTAGCTTAATTGGACCACGAAACTCTCATGTCTCATTAATTGTCTAAATCAATTAAAATTCTTTATTAATACAGCTCCCATTCATCCTTATAATAAAAGTAAAATCCAAATCTTGACTCCATATCCATAAAACATGGAATTACGAGCGCTTGGAAACACTACATAGTTAATTGACAGATTAAAATGTACCTAGTTACCGACGGCGTCTGGAAAACGGTTTTAGTTGGTGGAAATCCAGTTGAAAAAAGGGCGGCCATCATTTTGAAAGGGGAAACGGTTAGTGGATACTTAAGGGTAATTTTTTACAGTATTAAGGGACTTTGAAAGCTCAGCGGCTTCAACTCACCTTCTAATTAGTGCAATGTTTCAGACGGCGACATTTACTGCTTGCCTTCAAAGTTAAAAGACGTACTTGAACCTGAAGAATTAAAGCCCGGTAATTGCGGTTCAGAACCAGTAACCGCGGGGGTTTAGGGGGCTGGAGAGAGAGAAAATGCGATAGGAATGGGATAGAGAGATAGGGGGAGGGAGGAAGAGTGAGAAAGAGCACGATAGAGGGGGTGTGGGTGAATAATGGTTCTCATATATCACCATTTTACATGCACATAGCAATAATCCAAGTTTTGTAAACGTTTTGATTATAATGGATCGCATTTTGGTTTATTATTTTCATCACACATTTCATAAACCTTTATTATCGACCTAGAAAAATAAAAAAATGTTTAACCTCCTCCTCAAAATTGATTGTTTTACCTTTCAAGATGCGTAAAACCCGAAAATCCAATGTCCGTCGTCCAGAGCTTTTCTCCGAAACTGTCAGATAGACCAAATTTAATGAAACATGAGTCAAAAACCACAGATGGGGTCAAGTTGGGACTGAGTTCTAGTCATTTACCTCTTTCAATCCTAAAAGTTAAAATTAAAGTCAGAAAAATCTAAAACTTTCCACTTAATACTATTGTGTCATGTTCGCTATTGTTAGAGGTCCTATCAATGAATCGAATAAGCCCACCCTCACCGCTTTTAGTTCATCCGTTTACTCTCCCTAGCAACTTTGACCGAGAAAGAGAAAGTCATCACAAAAGTCGGCAGGAGAGTATTGAAAATAATAAAAATCAGATAGTACTTATAGTTAGAGAATCGCATCGGCCGACATAATTGCGACGGAATATTGTTTTCAAGAGTTCACTTAGAAAGCGTTTTTCAAGACTCATGTTTTATATCTGCGAACAAGTAAAAAATAGGTCGGTGTTTTATTGGATATCGTTAAATTCCAGTTGTCGTCCGCTTTATCTCGCCCTATTCGCAGATTTCTACCATTTCGTTGCAGGCATTTCGATATCAGTTTTTATTTACACAACTCACCTGCTTCTCTAGACTACCCGTCACCAGTAAGGGGGGTAATCGAAAGTACATAATAATGAACAAGAAAACATAAATGCCTAACTGAAGAATGAGTAATCTGTCATCACAACCATTGAAGTTGCATCGATATTTGATGGCAGACAATGAATGTACATAATGAATGGAGTAAAAAACAATACGTGATGATATTTTATAGAATTCGCATTATCAATCTGCTGGGAATGTGCGAATACTGTAAAATATCACGGTGATTTCGAAAAGTGGAAGCCAGAAAATCCATCTCAATCGCAAGTAGATAAATTTTCCTCATTGGTTTATTTTCAAGAAAATCTCATTCTTTTATGAAGGATAGAATACAAGTTATTTTTGTAAAAAACTACCATGATCAGATGATTAGACTCTGAGCATAGTTCTTTCCTTCTCCACTCTCTCCTCTTGATAAAAATTTAAACGGCATATGTATTAGGACGCCATGATTCTAGTGCCTGTAGTATGTCGAACCGTGGGCTTTCGTCCTATTCAACAAACAATAATTACTACTATTCAATGGCCCATTTAAATAAGAAACACACTATTGTGACTATTAAATATTTTGTGGTAGTATATTAGTGGATCCTACAATTCTAACAATCAGGTGTTTTGTAACAATGTGTATTGTACCGAGTGTAAAGTTGTACGAATAAAGAAAACGTGTTCCCTGTTTTTCCGTGTGAGAATCTCTATTTTCTTTCTCAAAGTTTAATTGTCATTTCCAACTTTACCGCACACTGCTTTCCAAATGGATAAGGATAGAGAAATTGTCAGCATCACCACAATCTGTAGCAAACTCATCAAGAGGTTGACGTGTTCGAATGGTAAAACTTCCACAACAATTTCTATCCATTTTTTTGCATGTGACCAATGAATGTTTCATGCTAGAATGAGGTCAATCACTCCTCAAAATTTGTTGGTATACGTGATAAGAGAAACATATTCCAAAAATCTTAGTCCTATTAAAAAATTACTCCATTACTTTCAATCGGCCTTGGAGGATAAATCTTGAAGTTTCAGAAGAGGGCAACCTACATTGTCACCTAACAAAATAGATGAAGCGTTTCTTGAAATTAAAAAGAAGAGAAAAGGGAAGAATGAAGGTCCACTAATGATACAAATTGAATGAGTTGTGAGTGATTATAATCCACGAGAAAATTACGATGGGGAGAAGTAAGGTTGAGGAGGGGAAGTTTCTTAATCACAACTCGTCAACAGACATGCAACTAAAATGGTTTTAATGAAGCATAAACGAAAGTTAGAACTATTTTTAGAAAATGTACAGCAAAAATTTGATTTCATAGAGAACTGAAGGTCGTTCCCGGTATTTTACAGCAACGTTTCACTTCTTAAGTGGTGGGAGGTTTAGAATTTCAACTATCAAGGGTCTCTCACGACCCAGTCTGCCCTTATCAGACCGATAACTTGTTATCAGGCCCTCCGCGACCCTTCCTAATGAGTTTCGGTAGCCCTTGAGGGGGTTAGTTAAGGGTCATTACAAAACTTCCTCCTGAAACAACAAACCGTTGTTTATAGTCAGCCCCGTTTCTCGGTTTATAAAGGGCATTTCTGCCATACAGCTCTCAAGGTTTATTTCGAGCTACCTTCAGAGATACCCCTGCGGGGTAGTTCCGTTTCGAAGAGCTTCCATCTGTCGAGGGGGGTCAATTTGAAGAAGGTTCTTCAGGCTCTCGGCGTTCCGGTTTGAAATTACTGAGATAAGAAGCCGCGGCAATTAAGGATGATGACGATTGCAAGTGCCATTTTTCAGCCAACATTTATAGGCACTAACTCGGAACCATCTTCGTGCAGACGCCGTCGAATAAACGGGAAAATTACTGTATCCGTTCTGATAAGAATTTTACGATATTTAAAAGCCCTAACTTTGCTTCGTTCCACCCAAACACCACAATGTTCATGAATTTATAGATGGTTTCAACGATGTTGAATTAAGCCCGAGACAAATTTTAGGATGGTCGTCTTTAGACAGGGAGTCACGTAGATCTGGATTTTTTGGTTTATTGTTTCCAACAATAAGCCTGTTTAATCGTGCAGCAAAAATTATTTATAACCACCAGCCCCAACAATCTTTGCCTCTACACGTTTTAAGGCGCATAGATTAAAAATCTGCCACGTCGTACGGGGCATAACAGACTTTACAATTTATGTTAAAAGAAAAAACACACACGTTCTTTTGAATATGGACTTCACTTGGGGTACAATTGATCCTAGCCAGTCTGATCGTCCCACACGCATAGATGCTATGGGCCAACAACTTTTCGGATCGCACCGGCATAGGCAAACGGAAGGGTCCATTTCTGGCTATCAGATAAGTGTAAATTTGCCCACATCAATAAATCGTAATTTCTGGACATAAAAGTGACACGATGAACATGACCAATGACGCATTATTAAAAAAAATAAAAATAAAAACATTTCCTCATGATTTGGTTCACAAAACAATCTTTATGTAGGAAATGTGGCGTTATCTTTTGATATGTCATTGGTTCGATGTTTTCCATAATGAACCATGGTAGTTGACTGAGAACAAAAATTAGGGTGTTACTAATTGCAGCTTTAAAGAGCTGAGAACGGTGGGTTCAACAACATGGTAGGTGGCGAGTATGCAGGGCAGTTTGTTTATAACTTATTAATTGTTGAGGTCAGCAAGAGATATGCGTCTACTTAAAATGTAAGTATCATCTATCCTGCAACGTTATCGGAGGAAGGTTCTGAAAATTGTATTTACATCTGAGATTTCGTTCATTCTTGCCCTGCTCATAGAGTAAAAGCATTCCCTTTCACATGGAAACGATGAGAGGACAAAAAAGGACGCTGCCGTCCAAAACCAATATTCCATTTGTGTTTCGTGCGTTTTCGTACATATTTGATTAGCCTCGTCAAATGAACCCGTGAAACGTCCCGGAAAATCCTCCTACTCCCCTCGCCAGTCTACACAAGGAAGATGACATTTATTATGTAGAAATAAGGGAGCTCCTTTTGAAATTACTAGCTCTGGAAAACCGCTTCTCTCGTCTCACCGAAACCCGAGGGACAAGCGGCAGTTCCCTCATGTAAATTCACTCGTTAGCCGTTCCTCGCCTCGAAAAGGGGATTTTCCTCAGTTGGGATTCTCTAAGCTCTTATGGTCTCTTTCCCGCGAAACAAGGATGTTTGTAGGCTGTCACCGCTGAACGAAACTCGAACATTTTTATCGGAAATTCTATACGAACCCGAAAAATTATCATTTTCATACACTATTAATCAACAATAAAATCCTTTAAGCTGCACAACATGAACCAATTTACATTTTGACGTTTTCATGTCTTCACTTTGACACATGGGGAAATTCCGAAAAATTATGTGGCACGGACATTTTAATGAAAATTACACCCGAGCGAGATTCATTCCAGTTGAGCAAAGTAAGATGAAATTGGATACGAACTTTTTCAGGGACATCAAGGAATGAATAAACTTGAGGACTCTAACTCAATCAGTTGAGCGAACTGAATTCTTCCGCATTCATGTAACGAAGATGAAATTTGATAAATAACGAAATTTACTCATCTGAGAGAGCTAAATTCTCACCTGTTTATTCTACGAAGTTGACATTTGATCGTCTAAATTTGTGGGCTCCTTTCTCTTTAGCATAGAATGTTCGATTTCTACTGGCTGTCAAGAAACATGAAATTTGATTCAGTTTCTCTGGGGCATGGAAGAAAGGAAGTTATGGGCTGAATGAAGAAAGCGAGCGAAGCTCGGTGTTTCTTACAACACATTCTACAAGTAATCACATTTACCATTGTTGACAATATGGGTTTCACGAATACGTTTAGGCTACGCTTTCCGTGTGCATGTAATTGCATCCCCGAAGAGACAATTTATTCAGTTGCCCGAGAGGTTGAAATTAATTCTCTTTCCATTCGGTTGACAAAAACGTAAGTACATTTCTCCGATCATGAAACATACGTGAGTTCTATACTTGAAACATGAAACATTTTTGTAGTTATCATAATTAAGTCTGGATTAGTCCACCATCGAATCGCAATCTGCGTCACTAATTGAGGTGATCCCCTAGTTGATTGTACGTGAGCAAAATCCTCGGATTCATTCAGACCTTGAATGTTCGACTAAATATTCAAAACTGTAAGTTGAGGGTTAACTAAACCCCAATATCTGCATCAAATGTAAACCGGTACTGATGAGCTTGTGAATTTGTTGCTTGCTACAATATGGAACAGCTCCTTCAATCTCGGTAAAAATAGTGCACTGTATTCATCATTTGTTTTGAAGGGTGAATCAAGTTTCCCTTGGGTTTATCTTCCATTACAAGAAGCTAATTTTCTACTGGGGAGCGGCAACTCATTATGGGAGTATGACTCGCTCGCTCAGAAAATAATGAATTATTGCTACTACGTTACGATGGAAATTAAAGCAAAACAAGTATATTCGTGTTTCCAATTTTTGGTTTATTATTCAATAATAAACCATTGTAATCGCTCTTGGAAAAAAAAAAAAAAAAATTCTAACCCCCCTGAAACAGTAACTAACCCAGTAACCTGAAAATATTCATGTTTTACGTTTCAAAGGGAATTTTAGAATTCCGAATAATAAACCCGTCCGTCCGCCGTATTTTCCCAAACGTGAAGCAAAAAAGCTGAAATTTTCAGTAAAAATCCATGTTGGTCCGACGACACCCCAATTCTTGAGCTCAGGTGAACTTGAAAAGTGCCCTTTAAGGGTTGTCAAAGTTTTGTAAAATCCCTGAAACCTCAAAAACAGTCAAGGCGGCCTAAATTTGGACTCTTTTGGAAGAAATTTCCACGAGGAATCGAAGTGTTATTTAGGTTTATTATTGTTTTTGTTTTGATTACAGTAACCTAGTGATGTAGTGAACGTGGATACCGGAGTGAACTCCTAAAAGGGGTTTATAGCCGATACACGGGTTGAAGTATTCTGATAACCATAAAAACGCTGCAAATTCTTTCATTGTGGGTTATTATTCAATTGGCTTGCGTTCATGGTTTGAATTTCAACTAAGCTTTGGAGTGTGCGTGTTTCACAGGTGATAGAGCGATTATTGAATTTCAGGAGATATTCATAGAGCACGTAAATCTGTTCTCAACCAAAATATCTATTTGGATTGATCAGTTGATCATATTTGTGTGCCTCCTGAAATTCAGTAATCGCTCCTATCCTGTGAAACTCGCACACTCCAAAGCTTAGTGGAAATTCAAATCATGAACGCAAGCCGATTGGATAATAAACCCCAGTGAAAGAATTTGCAGCGTTTTTTGTTTATAAACTCAACGAAATTGGTTTCTGAAAAAATTATGGTATTTTGTCAAAAATGTCACAACACCCTATCACGGGAAACTGTTAGTATCTACAGGTTTGACTGTTTAGGGACTGTTCAGCAATTAAGTCGATTGAAAGATAAAATTATCAGTATTTATGAATATTGGAGCCGTGAGGGTCAACGGTCAGTGAGGGTTAGGGGTGATTGGAAGGAAGATAATTCACAAGGACACACAACGCACTTATAGACCAACAAACAAAAATAAAATACAAATCACTTTTACGATGATATTTCATGTCCAATGTACCTCACTACAAATGCAATTGGACTCACATAAATCAACTTACAAGATCTCGCTGACACGGAAACGCTCGGCCACTCACCTGAAACAAATGAACACTTTATTATTATTATGAAATGCGTATCCCATCGGATTTGGAAGAAATGATGTTTGTTATCAGTAGTTCTAACATGCGTAGCAGAGATGAATCACGTCGGGTCTATTCGTTTCCACTCGATAAAGGTCGAGTGCCGTATAATCATCCAGATATTGCATAGAAATGATCAATCGACCAAGATCAATATTTTACTAAAAATAATAATACTACATTATTGTGGGGGTTTTTCTGTAATGAGCATAGAACTGAAACTGATGTTAACATGGATTAGACCCACAAGCAATCAAGATTTTAATAAAACTGTCCTTTTGTTAGTTGACATCGCTAAACCAAAATATATTTAAAAAAAAAAAAAAAATCACAGAAACGAGTGCCAACTGTTACCCTAATTACTTCCAACGATTTTGATCCATTGGAAAAGTGTCAACAAGTTTTAGAGGAGATGTGTGGGCCAAAACAATATCCTTGACATCCTGTTTGGTCGAGCTGACACATATGTTCTTTTCTTTAATGGTCCCTGATTACTAAACAGAGAATGACAACAAATACTGCAACTATCTCCAACAAAGTTCTTGATGGTCATTAAGAAATAAATGACGCTTTGAACTCGTGCAGAATGATCGTATCCCAGTGGATCCTCTCATTGCGGCATTGTGGGGAATGAAAACGCAGATGAGCTTGCCAAGCGTGGAAGTAAAATGGAGCAACCAACTCTTCCGGGATAGTGCTACAAGTACTACTACTACCAGTACGGAAGATAGTACTCTTCCGAGAAAGTACATGATTACCTATAGAGTCAACTTCATCGAATCGGACTGATGTCAAACTCCGAATGTTCACATTGTAATGACAAGGAGGACATGAACGCTCAGTTCCACCTTAACCCTTGCCCAGCATTACAGGACATCAAACTAATTTTCATACAGAACGAGCACTCCTAACTAACTCTCATAGTCGGCCAGGCACGGGAATACATTTTCTACGACAATTCGCTGAAAGGAAAATAAATTGATTCAACTCGAAAAGGAATTACTTCATTGGTAGAATATTATTTAATGTACATGTTGAACGTGAACTTACATATTGAAAAAAACCTGCTTCAGTTCGTCTTTTATTCAATGCATTGGTAAGTATTCTAAGAACTTTACAAAAGGATCGTTCCACGAACTTCAAGATCGAATGAGGCAGTGATGTTTTATTAAAAGATGGCTCAGTTGCCCGAAGCGCTGAACATATTCTTCTGACGAAAGTTGCTGATAGCATCGTGCTACCTCTTAAAGGGCTTGTTTTCCAACCGAACAGATTCACTGAGCCCTGTTGTAGGCCGTGTTCATTGAAATCTTCCGTCGTTTTCAAACAGGGACGTTCGCGTTATTAACTTTTGCCCCTGAAAATTTAATCATAACAGGAGTCACCCCCCACCCCTTTTTCGTAAATGTTTGTTGTGCCAAATAGGCCCGAGGCCTTTGGGAAAAACATATAATTGAAGGAAATAACTTTCTGACTAGAGGGTGTTGCTACGGTATCTCAGTTATTGTAACTTCCCACCATCTTGTCTTTGGAAGGAAACATCATTTCTTTGTTAACGGCCCCAAGGGTAACATTCGAAAGTTGAAGGAGTACAAAATGATATTTTGAAATAAATACTGAAAATTAAAGGCGGAATCGGTTATAGGTAGAGGAATGAGATTCTATACCGACTCTGTTCTTTATGTGATAGTTTTTCAAACGCATAATATATTCGCATCAATTGGCGTTTTGATAGCCATTTACGCATATGGCCGAAAGAGAAAAAAAATACTGTTTTTGGTTGAAAAAATATGTCGCAGAGAAATTTCGGGGATTAATCCTTAATCAACGCCCACTTCTTGAATTCCCAGCGAGAAATCAATCTGGTATACGCGTGGGAAAAGATCGTCGGAGCCCGGTAGCAGGTGGGCGTGACACGTGTAACCATACATTTCCGCCAACCATCCTAATTGTTTTTCTTCCCAGAAAGCTTTCCAGAATCTGACCATTTCCTCCATGTAAAAGTGTTTCAATGGAAAAGTAAAAAATAAATAAAACTGGGAGCTTCGAGCTCTTCACCTTCCTACAACTCCCAAGTGTCTCAGTTTTTGGGACAAAACGCTTCATTGGTAATTTATATGAATTGCATATAGAGTTGATTTGAAACTGTGACAGTTTATCGTTCATAAAATCAAGAGAAAGACAATTAGGATCATTTATTACTCCACCACACTGGAATTAATTTCTGTTTCAAAGAAGCAGAAGAAGAAATTTCAACACCTCAGGTATCTTATTTTCAGAGGTCCTTCAGCCAGTCAGTGAGCTGCCACTCTCTGTATTTTACTTCAAAATTATTTCAAGTTTTCGCACCGTAGGTTGATTTGATAATATACTCCCTCAAGAGATCAGCGTGCCTCTGGGCCAGCTAATTTTTCCCAAGTGACTGAAACAACCTCCAATTCGAACTCCAGAAACGTTGGTCGATCATATAAGTAATCACGTTTAGAAATCCCACAGCTGGTCAGTTCGCCTATACACTATCGTAATTGTATTCTAGAATTCACAAAAAAGCACCATTTCAAGTCTCTAATTGGCTAATCAGAAATGAAATTAGTCTCAGAGATCACTTTTCTGATAATGCGTAATGCGATTTAGTAAAGGATTTGTGTATTCGGTGTCCGACTAGTGTATCAAACTTGTGTGATGGGCAAGCGAAAAAATCATTTAGTTTTGATCGAATAAAGAGGCTCAATATTGTTTATTGATTAATGATTGATTTATTCATTATTTATCGGTTATATGACATACTGTTGGCAATAGATTCACTTGATTTCTTTATGAAAGCTGATGTTGTTTCATGCAATTAGCATACCTACATCAAGTTAACTAGAAAAATTGACTTGGTTCTCCAAAGTATGTTGAATCTTCTTCTGTCACATATATATGTTTTACCATACAAATTTGTTTTTCCCCATCTAGGTTTGGAACTAATACCGTTATAGACGTGAAGTTGATGTATAAACAGATCGAAGAGTGGGTTGGAAGTTCCGCTTATCTTTCTTTCGCGCGACGTTCAAGAACATAAAAGCGTGCTGTTTTCATCATGTTTGATTTGAACCTTCAGCCTCAAAACAGGTCTGAGAGTGAACGGCTGCGACCGGGAACCTCCGTTTCCGTGAAGGAACCCTCAACTAGAAATGGATTAATTTTTTACCTCGAGCCATTATCATACAACAACATTCCTTCTTCCAGTTTGACCTGGGAGGTTTTTTGTGGCACGTCTTTCCCTAGCCACGATCGTGGAAATCGATAATGTTTCAGTGAGTGCGATGGCAACATCTTCGACTGATCGTGAAATTCCTACCTCCTTGTGAGGGTTACAATTGAGGAGCTTACTTTCAAAAAGGCACATATCCAAATCTGGGAAAAAACGTTTTTTTTCTCAATTTTCTATCTCTGAATATGAGTTGAATCAGATCCCCCTATCATTTCCGAACAAAACAGAACACATCCACGTCAATTCCGGGGCTAAAGTTATGTGTTTGCATCAAAAGGTAACAAATCCGTCCCCTACATTTTTTTTCAGTGCCTTGCAATCGAAATGGCACATATCCTCCGAATTTCGTCAGGCGATAATTCGTGGGTTTTCAAAAAGGGACATATCCAAAAATAAGCATTGCGCCTTTGTCTTGACGTTGAATATTTACACGAGACTCGATAGATGGCAGGCATGACAAATGGAAATATGGAGTCAGGTAAAGTTTTCAATAAAACCTACAGAATGGAGAATGAATTCTTTCTTTTTCAAAAAGGCACAAATCCATGAGTTTTGATCAAAGGGTACATTTCCAAAGTGAAAATGGATATACAGCCTCGTGTTTTGGAGAAAATTGATTCATATTCTGAGGCATCTTTATCTGTGCCTTCTCACACATTACTCCGATGAGAAACTGCAGAAAAACATCTCCACTAATCTGCAAATCGTTTTTTTCACTTCCTGAACATTTTGTCGTAATGGATATGTACCTGTTTGAAAGTATGCTCCTCAATTGTTCCCAAGCTTATCCGGAACGGTAAACAAAATTGACGAAAGTATTTTTAGCAGCATCTCATTAACTGAATGAATAATGATTTTTTTAACCGTATTAGTCAATTACATTAAATAATGTGAAGTATATTTACCTGGTTTGAATGAAAGTCTCCAAGGTGACTCATACTGGCAAATCGCTAAATAAATGTGATAAAAATATCTAAGCCATAAGTAAAGTAAACAAGGAATTTCACCTAGGATTTTCGTCCGACTACCCCGAGGTGTCGCGGACGTCGCCAGCCGTCCTATAGAGAGGATCGGAACTAGGTGTGACGATTTCGCTCGTGGCTTCCCATTTCCTCACGCCCCTGGGTTGGGAGCGATTTGGATTCACGTGATATCGAGATGAGAGGTGAACTGTCTAACAACAGGATAGATATACAACACTTGATATAATTTTGGCCCTATTCATTGGTGCCTGCCGGATTCGAACCTGGCAAATCAGTACTCCCACTAAAAGTAAACAGCCGAAGAACTAATGCCTTAGCTCGCTCGGACAACCTGTCCCCAGCCATTAATAATTAATGTGTGTATCACGGTTTCAGCCACAAGTGGGATAACGTGCCAACCTATCTATCTATTGCGGACTTGAAGTGTTGTTCTCTGGCTTCGATTTGCGGTGCACAACCCAGGAACAGACTTCCTGGTAGCTGCATAGTTCACACAATTAGGGTTTTAAACGGAACTTTTGCGCTCTTCCTTCACCGATATGGTGAAAATGGGCTCAACCCTTGCGTTCCTATATACACTGGTATGCACTGAGGACTGGAATGATTGTTTTGGGATGAACGTGGTTGGGCCGCGGGTAGGTGTTGTGTAACAGTTTTTTCACGTGCAAGAGTCGTATAAGATTCATTATTGAAAACAATGCCTCTCGAAAAATTGTCTCACTCATTAGACGATCATGGAGATAATCAGAGAATTTTTCGGTCCGGGCTTTGGAGGGTTCCAATTATTTTCATCTTCTGGAGTTTACTTTACTTTATAATGATCTGAAGAAAGAAAGTTACCTAATTGTTTCTAAACTCATAACGTTGCTATGACAATTCAATTACTTACCTTAATCATTCCATATGTTTGAAGATTTGGGATTTTTCGATGAATGTCCCGTCATTAGTGGAGCAAATCTGCCGTTCATCCTAAGTAGGGGGATCCGTGAAGCGCTTTGAAATTAATAAGAGGCTCATTGTGACCGGCACCCAGCAAAAGAAAATTCCACTCTGATGACCGGAACCCGCTCGGCAGGCTTCGGCGTCAAGGACTTCGCGTGGCACCCCGCAGCTAAACCACCCATTGTTGTCTGTCATCGGCTCTCCTTCCTTTTTTCCCTTCCTTCCCCCTTTCGTCTTTTTAAACCCATCAACCTTGCCGCTCCTTGAAGAAAAGCAATATCTTGGACAGAGCGTCTCTTCTGTGTGTATAAGCGATGAAAAGGTTGCCAGGGGATGGCGGGGTCCTGGGACGGGACCTCATCTTTCTAGTTGGAGCGATTCCCTTTTGGGTTGAACTCCCTCCGCCGCTCGGTGGCCTTATCTGATGGCCACTTTGTCGCCAATAACTCGAACCTGCATCTTTCTTCATCTCCCGTTGCCCTTTTGGGGATGACCGAATTACAAATTGGCCCGTACTCGATACTCCAAAAGATCAAACGGAGCTCTAAGAAACTCAACATCTGATTCTAACAATACTTTTATCGATGTTACGTAGCATGTAATTTGGTAACTGAATCGGAATTGTTGAAGTTAAAACCATTTGTTTAGATTAAGATAGGTAACCCGAAACAGGCTTTATTGTACATCAACAGCTATCACCGGTCCTCGACTATTTGCTGCTATGTGCTGTTTTAACATTGTTTGAGGAATCAAATGTATTGTTTGGCAGTCAACATAATCAAATTTCATCTAAATATGTAGAGTTGAAAGCATTCGCGCAATGTGAATGATTCATTTCCGCATGACACTCAATTATCACGTCATTAATACATTAGTTGCCTCGATGTCATACCACGTTGAAAAGTTCTTCACGAAGAAGTAGTTTTTGTTAACAAGTCATGATGGCAGTTTCACACTACCACACATATCACGAAGGAATGCGGAACGGCTTCGTGACTCAAGTACGGAGAAAGGGGTATAATGATTCATGAATGAAATGATTCATTCCACGAGGGATTGGGGTAATTGAGTCATGCATAACAATCAATTTGTATAAGCTCACATTCATGTTCCACAAGAATCAATTATGTTATGAAAACTCCACTATGATTAAATGCATAATTCCCTAACCGAACGGCATAAATATTGTACCACGTACAGTTTAATATTCCGCGATATTCAAGATGGTATCTAAGTTTAAAATGCATGACTACAATGTATCGTTGAAGAGTTATCTACAAGACGAAATGATACAGGATTGGATGGGATTTCTCATCACAAAGAAGAAAAACGTCTGCCAAGTGGGTGTGGTACATAGCTTCCTCGTATCCATTACATGACTGTATAGATCATTGAAAATTATTATTGACTAAAGAACTTCGTTCAATTAGGCGAAGTAAATATTGAATTAGGGTAAAGTTATTGTTATGCAGGAGCATAACTTGAGAAAATAAAGGTAGGCATGTTCAACTATTGACCCAACTATAAAATATACCAAATCCGAACAATCCCTGAAAATTTCATCGAAGTCAGTCATGAAATTCCTTGTTTAACAAGGATTTCACGTTTTTTACTATGTGATCCTCATGGAATCAATTATGTTATGAAAACTCCACAATGATTAAATGCATAATTCCCATACGATATGTACCAAACCGAACGGTATAAATATTGATCCGGGGGTCATGACCTATAGTTTACCATCTACACGCCCGATAAAATTTCATCAAAATCGGAGTATAACTTCGTGTAGTTTTGCCCGTAACAAGGATTTGCTGACAGACAGACACAAACACACACAGACACGGAACCAAAATTGTTCAGAAAGGTCTAAAACGCAAAATGCGATAATTTTTGATTTTGGAGACAAAAAATTTCTCATCAAAACAATGCTTCCGCTAGAAAAACCCCACTCAGAGTTCCGGCTGAGATCGAAAGCATAAATATCTGGCGGGGAATGAAGTTGACCAAGTTTAGTGGAGGCGGTTACTGGGTTAGAGGCTAACTCGGTAATTACCTCGCGTTAAGCCCCCGAGAGGCGGTGGTCGGAAGGCGGCAGGTTAGAAGGAGCGGCTAACCGAGGGGCGGTTCTGGAAGATGAAATTAACATAAAGACTCAGCCAAGCTCGAAACGATGCTTGCGAGACTGCCGTTGACAAGTTTTATTTGCCGGGATGTACCCGAGGCCTACGGTAACTGGAAACTAACCCCAGCCTTCATTTTACCTTCGTCGTCATAACCGCAGCCGCATACCGTTTCGCCCGGGTTGGGAATAATTTTTTTTTCTCTTCGCTTTTTTCGCTTTTCCAGTGGGTTATTCTTTCTTTTTTTCCTCGCAGTCTGGCATCGTAATTGTTCCTGTCAACCGGTCTATAGCAGGTGATCGTCAAAAGCATACTTCGAATGGCTCGAACGCTTCCCTGCCATTCAATGCGGGGAGCGAATTGAAAAATTAACTCTTCAAGGTTGACCGTTCATCAATCACAAAGTTGCAGCAGCTTTGCCGTATTAGGTAAAGTCGAGCCGTAACTTCACCGTCGTGGATCACATGCAATCTTTCGTAATATTCTCCATCTGTTCATATAATGTATGTAAACATGTTCTTTGTTCTGAAAATAACAAGTCAAACAACCTGAGTAAAATATTTGTTAGGTATAAGTTTGACGTCTCGCTTCGCTCACTCTACTCACTCATACACTCGCTTTTGAATAGTTTTGCACCATTTGAACTTTGCCTATCAGTTTCTGCCCAATAACACAAGTAAAAGTTATAAGGAAGTAGAGTAAAATGTGGTTTTAGAAGCAAGCATCTCTATGAATGTCTGAAATAGGCAGCTTGCTGGACTGTTGACTTCCAAGGAAAGTTACACCGTTGTCCACAAATGCCACTTCGATAGTCCAACTTTTCAAATTTCAGTACCTTAAATTGGATACAATTTAATGGTTTTGGATGTTGATTCTGGGGTAGTCACGAGGTACAAGCTACCAGAGGAGACAAGTAGTTATTCCTCCGAGGTGATTGCAATCATTTAAGCACTAAAACTCCTACTTTCTTCGACTCAACCTTCATTCCAAGCCGTCATAATTTGTACAGACTCCCTCAGTGCCTTACAAACACTCTCCTCCCCTTTCCTGGCAAAATTCAAAAATCATCTAGTTGTTGAGGCAGTAAGTCTAGTCAACAGTTGCAGGATCGCTGGGATGAATATTCAATTCGTGTGGGTCAAGTCTCACGTAGGCCTACTGCACAACGAACGTGTAGATCAGGCAACAAAATCCGCCGCGTGTGAAGGAGAAACAATGACCCCGAATCTGCCAAGGGAGGAATATTATGCAGTATCAAAAGGTTACATTCGTGCAAATTGGCAACAGTGCTTTGATCAAGGGTCCAAAGGAAAATTTTATAAAAATATAAACCCGAAAATTAATTTTGTCCCGTGGTTCAAGAACATGAACAAAAATAAAAAGGAAACTAGAATGATATGCAGACTCAGAGCCAACCACGGAATCTGTCCAATGTATCTCCATCGAATTCAACTCAGGGAAGACGAATCTTGTGACTGTGGGCACCCAACTGGTGATCTTGAACATTTAATAATGACTTGTACCCTACATAATGATTCAAGAGAAAGAATGTTGAATAATATCCATAAAAATATTAAAGAAAACCCATTCAACTATCAGACCTTACTTAAAAGAGAAAACTGTAAAGTATGGGATGAAATTTGTATATTTTTAAATGAGACTGGTCTGCAGATTTGATTTATATTTAATTTACCTATTCTTTAGTAGTAAAAGTTGATATATTATATTATTGTTCATTATGTTAATAATAGAAAATTTGTTAGTTTTATTTTCAAATTATTTTGATATAATATTGCATTGAATATAATTTCGAAAAAAATTGTACTAAGCATGGCTTAATGTAAATAAACAATGGCAAAAAAAAAAAAAAATTGGATACAAATCAGATACGACCTCATTAGATTGATTTGAATGGGATAGCGTACCGGCGATTCCCACTTACTCCAAAATTTAGGAATCAATAAATATACAAGCAAAAAATATGAGATTTTACTTAGTTGATAAATAAATTAATCTTATTGGAAGAGTGTCAACATTTCGCATGAATTCAGCATTACTCGCATTTTTATAATTTTATAGCTGCGGGTACTTGCTTGACGAAAATTTTTGACAGAACCTGTTTATAATAAGGTCTAAAACGTATTTACACTGAAATACACCCTTTTCTAAGAAAATTTGGGTTAGTGAGGGAGGTGAATTCAAATGATTGGCCATCAATTAGGCAAGAGAGGGACTTTTTTCACTATACAGCTCATTTCAAAACCCGTTTATAAATTTTAAGTACTGATTAGTGCAAAGCAAAAGTACACCTGGTTAATGTTCAGGGTATTGATGGGCAATGTTAGTACTACGTCACAATATAACGAATTAGAAGTACCTCAAAAGGTGAAATTACTGAGACAATTATCATTAGCTTTCTTTGTCGATCGAAGTTGTCCCTAGTCCAATTCAGTTTGTTGTTTAGTGTGGTCTAATTAGAGCCTAACGAGCATACAGAGCTTTCCAACGGGTGGTGAACAATTGATCAGGGATGTAACTAAGGCAGCTATACTCCGCTCCAATTAAATCAAGGAAGCTATATTATGGGCAGACCTTGAATCAGCGTACTCTCATAGAGATATTTCTACACATGTTCGTTTTGTGGTTTGACGTTCTCCGTCAGCTGCAGCTTGTACAACGTCAGGACACAGTACAATTCAGACCTGCCCGGGGTTCAGCCTAGATAGCGATCGGCCAGCTGCCCCTAGTTTGTTCCTATTAGCTTTCATGTTTGTTTCTGCCTTGCTCCGATTAATTGGCTCGGGAATTCCAACGGCTGTTTGTTTCGTATATTAATCTCTTAGTTCATCTACATCTGCGCACCGAAAGTTTGAGTTCCCCGTCATAACACGTTCCTTGAAACAAGTATTCGAGATAAAATATTACATCATTATCCATTTCATTAAACTCTCAGCATTACGTTAAGGTAGTAGTTGAATTTCAAGAACTAAAACTACGTACGTGAAGCAATCAAAGTAAACCAGAGAACGTAAACTGGGTTAATATTTTCATAACGTAACTTCAATCCCAGCAATGCCCACACAAAGCAAAATGTACAGACTCCTGAAATTGTTTAGATAATGTACCAATGACAGCGTTTTGGTTTATTATTCAAAATAAACCATTGTAATCGCACTTGAAAAAAAAAAAAAAACCCCCCATGAAAATTTCCGTCCGTCCGCCGTACGCCGTACCCACGATTTCTCCCAAACGGCTGGAGCAAAAAATCTGAAATTTTCAGGAAAAATCAATATTGATCCGACAACGCCCCAATTCTTGAGCCAGCTCTCTCACTTAATTAAAAGTACCGTTTAAGGGTTGTCAGAACTTTCCACGAGGAATCGAATGAACCCTTCCCCAGGTCCGTAGCTCAAACCATTCCCGATGTATGGACCGATTTGTGGTGCCAACATTTGCATTCACATTCACTACATTACTAGGTTACTGCGATCAAAACAAACACAAGAGTTTTTTTTGTTTTGATCGTAGTAACCTAGTGATGTAGTGAATGTGGATACTGGAGTGAACTCCTATAAGGGTTTATAGCCGATACACGGGTTGAAGCATTCTGATATGGATGCTCCGTCTTACGAAATTCAAAATTTTCAAATAGAATATTTTTCCATTGTAATCACTCTTGGGGAAAAAAAAAAACGCTGCGAATTCTTTCACATGGGTTTATTATTCAATTTCATTCATTTGGCTTGCATTTATGATTTGAATTTCTACTAAGCTTTGGAGCGTGCGTGTTTCACAGGTGATGGAGCGATTTTTGAATTTCAGGAGATATGCATAGAGCACTTGAATCAGTTCTCAACCGAAATGCCTATTTGTATTGGTCAGTTGGTCATATTTGTGTGCCTCCTGAAATTCAATAATCGCTCTATCACCTGTGAAACACGCACACTTCAAAGCTTAGTAGGAATTCAAATGATGAATGCAAGCCAAATGAATGAAATTTATTAATAAACCCCAGTTAAAGAATTTGCAGCGTTTTTAAATACTAAATTGTTACTTCCAAATTAAGCACAGCATAATTACTCAAAATCTTAAGTATATTTGATAGCTTAAATCGGAACGCTTCATTATTTTGCTTGCAACAGAAATAGTTGAACTGAAGCATTATAATTTAATAAAAGGAAAAGAATGTACCAATACGGAACGATATGAGATCCAAAGAGTCATTTGAGAATATATTCCCACTTCGCTTACTACTTGTTTATTCAATTGTAAGAGCAGCAAACACGTTTAGTGTGTTGACCTGTCTATGGGTTGCCTCTCCAGGTTTGTGTGGGCAAGTACGATCCTTCCTCATCATGAGCATCTGCAATTGGCGTGATGAAGCGTTGTGGATCTCAGGCACTTTTGCTTCAACATTATCTTTGTAGCTCCCTTGTATATGATGTACTGACCTCTGGATGAAATGTTTTCTGAATTTCTCACTCTCTTCGTTACTCAGGGCCGACGCTATTGGCTGGATTCACCTTTCTTGTTCAACCTCAACTTGTTCAACGTATAAAGCCGGAAAGGGCACATCCTGATATTCACGGAACCACCAAAGTGTGAAAGAAAGGGGTGCGAGAAGCGCGATAGGGAGGATCTTATGAAAATAATAACTTCTTACTTTCCACTTGTGTTCAACCACGCGGAGGGTGTACCCTTGGGCTTCTCCCCAAAACCTTCACGGAGGATGAATGATGATTTGCCCCAATATTTCACCCCGGACGATAAAGGGAAAGCTGAGAGGGATCGCAATATCAATCATCTTCCCCTTTTAATGTTAATGCCGTCACGGATGGGACGATGGCTCCGGGAGTATGGTGGCAGGAGACCTGCGGCATCTCCACAGTGTGGAGAGACGAGGAAGAAAAAAAACTGCACCAAAGGTCTGTTATCCCTTCGCCTTGCTAACAAAAACAATCCTTCCCGTCTCTTCTTTGAGGACGCCGACTTTCCATCTCTTCTCCCTCTCACCAGTCGTAAAAAATAATAATAACAATAATCCCACCGATAGCGGCAGCTAAGGAGTCTGAAAAACAAAAGACTACTGAGCGGTCGAGAGCACAGCTTGAAAAGCACGGCTACATTATAACTAATTCGAAAACAATACACACACACGTGGTGCACTTGGAGGTACTTGAAGTTTTTCTTCCATGAAGGGGAAATGTTTCCATCTGATTTTCCAAACATCGAGCGAGCAAAATTTTTGGGAGTGAAATTGTCCGCAATCCTACAAAACGGCCTCATGGGGAAAACTTTCTATTACTGGCAGCAAAGTAAATAAAATGTCTTCAACTAGGGCTCTGTGCTTCTGGGCAGCTTAGATTAGAACAACTCCCACGAAAATGCAGGAATCGTACGCAATACAGTGACGTATTGTGAGCTGATTGTATTGGGGATTGGAAGAAAGTCAGAAGAATTACACTAACCAATAACAAAATTTTCAATTTATAATTATTTTTAACGAATTGTAGAAATAATTGTTAAATCTACGCCCATGGGTACTTGCAACGTCGTATTTAGAGTAACATGATTCATAATAGTGAACCACAGGTATTATTAGAATCAAGTAAGATTTGAAGTCAGTTGCAGCTTAATACACAAACCACGACTCTGAAATCTGTATGTAGACGTAGCTCTACGGTAATGCTATTAATTTCGAGCAATACTGTTCTAAAAGAAACCACATCTGCCGCCTAGTGCCAGATAAATCAGAGATAAATTTAATATGCATCAGAAGACGCATCTCCAAGGAGCAGGGTGGCATGTTTGTTATTCGTAACGGCGCGATTGTCCTCAAGAAGATCACGTGCTGTATTTTAAAATCGTGAAGGCCAAAACGCGATAAACGAGAACCCGGTGAAATATTGCAACGAGCTCTTGAGAAATTAAAATATTAAATTAACGAATAAAAATGAAAGTCTAGTCAAGAGGGATGAATGAGGGTTTCGTGGTTGGGTCTTTTTTATCGATGACCGGGTGCAGAAGGCCCGACGGAACGGGGCCAACATCAATTAAATCGCATGATGAGGGGCAATTGAACGGGAGAAAAACAGATCAATTTAAATCAATCAGGGTGCACCCTCTTTTTCCCGGATGATAGGCGACGTCCCGCGGCGGACAATGGGTGCGGATTGAATTTTGTTTCTTTTATAGATCCGACGAAAGTGAATCAATGAAGAGGGTATTAGGGTCGTTTTTCATCGTTTGGAGGAGGTATGGTGTCAGATTTATGAGGGCGTTTTCCCCAACAGTTGAATCTGAAGGTTTCAAGTCTTCGAGAAAGAATGGAGCAGCGGGGCGCCTCTACGCCTTGAGGATAGTGAACACGGCGCACCCCACGCACCGACATTTTGGAACGACCGACGCAAAGAAAAAAGGAAGAAAGAAAACGTCTTTATTCAAATACTGGAAAGCAAGCACATAAAATGCTCCGGTAGAAATTTCGTTGACAATTCAAAGGTAATAGTGGGAGTGGGAGGCGTTTCAAGCCCATTCAACGAGAGAACAAACGTTTGTTTAATAGACAGCAAGAATAACGGATTGGTCTGGGTTATCTTGGGCGGCTACGAGCCTCGTTCGGGGAATAGTATTACTTGTAGGCGGAATGGCCGACACAATAGTCATATAAATAACGGACCTAACAAGTTTGACGGTCTCTGAGCGATTAATGCGGCAAAGTTTAAAAATAAATAATACACAATCCTTTCAACATTCACAAAACTCAAAGGGCCTCTATCAGGGTTCAAGGATGCACTTTTGTTTTTGGACGTACCTCTCAAGCTAGGCTTCCTCAATATGGGGATGCCTATTAGAATAAATCTAGGGGGGGTTCGAGACAACCGAAACACGAAAAACAGAAGAATAACTCAATGAAAATTCGTTTGACACCATTCTAAGACCGAATCCCCGAAAAAAGATAGTTAATAAACCGTCATATTTTCACTATTTTCGTATGATTTCTTGATTAGTTTGTTCCCTATTTTACACTAGTTGCTCAAACAACCTCGGAAATTTTGAATTATTTGTCGGAAGTCGTGGCGAGCAGTTCATTCCATGAACTATTTTCATTCAGTTTTGGAGCTAGGGAATCGAAGATAATTCTTATTCACGAACTTAGCGATGTCCCTGTGATGCATTCACAACTTTCCTGTACGTTCTTAAAATCCGTGCTGTACATCAACTTACTCCCTACCAAAGGGACAAGTTCAAAACATTTTTTCCTCTAAAATAAAAAATGCTTCTTGCGTTTCCCCACGTCATCCAAGGTAACACATAGCTTCCTTGTAGTAACCACGTGTGATTGACTAGATCTACCCATAAGCCAACGGGCTTACAACTATAACTAGAAATAGTCATATTATGATTTCCGTGACTTATTTCAAAGCAAAACGCTGCAAATTCTTTCACTGGGGTTTATTATTCAATTGGCTTGCGTTCATGATTTGAATTTATACTAAGCTTTGGAGTGTGCATTTTTCATAGGTTATAGAGCGATTATTGAATTTCAGGGGATATGCAAAGAGCACGTAAATCTGTTCTCAACCAAAATACCTATTTGGATTGATCAGTTGACCATATTTGTGTGCCTACTGAAATTCAATAATCGATCTATCACCTGTGAAACACGCACACTCCAAAGCTTAGCTAAATTCAAATCATGAACGCAAGCCTCAACCCGTGTATCGGCTATAAAGCCTTTTAGGAGTTCACTCCAGTATTCACATTACTACATCACTAGGCTACTGATATCAACACAAAAACAATAATAAACCAAAATAACGCGAATGTTGGCACCATAAATCGGTCCATAGATCGGGAATCGTTTGACCTACGGACCTGGGGAGGGGCTCATTCGATTCCTCGTGGAGTGTTCTCCAAAAAGAGTACAAATTTAGGCCGTCTTGACTTTTTTTGAGATTTTTAGGGATTTTACAAAACTTTGACAACCCTTAAAGGGCACTTTAAATTAAGTGAGAGTGCTGGCTCAAGGATTGGGGCGTCGCCGGACCAACATGGATTTTTTCTGAAAATTTCAGCTTTTTTGCTTCAGCCGTTTTGGGAAAAATCGTGCGTACGGCGGACAGACGGAAAAATTTTTATTGCAGATTCGGATTCTATACCCTTTGAAACGTAAACCATGAAATTTTCAGGGGGGTTAGAATTTTTTTTTTTTTTTTTTTTTTTTTTCAAGAGCGATTACAATGGTTTATTATTGAATAATAAACCAAAAATTGGAAACACGAATATACTTGTTTTGCTTTAATTTCCATCGTAACGTAGTAGCAATAATTCATTATTTTCTGAGCGAGCGAGTCATACTCCCATAATGAGTTACCGCTCCCCAGTAGAAAATTAGCTTCTTGTAATGGAAGATAAACCCAAGGGAAACTTGATTCACCCTTCAAAACAAATGATGAATACAGTGCACTATTTTTACCGAGATTGAAGGAGCTGTTCCATATTGTAGCAAGCAACAAATTAACAAGCTCACAAGTACCGGTTTATATTTGATGCAGATATTGGGGTTTAGTCAACCCTCAACTTACAGTTTTGAATATTTAGTCGAACATTCAAGGTCTGAATGAATCCGAGGATTTTGCTCACGTACAATCAACTAATTATTAGTGACGCAGATTGTGATTTGATGGTGGACTAATCCAGACTTAATTGTGATAACTACAAAAGTGTTTCATGTTTTAAGTACAGAACTAACGTATGTTTAATGATGGGAGGAATGTACTTACGTTTTTGTCAACCGAATGGAAAGAGAATTAATTTCAACCGCTCCTTTTTTCAGATCTTTTGCTCCAGCCGTTTGGTAGAAATCGACGGACGGAAAATTTTTTATAGCAGATTCGGATTCTACACCCTTTGAAACGTAAACCTTGAAATTTTCAGGGACGGTTGGAATTTTTTTTTTTTTTTTCAAGAGCGATTACAATGGTTTAGTATTGCATAATAAACCAAAATTGGTACATTCTAGGTGAACATTATTTTCTGCGAGACCGACTGACGGATGAGACTAGTAATGTTTCCGCTGGGGTTGTAAGGTAAACCGACGTGTTTTCGAACAAAAGAATAAGGAGGTTAAGGTGTACACTTACGTAGGCCTAGACAGAATTGAAGGAAAACATAAACACGACGCGACAGCGGAAAAAATTTAACTTTGTTCTCAAAGCACTTCGCTGAACCTTCCATTTACATAGGCTTACTTTGGGAAGCAAACTTCAGAAGAGAACGAAATATTCAGTCACTCTCCTTTTTATTTTGAATGTCTAACTAGTAATGATAAAATAATTTAGGAAAAACTGCCGAATGGATGGCAAATCGCCATTTTAGAATTTAGCGTGTACAAAAAGTAAAACACAAGGTTTTTACTCCACTCTGAAGTAAGTAACCGTGTTGAATGGTGGATATGTACACTTATGTTAAAACCTTCATTTTCTAAAAAAACATTAACTAAAAAAGTACTAATCCGAATTAGCAGTAAAAGGTGTGGTGTAGCAATTCCCGACGATACTGGTTAAAAGGAATGAGAGAATGCAATGATAGAATTGCACTACAGTTCACAACAAATTGACCAATCAAATCCATTAAGTGAGAAAGGTGGGGGGGCAGACGAGAACTCATTCCTTTCCCCACGACTACAACTTGTTGACTAATGATGCAATTAGATTCACTTTCATTACCGAGGATTGATCCGTTCCAACTGTGTTGCACCGGGGAGGGAGATTCATTCAAGAATTCCCCCGAGGCGAGAGGAGTAACAGCTCAAGAACTCCCGACATTCCTTGCAGCTTCTACCCGCATTTCCCACTTTATTTTCAAACGAAGTTGTAATTTGGAATTGTCTACTTCCCTTGTTCCAGTGTGATTAAGAGTAATGAATTGCTATTTCTCCTCAAGTTCAATCCTGAAATGATAACCGGTTTTGATGGTCTTGGTGGCATGTGGAGGTAAACGGTAATCAATGGGGTGAGCCGAAAAATACGATTTTTGGAATACAGAATCCCATTACCCCTCAAAATACGGAGGATGATGTCCTGAGTTTGAGAAAAATAATTAAAAAATTCTAAGTAGCAATCATCAGTTTGCGCAAAAGACCTAAAGTCCTTAAAAAATGATGAAAAACTGAAATTTTCCAAAATTTGTTTACCATATTGCTGGTTTTTTTTTTACTTTCCATTAGTGATTGAATTAAAGAATAGAGTATTTAGTTATGAAAAAATACATATTTTCACCCTGGTGTGTTGTTTATAGTTTGCGCAAAAGCCCTGAATTGGCCTAAAATTACGAAAAAAAACGGTTTTGTAGACCGAGTTGTTTTATAATGATTGCAATTATTGTCTAACAATTGTTTGACAATTGTCTAACAATACTAAGTAGGCAATTTTACTACAATAATTTACTACTAAGTTAATGTGTTGTTAATATTACATTAAAACAAACAACAAAACGGACGGAAACTGAGTGAGATGTAAGGCGCGAGCACTTCGAGCAGCGAGCTAGCTAGCGTTGTGTACCGGCGCGACATGTCGCGAGTGCAGTTTCTTGTTGTGATGCCCAAGTTGATACAGAAGAGAATATCCCAAGTTGTAGTAAGAGTGCAATTAAACCATGGTGGATGAGAACTAAACTTTCTGCAACTGCATTAGCTAGCGAAAGGTATGGGGTGTCGAGTAGGGCGACGGCTGCTATTGTCTCGTGTGTTTTACAGGATCTAGGTATAGTTACCGAAAAACATTTGTCATTTGTAGTAGAACAACCAAAAGTTCGTGACGGGTTACAAAAAGAAGAACGAAACACAAATGTACATGGCATATACTTTGACGGGGAAAAGATAAAACTTTATATCAGGAAAAAGTTGGCAACAAATACTATCGAAAAGAGAAATTAGAATAGCATATAAGTTTAGTTCAAGAGCCTGGTGGAACATATTTTGGTCACTTGACCCCACAAAACGGCACTGGTAGTGGGATTGCCGACAATACACTCTGACAGTCTAACCTAAAAACAAAAAATTTTGACAGTGATAAGCTACAATAGTTCATCTGCTTACTTCACTTTAATGAACTCCCATTTAGACGTTTATTTGAAAGCGTTGATGGTGATACTTCAGGCCTCACAAGGTTCTCAGGTAAAATCATATTGTTTTGATTCATGAAGACCGAAACTAACTCGACACAGGGTTAAGAACTATCTAGCGTTTGTACCAAGTAAGTTTCACATTAGAATCTTTGTCACTGACTTACAGCATTATTTATGTTTCAACTTTAGTGTCATACCATTTTATATAGTGAAGTATGCCAAACGTTTAATTATGATGTAAGTCAAAGACTGCAGTAATTGCGATCCGAGTGGGCTGATTCGATTGATTAACATGATATCGATAAATGATCAGCGGATCATCATTCTAACTCCGAAACTGAGACGCCAATGAAGTGACACACTTTTGAGAAAGTTATTGAAAATACCAACCCACAGTTTTAGATATGGAAATTTTTGCTGTTGAATAATTTTGAATGTCATTAGTTAGGTATATCAGCGAAAATGGTGCTAAATTAAGACCTTGTTATTGCCTCGTTTGAATAATTTCAGGAATTCACAATTTCTTTGAAATTATTCACCTGAAATATATCCCAACGAAAAGTAGGTGAATGTGTTCGTATATGGAGGGGGAGAATTACGTCTTATAATTGCGAATTGAATATAAACGATTAGTGTGTGGTTGGAACACTGATCAATTGAATGATGAGTAAGGATTGACTGTGAGTCAGTAAATACAGTTATATTTTTATATTTCGGGGTATGCCTTTTTCAAACTATAGAACTTACAGATTAATCTTGATTTTTAAAGTTTTCTTGGAAGAGATTCACATAAAATATAGTCCACCAGCCGAAATTTGTTCCCAGTTCGAGCTATAATCTTTAATTTAATCACAATGGTGGATCAAATTTTAAAAAAAGATAAAAAACGGGTTTGTAATCTATAAGTTCTTTGATAACTGGACGAATAAGTGAGAGACGACAACAAGATTTTTTGACAATGATGCATGTAGAGCGAACACCCCACCACTATAGCACCTTCTCCCCCGTACAGCAAACACCCGGTACTTGATTGTCAATGGTATCAATCTAATGGAACCTGTTTATTTATTTATTTATTTGACAAATTTACGGGCAGTAGCCCTATTGACAAAAATTTACAAGATAAGAAGTTATAAGTATTATAAGTTGATAAGAATCATAAGTATATAATAATGTTTACAAATATTATAAGAAGTTGACGGAAGAAAAATAAATGAGTAACTACATATACGAGTAAATGGAAAAATTAAAAATTACAATTTGGTAGACATAATTAGGCGAAGACCTTATTGGCGACTTGAGGGCGCGTTGACGGGCGCGAAGTTTGCTCAGGACCAGTCAACGGAATCTCGGGAGCGAAGAATTGAAGAGATCAATCTCCAATCAATTGAAATTTCGCTGGATTCTGGCGAGCGTTAAGCTGATAATTTTTGGCAGCAACTTGAGGATGAAAGGTAGGTGTGTTCCGTGTCTCATGATTAGGAATATAGAAATTAAGAATTTCAAGTAGCTGGGGGGCATCAATCAAACTGTTTGCATCAGCAAACATCCTCCGCTTCATGGCAGAAGACCACTCCCGCTCATGGCCTCATCAACCTCAAATAATTCCGCTCTCAGGGTTCTTTAGTTTAAAATATTATTCAAAAACTGAGATAGGATACAAACTTCATTATGTGCGCGAGTGATTGGATTAGTATTGGAAGAAATACTCAACGGTGATGGACTTTCAGTCGAGGATTTCTATATACGCAATGACGTCAAGGAAGTTGAGAGTTGCTCTCTCGTGGTGGGAAACAACTGAGAATCCCTGGAGGAGAGACAATTAATCGCCCCTAAGGTCCTCTAATGGATCCCGTCCCCCTTCCCGAATAACAGACAACGATGGACAGAAAGCCTCGTAGAGGACAGCGTCAGGTGAAACTTCCACAAAGAGGGATTACACGAGGATAAATAATAGCTTTTTTCGGTTAAAACTCTAGTAGGGATCGGGAAGGACGACAACGAAGAAAGGGAGAGCCGAGTGAAGGATGCCCCATCTAATATTTAATATCGCCGATGAGTTGAAGGGAAGATATACGACGCGACGGAAGATCTCACAACGCAGGCTCAACAAGGCTCGTCTAATGGCCGACCGCCGTGGTACTGGATATCGGTCTCGGAAGAATGAATAATGAACGCATATTTTTTGAATGTCAGATCCAGCGCTTGAGAAAAATTCCACTTCCCAGAGATGTCTATTCAAAAATGGATCTGTCTAGCGGCAACCAGTCAACGTTCACATCAATTACCTGCTGAGCAATCTCCAAGCGTAGGTACCGTGTCTTGCACGCCCATAAACACTCAAATTCGATTTATTTCTTTTAGGGTTAGGTATGAACGTAAATTATCCGAATTTTGATATATTTACGTACACAACATTCTTTATGTATGTGTATGAAGATCTAGCTCGTTTACCCGGCGTTCCTCAGGTTGTGGTAACAACGAAGGTAAGGGGGTTTACAATCATCGTTATCACAAAACAGTCATACGATATTAATTTCCTATTTTTTCGTCAAATATTTAAAAAATGACAGCCTGATTCTTCGTTCAAAAAATAATTGATATACCTAAATGAAGAAATATAATCTCAATTTGATTTAAACCAATTTACAAGACATTTGGATTTTAGTTTTTAGATATTTGGATCAATCAGTCGATGGACATTTTCAAGATATGACAATTGAAATGTCAATCATTCGGTGAGAGGATTTCGAAGTAACTCTGATTTACTTTGAACGTAGGCGCATATCTGAAGAAGTGGTGAGACGCAAAAATATGGAATACTAGTCTGCATAGATATTTGGACTTGGTTCAGATCTGTTCGTGAATCTGTTTATTTTGAATATCTTTGACATCATTCTACATCTTTTATCTATTATAGTAGAACTGAGGAGACAACCAAACAACAAGCTGCTTTCCTTAATACTTGTAAGTCGCTTCTGGAGGACTCAGTGATTGAAGAGACACGAGAACGAGACCACAATTACGTGGTCATTGACGCACACGTCAAAATAAAGCTAAAAATTATTTTCTTCGTCAATCATTAGCTTCCGAGACTACCTACAGGTAACGGAAGCTTTTTATCCACTTTTAAGATAGGAAAACGTCTTTGAAAAATCAAAATTTCCGTTCTCATCCCACGTTCTGGACTATTCGGGACAACCTTCGTTTCGTATCCGTCAACCAGTCTGTAGTGTGACCGCAGATCCATGTATCAAGTTAGTTTTCAGCAGCTGTCATCCAGTTTTGGAGAACTTTTCCCCGCTATGCATTCCAATGAATATAAGTAATTTGAAATTCTATAAATTTTATAGCCCAAAAATTAACACTTCACTCTGCCTACGCGAAAAAGTGAAATCCATCAAGTACAATTTTTTCAGGCTCTAGTTTAGAACAGTCTAAAATCTCCATCAATTTAACTACTGGACGTTGATTCCTTGTACTAAACCTAATTTCTACTTTGCATACGATTTTGACAAAATTTACAGGGAATGTGTGGGTTAGGCTGTAGATCGTCCCCAATGAATTTCAACACTAAAAAAACAATACTCCACTCTGAGCACGGGGAACGCAAAAGCCGTCAAACACTTTTTTCTCAGATTCTAGTGGTACGATCTTGCAAATATCTGGAGGACAGTTGAGGAAACCCGATTTATTCATCTCATATCAATTTCAATAGATTGAATAATTATCGTATCCGCTAAAGTAATAGCACGATAGACCGATAGACGTGTTTACACGCGTGTTTATTCACAAAATCAAAGGCGTTGATGTCTACGGGAACAGTCCTGTGTCATTTTCATCCCGTGATTAGTACATGTTGTGAAACTTCTTTTTTAATTACCAGTGATAATTTCGAGGAAAAAATCCTGTATTACTTTTGTCCATGATTTAGTTAGTGTGCGATAGTTTTACGCGGTAGATTTACAAGTAAAATCCTCGGTTGTAAATTCTTTCAAATTATACAAACGAGGAAAACTTCAATAACAATTTTTTGGGTTGATGTGATTGGTTTCGGTCGACCGCTTACTTAGATTCATCAACTAACCAATGTTCGCCACTAGAGGTTAAGAAATTTTGAGTTATGTTTATCGAGAGCTTTCCCCTTCACCGAGCAGCTCCGGCACCCGTGGTAAGCACCCCTCCCTGTCTATTATTCATAATGAGGAGCTTCCTTCAGCTTCTTAGGGGCACCCCAGGATGAGAGGTAATAATAATTTATGACCGAAAAAAAAACAACGACAGGAGGGGAGCGAAACAGGAGGCTTAAGTGAATTCATAACTAATTGACTGGACCCTCCTTCACCGTTGATTTGCATAAACGCACTAGTTTCGTTTTAAATATTGATTATGGTTTTTGTTAAGGGTTTGTTTCGCAGATGTCCAACAAGGCACAGTGAGGCGGAAATACAGGTACCGACAACTACGATGCATTACTTGAATATAGTTTCAGGTAATTTTGGTAGAAACTACTTAACTGCAAGTAATATGGCTCGATTACTATGTGATGTAAGTATTTGAGTACTATATAATCCTATTGTTTTAAAAAACCTATTGCTTCGGAGCCTACCTATAGATATTGCTTTCGAGCCTACATCTAGTTAGTGGAAGGTTAATGTGCACAGTCGGGGGATGAACGATTTCTTTTTTCCAAAAGCAAAATGAGAGAGGGAAATTTTTCGTTTCAGACCTTTCTGAACAACTTTCGTTTTGCGTCTATGTATGGCTATCAGTCTGTGCCTGTCTGTCAATATTGCCGAGCATGTTAGCGTTCACTTCAGGCAGAGATGAAGGATCGATCGTTCACTCGATTTTGAGTTTGTAGGTCCAAATCTACGCTTACCCATCGACCCGACAAAAGAACCAAAAGCTCCGGGGTTACTTGGTTCGCCAAAGAAGGTGCTCCAATTGAAAGAGGTTTAAAGCGATGTTCCTAGTAGTGGCAAAATGATAGCATCTTTAAGTGCTCGTGTGTCCTGAAGCCCTCAGGTACTCGCAAAACTACTAACAGTATCCATGGGTGTTTATACATTTTCAAAGAACGTGCAGGTTATGCCGTAATTGGTCACTTATGAATGGTCTAGAGCAGGGGTCTCCAAACTATTTGCCCCAAGAGCCGGATCATAATGTGGAGGAGGTGGGGCGGGCAAACAGGGGGGTCCAAATTTGAAAATTAGACACTTCAAAACCGTGTTTCTAAGCACTCCTAGACGAGTTTGACCAATTCAAAATTAAGCCTAATACAGGTAAAAAAAACTACTTCTAGTGATTGTATTTTTTGAAATTCCATAATTACTTCTTCGTTGTTCAATAAAAAATATTAACAATTTAATTTTCAGGAATGGAAATTAATTATTAATAAATAATTATTTTTAACTATTTTTATTTATTTTAGGGACCTAATCCTTCCGCGGGCCGTAGTTTGGAGACCCCTGGTTAAGAGCAAAATGGTCTATTAATTCTTAATCAACTTCAGCACGATACTATCAACTACATCACGATACTAGCAGCTGTGAATATGCGTACGTGAGACAAGCTTAATTTTTGCAGTTTTCACATGATGTTGATGAAATTTCCAGGGAGTGTGTGGTTTAGAACATAATGGATCGATAAAACCGCCTCCACAACATAAAATCCGTCAACCAGAAATTTATCACGTTTTAATCATCCGATCTTGTTCAAATTCAAATAGTTGTTAGGAAAAGCCGTAATAATCGTATTCTAAAAGTTTGAAGAAGGTATTATAATTATTCTGTCCGCTGTAGAATTAGCACGACAGACATGCAATACATGCCGACTCATCTTTGAAGGCGGTGATGTCTCCAGGAACGCGTTCCTCGGCATTTCCGTTCCCTGAACTGTTGTAACAAGCTTATAATCTACATCTGTCAAGATAATATACAACATATTAATAATCTATCCATTCACGTTACCTATACAAAAAACTACCTTAATTTTAAACTATCACGCTGTTGGAGAAAATATAAATCTGGTGCGCTGCCTCTCACAATACCCCCCCCCCCCTCCTCTCGTAACTAACGTACCTCATTCTCGATAATTGTCACCAATAAAATATGGGTTGGCTTATTTTAAAATAATGACAAGATGCTAATATTTCTTTGACTTCTCATGTACAATTTCCTTAAACCTTTGTGCCTTTGCAGTATTTTGCAAATGAATTTCGGTATTTCTTAAAAAGTAACTCCCATGAATTCATTAATACCCACAATCCAATTTGAAGAAATTTGAAAAAAAGGAAGACCGATAAACACCTTTCAACACTTTTGCAACTTTTTTAAGCCTTGGATGTGTCTCAGGGAGCCATTTTCTGACAGGGTGTTTTCCTCTGGGGATAGCCCCAGAACACCACAATTTTAATTCTGGGGCTATTGTAAATTTATTTTTATTCCTCAGATGTCAACACTACACACGAGTTGAACACATACACACATTTGAATTTATTTAATTTTACTCCTTTAAAAGGCCTCCAGCCATAAATGGATGACGGACTCTACTAAAAGAAGCCCGAACAACTTTGATCAGAATATTGGGGTGGTTATTTACTTGACGCTAGACCTAGGTCTCAACGAATTTGAGGAAGGAAAAAGGAATGTAGAAGAGTTCCGACTAATACTGAGGAGTGCACCAACCATGAAGCCTGATTCCCTAACTATGCCTTCACAGCTAATGTTCAGAGCTAGAAAATGATATAATTTTACCTACTACTGTTGAGATGATAATAAATTTCCTATGAACGTGGAGCGCTGATCAGGGGAAAAAGAAGATCAATGCACCATCTCAGGAGAAGCTCCGATGCTACGAAATGCCTCAATATTTAGTTTCGTAGTTGAGTTTGAAGAGTTTTATAAAGTTGGCGTGACTAAAGCGCTTAGAGAAAGCTAAGTGCCGAGAGGCGAGAGACTGCAGGACTTTTTTTTATCACAAACCTAGAATCTCGGGAATTCCGGGGAAAAGTACAAAACTTGAGAAGTTCACATCATACGGGTCGAGACGGAAACGGAGAAAATTCAATCAATAGCCAACGGCTCATTGAAGTTTTCCCCTTGTAATTTGGTTCGAGATACATAAAGAGAACAGGAAATGTAGGTTGTCACCCGTTTTAATCGATCCAGTAAGAATAACCGGATTCGTCAGCCCGTAGTTGATAGGGACAGTAAACACACATCTATCCAATAAACCAGTTATATTGCAGTTCGTAAGTGATTATTCGTATTCAAGAAAGTATTCACAACCATAAAAGAATATTACGACAAGGTTAATCAATGGAAAAGTGACGCCAATGGAAAAAACGCTGCAAATTCTTTCACTGGGGTTTATTATTCAATTGGCTTGCGTTCATGATTTGAATTTCTACTAAGCTTTGGAGTGTGCGTGTTTCACAGGATAGGGCGATTATTGAATTTCAGGAGATATGCATGGAGCACGTGAGTCCGTTCTCGACCAAAATACCTATTTGGATTGATCAGTTGATCATATTTGTGTGCCTCCTGAAATTCCATAATCGCCCTATCCTGTGAAACACGCAGACTCCAAAGCTTGGTAGAAATTCAAATCATGAACGCAAGCCAATTGAATAATAAACCGCAGTGAAAGAATTTGCAGCGTTTTTTTATTGAACCTCAATACCCCCCCACAATAAAAACATCTATAATTTATCAAGTCCTTTGGCACTCGTATTGCGTTAAAACTTCCCCAAATCCAAATTTAAACGATGTAGCCAAAGGTAGACGATGTAGAGGAGGCACACAAATATCATCAACTGATCAATCCAAATAGGTGTTTTGGATGAGAACCGATTTACGTGGTCTATGCATATCTCCTGAAATTCAATAATCGCTCTATCACCTGTAAAACACGCACACTCCAAAGCTTAGTAGAAATTCAAATCATGAGTGCAACTCAAATGAATAAAATTGATCAGCGGATCATCATTCTAATTCCGAATGTGTATGATTTTGGTCTATTATTCAATAATAAACCATTTTAATCGCTCTTGAAAAAAAAAAAATTCTAACCCCCCTGAAAATTTCATGGTTAACGTTTCAAAGGGTGTAGAATCCAAATCTGCAATACAAAATTTTCCGTCTGTCCGCCGTACGTCGTACGCCGTAAGCACGATTTCTCCCAAACGGCTGGAGCAAAAGATCTGAAATTTTCTGGAAAAAACCATGTTGGTCCAGCGACGTCCCAATTTTTGAGCCAGCTTCCTCACTTAATTTAAAGTGCCCTTTTAAGGGTTGTCAAAGTTTTGTAAAATCCCTAAAAACCTCAAAAACAGTCAAGGCGGCCCAAATTTGTACTCTTTTTGAAGAACACTTCACTTCACAAGGAATTGAATGAGCACCTCCCCAGGTCCGTAGGTCAAACCATTCCCGATTTATGGCCCGATTTATGGTGCCAACATTTGCGTTATTTTGGTTTACTATTGTTTTTGTGTTGATATCAGTAGCCTAGTGACGTAGTGATGTAGTAATGTGGATACTGGAGTGAATTCCTAAAAGGCTTTGTAGCCAATACACGGGTTGAAGCATTCTGATAACCATAAAAAACGCTGCAAATTCCTTCACTGGGGTTTATTATTCAATTGGCTTGCGTTAATGATTTGAATTTATGCTAAGCTTTGGAGTGTGCATGTTTCACAGGTGATAGAGCGATTATTGAATTTCAGGAGGCACACAAATATGATCAACTGATCAATCCAAATAGGTATTTTGCTTGAGAACACATTTACGTGCTTCATGCATATCTCCTGAAATTCAATAATCGCTCTATCCTGTGAAACGCGCACACTCCAAAGCTTAGTAGAAATTCAAATTATGAACGCAAGCCAATTGAATAATAAACCCCAGTGATTATTGAATAATAAACCAAAAATCGTATATTCCAAGTCCCCGAGGAGGGGAGCAGGTTGCCCTGGGAGACGCTCCTCATTGGTGGGGTCCCCTTCACTGGCGCGTTCGAGAGGGGGGGGGGGGGGGGGGGTGAATTCCACCCAGCGGTTGCCCTGGGAGACGGTCCGACGCTCCCCTTCAGTGGTGGGGGTGGGGGTGGCGGAGAATTCCACCCGCCCAACGTTACCACCCCCTGATATACCTACCTGCTCTGATATTTTCGTCTGTATATAGATTGATGATGATGATGATGATTGATGATTGATCGAAACTGACGCTGGCACATAGGTACGCCGCCTGCAGCGCCGCGCCTCTTGAGAGATAACTCTGCTGCAGCGCGGCGCAGCTGGCGCCTGTTTCGGTAGGTACATGAAGAAATCGCAAGCCGCAGGCGCATCATGGATACCATACGTCGACGCCGTGTCTTAAGTGAAAAACGAACGCGATCGACGGGGGGGGGGGGGGGGGAGCGGGCGCCCATCGCGATCTATCAGTGCGATCAAACAGTACAACTCTACAGATGTGTCAGACGTAACAACGCGGCATCACGCTTCCGTGCCGCGTGTTCGATTTTTCTTCGGTCCAAGAATTTTCCTTAGACGATCAGCCTTCACATGTGATACAACCATCAACCTTCACGCGTTCGCGCCAACCTGTGTCACACCGGCGCTCGCGCAGCCGTCTGTCGACCGCCCTTGATTTTTCAATGATTATCTTGCTGGTTTCTCTACTTTCCATTCCAGTAAATAAAAAAGAACTAGAATGAAATTCGAGAAACGCTGCAAATTCTTTCACTGGGGTTTATTATTCAATTGGCTTGCGTTCATGATTTGAATAATTCAGTATTAATTATTAATACTAAGCTTTTGAGTGTGCGTCTTTCACAGGTGATAGAGCGATTTTTGAATTTCAGGAGATATGCATAGAGCACGTAAATCTGTTTTCAACCAAAATACCTATTTGGATTGATCAGTTGATCATATTTGTGTGCCTCCTGAAATTCAATAATCGCTCTATCACTTGTGAAACACGCACACTCCAAAGCTTAGTATAAATTCAAATCATGAACGCAATCCAATTGAATAATAAACCCCAGTGAAAGAATTTGCAGCGTTTTTACTATGCAGTTCGACTATCAACGGCACTCTGATCGAATTCTCTTTTAGCGAACTGTCGTAGAAAATGAAGCTAATCGCATTGCAGTGGCTTTAAACGGTTTCTTCATTCTGAAAAGATTTCTGGATTTCAATACTTTTCGTATGTAAATAATACCCATTAGGAATAATTTATATAGAATCTTGTAGACGCATATAGAATGGGAAAAGGAAGAAACTCGTGTGCCGAGTGAGCATGACTGAAGGCGGAAATTGTTGGCCAACCGAGTAATGGTTTGGAATGTGGTATGGGAAAAGTAATGTGGAGCTACTAAAATTGGGCATCTCGTCAGGAGAGCTTCTTGGTACCACCACCCCCATCCTCCGGGGCTGGCAAATTCATATTGACACTTAATTTCATCCCCCTCCCCCTCTTCCATCATCCTCATGTTCCTGAATCCTGGGCGTCGGGTGAACCTCGGCGTCCTTATCGATTTTCAATCCAGTTTATGTTTTTCTCTTAAAGGTCTGCCCCTTCAGACTTTGAGGGGAGTTTTGCAGAAGAAAGAATATTTGTACTTCCAGACGACAACTTTTCTTTAGGATTGATTTCTAAAGTTAAAAAAAGCCAAATATTTTCTCAATGTAAATTCATTTTGAGACATATGGGGTTGATGGATTTGAACGACATTGTAGCGTATCATATTTATGTGTGTTCATGTTATCCAGATGATAACTTTCCTGAAGATTGAAAAAAGGCTTCTTTCCAACATAAGGAAACACTGCTTAAATAACATTAAAAATGCCAGATAATAGAATCTTTTATAAGATTTTGACAATTTTTTGTCATAAAATTCATTGATAGTAAGTGAGTTATTGATAGTTAGCAACCCAACCTTTCAGGGAAGCCACCCTCGCCACAACTTCTTGTCTTTATCACTTGGCAAGTACCTACCTCTTACAAAGCCTCGCAAAATTATGATTCACAGGCGATTCATCATCACTCTCAGGATGCGAAAATACATAATAAACCGCTTAAAACTCCTCTGTCCCGGTTCGTCGGAATGATAAATCTCGAGCAAAGCTGATAAAAATGAATGGAAATCGGATGAAAGTTACGATTCAGCAGAAAGTTCCAATATTGCGAAACACGTTAAAAAAAAGGGTGGCGAGGGAAGGCAAGAAAGAGGCTTAAAAAAATCTTTTAGCCATGAGAATACCGTCAGACAGTGAATGTTTAGGGGCTCGGAATGAGGAGGGTAAGCTATTCCAAAAAACAGTCTGGGAAGAGGGGCCCCCCTTGTCGTGAATATATCATCTTCTTTTTAATGCTTTTCCGGGCCCTTAACTAAGGAAGAGGGGGGGGGGGGAAGGTTATGATGATTTAACTGTAATATTTACCGACGACGGCTTTCCACAGCGTTTTCAAAGGTCGGGGGTCCTCTTTAGCTTTATTATTGAGAGGATTACGAGGTAAAGGCCGGATAGAAAATGATAGGTCCCGGGAGAGTCGTTTCCCGATTTTTTTTTATCATTTTAGCTTTGCCAGCTATAAACCTTTAGAGAAATTGTTACTTTTATTGAATGCGTAATTTGCGCAAATATAAAGGTACCTGGGTATAGACCGTATATAAGTTAACCTGTGTTTGTACAGCACACGCGTTTGTACCTGTCACTAATGGATACGATTTGAGAACACTTGGTGTTGTTGTACCTGATCAGCTGTGTCAGCTATAACTATATTTTTTCATTTTCTTATACTGTAGCTGTAAGTTTATATGTAGCCTGATTGGAGCAATATTCTACATTCTGATTGGAGTCAATGTACATATACAGGGTATCTACTAAGTTATGAATCACCACTCCTAATTTTCACGTTTTATGCCAAAAATCTAGAAGATCCAACAACAACCATCAAAAAGTCTCAACAAAAAGATTTTTCGGGGTAAAAAAAGTTAATATCTGATTGTTTTTTTTTTTTTTTTTTTTTCAGATCTTCAATTTGATAACGTTGTGCACGTGCGAAACGCACACCGGATTTGTATTTTTATTTGTGTGAAATCAATCAGAAAGTGTGACACAATGATTTTTATTGCTTATCAACGCTGATCCTACTGTGAAAGTATTCATATTTAGAAAAATGAAAACCGGATAGCACCTTGTGAATGAGCGTAAAAAATCAGTGTAAACTGATGTGTTACACATTGGGTTAGCTAACATAGTTTCCGCAATGTTAATGAATTAGCAACTTTGAGCGTTCGCTGAACGGGTTGTGCTTGGCCGAAAAAATAAAATGAGGAGACAAATTTTACCGTATTTAGAAAAAAGACCTCATTCAGAAGAGCAATTCAAGCTAGGAAACAAAAATCTTTCTTGCACAACCTGCGACAAAGAAATTTTGAATTGAGTCTGTTGCTAGGCTTGGGATAATAGCGGAACGGAGGGGGGAGCTAATGGAGTCGGCTTGTAATATAGTCGGTTTGGATGCCTAACAAAGGTAGGAATTTCCGCAGATAGGCACAACGAACTGTGAAGCAACATTCGTTCTTCCAAATACGTCCTACAATGAGATTTGAAACCGCCAAGACTAGAGATCAACAGTCTAGCTGAAGACTTCTTCGCAGTGAGGATTTCTGGAATATCCTAATGCAATTCAATTGTGAAAACATTCTGCATCTAGCTAGAGTTTAACGCTGTCTGATGCTGAATCCTGTACTAGTCGACCTACATTAAAATAACTTAAACAAAAAATACAATCATTTTGACAAGTTTTTCAAAGCTAAAGGCTTCGGGTCAGCGTACAGTTGTGAAACATCATCGAACTTGCATACAACAGTTTATTAAACGTTCTTTGATGTTCTTACAATAAGTATGGGGGTAGAACCTTGGTCACGAAACCCACATCACGATCCTCTGGTACCATTCGGTTCATTTTCTCGGAGTCCAGTTGAATTTAACGTACATTTCCAACTTGCCAAGAAACGAATATATCAATTTTCGAATGTTCAACATTCAAAGAAAATTATCTTCTATTGGAAAGTTTGGTTATTGATGATACCACCTATTAGTCATTGTATGTCAATGGTCCACCATAAGTAGTTGCTAATTATTAGGAGTATCTACTTTTAGGTAGGTGAGTACTAGTTTGTGGTTAATAATTTTGGTTAATGATTGGACCACCCCACTCCACTATGAACAAAGAATGCTAAGTGCATTTACTGTACAACTATTAGCATTTTATTTATTCAGTTCCTTATTTTTTCAAGCAAATTTCTGAACCAACGCACTTTATAGAGTGACACCCTGAAGGATTTGCATGTCTCAGATGCTTTATAGGTGAATTAAAACTGCGATGAGTAGGTATAGTTTTAGAAAACAATATTGACTGTAGACCATTGTTTCTAGTGTTTTATATATATATATATATATACACACACACACACACACACACACACACACAAATTCATCACTAACCAAATGTTCATATGAAAAAATATGTAAGTAATTGTTCTCGCGCTCATGAAAACACAGTGTGATCTTTTCTACAATTAAAAAATAATTATTATTTTTTAATTGTAGAAAAGATACATTAGATGTTGTTATTCAATTATTGAATAATAACATCTAATATATTGGGATAAGTTGACGCGTGATGTTGGTAACATCGACCCTTCAATCCAGATATCTAAAAGTCGTCTCCTGTTGGATGGACTGATGTTAACATTAATTACTTCTCCTTTTTATGTGTTGTTGATCTATGAAGATGTTCTGAATTGGAGCAGAAGCATTATGTATTCTGATTATGTAGTCTGAAAGGTTCAGATATGAAATTCTACCTGAATATATAAATAAATGAAGAACCGTGTAAAATCTAATCAATATGAATGATGTAACGGTCCCCCCAGAGGGTTTCGAAGCAAATGCATTCTTGACCCTCTGATACCGGCGAAATCCCCTTCGAAACGTAACCTTGGCAATAACATCATGAAAATGAAGGAAGGGAAGGTGGTGGGGAAGCGGGGGTAGCCAGGGCCGGGGAATTTGCATGAAAGGTCGAAAGGAATCAAGGGGAGAGGGAGGAGCCGTTGATTATGCATGCGATAGCCGTCTTGAGGCGGGCAGAGAGGTTGGGATCCGAGACATGACCCATCGCTTTGAGTTATCAGGTCCGGAGACCTGGGTGGCAGAAGGGAAACTGGTAGCCGGTGCTGGCCGGGGAAGGGATCATCTGCCAGGGGATTCAACCTGCGTTGAGCGTGAGGACGTAAATAACCTCTGGGGGAAATTAATTTGTAAGCAGGGTTTCCAACAGGTCGATCCCCACTGCGAGGTGGAACCCATTTGAGGAATAAAATCATATGTTGGGTCTCAGCTACAGGTTTCCCATGTTCACCTTGCTCCACTGCGAAATTTAAATCAAGACAGACGAGAGAACGAGCACCAGAAAGCCAAAAACGTCTGCCAAGTGGGTGTGGCACATAGCTTCCTCGTATCCATAACATGACTGTATAGATCATTGACAATTATTATTGACTAAAGAACACCTCAATTAGGCGAAGTAAATATTGAATTAGGGTAAATTTATTGTTATTCAAGAGCATAACTTGAGAAAATACAGGTAGGCATGTTCAACTATTGAACAAACTATAACATATACCTAATAATAAACATTGACATTGACGCTGAATGGGTAGATGACTGAAGTGATAAATTATTATTATGACATTTCTGGAAAAAAAAAAAAAAATACAAGCATCGTTCAATGACGGATCAAATAATGTTGGGTTGACTGCAGCGTCGTTGGAAAGTACCCAACTGCCGTCATCCCTCCGCACAGTGGCTGTATATATCTTGCGCATGCGCAGAGGCTACTATTGATCCGGGGGTCATGAAACTTATAGGGGACCATCTACACATCAAACCGAACAATCCCTGAAAATGCAATCGAAATTGGTCAAGAACTCCCGGAGTTATGCGCGTAACAAGGATTTCACGTTTGCGCATGCGCAGAGGCTACTATTGATCCGGGGGTCATGAAACCTATAGGGGACCATATACACCCCAACACGCACAATCCCTGAAAATTTCATCAAAATCGGACTATAACTTCGTGTAGTTTTGCCCGTAACAAGGATTTGCTGACAGACAGACACACAGACAGACACGGAACCAAAATTGTTCAGAAAGGTCTAAAACGCAAAATGTGAGTGGAATTTTTGATTTCGGAGACAAAAAAATTTTCACATTCCGAAAGTGGAAACAATGCTTCCGCTACCTTGGTAGACTCGGAAGCAAAATGTGGGTAAAATGAGTCCCATTGTTGACTAGGCACAACACAAATAGATAGGTAGTAAACCAAAAATCTATTTGGGGCCAGTTCAATTATGATATTTTACTTCCAACCCCTTTCACGATTTGATACTTATCCAAGTTTATTAATGTAGCTCGTTTGAACAAGTTAAAGACCATTTGTACTCTACAGTGATAGTGTACTTTCCACCTTAAATTAGTTTCAAAAATATTTTCTTTATACGGTATTTTGCTATAAAAACCCAATTTTGAACTATTGAACAATTTTCTTCAGCTTTAATCACATTTTAATAAAATTCATGCGAGTTATTCCAACAGATTTTGTGTGAAAATGATTGAATGATCCAGTTCATGGGTGATTATTTTCCGCCAAACAGTAGAAATAAACTAGTAGACTGAAGGATAGAAAAACAAAGCTAACTCAACGCTGGTGTAGAGGGAAGCAAAAAAAAACGTTAATTTCAGATAATTTTAGTAACTTTTTTGAGCAAATTTTTGAAATTCGTCCAATCCATGAGGCACAATAAGTGCTAACTTCTCAACGAACTCACCATTTATTTTGGATTCAGGGAGACAGAATAAAATAATTGTTTACGAACTCTGGACATACGCACAAAAACTTGAAAATTAGTTCCAGAAAGCCTCAAAAATCATATTTTATAAGTGTTCGGTGCCCTTAGGAAATTGTTTGCTTTAAAATTGCTAAAAGATGATGAAGGGTTTAGAACTCAATGCTCACAGCCTACTCATGATGCTACTCCAAATAATTTCTATTTTCCCATACCATTAGATAATACTTTCTATTTTATGGCAAACGACGGTTGTCACATTTTCTGGGATATAAAAATTGGATCCTTGAAAATAAACAATCAAACACTTGAAAAACGAGCGACGCCAAAAACGGCGGGATGTGGTCGGGAGTACGGGAGATAGTTGTTCTTCATTGGTTGTACTAGTCAACTAACAAAATAATCTGTCCAATAACAGTTCAAGCACATGAAATATGCAGTGAAACAATCCAACATGAATATTCAAGACCCATAGCGGTCTAAACTGAACAACTACAGTAATCTTCCTATCTGTCTACTAGGTACACAACTATCAGTAATGTATACAATTTCTATCTTTACTTGTGATGATTGAAATCAAATGAAGCTATTATAACGTCGTTTCCAAACTCAGTAAAAAAATGAAGCTAAAATGCTGAACAAGTAGTTAACCAACACAGTGTAAAACGATGTAGGTCATGAAAAACAATATAATGTGAAATGAACAGGCCTGCTATTATGCCATAGTTAGAAAGTAGTTTTTACTGGACGTTTTGATCTACAAAAAGCCTATAAATGAGCACTAGTGAAGGAGGAGCGGAACGGATCGAAGATTTTGAGTTGCTGAAAAACATCGTTGGTTTGGTGGTACTTATTGAATCTTATGACAAGAAAATCATGCGAATTAAGTAATACTGGAATAGTTTGAGGTCTGCAAAACATTCCGGATATTTGTAAATAACTAAAGACTAATAAGATCCCGACAAAAACTGGCTGTGTATTGATTTTTTGGTGATACAAAAAAAATATAGATAGTGGCGGTTCAATTTGATTAGAAGGGGCTTAATTAAAAGCAAGTTTCTTGAATCTGTAAAAAGAAACTACAGAAAAACTCTCTTCAACATTCTTCGAAGCGATGAGTCAGTGTTTATCGAAGACTGTTTACTTTAAAGAGGGCTGGCTCATAACTTAGTGAGACAAATTCCATAATAGCACCTGAGGGGTGAACCGTGAGAAATCCCTACACCCAATGAATACCCTATTTACAGGTAGTAAAAGGCCAGCCGAATAGGGCTATGAGGTTGAGGACCACAGGATGAGCGGATTGGGGAGGACGAGCCATCTAAGGACTAATTGCCGTCGGGGGAAGGCGGAGGTCGAAGGCAGCGATGAGCTCCAGAAACAAACGGAGCGTGATGCGGCTGAACCGGTTCCGTGAGGTCCGGTGTTCGGCGGATTTCGAGGCCTCCTCCCGCCAGGTGCTTACCAACGGGTTGCTATCAGTTACAAACAACCTGGGACCCAACCACCGCTGGACACATAAATATAAACTATTCGTTGGTAGGATTGGAGCAAGTTGGAAGAAATCGTCAATGATGAGAGTATTTTAGTTATTCCTCCTCCTCTTAACCTGTAACTTCCTCTTCCCGTATTAATGAACATGAATGACCAAACGGAATGTAGTAGTGATCTAACGTCAATGATTGCCCTGTCTTGAATTCAATGTCGAGAGTAAACGTTTACCTTCATTTGTTCGTATAGTTGAGTAGGTGATAGACCTCAACTATCCAAGTTCCCTAAGAGTGGAATGGATGGGTAGGTACCTAGTTGCACATCAATACAAAAAGGTTTGTTTATTTCTGTATCAAAAAGCTGTAAGATGGAGATCAATGGTAAGAACAAGATATCAAATACGTGTGCGCTATCTCCTAAGCATGACTACATAGGAGAGCACCGAAAAAAAAACGAATTGAGGGAATTCAACAAAACTATCTAGCGTAAGCTTCTTTATGAGCCAAATGAGTTAACAAACGCCCAGCAACAACCGAATCTAATTGCGAAACAGAACATAAAAAAATAACTTCATACCTACGGGTGAAAAATAGGTGTAAAACTGTGTTGTGGGTGTTTTTTTCTAACGTGGGGATTTGAGGTTTCTTTCAGCGAGAAAGGAGTGTATTAGTGGCAAACTAAAAATCCTGAGAGTCAGTAGGTTAGGGCACTAGATACCTATACAATAAAATTTGTGCACTGTTTTCGGGTTATGGGCCGTTGGCCTCAAAAAAATAAATATTACTTCAAGAGGAAGCGGGCACACCAATTATTGAAAAACGAAAAGACTAAACAAAATAAGAGAGGGGTTTGGGTTTTGGGTCATTGAGGAAGATGGATGAGGGAGATTTGGAAGGAGAGCCCCCTATAGTATGACCACCAGTGTAAGTGCCTCGGATGAGGCGGGTGGTGATAACACGAAGCACTGCTGACAAGATGCCGAGCTCGAATAAATCCGTGGCATTTTTCGCCATGACACGGTTCAGGCCATAACCTAGATGTTACTACTATCATACTTAATTTTGTGGAGATTAGTTTAGGGGGAACGAACCTTAACATTCCTTTGGATTTCGAGTCAGCTCTCAAACCAGATTTAGTGAAATATCATCTACGTATTCATTGACCCTTGAGATTTACCGATACTAACTGGTTTGATTAAGACAATTTTGTTTGTTAGATTTATTTGAGACCACCTTGGATACATATTCATCGGACGGAAGGGTCTGGGGAAGAAGGGGTGGTGGCAAGTACTCGAAATGGACAAAAAGAAGAAACACAGAATACAACATGTTCTTCCGAGAAGAAAAAACACTCATCGGGATATAAACGCCGGATTTTTTTTTTTTTTTTTAAACAAGGCAATTTACTCGACAATTAGCGGACTTGCTCGGCAATTGTCGGCGCTTTTACGGGACTGGATGCCAGGGAAGGTTTGACTGTGCGTGAGGTCCCATCCATGGAAGGGGACGAGATAAGCATCTTCGTGAGAGGAAACCACGATATTTAATGCGATAACCATCGGGTAAAGACGTTGAGCTGCCCTGAGACAACGAAAATCGATGGGTTTCCCGAGCTTTTTACAGCAAATTTTGTGGATATGTCGGGAGCATCAGCGTGTTTCAAAAAATAATCTCGGTTGTTTTGAAAGAACGAAGTGCTTCACTAAAGAATCATTTACATTTTTTACTCAACAAATATGATGGAGTTATTAAAATCAATGGATTTTATTTTAAAAGAACGGAAATTAGCAAGAATATCAAGCAAGCTTGAGCATTACTCATCCTGCAATAACTGTACGATCCAACGATCTGGTGGGATTTATAATCTCATCTGAGAGAGAGGAACTGTCTGGAATACAGATATAGATAGAATGTATGCAGGTATTAATTATGAAGAAGTGTTGAAATCCAAGAATCGTTTCAGAATTATGCCCTAAAAAGTATTTTCAAGATGCAAACTATTTTTGGTGAACTTGATTAACTTACGTTTGTGGAGCCACGGCAGTACACATCTTAACCTTCTGGGCTCAATATATAAAATTCCTACGTTGGTTTGTTAATGTAAACTGGCGTGAATATGGTAAAGATCGCGTTATAAGCTTCATTCACTTCCGCTCCTCATTCACATACAAACCTGTTGACGATATTTTTTTCTTACAAAAGGTATCCAGGAGAACGGGCGGATAAAACCGTTACATGGATTCGAGTAGTCTCATTCGACTAACTGACTAGATGACAACCAATAGCAAACATAAAAACAATATTATTTTTCAGAATGTTTTTACGATTACGATTTTCCAGTTTTCATCCTAGAATTTAAAATTTTTATTTTCATTGATTTATTGTTTTGGTCTTTAGACTTAAGGGTCATAACCGGAAACATTAAACCAGAATAATTTTTAATTCAAGAATTGATTTTTATTTCTGAAGGGTTAAAATAAAAAATCCGTCAAAAGATTTCCATGAGGTTGACTATGAAGAATTTCTGAAATGTTGAAGCCGCTATAGCATGATCTTATATGAATATTCCGAATTGAATGTTGTGTGAGGCCCCGTTTCAGTTTTTTTGCCATTCAATTCAAATGTATGCATAAAATATTTATTCCGAATCTCTTAATTTGGAGCGTTACATCTGTTTATTCTTGTCAGAGACGTTTCGTCCCGCAGCGGGGACTTCCTCAGTCTAACTATGTATAACTACTAGCATACTTGAGGCATTGACATGGTGGTGGCACCACACATATCTTGTTGTTTGTTACTTTTAGCTCTGTAGTTGTTTACTGAATATCAGTAATTTTAATTTATGCTACAGTTCCTCTCCCTTTTTGATTTTTAAAACAGAGCAAAGTTGTTTAACTAATTGACGCAGTTGAGATCAAACAACTGAGCAATAGCGAATATGACCAACTTGAGTACATGGACAGGGATGAGTGAAAAGTTTAACGACAACTACAGAGCTAAAAGTAACAAACAACAAGATATGTGTGGTGCCACCACCATGTCAATGCCTCAAGTATGCTAGTAGTTATACATAGTTAGACTGAGGAAGTCCCCGCTGCGGGACGAAACGTCTCTGACAAGAATAAACAGATGTAACGCTCCAAATTAAGAGATTCGGAATGAATGTGGTCACTCCACTACCCACACCCACTATTAAAATATTTATTAGATGATGAAGCTTTCGCTTGACATTTTAACGGGGAACAACTCGTAAATGATGTAAAATCTAGGTAAATATAGACGGAAGCAAAATATATTATAACCACAACAGAAATTCGCAGTCGGAACGTTGGGTTCGAGTTTTAATGAGCAGACTAAACCATCGTCCCGTCGAGACTGCTTCCCATTATAGCTTGCAGTCGATCGTTATTGACTTCGAGAATAAAGGGAAATCATACACCGTTTCCTGTATAAAACGACCAGCTCTTCCGCCGAACTCCAGTTTATCATAACACTCGATCCCGGCGGATCGTCGGAATGTATTGTTAGAATCCGAAACCAGCCGGCTAGACGTCACAATTAATTCGGAAGCGAGAGCTGGATGGTTACATCGTCCCGATGATACCGACTGGACGCACCCGGATGAACTGCTCTTCCAGAGCTGAACAGAATAAAATAAACAACAACGATTTAAAGAACAGTAATTCGAACGAAATACGGACGAATACGTCTCTTCGACTGGGAAGAGTGAGAATTTTCTCATTGGTGCTTTACTCCTACAAACAAAAAACAGCTTTCGTACAAGTACGCAACCACGAGGGACATTTCATGTCTATATGCCCCAGTTCCAACGAGTGCCGTTTTGTAGGACGAATGATAACTACGTTAGATTGTGCTCGTTGATGGTTGCGATGTAATGGTTCCATCGTTTGGTCACTGAGGTTCCGAAGCAACGAATGGTTAACTGTAAAGACATAATCATCACCCCTCACAGGACTGTCACAGTTAGTAAACAATATGGTTCCATCGGGTGGTCACTGAAGTTCCGAATGGCCAGAGGTTAATGTAACAACATCAAGTAAATCAACAGCTTTCAAATGAGTGGTGAACGAGTTTTGTACGATCACAAATGTCGAAGGTAATGATTTGTAGCAACGAATCGGTTGTAAGCGAAAACTATCAGAAATGTTTTCGTGACGCTGTCCGCGTTACATTTTCCAGTTAATGTAGCAAAGTAAAGACATAAAATGTCAAAAATAAACACAAATCATCAAAACCAAGATAAAAATTAGGAGATTGGTCAAGTCCAAACGAACAAACAAATGGTATGTAAAATTCGAATTCCGCGACGAGGTGCAAAGCGATTTATTGGTTTGGGAGAAATACAACTTGTAGAAAATATCTACAGTCCAACTTGCGCATTCCTCGAAAATATCATCATCAAAATAGGATAAAAACTGTAGGAGTTAAGCGAGTAACAATGGTTTGCGGACACACTGCAGTCCCCAGGCAGATTCAGACGAAACGAAAGTTGCTTAAAGTGGTCCGAAAAGTAATATGAGAGTGGAAATTTTTGATTTTTGAAAAAAACAGTTTCTCATTTCTCGAAAAAGGAAACAAATTTTCCGCTTGTAAGTAGACTCGTAAGACAAAACAGAACCAAACAAAAGAACTGAAAATTACAGAGATAAATGAAAATATCTTGTTCAGCTTCATTAATCTTCAGATATATGTCTTGAGCCATCATCTCTCGAGACCGAAAATGTAAGGATGTACGATTGTACTTCCAAGTCAGTCAGGGGAAATGAAAGAAGGAGTAGCTGAAGGATATATAGTGCTTGGTCATGGAAAGCAGACATTAAACTGATCGGTCCGTTTCTGAATCTCGAATAAAGATGATAAAGTCTGAAAACGGGAGGGGAAAAAAAGTCGGATTTCGACGGAAGAAATGGCGAAGTTCCTAGGGAAGTTTATTTCATAGGAGGAAAGGTTATGGAAGGCAGGAAGAGAGACGTCCCCCGAAGGGTCACGGAAGAACGTGCCGGCAGAGTTTGAAGGAGGAGGGCCTACAGTCTGCGGATCGACCGTGAGTCGAAACCATCTTCGTGTTGAATCTTAATGGGGTCTGCATTCACAATCCGGAGGATAAAAACGAATATTGGAGGTAAAGAATGGAGAGAGTACGACAAATATTTGATTTCGGGAAGTCCATCCCCTTCCCTTCCGTATCGCTTAGCCTCTTGAGCAAAAACGACCTTTCGACGAAATACGGATCAAGGATTCATCCACCGTATTTTGAATCCGCACTAGAGAAATGTTTCAAGCATCCTTTCGTGAACGTATCTGCGATCTATTTTTGTGGTCTCCGAACCGGTAGGTTTAGATTTAATTGATTTGCCAAATTTATAGTACGAAAAGATTGAATTGGTTTTTATGAAATTAATTGTGTGAATTCCACCGGAAAGAGGAATTATACTTCACAAAATACGAACAGTACACTCCTTGAGAAGAACGCATTTTAGTCAACGAAACATACTAAACAATAGGATAAACAAATTAATTTCTCTGAAACATATCCATCACAACAGTTTATTGATCAATTCGTTTCAAACTCTTAGTTTTTTAATAACTGAAGGTTATTTCTACGGAGGTAATTTTATAGTTTGATAAAAATGCAAAAAAAAAAAAAAAAAAAAATTGTGATTAAAATCTGTTTGTGAACTTCTAAGGTTTTTCAAATTTTCGGCCTGATTTAATTCCGATTATGAAACTGAACGTTCTGAGTTTAGAACTAAAACAGTTCTCGTACCAAATTGAAAGAAACGGGGAAAATGCGAAATTTTGTAGTTAACTGATCAAGTACGGCCAGCACGCTCAAACGCGCTGGTATGGACGCAGGATATTTGTAATCGGAAACCGTCGCTATTCATGAGACTAATTTTCTTACTAGCAGTTCAGTACGCCGGAATGGGGAAATTTCACACTTCTTCCATGACTCGGAGACTACAAAATCTCAAGTCAATTCGCTGATCTCATAACATTATGCTCTTTTGCTGGAAATTCAGTCCAAATAGTCGAAAAAGAGCAGAAAAGGCTGTTTGTCAAAAATGCTTTAGCAATTGTGAAGGATGAGGCAATTAGCATGTCGATTTCATAAGACAACCATTGTTTACGCGTTAACCAAATGAACTTAATACTCGTACTATGATATTTCTAAAACGGCCCAATAGAACTGAACGCGCCTGCCAAAATGCAACTGTATGAAATATAGATATTTAATTTCTAATCTATATTTTCATGATTAGTTGGTTCTGAATCGATGAGGAACCGAAATCGGGCCAATACTAGGAAAACTTGTAGTTTCTAATAATTACGAACTTTACCGCTTCCAACGGATCCTATCCAGCCAGTGAATCCGGACATAGGAGCTTTATTCAACAGATCACGCGGCATAATAGAGGATGAAAGGAAGGAAACATGCCCGCTGACATTTGAGAATCGCAAATTAATCCCTCCGCCCAACACGACAAATTCCCGCCCAGCCACAGGCGTATGTATGTGGAGCAAACCCTACTTCTCCATTAACAGAGAGCGTGCCGGCCTTCACAAACTGGCGCGGTAAACGCACAACTTTGGGGAAAGCAACAGAGGGGATATTTCATCCTCCGAAACCCCCGTCCGCGCCACTTCGCCACTCAAGTCGACACAACCGCATATATGAAGACCATTTAGCTCGCCCAACTGTAATCCGAGCCCTTCTTCCCGCATAATGTGGATATTGAGATGAATGCTTTCCCCACGCTGTGGGATTCCCTCGCTCAAGAGAATAGGTCTAACCTTCCACGAGGCGAGGTCTTGTTTTAACTTGCAAAGTAGCCGTTTCTTCAACTTTTGACTGGCAAACTACCCCAAAAACTTCCAAAGGCAGAAAAGCCCATACGCTGCACCATAAAACGAGTCGAAAATTTACGAGGATACACTTTTGAAGATGAAAGGAAAATATTCTTCAGCTTGAAACGGATTCAAACTCCATAAATATGTATAAAAGCAGAATATTGCTCTTACCCGAGTAGATACTTGACTGTATAAACAGAAAATCTCTGCCAATTCCAACATATTTCTTATTTTTTTATAATGCGAGATCACTCGTGTCATAATGGGTTTTGGGGAGTCACTTTAAAGTTTAGAAATCGCCATTATTTGCTAAGGGTGAATTTCCAAGAGTCTGAAAACTTCTTTAGTCGACTTGGAGTCCAAAATCAAAAAGAAATGACATACGTTACTAAAAACCTCCAAAAAACGTGAACAATTCCTGGAAAATCAATGGCTCTAAAATTTTCAAAAATTAAAAAACTTCCTGCACCGAAATCTGTTTCGAGGCAATCTGAAAACATGCCTGGATTGTAACTCTTACATAAACATACTAATATATGTATGTGTCTTACTCTAGATGAAAACTCTTTGTAGGATGGAGATGAACACTTCGTTCTTGCAAGGAAACTCAAGCATTCCAAAAGAAAGGTACGTTGGACAACCTCTTTAAAGCAAATTAAATTGGTCAAATTTCAAAAATTATTTTGAAAAATAAATAATAATAATAATAATATTTGAAAAAATCGAGTAAAACGATGCAAAACAGTTATAAATCGTTGTTTTCTAAAATTTTTATTACCGGAATGTAACTTAAGTGAAGTTTGAAAACCATGATCTAGACTGTTTAAAAATTAGAACTCTACAGGGTGTCCCAGGAGTTATGGACAATCCGACTCCTACGTGTTCTACAACTCATTTCCGACAAAAAATGCCTCTTAGCAATTTTTTGCCAGAGGCCTCGGTTCCGAGCTATTCGCGATGTGGAGGTAGCTCAAATTTGATGACACCGTTGAAAAGAGCGTTAAATTTTCTATCTTATTGATGTCAGAAAACTCTCTTTAAATTGCATTGAAGATGTGCGATTGCTGCGCGAAATGGCAGTCTTGTCAAAATCTTGAAATCGCCCGTTTTTCGTCTCGCCTTGACGCAGAACTGTGCAGGTCTGGTAAAACGTGCGCCAAAATGCCAGCTTTCCAACGGTGTAGTCGTTTTTTTTTAAAATATTTTTAGTTAAGGAAATGGTGTTTAACTGCAGAAAAACATGTGTTTTCTGTTAAAATTGAGGTTTTTCCAAAAGTCTCGAAGATGAACGCAACTCATCGCAGTCGGAAATAAGTAGTAGAACACGTAGGAGTCAGATTGTGCATAAGTCCTGGGACACCCTGTATCACTAACAAAGACCTAATGTTTGAAAATTGGGAAAGCTACGGAGGAGGCGGTGTCTTGGTCAGGGGCGCGGATATGCAATGACCCGCACTACCCCCCGGTCTTGAAGGAGGGGTTGCTTCGTGCGCCGCGTATAATCAACCCCAATCTGGTTTGGCCTTAGCATTGGGTGTTGCAATTTTGATAATTTGTTGTTTCTGACCATAATCAGTTTTAGTAAAATGTTTATTGACTCGAACATGTTATCCAGTTGTTTAATTACATAAGATCGAAAATACGAAAAAAATCTTAAATCACGAATAGCTCGGAACCGAGGCCTCTGGCAAAAAATTGTTAGGAGGCATTTTAGGTCGGAAATGAGTTGTAGAACACGTGGGAGTCGGATTGTGCATAACTCCTGGGACACCCTGTATAATAGTTGAAAATATCCAATGCGAAAGTGAAGAAATGTTCACTTTGTTTTTTCAATAAAACGGATAGTTGATCAGTTTTATGAGTACAGATTTGCTCACATCTCACCTATCAATATTATTACTGTAATTTTGGAAAATTAGCTCAATGTTATCCACGATGTTACTGAAAATCCACATATTTTCCGACAAAATGGTTGTAGAATTTTGCTTCTGATGAGGGCTTTCGTATCTCGCATGCGCAGGGTCCTATGCGCTCCCAATTGAGAATAAATCTGCTGTTAATTACCTTGAAACTATTCAAAAATTTGATCATATTTGAATCAACGGACAAAGATTGCGATTAAAACATTGTTATAATTCCATAAAAAATCAGATTGTACTTTAGTAAATTTAGTTTTGCCTGGGACAAGTTTACTGTAGCAGAAAGCTACACAAAGCAGAAAGATACAGAAACTACCTTTGGTGGTACAGAAATGTTTTAACCACCAGGACGAATACAGCGGTAGGGAAGGAGCAAAATATAGCAACTAAATTTTGTAATTTTTCCAGTCAGGATCGGAAAATTGAAGCGGAATTGATTAACATCTCCAGTAAGGAATAGACCCTAATTTCTCAGGTCCGAGGAGTTGCGCGGATTAAATTATAATATAATTCAGAGGGTGATTAGGGAAATATTAGCTCTCCAAGGGCTTCATTTGAGCTCGTAACTACGTGATTTGGAGAGTGTAGTTTAGACGTATTAACGGTTCAACGTCACGTCAGAGTCGTTACCGACTGTATTCATAAGAAGGGGTTTGATTGCGGTTGAACTAATTCATATTGAACGTGCCGAGATGCTGAAACGCGGATAAGGGTTTGAGAGAATTCATAGCTCAGGAGAGGATGAGAGCTTCACAATTATACAGGTAGATGTATCGTTTGCGACCATTCTCATAATTACGCCAATTATTAAAGTCTTTCGCAACTAGTTTTACAATAGTTATTCCATTCGATCCTTTCAAGGTAGCGGAAGCAATCTGCCGCTCACACACATGTCTAAGATTTGTTCATTTCAATTTATACATTCGAACAGAACTTACCATTACGTTCCATCTCGTTTTCGCAATATTCACGTTTCCAATTAAAATTGAAAACTATGTGTACCCTTGAACATATCCACAATATCCAGCTGGCTCTATTACATTTTGAATTAAATTAGTTCACGTACGAAGCAATGTAACTGTAGAACACAATTGTTAAATGTCTAACGCGATGCTTCCAAAATTTCTATACGATTAGGCTCAAAATTGACCCTCATAAAATTCTCTGTTTGCAGAGCAACATAACTCTTTCAAACTACTCAGAATGTCAAAGGATAAAACGGAATATTTCTGACTCAACCCTTATAAATGTCCTCCTCGTCGATCAATAATTGTTTATGCAAAATCCCTGAAATTAAAAATAACATATACCTAAAAACCATTTCTGTTTAACTTAATTGCTATCAAATTATATTCTCACCTTTTCTTCACTCTATTTTAACGAATAACAATTATTGTAATTCAATTGTTATATTGTAAACTCTCATTCTCAAAACAGGTTAGCATGAAATCATGTTATTGATAGCGTGGTCACACACTAACGTCCAATGTGATGGACGTTATTCATTATAATAGTATTTGTATAATGCTAGGATTTGTATCACGCCTCCATCATGTTCACTATACTAATATGTAGCTATTCATAGCATGTAGTACACTAAATACCATAACCTGAAAATTTCGATCTCATTCGGTATATTTCTGATTCACAAAATCGTACGACCACTAAAAGTTTAATTTTTATTTTATCTAGCTGCTAGCGGACTAGGATAGAGACCAACTTACGTTCTGACTACGTTTGAATTTCTTTTGTCTGTTACACACCTGAAAACAAACAATAAATTAGTGTAAACAATTCTGACTAGCGTTGTACAGTATAATTTACTAACTATTGCAAAAATAACGGTAATTGCCACTCTCAGGAGGTTTTTTTTGTAATACAACAACACATTCACAAAATTAGGCACAGGAAACTAAGGTTCAGATGCTGTTTACTAAAATTCGGTAACTAAAAGCCTAATTATAATTATAAAACATGGAACATGTTAACGCCTCCAACTTAGCTCAATCGATCAGAGTGGACCTCGACATTACCTAGTAGCTCAAAATTAAAAGAAGGCAGGATTTTGTACATCTACATCTTGAATTAAAACGGTATTAATCAAGATTAATTGAGATCATTCGCAAATAGAAAATATTGACAACTGCTAACGATGAAAATAGAGAAGCTCTAAGATATTATTTTGGAGTAGGAACCACAGCTACGCTGGTTTCTTCAGAAATTACTTGAATCTAAATATGGTGATAGTTAAGAGCTGGCCATTAAGGCTAAAGAGAGATGCCCCAACGTATAATTTAATGCCCTTTTGTCAGTTTACCTCTTGAAGTTTACCGGGAACGGAGAATTAGAAAAGTATAATTTTCGACTTTAGAACTAAACTTAACGAAAGTCACACTAAAATGACGATGTGTTTTGAACATTTCACACTCTCTTAGACTGGGAAACAAAACGTAAACTTGAATGAGGACGAGAGAATGAGAAGCACGGGAGAATTTTAAGGCCTCGATTACCAATGCTGTTGGAGTCATGGAAAGAAAGTAATGGATGAATTATCCAATGTTTAAAATGTATAACCATTAGCTCAACATTACCATTCCCTATAGATTCTTATAAAACCGGATATTTTCAAAGAATGATTCTTCCAAAATAAGATTGTTGAAGCTAAAAAATTCCGAAATCATAACATCACTTACCAGAAAACATAATAATTTTTCTTTCTAAGTTTCCAACGATTTTTAGAAATCGGCATCTACTAATAGGTGATTCTTAAAAATACACCGCACGCGTATTATTTTCGATTTACCTTCAGAAACTTAGCACAAAATAGTACAAAATTCAGCTACCAGAATATATGCCGATGCTGTCAGAAATAATCGGCCAATAACAATAGCTCCTTGTTATGAACGAATCAGCATTGGCCCATTCATTGTTTTGAATGTACCCCTGAACACGAGTATACCGTGAATAATTAGGAGTTTTAATTGAATATTGTGCTTTATGTTCAATGAATAATATCGTCGCCATTGAACGTGGTATTGTCATCCTCATGTCGTGATTGGGTCGCTTTGTAGGGCTGTCGGAATCCAATCAGATGCCCTCAACGACGGGAATTCAAATGAAAAGAGGAGAACGCTCTGCGGAGCTTATTACGCCCTATTCCATGTTACTTCCCTCCAAGCGCAAACACTCTTGGAGAATTGAATCTAAACTCGCTCCAGATTTCACCGGTGCGAATAAACAAAGGTAAACAAAGTGTACAATACAAAGACGGAAGTTTCGCCCGGTGATTGGCGGTTCTCGGGTGTTGACTCGGCGGTGTGGTGAAACCGAGGGGAAGCAATAAATTTGAAATTAGTAGACTGTTTAAGAGCCGGAGTGCGGTTTGAGCGCTGTTCCTCGGATATAATAATTAAGAGGGAGTGGAAATCGTTGTTGGATTGTCCGGGAGAAGTTGGTGGGGAAGGTTAGTTATTCGAGTCAGAGATGCGCTCAAGTGTGAAGTGGTGACGTGGGAACACGTACTCGGTAGCATCCATCACGCTAAGCCTGCCATGTCCTGGACTCCCTCATAAACCTTTTGTTTCACGTATTACTAATAATACGTACATGCAAGTATCCATTGAATATGAAGACCATCCGCCTTTTGTTTGCGCAGGTGTACGAGCAACTGTGAGCACCGAGTGGAATTCAACCGCGAAATTTTTAGAAAATTGGAACGAAATCGGACTCCTATATTTCCAAAGCTTAAGGAAATTGAAGAGGATGGAGGAGGGCTCGAATCTGTCCCTATAACAATGACCATGAGTTGGGGAAATTGATACGAAGTACTCAAAGCGGTGATACCACAAATAACTTCTGCTGAGATGCCCAACACGATTAACTCCGTGACGATCATCTCGCACGTCACCCCTCGCATTTATACGGTAGCGGCCTAGTAAGCTTGCCACAACTCATTCCGGCCACACTTTAATATAACAATCTAATCAAATCCAAGGGTTTGACAACAACTACTTCCGCCTCGATGGCAACCGTTGGAACAAAATATAGGAGTTCACACCCTTAATGGACGAACGACTTCCATTTTGGGAAAACCTGCCGAATTCGATGGGTCTCACAAAAAGACTCAATCTGATCACGGTGCCTGCGGATGATCGATAACAAGATCGAACACCTACACAGCTCTTATAAAGTCGTTTTAGAAACCAAGTTTTCTGAAATTTGAAATTTAGTACATCATGAAATTGATGAGATAATAAGAAAGTTTGTCTTATCGTTGGAATATCGAACAAGGTTTGAATTTCGTTCATTTTCAGTTCCACTAAATAATTATTGACTCAATTTACGCCTTTCTCAGTCACATTACGTCTTGGATATTCAGAACAGTCAAGTTACTTTATTACTTCAGTCAAGGTACTTAATTGAAGAATGTAACATGTAAAATGATGTAAATAAAACTATCTAGCTATCTTTGGAATATGGGTGACCAGTATTCCTTAGTAATGAGAGAGAGTATCCATGTACTCCTGCATTGGATAAAACTTGAGTGATCAAGTGCATCTGAACAAATATTCATCATAATCACATTCAGGCAACCGTATAGCAGGCTCATTCCGGTCTACCGTTTTGCCCGTGATTGCCCACGATCGTTTGTTTGTTCACGATCCCGAATGATCAAATAACTGCAAGCAATTGATCACTGTGAATCTCTCCGATGATTACGGATTCACTATATATACACGTCCGTGGCGATCTCCCAAGAGTAAATCGTAGCGTCCGTCGAATTTCCGAAGGCCATTACGGCTTTGGCTCCGAACGTGCAATCAGTTGTAATCCGCTCTCTTTGCGCCCGTTCATCATCGCGTTCGTTACGTTGAATCCTACGCGCTTGGCGTAGGCGCGTCACTTCGCAGACAGACGGCCTCTTCCACAATGGGGGAAAATTGCGTCGGATTCCAAGACATAAATCTCCCGGGGAGCGATATAAATTCTAAATGGGACAAAACTGAAAAAAAAAAAAAAAAAAAATCACAGGAAGAAAGACATCACAAATGGATTTATAGACAAGAGAGACGAGGGCCCTGCAAGCACTCGGTTCAGCCGAATAAAACGTTGAAACCACGTTGAAGACTACCATCACTGTTTGATATTATCATCACCCAATCATCATATAAAATATCTGCTCGTTCATTACTGAATATTACTGAATATTTACAGAATACCTGTAAAAAATGACTTCAACACCCAAGGTAAACGTAGATCTCCAGATGACGGAATATTTCCACCATAAGTTCTTCACTACCGAAGGATGTAAAGCTTTAGGAACCACCAAAACCACAACTTCTACTTGTTTTTTCGGGTTACAGACCTTGTTACACCGCGTTGGATGAAATTGCCTGGCGAAACATCGAGATTACTAGGAAGATTTTGAATTATTTCCAAGCATTGTGTTAGTTAGCTGCGATAATATCCTATTAATCCCAAACAATGGGATAAGTACTAGCGTGATTGATAGTAATTACGATTGCCCACGCGCAAGTGTGAAATTGGTTGATACAGACGAACCTCCAAGAATAATGAACCCATTTTGATGAAATGGTTACAGGCTGCGCCAGTTAACTCGTCCCTGAATATAAAATTCAAAGTTGAACCTGTATAAGCCATGATGATTTTTTTTGATAAGCATGTACTTTGTAATTCGGGGGCCTGCGACTTTTATAATTCGAAGGTGAGAGCAATTAGATTGTCGGTAAGATTTGGAAAAACAGAAACATAAATTTTAGGCCATTTTCCAAATCAACATTTACACATATATACAAACTGCAGTTTTATTTTGCATTTAAGCATTTTGGCTGGTTCTTTTTTATAAATTAACAAATTGGGATGCTATACTGCCCATCCAACTTGACAGGCGTTTTTAGTCCTATATGGGTCGTTGATTTGTGAAAGTCCAGGGGCTGAGGAAATCCGTACATATCTTGTACACTTTGTGTCGGTTGAAAGGGCTCTAATCTTTTTACAGTGTTAATATTAAACTTCTATATTAAAGATACACGGGCTAAATTGAACTTCAATACGCTGTCACAACTTAGGTTATAAATTGCGCAAGCGAGTTATCAGTTGGCAGCTTCCATGAATGTTCGTGAGATCAAACACCCCTTCATTACCTTCAACGCTTAGCTTTGCAGAATTCTTCAGTTGTAGTTAAATTTCAATTAGACAACATTGTAATTCGTCACCTCCTGGCAATACAGACAACCCAATACCGTCAACTATAAATTAGTCCTCTCGATATTACTCGTAGCTCCTCCGGCCGTCGCGCCCATCTCTCCTATTAAATCTCGTTCGTTTTGCTCCTGTTATCTGAACTGGGGTCTCGCCTTGTACCACGACCTATATTAACTAGTTCCACGGCAGTTTCTGCAGCACTGAAGGTACACCGGGGCGGAATTAAACTTTCATTCCCCGGAGAAATCAACCAAGAAAAAAAGTGGTTGCCAGGAAAGAAAAATAAATAGGGATGACCTTTTCCTCCCATCCTAATGTGCGTCATCCACCTTGAGGGTACAGTTGAGCAAAAAGTAGCATGTTCTGCATCTACAAACGTTGTTACTTCCCATCCGCCCTTCTCGTTAAGTTAATGTTTTTTTGGAATTTCAAGTTATTAACTCAGACAAACGAAACCATATTTCACATGCAGGTAAAAGAACAGCGATTTTCAAATTAATCGGTATTGGGTCCCAATTAAACAATAGGAATGGGTCCCATAAAACAGAGAATTCCGCTTTGGAAATGTTACTCAATTACTAAGTAAGTTTTACTACTTTCATTTTGCAGTTGTCAATTTTATTGAGCACAACATTGGAAAAATAGAGCTGAAGAAACTTGAATTTCATCAATTAGGTAACAACGTACTTGTTTTTTAATGATCAGATAAAAATTAATTTAAAATAACATGAAAATCAGTAATATTGTATGTTAAAATAAAACGACAATCAATAAAATGGTAGGTTAAAATCAGCAAGAAAATGAGAAGTTAATTGTCATACACACATTTTACACCTAATAAATTGGTTGCTGAGCTTATTCATCTTAGAAACATACAACCAAAGGTTTTTATTTTTGTAATACTTTGATCTATTTGTATTCGAACACCTGAGTTTATTAATAACAAGTCCTTCGAGAGCTTTAAAGTGGAAATAAGAGTGGAAAAAATCAAAAACTCGAATGGCAAACTCAAAGCAGATGCAGAGATAGACCGCTGTTTTTGCCGGAGGATTATCTAGTAAGAAAACCAATGAACCTGGACTGTAACTACGTTGAACATTTTGTGCTGATTTCATGGTCCAAACATTCTAAAAACTGAATTTCCCGAATTAAAAAAAATTAAACTAAAATAATCGATATCCGTTTTGAGGCAATCTGAAACCATTCCTATTCTGTTTCCCATATTTACGTATATCTGATTGCAGACAATATCCCTCAATCCAACTAAGATAAAAAATCTACTTCTTCGCAGAGAAATAGAGCATTATAATGTGAACGATGAGTGTGGGACAGCACCTCGCGAAAATGAGATTGTCAGCAATTTAATCGGCGAATGCAGAAAAAACTCTGTCCAATATTCCAAAAGACTGACTTAGTCCTTACAATTTTCAAATTCCAGTTTTTTGTCTTTCACTACATACATTTGTTTTTGTCAAGCAAAAATTACCCACTTTCTACTACAATCAATATAAAGAAAATTTCAAATTTTATTATGACTCACGTTGTTTCTGCACTCAACTTGGTTTACAGACAACGGGGAACTTAAGAAATATTATTTTAAGTTAAAAATTGACTACAAGTGATACAACCTAGCAATAAATTCGGATCTTCCTTTTCATTAAATTTTATAATTCTTCGATCCTACGTTACAAATGACATATGTTATTCTAGAAAAGACAATACGATCTTTCCAGCTGAATGCCCAACCTCTCGAACTTCAGGGCTCTAATGATTGTCCATGCTTATTTTTATTCCTCCTCCAATCGTATGGAACTAATTGAATATTACTCTCAACGCTCGTAGGACTCCGACATAATGAACAAAGACTAGGAAACGTTCAGAACGTGGAACGGCTAGATGATGTCTCATGTCTTCTTCATCTTTCCATTTTGTAATAATAATTTTTTAAGCAGCACCGCTGACCGCTGATGTCCATGAGACGCACATATGGTACATGGCATATCCCAAATATTCTGTGACGTCTTGCTTCACCGTCAGTAAGTACCCATACAATTGGATGATTCTTCCTTCTTCACGGTTCCATGTGTCCCCACACGATATTCTTCCTAAAGATCGAATTCATTTGTATTTTTTTTTTTTTTTTTCGTTTTTAAATTGTCTTTGTTCAACAGCTCAATCCGTATTGATGCCATTTTCTTAAAACTCGAAACATTACTAAAACAAAACTATACAGAACTAAAAATTGTTTGAGAAACGTCACTCATTACCTTCACACAGAAGAATCGGGCTTACTCATAGCCTGTTGAAAAGAATCGGCACAAACAAGAACATTTAGGTCATAAGAACAAGAATATGTTCGGAAGAACATAAAAATTTAAAACACCATTAAATCAGGTGTTGGGAAAGATAACAGAAGGCACATGATCGAGCTAGGAGAACTTTTAGCCGTTAAGACCAGAAACATCAGTCACCAACCAAAATTGTTGTTGCCCTAAACGTTCAAAAAGGATCCAATCAACTTAGTTTTTGCACTCAACTTGTATTTCGCCTTCCCACGGTCGTTTTCATAGAAAAATACGTTTGCAAATTTTGGTGACGTAATTGAATTCTGCACTCACAAAAAATATAATAAAGTTTTACAAAACTCATCTGAAACGGTGAAAACAACTGAAATAGTTTAATTCATTAGTTGTTGAACACTTCTCTTAAAGTATGAGATTCATCAACCATAAACTCGAACATGTATAGGAGTCGTTGAGCTTTAGGATTTGAGTGTCATTTCATCAAAAATAGCTAATAACAGTAATTCATTATTGAAAATGATAAACCTCAACTGAGCTCGTTGCCTGAAACGCCTCCTCTTAGACTAAATAAAGAGACGGTGTACAGGACTTGGAAAAAGGTAAATTAATTCTGTCAAAACTTTACGAATTAATCTTCTTATAAGGAAATTTACTAACAGCGTGTCAGAAGTAACGGGGCGCCTCACGGAGGGGATCCGCCGAGGGGCTTCAAGATTAACGGCAGATAAGAGACGGCGGGAGGAACGTCAATTAGACGATATTAGAAGAAACAAATTGACCTCTTAAGGAGAGCCGACAAAATCATTCAGACCAGAATAAGATGATGGGGAAACAACGGAGGAAAAGTAGCGATGGCGGGAGGGATACCGAAAACTTCCGGACGAGATTGATCGATGAAAAAATTGGCTCCTCCTGGGTTGGAGAATTATAGCGAGAAATTGTCGGAGGGATCGAGAGAAGTAGTGACGGGTGGGAGAAAGTAATATTCTTGCTGGAGAGAAGTTGAGAGTTAAGGCATCCGATTATGATCGGAACAACAATCTTAAGAAATAAAATGTAATGCAGGAAAATCTCCGTTAAGCTCTTATTCTTCTTGTTTTACTTCGACCAGAATAATGGCGGGACCCAGCGAATGGTGAAATAGCAACGGAAAACGTAACAGTTATGGGTGTACATAACAGAAAAGAACTCTACGCAAGTTTATCGCAACAGAAAAATAATGTGGATTAGTTCATTTGTGTTTTACATAAGAAACCGACGGTAGCACTTGTGTGAATCGACACAACAGTTACGCTTCCCTACAACCAAAGATAAATAAGCGTCCTGTTGGTGGTAGAAGTAAAAAAAGTTTGCGACCCAAAATTAGAATTTTTCCTTACAACTGCAGTTTCAGAAGTTACTGTTCGATTTCTGTACATCTGTGAGTCAGCGCTGATTCCCTTACAAGACCAAAGTATTTAATTTTAATTAAAATTTCGGTGAATTTTCAGGGATAGTGCGAGTTAGCTACTCATCTACGCAACACAAGTGATGCGCAACCGCGAATTCCCAAATACGTTTCTAAAGGATCCATCGGACCAAGTTCCGATGAATTTCATTCCGATTGGTTGAGTTAGTTGACGTTCATTTCTTTATTTTTTGTGATCGATTTCTCATGATCGGTAATCCATATTATTCCATTCAACTTTGGGGGAGACTTGAGGACATGCCTCGAAACAATACTCATCCCACGAATTTCATTGCGATCAGCTGTAGTAACCATTATGCATTCGCAACCCGCAAGTTTGTTGATTAAGATAAAACCCCAAGTTAATAGGTTAATACTTTGTTTTCCACCAAAGTAGGTTAATAAGGCAGTGAATGGCATTGAGTTGACGACAGCTTGTGCGGGTGCAAAAGATAGGAAATATCTAGAACCCCGATTTCTCAAGATTTAAAGGTCCATGTTACGGTAAATGAGGGAGCTACACTACCCACCTTATTTGTTTATCACAATGCCAGGGAGTTCAAGGGATTCGTCCAATAAATGACTTGTCTTTTAGAAAAGCATCCGTTAAATTGATTCAACAGCTTCAAAAAAAAACAAAAAAAAAAAAAAAAAAAAAAAAAAAAAAAAAAAAAAAAAAAAAAAAAAAGAAATATGATGAAATTGACATAAAAAGATACAGCATGATATCATGAAGGTTACTACAGTTGATTAGTACCTAAGAGGAACAGTTACAATACCTGCAATGGAACTTGATAGGTACCTGATACCTCAGGGCTAGATAAAACATCCAGCAGGAAATACCTGGAACCTACCAAATAAAAAACGTCTGCCAAGTGGGTGTGGCACATAGCTTCCTCGTATCCATAACATGACTGTATAGATCATTGAAAATTATTATTGACTAAAGAACTTCGTTCAATTAGGCGAAGTAAATATTGAATTAGGGTAAATTTATTGTTATGCAGGAGCATAGCTTGAGAAAATAAAGGTAGGCATGTTCAACTATTAAACAAACTATAAAATATACCAAATCCGAACAATCCCTGAAAATTTCATCGAAATCAATCATGAACTCCCGGAGTTATGCGCGTAACAAGGATTTCACGTTCGCGCATGCGCAGAGGCTACTATTGATTCGGGGGTCATGAAACTCATAGGGGACTGTCTACACATCAAACCGAACAATCCCTGAAAATTTCATCAAAATCGGACTAAAGCCTCGTGTAGTTTTGCCCGTAACAAGGATTTGCTGACAGACAGACACACAGACAGACACACAGACAGACGCGGAACCAAAATTGTTCAGAAAGGTCTAAAACGCAAAATGCGAGTGGAATTTTTGATTTTGGAGACAAAAAATTTTCACATTCCGAAAGTGAAAACAATGCTTCCGCTACCTTGGTAGACTCGGAAGCAAAACCTACCTAACAACAATTTTTCAATGTAAGTTTTTGGGAGATTCTATCAATTCAGCAAAACATGGTGTAATAGAGAACTCATCCACCAACCGACCACTATCACTATGCTCTCCCAATATCGGCAGTCAACAACCACAATATTCAATTGTTTGTTGTTAGCACTTTTATTTGTCACTTGAGATACTCGCTTCAGTCTTTTGTTCAATAATTCGAAAGCAGTGAAACCCCGTCTTACAGGAAGAAACAGGGAAAGGGAGTAAATACCAATCTAGACGTCTCGCCCAGGATGAGAAGACCCGGAAATCCACTAGAGGGAAAAGCGTTTTCTAATTTAGACAACCGCGGTTGACAATAGTCGTGACAATCTTTCTCTCGCCAAGTTGCGAGAGGTTGAGAGGCGGAAACGAAATGTTCACGGCATCCCGTAACCGTGGTACAGAATTCCCACTTAGGGCTCCGGGGGCATTTTTCAGAGACATCAAAGGGCCCTGGAGTCTCCTCACTCTCCTGTATTAGCCCTTCTCATACTTGGCTTCTTTTCTGGCAAGGGCGAAACCCTTTAGGCCCCCTTCCGCGCTCTCAGGGTTTATTAAAAAGCTCTTGGAAAGTGGATGGGCGGAGGAAGGGGGATGATCCTGAAGGTGCGTTGTCAAGGTGGGTATTGAAGACTCCTGAATTCCTTTCTAGCTTCCCGCTTCACGAACTTTTTTTTTTCCAAGGAGCGTCTTTCCCAACAATCGAGCTTTTCCTGGGCTTCATCTTATCTCACAAAGAAGTTGCAGCAGTTAAAAGAAAAAAGTTCTTAAGTAAAGTGCTCCTGATTGAAATAGAGGCCCTGGAAAATGGAGCTGCACATTGCAAATAGGACTGCATGCTATGGAGGACACATAAGGGTTTCTAATGTCGCCTCACCAGTGTATTCCTCTCTCGATAACCCATAAGGTCACACTAGAGTCACACTACCGAACTGGAAATAGATTCTGGAACGTTTCGATTGACGGTCACACACAGTCAATTTGAAGTACATATAAGATCATAAGAATCAGATCAATGTATGTGAATACCTGCCCGAAACTTAGGAAGGGATGTTCTCCGAGATTTCGTTTGTATAAATCCACTAGAAGAGGTTTTGTAGGAATGATTTCTATTGACTAAAATGCTGTTGTGTTGGGAAGTATAGGATACTCCCATGGGTCTCTATAAATGCATTTATACATAACCTATAAATCAATAACCCCAAAAAAGTACAATGAAAGTTATCTAATCGGAATGGGGAAAGTCTTCTCTGGAATATGAATCTCAGGTGGACGCTACACTGATTGTACACTGAAACAGAACAATACCCATCATACACGGTGAACCATTCGCATGGAATTGTGGAAACACATGTCAACATAAACAATGTTTGTAGAAGAAACGGAGTCAATTTCCACGAGTTGCGGGTTAAATCAATCTCGACTGTTAGGTCAACATCAGTAACAGAACCGTAACAGGTATTCATTAAAGAAGTTTAAACCAGTTTTGACCAGTTTTTGGCTCATAGAATCTATGGGTGAGGGGCGATAGGACTGGCTAGAAGTTAAGGCCAACTAAACCTTAAGTGGAGTCCATATGTGAAAGAACAGCTTTGTTTTACATCAATTTTAAGGTTTTCATGGCCCGTATGGTGGACTGTAATTGAAGATTTGGAATCTAAGCATCTTGAAACTGGAAACAACATTCGTGAGGGGTTACAAAAATTTCTTCCTGTACGATTAAGGACGCCTAATATTGATAATAATAAACCAAAAATCAGTTTGGTAATATGTTTTTTTTTCCTCGACGATTTGAAGCTAGACTAACAGAACATCTTAACCTTTCAAAAGGGATATATCAATTTTCCTTAGTCTGACCGTGACTTCACCCCGAAGGAGAAGCTCGCATGGGACTCGCTATGTAATGACCTTTGGGGCTGGACTCTGAGCCGGGAGAGGTCAACACAGCGGTCACTGCAGGCGCAGCTAAATATCCGTAGGCTTTCGAGTTGAGTAGAGGCGGAGAGAGCCCCATTGTGAAGTTCTGCACTCCATCCGTTCAGAATAGCCTGCGTTGCTTACCCAACATCCTCTAGGACTGGGCTCAAAATCTCAAGAGAGGTTCTTGACACAAACCTTGATACAAGACCCAAGACACAAACTCTTTTCCGTACATTACAGCCAGGAAACATGGTGAAACAATGAAATCGATCTTCAAAACTCTCCTTCATCAGTAACTCAAGAACAACTCATTCAAGGAATTATGGAATATGCACGTGAAGAATAAAGAAAAAGAATAGCGACCTATTTATTGACCAATAAATCTCTTGACACTGCTTCTTAACTGTTGAGGACAAGAGGATGAACAATTGTGGTATGCAGTTTTATGTAGTACGAATATGAAAGTTATGGTGTCACACCTGTTAGTCTGGAATCTGTATTTTCATTACAATTTATCGATTGGATGCGGTGACCCACACGTACAGACACACTCAATCATGTACATAAATTGATGTGGTATGTACAAGAAATTATTGTTAAGCAAGAATGTTTTTGTTATTAAACGAGAATTTAGAAAATGACCCTCAAATGACCATACGCAGTTAAACGCCACATACGCAATGACTTGTAAATATTCGGAAATAAAAGTTAACTTGAGTAAATAGTTTTCCATTAGTTTTGTGGGTACTCAAACAACGCTTCAAAAAGAAAAACTCATGAATGTGATCAATTGCTTCTAGTGTTGCAGCGTAGTATTTACAGCTCATAACTGATTGAATGCGCGTTGAGTTTGGTGCGGTAACGATGTAGGGATCTACTCGTTAAGAACGAGTTTGCGGTCCTTTAGGGAAATGACCTCTTCAAAAAGCGTAATAGTTTCTGTGCAAGACCGTAATCCGAAGACGGCGTACCGTTGGAGACCATCAGGAAGCTAATCGCCGATCTGAAGGGGGAAGAAGGTCTACGGACAATCCGGTTCGGTGCGAGCCGAGGCCCGTATCTCGGATCCATCGAAGGCTTCCCATCCAACCTCCGAACACCCTAACGTCCGTTCTTCGGAGTCCGATTAGGAGGTAGTTGGGGGGGGATCGTCTCTCCGAGGCCATAAGGATCGCCGAGGTGAAAGTGATCGATGGACGCGGGGCAAGCCGATCTCTTGTTCCAGTCAAAGGCGAACAACCTGACTCCGGGGGCCCGCCCTTTAAGTATTTGTCTTGGAGGCCTCGAGACCATCCGCGATTCGAATTCCTACTATAGTCTTACGTCAGCAGATTTTGTAGGTCGTGAGATCATCTTGACGTCCACCTATCGAACGTCATTTTGATACGAAGTGAACTGCAAGTTCTGAAGGGTTTGTTAGAGGCGGGAGAAGTAGGAGACTTGATTGTGGTGATCTTAAGGAAACCTTAGGATAAAGGGTGTACCTTATACCCAGGGAAAGGGTATACCAGCACCTGTATAAATGCCTCCGGTTGAAAATTGATTGCGATTTCTGAGAGGATCGTCACCACCACTATTTTCTTACAATTAGTTATAAACGTTCTCTAAATTGCTAGAAAGTGCCAAAACTCCCAAATGTGATATTCCTGCACGGCATAAGTAATGTCGAAACTTTCCCCTTCCTCCATGAATTGCATACAATTTCGAACACAATCAGTGGCCAAATGCAAGAAAGACGTGAGCACAATTGATATAACATCGAACTTTGCTTAATATGTTGTGCTGCACGGCGGGAAAATTTTCGTGACGCTAAGGCACGAGGGCATACGACGTGCTAAAGTGAAAGCGATAGATAGACGCAAGCCGATCCCTTGTTTCAATCAAAGGCAAACAATCGAACACTGGAACGCAAGAGACCTTGGAATTCCCCGAGAAACCTTACGTCAGCAGTTCTTTAGGTCCTGAAGGTCATTTTGTGGCCTCGCCCATTTCGAACTTAATATTATAACAGGGCTTTTGAGAAGGCTTGGTTGAGAGCTAAGTATTAAAAAAATGAAACTTGGTTTATAATAAAAAGAAACAATATTATTGTGAGACAAGAACAATGCCTGCATCGTCTTACAAGAGTTGTGATGACTTAATTAAATCAAGGTAAAAATTGAATTTGCTGCCTCAAAAACAAATCGAAAAGGTATTTTTATTCCCATTATGAATGTATGCCGTTTTTTTTCCGACTCAGCTTTGCCGATCTTAATAAACCAGTCAAACGTATTGCGACTACTTAAAAGTGGAGATTTAAGAGTAGAATCTTTCATTCGATGAATGATATAGATCATACACGGGGGCTTCTCGGTGTCAAGTTAGGTTAGGTTTTGGAGTGAAAACATTACCAACTAGTCCGAATTGCGTCACACATGCATCCAACTTATCTGCGATATTACATGTATTTACAGAATCAAGTTAATCAATATGTTCACCCTGGTGACATGGAAGAGCGGAATATCTAACACCCATTTATTACAGATTTAACCAGAGAACAGAGGAAAGTTTTAGAATGCACAGAGTTGAAGAAATATCAAAATTGAAACACACACTTCCCTTCACTTACTTTTTTCTTGGATCGTTCTGATTGTGCGTCTGTGTTAAATTTCATATCTAAAGTAAAACTTTATTAAATCACTATCCACGCTTGATGGTACTTGAATAGTCTGAGTGGGTTGGAGCTCCTCGAATATAATCATTGCCCAGTACAGCTCGGAGACTTATAAACGAGTTGGCTGCGAACGACCACACGCTGTCCAGAAACCTCATCAAAGTTTCAGTCCACACCGGCCTCATATTCAGGCACTGCCCAGCGCGGAATTCTGAAGGCAAAACGTTAAAGTTGTATTCCCCCTCGGCCTCTCGTGCTCCAGGCTTTTGGAAAGGGAGCGAAGCCCTTGAAACTCCTCTAGAAAACGCGCTCAAGGGGGTAGGTAACTACTTGTATTCACTGCCTCCCCCGCCTGAGTCCACCGACTCAGCATTAACAAGCCCACTGCACGCGGCCACTCGAGACTTCATTGTGTCTTCATATATCTTAAAGGTCTTTCGCCCATCCCATCCCCTCCCATTCCTCTGCTTGCCATCTAACTATGATAAAACTCGTCTTCCCCTTCTTACTTTGCCAGTGTTCATACTCAAGATGTTGTCCCTTAGAGGCAATTCATCTCCACTAGTATGCACCATGAAAGGCATGGACACGTTCCTATTAGAGGGACATTCCATATTAACCTGCCACATTCTTCAGAAGCAGAATGCTCCGTACGCAATTATCAATATTAATTTGTTCACCTTGCACATGGTATTTCCAATCACTACAACTTTTATGAACTGGTTGAAATTCGCTGATCTAGCAATTTCTGATTTGTTAGAAGGGAAGGAAAACAATGCGTGACGTCACTAGTCTGACTTTCACTCCGTTCCCCAGAATAGGACCATGAGCGAGTTCATTGCGAAAGGCACAGTTTTTTCATTTTTCTTTCATCCAATTCCATTCTTCTATGGCCCTTCATATTGGAACTTTCCGAAAAACGTAAAGTTACTAATACACTAATACTGTATTACCACACATAGCAGGTGTGAAAAGTATTTTTTCGACGTTCTTTATGTAAAATTATAACACTTACCCATACAAGTTACTTCAATTTATTTTAGTTAATCAATTTTTTTTCGTGTTTTTCATATTTATATGATCTATTTACTGATTTTGACAAAATTCAATTTTGGTCTAGCTGATTTCTCCTTCTTTCATCATTGTTCTCATGAATTGAAGTGAGACTCCAGAAATCTGATCTAAGAAAACATAATGTTGTTATTGATTTATTATTGGGTTAGTTGATGAAACGATGTCAAGAGAACGTTTTTATTGCATGGAAACTAACTGATCAAGTTTACGAAAGATCGGTTGGGCAAACTATTAAACATTGGATATCAACGTAAGATTTTTCGATCAACCATAGATAGCTATCTGAAACAGGTTCAAAAGTATCACTACACAAGTGGTGAACATACACCATGAATTATACTACTTGGTAAACGTCATTTAATACAATATAAATTTGAGCAATCCAACATCTTCAATGGTTATTGTCATGAAGAATCTCGATTGGGAATAATCTCTAAATATAAATGTGATTGACAGTTTGTTGTCAGAACCAATTGGATCTTGGACATTCCGATTGGGTTATTTATTTAAGCAACGATGGTATTTTCTAAACTTACTCGTGCCCTGAACATCATTCGTCCAGGGGGAAAAAATCTATTGGCCGGAAAATTCCAAAGAAATCTGGGGAAAGAATGACTCGATGACAAGAATTCGTGTCACAATTCCATTCAATTGATCATCGTACACACTGAATGGAAGAGAAATTCCTTATATCGAAGTCTCGTGGGATCAACCTTGATGCAAAAATTGAATTGGAATGAGCCTGTCATTATAATTAAAAGAAGAATTAAATATCACATTAAAAAAAGGTATTAGCTGCTCCGACCTAAGTCATTAAGTTAATTCAAACAGTTCAAAACACGTACAAAGAGGGATTTTCAACGTGATACATAAACGGCGGTGAACCCCGTCGGATTTCAAGATAGAAACAGTCAGGGAAGATTAAAATAATTATGACACAACACGAGAGACGTTCATTAAGTCTTTATGAACACATGAATTCAGAATCTCTACGACTACAAGACAACAGCAACGTCATCCAGCGTCTGAACATGTCTAAAACAATAACAATTATTGTTTTAGTACCCTACAGCCCAGTTGTCATTGAAATAATATCATCAACTCCACAATAACTAATACCATTAACTCCACAAATTGTTGAACGTATTAAATTACAGATAACCTCCGACTTTATCTACATTATGTTACTAATAACGAAAAACTCGGCGCTCCGAGCCTCGCCAGGGGGCAAGCCCCCCCCCAGGAACGTAAAATACGCTTTAGCCCCGATTGAACGCTGAACGTTCAACGATGATCATCGAACGTTCATTGTCGAACCGAAGGACGATATGTTTCTAATAACGAAAAAAATTCGGTCTCCCAAATACAATTTTTTTAGAGTAAGTAGTACATTGATATTAGAAATATCCAATGACAAATGTCTACGATTCAATTTGTACACACTCCTATTTAGTCAAATTTTGTTGAAGGGCATTGCAAAATTTGAGGATTTCTTCTTAATATTGTTATTGAAAACACAAGGCTGAGTATTGATGAGCCAGATTCTTGCAGGTTACTTTATTACACGCACTGGGGTTACATTTTATATAAATTATATAACTTAGCGGGAACCCCCACAATTTTTGAACCTATAAGGATGGTAGACAGTAGGTATAGTGATAAGTATTTTATTCCATCGAAGATTAGACATAAAAACTTGTAGGTGTCGGAAAGAAAACCCCCGGAGAAGGCCGTACTAAGAAAGGGGCAACTACTGCTCAGTGAGACTTGAAACTTAGGGGTTGCGAACATCTTCCAGGATATTAGGTTACAAGTTGCAGCGAGAGACTCGTTCTTGATGCCGTTTCTGTCCCCTCTCCAATAGCCCTGGGAAATGTTTACGGGGGCCTCGCCTCCTCTAGAGACACAACCTCTCCGAACACAAACACGTGTCTGGACGGCAAACATCTGCCCTTCTAGGAAATTTTCGACAGTTTTGGCCCTCCTTTTTACCCATTCACGCCCCGTGACGAGCTTCGACGCACGTTGTTTGGGCTCAACGAAGGAGCGAGTCCGGTGTTTTTAGAAACAAACCGTATTTTCGAGGGGTGAATCGATCCTAAGAGGGTGAGACGAGCATTTTCAGTAGCGTCGCATCTAGGGGGAGAATTCACTTATGAGTTAGCGACTCCAGCAACTAACACCTTTTCAAAGAATCCATTGAACTAAGCACTTTATATTCCTTGTGCCTTCATAACTTTTTCCAACTTGAATTTTGCTTACAGCGGTACACAAGTAGGACAATATTTCAGATCGTGAGTTGGAAATCGAATTCCGTAAAAACGTGCGGCGTTCTGCAACCTTCTCCTACTCTTCTACTCTCCGTGTAAGTAGGAGTAAAATAGTTCATGTCTTGCGAGGACCTTTAATACGAAAAATACACCATATTTTCTCGCTATTAGTATGTTTGATTAGAAGAGCCAATAAACGCGATGTTTTCTCATCGCAATCGTTTTATGAAAAATTTGACAATAACCATATTTTCTTGTCAGAAAGGAGGTTGCTATTAGTATTGAATGGTTGGGTGCAGGCTCTGCCACGAGTGACCCACTTGCAGGCGTAATTCATCTCCCAAGGCCAGATTATAAAATCGGGAAGGGGTCAACTAACCATATCCATCACACTCCCCGGGCTCTGGGAAAAGCCGGGGGGGGGGGGGCATGAATGGAATAATGATTCTCTTCGGGGGGGGGGGGGGGGGGGTGGTTTTAAAAAACAACCTCCCATGGCTCGCATTGAGTTGGGCAGGGGAGTGACTAGGCCACAGGGGGGAGGGGGATTGCGAGTGAATAGGGGCAGCAGGATAACTAGACAATCAACAATAAGAGGGCCAATGGACGTAACCATGCTCTGCTGCCATGTGAGGGTGATGGAATAGTATAGTTGCCCCTTCCGATGAGCTGGATGCATTGTCAATGCTCCGCCACGCTCAGAGGATGACCCAGACGCTTGCAGGCGTCCAATTCATCTCCCAAGGCGACAGATTCTAAAATCGGGAAGGGGACAACTAACCATATCCATCACATCCTATGGAAATAATACTGCAACTGCGACTGAAATGAAAATGCCTAATGGCTGGCATTTTGAAGTAGGCACTTTAGTCATAACGACGAACAGAGCAGCGCTACAATAATCTACCGAAAAACAGGAATAAGAACATTAAACAACAGCGAAAATGACACAATAACAAAGAATGTATTCTATCATTCAATTCATTGTACAGTATCCCATAAGATTAAGGCCTATGGTTTTACGTGAGCGCATGCGCTATTCATACTGAGCTTGCCTCCACGTTTCTTCCCTATACGTGGAACCGGTCTAATTGATTCCTTTGCGAGGGAATTCGTAGCTCAATCTATATTTTCAATGAAATGATTAACACGAAACGAAAATTGAAATGGTAAATTAATAATAACGATTGTTTAATAATACTTCTTGTAATGAAGGTATTTCTTATAATACTGTGTGTGTTGTTAGGAGTTATCTACGAGTTATGTTACAGACAGGAAAGCTTTAGCCGAGGCGTCGACGGCGGCGGGAGTCGGAATGTTTGTACAAAATACGTTATTCGTTTAGATCTCATTAGAGTGCACCCCAATGTTAGGACCTGAGTGCTAACAACACTCCCCTCCTTTTGAATCACAGTTATTTTCAAGACCACCTATAGAGCTCAGCCTTTATTACAAGGAATCCGTTTAGATCCACGGCGGTTCTCAGCCCGCTCCACATAGAAATTCACCTCTGTAGAATTTCATTCAGGTTTGAAGCAGACTCATCATTGATTTGTCTGCTAGTTCACCGCACCCAGTTCACGGTTTTCTAATGTAGGCTGGTCCAAAGCAATCTTTGCAATTTACAACATGTGAGGAGGAACAATTGTAAAATTGAGGTATCGTAACCCAGGGCTTTGAAATTAAGCTTTATTGTGGTTTTAAAAAACAACCTGCCCATGATGTAAATTACTATTAACTCCATTGAATGCCATTCAATGACATCGATCGCTAAATCCAAGAGGCTCTGACATACAAAGTTTCTAAAAAGCGAAAGCAGAGCGCTCTTACGCTCTGATAACACACTTTCTTACCATTGTTTTAATTCCGCTTAGCCATCCTTGATTTTCAATCTGCTAATGGTTGTTTCTTCGACTAATTTCTTACTACTGCAATAAATTCGTATTTCTCAACGTTGACAGTTCACAGTAATTTAAAAATTTAACACGATTTTCAATTGACATCATCGTAATGTGTCAGCTAATGCCATAAACCAGCTAGACACAAATAACTCCGGAGAATATATCTTATGAAAAAGCTCAGGTTGCGGTGATACTTCGCATGATGATAACAAAAAGACACAAGAAGTGCGATCTATCGTACGGGTTTCTGCAAATGATAGAAAAATCCATAAATAACTAGCCATAAATAATAGCCATGAATCCATTTACATTTGGAGTGGTTCGTAGTTCAATTTCCAAAACCTAATCATATTCATGGTATTCAGATTCATAGTTGAACTAACTTTTTACATTAATCTTTGTAGTTGTTTTAAGTTGTTCCTACTTTTGTACCTAATGGAAGGTTTCAACCTCTCATCACTTGTATTACATCAACGTTCTGCAAGTTCTCCATTTTCAGGTTGTATAGTCTTCACTTCATTAAATCAAAATGGGTCCCAAAAAGGTTATTCAATTGGAATCGGCTTGAAAATCTTCATGTAAGCAACCTTTATCTGTTCGGTATATTATACCGGTATCCTTATCAAAACGAATCAAAAACAACCATGTGCTTATCCCCATGAGAACAGCTTTGCTCAAAAATCAGTTGCAGAATCAGAACAGGAATATTGTAATTTTAGCATTGGTTACTCTCCACTGGAGAGTCTCCAGGAACAGGGAAATGATTTCCAATGCCTGTTAGCAATCATTAAAGATTCACATTTCAAAAGAAACACTGAAGATTCCGTTTCATTTACTACTTTTTTTGAAAATTGTCTCAAAACAAAATGCCAAGATTGATCAAGACCCGTTATGCAAATGGTTATACGTAATGCTAACGGTAACAAGTTGGTGATTACGCTTCAGATTTATCGCCAATCCCAACGTAATCTGTGAAGGTAAACTCAAACCTCAATCGCGAAATTGGCTAAGGAGAATTGCCATAGTCGTATTCATGGACGCGTTACTGGCAGAGTAGAGAACTATTATCCGAGTAACATGAGTGATGACGGGAAAATTACCGTAGCGGACCGTGGCTACTCCTCCCCATTGTAATTCAGTCCTATAATACCGGTATGCACCTTGTCAGGTATCAAACGACCGTAATTCCAGGAGATAGTGAGAAACGTGTAGTCTTACGTAGAACGAGGGAGGTACCTCGCCAACTACAAGTGTCAAATTACTAACGAATCCAGCCGACATCTGGCGGTCTGACGGCTCCGGACATGAGATCCGAGTTTCACAGTCTGCGAGCAAAGAGCGAAATTTACTGAGACGAACTAGGTATCACTTCAGATATGTCTTTTCGAAATGAACCCCCGGTGAAATTTCGCGTAATGAGTCATAGTAAAAGCAGTTTCTTTTGGAGGATGAGTGCGAATGCCCTAAGTATATATTGATGCGGTCTTGTTGTTGTGTAGATCTCATACGGAAACCATACAGTTATCACAGGGGTGGTGGGTGGTCAGTAAGTACAAATAGATTGGTTGAAAGATGTCTCGCGAAAGTGCAGTAGCTCAGCAGTTATTGATAATATTGATTGATCAGTAAAATCAAAGTTGATGGCCAACCTTATGTCAAGAAAGAACAGACTGACATCAAGAGCGGACAGTATTTAAATTTAGGAGTTGAGTAAATAATCGGGATTCTGGCGGAATCATTTTACATTTTCCATCAGTTAGAGACTCGATAAAGTCGTATGAGATCATGGGGGTCACGTCTCCTTTAACGTACAATGAATGAAATCATGTTGAGTTTATAATAGGGCCAGCTTATGCTTCTGCATTTCAATGGGTGGTCGGAAAAACGTTGCATGTCGTTTCTTTCACAAAATCGGCTTTGATGGAATAACATTCTTTATTACTTGCCTGATCGAATCCACCTACGAAGTAGTTGGTTTTCAAATCGCTAGATAGCTTAAAATGCGCTAGAGAGGTGGGAATGACGCTTGGGTTTGGCGGAAAAACGTTTCATGTTGTTCGCGCGTCTTCCAGGCAACACTGATACCCATGCGTTTTGTTGCTGTGAGGTTTTATGTTATCATTGTTTTGTGCATTATTAGCATTGCTAAGTGTTTTACCCATTTTCTATCACGAATATTTCTGCTGGTGATTGAGAAATCGTTAATAATCGCAAACGTGCTGTTAAGTTCGTAGAATGGAGCGATAAGAAACGTAACATTTTGAAAGATAGTGGAAAATCTAAGCCAGTCGCGCAAAGGGTGATGCGATTCCTGAAAAGGTTATACCTTCCAATCCTCGAGGTTTTTCCAGCAGCTTGTGTGAAAGAAGAATGCATTTCCCTCAGTCTTGTGTTACCTCTTTTACTCCTTAAATTCATCAACCTACGGGAACCACGGAAAAGGCGTTCCAATGAATCAGATTCCACCTCAACACGACAAGCTTCTTTTGATTATACCTTGAATGGGAAAGCGGTGTGTCGTGAAACACTGTACAACACCTTTGCCATTACACCAAGGCGAATTCAGATTTTACAGCAAAAAAATGGTCAGCTTGCAGCAAAAGATTAGAGGGGAATTCACTTGAACCGTTGTCATGCGATCGATGCTGCAGTGAGAGGGAATATTAGGGAGCACATTAAATTTTTCCCTGTTGAAATCAATCATTATAGTAGGCATGTCTCATCGAAAAAATGTTTGAGTCCTGATCTCAGTGTCTCCAAAATGTTATTCAAGCAGAAATATCCTGATAATCCAGCAAACTCTACTTTGTACAGGAAGATTTTCAAAAGGAAGTTTCATTTCAGGAATTTGGGACACCTCGCTCTGACACATGCAAACATTGCGATCAATTCTATGCCAAGTTAGTATGAAATAGAGCAAACTGATTTCAAAGACATTGGAGCGCTTTCTCCACAAAAACCTAGAAAGAAAATTCAGATTATAAAATCTGTCTGGATGAGATTGACTGCCGACGACCAGTTTCACTGTATGGGAGAGAAACAAACAGTATATTGCGCCCTTGGATCTCAGAACAGGGTTTTCCGACCAGGATTAATCCATGTGACGTTAAGGATCTTCCCAACCTCTACACAACACTTCTGCCCATATCAAAAGAGGAGAAGAAAGACCTAACGGATATGGCTCGGTATCTCACAGACCCTGACCATAGGGCTTTTAATGAAACTCTCCCATCTGTTTATAGGTATTTTTGTGCAAGCTATGTGTAGCATTCATTTTTGATGTTTTAATCAGTAATTAGTGTCCTTTTTTTCAAAGTGTTCAAGTCAATCAAAAATGTAACTGTTTTTTAAAGTAATTTCCCCAAAGTTTTTTCATTGTCTTAACCTCTTCGATTCTTATTCCCCCCTCCCCCCATCCAATGTCCTATATTTTTAATCTTGCTGTTGTTGAATGAGAAAAACATAACAATGAATAGGTAGGTTTTGTGAAGCCAATCGTATTTTTTTGCAACTGAATTTAGTTTAGTGGAAAAACGTTGTATGTTGCTCTTTGGTTAACCAGCTGATGTTTTACTTGATTTTTGAACATAATTCACTCTCCTGTAAAATTCCACTTCCGCTACATGCAAGGTTTTTCCAGCCACACATTCATCTGTAGTTGATACATAATATAAATTAAACGTGCGCAGTGAACATTATTAGGACTGTGATAACTCTCATTTACATTTTAACCTGCCCCAATACCCCTATAGTTCGTGAATGAAATGATGCTCAGGATTGAATGTAAATTTTGGGCTAACTTGTCAAAAACCATAAAACTCGGTAACGGGGGCCTTCGATAAGTCCTAGAAGCGAGTTGGTGCGTCACACCGACCATCTGAAACGCGAGGAAAAAACGAGTCGGGAAGTGGAACCGTCAGGGAAATGTTGATGCGACCCGACGATATGTTTGTAAGGTGATGCGCATGTGTGGCAGCTTCACACGGGCTCGACCGGGGTGGGCCGCGTTCACGTAGCACCACTAATTCATGGACCTTCTCTCACCCATTCTCTTTATACCGCTCTACCCCTCTAACCCCACGCCCCACAGCTGTACTCTGTCATAGTCTTTCTGTCCTAATGAGAAGAGCCTCGGTTCTGTTGGAAGAGGTAAATTAGTCCCGACTTCCTGCTTCTTTTTCGACTACCTGAGTCCTCCCCGGAGCTTGTATGGAATGGGATCTTCCACGCTCTCACTATCGCCATTCATCAAATCACTCTGCATACCCCAGTCAACGAAGACTTTGGAGGGCAGACTACGGCAAGAAATATTATCGGAAGATATCTTTTCTTTACACGAGTTTCACCACAGGTGGAATTCATCGACGTGGCTTAATTAAAAATTTGCTTCTTTATTCGAGAAAGTGACGGAATGTGACTAAGGAAATGCTTAAGGTAGCTCTGGATCTACCAACCCTTTTTTTTAAACGCATTTTGCTAGAGCATTCATAAGTGAGTGGCTATGAATAGCGCAAAAAGCATTACGTCTCAGAGTTTGACTTAAGCATTTTTTTTCGCCTAAGTAAGGACTATGAATTGCGCTCTAGGTACGTCTAATCACTTAAGACTATTCCCTCAAAACCACCTCGCAAACCCACTCAGCCAATTCTAGTATTCAAAGTTTGGAATCACTTAACCACAAATTTTGTAGTACCAAATGATGAAGCAACGTGGAACAGACAATACTATTGATTGGAAAATATCGGTAGATTTCGATTTCTAATCTAAGAAATTCAGACCATCCAATGTACGCGTTCTTCAATCTACTAACGAGTTTTCTTTTGCAAGAGCCCCGCTGATTTTTTAAAATGAAAATGACTTTAATCTACCATTGAAAACAACAGTGTTTCTTTAACTATAGAAATTGATCAGAGCGACAAATTATTCAGAATAGCATACTGAAGAACTAACTTACGACTCCGTGGTGGAGGTTTCGACCACTTACCTGAAACAAATTAAATAATAAATTAATCATGAGATATATGATCAATAAATTCAATATTCCTAGTATTTATATTGTTAAATAATAAAACAATTTAATTTCAGATGTCCAATATGATGTTTGATCAGGAAATGAGGTAATTTTTCTTTGGATTGGTGACTTTCAAGCCCACCAGAAATTTCGAGATGCGATTGCATTCCGCACAATTCTTAGTGATTAAGGCACCGGTAGCAGTATACTCGCAGCGTGACTGATGTGTGGACGATTCATAAACCGAAGTTCGGATGGTTACGTCTAAAAACGACAGTTTCAATAATTAGTATTCATGTCTCGTGACGTTGATATCCTGTAAATCCTTTTAACAAGCTTAATTTTTAAGATTATTTAAAATATTTGAATGTTCTAACCATTCATGTCACAAAACCAGGAAATTATGAGCCACACGCGACTGACAGTCGTTTTTGTACTAATTCCAAGATGCTTTAATCTGGAATTTCATGCTGGATCATCCTAGTGAAAGCCGAAGAACATTTTCTATGACACTGTGAAAATCAGTAGTTCGATAGTGTTCCTTCATTTTGATCATAGGATAATTACCTATCAGTCGAATGATGGCAAGAGAGTATTCAATTCAGATTGCTACAAAACGTGGACGATGGACTCCATGAAAAAATAGGAATACATGAAAAATAAGGAATAAAGTCGATAAAGCACCTTAAAATTGTTATACAGCCATTTCGTTTACTTCATCACCTGTCTTTTGTTCAATGGACAATAAAAAGCTGTGGAAATAGTGGAAAATCGGTAAAGCAGGGCCTAAAAGGTGGATTTCTTCTTTTTGTTTCTGCTTTTTATGACAAGAGTCACGGTAGGTAGATTGTAGAGAGACCTTGGCGCGAACTCTTTCAGGAGTTTTATGCTGTAGGAGTCGGGAGGTGTTCGAAATACCCGACAACACGACCATATACCGCGGAAAAAGGCGGAGAATGGGGTTATACTGTAGCTATAGCTTCATATAAATAAATAAAAAGAAAGAAAAAAAGGAGCTTTTTATTTCAGATGAACAGGGTACGATAAGCTAAACGAACAGACGATTTGTGGCAAGGAACGGTATTCCAGAGGGTAGACGGCGGTCGGAGAGGATTCGAGAATATTGCTTTTGTCAGGGCATAAGCCCCTCGGAGTCGACAAAGATGACCTAAACACGCGAGTAAGCCATCCGGAATCACGTCAGCTATTACTTATCACTAACGGCAAGGAGAGATAGGCTACCCGCGCCACTCCATCATTGACGCTAACGGCCACCCTCCTTCACTGGGACTTGGGGAGAAGGAAAGAAAACTTGCAAGAAGGATGAGAGGAGATGGGAAAAGGGTTATTCCCGTGAACTGTGTGCTTCAGACGTGCCAGTGAAGGGATCACGTCAGTTCGGAAAAGATAACGTCGAAAATCGTCGGCCAGAGCCCCTAGAATGTCAGATCACCTCAACATTCTGCGTAGGTATTGAAGGGTTAGTCATACTGTTTCACTTGTTGAATATAAAATTAGTTGTTTAAGAAATTGAAATGCCCAGTCTAAATTGGGTAACCTCCATCACAGTAAAGTTGGACTTTGTCACAGTCAAGGATCCGATTTCCACATTCGTGAAGTTAGAAGTAAAATAGTTCGGATTGCAAAACCCACACGACCCAGAAAAGTTCATCAAAATCGGATGGGAACTGTCACAGTCAAGGATCCGAGGTGGAAGACTTGGATATTTCGGAAAAAGGTTCGACACCCCAAATTGAAATTATTGACCATTGTAAAATCTCGTTCTGCCATTTAGTAACAGAATTGCAGATAATGGACTCAGAAATTTGAACGACGCGACACACTTCAAAGTTGTTTTTCTACAGCAAACATCTTAGTATGCAATGGATGCATTACAGAAACTGCGTCCCGTTTTGATATGATCATAATTATAGAAGGCATTAACATTTTAAACTCTTATTTGGAGCATATGTATTTATTTCATTCATCCCAGAAACGTTTCGTCCTGCAGCGAGGACTTCTTCAGTCTATAAATAAGCATAAAAGTATTCTTGGAGTTGAATTTACATAGTGTGTATACACACAGATGGTCAAATGATCATATTTCTTTCATAAAACCAATTGAACCTAACAGCTTATCTACTAAACATCTTATGTATTGATATTGCTTACCTTATTATGTCAAAATTACAATCAGAATTTAGGCTGTGACGTAGTGGTGCCACCGAATACTTTTACTGGTGACAGAATACTTTTATGCTTATTTATAGACTGAAGAAGTCCTCGCTGCAGGACGAAACGTTTCTGGGATGAATGAAATAAATACGTATGCTCCAAATGAGAGTTTAAAAATGAATGTGGTCACCCCACTACCCACACCCAACATTAAAATTTTAAAAACTAGACATTCAGTCTCAAAATGGTCTGAAACGGATTAGTATTCCGTTTTATCTCCGCAAATTTGATAATAATGAATATTTCCGTGAGTAGGATGACCGATTTAGGAAGTATAAAAGTAATTTTTTTAGCGTTTCACCTGTTGTGAGAGACATCCATTTTGTACACCTTCGGTCGTTCGTATTTAATCAATTTTACTTCTTAGAATGGATGGGTGTTCCATTTCTAATCTCAAACTCTCCTGATTCTTCTCACATTATTAGGTACCGATTTCTGGCAGTCTAGTGATGATTTTGAGTCCCTCAATCATTTACAAAGATATATCGAATTAGACCCGGTAATCAAGTGTTACTACAAATGCATTTGGTAGTATAGTTCATTGAAATTACATTCTTAAAGTCGAGATTTTTCGGTCGGGAAATGATTACAGATTTATTATACATTTGTCTTAGGTTAGACGTTAGAGGTAGTAATCTACCTTGGCCATTATACTTACTCACCCTGATTTATGCAGGTAAAAATGGATTATAATCCCCAAATTATGAGGATCGCTGCAAATGAACCTTGTGCATTGCATTCACACACTCGGAATGGCAATTTCTATTAGAATTTTTTTAAAAAGTTGTGCTAATAAAAGATGTATTGTACTAAATTGATAAACCCGAACAAATAATCTGATTTCGATACGGAAAACTTCTTAATATGTACCATTAAAAAATAGAAAACAACACTTTAACTGCAACTAATCGGGTTTTGTCTGAATATTTATGACTGATAACCGTAGGCATTTCTTCGTAACAGTATTTGTCAGTTGTACAGTTGTTTTTAGCAATACTGTAGGTTTATTTAAAGACAAGTCAAGATGAAACTTCACTGTAAAAAAATTAAGAAACATGGTAACACCCAGACGTTGTAACGTTCTGAATTCAAATTAATCTCAACCTGTAACAACCAAACAGACGTCATCAACAAACAATGTGATAGGTATGCAGCTATGTGTAGTTCTTCATTCCACGATGCACAAAAATGTATTTGATAGCTCTATCGATCACTATCGGCTATAATTATGCCTTGAACTCATCGGTAGATTCCAGAAATTTGCAACAAAAAAACCCTGGAAAAAGAGTGTTTTTTGCTCATTTCCCTCTCAATACACCCTTATATCAAGCCACGATGTTGAGCTTGGGACTGCTCCGGGGGTTTCAATGGCGTTCTTCATCGTCCTGTTTTCTATGCCCACGAAACGTCGGGAAAAAGGGTGATCCCCGGACGGTGAAGAAAAGGAAGGAGATTGTGGAGGCATTGAGCCGAAGGGGCCCTCAGCCCCATCAATCCTTCCTCCCAGGCGATGCCCATCAAAGGCTGCAAACAAAGACAAGACTGAGGCCTTCATTACCGTGGAATACATGTCTGTCTGTCTGTCCGCTCCATTCTAATACCACCAGACACGCGAAAGCCGCAGTGCCCCGAGCCCTTATTAACACTTGGCCCTTCCTCAAACGGGCGTGCATAAACTCCCCCATTTTACGATCTTCCATCCTTTTGAATACCCTTCAACGAACGCTCTTGTCTCTTAACTCAATCACCTTTGCCTGTTTTGCTCTCAAAGGCACGCAATTAGCATAATGCGCTCCGGGATCGGGAACATAGATCACATCCGTGCGGGTAATACATTATCACCACCTTTTGTTGCGCTGTCAATTATGAGATAGCCCTATGCTGATTAGGAGCGAAGTGTCGTGCGTCAACTTCTCAAGAAAGAGGGATAGGGGATATCCCATCCATATACATCCATCTTCACACGGACCTTCGACACCAGGAAAAGTTAAATGGAAGATTCTGAACAGTAATGAGGTCTCCGGGTGTTTAAATGGAACGCAATGAAAAAAAAAGTGATGTCAAGACGTGGAGATAAACCCTCTTTATGTGGACCACACAAGATGCATTATGAAGTGCTGAAAAAACTGGCGATAATGCGCTCATACAACGAACAGAAAACTTGAACTGAAAGGTTAAAAAGTACCTCCGTAGTCGCAAAAGGATATTAAATCAGCACGCTCGATCACAAAAGCGGGTAAGAAATTCAACGAAATGTTCATTGAAGCGAAATGCGGTGCAACTGTAACACGAACAATAATACATCTATGCAATCACGACGGGCATGTTTTGTTTGGCAAGTCCTGGACCATTGAACACATTTTCAACATACATGAAAGATGCAGATGACATTTAATATGTAGCCATATGACAACAACAAAAGCAGTATTGAATTCGTAGGGTTTGGAAGATGTATCCACCTACACCTTTTAAATGAATCACGTATGAATCGTTAATAGATATTGAAAAAATATATTCAAGAAAAAGTTTAGTAGAAAAATATACCTAGCCTAAGGTTTTTTCAAATTGCATAACAGGCGCTTGGATAAGACATAAGGTAACAAAAAATAAATAAATAAATTACATTTAGAAAAATAATCCATAATTTCGGATAATTTTTTAACAGCAATTTCACGTCTGCGGTCCAGCTACCCCCATGAACGATTCACTTCTACTGTTGACCAGCGCTTGGAGCATCCAATTATTCGCCTTTGTACAAGATATGAATAATGGATAAATGGAAAATGTATGTAACACGTTTCGGGCAGTGAATTGACAACCTAAACCTCGGTCTCTATAGAATGAAACTTCCTATGGCTAAAAATCTGATGTGTACGTTTGATTTCGTTCTGAATCCACGTACATGTTGTCAGTTTGTGATATGGTCCCACAACCTGATATGCCTTTTATAATTGACCCTCAAGGACCGTTGAAAATCGCATAACTGTGATATCATATAAATTGATCTAAGGTCGCTGTAACGTCTTGATCACGCTATATGACTCCAAAATAATGTAATGCTTGAATTCATTTTTTCAAATTCCAATTTATATTATTTTCTTCAGTTACAGGTGCTGTCAAAATTTCAGAAAATAAAAAATTAATTGAAGTGAACACGTAAAAGTAATAGTAGTAGAACAATGATGCATATTATCTACTTTCAGAACAGACATATATATATGTATTACAACGATGGAAGTCTCAAAACTTGTCCAAACAGTGAATTTTCATGACAAGCATTTCATACAGAAAAAAATTTGAAAAGCGAAACTTCATTTTTTTGGCCTATTTCCAAATAGGTATGGCGGATATCAACGAATTTATAGTATTCTACCTTCTAGTTAAACCTTTTTCACATTGATTTAAACTTTTTTTTACTTTGAATTAAACCTTTTCAACTTTCATTTAAACCTTTTTCACATTGATTTAAACTTTTTTTACTTTGAATTAAATCTTTTTCACTTTCAATTAAACCTTTTTTTTTAATTGAAAATTTTCTATTCTCATGTAGGAAAGTAAATTTTGAAGGAATGGAACGCATGAAAACTTTATTCACACACAAAAAAACAACATAATATGAAAACTAACAAGAAACTAGCACAGAGAAAACGCATTCAATGTCCAATGAAGAGGTTGGTTATTGACTGCACTGGGTAATAATAAGTACCCGTCTGTCACATAATTTTCACGATCGCGGGGAATAATAGAAGCAACAAGCTGCAATAACTTGGGGAAGATAGTGCTTTTCTCGGCGACTAAGGATGTCTCTCGCCGCAAATTTTATCTTCGAAAACGCCTTTTCGACAGGGTTCAGCATTGGTGAATAAGGTGGAAGGAACTTCATCGTCATTGCAGAAGAAGCCATGAAATCCCTAATAGCGTATGAGCAATGAATTCGAACGTTGTCTAGTATTAGGGCCAACCCCTCGTCACCAGAAATCTGACCGTCGAGTTCCCTCAAGAACTCCACGAAAATTTCGTCAGTCGTAGTGCCGGAAGTGACTGTTTTTGAGTGAACTACACCATGAATATAAAAAAAGATTTAATTAAAAGTGAAAAAGGATTAATTGAAAGTGGAAAAGGTTTATTTGAAAGTTAAAGAGGTTTAAATGAAAGTTAAAAAGGTTTAATTGAAAGGTAAAATACTATATATCACTTAATGCCAAAAATACCCTAATATCATACATTATATGTGGCAGTAGAATATCACCAAAAAACCACTATTTTGCACAATTTTAGAAGTCTAAGAATGCGAGGGATGTTTCAGTTTTCGACAGAATCTCATGTATATTTTTAAAAAATAGTTATAATAAACAAATGAAAAAACAATAATAAAGAATGATTTGTTTTTCAAATGGGGTTCTGTTCAACATAATAAAAATAACGTGCACAACACAATTTTCGCGCAAGCGCAGTCATAATAATTGAAAATTCAATATTTGAATTCTATACAAAAAAGAGGAGGGAGAGCATTAATTTGGAGATCGTGCAATGTACCCAAATGGCGCTGAACGAAATTTGGTATACAATGTTCTGGTGGTCAACAGAGCATGTAACGAAACGAAAGCCCCAACTTAAACCTGTTGGGATACTAATGTAACAAATTTCTTTTGTCTTGGAAAATAAATAACAAATGGGATTAATGACACCTTAAAGGCGTGATGGAATCAGGATTCACACTAAGCTAATGGGTGCTCCAGCGTATATAGGGTAGTGAACCCGTCAGCTTAAAGGCAAAACTCTGGAGTGTAAATAATACGAACTAAAAGGGAAAGTAGGTGCTTTGAACAGAGAATGATAGGACGTAAGGGAGTCGTTATGACTGGCTCTTCAAGGACAATACAAAGTGCGATAATGGACCAAGTTTTAGAGCGCTGAGGATCCGAGGAGAGTTTGCGGATTACCAGCCTTAAGGCGTGAAGGCTGCACGAAGAGGGGTCATCTTTACTGGCCTATTAGATGTGAGGAGATCCCGAAGGTTGGCACAAGTTTGTTGAGGCAGTTCTCGAAGGGAAATCTCTACATGAATATATGTCAAAAAAGCTCTTATGAACCCTTACAGGATGGGTAGGATAGAGAGAAGAAACAACAGAAGTTTAGTATACAACGGTTCATTAAAGGAAAATTAATTTCATTCATACCGGCGGAAATATAGCTCGTCAAAACCATCAGAATATGTTAATGGAATCAAAGATTTACTCAGTAAAATGATATGAACAGTCCAGGGATTTCGTGTATGGGCGGACACAATTGCCATAGTTCAATTTTATACAATGGTAGGAAATTATCAACGAACTAACCAGCAAAAATCGATAGAAATCTAGTGTAAAATGTATATACCCGTGGAGTAATAATCTCTCTCATATAGCGCAATTAAAGCGGTTACAGTTTTTAGTCAGATGTTATAATCCACCACATGCCATCATTCATTAACAATTGTTCATGTTGAAAAATCAATATGCGTAACAATAAGCTTTTGGTGGGAATCCATGATGAAATTGGTTAAAAAGCCTTCAAAACAAGAAAAAAGTAAGGGTTTTTTTGGAGAAGACAAAGAATCAATTCAAGTCTATTGCAATCACTGGGTACTGCGAGGTGGACACAGAGCGAGGATAAGTTCTTCGCACAGAGGAACCCTAAAACCTCCTTGATCTGTGTTGGCATCACATACAAGGTGATAGGTAGTTTATTTACCTCATTTTACACGTTACATTCTTCAATTGAATGACAACTGATGGACGAGTTCGATAGTGTAACCCCCACCCCGACACACACAACCTGCCAGTAGTGCAAAGATGTCCTGTCTCCACTTCTGTCACATTCCATAGCTTTCTGATCAGTTTCGTCAGCGTGGAGGTTCCTAGCATATTTGCCAGTCTTGCCCGCTATTATAGTTCATTTTTTGAACTATTAAAGACATATTGAGTGGAAACAAGAAAAGAAACTGACATGAATTCGATTTTTTTAAATCAGTTATTACAAAACGGATCAACCTAACATTGATAATAATGCGATCAACAAATTGACGGGCGCGAATGAGATGGTGACGAGTAGGCGAATGAGAATAGTTCGGAAATGACAACGTAATTGTTGGGGTAGCAATAAAGGTTAGAGGTAACCCAGCAGTACTACCTTCGGTTGGAGGTAGTTCCGAACAAGGCCAATCTGCCAACATCAAGGAACTGATCCAAGAGTTGGAAGCTATTTCAGTCGGAAGCACGAGTATGCTCGTTCTTGTGAAGATCGGAGGCAAATTTAGCAGAACCCTAACACGAATGGAGCCGAAACAACAGGGCTTGGTCAACCATCAGTGGCAATTTGACCAACATCTGACCTTGTAGTACAAACCTGAGCTTGTAGTATAATCGATAAAGGAAATCAAAAGAATCGACGTCTCATAGAAACAAAGAACTATGTCTCAGCAAAAGGATTGATGCTCTTATAGAAATAGCTAGCATAATTATTAAGGCAAACACAATGAACATATCATCCACAAGCAAGAAAAAAGAACGTCTTGTAGGCTAAAAATTGGTTCAACGAAAAATTGTATTGTTAGGACGTGTTTGAGAGAAAGGTCGAGAAACCCTATTTTACAATAAAAACTTCATTTTATGATAATGATATAAAACAGTGTTGAAATATTAAGACTTATGAAGATGATTGAAAACCAAGTGATATGTTATACTCCATTGTAAGTAGCTAAACCGCTTTATCAATGTTGTAATGACGTAATAGGACTCTGAAAGTTAAGAAGAAATTTTTTATGATTACTACATCATAACATTAATAACCTAAGCATAACAACAATCTGGAGAGAAAAGAGCGTCCTTTGCTGTGGGTAAGAACACCTTTTCGCTACTTACTCGATTATTTGAAGAAATAATTGTAGGCAACACATGTTTAAATACAAAAACTGATGGAATTACATTTTGCACCAATTCATGATTCATATGAATTAGTCAGTATACTTTTTTATAGAGATTGCATGCATGCCTCTTTTTACAGTAAAAAAAGAGAGTTAAAAATGTATTCATTGGCCCATTACAAAAGGTACCTACTTTAGGGGAATACGCAATTCGAAAGTTACATATTATGCCACAATTTCTGCCGGATTTTTGTAACAGATTAGAGAAGGATCATGGAAATTTGATAATATGGGGTCCATATGTCCTGGACTCATAGCAAATTATTTAATATTGAGGAGGTTATTAGAAGATAGAATCACCGTCACATTTACTTAACTTTTAAATTATTTCTTGACAGAACGTGCAAATTCAAAATTAATCCCCTTTCCTTGTTCTTCACCAACCGAAACTGCCAATGAGTACGCTTGAGAATCGAGTAGGTTTGGACATCCATTCATTCTAACTTTTTGTCTTCTTCAGCAATCTAGCTGATGTTTAGGGCAATGTTGATGCATTTATAGAAGTGTTTATTTACACGTGGTCATGGAAAATAATCAATTATTAAATGTGTTACGAGACGATGAAATTGCCGTTATAATTTATTGGAAAGGCATCTCTTGAGAGAACGAGCCAAGTTCAAAAGCCATCCCCTCTCCTTCTTGGCCACCGACCCAAACTGCCAATAACTCCGGATGAGAGTCGGTTAGGGTCGAGTCAGTTCGGACGTTCATTCCCTCAAACTACGATTCGGGTCAGCCCCTCCGAACAGAGTAGCTGTTACGCGGAAATTAAACCGCCGTAACGCGGGAAGGTCCAAAATGGCGGCTCAGATAAGCGCCGGTGAGCATCGGGCGGGTGATAAATTGGTCAGCATCGGCTTCGGTTCCCTCGGCCGTCAATGAGCAACAAACCATAAAGTTCGCCGCACTCCTCCCGATCGGCAGTTGACTGCAATTTAAATCGGAGATCCGACGAGTTTTCGAATGCAAACACCGGAGCTCCGACCCCTTTCCCGGCCCTTAATTTTTCCAATCCAGGCCTACAGTTTAATTTTTCTTGGTAAATCTTCAAGGTCAATCCATTTCGAGGTTAAAACTGTTAAGCAAATTTTCCTTCTGGATAAGACTGGGATTTGGCTACCAACCTTAGTTTCTCACTGGACGATACCCGAATACCAATTTGCTCTGATTGGGCCTAAACTCCCACGACCGTGCCATAGACACCACCGGATAGCACAAGTTCTCAAAGACATCGGTACTTTAACGTAATACAAGAAACGGTTGAATTCTTACAGAATCGTTGAATGACTACCACTACCAGTTCAATACAGCTAGTTGCTGTTAGTTGGGATCTCTTGATCTGCAATGACTAACAAAGTATAATTTAGGCTGTAAGGGACTCATATTCCGATGCTTCCCAAGAGCAAGGCTTCGTATACGGCTGCAACAGCATTTGGTAATAACATCACTTTCATGCAGGTATCCACGGCAATGAGTCTGTTCATGCTCTTGCAAGGAGAACAAACTAGATAAGATTAAGATAATGTCATTCAGATTTGGACTATGCGCATTAAGGATAAGGTCCTGTATTTGCAACACGCACCCATCTACCGTACATAACGACTAGTGGTGTCTCCTAGGATAGTGTTTGTTAGTTATTCTTATCTAAACAAAAATATCTGAGTTTATTGCAGGGATGTTCTACCGAGCAATGATGAAGGGCGCCGTCGAAAGTGTGATCTGCTTGAATAAAATTGAACCGCCTTGAATCGTTCTGATGAGACAATAAACTAAATGTGTCGGTCAATGAATTATTTTTTCCATCAAATCAAAGGATGAGTGCTATCATCCCTAATAGACGGGTTGATACCACTGTAAACTACAGTAGGACTAGTCAATGCTAAAGCGAATGTACAGGTAGTCAAGAAACCTAGATTAAATTACGATAAATACTCGTATATCACAAACTAGAGCTAGTTCACCGTTGAGTGTCATGTGCATTAGCAACGTTCAGATCTTTATAGAGGAGTCTACAGATGTTAAGGCGATGTAACGAATTTGAGCTTTCAACTGTGTTGTAAACGAATGTAACAAATTAATGCGTACTTTTCCAGTACAAATACAATCGAAACTTCAATTCCAATCGTACGAAAAAAGTCAGCGTCATGGGAGCATAGACAGCCTGATTTTCCTCCAACCAGTGTTTTTTCTTTCCGAAACAAGCACAACTTCACGGCTAACTATGGAAAATTCCAAATCTGTTGCAGGGCTTTGGAATGCCAAACATTTGCCAAGAGATTAGACAACTTCCAGGTCACAATGGCTAAAATAAATAATATACGGCGGATTAAAGTGGAATAATTTGGGGTGCAGATGGAGGTCACTCATCAAATAAATTACTCCCCTTCCAGTGGCGCCACTGTGAATAATGACCCTTAGGAAGCCTCCAATTTTATTGTTCTACAGAAATTAATTCGAGCATTCGTTGCGGAGAAAATTACAAGTTATCGCATAAAGAGGAATATAAATGTTGACCATTGAATCCCATAATAATACTGTTTTCAATTGCTCACAAGAAGAGAAAGGCGTATTTAACTTCCTTAGTGTAGACCCAGCCCTATCTACAACAGTACCAACATCAAGATTCCACATTTATTACTGTTAAGTATTAGTGTTAGTTTGCCGTAATTTATTTACTGAAGCCTGAAGCTTTTCATCAACGTGGGTTATGGGTATAAGTACTGAGCGAATAGTACCTCACTTTTTGAAATATTCAACTGTTAATCCAGCTATTCCGATTAGGGGAAGGGACCTAAAAATGAATATAGCCGTTTCATAGAGTTAAGATCAAATCACGAAATTTTGTCATAACGGTTGCTACAATAAAAACTGCAATGGTTGTTATTTCTCAACAATAGATTCGTTGTTTGTTAAAAGTCAGTGGGGAATGTCGAAAACCAGCACCACAAACGCTGACAAATTTTAATAGGCGGATTTCCATCGGTAAAATCTAAACGGTAACTTTTGTTTGTGGTACCTACTTCAGGTATAGCGGAATTTTCTCTGCGGACGATAGTGGTTTTGACGAAGTTGGAATCCGAATGGACCATTGGGATCTGTTCTATAAACTTGAAGTCATAGACGAACTGCTAAGAACAATTATATCCGATGTAACTCTACTAGCGTGCATAGTAAGGAGGTTGAATGTTTCAGGATTCGAAGGTTCAGAGGGATTAAGGACATTTCGTAGCCAGCAGTTGTTAGGTACATAACGATCAAACGTCAAACACTTGGTTCAAGGTCAATCATCCCACCCGGATTACCAACTTGAATCAATCAGTGTGAATTTGGGAGCATTGACACAGCTACACAATTACAGGAATATGATTAATCAAACAATTTGAAAAATAAAGAAAAGGAGAATATTTACGGTAGATTATTTACCGTGGTGAATATTCAAAGCAAGTCCCTCTTCCCAACTTTGATATATGAAAAGGGTTTCTCTCTTGTTTCCTCTCGATATTCAACGTTTTTTTACCAACCCAATATTATTATTTTTCAACAAAAACACAAACTCCATCTGTATGTTTTTAACAATGGGAAATGGGAGACACATTGCAATAAACTGAAGTAATTTTTTTTTTTTTTTTTCCAGAAAACGAAAATTAACGCTTGTTTCCCTCGTCGGAAACAGCGTTTGTTTTAGAACTGAGTGGGTTTTTTTCGAGTCTAGTAGGTGGGGAACCACTCAATTATTTTTAGGTAGTGCTCTTTAATGGGAAGTTGGTCCACAACCGGGAGCTCCAGATAAATAGTAGTCAACGTGATATCGATGGGTCTTCTCCCCCGTTGAAATTGAGTGAAAAAGAAGTGGAAAAATAAAAACAAGCAACTCGTTTAAAGTAAAAAAAGCGTTGGCGACGAGGCACTAACGCTAATCAACATTCCAACGTCAACAACGCGACAGTCTCATTAATTTCGATTGACAACTTATTCCATCATAATGACGACCAATGTCAATTTTTCAGTCAACACGCTGCAAATTATTACATTAACGTTTTTATTTCTGTATTGTTGGAATGGGTCCACCTTATAGTGATATTGCTTCATCTTACTCCAGGTCCTTCCCATTGTTTATAGTATCCACAGTGACGTTAAAGACAACCCTGCGATTGTGACCAAACAGATGATCGTACAACAAACGGGGTGTTCTCATTCAACTAATATTTCAACTCATAAATACCACGTAATCCTCAGGTTGATAGATCAAGACGCCGAAATTAATAGCGTCTACCTGATCCTACCGGATCGATGTAGGATTTTTTAGACTAATTTCGTAGACATTGGTTCAGCACTTTTGGAGAAAGCTTCAAACGCCGGCACATATTGTGGTCTTGAAGAAAACGGTTCATGGGGCTTTGTTGAGTTGAAGTCTTCAAGGAGCTACCTAAGTGCAAAACCACTTATGTGAAATATGGAAGTCAGGTTTTTTTTTTAAACCCAATTCAACGGTTTGTATGTTTGTACCATGGTCGTGGATTACAGTTTAAAGATTGAGCGCTTCATTCATTCATAATTGAAGTATTGGATAACTCTCAAAGTTTGTATCCCATCAGCAGAAAACAAATCTCGGAACTCAAGGGGTCTTTGGTCCACAAGAGATACTTCTGGGCTTGGGTAAGAACAGGCGCACCCCTCTCCTGGTAATTAACCCTAGAATGCCAATATGGAGTGAATTTTACTCCACTTACGATGTAAAGAGATATTTCAAGTGTTTCGCTGACAGCTACCACGCTGCCAATCCAGCTATTCATTCTGGACTAGTGACCCGATGAGGGTTAATTCATTTTAAGCGCCCTCTGTGTTTGGTTTCTGAAAGTGATAGGATTGAGGAATACTCCATGTTATCAAAAATAAAGTCAAAAGTCAGTTTGATAAAGTCAAATTTACTCTAATGACACCTGATCCGGAACTAATTGATCATTCATCACCCTAAATAGGTACGAATTGAAAAGTGCTTTATAGTGCACTACTATTGTTTTACTGCGCTCCATTAGTATTGTTTAATTAAACAAATGATCTCAACAGTTAATTACACTGGAAAATATCTTTCATAGCTTGCTTTTCATTATTTTCCATCCATAAGAAACAAATTATCAGGCTAGAGTAAAAAATACTCTTTGTTGGCATAATCCGTTTGCTTGAGCACGCTATCAAATTACCATTCTATGGTTAAAGTACTCTTGAACTCTAGCTTTGGATGACCATAACAATGCAGGGGTTATCTCAACATTTTTGATTCAGTAACGGTGTCCAAGGCCACACTGGTAAACTGGTTTAGCAGAGTATTCGGCCATCCATCTCAGAAGTATTGTTCCAACACATTCAAAAGTGTAAGAACCGACAATAAAAATTGGAATCTCCACCAAAGCTGATTGACGGTGTAGAATCGGACACGTACCATTTTTCCATCACAGTTTCAGAAACACGATGCAACATCATCATTTTGCCGATTTCTGCTGACCAACCCTATCAAAACTTGATGCATCAAAAGGTCTGCGTGGTAATAGACAAAGGAGGAATATTATTCATTTTATTATAAAATATTTTAATTCACACATATGTCACCTCAATGAAATAGATTCGGGTTGCGTGAATTCGGGGACTAGCCATTGACCAAGAAAGACCTGATTTGCGACTACGCGCACTTCAACACTGAACTAATACTTTTTGGTGCAATAATTTGCAATGCTGCAGAATGGCTTCTAGAACTGTTCCAAACAAGGGAACCGAACAAATTAACTAGACGGCGAAATTACACGACATCGAAACCCCAGCAAAAACCTGGAAGATTCAACAACGTCAAGGCCAGACCTCTGCAGCCGGAATAATTATCCGTAATTGCAGAGCCAGTCTTTGATTTTTAATAATTGGAATATTCTTCTCCTTAGAGGCTCTTCATCACGTTCTTTGAAGACTCTTGATTGGAAATCACCAATTATTATTTTTTTAAACGGAATACGGAACACGACTTCAACTCTCATTAATAATTGAATGTCAAACACAGATGCCGTTAGCCAGTATGACGATTTCTACAAAACGGTTGGGAAAAACGAGGTAAGCAACCTGACTGACCCCTCGAAAAATACGAGGTGATTTAAATACAGTTATAGGTTTAAACAATGGTGATTGATTGGTTTTGGTTGTAAGAACGAATACAATAATGAAAACTGACAAGCTGTTTGCGCAAATATAAAAGTAGTATCTAGTTTGTCATCTTTTGAGAATATGATACTTTTTCGAAGAGGAAAATCGAAAGGACTGTCCCATTTGATCTAGATTACAGGAAAATGCAGAAAAATTCCCACAAGCGAAAGACGTTGAGAACCTGTCTGATTAAAATGTACTCCTAGGTACAGAAAATTCTGCACATCTAAGGGTTTGATATGGGTCGACCGTTAGTATGGTTGATTTATTCTTATCATCTTGATAATCTGAATTCTCGTTTGCGAATTTGAATCTGAGGCTCTTCATTAGCCAAAACAGTTTTAACTGATTCGTAGAAAGAAGAAAAAAAACAAGTAGTACCGACCAAGATGAGTCACATGGTTGGATCGGATTGAAGCCCTGGTGCAACATCAACACGAATGTCAGAGGTAAACATTGAAGAATGAATTTGCACGTAGCAAAGGGCTACGATTGAATAGTTACCGATGGATTTCATCGGGTCATAGAAAATGATGTGAAATTATGATTTCCCTCAAGATGAAATTCAGAAAAAATTACTCAACCTTCAATCTTCGAAATGAGTAAAATCTGATCTTGGGAAACAAATTCACGATTTAACCGCGGGAAGCTGAATTTTATATCGGATCTATGTAATCAGTATTGAGAGAGCTTGTAAGGTATATAAGGTAACAAGGATTTGTCGATAACCAGGCCGAAAGATAAACATTTATGAACAGAAATAAGTCAGGCCTAAAGTGTAAATTACCACATGGTATTTCGGAAAAAACAAATCATGCACCTTACTGAAGTGGGAAAACTAGCTTGACAGAACATTGCAGACATAATTATTAATTGTCATTAAATTGTCAATTATTGACAATTGCATTCTAAAATCTCTACAAAATTGAAAAAAGATGTGACTCTAATACTTGTCATAGTATACACATTCCCTACCGTTTCTATATTTCCTTGGACGATACAATGTATCGATACGCCATACCGTTCTTTTGAACTTGAAGAAGAAAAAAAATGACAATTTAGGTAAAATGGGGCAATATCTAAAGACGAGTAAGAACATTGGTATCTATTGAAGAGTAAAGGTTACTTTCCATTGGTAGGCTTTTCAAATTTAGGATATCGATGGATTTATTATAAGGAAATTTATTCGTTTGATACCTGTATGCAATTAATTTACGCAGATGTTTTGTAATTGATACGCGCATGTGCAACCTTTAACAGAAATTGTGCGAATTGAATGTTGGGTGATTACTCCAATACGAAATACTATTGTCGATAGACAGGAGTATAGGGGCTGGTGTACACTGCCAATACGACCACCATTCGGACAGAAGGAGCAAACACTCGTAATAACTTAGTTAGGGACAACAATCCAACAGCAGTATCAGTAGGCATGCGAAGAACACGTGCTAACATCCCACCACGGAATCCCATCTGTGCCATAACATCCACGGATATAATGGGGTGACAGCGTCCTACCTACTCCACCAAGGCTCCCTGCTACTCGCAGGAGGGATGCTGGGCGGAGTGAATTCACCCACAAGGTCTGGTCCTATTGTGTATGTCCCATCTCAATGTTTCTCGGCAATATCCGAAGGGGATGTTTAAGACCTTGTCGGGTAATATCAACCCCCTCTTCCCGCTTCCATTCCACGGAGTTTCCCTGGTGTTACCCGTTTTTACGACCGGGATGTACAAGTGCTCCAATAGAATGTCATCTAGAGACCAGATGAAACCTTCCCTTTATATGAAAGTAAATAGCTATGAGTGATATCAGAAAATTCTTTGGGACTTTCTCACAGTTTCCCGACTTAATAAACCATTTTATCCCTTTTGAAACAAGAATTATATCGAGGAATCTCTCATGAGTATTAAATATTCTTATGGGACTCAGAGAAAACGGTTGTGAACGAAGATAGTACTCCATTGAATAGTACACACCCACGCTTTACAACACTATCGTACTAATCAAAGCGCAAGAACGTCTAGTTCTGACTTCGCGTTAAGTGTTTATTCATTGTACTCATTGTAAAAACAAGGAAGTGATTGTTATGAATAAGGTTCCATGCTTGGTGTTTACGTTACCAATTAATCAGAGTTTAATTAAATTTGTGAGAAAAAAGACGTATTTTTTACATCACATATCACTTACGCAAAATTATGCTGTTCAGTAAAAGTTGGACAAAGACATGACAAAGCCTGTTTCCAGGATCTTACATCTTATAACTTATATTTGAACTCAATTAAGTGAAGTAACTGTGATAACAAACAGGTAGAACGACCTCATTAGACAGAGGGAGATATCCAATAATTTTTAGCCATTTTTTTGCCAGAGGCCTCGTTTCCGAGCTGTTTGCGATTTAAGATTTTTTCGTGTTCTCGATCTTACGTCATTAAAACTGTCATAACTCCCTCAATTTTGGAGATAGCTCAAATTTGATGACACCGTTGGAAAGAGCGTAAAATTTCCTATATATTTGATATCAGAAAACTTTTTTTGATTGCATTGAAGATGTGCGACTGCTGCGCGAAATGGCAGTTTTGTCAAAATCTTGAAATCGCCTGTTTTTCATCTCGCCTAAAAACCCCATGAATGCTTGACGCAGAACTGTGCAGGCCTGGTAAAACGTGCGCCGAAATGACAGCTTTCCAACGGTTTAGTCGTTTTGATTTTTAAAAATATTTTTAGTTAAGAAAATGGAGTTTAAATGCAGAAAAACATGTGTTTTCTATTAAAATTGAGTTTTTTCCAAAAGTCTCGAAGGTGAATGCAACTCACTCAGTCGGAAATGAGTTGTAGAACACGTAGGAGTCGGATTGTGCATAAGTCCTGGGACACCCTGAATCACTAAAAAAGACCTAATGTTTGAAAATTGGGAAAGCTACGGAGGAGGCATTAGCTTGGTCAGGGGCAGGATATGCAATGACACGCACGACTCCCCGGTCTTGAAGGAGGGGTTGCTTTGTGCGCCGTGTATTATCAACCCCAATCTGATTTGGCCCTAGCACTGGGTGTTGCAATGTGGAAATCGAGTTCTTACAAAGAGTTAGAGTTTAAACAAGATTGTTAAGATATAAATTAAAAAAATAATTATTTAAAAATGAAAATGAATTTAATGATTGAAAACGTTAGTTTGTGATCAGCGTCAACGGAATTTCCAGGCTGTCCATCCAAAGTCAGGATAATCGAAGATTCGCTTTAGTTTGTGTTCATTTACGATTGATTGCGATGATTTGGTTTCAGTTCCGTAGCTATATCACAAGTGAGTATGTTGACATGATTTTTGTGTACGGTGTTGCCAATGGTAATGCTTCTGAGGCAGCAAGGGAGTCACACTCCTCCTGTGTACAACTCACACCCTAGCGAACACGTCGGTTAGTATGAGGAAAGGATATTGATAGATAATATTGTTTATGTCACTGATCCTTCTTTATCCAGTAAACTTTCTGTTTTTTATCTACTACCTGATTGTTTTTTGTCACTAAGGTTTTGTTTATTACTACCAGCTATGTTTAATAGCTAGAGCGCACCATGATGAATGGGAATATGCAATAGAGAAAACCTCGCTGAAGGAAATACAGCAAGGAAAGAGACGAAAGGGAAAAGTTGGTAATGATACGGAAGCCTGGATTGATAAGGGTCCATAGTGTCAGCAATAAGATGAATGCAACTCATCGCAATCAATCGTAAATGAACACGAACAATGGCCGTCTCTCGGCTCTTCGATGATCTTGACTTTGGCCGGACAGCTTAGAAATGCCGTAGACCCTGTTCACAAACGAACGGGTTTATGCATCCGACAAAACTAACTTAAATCGTCACTTGAGAGGTCTGGCGTTGTCACCATTCGATTCAGCGAGAAAAATTACATATATCCCGCCTCCAACCTTTTTTCGTCGAGACTTTTGGAAAAACCTCAATTTTAACAGAGAACACACGTTTTTCTGCAGTTAAACACCATTACCTTAACTAAAAATATTTTTAAAAACCAAAACGACTACACCGTTGGGAAGCTGGCATTTTGGCGCACGTTTTACCAGGCCTGCACAATTCTGCGTCAAGCATCCATGGGGTTTCTAGACGAGATGAAAAACAGGCGATTTCAAAAATCTGACAAAACTGCCATTTCGCGCTGCAATCGCACATCTTCAATGCAATTAAAAAATGTTATCTGACATCAAAAAGATAGAAAATTTAACGCTGTTTCCAACGGTGTCATCAAATTTGAGCTATCTCCGAAATTGAGGGAGTTATGACGGTTTTAATGACATAAGATCGAAAACACGGAAAAAAATCTTGAATCGCGAATAGCTCGGAAACGAGGCCTCTGGCAAAAAATTGCTATGAGGCATTTTTTTTCGGAAGTGAGTTGTAGAACACGTAGGAGTCGGTGCACAACTCCTTGGACACCTATTATAATCATGCAGAAATCAGTTGATACTTGGTTGGTTTTCCCATTACTATCATGATACTGAATCAATTTCTCGAATGCATCATTCATTCTCTCACCTCGTTGTCCATTGACAACGTGATACAATTACAACTATAGATATAAACATAACAGAGTCGTAATACGATGTAGTTCAAATATAACATGAAATAGTAAGATCAACAATAACAAGAGACAACTGAAAAAAACGAGTACTGAGTAAATGTGACAAGATGTACTGGGGTTCATGCCATTTTTGTTTTAATTGTCTGGAGGAACGATAAGGTCTTGGAGTGGAGAGCACGTCACGAACAAGAGTACTTGGTTGCATGCCGATCCGCCAACTTCACACCGTACAGCCAGTTATAGGCCTTAGTAACATAAGATAGAGTACAGTTGTCGGATCCTCTCAAGCACTCTAACCATAATGCCGCTGATGGGGAGTTTCCAGGTCGAACGGCTGTCCAGCCTGAGACCCAAATACATTACTGATTCAGCATACCCGATACGTTGGACATGAAGGTAGTGGTATTACGGTAGACCGTTTGCATGTGAAGTATACCATGTTCTTGTCTTCATGGTATTCATTTTCACCCTCCATTGTTTGGCCCACACACTAAGAGCGTTCGTGCACTTTTGGAGTATCTGAGTAGCCTGCCCTCTGAAGAACGTCTAACCAGAACTGCCTGAGCATAATCTTAGTGTGCAATGTTGTCATTTTGGCAAGTCGTGAGTGTTCGGGGCAGATAGCTAATGGCCTAGGATGCTCCCGTGAGACACAGCTGCTCAAATAATATAATTTAGTTATGGTTATTTTGAACTTGAAGGTATAAGTTCGGTTGAATAGTTAAGATTGGAGGATTCAATAACATGTGTCGGGTAAATGATCCTTAATTTCAGCCAGAAGCCCTCGCTCATGCCACACCCGATCAAAGGCTTCTTCAACGTAAAGAAAAATACGAAATTCACGAGAAAGTTAATTTCCACAAAAAGTACAGAAACGCCTGCAGACCGGTTTCCATTGTAACACCGTCTTCAGCTATTGCAGAATAAGCTTCTGTTCACTTCGTTGTCGAAAATGAACTAAAATAGCAAATCCCCAGATGGAACGAATGAATTTCATCATGAATCAGTTTGTCTTGGTGAAGGAATGTGAAGGATGAATCACTTCAATCCGAGCACTTAGTTTTAATCTTGATGGCTTGTTGCCCGCTGAAGAATGGCGTCGTTGAAGGTAATTTATGAATAATGTTATCACGCCGCACGCTGTTTTCTCTCCTAGACATGTTACGAGACTCCATAATTCAGCGGGGCGTGGGAGACAGTAACCGATCTCGTTGAAAACCCGAGCATAGTGCCCCATTGCGGGAAATTAGTGTGACCCGGTAAAAGTTATTCTCGCCTACACATTCGTGAGCCAACTTTAAGCATGGAAGTAGGACGAATCAAAACTAGGTTGAATAAATGAGAATTCATGAGCAAAACATGCGAGGTGGACTAATTTTCAAAACATCCACGCCATCCACAGTTCTTAACAAGTCATTCCTATAACCACTTTAAGAAGCGGTGATGCCACACTGGAGAAGCAGGTTACTTTCATTGACCTTATTGAAGCCGCAGAAAGTAACCAAATCGCAATAAAAATTAATAATAATAAAGGAGGAAAAACTGAATTCGGATATTTTCTATGAGAACCCTGCCCAGAACAACAGGATAACGAAATTTCAAAATCACCCAAGGCATGCTCGAACTCTTGTAGAGGCAAATCGCCGTATCTATCCCTCGCTGTACTTACGTAGTCAGCACACGTCAAATTACCCAAGTCTTTACCCAATTTTTCTAATATTACTCATCTAATCAAGACGCTCATGATGGTTTTTTCCTTCAAATTCAAATGAATGGCTATAACATGGGTACAAAAAAGAGTGAATAATTACTTGAAAAATAAGTTCAAATTTTAAGAATTAGTTCTCAAAAATGACTTTTTAAAAATAAATTTTCTTCATTTCTTTTTCTATATTCCCACAAAAATAATGAATTACACAGTTAAATCGATTTCGACGGTTGGGTCATCATCAGCAACAAACATGAACACGGTTCGAGGAAATATAGACAACATTCTATCTCATTCCGTTTTTTATTTCATTTTACTTAATCAGTGTTAGTGGAACACGTTTGGCTATTTTAGAAATGTTGATCATTTAGTTATGCAGTTCTGCCTACATATTAACGTCTAGTTGATTGACATCCATTCTATCTTGATGTCAATTTGAAGGAGATCAATTAATTGATAAGATTTCACAAGCTCCCAGGACGGTAATAGTGTGTAAACCTACTGACAGCCGGTGCTTAATGAGATTTTAAATACACGAAGGAACAGCTTCAAAGAAGCCCCAACTTTTTTTCCTCCTCTTTTTTTTTTTTTTTTTTTTGAGTGAGGGAAAGAGATCCTTCATCAGTCAATCTCCCGCAAACAATCAAACAATGACAACATTAATGGGACAATGTCTGGCAGAAGGGATATTTTATAGAACCCAAAGAGGGAGGGGGAAAATGATTACAAAGATACCCCTCGAAGTCGTGTCCCCAAAGTCCCCCCCGACTTACCTTCCGTAATGAGCTCTGAAATGGAATCTTATTTAAATATCTTTCAACCTTCTCTTCTCCCGCTTAAAGGGTCGACCCCCATGTGCCTAACCCATCAATCTAACCTGATAAAGTCTAAACCTATTCAAGGAAGGTTTCAGGCAGGTTTTTCCCTCCTGCTGATGAACCATTGTGTAGCGTCGCCCATTTCCCATTCAAAGAGGCCATTGATGTGTCCGTCCGGCCGGTGGAGCGGGTGGATGGATTTAATTTGAGGACTTCAACACTCCAGAGCCGCGGCCGAGTATGATAAAAAGTTTTTCCATGTCCCTCCCCTCTCATCAACACTTTTTTTGTGTCGGCTCGTTCTTTTTCGGCCTTGTGTTTTCGTTCGATTTTCCATTTATTATCTCTAGTACACACTCGATCACATCAGAAAACCTCTGTAATCTTCTTATTGTACTACAGCCTGATCGAAAACCGGAATACATCCAGTCTTACACGTTTTCTGTTTGTCTGAGACATGAAAAACCAGAACTGTTAGGGCAACTGTGACAAGCTGAACCAAATGTTATTGAATTCAACTAATAAGGGTACCCAATACCAATATTTCCCTATGATTTTGTATACTCCTCCACTCTAACCTAGTACCATATCATCGGCAAGCCAAATCGGAAGATTGATTTTCAATTAATGAAATATGAAATCATCAAAATAACATTAAAAACACCCAAAATAGTTAGCTTTCACGTCGTACTTTACTATTAAGATCCGATGATTAAAAAATCGCAGACGGAACTTACTCTCCAAAACTTGAGAGCTTAATTACCCTCTAAATCGCTTTTTAGTTATAAAATCATTGTCCGCTTAATAAAAAAAGTTGTTTTTTACTTCAAATCAATCAATCGAATGTGATCTCTAGAAGCGCAGTACAAAATGGCTCAAGTGCTACAAAGATAAATGCTGCTGTGAATCGAATGGGTCCACGCGGATCGCTATACATCCATCTGCACACAGTCCTAGAGGGGTCGAACCTTGGGAGAAAAAACTAACTTTTGTGTTCTTTGTTAAATCTTATCAACTACGACTATTGAATGAGCCCTAATACTGGAATAACAATACCGATAAATCGAGTTAATCATAAGAATAATTTTTGTAATACCCATTGACTGAGTTTTGTCAGGTGTTTTGTCGATTCATTTACATCCTGATGTACCAATGTACTTTGATATCAGCTCTATTGGTAAGTTTTATTTTGCTACGTTTATGTAATTGCACCTAAATAATGTACCACACACACGATTGAATAACTATTGATCATTGCTTTGCCAATTAGGGATTTTTTATAACGAAAATAGTAGATCTTGGTGTAGTAATTTGTACCATTTTGTCTCTGGATTTTCCTTCACACACGTTACGTTTTTCAATAAGCAAGGCCAACAAGAGTGGATACTGATCGACAATACATCGGTTGGGTAGATTGCATATAATGTATAGAGTCAATAGGTACTTGAGCAAGATAATCTCAAATTCTATACCGTTGTCAATTAAATATGAAATTAATCGGTAATGGATACAACCATTGAATGCAGTAAGGAGTGTACCTACATCGGAAATCGTAATCGTGCAGCGTAAAGACTTTGGTTTGGAAATAGTGTGCTCTAAATCTGTTTATCGAAACGGTTGCCCGCCGTGACTAAACACTGGTACAGGTCCGGTCGGAGGCTGCGGCTTGCATCACCTAACGATCTACTGAGGTCACATTGCGACACGCCGTCTCCCGTCGTTAAGACAACAGACAGATAACATTCTTGAAACCTTCCCGTTCGGCTCGACGTCATAAATACCGCCACTTCTGTCATAACGTACACGAACCAACGCGTCCCATATTCGCGGATCCGAAGCCGATTTTGATTAATGATCGTCGAAGTGCAGCAGTGAAAGTCCGAAGGCCTGGAGGTGGATGAATGGCCGGTCTCGGGCTGTTTATGGGCTTATACAGAGAGCCTGACCTCTGGACACAATATGGTTCGTGCGCATAAGCTCGACGTTGCAAAACCCTTTGCCATATTAAGTCAAGGAAATCATGTCCGGTTACCACTGTACCAACCACAACACTTAACTACAACCTTCTTCAGTACTTTTCAGTGTCAACGAGAATCTCCTAGCCTCAAAATATCTTGGAGAAATTGGCAACAAGTACTTACTCACACATTTTGTTGTCTTAACTTAATAATTTCTAGAGGTGAAAATATTTCGTCAATTTGCGACCAACTCATGGCTAATATTCAATCAGGATTGACAGGTTTCAGTTGTCAAGTAGAAGTTAAAGGATTAAGTCCGTGTCACCAACGCAAAAACGTTGTTTGGACGATCACGAAATACAGGTGGATACGTGGTCGTTAGCTAAACCAATTAAAGACGACGTTCTATATCAGGTGGAACAGTGGTAGACCGTACTTTCTCAATTACTTTACAATTTTGACCACTAGCACTAAAGCAAATGCTGCATGGGGATTTAACATCTACACATAACCAGAATGAATGAAAATTGATTATTGATAACCAGAATGAAGTGAAAATTTGATGAAAACTTTAGGAGTTGAGCTTGTATCAAGGATTTCTGGATACACACAAACCGAACGAAAATAGTTTAAAATGGTCTTAAACGCTAAACAAAATTGCAAATTTTGATTTTGTAAAAATCAAAAATTTTTTATCATCCGAAGATTGAAACAATGCTTCCGTTACCTACGGGTGGACTCGGAAGTAAAAGGTATGATAATAATAATAATTCAACAACATCACAAACAAGATAAGGACCCTTATTCGCACGATCAACTCAAAAATCAAATCAATGTGGTTTTGTTAATCGACAATCAAGATCTTAAACGGTCAAGAGTGAGCGTTTAACTTGAACAGGGGGTCAACTCTTACCACAAGTTCTGTACAGCTGTTCAGAAATCTTACAACTGGAGCTGTTTAAACAGCTATTCAACTGAAGATTTTAAGTAAACGAGAGCTGTAAACATAGCCAGCAGTTTCTGTATTTAATAGCCTAAACGGAAGAAAAGGCTTTGAAACGACGAGGATCCAGCCCCCTTAGTTGCCAGATTCCCCTCACGATGAGGCACCATCTTCCATCCGACGTTGGACTGCATAACGGAGTTTTATATTTTCAGCCGAAAGTTCAAGTCAATAGGATGGGTGACGTGCGTCCGTCAATCCCCCGGATTTACCAACGTAAAATCCGCAGTCGTCAAACGCTTCGGGGGCCTGAATGTCATCGCCTGTCGCTCCCCCATCGTCGTCCGCTTATTTTAATAATAAATATAAAAGGGTGGAGGCAGTGAGGAGAAGGGGCTCTCTCCACCTTCCCCTTGTCTCCTTATTATCGCGAAAGGACAACAATGGTGACGTAAATGGTAGAGATAATGCCGCACCGCTGGCAGTCTTAACAAAAGGTCGGGTCGTCTGAGTGAAATTTAATATTAGGCTTTTAGGTGTGCGGGGGGATCATTCCGCGACGCAGATTGCCCCCATTGGGGCTGTTACGCTAGTTTAGGGAGTATAGCGAGAGAGGCGATATACACAGCAGTAAAGGCGGCTCACGAAAGCTGCAAATGATTTTAACCTATCCCTCTTCTAAAAATTTGAAGACCTCTGAGTAAATCAGCTGATATAAACTGGCTGCTTCTCACTTCCAGCTAAGTGGATCGAAATGACGTAAAAAACGTCAGAATATGATAGAAAACCTCTGTAAATGTGACCTGAAAAGGACCTATAACCTTCATGTATGACGCTAAATATGACCATAAAAAAGCAGAATATCTATTCTAAGTTACAAAACAAACACAAAATACCTATTTAGTACCTGTAGCTAACCCTAAAACCCCTATTAACTCATTTCAATACTTTCACTCAAATATTCTCTATCTATAGATAGAAAAATTTGAAGATCTTCATCTTTCGATGATTATACCAGCATCTCTGATTGGAAGCAGGCAGGAGTGGGGTACTTGGACAGTTGGAAACCTTTGGCAGTACAGTATCATTAAAGGAAAACAATATTCATAAATTAATATCATTCATATTATGAAAGATAGGATGTCGTCATTCTTGCCACCTACTAAAGTGTCTGTCATATTAAATTTGTAACCGTCAGGATGTCATGCATAAGGGTTCTTAGAACACACTATTGTAGTTTAATTCAGTGAAAATAACTTCTTCCTTTTTGATGTAGGTTCAGTACTCGTGTTAACATGCGTTAAGACGATTTAGAAACGCGAAATATTAGTAGAATGAGAAATCTCACCTTAAGAACTACTGCTGTCAGTTTTACTGTTTAATGATGACTCCCAATTCCTGCAAATAAAATAAAAGATTAAATTAGCTTTAAAAGTTAGGTTAAAAATTGGGAAAAATCTAAAATTACACAATTTTTAATAGACAGCAATAAATATACTTCGTGGACTGCAATGACCTGTCAAGAAACAGGTGACATCGTTTCGATCATGAGAATATATATGAAATATTGTACCGACCCAACAAGAATAAAAGGTGCGTGGGTTTGGCTATGTACTTTTTCATGAAGCAATGTATTTATTTACACCAGTGATTTCCAGAGAAGTGTTTTTTTCTACAGAAGCAACGAGTCTTTCAGTAATAATTCGCAATATTTGTCTAACGGTTCATATTTTTTCGCCTCTCTTATCAGACAGAAGTGCCCTGATTGAACGAAAGTGTTGTGGTCTTGGATTTGGGAACTCCACCCTGAGGCGTTCATTTATACCGTTTTCGATCTTTGGAACTCATTTCGCCAAAACCATTTCATACGATCGGCAAGTTCTCTCCTCTATTTGAGGGATTATAAAGCTCGTACAGATACAAGTGTTGGTGACGTTTTCTCAGAAAGTTGTTACATTAAACTCATCATCAAAACGCAAATACATCATTTTTCCGCAGCCTTTTTGAAAAATTATTAAGAACAACAGACATTTGCGAGTAACATTCAACCAGAACTACCGGAACGCCACTTTGGCAACAGGAAAAAAACATCATAATCGTAGGAAAAATATTACTTGATTTACACCTTCCAAGTAAAACCGCACACCTCCGGGCAGCTTCGTGACATATTTGCTGACGACGAGGACAAATCTATTCTGTTGAAACTATAATCTATTGTATGAAAATATCATGACTGTCGAATATATACATTTTTTTTCTCAACGTTATTTGTGATCACCAGCTACCATTAATCCTTTGTTCTTTACATCAAAAATTGTATACTAATGATTTAAAGTGTACTGTTGGAAAAAATTACATAATCAACTAGGTAGCTGATATTTCATTGAGTCAGTATTTCACGGGGAGAGAGGAGATAACTGAAATTTTTAAAAACACCATAATAAAATAGATGCATCATAACTGAGTACGAGTAAATTAATAACGTTTTTCCAAATAACTTCTTGTTATATAACAGAAAATTCAATCCGACCAAATTACGAATATTTGGAAGTTATAAAATCTTATGAATATTAGAGGTTACTAATTATCTAAACACAACTCTATAAGATTTTAATCAGTTAGATCGTGTTAGTCGACCTTGGGGAAGATAGTTATTGATTCGACAACGCGGAGCATTATGAAATATTTAAAATATAGGTAACGAAAGTGCAGATATTAAATATTTAAAATTTAGACAGAATGTGCAAGTTATTAATGATGGATTGATTTCAATAGACAGACATTTGCTCATTGATTAATGATGGAAAGAATATATTCCGAGACTAAAGAAATACCTACTTCAAGTGATTTCAAGTGCACAGGTATTTCTTATTCATATAGTTGGACTTCGAAAAATGGTGCTTCATCCCTGTCGGTAAACATCAAACATGAAAATGTACAAGGAAGAGAAGGACTCAGGAGGCGAATACTCATATTTTAACTAGAGAAGAGAAAAAGGCCCTTGAAACAACCCGAAACGTGTTTAAAAACCACGAGGCTGTAAATTATCCAGAAGTGGCAATAGGATGTTTGAAGGTCTGACGGTTTTTTGACAGATTTATGGTAACCAAAACCTTCCACTCAAAGAAAAGACCATATGTTCCTATATTTTGAGCGAACCCATTCTCAAGTTACAAGGAACGGAGAAAAAACAGGGGTAGTTTTTACCCATGCTCGTTTGCTCCTACTTTTTTTACTAAGTCCGAATCACCAAATAGAAACCGAAGTTGATCTGAATAGATATTTGTAGACATAAAGCACCATTTGGTCTAAGGTAAGACAAAAACCGAATCATCAGTCAGAAAAACTCTCACAATTATTACAGAGGGTTTGTTGTGTCAGCAACGAATAATTCTCGTTGCACTATCACAATTTGCTCAGGGCAGTTCGGGATTTTGTGTATTCGGTATAATGCACCCTTAAGAAGTTTTTTAACAGTTATTTGTAGTTTATCCTAGGTTTATTGCAGTCCATTTTTTGGTGTATTCGGTATACTGCCCCACCCTTAAGTAATTTTAGGATCACGTTTTTAACAGTTGAAGTCTTTTTTGTGAGGCAGGCATATAGCTATAGGAAATACCTTGTGGATAATTTTAATTTTTGAAAATGTATAATGTAGTTTATTTATTTATATTTTTTAGTAATTATTGATTGAAAATTTTATTGCACTTATATATACAAGGAAAGTAGACATTGCATATTGTGTTGTATAATACTGTTTTGCACCTTATTATGTAAATATACACTTTTTTCATTCATTCATTCATTCATTCAATAAGGTTGTTCGGAAAGTGTATGTTAACATCCCCCTACGTTGTATTGTTTAAAATGTTATATCAGCGCTATTTTTCTGACATTGACAATAGTTCCACTTGTCTCAAAAAACAACTCCGTAAAAAGAACCGAGTAAAACGATGGAAATTGATTAAATGATTGCAAAAACAGAACGAAAGAATAGCTTGCGGGCGGCTAACAGCCATAGAGAATATCAAGAAAGAAAAATACTGGTTAGATATTACTGTGACGCTGTTCTTGGAGATGAACGAGTGTGTGTTCGTTAGAGAAGAAAGAAATCAAGTTGGTGGTAGTTCCGATACCTTATTGCAAGAAGGAGTCAATTTGACTTACTTACGAATTCGCCTGCCTCACCTGGTTTCGGCACCTCGGGAATGATGGCATTGATGAGACTTGGAAAATGATGCACAACCATGTTGTCTCAACATCCAACATGATGATATTATGCCATATTATGGCGTATCATGACATGGAGTCAAAATAACTCCTCCTCCCACTCTGGGATTAAACCACTACTTACCAAGAACTTTATCTTGGAGTGAGAGAGAAAAAACATTTATTGATCATTATATGGGGTGGTATGTTGGGTTAGTAGGGATTTGTGAAAAGTATAAATTGATATGCCAAAAGCTCGAAGTGGTATGCCAGAAGTAGAAATTGAGTCGCCGAAAGTTTAAATTGAGATGCCAAAAATATTAGAATTGAATATTAGAATATTAAAAGAATATTAGAATTTCTTTTTTTTGTGTGTGTGTGTGTTTTTTTTATTCTTCCGGTTGCCAAATTGCTGCTCCGTCCTCCAGTCCTAGTCCTCGTACGTGTTTCCTTGGGCCCCTTAGCCTCATGGAAACTGCAACTTTCTCTTGGAATTGATTGAAAGTTGTGATGTGATGAAAGTTGATCACATTTCTTAACCATTGGCTTTATAGGAGTTTGAAAAATTATCTTCGGCCAGCGTTACGAATACGAATGATTCTGTCTACAAACCCGAGGTATATTTCAATTGGCAGATATTTTCTATTCACTCCTTACTTATGACGAACATATCAATGGAGAAGATGCAATTTAATAAAGTAATTTAGTTACAAGGTATAAGACTTAATTTGAATTTAAACACAGCGGAAAATGTAATGCAGACAGTTCTTTGTGATGAGTTAAACCCTCAACGTTCGTTTTCCCTAAACGAATTGTTGATTCCTCTTCATCGTTTTTTCCCCCCCCACAATAACCAAATTCCTTCTCTCCAATTCTTCAGCGGAACTGCAGCTCAAAAACCACCTTAAAATTCCTCCTTTTTTCTTGAATTTTCTCAGGTAGGTTATACAGGCGAATAATATTGTGAAGGGGAATAACTTTTCTTTCCACTTCAAAAAGAATCCTAACTTTTTCCTTTTCGGATAAAGGTCAGTTTCCTTTTCGAGCGAAAAGACAGAAGGGAGAAAAAAGTTCATTCAGCTTTTCCTTCGTTTAAGCGCCGACCAACGGGGAAAAATTCCCCTTCTTAAATCTCACTTCTCGTTTTTCATGTTTGACTGCTCGCAGACCATCCAAAGTTTCACATTGGCGCGATGTAAACTCTTAAAACTTCTTTCTCTTATATGAACTGAGATTGGATTATTAATCTCGAGAACTCGTTATATCTTAGGGCCGACTTCGTGATTGACCAACAAAACTCATTATAGCTCGAACCGTTATTCCTAAATTCGATTTTCCTTACAATTCGTCTTTAATCGACGTGCATTTACCTAATAGTGGAATGAATTTGTTGACAAGGATAATAATCAAGTCAAAAATTTTGGAAAAGTTGTATAAAAATCGAACGAAGAATTACATAAGGACTTGGAAGTTACTACTGTCCATGACACCCTTACCGCCTCCTACTATCAAATGTACGTAAAGGCACCTGCTCACCCGAATACCCTGGTCAATCCTATCCCCATGCTCCGCCCTTCTCCTCGATTTTGTCGCCACCTTAAAAGAAAACACCATTCGGAATGGCTTCAACTAACATTGTGTGAACGTTATACGTCTATATTCTAATGCAATTTAGTTGTTCGTATGTTGTTCATATTAGAAACCCCCCCCCCCCCACCACGAAAACACCATTCGGACAACGCTGATGGCTTCAACTAACATTGTGTGAACCTTATACGTCTATATTCTAATGCAATTTAGTTGTTCGTATGTTGTTCATATTAGAAACCCCCCCCCCCCACCACGTTCATGTTGGGACGTTTATCTCCACATCATACCCATATACAAGAGCTACAGACAAGTTCCCCTAATTATTTCTGAACATGTGAATCGCTTTTAATGCTATACTTCTTTATTATCAAACTATATAGGCTACTGCCCAATAATGTATCCTGACAGAGGAAAAAAACATTTTTTAACAAGGCAATAGTTTCCATGCTGTTTCGCGAAAATCTCGATGTTTTGATTTTTCCCCACACAAATTCAGGAAATTGGATAGCGTGAGACGTACAAACTCGGGCTTGTTAGACACTATGATTCAAATTGACAGCCTTCGAGATCGTAAACAAGCTGCTAAATCCATGTAAACTACTTAGTAGCCCCTCCCTCAGATGTAATATCCTTGAATATGTTACTTACAGTTGTAGGAAACCCTGCTGGTGTGCCTTTGGTGTATGAATGGCCGTTCGGTGTTCAACACCAAACTATAGACAAAGTTCACCGGGGTGACGACCGTTTTCCTCGAAGCTCAAACATTCGTAACGCTCTTAACCCACGAGGCGGACTTAGTTGGCGGCACGCGATGCCTGCCACTCCTGAAAATTATATCATTATCACATGCGAAGTGGGGGAGCCGTTAGGTAATTGCGCGCCAACGCCACCAGCCGTCGCGCCATCGCCTGTGGACCCCCTCAAAAACGCCCCGTAAATCAACGTCAGGTTCCTCCCCGAAGAAGAGCTTCGAGTTTTATCTTTAGTGAGATAATTCATTCGGATATCTCTTAATCAGAAAAAATAATAATTTTTTTACGAGCCTCGTGCAACTGAGTCTAAGGTGTCTCCTGAAGTTTTATATAGTCAGATCAGCCTCAGAAGGCATTGCGTGTTTTTGCTATCAATATTTGAAGTTGTGAAATTTTAATAGACAGTTTAACATTGAAATGAAAAGAATAACAACGAAGAAGGGTATATCAAACAACTCCCATTTTGATATTAAAACGTGTGAAACGGAGCATTTGAAACATATTGGTAGCAAATAGCTATCCAGGAACATGATGGAATACGAATAATTAACAATGTCGTTAGACGTGCAAGCAGTGAGTTACTTTCGCCCAGGCATTTGTTCTACAATTACGACCACCGTGAAATTCGCATGAGTTCATTTTGATATTGAAAAAGCGTATTCATTTCCATTACATAAATTTGAACAAACCCTCAAGATTATAAAAGATAGAAACGGTGGAAAAACATTTATGTGATACTTGCAACATTCCGACACTTAACGGAATAAAAAAAGTTTCAAACAACATCGAATGTTCAGGTTTCATATTAGTAACTCAACAATAAAAAAACTTTATTTATGACGATTAGATACCGTTGAAAATTCCATGAGACGTTTTTCCTTCTTGGACCACGGACCTGACTCAGTCGTAGAACCTGATTGGCTTTTAGAACCTGAGTTTGTTTCTATGTTTTTTTTTATTCTCATTGTTATATTGTCATAACTTCAGCTAAAAACATCGTTCGAAAACGAACTTGACGTCTCCAACAGTAATGAAATATCCAAAATGAAGTATCATACACGCATGTTCCTGTTCCTTCAAGTGTAATTTGGACGTACGAGGTACGTCCAGAAAGTAAGAGTACTGTGGTCCTCACGTACAGTGGGACTTTTTTTCCAAGGTTGGACATACTGAGTGATAGGGGGGGTGTCTCCTAAACACAATGAGCGTCAGGGGACCTCTCTAGTATGAAAACTTGCTTGGTGGTGCCAGTTTGTGTGGTTCCTGACCACGGAAGGAAAAACACCAACTGAAATTCTTTGGCGGATAAAGGTTGTGCATGGCAAAAGTGTTCCTCCTCTGCAAAGAAATTCAAAACCTCAATTTCTGGCAAAAAAAAATCATGGAAAAGGGATCATTCGCGTGGAATTTCTGTCTCAAGGGGAGACAGGCAATGCAGAACGATACTGCGAAACCCTAAAAAAGTTAAGGAGGGCAATTCAAAACAAACGGAGAGGAGTGCTGACGAAAGGAGTGTGCTTGTTTCACAACGCCCCCCCGCACACGGCGAATGCCACCAAAACGCTTTTGGACTCATTCTGTTGGGACATTTTGAACCACCCTGCATACTCCTCCGACTTGGCCCCTCCAGGTTTTCATTCGTTCACCTCTCTAAAGACCCACATGAGAGGAAAATGATTTTAAACCGATCAGGAAGTTAAAGAAGTCCTGGATTGGACAGAGGGATTGGCGGAAAATTTTTTCGAAGAGGGCATTAAAAAGCTTGTGCCCAGGCTCAAAACCTCCATAGAACGGGAAGGCGATTATGTGTCAAAATTACTTACATAATAGCAAACATTTTTCCCCCCTTTATTTTGGCTTAGGTACTTAACCCATTTGCCATCAACCATTTAAACAATTTTACAAAAAAAGAAAAAACAACATATACAAAACTTATCCTATTTACAAAGCTAATCTATATGCATATTCTCTATAAAACAATGCTTGATTCTTCTAAAAATCTCAAGATATTATTATACTCATCACTGTCCGTTTTATTAAGGATGGAAGTTGATGTTCTTGCTCCTAATATATCTCCTATTGTTAACTGCCTTTCCTCTTCGTACAACGGGCACTCCACGATGACGTGTTCCATGTCCTCTAATATGCTGCAGTGCGTACACAGTTGATCTTCTGCACGATCGTAAAGGTAGAGTGTCCTCCTTATGTTCCCATGTCCTGTCCGCAATCTGATGAGCTTTATGAGCCGTTTCCTTGATAGTTTCCAAGTGGCAAACCATGTGCGTCGGCTGGTCCTTGGTTGCAAGTGGTACTGAAAATTTCCTTTTATCTATCATACCTATTTTGCCCACCTACGCTGCTCTTCTTCTTTATACAGTTGGCAACATCTGGTCTAGGTGCTAGGACAGAGAGGACATGGCTGTTTATATCCTCCACTGCTCACGGACTAAGTCACTCGCGACGAAGTTGTGGAAACCCATTTCAAATAAAAACGGAGTAAGATGGAACGTTGTCTATATTTCCACGAAAGTAAAGAGTTACACTGTTAAATCGATTTCGACGGTTAGGTCATCACCGTTCATGTTTGTTACTGATGATGACCTAACCGTCGAAATCGATTTAACAGTGTAACTCTTTACTTTCGTGGAAATATAGACAACGTTCCATCTTACTCCGTTTTTACTCTACTGCTCTTTTTGCTGCGAGATCTGCCAGCTCGTTTCCATGTACTCCACAGTGGCTCGGTATCCATAGGATAATTATACGATTCTGTGTGCTTTGTAGCATCGCTGCCACTTCAAACAATAAGTAGTTGGTGCAGTCCGTCATACCAATATGTTTGAGACTTTCACATGCGCTTTTTGAGTCTGTAAACAGTACTCCTTCTTTGATTCCTAATTGAGTAATCATTAATTACTCATTAGCAAACATAACCCTGTAAATTTTTTTTCAAAAACTTTTTTTTTTAACTGAAAAGTCCAGTGCTCTTACTTTCTGGACATGCCTCGTATATTGCTAAACTATACTTCCTTATTTCACCTGGTGATTCGAATCGGAATCTCAACATGTTAGAACTGTGAACGTGGCCGGTTGAAATGCAGTACAATAAACATTGTGAGTAAGGAATCCACAGAAGCTTATAGAAAGGGAGAAAAAAGGAACGAAAACCAGCGTGAAGCATTTTGTATTATCTCTGAAAGTCGGAATGTTCTTGTAACTGCGGTAGGTTGGTCGGGTCGTACCTGATTTATTGGAGAATAGGATCCTTTTAAAAGGGAGACAACTTGAGGGAGAAGGGACCCGCTAACACGGGGGCTTCGTAGCTCGTGTACCGAGAACTACCTCGATGCGTGCACCGAGTTGCAGGGCGAAGAAAACGTTATTTATACGCGACACCGAGATTACGCTCGCTGCACGGACACCTTTTGGCGCGTGTAAAAGGCGAAGGGGCGTTCGTATAGGCAACTAGAGGAGCCTTCGTTTGGTCTTAACCCGGGAAGTGGGGGGGTTAGAGCTCCGTCCTCCCGGAATTAGACGGGTAAAACGAGGGGTCGGTAACGACAGATTAGATCTTCCTCGTTATGCATCTCTGAGGGTGGCCTTCCCTCGCTAACGTCGGTAACGGCGATGTGAAAGAAACGCCGAGAGATAGCGCTCCCGACGGATGGGAACATCTGTGGAAAAGGGATACCTAAGGTCTGATAGGGCGCGGGGTAACCTTTCACTTGATTTATATTCATATTGTCCCGCGTTTCGTATCGAAATCCAGATGCTTTCTTCAGATGCACTTTCCCACAATGCAATTTCGCCCGGCGGGGTTTTTCATCCCATGTTTGTCTTATCAGGTCTTCCGTACCTTTACGAAGCTGAACCCAAGGGACCTATGTAACTGCTACTTGTCTCAAATAGAATGTTACACGTAAAAGGCTGATTATCTATCCTCACCATTGTCACGGCCTTTGTGTAATCACAAACTCAGCAAAAACTACTTCTACAACTACTTTTTTTGGTTCCGATTCTACTAGGCTGATGAATTGTGACAGACTTTTTTTTTTAGAGAAATCATCAAGATCACATCATATAAAATCGCAGTTTCTATTCCCATTTTTCATTATACAGAACCAATTGGGTTTAGCGTTCGTTCATCGATAATGAATCAAATGTATTCTTATGCCCACAATCATAACGTCCAAGTTTGCATTCAATTTTATTGAAATTTTGAGGAACTGAGTGATTGGGTCAAAATAGTTTTCTATGAATTTCATTTAACAATAGCCACGAATGTAGGAACTGCACAAGAGTAAACATGTGAAGAATCTTCCTGCCTCTACTTACAGGACAATTATCTATGAATCAAATTTCAATTGTTCTTTTTAGTTAGGTTCCTGAACTAGAATGAGTTTAAACATTTATTCTAAATTCTTTGTTTGTCAATTTCAAACGATCTGTATAGTCATGCGAAGGAGGTCATCATACATCACTGCCTACCAACTTGGCAATCTTTTGTTTGAATAGATTAAGTTGCCTCAAGAATAACTTTTGCTATCACACGTATGTACTAAGAAAAGTATTGTATCAATTCCGACAGTTGTTGGACTCCTGCATCAGTACCCGAATATCTCCACGTCACTAACTACATACGAAAAAATAGTAAAGTAAACAAGGAATTTTACTGCGGATTTTCGTCTGACTACCCGGAGGTGTCGCGGACGTCGCCAGCCGTCCTCTAAAGAGGATCGGAACTAGGTCTGACGATTTCGCTAGTGGCTTCCCATTGTCTCACGCCCATGGGTTGTGAGCGATTTGAATTCGCGTGATATCGAGATCAGAGGTGAACTGTCTAACGGCAGGACAGGTATACTTGATAGGATTTTGGCCCTAATCATTGGTGCCTGCCGGATTCGAACCGGGCTAATCAGTACTCCCACTGCAAGTAAACAACCAAAGGACTGATGCCTTAGCTCGCTCGGATAACCTGTCCCCCTGTCTACATGAATGTAGATATCGATTGACATATTGTAACATGGTGATGTGATGAAATGGTATAGTTGTCCCTTCCATTGAGCTGAATGCGGTTTAATGCTCCGCCACGCTCAGAGGATGCCCGAGACGGTCGAAGACGTCTGATACACCTCCCAAGGGGACGGATCCAAGAATCGGCAAGAACAAACTAACCGTATCCAGCACAATATTTAAAACGCCAAATAACATGGTGGTAAAGGAAAATCAAGAAATCATGACGACCGAGAACCGGTAAATAACAAGTGCTTGCAAGGTAATTCGAATTGACTTCATCATTGCTCAACATTACACCAACTGCTGTTGGAACGAAAAGCGTTACATTCACGGATATTGTTACAGTAGAAAGCCAACTCCTAGGCAGCCGAGACCCTTATCAATTTCCATACTTTACTCCTGTTACGAGAGGTTTCTCTTGTAATGTAAAAGGCTCATGCGGCGCTGAGGGTTAAAACGGGGAGGTCTCCGTTCTTAGCGTCTATTATACATGCGTCGGAGGCGTAGACCCCCGCGGGCCTGAAAGTCCACATTGCTTGGGGTCGGAGGAAAATGATTTGGGCAAAAAAAAAAAAAAAAAAAAAAAAAAAGTGAATAACAAGAGAAAGGGAAACGCAATGCTCCAGGTTCACCAGCCCATTTCCCTCCCTCCCCCAAGCCCCGTCCTTGCTATTCTTTTTATGTCTCCTTATTTTTTTGGCGAATTTTATTTGGAATAAAGAACGAACAGGATTCAACCCCTCCGCTTTTCTTACTTCACTTTTCCCTCTTCAACCAGCCTGAAAATGGAATTTTCCTCCACCGCCCTCTTCCAAAACATTTGCATCGGTTGAGCTTGGTGAACAGGTCAAAAGTTAACCCAACAAGAAAAACCAATTTGAAGATATTTCTCGTTTCATACCATCTACGAAGAAATACTGCTTGAATGCTGACACTGATGACACATATGTTCAAAACTGTTTTTTGGACCAATTCGAAAACAACATATGTGAATATAACGTGAATTATAATATAATATCATGCGCACAACGTGGATTGAGATTTCGAGAAAGTGAGCGAGGAAATCGTGTCAAAGCCGTCGTTTTTATTGACTTACTATCCACGAACAGGGTTTATAGCAATAAAGCCGCGTTTATTTGTCTGACGTGTTGTGTCGTGACGCATCAGAACGGTATAGGTTTCATATAATTAATATAGGAGCGTTCACATTTGTCTGATGATCTGTGTTGTGACGGCTTCTGATGTGTCGCATCAGAAGCGATCCCAGTTCGCGTCTGATTGGGTGGGGGCACGGGGGCGGGGCAGCGACACGGCAGAGTTCCATTTGCAATTCTGAACGCGCCAATTTTGTCTAGATTTTCTTGATGCCTTCGGCAATCAAACTATAAATTTGATCAAACTGTGCCTTAGACGTTCTAAAATACTGATGAAATCTTTCAGGATCACTCTCAAGCTCTCTAACGAGACTATGGAACTCGCCCTTAAGCTCTCTTTTTCTATTAATTGAATGAATCCAATATCTCCATCTCTTTCTTTCTTTTGTCATCATAGTAAGCGCCTACTACTCAATTCATCTTCAAAATCGGAATCTGAATCGGGTGATTCTTGAAAAACGTGTCAGCTATCCAGGCACTGAAACCGAACTGAACTAAATTGCATCAGAATGCGTCGAACAAATTTGAACAGTAACCATCACGTCAGAGAGCGTCACAACACAACACGACACACAGATATGAACACGGCTTAAGAAACAACTTATTCAACGGGTATGTTGTGCGAGAATGACATCCAAAAACATAGTTGAAACATGGGGAGTAGACATTTTGACTGTTAGAGAAAAGTGTTCCGTCTTCCGAAAGTGGAAACAACGCTTCTATTTATGAGTACACTCAAAAACAAAATAGTTTCACAAAAACCATAGTCGTGGATTATGAAATTAGTAGCACATTCAAAGTTAAGTATGAATTGACAATATTGAGAAAATACTGAAAAAAATCCGTTCAAATCTGTTTAGCGTTTCTATTGATAATAACTTACAAAATCCAAATGGAAAAAATAGAAGACTACGCGGATGAATTCAATTTTTGGCGGATTTGGACGAAACAAGTTGATGGACTGGATGGAGTAGTAGGTAAAAACTTGTTACCGTGTAAATAAATGTAGATTAAGACAATGTTAACTTTTCGGCATTAAGTGTAGTTTTCGAAAACATTAAAAACATAAAAAATGCATTCTCAAGACCATTTTGAAACTACAGAAAAATATTTTCCTATTTTTGTTTCCTAATAACCTGGGTATGTAAGTTATTGTTAGACATGGATTCGGAACTGTTTTCTCCCGCTTTCGGTAGTGGAACCTAACTTAAAATTGGTACTAAAACTGAAGTTCTTTGGACAGCTCTACCCATGATCATTCAGTTAGGAAATATGAAAAATTACCGAAATTCCCCACCATGGATAGAACGGCAAAAAGGAGTAATCATTGGTAAAATAGTCAGATTTTTTCAAGAACATTCTCTCAGAAATATTTGGATAGTTTATTCCGTTCGTTCTACTTAGATTTGTATTGATTTATCACAATTGTAATAATATTGCGACTGATTGGCCAGCAACGGAAGTTCATTTACCCATCGAGCGCCCTACCCGAATGGGAACAGGAAAATTAAGCCCTACATCAAACTACAGGAAACTTGAAATTGGTTCATATTGTGTTGCCACAATATATTCCGATGTATTTTTATTTTAGCGTTCTCTTTGTCCGACGAGAGAAAAGAAATAATTCTGTTTGCCCGGTGCCAGGGAAATCAATTACGAAAAATGAATTGTTTCTGTTCGTGTGATAAACATTTCAATTTCATCGTGGAATAAAACGGAATGCTTACTAAGTTAGTAAAGGAAAATGGCAGCTAGATTTAAATTTTTTAAATAATATCCAAGCGGTGGAAGCTTATTTGACAAATATAACATATAAATTTTGACTTTTTTGACAAACTTGACTATTTTATTTGACTGTAGATGGTGTTCAAGAAAATGTAATGCTCGAGAATATCTCGGTAGAGAAAGGTCAGATGCATCATATGAAACGAAATGTAATACAGGCCATTGACTGGAGAAGAAAGTACTGTTAGAAAGTTGAAATAATAAACAAAGTTCTACAACCGTTGTCACATAACCATATTTAGGACATAGACAGGTTGAGCACGGAAAGATTTCTAAAATGTTGCACTACAAAATGAGACATTTTTGTTTTTTCAGTTACCTATGCAACCATTGTATGCGTATAGAATGGAGATCTAAATAATGTAAAACATTCTATCACCAATTATGTTTCAAGAAGTGTAACCGTTAACCGTTGATGACTTTTGGTTTATTATTTTTCCACATTTACCTGAAGTAATGTGTTAAAACAGTTCCAGGCCGAGTCCCAACGTGGGCAAGGAAGGTGAGGTTTTAGTGGGTTTGAACCCTACATAACCCGATGAGCGGTCTCTTCTGGGTATTTTACGAGATACGATTTCCGCTTTAGGATCTTGAAAATTTCCTCACCTGCCCTATGGTAAAAAAAAAACATTTTTCACCATCAACCTTTGTAATTGACCACGAGAAGAAAAATGTTAAGCCTCCTCACCCTTGGTTTTTTTTTCCACAGATAGCTTTACTGTAATGAAAAAAAAAAATATATGCATACATTAACATGAGTACAATCCAGTTCTTAGCGACCGACCCGACAGTTCCACCCTCCCCTCCCGCCCCCCGCTCAACCACTCCTTCAACTAACCTTCCGGTGGGCTCCTTCCGTCCTTTGGGCTCCTTCATCCTTTGTTATCCCGGCATCACCACTTTTCCCCATGTTCGCCCGAGCAGGTCATATCGTGTACCTGTAATGAAATATATTGGTAAGCACTATCCTCTCTGGAGCTCTGGTTGAATCTACAGATTGGTTAGGCTTAGTAAGTACCGTTTATGAACACAGAATGCGCTCACGTAAACCTTTGTTAGCCCCCCCCCCCCCTCCCCCAGCCGTAGCTTTCATCTCTGTTTACTAGCTCCCCTCCTCTGAGCTAGAATCCCATATTTGTAGGTTGCGTAGGCAATTTTTTATCTTCGGTACTTAAATTTGTAGAATTAATCATTTAAATGATCTGGCTGTTACTGTAATGAAAAAAAAAAATGTATAATTTTTTTGTTTTCATTACAGTAAAGCTATCTGTGGAAAAAGAAATTTCAACAGACTTGTTAGAGGGTTCCGATCTAGCTGGGTAATATAAGCTTGTTTGCCACGAAAAATTAATAGTTATCTTCACACCGAATGAACCTAGAAAGCTGAATTTCGAATTTTAGCATGATGATTTCATATAAATCCAGGGGTTCCCAACGTAACATGTTAAAGAATATGGAATGACCAGTAAAATCTCGAGCAGAGCTTCGTGAAACATCCAACCGTCTTTGGAAATCTAGAATTCTTCTACAAGGTATGGAGGTAAGTGTTAAAACGAGAATTGAGCTTTTTTTATTTCATCTAAAGTGGATAAGTGTAGTGGAGAAGAGTCTGATGATGCGAGGATCTGAAATTACATGATGTATCAATGACTACGTCTAATGCACATAGAACAGCGATTTACATAGAAGGGTTATTCTAATACAGAAATAATGAAGGTCTATGTAATAATTTGCAGCATTTCCCTTCAAGTATTCCGTGGATAGCGGGGTTTGTCAAATGAGATGTACAGTTTAATGTGCGACTGGATAATTATTCCGACAATAAGTCGCATCTGGAGGTTTTCAAGAATGTCCATATTTTAAACAGTCCATCTGGCGTTTGTCATATTGAGGAGAAAAAGGTTTAGGGCCGTTCGTCGTTAGTCATTACTATGAAATAGTATCTTCTGACATGACTACAGAATCGATAAAAGTTTGTCATAATGAGGAGAAAAAGGTTTAGGGCCGTTCGCACTGTATTGATGTTTACTTTTGTTAGTCATTACTATGAAATTGTATCTTCTGACATGACTACAGAATCGATAAAAGTTACAAGCCCCCTTAAAACTAACAACTCAAAGTTTGCTTATTCCGCGTAAGATGAATAAGCTCAAGAGAAGAAACGCAAGATAGAGGAGAATACTCATGTCCCCGTTCCCGAGTTGAAAGCAAAAATGATTTATCAACCAACAGTCAAGCACTTGGCACGACAACGATGCATCTCTTGACTGCATTATCGATTCGGAACTTGTGAATAATTAACGAGGATCCCACCAAGTAATTTATCGCACGTTTCGTTTTTGTCTCTTTTCATTGATTGTGACTTAGATATGCAACCGCAGACCGAGGGATGTATTATTCTCAGGTCTTAGAATTCAACCACACCTACTTTCAACGTTGCTTCAGTTATACTTATTCTCAAAACCGAACCATAGGGAATGTTATCTTAATGCTACACGTACTAAAATAACAGGGGGACAGGTTCTTAAACCCAGTTTGGAAATGAGTAGAATAATGTGTAGGTAAAAGCAAAGGGAAAAGTAGTTCGGAATAAGGCAATAGTTTCAGTTTCAAGAACAAAGGTAAAGTCAAAAACTGAACACAAGATTGGAAATAGAATTATTTATGTGTCGTTAAGTTCTTCATGTTTAAAATTGAAATTGGTAAGATTTTAAACGAAGGAAGGGTTTAATAACGTACAGTTTTTAAAAGTAAGTTTGTTGAGGTACTATTTGAAATTTAACTAAAATTCAAAATGCTATGACGTCGATAACAAAAATCAAATGGTAGATACTTGGCATATATGTGCATCAACACATAAACATATCACGGGTAGTGTTGGATTTGTATTTTCGTAATATTTATTTATTGTTAACCTTCCAGTGTCTGCGATCGGTTTTATTGTTCAAACATCACGTGAATAACCGACCAACCAATTGTTTGTTGACAATTTAAAACCCTTCAGTACAACCAACATTTATATTAAAACAGTTCGATTTTGCTCATTAGTCCTCTTATAGGTAGCGGAAGCTTAGTTGTTTCATTATTGAAAATGATATACCAATTACCGGCAAAATCAACAATTTCACTCGCATTTTACGTTTTATACTATACAACAGAATCCTTCATTTATACATACGTCCATGTAATCTTGTAACAAGCTCAATTTTTACAGCTTTAATTTTACATTGAGGGAATTATGGTCCCCTTTCAGCTATTCATTGCTCACAAATCAATACCACAATTGACGAGAGGGATAACTTCAAATCCTTATGCTAGTTGATCGCTCTCGTTCAAGCTGTGAGGGTAGACGTAAAAGTACGGTTTAATTATCTTATCAAAAATCAATATGACCTTAAAGTATGAGCTGCTGCAATTATACAATCCTTGTAATAATCATACTGTTAAAGTTAAAGTGTAGAACATCTAATAGGGTGTAGAATATCTAATTAGCTGCAGTTCAAACATCCAACACGAATTGGAATTCGTTTATTGTGAATAAATTTTATCTCGAAACGTTAAGTCAATATTGACAAAACTTTAATCAAGTTTAATGCCGTCAAGGCTGAAGTAGAGAATAGGTAACCCCTTCCTCTTATCATACTGTATCGATGTGTATTAGGATCGATGTGTATATGGGATAATACATCGATACCACTGCCACGTAGTATGGAATGATTTTCACGAACGTTATATCGATAAAAGTATTTATAAAACGCAGAGGCACAAGTGTTAACACATTCCGATCTATTTGTCCAACAGATCTATACCTACTTTACTAAAAGGATTGATGTAGGATATTGTTTTGTGTTTGAGATGCGAACGAAGCTACGCAGAACACACATCCAAAGCGAGGATCTATATCGATAGGAGACATCGGGTTTTTCAATATGGCGATGGTCTTATCAGGAAGGGGTTTCCTATTCTCGACTTCTACCGAGGAATGTTTACCCGAGTGTAAAGAAATTGTTTAACTTGCATCTAGTTATTTGCAATGTTACAGGAGGTGTTTAAAGGTACCTATTCACCGGTCAACTCAAGCCCTACCAACTACTAGAAATGTCCACGTACAGAACAAAATTAAGTAAAAAAAAAAAAAAAAAAAAAAAAATACCTTTTGGATTTGAAGGTGATAATGGTAGTTGTTCCACCAAGGTAGAAATGGTTGAAAAATGGATTTAAAAAAAATTGGTGGACAAACATACCTCTATAAAAAAAAATTCAGAATTATTTTCTGTAGGGTTAGCGTCGGTGTTAGACGAGACTGGCAAAGAATAAGACAGCATACATACGTAATGACATAACAGTGAGTAATCGTTACTAATTACTTACGGGACCACTTGAATTTAGCGTCTGTACTTCACACTTCCCACCCCAGGTTCAACGAAGATCATTAATTTCACAGTCAACTTTGTCCAGCCGAACACGAGGGGGACGGTATAAGTTTGAGCAAACAAGTTAATTTACATTCCGCTTGCCATTTGTTCACTAGGCGTTTTCAAAAGCTCGAGGGATGGCAGGGTGCGGAGCACGTTTCCCCCAGGCTGAGGAAGCTAAACAAGAAGGTCCCCTCGCTGCAAGAAGGAAAACCCAGAGAGCAACTATTGTTATTAATCACGAATTATACAGGGGAATAAGGGGGGGAGGATACTAACCGAGAAGGGAGCAAAGTCCGACGTGTAAACAGTAACCAGTTTTCGGAAGGTGGCGGAACGAACGTGATGGCGACCAAACTCAAACGCACGAAAGGGAATTCACAAAGTCGAAAGGGAGCACGGCGTGACCAAAGCCCGAGCTCGTTCATCACTGACTGCTAGCTCAACGCCGTCGGGTACGGGATCCGAGGGCTCCGTGGGTGGGGGAAGGGTCGGAGGTTGCTCCGAGTCGGACGCTCTGAGCCCGAGGTAGTTTTCCCTTGTGCAGATGAGATTGTTGTCCAACTATTACAGCACACGACTCTTCTGGGCCCTTGGTGATGACCTGTTCACCTCCGAAGGATGCAGTTTCGATGGAAGCAGTACAACGCCAAATACAGAACAGGATTGCAGCAATACACATGCGTAGTACTGTTCTCACCACTACATTGTTGAAAATAAAGTAACATATAGAGGGATTCTTAATGAATTCATATTTATTTGAATTTCTACATGGTGAGATATTTAAAAAAACACAATACCTTACCATACCTGTTATCTTTTTTGCCCTGCATCAAACTACGCTATTTTACGTTTTTTTCGACTGGGACGAGTTAGCCTATTGCGTACCAAGGTCAATGTTCCAAACAAGAATCCCTACTGTTATTTAAATGTGGAATTTCATTAAAACTGCAACACTTGACCAATTTTTTCGACCAGCTGCTTCCGATCAGCTACTGTGAGTGGTTACGATCTCTCTACTCTGTTAGCCTGCCTCAGTGAGTGTATCTTTTTTTTCCTTTAGTGGTGACGTATTCTGCACAATTCAGTAAGTCGTTCGATTGATACTGGTTAGTTATTCAAATAATTTAGTCCTTCCAACAGAAGAGCTAATACATTCACCGATGATTGTTGATTATTTACGCCCCAAGAGCAAAATAAAAGCCGCTTAGGCCCCCAGCGAGCACATTCCCATCTAGTACATATTTAAAAAAATATAAGTACGCATAGAGATGTTTGAAATATCGTCTTCCTATCCGATCTAATTCTTCACGTGTAACAGCTAGATGACCAAAAGGCACTGTCCAACAGAATAATAAACCATGAAGCTTAACGCTCCAAAATGTTTGAAACATCAATAACGCAACTAATTCTGTTCATTTCAGAGCATTTTTGTATGAGAGTGTTGAATGTTTGGTAATAACAGAAGAAGAAGGAAACATGTTCATCACCGAAAACGGTTGCAAACAACGTATAAAGTACAATCACAGCAAACGGATTAGTAATACAAACAACCACCACAAGTACGAACAGGTTCACGTACAAATACCTATACAAAAACATGATAGGCATAGATGTGTCGTCCATGTGCCAGGTGGTTTGTGCCTTAAAATGGTTCATATTCAAAGCATATATGTAGATGTTATTTAATAAGCAGCCTCACACATCACTGTTCCTCCCAAATACATTTTGTTAATAGATTCTCCTATATTTCCAAGCGTGTTATCCAAACCGCTACAGCGCCCAAACATCATCAGTAACAACGAATCTCACCGAAAACTCTGTTAGCACACTTACTTCAGGACATACACCGAATAAGTGAATCTTATCTTTGTCGACCCCCATATTTCAGAGATCAAGTTCGGCAAGGACCATTCGAGCTTCGACTGGGATCCCATTCATTGAAAGCAAGGAATCACAACCCCCTGAATCACAATACCCCTCAGCTAATGCAAATGGAAAGTCAAAAGTCTCAGCCCTATGATTTTCGAGTAATACTATAGAATAGAATCACATCAAGCAACATCTGGAGAACAGAATACCAAATGAAGGATACGATGTTTAATGTTAATGTCAATAACATTCGAACGGGATTTTTTTAAATAACAAAATTGAAACTAATCAAAACATCCAGACAAAAACGTAAAATAATTGTTCTCCCAAATATATTACAAAAACCGAAGAAACGATACAATGGGGTACTTTTTTACGTAAATAAGAGTCCTCCGACTAGTTGTCATGTTGCGGTCCAGATGGGAAAATTGTATAAATGGACGGAAGCCCGTTTGAATAATAAATCGTAGTGTATAGGCCTCTTCATTCATTCTTAATTTCACGTTCCAATACCTTCGGAATCCCTTCTCTGAATAATTCTGAATGGCAAATTACCACTACCTGTTTTACATTCGAATGAACACAATAAAATATTTCAAAGCTGACCATTTCGCTTCATTCCCCGCGTTCCTCGCTATGAATATTGAAGTTTCATTGTGAATTCCGGCCGATGAGATTTTTTTTTTCTTTCTCTCTCTCGTATCTACATTTTTTCCCGTATTTATCAATCTTTTACACGAGTGCAGCCCTCCAGTAATGGGCTTTGACGAGCGATTTGCATCGATCCATTTATTGCAATGCAGGATCATGTTTCAATTATACTTCCATAAAAAAAACAACAAAAACAAATATGTGCGTCTTGATTTGAACGGATATTATCGCAGGAAGATGGAAAAGACTGCGTTTATATTTATTATTGCTTGCATTTTCCGCTTCTTATTCTGGGCTTTCAATCTTCAGGTCCTGTTCTTCGCTAATCAACTTAGCTCAATTAAATCAACTGACTTGATTTTCTACTGACTCACTTATTTCATCAACTATTTGCAATACACCATATCACATTTCGGTATTTCTTCAAAACCTAAGTTCGGGAAGTTAACGAGGATACCATTGTTTCGTAAAGGACAATTGCATGTTCCTCCAGCAACGATTGCTTGAAAGCGAAAGGAATTGAAAAATCACGGGGGTTTATTATTCAATTGGCTTGTGTTCATGATTTCAATTTCTACCAAGCTTTGGAGTGTGTGTGTTTCACAGGAGATTATCTCCTGAAAGATTATTAATATATCTCCTGAGATTATTATATCTCCTGAAACTATCACCTGTGAAACACGCACACTCCAAAGCTTAGTAGAAATTCAAATCATGAATGCATGCGAAATGAATAAAATTGAATAATAAACCCCAGTGAAAGAATTTGCAGCGTTTCATGCGTATCAGAATGCTTCAACCCGTGTATCGGCTATAAACCCTTTTAGGAGTTCACTCCAGTATACACATTCACTACATCACTAGGTTACTGCGATGAAAACATAAACAATAATAAACCAAAAAAACGCAAATGTTGGCACCATAAATCGGGCCATACATCGGGAATGGTTTGAGCTACGGACCTGAGGAAGAGCTCATTCGATTCCTCATGGAAAGTTCTTCAAAAAGAGTCCAAATTTAGGCACTTCGACTTTTTGTGAGGTTCTTAGGGATCTTACAAAACTTTGACAAGCCTTAAAGGGCACTTTAAACTAAGTGAGAGAGCTGGCTCAAGAATTGGTGCGTTGTCGGACCAACATGGATTTTTCCTGAAAATTTCAGATATTTTGCTCCAGCCGTTTGGGAGAAATCGTGCGTTACGACGTAAGGACGGAAAATTTTTTATTGCAGATTCGGATTCTCTACCCTTTGAAACGTAAACCATGAAATTTTTAGGGGGGGTTCGAATTTTCTTTCAAGAGCGATTACAATGGTTTATTATTGAATATTAAGCCAATAGAAAATTCGTAACAAGTATGATCCTTTAATTACAAAAAAACAAGTTTCACGCTACAGCGCAGATATACACACTCTTTAATGAGGCAGGTTTAATGCCCCAACATTTTTGATTGGGTTAGGTAGAGATTAATTTTGTAGAAAAGAAACAAGAACATAGGGTTACAAGTTTTTCTGGGGATATTAGAGAAAGTAGGTCACCAGATATCGTGATTACAAGAAAATGTCAGTATTTAAAAGCGTCATAATCGTGTTAAAGTATGTACGCTATGTATGAATGAGATTCCAGGTGGCGATAGGATTCAGAGAATCAGTTTACTTTGTGAAAATGATAGGAGAGGCGTTGGGACAAATTAGGAAACAACAACAAACATTAGAAAAAATTGGTAATCAATCAGTACATATTTAAATTATCTACAGTTTTCCTTTTCTAAGGAGCTTGAAGAAGCTTTTTCAAGTACCCTTTTACCTTTTTTTTTTGCGTATGACTATAATTTTTTTATATAAGAATTTTTGAAATACATGACTATTCTATTGTGAATCATTCAGCAAACATTTCTACCTAACATTTTTTGCAAGCAAAAAATAATGTGATTTATGATTTTGCCAGAGGTTTTTTTGTTAAGAAGGCGGCCAACGTTTTTGGCCGAAGACTTGAGACAGGAATTTTTCCATGAAATTTATAAATCGCAATGTTGTCCTTACCATTGGAAAAATGAATAAATTTGCAAGTTTTTACGAAACTTGAAAGATTCCAGCTCATTGTACCTTAGACGTTCATTTTGATTATGATGTCACCTGGTTAAACGTTCTAGGCATGAAGAAAACTTGACAGAAAGCCGAAAAAAAGGTCTAAAGCTGAAGAAGAAAGTTTTTAAGAGGAAAAATGTTAGTTTTTATAAGACAAAACGCGGTATCCTTGAAAAAACCTGTAAAAGATTCGTGATTCAAGAATGGGTTGGGATAGAAAAGTGCGGTTGCCGATGGTTTGCTCTATTTTCGGCTTAGTTTGCTGTACGGGAAAGTCTGTATTGTTTACTGTACTACTATTACAGGTATTTATAAATATGCCTTTGTCACGTACTCTGGGGCTATTGTGTACGGCATTATATTTATAGCACACATAGAAATACCATTATTTGACACAAATAACGTATAGGATGAACACCTATGAACATTGTCACTCATTGCAATTGATCGTTTACATGGTAGGATGATTGAAGAGGGTGTGATATTATAAAGGTAGGAAGCCCATTCAGGTGTTATTCCGGTCATTCCTCTCATCGACCTCGGTCATTTCCACTCCGATGAAATAACGCCCATCAGGAACTTGGCATTCGGAGAGGGAAACACCCTCGAACCTCATCAAACAATGAGAAATCGCTCTGGAGAATCATTCGGTATCGAAAAAGCAACTTGGCACGGTGTCCTCCGATATCTCGGAAATTTTCCCCTGATCAGAGGAACGTCATTTTATTCCCGGCGATTTTTCCAACTCTTTCTTTCCCACCCCATTCCAAACCACTACCAGACCCATCTCCATAAAATATAGAAAGTTTCGAACTCCTCCCACTCTCTCTCTTATATCTATAGTTTTCTCGTTTCCTACTCGATATTTCTTCCTTCATTCCGAGTCTTCAACTTGCGATATCCCCTCTCCCCCTCTCCTCAGTCCCACTTTTTCAATAACAATTCAGAGGAAACGCCATTTACAAGGGGCCTTGAATCTCTCTATTCCTTTATTTTGTTTCCAGCCCCTCGTTTTTTTTTTCCAGTTCTTTGGCATTCGACCAGCTGGCTGTGTCTAGCCGACTATCCTCATGTGACTCCCGCAGTTTTCTAACAACTTTTCGGATGGGTGGCAACTGGAAGAACCGTCGATAAAGTTTACTTAGTCACGCTTGATATTGCCACCCTCCGACCACTCCAGTTTATCTTGGTCTCTCCCAGAGTGGAAAGACATTGGTCACAACGCTCCTACAACCTCACTCTAATCTGTTTAGTATTCTTACCCCTTTGTTCCTAGCTTTCTTTTCTGTTTTGATCTCGAGCCAGAACGCGTCCGTGGTTTTGAATCAGTCTCTGCGCATACATGTATTCATGTGTCAAATATAATTTTCTTCCAGAAAAGTTGCCAGTATGCGGCACATAAATTTGACCCTTCTCTTGGAAATTAAAGTTTTTCGCTTGTGCCTTTCGATCTGGCCCATTTTTTAGAACTTGATACGTAAATTGTATAAAACGCTAAAGAGGGTTCGTGGAATAAAGTAAGCCCTCTATTGTCGAAAGGACCTAGGAAGAACATCCCAGTTAAAATCTTACACAAACAACAATGTCTAACGTGAGGAATAAAACCCCTTCGTAAAATTGCAGTACTTTTGAGATTAGAGTGCCGATAAACAAATATTTTCGTTATGCAGGTAGTTATTACGAATAAAAAAAAGCTGCAAATTCATTCACTGGGGTTTATTATTCAATTTCATTCATTTGGCTTGCATTCATGATTCGAATTTCTACTAAGCTTTGGAGTGCGCGTGTTTCACTGGTGATAGAGCAATAATTGAATTTCAGGAGATATGCATAGAGCACGTAAATCTGTTCTCAACCACAATACCTATTTGGATTGATCAGTTGATCATATTTGTGTGCCTCCTGAAATTCAATATCGCTCTATTACCTGTGAAACACCCACACTCCAAAGCTTGGTAGAAATTCAAATCATGAACGCAAGCCAATTGAATAATAAACCCCGGTGAAAGAATTTGCAACTTTTTTTTTTTTATGGTTATCAGAATACTTCAACCCGTGTATCGGCTATAAACCCTTTTAGGGATTCACTCCAGTATCCACGTTCACTAAATCACTAGGTTACTGAATTACTGAATAATAAACCAATAGCTGCGGAAAATGCTAAGAAAAATAATTAACCCAACATCCACAAGACAATATTCGGGACACTTTTACAAATATGACTTCTTCCTGAAGAAATGTCGCCAAAGAAAGACCGAAATCGCTTTATAGAATTGACCCTTAATATAACGGTTTAACGTGATCAGTCTCGATAGGGCTGATCTCCAAATGATAATCATTATAATTGTTATCGCCATTTAGTTATATTGGTTTGACCGTATCATACATTGAAATTCACACAATTCGGTTCACGTGAACCTAGAGATTTTGTCAGCAGCATCATCATTTGGTGTCTAAAATCATTATTTCAAGTGGTAAAGCAGATTCCGCCACGATTTTTGGCATTTGAATGGTTTCCTTTGCCTTTCTTCCATTTTAGTAAAGGAAATCCTTCTCTATTATTTCAAATACATTTTAAGCAGGATTAATTTTTCCTGACGTGTAATCGTATATTCCGTTTCCCGAAATGTGCTTCATTTTAATGAATTGCTCTTGTCACATTGGTTCGTTTAAGCTCAGCTTTTGAGACATGATTAGACCCAAGTGTTTGCTAGAGTGGTTCTTTTGACGTCCGACCAGCATTACCATGTACTGTTTGTCTTTTCTGCTCCAATACTCACTGAGAAATAGCTATATCCGCCACCTCAGGGCAGAAGAGCGAAAGAAAAGAAGTAAATTCCACCTCATAGTAAAAGTCAAATAACGTCGTTCTGTGAATGCACACGTACATTTACCACAAAAATAATCTAATCTAATATAACTCATGATATGCTACGGCTTCAACATCTTGAAGAGAAATACTATCACTAGTAATCCGAACGGTTCAGGACTCGTGAAAATACAGTACTCCATGGATTTTCTGCGTCTCGGATTTTTCGTTGGTTCAATGCTATTTTAACCGTTTCACATTGTTTCCCATTCTTCACAGTCCAAGTCAAAACATTAGAGTGTAAACTTGCTCACTAGGCAATATTTCACAACATGCTATTCTGTCTACCACCGAAACAGGGCTTCTTCCTTAATTCCTCCTTTCCTATTTATTCTAAACTTCTCCGGCCTAGCCGTCACAGAAAAGCGTATCGAGTCATTAGATTAGTCAATTCACTAGTTGAATACTGTTTTTCACATAAGCTACGAAACATAGAGACTACAATAATGGCAAGGGTGCCCACTCCCCCTAAGCGTCATGATGCACCCCCTCAACTTAGAACCAGCCCCCCATGTAAGTTGGTACCCGCTCTCCAAATGAAAGAAGTAAAAATACTCCTAAACCCCTGATTTTATCTAAAACTAAAAGAGGATTTACGTAGGTATTGAAAACAATGCCGCGTGCCGGCACCAAAATCACGGACAATATTCGAGCACTGTCATTGTCATTTATACATTTTCAGATAGAAAAACAAACCATGTTTAAATTAATTACTTTGTTCATTATTATTTACGTTCTAGTGATGTAATATGTATTTGAATGTCGTCACATTAAACACTGTTTCAATCAACTTTACCCCCCAAAAATTTTGTTGGTACCCCCCCCCCCCCCCCCCAAGAATTTCATGAACGCAGTCTGATGCCCCCCCCCCCCCCCTTGGCACCCCTGATAATGAACCTGTAAAAGGTTCCTTGGGCGAAAGACTGATCAATGTTTCGAGTATTCGCTGCAGTCCTAGTGTGTAGATTTCAATTATTATCTTCAAGTTAAAAACATATTGTGAATTTCAAGAAGTCGAATTATTTTTGACATTTTATGTCGTTACTTTGCTACATAAACTCAAAAACGCTGCAAATTCTTTCGTCACGAAAATATTTCTGATGGTTTTCGCTTACAACCGATTCGTTGCTACGAATCACTATCTTCGACATGTGTGATCGTTCAAAACTCGTTCACCACTCATTTGAAAGCTGTTATTTTACTCAATCTTGTTACGTTAACAACTGGACATTAGGAACTTCAGTGAACAAAGTACCCACGGGTTTCGGAACAATGAGTCAACACGATCGCGAATTAATTGAATACGAAGTTCAGTGTTTGAGATATGCATAAAATGCCCCTCGTGGTTGCGTACTTGTACGAAAGCTGTTTCAGAAGAAATATGGACATTTTTCAGTCAGAGAAATATGGAAATTTTATTAATCATTATTGTTATTATTATTTTTGTAAATAATATTAATGAATCAAACTCATGACACGGATACAAACAACATCTTGATGAACATCCTCAACTGCAGTTCAAGGATAATGCGAAGTTGGTTGTATTTTGACAAGATACCTTTTGGTACTCATACTGATCTCAGTTTTAATTAACTCTAGAGAAATATTTTGCAGCGCGTCAATCTTAATGCAATTAGCCTGATTAACAAAATTATGCCCCCCTTCTTCCACGCCTGAACAATTGTTTATATGTTTCATTAGGGGCAATTTCTATCAGAATAAAATCTTTATAAAAAGCAGTCGAAATTTCTATGTTTTTGTATGGATTTTAGTCTTGTAAAAGGCAAAAAATGCGCATTGTGGCACCGAGTGAAAATAATTTTTTATCATTTAATTTGAAAAAGTTTCTTAACAAGACTTTGTAGGATAACCTGCTTCCGTCGAGATTTGCCGTTCTTCGTTGGTATTGCCTTTGTGGCGTATTTTCTATGATTTTCAATTGAATGATGTTCAAAAACTTACAGTACGAAAATGTCAAAGATTCTGATGAACGTTGGAAAACATGAATTATTTTCATGATCTAATAGTTTGGAGAGTTTTAGAAATGCGTTCATTCGATTCAGCGAGAAAAATTACGTGGTTACTTCCCCCTCGTCTCATGATTTTCATCCAACAACACAGGCATTTTGAAAATGGTACTAAACTATCTTCCAAAGGGCCGTTTTTACATGAAGAATTTTTTGAAATTTATTTCTGAATTTGCTATTATTTTTTTTATTGCCGAAGTTTGATTATAGAATGGAAACTCATTTACATATAACTGGATTTATATCCGATGGGTCTACAAATAATAATAACTCGCTCGACTAGTTACAACCAGAAAAAGTGAAAGGCTCAATTTCATACATCGTGATATGAACTTTCTACTAATTTTTTAAGCCCGCTATCAGGTTTTCCTTTCCACAAAATAATCAAGTTTTCGACAAATTAAATTTATATTAAATGAAAGAGATTGTGCAGAAAGAATGTAACGACGTAAAAATTGGTTTATATAAGATGCCTGATATACTCATTACGTTATTATTTGTCATTTTGTTAGACTTATTTTAAACTTGATAGATTATCCACCAGGAAGCGGGGTGTTGTTGTATGAAGGATGGAATTTTTTCATTCATTTATTCATCAATATTCCGACGTTTCGGAGTGGTGGAACACTCCATCATCAGGGGATCTAGGACAACATATAATTTAATATTATTTATAACACCCCACACCACAGGGTTTTACATTATAATAACCTACCTTACCTAATCATTTACTGACTAGATCCAGCAATAGTCTACGACTAGCAATAGTCTGGATCTAGTCAGTAAATGATTAGGTAAGGTAGGTTATTGCTACCTGAAATGTGGTTTTATTATTATTAAAGATAAAGAAAATATACCAGAACTTAATTAAATTCCTACCTGTCTGTGATCTTTAAATTCTAGTCAAACAGTGATATGTAAATGGTTAAGTATTATTGTTCAAAGTTATTGTTATTATTACAGAGTTTTTATCAAATGTTTTATTTCTAGAATATATTGTTGATCACTGGAGTATATCACGTAGGATTATGAAGAATTGCAGGATAAATGAATAAAGGTAATCATTTAAATTGATAATGTCATGTTGATTTTGTATGTACGATGCTAATGGTTTGGTTATTTTAAATTAGGATTCATTGTTGACCAATTTGACTGCAGTGAGCAGACAGCTGCTAATAATATAACGAGGATGTATGTCCAAAAGAAGTTGCAAGTATATTAATTTTTTAAAAAAAGGTAACTTGTTCTTAGGCATAGTAATATTATAATGTAAAACCCTGTGGTGTGGGGTGTTATAAATAATATTAAATTATATGTTGTCCTAGATCCCCTGATGATGGAGTGTTCCACCACTCCGAAACGTCGGAATATTGATGAATAAATTAATAACAAAATTCCAGCCTTCATACAACAACACCCCGCTTCCTGGTGGATAATCTATCAACTCATTACGTTGATGTTCATAGCAACTGTTATAATTTCGATCGATTGTTCTTGGTCTCGCGGATTTAATAAAATATCCTTCAAAGTGTGAATCAGAATTCGATCTCATAAAGGCAGTATTGACTCTATCTCTTTTGTGAAAAAAAAAGTATAATATAAATTTTTGAATAAAGGGGCATATTATGGCCATTTACCGTCATGTGGTTTATATATGAAAATATAAAAATGCATATAGCTTTTGCGTAATCCAAGTACTGAAAATGGACGCTAATGTACATTTACACTGGATGAGGTTTCGTATCAACAAACGTGTTCGCTTGGAGCGCTGTCGTACACCAGTCTCCCACCTCTAGCCTAAAGAATTCTGGTTGTACAAGTCTAGGTAATTAATTTCCAACTATTTCGAAAACATTACAGCATGCAAGTTTTGTATGTAACAACAGAATAGGAATGTTATATTAGGTATGACAATTGAAAAACGACGTCACCAGCTATCATGAAAAATAATTTGTGGCCAAAAGTGACACAATAGTTAGAAGCCACATTAGCAGAGGAGAGATATCTGGAGTTGGCATTCTAGCAATAAATATGTCTTATACACTTCCTAATTTGCGTTCTGAGGTTGGCGGGCACCTATAACTAACCCGACTTTCAGTACCTACGTTTTCTACATCATAAGTATACTTGATAGGCCTGTTTTCAACTGGTTGATTCACTGTTTCTCAACGCAACGTTTTCAATAATAATGATCAGTAAACAAAATGCGTCAAGGGGGATTAGACAATAGGGTTATACGTTTCCAAACTGAGGGTCCTTTAAACGATTCCCCTATCGTCAGATATGTTTTTCATTTGTTTTCTGGGTCAACCAGAAATGATGAATTGAAACGCTACCGGTCGAAATTGTCAAAAAACCTTGTGGTGAGCGGCTCAGCGGTGATGTTGTTGAAGGGGTTGCGGGGAGGCGTAACAATGCGCTTGGGAGACCGACAATAAAGTTGATGTGTATTTCAAATGGTCCCCCGGGACAGCGGAGGAATGGTGGAGAGGAATTGTGGAGGGAGGTAGACACAAACGAGAGGGGAATTTAATACTTTACAGTGGCATGGGGTTGTGGGGCGTGGAGGACGGAGCATTGCTGTAAACAATAGAACTATATTTATGAGTTCTGACTTTTCGAGAAGCATGATTTTTTATTTCCTCAACCCTAGGGCCAAAGAAAAATTATAATGTTTCCGGACCTCCATTAACAAATTGTGAAATGTTGGACAAGAGAGACAATGAAATGTTCGACGAGTGAAGGAGAATCAAGTAAAAACTTAACTTGACATGCGTTATTTATATTGGCAGAGTAGAGAAAACACGTGAAATGCTCCTTTCTTTTTGGTTTATCATTTTCCACAATAAGCGTTTGCAAACGACTTTATAGCAGCACTTCAAACTGTGTAACTTTATGTTTCAAGGTGTGCACATTCAAAATCTGCAATGTTTGTCCGCAATAAAGGCCTTGGAATTAGAATTGATGTAAAAGAGCAGTCCTTCCGCACTCCACTTAGGATCTAGTTGGTCCTAACTTCCAGCCTACCCGGTCGCTTTACATGCTTAGATGCTATGGCTCAAAAACGTTGTTTTCGAATTTGGTACCGACCTAGGCAAGAAGAGTCTCTCTTTCAAGTAATTTAGGACGCCGAATCGAATGAGATGCATCCCAGATCAATCCGAGGTCATCTGACTTGAAAATTTAAATTTTAAGTATGAAAATGTTGGTGTAAATGGCTGTAAAATGCAGCTTTTTCGACCCAGTTCGTCATTTTTTCTTCCTGACGAATCGACAGCCAAAACAAGTTGTCCATGAGGGGGTTTAACAATAGCGAACACTTAGAAATAGTTTTCGGTATTTGGGTTCTTGGTTAAGCAGTTAATGTAAATCACTGGGGTTTATTATCCAATGATTCATGATTCGAATTTCTACTAAGCTTTGGAGTGTTCGTGTTTCACAGGCGATAGAGCGATTATTGAATTTCAGGAGATATGCATAGAGCACATAAATTGGTTCTCAACCAAAATACCTATTTGGATTGATCAGTTGATCATATTTGTGTTCCTCCTGAAATTCAACAATCGCTTTATCACCTGTGAAACACGCACACTCCAAAGCTTAGTAATTCAAATCAATTCAAATTCAAATCGTGAATCATTGAATAATAAACCCCAGCGAAAGAATTTGTAGCGTTTTTTTAAGGGCAATTACAATGGAAAAATATTCTATTAGAAAATTTTCAATTTCGTAAGACGGAGCATGCATATCAGAATGCTTCAACCCGTGTATCGGCTATAAACCTTTTAGGAGTTCACTCCAGTATCCACATTCACTATATCACTAGGTTACTGCGATCAAAACAAAAAAAAAAAAAAAAAAAAAACTCTTGTGTTTGTTTTGATTGCAGTAACCTGCAATGTGTAGTGGAGATGGATGCAATTGTTGGCACAATAAATCGGGCCATACATCGGGAATGGTGTGAGCTACGGTCCTAGGGAGGGGCTCATTCGATTCCTCATGGAAAGTTCTTCAAAAAAAGTCCAAATTTAGGCCGCCTTGACTTTTTTGAGGTTTTTAGGGAATTTACAAAACTTTGACAACTCTTAAAGGGCACTTTAAATTAAATGAGAGTGCTGGCTAAAGGATTGGGGCGTTGTCGGACCAATATTGATTTTTCCTGCAAATTTCAGATTTTTTGCTACAGCCGTTTGGGAGAAATCGTGAGTACGGCGTACGGCGGACGGACGGAAAAATGTTTAACGCAGATTTGGATCTACACCCTTTGAAACTTAAACCATGAAATTTTCAGGGGGGGTTACATTTTTTTTTTTTTTTTCAAGAGCGATTACAATGTTTCTTATTGAATAATGAATCGAAATGAGTAAACTATTCTCAGGTTTAATTCTTCATATTAATAACTTTACTTACAGTGATGAGTAACTACTATGTTGTAAGGTATTCTGGCAACAAATACTGTACCGTTTTTGAATGACAGGAATATTCCAGGAGCAATCAGGTTGAATTGTTGGCATAGAGGAGTAAAGTATGATATCGTTTAATCCCCTGACGTCACGAAAATGTACTCAAAATTCAATCGTCCGAAGTAAAAGTGGTAATAACTACTAAAAATTATGCTTTTTCAAGAGCAAAAGTGTTTTTTCTTAAGTGTGAAGTTTTAGAAGCATAGTTGGAACTTTTACATATCGTTTGAGCAGAACAAATCTCAAATAACGGGGTTTATTCTGAAGTTCTTCCTAATTCGGAAAGAAAGACTAAAAATAGCAAGGTAAATTTATTACGAATGGGGGTGATGAAGCCACTGAGACCTTCGTCGAGAAAAAACTTGTCTATAATTATATAGCCATAAGCCATATAGGCAATAAGTTTTCCATGACACTGTTCCTACATCAAACACCGCACATGATCAGGCATTCTTGAAAGTGGATTTAGATGAGGACGATTTTTTTCCCTTCAAAATTTTGGAAATATTGCAGTAGGTTTATTTCTAGGGAAATTCGGCAAAAGAAAGGATAAATAGTCCGAGTAGAGAAACCCTGCGAAAGTAATTTCGACATAATTTTTTAGTGCGGATATATAGGTATGTCTGAGATTAAAGTTCTTCTGGTAGGAGAAAAGCCGCTATTGCAACTGAATGTCCTAGTCGGGTTAGCAACCACAAGCTCGCCATAGAAAGACACAATTTTTCAACTTCATCGAGAAGCCGCCTATCTCCTAGGAACTTTCTATTGCCTAAATCCAATTGCATCACTAGCATGAAGGACGAAGCCGATCGGTCCCTTATTAAAATGAAATAACCATCAATATTCGGTATAGATTGGGTCAGAGGAGCAACACAGTAAGTTAGGTGGGTATATGAACTAGCTCCGAGCGGTAGGTTCACCCGGAGCCCGTTCTCCCCGATGTTTACGATATGATGTTATTTCCTTGGATAGCTTCGGAACCCTTTCTAAGCCAAAAGGAACCCTCCATTAGTCAGGCTTCGCATTCACAGGTTATGTATACCCACCGCTTGAGTTTATGTTTTTTACGAGAGCATAAATATGTTTATTTCCGAAACCCTCGCGGCCCTGTGGGAAAATAGGGAATAAAAGTTGTTCGAGGCTCAATGACCGTCGAAGTCGTTGTTCTGTACGTCAATAAACTCCAGTTCGGTCACGCTTGATGCTCATCGGGATTTGAGAGAGGAACATGAGTGAAGGATCATGCATTTACATTTTTTTACCTCCTCTTTGTCCTTAAGAGAAATAATGTGGTTGATTATCTTCAAATGATACGGCAATGAGTCGTTGAACACCATAGCGTTCGGATGATGAGATTCTTATGAAATATTGGTTGAATGAATATCTCGCTTGTATGAATTGATGATGATTAAAAGGGGGAAGACAACAGGGAATCACTGTAATTAAGGCAGCTTCAAAGTTGTCTTAGGTGTGGAACTTGAAACCGCGACTGGTAGAAATTAAGAAAACTTCTAATAGTTACATAAAGGTTTATACTGTGTATTTTTAATAATAATACACTTCCTTGGCCTTTATTTGAAATAATCGCATTCACTATCAAGTTTCTCTTGTACTTAGCACCCCAAGTATGGGCATTCCAAACGAAACATCCACCCTAATCAACTACTACCCACCCAGTTTACTCCTACGCTTGAGCGAGCGATCAGGTATACACGAATGACCCCCGAATTCCCGAACACAATTTTCCGAATGAAGGAAAAGTGGTGATGCTGGGATAACAAAGGGCGGAAGGAGCCCATCGGTCGCAAGAACTGGATTTTAATCCTGTTAATCATTTAAATGATAATACACTGTTAAACTATTACACGTTATTATCACAATATCAATAAACGAAATCATTATAAAACAGAATTATTTGTAGAGCTGTAATACACAAAAATTGTAAATTGTTCAAGAAAATTATTAGGATAAGTTCTAGATTGATTATGGATGCGTGTTTATATTAATTGCTTACATAAATACCCGCTTTTTAATATTTTTTTTATAGAGGTTGGTGGAAAATCCATTACTGGGCTGAAAGTGAGGGGGTATATCAAAGATGTGTCCCCTCACCCTTTGTGTCGGAGTCTCCATCGTGGCATACCGACCAAAAAACACCGTTCCTCTCGTCTTTTAGGACTGTCCCGGGACTGCTTTTTGGCATTACTTCGGGACAGTCCCCTTTTTAACCTCGTGAGGGTTCCTCCTGGTCTTCACTACTTCTACCCTGGCTCATTCCCAGCTTCTGTTCACTTCCTTCTCTTTGAGCACCATAGTGATTTACGTGCTGACTGTACTCCAGTTCTCCGCAGATTGTATCATCTTTTCTATTACTGTTTCTGGGCTAAAATCACCTATTACTCCAACCAATTCCTGCCTTAGCTGCTGCCATTTTGGGCATATAAAGAATGTGTGCTCTACATCATCGTCCCCCATCCGGCAGTACACACACCTTGCCTCGGAAGTCTTCCCTATTTTCTTTAGGAACGACCGATAATAACCATGCCCCGTCAGGAACTGGGTTAAATAGTAATTAACGTCTCCCTGTTTCCTCTCCGTCCATTTTTGCACTTCCCCGATCAGACGTGCTGTCCACCTTCCCCGGGTTTCAGCTGCCCATCTCTGCTGCCATTTTTGCAGGGTCTCTGCTCTCTCCTCTTTTTTTACTTCTCTGGCCGCATGTTCTTGCTTTCTGGCATGAACCTGCTTCCTCTCATCAGCCAAAAGGTCGATTGGTACAACACCCGCAATAACCTGGGCTGCTGGTCCAGACACAGTCCGATAGGCACTGCAGATGCGCAACGCACCCCTCCTTTGGACCGCCTCCATCCTAGAATAAATACCCGCTTAATTTAACAATTTCCGTTCCAGTATTCATTGAAACTGGAGTGGCTTTGGCCTTAAGAAAATCTCTTAGTCTAAATACTGATTTTTAAGGGTTATATACTCTTAAAATGTATTCCTTATTTTGTCTGTGGGGGCGCTACAAGCGAATCGGTGGCCAGGCAATAAGAGGGTGAGCGGTTCGTACTGCCCTGCTCATATAACAAGTAAGAAATGGAATTGACTTGTTCTTACTTCCAAGACCTAAGGCGATAAAGCTGCAACATCCTGAGGGTATATCTGAAGCCAAAAGCTTCAGGAGTATGCTCAATATCAGCACTGTCAATAAGGGAATTGGGGAACTACCTATACCCATTTTTTTAAAAAATCAGTATGCCTCGTACTAGTCCAGTACTAGTCAAGTACTAGTACTAGTGTGGTAAATTCTTAGTAAATCTTGGTTTTCGTTCTCTAATGTCGCAATCCTGGGATGGTGATAAATTCGGCATATAGAAAATTAATGATTGCACAAATAATTGGTGAGTTTACAAATATTTCAATTGTTAGTAATTCAAGACGAATCATATTATCAGAAATAATAAAACAGCGTCACAGAAATAATATATTTTTTTGGTGTTGAACAGACAAAGGGATTAAGAAAACAAAAGAGGTAAGCAATTTTAATGGGAAATCATATCATTTCAAGAAAAACAAGAACTTACCTAGGCAACGGGGTTTTTTTGTTTTAATTAAAAGATAAAACTTTTTAGGGGTCTTCAAGCTCCTTCAGAGGAGCTTGGGTAAATATTGACCACCCGCCCTATCTGGAGGTTATAAACTTTGATGATGATGGGGAGTTAACCCTGAAAACCAATAACCCAGGGGGTTTTAATAATTCCGAGTTCGGGGCTTCAAGCTATTGTAATTCGATATTGGTGTTAGTCCGTCAGTTGACTGCAACTATTCTACCGTAATAGGAAATTACGACTTCATATCGCTAATTTTTCACGTTCAACTTTAATTTATGTTCCACCGATACAGAAAAAATTGAGAATTTGTGTGAAGCAAATCTGAGACGCACAGCGGGTGAACAAAAGATGCAAATGTTAACAAGTCGACGTTCCGATAATGTAGGGACAATTTTTAATGTCTCACTATGAAACGTGAAGTTTATTTTCATTAACCTTATGATCGTGCAATATACCCAACAATAAAGTGGCATGTTCCGTGACATCTCTCACTATAACCCCAAGCAATGTATCCCAACCTTGGATCAGAAAATACAGTACTGAAATATAACAGTGAATTAACATGTATTCTAGTAGATACAACATTGTTTTATCCACCATTCACAGTCCTGTAACCTCACCACCACACACGCTCTCACACCCAACCACATTTGGAATCTATATTGTTTTGTACCCGATGAAATAATAACTTTTTTAAAAACCAATACACAACATGTAGTGAGTACTAAAGTAAAGTAAACAAGGAATTTCACTTTGGATTTTCGTCCGACTACCCGGAGGTGTCGCGGACGTCGCCAGCCGTGCTCCAGAGAGGATTGGAACTATGTGTGACGATTTCGCTCGTGTCTTCCAATTGCCTCACGCCCCTGGGTTGGGAGCGTTTTGGATTCACGTGATACCGAGAACAGATGTGAACTGTCTAACGACTGGACAGGTATACAACACTTGATAGGATTTTGGCCATAATCATTGGTGCCTGCCGGATTCGAACCGGAGCAATCAGTACTCCCACTGAAAGTAAACAGCTAGAGGACAGACGCCCCAGCTCGCTCGGACAACCTGTCCCCTTCAATACACAACATGTTCCCGTAACAAACTAAAGACTTCCACAACTTGGGTGTTGAATGCACAGTTGGTATGCTAACAGGGATACCATGGAGTACGGTAGTATGGTCACAAAAAGTGTAATAATAAGAAGCGCATTATCTCATTGCTCAACATGAAGTTGCTTTTTGAGGGCTCCCTGAAAATATCCTTTAAATAGGAACTGTAAATAAATAATGAGTACATATTAATGTAAACCTATTTTGTGTATGGTAATAGTATCCAAACCGTAAATTACATACACATGAAGTAATCTACAAATACAAGAATTAACGTAAGGTTGGATAATCCGCATTCAAATCCGAATTTTGCTTTGTTGATTTTACTGGTACACAAAATGGAATATGAAAGTGACTGTCCTGGAACATAACTTCTTCAGAATTTCATGATTTTGAGGACCGTTTAAAAAACTGATCTTTAAACACTTCGAATCCATTTCTTCATATAAATTCCACAGTTACCAAAACCAAAAGTAAGGTATTAACACTAATTTACTGGTTTTCATTTTACACGTAATTAATGTAAATAAGAACGTTTTAAAAAACAAAGTTATTTGGTCACAATCTAATTTTAAAAGAAAAGACATGGAATGAATACAAGAACATTTGGCAAATACAATGGCAGAAAAAACTTACAGAAAACTCCTTAACTTGCTGAAGCATATAAAAAACCAGAACGTACCTGAAACATCAGAAAAATCTTCTTAGGACAAGGAGAACTTATATAATCTTTATCAAATAAATCATCTTAATTATATCAAATTTATTATCTTAATCATCTCTATTAAATAGATATTTGTCAATGTCGTTAAAGTTTTTGAGAATCTTTGTTTCATTGCCGCCAATGAAATTCATCGGACAAATTTCGTGAAATTCTAATCAAAGTTCTACTTTCATCAAAGTAATTACTCTTGACTGGACGACCTATGATAACGTGCAATTAATATTATGGCTTGAGATAACTTTCTAAGGACTTTTCGAAATAGATGCTGCTTACTCCTAACCACATTCACTCCAAATATCATAGCATCATAAAAATATTGAAATTTATTTCATCAAGAATCTAATGGCTCACTCTTGAAACTGTATGATTGTAGTTTGCATTCCGATTTGCCCAGTTGTTAAGAATTCAGGATAATCAAAATGATGTTAAATTAGTGATTTTGAAACTAATAGATTGTACTATCCAGATTTTGCAAAAACTGTCGGAACCAAAGGGGAACAAACTCTTCGATGAACAACAAACAGAGAAGAGAAGAAGTCACGGAACCTGTTCTAGTAGCTCAGTAACATAGTTTCTCTTGGGAGGAGGGGGATTTTAGTGTGTTGACATATACTATACGTGACATCAGGCGATAAAACTCCGAGTATGTTATAAGCAATGATATATTCGACTGGTGATGCTTCGTCTTAGGGACACAGTCTCAAGCATCAAGCCCCTTCTTTTCTACCTAAGAGGTTCCGCAGAGATCCTATCAGGGCCCCTTCCTGTTCCTGCTAGTCATTTACAATGTCCACATGATATTCAAAGGACTGGAATTTCTACTTTTGGTGCTACAGGAGAGTCTTGACACCCTCATATGTTGGTGGCAATCGAGCGGTTTGTCTCTCAATCCGTCGAAGTGTTCAATAATGACCTCATGCTCACAGGTTCGGACTTTTCTCCATTAGATGATTGGCGATCACTCATCAAGACGAGAAAATGCAGTGTGTTGTTTGGGAATCATCCTTGACAATCCTCTCTTGTTCTCAGACCATATTTCGGCCACATCAAGCTTGGGATTTGTAAAGTAGAAAACCAGAGAATTTGATCACGTACCAGCTGAACTAGAATGTTGAATTGAATCACAGGTGAACATAATGACTGTGTGCTGATAAAGCGCTTTTGAAGTAGGCCTCGGTTGTTCGGAACTCATTTTATAACTGCCTCATCAGCCAACTTGAGAGGGGTCACTGCAGGTTTTTAAGATAGGTAGCGTACAAGCTTCGCATTGCGCGTGATTATCTTGATTGTAACTCCCTGGTAGCAGAAATTACCCTGCTCAATCCCTCAGGTCGTAGACTCTAAGCAGATGTGGGATTGCTGTTGGCACTGGTCTGCGGATTGGGATAACGCTCGTCCAACAACAGGAGGGTACTTGCCACCGCCATTCCGCAAAAGCTTCTAGGTGATTGCCTTCATTATTCTGACATACCCATCAGCGGATTAAAATTCAAAAGCCTAGTTTAACGTGTGTCATCATACATAGCTTTACAGGATCGAGAACCGACCTTGTTCAGAATCAATTCACCGAAAATAATAATTAACAAAAACAAACTCTGAATGTAAAGCTGATTCACATAGATCCGTATGTTGAAGTGCCGATGAATAGTAGGGGAGAGGCAGAAATACGGAAGAATGATCAGGAAAATGAGGAGCTCGCTGAAGTCCCTACTAAGCAGCATTGTGATTGTCTTAACAGAATGATTCGTTATTTACCGATAAAATTTAATAGATGAATAAACGGAAACAACAGCTAATCAAGCCCGGCTCATGTTCAGAAGGTCTTCGAACAATCTTCCGTGCAGCAAAAACCAATTTTGCCAATCTTCTGATCACTGCTCTCCACGATAACCTGCCGTAGGTGGAGGACTTGGATGCTGCCGAGTACTCATAGTTACTGATTCACGTGAATTCTGCTTATCTAGGGTAAGGAATGTTTCTTACGATCGAATACAAATCAAGAGGCAACCTGACACAGAATCTTTATATTACACTGTACCTAATGTACTGTAGGTAATGAACCTTATTACAGTGGTAACGTAGAAGTGTGTGCTATTCCATTGATGACCTTTGTGGTCCCACAAGGATCCAGCTCACAATATTGGCGGTTTGTTGTGACAGCTTCCGGGCTCATCACCTCTCGGTTCGTTTCAGCGCCGATACCGATCAGGATGCAACCGGTTTGTTTACTGTTAATTTCGAAATTTACATAGCCCGCCCCCTCCAGGCCGCAGAAGTATTAGAATACCAAAGCTCTTGTTTACCGATATTCCACGAGTTCGCTATCAGACCTTTGGAACCCTCCTGTTTATAATGCCGGTCTTTCACCTTTTCGAGAAACGAACGACCTCCATTGCTCTTCTAAAATTCTCAACTGGAGTCACTTTAAAAGGTGATAATCCAGTAGAAGAACCCAGCATTTGAAATTGGTTAGAATTGATAATTTTATTGATCCCAGATCAGTATGACAATTTCTGGGCATTTGATAATAAAGATAAGTTGAGATAATTGATGATACTCGGCAAATGATAACGATACTCTCCGTTGAATTTAGTTCATATGGCGATTAAGGATTGCCTCTTCGCAAAAGTATGCTTATAATTTTAGTAACAAGCAGAAATTCAACAGTTCCATCCAATCGCCATTAAACTCTGATAAATTGGTTAATATTGTACGAGAAGGGAGCTCATGAATTTCCCCTCTTATACTTCCCGCCACATCAAATCTACTTACGTAATTTGGAAAAAAATGAATTTAATTTTTTTTAACAATATTATGTGGTCACATCATGATTTTGTAACTAGTATTCCATTCGGGAGTAACTGGCGCAAAAGAGTTCAATAAAAATTTAATTATCTCCGGCATCAACCTATCTCTTGTATCCGACCGAACGGATGGATAATAAGGCCGAGCGAGTCCAAACCCCCGTCTTAATAGCCTAATTCATTTCCGTGTCTCGAGCCTCCGGTAAATCACCGAAGGCGTCACATCTCTCAAAATAACTGCCTGTGAAAAGTTCCCTATTTGCTCCTGTAAACCGGGGAGGTTTTTCACTGGGAAACCAGGCGAGTGGGATGCGGTTGTAGGTGCCTCCAATAAATTAGAGTTAATGAGCCCGAGAAGAGCCGCGTTATTCCTAACGCCCTATTTTCCCGCTTCGCTCCCTTGAACTGATACAGGTCGTCTACTGATCCGGGACCGTCCTTTGATGACGTTTTTTTTTGTCTGTCTTTGTCCGGGAGAGGAAATATAAATTCCAACAGTTATTTGAAATGGTTGATTTCACGTTCGAGTAATAGGCTACATTAGTCCCGTTCTGATTCTGAACTTTAAAGATCGAGTTGGTACACATACAGTGAAACAAGACACTGTCACCATCAATATTAGCAGTTTCCAAACTTTTATGTTCGCATGCCGCTTAATAAGAAACCATATTTTCACGTATGACTAGAACAAAAATATTCAAATTAATGTGTTTGAGAATATTCACGAAACAATACAACAAACATTTAAACAGATAAGCACTAAATGACTTTTTTTCTCGCAATATTTAACACAATAATGGTAAATATAAAAATCAAGTATTACTGAAATCAGTGTTTAGTCTTTTAGGATTCGTGCTTCGCTCCGGGACAGAAAGAGTTCTGCTGCCAACAGTATACGCAAATTTTCGTATAAATTTAAGCAACTGCAATGCATTCAAAAGTTAAAAACAAACATTTTCTAAACGTTTTTCCCAAAGAATTATGCTTTGAGAAATTTAAAAAAAAATCGTTTGCCCCGCCGGTTCGAGGCAATCTCAGGCGGGGCTTAACGAAGGCGCACATTTAGCTCCTCTACGCTGGCCAGTCGCGCTGTGCAGGGCAGCGCAAGCATGAGCGAAAAAACTGAGTCACGCAGTTGGGTCGCACATTGGATCCGCAGTTTTGTGAAGCAACCTGACCGGAGAAGGAGTTTTTTGTTGGCTACTTTGAAAATTGGGGCGAATTTCTCCTCTGAGTCTGAGTCGGACCTCGACAATCTCTAGTTATTGTTTTTACTCCATCAGAAGGAGAAAACAAGTCAGCTGAATGTCTTATGTGCTGCAGACACAGAGGCAGAAGGCCTTTTGGTTCAGAACGCGACCTCTAGGCGTTTTTGCGTCCTTCCTTTCAATGTCAACCTTTTTCCACTCTGTCCTTATAGGAACTGTCACTTCTATCCCATAGGAAGGGGATAGCCACGAACATCTTCGATCAGTCTGACGATACCTTTAACAAAAATTTAAATCAAACGCAGTTTGGAGAAACCAAAAAACATTCCTCCCCTTCGGCGGCTGGTGTAGGACTTGAGGTTCATTTCTACGTGTTCCCCTTTAATAGGCCGGTCTGTTGCGATTTTAGTTTATTTTAATTCTGTCAGACGATACCCTTATTTCTTCGGGTTTCCGAAAATGCGGACTCGTCAGGTGTAAGTACCGCCTCAGCCTTCTTACATCCCAATACATACTTTAGTTTTTGGCGGGAATAGACTCACCAACGTACATGGATGCATGTATGTCTCCCATCCTGCCCAAACAAAGCAAATTTTAGCTTCGAAGCACACCTATTCGTCGAAAATGGCTCTGGAGGTAATGATGGCTAGTGGTTACCCTACAACATTACAGATCTTTCCGGCAAGAGGCACCTCAGTTGAAGATCCTGCAACTTCCCTCCCGCCAGCTGGCTAGCTTCCATCGATTTCAAAATAGAGGCCTTTTTGGCAGTGGGGTAGGGGAAGAGGTTATCGAACTATGCGGTGAAAGCACCCCACATTGCAAAATGAAATCAGCCTTTCCATTTCCATAGAGAAGTGGCTCCACTGAAGCACAACTGATACCCCTTTTTCCATCATCTTGTATGTACTCTCCTTAATTGAGGAATAATCTTTTTCATATCTGATGCTGCACACTGCATGAATGGTCCGCATGGGGTCTATATAATTAACACCTTTTCCAAGTTCCTCATCAGTCATTCGTCCAAAGCAATGACAATATTATGATTGGTCCAAAATCTTAAACCATAATTTTCCTCTGTCATGTTTCGTGTTCCTGTCCTCCGGACTGGCAGTCAAGCGGTGAGAAATCCAGCGTTCCAATCTCCTCTAATAACCCTGTTCTACCTCAACATTTCCTATCGCACGTTCATATTTCGGCGTCAGCCGTTTCCATCGCCAGCTGAAGAGAAATTTCTCTATAGACGGGAGACTTCAGACGTGCCCAGCCAAAGTCGACTCCCTCACTCCTGCCATTTTTCTTTTCATGTAATTATTTTATTGCGTTTCATGAAGCGAGCAACAAGCCACACCACACCAAATACAAACCACTTGTGCCTTTCTCTTTTGTTTTTTCCCTTTGGGTTGAAGTTTGAATGGATATTTTTCAAGAATTAATTTCGCTACTGCGCTGAAATTTGGAATTGACTTCCATTGGAAATTACAAGGTAAGAATTAGCTCCGGTCAGCTGAGGGACTTCTGATCTTAATCAATCTACATTTCTAATTTTTTCTGAACCCATGAAAGTTCCACGCCAGAAACAGGACTGTTTTCCAGTTTGTGTTTAGATTATATATGTATATGTTGTTTTTCAATCCTTGCTTTAGGTTGGTGGGAAAGTAAAAAGTGTCGAAATTTAACCAGTGGGGTCGTTACATATCTGTTGTCCCATTATGCCAACGCAACGGGGCAATGGAGATGTAGGGGTGACAAACCGCAGTTAAAATGATAAGCTTGCAATGTGGTGGTAGCGGAGAGGAGGTACAACTCTCATGTACGAGATGGGCTGTTGGGGTTGTAGTAGGAGGGAAGGAGAGGAGGCACATGAGAGGGCCCGCTAATAAATTTCCAGGTCTCCAGGGCGTGACGCGAAGACGTCAAGAGGCGGCGGCGGCAGTAGAAAGGCCCCGGACCGCCATAAAGCACGCTTTGGGGCGTGACCTACATTGTCATAATAATAAATATCACCTAGAACATGATGGGGGGAGAGGGGAGAGAGAGAAAGAGTGAATGAATGTGATGGAACGAGAGGGGGGGAGTGAATGAGGAAGAGAGCGAGTGAGTTAGACTGAAGGGGTAGTAGGAAAGGGTTTCAACAAGCTGGAAGGATTCAGGCTTAAAATTTGGAATTGAACTAGATACTAAAGCAGGTCTCAGGGCGGAATTCATAGTCGAGCCTTAAGTAAAGATTTCTCGTTCCCTACTAGAGAAATTAAAGAAAATGGCTAAGGGAAGCTTAATATTTCCTTTAGTGATGCACTTAGTTATAGATCTAAGTTTATTTTTCACGCATTTGCTTTGGCATTTCCTTTTAGCGATTACATTTTGCCCCAATAAGCGGTTCAGGTTCATAAATTCGGACGAAGCAGCTTGAGCTTTCCCATTCAAACTAATCGGTAAGAAATGGAAGTACGTCCCAATGTCGGGTTAGTGTATGATTCTAATGACAATAGCAAATAGATCATGATTCAAACACTAAAAAAACCTTAAATATATATCAACCTCCCTCATTACCCTCAGGATATTAGAACTGCTTTCAGGAGGACATTGTAAAACTGAATGAAGAAATATTCACGATTTCACATAATATGTGACGTATTTACATTCATGCAATATTAAATCGATTTTCGGGATTTTATTGTTGTTCGAAGAATTAAATATTATTATTACTGTATGAATATTATGTGTATTATAATATTTAATACAGTGAAACATTCTTTGAACAACTCAGTGTTCATAATTATTGCATGAATGTAAATACTACAGATCACCCCTTCATTACCGTATTTATAAAGGGTCTTTGACTTTTTTTTCATTTAAAGTGAACTTTAAAAAAGTTCTGTTTTAGAGTAAAATTAGTTCCAAAACTAAACCAAATTCTTCAATTCGGGAAAAAAATTACGATGAGGATTCATTTCAATGGATAGCACAACTATTCCCCTACACTGATCGAAGGCAAGCAAAAATCATTAAAATCAAATGAAAATAGTAAAGATATAACGATTAATCGATATTACACCTTTCCGTGATGAAATTTGAAAGTGACGAAATGTTTCAAATACAGACCGTAATTAATGGGCAAATAAATTTTTAAAAACTGAAAATAAAGTTTCAATATCCCTCTCGGATCTTTTGAAGAGTAAGTTGGCTTGTGAAAGAGTACATTAAACTACTTGAACCAACGTGCGAAAAGACTTGAAGGGATGCATTGAATAATCAGAAGCAATCGTGAACAGCTGTTCCTGGGTCACGGAGTAAAATAGGAGTTCACGTGATGAAGGAAAATAAGGTTTTTAGTTTGAATTGAAGCGGTCCTGATTGAATTAAATAAAATTTAAAAAAATAAAAAGTAGGACTCATTTTTACGATCACTGCTAGAGGTGTAATCTTATCGTGTATCGCTGTTCGCTGACCTCTCGATTCAGCCCTTTTTTGTGCTAATTTCAGTTCTGTTTCATGCTCCAGTGTTGTCGAAATTATTAATGGTATTAGGTTAGTTTTGTGATGGATAATAATTCAGTATAGTCTTTCAACTAAACTGCCTGGGCTGTACCAAATATTGAAAATGAAAAGTCGGATATACTTGTGTCGTAAGTCTCGTCCATTGTACGAAATGTGTATTGAAAATTACTGTCTGGATGCACTTTGTATTTGGCTATCGTTTCAGAACTCTTGCTCGAGCAGCGATCGAATGGATTGACCAGCATCCCCCCTGAAAGCAAATGCTTTAGAGGTGTATTTTGCAAATGGATTAAAAGTGAGTGCGAACAAAAAAGAATCACGAAAATTGGTTATGAATTTTAGTCTGGGCAGGGTTGATAAAATTTGCCTCTTCTCACACACACTCAGACATACACCTACAGGAAAAACTCATGGATTCGGTCAGTGAATGATCTGAAACGGATTTTTATTAAGTTGTTTCTCTGATGTTTGGGTTGTCCCGCAATCAATTTAATAGGCGCCCCTCTGCTGACAAAGTCGTCGTTCAAAGGAACGTCCGAAAAACATAATTTCATTTAGTTAAACTGGTTTACGGTGCATTTGACGAACGTATTTCAGTTTTAAAACATCCTACACAAGATCAAAAAGGTCGCGAAGTGAGGCCAAAGTTGATTGTGGGGAGGTATCGCTTGATTTTGATACAATGTATACCGTATAGGAATTCGCAACGTTGTTGATCTTATTTTTCAAACAAATCAAACCTTGTTTCAATCAAATGAAACTTGTTCGAACAGCCCAGAACAAGTGATCACAATGCATCTTCAACCGTGGACGATTGTGCAGAAATTTCCAAACGAGTCCGTATTTACTTGAAGACATGGTAAGGTACTCGAATGAAGAATCACTTAGACCAACTGAGAGGAGTAAAGAGCAAGATTCATATCAGCGTGTCCACTTCCAAACGAGACCTATCGCTGCAACAATAATTTTTCGACCACAAAAGATACGAAGAAATATTTACGGCAGTCCAGGCAGCGGTAATCACTCAACGTCAGCTCAGTTGACGTTTATAGATTGTCCCGAGCGAGTGTACGAAGGGAAAAATAATCCTTTGGCATTAGGGCCAGGAAGGGTGGAAGTTTGCACAGGCTACCGAAGTTTCAGGTTTCTGAGCCCACTCAACTCGGCTTTGAAATGGTCCCGGACACTTAAGCGTTTTGTAAGAAACAACGTTAAAACAAGGAACGCACCAAATGGATACTTTATTATTGGAAAACTTATCAGAAGAAGTGTTTTCTGAAGATGACGTTCCCCACAGTAGCAACTTTCAATCCGGAGTGGCGCTTCCATTGGTGAACGAATTCATTTTCATTTTCAAAGCATGTAATTTATTTTTGAAGGGATTACTGTCCATGCTTTGATCACGTTTTGTGTATAGCTAAGATCATGAAACTCACTTCAAAGCAACGAGGATGTGTGGTAGACCCTTAAAACCGTGTCGTTTCCATTACTCCATTTTTTGCTCGAATAACAGAGCGTGGAACTCATAACATATCGGTAAGAAATGCATTTATTACAAGCATAATCATGCATGCATAACAGGTTTGTGTATCATTTTGGTGAGAAATTCGAAATGCGAGTAGCAAATAGACCATGAGTTTGCTGGATACACTCAATAAACCGGAAACCAATGTGTTACCGCTCTCTCACAACCATAAAGAAATGTAGACTAATTTTTTTCGGTGTCCTTAGGAATAGGGAATATTTCGAAAGAACCGTTGAACAGTACGACGCCAACAATGTTTACCGATTTAAACAGTATTTAGTAGTACTCCCGTGATTAAGGATCATTTGCAAATTAAGGAACATGTGAAAAATGAAGCCGTGAGAGAAAATGAAGGTTATACGTTCGAGGGTTATCCTCCCGTAAGATTGCTCTGGGACTTCCATTTCATTTTCCAACCCAGTGTAGTTTTATTTGGACACCGGAGTGGTTCCTACACTGCCTCGCCCCGAGCCTGCTTGGAGAATTTTGGTTGAGAAATTCTTACAGCACAGAGTATATACAGAGTCAAATACAGAGTATAAAAAAATGTAACAATAGAACAAGGTAAATATTGGCCAATATTCGCTCATAAGGTCTTGATGGGGGACTGGTGCTTTTTCCTCATTCAATTCAAACTTTCGTTATTTTAATTTTGTCACTTAACCTGATTATTTGTCCAGTTGCTGCTACGCCCAACGTAGAACAAATTTCGTGGATCTCAAGATAAATGCACCCGACCAGCTACGGGGCTTTCATCTCTCGATTAGCCCTGTGTTGCACATGTGCGTCAGACGTTGACGGGTCGCTGGAAATCAAGTTCATGGCCCCAGTAGCCAGCTGGCCCATCGTGTTAAACGCTCGCAACAGTTGTACCTACAGGCAAACCGCATACTATTCGTAATGTATTATCCCCCCCCCCCCCCCCCCTGAACTAGGAGCCTCTGCTTCAACAGCATTTGGGGCACAAGCCCCGTTCTTCGGGGTCGTGCCTTCCGATGACCGGAAAATCATATAGGGAGGCACATTTGTGTACCCCATCAATTTAAACCGGTAAAATTTATAACTGGAGTTTAAATCCTGATAACTTTTTTGGTTTAACAAAAACAATTTTCTTCCTTTCTGGTTTAATAAAAAATATATAAATAAAACTAACAAAAACGATGAAGATAAATAATTTATCACTATTACCCCTCCATTACCCACGCTCCATTACCCCCCCCCCCTCCTAATTGAATTTTTGAATTGAATTATTTTGAAAAGGGAGTACCAACTGTACGAGAATCGCCTGGATCGATTGTTCATGACACCCTCTATCACCTTTCCCGATATTCAAAAATGATTCGAGGCTGAGGGATTGCTGTTTATATAGTATGTCTCTTTCCAGGGTAAATGTGCCCAATCTATACCTCAAGATGGTGAGAGCGGACGGCAAAGCTCTCTAAGCAGGCTGTGACCGTTTATGTTATTGTTAAAATACCCCTGTGTCCTAATATACAAACAATAGGTTTCTGTAGTGTAAACCAAAACTACCATTTATGCCCTACAACGCGTAAAATCGTGTAGAGAACTTCAAAAGCTTATAAAAAACTACTATATTAGTTGACAGAGTTCTACTTACGTCCTTTTCAAAAATTAAAAGGTGCCTAAGCAATCACTCTCTGCCACCAGTACGTGGTGAGGAAGCGGATGGATGTGGTCCCACTACAGACACACACTTCCCGAGCCGTCTTTCCTTCTATTTCCGCTCATCACGCCGAAAACGTACGTGATGCCCGTCCTCAATGTGTCCTTTTGAGAATCCAAAGAAATGGACACGCGGACAAACGAAAAGGGAGGTAGGTGAGAAAGGAGGGACTGAGGTGGAAGGGAAGTTCATTTTTTCGATGCTCCGCCGACCTTTTTTGCGATAAATAGATTTTTCGACTCCGATCACGTTTTCTTTTTCTCCCTCCCGGAAGGTTCTCGGAGCATTAAGGTGAGACCGGGTCGCGGGACGGGGTTGATATCTAGGGAATATGACTCGTCCTTTCGGCCGCACCTGTATGGCGGGCATTTCCTTCCCGCCTCTAGGCCGGACCTCTAGGGGAAAATGAGAATACAGAATACAATCGGTTCAAATAACCTTCCAGTGGCAATATATCGGTAAGTGATGTTGCATTACAGGGACCTCCCTAAGTTTTTATTTGATCAAAAAAATTGCACAACTGTAAACAAATATAACATATTAACATACATAACATATAACATATTAAAAAACGTCTGCCAAGTGGGTGTGGCACATAGCTTCCTCGTATCCATAACATTCCCTGGAGATTTCATCGAAATCGGTCAAGAACTCCTCAAGTTATGCTTGTGGCAAGGATTTCATGTTTGCGCATGCGCAGAAGCTACTTTTGATCCGGGGGTCATGAAACTCATACGGGACCATCTACACATCAAACCGAACAATCCCTGAAAATTTCATCAAAATTGGTAAAGAACTCCCGGAGTTATGCGCGTAACAAGGATTTCACTCTTGCACATGCGCAGAGGCTACTATTGATCCGGGAGTCATGAAACTCATAGGAGACCATCTACACCCGAACCCGCACAATCCCTGAAAATTTCATCAAAACCGGACTATAACTTCGTGTAGTTTTGCCCTTAACAAGGATTTGCTGACACACAGACAGACACGGAACCAAAATTGTTCAGAAAGGTCTAAAACGCAAAATTCGAGTGGAATTTTTGATTTTGGAGACAAAAAAAATTTTCACATTCCGAAAGTGAAAACAATGCTTCCGCTACCTTGGTAGAGTCGGAAGCAATATATTGTATTATATTAAAAGTTGTAAAAAAATGACACCTTTCCTTATTGACGAACGTGTTCATTGAATCACCGTTACTAAGGATGACCGATTCTACGATGAAGGTGGAAGAAATTGTGCGACATCTAACATCGACAACTAACTTTTCTGGAACTTGCTGATCCCAATGGAGCAATAGGCATCAAATTTGGATCTTCAGTTTGAATGTCTATAGATGATGTGAGGTGATGGGATAGTATAGTTGCCCCTTCTATTGAGCTAAATGCGGTAATAATGCTCCGCCACGCATGCACCCAGACGCTTGAAAACGCCTGATTCATCCTCCAAGGCGACGGATTCAAGAATCGGGAAGGGCAAACTAACCATATCCATCACAAATATGAACATAAAAACATGATGGTGACTATTTTTCTGTTGTCCGCCTCCCAGAATCGATGTAAGTGATGAATTTCCGTACTTGAACGGAAAGCGTACATTTCCAACTCCTACTACGACGGCCCTCAGCTACTCCTGAGCGTGACGTCACCTTCCGCGAGCATTCCGGCCTATTGTGGAATGTAGTGACACGGGACAGTGGACTTGGGGAGGGGCAAAAAAAACTTGGATACCCCGAGCTCGTCTCGATTTTATGTGAGCGCCACGTTCAGAACACAAAGCCACCGGCAACGCGCGGACGAACCAACACAGGAGCAGGGGGGGCAGCAATGGGTGGAAAGGTTTCCAGATGAAGATTGCAGTCGTGACCTGAGAGGAGAATGAAGGAGCGGGTTTATACGGTTTTTCCACCGGCAACTAAATCGCTGACCTCACTTGATTCAAATGGTGAAACGATTTAGATAACCATCCCAATAATATGTAGATCAACAGCTTCCAGTTGTCTCTCAAGAATTTTACGCTTAATATAGTACACTAGTAACTACGCTTACGCTTTACTAATACAAGATATCGTACACAGTTTGATTGTCCACATCTGACTTAATGTAGAGTTATGAATTACTGCACAACAACGATACTAAATCCCATGTGGATAAAGCGTAAGATAATTATAATATAGATTATATGTACAAGGACCGTACAATTTATCTCAACTAGTAGCAGGTACATAAAGATTCAATACACTACATATCAGATTGTGTTACGCACTAAGGGACAAATAACATTTCATTCGTCAAGGTGTTATATTCCAGACGAAATCAATCAGTAAACTCAAGTATATCAAGAAGTAATTAGAAGATGAGGATACACACTGATCAGCTGAAGTGTCAATTGAAGGATAATTTGTTTCTAAATCAATCTATGGATATGATATATGCCTTTCACGGAAATATGAATAATAATAATAATAATACTATATTATATGCATAGTTGTTAAACAACAGTTATAAATCCTATTTGGCATATTAACATGTATATGCACATATAGTGTCCTATTGTTCATTCAACCATTTTGACTCATACTTAATTCCTCAGCTAGTATGGTTCGTCTAAATTATAAGCATGCATTTATAAGAGAGGAAGCAGACGTTTTTGAGATAACTATTGAATTTAATTTCAATCCCTGATAAACTACAACGGCACATTAAAAATTCAAAGTTTACCCTGTCGTCGCTGAAGTTTAGATAGGATGTATTATTCGGGTCGTCCCAGTCGCTGACAGGGTGACCGCGGCGTTCAGGAAAGTTCGTGACGTTCTCTTTCGTCATTAAGTCATTAAGGTCAGACCGCCGAACGCAATACCAAAATCCACCTCCTCTAATATAGTTACGAGAAGATACAACCACAATGAGATCCCTTAACAGATGATCTCGGAGTTTCTACCCTTTTTTTCTAGGAGCGAGGCACCTAGATGTCGTTTGTTATGTTGAGAAACGGAAAATTACACTCTCCATTTGATACACCTTTGAAGACGTTTAGGAAGCTCTGAAGATACTTGTCATTCCCAAATTACTAACTATGGTTAGCGTTATTTTCGTTTCTTGGTATCCTTTTATTCCGTAAGAGCACCAGTTGCCTTAGTTGTACAGCAGCTGGTCCCGTTGCAGGTGAATAGCTAATGCTACGCTTTCTAGTTTTAGTGCAGTGAAAAGGGAAATCGATTGCCCCTGCTCACTTATTTAATTTGGAACCCACAATTTGTCTCCGTTATTAAGCTACTCGTATAATGGCAAGCGTAAACAAGTTTTTTTTTTCTCAGTATTTCTCAATAACTACCTGTGAAATGCGGGAAATGGAAGTACGTAGGTATGACAGACTCTTCGTGAAACACAAACGCAGTGTGCCTGGGTTGTCTACCGATCTTCGAAATACTGAGAAAGCATATTTCCGAGACCCACCGCACTCACCCACCTGGATCGTTCAGCTCGTCATCCAGTACTTCTACACCAATCTAGGAAACAGGTTGTTGTTTTCTTCATTGCAGTGAAGTACTAGGTAAATAAGTACTAGGTATGTTAGCGAGTTCGATGTTACGTAGTATTTAACAGGGCGGGAAAACAAACCCGGACGATTGAAATCGATATTTCAATTGACTCCCCGCGATGGAGGAGTCGAGAGCGATTAGTCACCGCTGTTACGGCTAAGAACTAAAGATTTGACTATGATTAAGAACAGTGGCTATCCACCAACTTTGACCGTATTCAGAAAATTTTATTGATGAAAAAAATCAGTGACGGCTTATTTGTTAAGGGCGCCAAGTAACATCTAACCCACGTGTTCGAAGAAAATGTTTATTTCTCATTTGTTCAAGTCAGAAATAGAAAGGAGGTAGTGTGGATTCGTGTAACAACAGTAACGTTTAGATCTCAAACTCCTTTGTCAGTTTATTGCAGTCTTTCGCAAAAGGCAAGAGAATGACCAGAAGTGATACAATTTGTGATATTATAAAATATGCCTATTCAAGCCCTGTGTACCGTCCTTGTGTTCTGTAATGAATATTTGTAGAATGACAGCGAATTCCTTGTTTGAAAAGAAATGTACAAGAAGTGAAGACAAAATATCACCTAGAAGTGCTGCTTGGTGCCTTTAGTTTTTGCAATGATTTGAAGGCTCATTTAAGAAGAAAATGACCACCGTTTGGGCGGTGAGGTAATTGTAGGTATTAGACGAAAGTGATGTAGAGGATTCACTCTCCGAGATAATGCATCGTCTGCCGGGGCCTTACGTTATGGCTGGAGCTCGAACCATAAGCTTCCCCCATCATGATCTATAAAAACTGGTAAAATAAACCCGCAACTCCCTCGGAACACGTCATTTTTCCATAATTTTCTTTGCTCCTCCGCCCTTCGGCCGTTCATTACCAGGCACTCACGAGTAATCACGTGAAAGGGCGAATCCCCGGCCACAAGATTCCCTCTTTTTCCTTGGACTTCAATCGCCTCCTCGAGGTATTTACGAGTAGGCGGGGTTCCCTTCCTTCGTAATGGAAGCTGTAGATCAGAATAACTGCAGGGCTTATTGCTTAGTTCTGCGCTAGTTCACACACATAAACCATTATCTTTGAGGCATCGATCTTGTAATTGCGATCATAACTCCCGTAAAGATAGCTGTTTTAGAGAAACCCCGGTTTTATATAACTCGTAATGGAGTTTATCATGCAATAAAAGACAATTGTATTAATTTTCCCGCTCTCAATTAATCAAAGAGCGTGAATCGTTCCAGGACATTTTCAATTATACCACGCATTCGGAGCAAACAGTTGGTTATAAAATAGAGCCATCTTTAAATGATAAGCCGTTCACATTATCTTTTTCGACTAAATCATTGCAATGCATAAAATCTTGGGTCTCATTAACTCCAGTTCGTATGGGATGATTTGTATCCAGCAAAATTTCTCAACAAGTTAGGTGAATATCACAACCTCAGTATGGTTTGCCAATTGGTAATTATTGATGGGACGTCCTTCTAAATTTTAATTCTCATATTAGAAAACTCGTTTTAAAGGACATTATATTAGCAAAAACGCCCATTTGTGGAGCTGTATGAACAAACTTAGATAGATGTTGCCCGCCTATCTTGGAACTAATTCTATTACAGCGTATACATGAACCAGTATTTCGATCTATACTGAATGCCCACTAAGAAATTTACTAGCTTTCAGGTGAGTAGTACGCATGTTCTGTAGAACACGGAGAAAAGTGAGCTGCAATAAATGTAAGCAGTTACCTAACACGCCGAAACGATGACAAAGCGTGAATCTGTCTTGTCTTCAGACGCGTACCGAAGAGAATGCATCTCAAGACAAGACAGATTCAATTCTCCTGGGTGAAAGTTGATATTTGCCTCACAGATTTATCTCAGCTTATAAGCTGAGTTGGAACCATATTCAGGCTCAGTTACCAAGGAAGAATGCCACGTAGAATGACTACGAATAAACTTAATTCTAAATCAAACTGAGGTCAATATTTACATTTCCTATCGAAATAGTACTAAACACGAATAATAACAAACCTCTAGGACCGGGGGGAATACCCAATCAAGATGGATACAAGCTTCATGCACCTCAGACGAAATTTCGTTAGTGAGCGCGAAATAAATTATACTACAATCGAGATTGTCCTTTGATAATAATAATGATGGAGAGAGGATTGGCCAGGGTTTTGATTCACCTCTCGGAATGTTGATGCATGGGTCGAGGTAGAAGTAATTTGATAGCGAGATTTCAAATCAATCGACAGCGATATAATAGGGCCCCTAATGATCATAAGAGATAATAACTAATGGAGTTGAATAGTTGCCCAGTTACAGATTATTTTCAGGTAACCTGAAAACCATTATAAAACAATAATTGTTATTGTATCTCGGTATAACAAAAACATAATTTAAAAAAACTCCCACTCAGTTTTGGTATATTAATATCAAACAGCAGCAGGTTATGGAAGATGATCATTATATAATATATAAATTTGCATTTATTTTTGTAAGAAGCTTACAATTCTCATATTTTTCAAATAACTAAAATAAATTTTAATGTAAAATTGTAAGCAAAAACATCATCACAAAGTAAAGCCTTGTTAAAATGCTGCACCCTATTAAAGACAAGAGTCTTGTGTAGAGGGGGGAGCGTCCAGAGCTACATTTTACCAAACTAGTATAATAATAAAATACAAAGAAAAAACATCTCATCTGTTAGGCATTTGAACAAATGTTTATATTTAATAGTCTAATCTACATTAACCGTCGGTCCCTAACTTTGTGATAGACAGCATTATAATTAGTTTTTGTCATATTCAACTATTATAGCTATTTATTTACACTAATATTCATTTTTATTTCACACATTTTTTTTAATCTTTCGTTTAAATTGCTCTAAATTAAGTTGGCACACTTTATTATCAAAATTATGTTTGTTGAACGTTTTAATACCCGAGTAGTCGTAGCATTTTAATCCTTTCTCGGTACGTCTTCTTGGCAGTTTTATTTGTATTGTATTCTAAGATCTAATGTTATTTACCATTCTGCTGAATTTTCCTTGAAGTAAGTATTTGAATATAATAGTAAGGAAAGTTTTGTCTAGAAGTTCTTTAAAAGTTGATATTTTTGTTTCGTTGAAAAGTTGTTCAGTGGGATATCTGTATGGTTTTCTAAACAATATTTTTATCAGAAGTTTTTGAGAAATTATCATTTTTTCAATTTTATTCATATATGCATTGCCCCAGGCTACGATTCCATAGTGTAACTAGGACTGTGCTAATGCATTATATAACATAATTTTATTTTTCCTGTCCCGAAAATGTCTAATTCTATGAATATTGGTATCAGCTTTCTAAGTTTTTTGTTTACAGCTTCTGTTTGTGGTTCCCAGGAAAGATTTTGGTCCATATAGACACCCAGATATTTTATGTTACTCGATTGTTCGATTGTAGGACAAGAACATTGATTTGATTTACATTTTTCGCTTATATGACATTTTATTTCCGCGATATCGGGTATATCATTTGTTTTAAGAGAGAAGGAAATGAATTTAGTTTTAAATTACTTAGTGTGACTTAAATTGTCTTGAATTACTTAGTGAGAATGGTAGATTTAAACGTGAACCATTGTTTCTCAAGTACATGGGATGGGTATAGTGTAGATGGATGATATACCAAGATCCACCGGCTCTATCATAAAAAACTCCGGTCTTGCATCGAAAAATTTTCTGAAACTTTCTCAAGACGTCGACTTTCTCGAAGGTTCAGAGACGAGATACAACGATGATTCAACGCGTGAAATGCAAGTTATCGTTCTTTCCCCGAGTATGTTTCGGTCCATAACGGTAGGCGTCTTATCTCATAATGGATCCGTGATCTTCTTCCTCCTGAGTGCTAGGCGTGACTCACCGCTGACGAGATCTCTTTCCAGTTCCGGACAGCTGAAGGGTGGACGGACGCCCTCTGGGGCGCGTCCGATAACGAGCTCCAAGCCGCCTAATCAGGGCCCTGACCACCGACGAAATCTCTCCTTCTCATCCCCCCGATCTACCCTAATGCCCGTGAAATCTCCCTTGAAATCCTGGAAAACCTTCATTCGCAAGTCGTACATCACACCCTGCTGCCGTCCTATCGCTGTGAAATGCCCTCGAGGCGGCGCTCCGGGGACCGCTGGTCTCTCTCTCTCCTTTAGCTTAATTACTGACGTTAGTCACCGAAGACCCTCCTTGAATTCGGCTGAATCCCACTTCGTACGAACAATTCCTGCTCAGTAATCCACCGCCACTTCCCTTCAACTTCCAACCATTAATCAAAACGTCCAACTTGGCCGCTCCTATAAATCAATTGCGGGGGAGAGACAAATTACAGCGGTGCCCTTTATATTCTCACTTTGAGTAAATAACAGGGTCGTTCGGTAAATGTGAATCAGTTTTAATGCCGAACATAACATGAAAGAAAGACCAAATCCAGCAATCAGTCTCATGAAGTGAGCCATTAGGGCTACTTAAAATGCATTCGATTGGCTTAAGATTCAACATTCACATTTGTCACCAACACTTAGCATTGAACGAATACTAGGTTAGAAGGAATTTGGGTTGACTCAAATTTTCAAAGTAATTTGAATTTATCCTTCAAATCTATGGAAGTAATACATCAACTGTTTTGGGTTTGACTTCTCCAATGATAAATCTGATCAGGATGATTCCATACCGCAACAGTTTGTCTCCTAGCAATTACAAAGGGATTTCCACTTAAATTTCAGCTTCTTAAAAAATTGAAGTGGAGGAGCCCAGTTTCTGTGTATTGTAACAAGTACCTGCGAAAAAGTGAATATCTTCAATATTTATGATGAATAATTATTATGAATTATGATATTATTAATAATCATTATTATGAGATTATGAATAATGATGTTGAGAAATAGATGAAACAGACGGAAAAATCATTGTAAAGAGTATTGTAGGATGCTAGGGTAGTTTATTGGACAAGAATTAGCTTTCGAGATAGCTGATGAAGCTGATCTCACCAAGATTTGGACGACACAACTTTAGTCAGCTTACAATGACCTGATTATTCAAATTCGGTTGAGATTTCTATTCGTTTGGCACAGTTGAAGGTACAATTACAACAATCATTATAGCGGGGAAACGATGAGAAAATGTTTCGAACCACTTGGTCATGGGATATATTTTCATGTGAAACCCTTGTGGTTTGTTGACCACATACATCAAATATTATAATCATCCTTATTACACGTGGAAAGGTTACACGTGAAGGAAAAAGGCCACACATCGGCTCCTCAACACATCCACGTATGTGAGTGTTATTTAGCATTCATCCAAAATTGAATTCTAGAATATTTTAATAAAATTTACGATTCCACATTAGGAAACTATGAAAAATGAATTTGGGAATCTCAGAATCGCACCTTATTGGGGTATGGGATATTCCACACTTAGACAATTGGGAAATGTTTAGGTTGGTGTTGTCAAATCTCCCTGAGTGTAGGCAGAAAGGTTATGTTAAAACTAATACAAGATAGAATTCCTAAATGGTTGCAGAAGCCTCCAAATGTGTTCTTATAGATATTTGGTCGTATTGTCATGGTGACACGATGTCAACAAAATCAAGTATAATAGCCGGGGATGACATGACGACAAAGACGAAATTCTGTACTACAATGCTTATAGGTAAATTTAACATTATCGTTTTGTTCTACAATCAAGAGCATCACTGCATATAGACCAGCTCAAGAGATTCACGGCCAAAAGTTGAGAAGAGGGGGAGGGGAGAGAGAGAAGTAAAGTTTTAAATTATTCATTTTATCTTTCTTCAGGGGCTTAGGAAATGAAAGTATCTTACTAAAGTGTCTTCAAAAACTTTTGGGCAAATAAATCGCAATAACAGTTAACTTCAGTTTCAAATGGCAAAGATTCGGTTAATGGCTCTATTACATAATCAGGCGCAAAGGAAACATAGATGGTTTTGTTGGTGTGGGGGATTTGACATTAGTGCAGGTCACGTGTTCCTGAGCGATATTCGCATTCCAACTCTCTGGAGGATACGGCGAGAAAACCGAGGTCAAACGTTCGGCAGCAATCCCCCGAATAGAGGTTTTATTGAACCCGAAAATGAATTGATTATGAAAAGACCTGAAAGAATCGTCGATGTGGGAGGTAGTGGGGAAAATATTTTTGAATAGAAATCCAACCGCTTCCGAATCCCTTGAAAAGCTGAATGGCCGAACGGTGTGGGGGGTTAGGGGAGGGAGTGTCGCGGTATGAGAGTCGTTACTTCTCTATAGCTGGGAACCAAGTGAGTGAGAGAGAGAGAGCCCTTGGTTGGCGTCACTCATTAAAGCCGGCTCGGTTGAATGCGCCTGCCATCGCCTCTTCAGAGCCATAAGTCCACCTTCCGCCAATAATCGTCCGGAGACGGGAGTGGTGTGAGGGAAGGTTAGCCTCCGACCCGAGACTCTTTTCATTTCAATAGTAATGAATAGGAATTCAAGATGGCAGACCGCGATGCTGAAAAGAATCAAACGGGATGAAGCAGCCTTCGTTTCTCTTTTAAATTTCTCAAAAATCGTCTACCGTTTCATCTGAAACGTTTTGCATTCGGTTTATCCGATTCAGCTACAACTCCAGACGTTTTCTTCGAACCACACTTCTGTGAAAGTGCCAGGAGAGCGGCACTCTTGCAGAAAGTCATCAACGTTAAAAGTTCTAACAGTTGTAAGGCATTCAACTATTACTGAGGGGCAAAAATAAATGTATGATGAATTGAGGTAATTTCATAGATTTCGTTGAATGTGCAACACCCACAGTCTCTACAGAAGCATCTGCCGGAAAAGTTTGTTCAAGGCCTCCTTATCGGGTGCTTTACCCTCTATTCCAATACGTTGAAAACCATCGGAGTGCACACAAGCTGTTGTGACGAAGTTGGTATTCGAATCTGAATCATATGAAGATCTTGCTCGGTTCACGAAGATGATGCTGCATGCCATCCGAAAAATTGCCTCCGAAACTATAGGAAATTTAACGAAATTCGGCTCAAAAGTCTGATCTTGGTATCACGATCACTTCCTATAAAAGAGAGTAGCTTTTTAGTTAATTTCAGCTAGGATTCAGCTTCATGAATTGAAGTGTGCATCTCGAGTTGCTGTACGGTCATCAGTTCGCATTTGAAAACGTACACTGCCAAGGAGCAGCAACCCCGCCCAAGGCAGCACAATCGAAGTTATACCTACCATTATTAAATAGAAAACAAAATAAATCTTCACTACATTGCGTTTCAAATACAAAATGCTCTTGTGGTTACTCGTCACAGGCGGGCAGTAAAAACGAAAATTAATTAATTCCACGTAAGCACGTGCCCACAGCATACCGCTAGTTCGATCATGATGAAATTCATAAGACACCTTGAGGGGCGTTGTGCGTCATCAAATGAACTAAATTGAATCAAAATTGAACCCATGAACCATGAAACTTATAGGGGGCCATGTACACATCAAACCGAACAATCCCTGAAAATTTCATCAAAATCGGACTATAACTTCGTGTAGTTTTGCCCGTAACAAGGATTTGCTGACAGACAGACAGTCACACAGATAGACACGGAACCAAAATTGTTCAGAAAGGTCTAAAACACAAAATGCGAGTGGAATTTTTGATTTTGGAGACAAAAAAATTTTCACATTCCGAAAGTGAAAACATTGCTTCCGCTACCTTGGTAGACTCGGAAGCAATATAAAAACTGGAAAATTAGTGTGCAAAAATTATTAATTCTAATTTGTAAAAAAAAAAAAACTTTCCATGCTAAACAGCAAAGCGAACATAAGTAACAAGAAATTGCTATAAGCGTCAAAAAATCCAAATATATGTTTAGCTAAGCGTTGGTTCACACAAGTTTAAATGCCAAGATTTGGCGGTTATAAATATCTTGACCTAATCAACCCCGATGACATTATAAGATGTCAAGGGAGAGTTTCTAGCAGCCCGATGGCCGAATATTATGCCCCGGTTTACAACTAAATTCTGTCTCTTCTAAGCTGTAGTATTTGGCCAGGGATAATGGTGCTATCATCTTAGCCTAGCAGTTTTTTCCGACCAGCACTCTTTGCTCGATTTTGACAACTAGTTGGATTGTACAAATGGCCTGTTTGACACCCATTTCAGCCAGTGCTTTTGTCCGATCTGTGCTGTCCTTGCATTTGTACATTTTAACCGCCTTTATTTGTTAAGCATTGTTTCAATCAATGGTTCATTCATTGATTCGAGTACAATTGAGCCATTGTTAGATAATAACTTCTCGCGGCAATGAAAAAAGAAAGGAACAAGAATGGAGCGGATTTCATTCCCTGGCTAAGACATTATTACTGCCCGGTGACTTTTTTCAAAAAGTATATGAAAACTCGAAATCTCAGCAATGAAACTGAATGAAACACCCTTACGAGAACTAAAAATGCTATATTGAATATTGTACAGGAGTATCCTGGGAAAATTCTTCGAGGTCGTGGTTGAATGGGTTAATGGTTTATCAAAATCAAAATGTGAAGTTCAATTTTTTTTCTTAGAGAAAATGTGTAAAAATCTTTATCTAATTCATACTTGTAAAATCTCGTCGTTGGGTGGATATTGAATAAATTGTAGAGATGGGCAGGCAAATAAGTGCAGCATGTGTAATCTATACGAAAACGGAAAATTTAGAATTGTTCATTTTGGGAAGGTGACACTAACAGAATTTGAGATCACCGAAATTCTTGACGGCAGAAACGAGAAGTTGGATAACTTGGTGAGGTATATTCGGGAAGCGACCAAATATAGGACATTTCTTATTGGGGAGTTTAATTATGATTAGAGGGAAAGAATATGAGTGTTGGGACTGGGGAATTTTATTGGAATGAACTGATAGGACAAGGTGATAGAAAAGTATAGAGCTTAATCCTCCTGCGACGGCATAACGACCAGCATTTTTTTGTCTAGATAGAGAAAATGTGTAAAAATCTTTCTCTCATACTTGTAAAATCTCGTCCATATTGATGTACAAGACTTGATGATCTTGTTTGTACACTGCTTGTCTCTGGTTAATTTTTTGTTTAATTATGAAGATGGATCCAAATGATGGTGTTTGATATTTTAATGCACGTATCCCCACTTCATGAAAGTCAATCTCACGCTAGAGATATAAGTGTTTTTACTGAGATTACCAAGGTTTCCGTGAGTGAATAGTGCTGTACATTTTATTTTAATATTAATAGTAAGTTCTAAATTTGATCAGGATTCGAATCATGTCTTCAGAATGAACCTTCGATAAATAAAAATATAAATGCAGAAGTATATAGCCAAAAACTAATTGTTTTAATCGACAAATATCGGACTTGATAATGTTAATATATCTCTGTACCAACAATCCAGATACAACGGAAGCTCCGACATAATTCAAGCGCACGCCGAACTGGTTGGTGCTCTGCTCCATAGTTGATCGGAACAAAAACAACAGACCGCAACATGGTTTAGCAAGAACTCGTTCCAATTTACTGCTCTACAAACAGTCGTTATTTGTTCTGAGACAGGCAGTTAAATAATGAACATATCGAGAGCTTACCCACGTTTAAACGGAGTAGCCCGATATTGAGTCCTCCCATCACAAATTGAGTTCGAATTTATTTGTATTGGGTCGGCCCATTAGTTTTTTCTTCTTTTTCTTTATTTTTATTAGTTTTATCGCCGATTACGAGCAAACAGTTCGAATGCGGGAGCTTGAAGTCGCAGAGCTGTCAAGGAGGATTTACGGTAACCATTAGGGCTAAGTGCTTTGCACCACGACATGCAATCCGATCGCTCGAAAATCATTGCTAAAACGATTAGGTTGTTCATATTCAACGTAGGGGGTTCCATATAGAATGTTATGCTAAGTTTATTGATTCAAGGGGCGATCGCCGGTGACGAAGAGGAATCAATTTGGGAACAGGTTTCGAGGCCAGAGACCTGCTCTCTCTCATAATATGGGTGCGGTGCGTATGTACTTTTTATCTGGCTATAAGAAACGACTTGGACTCCACTTTTGATTCTCAACAACCCGAACCGGCGTGCGGAGTCGCTTATGTCATCATGACACTGATGACAACTGACGATTGCTTGGAAATACTACGTGCTTTACCGAAAGGACAGAAAACACAACAAGTGTGTGGTTTTCATTTTGGTTTATTATTCAGTAATATACCATTGTAATCGCTCTTGAAAAAAAAAAAAAAATTCTAATCCCCCCTGAAAATTTCATGGTTTACGTTTCAAAGGGTGTAGAATCCGAATCTGCAATAAAAATTTTCCGTCCGTCCGCCGTACGCCGGGCACGATTTCTCCCAAACGGCTGAAGCAAGAAAGCTGAAATTTTCAGGAAAAATCCATCTTCTGAAATTCAATAATCGCTCTATCACCTGTGAAACACGCACACTCCAAAGCTTAGTAGAAATTGAAATCATGAACGCAAGCCAATTGAATAATAAACCCCAGTGAACGAATATCCAGCGTTTTTCAGGGTTTCTGGTCGATAATGGACATGTTTGTATCCTGTTAAGAAAATGTCATCAATAATACAAGGAAAATAAAAACTTTAATCCAAAAATTGACTTCTAAAATGTTTCATGCCTTGAATCTTAAATGGGAGCAAATCGGAACTCCAAAGAACATTTCAAGACCTACCGACATCATCTGCTGCTAGTCGTTTGGAACGAAGGGTGGAATGCAGTCTTCCGTTATTTTTGGCATAGTTTTGGTGATTATTTCGAGATTGCAGCAATTTTGATGGTACCATCGTGTTTTACAGGTCCAGAATCGGAGTGTTCTATCAAAATATCAAACTTTCTGTCAATTTGTATTTGTATTGTAAATACATTAGGGATCCTAACAAACTGTTCGAGATAAAACCGAGAAAATTGGTTAAGAATTTAAGTGATCTAGGTGCGAACAAATCCACCTACATAATAAACATACAAAGCAAATCAAGTATTACCTCCTTTTTGAAGTCGGTAAAAAAATAGCTCAAATTACATGAAACCGTGGTTCTAAAACTTCGTATCTGACTCTAAAACTTCGACATTGTTTGATGGTCATAAATGCAATTATGTTTCCTAACTATAAAATGCATTTTAAGTTTGTTTTTCTTTCATTTAAGAAAATGGATGAATTGGGAGTTACACTTTTCGGAAAAGTAACTAAGTTTGCGTCTCGGCCCCTACTAAACATTGGGACAAACTCAAATCGTTAATTTTCGACGATATTCGGTGAAGCTCACCAAGAATATCATTTAGCCAGCATTCGCCTGCACTTATGGCGGTCATGCACTCTCACCACACTGAACGACGTGGCTCAGACGTTCTACACCCTACACTCATTGTTTCTCCCCATACGCGAAGTTTTTAACCAGCGCCCAAGCCAATCTGAAAAGAGAGTGAACTTGTGTTACAGAGTTCTCGACCCTCTTACGAGCACAAAAGCAAGACTTTTCCATCAGGAGGTGGGCGTAACGCGATTCAAAAAGCCCCGGTCGTTAACATCGCACACCGCACGACGGATGTTCGTTGCTGATCCCCCCCAACCCCAGACAAACGCCCGCGATCTGCATTGTGTTCAGTTTTTATCCGATTCTGAGGAACATATTGTAACGTCTGAAGCCTAAGAAAGGGTCCCAGGAAAGAGACTGATACGGCGCCCTAAACTCTTTGCTTTGGTGGCCCGGAGTACTTATTTTATTTACTCGTATATACTCCTCCCACTTCCAGAAAATTGGTCAAATAACACTCTCTTTTGTATACAATCATCAAGCTCCACTGAAACAACGTAAATTTGCGTGGATTGCACATTTAATGTACAGTGCACAAAATGCATCACCAAATCTCTTTCTACCTCATTCTTCTTTGTAATTTGTTGAATAGGAACGAAATTAATTTCTGAAGTCAATTAATTAATCCTCGTTCCCGCACGTAACTCTACCGCCCCTTAGTTTCAAGATTTAGGATTGATAATTGAGTATGAAAGGTACTTGTTTCAGAATCGGATGACTATACCCAATTTTTGAAAAAAATAAGTGGAAATGGTTTTTTCAGAGAAGATGCTATCCCAATCTTTGCGTTTTGAGGTGAAACATTATTGACACCCAAACGTAACCGTTATTACTTACTCGAGGAATTTCTGAAATGACTATAAGTTAGGATATTGCAAATTGTCTTAGGCTGCTGTCATTATCTTTTTCAGACTCTTTTTTGCAATAAGACTATAGTATATTATACTACTAAGAACATATAATTACGACTGCAAGATCCGTACACCATTCCAATTCTATTCATCCTTGTATTTACTCGACCATCCTATACAAGAGTAGATCGCTCGTATGACGTAAAGTGAATATTCTATTACGCCATTTCGAGGGTAACACCATGTTAAGAATAACACCAGTTCATTCAGATAGCGAAATAACTGTTCACGAACGATAAACGCCGCTAAACACTCCTCTCAATTTCGTTTGATGGGTTAAATTAATCGGTTACGCAAACCCACCACTCAAAACCAAACGATGGCATAAAGTCGCCACACTTCAAGAATGAACTTTGGAACTTGATCGACCTATTATGTTTTCAAATATAATTGACACAAAAATTAATAATTTTCATTTTGAAGTTGGCTTTACGTGGTTGAAAAAGCTCGCGTTGGTAACGTCGCTTACAGGATGTATGTTACTGAACTTTCTCCCCCAGTCAAACGGCAGCAATATGCATTATGCACAGTTTTTCTCCGATTCTGGGGAATGTATTTCAACCCCTGCAGACCAGCGGAGGGTTAGGAATCCTAGGGCTCGAGAGCTCTTCATTACATCGGTGCCCAGGAGTATGTCTATAATTTATTTATAGGTCCGCTCTCCCCATTTCCAGGAGGGTTGGTGAAATCACTGTTCCCCGATGTAAATTCTTTCGGAGGAGTCACCGGTGTTCGTTCTCGACTCTCTGAACAGATGTTACCATCCAGTTCAATACTATGAGTATCCGAGGAAGAATTTAAAGTGGTACACAGCGTGTGCGAATCACGCAGTTATTAAACTATGTAACACACATTATTATGTATTAAAAAGCAGCGCATAGAAGATACTTTGAATTGGTGGGATACTTCTTGTAGTGACATGTGCCACGAAATACCAAACTTCTACATTACAAGACATGTAACGAGTGGTGTTCGAGTAACTACGCTCCTCATCCTTGTTTATCTAATTTTCGGTCAAAAAATCCTCAACCAACGCATTTTTTTGTAGATTTCAAAAATAACCAAATTTGATTAACGCCACTGAGCATGAGTGCATTTCGATCCTACTCATAATTTTATAAAAGTTTGACTCCCTACTAAATTTAATCATTATTATTATTATTATTAATTTTTTTTGGAAGCGGACAATCTCTTTGATGCGGATACAGCAAGAGTCGCACTGTCGATTTAGCACTGTTTGTCAACGCTGAATCACTTATTTTACAGCATTTACAGCAGAAAACTTTATTTCTTGGAAAGGAGACATTGACCCATTAAAGAGTTATGAGTAAATTCCAATGAATTTGATCAACGGGAAAATTTAAAATATTTCCAGTATTCCGTTGACTGAAATATTCTGTAATAAGAAAGTTAATACGAGAGGATAAGAATTAAAAGACCGATTATGAAATTTGTTCTTTCTCCACGTTAACTCCTATAGATTATACCTACCTACCTTATAGATTCATTACTTCATCATTATTTCTTCAAATGTGGGAAGACTGCACATTTTGTGATATTGCGGGGTTACCTGCGAGTTCACAATCTTATTAACATTCCCATTAATCAATTCCATCGGTGTTCACTTAAAACTCTTCAAAAAATTGGTGATTTCCTCCTCAAAAAGTGTCTTATTCCGCCGTGAATGCTGTTATATAAGGTCACGCCAGCAAGAGGATATCACCATGCGATTTAGCATTGAACAAGAGTACTATTTCAAGTGCTACTTTTGAGGAATCTTCATCTCAATTTTCGGGACATTCCTGGGTTGCCTCTTTTGCAGGCTCACAGCCAAAAAAATTGAGTAAGGGGTCAAATTTTCGTGAAATTTTACTGAGAATCCGAATCTGCATTTAAAAACTAGGATTGCTTCTTAAAAAACCCAAGTTGCGCAATTGCGCAAAGCAAAATTTTGTCATTTTTTAAAATTACGAAAAAATTACTAAAAATGACGTTTGTTGCGCGTTTTTTAACCCAAAATCAGAGGAAATAGCTAAGGGGAGTGTAGATACTTAGGCACCCTACAAGTTGGGTGTCATACAAATCGTTGGGTTGTTACACGTAGAAACAATAGCTATAATCAACTGTTGGGTTCCGAAATATGTGATAGTGAGAGGGATGCTGTTGACAATATTCTCTTGCTGAAAATCTGATATGAATTGCCACTACCGTCTTCTAACACGCGAAGACCCCACCCAACTACTTCATCTCTAACTTACCACAAAGCCAGTGAAACATTTTGACGATTTCTGAACCGTTTCAACACTAAGATTGTCATTGAATACCTAATTGTAGATTAAGGTCCATCCCATTCAGAATATCATGAAATATCTAAATATATAACATGAGCCTTTTGAGGCAATGACGAAATGAGCTCGTACTCCAGTCACTGGCTTTCGCATAGCCAATCATGGAATATCTTCCGGGCTAACATGAAAAACTTAATACCAAAAATGTTTTTTTTTAATATAGGGGATATGAAAATGTAACACGAACATGTAGATCTGCCATTCAATTTTCGGAAACTACGAAACAATCGCTTCCTCAAATGGTAATGGTTCCCTGACGATTTTATCATAAATAAGGTTCGGTTACCCTGGTGAAGGGAACGTTGGATGATGTGGTCGTTTTCAAAGTTTTCAATGTGCCTTCGCTCCCTTCATCCACAATAAAACTCATCGTGCTGAGGTTAGTTACAAGAGAAATCCACTTCAAGTTTGTAAGTAGGTATCGTATCGCTTCACTAAAGGAGCGGCTAAACACTCTCCAACGACGTCAATAAATTCCATTGACCTCATACTACGTAAAATATTATTGAGCGAGGGAAAAATCAATAAAAAAGTAGTAATAACGTCGAGGGGGTACATTGGTGTTCCTAGACACCGGCGTCGTCTCCTACAAGTGCAGCTGTGCTGAGTCCACACCCCCGTCTTATTTATGGGTCATATCCCTCCTAAGCGGCTTCGAGAGGTCCCTTTTAATGGATATTGTTCCGACGCTCGGCGTTTTCATTGAGTCCTGCAGCCTTTTGAGTCACCGTTTCCGCAATTCAGAGCGGCCAGTGATCCCTCGAGCTGTGGTGGCTTTTGTGCGCAATTTATGGTTCAGCTCTATCTTTATTCATGAATATTAGGGTCATCGAAGTGCGAAAGAAGAGGGTAACGTGATTCAAAGGACAGGGAGAGGGGATAATATCGCTTGGCTCCACCTTGCAAAACGGTAGTTGGGTGATTAGTTGACTGGTAGGACGCAGTCAACTAGTCAACCGCACCAAAGGTCTAGGGATCAAGGATGGCTAACCACCGTTTTTACGTTACCGTGGATTCTGACTAACCATGATTCATTAATGCACTTCATATACAGATCAACAACTTAGGTATAATAGATTTGAACTAACCAGGGGTTTTGAAATCTTCAACTATACTCTTGCCCACGTAGGAGCGACCCTGCGGTTTTCTGAAGACCTCTGGGTCTGGCAACGCCGCCCAAATCCCTAATTACGGTGCGGTACTTACGTATTATGCAGTCCAAATGTAATCTAATAGTTAATTCGATCATGCCATCACCAGAATCGTGATGTACATGAAAAATGGGACACAACGAGTATAAATTTGAACTGGAAAAACATATCTAGACGTTATGTAAAAATACCCAATGGCGGTTTTCGTCAAACTCAAACAAAAATGGGTTTTTTCCCATGTGGGGGGGGTTATTGTGTTCCATGTAATTTTGGACGCTGAAGCGATTGGAGTGGGTCCCAAACCTGTGCAATTGACCCAGAGCGAGGAAATCCATTTTCATGGGGTAAAATGGTGCAAAATGACATTATTTCCGTACCTTTTCGAGCCCCATTCCATCTGACAGAGTTGGATCAAAGAAACATGAGTTTTAGTGTAATAAAGTTCGACGCGAGAATATTAAACCCATGTGTAAACAAATTTGCATCGTTTTTTTCAATTTATCACACTTTTGCAATACGGTCACACAGTTGTTTGATGAGGTGTTCCTGAACCGATTGATATGAAATTTAGACTTGTTTTCCTCAGAACGACGAGAACATTTTGAATCTCACAAAAAATTACATTTTTCAACAAAAGCAACTAAAACGTCTTGCGTTAAAAGGGGGAGATTGAAAGGGGCCTTACTGCTGCTAATGAGGGATAGTCGGCCGAGTTAAAGGGTCCGCTGCGGTGTTGCCACCTGATGGCAGGGAAGGGGTTTTCGTCCCTGCGGTCCGGGTTCGCTCCTACATGGGCATAGTTACTATAGTTACTATAGTATAGTACTATAGTTACTATAGTTACTATAGTTACTATAGTTAAGTATAGTTACTATCAATTTCAGAGCTTACAATATGTTTGTATTGCACACATACATGCAACAGTATACACGTGAGTTATCCATCAATCAGAGAGTTTTAATAGCCCCACTATCCAAGGAGCGCCACTAAGAAAAAAATATACTTAGTATAAATTAAGTAAACAAAAAAGAAAACACTCACCACTTCTGCAACACTAAGCACTGCAAAAAATAACCGCTGCAAGTTCTCACCTGAAATAGAAAAACATGTTTTTAAAACAAATGTTATGGATTGAGTATTATTTTTCACTGAGTCAGGGAATAATTAGATGGGTGGGATTAGATAATATTTACCTGTATTAGGTATGTAGTATTTAACCTGCATATTTTAATACGAGTATTGTTTAAATGACGCCCCTGGTCAGTAAACCCTTTTTTGAAAATGTCGCATTAGCTTTTAAAAATTAAATAAAATACCAAATACATAAATAAACATTTAAAAAATTGTTTTGAAGGTATATAGTAGATTAATGATAAGCTGAAAATTCTCCAAATTTCTGTGATTAATCTTCACTAAACCACTAAACTGATTTGAAAGTTGTGGTTTCATTTATTGTTCTCAACAGAAAAGTAAGGAGATATTTTGATATGTTTTGTCAAACGTTTCCTTTGTAAAATGGGTAGGTGGTGGAACGGTATAGTTGCCCCTTATAAGAGTCGAATGCGGATAACGCCCGCACTCATTTGTTGTCCCAGATTCTGGAAGGCGTCTAGTGAGCCTCCCAACGCGGCGAATTCAAGAGTCGGGAAGGTCAAACTAATATCCATCACACCTTCTACGTAAAAATCGCCTCAAAGATACACGACTTCGAGGATTTTTGGCTCTAAAAAGTTGCACCAGAGAATTTAACTGTCGGAAATTTTGTTTCATTACCCCAACGCTAATGGAAATCACTTCGAGCTTGTTCATAATTACCAGGTACTAGTATTAAAAATGGCTCGTTTATCAGTTATGAATACATGAATGACATCGGAGGATCAGCCTGACAACAAAACATTATGTTGAGATTTATCATACTCTTACTAGCTGCTTCTTAACAATCAAGAACTGAAACTAGTTTGGATGTATGGAGCGCAGTTGTTCGGATGCAAAACACCAATCAATTTACAGTTAATTGAACGTTTCCAGAATTCTGTAGTACTATGTAACATTGACGCACAGTGGCTCCTCCAAAATGATGCACTCCGCCGTTATTTATTGTAGTGCATGAAGTCAGGTTTTAATTTCTAATAATATTCTTCGGTGCAATAAAAGCTTTGTAAAAGAAAAACGTTAGTACGCTTCTGAGATTTTAAACCTTTAACATGCCTGTCAAGCCTGTGAGCAGGCTTGCTCTGTTTGAATTGAATGCAGTATAAAGTAACAAAGGAAATATATCGTAAATCAATAGTACCCGTGCTTGAGAATAAAAAGTGGAAGATAGCCTTTGTCGTCATATTCTTATCACAATCAGTGTATTAGATCTAGTCGGAGGGCGAACATGGCAACTCTCTTATGATCCAGGAGGGAGACCCGGCATCGTCAGATAGGAGAGATTCCCGCCGAAAGATACCTTTCTATGAGAAAAGGGTTCCGTCAGTCCCAGACGCGACCTGTGAACGCTGATACGGACGAAACCGTCTGGACTGATAAAAAAAGACCATCTTTTCCTCTACGTCTTTTCGTTATGCTATGAACACCCTCGGGGGAGAATGCCCGCTCAAATAAGGGCAGCTTTTATCCCTTCCGGAGCGACCTCTAGAGAGACACAAAGGGCTCCAATGGGTCGGAAACGGGTTGAAAAAATCGCGTTGAAAGATAAAACGGGGAAATCTTTTTTCCTTTCCCTGTACGAGTAAGAGGCACGAGCTCGAGTGAAGTAGGTTTTCAGATCCCTATAATGGAGGGTCGCGGCACAGCAATAACGATTGGTGGGCTTTTCTGCCGATGTTCCACCCACAGAAGTCCGAATGGCTCACGATGGAATATTGAACAAGAAACTTTTTAGTTGATTCCTAAAATGGTAGAGTACGCAGTACCTAATAGACATGGACACGGGTTAATTCATCAGGTTCAATAAAGAGCGGTCCATCAGGCTCAAAGCGTATATTCATTCCCCTTTCAGAAAAAACAAGTCTCATGAGTTTTGAAATCGGTCATTTTTTCAAGTTCCTCAAGACCAGAAGCGAAGCCCTGTCTGCCATAAGTTACCGTAGGTTATTTGGCTTCAGATAACCTTCAAAGCTCTCTAAATTCGTTCTTGCTTCTGAAGAACCAGGTTTCGTAAGTATTGAAACCAGTCTGATATCTTCAAATTGGTTGTACTCAACGTAACTGCCATTATGTATTCCACTGGGTTTGGCATGGCAGACAAAAATTTATTCGCTTAGTGGAAGGGGATACTTTGGTTTTGTACATGCGACAGAAATATGAAATTAGTCATGTTTCTGACCTGGACTATAAACCCTAAACGTGTTAGACTTCAAGTGCTCGGATGATTTTCCCAATCTTGTCGGATGATTACGGATGATCAGGTACAACTGCTGCTAGAATAATAATGCTAGAATAAAATGTAATATTCTTATTATGGGTGATAATTTTTAGTTTTTGGATCGCTTTGTCTTATTTATACGACACTTCTGTTCTGTAGTCTGCACGGGTTAGGAACTATGTACTTGAGAAAAACATCAGTGAGTGCGATTTCAGTCTTTTCGTAGCCGACCAGTTTTGCGATGGAGAACTAAGATCTTGATAACCCACAAAATTCAACTTACAATGTTCAAAATCTAATCTCAAACCTACTCAAGGAATTTTTAATTTTCTCAATTTTCGGCCTCGGCTTCTGCACTGTAGCTCTCACTTGTAGAAAATTCAATTTAGCGTGGATTTGGACGTGATAGACCTTTTGTAAGAATTATAATTTCCACATTAGGTAAACGGGTTCCCGCGCCTTTCACAATCGGTTTCAAACTTGGATTAATCTGAGGGGAATCCTGTTTAAAATTCATAGATGAAATCCCCCTCACCGCGAAAGGTTAGTCAGGAAGGGTCTCGGCAAAACCCCTCTCCGGATTTATTCAAATCAGCGGCCTCTGGTGGGGGGGATATTGACTCTACCGGGCTAATTTATTCGATAAAATTAAACCCCATTAATATTGTAGGTTACCCGTCCGGTTTCATGTTTGGAGGGTGACGGGGAAAGAGGAGAGGAGAGAGGATTTCCAGCCGATGGCGGGAATTAGTAAGGATTTTCCACTTTCTATTCCTAGGATTTACATGTCGGAGGGTGGCCTAATCCCTTTGATTTGATTTAGCCGGGGAGTTGCCCGGCGCCCTTTTTAAACTGCGTTATTAACGTGCATGAGATGTCAACGTCAGTCGACCACAATTTCGCCAGTGTGAAATTCAGCAGTTTCGAGTTCAAAGATAAACCAAATGGGAAGAGAACCGCAACACCTGAAGCAATGATGGCTATGATGAGGGACCAGTAGATTATTCATCAAGATAGCGATGGTACTGAATGCAGAAAAAAAGCAAAATAGTACTATGTATGTATACCTCGTTGTTTCTCTCTCCCTTTCTCTCAATACCTTTGCTGTTCAGTTCCACCAGAGGTAATCCATTGAGGATTCAAATTAGAGACTATGCCACTATCAAATACCTTGGGATGAAAGTCGACAACCATCTTCATTGCTACTCGCAGAAGAATCTCGATGGAGTGTAAAAACACAACGGGAATTCATTTAAACCAACCCAATGGGATGCGGAATGAACTGGAATCTGACCAGGTATCTAATCTAATACTTATCTTCTGTGTCTTGCGACAACGGCAAGAATATGCTGGAAGAGATACTTTCAATTCCACCGGTAGTAGCTCAAAAATTAAGCTTGAAGTCCCTAGAATACACCAAGAAGATGGATGTACGCAAGGATTCTATATAGTTGTTGCACATTCAATCATCCACAATCTACGATTCATGACTCCAAAAATATTGAGGAACGTCTCCCGAGGAGATTCAGACAGCATCTCCGATGATATGACACGTCAAAGCACGCAAACGTGGCAATGTAAAATTGACAAGCTTCCACGTTGCCGAGGTCAACGCATCTGTCACTCATTGGGCTAAAGATCCCAGGTCCAGGACCATTCTCACTCTGTTCCACACAAACACAGACTACGAATCTTGTCATGAAAGTTCAACTTGGGTCACATTGCTCTTCAGAGGAACAAATTAGGGAAAATCTTTTCACAGGACGATGTTGCATGGTTGAATATACTACATTTTCTATGGTCAGTTTTACCACAGGTTTCTACTCATTTTTCTTGCGCAATCCATTCGGAATCTTCTTTTGTAATTGATACTTGACTTTTAGGCGGAGGAATTTTTATATTTAAACTGAAGAGTGATGCCAAGCACATCGACGTGGATACTAATACAACGAAGTGATGCCTTAAAAAATCATTCCATCCAAAAAAAGAATGGTCACAGTGGGATGGGCATACTGTGAGGGGGATATATGAAATTATTTTCGGGGTTCAAAACCCAAAATTCCTAATCTCTTAAAAAATGAGCAAGACAAGACAGTTGCATGTTGAATATATTATGGATCCAAAATCAACTGTTTGCTCTTTCTCAAGTGAATCCATTCTTTCCGTGAGTATCTCACCCTTTCCCCACGGAGTATCCAAGAAAAGTTTCAAACCCTTGCTGACCACAGGTTAGAGAGTACTATAAATTAGATGTGCGCAGCAATATCTCCTCAGAATGCCGAGCACTCTCCAATAAGGAACCCCAGCTAACGAAATCCCCTTCCCCGAGCAGGAACTCAACCCACCTACAAACTACGTCCAAAGGGCTCAATCAGGAGATGATATTATACGAAAGATATTGGCCTTGGTACAGTGCGTCTGGAAAGAAACGTAAGGGATCGACTGGCCGAGCTTGTTAGGAGTCGGGATGTAAGGGCTCGTCTGTGGAGCAGATGGGGGTTGGATTCGAGTGAATCAACCCAAACCTGCCTTCCAGCAGGGGCCTCTTCTCCCAATTCTCTTAGTTGAGAGTGCCTTTACATATTTTCAAATCAGTTGTTTGTGGTTGCCATCGGTTTGCAACAAGGAAGGTCATTGGTTCAAATAAAACCATATGATAGCACCAGATTCAAGGATACATATATATAATTACTTCAACTAAAGAAGGTATACAAATACCGATTGTTCTAGTCATTGCCAATTTAGTTTCTTCTCATGGACCCGGACCGCATTAGAGAGTACAGTATAATTTGAAAATGCAACTTATCTCCGCTACGTGCAAACGGGCGTAGAGACTACATGTTATTACACAGATGCTGATTTACCCCTTATAATTGGCTAAGAACTTAAGTATAAACGCGGGTTCGTTTAATTTCCGGTTTTTGGTGTGAGAGGAAAACTGTATTCAATCGAAAAATGAAACGAAAATCGCCCATTAAATTGTTTCCATCGAAACAGCTAATAAAGTTGCAATAGGATTTCGAAAGTTTCATTTGAAGAAGGGTTTTTCATCACTTTTGTCATTAATTTGCGGAAAATTGAAGAGTAATAGATGTTTTTTATCACCTTAAATTTCAGTGCTCTGTCCGGGGATTTCTACATCTTGTCGGTATACAGCATAATGCCCCATTGTAGATATTTCGACATCAGCTTTTATTTCGTACAGAGGGAGTAGTAAAAATTGGTGCTCACTGAATTACAGTTATGACGAAGTCATCCTCCCATCTTCGGAAATCGAGACGTCTTTGACTATTTCTTTCCTAATGCGTTAATGTGGCTGATTTGGACCGCACTGAGATACAAATGAAGCTCTTTTTATCGTACCTAGAATACAATCACACGGAATGGAGACACCGAATTTAGGTAATGTTCCTCAGACTATGACTTATATAATTCACTATACGTATCTATATTTATTACATATGAGTGATTTACGCAGAAGGGCTATTTAATTCAGGATTTATAAACTTTTGTGTAATAATATTAGTTTGGCCATATTTTTTTTTTTAGAATACACTGTCAACGAAGGATGAAATGGCGCATTTTAATTCGATCCAATTATCTAGTTTCTTGTTAGTTGTAGAGAAAATACTAAAAAATAAAAGAAGGATTACATTAATAGCAGAATACGCCAAAGAGGAGTTGGTTATAATTGAGAAGCAAAGGGTTAGTAACCACGTAGGGTTATTTTATTCACGGTAACGCAACCCCAGCCGCCCTTTGCTGGGTATCGTTTTTCACAAGGAGTGGTAGAACCGAAGTCACGTGGGATGTAAAATAAATATGAACGAGTTCAATTTGAATAGTGCAACGACCCCGGCTAATCAATGAAGATAAACCTTGAAAAAACACTCCGTGAACCAAGGAACTACAAGGATATCATGGACCACTCGCCTAATCATCTAACCAATAATAACTTGATTTGTTGCAGCATTGACCGAAAACCGTTCAAAATATATGCTTGGATATTTTTATTGTTTTTGGAAGAATTAATATGGCGCCTCACCTCCCCGTAATTTCTAAAAACATTTTGATGATTTAATAATAGCAAAATGTTATCCGAAAGAAGAAAACAGTGTTCTAATGATGGAAGACATAGTTATTTGCTTAGGTTATGGACTTCAGAAGGTAATGAGAAAAAAAGAAAGAAATTATTACAGTCATTTGTAGCTACTTTTTGTCAGGCCTGTGTTAACTTCTACAAATACAAAAATGATTTATTAAGATTGATTATTATTTTGGTATAGCATTATGGCATGATTAGCATTATGGTATGGCATGATAAACTGATATGTTCCTTTGCCTACCCTCATTTCATAACTGGACAAGTAATCGTTATTTGGGTACAATTTAGCTTGTACCTATTTCGATAAACCGATACTGTATGCTGGAAATCAGGATGAATCAATAACCACAATATATCCGTATCGTAATTGTTTTCAGTTTGGGTTTCGACGCTCAAAATTATGGGATTTTTGAGGTTTTAAAAATAACTTTGACTAAGCCGTTGGGGGTGTCAAAAAGTAAAAGTAGTATGCTCGTCTAACATGATAAATGCACTATAAATGTTTTCAATATGCTCTAAATTATTAATCTAGTCCCAAGATAAGATCAAGGTAAAGATCGACATAATCCCACACACAAAACTTTCCTTAAGTTGCATCAATTTTAGTAACACTCTTTAGGAACCTATTATCTTAAATCAAGGAGGGCAAATTTTCCAAACCATCCGATTCACGGTTCCAATTAGGAAAATTCACATTAATTTTTGTTTCATACAGTTTCAGGCTTCGTGTTGATGAAGGGGCACATTCACAGATTCTATTGAAATTCTATAAAATCAAAATTCAATAGCTTATACAACCTTATGGATTTTTGATTTACTGAAAACAATGATTTATAGATTCATTGAAGTTTTATTACAGAAAAGAGGGTTTAGAGACCATGTAAGAAGTACCGCGTCAACATTTTATGAACATTTTTATTGATTGGTGGAACGCTTAAGGTGTTTGAAGTTGCTAATAATTTTTTTCAGGATACAAAATGCCAGATTTTCTTCGATCTATATACTTTTTAATGCGTTGATTTTTCCAGTTTTATTTTTCGACGAAATTGTTGCATCTTATTGTAGATTAGCTGGTTTACACATCGTTGCCCTGGTTAAGATAGTAAAATACGACCGATTATGATCATAATTATCGGTGTTCGATTTACAATATCCGCTTCCAGGACCGGCCCTACGGTAGCTTATTAAATTTGGCTACCATGAAAAAGTCTTAATTATTTAAGTTGAGATATAAGTAGTGTATACTGCTCACTAAAAATGTGGTGGTATACTCGCTAAGGAATGTTGCGGTTGTTGGTTCGGTAGATATAGAGGTTTCCCCCTACACACTCATGTAGGACTTCTGTGGATAGTTCTAGAGTAAGATGTGGAGGCTGATCATAGATGTCTCAAAATGGTTGGAAGTTTTTCTAATCGACAAAACAACAACCTCAAAACTCGTCGACGTCTTTCGTGAAACTTTTGGACAATTCGGACTATCCACTATCATGGTCTCTGACAAAGGGTCCACAATTCGTTTCAAGAGAATTTGTAGGCTTCTAGAATTTGTAGATTTCGTGTCCGCCTTACCATTCCAATACATAACGGATTGGTGGAGAGAGTAGTCCATACGTTGAAGCAAAGAAAGAAAGCTGCCACTGGAACCAAGGATGATTTGTTATCCTACCGAACCACCCCTACAAGGTAACACAAAGTACTCCAGCTGAAGTAACGTTCAAACGGTATATTCGAACTCAACTCAATCTCTCTCATTTCCTTAAATTACCGTCTGATAGGAATTGTAGACGAGGCTCAGAGAAACAGAATTTTACACACGTTAAAGGGGATGCACAGAGATTTTAAGAAGGTGGATGAAGTAAGGGTGCCTACACTGATGGAAAAGGATTCGTGCAAGGACAAGATCGACACCTCAAGCTACGGTATCCTGGAAAGCATATCACTTGAGAAAACGATTCAGTGTGGAGCAAGAATCCAAGGGAGAGGAACGTAGGATTGCCTATTGTACTCAATAACCACTTGAGATCAATTTATATACACGTTGCTATGTTGAGTTAAATCAGATAATTCGATGACGTCCACAATTAAATGTTATCCATAGATAAAACTGAAAAAGTGCTCTAGTTTTATAACTAATATTCTGTAGTTCTATGCAATATCTCACAAACCAAACGTGAAAACTTCACGTCTTTATAATATTATTATAGATTCAAAGTATTTTTGTTGTTCAACGATTTCCTTCAAAAACACCACTCTCGCTAGATGATTCATTAACCTAACCGATGAATTAGTTTAGCCCCTGTAACAAAATTAAACCTAATCGATAAGGATCTGCACTCATTCTCGTAGCTTGCTTGAGTCGCGTCCCCCTACGAGATTATTAATAATATGATAATATTATTCTCGCTTGCTCACTTATCCGAAAAATTCCGTCAACGAGATTTATTATTGCATCCGTCCGTCCATTGCTCCGTTAACCATTATTCCGACCAACCGCTCGCTCGGTTCATCCGTCCGAGTGAATCTTCAAAAACAGGAGGGAACAACGGATTTTGCCGATTCACCGCACCGATTACCCTCGGAGTCCTCCCTTATTTACAATGGGTAATGGCCAATTTTTGTCTCCCCTCCCCCACCCCCGTCACCTTCCTTTTTACGCGGGTCGGGGCCCTTTTGCCTGCCCTTCAATCTCGTCCTACAATGCAGGCCAGTTTTCCTGTGGAAGAATTACTCGACGGAATTCCCTGACCAGATCGATCACTCAATGCGGTCGGAAACTCGTTGATGACGAGGGTTGCAGCTTTTTAGAGCAAAACCAGATACGGGGAAGGGACGGGAGGGATGATCATTCTGTGAAACCCGGGGGTGGTTTTCCCAGGCTTTTGAGCCCGGGCTGTTAGCTTTTGTGGTGGGTTTCCCTCCAGGAAAAGGAGAATGGTAATGTGCAACGATATTCCGAAAGAGTCATCAGAGCTGAGGGCAACACCGGAGAATAGCCAAGCGGATACTCCCTCAGGAAGAGGTGAAGGGGTGGGGGGCTATGTCTATAGATTGTTCCAACGTTTACAATGAGCACTCGTTAAGGGGGTTGCTGGCCTTCATCAGGGTGAATCCAACGAGAGAATATTGATGAATACTGACTGCAAACAACGTTACTTTTGTTTTATAGTTCCTTTAACAGTCATTCATGGTTGAAATAGTAACCGAAAGAACGTTTTTTCCGAATCGAGCCCTCATTAGGTAGATGCATCAGCTGGTAAATTTGGCATTAGAAATGTATGAAGTCATAGGTACAATCACCCTACAACACAAGCCTCACAACACGATTACAGAATTATGATACCAGATTATTCACAGTCTTAGAAGACATATACAGCAGACTCAAGTCCAAATACTGATTATAATAGTCAAATGAAATGATGAGAAACGGTGCCTTGTCACTAAATTAAGGATGATAAAAGATGAAGAGCTGGAAGGCTCAATTTTATATACATAAATAGTCTGGAAAAAAATCGGTAGATTATAAGATCCAAACTTTTGTATCTGTAGTTAATCACAATACAAAAAGAGTATCAGCCATGCAGCAAGACCATAACGAGTTTTATCAATTGCTGATCAAAAAAGCATTAAGACCACAGACCAAAGACACAGAATACAGAATGAAGGCAAACAAAAGTTATACCAAAACTTGACAAGTAGTAAGAACACTAAAACGTAAATTCTATGATTTTGGGCAGTAAAATATTTATGGAAACCCATTTTCAGACATGAACGGAATGAAAAGCACTCCAACCTTTGTTAGGTAGAACAGTGTTGTTAGTGATGATCGTGTAATCGGAGGTATACCTGTACATTTGATATGGTCAAGAAAATCCAATCAATTATTGATGGAAATCTAAAGCTCAAGAGTTGCATCAAACATCTGATATCAACCATTTTTATGTTGGTGAAAAAACCATTTAGTTTCGCAAATACCGTTATTCATTGATGCACATACATGAAGTATAAACATTCAATTTTCGTAATTGGAAGAAAGATGTATCTGGAAACGCACTGAAGTTCTGGTAGGAATATATGTTCTCCACATAGATGAATCACCGATACAACCAGTAAGTTAATTAATGTCCCGAGTATCGTAAGGGCACCTGGGGGTTTACATGTCACCGTTCTGATGTTCCGATATTGTCGGCCAGTCACGTGTGAGGCCTGTAATAATGGAAAACACATCGGCCGGCCTCTGGTCAGCGTTTACTGGACCTTGTACTTGCATCACAGCAGCGATAGCTCTGCCGTCCGTTATCCGGCCTGCAATCCCACTTTGATTGGGTTATCGACTACATCGGTGATGAGCCATATTTTCTGATAGTCAAATCCGTTTCCTCTGACGCGTTAAACATCGACCTCATGCTACAGCCTGTTAGTGACAACTTATTACGTTACGCCATTTTCACATCAGCATACGAACGAGCATGCTAGCTCTAACTCATCAAACAACCATAGGGTTTGTCAAACCGAAGGTAAGTACGTTAGAATGTATTGGACTCACGGGAAACCTGTGCACAAAATATCACAAATACAGTTATTGGAAAACACACTCATGGCCTCCTGAGTTGTCAAGATTTTCTAACGCCAATAAACTGTCGGATAGAAATCGTAATAACAAACGTTTTCTGAAGGGACATCCATAGCGTTGTGATCAGAAAATCTCTATGGTCATGGGGTTGTAACGCCTCACCCTGTCCGTAGTTGTCTTTTCTAATGCGGTTTTCACCTCAATCTGAACATTTATCCAAATAACACAGCTCCTGCTTCCTTAAATATATGAATCCAGAGCAATTTCTTCAGGTTGGATTCAAATAAACAAAAGCAACAGTGGAATAATATAAATAAAAAATAGATTTAAAAAAGCCTAGTTGTGCAGCATCATTTTCCAGGATCGAGGAATGGGTGGGGAATTGTTGGCCCTAGATAGCTGGTATAGCATTTTCTCTAAATTGCTGGTGAGACAACATTATCTTGAAATTACATTTCGAAGTACATCAAGTCCAAAGTTGAACATTGTTTTAGATACTGTTACATCAAACTAAACGAGTCCCACCGCAGCCTTGCTTCCAGTCTTTTGATATTCCATCGGTTCCTCCCCCTTCGTGGAATTCAATCATCGAACTAATGCCATGTCCACCCCTCTCCGCTGTACAGCTTTCAGTAGATTAGGCTCTGAGCAAACTTTGAAACTCTCTCACAATATCGACATTCCAGATTTTGACCGGGGACGATTAAACGGGTCAACATTGATTCGGTTCGTGCCCGGGGAGGCTTTGGAAATTCATTCGCGGGAACCAATTCGCGGCCGGTTTTCGGAGCGGATACGAAAGGGCCGTCCCCCGTCCTCAAAAATAATATTGACCCAGCTCACTTACCGAACTCAATGAACTCAAGAGGGTGCTCCGAAAAAAGGCGTAGGCGAGAAAAAAATATATTCAAGGGCCTCACCGTTGGAAAAAAAGGTTGTTTTGATTCAAAACATTTGGATGGCGTGGAACTCTTCGGGCAAAGAGCTGAGAGATCTATTTGTTCTGTCGGAAGATCAACACTCGAAATGCCATCTGCCTGAACGCATCTGCTTTGCGCCCTTGTCAGCATTCAGAAGTAATAGGAGGCAATGATGATAGGGTTGGATCTAGTTTGAGGGTACGGGGTTTCACTTGGGGTGGAATTACGGTTGAGTTTGATTGCAGGTCGTAGTATGAAGGGAGCACTATGTTTTCTTTGAAGGATCGTCTAGTGATTGCCGTCGATAGCCTTCAAAGTTTCGTGGAAGACTCCAAGTCACAATGGCGTCGTTTTTATCACCTTCATCAACTCCAGTTAAGTAAAAATTATTGAGGAAACCGCATGAGGCAGTGCACCACTGTGGGTATCGGAGGAAGTTCACCATACCCTATCAACAAGATGAATGCTGGTGTGGATCTCCGGTCTATGTTTCCTGTCTTGTCAATAGAATCTAGAGCACTTCCAACTCACATGATATACTTAGTCCCTCATATCAACTTCAATAATAGTTCCATATGTATTGCTAACTACTTTTCTATCGAACACATAGTACGAGCATGGAATGATTCAGTGATCCCAAATGTATGGCCTCCACCACAACTGGCATCTTTCATTGATAATTTTTAATCACCTCTCATATCTGCTATCAATGTTCAAGAACCGACACTGCAGTAAATGGACCTCTTTGTACAGTATTAATGTTCTATTCCAATCTCATATGTAGAATTGAGTGTATAGGTACCAGCAGATAGTGATAAACAAAGTGTGTCATAAACACAATAGTAAGTGGTCGTTCTTGATTGAATTTATTGCACATCGTACTTACGTGATATGGTCCATTAATCTTCCACAGTGATAAAAATCATTTGATAACCAATTGTGTTTACTGCACCCGTTGGGCTTGAATGCATTCAGTGGTATCGCGTGTACTAATTAAATAACTGGCCTTCGTCATGGTTTCAACGTCAACTCTACGATGGATAATGTAATATTGGGGAGGAAATTGATGTGAGTAATTAGGACATTTAGTTGACTGACTTCTGCTCCATGAGACCATCAACTTGAGATCATCAACATTTGATGGGAAGGAACAACAAGGCGTGTCTTTCTTAAAGAGCAAACCAATATTTGTGTACTGATCATAATGATTAAATCATTATTAGGAAGATAAATTGTATCGATCAACTCTTATAGAAGGTCTTCTGAGTCTCAGTTTGTTTCATGTTTCATTTAGGTACTAGTAGTTATCTATTACAAAAATTCCACAAATCTTCAGTATTAGCTAATATTCAATGACCGTACCAAAGGAGTAAGTTCAAAATTTTCATGACTAAACCCCACATGCAGGGAATAAAATTGTGCGATAGTGCTGCAATGCGTTTTATTGTACTTGACTGTTCGCTCCTAGTTGGAACTTAAAGTAGTGGCCAATCGCTCAAACTATCCTGTGAGGTTATCAAATGTTTCATTAATTTGGACCTAGACCGACATGAAATCGATAACGAGAATTTCCATTACTCAGCTCATTTCATTAATAATGTCATTAGCAACTCCGGCGTGTTCGCAGTATACGCGACCAGTTTTGATTGAGGTACATCATCGATATTTCACGATTAACCAGTGGTACACGGCAGGACGCTTCCGGTGACTGCGCATTTCCGAGCAAAGGGAAAGCTGATACTAGCTGGATTCTGCTGACCACTCTTCCGCCCTCGGCGTGAACCGGATGGCGAGGGCCCGCTTTTAGGGCTCGCTGCGGATTTTAACCCGGGGATAAATCAGATCTAGCAATTATCGGCTAATGCAAGAGGGGCGTGAAGGCCTCAACGCCGTGATTTGATGTGACGTTGGCGACCGTGTTTTCCGCCCTGTTTGGGCTTTTGAGATAGAGAATAGAGCTGTGACCAGAGGACAGAGAAGCGTGGGGGTTTCAAGCGGAAAGAGCTAAAGAGCATTATTGTCTACCTCACCTTCTACAGATCAGTTGGAAACGGAAAATTGGGTATCTATATTTAATGAAAAGCGTCGTAACATAACAGTATTACCTACCTGATTACCTGGTTTAGCGTCTGTAGGTCTGTCCTCATTTCATTTTTACAGCCATAACTTCCACAAATTTTAATGAATTTAGCTCACATTTTGATTGATCATGCGAATAAGGTTTCTAGAACTCCCATAGGAATTTCATCACAATATAATCAGCGGTACGCTCTACGCATGCGCCAAACCGAAAATCTTGAACAGGTATAACTTTCACGCCCTTCCGCGAAATTAATTAATTTTCGTTTTTACTGCCCGCCTGCGACGAGTGATTTGAAACGCTATGTAACCAACTATATCGATCCATACTGATTAAATATTGTTTTTGACCGTCCTTCTATCCTTTATCCGATCTCAGATCGTGGGTTTTAAATCGCCACACGGTATGATGTGGAAGGGTAGAAAAGCTAAGTTTATTCCATTATCGCTTGGTGACCTAGTCTACCGCAGAATAGAACCACGTGTTCTTAATTTCTAATCACCTTTCATCACAAGTAATTACATTTACTTCAGTCTGCAAAATGTCACAACGAATCTTAAGGAAGTTTGACGAATTACCTCAACATCTTTCATCTGAAGATTTCTTTATTTTTTGTTTTATAATGGTGTCACGTTGATTGTAAAGAGGAAGCTGCTGTGCCATCTCCTTTGGTAGTGTATTTTACGTTATTAGGGCCCGAGTTGTTATTGTTTACCATTCAATCTCAATCAATCTGCGAATTTTTAAGGTCTGATTTGTTTTAAGTGAGCCTATTGGAAACCTTGACGAACTGACACTAAGATTGGAGGTCCCAGCAATCAACTTGTAATTAGTCATAAACTTGGAGGTGACTTAGCCATCTTGTTGGATTCCCATGTTTAGCAGGCATGACAACTAAAACACCCTTCTCCGTAGTATTTTTTCAGTATTTCATCGGGGTATACACAACTGCCTTTCGTGGCAATACCACTTGGAGGAAGTTATTCAATAGCTTATATTAGCTTTTATGATTAGATTTGGGATTGACGCAAGGATTGCTTATAATGTTAACCACTCTGGATTCGCTAGTGCGTTATATTATTGCGCACTAGCGTGGAGACGTTCTTGCCCTACGGAGAAAGTTTTCAAGCCGCGAAAACATGCGGTCAGAGTCTTGTCTGGCTTCGATTGTCCCAGGTTCTTTTGCTCATTAACACATTCTGATTCTTCTCAGCACAATGTCCTCAATTTATTAAATCCGTTAGAAGTGAATTTGCTTCACTTCCCCTTAATGTCTATCATACATGAAACAAGTTCGAGAAACAAAGTGGTCATCCAATTTTACCATCTCAACGCTTCTCTTCGATGTTATCTATGTTCGATCGAAATTGTTAAGTTCATTAACCTATCGCATTCGTAAATTGAATGGAAAGGCATTCGCAAGGTTCTCATCATTCGAACAGAAATTTATTCGGTTGGGCTTTTATTTAAGTACATTCCATGAAATAAGTAGAGAACCACCGTGAAATGTAATTTGCACTCAATATGTTGGCAATACCAACGAATAACAGCGGGAAGAATAAAATTTTCGGAACTTTGGGGCCTCACGGGGCGCAGAATGTTGCTTGCACCACTGGAGCCAAGCTGTTGGATATTGTATGCAGGCATTATATTCATTGTTGAATCCTGGAGATGTTGGGAATGCACTAGAGAGTACAATTTATTTCGTGAATAAAATGGTCGGCTAATATTGTTTTGTAGCTATCAAAATAATTTCAGGTAACAAAGTAGATTTTACGAGCGGAAAGCATTAGAAAGTAGATGATTTAACGGATCTAAACATTATTGCGTTTCACTTCATAAGGAGTGAACGGTGCATTATCTAAATGCATGGAACTAATTTCTCACTTCACTTCAGAGGGTTTCCTCTCAAAAAGAGCTTCGGGTGAATATTATACTCTTCTTCACGCAGATTCCCATTGGTAGGCACTTGCCGGAATAAGATAAATGAAATGAACAACTGAAACTACGAGTATTTAAAATGATGAACCTGCACTAAATCAGTTATGATTGCTTGGGGTGACCTTTTCCAAACCATAGAATCGAATCACGGTCGCCAACGTGGTAGCCCAAGATGCCACTGTGCTAAAGAATCGTAGCGTGATGTGCAAAATTTTGCATTGTGGTCCTTTTCGAATGTGTCGTGGGCATTCCACACTCCAGATCCATTTAAACTGAGCGGATAAACGCACATCAATCAGTTGTCTCATTCAATTCATGAAAAACCAATAATTAAAATTGACAGAAAAATCACTCTTTTGTTCCGGGGTTTTTGAAACATGGTCCGTTTCAGATTTCAACCCTTTTTTCCATTTTTCGGACGGTATACGCCCAAAGAAGGATTGTTTAAATTCCTTTTTTGTATTCTACGCACCAATGAACTTGGAACGGTACTGAATATTTTTCTTGGTCGATTAGGAAGGTTCATTTAGAAAATTATGAACCAAAAATGTTAAGGAGCTAGATACACGAAAAAGCACTCTACACAATATATTGTAAAGGTTTGTATATTTCTCTTACACCATGTCATAAGGTACCAACTTTTCTCCATAATTTTGGAAACTAATACAGATAATCATTCTACAGTGGAAGATTTACTGCTCTTATACCCGAATAAACTGAAAAAGAACTTCAAAAAACAAATATGAACCCATTTCAGCCGAGTGAAAACCACTAATGAAGCCGAAAATCTTTGATCAACGCAAAGCATGAATTTCGTACCTACTGAAATCATGTAGTATAAAAGACATACTGTTCCTTTATTTATCTATGATTTCAAGTATTTTGTTTGTCAGTCTTAATTAGTTTAACCTGCACAATGACACTGATCAGTTGATTAGAGTTGTTACCATTCTTTCCTATTGTGATTTTTGTAGCATGGCATGTGATAATCCCACAATTTCAAGCATCACGTGGGTACAGTTCAAATTTTTGATTCCCAACAGGTGTCGTCTTTGAGTACAACAAACTACTGGTTGATAGAATCATGGTGAATCGAGAGAGGGGGATGGGTCAAACGATAAGAAACAGCTTTGGTCCGATGGCAAAAAAACTACTTCACGCTCGAGATGAAGCTATTCCAACTTTTGCGAACTGCCTAGGTTATCGCGAAAGCCGACAAAGGGGAAAACATCTCCAGTCCAACTTTATCGGGAGACAACGAGAAATTTCGTGGATGAGTAAACAGAACAGAGATGGCAAAAAGGAAAAGCCAGGACTGGAAATCATTTCAATGGAACAAAAGTTTTTGACGTGCAGTTTAGCCTCTAGATTTATTAATTTATATAAATCCGTAACAATCTCCTGCAGTTTGTTTGATCCTTCAAGTTTTTATGATTTCGATTCCAGAAGAATTAATGATTTTGAGCTCAATTTTCTACATGTGCTAGCTGAGGATAAGTATTGAAGTGAGCAATCGGAAATTGATAACTCCTAAATTAAGGTTATCAATCGCGAATAAAATCTAGTAAAAAAAATAAGATTTAAATGTTATTTTCAACTTCATGGTAACAAAGAGTGATGTGAAATTTTCACTAAATACAGTATATTATCTATCTATCTACCTATCTATCTATCTATCTGGTAACAAAGTTTGATCCTAACCATGAAAGTGAAGGATCCTACTAAAACAAATGTAGACTTAAGTCCGTCAGTTGAAACAAAAATTAATATTCAACTACTGAGTCAATATAAAACGTTTCGGCTTCCAAGCCATCAACAGTAACAAAACGAGTGTTACTACTTCCTCTCAAACCTCTACTTGAGAATTCGAGGTTTTCAAACATTGAAACAGTTAAAAACTATTCAACAAGAACTTTTAGGCTGGTACAAGTATGATCCGAAAACGCCATATCCATACGTTAATATCATTAAAGTCAATCTTAACAAATTTACTACGCTTATTAGAAATTTCACATGATTTTCTCAAGTACCTAGTAAGGACGGGTTAATATTTCGTGTTAAAAATGGATAGCGGTTGAAATTATAACATAAAACGGTTACTAGAAAAGACTATCAGTTTCAAATCTGATATAGCCTTGAACATTTTTTTGCTACATCAGTCGGTGCAATAGGCTTAATTTCGAACGGCATTAAAATGAGAAAAATTAGTGGTGTGGTAATTTTTAACGAATTTCCAATTTACTTTTTAATGTCAAAATGAGTAAACGTTGAAGCAGTTTGAAAAATGAGTTCATTGCTCAGATTAATCTATAACTAGCAGGTGCTACAACCTCATGATTAATAAACGTTATGAATTTCTTACAGTGGTGATTGTAGAAAGTTATGACCTATGTGGGCTGATTTCTTCCCGATAAATGACGAGCGGTAGGTCAGACAGTCATGTTGTTGGGAGCCACCGAAAGAATATTTATTTCAAATGGGATCTGCTACCCATTAGAAACCAATCTCGTTTACCGGATGAAACACGGGGTCGGGCGGTTCGAACAAGACGGGGTGTTATAATCAGAAACAAAAGCTTTTAGGAATTGAGTTATAGGCGATGATTCATGACACCTAATTAGGAAAACACCCATTCAGAAAGGGTCTCCAGGAACTATGCTCACGCAAGAGGGCAGTAACTCACTTCTAAGAGCCTTCCGAGGGTTGATGGGTTGGAGCATCTAATTGTAGTGAATATTTAACACAAGTGGTTAAAGGTGTGGGAGAGGCTGGCGGATGGTCGAGGGGGATAGTAGACCTTCCTCGATTACATTAGCAGGTAATGTAAGTGAGATGCTTCGTAGGCTCTTCCCCTACAGATTACCTCGCTTTGAGCCTTAATCCCCGTTCCTCCTCTTCGCTCTCCATCCGTTTTCCAACGGCTTTCCAAGGGCTGTTAAACGCGTTGTCAACCGAGAACCGCAAACACTTTGCGGGGTGGAGTTGCTTGCAGTGGAAAGGCAAGCTTTGGATTGGAGACTGGGAGTGGCTTCTATTCCCCATTAAACGGATAACTCTCGAAGCTGCTGGCCTTATCTCCGGATTGAAGGTAGTTATCCCTTTTATTGCGGCGTTCCGATGACCAATCAACGTTCTTAACGCACCACCGAAGACTTTCAAGCTGGGTCAAGTAGGATATGAATCACTGATGAGCTCTCCTCCACATAGCTTTTAGCGAAAGATCCAGTAATAAATTGAAACTAAACCCACTTAATGAGGAAACGTTATCTCGATAATGTAATAACTAGTTCACCGTACCAGTTAAGAAGCTGTTGGAATGTAGATTTACCTTCAACATAATAGTGAACACCCACAATGTTTCGTCACATGAATCACTGTTGAGATTTCCTTATATTGCGTTTGTAGCAAACTATTCCGAAATAATCTTTTAAATTCACTCGTAACATGTTATTCCTGTTACACCTACCAAAGTTTTATCTAGTTCTGTCAAAGATCAAATCAATGTTCACGGAAAAATCGGGGCTTATAAACTTAAATTTTCCTGTGGTCAGGAATATTCTAGTGAACCGGTCCGAAAATTTTGGGAGAAAATAAAGAAACATGGAGTATTTCCGGGAAACCAAACGTATTTAAATCAATGTTTGTAAATCATGTTGGAGATTGTGTTCATGGATATCATTTTGATTTGAAAGATCGAAAGTTTGTAGAATTCTTCAATTTTCGTCCTAAAGAAGGTGTGCTGATTGTAATGGAAAAATGGAAAAATGACCAAAAGAGATAGATTTTGTAAATGATTGAATGGGGATATTACCAAATATATTTTATTATATCACCGTGATATTTCCGTAAAGCTTGGAATTTTCCATCACTTAAAACGGTTTCACTGCTCTACCACTTCATCAGACGAGCTTTACACCCCCTCCCTCCCCTCAGTAATTGTTTTGTGACTGGTGATCAGCCGAAATCGATATAACATTATAATTCTTTATTTTGGTGGAAATGGTTAACGTCCTAATGAAAAGTTGAAGTTTCTGAATATTGCATTCACTTATTTGCATTTTGACACTTGAAATTTTCCCCTCTAATCCCAACCGCTTTATTTTATATAATACATTCGATCTGATGCAGAGAAGAAATATCGTCTTCCCACCAATTTGGAGTAATATAAAACCAATTTTTCGTAACGGATTCGTGCTACCTTGACATTCGAAGTGGCGAGTGAATATCAATAATGCCAAAAACGTTAAAAGGTTCTTGTAAAACATTCTCTATTCCCACAGAAAAAAAAAAAAATATTTTGTTGGATCGGTATAATCATCATCAGTACATCCAACAGGTTCTTCTTGATGCTGGTTAAAGGATTACAACTTTCCCTTCGTGGAAATTAATATTTTCATGAAATCCGATGATAAAATGTGTTTTACAACTTCATAGGGAAACTTTCAGTTAGTTTAGATGTTATCGTGATGAATAAAACACTCAAAATTGAAATGAACCATACAATTAAAAATACCAGATAGCTAATGGGGAATATAACCTGATATTTGAAACTCGCTGTAATTTTGGTTCAGTTGCCCAAAATAACAGTAGAAGAACCATGTTTGCTCAGCTAGCGAATTTCGATACGATTCATCACCAATACGTTCATGAAAAATTCCAAACATCGCCATTAAATTAAACGACATAGGGCATCAATGTCAATAAGTTGGTGTCCTTAAAGATAGTTAAGAATCTGAAGATGGTATTTTCCCGCTCAGTGTTTCACCGTTTCGAAGACCTTCCATTGCTATGTAAAAGTTGCGGAATGCTGGGAAGTAAAGCGAAATATGTTGGGAGACGTTGCCGACTTCCTCTACCGCGTGGGATCCGAGCCTGCGTTTATGGTGATTGTTCTTACCTTTTCTTACAGCCGCCGACGCCTCCGCCCCCCCCCCCCCCCTCGGTAAAACAGCTTCTTCTATTCCCTTGGATCGCCTATTCATTCCTACAGCCATGGCAAAGTGTGCAGATATCCACTTAACGACAAATTATACTGCGGATTGTATTACTTCGTTGCTTCATTTCAGCATGAAGAGGAAGTAGGTTGAACTCGTTTCCTATCCAATCTCCCAAGTACATTAGCAGAAGGAGGGTGACGAAGACGGAGAGAGAGAGAGAGAGAGAGAGAGAGAGAGAGAGAGAGAGAGAGAGAGAGAGAGAGAGAGAGAGAGAGAGAGAGAGAGAGAGAGAGAGAGAGAGAGAGAGAGAGAGAGAGAGAGAGAGAGAGAGAGAGAGAGAGGGGGGATTAAAGACGAAGTCATCCAACTGCCTTTGGGACATCAAGAAATCCTGGAGACACAGTAACCAGTTGGTAGACATTTATTTCTCTGAATAGGAAATTCGCAGCCTCTGTAGGCTGGAGAGATGGGGGAGGGAGCTTTTCCCATTGTAATCACTAAATAGAAAAATGTCTAACGATTTCCATAGAAAGGGTTATGTGTGTTGCTAAATTTCTTCACATACGTTTTAATTAGACACTGATAGATAAATAGATCCTTGTATATCTCGTAAAATTCACTATCCACTGAAGTTCGATAATTGAAGTTCGTAATTATTACGAGTGCCACGTTTACAACAGAACGTAAAATCTCGGCTTGATCTCGGAATAATAGTGCGTTCATAGTTTTTTCGAACATAACGTTTCAATGGATAAAACACCAGTATTTGTAACTTTTATCGGAAGTTGACTGTGAATCACTTTCAAAATATCCTACAAAAAATAGAAATTCAAGGTGAAATACTAGCGTAAAGAACCTAATGTTCCATACATTTCAACTTCCTACATAAACACCCCTGTATGAATGAAAACTACTTTTAGTTTGGACACAAGACTTCTTTATTTTGCAATTATCGTCTCTCCTAACATCTTAACCAATAATCAATTTCGATAGTTATCTACAAAGGTTCGAGAGAGTCCAGCAGTAATCATATGAGTAGTAGTAACTCAACTCCTCAGCAGTTACTATAACAACTTTTGATAGTTAGCTAAGTCACGAATGCATACGAAGTCATTTTGGCAGTATCATCTCATCCTGTGAGTTTAGCTCTGCCATCTGAAGTTCGTTCGACTATGGACGCTTGCCGACTGACGTTTAATACAGCCAAGAGCCACCAAGTACCATCGACTCCACTCAGAGGTGAGTGGTTGGTGAGAGAATAACCGTGCGCTTTCACGATGGTATTTCCATGTAATTTCAACATAACCAACCTATAGCAGTGGTAAAGTAGCCTAATGCTGCTATGGTCTAATAACTAATTAAATGCTAACGCATGAGTAGATAATAAATTCGAACTGCTTAAAGAGAAGTTTATTTAAGGGCCGACCGCCATCACGATAATAGTTTAAATTAAATCTGGGTAGCAGTTTATGGAGTAATAAATGAAGGAATAAGGTATCTTGTGAAACAGAGGGTGAAGTGGCAACCTCCTGCACAGTTGAAAACCATTAACTCCAATTTTAAAGCAATTATTGAACCTTCCCAATTCTGAAGCAAAACGAAGTTTTAACAAATAACATTAGAGAGACCACAGTACGAAGCGAGAGTTGTGCAAATTATTTTAAAATCTCAACCACTGAGAAAATGTTTGAAAAGAAACACAATATGTTGTTGTTTTCCACCTTACCGAACAAGGGGTCCAGCAGACAACACAAATGAGAGATTGAGAATCCTGATAAATGGAGAGAAATGCGATGCGATTTTCCAGAGACAAGGGAAATAGAGTAAATTGGAAAGGGACAAAATTCAATGTCTCTTCTTTTGGTTTATTGTTTTCTATATCAAGCCATAGTAATTGTGTATCAAAAATGTTTTCTAAACCCATCTAACTTTGCAATTTTTCATTTCAAGGTGCCATAATAGTTAGCATTACAACTGGTCTAAGAATAGATGTAAAATATCCGTTCTTTTACACAAGGGCTCCAATAAGGGTGTAGTTAGTTCTAACTAGCCAGCCCGACCGTCTGACAGAGATAGATACAACGGGCAAAAACTTTTCAAAAACGAGGTATTTCACCAGTTTTTCAGTCATTTAGGTAAATGGGGGGTCGTTTCCAAGTACTTTAGAAAGCCAAATCGATTGAGATGGGTCCCAGACCCATATGAGCGAGCTCATATGATAAAGAAAATCTCATTTAAAAGCCAGGGTGGGGTTTTAAATTTTAATTTTTTTAATTCCCTTTTGTCATAATTTTGTTTTAAAAATGAAAAATTCACGAAAATTTGGGGATGGAGAGAATGATCATATATAATAGACCTTGGCGAAATAATTTGCAGAGTATATGTTTAAAAAAGAAAAAGAAAAAATGTATCCCTCCAGGCTGAACAACACAGGAAAGGTACAAATGATGACCCAGCAGAATCGTTTCGAAAATCTCATGAAGGCTGCTGTCAGTAAGGCAATCACATTAATGAGATTTTCCTAGGCAACTGGAATATAATTCATCGGAAGGCGAAAAAATTCCACTCTAACTCCTTTTTGTAGTACGTTTGACAGAAGAATATATTTGCTGAACAACACAGCAGGAATACAAACGAACAGCTACGACAGCCGCTTCCAAAATGCATAGTTTTGGAAGGCTCCTATCGGAAAGGCAAAGATCAAGGGCATGCCAACAACCCACAAACCACCAACATATGTGCAAGATTAAAAATCACACAAATATTATAGAGGTTTTTAACCATCCGATCGGTTAAGATTTCATTGAAATCAGACGAAAACTGTAGAAGCTTGTTACATGCATTTAAGATGCGCACAAAAGCAACAAACATTTATGATACAATAGTGATTAAATTCATGTAAGGGTAATCAAATCGACATTTACTATAGAAATTTCAGGTAGATCGGACGAATATGCCTCGAAAAACACAAGATTGATGGATTTAAAGTTTCCGCAAGAGCATTTAAATGAAATTGATATATCAATCTTGATTTTCTAGGCTTAACGTTCTCGGGAAATCTTATCGAAACCGATTGAAATTGTATCGAAGGTGTGCATCGTTGCACTGTCGTAACTATTCCTGTTCGTTCAACTTTTGCCCTGTTGATGGAAAGTAATGTATGAGAAATGTTGAATCATACTCCTTTTAAAAGTCCGTAGCTGTATTTTTTATACCCTAAGGATCAACTAAAAATTATTATGAATTCAAGACCCTGATTCTTCAAAATTGTACAGACGAAGAATAGCTTTTTCTGTGAGTTTTCTGGGACATTTCCGCTACTTAAATACGACCCTAATGAAGTTGTTAATAGTTAATTATTGTGTCTCAGCTCGTTAAGGTAGGCAATGGAAATCGGATCGATACGAAACAGATTGACAATCGTCGAGATTCCCATTGGAAACAAATAAACGGCCAACAAAGCAAGGAAACCCACAATACAAATGAAGGGGAAGAGAGAGACGGCCCCTCAAAAGTTAATTATAACGGAGGAGGCGGGGATCGTGACGAAAGCACGTGATGATTCTAATGGAGGTTTTGATGAATCAAAAGGCTTCACGTGTATGGTGAATTACGGAGAAGCGGCGGCGAGAGGGGGTACAGTAGATCATTAATCAATTTCCGGCAAAGTAAACGCGTTTAACATAAATTACCTTTGGGTTTTGAATACGGGCGATTTAACACTTTCAGAGTTTCAGTTAATGAGTCGGCCATCCATCAGGGGGATGTTTCGAGCTGGAGGTAGTTAATTGCTCTAAAATCCTCTATGGCACGGCGGAGGGGGAAGAGTTGGATTAGGAGTACTCAGGATAAAGGGTGATGTCATGCCATCCGGTAATGACAGATATTGTACGATCGAAAACTGTCTGGCGATCCGAGACGAGGATCGTTGGGAGGCGAAACACTCAATGGGACCTTTAGCGAGCGTGGGATTAGCGGGGATGAATTTCCGCTGAATGCAACCCAAAGTTCCCATAGTCACTATTTCGCGTGATAAACATTATCCACACGTTGAATGGGCTACTATTAATTAGACTAATCTTTTAAATCTAATATTCGGTATCATGTTATCAAACTATTATACAATGAGCTGAATGTCTAATAGTTTGTAGATAACGTATTATTTCTATCCGTCGTGATGCATAAAACGGGAGACAGACAAGTTTTTTTACTTCCGAGACCGCTAAAGTAAAATACGTCCACTATTGACTAAAACAATTTACTCTTCTGAATTCAAGTGTTCAATTTCATGTTACATTTTGGACTATTCCCCGCAGTGCTGGGCTCTATACCGACCATACATTTATCAATAATTTGATGAGCGCTTAACAACAAATTGTTTATCCGTTATCTCACCATTAATGGCTAGTAAGCGCTGCATATCAAACCAAACGCGAACTCTGAACTATTGAAACCAAACTCGAACTCTATGATTATAAAAACTCGAACTTCTAAACGAACCAAAGAATACCTACTTCGAGAACGAGTGAACTCTCAGCCGCTCATATTATTGAGAGGCGAATGCGTGATCAATCAAGTACTGTCGAGAAAAACAATTCTAATGGGAAATTTTTGACATTGGTGAGAAGGGATTCCTTGCCCTGGAGAAATTACCAAGTTAACATCGAGTATTAAGGCCTGGAGGACCGTGCACAACCAATACATTACTATGCGCTTTTTTTTTCGGAATGAAGCAGCATAATTCTGTTTTCCTTTGGTTTCATTTTGATGTCGAAATACTCATCGAACGAATGGTGTTCCGAATCACAGACAAATCAGTGTTTCTTCCAACAACTGGTGCCCAATGATTGTTGATTCCCAAGTTGAGTTAATCCTGTATAAATATACATCATGGACACGAAGATGGAAACCCCACCCAACTAGTATTCATATCAAAAGGGGATCCAAAACCTAGGATATTCACAATTAGTCTTCTTTTTGACCTTTCAAATCCACTGGAAAAGGAAGGTGCTTAAATTATTGTATAAGCAATCACTACTCTAGTAGTTCTGATGTAAATTATGGAATTCACGGAGAACATTCCAAATTCACCAAATTGGTTGAATCATTTCAGTAACTTCGTGTTATACGTACAATACCTTGGCGGTATATCATTCGGAACGCCGAAAGCTCGTTTTCTACTAAGCAAATACTCGTAAGAGTTTAGAACTTTAAACAAAGTGATCAGGGTAGTGCCGTAATCCGAACACACAATCCATCAAAGCGACAATAGCCCTCCGACAGTTGCTCAAAGCCTGCAACGTCGAGATAATGCTTAGCACAGCAAGCTGTCGACTTGGTCCACAAACCATTTCTCATCGTTTCTTCACCACCAAAGAGCCGGGTTGACATCCCAATAAACAAATGCACCCGTCCAGAGCGAATGGATTCCCGTCTGCCTCAAACGTCGCGCTACGTTGAATCTACTTAACCCTTGCAAGCAAGCCTTGACTCAATACCTTTTACATCATCAACGGAATGTGCTCCATAACAAGGATCGTAAAACATGTTATATTCGCATTACACGGTATCATAGTATTCAAGTATTTAGAGTGCAATGCAATGGAGGGGTTGATAGCAAAAACACCACAAGTGAAAAAAATAGCATTTTCAGGAACATTAAAAAACCAAATATCATCATCCCGTTGATGGCTAAAATTTCGTGATTTTTCAAACAGAACTATGTAGGCATTAGGATGTTATCGGTAACAATAATGTGTTCTCAAAATGCATCCTCTGGCTGTGGAGGGTTAAATATGCTCGGAATTGTGGGTTTTTTTTGCAGAATTCCACAAAAACCCCAAAAGTCTAATTCGTTTTATCAGGTCGTTATTTTGTAGAAGGAAAAACTCATGTTTAAATGCTTGTTTATTCATCAAATTGAAAAAAAATAGATTAAGCGATGGAAAATATAAGAAAACTTAGCCAACATTTGAAAGAATAATGTTGATCTTCACATTAATCTTTTGCCGATTCGTCATATTTTCCGTGCATTGTAAACTCCGTCTAGTCGGGTTTTTAATAAAATTGATTATGTATCCATGTGAGGAATGCCGTTCACAACGCAATGGTGGCTTGAACACATTTTCTCCTTTTTTTGGATAGTGGTGTTTTTTCTAACAACCCCTCAATTGTACAAAACACTTTGAAGAGGGGGATGCAAGAAAAAAAAAAACGATTCTCTCAAATGGAGGATTTCCCCATAATTTCAAATAATTTTTGATTATGGATTAAGTACCGACTAGTCGACATGACATCGACAGAGAATATCATCAATTATGATTAAATATTTTATTCACCTTAATCATTACCCGGATGTGATTTGTTTGGATTTAAAATTTAATTTTTCTTAAAATTTCTAGCTTGAAGTCGTTCAATTTTTACAAAAATGACGGTATGCTCTTTCCTTTTGGTGATGTACAGTCTCTGTTATAACTTTATGGTTATTATTATTATTTTCGAAATTTTGTTTCTGAAATTCTGTGATCGTCTAATGCAAACTAAACCAAATCAGAAAATCCAATTGTTGAAAATAATGAACTGGGCAGAAAAATGGAAATACTACTAACCCAACTAAGACTCTCATCTCAATCCACCCTATGGAAACTAGCGAAGCAAACGCTCACTCTCCAAGTTTTGAGCTTTAAAATCAACCTAAGGCACCTTGAAGGGAATAATGACTCGTTTTATGAGCCAAGGAGACGGTTGTCAACGGGGAAAATTAGACCTGAGTCAAATAATACTGTGGGACTCCGTCGGAAAACCATTAGTTACCGAATCGCGGGGGTCTATTATACTCACGGTTCGAGGCAGCCTCAGGAATTACGTTCGCGACGGCTGTTTGTGTGGGTTTGGGCGCATCAATCAACTCCGAGCTTGGCTCCGAGGAGAAACGTACCTGTAACAAGGAGAAGCTCGTTAAATATCTGACGATTCCAAGCTAATGACTGATGCAGCTAGTGAGACCCGACAATGGCAATGGCTTCACCTATTTTCTTGGTAGGTGAATACACAATACACAATAAATGAGATGAGGACAATAAATGAGAATGAATTGGTCAATTATCTTTTATGGTTTGAAATAATACGTAGAAACTATGGTTAAAGTAAGGGTGATATCTATATTTTTATTAGTTGCTTTCTAGGTTTTTAAATATAACCATGTAGCAAGACATTTTAGTATTATGGGGTAGACCAAACTTTTCTAATATGGGATGGATTGTTCTATGGGTCTTTTGAAACAATCCAGTCGATGATACCCTTTCTATGATTTGTAGTAGAGATAATGGATAGAAACAATAGAAACAAAATAATTTGGCCTCTGCGGAACCAAAAAAGCAGCCGTACTTGGCTTTGTAATCAACTGTTTATCATGTGAATTGCAAAGTCTGGCAACGACCAGCATCTTATTTGTATATGTGACTCCTGGGGCATGAGTATCCTATCCAAGGAGTTTTACTCTTCTCCACTGAGTGGGGCAATCAATAATTTAAGTGTTTTGGTTTAGAAACCATCAAACCAAATTTTGACCCGGAAGCTGATGACCTCCTTGTCGCCGAGGTAGTCGGATGGGAAGCCCGAAACTACAATGGTTGTCTACTTTTTTCTTGCTTTATCAAAGGGGAACCGATTAGCTATTGTTTGTTGATTATCAGCGTTTTAATCGAGGTTTATAAAACCCGAAGGCGATGGCGCATGGTACGGAGAAGCACAGGTCAAACGGGTGGGTATCAGGTAGGCTGACATGTGGAGACAGTTTCCCGAACAGACATTATATACATCAGCAACTTCTACACAACCTGCGATTTGCTGGTAAAGGTTCACGAAAATCGGAAAAGTGGAGAAATGGTAATTTAAGAGGACAATTGACCTGATACAGGTTTTCCTCTCCGTAACACCGACGAATTCAAGAAGGTGGAAAGAGGAAAGTGCGTTTCCTGCTGCTTCAGAAAGAACATACTGATCATGCCTAGGGTTGATAAGAAGGCTATGAGGTTCAGTATAACTTTTGAGAAGGTATTCACAATGTCATAACATTCACAAATCATGAGTATTCCGATATTGCCATACGCAAAGAAATGAAGTAAATGAATTAATAAACATCAGCTGTACAACCCGACCTAAAGTTCAACTACAATAAGCGGTTTTGAGGCATCGATCGCGCTAATCAGATCTTTACGGGATATCAACCCCAGTGAAAAAAAAAAATTCCAGTCATCGCCCGTAATATTGACGTAGACGATCCAAATGCTGGGTAGTTGCAACGAAATGATGGAGCAAAACTTATCATTCAACGTTGTGCTACTGCAATTTTGGAACCTAACTATACGATTATTACAGTGAAGATTGACAGCCAGTTTATGATATGGATATGAAATTGAGAGTTCTATTCAACTTATGTTTCACAGCCTAATCACCCAAGCATAGTGATTGATTACAACGAAGGAGGGATAGAAAAACATATTACGCAGAAAGAAGATAACTGTAAGTATGAACTGTAACACACCACAGCACCCTTTAGTTCTTCCTTTTATCTCACTCTAAGAAAATCTTTTCTATTTCTATACCTGAATACCATTACTAAGACAACCTTTTAAATTTATTCAAAAACCTTATACCTGAATACCATTCACTTTACTGTTTTTAAGACATCACTACCTAAAATAGAAAAAGTCAATCAAAGTGACACATAGATCGAATAAATTCAATCGAATTGGAAAAACGCTGCAAATTCTTTCACTGGGGTTTATTATTCAATCGGCTTGCGTTCATGATTTGAATTTCAACTAAGCTTCGGAGTGTGCGTGTTTCACAGGTGATAGAGCGATTATTGAATTTGAGGAGATATGCATAGAGCACATAAATCTGTTCTCAACCAAAATACCTATTTGGATTGTTCAGTTGATCATATTTGTGTGCCTCCTGGCACACCGCGGGGCTTCCTGGTATATCGGGAATGGTTTGAGCTACGAACCTGGGGAAGGGCTCATTCGATTCCTCTAGGTATGTTCTTAAAAATAAGTACACATTTAGGCCGCCTTGACTTGTTTTGAGGTTTTTAGGGATTTTACAAAACTTTGACAAACCTTAAAGGGCACTTTAAATGAAGTGAGAGAGCTGGCTCAAGAATTGGCGCGTCGTCGGACCAAGATCGATTTTTCCTGAAAATTTCAGATCTTTTGCTCCAGCCGTTTGGGAGAGATCGTGCGTACGGCGGACGGACGGAAAATTTTTTATTGCATTTTCGGATTCTACACCCTTTGAAACGTAAACCATGAAATTTTCAGGGAAGGGGGGGGGGGGGCTAGATTTTTTTTTTCAAGAGCGATTACAATGGTTTATTATTGAATAATAAACCAAAATCAAAGGGACATCGTGAAAATGCAGGAGGCCAAAGTGTCATTGAATTCCACCAATATTGCAATAGAAGAAGGTAGCACTGTTTTTCGCTTCTTTTCTGCGAGATGTGGATCGTGCAGGTGATAAGAATTAGCAAGCACTAGCAAAAATTACGATTTCTCAAGACCAAATTATATTAGCCCTTGAGCTATCAGAGTAGGTTATTCCCTACTCGAAGAAAGTAGAAAACTGGTCACATTTTAAACGTGCTGATGTTATCAGCAATCTACTACACTTGTGGTTAATTTTCGCTAATGATCAAGATAACCGCCAAGCAAAACTACCCACAATGACTCCAGGTAAAGAGAACTGTTGATGTCCTTCGACTATCGTTGTTGGAAAAACGGCAGCTGCCTAATTTTAATAAAATCGACTTATCCTGATATACTCATTACACGTCACATATTCTTGTCTACATCAAGAATCCACTTTATTTAAATCATTTTGGTCCAACTGTATGGCTAGTGTGGGGTACATTCCTCGCCGTTTCCCAACTCACACTGTCGAGTGGAAAGAACGTGCTCAGAGAAAGACTCCAAACTGTGAAAAGTTGTCGATGCTCTCCGTTTTATTTGTAGGGAATGGTTGATCTTTATCTTATTTCACATGAAACTCGCAAAGTTGCGAAATGGGTTAGTCGGTTAAGTACTTGAAGGGTTGCACAAGTCGCGGTCGAGTCCCCTCCCACCGTCACGAGCTGACTCCGGTGATGCCCTGATCTACCAGTCAAGGACGACTTTCATTTTTCATTACAGAGAATTTTTTCACTTTGTCACACCTCCAACAGGCAGTCGATTCTTGAAGAGTCAGGACGTGTGGGATGTGAAGTTTCCTCATTCTTTGCGAGATGGTCACACAACAGACTAGTAATGTCTGGTTAATGTTCCTTTTGCAATTTTTCCCACTCAACCAGGCAGAAGCATTGTGATCACTCGTCTGCGAAGAATAAATGATACGAAAAATTTTCTGAATAGTATTCTTGTATTCAAACCATTTTTAGAATTTTTTTCGATTTTAAGGGACATTGTAGCGTAAATACAAGCTTCAATATTTGCATGAAACTACCTACTTCGAGACTAATAAACATTTTTGAGTAACATTCTGCAAAAAAAAAAAAATTATTATTATTATATATATTTATCGATTTTAGCAGCTTTGGGTTATCTTTTGTGATTTATTCAGTATATTTTTTGAAGTTTGACCAATTTAACATGCTTCAAAACTTGTTTTGCAATATACTCATAATTTATATTGGAATGTTTTATTTTTGGCGGTAGAACAAAGTTTTCATCCCAATCCTGTCTAAAGTTATCATCTAAAAATTAATAAATAGAAATAAATATTTTTAAATTACATTACAATTTACAAAAGCAATTTATACATGAAATGAGATGTAAACAATGTTTATTAAACATGTATAAACGAAATGAGTTGTAAAAATGTATGTATGAAATTTGAAATTGTACAAATTGGCCTGGCGAAAAATACCATCTTTTATTATCAATAATAATTTCTACGGTTTTCAAACATTTGTGATTTTCTGACAATGATGGTTATAATTAATGCTGATGAATTAAAGGTTTAAAGGAGGCTCATGCGCATTCGCGGCTGTTAAATCTTCCCTCCCAGTTTGAAGAATTGGGTTAGTTTGCTGTAATTTTGATTTTTCAGGTTGCGATAGCTCCCAATATCCTCTACCTAGAGGAAAATAATGTAATTAAATGTAAAGCCTACACATTACTTGTCAATCCGTACGTAACACGAGTTAATATCTACAGGTTTGTACACGATAATGGTTGACATTTTATTGTTTATTACGTTCACTTTCTACACAAATCACTCTGTTATAATTTTTACTTACTACCTTTCAGTAAGAAACTAGACCATATACTACGTTACAGACCGGTTATTTCCGTAGAAGGGTCATATAATACAGAAATATCATATTGTGTTATAATGTTCACTCAGATATCAGCTCGTTTTACGGACAGAACGACTATTGATAGTAGACATTCGATCCAATTTACATAATATCCTCTTGGTAGTTCCAAACTTCTAAATAAGAGAATGGAAACAATAATAAGTGGTGTATTGATTTGAACGTTATTTTAACTACCATGTCGAATTTCTCATGCCTTCGGTGAAGGGAAAATTAAAATAAGTAAATGTTTGTTGCAACTTTCCGTTAGATTTGATAACAGGCGATAGTTGATTGTAGTTTTTATAGTTCATTATTTAATTTACATGAACAGTTAAAAGCTCCGTAAGGTATTTTCTTTCACCAAACACATATCCGAAATACAAAATAAAAATCTTATTAAAAAATAAACGAAATTAATTGAGATTGATTTATTATTTCAATAAAATCATGGAACCGTACATGCTTTACGTCCTAAGAAAATTCATTACCTGGATTGTAACTATCAAGCATAAAATGGATTATTCATCAGTTGGGCATTTCATACCTAGAAAAATCATCTCGACATAAAAACGTAGTCGCTAATTGGTACTTTCAAAATTCAAAACACAATTATAACCTATAATGACAATTCCGTAATAGATCTACCGTAAATAATTTCGTATCCTTATTGCTTCATTGAAAGAAGTCCGACAGTAAAGTGGGTACTAATTACAGCTTTGTTTTTATTGTAACATAAAAGACTATAGTTAGGAGATAAAATGGTCAAAAATATGTGCGAGCTAGGTACTTCAACTGTATTATGTGACTGATAGCAGTATTAATGATTTAGTGGCTCTAAAACGAATAATTAGCCAAAACGTATCGGAGATTTTCCATTGACAGCAGATCCTACATTAGAGCTTACTCAATTAGCATTGGTCGTATTGCTCAGTTTTCATAAGTGATAAAATTGTAATAAAGTTAGTTAGCAGTCACCTTGGTATCATCCTCGTTCAATCATCATCAGTCACGGAAATACAAACAACTAGATAGATGTTTCGTAACACCCGCTCACATGCACACACTCTCATTGGTCCAGCACTCGCTCCGCATCCCTTATGAATGACTACCAGCACACCAATTACAAATCTGAAATTTGCCCTGGTAGCCAGGTATTGGAACCAAATAGTTCAGTTGGTGGGGTTAGTCACTGTGTCTGCTTGCCAATACGCTCTAGTACTCATTAGAGCCAAATAGTCTAGTAGAGAAGATAACTTTCTCCTTCGGCAAACTACCCTCCCAGCCTTCTATACGACATCCGACGTACTTTTTACAGACCAGATACGGTATGGTAATTATTAAACTAGAGACAGCTTTAGTAGAGTTTGCCTGAGAATAGGACTTACCATGCTCTGGCTAGGCATATTGGTGTAGTGTGGAAGTACATCCTTTAATGGGCAGATCACTGATCTAAAGACGAATTTGAGACGACGACATTGGCAATCATATGTGTTTTCGCTGACGAAAACAACCATACGAGATAGAATTTGGCCTTATCAAGGAAATTCAGATCACTTTTGAATCCAAAAGTCTGTTTAGAATCCACTATCATGTCGAAAACATGCAAGTAATCAAGATCCTTTAATCCCAAAATCGATCGAAAAAATTCACCGTGGCTTTGTCAGAGCTTTCGGAATAGTGATTCTCATTCTAATCTACTGTAAGATGTAAATTTTGAAGGTTGAAATGTACAAAACACCAATATATCAAAACTATTGGAAATTAAAGGGGTGTTTTTTGGGGATGGGCTCTTATTTTGATGACTTGAAATTCTGCCGGCCGCTCCTCAAAAGGGGATCGTAACTGGTACCGAAATGTGGAAAACTTTGATCCTTTTTGGCCTATCACAAAACTCATCAATGGCACAACAGCGGGCTGGGAGCTGCCTCTCACGAATGGGACCAGGGTTCGATATACAGGGTGTCCCAGGAGTTATGCACTCTTAGCAAAATGCCTCTTAGCAATTTTTCGCCAGACGCCTCGTTTCCGAGCTATTTACGATTTTTTTCATGGTTTCGATCTTATGTCATTAAAACCGTCATAACTCCCTCAATTTTGGGGATAGCTCGAATTCAGCTCAATAGCTCAAAATTAAGGGAGTTATGACAGTTTTGTCGACATAAGATCGAAAACCAATACATCACACCCTACCCTGTATTACTAAAAAAGACCTGATGTTTGAAAATTGGGAAAGCAACGGAGGAGGCATTGTCTTGGTCAGGGGCAAGGATATGCAATGACCCGTACGACCCCCCGGTCATGAAGGAGGGGTTGCTTTGTGCGCCGTGTTGCAATGTTGATAACTTGTTGTTTCTGACCAAATTCAATCTTAGTAAAAGGTTTATTGACTCGAACATGTTATTCAGTTGTAGGACGATGGTAAGATATTGGAGTTTGAATCGAGTGCATAGAGGGAGTTATCGTTTAAACAAGATTGTTAAGATATAAAACAAAAGATGAATATTTAAAAATCGTCAGTCCATGGATCATTTATGGAGGTATCTCTTAGGGGTACACATACTTTTGAAATGATGGATGAGAATTTTTCCATACTCTCACAGCCATTAAAACTGGTTTATAATTCGTACGTGTACTTCAACTGATATTGTAAACGAGCAAGTGACAAGTGACAACTTGCAATATTCCTCTTCGAAATCAATAATTCTTCCCATCTAGATGTTAGAAGCAACAAAATTAATTTATGGAGATGGTTCAAAATAACAGATTCAGAGATGAAAGTCAATGGGACGTTGAAGGGAAAATCATCCTTCAGGGGATTGTGATGAGCAGCTAAGCGAAACTGTCTTTCCTATGACTGCGTTCAAACAATGGAAGGGAAACGATTCCAACGACACAATATAAAGCGAATGGAAACTAAAAATTTATAGCCAGAGATAGTGATTCAATTACCTCTTCTTCAGTGTTGATTTGAAAGAAGTAGAACTACAGAAGGATTCCAAATAAGATGGTTGGTCGAGTAGCGTCTTGGAAGCCAGATAATACGAGGCTAATGTTATTTGGACGTTTATGAGCTGTGTTATTAAGTACATCATGCAACGGACAACAGGATTAACGCTTCCTAACAAGATTTAGAGTTTGAAAGTTGGAAGTTATTTTATTTCAAGAGCTTTGTGATTACAGATCACATTGACAATTAAGGCCACATCCAAACAAGCTCTTGAGGGTTTGAGAAATTTTCTTATGATAGGGGGGGGGGGGGGGGTATAGTTAATTTTGAAATCATAGTAAATCAATATATAAAAGTTCGATACCATCCAGAAACATCAAGGTCACTGTAATTATTACTGTATGCCAATAAGAGTTACAAGTTTACTCAACTTCAAAAGTGAATGACAAGTCCTGATGGCCCTTCTTTCATGACCACACATTGGATTGTGGCGTTAAGTACAACTATGGAGGATCTTTACCATTTTGTTCAGATTTACTTCTGTCCACTTCGAGTTTTTATCAGAACACAACTACTATAATTGCATAAATGCACTTTGAGTGACAGTAAAATCTGCTCCAACTTCGGAAAAGAAATCCAAAAATAGTATTCATAGGAAAATGAAAAAGTCAATGTGGATATATGTCGATGCTTCAAAAAGCCATGATAAATAAATATCTCTAAATCTTTTTTTTATTGCTTTCGACTCTTCCATTAGATAGCAAAAGCTTTGCTTTCACTTTAGGGAGATAAAAACTATTTTTTCTTCTCAAAAATAAAAATGTCTAGAGATTTTTTGCATTCTAGACAATTTTTAACCACATAAATATTGTATTTGTCTGCCGCGTCCTCACAGATCCTCGTTAAGTGAAGATGACTTTTCAGGGAATGTGAGGGTTCGGATGTAGATCATCTCTTTTGAGTTTAATCTAATAATTTAATAATAATAGAATTTAGAATTTAATAATAGAACCTTGAAACAAGTCTGATTCCTACGGTTTTCATCAGATATAAATGGAATCTTCAGGGAAATTATGGGTTATTATGTGAATTCCTTATGCATTTCAACGTTCAAAAAGACAATATTCCACTGTGCGCTTGAACACGAAAAGTCAACCTGGGATAATTTTCTCAGGTTGTATTGGCCCGACATCGGTAAAATTTGGGGGGTAGTCGGGAAAGAGTGTAACGATCACATATGAATTTTAACGACATAGTATTACCAAACTAAGAATTAGCGAGACGTATTCGCGAAACATGCCCAACATCCGGCATAGATGTATGTCCTACTGCATGACAATATGAAACTTTTCAAAAGATCTATACGTTCAAGCGATCTAAGCGAGGATGCTTTGATCCGCACTCAACTTGGTAGACTTCTAGTTAACTTTAGTTTATTTTTAGCATAATTCAGGAAAACACTTCATTCCCAAGCAATTTTATATGACTACTAGCGGGAAAACAATAATAGTGACGAAATGTTACGTACACAGTTATTGGAAAAATCAGCCATGGCTTTTCCAGATGCCACGACTTTCTGCGTCTTATAAACTGCCAGTTAGCAACCATTCTAACAAAAGTTCGGGAACTAAACCAATTTTGAGAAGGATAGCGCCGTTGGTGATGTTTTAGAGGTTCTAACCTAGCCTATGTTGTCCGCCGGAACTCGCAGAGCATTTCAAGACCGTTCCCGTCAAAATCTGTTTGGCAGCCATCAATTGGGAGCACAATATTATATAAATACATAGATACAAACAAACTACATGTTTGAAACGGGGAGTCACTTGATTTATTCAGTCAACTAATCTGTTACTAGTCATATTGTTTAGTTCCAAAAATTGCTAGTGGAGTGAATTGGCATCGATCCTCGCTCATTCCCGTACAAGATTTCTGACATGTAACAGGTATGGTGTGTCTCAAAATAGGGTGGGAGTAACTAGAATCCACATGTATATGACAGTAACTAGTATCTACAATATTAATCTCAGACATTATTTTTAAATAAATAAATGGAGTGGAAAAAATGATGGTTAAGTATCAAGACAGAAGAGTATCCAATACTCTGAACTTGAATGATAAGAACCGGATGAGGTTCGAATTACTGTTCGGGATATCTTCCTCGGCACTTCAGATTGTACGGAGGAACAGGAAAAAGGGGAAGTGACAACAATTTGCCTGAAAAAATTCGACTCGGTAACTCAAAACAGAGCGACGGCCACCCGTGCGAAGAATTGTTATGGAAGGCAGCCACCCGGTGCGGCACCGCCGAGTTAAACGAAGCTTGTTTACAGAGAAATATACGGAATTCGTCTTAGCTATCCCCTGATATGTCTGCAGTGTTTGACGTCATGACACGAGTGAGGGAGGAATGCTTGAAATGGGTTCGTCGCGCACAGATTTGATGGCCGAGGCCTTGGGTGCTATCGTAAAGTTGTATTTGCGCCAGACTCATCAAAGCAGCGGGTGTGAGGATGAACGAAGCCACAGAGAGAGGATGAGGTCTACGGAAAGACCTTTATTGTGATGATCTGCCGGAGAATTTTCAGAGAGCCTGGGCGCGGAAGGGGGGCCCAGAAAATCCTCCTTCTTTCCCGGCCAGCCGTTATGCCCCGACCGCGCCGCAGTGCTTTCAGATTACGAGGCGAAGGGTATTTTCTCTTATCTCCTCTATGGGAGGGAGTGTAAGCCTGCACTGCTCCTTTTCCACCGTGTTGTTAGCTATAAAAGCCGCACGCGGTTATAGCGAAGATACCCGTGGAAGGCCGTAGACGCCTCCTCGGGTACCTGCCTTCATCTGCCTTAGGAGACCACCTTGATCACTCTAGGTTTATCGCCTTCTCAACACATTATAAAACTTAAGTCTCCTAAGAAGGAGAACTCACTTTAGATGCTCCTCCACAAACCAATATCGGGAATCAGGAAATTAAGGATCATGGTATTGAAGGAACACCAACCATACCACTCAACTAGATGAAAGCGAAAGCTACCTATTGTAATATTACATCAATAGAACTTATAAGATTTATTTATAACAGTTGTAGATAGAGACTCCATTCTGATAGTCCAAATTCCACTGCTTATCAATGTACGCAATCCTAAAAATGAAAATGTTTCAAAGTGTATTGTTGTCGTACATCATGTTCTTGTTATCATTTTGAATATTTTGATCATCCCTGGATGTTTTGTCAACTTCGAGGTCACACCTTGATATTTACGGGGTTGTACATTTCTCAAATATTAATTAACCTGAAGGTAACAGATGCAAATCTGTTGAGGAATTTGGAGGGGTTAGCAGGGGTTTAAATAATGTTGGTCTGACTTCTTAAACAACATAAAAGGAACGCATGATGAGAAATTGGAATTCAACAATTGAAATCTTTCAGGACAGATCCTACTTTCATTTGATTTGGACGAACATAAAAAGTTCGGCATTTGTACATTTAGACTGAAATCTGACATTTCGTACTTTTGACCACTATCCATCACTTAGACCATTCTTGTGTGTATCGCCTTTTCAACAAAGTATACATCTCGAGCCCCTAAGAGAAAGAAATCCCGTTAAACAGACACCCTTAATCTTGGTAACGTATGTTGGATAAAAATTCGGACAAGAGTTGCACTGCCTTTTTGATCTGCTGTCTGCTTTTTACTATGTTCAACATTTTGTACTGTACTGGGAATGAGGGTCAATGAAATAGCTTGCCGTCAAACTTCGAAAACTAGGAGGACAAGTACTGCATCTCGTAGGTTAGGACGAAAATTATTTATGTGGAGTGCAGTCATACATTTACAATATAAATATTTTTTAACTTAACAGCTGTTATGTTTTATAATTTCATAAATTAACGATAAGAAAAGTTAGACCAATTTTGAAACACAGTTGTAATCAACGAAAAAAAGTTACATTATTCATTTCAAGACACCTTCCAATAACGAGGTAACGGAGTTCGGTCTTCAATTCAACTAATAAGATGGTAATTTAGGAATTGCAATGGTAAAATTCCGATGATTGCGATTGACCCTGAATTAGATGGGAACTCATCTGCCCTAATGAAAAGTTCCCTCTAGCTCTTCAATCGGTGGTATAATGTGCACTTGTATAGGTCCTAGCAATGAGAATTAGACCCTTCAATCCAGGCAGAATTGAAGCGGATGCAACGCAATAGTGCAGTCTCCCTACTCATTATCGAGAATCCCCTACAACTGGCAGGCCCTTAGTTGAGTCCCCTTGGTCTTTAAGTCGGTCTTACCCTTAACTGCCCCTCTTGCAGCTTCCATTGAGCAACTCCTCTTTCCTTCGGATCAATTTGTCCGCTTTCACCCCTATAATTCCTAATTTCCTTTTCCCCTTTGTTTATTTTTTTCTTGGAGCGCCTCACGAGCCTGCTCGATTACGACTGTTCGACCACCCCTGGCTGTTTCCCATTTAGTTCCCGAGTGTCGTTTGTCCCGGGTTTTTCATGAGACAGGTCGTCCAAGAAAAACAGGGGGCTCACACGTGAACACCTCCAATGAGTTGTACTAGGAAGGTGGACAAAAGTGGATGTTGCTTTGATGGACAGATGCAAGTTCAGCCGCAAACCTATTTCCACCTACTTTACCATTGAATTATTCTGTTCCAGTACTTAGATCGAAGAACTTAGACATTACTGGTTAGGACTAAATTTCTAAGGATTGAACAGTAAGCCCATTCGAACACTTTTTATTCTTTTGTGCGTATAAGACTGAATTCTAAATAATATTTAGATTAATATATTTAGATAATATATTAACCTATTTTTTAACCTAAGTTGGTACGTAAATGCGAATTTGTAAATCAATAAACGTGGGAAAGTTTGTTCAAACCGTGACAGTTCCTTACTCAGACGGCTATTAACGTCATACATGATGTTGTTCAATATAAAGAAGCGGCTCTACAAGAGCATATAGAAATGTACAAATTTTTTTAGCAACAATAACTCACAACACATCACTAATTTTTATATTTCGGCTTTTAGCCTTTTTCAAAGTAAGAGAAAAATAAAAATTTTATTTTTCTCTTACTTTTCTCTTAAAAAAAGGCTAAAAGCCAAAATATAAAAATTAGTGTTGTTTCGTCATACATGATGTATGTAGATGATGTTATCTTTTATGATAATTCTGATCCGAATAATATGAAATGCAATCATTTAGGGATCAATATTGGGATTATTATTTTCTTCCATTCGTACTTTAACTTACTGATTTAAAAAACTTATACAACTGTTATATAACTTTAATATTTATATTAGAGAAATATGAGATCGATGTGAGAAATCATATATACATGTATAGTACTATTAATATACAATACACGATTGTATTTGTCGCCAGAGGTTGTTGAGCACTCGCGAAACATTGACTTTTACGGGCAACAATTCGTTACCTTGTGTTATATTTTTCCCTTTAAGGTAAGGACCTGCAATTATCATTGCAAATATAATATAGCCTACGTTACTCGGTTACAGTATGTAGCTTTTTAATGGCGAAAAACGTTCTTAAATCGGTTGAGTAGTTTTTGAGTTAAATCGTGAAACACAAACATACGAAAAATCATGTCTTTTCTCATTAGATCATCAGTTTTGATTATTTGTATAAGTTTTACATTTCAGAGAAAGGTTTCGCGTTACTAATATGTTAACAAGCGATCAGCGGTTATAAGACAGAAAGGCCTTGAAAACACTTGGTTTTGCTTTTCATATAATAAATTAGTTTTAGGAAGTCTATAAACAAACTGGCCTGAGCCATCATCGTTAAGTGTCATGTAAGTATGATAACCGTTCATCCTGAATGTATCTTCCAACATTATAGTTTATGAATGATTAATGGGTGCTAGGGGTGGAATGTTGCCGATCAGGGACACTTTCCTCTACGATGAAATTCCAATCGGTTCTCCGTGCCACCGCTGTTACGGGCTAGAGGCTCCAGAAAAGAAATAAAACAACTTTAAAAAAAGGGACGATTAAAACGCCATCATTCCACGGATATCTGATTCATCTCACGGAGGCCTCACAGTAGATAAACTACTCTATAATTTTCTGTTTTCTATTACCTTCCCGGGCGCATCCCATGAATTATTATAAATGGCATCACGTGCAACTTCTCCGCCACTCTTATTTTTTACCGCGCACCAATATTTGGCTTCACTTGTGGCGCGTCCGTTCTCTTCGAGATTAATTGTTAGGTTAACAATCATTATTATGGTCCAACGGCGGATATTCTTTTTAGTGAGTCGGTTCCGAGATCACTCGGGTGGACAGTGAAGAGGGACCACCGGGTTTTTAAAAAAATATTTTCGACGGTTGTCATTCATGTCGGCATTTACCACGGTTGTCCGTACATGCGTGATGGGTGTCTCTTTGAAGGAGGTTTCTTGCTTTAAGAACGGAGTCGAGAAAGTCGGTTTGAAACGAACAAAACATTGATGATGTCTTTTTTTTAGTGATTCAATAAGCTGAAATATTACACAAGCTCCAAAAACGAATAAACGGAAAAAAGAAGCATGTTGTTGACATCACCGCTCGTTTCTTATTGTCAACGTCTGTTGCTTCTCCCTAACTACGACCTATGATGTTAAATCCACCCTTTCGCTTTCTACGGCCATCTTGCCTCTCCAGTAATCAAAAACTTAACCTTCAGAGAAGACCAACATCGCTGCTCCTCCATCATCTACACCACTGACTCTTTCTTACTCCTCTAAAGGTGAACTATGTGTTCTTGAGCCACATTTCTTCGGATCATTCAATAAAAACACATTACGAGGCATCACGAGGGTTCGATATACAGGGTGTCCCAGCAATTTTCGCCAGAGGCCTCATTTCCGAGCTATTCACGATTTAAGATTTTTTTCATGTTTTCGATCTTATGTCATTAAAACCGTCATAACTCCCTCAATTTTGGAGATAGCTCACATTTGATAACACCGTTGGAAAGAGCGTTAAATTTTCTATCCATTTGATGTTAGAAACCTTTTTTTTATTGCATTGAGGATGTTCGATTGCTGCGCGAAATGGCAGTTTTGTCAAAATCTTGAAATCGCCTGTTTTTCATCTCGCCTAGCAACCCCAATAATGCTTGACGCAGAACTGTGCGGGCCTGGTAGACAGGTTTCCAGCGGTGTAGTCGTTTGTCGAAAATGGTGTTTAACTATGTTTTATGTTAGAATTGAGGTTTGTTCAAAAGATTCGACAAAAAAAAGTTGGAGCTGGTATATACGTAACTTTTCCCGTTGAATCGAATGGTGACAACTTCCAGACGTCTCAATCGACGATTTGAGTTAATTTTGTCGGATGCATCAACCCGTTCTTTTGTGAACAGCGTCTACGGCATTTCTAAGACGTCCGACCAAAAACATGAATGCAACTCATCGCAATCAATCGTAAATGAACATAAACGGCTCTTCGATTATCTTGACTTTGGCCAGACAGCTTAGAAATGCCATAGAAGCTGTTCACAAAATAACGGGTTTGTGCATCCTACATAACTAACTCAAATCGTCGCTTGAGAGGTCTGGCTCAATAAAACAGACTTTTTTCTGTAGTTGAACACCATTTTCTTGACTAAGAATATTTGTAAAAACCAAAACGACTACACCGCTAGAAACCTGACATTTTGGCGCACGTTTTACCAGGCCTGCACAGTTCTTCGTCAAGCATTAATGGGGTTGCTTTGCAAGATAAAAACAGGCAATTACAATACTCCCATCTCGCGCGACAATGTAATGCAATAAAAACACCTTTAATGCAATAAAAAAAAATGTTTTCTGACGTCTAATAGATAGAAAGTTTAACGGTCTTTCCAACGGTGTCATAAATTTTTAGCAATCTCCAAAATTCAGACAGTTCATGACAGTTTTAATGACGTAAGATCGAAAACACTAGCAAAATCTTAAATCGCGAATAACGCGGAAACGAGGCCTCTAAAAAAAATTGCTAAGATACACTTTTGTTCGGAAATGAGTTGTAGAACACGTAGGAGTCGGGTTATGCATAAGTCGTGGGACACCCTGTATATCATCATCCGTTCAAGGAAGCTACATGCTACACCCAACTTTGCAGACTTTTTTTATAATTGTGCATGACAGTATAAAATAGATATAAAGGATAAAATACAATTCCTAAGTAACCAAACGTACCCAAATTGAGTGACTTACTCATGAACACCAGAGAGAATTTTGAATTATTGTGCTAATGGTTCACATTGTTATTTTATGGTTTCATTTCCATAGTCTCTATTAGTTCATGTTAAACAACGATAAATAAGTGTCATAAAACTCTAATATCAATCCATCCCTAAAGCTATCCCTTTAACACGGATTTTGTGAGTTTTCGGGAAAGTCACCCTGCTTTTTAACATTCTCGCTATTTCCGTTTCGTAGAACTCTAGAAAAAATGTTTACTTGATAAACATGACAACTCGAGATCCGTCGATGAATTATTCTCGCGGCAACCTTCGCGGGCGGGCTGCGAAAGCACACGGAACATCTCAAGTCGGGGTCTGGGAAAGCCTCGGCAACCGGTCTCTGGTTAAGAAGCAAGGAGTAAAAAAAAAAACACCTTGGAAAACCCAAGTGACAGAATAAATAAAATTGAAAACACCCCCTCTCACGCCTTCTGCGCCCCTCTTCTTCGTTTTATTCAAAAAACAACCTCGGGTTCCCTTGTAACTCAATTTAAAGTTATGCGAAATGTTTTGTCCTCCTACAAGAGCAATCTAATTAAAAGTTGACGATTCCCGAAAGAGCCCGCTCGTAAAAAGTTTCATGTCCTTCCGTCCCGGGGCTTGAGAGTGCCGTCTGTCGGCTGGCGATAGGAGGTGCAGGATATTCGGTCATGTCTTCAAATAAACTTTGTCGGACAATTCGGACGCCTTTTCTCGTAAAACAGGTCTTCATATTGTGTTAATTTGTATTTCTGTCCAGTGTGTCACGTTTGCGACCAGTGGTCTTGAAGAGGATAATTGTAAAATATGATTTATAACGACGGTTTTTAATAATTCATAAGGAGTTAAAATATTTAAACATTTTTGCATGCTCCCTATACAATGTTAGAAAGCCACGAGTTCTTACAAGAATTAAAATAACTTGAAATATAATAGTACATTTTTAATTTAAAACATTTTTGACTAATGGATAATTGAAGTCCAAATCCAGCATAAACGTCAAACATTTTTATCGCATAAACATCAAAATTTTTATTTGTTTTTGGAGAGTTCCGTACCTGTTTTTGTAGTGTTGGCTGTTCATTCGTTGTCACACCAGAAACTACATTGAGTTTCAGTCCGATTCTAATGAAATATGGATTATGAGGATTAACTTCAAATTGCTCCCCTGAGTTTTAATGATATCGGATCGAACGTAGCGTGTTCGCATGTGCGATCGTGAATTACTTGTAACAGAGATATGTCGTGATCTATTGATTTGATTTCTTTCGAACTCGCGGTGGATGGGTATAGATTTTATAATGATACCCTTTGAATGCCATCCCACTTACCTTAGTTTTACCTTCAGTAGTGAATGATAAAAGGAAAACGAACGGATGCAGCAATCTTGAATATTATAACTATCAGCCCTGAATACCAGAGTTGAGAAGTAATCATTACTTTGAGGAATGAATAATTTTCCGATTACTTTCATTGTAATGACGTATATTTGGCTAGTAACAATTTCAGTAAAAAGAACATTGAAAATCCGAAGTTTTGGTGTTGAAATTACTCCAGAAGTTATCGCGATTACCATTCCAATTACCGTAATGGTAATCGTTAAAACGATTACTTTTTCCGATTACAAGTAATGGTAATAAAAAAACGATTACATTTTCCGATCACTTTTCATCATTCCGATTACTTTTAATTAATTCCGAGTTTCATTAATTCCTTACAAAAAAAAAAAAAAAAAAAAAAAAAGTCGATTTAAAAGGGAAAACACTTTTTACAGAAAATAACGATTTGCCAGACCGGGTCCATTCCATGGGGGATGTATTCTTACAGGTTTGATGCGTTTAAGACGCAAGGTTCAAAGAAAAATTACAATCTAGGTTAAATACTCTCAAACATTTCATAACAATAACAATCTGCCCGGAGAGTCTCTGTATTGTACGATATTAAATAGATAACATTGTGTCATCTATCATTGTGGCATCAAATTCGCATTCTACCAATGCAGTAATCGGATTAAGAAAAGTAATCGAATTACTAGTACTCCTTTCCGATTACCATTACAATAATTGGAATGGTAATCGCGATTACCTGTCTTGAAAAGTAATTGGAATTTGTAATGGTTAATCGAATTACTTTCCTAACAATTCTGCTGAATACAATGTAACTAACACATTGAATATTATAGCTTGAATAGTTATAACTAACAAATAACTGTTTCACGAAAAGTCTTGAAATTATCAGTTTTGTGTTCGGAGCCATTTATGAATTTGTGTATGCACAGGTACATCCTATAATTAGAGTAGGCGTGCTAACAAATAATTTTGGTTCGTTGACCGGAAAGAACCGACTTCAGATTGGGGGAACACACCGATGGTTCTGTATTGATGTTTATGGTCGGTCCAGCACAACCCCTGTGATACCAATATCGATATTGATTTTATAAAAGAAATCCTCGATATTTTTAGTTGCCAATAATAAATTACCCATCCTTTTTTTCTTACTCGGTGGTCCGACGGCCAATATTTTTTAAAAGTCGATGGCAGCAAGCCAGGTGAATCTGGGCGATGACAATCCCTCGGGGATGGTGGAGGAAGGGGGTTATCACCGCTGGGAAGTTATAAACCCTCGCCCACGCTCCCTAATTGTCCAACACCTTATAACACCCTGATGACAACTACCGATAAAAAACATTCCCTGTGACGAGCCGTCAGGATCGTAAATAGTTTTTAACATGTTAGCGCCTTGCTCCTTTCTCGATTCCAAGTATTTGATCGGATTCGGCGATAGGGGAGCGGATTTATATCGCGTGGACTTGGGATTTTTCGTCGTTTTTTTTTTGCGTGCTCCTTATAAGCCCTGAGCAAGTTGTCAAAGAACGCCACAGGGCAATGCAATTGCGGGGATGAGGAGATCAGACGTGTCCATTCCGTTAGATTACGCGAGAGAATTCCCGCATGTCAGCTCACGGATCTTTAAGCGTTTTCCCGTACATAGATCCTTATTCTACCACGTTACTGAATATTTGTCATGCTCCTCGGAGATAAGGACATTACGTGAAACGTTTTTAGTAGTTTTCATGCAAAAGGCTAAGCAATGGTTTTTACGTCCTCCTTTGCAGAATTACCCCCAGCCCAATAACGACATTTTCAATTTCTTTCTCCAGAATGTCACCGGTTTCCTGCGATGAAGAAGGAACTGCCTTCATCTACCACGATGCAATGTGCAAATAAAAATCGTCTTTACCTCTCCAGACCTACTCAGTATGATGATCCACGTTTGAAGAATACCATACGATTGCGGTGAGGAACGAACAAAGAAAAAGAAAGGCGAACATCTATTAAATGATCGACACTTCACAATCGGCACAAACTTTGAGAAAGTTTTGAGACAGATATCGCAATTGTAAATCTAATAGTTATTGAATATAATTGTTCACTACATTATCATACATTGTTTTATAATTAGTACAATAATTTCTCGTAGAAGTGCCCTCGTTAGGATAGGCAATGAACATTTCACTAGCGAAAACCTACATTTTTTAATAAGTAGGGAAGCCATAGTAGGTAAACCGTATTGCCTATCTGCACGATTTTCAGAGCTGTAGCGAGTAAGTTTCAAGTAGGCACCAATACGTTTCGATGCCAGCCGGCCATCTGGCGGTTTTTTATGTTTGGTACTTTGTTCCATTCAATGTTTCCTTGAAGATATGTTCTATGGAATGCATGAAAAGTTGATGTTTTGCAAGTTTTTAAGCAGCGTTTCATTGTAGTGACCCTATTAGAAAACATTCCTGAATTCGTTTTTAGGGAACATACAGTCAGTACATTGAATAAATACGAATGTAAAGAATCAGATACCGAGGCCATACAGGAGGTTAGTAGTGAAAACGCACCATCATCTCGTGGAATAAAAGCAAAACGGGATTGGTTCTCTACTTCTATTGAGAGTGAGAAACTGATTTGAGAGCATCATGAAAGATGCATCATGACTTCACCCGTGTTTCTTCTAAGATGAGATAAGGCAGTGAAAAGAAAAAGCCTTCTCGACATTCAGCGGTGAGAGGGGTAAGAGATGGGTGCAGCGTAGCTGACTCTCCCTCACTACACTAATCTCGCCCGGGAGTTGACTGCTGATCTGTCTTGCTAGCTTGCTAATCCCACAAGGAACTCACTACTGATCTGTCTTCCTGACTTAATCCAGGGCTGGGAGGGATTTATGCTGGATTCCTAACCCCATTTTCTCGGCTCTTTTCCCGGGCCCGGGATGTGGGAAAACCGAAGCTAAAGACCTCGTTTTCTCGGTAAATTTCACTCGCTTCCCATCGCGTTCAATGTGGGGGAGAACAGTTCAACTCCTCAGATAAACCCTTAAAACTTCCAAATCAGGCATTTCCTACCCTGAAATTCCTACCTATTCCAATTCCGTCTAAATACATGATACAAATCAGAACAAGCCATCTGAGTACACTCATGAACCAGTTTGGTATGAATGCGATTCGGTACTTGGATTTTTATTCATTTTATAGTTATTTGGTAAGTGGGAACATGAGATGCTATTGTGAATGATTCTGGTTTACTGTCGTTTTGACACTAACGAATCAAGAAAGCATTGTGCTCCATCAGTCAACTAATCACGAACTGTCCATACCAGGATCCTATTTGCCAAATGGTTACAGGGAATAACAATTCAAACAGCCAAGGCATCCGTCGTTTGTCAAATCTTCAAACAAATAACGGTATCACGTAAACGATCCTGTCGCTTGCCCCAAATGCCTAAAATATGAGTTCATATACAATCTTTAACCATGTGACGTTCTCTGATAATCTTCTCCGCAACCCTTAACTTTCCCTGGCAAGTCGAATGTCTTTCGCAATGAGTTAAATCATACAATTATTATTATTTTTTTTTTTTCAATAATCTCCCCTCAAAGATGGGGGGGGGGGGGGCACGCCATTAAAATATAAAAACGAAAAACTATATTCAAAAAAGAGGGGAGGACGCCCAGGTTTACCCGACGCCGGCCCTTGGGATATGGGAAATTGAGGATGATGGAGGAGGAAGAGAGGGATGAAAGGAAGTGCCCCAATAAAAAGACCACCAGTTATGGTAAGAGCCTCGGATAACGCAGGTGGTGATACCACGAAGTACTCCTGATGAGATGCCCAGCTCAAGTAACTCCGTGGCACTTTTTCCGCACCAAACTCCGCGCCATGACACGGTTGCAGACACAAACTTGATGTTGTTAGGCGCCACTCCTTTTAGCTCAGATATCGCTTGCCGAAGGTCATTTCTCTCGTATTAGCTTTTTTTAGTCCTCCAGGTCTGCTCCAATGTAATCAAAGCATTGTCCTTTCTACTCAAGCAATGTCGCCTTATTGGCCGTCAGACACCCAGAGGAAAGCATTCACCATTACTTTTATTAGAAACATTTTTCTTTATTTTGTTTACGTCGTACAGCCTAATTAGAAGTTTACGATTTCGCTCGTTCATTGTGACACTTAAGCGGCCCACACACTATCCAACCGTCGGCCGACAATCGGGACTGAAGGTGGGGGGAACCCGACCGCTTGATGTCGGGTGGTTCTAGTCATCCAACGGGCCCGACGGTTGGGTCCCTTCCACACACCGTCCAACTCAGGTGCGAGTGCGGAGAGGGGGTCGTCTTTCGGCACCCCCCACCACCGATTGTCGGCCGACGGTTGGATAGTGTGTGGGCCGCTTTAATTGCTTGCAATACTGAAGAGTTTTGGCAGATTTCATAGACCAAGGCACATCGAGATGGCAAGAGTGAGAGTTGCTCCATGAAATGAATATATTCTTCGGTACACAACTCCTGCTCAACTCGTCGATATTCCAGCTAAAGTTCTATTCGGCTACACGAAGTACTCGGCTGTTTGTCGATTTTTTTTACTGCGTCGCAAGGCTGATAGAAAGGGGTAGACCCTGTTAGACCCTTGCCGGGCCCATACATCACCTTTCACGTCTCCGCCGGCCACCTTCGACCCTTGTTTTTACTGCTTCTTCTCCCCACCTCGTCGATTTCCCACGTCCTCCCGTTCCAATCAATTCCGATCTGGTCTCTCTCGCACTACATTCAGCACATCTTGATGTCCCAACGCCCTCCGTCCGAAGACAAGAAAAAATAATTGGGGGTGTAGCGTCGTTGTCGAGGGTCATTTTTCAAGCACGAGACGAGCTTGGGCCGAATGGTGTCGATTCCGATAAGAAATACGCACATTAGACGATTTATCTCGAGCTTTAATGATGGCTTCTTCCTTTCTAACGACAGGTCGGTAAAAAAGCACTGTTTTACCGATTCCTTCGGTAACGACCGACGTAATGTAACAAAATAAGAGAATAAAATAAAGTTTAACAAGGTGGTTTGTTATTTGCCTGATTCAGTACAGGCGATTGGCAAAGGGAATCTGAGAAATTGAATAAAAAAATCAGCATCCTGAAACTACTTATGAACAACATCTTTAGTTACCTGAAGGTAAATGAACATCAGTTCAACTACTTTTATAATCTAAGTATTGATGGAATCATATCAACAACAGGATCTCTCCGATTGATCAAAGATAGAAAACTATAGAAAAAGGTTGAAAAGACATGGGTTTCAACGGTAGGTTATTTTCAGTCAAGTATTCTGAATCGAACGATATTGACACTTACTTAATATTTGTGGTCGATCTATACTTGGATATTCATTCAATATTCAATTTGTGCTCATCGAGGGGTTTGAAGTATTATTTGGTCTAACGCATTTGGAATCTACGATCATAGTCGTCATCTGTCCACCTCCTCACTTGTTGATTTACAACGGAATGCATTCAAAACTCCATTGTATACACCACACGTGTATGTATGCCATCCAGCAATTCTCTTCGAAACGATCTGATTTAAGTTTACATGAAAACAACATCCGAGGAAGATTCCAGATCTCAGGGTGAGCTCAGCATCGAAAGTCGTGAGGAACAGCAAAAAACATTTCATCACTGACGTACCCCGTGAAAATATCAAATCCTTGTTTTCATTACACCATTACTCTCACTCCAATTCATATTTTAAAGGAATATAGTGATATAGAAAAATAACCACTTTCTTAATCACTTTTGACTTGAGGTAATGGATGGCAGTGAAAACTTCCTTCAACTCTTTTATTCCTTAAACCAGAAGAATGTGACACTAAGGACCACCTTTGAAAGATCTTACGGTGTGCCCGAGTGTGCTCGGATCACAAACCAGTGAATAGAGACTTTTGCGGCGAAAGGGCAATCGAGAGCAACTAGACTAAGTTTGTGATATCCTCTCAGGAGTTCAAACGTGGTAGTCAACTGTCAACCCTGGATTTTCCGTGCCTCAGAGAAATATCAGCGAGGAGTATGGGGAAGTGTGTCAACAGCGCACTCACGTCATGCGATAAGTACATCGATATCGATTTTAGAGTTCGACAGCAGCAGGACATCAAAACTGAATACTCCTATTTCCTGGTCTTGGAGCCATTCGTGTATTTCTATAAAAATGGGAGGGTGGTTAATCTAAAAAATGAACGGGCCTCGTATCCACCATTGACCTGAGGTAATGGGCGTCGGAGGAACCCACTTACACGGCCCTCCAACACCCTGCACCTGGCGGGCTGAGGCATTATGAAACACCTTTCAGATCCCTATCAGCCAGAGCATATCGAACTTGAAAGGGCCGTAGTCGACAGTCAGCTCTGGAGTCTCCGGATCTTAGGGAGAACTTAGACTTTATCTCACATCTTGAGCACAACCTGGGGGAGAAACAAGGGACGGGTCGTGCGGGCAATGACGGAACCTCGCCTATTGGAAAGGGAAGGCTGAAGCTGCAGGGGCTTTTGTTCTATTGAAAAGACGTTTACTTGTCCTTGCCGATCCTTTGGATTGAAACCTTACAAGAATCATTAGTTAGTTATAGGAGAACAATGCCGCCGTATACCAACGAACTCCAAGGTAACAAGAAATAAACACGCGGGGAAGACGTAGTAACATGCAAATATGCGCCACGCAACCAGGCGAGGGTGAAGCAGTGAAGTTTACTGAAAGGATATCGGCTGACTCAGACGGGCTTATCTGTGCTCTATTGGGCTTGCGAGGTTCCCTAGTTTGTTGAACAAAGTTGCCCTGCCTTCGGAATTCTAAGAGGGCGGATAAGGCTGTTGGGCCCATTATTATACAATCAATGCATTATTCCCCCACCCACGTTGTCTGTCTCGAACCACTCTCTAAGCTTAATCATCAAACAAGGGAAACTTGTACGTGATTATTGAACTACCTATATCGATAACACAACCTTTGCCGGCCACTCTATGCACAGTGTCGTCTAGTAATTAATACTGGTGAGGAAGAAACAAAATCTACAATATGCAATTCAGTTAATTATGAAAGTATTTGCTATGAACTCCTGTGATGAACTTATTGTAGGTAATGAACATTTACAGAAGACCTGCATGGTCCTTACATTCAATTAGTTGGGAATATAAAATCAAGGAATACTTATTTTGAATCACCTAGCTGTAGAAAGGAAAACCATACACCACTATTATGCGCAAACCCTCCGTAAACGATTCTTAGCTTTCTTATCAATAAACTAGACTGAAAATCCCAACATTTCGAGAAAACAAAATTCATATATTAGACAGCGAGGATCAAGAAACCACTAAACATTGAATTTAAAGTTGGGTGTTCTTTGGAATGTTGCCCTTAATATATATGAACTATAAAAAAAAAAAAGTTGTATTTCAGGAGTTTCTGCTCAATTTTACTTGTTTATAAACGAGTTGCTCGATTTGTATACAGTAAAAATGGGAAACTTATCTTTTTTCAAACATTGTAGTTATGAAAAGGACTTTGAAATGACAGAACTCAAACAAGTAACTTGACATGTTGAGCATTTGAACACATGCAATCTGGAAACGTTAGATAAACTTTAACGGTCTGGCCAAGATCAAAAGCAGACTGAAGATAATGAATGCACAAAGCATACCAATATCAATTACTGTCCGTTTGTAATAATTTTAATGTAAAAACATTTGGGTTCCAAAAGCGTGAAAATATTTTAAAATCCAAAAAATATTTTCTTTAAAACTTTGCTCACAGCGATAATGATATTGCTGATCAAATAGTTCATTGTAAATACTGCTCGTTATTTTCATAGTTTCCCTTCTGCCTGTCTGAATGTATTCCAGCTCACTGAGATGTATGTTACTCTTACCAGAATAATAATTTTCATCAACAATAGTTTTCTTAACTTCCATAAATATTGAAAAATCACGCAATCACGTGCAGCACAATGAACACAATGTTTTCAGCAGTTAGTAAACACGTAAGCGAGATGTTGAACTTTCTGGAAAGCTTACTCAATTATAGTAAACTCATTTACAGTAATTCAAGTTGTATTGAGGACGTATTCATTATTCTGGGCACAAGGAATTATTAAGGTAAAAAAAGGATGAGATAAAAAAGCAAAACCTGAAATTTATGCGAGAATTTAAACGAACGCAAGTTTCACACATCTTTCGGGACCCTCTCGCGATCAAGTACCATGAAATATCCAATACCGCCGTGACGAATTTAGGTTGGAAATAAACTTCAAGTGTCTGAGCGAGGGACGGACGCCGTAAATAGTACGAAATATACGACAGCGGCTCCCAAAGGTGGGAAAGGCTGTCTGTATACTTTACGCGTTGTCATTATCACGCCCAACCAATTTCCATAACATTATTCCTTTTCAAGAGACCACGAGTGGTGAATTTCAGTTGGATTTTCTTAGAACACACAAATTCATGGGCGCACAGGGCGCTCGTTTGCGTCATTGGTGGGAAAAATGTAATTTCCATTTCAGCTTGTTAAGTAGTGGGACTTATCTCGAGCGATAGGCTACATCTATTGGACCTTGACCTGATAAGTGCTAAATCTCAAATATGTGTTTGTGTTCGTTAGGCTAGAGTTGAACTTAGGGGAAAATAAAAGCAAAGAAATGGGGGGTCTCTCTGGTCTGTATGAAGATTAGTAATTAGAACGAGGTGGCTGTTCGTGCTGGAAGTAAAACGGCTAACTCACAGTAAGGTTAGTGAAATTGGAATTCCGAAGTTTTTACAGACTGTAAGGCAGTGACAACTCAACCTTGGAGGGTGAAAAATCACTTATTTACATATTTTAAGCTGAGCTCTACGAGAAATTCCACCACTCTCCATGTTCTAGTGTAAAAAGTAATTATAATTATGAATTTGAAACAATAACACGGGTTGAGGTGCTCCTATCGAGTGTATTTTGGTTTTCGCTTCAGGATCACAATAATTTTTTCTTCTTTCTATTCCTACTTTATGAAAGTAAGCTAAATTAACTGAGTAACTGCCAACCATAGGAATATGTTGGTAGTTCAGTGATGTTCGGCGACCATTCTAGAATTGCTATGCACCAATAAAGTTGATGAACCCAAATACACCAGAATTATATTGATCAATTCGGTTCCATCGTTGCACTGTGGCGTAGACGTTGAAGAAACGTGTACAAAAATATTTGAAAACTCCGTAACTTCCTTATTTTCCAGTGTAACTCTAAAATTCTTAAAACTTAAATTCACTTAAAAGTGAAATAGAAAGGTTATAACTAATCTCTACTGCTCAACTTCATCTAAAAATGATTTTTACTCTCAAAAATTCGTTAGAAGAGGAAATTGTAATGAGAAACAGGAAACTGCAAGCTCCTTATTTTATGATCAATTTAGCTAGGAATTTATGGTGCCGAGCGGAAGGGGAAAGTTACGTTCTACTACTTCTATGCGTGAAATTTTTTCGGAGAGTTAGAAAATATCTATAAAATTAAGAAATATGTTGTAAACAATTTTTTTTTGTTCTAAAAGAAACATAAAGAGGGAGTGATTCGAGATGTAGGGGCAAGGAGTATATTCGGAATCAGCCCAAGGTTTCCTGGAAGAATAGCTCATAAAATAATTTTTCCCTCCTAGAATGGCATTTGCGCCCGTCGTGGGGCGTCCGGAAATGTAGGCTAATAAGGACTAATAGTAGTCCCAAGTGTTAAAGATCTGCGATCACTACGATCAAAATCAGGTGGATACTTACCCCAAAAATAACGGCTGAGGTGGCGAAGCGAGTGAAATGAATCAAACTTTATACGGTATCAATTGAAGAAAAAAAACGTTAAATTTCGCAGTCTTTGACCTTGGTAAAATCTAAATGTTGTGCATTTCATCTCAAAGTCAGCAAATTCTAATGCAAAGTTATTATTTACTTATCATGTAAATAAACTGGGAGCATAGATAGTTATTAAACGAAATCTGCGGCACGGTATCCTAATATAAATAACTAGCTGGTTTACCTGGTATTTGTATTTCTTGATTGATTTACAAAGGTTCTTTACTGAAAATGATGATCTTGAAACTGTGCTTGCCATAGGTAGATAGAACAACAATTCCTATAACTAATGCCGCCTATCGGACACCACGAATATTCCCCATTGGTGGTCTACAATCTCGACTACATTATCCATTTTAACCAGTTTGGTAACTGATAATAATATAATTATTACATAATAATCGAAGTTTGAACGAAATTGCCTGAAGAAATTTGTGAAAAATAACATTGAGACCATCTAGCAGCTCTAAATTATTGAACGATTTGGGCTATTATATCGTGAGAAATAATTACTTGAAATTCAGGTTAGCGTTTTGGTTCCACATTTAGGACCTAATCCGTACAACCTGTATAATCAAAGTTGAACTCCTATCTTTTTTACTTTTGTTCAAGGAGGATTTACTGAGCTCATAATTTTGAACTTCTTGTATCGAGATGAAGGTTTTTTTTACATCCAGTATGCTGCATGCAACAGCAAATAAATGTTCCGAATAAATTTGTATGGGAATGATTGAGTTGACGTTTCTGTATGTTATTTATACCACAGTTATTTTCTGGAGTATGGGAAATATCACCAGACACTATAAAAAAAACTCGTGTGGCTAACTGAGGTTTATATTGTACCAGGCAAGGAGGGAAAACCAGGAAGTTTGCATGACCAATGTCCATTCCGATAGTCAAGAGTTTCGAGTATACGTATGAAAATGGAAGCACTTCGAAATGATATACAGGGTGATACGCGCGATATATGAGTTTTAGCAATATATCAATGTACATCAAACATCATGTACCCTACACGATTCGTTTACACGTATCGATTTCTCATTTATTCATAACTATAGAAGCGGAAATTGTTCGTCCAGTGGTCGACGCATAAACTATATCGGTAGGTTTAGCAGAAAATTACCGTTCCGCATGACCACTTCTACTCACGCGAGGCAGAGATCGTGAATTTTAGTGGCTCACCAATTACGAATGTTCCAAGCACCATCAAAAGTTGATAACCAAACAGTACGTTGAGTTAACAATAACTCGAGAGAATGAAACGAGTTGGGCGAGTGAACAAAGCAATATGTGTTTCATACCAGGAACAAATTAATTAGAAGTAAAGAATTTCGAGATTACAGGTATTACAGTGCAAGAGCAATAATTATTTCAAGTGCAAAAATTAATTATAATCAATTTATGAAAGGTGGGCTCGTGACTTTATTGACATTTTATGTCTTTACTTCGCTACATAAACTCGAAAATGTAACGCGGACAGCGTCACGAAAAAATCGTTGGTTTTCGCTTACAACCGATTCGTTGCTTCGGATCATTATCTCCGACATTTGTGATCGTACAAAACTCGTTCATCACTCATTTGAAAGCTGTTGATTTACTTAACCTTGTTACGTTAACCCCTGGACATTTGGAACCTCAGTGACCAAACGATGGAACCATTACATCGCAACCATCAACGAGCACAATCTAACGTAGTTATCATTGGTCCTACAAAACGGCACTCGTTGGAACTAGTGCGCGAATATCATTTACGCAAAAAGCTGCTTATGAATACTACGTTATCCACATATGAAATTGAAATTGTCGAAGTACGTGATACATTTATCGAGACGCCTCATTCTCTCGCCGACGTTGAATTTTATAAGCGTTTTTCATCAAAACTGGTCTCCAATTTGAAGTACGAGGTGTGTGTGCGGGAGGGGTTGCTAAGACATAAAATGTCCCTCGTGGTTGCGTACTTGTACGAAAGCTGTTTTGAAATTTTTTAAAATTATTCTGAACCTCTCTCATACATACCTACAAGAGTTGCATTATCGAATCAAGAATATAATAATATGTTATCGTCGATAGAAGAAGAACTGATCTGAAGCAATCAGTGAGTAGAAACTCTTGCAGAGCCTCGTAGATGGTGAGCTCTCAGAGGAATGGAGAGTATGCACAGCGATTGACTACCTAGCTACTAAACGATTAGTACACTACTGCAGGGAAGGAACCAGCACTGCAGCCTGATTGAAAAAGGAGTAGGCGGGTAAAAAAACTGCAGCATCTCCGAGTGCAAATAAGAAGTTTGTGGAATAAGAATCTGGTAGAATCGAACTAACTGGCTTTCAGGATTCAAACCTCCCTAGCTACTTTATATCCCCATATAAAGGGATTCCTGGTTTCCCTCGTGATCAGAAGAACCTTGATACACGGGGCCACCTCCTTTCTGTGGTGGGGAATACAATTATTCAAGAGGTTGTTTCATTAACACTCTCCAATGTTACTGCCATCGATGTCGAGGGGGTCGTATTGGCAGGTGAGTGGCTGTCATGCAGAACCAACTTGGTAGACCTTTCGTATCGTACAAAGAGAAGCTCTTGTAGCTATGACTCAAAGAAGAACCAAAAACTGCTTTTCTGAAGGCTATCTAATTGAACGAGAACAATTACTGTTTTTTTTGTTTTTTTTTGTTTTTGTTTTTTTAACCGTGCCAGTTCTAACACATGGGGTTTGTTATTTCCTGAATAATTCGTGATTTCTTTGTGTCATTGAGAGGTTTTGGGGATCAGTTTTTGGTTCATAAAGTACAATTATTTGCAATGTTAGAATTTCTACTGATCTGAAAACCTATCTCAGTCGATTCTGTGTCCAATTTTATGAGGAAAATGACACCCATAGCATTTATACGCCTAAGGCAATCGGGCTGGCTAAACGTTAGAAACAACTAGAGTTCGTTTGAGAAAGAACGGATTTTTTCAAGTGGAGCCTTTTACGGCCCCTGAGGCGGACGGATATTGCAAATTTGGAATCTGCGCATCACGAAACGGAAAATTACAACATTTGAAGGAATGATTTAAAACGATTTTGGACTATCCAATTACAAAGGCCGAACCTAAAAATATACCTTTGAGAAGCAAGTTATAGGTAAGTGCAACAGTTCAAAATACATATGAAGAAATACATCATAGTACTCAAAATTCTTAGTTCTATAATTGATCATTTGTTAAAGATAAAAAAATTCAGGATGGTGAACAAAATTACCCCGTTTGAACTCCTTAAATAGGTAGCTAATTTTAGATTTTCTCCAAAACCTTTTAAACAATTTTTATTGAATATGAAATAATTTGGCGTGGCTCAATTATGAGTCAATTTCCTCTAGCCTCATGAAACTCGGAAGAGTTCTGGAAGCAATGGAGTATTCGCTTTTTTCATGGTTTTATGCAATAATGGCCAATACCTGTGATTTTGTAACTGTCCACAATATTTCAAGCATGCTTAAAATGGAGAGTGATTCGCTTGAATGGCGTAAGCGTTATTTCTTCTGCACATAACTTTTGGAATAATGATTACCGAATCAATTGGAAAATCCAATATTAAAATGGTTAGGTATGTGTTCGTTTTCCTGACTTGTGAGTATCTCCCTGCCTAGCTCTCATTCTTTACAGTTTTCCCCAGAATTACTGGCCGTTGCGGTCTTTGGGATCTTCATAAATCTACCGTCCGCTCCCTGACGGTCAGTCCAACTTGGTAGCTCCTCAGGAGTTTTGGGGTTTCTTTTGTCGCTCCGTACACACAATGCCTGACCCCCAAGTCACTAAATCATATTGAAAGAAGACTCGTTGACTTTCCGAGGCCGCTCCTTCCTTAGTTTGGCTCCTTTGTCTGATAACAATACCACATTCGAATACATAACGGAGACATATCTAAATATTTATGTTTTCGTTCACCCGATCACGTCCCCACAGAAGGCACGAGTTTAGGAGAAAGTTTGGGTACGTATTTCATTCGCTATAGTATGTAGAAGCGTACGTACATATCACGTCTAATACGTATTTCTTACCTTCGTACTGATGCATCATATGAATGCATCCTTGTTGTTTCGGTTAAAATTATGAGTTGGCACGCAAGTAGCGGAGTTTGAAATCATTCCCTGATACCTGACTCCATACCACGAACGGATTTAATAATCTTGAGAAAAAACAGCCCTTCTACTGCAATAGACATCCCAGACTAATGACTAAGGACGTCTAAAAATTCAAAAACGTAACTTGCAACAGCGATTCAGTGTCGTTTGGCAAATTTAGAATATTTCGGGCCTCAAACATCCCTTTGTGAGTAAATTCAGAACTTATTGTACAGTTAAGTGAGTGCCTAAATTTAAAATATTATTATGTAACTGACTGAATATGGTGAAAGGAGGCAATCAGGGCTTAAATAACCATTGCGAAACTATATGTACCAACCCACCGAAAATAGCAAATACAGCCATACTCAGTCTCACTAAAAAAACAGCTTCATTTGCATTATTCTTTACTGCAATAATACTTTACAAAAACACCAGTGACAGTTTACGTTTTGGAAGTTTTTTAACATTGCATCTTTGACAATGTGGTTTCCATCAACAAATTTTCGCATCATATGGAATCAATATTGAAAAAAGTTGCAAATTTTGAAGAAGAAGAAGGAATAAAATATATAATGATAACTGTTATAAAAAAAAATTAAAAAACTTGATAAAATTATAAAAAAAAAAAAAAAGTTTTCCAATCTTTATTGTAGATGGTGATTATTTAAAGTTTACTAATCAGGCATGTCTTAAACATGTATTCCGCAAGGTTTTGCTGGTGTCATCCTAATATTGTAATTGGAAAACGACCATTTTATAAATTCTTCGTTTTTGCTTCCGAGTCTAACCATAGGCTAGTGGACCCATCGCCAGTGTGTAGATGCATAATTGGAAAAAATGAATCGAAAATTAATTTTTACTCGCGTTTCAAGTTTTATATAATTTTGAACAACTTTCGGCTTGTGTCTCAGTTTTGTGTGTGTTTCGGAAAATCCCTGTAACGCAGTCAATTTCCGCAGTTTTAGCCGTTTGACGGAATTTCCGTTCATCATTATTATTAGTTCATTAAATTTCCCATGTTCGTTGCACAAATTAATATCATGGAATTCAAGCTAATATTTGTGCGAACCTGAACTTTGTCGGAAGGAAATAGTTGATATATTTTCGCAAGTGCAAAAGCTAGAATCTATGAACACGAACCCCACTCAAAAACGCTGCAAATTCTTTCACTGGGGTTTATTATTCAATTGGCTTGAGTTCATGATTTGAATTTCAACTAAGCTTTGGAGTGTGCGTGTTTCACAGGTGATAGAGCGATTATGGAATTTCAGGAGATATGCGTAGAGCATAAATCTGTTCTCAACCAAAATACTTTTTGGATTGATCAGTTGATCATGTTTGTGTGCCTCCTGAAATTCAATAATCGCCTCATCCTGTGAAACACGCACACTCCCAAGCTTCGTAGAAATTCAAATCATCAACGTAAGCCAATTCAATAATAAACCCCAGTGAAAGAATTTGCAGCGTTTCATGCATATCAGAATGCTTCAACCCGTGTATCGGCTACAAAGCCTTTTAGGAGTTCACTCCAGTATCCACATTACTACATCACTACATCACTAGGTTACTGCGATGAAAACATAAACGATAACAAACCAAGAAGCTTTAAGAAGTCACAAGGATTTGATAGGAAAGGTATGTACATTTCATTGAATGTAATCACTGTGCTGATAAATTTACGAGTGCTATTGGGTGCTTAGTATACTCACGCATTTCTGGGATCGTAGCACAATTGATGTACAGTAAATCTTCACTCAGCTTACCTGTAACGAAAAAGATCAATTGTGTTTCAATTCACACACAAACGATGTTAGGACTCTAAATGCAAAATTTTATACATAACATGGAACAAAAAATAAAATATAATAGGTATATTATTGTAATAAAGAAACATATTAACACTCATATTACACACATTGTTATTAACACATTTTTTTTATTATTCTACTTAATCAAAACAAGGACACTTCAGTAAGTTTTGGATAATGTGATTGTGATTAATAGGAAATTAATGTAAAATAGGAGCCCATTCTGATGTGACAACTCCATTATAACAGCAATTGATTGCCAAATAATGATTTTACTTAATGACTAAACCTTCATTACGTGAGAGTTTTGACACTTGGCTTCCAAGCTAATTGGATAACTTATACAAATCCTTTGGGGGATGTCGTAATTTTATAGATCATTAGAATGAACATAGTTTCTGGGAAAATTTCAGTGTAATCACAACTTCAAAAAGAGTTGCTTGATGATGCAAAAACTTCCACTCAAGCCTGTCGCAAAGATTATTTGTGTTGATTAACAAAGGTCATATCTATTTGTCCGCGAGCAGAAAGAAATTATAGGTTGAGATTCTATGATTTAGCGTTTCTGAAAAAAACTCTACAAGAATATAGAGTGTGAATAGACAATTCAGGAGACTCAAAATAAGGGTCTGTGGATGGCATTTGTGATGATAAAAGTGATGAAACTGAATGATACTTATAAGACCCTACTATGGGTTTAAATTAAAATTAGCAGAGTTCTTTGCTACCACCCGAGTTTTCGCTCGTTATCTATATCCTCGTTATCTTTATCAACAACGTTACCTTCCACCATGATTACAAAGACAAGAAGAGAAGCAGAAATGAAAAAGATAAATTCAAGATGAAACAAGATTCAAGATTCAAGGTAGGGGACAACCTAGAACATGTTCCAGTTTCTCCCAACCAAATGGCGTACCTTACACGCAAAATGAAAACAAATGACCACGTTGCCTCGTGGAAAATAAAATAGAAATGAAAAATGTTGAATACTGGAAAAAGAAAAGAAATAATAATTAGGCACAAGAAGATCGTATTACACGCTTATTGCTACCATATAAGACCCTACTATGGGTTTAAATTAAAATTAGCAGAGTTCTTTGCTACCACCCGAGTTTTCGCTCGGGAAAACCTTTTCCAAAAGCCTTTACCAAACTATAAATAAATATATATATATATATATAATGGAAATAAGGAAAAATTAACAAAAGGCAATATGAAAGGAAATGTCGCTGTATTAAGCAGTGGAAATTAAAATCAAAAACTTAATAACCTTGTCCTCAGGAATAAAAAAATTGAAAAGTAAAAATAATCAAAATTGTAAATTATATAAATCAAACCTGATTGGTGCTCGCTCCTTTGAGACTTTAAAAGAATAAAATAAACGCACTTCGCCAAAAAGTAGAAAGTAAAAAAATGTAAATGATTAGAAATCGCAGTTAGATCGCTGAAAGCTATATATATCTCGCTGAAAAGCCCGTCGTCACCTCACTACTGAATAATTGGATCGACGGGGGATTTTTGGTAGGCGACACTAGCGCTTCCAATCTCGATTGCAATTGAGAGAATTAGGATGTGGTGGTGCTGTTGGGAGAAGGTTGTGTTGCACGGAGGAAGATCCGTGACATACTTGTAGTAAGCTATCCAGAACCTAACCCATTCGTGCGTGTCGCAAGGATATGTGGAACCACTTTCATACAGTCAAGAAGCCGACCTTATTCAACAAACTAAGAATCGAATTTCGTTTGGCAAGACAAAAGCTTACTTACAAAAGCTATCACAAAGCATCCCTAATTATTGATAATTCAGGAGCAAGGAACATCAAATATAGGTCGATCCTATTGATTAATTATTGTTGTGGAGTTTTTCGCTCCTTTTCTGAAATTCACAAGAACTGGAGAAGCTGATTTGTAGGGCCGAAGCCTTCGATGGAGATGTATTTTCAAAGCCTTGAGGGTCCTTGAGTATTCAATACAGGGGAAACACAATCGAAAGGAATGTCAGGAAGAAAGTGGCCTCTTCTGAGGCGAAACTGAAGAAGAGGGCGTGAACAAGGCGAACCGAAAAGAGAACGGAAGCTTATTTCGTAATTCACTCCCCATCCTTCGTCCAACTTGCATTCTTCGATATGTGAGGAAATAGGGGTGGGAAAAGGCGGAAGTAATAAGATAAAAAACAGATATCCCATGATTTTTTTTTTTTTTTTGCAATAAAATCCGGGAGAGAAGTTATTAGTTCCACGCTCCAAACTCTTACTTCTTCTCTCGAAGGGGGAAAATTTATTGCTGAGCAAGTCCGCTTACACCGGACAATCTCTTATCCAGTGTTCTGATACGGGAAAGAAGGAGGCGAAGCAAAAAAAGTGACAAATATGCTGCATTAGGGCTCAGATGCGTCGCGCGTGCGGCTGACAGCCAGACGACAATGTGGGGGCGACGGGAAAAATCAAGGCGGTATTGCTGCTGTTTTACGACTCAAATAAGCGAAGAGAGCTTCTAGATTTTTCAATATATTGGGGATCTAATGAGAAGCTGGCGCCCAAGTGAAATCCACTATTAAAAAGAATCGCAAGGAACATTAATATCAGTGAGATTAAAACTAACGGGCACATACTGCTCAGCTTCTGGTGCAGAAATATAAGGCCAGACGTTTGTCCTCTGCTTCAAAGGCTGTACATTGACAGGGACAGTCCGTCTGACAACAAACGAATGGCCCATACTACTGCCATTAGTAGGTAATAACTAGTAACATTGCCCTTAAGGTAACGTGACTATATCAGTTCGATGTTCAAATATATAAAGATTCCATAATGGGTTTAAATGGTTGGGTGGAAGTAGTAAGGGCTGGTTCCACCATTTCGGGTTGGTCTAGGAGTACTATTATCATAAAGTGAAAGACAGAGTTACGTTTCACCACTTCAAATAAATCGTTATCTCCGCGTTAGCGTCCTCATTACTCCCCAGATTTTAGTCTCCACTTTATCGTGGTGTTAAGAACCAACTCCGAGAGTCACCGCATTGTAGGGATGAAACGGACGCCGTGTTGGATTTGCACAACAAAGCAATCGATCTTATTTTTGATTATTCTTCATTTCACTTATTTGGTTATACTGAACATAGATTATAATGAAGAACTCGAATTGATAATCAAAATGCGTAATAATTACTTAAATACCTGTAAGATATATCATGTTAACGTATCGCCTTACGACACTACAAATCCATTATTTACATTTCAACCATTTCGAATAAAACCACTGGATTGTAGACTTTTAAATACAAGTTAGTATATTGGGCTCCTTGGAAATTATTCAAATCACCAATAAATAAATAAGAAAAAGTAAAAATAATAATAATAACATCGGGAGAACTCCCAAATTAACCGAGCGCCACCATAAAGTATTTGAAAAGTTGATGAAGATGGGAGAGGTATGAAAGGAAGTGCTTCTAGAAATGACCACTAGTTAGGGTAAGGCATGAGAAAGGACACGGTTGGTGATACGCGGAGCACTCTTGCTGAGATGCCCAACTGGACAAGCTCACTGCAATTTACTACCCACAGAGGGAAGGAGAGACTCAAAGACGTATAGATATCTATCAGAAATGGAAAACAAGGCATCTGCTACCTGTACCTAGGTTTGGAAGAAAATGTTGAGCAAGGTCACGGACTTACGAACTTTTCCTCACCGATTTCAACCCAATCAGTTTCCTTAATGTGAATTGTAAGAATAGTTGAGGAGCTACAATCTGCATTTCACAAAGTTCCTCCAATGTTGAACCAATCTAATTCTTGAAGCATTTCATTTCAGTTACCTACAGCATCCATTATGATAATAAGAATATTTTTAACATACATATTCGTATTCAACGTCAACTCATTGGAATATGTTAATGTACGTACTTTGCAAGCAAAACCGTGTATGTGGAGAAATAACATAATACCTCATACGAGTCTGCACTTCAATAAAAAATATCACCCCACTTCTACCGAATTTACCTTAAAACTATTTCAAAACTTTGTCTGAGGCCTTCAAGATCATTTCATCATCATTAATGCAACCCATTCCGTTAATGTAATTTCTTGAAAAGATAAGAGAAAGATAAAAGTTGGATAATTCCAGTTTCTAAAACGGCCGCATCTAATGGAAGGAGAGCGTTGAGAGTGGCGAGTCAGTTGACGATAAATTAAACGAATTAGTCCATGAGACGGAACTGTTTCTATTTTCGTCCTTTTAATAATGAAAAACAGAGGGGACTCTTTCTCAGAATCAACCTGCGTCTAATTGAGAGACTTTAAAAAATTTTATTTTTTATTTTCTTGAATTGATCCCTTCAACTACTTGAAGAAACGAAGCTTTTTTTAGATTATAGACCTTTAGATTATAAAAACTACGAAGCACTATTTATCGAGTCGACGTTTCATTTCTTTGCTTTGGCATATAGTCCACAAAATAGTCACTAAATGAAGCGTCATGAGAACTTAATGTGACCGACAAACGTTTTTATAAAATTATCTTAATCTGAGAGTTGAACGTTGGACGATGATTTTTAACGGGAAACAAACGGATTTCGGCCATTATTCCGCAATACAAAAACGGTGGCTGAGTCGGGGATCAATGACAAGTTTGTGAGGTGGTTGGAGAGCTACTTATTCCAGCGTCTACGAAAGGTTAAAATTGATAGTACATTAAGCGACTCTTGCACTTCTGGCTACTCAATCCCCCAGGGTACGGTTCTTGGACCAATATTGTTTATTATGTACCTGAACAAAATCGTAGATGCTCAAATTGACGGCGAAATGGTGGCATTCGCCGACGATATGGCGCTGTTGTCATTAGGGACTACGTGGGAGGAATCACTTGGTAGATCTGAAGTAAATTTGGAAATCGTTAATTTACTTCTTAACTGAAATGGTATGAAGCTAAATTTCTCCAAAACTAAATTCATAACTTTTTCTAAAAAGAGCTCTGAGATCTATGAATCTTTTGTGAGAAAGGTGGCTCTTGTGAATGCCCTGAAATAAGTAGAGTGCCAAGTATTAAATATTTGGGCCTAATTGTTGATGAACGTCTCACATGGGAGGCACACTTGGATTCACTATAATATAGTGACTATATAATAGATTGGGAAAGTTGATACCAGTATGTTTGGAGATAAGGAACTTTTCAAATATGATAACCAAGAGAATGATATATTTTGCTCTGATACAATCGTTGTTGGTATATGGTATAGTGTGTTGGAGTGATGCGGCCTCTAAAAGAATAAATGATGTTTTCATTGTCCAAAAATTGCTAATTAAAATATTATTAAAAAAAGGTAGTCTTTTCGAAACAGAGAAATTGTTCACGCTGTTCAAGGTTCCTACACTAGCTACCCTGATCGAGAGAACTACTGCCATCCAAGTGTATAAGGAGTGGAAATCTGGAATGCATGAGACTTCGGAAACCATTGATCGCTCTGGGGCAAGAGTCATAGTAAGAATTCCTTTTATGAGAACTAGTTTCGGGCAAAGGGCTCACCTTTATAGGGGACTAGTACAATTTAATAGCCTTCCTGAGAACGTGAAAAGGTTGCACTCTCTGCCAGCTTTCAAGAAGACCATAAAGACTATTTATTGTAACTAATGGTAGATTTATGTAACCATTGTTCTTTATTTAAAACAAAAAAAAAAATTGAACAGTTCAGTATTGCTCTTCCCTTTTTATTATTATTATTATTTTTTTTTTTTTTTTCTCTACCCCTGGGACGCATCGACTTGTTTTACTGATGCTTCTCGAATAGCGGAGCCTGTTTTAAAATAACTATTTCTCAAATAAGAATGTGAATTTAATTTAAAGTATGAAACCTTTGAATGTGTTTTTTTGACCGACGCCTCACACCAGCACGTGTTTTTCACTTAAAGGTGTGAGTTGAATTTTGTACCCATAGAAGCTGTGAATTTTTTGTATATTTTCTTTAATCAATAATTACTTATTAAACAAAAAAAAGTTGAGTCGAATCAAGGAACGGATAGCATCACGTTTATCAGCGTTAAAAAAAATTAAAACAATCTTTTTGTTTACTCAGATTTGGACGATTTTAGGAGGGGGCAATTGTGGGCCCTGTATTCGACCAATGGAACTTGAAATATTTGAAACATCAGATTTTTATAAATCGTAATCGGAACAACCGTTCTGAATTCAATTGGTACGTAGACTATGATACTGACACCGCAGACTCTAAATCTGCGTAGTTTATTTCGTTAGAATGTCGTAAACTTAATGAACCGCACAGTAATAGCAGCTAAGTAAACCTTTAGTAGAGCTGACACGAAAGAATGACGCCATCGACAACTTCACAGCGATTTATACAGCTATTCAACACAGGGTATAGGCCAGCCACAATCTTACAAACTATTCACGATGTGGATAGGTTGGTGATGCTAAATGTTCTGTAAACGTCTGAAATATATTTTGATACCCATTTATTAAAGACCTTACATATCTCCGAAAGGGAAAAGATTCATTGGAGTTTCCATATTCCTAGCCGATGGTGACAGGGGTATCGGTTGACTAAACGATGAATAAGGTCCTACCTGCCTTTCAACGACGTCCTGCAGCTCCCCTACGACCCTGTACCGACCACCCACGCGACGCCATGACGTCCAGTTTGAAATATTTTGTAAATAAACAAACAAGGGGACCCGTTGGAAGGTGAGAATTGGGAGAGTTATCTCCTTCGGACAACAACATGCCATCCATCATGCAACCGAACGACAAGTTTAGGTGCAACCGCAGCTCGTGTTCATCCACGATTAGTATTCCCTTGGTTCTCCTCTTTTGTGGATGGATAATTCAATATTCATGAACATTTTCTGAAAGGTGGTTGGAAGTGGGTGCATAAGTGGTTGAGGTAGTTGGCGGATCTCGCGGTTTGCTCACACCCACAAGAGTTGGCCCTGAAGATTCGCGTAACAATACCTAGAAATTTGAGTAAAGCAGTATCTGTACTTACTCGAAGGAACCTTTAGAATCAATTTCACAATTTATAATTATCTGTTTTGAACTTCAAGGGATATGTGAAGGAAATGTTCCGTTCGTATGATTTTGGGGGAATTTTATTTGGCTATTGATAAGAAGTTTCAAAGACCCACAGTTACAAGGTAGAATTACCCGTTGCAAGCGTTAGGCGTTGCAATGAACCGTTTCTCATGCGATTAGTGATATTGTGCAACATCAAGTCAGTACGTGGATGGTTGATCGCTAAGGGTCTCACGTTCAAGTGGTTTTCACCCTTCTAAACGGCGAACTCCTTTCTGCTCAAGAGAGCGAGGCAAATGAGTTGCTTTGAGCGGAATCATCAGGCAGAATTTTGATCCCTTTCCAGGAGGACATCTGATGACGTCTGAGAGGACAATGGCAGCCGGACGAAAAGCCACCTGAAATGGTGGTCTACTTTTCTTTTTGTTACTTGACAAAAAGGAGGTGAAGTAAAACTAAACTGAAAAAATTCTGAACCTGAAAAATCAACTACCTGCTTTGTCTGAAGAACCAATCGCACTATGTCTGGTGTTTTTTTATATTTTTTGCTATAATCGTTGGAAGCAATTTTAGGAATAAAAATAAGTTATAAAATGAATCATTTAGTTCTTGGCATGATGAAATTCCCACGATAGAAGTGGGCCTCAATCCAATCGTCTCAAAATTTGTTGGTTAGAAAAACAAATTTTCTAGCCTTCAATTTCATCAAATGTTCTCAATGAAATCGTTTTCATATTAAATATAAAATCAAATCAATTAAAAACTAGCTATTTACGAATTATTTAAATAAAAAAAAAAACTGGATGTATATTTTTATTAATTGTTAACCGTATGTTGTTCATTCTGCATTTTTTATTCTTATTCATTAATTTTCTTCGAAATAATGTTTTTGCCGGTGTATACCACAATAAACAGTAAACCAAAATGCAAGAATAATATTGTTTTTTAGAGTTTGAATGGGGTTTGTACGGATCAATTGAATAACGAAATCAACAAAACAAATCATTCGAAGCCACAAACACAAACTACGCACCAAATGTTGTACTTCGTATCTTACTTGCTTTCTGTTTGGTTTGGTTTGGTTCTTTTGGTTTGGACGAAAGGAAATTCCCTACCACTACCTAGGCTGGTGCACCTGACGATGAGATATCAACAAGACGGATAATTTCCTCTGTACTGCACAACTGCCCTTACAATAGCTATTTTGGCTGAATGAGGTTAAAATGTATAATATATAAAATATAAATAGATGAATATATACGATACCTTTCGTTTTATGTTCGTTCGCTATTTTATAATTCCATACAATACCCATTTTAGGCACGCGACTCAGTTCAAGTACTACTGATGTCGAGGCAGAGCCAAGTGGGCTGAAGTACGTCTACTCAGAAATATACTATCATCATCTTCAACCATCAACCTTCTGGAGAACATTTCCTCAGTCTATGGTTAGCCTTCAGAGCAAGTATCAGCCAATGCTGCCATTTTCAGAACTAAAGAGTGGCTGACACATTGTCAATAAATGGGAATCTTTGAAAAATTCGCAGCTTCAGGGCACAAAAGATTGAAAGCTGCAGCTGATGACCCAACGCCAATGGTGACCAAGCTACAAAACATTTGTTTCATTACCCGTGGCACAAAAAATCACTCTCAGAACTTTAACTGAAAAGAAAAATTAGAATCCACTTCGAGTCAATCCTATCCAACCAGAGAGCAAATATTCAAGAAGCCACAGCTATTAGCATGTTCGCTTATTCCAAGTATGAGAGAGGCCAAACAGGGGTCAATATTTATACTATATATGGACAAGGAGGTAGAAATCTGCGAGTAGAACAACTGAAATTTAACGAGGTAAATAACACATTTACAGACGCTTTCATTTTACACAATCATACCAGTATTGCGAAGACTTGAAAAAATCAATTTCAAAAGGAACTCATGAAACAAAATTCCACCACAATGTTAGCAGCTGATGCGATCCTCACCAGATAATAGGCAATTTTTACTGTGTCCAGGCACGTTCACATTCACATTCGTGTTTCAGTTATACATTCCGGCTGGCGCAATGTGGGGCGCATAGGAAGTGTACTGTTGAATTGGTGTACTGAGGTACTCCATTGTTTGCTCAACTTTTATTAACAAACAGCTTTGACAGCCACTGATCAAAAGAAACTATTGAAGTAATGGTGCGTCGATGTTATCCGAGTACTACTGCATTGATATCGGCATTTAATGAAATATAATTAAAGGAACGGAATGAAACCAAGTTTCATTGAAATTATGGAATGACTGTCTTCCAGTGAGTAGTTCGTTTATAAGCGCACAATGATAAGGAGGTCGGTGGGCATTTCAACAGAGGAGTGGCGTTTGCAGTTGACTCCACGGGTTGACCTGGAAATGAATTTCCTTTGAGAGTATAGAAATCCGAACTAGGGAAACTGAATTATGAGGGTTCGTGTAAGGTACAACATCTCACGGTAATAACGTCACCTCATCTACCTCTTGCATTGTTTCCAAGAACTGCTCGACGAACGGTCTAATCAGGTCCACAAATCATCGCCATCCTTTTGTAATTCAACTGTAGGTACCCGTACTTCGTAACAAGTCCTCATAGAGAACGGTGCTCCGTTGAACAGTTGTTCGCTAATAATTATTTTAATTAATAAATTATACGACTTGAATTATGAATTTGAATTTGCAACGTGGAACAGTTCCCAAGGTAAACCACTTCCATTGTTCACCTACAATTCCGCTCTTATTACCTGCTCGTGTGTGATTTAACAAGGCGAACTCATCAGCGCCACCCTAAATAGTTTATTACGTCGCTGCTCCAAGTCTGACTGTGAATTACCTGCTCGGATTTCCATAATTGGAAGTATGCGATAACGCATTCACAGTTTGGATTCCAAGAGTGAGAATTTATTATCAAAAGCCGTTCGTATTTCCCTTTCCGGCTTTCCGCTTTGGTTTAATATGACATGCGAAGAGGGAGCCCGGCTTTAAACTGATATCCTGAGCCGTCCAACTTCCATCTAGAGGGAAAACAAAGTCTCTCTCCCCGAGATTTCCCATTTCCCTCCACGAAAATCTCAATGTTTTTTCGTCCTTTCTCTATCAATCTCGAACTGTTTTTCACCCCAGATCCCGCTCATCTACGGATCTGTCATAGTTAATGGATGACGTAATGAAAATGCAGAGTAGGAGACTTGATCTCTTCACTTCATTATCCAGTGAATCATTTGAGTATAATATGTATAAAAATTAATGCCATGTTCAATACATGACTTCTGCGTATAAGCTTCCATACAGTACAGGTGTATGGTTTCAGATTTGAAGATCGAGTATGATCCATTAGTGATCCAACTTTCCATAGAATTGGTCTCGAGACCGTCTCTTGTCTTGTCTCGCGTTCACACCACGATTTAAATTTTAGTCTCCGAGTCCCAGTTCATCATGATGGAAGGAATGCTTTGCGTGGCATGAACGCTTGCATTGCCATAATTCTCGACAATGGGGTGAGATCACATTCAAAACGTTGGTGGACCCGGGAGCTACTCGCAGAAGGACCGAGGTCCGGTCACACGCTATTGAAAAAGTTGAAAATGGAAAACGCCATGGATTTTAGAAATTGTGAATTTTCTTTTCAATTGGCGATTGGCACGGAATATTTTTCTGCCAGCGACTCAAGAGTCGATTTCCACTTGATGAGATTCTTGTAATCCACATTCGTCACGTCCCAAAGACAATTAGACGATTGGTAGTCAACGATTAATCTTACAACTTGATAGTTCAACCACATGTTTTGTCTTAGTTGAGATATGAACGACTGTGGAGTACATTTTCACCAAGAGGGGAAATAGACTTGAACCGAAAACAATTCGAGCTCTACAAAACTCCTCCGAACCGACTTTTCCTTCTCTTTTCTCTCGTTGCGAACGACGTCCACACTTGCGACTTGTGGCACAACGAGTTTATCGCTGCAATCGGTCTCCTATTTCGATCGGGAGACCATAGAAAGCGATTTTTGGTTCGCAACCAACTAATAGACCACGATTTGTCTCGAGACATGTCTACTTAGACCACCCGAGACAAGTAGCGAGACCAAAATCATGCATCATGTCTACCAGTGTGTACAGGGCTTAACAAACGATTAAATAGGAATACAAAACTTCCTCGTAATGTTATGATTCCCACTTGGAACCTTTTGTAACTTACTGTCCGTGTTGCACCCTGGGTATATAGAACATAGGACAAGTATGTGGGACGTGAGAAGAGGGAGCAGGAAAAAAGGATTGAAAAGGGGATGAAGGGGATTGAACGAGGGGCGAAGGGGTTGAATGAGGGATGATTCACCCATGAATTGTTTAGCGCCTTCGGGGGTTTGACTCGTGGGAAGGCACCGCCGCTCACATTCACCTTTTCCCCGGTGTTGCGAGAGTGTTCCACTCTCTTCCCTTCTTCCACCTAATCATCCCAGCGCCCTTTCGTCCTTATCATTCGCGTCTCTCCCCAACCCGCCGAAGGATTTCCATCTTAAGACCGAGGTGGAAGTCTTAATTTGCTTCCACCTCCGCGCAGTTATCTCTGGCAGACGAGTTCGCCGAGTCCCAAGTTCGTCAGAGTTTGATTGAGTTGGTGCTCAATCAGAGAAAAATTTAAGTGAACGGGGAGCGCTGCGGTTGAGAAATCCCTTAAAGCTCTTGAATGTTTGAACTCGACTCAGTAAGTATCAAGTGGCAAAGGAGGTTATGGAACATGGAACAAGCAGAGGTTCAATCCCATCTGCCATAATATGGGATCTTACATAAATATATTATATATCTGTAAAAATCTAGGCTATCCTTTAAAAGTCATTTCATTTCAAAAGTAATTAGAATTTTCGTTAACAACTTTTCAGCGGACCAATAATTTTAAAACCAAAACAATACTGTTGGAAATAAGGTTACTACTCCACCTCCTTGGCACTTTTCTAATGCTCACCTGATGACAAGAAACTGCCCACAACAATCAAGTACCTACATCCAATCTATACTTCAGAAATGGAGGATCCAGAGAACTTCCAGACGTCTCGTGGTCTTTTGTTTCTGCGATACCTGCGCTCCCTTCTTACACGTCTTATTCCGTGAAAACGTCATCAAAATTGCAGGAGCACTATTGGAATTAGTCTTGGTATAATGATCTGCGGACACACGGACAGACATACACACGCAGGTAGGTGGAAACATCCACGAGGCGAAAGTTGTTCAGAATAACCTTAATACAAAATTCGGGTTGAAAATTTGACTGGGGATGAAAAAAGTTCATCTCCCGAAAGTGAAAACAATGCTTCTGCTACCTACATATAGACTCGGAAGCGAAATTTAGAGGGCGTAACAAGCCTAATGAAGTCAAAAATCGAGTGATTGATTTTAGAGGTCATTTCCAACAAAAAATTACTAGTAGACCTTTTTTATAATCTTCGTTCCTGTCTTATTCCACTTTTAAAATTAGTTTGTTTTTCCCTTGACCTACTCTCCCTCCCCTAACTCCCTTAAACTAGTCTCTCAATCAATAATCAATCAACAGTATCAATCAATTTTGAGAACACCGTTGGAAGGAGCGTTACATTTTCTATGTTCTTAGGGCAAGATAAGAAAATGTCAGCATGACAAAAGGTGAAAAATTAAACCGACGATCAAATTTTGAGAATTTATGAGAAACCTACTTCCCTCCATTTTTTCTCCCTCTCATGTTTTATAATTCCCACTCCCCAATTAAAAATCCCTTAGCATATCAGCTTTCCAACGGAAAGCCTGAATAATTGCTAAGTAAAGAGGCTCGAAAGGGTCACCATTCCATTCAGCGAAAAAAGATACATGAAATCCGATGCCGAACTAATTTTCCGTAGTGAGTCGATTTTGGGGGAAAACCGCCAATTTCACGGCACAAACGTTTTTCTGCATTGCAAAAAAATCAATGTGAACCTTTTCTTTTATACCGTTGGAAAGCAGAGATTTTGGGAAAGTTTTTCCTACGTAGTGAGAGTTTCAGAACCGGTTAATGATAAGCGAGAGAAAATATAGAAAAAAGTATTATTTTTTTCATAAATGATCGAATTTTGATCTACAGACTACTTTGTCACCTTCTAAGTCGTGTAAAGAAATGGGAAATAGGAAAGTTAACCGTCGGTGCCCTCAAAATTTATTTTAGAGAAGGGTTCAAAGGAGTTAAGCCCATTTTAGCGACGGAAGATCGCAAAAATGACAGACAAATTTTTAAATTGAAATTACTCGGAAACAAGGCCTTTAGTGATAAAATGGCGGATGCTTTTTTTTAATAACTACTAAAATTTACTGCTGGATTTTTGACAATTAGGTTTGTGATATCCTGCATACCTGTACAAACCAGACAAAGGGACGTCTGTGTATTGCTTGCTTCCATCAGCCAGTACGCTATACTTTTTTCACGAATAGTTATTCATTCAAGTCTCTTTCAAGCTTGCTCTTTCTCTTGGCTTATGCAATGACATGCTTCCCTTAGAAGTGAAGAATCGGCTTTTTAAAAGTTTGTTGTGGAACGCGCCAGAGAGATCCGTCAATTCGGAATCAGCTTCACCCGTCGCGACGTCCGCAGGCCCGCTTCCCTTTTGCCTCAAGAAACGCTGTCACTTCCTGGCATTAAAACATTTTCCCAAGCTCGTTTCATTTCCTTAATTGTTCTCCGGAGTCCTAGACGACGGAGTCCGCCTTTTGTTCTTCCAAAGCCGGCTATTGTAAGATGTGGAGCTCGGCTCGCAAGTTACGCCGAGTTATGAGGAGAATGATAACTTTAAGTGAAGGTCTGGAGCTCAAGATTGTTCCGATGTTAACACTCCTCGAGGCTTTTATAACCCTCTCTAGTTACGAAGTGGAGAGTAGGATCTAGATATTCGCGCAACAGCCCAGAGCCTCAGAATAGGGAATGCCTTACAGGTATTCGCGGTGAAAAACAAGGTCCCAAGCATAATGTAGCTACGGAGTGCGACGAGAAGGCCTACCAACAAGAAGCGTAGCAATAGCAATTTATTGTTTCAACAGGTTGGATTCTCTTGAGAATCGCAGATCATTGTACCAATACTAATTCCAATAGGGTTCCTCCAATCTTGATGACATTTTCACGGAATATGAGGGTAATGCTGTAGATGGTATCCTATGAGTTCCATCATCATTATCACATCAGTCTGCACATGCGCAAACGTAGTCCTCCAAGCACGGTTTAAAATCAATTTCAAGACAATGGCATCATTAATAGCTACTGCGCTTGCGCGAAATCGTTTTAAAAAACCTAATTCCAGGTACAATACAGTTCTACAGTACATATATACAGTTCTATATATATAGTATTTGATTGATCAAGATGCCAAGATCACTGGCACATCTCGGATCGATGTTGGACTACACAATCAGTAGTCAAAAAACATAATCGATTCAGAGATCAATTATACTTTCTCTTTTTGTGAATTTTTTTTTTTTTTAGTCGAACATATTTTACTGTACAATATTTTATTCTAAATTGTTTATTTGGTCACTAACTAAATTTAACACGGAAGCGCAAGCTCCAATGTGCTTCTTGTTTTGGTGAGCCCAACGGTATACTCAAAAGATGTATTTATTTGAGAATTCAACTACTTTATGTTATCCCTTGTAACCAATAAATTATTTCGTAACCTAAATATTTGAGTAACGCTACCGGTTTGTATCGGAAAACAGCAGGATCGCTTTAGGACGGAGTTTAATTATAGCTGGTAAGTCACTGAAATAAACAATTCTGAATCTCTACACACCAAAATATGAAGCTGTGGAGGATGCTCATTAAGGAATTACGTAAATATAACACGTCTACTTGCGTATCGTGCTTTGAGTAGGAGCCTTTGACGGGATTCGTTACAAAGTGGCTCAGCCGTTCATCAAAGGATTAAGAAGAAGGAAAACTGGGAAACCCAACAGCCATGAAGAACCACCTACGTGGCCGAAGGTGGGAAAATAAATGGGGAAGACGAGAGCGGGAAGTTGCGGGCGGGAAAACTGTATGACGAAGATTAATCGAAAAAGTGGCTCCCGGGGTCCCTATTACAACAAGATGAGGTGGTTGGCGCAGTGAGGGCGGCTCCCCCTGTCGGTCCTTCTCTGATGAAGTTAATCCCAAGTTATTCAGTAACGATAACTCGTTCAGACGGGATTTTCTTCCTACGGTTTTCCCACCTGCCCTTGGAAAGGAAAATTACGACTCCGTACGCCCGGGCCCGACCCTGTCACACCCGCCTCAAGCGAGAGTCTCACCCTCCGGTAAGTGAACGACACCCGAAACACTTCCCCAGCAGCGATCCTAATTTAACTCTGACTCGGCTCATGTAAATTACCGGCGGCAAGCGAAGTAATCAATGCTCTTCAGACCGAACTCTGGTTCACTTGGAGTCCTCAAGAATAGACACCTCAGTTTGAAATAATTGTGCAGCTAGTAACAAGCTACCATCCGCACACTAGATTACAGTAGCAATAGGTAAATTCGACAGACTAGTGCTTCTTCACTCCAATGTATATTAAAAGGCAACCCCAGGCTTCTATATCTGTATACTAGCTTTCGGTTTATTAATTGTATTATTATTGCATTCTTGTAGGCTGTGTCTCTATTTTTTATTACATTTCAATTGGATTTCTACTTGTCGATTCGAATGTACCTGGGTAGCGTTTTCTCGAGGTGTACCAGCCTAGTTCTGTTAGTCCGGTAATCCAGAATCCAAGTAATACAACACATAAATAATAAACCTTTAAGTAGTAATTGGCAGCGGTTTCATTACGCAAACACGTACGTTTTGGTAAGATACTTACGTAATAACGTTTACAAGTTACCTTAAAGCATCTACTTTTAGTAACTTCTACTAATTTTGAAACGGGAAATAATATCATTAACGGATCCAAAAGAAAAAGATTAGATGGTTTTAAACCAACTAATGAATGTTAAGTTGTTAAATTTATCACTTTGATTGTTACGGGTGACATATAGTGAAATCAAAAGGTCTAGTTTGTTTAAACCATCAGTTCATCAGAGTATATCACCATTTCAGCATGCAACCCACCCCTATGTATGACGTAAGACTATTCAGTACTTCGTCACTGTGTGAGGTGATGGAATGGTATAGTTGCCCCTTCCATCGAGGTGGATGCGGTGATAATGCTCCGCCACGCCCAGAGGATGACACAAACGCTTGAAAACGTTTGATTCATCTCCCAAGGCGACGGATTCTAAATTTGGGAAAGGGCCAACTAACCATATCCATCACAACTGGGATATAAATATATCGTCAATTTGGTTTGAAAAATCCCAGGTGGAGTTGTAAAGTGGTAAAATTAAGTTGAGGTTTTTTGGATCGGAATCCCATATACTCGTAACCCGGAGTGAGATTCTTACAAAGGTCGATTTCCACCTTAGGATCTGCCTCGGTTACTGCCTAGGTTAAAAAAAATAAGTTTTTGCAGCAAATGCTAAATAGCGATTTTTAGAGTGAATAATTTGTTACTTTGCTTTACATTGTTCCGTTTTGGGAGTGGATCTCCATTATCGAAAAAATATGACAGAGCCCATGCTACTTGGTACAGATTTTCATAGCTTTTTAGTGGTTGGAGAATTTTTTAAATCGATAAGTTTTCGATTTAAATCGTAACAAACCAGCAATCAAATTTTTCATCTTTACAATATTAGTATGGATATATGTAGCATCTAGTGAAATACAGAATTCGGGAGAGTAAGTACGTAACATTCATTTTTCTTGTTGATATAAACAGTTTCGTAACCGTTGCAGAATCATGATGAGCTTTTATAAGAATGAAATGAGGAAATTTCATTAAAGTATACTAAAAATTGTAAAGGTATTTTCCTAATGTCTGAATATTAAGAAACCCCTCCGGCTGTTATTGGTTACTTACAGACACATTTTCCAACTTCCAAGCTCATGACTTTTTGCTTTCAAGATGCATTTCCAAAACTGGAAATTTAATGATATAAGGAGTTGAAAACTATCCTCTGTTTTATAACTATTCTCAGCAACGTTCGTAAATTGTGAGGGAATCAAATTAATTTTTAATGTGTAGAGATCTGTTAGGTAAATTTGGATTTTCAACTTATTGACTATAAATCTATAGGTTTACGCACATTCACCTCATCATCAAGCGCTACTGTTTCTGACTTTTAATTGTTACATTTTGGTAACTCCACGATAAATTTTGGTTTTAATTTCAATATAAAATATTGATTGTTCGAGCAACACCTCCCTCCGATGTAGTCATAATAGCACGGTTCTATGAAATATCTTGAAATAGCTCTACGAAATAGCTTGCGGATCATGGAGATAATGTAGAGTAGATCAAGGCTCCAGTTTTTCACTGATAGATAAGCAACACAGAGGTAGGTATCTGATCTAGCATTCAAGAAAACTTTAGATTCTAGGATATCTCCAGAACAACAAAAGCTTTTACGTATCTATTCACCAATTCCAAATGTACAAAAGGAATTGAAGATGGTTTGTCCAAATGACTTCCGGCGATTCCTATAAATATTTTATCTATCCTCGATCAAACAATATTTTGGGAGAGCTTATGGGGATGAACGAAAGTGGGACAGCTTGCGGATCATGGAAAGATCGATCTCGTGATGCGATTCTTTCTACGTTCCCCTTTGAAGACTTTTCCCAGAACTAAATAATTGGATAAGTTCTTCAATACTCCCAACGTTTCTTTCCGTTCTTCCCTTCTCATTGTATTTTGGACTTACCGTGACTAGAGAGAACTTTTTGAAAGGTTGTTGTGGATACAGACTGTTGCACGGAGACTCATTTTCCGCTCTGGGCAAACAAGGCCTTTCAGAGCGGCTCAATAATTGAAGACGTTTGTCCGCGTTTTTTTCATCTATCCGACCGAGTTGTCGTTGAGCCGACAGAGATGGAGAGGTGCAGTGGTTAACCAAGAAACATCCCCATGGTGCCTAACATTCGAACACTGATTCCAAATTTAAAAAAATTCACGGACTTGTCTTAGACTGGTCTGATTCTTATGAGGAATTAAAAAAAAAATTGTATTATCATTATTATTATTTTTATCAATACTAATAGGCGTCCCTCTCCTGACTAAGCCTTGAGTAAAGTAAAAGTAAGTAAAGTAAACAAGGAATTTCACCTCAAATTTTTGTCCGATTAACTGGAGGTGTCGCGGACGTCGCCAGCCGTCCTCTAGAGAGGATCGGAACTAGGTCTGACGATTTCGCTCGTGGCTGGCCTAAGCCTTGATTTAGAGGAATGTCCTAAAGGCGAAAGATAAATAATCATCTGTAGACCAATCAGGCGGCTGAAGACTAATATGGTCGATAGGCTATTCGTGATAGGGACACCCAGTGAGAGATTCGATTCAAATTCGCTCGCCCCGCATCCATCCCCAGCCCTGGAGCTCAAAGAGGCGTGGAATAGTAAGTTCAAAAAAAGTGAGTATCTGACGGAGTCCACTGACAGCTGTCACCAACTATCAACATACCTGTAATCATTGTGGATCGCATCGAAAATGATATAGTGTACACATGGCAAAAAAAGCGAAACATCTGTGAAACAGTCACCAAGGTGAGAAAAAGAATTGGCCAGATAAAGTCTCTTCTCGACCCACCACACTACCTTTCGCTTGAGAGACTTCTGTACGCAGTTCGGGATTCGGCATCTGAGACACAGATCAGAAGAATCCAAACTACGCAGAATCGTGCCATACGGGTTCTGACAGACCGCCCGTGGTTTGTCCCCAATGACTGCCTCCACGATCCGCCAACAATGAATGCTATACTCCGGGTCTCGCACACCCAACTTGCCACACGGATGTTTAGACCACTGTAGCCCCTTAGTGAGAGGAATCCTCGAAGATCAACGTCCTGCATGAACCTCGCGTCGCCTCAAAAGAGAGTACCATTCCTACCTGATCTATCTGCCTCAACTTACTCGTACCATTGAAACTATGGATACGCAAGCGTTATATCTCCTTTGCGCATCTATCCTTGTTAATGTTATTGTGCTTTACTAGTGCTTCGTTTACTTTATATTGTTTCAGCTTTCAAAGAGTAGACTGATTTCTTCGTTTTCCATTTTTTTATATGGTTGTATTTATTGTTAAGCTCACTTAATACTGGTACTCCACAAAAAATTAGTAATGGAGAAAAGGCACATTATTTTAGAATAAAACCGATCTAATTATCCACAGTTTGCATTTCCATTCCAACATTTTTTTCATTCCGACCGGGACAGAACTATCACAGACTAAGCAAGTGTAGGTGCGAAAACGATGTTTCTATTACGTTGGTTAGAGTTTGGGTGAAATATTCTAATAAAGATGAAGTATATGCTTATTTTATATTTAACCAACTTCGTTGCCATTTTTTCAAAGTCGTCACTGGTAATCAGATATTATACAATTTACATCAATCATTTCTTTTAAAACGAAATTTTGTGTACAAAACAAAAATTTACTACACAAACTTGCACAATGTAAGTTATAGAGATTTAAAAGTTCCAATATTTGATGATCGGTTACGGTAAAACTGTAGGACCCATTTTGAAGTTTACGGACCACATAATATGTTATATGATGCCGAATTTCAAGCTGTGAAATTTGGACAGTCTTAATTTTTGTAGCAAAATGCATCGTTTTCAATTTGAGAGAAAAATTGAAAAAAGAGCTCAAATTGAGTTTTCGAACCTAATGATTTTCCACAATGCGACTAAAAAACTGTGAACTCACTACTACTGGAACTTTTCACAATTTCGTTGCTGCTAATCAAGGATATCCACGTGGAGAACTCAAAAATAATGTCTGGATTTCAACGCCAAGGTAGATATAGATATACAGAAGAGCCAATAAACACTTCCCTACCCTTCTTTAAAATCTTCTTCTCTTCTCAAGCTAATGCTTTTTTCTTATTTCTGCTCCAAATTTGTATGTATGACAGAATTGAATTTAAAATATGTTTCACAACAATATTATAATGCACCCAAATGATACGTGTCATGAAAAACGGTCAGAAATGTTTAAACAAACTTTGCCAGGTGTTACATTTTGCTTCCGAGTCTACCAAGGTTTCGGAAGCATTGTTTTCAGTTTCAAAAAATGAAAATCAAAAATTCCACTCGCATTTTGCGTTTTAGACCTTTCTGAACAATGTTGGTTCCGTGTCTGTGCGTCTGTCTGTCTGTCTGTCAGTCAAAATCCTTGTTACGGGCAGTTATAGTCCGATTTTGATGAAATTTTCAGGGATTGTGCGGGTTGGGGTGTAATGGTCCCCTATCGGTTTCATGACCCCCGGATCAATAGTAGTCTGCGCTTGCGCAAACGAAATCCTTGTTAAGTGCATAATAATTCAATATTTACTTTTCCTAATTGAACGAACTTCTTTAGTCAATAATAATTTTCAATGATCTATACAGTCATGTTATGGATACGAGGAAGCTATGTGCCACACCCACTTGGCAGACGTTTTTTCAATTAATGACTATTAGCCGCTTTATTAGTTTTTGAGATATTTTCGCGTTCCGCCCGGAACTGGCTGGAATGTTTCCGAAATTGGGTGTTCAATTGTGGCTCAAAATCAAATTTCTTTAGGGAAGTAGAGAGTGCATCTAAACGCAATACATTTTCAACCAACTACTGCAATTCCAATTTGGTATTTTCGGAATAAGGAAAAAATATGAAGCAGATAAATGTTGGGGGACATTTTTTCATGTTTCACGTTATTTCTCACAATCAACCATCGAACGGTTTTTTGACAATGGGCGGAGGGTATCTGTGGGATGAAAATACAACGTCAACAAGCGTGACAAATGGATACATCACAATAAATAAAAAAAAGATTCTGGGTGTGGTGGAGATTCTGTTTAGAAACAAAACATATCACAGGATCCTTAATCAACTAATTGTTCGAAGAGGCGCCGATAACAAATGTCGAATGCCCCAACGGGAACGAAACCAGGGCGAGTAATTCACAAAAGAGGATGAGACGGAGGGTGGGGCCATTAAGATATTATGACGGGGGTTGTTGTGGGCACTAATGTCGGCGGGCGGGTCCACGCTGTTATTTACAGTAATGTTCCGATGAGAGGATGGCAACGAGCTCTGCTTTGTGAAAACCGTCGGAGAGAGAGAAGATCCGCTCTAGTAATGCACTTCCCCGGTTGATAGGTGAATTAATCTCCGCGACCAACCCCTTCGCTCATTGTAATTAGGAAGGTAATGACACTCAATATTCATCGGCTTCCCAAGCTATGGTCGTCGGGATCGAGGGGTTACACTTGAGTGGTACTGTCGAGTGTCAATAACTAAAATATGTATCTCCAATGGTGGTATTTAGGGTAAGTACGTATTAATGAGCCATTACCGTCAATATTCATAAGCTGTTCTTGTTACACCAACACGAGCATGCTGATTACATTGAAGATGCAGACGAAGAAGGTGTAAGCATGCCCCTTAAAACACGCCCAAGAAAATTAAGGCCTTCTTATAAAACATTTAAAATAAGAACCCATGCAAACATAATAGTGAACACTCAGTTGAATTTCAACAAAAACTAACATCGCAAACACTAGTTAAATTTGCACGACTGTGATTGTAATATATTCATAAACCATTTTCAAAATGAATTATTTTAATTAATTTCAAAGATTCTTCAAGTTACTTAACAATGCTCGAAGATTCTCTCTATAAAACTTTCCCTGCCCATAACATATTCGTAGGACCTTTATTCGTTGCCAATACCGCTTAAAACGTTAAGATTTCCCAATACCAACAACTTAGTTCGATCTCCCTGTTGTTTTTGCGGATTTAGAAAACAGTACAGAAAAACAGTTTGCAACTGTCCCAACGCTACAGTAACATTATACTAACATACATGTAGTTAACGTTAGCGGACAAAATTGTGTGAGGGCTTTGTGGAGCTATCTGACCTACCTAGGAAATGAGACTTGGATTGAGGTTTTCATAAACTAAGATGTTAAATAAATATTATTATAATGCATGTATTTTCGTCGTCTTGCACGTTTATTCTATAAAAAAGAATAAATAAACTATCGAAATTTACTGCAATGTTATACAATTCCTTTCCTCGTCTTGGGGACCCCAAACTTATAGGTTATTTATAAATAAATACAACAACACATATTACTTTTCACAAATGCAGGGCTACACCAATTTTTTCTGCCTTAGAATGTACGAGGTTGCACGCATTTCAATTACACTAATGCTATCGATGTTACCCTTTCAAAAACCTTCAGCCCCGTGGGATGAACTGTTTCAAATGGATTCTGTGAAATGTAATGGACTGAAGGAAGTGGGTAGGTACAGTTATGGTTGCGTAACCGGAATTTATTACATCAGCCGCTAGGGAGCGGAAATAACTGTTCAATGTACCTCCTCATTGGATTTCCCATGGGGATTTATATGAAATTAATCGCGTACGAAGATGGATTATTGCCATAAAGCCGTCAGAACGCGTTATTTGCGAGGCTGTTAAACTGATCAAACGGTCGAATAAGTGCAGGGAGGGAAGGGAGGCTACAGGCGGTAGAGGGAGGGGGGGATGGTGACGACAAGAAATTAAATTGCCCGTGAAAACATTATTCACCGCAAAACGTTTCGAAAAAATAGGGGAGGTTTACCCTTCCTCAGAAAACTAATCATCGGAATGGATGTTTTCGGATGGGGGAGGAACTATCACCAATTTTATTGCTATAGGAGCAAATTGTAGAGCCGTCTCCAATAAACGTCGCTTAGTTGAACACAGATAATAGTTTCTTGTTGTTTCTTGTCGCACTAAGATATACGTTCATTGTTCCCCTCCAAGATGGAAATTCGGTTAGTTATTCGGGCTACAGTAACGAAATTTAATTGACAAAACAGGTAATAATATAAAGAGAACAAACTGTTTACTGTAGGTCATTGATATACACATTCTCCAAGGCGAAAATTCGGCTAGTTATTTGTGTTAATGTTGGTGTATGTTAATCATCCAACGTACAATAGCACAAAGTGATGTGATAGAGACCTCCCGTTTCATTAACTAAAATGCAATTAGGGGTAGAGGCAATGTTGATTACTCACTGCCAACAGAAATGCAGGACTAGACGTCTAGATGGGCTCTAACATTTAAAACAGTCGGACGCTTTCCACGAAATCCTTTTTCAAAGGTAAATGTGTTAAAACTGATTTTTAAGAATATCACATTTTAGGAGATACCGATATAGTGTCATGGGAGACTAGTGGAATAACAACTCCAATATCCAAGGTTTTAAGAACTAGCAGGCCTTCGGGCTGTAATGACCAATCCACTAACGTCATTCATAACGAACTACAGTTTCCTATTGAACTTTTTGTCCTGCAATACACTACATCCAACTACTCATTGTGATACATGTTACCATAACTGCAGATATTGATAATAATAATATTTATTTATATTTTTTTTTAAGAATAAATCTATACAAATGTCAATAATAATATTGGTAAAAAGTAGCTAGTTATATATTAACAACAATAGTTTCGGGTATCCGTGTCATATGCGATCTACACGTTCGATTCGACTGTGTCGTATGCGACCTACGGTGATGTTGAAAGGGCTGTATGCGACCTAGGAATTATACGAAAGTAGTGTTTACAAAGACTCCTCATGTTGAACCTGCTGGTTAAAATTGGCTAAGATAGGAGAACAAAGATTAATGCGAACGAGATCATCAGCGATAAAAAGCGAGCCAGTCTTCCGTCAGCCTTCACGTGGTTCCCTTCTTGAAATTTCCAAAGGAACTTCGGAAGAGCAGGTGGGTTGCACTTAAATGATTGCGCTTCTGATGCAAGAGGCTTCACCAGGTGTGTTGATAGTGCTTCGCGGAGCCTGGCTGAAGCTCTCCAAGGAGCATTTAAGCAAAGCGCAGAAAATCGAGGTAGCAGAGACAGAATACAGTAACGATTTTCATTCTAAGAAACAGAAGTCTGCAGGAACATCTCCCACCATCCCTGTCAATAGTTGAGCGTTGAGCCCCCAAGAGATTTACCCCACAGGAGTATGTCATAGCTAATACGACCATGCCAACAAGCAAAGTACAGGGTTTTCAAAACTGTAGAGGACACAGAGAAAGCTCAACGCAGCATGCACAGAATTGAGAAGATCTGTCTTTCCAACTGTTAACAATGAGGAACCTACGTCATTGAGGTAGGTATCTAATCACTGAATTTAAATGATGTAACACAAACTACATCTTATAAAAAAAGATTTTCGCAAAAACGAATAACTAAATAATGAACCTTTGTCTAATTATTTGCAGCCTTTTAATCTACTAGAGTTATTATTATACCCAAATAAAAAGGTTAAAAGCCGCCTACCAGAACATGTGTGCATAATGTTTTTGGGTTCACTGAATCCGAATCAGGTGTCGGTTCGACCCTGCCACCTCAGGGTCAGGGACAATTAAAGGTGAAATCTATAAAAAATAACGGTAGCCATGTTCTAACAATGTACTTTTATGTTTTTGGGGTCGCTGAATCCGAATCTGGGGTCGGTTTGACCATAGGACCTCAGGATCAAGGTCATTCCAAGGTCAAATCTGCAAAAAAATAACAGTAGCCAAGTCGCATGTATACCCCAAGATAACACGGATATGCATCAGCATTGACTGTATGATCTTAAAATCTTGACCCTGAGGTCGTAGGATCAAATCGATCCCAAATTCGGATTCAGCGACCCCAAAAACATGAAAGTACACTGTTAGAACATAGATACCGTTATTTTTTGTAGATTTGACCATGAACCTGAGGTGGCAGGGTCAAAATGACCTCAGATTCGGAGTCAGCGACTCCAAAAACATTATGTTCACAGGGTCAGTGGCTTTTAACCCTTTTTTTGTGGGGCCGTTATTCATCACAGTTTTAAACAACAGATCAAAAGAATTCCATAGCTCAAGACTCAGGAATCTATATTTTGATATCGTGCAAAGTACTGAAGGATTGGCTATGATTTTCCTTATTATAGTACCATGTAATATTTCCCAAAAATGTGGAGTAGTTATTGCATCATCTATTGTGGTTGTGAATAACAATGCGTTTAGGGTAGATCGGAAAAAACTCTTAGAGCGTAATCCGCAATTAGGCGCTTAGTTGTCGTTATAAAGTTAATCTCCTCTTGGAGGAGAAAAACTCAATAAGAAGTAAGTAACTCAATTTTACGCCACGAAAGACACTAATTGGCAACATTAACTAGATTAATTATGCATTCTCTAATTTAATCTTCGAGGCGATTAGCTAATTAAAATGGAACAAGGGGACTTTTATTCAAAACTGTTTCCGCATGGTTGTCTCATCAGGGCAGGCGCCTGTTTTCTGCTAATAATATCATTACAAGGCGTGAAGTTTAATTTTTTACACATGGTAGAGTTTCGGGGATATGATCAATCCCAACCAAAGAACATTTACCACATTATAATCTACATCAACTTCTTCATCATCTCCTCACTTCATCTTCATGAACCATTCATCAACATCTTTTCCTACACTGCTTGGAAGCTACATATGTGCTTTCACATTTTTGCCACCACTTGTTCCTAATTTTCAGTAGTTGAAAGTGCTAAATCTCTACACCAAATTTTTGTTCTCAGACGATCCACCTGATAGCAACATATCTTTGTAACTCAAGGGTGTCATTAGCCTTGGGGAAATAAACATCGTTGATCCTTACTAAGACTTCATTTGGATTCACCACTGGTCTATTTTCTCTTTTCTAACTTCTTCAGAATGTCATCTAAGAAGGCTCCAATCGACATCAAACCATCATCTGGATCAGGAATCTGAAGAACTTCTAGCTGCTGCATTGTATTTAGCAAGTCAGCATAAACTTTCCTGGACCGAATCGGTCATAACTTTTTTTCATTTATATTAGACAACTGCCGAATAAAAAACGTTATGCCTACCTACTACAGCAGGTATTCTGAATAATAATCACCATTCATTAGAAACCGCTGTTCCCAATAAATTGCAACGTTTTTACAGGCTATGTATACAACGCATACCATTTGCTGCCTGTTATCCTACTTCGGACTTGGATTTTTCATGCAATTTCCTACCAAAAGTTTGTTCTTGTACTTTTTCGTTTAGACCTCTAGTTATCGAGTTACCCTGTGTTATTAAAATCACCACAACTCCCTCAGTCAGACTTTAATCAGGATAGCATATGCAATGGAACACCAGCCCTTGGAAAGATTTAGAACTAATTATCAAAACAATACGCCGATATTCTAACATTGGATACCTACCTGAAATTATGATCCACATAGCGAAGAAGTAACGTAAACCAATATGAAAATGAGAACAAGTATTTCATCTTCCAGGACAAGCCGGACAGCTTTTCGCTTCGTAAAACCCAAGTATCCGCTGTTTAACAACTGGCTCACACTTCATGATATGACGAGGGTTTGACAGGGAAAGCAGAGAAGGTCTGCCATTGATGGGTTCAAGAAGATTCCTACGGACCAGCTGGTTGAATCACCTCCGTTTCCTGATATCCAGCTCGCCGTTGTTGCCTCTGATGAAAAATTATTCTCAGGGTAAAACAAATATCAAGTGGCCAGACAAAATAATTTCTTCTTCCAGGTTTCTTGTTGATAGCGTGATATATTCATGGCTAATTACTTTACATCAACAGCATCCACTCCCGCCATCATCAAAAAATGAAACGTTGAAAAAGCGACTTTCAATTATTTGTTTTTCTACTTTCACAAATATTTTACATAAACCTAGCTGTTACGATGAGAATTTTCAAGAAAATTTGTTTTAGAATATTTTGTAGCGACTCTTGGATTTTAATAATTTTTATACATAGGGTATCAAAGTTAAAAACGTAACCATATCAATGACAAAACGTATGTCCTCGATTTAGTTCTTTTTTTACTTTGTTTTCCTGTATTCACACGTTTTGGGTTTTTCGTGTTTCCTACCTCCTGATTTTGGAATGCCCATTAGTTTGTAAGTTTCCACAAAATCTCATTGGGCACAGCATTTACTATGATATCTCTAAAACGCGAAATGAAATGTGAACAATTGAAAAAACCTGGTAGTTTTCCAACGCCCCTAATAATTTTACAAGTGTTTTCGCAACAAATTTTGTCGACGCTACTCATGCCATAATTCTCAACCGATTTTCATGATTCTTATTTCGCTCGATTCTACCTGTGCAGCAAACTCGTGGAAATTTTGTTATTGCTGACAGTAGAGGGTGTTTAAGTCGCTGCTGGAGCAAATACTTGCGACCGAAAGAATTCGGTTTAGTATTTAAGCATTATTTCAGAACATTGAATTTTCATTATGAAACTAGGTGAATGGAGGGGTATGAGCGATAAATCCTTGATTATTCATTATTTCCATCTGATTATATTGATTACTTCAAATAACTTTATTTTCTCACCTAAATTTTGCAAATTCTCACCCGATTTTCGTCTTTCTTTGTTTTTGTTCGGTTTTAAATTTGGTAGTTTTAAAAACGGCGCTGCGCGAATGATTTCCGCTTAAAGCCTAACGGCTATAATGTGATGTACCTTGAAAAGGTTTTTGCTCTCTCTCTCTCTCTCTCACTGTATTATATAAGATACCTTTTTTGTAACCCTCAATGTATTGTATTATTAAAGATCTGACCTCGGCAACTGGACTGGAGCTTTTCCAATCTATCAACATATTTTCAAGAGAGAATAAAATGTGCACAAGATGTGTACCTTAGCAAAGATCGGTTGCTACTGAACTGAACTGAAAATCTGAAAAATGGGGGGTCCCATCGCAAAAACCTTTTCAAGGTTGAATATTTGCAAGTGTTTATAAATGTGGTCATACATAAACAGGACATCGGGACTTCCTAATTACTCACCAATATGTTTAAAAAATAAGGCTTGAAACACGTGGCATAGTTACACGTTGGAACATTGCAAAGATATTTTATTCACGGCCCCTACCATCGAACAAAGAAATTGAATAACCCCTCGATTACCCACAGTTTAATACCTCGAGGGCCCAATAAACGGCCTGAAAGTCGTCATGAAAAAAAGAAGAGAAAACTTGTTCCAGAAGTCGTTTTGTGTAGATCAAAGAAAAGTTGGAACAGAAGCTGTGAAAGGGTCATTATCAACGCGTGTGACGGTTTCCTGGTAGGAAGGGAGGAGGTTGAGAAGTTTCGTTAACGCTAATTGAGATTTTATTTCTGGCCCTCTCGAGGGCTGGATCGTATGAGGGTCGGTTGTGGCGCTGCGTTTCGCGGCAGATTGAATTACTTCTCTCCTTTCGCCCCTCCCTACACTATAACTGCGGGGAGAGCTCTGGGGGTTCTCAAAATGTTTGTATTACGGATGTTATCACAACCTCATTCCGGGAGCTTCTCTCCAGAATCCAGGAGTCCCTTTCCACTCACATTAGCTTACAATAACAGGGATGCAATATTTACTCCCGGGTTGCTGAGGTGCCCTTTCTACGGTCGTGGCCGTATCTTGGATCTTTCCGCAAGGAGGAAACAGAATTCAAGATCGTTAATGTACTTCGCATATAAACACGAAATTTAATCAGATAGGTACATCGAATGGGTGTATGTGTAAGCGTAAATACGTTGGCTTGGAAATCAACACAAATACAATCCTCTCAAGGTACAAACAGTACCTGCACTGATTAAGATTGAGATCCCGCACCACATTGCAGGAATAAGGAATCATCAAATGAAACCTGCCCAAAGTAGCTAGGGTCCTTAGCGACTCCATCGGGGTGTCCCATGAGTCCTGGTCTTTCGTTTTGGTTTCTTGGATACTGAATTAAAATTGTCCAACCAAATGATCTAGATAACACAAACAATGATGGGCGTAACTGAAGAGGAACAGTTTGGAATTGGAGGACTCAGTTCTATTGAAGCGATTGTTTACATTGCCTCAACATTCGGATAGCCCACCTACTGGAATAGATAGAATGCTCTTGATTCCATACGTATTCTCACGGTTTGAGCTATATTTTTCCTTCAGGGCGAAATATGAGGATTTCAGACCACGAAAAAAAAAAATGTTAGTTTTTCACGAAGTATCGGAGAAGGACGTTGGTAAACCACTGCGTGTTGTCAATTATCCTCGATTGTCTTGATCTGTTGGGTGACTTTAATAGTTCCTTCCCTGTACTATCTCCAGACTCTGCCTACCCACTTCTCCCACAATGTCCTCCAAAACAATCCGATCCCTCCATGGTCAACAATCTATGTTCACATCGATCTTCACCGATCGCCTTCATAATTAATCTTCCTTTTCATCCCTTGTTTCCCTTGTTCATACTTAGCTGTTGGTTTCTTTTATAATGATCCAGCACTATAGATACTGAACAAAGTAGCATTGCGATTTGCACATTTTGTATAAATGAATGGATGAGTTATATTTATATTGGTGTTCCAGGGGCCTCAACTTCCACAATGTTAAAATTGCTAAAGCTGCGAAACTCTCTGTACGTTTATGCTATCCGGCGTACTATGATAATCGATCAACTACGTAAACAGTTTCGCCAGTCCCAAAATCAAGCATGTCCTAAGGGTTCTAATCCCATTAATCTCATGTTTTTGTATCGAAAAAAATAGAATAAGTTTTTAAATGAAAATATGACAGACACTGGTTCGAACGTGTTTTTCACAAAGCGAACCAACGCACTGAGCAAGTGGGATTTTAGTTTGAGGATCATCCTTCGTCTCTTAACACAGTAAGAGTATTTTTCATCCATTTCGTGTGCTGTAGGTGCATAAAATTACTATTGACATTGGACGAATCACTAGTTGATGATTTCGAAGATGAAATAATAAGAATAGAATAATTTCGACGTAAGCCTCCATGGTTCCACACCCCTTATAACGATGCGTATGAAGTACTGATCACCACTCGGGCTCAAAAAGAAAAATTTCATTCCACCGGGTTTCCCATCCATGAGGATTATGCGCCGAGAAATTTTTGCGACCGAGGAACTTCGAGGAGAATAATTGATGCGAATGACAACTCGCCCAAGAATGGATGTTTTGGCCGGAGGGAGCGAAGCATTTAGGGGCTTAAACCTTTCAGAGGACTCGCTAATTCTGCGGAGCAGATTAATGAAGGACTAGTCGTAATTTCCAAGAGAAATCCCCTCAACGGAGCACGAAGGAGGATTCCGTGGTTCTTTGTGAGCATCAAACCCCGTGTTTTATGTCCTAAAAGACCGTGATATCTTGTCGACCTTTCAACTTATAATGCTGCAAAACAACTTGGCAGAAGAAAAATACCAAAACCGATGAATGGTGACTGCACAAGGCAAAACTTAGTTCTTTTGAGGTGTAACTCGCAGCATAATGATGCGATCGGCTTCGATAACATTCACCGGTTGGTTAAAAGAGGATTAAGGAGTTATTACGAACGAGGATTAGTTGATTTGGTAACTTATCAATACTTTTCAGGAGCTCGTTGGAGTTACAATCATCTACCAACATAACATTCATGATTCTCCGCTATAAGCATTTGGTTATCTAATAAACCACATATAGTGATTATAACCACTAACTTTAGAAGAAGTTGTAAGTGATTATGATTACTTGTATGAATCGCAATTTTCAATCCGTTGGTAGGTAAGTAAAAATTACGTTTTCAGTTCTGGTTCATGTTTGCCTGCTGTTCTGAAGGGGTTTTGATATCATCAAGATCCTTATGCTATAATTTGTTCTCTCTCTTAAGGCTAGTTTCAAAGAGAGACCAAATACCTGATAAGAACCCTATGAAAAATTAAATAATAAACAATTTTAAGAATCACAAAACCAATGAGAATGGTGTCAGTATTACCATTTCTCGGTAGTCATAAAATTTATCTCTGACACAAACACACGCAGTCTGTGGTTGTCCCATTGTTACGGTTGGAGAATGGATTCTATTTGGTTACTTTTTTTCCATGCTTTGTTTGTCCTACAAGCCGCTGGATCAATTCCAATCATCCCTTCACTGACGAAGTCGGGTGAATTCCTCAATGAGAACAACATATGAAACGAAAAGGTTCGCATTTCACGGTCGATCATACGAGGGTATAATTAACTTATGACGTCTGCAAAACTGATGTGGCAAATCAGCTTCCTCGAAACTTTATCAACATTCAAACAGCTCAATATATTGTTTTGATAACAATGGATCGATAGTATAAAATAAATGGAGTCAAATCGGACCGCTAGAGCTGCTATTGACTGGTGAAACTATTTTTTTTTCTTGGGCTAAAGCCATTTGCGGTCTAATTTGTGTATTGATGGATAATTCCTTAGAGTAAGTTGTACATTTTTCAGATAATACTTAATGCAAGACTGGGTTGATGTAGATGACATGATACATTTTCGTAAGCCACACTAACTCGGTGGAATTTGATTTCGCCAAATTCAATTTCATTCTCGAAATTGTGCGTAGACGGTAGCAGAATGGATAAAGAATGATGAAGGTACTTCAGTCTTTTGGAGTTGGGACTACTGAAGATGTATAAAAAGGGCTTGAAGATATTCTACGATGGAACTGTACATCAAGGAAGGAATTTCTAAGTCTTGTCAACCAGAACTCACCATTGAATAAGTATTGATGCCAGATGAATATTGTATAAGTAATTTAAAAAAAGGAATTCAGTGGAAGTCGGTTTAGGTGTTGAACCCTCAAACGGAACTGCGAATTAGGCTTCATTCCAAGTTCGTCTGACCTTGAAAGTATGATAATAACCACGCCACACATTTCACTAATTAAATGAAAAATCGCATGAAAACGGTGGAGTTCCAAGTACCCAAGTTCAAGGTCAGACATAGTTCAAAATCACATGCACAGTAGTACAATATGGCAGTATCCCCCAAATGTCAAACCTAACCCTTTTTCGCATTTTATGCAAAGGTTCTGAATAATTGACGACATCGTGGACTAATCAAGAACGTTCCAGCGTCCTGTCATAATTGATTTTGAAAACTACTTTGAATGATGGCAAGAGAAAAAAACCTTTGCCAAGTGGGTGTGGCACATAGCTTCCTCGTATCAAGAACATGACTGTATAGATCATTGAAAATTATTATTGACTACAGAACTTCGTTCAATTAGGCGAAGTAAATATTGAATTAGGGTAAATTTATTGTTATGCAGGAGCATAACTTGAGAAAATAAAGGTAGGCATGTTCAACAATTCAACAAACTATAAAATATACCTAATAATAAAAATTTACATTGACGCTGAATGGATGGATGACTGAAGTGATAAATAATCATTATGACATTTCTAAAGAAATCGGCCAAGAACTCCCGGAGTTATGCTTGTGGCAAGGATTTCACTTTTGCGCATGCGCAGAAGCTATTATTGACCCGGGGGTAATGAAAATCATAGGCGACCATCCACACATCAAACCGAACAATCCCTGAAAATTTCATCGAAATTGGTCAAGAGCTCCCGGAGTTATGCGCGTAACAAGGATTTCGTTTGCTCATCGGCAGAGACTACTATTGATCCGGGGGTCATGAAACTTATAGGGGACCATCTACACATCAAAACCGAACAATCCCTGAAAATTTCATCAAAATTGGTCAAGAACTCCCGGAGTTATGCGATTAACAAGGATTTCACGTTTGCGTGAACCAAAATTGTTCAGAAAGGTCTAAAACGCAAAATGCGAGTGGAATTTTTGATTTTTTTGTAGACAAAAAAATTTTTACATTCCGAAAGTGGAAACAATGCTTCCGCTACCTTGGTAGACTCGGAAGCGATTCCTGGATCAAGATAATTATATAACTAGAAACTAACGGTTCTCTCCATAAAATAGCCAATTCACCAATCTCGATGGTTAAGTGTGTGCGTATTTTGTTCAATTAAGTGCCGATTCCTTTAACCGTGACATCATTCTTACTAAGGCAAATGATTTGAAACCTACTTTTGACGATTTCTAAGCACCTGGCTACAACGCGAACTCCATGTCCAATCAAGTGAGATCTTTCTGTGGGAAATCCTTTGGTAAAACGACGTTCACTCTACATACAGCAAGATGAGCAAGATGCAACAACCTACTCGACTACCTCAATAGCACTGATCAAGATGAATACGATTAGTTACACTGCATTCTCACTGGAACCCCTTTATTATCTCAAAACAACAACAAAAGCCAAGATTACGAAGACGCTTAATTACGCGAAAAATGGTTCTCTTTTTCCGTTACCTTCCCCTCTTCACCTTCCAAAGTACGATTTTATCCATCACAAGGGAGCTGTCCTGTAAAAAAGGAACTTCGATTGAAGCAGGTGATTATGCACGGTCGGCTTGCTTAAGGCTTCGATCTCGTTTTCAGAAATAATAACAAACTTCCCTTTCGTGTTGCACTCTCGCGGTTCTTTCCACCAATTAGGAACTCTGCACTCGATTTCGCCTTCAACCGGTTGGCAAGGCCTTTTGCCGAGCCCTGCCCTCTCCTATGTTTTTTTTTCTTATTTGCATTCGAAATTGATAGCTGAGAACCGTCTGCCAATCAACCTTTACCGACTCCATAATTATACTTCATATTTACGTTCGAAATGGATAGACCAGCAGCCTCGTATGGTTTCAGGTGTTTAGTTACGTTCTACGCAGGAGTGGCTGCTAAAGGAAGTGACTTAAGATAGACGACTTGCTGAACATTCATGCACAATTCATTGTGACTCGCGGTTTAGACGTACAAGGTCAGTATTGAAGCTTGCTCACTATTCCATTGATTGCCTATGATCAATTCTTGCTAGTATGCACAAATAATTCCCAAGCGGTAGTAGTGTTTTGTAGAAAAAACGACTCAACATGATGCAGGACTAGAGCATCGAAAATTAGCAAACGAAATTCATTGTGGATCTTTACGGCGTTCATCAGGCACTCAAGTGTTTTCACTTATTGACGCTCTTTTGGCTTATTGTTTTCAATAACAAACCTTTATGATCGGAAAAAAGAAAAAAAATTGAACGCCCAATCAAAAGTTGTTGGTTTACGTTACAAAATGGTTGCATTAAAAAAAAAAAAAATCGAATAGAAAAACTGTCCGAAGGTTTCCTTAACAACTACCAGACCAAAGTTTACCATTTTCGACTTAAAAATGCTACAAAGGTCCAGGACGGGCCTAATCGCTTGACCAATTAATCCTAAGGCAATATATTCAAGATTTTAACTATTGAACAATATGAAATCACTCTCTCTAGGAAAACCTTTTGAAGTTTTTGTTTGGTTCAGATAGAAATTAGTTACGTGAATCGAATGAGACTACTTCAGTTGCTGTACGATCATCAATTCGTGGATCTTAAAAAACTACTGGCGACAGACCTTTGGTGAGATCTATACTGAACGAGTATACTTGCAATATATCCATCTCCGATTGAGTGTTTCATATTTATACATTATCGGAAATGTCTGTTCGTTATTGATGGACGTCCCATCAATGAGTGGATTGAGCCCACACGGACCGCTTTAGGTTCATCCGTTCACACTCCCTAAGCCCTTAAGCTTTGACGGAAAAAAAAAACGAATGGAATGTGACATGCTCGGACATAGTAATAACTGCCGAACATGCATGAGTATCTCATTGGCTGATATAATTGCAACGGAATTATGTTTTCAAGAGTTCCTCTTGAAATCGAGTCTCCCAACAAATGTTTCATTTTATTTCGTTAAATTTCAGTTGTTCGATTTGTGGATTTCCACTTAGTCTTCATATACAGTATATTCCACCAGTGCCGGTATTCTGATATCAGCTTTTGTTTCTTACAAAATTACTGCGATTCATTCTTCCCGTAATCTGATTACTTAATCGCCTGATTAAGGTTTTTGAAGACCGGAAACGCCTAATGTAACTTTATTTATTTCAGCTTTTCATTTATGAAGGGCGAGAGGAGGGGCCCTGGGCCCTGAGAGTTGTCCTCGTACCATTACCACTGCTTGGCATACACTGACCTATCCATCAAAAAAAGCAAAACAGGCGTATGATTGACGAGGGACATGCTTGTGAAAAATAGCGACGTATCGATCCAGAGATCCATGTTTCGTTCGTTAGTCGATCGAACGAACTTGATACCAAACTCGTAGTGGATGTAAAAATACAGTCAGGTTTCGAACAACGTACCACTTTGAACTACTCGCCTGCCAAAAGTGTCCATTATTACCTGACACCATCAGTATTCAAAATTGCACAGCGTATTATTCCGAGAACCGGATTTTCGGCTTTTAAGTTGTCAGCATTGTGACGTCTCATTAGTAGATAGATCTACTTAAAAATGAAAGACGTAAACGAAGCGAAAAGATATCGACTCGAAAAACAGCTTTCATCCAGATAGTAAAATTACTATTGTTAACCATGATATTTCCGAAGGTAGACTGATACCACCATACCTTAGAGAAGTTGTGGAGTTCTTTACCTGCAACAAAAAATAATTGCTAATTATAGCGTAATTATGGGGGTGCTGTGAAACATAAAAACGAAAAAATAATTTGCAACAGTAGAATTGCCAGGTCTACGAGACAAAATAGGATTTGTATGTACAGGAATAAACTCATCCGTAATATTCAATTACGTATCCAAACATAATACAATGAGCGCATACATTAATAAACATTTATAAATTGCAATGATACATTGATACATCGTACTACAGTAACTCAGAAGGCCTTAAAGTTCCACAACAATCCGATGGGTAAAATAGAAATATTTTATTCGAAAACACCCATTTGAAAAACATACCGATAGCTACGGTAGAAGGATTCTGTACAAGACCTTCTGAAGACCATTCTGAATCGAGTTGAAAAAAATAAAATCAAAATCATGGATGGGTTTGTGAACAGATTTGTGTGAATTTTTCAAGTATATTTACAACGTTTTAATGATACACCATTCATGTTATCGATCCGAGAACGCTACGTGCCACACAAAACTTTTCACCTCATCTGCCTTCGAAAAATCCCAATTCGGAAATTTCTATCCCTATTCGGAAATGACTAATGAAAATGCTCCAAATAATTGAACGAAGATGTACTTCTTCATTATTATGAATCTGTCTTGCGCTAGTCTATACAACTATGGTCAATCAATGAAGTATTAAGGGGAATCAGTATGGATTCTTTATTTTTCGAACACGACAGTGCTTTCCTTTAACACAGTTCAATATGAATTAAGTTTATTCGCTCCCGAACTTGCCCATCATGTGGCTTGATCAGATATGTGTGGAAACATAAATTCGTTACGTAATGCCTAGCTGAACTTGTTATTGGTACTGCACTGAATTAAATTTAGTATAACTAAATTAAGTTCACTTCTTTTTTTGTATTTGAACTCAAGAGACGCATCACATCTCCCAAACAGAGATAAATTTAACTGGCACCCCCAAATGAATTATATGACTCAGAAGTGTTGGGAACTGTTAGCTACCAGTTAACTGGCCACACGAATGAATTGTTTCTTGCATTGTGTTCAATTTTGGAAAAATCACTATAAAATCTACATAGTAATAACCTAGATACACTATGTGGGACCAATCTCACGTCACTTTTTTTATCCTTGTTTGGACTGTTCAATGTTTGTTAGAATCAGCTTGGAGCTATTTGAGAAAGGGTTAGACCGTCACACGTATTCTACTAGGAAGAGAGACGATCTTTCCAAAGCCTTTCTGCCTTCATGAAGCTTAATCCAATTCCATTCGGTTCACGACTATTAGTATTCAATCTTATCTAATCGTGTCTACCAGTGATACTTACAAAAACTTTGTACTTGAAAAAATCATACCATAAGGATACCACTCATTTTTCATAATCAATACAATATTTCAGAAATTTCCAACATTGGTTTTAACGTTTCATTTGAAACTTAATGACAATTTATTGTACAGATATTTTGTGTACATATATAAATCAGTCTACTGTGTTAGGTAAAAGAGTATATGAGTTAGGCCGTATCTTGGCTGTTCTTTACCCACCGCTGGCCTTTACAAGCTCTGTACCCAACTGTTGGCTTTGAAATTCGCGAATGTTAATTTTCTATCTCTTCAAACTAGCCCCTTGTAAATACGTGGAATATCAATAAAAGACATTTCAACTTTCATTAGCCAATTGAATTTGGCAGATCTCGGCATTTACAAGCTCTCTTGGAAGCGATTTCAAGTTCTGCTTGGAATAGTGGAAGTTGAAATCACTAAATAATACAAACAATGTACTTCTGTGAAGTAACATATTCTCATATGTGATTCCAATTGAATTTATCCACCTCTAGGTTTTGATTTATTCAAAATTCAAATTTTCAATACACCTCTATAGTACAAGTGACATTGGCTATCGTTGTTCGACGTTAATTCAGCTGGTTTATCGCTTCTCTCGGCCACTGTACGATGAATGAATGCATCTGGGAATTAATCGCGAATTATTCCCGCTCCCACCTCACCTAAAGAAACCCCTTTTTAGAAACCTCGCCCGCATATCCCCATTTTCGAGACTGGTGGAAGCGTTTTAGCAAAACTTTTCTCATTAAGGCAATTATCATCGTTGTGCCGCGGCCTAGGTTAAGTCCTGAGAGAGTTGAGGCATAATCCGCGGGCAAATTTCAAGGCTCGGAAGAAGCAGTTTGGATTGTCTGAGGAAGAGGGAAGGAGAGGAAAGTTGGATGAATGGAAACTAGCCCGGAAAATAGCAGAATAAAGTACTGAGAAAACTTTTCCTTTTTTTTGTCTCTTCTTTGTGAATCCCTTATTTCGAAAACAATAGGAATAAAAGTTATATCTCTCGCAGCGATTTCCTTTTTTGTTGCGATCCTCCACCCTCCTGCTTTATTTCTATCACAGTTTCCCCATCTAGTTCCGTCCCGACGCCCCTCCACCTAGGATTTCCTTTCTCGCCCAATCACTTATACTTTCTTCCGACGTTTTCAGCCTTTTTTCAGAGATATCCGAAGATCGGAATGAGATCCTTTTGTTTCCTGGATCTCCTTTCTATCCTCCGAACCGTTTCTATTCATTCTATATTGTTTGGGTTCTCTTAATTCTTTTTTTTTTTCGTCATTCGTACTTTCCCAACCTCTCAAAGAATTCAGAAAAATTTTATGTAGACATCTCGATAAATTGGTTCCGGGTCTTTTCCAAAATATTGTTCTGGATTTTAATTACGAGTTGCACATACAAGTTGCACTCAATAACAAATTAATTAATATTATATTTAAGATGAATAGAACAGTAATTATATGAACGTATATTGATAATAAAACCGAAATTATTGTATTCAAGTTTGTTCAATTATCTAGAAATTTGAGAATATTTTAATGCAAGCAACCTGTTGGTTATGAAGTAAACAGAAAAATTCTTCCACCGAATAAGAACTATCATCATATCTTCACCGACGTCAAAAATGTACTTCATACGGTGTGTATGATTTCTATTACTATTTTTGTGTATGTTAGTTCGCTCCTTAAGACCTGAAATTCTTGAACAATTTTCCTCGGGTCAGTCTCAAATTGTTCGTTAGGATTTCCACGTGTTAATAATCTTTTTGTTCTAGTTATTAGTCCAAAATTGTTTGTTGTTCAATTGTTATTTAATTTGAAACTCAAAAAAATTGTTGGCCGAATGTTTAGCATTTATTGCATTTTTATTCATTTTTAAGGATATTTCAAGGAAAACTGATATGACCTTAATTGTTCAGCATTTGTTCAATCTTAAATAGTCTAATGCTCTAGTTCATAACTGGTAAACGTTTCCGGTAATAGACAGCTAAACAAAGTTCACTGTGTCTCATTAAGATTTCTAATGAGAAAAGTTAGAAAATTTTCCTCTAAACCATGTCTGTACCGGTTTCTTTATACGATATTGTATTATATGTTGTAAGCCCTTACTTGGTGGACAGCATCTTCCTAAGCTGACCACGATCCACACATATCTATTAAGCATTCACTAGATATTACATCAAATGTTCTTCACTTCAAAACACATTGAACTGGTATTTGAGACAGTCCAGAACCACAGAAAGGTCCCATCAAGTCCAAACAACCTACGGGAATCCACGAACAATATAACTGAGAGAATAGAATGAGAGTGCTAGGTCCAATATAAAACATGAAATAAGAAACCGTATCACACGAGTGATGTGTTTTTTGTGGGGGCCCAACGTGTGCATTGTGTAGTCCAAGAGTCGTAAACATCCCGAAGCTCACCGAGTTAGGTCCGTAAAGCCCTTGCTCAATAAAACTGGACCTCATCGCCCAGGGAAGTCAGTCCCTGCGGTCGGGCTGAGACTAATGAAATGGGGAATGCTTGTTGATTTATTCCTGAAGCGCTACATTAGTTTCTTGGTTTGTTTTCTCGTGTCCTGACAAGAACACGATCCCTTTTTTTTCATCGTTTAAAGTAATAGATTAAATGAGATCAGCTTCTCCCACGCAGTTACCGAACCCAAAGAAGACAGATACCCTACTTGTTGTCCGAGCATGTGGAAAGAAGAAGGAGAAAGATCGTTAAAGGGACTACAAAAACTTGAATGGTGTTCAGTCCTGTCACAAACTAAATTAAAGAGCATTTCAACCTGTTAAGTTTGTTGTATACATACAGTGCGATCCTGGGATTTCTACAATAAAACGGATCATCTTTCAGAAATTCCTATGTGGAATTCCCAGCAAGAGCTTGAAAAATGGTGACCTGTCAAATAATGGCTACCCAGGGGTGTGAAGGAATCTGATTTTTCTTCCGGGTTTTGTTTTGTGTTTGTGAATGGTGAGAAGGTAAAACGGTCCTCAGCAAACTCTATTATACTTACGTTCCTATACTAAATTACTTCACTCTTAATTCACTTGTATATCAACCGTGACTATTGCGTCCCTGCTCTCTCACCAACTATCTCTTAGCTAATCCGTTTCCAATTTAGTGATCATCCATCAACCCCCTATGATAACTGTTATCATCCCTCGTATGGAGCATTTGCCTCGTGCTCTGAAAGGAACTGCTTTCAATTGAAAACAGTTACTGCGCGACGTTACGGAACGGAAATATCACGAAGCTTGGGTGTTTGTACTTAAAAACATGATGATAGTTTATCAAAACAGAGATTTTTATTCATACAGAAAATGCACCAGCTGCACATCAAGTGGTCCGTTCCTCAACAGTGTCTTGAAAGTTGCCTCTACCAATTCAAAGATCGTATACATCGCGTTTCCACCCAAATGTGAAGGGAAAGTCATAAACCTTCTAAATTTAATTGAAAATGAAACACAAATATCCTAAGAGGAGTGGGATTCTTTTTAATGATATCTAATCATTCAAGTTTAAAATACTGTTCTAAAGTATAGGAGGAAGTAATTTTTCCAATACCTATTCAAACCTGATCTCGACCAAGTACATCTCATATAAACTTCACAACGTACCTACTTCATTTCACTTTCTCGATTTTCAACCCGCCTGCTCAATTTAAAGGTCTCAATTTTGGCACATTAGTGATAAAAGTATCCTTTCAAGTGATAATAATGCAGTATGGATGAGGACAGGTAAAAATCCACTTTAGTCATACTTAGTAGAAGAATTTGGGTGAATCAATAAACGGCTTTAGTTAATCATTTCCTAAATACTAAGAGGTACCGACTAATCATGAATACCCGGATAACAGAAAACTTCATAAATTTAGTTATTTGACGTGATAAATGTGTTTTTCAGTTTTTGGGCAATTAACGAAACGTTTGTTTAACGATCCGCCGAGTCAATGCATGAGGACATTATCACAATTAAATTATTGATTTAATGGACTACCAGTTCAAGATACCTACGATTCAAGAAATAGTATTCTGGAAATCATAATGAGGAAGTTATTTCAGTAAATTGAATAAAATTGATGCAAAACCGTCGGAATTAAAGAACTTTTGTACACTTGTGAACTAGGTACTTATTTTAGAAAAAAAGCTGATGAGAGAAATGTGAAACTACTCTTCGACAATATGCTGTGCTAACTCTTTTCCTTGATAACCACTACCGCTCCATACTTTGCTCATTCTCACTTGGGCGTACAAAAAAAAGCTAAACTTTGATTTACCGCAGTTTTCGTTGTAAACAGTCCATAAAGTTGACAAATGTGAGGGAGACGCCGCCCGGCGAAAAACCCCTGAGACCAGCAACTTGTTAAAAAGCCAACTGATTAGGTCAGGCGTAATTATTCAAAGCGGCAGCTTCTCCCCAGTTGTAGCAGCAAAAACTCTTGGAGAAACGCGTTTTCACACGTAACCCCTTCCTCTCGCTGTCCCTCTCAACCTGCAACGGTTCGCATTATGCTTCCTGTGAAAGGGGAAAAAAACCTCGCCTTCTTCCACTTCCACGGTCGCCCCTCCCTGGAAAGCCAATATATCTCTGTACGAGCGCAATCCTTATCTGTCCCCTATTAGTCAATGTACATGAATCCCCGCGGAAGAGTGGGAGGGACTCCCGTTTTGAAATTCACCCCAACGGGAAAGGGGTGGGTTTCGGTCGATGCGGTTTATCGCAGAAAACGCAATTATCACTGGGTTAGTCACTGTATTGTTCAAACAACAGAGGAATGAGGACTGAGTGCATTTGGAACAAATCTTTCTTCCTCCTCCCAAGCGGCATTCTTTATACTGCAGTAGCGGGAAAACCGTGCTTCGCACGAAATCTTGGGGTGTGATATTCCGTGCGAGGCATGAGTTCCCCGCTAGTTGCTAATAAACTACGTTTATAACCAAGTACATTTAAAATACAGTTATTGAAAAAACTCGACATGGCTGCTGGGTTGTCACGATTTTCAGACGCTAATAAACAGGAGGTTAGCAACCATAATAACAAAAATTCGGGAACAAAACAAATCGGCTGCGAAAAATATCGCCTTTTGAAAGCCAAAGGATATTTTGGAAGTTCTGACCTATCCCACGTCGCCCGGCAAACAGGGTGTTCATTTTTAGACAACTCCCGTCAAAATCGGTTCGGCAGTTAGCCTATAGTTAACAAACATACGTACAAACAAATAACCTTTGATTTTTTGTGTAGAATACATAGATAGAAACAAACTGAGTTTTACAAGTGAGGATTCGCAGGACTATAGCACTGAGGAACTAAATCACCGTCAGGTGTGCACACTAGATTCCGATTACGATTTGTCGCACTCACAGACCTTAGTGTTCCATTATGATGAGTTTTGAAGGATTTAAGTTCCCTAATGTCAAGAGAGTTTTTTGGGGTGTAGGTGGGGGTGTATCGATACGTCTAACGCCAGAACAGATTCGTTCCTTATCAGGATTTGATACAGCCAATGGAAGACATGAGTCATGATACGAATGTTTATCAAAGATATGAAAATGGAGAAGATTGACCATAATTAGCATTATGGATGTTTAGTGTCGTTGAAACCCTTCACCTATTTTTGCGCTCGTTTGTTGGGCCCCCAAGATGGACATTAGTTGTCACATAATAAGCATGGGTACTAAGAATGGCGCCACGAGTGACTCCAATAGGAGTTCTGAGACCTTAACAGTTTAGCTTAGGAGATCCTAAAATCGTTTCTACAAACAAACCATTTAAAAAAATTGTTTTAAAGACCAACCTTGTTCGTCACCGCCCATGCTATGGAATTCTTTCAATGAGCATTCCCGTCCAAGAAAGGAACGTCGAGTGGGTGTGCCCTTATGACTCAATTATTTCTGCACTTCTACGCCTATTCATAGCCTGTTTTGCTAAACCTCGGCCAATATACAGGAACCCCAACCCCAACACAACTATTCACGTGTCTATCGAGGAGGTACCAATGACCTTCCTCATTTACCTATCGGTAGATTCACTTACCTCATAAGTAAATTTAGTAAATTACTAGGCACATTTACATGTTTCCAAATCTTATTGACCATAATAATACCGTGATATAGTTAAATTGGGAATAACCACCTGTAGAGCTCATTGGAAAATTATGTAATTGCATCAGAAAATGCCTTTGTCATAAAGGAAAGATAACCACACTAAATCTATTAAAAAGTAGCCTTAAGGTTTAAAATCTCGTTCGCTTCGAAAGGCATGAATCAAGAGGGTTCTGAAGCTCAAATCAAAATGTCAAAGACAGCCTTTTTGAGCTAATTTCAAACAAAATTATCAAAAATGGTTTCAGAAATCCGTATTAAATACGAACAAAACAATATATTTAAGGTGCATCAATTCTGTTCGTAAAATTTAAGACCTTGTGGTAGGCATATTCACTTTTAACAGACTGTACATTCACAATGGGAAATTCAGGTGATTTTTTCTTTGCAAATCAAAACTAACTAAATAGGTACTACATGAGAGCCGTTTGCCGATCGGAAGAATATTTCCGTTGGGACATGAAGGATTAGCCCCGCTATCTTATTCTAAATCAACACCAAAGCCCCTATGTAGTGTCTAGACGTCAGAATCGGGACAGTTTCAAGTGAAAAAGAAAACCCCTCATACCCACTTGTAGTTGCTGGGACTCCCTCCAATCCATGTCTTGCGCCCAAAGTTTCATATTTGGGGTACTCCGTCAAAATGCCTCCTGACCGCCCTACCCAACACACGCTTAGAGCAGCTCATTGCGAAATTCCAAACTAGCAACCAGGGCAGCAAATTCAACATGCCCGATCACAAACTGACTACGTTCGTGTTCAGGGACCATTCACCGCACGAACACTGAAACAGCCTCGATGATGATTGGCGTTTTGATCTCCATTATGTGATTATGACTTTCATTTGCTCTATACCCCTTTGGTAAAAGCAGCACTTGTTTTCCTACTGCAATTTTTAGTATATTAATTTGTTACTGGCGTAGTTACACGCTTTAATTACGTACCATATGTCCTGCAACAGGAAACTAAAACTCACACCTCATTTTCTGATGCGCCGCAATTGCCCAACCCATCAAATGTTCACTAAAAATGTCGAGAGGGATCAATCAGGTGCAGCGTGCAACTCACCAGAGTCCACTCAAACGTGTTTCATGGGTCGCATTACGAGTTCATTAGAGTCCGATGCAGCGAGGCAAACTCATTTCTTTCACACGTGTTATCGAAATAATCACTGGGACTCTCATTAAAGCAAGTGATCAGCATCGAGTAGAAAGGTGTGAACCATACAATGCAGGAATGCGTTTCTCTTTTCAAACACCATCGGCATATTCACCAGACGTAGTGAAAAAGCTCATTCCGTATTTCATACGGCTCGAGACCAGTATTGAATACTTTTCATTGCCGTTCCGGCGATAAAAGGGGAAGTTGTGACAGCGATCGTGGAAGCTGTCTACATGCCAGTTCACTGGGAGTTTTTCTATAGAAGGAGCCGGACGTTGGGTTTTGCTCATCTCTCCGGAGAATAAGCTGCCGATTTTAATAGGTGTGACCGTGTAAATTCTGAAAGGGTACAGGAACTTAGGTAAACTGATGAATGAGAGTAGGTACTTAATTTGGTTGGAGAATATCATAAGCGGTGAACGATAGGTCCAATAGGTCCATTTTCGAGGGGTGTTACATTTCAATGAATGTACTGAGTGTTATACGATTTGTGATAGATATATTTATTGTGTTAAAAAAAAAACATTTTTTCACAAGAGTTCGGAGATAAACGAACAAAAAATCAACGAAACTAATAGTAATAATGATTTTAAAAAATGAATGGGATGACATGAAAAGCAATTCAGCCGAAAAGAAAGCCTTAATTTAAAGTGACGCCCTTTGACGTAGAACTGTTTGCAGGAACCCGACAAACTTCACCACCTCGTTCCTATCGTTACACAGTAGGAACGACTGAAAAATTTCTTCATGAAAATATGGAGTTCCAAAGCATTTGACCCGCTCGTACTTATAAACTTTGCATGAAGAGATGAGGTGATACAGCGTGTCTGGGCTATGATCGTTGCATATTGAGCAGCTTACGGATTTGTCAAATCGGTTGATTATCCCCTGAAGGATCACTCGACAGATTGAGGGTTTCGCACATCTTATTTGGCACAAAAGTCTCTTTATATATAATGGGTGTTCATTTTCGACATACGAAGCACTTTGTCGGGGGCCAATCGGGAAATGTCGCGGTCAATAATTAAAGGACGAAGAAGAAAATCTCTCCAGGTCAGCATGGCACAGGTTGCCGAGTAAGGCATCCAATAAATCCTGTTTTTCCCTCTAATCAAGGTGAGATCCCTGGATATCCACAAGTGTTCAAGATTTGCCTCTTGAAGGATGCATTTCAATTGCAGAGACGAGTTGAATTTTGGGTTAGGAAAATTTTACGAGTTATGTAACTTTCGATAAGCGAAATTATTACATGTGAAAAAATGTTGATGTGAAGATGCCTTATTTTCTGCATGAAATTATATAACCACACTTTTCCGTACAAATGCAATTCACAAACGTGAAAAAAAATTACAAAGCTACGTTATTTTTTCTCTTTGTGAACGTTTTATTTCTACGCATTACATTATATGCGGAAAAGTCTTGTTTATTAATTTTTCTTCATTTTCAATATTACATTTAAAATAAAGCGCTTAAAAAATCATTAAAATTGGCAAGAAGAAGAAAAAAAAATCGTTATTTTCGTTAAGCAGGATATTACTTTAAAAGTATAGGATATGAATGGTTTAATTATTCAGTAACAAAATGGTACTGAAAGAAGTAGGTACATCGATTTTAGTAAAATATCAAAATATGAAAAATAATTAAAACTCCGAACAGTATTAAAAATCTAAAAAATTGTGGTACGGACTAAAAATAAGATAACAATTCGATGAAAACGCTAAAAAGTATTAACGGTCCAAAAATTTTAATTTCAAAAAACGAACAGATATTATCGTAATAGGAATAGTTATTCAGAAAAACTTCGTTCTTTATTTTATCATTTTTAATAATAAGCATTTGTAATCCTATATCAAAAACTGTATGTATCTCCTCAAATTCAATTCTTTTACGTTTCCAGATGCGCAGATTCCAAATCAGCAATGTCCAACCTTAGAATTGATGCCGTATATCAATTCATTCGCGAATGGATATAGGGCTCTACTTTTCCTAACTTCTAGTCATCCTGAAATACTTAAACGCATAAATGCTTTGGGGCAAAAACTTCCCGAAAATGCGGGTTTTCGAGGTTGTTACTGACATAGGCAAACAGGGGTCTCATTTCCAAGTCATTTTGAACGCGAAATCGACTGGGTCAGGTTTCAGATCCGTATAAATTCTTCCACAGCAAATAATTGATATTTCTAAACCTAAACTGACCTCCAAACTTCACTAAGACACGAGCAACCACGCGTTATTCGTAAAATAATAAAACCATGAGCTATAATTGGCAGCGTTTCATAAAATGCATCATTCATTATTTCTTTTCACTTAATGTGCTCAAATTTCTTGACATTTAAGAAAAATATAATACAGTAAATAACGAAAATGTTCAGGCAATCGTGCTGCATAACTGGAACATGGTAAAATAGTATGAGCAAACTCACTCACTGTATATTGTAAGTTCAGTTGCAAAGTCCCAATTTAAATAGGAGTAAGGAGACGGGAGGTACCTAGTTATTTCGTCATAGTAATAATAGCCCAGTTGGAAGTTTATTGTGACTTTCACCTAACCCAGTTCTTTTAAACGTCTTCGTCGAAGCGAAAAGCAGCCCAATTTGAATGATTGAAGGCGGTTAGAGGCGGCTTCCATTCGCCGCCTGATTGAGGGCCGGCGGAGAGGAGGGTCGAGGGACCCCCATGAGGGCGTTGGAGAAATTAATAGTCGCCCTCAGGTTCCGATCCGGAGGGCTCTGCTCGCTGACAAAACCCACAGATGGTGACGAGATATTCAATTGAAACCAGCAACTCCGATAATGCCAGCCCTGGGCCTTGGCGAGGGCGGAGGTGGCAATCTTGACGGGTTATTTGCCGCGATTTTCGTATTTCCCTCATTTCATCCCATTGATATCGCGTGGCCCTTAAAGAGCAAGCAAATGGATTCAACTTCGATTCGGATTGAATGTTTCTGTACTAACCAAGCTCAGATTTTGAGGAAAACGAAACGTTCCTTGTCCTAATTGTCAATTAATGCGTGCTTTGCAGAATCCAGAAGAACTCTTAGTTAAGGCAACGAAGCCACCAACAAATTATATACAATTGAAAAATAAATAAACCAACAGTTCAGCCGTGTAAGATAATAACTTGTCATCTTTCTGAAATGTAAATATCTGAAATTTATGCAATCTGGCAAACAATCGTTAACTACTAAATGTAAAGGTAAGAACACTATCCCTAAACAAGCGAGTGCTACAGAAATAAACTCATTCTAACTTCTTTTTATTAAACATTTATTAATTTTATAACGTTTTTAAAAGCAAACTTCAGCAGCTAGAAGAATGTAAACATCTTTTTTTAAACTGTAGTGCACATAATTTTAAACAAAACCATTTGGCAGTAAATATATAGATTATATTATCTCTGCCCCTAAAGAAATATTCCAACCGTTGATATTTAAGTTTTGAGTGAGTCCAACCTCTCAAGAATCGCATACCTCGGGAAATAACTCAGTATAGTTTGTGAGGTAATGGAAAGGTTAGTTGCCCCTTCCATTGAGGTGGATGCGGATATTAATGCTCCGCCACGCTCAGAGGATAGGTAACCCAGACGCTTGAAAACGTCTGATTCATCCCCCAAGACGTCGGATTCTAAAATCGGGAAGGGCCAACTAATCATATCCATCACAAGTTTTGAGCTAAGTACAGCTTACGTTTTAGAACATTGACTCATTTTTAACACTCATGTGTGAACAGCTAGGTTGAAAATATAAACAGAAATAATAATCGTAATGCTGAAATACCACTTGCTTCATGAACGTTGCACAAAAGGGACAATTCATAGATCATGGTAATTCTTCGCGTAGATCATTAAAACTTCCGTACTGCTTAATTTTTCAGGAAGCATGGTACTTTGAGTACATACACGTGGGAAAAGTATATTAATATTAATGCGAGTTAATATGATCGTAAAATCATCAAGTTTTCACCTTTTTTAACTTTTCACTGTAAGAAAGAAGAAAGAAAGTTTTGAAAGGTTCTCAGTTTTAAAATCTCGTTTTTGGCTCATTTCATTGTAAGTAACAGATTCTCCTCTTATTTAAGTCAACTCCTTTTACCTTATTCGCAAAACATGAAATTAACTTTTTAGTTCGAGTTTATTTAATCCAGATATTTCGTTGTCCTTCACGAAAGTTTAGTGATTATTTTTTACAGCACATTTCCATGTAATTGTTTTTATACCACGAGCTCTCATAGTGCATGTAACAAATGGTTAACTACAAAATATAAGGATTTAAGGTCTTAAAATTCCCAAATTTCTTTTCCGTTCTTTTACTTTCAGAATTAATCAATTGATCAATCAATATGAATTTCAAGCAAATCTTTCATAACATTCCTCATCTCAATCCACATAGTTTTGCCTCGACTTGATGGTCATTATATTTCTCGATTCTATAAGCCCTTTTATTCCAATTTCTAGACACTAGAGCTTGCTAAAAAAAAAAGTTAATAATTAACTTGCCCATTATTGGCAAACGATAGGTAGTGTCAGAAATGGTAACATTCCAAATTATCTATTGACCACTAGCACCAGAGAGTTAATGCTCAATGACAGAGAAAAATTACGTTTACAGTGAGGAGTTATGTACAACTTGAAGATTATTGATAGTAAACAGTTAGATGAATAATATAACCACAGGGGTACTTCGGACATTAGTAAACAATGCAATTAATGTAGTATAGATATGGTTTAAATCATTACTTCATAATATCTTGATCTAGTAAAAGTAATTGTTTGGAGTAGTATTATTGGGAGAATAAAAATAAATCGGATCCATTGACACCCAACAGGTGATGATTTAAGTGCAGTCCTACTAAGACTTGATGTGTCATGGTTCCATTGGTTTGCTTAGTGGTCATTTATTGGATGGAACCTTCGAATATTGAAGATAAAACTCCGATTTTATTTGCTGGAGCCACCTCTGAAAAGTGAAGTATTGTCACAACGCCTAACCACCGACAAGGGCACGTGTTCAGATGAATAAGAATCTGCGATTCCTATGTTTCATCCATCATTTCGGTTTTCCGTACAACAGTTCAAATCTATCATCCCCACTAACGTTTAATAGATAGGTGGCCAGCCTCTGGATTTTCGTTAAAAGGGACCGCCTCCTTTCCCCCCTACACACAATTGATTTGATCCGTTAATGTCCCTGTCATTAGTTTTCCTAGGAAACAGCACCTTGTCAGGTAGAGGTGAGGAGTCCCCCCTCCCCTACCCTTAACAACCACAACAAACATCACTACGTGGGTTTCGGTTGAGGTAGGTCGAGGGAGGTCTTCGGACCGTGAGATCCTTCAAAGGCAAAACACAGAACAAGGGAGAAAAAAAAACCCAAGAAAATACACTGCAGTAAATTAATAACCGCCGTCAAAACACAGACAGCCCCTTTTACCTGCAGTGCTGTTAGCTTGCATCCATGGAACTCTTCTGATTGGGGATTTATGAACTCCCGCAAGGAATCCTGGACGGCACGAATAGCTTGTAACAAACTCAAACTCATACCTTCACCGGTATAAGGTACGTCATGCTCACGACACGACCGAGGAATGTTGCTTATTAATTTTTATCTGTGAACACTGGCCGCCTCTCAGACAAATTACTTAATAGTTTCTTTTCTTGATGAAAATGTATGACTTTTTTTATGCGGGTTGTGGGAATGCATATACTGAAAATGGCACTTGCACATTTAGAACGTGTTCACCAGTCAGAAACTCGGTTCATTATGCGAAGCATTTTTAATAACCAGCTGTTTCCAAAAATTATTAACAAGAAACCTCATGCTTCAGTATCATGATGCCTCCAATTCACAGAAGTAGACACATAGAAACCTGGATTTATCTTCCGGTATGTATGTGGATCCATAATCACATTTCCAAACGTTAAGTGCAGTAGAGGTGCTCGGCACCAGACTACTGATGGAAATGAGAATAACTTAGGGTTAAAATCAAACCGCGTTTTACTACAAAGATTGTCAATAGTTCATTATTAAGATAGTTCGTAGCTCAGTCGCTTTTACTTTCAAACCAGTTTTAGCAGAAAAGGAGTTTTGTGAATAGGTTTCCCAAGTCATTCATTGAGAATTTCCCAAACCAAATTGAAAACTTGAAAAGGTGTCCAAAGAAAAGTGGAAAGAGTATGCAAGAAGAAGAAGGCAGAGGATAAAGAGCGATCCCGTGTTAGCGGCGATTGAAAAAGAGAAGGAAACGAAGAAGTATGAAGCTAAGAGAATGAAAAAAACGCTGCAAATTCTTTCACTGGGGTTTATTATTCAATTGGCTTGCGTTCATGATTTGAATTTCTACTAAGCTTTGGAGTGTCGTCCATGTTTCACAGGTGATAGAGCGATTATTGAATTTCAGGAGACACACAAATATGATCAAATGATCAATCCAAATAGGTATTTTAGTTGAGAACAGATTTAAGTGCTCTATGCATATCTCCTGAAATTCAATAATCGCTCTATCACCTGTGAAACACGCACACTCCAATGTTTAGTATAAATTCAAATCATGAACGCAAGCCAATTGAATAATAAACGCCAGTGAAAGAATTTGCAGCGTTTGGCAATTTATTACTTTTTGCAATACAATCGGTTCCTGAACCGATTGATATACAATTTAGACTTGTTTTCCTCAGAACAGCGAGAACATTTTGTCTTACAAAAAATTACATTTTTCAACAAAAGCAACTAAAACGTCTTGCGTCAAGAGGGGGAGATTGAAAGGGGCTTTACTGGTGTTAATGAGGGAAAGTCAGCCCAGTTTAAGGGTCCGCTGAGGTGTTGCCACCTGATGGCGGGGAAGGGGTGTTCGTCCCTGAGGTCAGGGGTCATTCCTATATTGGCAATAGTATAGGTACAGGGCCGCTGGGCGCCTGCCGCGCCGCGCCTCTAGAGAGAAAACGCGCCTCTAGAGAGAAAACGCGCCTCTAGAGAGAGAAAACTGGGGCGCCTGTGTATGTACCTACATGAAGAAGTCGCCAGCCGCAGACGCGTCAGGGTCATATGTGAAAAACGAACGCGAGCGGGCGGGGGCCACCAACGCGATCTGTTCTATAAGCTATCAAACTATGCTGTTCTATGGAATTGTCATACGTAGAAGCGCGGCATCGCTCCCCCCACCCTAGTGCCGCGCGGTGTGACTTTGAAATCGCTTTTTGGCGATTATTGAATTTCAGGAGATATGTATGGAGCACGTGAATCTGAAAATACCTATTTGGATTGATCAGTTGATCATATTTGTGTGCCTCCTGAAATTCAATAATCGCCCTATCCTGTGAAACACGCAGACTCCAAAGCTTAGTAGAAATTCAAATCATGAACGCAAGCCAATTGAATAATAAACCCCAGTGAAAGAATTTGCAGCGTTTTTTATTGAACCTCAATACCCCCCCCCCCCCCAATAAAAACATCTATAATTTATCAAGTCCTTTGGCACTCGTATTGCGTTAAAACTTCCCCAAATCCAAATTTAAACGATGTAGCCAAAGGTAGACAGATGTAGAGGAGGCACACAAATATCATCAACTGATCAATCCAAATAGGTGTTTTGGTTGAGAACCGATTTACGTGGTCTATGCCTATCTCCTGAAATTCAATAATTGCTCTATCACCTGTAAAACACGCACACTCCGAAGCTTAGTAAGATTCAAATCATGAACGCAAGCCAATTGATTAATAAATCCCAGTGAAAGAATACTTATTTACCCCAGTAATAATATTGAATAATAAACTCCAGTAATAATATTGAATAATATTTATCTATATATTATCAGCGTTTCATGCATATCAGAATGCTTCAACCCGTATATCGGCTACTAACTACTCTACAAGTATTCACATCGGCTATCACTCCAGTATCCACATTCACTACAACTTGACGCTATCGGCCGGAAATCACTAGGTTACAAACAAACAATAATAAACCAAAAAACGCAAATGTTGGCACCATACATCGCGAATGGTTTGACCCACGGACCTGGGGAGGGGCTCATTCGATTCCTGACGGTATGTTCTTAAAATTACGATCAAAACGTCCTTGCAGCACATTTTTTCTTTAAAAAAAATATCATAAAAGAAGTTAAGTACTTTTCATAATAAAAATACTGAATAGTCTTGTAGCTTTTGCTCTAGAGGCCTAAGTCTAGAAAACCAACTTGACCGAATTTTCGATACGTACCAGGGTGATAAACTGAACTTACAAGATGTCTTTAATGGAAACCAAAAAATGTCTGCCAGACCATTCACGTTCATATCGAGAAAACACCCTATGTGTGTCAGAATAATTCCTATTAAGTTACAAGCGCGTGGTATGTGAAGTTAGTGAGCTTGCGTTCATTGTAACAGAGACTGACTAGCTCCTGGTGAGTAGTTTTCTAGTGAAACTTGCCTAGGAGCGTGCAATTTTTCAACTTTTAAATGTGAGGCAAGTATTTTGTAATCAAACAGTTACAAATCCTTTCGTCTGTATGTATGGTACAAACTCCGAAAATCAGGGTACGACAATGAAAGCCCGGAACATACCAATGTGTTACACACCTACCTGAAAGAGATGATTATTTTCTTCAAACTCCTTAACTTAATGACCGAAAGAGTTTTACCAGGAAAAAAAATTAGGTGGCTTCGAAGAATTATCCTAAGCAGAGGACTAATTGCCATACCATGTACCTGGAATAATCCGGAAGGAACGACCACTAACACTAAAAGTCTCTACGATCCAGCGCGACGTCAGGGGAAACATATTTTCCGTTCCCTCGACTTAAAACGGGATGAGTCTCTCAGTCAGACGTCTTTTCTGAACGACTTCCCCTGAAGAAGTGATTTCCCAAGTCCTTTCATCCGCCTTGCTGGAAGCTGGAGCCCTTTCGCCTCGGAAAAAAACGTCGAATTACGCTCGCAAGCTCTTTGCTACCTGCTTTGAGAGGGAGCTGATTTACTCGAGACGGGGAGGGGTTTTCTTTACAAAAACCTCCAGCAGGGAGGACTGGCATCGGAAAGGGGGTCTGAAAGCTTTGGCGACGAGTGGTCTTTGCGTCATAATGTTTCCACGTTTTGAGGGAGAAGGGAGCGGTAATTACCTATAGACTGGCCCGGCAAACATGAGTTACCGGTAAATTTTTCGGTTTAGGTGCGCGCCGCAGGAATGTGGTTGAGTGGTCAGTCTGTGAAGCAAGTTGTGGAAATGGAGCTCCGTAAATGAACCGTTTAGCCTCCAGGGCAGAATAAACTGTTGTATAGAATATCAGTAACAATTTAAGATATTGCATTTAAACGTCATGTACACAAATAAGTACCTACATAAATTTTAACACGTTCCGTGGATGAAATCAGGCATCTACAGAAGCATTGCTTTCTATCGTTTTTCATAGAAACGTACTTGACGGCCTACTGCATTCATAATTTCTTTTTAATATCTCATTCTTGTTGGTTCATTCAACGTGAGAATGTTTTTGGATCCCATATAACCGAAGGGTAATTCGTTTTGTTGTCCAGCTTTTTGCTTTTTAAACACGGAAAATCTACAAATGTGGAATCATGTTTTGTACGCCGTAGACCATCAGAAAAATGATAAATACCGACTAAAAACAATTAAGACACCAGGCTGGGATCGAACCACGGACTGCAGAAGTTGCATGAACTACGTTGATTGTAGTTACGGGCTTTCATAGGCAATAGCGTACGGCCGCGCGGCTTAATTCAGTCAGTAGTACAAAACATGGTTTTCTCGCTTCATCATTATTGCTGGTGGGGGGGGGGGGGGGGACGTTTTAATTAAATGGAATTGGTTGGTTATTTGTTAACACATAAATATTTGAATGTGTAAATACAGAATACCTCTCCTTAGTACTGATGAAAAAAAAATTACTTTGGGAAGTAAGATACAACAGATTTTGGTTCTGAATAATATTTATTCCATTGTTCTTCGCTATCCACTGCACCACAGGCCCCAGAAATCATATTTTTTGGTTTATTATTTTCCGTAATAAGCCTCAGCAATGGTATATTGAACAATTTTTATAACTCTTCCTCTAACTTTTTCGTTTTACGTTTCAAGGTGCGTAGATTTAAAATCTGCAAAGCCCGTCCACCACACGACATTCGCAGTACGGCCCGTGATTCTCCTCAGAATTGATGCAAAGAATCCATTCTTCCGCTCATGGGCTTCCAGCCAGCACATGGTTCTAACTAAGTCTTTGCACACGGTTTTAACTTCTAGCCAGCCTGATCGATACGGCCTGATGGGACGGGACAAAAACTGGTCTGAAATGTAATATAAACGTGATTTCACTGGCATAGGCTTCTAGTAATTTTTGACGCTGAATTTAAACCCTTGACTAATCATAAACCCTTGACTAATCATAGGTGTTTCTGAATTTTTAGCTTCAGTGGCCACTCGTGACTCCTACCAGCCAAATCTTCACGAGGAATTTCAGGACATTGTTCAAATATGCAATCATAATAATCATTGAGCATTACACGTAACGTAAATGAAATAAAAATTTGGTTGCGTGCCATAGCAAAGACATGAAATGTCAATAATTAACCTACGTTTTAGAATTTTCTGCATTTTAAGAGGTCTGATACTTAAGATGAATTCGGCAAAGTGGCCATTAAAATTCATGGAAGGGTTTATAATTTCACTTATTCCGAGGGGTAAATTCCACTTTGAGAGGGTCGTAACTTCACTGGTGAACTCTCATATCACGTTCAATATCCAGTCCATGCTGACAGGGAGAACGTTATTTTATCAATAGCGGCGGTCGGCTGTAAATGCAGTTGCGGGGGTCGGACAGAGGCCGGATCTCTGCGAGCACCTTGATCCCTTGAACTCGGATTATCTCCTCCATTCTCGGCCGTAACAGAAGTTATCGTTTCTGTGAAAGGGACCGACGCTGCGGAGGTCTCGCTTATCTCTCCGACTTCCTCCAAGCTGAATGGAAGCTACGTTTCTTCTTTTCATATTTTATTTTGTATGTTTGTGTCGACAAAACGGTCCGTGCATTCCATCTGGGTATCGGCCGCTCCCTGATACCGCCTACCGTCCTCTAAAAGCTATTTTCTCCTCATCACCCTTCTTCCTTTTTACCGATACTGTTAACACATCGCTGGAAGAGACATTATACTCAAGCTCGACATTGCAAAGCATCCAACTCAAATCTTGATTCTAAATGTATCTCTACCACTGCTCTGATATTAAAATTGCGATTTCCACTGCTCCGGTAGACTAGAACGAATGAGGAACTACGTTAGGCACAAAGGCGATAGAGCGATTATTTAATTTCAGGAGATGCATAGAGCACTTAAATCGGTTCTCAACCAAAATACCTATTTTGATTGTTCAGTTGATCATATTTGTGTGCCTCCTGAAATTCAATAATTGCTCTATCACCTGTGAAACACGCACACTCCAAAGCTCAGTAGAAATTCAAATCATGAACGCAAGCCAATTGAATAATTAACCCCAGTGAAAAAATTTGCAACGTTTTTTTATTGAACCTCAATACAACCCCCCCCCCCCCTCACAATAAAAACATGCGTACGTTTTCTCTATTTGGGAGAAAATGCTAAATTTCAGGAGGCACATAAATATGATCAACTGATCAATCCAAAAGGGCACTTTAAATTAAGTGAGAGAACTGGCTCAAGAATTGGGGCGTTGTCGGACCAACATGGATTTTTCCCGAAAATTTCAGATTTTTTGCTCCAGCCGTTTGGGAGAAATCGTGCGTACGGCGGACGGACGGAAAAATGTGTATTGCAGATTTGTATTCGACAACCTTTGAAACGTAAACCATGAAATATTTAGGGGGTTAAATTTTTTTTTTTCAAAAGCGATTACAATGGTTTATTATTGAATAATAAACCAAAAATTAATAATTCCCTACCATATTGTTCGATTCACTCTAAACGGAATCATTCCTTTCACTACAGCACCACATAATTGGATGTTCCGCCGAACTTTCGAAACTCCTTTGCACCTGTCATTCCTGTTTTCTTGAACGTGCATTCAGTTATTGTTCTGTTACTGATGATGATCTAACCGTCGTAATCGATTTAACGTGCGCAGCTGTTCAATTTTGAGGAAATGACCTTTTTTTACTTGGATGATGTAGTGCATACCTTCCCCTGCTGTTTGGTAAACTCGGAAACAAAATCGATCTTCAGTCAGCAATATTGTGAATACGCTCGCGGTTGTGCTACACACCGCTTTTCCGAACAATAAAAAGCCCCCCGAGTCTGCGACTTAGGAAATAGGAGAATCACAAAACTGTAGTTGAAAACGTTCTCGTAATGCAGCGGTCAGTACAACGCTGAACTTGAGTTGGAAAGTGAGACTTGGGCCCTCAGCTGAATATAATATGAACTGCTCAGGAATGTTGTTCTTAACTTTCATTGTTGTTCGTCGAGGATGTGATGAGTAAGTAAAAGGAATACCCTTTTCAGCTGGCGTCAGGCTTCGGGGAAGACGGTATCTCCTCTTCTGTCGAGTGTGAGAAAATTAAACCGAAGGACAAAAGTTATTTAGTGATATCATTTCATGGGAACGTCCGTCGGCAGAATAAACAAGAGCAAGTAACGTTCCCATTATGTTTAGTACCAGCTGTTGTCCTATATAATCATCAGACGGCAGTTTAGATTTCGGTAAATCTAGTAATGACACCTTAACTAAGTACGAAAACTATTAAAATTCCCTCACAATTCAATTACTCACTTGGACGTTTCGGACTAGTCTACGTGTTGATAACAAAAACATTGTACAGCATTTTTCGAAAAAAAAAAAGAAAAAAAACGTTGCAAATTATTACACAGAGGTTAATTATTTCTTTATCAGAATAACCGTAGATTACTGGTATTGGTTACTTTTGAAGATACTGGCAATTATTAGACAAGAAAAGAAACTTATCCCTAATCATCAGTTCGGATTCAGAGAAGAACATTCCACTATAGATCAAGTCCATCGTATCACTGATATAATTGAAAACTGTCTTGAAAAGAGACAAGTCTGTGCAACCGTTTTCTTTGATGTGTCCCAGGCATTCGATAAAGTCTAGCACGAAGGACTCCTGTATAAACTTAAAAGATATTTGCCGGAAGATTTCTGTGTACTGCTGAAATCGTGCCTTTCAGAGAGACATTTTAGAGTAAAGCATGAGGGGGCAAACTCAAGCCTAAAAGAAATTAGGGCAGAAGTTCCTCAAGGAAGTGTACTTGGGCCACTGCTATAGCTTCTGTACACAAGCGATGTACCAATGGACGAAAACACAACCATTGCAACTTTTGCAGATGATACAGCCCTTCTGGCAGTTGGTGAATCCGTTGAAGAAGCAACTTCTAAACTACAGCGTACCGTTAATGAATTAAGTGAAAGGACCAAAAAATGGCGGCTCAAATTAATGATCAAAAATCGTCTCACATCAACTTCACAAATAATGCTAAATGAACGAGTGATACCCATAGTTAATACGTTGAAATACTTGGGAATGACTCTTGACACTAAATTGAAATAGAAAGAGCACGTTAAGAAGAAAACGATGAACTGAAGATAAAATTTAGAAGATTGTATCGTTGCTTGGTAGGCATTCAGAGCTTTCCATCCATAATCAACTGCTTGTGTACAGGCAAGTTCTGAAACTAGTGTGACGTTTGGTTTACAGCTCTGGGGCTGTCCGAAGAAGATTAATATTAAAATGATTCAGACTTTTCAAAACAAAGTGCTAAGGAGTATCGTCAATGCCCCTTGGTACATTCTTAATGACGACCTCCATCGGGACCTTAAGATGGAAACAGCGAGCGAAGTGATTGTGCAGAACGATTAAACAAGAACGGCGACTTCACGCGCACATAAACCCTGAAGCGCTTCACCTCCTAGACAACAGTAACGTCATCCGGCGGCTTGATATGGCAAAACCCTTGGACCTAGTGATGTCACGTGATTAGTGAGTCGGTGTAGTGAATGGGTGCTATCCGGAGTATAGCCCTTGGGCTATCAACTCTATAAACTGTAAATTATTGTACGAGTGTAAATTAACTTGATGGGCCTATGCTCACTTGTTATATTATTGATACATACGTGCATAAATATTGATTAGGGGAAAAAAGAATAACCGTTCTATGTGAATCACTGATACACGATCAATCGTACGATGATTAGAAGTAGAATATGGAACACCATCTAAACTCGGCACTTCGTTCGTCCATATCTTGTAATGCATTCTATATGCTATAAAAAGAGGGTCATTGATATTTCAGACAGTAGATTGATTAGGAACAAAATTACCAACAAGTGCCCTTCAGCTGAACACTCTGTCTCCGCACTTTGTAATTGACTTGATGTCCCGGAGACTACTTCCACGAACCCCAAACTTTATTAGTCTAAATGTACCGAAACAAAAGCTGATATCAAAATACCTACAATGGTGCAATAGTGCTTATGGGCTAAACGTGAAAATGACGAATTTAACAACTGAAATTTACGGAGATAAAATAAAACACTGTTACATAGCATATGTCTTGAAAAACTCGATTTCATAAGGAACTCTTGGAAACAAAATTCCATTGCAATTATACCAGTTAGCTCAATACTGACATTACATAAGATCATTTTTACGATGTCCAAGCACGTACAAATTCACATGCCTGCAGACGTTCTTTTTTTCTGCTCTACAGGATAGTGAAAGATCATAAAAACATCAATGTTGTTTCAAAAGTTTTCAATATTCAGATTTGTTAATGTTTCAAAAAAACGGAAACAGATTTTCGGATTGATTGTGAGTGATAAATTTTGTCAACTTAGGTTGAGTAGCTAGGAGAAAAACTCCGAGTGACAGACGCATAAATAATTTAAAATACTAATTATTTTATACTATTGTAGATTTTGCAAATCTTGAAAACAACAAATTTGGAGGGGAGTCAAACATTTTTTTTGTCGATTAAGAAGATTCGTTATTGAATGATAAAATCAAAATGATTGGTTCAAAACGAAAATTTCTGCTCGCATTTGGTGTTTACACCATTCTGAACAACATTTGTTTCGAGTCTGTCTAGGTGTATATCTCTGAATTGGGATTCTTGAAACAAGGTTTATTCCTTCAGTTTACATCCGATTCTGATGAAAATTTCAAGAAATTTGTGTGTCAGGTTGCTGTGGCCCCTTATGAATTATTTTGCACGAAAATCAGAACTTCTCTCAGCACATGAGTTAAATCCACCAATCATAATTTTCTCAGTTCCTAATGGCCCTATGTCGCTCAAATTTTGTCGATAGTCAGAGAACAACGGTCTAATAATTTCATATCAATTTTAACACAATACCACTAACACTTGCAGTGCATTTGCACTGATTCTACTAATTTCGATAGTTTTCAGCTGATTATGATAATTTTTACGGAATGTACTGGTTATGCAGTAGCCATTAGTTTAAGAATTTCGTTTCTCACATATTAGTAAATCACTCTAGCCCTGCACTAACTCAAAATCAGTCAACCAAAATTTCATCACTTTTTACTCTTCTTTCTTCCTTAAATTTAGACGCCGATTGAAGCAAGTTTGAAGCATGTCGATCATCTAATATGGATTTCAACTCTTTTGCATAACGTAATTGTAACCATCTATACATGTGGACCCACCTTTTCAGGAGGCACACAAATATGATCAACTGATCAATCCAAATAGGTATTTTGGTTGAGAACCGATTTAAGTGCTCTATGCATATCTCCTGAAATTCAATAATCGCTCTATCACCTGTGAAACACGCACACTCCAAAGCTTAGTAGAAATCAAATCATGAATATTGAATAATAAACCCAGTGAAAGAATTTGCAGCGTTTTTTACATTTGATTGAAAAACTGCATTTTAACTCCAAATTGTTCATATCAAACTAACCATTTCATTCAACTTCAGTTCACTCATTTAACCGTTTAATGATTATTAATATAAACATTTCATTGATTTTCTATAAGTTTAGATTTTGAGTAAAGATACTTAACCGGAAAACAGATTTAACAGTCCGACTAGCGGACGTTTTTTTGCACGTTAAATATGAAGATGGTCAATTGCTCCTAATGTATTTTGCCGCTTTGTCCGAAACTGGAGCTGAAATTTGACTCAATCATCAAACAAATGAAAGAAAATCATAGTTTGTCAATAAATTACTGAATTATGAAAATATTTACTTTTCATCTCTCGAAAGTGAAACAATTTTTGGAAAAAATTGTTGTTGAATGAAAAATTAAAAAAACACGTCTGCCAAGTTGTGTGTTTCACGAGCATAACATGGATGTATAGATTAATCTAACGAAAAAATGAACGTTTCCTTACTTTAGACGCCTTAGAATGTAAGGGATATGTTCCCCTCACAGAATTCAACGCCTGCAAATGTAGGAGTTGATGTATTGCGGTACTGTCACATTAATTCCGTAACGGATAAATTATTGATATACCTAACCGAGTTGAAATTGATTCGATGATTTAATCGGCTTTTCCTCTCTACTTTCGAAATTTCAGCAAGATCGAACCACTACCGCCTAACAAAAATGGTGATTTGTGAGTGAAAAATTGATTATCATGAGATGAAATTCGTAGATCATCCACACCTGATCCCGCACATCCTCTTAAAAATCTGATTAAAACAGAAGTAGTTACACTTGTCATAAGGACACAAGAGAGAAACGGCAGGCAGAGGGGAGTCACGGAATGAAAATTGTTCAAAAGTGGAAATTTGGATTTTGAGAGAAAAAGACTCTGGTAAACTCGGAGGGAAACGTTATTTATAGCACGTGGTAGCTTCCTCGTAGAAGAGACATCACTGCATAGAGTTGAGAGAGCAAAAGCAACCATTGGGTTGGAGACGATCAAATTCATTGGGGACCATCTTTGAAATTGCTTCAAAATCAGATAAATTACTCAAAATTTTTTGAAATTTTCAAAAACAAATTTTGAAAACGGAGGGAGTGGGAATGAACTGTGTCTGTGTTTTTCGTTGTTTGTACGGTACATTGGCCGTGCACAGAGCTTTAAACCTGAAATCTTAAGTAATCGTGCAATGACACTATGGGGTGTAATGTAAGAGTTGAATATTTTCACCCTATCTTCTGCGAAAAATGGAAAATGTTTCTATACCTGGAAATACATTTATCCCCCACTGAAATTGGTTGGTTTTCGTTTCCCTGGATACATACATTACGAAAATCAAATAAAAAAAAAAAAAAAAAAACTTCTAAAGTACCCTTACATACAATCCCTTGATGTTGACCGATCAAGATGCCGAGATCACTGGCACTTTCCAGATCAGTGTATGATTTTTGAGCGAAATTTCGTAAACTTTGGTTCAGTAGTTTTGAAAAAAAGCTTTGGACGGCGGACGATTTTATTTTTATTTTTGTTTATTCCATTTTTGAAATCTTTGTATTTTGGAACGAAAATCATTTATTTTTGAGGGGGTAACACATTGTTTTTTCTTGGTCGGTTTCAAAGGTTTATTGAAGAAAATAATAAACCGAAATCCTCTAGCCAACCTTCTTAATTGTTTCTCCGAAACTACCTACTTGATGCTTTCGAAACTTGTCAAAGATGACATTCTGAACAAGAGGGGGCCTGAATCATCGGCATCACTTTCTGTCACCTCCGAAAGTAGAATTGAAACGCTGGAATATTGTGATATTGAGATGCTTAAACATCTAGAAAAAAAACCAAGTGATTTTCTGTTTGTAATTGGTAAATGGAAATAGAAAGAGCTCGTCTGTATGCCTGTACACTCGTTTGTGTTATCCTAAGGGCATTTGGTAAGAAAATAATGACAAGTTATGAATGGAATCGCTTGCAATTACAGTAAGACCCAGACTGACACACTTCCAATGTAATTATTTTTGAGAAATCGAGTGTATTACAGATGTTATTTATTAACATATATTAATATATTAACAGACGATTGAAGCGTAGTTATGTTTTATTCTAGTTCCGAAGGTTCAACCACCATTTAACTTATATATAACACGATCCTTATGAAACTTGTAGATAAATCTTTTATTAAATTTTATCTAGATAAAACCCTCCGCTTATGTAGTTATATTTTGATAATATACCAAAGTTAACGGCTAACAATTACAGTCCAATGATCGTCTGCGTGTTTTGCTGCGGTTTTTACATGCACCAGTAAAAACCGGTATGCTACAGTATAGTTTTCACCTACATACCCAACTCATTCTACAATATTCAATACTTGGATGTTTACAAATTTCTGTTTACATGCTGTGTAATTCAAATGCAGTTTTCGGCAGAAAATGTTGTTCCCAAAGGGTAAAAGCTTATTTTTAATAATATTGTTATGCCTAACCTGTCAGCGCGGGAATGTGAGTAGAATCCTCAGGTGTTCACAGGCGGAAATGGCTCAAACTTGTGGAGTAGAAACGCGAAGTACGACGACACCAAATTTTCGAGTCACAGTCACTTTCACAAGAATCCGGCTAAGTCGGCAGGATAATTCGGAAATTCGAAAGAGCAAAGTTCGGAGTGTAAAATTAATTTTTTCCCTCGGTAAAATGACTGAGGGCCGACGAAGTTGTCGGGTCTGAGCGGAAAACGCTTGGGCTGAGGGACCAAGCGACGGCCGCGGGTGTTGAGAGGGAACTGGCGGCGGATCGCGGCCGAGTCGGCGTCTCCCCCACCCCCAGCCGCCCACGCCGCGCCGCCTCACACCCCCGCCGAGACTGGAGAGCCTTCCGCCTCCCCTACGGACGGAAACGGCCTCTCTGAAGACGCTTCTGAACGCACCGATCCATTGCGACCATACGAGGACCAAGGGGTTTTCTTCATCTCCCCCCTATACAAGTAGAATATTCCAGCATGCAGCATTTTGAGTGAAATTACTATGCATAATAATTTTGAAAAAGTCATCAATTCTATCTAGAAATTAATATACATATGAGGAGCTTACTTTCAAACAGGCACATATCCATTCCGACAAAATGTTCAGGAAGTGAAAAAAACAATTGGCAGATTAGTGGAGATGTTTTTTTGCAGTTTCTCATCGGAGTAATGTGTGAGAAGGCATAGATAAAGATGCCTCAGAATATGAATCAATTTTTTCCAAAACACGAGGCTGTATATCCATTTTCACTTTGGAAATGCGCCCTTTTGATCAAAACTCATGGATTTGTGCCTTTTTGAAAAAGAAAGAATTCATTTCCATTCTGTTGGTTTTATAGAAAACTTTACCTGACTCCATATTTCCATTTGTCATGCCTGCCATCTATCAAGTCTCGTGTAAATATTCAACGTCAAGACGAAGAGGCAATGCTTCTTTTCGGATATGTGCCTTTTTGAAAACCCACGACTTATCGCCTGACGAAATTCGGAGGATATGTGCCATTTCGATTGCAAAGCACTGAAAAAAATGTAGGGGACGGATTTGTTACCTTTTTATGCAAACACACAAGTTTAGCCCCGGAATTGACGTGGACGTGTTCTGTTTTGTTCGGAAATGATAGGGGGTTCTGGTTCAACTCATATTCAGAGATAGAAAATTGAGAAAAAAACGTTTTCTCCCAAATTTGGATATGTGCCTTTTTGAAAGTAAGCTCCTCATATGTGTATTAGCATTATGAAAATCAATATCCAGACAAATAAATAGGTAACGGAAATGCTCGTAGAACATTTAACGCAGCTGTTGTCCATTCGCAAGGATGTAAGCTCGTGTACACACGAAGCTACTGAAAAAGAACGGCTTGCGTTGGTAACTCGAGTCTGAAACAAGTTAGTGACTTATTGAGAACCCGTCTCCACACACGAGGCCACTCATTAGCGATCAAAATCTGCAGTAATCAGTGTTTTCATGGACGCCAAACCTTCAACAAGGGTCGTTTTGTCATCTTCAGAAGACAGTGAATCCAGTAAAGATGAAGCCATCATAATGTATTATTACATTAGGTACAGAAAAAGATTGAGCCGAAGGTTCTGGGAGCACCCTTATCTCGAAAGGAATTTTTGCAGCGTTGCCGACTTCAATCTACGCCTTTTAGATTACATGCTTCTTCGAGTACCCCTGGAAGATTTTTTTTTTAAATAATTTTTATTGTTACAACTGTATACACATCTAGTAACTTCATTTGATCACGTATATTAGCGTTTTGTGGCAAATAGATCACTACCTACAATCACTCATCACATCACTTCACTGAGCTGTAACTAGGTCCATGGGTTTGGTCCTTTTCAGTCTACGTATATCACCGCTGTTGTCCAGGAGGCTCAGTACTTCGACGTTTACGTGTTTGTGGAGACGGTTTTCATGGTCAGTTGCCCGACTTTTAACAACATCGCCTACCATCTTGACTTTGAGGTCTCGATGTATCTCGTTCGTTCGAACATACCAAGGGGCATTGGCAATGCTCCTGAGTATTCTGTTCTGCGTTGTTTGGATAATTTTGAGGTTACTTTTCTTAGTGCAGCCCCATAAAGGGCAGCCATAGGCCCAAATGGGCTTTATCACTTTGTTGTGTATAGGGAACTGCAACTTTCTCCCGATGAGCCAACATATCTTTCTGAATTTTAGGTCTATTCCTTCATGTTTTTTCTTGATGTGTTCTTTCCAGCGGAGTTTGGCATCCAAGGTCATGCCAAGATACTTAGCTGTGTTTGCGTATGGGACAATTTGAGAGTTTATTATTAGAGGTATTGTGTCAATCGAATCTCTCTATAGGTGAAGTTGATGTGTATCGACTTAGTCTCGTTGAGTTTTATTCTCCATTTTTTGGTCCACTGATAGATGCTGTTCACTGATTCCTGCAGCTTTCTCGTGGCTTCTTCTACTGTAGCACCACTGGCCAAGATTGCTGTGTCATCAGCAAATTAAAACAGCTTCTGTAGGTTTCGGGATGTCCCTTATGCATAGTAGGTAGAGTACAGGCCCCAGCGCGCTTCCCTGGGGAACGCCTATTTTTATTTCTCGTAGGTTAGGGTATTCATCTTCATGTTTAACTCTAAAAAACCTATTCGAAAGGTATGACTCTAAAGTTTTGTAATATTGGGTGGGGAGATCCTTTCTCAACATTGATAGCCAATTGTGCCAAACTTTGTCAAAAACTTGAGAGACGTCCAAGAACACTGCTGAGAAGATCGTCTTCTCTTCGAAGCATTTTTCTATCATACTGCTGATCCGATGCACTTGGTCTATTGTGGAATGTTGTTCTCTGAATCCGAATTGATGATCAGGGATTAGATTTATCTCCTCAATTATTGGTTTTAATATCTTTAAAAGGAGCTTCTCAAAGAGTGTTTCAGCAGTTCTATTTGAAATCAACTGTTTCAAGACTTAGGTCCAATGTGATATAATTGTGGTACTTGCGAAGCTCTCCTAACTCAATTTCATTTATTCTACTCTTGGATTTCTACGTCGTAATGCAGATGTAATATAGATATAAAAAAATCTGTATAATAATTTGCATCGTTTTTTAGAGCTCTACGAGACTGACATGAAAAAATGAAATTGTCTATCATGTTTTTTGTGCCTATCATGTTTCTTGAAACATGGAGTTCTTGATTTGTGATGTTGTAACATACCATCGATACAAAATATTCCATCATTCGAACAACTCATTGATAAGCTAATTAAAACAATAAATAAAATCGGTTGGCAATCTCAGGGGGGCCCAGTATCCCAGACACACACATTATTCACGGACGGCCACATAGTGTTGATTCAGCTGGAATATTGACTCTCGAGACGAGCGGTGGTCAGCCAATCTGAATTCAATAAAAGTTGAATTAAGGGGCCACTCGGATTGACGGCGGTCATTCATAAATGAACGTTCGATGTGCCGACCTCCTGGAACAATATTGACTCTTCTCTGATTGGAAAATTAGTGATGAATAGGGTATAGCTCGAAACAAATACATGTATTGGAAATGGCGGCGGTGGGTATTGATACATTTTGCAGCAGCACCTGACCCCATCAAAGATGGAATGCATGCGTAGATAGTATTTGTATGTTCCGATTCAACGCACCAGAAGTTCATCTAGATTGATTTTCATTTTCATCGCTCTCCTCCGAGAACAAATCATCAGTTTTATATTGAATAACGATGAACAGGATACGAAAAGGCCGGTTCTGGCTTTCAAGAATATCTACATGAAACTTGCCCATCGACCAGTGTTCTTCTCAGTTGACAATCTTCGCAACAAACCTACCAATTTTGAATCATAAGTATTTCTGGAATGATACCTACAAGAAATGAGCGTCAATCGATTAACGAATACTTTTGCGATTACAAATGTAATCGTGAAAAGTATTCGTTAATAACGATTACTTTTGAAGCAATCGTTATTCGTTGGCGAAACGATTAACGATTACAAAAGTATTCGTGATTAACGAATACTTTTTTGCGATTACAGATACGAATAACGAATAACGATTACTTCGTTTTTCGAAGTCTCAAAAGTGAGAATTTCCGAAGAATCCAAGAATCTTCGTTGTTGAGTGAAGGGAAAATTAAGAGGAAAGTTATGTTTTTGTTGTCATAACACCCCTGGTGGGAATGACCCCGGGCTGAGAAATGTAAATTCGACAGTTTAACCATACTCGTACTTCGCTGTTGAAATTGGAATGTTGAAACACATTCCAATCAATCCAGCGTCCAAATTTACAACATAGATGGAAAACGATACCACACACAACTTTATTCTCAAAACCCCAATTTTCGCGCCCGTTTTTCGCTTCGAAACTTCTACAAAACATGAGGAATCGAATAAGCCCTTCCCCAGATCCGTAGCTCAAACCATTCCCGACGTATTTATGGTGCCAACATTTGCGTTAATTTGGTTTATTATTGTTTTTGTTTTGTTTGCAGTAACCTAGTGATGTAGTGAACGTGGACACTGGAATGAACTCCTAAAAGGGTTTATAGCCGATAAACGGGTTGAAGTATTCTGATAACCATAAAAAAACGCTGCAAATTCTTCCACTGGGGTTTATCATTCAATTTTCTTGCGTTCATGATTTGAATTTCTACTAAGCTTTGGAGTGTGCGTGTTTCACAGGTGGTAGAGGCACACAAATTTGTTGCCTCCTAAAATTCAATTTCAATTTTATCACCTGTGAAACACGCACACTCCAAAGCTTAGTAGAAATTCAAATCATGAACAATCCAAATAGGTTTTTTGGTTAAGAACAGATTGACGTCCTCTATGCATATCTCCTGAAATTCAATAATCGCTCTATCACCTGTGAAACAAGCACACTCCTAAGCTTAGTAGAAATTCAAGTCATGAACATCAAGCTAGTTGAATAATAAACCCCAGTTTGAAAGAATTTGCAGCAAGAGTTTTATGCTAAATTTCAGTTGTTTAGAGGTTTCAACGCCTTTTTCGATATAAATCTCTCATATAAGTGCCTTTTTTGGGAAAATTGAGATGTTGATTTTCATCCGTGTGAAATTGAACTTTTCTCGTGGCCAAATTTGAAATTTTCATCTGCATTTTTTTAAGTCATTCTGATCAACTTTGGTTTATTGTGTGCCCGTCTCTTTCCACGTGTAATTGTGTGTTCGTGCTCTCGCAAATATTTTATCACACCTACAATTCGTACCATTATTCATCACTTTTATCAACAAAAAATCTTCAGTTTTCACGGGGCATGCTCAAACACAAAATCCATTGACCAGTTTTATTCCACGACCAATATGTCGAACTTAGCGCAAAGCCTTTTGCTTAAAAGTCGCTCTGTTTACTACGTTCTATCAACGTCTGTAGTTATAATGATTTAAAGAGGTTTTGCAGTATGCTACAAGCGGAACTAAATCACAACAGGTAACAACATCTTCTGAACTTAGGCAAAATTACAATAACTTTATAATTTCGTTATAGATCAACTTTGACATTAGAGTCTTGTGATAGTGTAGTGTGGTGCTAGTTAGTGAACTCTCACCATAAAAATTGCCTAATTATGTTAAAGCTAAAAAACTTGGTAATTACTTTCTGTATACATGTACCTATGATGTAACTAGTTGTTATGTTCAATATATATAATATATAATAAATATATGTAAATATACGCCTAAAAAAAAGAGTCTTAATTTACTATTGGTAAATTCGTGCTACTGATAGGTATGCTGTATGCTACACTCTATTTTAAAAAAATATATGAAAAAGGTAGCAAATTACAACATATTATTAAAGACAGTGCAGCGTACATTTCAGGAATCTATGCTCCTTAAAACGTGAAATGATTAAATTTTAGGAGGGTTACAACAAACATTCACTATATGATCGACTTGTCACATGTCAATAGCTTTATCCTTTCATCAGAAATTCTCGTTCCCTATCCAATCAACTTGATTAGAACACAGTGTCAGGTTTCATTCACGGTACATCCCGTTCGTTTCAGTCGTCCGTTCGGCGTTCACCTTCGCTTACTTTGCTTAATTTCAACGCTGTCGGGAGATTGTGAATGTGAACCTAACGTAGTCGAGTCGCTGCCTCTATGGCTCAAAGCGCGATCCTGCTGCTATTAAGGGCTCACTAAATCGCTCAGGCATTGGAACATCTGAAAAGCCCATTTACGAGAGCTAACCCGAGGCAGAAAGCAAAAAGCAGGCCGCAACGCTGAAACCACCGTAAACCATCGCCCTATTTGCCTATTCTTGAATAGCCACCTGTCAACGCCACAAATACCAAAATCAAGTCGAGCATTCGGAGCTCCCGAATAATTCAAGTCCTCAGACTGCCCTGATTAACGACAGTGTTTATTATTTTTGTGTACCCATCTATATTCTGTAAGTCAATGACTATGTAGTGACCAACACAATTAAAATCAATCTGTAAAACTTATGAAAGCTTTTTTAAAATTATAATTTACTTATTCATTACTAAGTTTTTTAAAATAAATAAATGTTAAAGTAACAGTAAATTAAAATTGCTATTTTCCTTTTTGAAGTTCATTCATTATTCCCGAAATGGTGGCGCCATTATTTTGTTATCAGTGATTGTTTTCAAAATACTTTTAGTAAACTAGGACAACTTTGGTTGATTGATTTCATGAATGAGAAAATCCCATGATAGAGTAAACTGAAGGAGATTCAGGAATAAGAAGAACAATAACCAGTTACGTAAAATTTAGAGACAAAATATCATTTGCCTTTTTTGGTTCTTATTCATGTCATCCACATTTTATAAAGATCATAATCATTTATATGAGTATTATGAAGAGGAAAGATTTGATTTTTTTGTTGTTACGATTTAACTGAAAAACTACTTGAGCGATTTTTAGAATTCCTTCACCATTAAAAACCTTCATCTTTACGACGAACATAGTGTGAAAAACAGTAGGTACCTATAGAATAAAACAATTTAACCTTAAGTGTCAGTGTTCCGTACAAATGCCCTTATTCCGCTCGTGCTGAAAAAACTAATGACTATATATTAAAACAATGTCATATCTTATTACTTCCTACTCATGATTGGTGAAAACAAATTCCGCGGTGGTTAACTATATAGCTAACCATTTAGTGATAATAGAATACAAACTGTGAGTGTAAATTTTTAAGCTGAAATAAATCGAATACTTTTATATTTTATTAGCAGCCATCCATTAATCCATTCAAATGGTTTGATAATTAAGGTTGATTATGTACATGATTATTCGGATCGAGTTTTTCTTCTAAAAGTTACGACGGGAATACGAATTCTTCAAGTAAGGACAAATATCACAAAGTTTTAGTCTGTTACCAAACAATTTGATCGACGTCGTTTAAGTTTAAATCTTCCACCAGTAATGAATTTGAAGTCCCTGTGGACTTTGGGTAATAATCATGATGTATGGAGTCCCCAATCGGCCTGATACTTGACTTTAATTCCTTTCTGGTCCCCGAAAGATAGTTAGAATTTATTTAAGATTTACGTATTCTTCATGCCAATGCTTATGAGCTGAAATTGTTCCTTCTGAGCTTTTTAATGAGCATTAAGCCACAAATTCCGACAAAATCGCTTTTGTAAGAATTGTTTGACTAATTAATTAAAAAATAATTCATTATTCTTCCTTTTTATGAAAAACGAGGATTCTACTTTATGTATTGCAGTACAAGTTTCAAATCCCAAATAATATCAATATTCATTAGTAATTTCAATCAATATCACAATTAAAATCAATGTCTCAATCATATTGCGTAATATCAACCAAGTTTGTGGAGACAAAAAATCACATATGAAATGATTGTGACTAAGTTCCGGGTCAAATTTCAAATTGTGTTGAAGAATTATATTTTTCTGAAACAATTTACACACCAAATTGTACGTGCGTAATTGATTGAAGGTATGGTCGAGAAAAGTTACCTAATTTTTATTTGGAAGGAGATGGGAATATTCCATTTGAAGTGGGAGGCTACGCGATCCGAACGGAACTCTCAACAAGATTTGCCAAGCTGTTCAGCTCAATCATTCGTCATCAGAATTATATCCAAATTGGAGATTGAAGGGAATCTCATTGATTTTGAATACTTGTCAGCTGGTGCTCGATCATCAATTGGCCAGTCTAGAAAAAATTTTAGTAGGTACCAAACTACTTTTCAAATAGCTCAACCATACTCCCATTTTTGTTGGTGTTCTGTCGAGGGTCGGTACCTTTGAAGTAAAGGTACCAGATACTATCAATTAAAGCATAGATCTGCCAAGGTATAATAGCAAGGTAATTCAAAGATTTGGGTGATAAAGCTTATCTAATGCCTAAATTATAGGCTTCTAACTGTCGATTTGGAGAGTTTTATTCTTTGTTGTGGGTCGTGGTAAACGCATTACTCGGCACAACCGTAGTAATATCCAAAGGGCGTGGCGCAAATGAAACTATAGTTTAAAAGCGGATCACCTAGACCCGAACTGACCCCATTATAGCGGGCGCGTTAGGTTAGTATAGGCAGCTTGAAATAAATTTATTATCCGAACATTATGATAGCGGAGTGAGTCAAGCAAGCTTTATCGCTATGGTATGAAAGTACCGCTCGTATAGCGATCAAGGCGTCCCGTCGCGGTGTCAGCAAAATGTAAAGGACGCGATACAAGGCTGCGAGGCTTATAGTACATCAAGTTATTGGAATCTGAGCCCGGAGGAGGTCGACCCATTTGAATGGGAGTCACGACATTCAGCAATGATCGCAGCATGAGCGCGCTTTGTTCAAACATGGGAGTGATCGTGATAGAAATCAGCTCCCTTGTCGGATGTTGGGAATTTTCGACAAGCTTGTTATGATGTTACAAATACATGCTAAGCGAATTACATAAGCCTACCCAGAAAGCTAACACACATACTTCTTGAACCGTGGCTGACGAAACCAGAAGAGAAGAGGACAATGTGTTAACAAGATTTGGTCAAGGAGAAAGGTAGGGAGTTACTGTAAATCTACAGTCCTAGTTTCCGAGTTTGTAGTGTCAAAGTCATACACCTTGGTAAAGGTACACAATAATCGAATCCAAATATTCCATGTTTCCCGTATTTCGTTGTAAGACACTTTTAATCAAGCTACTAAAAAATGGTAAAGTAAAAACTTCATGGATATCTCCATATTAATGATCAATCTGAAGACATGTACACATTACCCTTCTCTGCGCATAGTTTGATAATTAGAAAACACCCCTTTGTTGATATGATGAAGCTTCGTTGAGATTAGTTAAGTTTTCAACTTGAAAACCGTATTAGAACGAGGTTATTATTATCAGAGATGTATTACAGAAATGTTGCATAATTGTGTCTACAATGTGATGTTTCACGATATCAACAGTACACTCTGAACGTGTAATATATACGGGAGTCTGAATAGATGAAATTCTCAGATGATTGTATTTTACTTCCAAGTCTACCAACAAAGTAAGATCATTATTATAACTCTCAGAAGGTTTTCTATCAAAATTTCCACGGAAATATCAAATTTCAGACCATCCATGCTTGGATTGTATCGAGTAAGTTCATGGGCGTCCAGCACTACTTTTGTTTGGCAAGGCAATGAAACATGTCATCATTTCTCAAGACAGCAGAAGCACTTATGGACCAACCTTTCGTATCTTCCACAGACGATCGGAGTGACAGCTAGTTTGTTTCGTGAGTTTGCGCTTCAAACCTTTTCGTCTTTCCGATTCGCTTTTCTTTTCCTCGAAGAAGGGGAAGACTCACTTAAAGCAAACATCTTTTCAGGCCCCCACTATAAACATCCTTCCTTCAAAAACGCGTCGTATCTATTTCATCGGTTCAAGTGCCCCTGTCGTCCTTCTCTTAAGGCCTCCATCGAAAAGCTTCACTTTTTTCCTCTTTTTTTTCCCGTCTTCATTTTTTTTTTCTGTCGCCTCTTTCTGTTCTTAGCAGTTTCAGGCCCACACCTCCCTCCCCCCCCCGTCTAGCCTATTCTCCGCTTGTACGTGAATAAGAGGGAAGAAGTATGCTAGGGGAATCAGAAAAGGGGCTAATCCTCGAGAGAAGAGCACAATAGGTGCAAAATACAATGGATTCAAGATCAAAGAAGGGGGAGTTTGGTTTTATTCATAACAACCCTGTAGGAAACTACCCTTCAGAGGCCAGCTATTAGCTTGATTGGGAATCTAGTCATTACGCATATCAGCGTTACCGTTTCCGCATTTTTTTTTTCACGGCCTCCCTCATCTCGAGTTTTATTCCTTCGAAGTCAAAGATGGAACATGTGTACGAGTGAGCTCTTATGCAGCATTCGCTCCAGAGGGCATTCAAACCGATGAAAGGGTTGTTTCACTTACTATCATTCTCAAGCGACATGTTCAACAGAAAAGCAAGAAGTTCCCATTTCAAAGGTAATTCAATATTTGCAAGTATTAGTAAAATATTTGAATCATTGTGTAGAATTACATTATTAAACTTACCTCTCCTAGGAAATTTGAATGAATTCACTTCTGTCAATGCGGTGTCTAAGCAGGAAATGATCAAACCTAAAACAAACATTAAAATCATGTTTGAACCTCGTTTTAGTTTGGGCATCTAGTGACTTCAGTTGTACCGATCCAGCCACGGAGTATCTATTTCATCACATTTTCCGAGTTTCATTCATCGTCCTTTGTTACCTTCCCATGGTGTTTGGTCAATTTGTTTTGAAAGATGTCCAAAACACAATATGATTGTAATGTATGTTGAAAGTTTCAGTTCCCTACGCTCTTCGTGGTGTGGAGCTTTGATCCTCATTGTAATGTTTTGATTTACCGATGATCTAGTTAGCACCGGAATTTAATTTGACCTATTTCGCATGGAGGCTGGACGGAGTGAGTTCATCTTTCAAAAACCACAGGAACGGAAACTTGAAAGAAATCTGTACCCTCAAGAGAATATCTCGCATTTTTCCATAGAACGGCGGTTCTTTATGAAGAATTAATCAGATTTCTTCATGAATTTCTCGTTCGTGTTACTTCTTAAGATTTTTCCATCAATTCCCTAATCTAACTATGCGGACTAACCGTCATCAAGATTATATATTTATTTAATTAGCTATTAATTATGAAAAGTACTGTGATGGAGAATATATTCTCTAGTAAATTAGTGTAGGAAGTGGAGAAAGAACTTGCGGCCCTCGGCACTGAATCTTTATGTTGGGAGGCCTACCGTGATGTCTCCAGAACATAGTATACAGCAGGGAAGCATGCACAGGTGGGATCGCTCATAATTTTGGTTCAGAAATCCGAGTGTACCTAGGAAGAAATACCTCAAGATTTCCATTACTGGTAGTAGGGTGATCCGAGTTGAAAAGTTATCCAATACAGAAATTAGATAACTAATTTTCCGCGTTTTATGTTACACACAATTTCAAGCTTTAATTTAGTACGGAGACCCATTAGGACTTTTATGTGACGGTGCATTTTTCGCGAATCAGCTGAGTGGCTCTTTAGCCAATTTTTACGTTATTTACAGACCCAAGCTCCAACTGTCCCACTCTTTAGGACTGTCCCACGCCAACTGCACTCTAACACGTAGACTGTTTAAGACTTTACCTGACGCTGCATTTGCCCCAGATCATATCCCACAGAAATCCGTCACAAAGATCACTTTGCCGTTACAGTCAATCCTTCATCAATACTTATCTTAGAATGTAAAAAACCATGATATATGATTTTTATTTATCGTTTGCAGCAAGAAATTGTCGATAAATCTCGTGAGCAAATCGTTATTTTGGAAAAGTTTAGTGACTAATGTGCATGGTCTTTTATTTAACCCAATTCTAACAAAATTACTCTTATCCAGCTATGATACGGGTGCAAAAAATTATCGAAATCATAAAAATAATTGAAAGTAATGTATTTTTCTCATGGAGCAGCTCTCTTAAAGTAGGAAAATGAGTTTGTCATCTTATAATTCGGGTAAAACCTCCTTAATTTCCAATTAAATGGTGGATGGCGAGTAATAGTCATTGTGAAGGAATGGTTATGTTATGTGGCACGATATAGAGCTCTGGTATGATTCTGTAACAGACTCCCAAATATATATCCTTGTTCCTTGTCATCATAACATCCCACCCGAGTAATCAACATAAACAAATCTCAGACACATAGAAATGCGACTAAATCAAAATGCCGGCCTCCATTAAGTTGGTTCTATTCGAAATCAAAAAGGAGCTCGACCATAAATTCCGTCCGTTTGGAGAGGGAGCCGTAAAAACCGTTGTAATATGCATTAGGCACCCACTGAATTCCTAAACCATCGACTCGATTTCGTCTCGCCGACAGGTTTCCATTCGAACCCAATAAACGGTCCATTTCAACCCACCCTAAAACCGCCTGGGAGCCCCGATCTCCTATTCTCCTCCTGTTTTATTCTCCATCCCTAATTTACCTGTGCCTTCCGATTCGGAACAGAAGGCATAATGTTTAAAATACCCACCAAGGTAGGACCTATGTTCTTGGGAATCCGCATAAATAAAACCGGTGGTCATTGCGAATCGTACAATAAGTAGGAGGTAATCTAATTTGTTATATGTGTTTATGACGGAGGGTGCACATTAAACTCTAAAGCTTGGGATGTTGACATTTTTGTGACTGTTTACTGTTGGTGAAATCAACTCTTCCAATCCAAAACATTTTCAAAATAAGAGCTTTTTTTTCACGAATTTTCAAAATAAACGTAGGCCATGTCTACTATGCCACAAGAAATCGAAACATCCCCGAAAACGGATAACATATATGCTGACGCGATGCCGATACACAAAATTTCCAATGGTTTTCAAGTGCAACCAATCCGTTGCTAAGGAAGATCATCACTGTCAATTTTCATCCTACAAATCATTCGTTAATCGTCCAAAAGCTCTCGATTTACGTCAATTTATGCTGACCAAATCGGCGTATCATTATTAGAGGAAACCCATGCATTCATCAATACGATAAAACTTCGAAATGCTTTTCCTTGGTGCGAACCAGTACGCAAACGTTTAAAATAAAAATGGTTTCAATCCCAAGTTCGACTCACAATGCTCTTTGATAAGTATTTAAAAGTGGTTACATGAATTAGTTCAAAATTAGTTCTTCTTTTGTTAATTTGAAGATATAAAAATCTAAAAGTTTAATAGCTTAAAAACAGTTGTTTAAACATTTAGAGACTTTAAAAATTGCTGGATTGAATTCGGGGAATTGCAACTACAGATATTCAGTTGTGGCTCAAGATTCAAACCTCCTTGGAAGACATCATGAAATCTCCCACGATTCCCCATCCGACGCTTGCATTGGGATGAAGGTGCTCAGGATTTTAAAGCCGGAAGGTGTTGCTGAACAGTAATATTCTGAGAGCCTATGAACAACCAATTCTTAACATTAGAAGACGAAAATGTTTCCACTTAGTAACCTAGGGACCTATGACATTGGCTCCGTAGCTCCACATTTCTTGACAACGTAAAATTTCAGTTTTCCTGTTTTTATTTTCCTTCGTGTTCTTAACGATGATTTCCTATACATATATAAACATGGATTGAATTCGGCTTTAATTGACTACAGTGTCCTATTCACAAAGATTCAAATCTCCCTTGTAAAAGACATCATGAAATCTCCCATGATGCTCTTCGACTGAACCCTTGACAACGTTCCGTTAATATGCTTGCATTGGGATTGCTCAGTTTTAAAGTTCCGGAAGTGTTTTCTGAGAGCCATATGAACAACCAATTCTTAACTTAGAAGACGTGTTTCCACTTAAACCTAGGGACCTGACATTGGCTCCGTATACATATATAAACAGGAAGTTAATTTTCCTTCGTGTTCTAATGATTTCCTATACATATATAAACAGGAATAATTACCCTTTGAGTAATAATTGACTACGTTGTTCCTTTCAGTTTGCCATCGCGTTAATCCGATTCAATCCCAAGTTGTTGTTGAACTGCACCTCCGAAATTAGGCTCGTCATAAAACCTTCTCAACTTTCTAACGGGGCTATTTGCACTGAAATGAGAGTAAAATATGACTAACCAATGGGGCGTTTAAAAAAGAATCGACGTCGACCAACGTAGTTTTGAGTTCCGGAACTGGTTTGATAGGTTGATTTCCATTTGTATGGTGTGTTTGTGTTCATCGGCGAAGGAAGAAAAAAGGGGAAAACCTCCAAGCAGGCTGTAATGATGAATACAACGTCGTAAAATAGCCCGAGTATAAAAACCGTGGGATATTGTCGACTTGTGTGGCCGGATGCCAATTCGCGGAAAGGAAATCCACATATCAAGGAAGCCTCGTTCCCTCATAGGAGTTAGGTATTTTTGAACGTCCCCAGAATACCGTTTGAATTCTACGTTCTTGAAAATAACCTAAGTAGGGATCGTGTTCTTCAAGTTATTATACGGATCAGATTAAGTGGGTTCGAACGGTTTTTCCGCTAGTCCTCCGCAATTTCTACGGAAAATATGTTTTGATATATTGTTACATGGACGCGTAAATAGAATTAGTTGAGGAAAAATCAGGCGAATGTATAACTGTAAAACAAGACTGAGCGGAAATTTATAAAAAAATGCGAGGACACTGTACCATCACCAATGATCAGGCAGCACACTAGCTGATAGATACATCAGCATTTTTTACATATATGCGAAGAACATAAGATACCTACAATCCGTTGGATGTACAGGTTGACTAAGGAGTACTAGTGTTGAAACTAGCCAGGCCATGATCATTGCACCTTCCCAGGTTTTGGCCCGCAATACTTAAAAGAGAGAGAGTTGAGCTGGAAGCCATCGCACCTAGAAACTTTGCCTTGACATCATATCGCTGTCCCGCAAGAAAAGTGACACAACTCGAAAAAAAACTAAATTTTTCAGAGGAGTCAAAATAAAGATTTCCTTTTTTTCAGCTTCCTGTAATACTATTTCATTTTGGTCCATATACAACTCCAAATGCACAAACGTCTGCAGTAAATCCGTCAGTCAATCTGCAGTAATGACGACGGAAAGTTGATAGAGAGAACTTTTCATATTTAACCCCCCATCACCCAAAATTTGATTACATTTTGAGTTGTGACATTTTTCTTGTAACACCGACGATACATTTCTTGAAACATCGCACATATTATATGTAGAAGTGGGGTTGTACTTCCATTATAACGGCGGAACTCGGAAGTTTCTTGCAGACAATTACTTATATTGGCTACCATGGAGTTAGTAGGAATGCAAGAAGAAAAAACTAAACAATTTTTTTTAAATTATTAATTATTAATGATTAATCATTAATAATTATATAAACCTAATTTGTGAACTTTTTTGAGGTTCGCTCTGTGCACTTCAATTGACCAACTTTGCAAGTGTACCAAGTGTTATTTGCGACTACAAAACTTTATGAACTAAAATTATTATGTAAGCGAATGTCGAAGGTAACAATGAAAAAATTAGTACCAAAAATTAAGGCTACAAGGAAAAAATAAGTAGTAAGAAAATAAGTAATTAATACTCCAGACTCTTAACTACAAGAAACTAAAAATTGAAACATGAAGTTTCTTCTCAGTCTCAACATCTCACTATTTTCGAGTGCAAAACATTACCTAAAATTTTGTGAAAAATCGAACGTCAATATAACAACGAAAAAATAAGTACCAGTATAAATAAGGGTACTTATAAAAAAATGAGTAGTAACAAAAGTGGTTAACATTCCAGACTCTTACCAATAAGAATCTAGGAGTAGAAAAATTGTAGCTTCTCAGTCTCAACATTGCGTTATTGGTGACTACAAAACATTATTAACTAAAATGACTCAAGTAAACGAATGCCAATGGTGACAAAGAAAAAATAAGTAGTTAACTATTTCGTCTTTTGAATTTTATAAGGCTGAAAAAAAGGTGCATAACTTGGCGGAATATGTTTCGAAGCAAGTAATGATAAACAACGAAATGTGTCACTTTTCCAGAAGCGCTTCGCGATTAGCCCTTGTGGAGATCAAAACTTGCACTGAGATGTGACGTTGTTCAAGAGCTATCACAATTCGTTTTCAATAGTGGCAAAGTGACACATCTCTCACTCTAGAGGATTTATATGCAACTAAATTTCTGACAAGTCCTGTTGCAAGACATGACTAACCCAATCCCATCGGTGAAATAAAACAAAAATTGCAATTTTTTGAGTTGTGTCACTTTTCTTGCGGGCTAGCGATATGATGTAACTGGGGTTGAGTGGGCTAAACAGTAGTTACGCTTTTATGGCAAGAAGGGTACAGAAGGTGGCAGAGAGGAGAATGTAATTTGAAATGCTTAGGTTACTCACCTCTCGTTGAACTTGGCCACTTTATTGGTTCCTTGTAAGGTTCAGGGAAAACTCCTGCAGTCGGAGAGATTCGATTGACAGCTCCATTGATACACACGGTGGTCTTCTCAAGAAAAAAGGCATAAATTCGAATCGCAACGAGAAATCAATAATTTTTTGGGACGTTACAAACTCACGAAATACATGAAATCTTGTTTGCGGAAAAGCTATGTAAGTATTATGATTATGGGCTTGGGAAGTCGAAGAGGGAAAGTCGAAGAAGACGACAGAGGATCCGTCAATCCGTTCACGCCCCGCCAGCTCAAATAGAGAGACCGATCCGTTCACTGTCTGCCACGAGCCTTTCGGTCTTGCCGAGTTGAGTAGCCGCCAGTCCGGTATACGGTGGACCCTTGAAGTCGTGAAGTTGAAGGATCACATGCTCCTTCGTCCCACTCGATCATGGTGATACAACTTGTCAACAACCGTCCGTATCGACGATCTACTTGTAGTACACGGGTCAACCAGAATTCTCAGGAAATCAAGTGAAATGTAAGTGCTACATCATTCTGTTTATAATCGTTATTTATCAGGATGAAATTCACATTAATAAACAATAAATGAACCATATCTTCCCAAAACAGTCCTGTTCTAGCCGGACTACGAAGTATTTAGATATACAATTTTGAGTAGGTAGTTTGGGAACTGTACTAGGGGCCCTTTCCAACCGAGCGTTGCTTCTTGACATTCTGTAATACCTCTAAGTTTTACAGCATTTTTACATTTAAAATTTCTTCATGTTTTCCATTTTTGATTCCTAAACTGTAAATAACTCCCTTAATTAACGCTTTGAAATAAAATAAAAATTAAAATCGTACTGTACGAAAATAACGTTGCATTTTCTATAAGATTGGTTTACAAACCGTTTTTCGAAGTTTTAAAAAGTGGATGTGTGAAAGTGCAGATTTTTCTCTAACAATATTTTGTTTCCAAGCCGATTGGAACTTTTCACGAATAACTATGCCGAAATCCTATATTTTGGTTTATTATTCAATAATAAACCATTGTAATCGCTCTTGAAAACCAAAAATTGTAACCATCCCTGAAAATTTCATGGCTTACGTTTCAAAGGGTGTATAATCCGAATCTGCAATAAAAAATTGTCCGTCCGTCGGCCGTATGCACGATTTCTCCCAAACGGCTGGAGCAAAAAATCTGAAATTTTCAGGAAAAATCCATGTTGGTCCGACAACGCCCCAATTCTTTAGCCAGCACTCTCACTTAATTTAAAGTGCCCTTTAAGGGTTGTCAAAGTTTTGTAAAATCCCTAAAACCTCAAAAAAAGTCAAGACCCTAAATTTGAACTTTTTTAAAGAAATTTCCATGAGGAATCGAATGAGCCCGTCCCCAGGTCCGTAGCTCAAACCATTCTCGATGTATGGCCCGATTTATGGTGCCAACATTTGCATCCACATTTACTACATCACTAGGTTACTTCGATCAAAACAAAAACGGCAGGGTTTTTTTTTTGTTTTGATCGCAGTAACCTAGTGATATAGTGAATGTGGATACCGGAGTGAACTCCTAAAAGGGTTCATAGCCGATACACGGGTTGAAGCATTCTGATATACATGCTCCGTCTTACGAAATTTAAAATTTTCAAATAAAATATTTTTCCATTGTAATCGCTGTTGAAAAAAACGCTGCAAATTCTTTCCCTGGGGTTTATTATTCAATGATTCATCATTTGAATTTCTACTAAGCTTTGGAATGTGCGTGTTTCACAGGTGATAGAGCGATTATTGAAGAAGGCACACAAATATGATCAACTGATCAATCCAAGTAGGTATTTTGGTTGAGAACCGATTCAAGTGCTCTATGCATATCTCCTGAAATTCAATAATCGCTCTTTCACCTGTGAAACACGCACACTCCAAAGCTTAGTAGAAATTCAAATCATTAATCATTGAATAATAAACCCCAGTGATTTAACGTTATCATGATTTTCAAATTAAATTAAATTAAAATTTAAATATACATTTTATAGTGGAACGTGGGTAACAAAATCGACGTTAGAAATTGTAAAATCCAATATTTTAAGGCCTTTGTTCAATGCTCTACCTGACCACAACAACAAGAATGGGAATCTAGCAGTTTTCCAGGCTCAATCAAATTATGACTCATTTGATTACAAAATGTTCTTCTCAAGAAAAATATGCAATTATTTTGTATCACCTACGTTTCGTGAACATTTTTTAAAAACTATAAAGTTTGACAAGCTAAAGAAAAATAACATAAAAATGAATATTTCGGTACATTTGATTCACTCATGGATCGCCTAATGCGAAGCATCAGCCTCCTCAGTATTGCAACAAGACCTGATTGTTAGTTAGGGAAGTTTCTCTGCTTACGTCATACACGAATACTAGTATAATATTTTCGTCAGTTGGCGTTACAAACAAGGAAACAGAAATCCGAGCACAGGTGGCCACCACAACGATTTCGACTGCCTGGAAATACAGATTGGAGGAGGAATGAACCATTATTGGGTCAAACCCTTCCCGATGGGCTCAGGACTGTTGGAGGCGGGGGAGGAAGAGTTAAAGGGTTAATTGAAGGATATTTCTCTTGCTTCCAAAGTCTCCCCGCGGAACATCTGTCGGGAAGTTGTGGCGGAAAAAGGACCGCCCGGGTGGTGCAGGGTTAAGAGTGAGGGGGTCGGGGGCGTCACTCGGGTGATTTAGTATCGCTCTAATTGCTGCGACTTCCAGGCTGGTACCCTCTCAACCCCCACCACCAACGCCGACGCCCCTACCGGGAGGACTGTCAACTCTGGTTTATGTCTGTTTTTCCACGTGTTAGCTTTAACCCCCTCCACTCCGACGAAGTCCTCTTAACCCTCTCGGAACTAACGTCTTTTAAGTAAGAGACGAACGCGGAGGAAAAACGGAGGAAATGGTCTGGGGGAAGAGGAATAGGGGGGATAATAGTTGGAGGGAAAGAACAGCCTGAGAGAGATGCGGAGGAAAAGAAGAAAAATTAGCTTAATTTGTCAGCCCTGTAATCTCAACGACAAATTGTACGTCTGCGCAGGTGTTGTGATATTTCTCCGCTATTTCTTAGCTAGTCTTCCAAGTTGTACGCTCTTCAGACATTATGAACATATCCGCTTGTAAATGGGAATAACTACTTGAATCTGCATAATAAAGCTCACAAATGAATTTACGTAAGTCTTGAACCGACATTACTGCCCCTTCATGTAGGACGAATTAAGTATCAATCGTTCGCACTGAAGGAGAGTAAGCGCCTATGTTCTAGGAGATTCCAAGCTCATCGGGAGCTATTTAACTCAAACAAATTACTAGAGCTGCCATATTCCGAGTCCAATGCCCATAACCAGTTTTGAGCATTAAGAAAACCCAACACCAGGAACCCGATTTGAAACTCTTTCGCTAACATTTCATGATACTAGAGTCTTTCTTTTGAGACAGAACAGACCGAATGGGCAGGTATATATGTATACATTCATTTTTTATCATTTAAATGATCAACAGGAGTACAATCCAGTTCTTAGCGACCAACCCGACAGTTCCGCCCCCTCTTCCCCCCACTCAACACTCCTTCAACTAACCTTCGGGTGGGCTCCTTCCGCCCTTTGTTATCCCGGCATCACCACTTTTCCGTCCGGCCGAGGGGTTCATTCGTGTACCTGCCACCTTGGTAAGCACTAGCCTCTCTGGTGCTCTGGTTGAATCTACAGATTTTTCCAGGGAGTTGGTTAGGCTTAGTAAGTACCATTTATGAACACAGAATGCGCTCACGTAAACCCTTGTTAGCCCCCCTCCCCAGCCATAGCTTTATTCTCTGTTTACTAGCTCCCCTCCTCTTAGCTAGAATCCCATATTTGTAGGTTGCTTAGGCTATTTTTCATCTTCGGTACTTAAATGTGTAAAATTAATCATTTAAATGATCTGGCTGTAGAACCATAGAGGTCTACTGTCCCGCTTTTTTTTAAATTTTCAACGACAGTTTCATCGCTGATTTGAGTAACTTACCTATTCACTGGGACACTAAATTTATTGGGAATTCAGGATGTCTTAAAACTGTAGATTGGTTCACGGTGTCTCTGAGAGCATCAAGTACATCATGGACGGGACACTTGATACCACATGTCAAAATCTTTTTGGAGAGAAAACATAAGATGTGAACTTTTTCCTTGCCCAGTTCCGCTCAGGACATGCCAACTAACCCAGAATGGGGAAAGCATTTGTAGCAACTTTTCCAATCTGCAGGGAAGCAAACGAAAATGTATTCCACACTTTCTTTGTCCGTAACCGGTGGGAAACAGAAAGAACACTGCTGCAGAGTGATGTAGTGTCATTTCAGGATATAACGCCAAATATGATATTGACCAAATTGTTTGAAAGGGACCTCTGTAGATGGCATCCTACTACAAGTTTTGGATGAATTTAATGGCCGTATTAACATAGGTTATTTTAGGGTGTTTACTCAAGTTTAATCATGTAGGTAACTTTGTTCGTTCATTGATATTTGCTGTACCTACTTGAAAAAATTTATATTGAAATTGAATATCCCTCCTAATTTTGACACGTCGCAAATGGTGTTATTTCGATGGCTTTCCAAACTGATGTTGGAGGAATATTTTCAGCTAATGAATGCCACAATGTGATTGGAAACGGAAAATAGTAGTTATGCTTGTATGTATTTAAGCGTGGCAAGTGGGTCACTTTTCGTTCACTCAAAAGTTCGAGGGATTGATCTCTTTTCCATAAATTTCTACGTAGATAAAAAAAGGCAACAGAAACCTGCAAGAGAAAATGGGTGTTTCTGATTAAAGCAACGACAGCAGAGTTCATTGAGCAAATTTTGCGCGAATACTAGTTTTTTTTTACAGTTGAAATCCACAAAATAAACAAGGGGCACAATATTCATTGCTAGTATTTATTTTTCAAATTTTGGTTCATATTTTCGCTCGCGGGAAGCCCTCGCTTTGTAGGATATACGTGAACAATTCAGATAGGTTTTTATTTGAAATTTTTTTCTACAATTTTTTTTTACAACCACTGACGAAATTAAGGGGATCTTTGTTTTGCTGCGACAGTTAACCACGCGGTCACCAGAAAACTACCGTCTTATTTGAATTAATCTCGATGGATAAACCTTGAAAGACATCAGCTGTATTTCACCAATCCAAATCTCGTTTAGAATGACGAAGCTTACCTACCTAACTGAGTTTTTTCGAAACTGTCGGACCACAGTAGTACAATTTGAAGCGCTCGGACTCAGCAATAACCCAACAACAGCTCAACTGATGTGAACTCAAGCTTATGTTATTTTATTTGCCGCTCCCGTGACTTTTTTCGTTATATTAAATATGGTTCACAACTGATTAAATGATGAAGCGCAATTTTTTCTAAAGCATAAAACAAACCAATAACATTAGTAATAATTAGTTATAAACTGGTGATAATCACAATGAATTCCGACTATTTCCTTTAGATTTTTAACAGAATCTTCTTCGCAGATTCTATCTAATGTTGGACCCTTCCGAAGGCCAGTAACAAGCCTATGCTTGATGAAATCGTCAAGTTGTGATCCGAATTCACAATCAATCGAATGTTTCTTTATTCTGAGGAACCAATAGGTTGCACTTTCGTCTTGATCTTATCTTAAATGATCAAAAATGATCCTAATCGTCCACACCGAGACTTTAGGCGAATATTGATTTGACAATAACTCTGTGAGCTGGTTAAATTCTATTGTCTTTTGTGAAGCCGGGTGACACAGCTCTCGCAAAACTTCATAAACGGCGGCGCTGGTTGCTGTTCGACAAACGTTGAAATAATTTCAATGGTTACATTGTCACGCTGATAGTGAAGTACAAACTCCTGTTTCGAGATTTGTCTACAACGTCAAATGTAGACTTGTATGGTTCTACATCCAGATCATTTAAATGATTAATTTTACACATTTTAGTACCGAAGATCAAAAATTGCCTATGCAACTTACAAATATGGGATTCCAGCTCAGGGGAGGGGAACTTGTAAACAGAGATGAGATGGGTAACAAGGGTTTACGTGAGCGCATTCTGTGTTCATAAACGGTACTTACTAAGCCAAACCAACTCCCTGGAAAAATCTGTAGATTCAACCAGAGCACCAGGAAGGCTAGTGCTTACCAAGGCGGCAGGTACATGAGTGACACCCTCGGGCGGACGGAATAGTGGTGATGCCGGGATAACAAAGGGTCGAAGGAGCCCACCCGAAGGTTAGTTGAAGGAGTGTTGAGCGGTGGGAGGGGGGTCGGACTGTCGGATCGGTCACTAAGAACTGGATTGTACTCCTGTTAATCATTTAAATGATAAAACCTCGGTTCCTGGCAAAAAGCGTAACGGTTGGTGTGTAGAAACAGTATTACATCAAGTAATTATTTATAATATTTCTGTTCATCATGATATTATTTATCATCAACTATTTAAATCTCAAACGTCTTCAAAAACCGTCCCGAAGGAATGAAGAAAATGGAAGACACCGAACTAAGCAGGTGTTCCGTGTAAATAACTGAGATTACCATATCAGCCCTCCGTTCTTCCCGTGTGAAGGTAATACGAGCCCCAATGCCGTCCCGTCATTCCGGAACATCCGATACAGATTTCCAAGAGCAAGAACGGTTGGAGGGGGGAGAGATCTCGGGACAGAAAGGGAAACGTGATGGAAATGAAATTATGCGGAACTGATCAATCATTCTTCGGCAAATGCCCCTGGCCGGCTTCCCGCTCAGATATTTGAAAGAAAAATGTTCGAGGGGATCAAGTCTTTTGGGGGATGCGGGGAGAGGGGGGCGGTTAGTGCCGAGAGATATTGGAGGATCGTTTTAATGATGGAAAGGCCCTTTTAGATTGATAACGGCTCAAATTGCGTACCATCGATCAGCTCCGTACACAAGAGAAGTTCGGGAGGAAAAAGAAAATATCCGACCGATTCCTATTTATAAGACGACTTGTTCGGAATTTCCTGGTGGGATAGAACTTTGTGTAAATAAGTTTCTAGTCTTCCGAATTTTCTTCGGGTTTCTTACAGAGATTCATTCAACCCGTCTCATCCTTTTCATGATTCCTGCACGTACCTGCTGCCTAAGGAGTTTCGATTCCTTTGATTTTAAACACACTCTTGGAAATTGGAATGCTCGTAAAAAAGTTGCTGTAACCAATGTTTCAATTCATTCCCTCTTGTTTCCATTCTGTTATTCCGGTAATTGATGAGGTACTAGAAATTGCCACAGAAGTTCTTTCGAATGGGCAAAACTTACAAGCAATGAACGCATGCAACAGGGTTTTCACTTCACCTTTTCTTCCTTGAACTAGTCCAATAATTAATGAATGTTAGCAATCGAGCCCACTTTTTGGATATTAGAATGAAAGAAATGGCCAAAATTTATTTTAAGAATAGCCGTGGTTGTGGAAAACCGCGCAAGGCTGATGGTACCCAAATAAAGTTTGTGAGACAAAACCACCAACTATTGTTTGAGAGAGTAGCTGCTAGGCCTTCGTTTTCTAACTGTTGTCGGACTTTATAATTATATAAACTAATATTACAAACTGGAAAGATTTGATTTTTGGCTTTTTGTTCGTAACATCTTAATTAAAAAACTACTCTGCCGATTTTGAAAATTCTTTGACGATTAGAAAGCTACATCTTTATCGAGTGACATAAGATACACTATGTCTTCAAACAAATTTGAAGATCTTTACCACAAATGGAACAATTTAACCCAAGGGATCAAAATGTCCCAAAAAATCAAAAAAACAATTATTTTATTATGGAACAATTTATTAAAGTGTGAATTGCTAGTGAATGCGACAAAAAAAAAAACATTTTTCTCAATACACAAGTTACGATATTATGAGGGGTGTGAGTTTTTCGTGGCGCATTTTGAATGTGTGTTTACAATTTTGATATTCAGTTAGTTATATTGATACAACTAAACAAGCAGAAAATGTGATCTACACTAAAAAATATCCATCAATATCTGGTACAAGAGTACGGACCCTGAATTCTCCTCTTGCTTCAATATTTGCTACTGTAGAATTGGTTTCATTACCTATAAGGTACTCATTTCCATGGAAGATTTTTGATTTGAAATATTGTTTGTACATTTATATGTAGAAACACTTAACGTTAGCGTGTAATCGGCAAAACGGCTTCGTTTGAGTCCAATTTCAGTTCAAATGAAAGATAAATATGAAAATGAAACATATCATTATGGTGTTTTGCTTTTCAGATTATACTGTATTTTTCAATCCAGGCGAGAACCTCTGTGTCAGTAATTCTATCCGAATCAACTCAACTCAATTGATAAACCATTGTATAAACCATTTGATATTACTAGGAGTTCATTAAAAAATGAAAACAACGAATGTTATTTGGCTTCCACTCAAGCTGTGTTTGACTTATACTATTGTTACTACAGGGTGTTCCGCTCATTTATACCGTTCAAACCTATGCTACATTTATCCCTGGTACACCTTCTTTGCTTTCCTGGAAGTTTTCCAACATTTTTAATTATCCAAAGTGGAATTTTTCGAAATTTGACAGCTTAGAACTCTTTTTTTTGTAAATGGAGCTCAAGTATTTCCAGAAACTTACTTTGTTTTTGAATGTTGATTGTATGAACTGTAATTGTCGTCAGCAGTTAGTTTTCAATTATAAAAATGCTGTAGGCATATAGAAAATTTAACGCAAAAATGGAATGTAGCAAAAAATTCCAAAAACGTTATTAATGAGCAGGGAAATGTTAGCTTTTATGGCACAAAACGCGGTTTTCCTTTTTTTAAACATTCAAGAAATCATATTTTGGTTAAGGATTGAGATAAAAAAAATGAGTATAATTCCATTTTCGTTCTAGTTTACCCAAAACTCTTTTGGCATCTACGAGCGGACCACCTTTCTTGAACCTTATATATCCTTATATAAAACAACCGTAGTAATTAATAAGGTCAAAAAAGGGAATAATATCAAGAAATCGTAGTATTACAAACTAATCGACATCCAGGGTATCCTAAAGAAAAGAATATGGAGTGAGTCTGTTACCACATGTGTGGTTTTGAACCTTGCATACGAGTCTGGAGTCCAGACATCAAATGATACTCGCGCGTAACCCCAATTCGTTAATAGTGGAACAAAAATGACAGAGGTCGTGACACTTTTACTGCACCAACTGCTATGATGAGCAAACTGTTCAGGAAGCTCACACGAGATGGCAGCGTTCAGGCAAATAGCGTTATCGATTTCAAGTCTGTAGCTTGAAAACAGAGTTGTAAATAGCTTGTAAACAGTCTGACGGTTAACCTCACTGAAATTGAGATATTAGACAGACGTATGATGTCGCGTGATTGACGAAAAGCTGCCCGGTTCAGTAATTGCTGCAAGAATTGGTCGAATGATAGAAACAGCAGGCGAGCGTAGAGCTGAGGCTTCCAATGTATATCAATGGGCCGAACAATTTCACTTTCACGTCGAATCGAGGAGATGATTTCAACAACATTACCACCGACCAGGTGCGTAATAAGAAGATGTGGACATGGCGAGTTATCCAGATCAATGACGGGTATTGTTTTTGGAACATCATAATATCACTGAATGATGTAAACACTTAGCCATATCAATTTGGAAGGCAATAGCCCTTCTTCACTGCCATGTGAATTCAATTAATTCAATGTCACAGTCAAAATGATTATATACGAAAAACCAAGATAAGATTATTTAATAGTATCATTACTAATTAGAATTGTTTGTGTACTATGTATTATTCAAATCCGGAACTTTTAATGCGCGGGTGAGCACACCCTGCTGGCAATCAAAAGGAATTCATCGTCCATAAATCTTGAAATTGTATTCTAAATCAGTTCTTCAGTGTGGAAGTTTTACCTTTTCCAACTATCTTTAGTTTTCCGCCTGCAATTTTATGAAAAACGCTGCAAATTCTTTCACTGGAGTTTATTATTCAATTGGCTTGCGTTCATGATTTGAATTTCTACTAAGGTTTGGAGTGTCCCTGTTTCACAGGTGATTGAGCGATTATTGAATTTCAGGAGATATGCATAGAGCACGTAAATCTGTTCTCAACAAAAATACCTCTTTGGATTGACCAGTTAATCATATTTGTGTGCCTCCTTGAAATTCAATAATCGCTCTATCACCTGTGAAACAGGGACACTAAAAAGCTTAGTAGAAATTCAAATCATGAACGTAAGCCAATTGAATAATAAACCCCAGTGAAAGAATTTGCAACGTTTTTTTATGGTTATCGGCTATAAACCCTTTTAGGATTTCACTCCAGTATCCACGTTCACTACATCACTAGGTTACTGCAATAAAAACAAAAACAATAATAAACCAAAATAACGCAAATGTTGGCACCATAAATCGGGCCATACATCGGGAATGGTTTGAGCTACGGACCTGGGGAAGGGCTCATTGGATTCTTCATGGAAGGTTCTTTAAAAAAAGTCCAAATTTAGGCCGCCTTGACTTTTTTGAGGTTTTTAGGGATTTTACAAAACTTTGACAACCCTTAAAGGGCACTTTAAATTAAGTGAGAGTGCGTAGTGCGAGAGTACGAATTGCGGCGTTGTCGGACCAATATTGATTTTTCCTGAAAATTTCAGATTTTTTTCTGCTCCAGCCGTTTGGGAGAAATCGTGCGTACGGCGTACGGCAGACGGACGGGAAATTGTTTATTGTAGATTCGGATTCTACACCCTTTGAAACGTAAACCATGAAATTTTCAGGGGGGGTTAATTTTTTTTTTTTTTTTTTTTTTTTTTTTCAAGAGCGATTACAATGGTTCATTATTTATTCAGAAACGAATTTATATGTACACAGTACTACCGGTGACAAATCATATAAGAGCCAATGTTAACACTCATGTTGACGATCTTAGAGTACATTTTAATGGGAAAACGAAATTATTATATGAAATGTTTTCTTTCGTTTCCTGTCATTCAAAACGTTAACTCTCGATAGAATTCAGACGAAAATTTCGTTCATTCACATTCAGATAGGATGATTTTGTTGGACGACACTTGAAGCAAAGTAAATTGCCCGTAATTCAATAAACATGTTTAAATAAATGACAAATATGACAAAAAAAGGATAGAAATCATTGAATTTTTTTCAGTGGAATATTACAGGAAAAAGTTGGGCCAAAAAAAACCCAGATCTAGGTATGCTGCGAATATTTCTTAAATTTAAACAAAATGTGATAAGGAACGATAAAAATGCTAAACATTATAAAAAATCCAAAATCTCAGTTTGAAAGGAGAGTAGTCATTGGAACAGGGTTTTTCGCAAAAAAAACTCATATCAAACAGTTACTTGCACACAAAGGCTCAAATTTCTACTGAATTTGACATAAATTTATGTTATAACTATAGGATAAATGTAAATTAACACGATTCGCTCATACAATTATAGTGTCTGATCCGAACTGGTTTGTTATCCTATAGGTATAACACCTACCCGCGACACGATGGTAGAACGGTGTTTTTTTAATGATATCCTTCAATGACCACTAAATCGAGACACCATTCCTATTTTGAAACTGCTATATTTACTTATTTTTCTAAATATATCTCAGCCCTTTAGTTTTAATCTTTGAGGTGGATTGAATATGGTCCGAAAATTCAGGACTACCAGACTCAACCTGTAATTTTTTACCTGTTACGTAAGCTCTGATCTAGTGTTTCATGCAAAAATTCTATCCCAAAAGTCTATCCCGGCGGATGGACACTTGTTTTTCATATCTTTCGTACTTTTCGAGAGTTATGTAGGTATATGCATTCAGTACATGAAACAACTAATTTGAGGTGGGTCGAAATGTTTTGTCTTTTTCGATTACAACGATAGAAAATAAAAAGCAAAAGGAGCGAATTATGAAGATTCGTTCAGAATGCTGTTGAAACTGTTGATGTTTAAGTCAAAATGATACTCGGCTGACGTCGCTTAGCGACAGAGTGTGATAGCAATAGCGGATTATGGGAGTCAAACCGACTTTCCATGCTTTTGATTCCCCTTTCACGAGACGCCCCCGCAAATGGAATTACGATTCACACCACGCGAGGCGGTTTACAAATAGCATCGAAATAGGGATAAGTGGCCTCGTGACTCGGCGAGAAGGGGGTTGAATGAAATCGGAGCTTTCCGTTTTCATCCCTCTGACGTAGGGGGTCATCGCTAGTAACGTCGAGTTATCTCGACGTCAAAACGGGTTTTCGGTTACGGCCTGGGCTTCCAGACGTCAAATCAAAGCGTAATCTCGCGGCTAAGAGGTTTTTTTTTCTTTCTAATCGTGCGGTTCTCACGGCAGACGCTAAAACGTGTACCGAGCTATGAATTGGTTGAAGAGATAGGCTCAAATAAGCGTCACACGAAGTGAGCCTAAACCACTCGTTCATTTATATTTTGGAATGCAAATAAATCCCGTTTTTAATGGGAAACGTACCTTTTTAAGAGGACCCTCTGAAGCAAGGCTTCGTCAACAAAGACACATGTGTAAAGTCCCATGTGTGGCAACCAAAACATGAGAAAAAACGCTGCAAATTCTTTCACTGGGGTTTATTATTTAATTGGCTTGCGTTCATCATTTGAATTTGTACTAAGCTTTGGAGTGTGTGCGTTTTACAGGATAGAGCGATTATTGAATTTCAGGAGATACGCATGGAGCACGTAAATCTGTTCTCAACCAAAAATTCAATAATCTCTCTATCCTGTGAAACACGCACACTCCAAAGCTTAGTAGAAATGAACGCAAGCCAATTGCATAATAAACAAGAGTGAAAGAATTTGCAGCGTTTTATTATTGAACCTCAATACCCCCCCCCCCCCCCCCAAAGAAAGACATCCATAATTTATAAAGTCCTTTAGCGCTCGTATTGCGTTAAAACTTCCCCAAACCCAAATTTAGACGATGTAGCCAAAGGTAGACTGATGTAGAGGAGGCACACAAATATCATCAACTGATCAATCCAAATAGGTGTTTTAGTTGAGAACCGACTTACGTGGTCTGTGCATATCTCCTGAAATTCAATAATCGCTCTATAACTTGTAAAACACGCACACTCCAAAGCTTAGTAGAAATTCAAATCACGAATGCAACTCAAATGAATAAAATTGAATAATAAACCCAACTGAGGGGCTCATTCGATTCCTTATGGTATGTTCTTCAAATAGGTATAAATTTAGGCCGCTTCGACTTGTTTTGAGGTTTTTAGGGATTTTACAAAACTTTGACAGCCTTTAAAGGGCACTTTAAATTGAGTGAGAGAGCTGGCTCAAGAATGGGGCGTCGTCGGACCAAGATGGATTTTTCCTGAAAATTTCAGATCTTTTGCTCCAGCCGTTTGAGAGATATCGTGCGTATGGCGTACGGCGGACGGACGGAAAATTGTTATTGCAGATTCGGATTCTACACCCTTTGAAACGTAAACCATGAAATTTTCAGGGGGGTTAGAATTTTTTTCTATTGAATTGAATAATAAACCAAAATTGATAAAAATTCTTTTCATACCATTCTAAGACCAAATCCGAAGAAAAAAAATATATAGCTGTAGTACCAATAGACCGACGACTAAAATCGAAGTTAAATTGTTCTGAGTTCAGTGAAACTCGGAAAGCAAAAGGTAACGTCATTATTGAACCCATTACTCAGGATAAAGGACACAAGTCTGCTTCTCAAGCAGAGGATTTATTAGAGTTGTGGTCCTTCCTCTTTTACCAACGATGAGTTCTCCTGAAACTAAACGGGGCTCACAATCAGGGCCCTTGGATCCGGACCGGCTAGTGATTGAAGCATAGGAGCATTTGCATCCCCAAACCAGTACCCGTAAATATAAAAACATCTCTCCATTGAAGGTTGTGAAACACGGCTGTACTTAGCCCACAGGAACCAACGCTAAAAACAAACCTAATGGAAAGGATGTGTGCACCTAGGTCACACAATACAATAGGTAGGAAGGGTTTTAAAGTTTTTCGACTGAGGAGGGCATATGCGATTGACCAATCTGAGAGCTTAAAAAAACGAATAACGAGCATTTTAATTCGTTTGCTCCGAGCCAGGTGTATCTTGATATTATAATTTGGTTATCAGTGCACTGTTATTGTGTTAGTTATTTGTGCACTGTTTTTGAAGTTATTTTCGGCTAGCCTGTTTAAACAAACGAGCATTCAAGTTCTGTTTTCTGGCAATCATCAGCAAGATGCTCGTTGCAGTGTGAACTGTCCCAGAGTTTGGGAACCCTGTTCACAAACGTTCTCGGATACTCGAGTGCTGTTTGCGACTTGTTGGTAGTGAAATTGTGATGTAAACTGACGAGTCGTCAAAAGGGTTCCAGTTCGTTGGGCATCCATTGTTGTCAATGGCATATCAGCGAGAGAATGAAATATATTGCGTTATTCCGAAGTTTTCTATGTGAGTATGTATTTCCGTCTCAATGACTTTGTGTTTATCTATTGTTTTTATGCAGTTTTTTATGAAGTAGACATTTGTATTTTGCTAAGAACAGCATCTCTTCTGCCCCGTTTGCGACAGCCTCTGGTGATGTTTGTGAACGGTAAGGGGAAGAAATGTCCATGGAAAAAAAAGTCCCCTCGGGCACAAAAAAAGTCCCCAGTCGCAGGCTATTTATCACCGTGTTAGTTTAATCATAGATTTCGGTATATTTTCCCAAATTTTCTATACGTTACTAGAAGGACTGATTAAGAATATTTGTGCTCTTTGATATGCGAACGTAGGGAGCATCCAGACCGAACAACTATGCAGAACACTGAATTCCTTATCATGGATTTTGATCTATTCATCCACATAATTTGAAGATTACCAGAAGGCTTAATTTATTATATTTTTTAATTTCGAGATGCGAGCACAGCATCCAAAAAGGCGAACAAGATAGAAGACTGACCTCCATATGAACAGAGCCCTAGTATATTATTGTAATTGTAGAGAAAATCAGCCACTAATTTGCCTCATATGGTTTCTGCGACTGAAATTGCCATTGAAAAGTACGGCGAAGACCTAAATCGTTGTTCATATTTTTCATTCCATAACTAGGTATCTTAGTGTTGTTAGCTAATTTATGATCAGTTTGGGATCGAACGCTGTTTTTAGAAGGTGGACCTAAATACACGTCAGGGCCACTATCTACGAGAAATGGAACTCCTCACTTTTTGTTTACTACGAATAATATAGATTTGCAACTATTGTCATTAAACTCAGCAGCCGAGGTTGCTGCTACTTCAATTGCGGATCCATGTTTTCCAAAGCATTCCATATACAAGGTGGCTTACATTTATCAGGATAACAGCGCCTACCAAATGGCAATAGCAGTACTATTGTGTATTGACCTTGCTACGAGATCTACTTCCACTTCTGTTCTGCTTAAATAGTATACAGATTCTAGAACGAGATTTTGAATTTCGTGCTTCAACTAAACCGCATTGATGAGTAAAAATCAGTACCAGTAATTTAAGGTCGTATTTTGTGAAGTTTTCTTGGTTGATATCCATAACTGCTCGATGAGATTCAGTAGAACGTGCAAGCTGCTCCTTGCTGAAGATGGAAGGAATTGGATCGTGGCGGCCGTTACCCCCGATAAATTATAAATTAAGTCAGGAAGGAGCTAAAATCCCTCGGAAAGAGGAACCCCCGCAGGCCACGAGAATGAGAGTCGCGCCTTGCAACGAGCACGAAACCCCCGGCAGATGGCGAAGTGGTGGTTTCTTTGGATGATGGGGTATGGAAGAAGAGGCGGTGGGAGGATGGAGGAAGACGACAAATATCTAATTATAAATCTACGGGGTTGTTTGGCGGGGCTCACAAGGTTAATTGAGAGGAGAGATTTACAACTCGGGGTTTAATTGGGAACAGAGCGAGGACGGAGGATCTTCTCTCCTGAAGCAGCCGCGGCAAAGGTATTCCGAAAGAGGACAGCTAGCAGTACACGGGCTCTCCCGAAGGACTCAGCAGCAAAAGAGGGTGTGACGCTGAGGTAACTTGTGTGTTTTTTCTGTATTTTTTCCTTCCCCGAGAGAAAGAGAGATACACGCCGGACCTCTCGCGTTCCTCTCTTATCTCTAACGTTGGGAAATTGCTCGGTGACGAACTTACACAAGGCCCCCCCTGCTGCCCTCCCCTCCCTTGTGTTCGCTGGTATGTAATGAGTTTTTCGAGTCCTTTGGGCTTATCCAAACCGCCTTATAGAGACGAAGGCCGCAGTTTATTTATCCGGATGTTTTTTTTTTCAGCGCTTGTGCGACTCTTTGGTCGGACTTGGGGAAGCAATCTTCCCAAGTGTGGACGGAAAAGGCATTAGAAACATTTTATTTACTGTGAATTACAGGGTCTTCAATTTCCTTTATTGTCGCTTTTTAAGAATGGGCAACTCAACAGAATTCCAAATTAAACCAATTTTTTTTGAAATCCAAACGGAACGAGTTAAATTCGAACTCAGTTTTATTTTATCGATTTGCCCTTAGTTTTTATTGCCCTCTCATCACCTCACCATAAAAAATGAAGATGCGCATTAATGCAGCATTCTAAAACAATTGTTGTAGTTTGAATTTACTCATGTTTTGAATGCCATCGATTTTTAAACGTATTTGGTTTCGATGCACCCTTTCTGGCAATGGTGGGCTGATATCCCACTGAAGCATGTACGTGATTCCAACTGTTTTTTTTTTTAGAATATCTGCCAGTAAATGTCGACCAACTATCACTAGCAACATCACGTATTGATTTTATTGGCTGGAATAGTCTCCCGTTTTTGCCATCAAAGCCCCGACTCAAGAAGCTCCAAGCTCCGTAAATGATTAAGGAATTTGCGCACTCAGATTTTGCGAATACCCATTAGCGAAGTGAATAGGTAGGTCACTAGGTTCCGTATGTGCTACTTGAGCGTGTTGCGATGTAGAGCCTGTTTGATTCAAATATCTCTAACAAGTGCGTGTTGGGACGCGCAGTGATCAAAACTCAATCAAACTATTTGTTCCCAATACTGCTACCAGAGCGAATCACCGTCGTCGTCACTAATGTTCTCACCATGTATGTGACCTGTAATAATATCAGGAGGAGAGCGCTCCTCTCCCAACTAAGCTATTCAGGCCCATGTCGTAGAATGAAACGTTTGAATGAAACAACTACCTACTCATTTATTTAAAAGATTTTACATTTTCGCTTACAATGATCCTAGTATTGATTTATGAATAAACGAACTCATGGAACTCACCATTTACAGCCTAAACCTCTCGTTCCTTAAAAAGTTTATCCAAATCGAATGAAAACTACGGAAATTAGCCGCGCAACTAGGACTTGAGGATAAACGATAGACACATATAAGTGATAGGTGTCACACCCTAAACGAAAGAGGTGAAACGAGTTCTAATACGTACAATGAGAGTAAAATTTGAATTTAGGCAAAAATACAACTTTTTTATCTCTTGAAATTAAAAGTAATGCTTCCTTCACCGATGGGTGATGTGTACAAAGGCATACGGGAGGTCCTAGGCTTTGTTATTAAAGAAGAGTAGTACCAGTGAGGCGACACTAACAGACTAGTTGAAATGTGGAAATGTTATTATCATTAATAATTTGAATAAATAACAATTTGTGTATTTTAGCTGAAGTGGTTTTTGATGAATAATGAAAGAAACGACTATGGATCCGAAGTATTATTTTACCCTTGTCTTCATACTTCAGAAAATAATAACGACGATAAGAAGAGGGTTCGGAGAAAAGCGAGTTCTTGATTTTACGATGCCCTCGTGGTTGTGTCAATTAATAATACAGTGCCCTATCAACTGTTCCCATTTCTCCGAAACGCTGACGATTGGAAGCGATTCGACATCGCTTGTCATTACACCGACTTCTCAGACTGCGGGGGAGAGCAACACCGCGATGAATAACTAATTCTTGGCCGAGCTTCCAGCTAAAATAGCCGACCTCCCCTCTGAATTATTCGATTTCCCCAAGTCCGTTTTCCTGAGGTATTGAACCCTATTAGACGGGTTTCTCTTTAGCGATGAGAGGAGGGGCAGAGAGGTCGCGGGCATGCATTATTACGTACAACCGAGTTTTTCAGAGGCTCAACTTTTGAATAGCCTGAAGCTAAGGTAAAAACCTGCTTCTGAAGTTTGTTTTAGAAATGGATGGTCAGCGGCGGACAATACCGACTACGCTATATAACATCAATACGGCAAAGCAAACGAATAACTCAAACAATGTACATACCTGAAATCTATAAGCTAAAATGGAGGGTTTACATTACTTTCAGTTCTTTAATAACTGAATATGATAAAATTAGTTGAAAGTAAATCTATCTCTCGCAAGATTATCTAAATTCGAAACATGATCTCTTGCAGTATCGCCCTACAAATATTGAATGGGCAACAATGGGTACTAATAAGTATGTTCGTTTTTTAGACATTATTTTAAGAAGGAGTAAGTAGTACCTACTTTTACTACTTCTTGTGAAGAAATGTATTGGTTTATTATTCAATGATAAACCATTGTAATCGCTCTGGAAAAAAATTCTAACCCCCCCTGAAAATTTCGTGGTTTACGTTTCAAAGGGTGTAGAATCCAAAATTAAAAATTTTTCCGTCCGCCGTACGCCGTATTCACGATATCTCCGAAACGGCTGGAGCAAAAGATCTGAAATTTTCAGGAAAAATCCATCTTGGTCCGACGACGCCCCAATTCTTGAGCCAGCTCTCTCACTCAATTTAAAGTGCCCTTTAAGGGCTGTAAAGGTTTTGTAAAATCCCTAAAAACCTCAAAACAAGTCGAATCAGCCTAAATATTTACCTATTTGAAGAACATACCATGAGGAATCGAATGAGCCTTTCCCCACGTCCGTAGGTCAAACCATTCTCGATGTATGGCCCCATTTATGGTGACAACATTTGCGTTTTTTGGTTTATTATTGTTCGTTTGTTACCTAGTGATGCCGATAGCGTCGAGTTGTAGCGAATGTGGTCACTGGAGTGATACCCGATGTGGATACTTGTAGTTTATAGCGGATACACGGGTTGAAGCATTATGATATGTATGAAACGCTGATAATATGTAGGTAAATATTATTACTGGGGATTATTATTCAATATTATTACTGGGGTAAATAAGTAGTCTTTCACTCGGGTTTATTATTCAATTGGCTTGCGTTCATGATTTGAATCTGTACTAAGCTTCGGAGTGTGCGTGTTTCAATAAAAAAACGCTGCAAATTCTTTCACTGGGGTTTATTATTCAATTGGCTTGCGTTCATAATTTGAATTTCTACTAAGATTTGGAGTGTGCTTGTTTCACAGGTGATAGAGCGATTATTGAATTTCAGAAGGCACACAAATATGAACAACTGATCAATCCAAGTAGGTATTTTGGTTGAGAACAGATTTACGTGCTCTATCCATATCTCCTGAAATTCAATAATCGCTCTATCCTGTGAAACGCGCACACTCCAAAGCTTAGTAGAAATTCAAATAATGAACGCAAGCCAATTGAATAATAAACCCCAGTGAAGAATTTGCAGCGTTTTTTACTTATTTTCAACGAGAATTCAAAAAAGTTGCAAAACCTTCGTGAAGAAAACATAGGAATTTCCAAGTCTTCCGGGGTAATTCAGAGGTACGACCTTGAAACCCAACTTAATTACTTCCTCTCTGATGTTTGATGATTGAACTCCGCATATTATCACTGCATAGAATCATTTTTGCTTCAACTATGATAACACTAACAACGCCGGTACACACAATTGTAAATAGGTTTCCTATACAAATCTTTTTTGTCCTGGAGCTCCTACGTAAACTTCCTTCTATGACGAAGGTGAATGTTAACTCAATCCGAGATGGAAATCCCTTTTATCTAAATGAATGTGTAACTTCAACGCCAACAAACTGCCAAACCTTATTGTATAATGTTATTACTCAATAGAAACTGTAAAAATGTTTGCAAGGAATGTTCGTTAGGATTTCAACGACTATCGAGCCAAACCGCTAGACAAACGCGTTCTCCCGCAAGATCAACATCTGGAAGCGAGACATAACTGACCACGGAGCCACATTTCATGGGTCTCTTATTCCTGACATGGAACAAGTGTAATCCTTATGAATATTTCTTTGCTTTTATAACCGCTTTCAGAGAGCGGTTCGTTGACACGTAGCCAAATATGTAAATACCCACTCCATTGTTTGTTTTTAACTGATAACAATCAGGAATTCGGAAAACATCAAATGAAAAGTAGGTAGATTATTAACTCTTATCTGATTTTTCCCTGGACTTTTTGTTTAAGAAGTATGGAATTTTTCTTGGTTTAGTTAGTATCGAAGAAACCGTGCATGATCAACCATTAGTCCAATCGTGACTAACTATTGTATTTTCAAGTAGGTAGGTGTAAAATCCCAGAAACTCGTGTTGAGACTGACTATTTCAGTTCATTAGGTATACAATATATTAAAGTCAGCAAGGAAGAGGGAGTTTTTATTCACATTAAGTTGGTATATAATACATATATACCAACGTTCCAGATGATAAAATGAATTACATAAATACACTTGAGATTGTTTATGTAATATTTTGTAATGAATACCCAAATTTGAATTCAACTTCAAAAAATACTTCGTTGCTGAAAAATATTGGTTTGTTTTCCAAGTGAACCAGCTGATTTTTTAAATTGTCACCGTGGTTGATATAGACTCTTTTCTCTAACGATTCATTATGGGTGACACCAAAAACATGTTGACCTTTATATTTCAACCATTGAATACTAACACTTGCCTATTTCTGATTGAACTCGTCGATTATTGGCACATTCCGGGAAGGAACGGACTGATTTTAGGGTATTTGGCTTCTGTGTTTTTTGAAATGTAAAACAACTCATTTCGGGGAGGTTTTTAATTATTTTTTCTTTCAAGGACTACAAAGGTTCATTGTTGAAAATAATAAACTAAAAATTTGTTCACCATAACGAGCATTTGACAACTTGACAGTGGGTGTCACTCAAATCAGTTCTAAATTTATTGGCATATCTGGGAAAACCTGTCATCAGCGTAGAAGCCCGTTTTCTAATAAAGTTCTCCCAGCAATCCAAATTCAATTTGCATCTTAACAGAATCGACGGTGATTGATGCTGTTGGTATGCGAGTGGAGGTCGTTAAGTCTTTCATATCAATTCTAATATTGGAAACGGGGGATCCTAACGTTTGCTGATATCTCATGCAGCAGATGTGATTTATTTGGTTCTGGGAAATTCAATAAATCTGGCATCAGAGAGGGGGAAAATCTCTTTTTACTTTTGTTTCTGTGAAGCTATACACAATTACATATCCCAATTTCCAGAAAAGAATATTATTTTTCATAAAAGAATTTACCGTATGTTCAATGCAAATTAATAATCAACATAACAAGGGGGAGGGATGTTGGAGGAGTATTTATGGTCAAACGATAACCCACCTCGTGACAGTATCATAAATTCTATACAATGCACCTGGAAAAAATATCTGTCGAGAAACAAACAATTTTATCAACTTTAAAAGGGATCTTGTTTTATTGGGGTAGAGGCAATTCGGTAGTCTTTTAATCGGAATCTGTACAAGAACTTCCCTCCGCTCCGATACCATCAGCTCAGTCGAGACATTGAAGGATTTCCTATCAATGACGAACTCGAAAACATTGTTATTATTTCAAAACTATTCAATATCCTGATTTTTTTAAATATTTCAGCCCTTTAGGGTTGGTAAACAACCCCACACGGTATGTTTCGGAGAAGAGCTCATGATGGTTTCATTTATTCATTACTTCAGTTTGTTGATTTTTGGAATTGTTCCATCTCGTTTAGTAAGCCTGTTTTTAAAATTTATTTCCCTGTCTTTTTATGTAGGTTTATAACTTTCATTAATAGACCTCGTTCAGCAAACCAAGAAAAATCCATTTTTTCAACCTCCCCTCTACCCCTCAAAAGTTGTTGGTTTCCTGTCAAATTACGTAGATTTCCAAAAATGTCTGCCTGCCAAACGCTTTTGCTTCTGAAGCTTTTCCCCAAAACTAGCTACGCAAAGTTTACGAAATTAGTATAAAAAATCCAACATTGTTTCGGGATGTGTCAGCAATCTCAGCATTTTGATCAGTTCACTATTAGGGATTGTATTTAACAATCAACCTATCATAACATCGGCAAATGAAAATTTTTTGGTGTTTTGATTCGATTCAGACAGGATTTGTTCCGTGAATCGAGTGAGACCACTTCGGGTGATACACGATAATTTTTTCGCTCACAATCCACAGATCGTCCAAATGTGGCTGGACAAGTGCCTGTTGTAAGATATTTCCTAAACGGATGTAATACTAATGTCGCCGTCTCCGATCGAGTTTTTCCATAACTATATATATTTGCGAACATGTGGAGCGTCGATAAATGTTTTACTTTATCTAATTTAATATGAGTTGTTCTATTCTGTGATTTCTACTACGTTTCGAGATACAGTTTATTACACCATTGTAAGTATTTTGATATCGAATTTTGTTGGATTTCAGTAGGACTTCTAATCGTTCGGAATGTTCAGACCAGATCTAGTAGTCTGTTGATCAACGTTGGGAGATTATCCAATACAAAAATAAAAATCCTTTATGAAAAAATTGCGGAATTTCCTAAATAATTTGCTAATGTTATGTAGTTCGTTCTCCCTATCGCTGTAATCTCATAAAGGTATTACACTTGGATGTCATTGCTCCGTGGTATTGTCGTCAATGCATTCGGTTTCGTTGAGAGAGGGCATTTTGACCGTTCGCCTCAAGAACAGCTCAATATCAACAGCTTGATAACTTCCCCCCGATAGAACCTCCAAACTGGAAAGTGTCGAAGTTCTCCGTTTCGTTCCTAATTTCTTGTCCCGGATTTTTCTACCGATTCTTCTCAGGTCGGACAAGGCGGTTCGATAAAAGAGAGAAAATTAAAAAATTTTAGTTGGCGTTCTCCATTTTCTGGCAAAAGGAAGAGAAAAGTTCTGCATAAAAGAGCGTTTGAATCAAGAAAACGGGAAGGAAAAGAGGGGCGAAGCGGTTAGGGTCCTCCTTAGGCCAGGTTTCATCAGTATAATGAAACTGTTTTGATGAAATTTACGATGTAAATTAAAGCATTAGAATGAACTCATTCGGTGCGTACCGTTGGATAGGGGAGGAAAACATTTTCTTCTGGTTATTGGATTATTTCAAGCAATTTTCAGGTGGATGGGAGCGTTTGCGGAATTAAGGCTCTCTTTCCTTTGTCAACACGTCAACTGTAATCAAGGAAGGGGAGCTTCGTCACAGACCCAAAGTGACCTATAGGCTCCTTGCACAGAATAATCAGACGTTGTGGGGAGTTTTAATTTGAATTCGTGACTTAACGTTAGCAGTGTGAGGTGTAGTTGGAACTGTTCCATGTAACGTGGGATTCAGGTGGAACGGCCTAGGAAAATTACAACTTCTCCATCGCAACATCAGTCCCACCAGGGAAGGCCAAGCTCCCTCCTTCATCACCACTGAAAACTGGAACTGGTTGGAACTAGAACCGAAAATAAGGAAAATAGAAGAAAAGGTGGAACAGTGATTTGCCATACATGTTTATACCACTGCAAATACATCTCATTTTTAACTGATGACAAATCTTTAAAGTATGACATTTTGAAATGTTTAGCTGGATTGACCTCTGCTGCTGAAATTATTGGAACTGGAATCGTCTTCCATACTAGTCTTGACTTGACTAGACTTATGTCCTTAAACTCCTTTAGGAGCATAGGGCGGATACTAGATCCCTCCAGTCAGTTCGATTGGCCGCGATTCTCTTTGCTTCGTTCGAACTTAGCCAACCCGGCGAAGTTCCTTCTCAGTCGGCCTAGTCCAGGTTTCCCTGGGTCGCTCCTTCCGTCGTCCTTCCCCCTGTGGGTTCGTTGAAGGGCTACCTTTTCGATCTCGTCTTTCGGTTTACTAAGTGTGTGACCGCTCCACTTCCATTTCCTTCTCAATATCTCGTCTCCAACAGGGAGCTGGTCAGTGGTTGCCCATAGGTCGGCATTGGAGATCACATTTGGCCACCAAATTCCCGAGATTCTTCGAAGGCAGCGGTTCACGAAGGTTTGCAGTTGACGGCTGACGGATTCAATAGCCTTCCACGTTTCACTGCCGTACAACAAAACGGATTCGGAAAACGGAATTTCGCTTTCTGGGACAATATCCTATTCCTCCATATCGGATTGAGCTGGATGCCCCATTTGCTTTTCTTATTCGGGTCTTCCCGTCTTCTGTGGCATTACTAGTCCACCTTATTCTTTATTTTATTATTGTCAATAACAAATCTTTATAATCAACCAAGAAAACATAATTGCAAAACCTCCCTCCATCATAATTTGTATTTTTACATTTTAGGATACGTTGACTTACAAAATCACATTAATCTATCACAAATTGGATCTAATTGACAGCTGAATTCTGAGCATCACTTACTGTCAATCCTGAAGATTAAAATAAAAGGGATGAAGTATTAAAACGCTGCAAATACTTTCACTGGGGTTTATTATTCAATTGGCTTGCGTTCATGATTCGAATTTCTACTAAGCTTTGGAGTGCGCGTGTTTCACAGGTGATAGAGCGATTATTGAATTTCAGGATGGCACACAAATATGATCAACTGAACAATCCAAATAGGTTTTTTGGTTGAGAACAGATTTTCGTTTTAATCTCCTGAGAATTCAATAATCGCCCTATCGTGACGCACACTCCAAATCTTAGTAGAAATTCAAATCATGAACGCAAGCCAATTGAATAATAAACCCCAGTGAAAGAATACTTATTTACCCCAGTAATAATATTGAATGATAAACCCCAGTAATAATTTTGAATAATATTTACCTATATATTATCAGAGTTTCATGCATATGCTTCAACCCGTGTATCGGCTACTAACTACACTACAAGTATTCACGTCGGCTATCACTCCAGTATCCACATTCAATACAACTCGACGCTATTGGCCGGACATCACTAGGTTACAAACAAACAATAATAAACGAAAAAACGCAAATGTTGGCACCATAAATCGGGCCATACATCGGGAATGGTTTGACCTACGGACGTGGGGAAGGGCTCATTCGATTCCTCATGGTATGTTCTTCTAATAGGAAAATATTTAGGCCGATTCGACTAGTTTTGAGGTTTTCAGGGATTTTACAAAACTTTTACAGCCCTTAAAGGGCACTTTAAATTGAGTGAGGGAGCTGGCTCAAGAATTGGGGCGTCGTCGGACCAAGATGGATTTTTCCTGAAAATTTCAGATTTTTTGTAAACCATGAAATTTTCAGGGGGGGTTAAATTTTTTTTTTCCAGAGCGATTACAATGGTTTATTATTGAATAATAAACCAAAATTAAAATGTCTATCGAAAACAATTAAAACACCGCAGTTTTTTTTAACTTCGTTCTGATAGACATCCCTTCGATGAATCGAATCAGCCATTCGGATCGCTTTACGTTCACATCCACGCTCTCCACAAGTGCTGGAATGTTGACAGAAGTGCAGAACCTCTACAAGAACTCGGATACGGCAGGAGTCATGATAAAATTCGCCCACTAAACTCCGACGGCCGAATCAGCTGATTTAATTGCACTCTAATTATCCTTTCAAGAAACCGAGTTTATGATAAATTTCGCGATTTATTTGCATACTAGTGAAGCGTAGGTATTTGTTTTATTTCACCCCACCAATTCTCAATGGGTAGTTGCCTATTATTAGTTTCGGTTGTACGCAATTTTTCCCAATCGACCTTTGGAGCTGAAATAACAATGACAAAGTACGGAGCCTTATGGATAATTTCCCGCCAAATAGATTTGTCAAGATGAAATATAAATAGAATTAATTTTAAAGCATATATTATTTAATTACAGAATAGAGTAAAATCGTACATTACGTGGACTACGTCAAATAGACTAGACTACGTGTCATTGTCCACGTATAAGAGCTATCTAACCCAGAATTTATAAACCAATATACGACAATTTGCAACGTTTTTCCCATTTGTTCTTGATATCACTTTTTTTATTTCCACTACGTTGTTCCAGCAGAAAGGCGAATGGAAATTGAAGAGATATATTTCAACTGGATTTGGCTGTTTTCAATATCAGAATCAGGAAGTTAGAAGTTTATATCTGCAGGTATGTTACAAGGTAGATCGAGCCAACCGAACATGAAATTCATAGCGAATAAACTCATTCCAATTATTTAAAAAATAATAGGTACCAGCTTACCGCTTTGCGCGAATCAAACGTTTCACAGTAACGTTCGTATACTCTTAACAAAAGCGATAACCAAACACCACGTAATATTGTATCCACCAAAAACCCGTCTCGCGAGAATAATGATGTGGTTTCCAACCGCATGCGTTCAAAATCGAAATGCATAGCCGGATATCACGTACTGCGGATATCAAATCCAAATGGAAATAATGATGATGACCCTCCGAAAAATGCGGATGTATGGATTTTGTATGTATGATTGTACTCGTGTGACCCTGTTCCATGCCGCTTTTCCTCTCGAACTGCCACCTCTTTTTTTCCCCGGAAATGTAATAACAAGGCGAAACAGTATTTTTGTTTCCCACCCCCTAAATATAATCTCACGGGCTCGCGCCTCTCGTAATCGGTTTCGCGGCAAATCGCCTGGAAAGCTTCCCATAGCTCTTGGGGTCGGAGGCAGCTTGACCCCCTGCCCCCTAGTTCGATGGCTCAATAGTCGCTCGCTCTCCAACTTTTCACCCAGAGAATCTTTAGGACAGAACATTCATCCTGATCCTGAGGTTTTATAGCGCACGATTCTACTCCGTAACCGGCATTGACTTATGCATGCACACGTTCATAGCCCTTTGTTACAATTTGACTATTGGTCGTTGGGAACGAGAGCAAAACATTTGAGCGGATCCCTAAGGACTTATGGGAGATCAATGAAACTCCAATAAAGTCTTCACCGAGTGTTGAAATAAATGTGAGCTTGTTTAAAGTTCATGTTTCGCAACTGCTCAACAATTTTAGTAGGTACCTACTTACCCAAAATCAAATAATACAAAAATATCCGCATAAAACTAAAATTAGAATTACAACTAAATGAAAATATGGGTACCAGAAACTACTGCCGGAAACAAATATTTCTTGAGGAATCACACCAAGGAAGGAAATGCTGCATTGATTACGGTTTTTAAAAATTGATGTCCGGATTTGCAGTTAAATTTTTGAAGTGATCGAAAATTGGACGTAATTGATTGATTTGAGCATTATTATTCGGTTTGGGTTGGTTTATTTTGGAAGTTAAATTTGATGCTGATACCAGTGAGTTAGTTAGTCAAGTTCTCCAGACTCCTTGACTCACACTCGAATTTAGGCCCAAATGGCCATCGAATACGTTTTTTCAGGGTCTACTGGAAGAATATTCTAAGTTTATTAGAGATATTAAAGACTACTAGAGAGATAACTAGACGGATTTAGTCCAAGAGCAACTGGTTGAAGGCTGGATTCTTATGTTGGTGAGGTGACGGGGGGGGGGGGTTGTTTAATAAAATTGTATGCATATGTCCGTAGTAAATCCCTCACACCGTAACCATGCCAAATCATCTCTACTCGTTCATGATGGTTTTGAAAACCTCATTGGGCTTACAATGATTCAGGATAGAACATCCATTAACTTGAATTATTTTTGAACACAAGCCAAGAATTCAAAACAACATAGTTGACCTTTAAAGTACCAATTTGGATCTAAAATCTGTGGGAGGGATCGAAGTTACGCTACTTTTTGTTGTGAGGGATATTTGGCCTTGCAATACTGACTCCAAGTATTAGGTAAATAGGTGTGGTAGAAAATTCCAAGTTTTTCCAGTAGGATTTTTTTCAGAAGAATGAAATACTAGGTTTTATCGAGTTTAAACCAGTTTTAGAACAATCACCATTTGAATGTTTGGCCCTTAAATATAAACATCAAAAAGTGGGAAAGGGGATCCTCACAATGTGTGGTAGTTTCAAAAGTAAGGATTTTTGACGTCCAAGGTTGGCTAAGGTGAATAGAACTCAATCATCTGATTGTTTTTCCCACCGATTATCTTCAGATATTATATTAGCGGGGTTCTAATTCTCTTGACAGTTCACAACCATTACAACAATCGAGACAGCAAACGGTAACTCGAAAAGTTCGGCATGGTAACCCAGGGGCTATTCGTAGGATAGCCTATAAGGATTTCAAAAATCGATGACCAGGGGTACCTCAGCGGCTTAAGACATCATAAGAAATAATGTTTGAATTCGAGTAAGCTCCTGAAGGATAAAACGGGATTTTACTCGCGGAATTATGATGCCTATAGTACTATTGAGAGCCTAACTTCCAATTAAAAACAAATTTTCAAAAATGAAATCGCTGGAGTACATATTATAGGATAGAGCTATTATTGAATTTCAGGAGGCACACAAATATGATCAACTGATCAATCAAACAGTATAGTTGTGAACAGAGTGGATTCATATCTCCTGAAATTCAATAATCGCTCCTTCAGGCACTCAGTAGCACAATGCAGTGTTTGAATATATTTCCTTTACATTTGTGGTATTACTAATACATGGAAAGTAACTGTTCAAAAATAATCATCAAAATGGCTCCATTAACGGTTATAAATGTCCATGCATGATAAACGAAAATACTATCAGGTGTTCACTCCTGTTAATACAGTCAATCTACGCGCAGGTTTACTAAGTTATTGGGTTGTTCGGAAAGTAATTTCGTTTTTTTTGGGAACATGAAAGACAGTTTTCGTATAATGAATAAATATTTTATTAAATTATATATTGGCCATTCTGGTCTAACACCTTCTGCCATCTTTCTGGCAGTAACATAATTCCCCTCTCATATAGGTTTTGGTCCTTGCTGGCAAAAAAACTGGTTCAGGTGGTTTTTGACATCTTCATTTGAGGTAAAGGTTTTGCCACCCAAAAAATTTTGCAGGGACCGGAACAAATAGTAGTCGGAAGGCGCCAGATCTGGAGAATATGGTGAATGTAAACGTATATATGATGAAAACGTATTTAAGCCCTCTGACGGGAAAAAACGAAATTACTTTCAGAACAACCCAATAGTATTTTTTAGACATGAAACTTTCTAGCATATGCCTATTAGCATTTCATAAAACTTCTTCAAACTACTGCCTTCTTTTTAAATTCCAGGTTGGTTGTTTCCCGTTGAATAATTAATCTAATAAGTCGAGCGTGATACGTCTCTCATGATTGCTCGTTATACGATTCAATCACAAAAAGATGTTCCAGGATCGTGACCGAAACACATTCTTCTGCACGTGTTGTTCCCAACCCCTCAGGGAATCCCCTTCTTTATCGAAATCCTCCGAACCACCGTAAAATCCCTGGCTCCCCCTCCCGCAAGTAACCCCAACCGTGCCACAATACTTGAGCTTTTTTAACACGCAATATGGCCCATTCTTTTACCACTTTTATGAACCATTCTTGGTGCGGGAGACAACCATTTCTGAAGGGAAAAAACCCCTCATATTGTTGATTTGGCTCTCCGAGGAACTTTCCTTTTTATCGTTGTTATGATCCCGAGTTCTATGCAATTTATTTTCTTCGACCCTCCCTGTATTGTGTAGGGTTCTTCTTGTTTATTGGCGAAGTTGTAATATTTTCGTGAATGTGAGAAGAGGGTGACATTGAAAACACTCGAAACGTTGAACTCCCAGTGGTGTTTCTCCGCCATCAAACACTATTGTACAAAAAACAAGGAAAGGAGCGAGACTAAGCACATCGACTTCAATGGTTAGCGGGGGTCGGTCAACAAATTCAAAACTCCTTTCTTCGTCGAAGTTTCGCTGTATGTGTGCAGCATCTTCAGGCCTACATTACAAAACAAAGGAAATTATATAATTACTGTGTGTACTTTGGCACACATGTAGGCTGTAACATATCCCGATGTAACGCACATGTATTCTATCCACATGTACTTATTTTTCTGGTTGGGGTGATATTGGTATTGTTGTAATTGTGGGCAATCGTCGTTCCGAAAAATGGCATTCATTGATTTCTGCCTGCTAAGTTCACCCGAATTCCAAGCTGCATATTATAGTTGTTGTTTTTAATTCTAGTTTTTTTAAATGTAGTTTAGTGCAATGTGTTCTACAATAAACATGCAAGTTTAGTGCAAAATTAAGATCTGAAAATTTCCCTGCACCTCTAGGTACTAAGGTATCTACCTACCCATTTTGTAAACCGGTATTATTTATAAATAGCTCAATGCATGATTTAGTCATATTTTTATCACCATTTTAGTATTAACTTTACTTCACGCAAACTAGGAATTAGGTTTGCCAACTTTATAGTCTACATGTGTGCATTGTAATTGTTGAGTTTCTTTCGTATTTTCATGCGTAACGTAGCCTTGAATATGCTATTCAAATATAGCGAAACGTGTGGGTAATTGGATGTTTCGAAATTTTTTTTACCCTTGCTAGTGTTCGCAGCAAGCCGTGTCGTTTTCCGAAAGTTGCCTGTTTGGGTGGCTGTAATACGTTCAAATTTGTGGTTACTGCTCTGGTTTCAGGAAGTCTCTGGTGTCAGGCCCTTCATTATGTATAATATTTATAAACGGCCCACGAAATTCTTTGGTACAATATGAAATGCAATTTTTTTTTGATAAATTGATTGATTAAATTTATAAATTGCAGTCAATATATTGGTGGCTGTAGGCATAGCCCTTGCTGACACCAAGAGTCAATTATCTACCTCAATATTAAATTCAAAATAGTAATTTTACTCCTTATCCCAAAAACATTAACCAAAGCTAAACAAAGAAAATTCAAAATATCTCATTTGCACATATTGTAGGTACTGACTTATTTAAAAACCCTCGATGAAGCTAATGATACAGCCATAAAGACCCTCGATAAAGCTATAAAGATAATGAGCTAATTAAATACTAGTTTTTTATATCTAAATCTGCTGAAGTTTCCTGGAAATATCATTTCCTTAGTTTTTTTATTGACAATATTCAAGATCATGTAGAGGGGAATCCAGGAAAAAGCACAATACGAGAACGCTTATTCATCGCATTGCTTTTAAACTTGAATCTTGTTTGATATTGACTGACAGAGTTCAGTGGAAGCAGAGCATTATGATTTTTATAAAAGAACATTAATGCGACCTTCAAATAGATTTTACGAAGTGAGAGCACCTTGGAGCACTTCGGAACAGCTGCTCTGTAGAATATGGCCTCGGTTTCTTAAGATCAATTTTCAGCGTTGCCTTTTGTAAAATAATCAACCGTTGTAAGTGAGATACATTCGTTCCTCCCCAAGCTATCACTCCAAATTGCAGAATTGTGTACATGAATTTGAACTTATCATTTGGAATAATAGATCGTACTCGGTAAAATACGTTGAGAATTTCCTCAACCTACGGTACAAATAATCTGTATGCTTCTTCCACGATAATCCACTGTCAATCACTAGGCCCAAATATTTAAGACAACCCGTTCAATTTTGAGACAGCCGCAAGCTGCATCATTGTCTACACAGCGCTGAACCTCGGAAACGAAGTACCATACGTACTTTGTTTTTGAAGCATTCAATGTGAGTACACTGGAACGAAACCGTTTGTTTAATTGTTCAATAGCCTGGATCTGTTACCCTGAATAGTTCTGCCTATGACCTTCCTGTTCGACTGATAATGTATGCAGATGATATCATAGCATATTACAGCTGTTTCACTTTTGGGTTTGAGGGCGGATGTGGAAATTACATGGAAGATGCATGCACAGACCTTTACAACGAGCCTGGGAAAAGTGGTATTTCTCCTTCATCGGTGATCTTATGCTGCGTCTCGAACTATCCTCCTTGATGCCTCCTGGCTCTATGGACTATCCTCCTGGGGTGCTGTTGTGAGGATGCTGCAGATCAGTTATTGCATTGTCTAGGTTGCAGAAGGCAGCACTACGGATTTTATCTAGAGCCTCAACCGATGCCCACTGTGGACCTGTATTCACTGAGTTGAGGTTGGCTTCACTTCCTGCAATCTGTTTTGCTATGGCACTCAGCCGTGTAAAAAACAATGTGGTCAACTCCGGGGGCCATGGGCTCTTCTTTCGCTCTTCTCAATCGCCTGACCCTCTCCCAAACTAGGAGCTTGTCTTACGTGTGAGTGAAGGCTGCCCCTTCATATCCAATATTTTTCTGCCAGCCTGTTTACAAAAATGATAAATAGAAAGATTAAGAAAGAAAGAATAATGATTGCGCGTTTGCCTTATAAGGTGGAAGATGTAACTCCAGAATAGTGGATCTGACAGTTTTTTAAAAATCTTGTTCAATCTTGTTTTATATTTACGAGTATTATCAATTGTTTATTTAGGTTTATCGTATGCAAAATCTGTATGATGGTAGTTACGTCCTGTGAGGTGATAGAATGGTACAGTTGCCCCTTCCAACGAGCTGAATGCGGAAATAATGCCAGCCACACTCAGAGGATGACCCAGACGCTTGAAAACGTCTGATTCATCTTCCAAGGCGACGGATTCTAAAATCGGGAAGGGATAACAAACCATATCCATCACAGTCCTTAATTCTTGACTTCATTATTACAACTGACTAGAACCGCATAAAAAAATTGCTGGAATCTCGAAAAATGTACATGTTTTCAGTACCTATACCAATGCAATGTTAGACAGTCCAGAATATATTGAACAGATTGAAGTTCAGGTAATTCCACTCTGCCTCAATTTAAGGTATGGCACAGTTTCGCACGAACGCATTTACTGTTGCAAATATTCGACAATATGTGCACGAGTAATCGGTGCACACTTGAACAGATAGCACTTAATACAGATTAAACATCTAAATCAAAGCTGCATCCTGTTGTGTACCGATGGTGAATGGAATATGCTGAATGCTTATCAGAATGATGCATTACTCGAAGCAATCGCGCCGGTTGGTCTAATCTCCGTAATATCATTGAGAGACGTGGCGATTAGTTCGTTCATTGAGCCGTGAAACACGGGCCGCCGCAAGTAACAGGTTCCATTCGCACGAAGGTAAACCCATAGTGACCAAATCCTATTCGTCGAACGAACCATCCTGAACAGCCGATTATATACCAAATAACTGTAGGCAGTTGCTACGCATTATTAATTCTATGATGATTATAATTATTGAGTTAATACAGGGAACCAATCACCTACGTAGAAACCGAACAACATGTTGCATAATTTCCAAGAATGGACATTTTCGTCATGTTCCTATCTTTGCTAGGTACCTACAAACCAAATTTAAACAGTTTCAGTTAAAGACAGCTCTCTAAGTAGATCAGAGTCTGCCTAAACTTCAGTTAGGTAGTTCATTTTTTACCTTCAACAGCGACACAAAAACTCTGTACAATACCCAAATCAGATTGAGTAGCCTCGCAATTGAAATACGTTTTTTTTACATTGGTATTTGATTTTCGAATGATTGGTTAACAGTTTATCATTAAAAATATTAGACCAACAGCCACTGTAGAGTATCAAAAGTAAATAAATACATTGTAAACCAGTTATCGCTAAGTAACACTGCGATACTGGCTTACAATTATATGAATGTATAGGCTTCAGATAATTCACTTTACTTCAGTAGCTAATCCATCTAGCATCTCTACGCTACAAAAGAGTTTTCGAGAGATAAGTATAGCGTTGATCAAGATGGTAATACGACAGGTGGTGCTGACATTATAACACATTCGGCTTAAACTAAATTAAAATATAAATGATCCTCGTCAATATCTCCGGAGGAAAGAAACTCGAGAGATCTGGCCCGGGTTCAATACACCGTGTACATCGTCATCACCTCTTCCCCCATCACCACACGAGCTGAAGTTCTTACGAGCGGAATTAGAGAAAATTAGACAGATAACAAATTACCTTCTATTAGTTTAACAGGTTCGGCTTCTCCGGTGGGCGGCTATTGAACGCAAACCCTGCACCGAAATTACCCGTAATTGAGTTTGAATTTTCATTCCGAAACGAGCCGCGATGTTTATTTTTAAAACTAGGAATCAGAGCTCTGAGAAGTAAACTGGCGTTCACTTGTAATTTCACGGAGATTATTTCCGCCGCGCTCGACTGGGAGTGGTATGCGAACCATCTTCGGTCAATAACCATCTTCGGTAGTAGACGGGGGATAACCATCGCAAATTTGAGACAAGTGCACAGCAAGTACAGGTCTAACCGGTGAGTAAATAGGTGCCTAATAGAGATCAGAGTAAAATGAATATCGTAAAAAGCGCATAAATTAGTGGACGGCCTTCGCAAAAATTCCCGAATATGGTATACTGTCTATACTCACAAATATTGGGGACGGGTTGTTGGAGTGAGCTGGGGTGTCAGTCCTCTAGCTGTTTACTTGCAGTGGGAGTACTGATTGCCCTGGCTCGAATCCGGCTGGCACCAATGATTAGGGCCAAAATCCTATCAAGTGTTGTATACCTGTCCTGTAGTTAGACAGTTCACCTCTGATCTCGATATCAAGTGAATCCAAAACGCTCCCAACCCAGAGTGTGAGGCAATGGGAAGCCACGAGCGAAATCGTCAGACCTAGTTCCGATCCTCTCTGGAGGACGGCTGGCGACGTCCGCGACAGCTCTGGGTAGTCGGACGAAAATCCAAGGTGAAATTCCTTGTTTAATTTAACTTACTTCTTTTTACTCACTAATCAGGGAGGCGATTTCATATATTTAGGGAGTTCCAAACAAGGAATCTATCCATGGTGTTCGTCGAGAAACGCATGTTTGTGGGAATAATTTTGCTATCCTTATATTACCTTTAATTTCTATTTTATAGGCCATTCGAACAAGGAAGATTTTTGAGCGTTCTGTAGGGTAAATCAGTATTCTCGGATAAAGCCAACATTTCCAATCGCGTTTTACGTTTTAGATCGTTTTGGAAACTTTCGTTTCGTGTCTGATTGTCTGTCGGTGTCTCCCAAGAACAAGCCCAATTTCTACAGTTGTTTTATTCGATTTTGATTAAATAAAGATTTAATTCTTGTTATCAGTCTACGGATTATTCTACCCCCACTTGTTTCTTTCGGTCAGTATTTGTCTAGATATAAAGGGTGAATTAGTGACCTGCCAAAAAAATGATCGCTTCTACCATGATTTGCGACCAAAAGTCCCCCTCAAGATTTTCTTTTCAGGCTTCGTTTCCCAGTTATCGGATTTGGAAAATTGTTTCCATGTTTCTCCTGATGTCTCTGAAGTGATAATAATTACCTTTCTTGAATGTGCTAATTAAAATTTTTTTACATCACTGGAAAGACCGTTAAATTTTCCTATAAAAAAAAAAAATTTTTTTTTTTGGCCAGCTCCAATCACTAAAAGTGAGATGATGAGATCGACAAAGTTGAAATGATCAGAAAAGTTTCTGAATTTTACTGTTTTTAATCTGCTTATTGAACCTTTTAATAGGGTGCTCTTGAATTCCCACCTCAGGAATAACTTACTTTGAATCTCAACTCCACAAATGTTTACAAAAAAAAAAAAAAAAAATAATAATAATAAATGAATAAAAATAAACCCTTCTTTTTTGTTTTGAGTTTGTCCTGTGAATAGTGAGGCAGCTGTGTCTGCCAGTACCGTTTCTAACACGGAATAGCCCCATATGGAAAAACCACCATCAAAACCTGTAGGTGACCTCTGGTTTGTCAAAATACTCCTCAAAAGAATAACTCATTTTGAAACAAATCGCAAAAAAAAAAAAAAAAAAAACTATCAATTAGCTTTACTCATATTTGATTGAGATTTCACTATCATCCTAATTTCGCTGTTTAGGTGAAGAACCAAAACAAGATGTGGAGTACACACAAGGTTCAAAGATGAACTCCCCTAGCGAACGAGAGGCTTTGAGACTACATATTCGTAGAAGCAAATATCAAATTCGTGAAACAAACGAGTAAGTACATTTTTATCGGCTTTCCTGAAAAAAAAAACAACTTATTTTGTATTCTAACGTAGTTTACTCCCAAACCTTAAGAAATTTTTTCCTGATGGTGAGGGTACAAGGACACCACATCAAGAAAGTCCAAAAGCTTGAGATTATGGACAGCGAATTTTCAGATTTTCTCAAATATCGACTTACACCTCATTTTCCAGTTATTGTGGGTGCTTTAAAATCCTTGTTCTTTTCATCAGGATGAGTCAAAATTCGCTCTTATATTTGAATGTATAGGTAGATTGAATGAGGAAAGTTGCCGCTGTTTTAGTCAAAAACACATAGAAAATCTTCATCATGAAATATCTCAGAAGCAAAGCTTTCAAAAGAAAAAATCCATGATTGACTTAATGTTAAAAGTCAGTTGTAAAATCTATCCCTGAAGGTTGGTCTTGTCTGATACACTGTGTATAGTAACCTATCCGTTTTTTTAAGGTTTACTAAACTTTTTGTACATTAAAATACTTTAATGTTTTGTTAAATGTAATAATAATAATTGTCTACGTACTCAGTACGGTGGAACATGTGTGAGGGTAGCTGTCCAGTGACTCCTATCCAGTCCCTCTTAACTTTCAATAGCCAAAGTATATAGTGATAATAAATTAATTTTTTGGCTTACAAAATTAATTAAATTAACTAGACGATATTAACTGATTTATTGTCTCTTTTTTTACGACGCTGAGGGAGCCGTGTCCTCTCTCACGATGAAAGCAGTTGGTCAAACGCTGATGATTGAAGGGATGTGATCATATTGTGCATTCGATTCATGGTATTTTTGAATAGGCACTTCAGGCACTTCCAGGTGGATCACTTCATTTCTCACAAACCAAGGGGCATCGGTGATCATGCAAAGCACACGGTTGATTATTGTGAACGACAAGTTTGTCTGTTTCTAGGCTTTGCCTAAATAAGATTCAAACTTAGTCAGACATGATGCAACCCAAGAATCGTAAAATACCTATCCTGAATGTGATCTAAATGCTTTGACTACCGTCAAGAATAGTGGTGGAGAATCGTTCCGCTTCTTTCAGGACAAGTAGAAGAAAAAATTCGCTCCAATAAACTTCGAACGTCACGTTCAATGGTCCATTCCCATAAACTGAACTACTGCCTCACCATCGGCCATTTCCTCCCAACTAAGAGAGCAAAGTATACCTAGGTTATGAATGGCTCGGTTTCTCTGGTCATGCCAGCCGGCTGAAACCTTCAATAAAAGAAAGGACGGGGCATAAAAAAATATATGCCTGTCAATTATCGCGAACTTTACCCCTTTCGAGCCTCCCGACCGCGGTTCATCGCTGCGGAAGATAATGGAGCGCCAGAACGATCCGAGAATAAAGGCATCGCGTTCGGGGGAACGGGCAGAAAGAATTGTACGCAGACGGGATCTCTCCCTCCCCATTCATTACGGTTTCGCTGAAATAGCTGATCATTTATTTTTACCTATAGAATTCACCCGCGGCCCTCCTTTCCGACCATTTGTCATTCGCTTTTCCACCACGAATTTCGCCGGCCGTCAAACTGCCCCCTTTCATTCTTTTCCCGGACGATTCGGAAAGGGGGGCTCACAGACCTGGAAGCTTCGGGTCGATAATGATGTATAAGTATCCTGTACCGGATTTATGGAGGCTTCCTTCACGCTTGTTTGTGAAGCAATATTCGGCTGAAAGAACTATATCTGACCCTTCAACTCTTGTTTTTGGTAAGAGGGTTATCAATCTTGCACCACCTAATCCGAAGAACAACCAATAAATTCGGCTGAAACTATTACAGAAAATGTAACAACTTCAATACTATATTCCTAACACCTAGAAATCACGGCAACCCCGATGAAGGGAACCCAGAAGTTTGTCTTTAACTAGAGAAGAAGCAATCAGCATTTTGAATGGCCCTTATTGGTAAAGTTCTGCAGATTACCCGGTATAATAGAAAGTTTCTAATCAGCCAGTATAACTTATAATTAGTAGTTCCCCAACAGTATCAATATCCATTCGATAAGCCTGATTCCAACGGTACCTCATTTTCCAAATCATCTTTAGCATTCTACAATAGTGAATCTATAAATAATCAATGATTCCTCAAAAGAGTTCTTTGGCGTTTATAGAATTGAAATGAGAATCAAAACTAATGGCAAGCGTTCGGCCATAACGTACAATATTCAATACATTATTAGATACAAAACCAAACACTACACTAACGAATGAGGATGTTCCTCATTAAAAACTATAATGACAGATAATTCAAAAAATACTTTTGTAAGTTCTTGAACAACAACTAACACCCATGTCCTACGGAAAAATTGGGTAGCCATTTTGGATTATTTTCAATAACTAACCTCTATAATCGACCAAGTAAAATAAATTCACGTTCTAAGATGTATAGATTTAAACGCTGCAAATTCTTTCACTGGGGTTTATTATTCAATAAGCTAGCGTTCATGATTTGAATGTAAACTAAGCTTTGGAGTGTGCGTGTTTCACAGGTGATTATTGAATTTCAGGAGGCACACAAATATGATCAACTGAACAATCCAAATAGGTATTTTGGATGAGAACAGATTTACGTGCCCTACGCATATCTCCTGAAATTCAATAATCGCTCTATCACCTGTGAAACACGCACACTCCGAAGCTTAGTAGAAATTCAAATCATGAACGCAAGCCTATTGAATAATAAACCCCAGTGAAAGAATACTCGTTTACCCCAGCAGTAATATTGAATAATATTTACTTAAGTATATATTATCAGCGTTTCATGAATATCAGAATGCTTCAACCCGTGTATCGGCTATAAACTACAAGTATCCACATCGGCTATCACTCCAGTATCCACATTCACTACAACTCGACGCTATCGGCCGGACATCACTAGGTTACAAACAAACAAAAATAAACCAAAAAACGCAAATGTTGGCACCATAAATCGGGCCATAAATGGTTTGACCTACGGACCTGGGAAGGGGCTCATTCGATTCCTCGTGGTATGTTCTTCAAAAAGAGTACAAACTTAGGCAGCTTCGACTTGTTTTGAGGTTTTAGGGATTTTACAAAACTTTGACAGCTCTTACAGGGCACTTTAAATTGAGTGAGAGAGCTGGCTCAAGAATTGGGACGTCGTCGGACCAAGATGGATTTTTCCTGAAAATTTCAGATCATTTGCTCCAGCCGTTTGGGAGAAATCGTACGTACGGACGGCCGGAAAAATTGTTATTGCAGATTTGGGTTCTACACCCTTTGAAACGTAAACCATGAAATTTTCAGGGAGGGTTAGACTTTTTTTTCCAGAGCGATTACAATGGTTTATTATTGAATAATAAACCAAATAATAAACCAAAAATCGAATGAAAGAAAATCCGACGTTCCCCCGAACCCCGCACGTGGGGTAGAGAGATTTTTTGATCTTGTGATCTACATAGTGCAGTACTCACGTCTGCAAGCATGACATTGTCCGTCCGCACTGAGAAACCATAAAACGCCAGCGATTCTATTATCGATAATCTACTTCTAAGGACCGATAAAATCCCAAAGCCTCTCTCATCTTTCGTAGGTTGTTTCCATCACGGTCAGGTTATTTATTGTTTGATGTCCGGAATGAAACACGTCTTCCCATTTCAAGTTGTTCCGACCTCCCTTTGTCTTCTCTTTATTTTCCTTCCATCCCTTCTAACTAAGCCTGATTTTCCGCTTCCCGAGAAAAACACAAGAATTTTTTTTTTCTTTTTTTTTTTCACTTCTTCCCTTCATGTCCTACTTAGACGAGTCGGTTCTCCTTTTTCGGTGCGGAAACAACGCTGAGGGCTTTTTCGCGCTCCACTGATCTCTACTAACAAGATGCAAACCACCGCAATAAGAACGGAAAATCGATTGTATGGAAATACCACAAGAATAGGTGAGTAGATCTAGCAATCTATTTGGCTTTACAATGTATGCATGACATCGTGCACTAGTTTAGAAGTCCCTTTCACTGGTAAAGTGAGGTAAAGAATTGAGATCATTGTGTTATTCTGTAACATCTTGGTATTCAGTCAATAGATAATATAACGTTGCATCTCTCCGTAAAAAGTCAAACTCCCATTCAGTCCCTCACAGTGGATGAAATTGAAATTATTATAGTACAGGCATGGAGAGGTATGAGCGTTTGAGGATGAAAAAGGGTAATAGATACAACTATAATGGGGAATGGCGAACGACTATTTTGTTTGCGCTCAATAGGGATAAGTCTTGGGCTGGGTACACACAGTGAGAATTTCCAAAGAGGGATTCCCAGAGGAAATCCTGCGAAGTCCCCCCCCCCCCCCCCCCCCCCCCTAAGACTGTACAGCACTTGAAGTACTTTCTTCAAGTAGGTGCTTAAGAAAATCGACTAACATTTTACGCATAGGCAATTTTTATCTTCGGTACTTAAATGTGTAAAATTAATCATTTAAATGATCTGGCTGTAGAACCATAGAGGTCTACTGTTCCGTTTTTTTTCTCCACGATCAAAATTTCTATAATCCTCCTTGAGATTTTTGTCATTGTGAATAACTTTCTTTTCATGTGTGGGTGTGTGTATCTTTAACCCTAAAACAGTCATCCGATTTTGATGAAACGTACAGTAAAGCGTGGGTTCTGCTGTAGGTATGAACCTACCAACCATAGGAACCTTTGAACATTGCTCAAAAATCAATACTTCACTTTCAGCGTGAGTAAACTTGGAATCCATCAAACATAATTGTCTCAGGTTTCAGTGTTCGGCTCGGCGAAGTTCGGTTTGACGATCTTACAAAAATGTAGACAATTTCTGATTAATCATATAACTGTTTATATGGTTGTAATATTCAACGGTTTTCAAACAATTTTTCATTTAATGCTTAGTTGGAACATTGATGGTTCCTTATCAGCTCTCAAATCGACACAGCAGTTAGCGTACGCCCAAACATTATATCCATCAAATACAATGATATGATCCGTAATAAGAACCATAATACTTCACTTTCTAATCTTCTGATCGTGTTCCGATTCGGAAGGTAGTTAGCGAAAGACGGTTCAATCGTATCATATCAATTTCAACTCGATTGTACCAATATTACATCCCCTTTGGATTAGTGTGACAGTCGGGCTACTCACTTCTATTCACCTTTTGCTGGCTGCTGGAATGTCTCCCGTGGTAATGCTGTCACGAATCAAGAATCTAAACAAGCAACTTACGTCCCTCGTCTTTTGACAATATTTAAAATATTTCATTCTTCTACCATACATTCATTACCTTTACAAGGGAACTATGTACCGCATCCAACTTGTCAGACCTGTTTTTCTTTTTCTTAACTGCGTAGTAATTTTATAAATATAAAATGTGTAATATGATCAAGTAAAGTTATTCACAAAGCTATGTGCTGATATTATATTCAACGAAAAATTATTATTTTACTGGGGAGTTTTTTTTAGGTGGTTCTTTCAAGTAAAACCATTTTTCCTAACGAGCTCTTTATTACATATGTACAGCTTTGCTTCCATTTCTCTCTTCTCACACGAAGATTTTTTTTCTCAATTCGCTCGTTCAAAGGTTTTTTGATCTCAAAATGAAAGAAATAACTAAATAAGAATACAAGACGTTCTGTCATATTTCCCACTCCACCTGCAGGATATGTGCTTCAGTGCTCGTGGAGAGAATCTTCATTTTATTACAGAATGATGATAGCTCATTAATTGGAACGAATTCAGAGAATGAAATCCCGTTTAAAATACGAAACGACTACGGACGTACGAATTACTTTGAACTCGATATTATTGCTTCGTCCGATTCTACAAAGCTGAGACCGTTATTATCGTGGGCTACTTCGATGATGTTAGAGTTTTGTCGAACACGATGATTCCATGCATTGTAACTCTATATTCTACATTATAGGTACATACTAGTCATCTACAGAACATCTAGGCAAGTTTTCACTCAACCATAACCATTTTTGTAATAACATTTTGAAACCTGATAGTATGACTTTATCATGCATACACAAACACTTCACAAGTCGCTCTGTACTAAACGAAAGCTGATACCTGAATAGGCATCCAAAATGAGTTTATATCGTCAGCGACTGGGAGACCGATTTCAAGCAATCAGTCTCAAATTCCCTCACCATCATTTTCTCAGGTTCCAGTGGCCCGATCTTGCTCAAATTTTCGGCGTAGGAAGACCGTTTTAATGATCTCTGAATTTCCACGCAATACTATTTACAGTAACTCTTGATCATCTGCGAACTGCTACCGTTCTAACAAGAATAATTCCTACAGTTTTCTTCCGATTTTGAAGGAATTTTCAGGTAATGTGCGGGTTAGACTGAGAATGTTCTTCTATGAATGTCATTATTCACAAATCAATGGATACTCTGTGCACGCTTAAACGTAAAAACACTTCAATCGTCATTCTCTCAGGTTCTAGTTGTCTGATTTCGCAAAAATTGTTGGAGTACCCGGGAAAAAACGGTGTAATAATTTAAACACCATGATGGTATCATTATTATATGATAAACATTTAAATACTCCGATACAAAATTCAACTGTGGACTCAGTTTGCGAAGTCTTGATGTCATTTTTGTTCCCTGAATATTTTCAGCTTATTCAACATACGAATAAGCAATAAGAATTGAACTCGTATTTCAATGATCATTCATGTTAAATAAACGAAAATGATTTGTGCCACACCTAACATGACTGACGTTTTTGATTAGATTGTGATTTAGCAATATTGTTATTTGCCGAAAAAAATTTTTTGATAAAAGGGTAAATTGTTTCAAGCCTTTTTATCGACTGGGTTCGGGGAAGGTCCCCCTAGTACTTCTTCAGGGAAACTTTCAACGTTTAAAATTTCATCCCGAATTCATTATTTATTTGGTCATCTCGCCATTCTGTTCTCCCTTTTCCATCTCAACGAAAAAAAATCAATTCCTAACTACATACACGATGAGGGTGACTTCCCTCCAAGAGCTGGGATTAATTTCTCCCGGCCACTTTAATAAAAATCTGCCAGCGGATCTGCTGGATTATTCAAATTCAATCTCCTCTCCTACTTTGCGTCACTTTGCCGTCTCCGTCCAACCCCTCCCTCATCTGCCCGAGGTATTTGGGTATATTTGCATTATGCATTTATTTGAGTAACAGAAAAAAATTCAGAGGATCGTTTCGGATTCTGAGACATGAAATACTTGAACGAATAAAAATAAAGACGCTTCTAAGTGATAGAGGCACGCATTAGTTCTCTCCTTTTTCAGCCATACTAGAAGAAGAAGAAAAACGTTTATTGAACTATTTTAACAAAATTAGTAATTCCACGTAGATAAAAGAAAGTGCGACATGGTAAATTAAACCGTCTGTCGGAAGTGACGGCGAATGAAAATTGTATAATGCTAGAAGTAAACTACAATTGAATATTAGGCTATGAATACTTGGCGTGATTAATGAACAAAATTACGATCAATAATTGAACTCCCGCATTAATATTGATCAACAGCGCCATGCCACTTTTAGAGTAGGACACCAATTGCGTCCAACCATCATGAAACCGCGTTGGGTCTGAATCGTCAGACTCACCTGCAAGACTCAAGTGGAAGAGAACAGTCGAACAAAGAGAACGTTAAAGTTAAAGAACTAAGTTCTGTTAATATCCAACTACCCTCTAAAATCGAAAGTCAAAACATCGATCGGGTTGTTTGATTGCAAAATTTGAATCTCTCCAGACATTTGAAGTGAAAATCGATCCTGCAAATCTTCAAAAAAATAAAATAAATATAAATAAGGACTAAATTCAGCTGTGTCATAATTGAAGAGCTCCTTGTCTTCGATCAACGTCAAGGAGAGCCCCCCCCCCAAAAAAAAAAAAAAACTTTCAATATAACTGAACTTGAACTGAAGTGTCATTTGAAATTGAAACTACTCCCTAAATTATTTCTATTCTAACTGAATTTTCCTGATCAGATAACTGGCTCAGAGTGAAAGAAGAGATTATGGGAGAGAGCATGTAAACTGGGAATCCCTTCGACTATCAATACATCGCATTACCTGAACTTGATGGTACTGGTTACAAATAACAATCTCTCTGAGATGGTCTCTTGGGGGGTTGATCCATCAATCAGGCCGAATCATAACGAGGATAATATGGTGATATCGAACTGTCCTGCAGACCCTAACGCGATTGAGGTTGTTACGGCAAACGGAGTCACATAAAAACAGAATAGTCGTGTTGTAGATATCAATTACGTCTGTTGTGCCTCCGTGTCGATATTATGATCCCATAAACATCTCACCGCTTCAGTCCATCGACAATATACGTTCTTGCTCTTCCTGTTTCATTTCCCTCCACTTTATACGAATCAGCGGTACGAAACTCAGCTCTCGTAAAAACTGAATGCCGTCCCGACCAAAGAAGAGGAATAAACACATTTTTTAAAAAAGCTGGCGAATCGTGATAAAATATCGAGCTTATGCAACAAAAATAAAATAAAAGTCGTCTTTCCGGCAGTGTGATGTGGGGAGGTTGGTCGGGGCATCGCGTTTGAAGTTCGTACACCCGCGAGGTCAGAGTCAACAGTCAACACAGCCGTTGACTGGTTGAATAAACAGGATATGATGAGGAAAGTATCATCGCATGTTTCACAATTTCTAAGGAAGGAGTTCGAAGTACCTGTTACAATAACGACGCGACTCTTCTATGTAAAATAGAAACGAACGAGTTTCTTCACTCTGTGTAAAACACAAATAAAAGAGTCCCGCGACCGGAGACGTAATGAAAAAAATTATGATCTCCGTTTTCAAGTAGAATAACATATCCATCACTTCAAATAGGAAATAGTGATACAGTTTTTTGCAATTATAATAGAAATATTGTATGCATTTAGTTGGCTTTCAACCGATCTGAGGGTTGAAGAAAGGCGTTTGAGGGTGTTCTTGTGTACTCCTGGGAACATTCTACTCTCAAAGTTATCAACAATCAAGTATCATCAACTGTAAAGGATAAATAGATCGCAAATCCAAATCAAATTGTAAATTCATTGAGACTGACTACCTTCTACCAGCTTTAGTAATAATAACAAAAATCATATTTTTACAAAAGTGCACAAAACGCTCACACAAGTAAGGTGAACTTGAAAGCAATTAATGAGAGTAAACTTTACCAGTCTCATGAATCAATAAGAAAATCTGTTGAAAATGAACTGCGATCGGTCGAAGAGAAATATATTCAGATGACCCTAGATGTAATATATGCCTTTAAATGATTGCCCTATGCTCCCCTGCGGAGTAACAGGAAGTAAAGAAGAAGAAGAATGATTGCGATGATGACGATACGACAACCGAATGTGCTTCCTCATTTTTGGAGAAGTAACTACGAATCGAGAGGATAATTTTTGAGGTAACTGAATAGAAGTGCAAAACGCTGATCATCAATCCCAAAAATTGAGTAGGTATACTTACTTGAAGAAAATATCACTGTCATTGTGAAGTATCACTGCATCTGTGTCCAATATATTGCTTGGAAGAGCAAGGAGGAAATTCCCCTCAATGTTATAAATATTACATTTGGTGACGAACATACGGAAAGAACATGAAGAATGTTGTTTGTTTTCCAGGAATGAAATAGTTACAATGATAAGATGAACTTAACTGTTAGGTCACAATCTGTAACAAATGATAACTCTCGAGTAATTTCCGCGTAAAGTGGATTTCACCCGTCTGCATTTGAAGGAAGCTCTCGTTTTGTGATATGTAGAAGAAATTGATGATCTTACAATGGGTTCCATGAACTCATCGTATACCTGAAAGACGTTCATGTGAAGCTTATCCACAATACTTGCTAATATTTTTTGAACGTGGCAGTGCAAATACAAATGGAAATTAGGTATAGGTGAATTGGTAGATTTGATAAATATAAATTAATTACAAGAAGGTAGGGTATTGGGACGGATGGATGCGTTTTTTTGTGTCAATTAATGTGGTAGGTCCTGGCCCTGGTTTGTCTATGAAGCTCCTAGATGCTTTGCTGGGGAAAACACGAAAATCATGACGACAACTGCAATAAATACAGTGGACCTTACAGTGATCACGTTCTCCCAGGACAGGCGATTGCCGTAAGCGCGTGATTACAGTGCACGGGGAATTGAAAAAGAACATTCAGAAAATTCAAAATTCAAGTTTTGTCAAAAATACGCCTGTGCACGATTAAACACATATAAAAAATCAATCATCGTTGTTTTGTGTATTCACGCATTACGGTGTCGACAGCATTGTTTTTCCTACTTCAGTTCGTTTTGAGCTCCAAATTTTCATTTGAACAATAACTTCCAATTTCCTTTCCCGTTTTCACAAGTTTGTTCAATTAGGGCTTGGAAATGAGAGAAAAATGGGATTGTTTTTCACTGATTAACATTTTTCAAACCTGTAAAAAAATTCCAAATCTTGTACTCCAATTTTTGATGAAAAAAGAAAATAAAAATCAAAGGAATACAGTGCACGGGGACAAAAACTTGAAAAAATTAATGAAAATTCATGAAAAAATCAATTCAAGTTTTGTCAAAAATACGCCTGTGCACGATAAAACACATTTAAAAAATCAATCATCGTTGTTTTGTGTATTCACGCATTACGGTGTCGACAACATCGTTTTTTCCTACTTCAGTTCGTTTTGAGCTCCAGATTTTCATTTGATGAACGTTAACTTCCAATTTCCTTTCCCGTTTTCACAAGTTTGTTCAATTAGGACTTGGAAATGAGAGAAAAATGAGATTGTTTTTCTTGGTGCCTCTGACTGATTATTGACCACACAGAAACACAACACAAGACAAACCTGTATGGTGAATTGACGTTGAATAGACGATGCATATTGAATCTAATCTTGTGATCCCACCTCAAATCGGTAAAGATGAAAAATAAGAGAACAGCTGCAGCAAATATGTATGTGGAAAGCTTCTACCCCGGGAGCCTTCTCAATGGTGTTTCTCAGAATAAAACACCATAAGCTATGTGTCGAAAAATGGCTTCAAGGACTAGAAACTGAGGTTTTCGAGCCAAATCACGTCTCAAACTAAGTGATTCTGGAACTCGTGGATTGCCAAAGAAAGCTGAATAAAACACAAGTACCTAAGTAGACTTCAGAAATTTTCTTTCAAACATCCAGATCTCAGATTCCAATGTGTATAATCATTCGGGTTCGTGGGATCGGGGAAAGGTGTATGTACTCCGCGCTACGCGTTTACCAACTTGGAAGTCCCATTTTTTTTGCACGCTTCGTCACGTCATTCATCAACCTGGCAACTCCACTTCGAAAACTGTTAGGAATAAATATTACTTCACGTGCAGGAAGCCACAAGCGTGATGAGAAGGTTCACAACTGCAGTCGCGTGGGCGGAACGTGCACTTTCAACTTTAGACAGTTATAATATTAGTTCGCCGGGATGTTCGCGGTATATGGTTTCCCGACGTACTCGCATAATTTATTCTGTCCCCCGCCTCACCTTCTTCATTCCCTCGCTCAGTATTGCAAAGTATGAAAACTTGTTGGAGGCCGTAAACACGAGCGGTTGTTAGGTGATTATTAAGCGTTATAGCCCAACGGCCGGTTTTGGGTCGGCTTTATCGGCCGCCTTCTCCCCAGCATGTTCTGCTATATATTCTGCGTAAGCTACTTAGTTGCCTAACGTCGCTGGTTTTATCAAAACAAAACCTCACAATGGAAGAGGCTTGCAGTTTTGTAATACGTTATTGTTTTACTTTTTTGAACAAAAATTATGGAGTACTACGGCATCTGACGTTGGTGTCAACTTTTCGAGTAGGGTTCGTTTTTCAGAGCTCCAAACTCGCATTAAAACTAGTGACTGTTATCGAATCGGAAACGCTAGAACTGATCTGTCCCAGCAGCAGTATACACATAAGCCGAAAGATAACATTCATGAAAAGTATTTTAACGAATCACCATTTCGTCCCAATTTTCTCTCCAAGTATCGGACTATAATGTATTGTGAAAAACAAACAAAAACAAAGCAGCGCAAGTTGCCACATCCTTCACTGACGAAACATTGTTCTTTACTCACTCGAATACAGTAAACATGAAGTACAGACAGTGCTTGTCTTTTTTATTTAACATGTTATATGACACCTTAAACATGACATTTTTATGTAATACTTCGCAGAACAGTAGCACATTTATTTGGACAGTTAAGATCATGTTAAGTTCATTGAAATAAGGGTAATGTCTTAAAATAAATACATCAATTAACTTAAAACACTGTCTTTTTGTCTATTTTGGGTGAACACTGTCTTGAAGGTCTTATTGATTAAAAAGAATAATTATTATTATTATTATAACTATAAAACAATCAGTTGACCAAGTTTTAAGACCCTACGGCTTCTAACACCGATTTTATTCGATAAGTTCGAACAGAAAATTCCATACCAGGAGTTATAACAACATTGGGAGAAATATAAACAGGGCAGTAATGAAAATTCCTCAGACTAATTAGAATTTTTCTCCCAATATAATTTAAATTCCTTCATAATAATTCTAATTAGAGACATTTCCATTACAAAACTATTCCTATTTCCCCTAAGAAAATGTCCTGCCTTCGCAACTGATTTGTTTGTTTCTCGAATTCTTGTTCCTTTTATTTTTAACAGACTACTTGTTAGCGGCAGAAAATCGTGACCACCGGAGAAGAATTCGACAGGAATGTCATATTTTGTTGGAAGTGCGGGTTCGCGCTAGTTTGTATTGAATTAAGTGTTCGTCTTGAAATGAAGACGTTTCAATGATCTACACGTTACAATTCGAGGAAAGTATCAGCTACAGCCCAGTTGACTGACTTTTTATTCTTCAAATGATTGACAAAAGAGAGCCAGATGGTTTTCCTTTTTCCGGTTTCTTTCAGAAAGTCGTAGAATTAGCTTGTTCAAGCACGTGCTCCAAAAAGACCCAAGTTGTCTTTGTTCATGGGAAGGAGAAAGAAGAGGGTGGTGGAGGGATAAGGGGTGCTAATAAACTCGGGAGTTGCCTTCTGGATGGCCGAGCACTGGAGGGCTTTACGCCGTGTCGAGCTAATGATCCAAGTAGACGCTCTGGGAGGCGGCTTCGCGGCACGGCGGCGAATGAGGAGCCCGTAGTAAGCCTGCAGGAGTCGGGGGTTCGCTTTAATAAGGGAAACCATCGCGCTTTGATTTCCTTCAGCTGGGCGAGTCCCTCCCCAGTCCCATGGGTTGCACCGTCGAGCTCCCGAGTGGCACTCGAGGCCTCCGCCGCTTGTGACTTCTTGACGGGCTCCTCCGCGGCTCTTTGTGTCGTGAGGACAATCGACTAGAGCTCCCCACATGCTTCCTTTACTGAGTCCACATACTCGCATGTCGTGATAAAGGGGGGGAATCTCTTTAGCTGTTCACTCTTTTTCTATGGGGAGTAGTACTTAGATCAGCCTTGTACGAATAAGTACAGAGAATCAAAAGGGATTGTCACAGACAGACTGACAAACTGGGGGACGCGGCACCAAAAATGTGTATATAGCAGCTATACTTACTCTTACTATAAAGTACTAAATGTCGTTTTGGATTATCATTTTCAACATTGAACCTTTGTAATCGACCAATTTTAAAAATGTATTTTAAATAAAGTTTTCGAGATGGGTAAAAATCTGTTGTTTCACGTTTCAAGATGTGTAGAATCCGAAAACCTTTGAGCTCTTGTATGCATATCTCTGAACTGTAGATAATCATTGAACGGAGTGTGTGGTAATTATCTAAATATTACCTGATAAGTAACAGTCTTTCGAGGAACGGTGTGAAACGGGTACAAGTGTTGAAGTAGCCAAAAACTAATTCAATCTCTATCAATCAGTGATCTATGTAAATTGGACGTAGTCAGTGGTACGTTATCTATACTCCATATCTCGCCTTGTCCACTCTAGATGCCATAAAACGAGAGCCATTTATATTTCATAACCTTAGAGAGATTCGAAAAGGAAAGGTTACTGAACATTTTAATTGTTGAACATATTGATAAGTTCACTAAAATGATAAACGTCTCAATAACAAACACACCTACTACTATTGTTAACTGAAATTACTATTACTTCTGTATTAACTAAATCATAAAAAATACAGCAATATTTTTCACAAATGTTTAACTTCTGTATAGGATAACCCCTTAACGTAAATCAAACATCTATATTTGTAAGTCGTAGTGCATGGTGGGATGCCTAAATTCGATCATTTTAAACGTTGTTATATCGTATAAGATGTTAAATGATATGTCTCCATACTTTTTAACTGAGGCACATGTCTCGAAGACGATAGGATGACTATGTCATAAGTATAACTCCGTGAACACCAATCACTTAATTTTTCAATACTTATAACAAAATATACATAAATATATCTTATCAATACATATAAATACCAAAAGCAATGGTTCAATATACTGTTTATCGTGACGACCAAATCTATGGCAGCCAATGAAAATGAGTAATGGACCTGTTTGTGATTTACCAACCAAAAATTAATTGCCATCGCATTCAGATTCGTATTAGGAGATATCCATGAGATGAGATTCGATGAGTTGCATCAAAATCTATGAAGTAACACTAATAGCGTTGGGGAACAATGTCGACTATTACAACAAAACCGTTTTCTTTCCAAACCGGTTTCTGTCCCTTCCCCTCGTGTCGGAATCAAAATATTGATAAACCTCGTTGTCTCATTCAGCCCCCAAATGCCTCGAGCCTGACCATTAACGGAGCCCGAAAAAGACGGCAGCACGCCCCGCGCAATCCTGATAAATTCAAGGGCCTAAGCTCTTCCCTCAGCTGAGAAGAAGGAGCTCGATCTTAAGGAGACTCCGTCTGGTCTTTTGTTATGGAATCTCAAAACAGGTCGTTTCAATGCCCTCTACCGTCCTTTTTAATGCTTTTCCCAAAGCGGTGTCCCTTCCTAATCCTACCGCCAATCTGTTATTTCTTAAAGCCTCAGAAAAACCACTCTTCCTCCGACCCACCCCTTCACCAACCACTGGAACCAGATCCCCGGGCCGTCGAGGGCTTAAAATCTTTCATTTTTTTTGCCCTTTGGGAGTCTCCTAACAAAAAGAACAAAAGTTTGACAAATTAGATTTTATTAACCCCCACTTTGCCGTCTAATTCCTTCCGTTCTCTCTTCGTTCTATCACCTAAATCATCTTTAGCCTTCCACGTGATTCCATTATGAGGTTAGTCTAGCCGGGGCAATATCCAGCTCAACAGGTTTTTATATCGCAGCACCATCTTTTCGAATCAGAGCTGACGCTGAATGAGGTTAAGCTACTGACGTTAATGCACCATGATTCAGGGATACGTCTTGTGGTAAAATATATTCGCGCTTCAGTCAGAACATGAATCACATCATTATTTTAATTTTATACAATGGACCCTAAATCAGAGATCCTATTGTAGGATCTCCACCATGATTTTTGACCCTTTTCCATCAAGATTTGTTAATTATAGATTAATTATTGATTACCTGGAAGTTGGAGATAAAACACCTACAGTAGCCATGCAAGAATATCGTTGCATGGACGCTACCTACATGAGAGATTACAACATATCCAGTCGATGAAAAACTACATTTATTATTTATTTAAAGCGAATGTCATTAGTGACAGAAAATAAGATCTAACACTGCCTTTTGCAATCTGGCCCTCCCTTTTGTTCGAGGAAGAACCCACATTCTGGATTTTACGTTTATTTTAAAATGAACTCCTATCGAATTTGGGCAAGATACTGATAAATTTGGATTGGAGCCTTAATCATATCTTAAATCCGTCACCAACCGTCAAGCTTAACCACAAATTCATCTCCCATTAAAGCCGAGAACCCCCAACAGGCCTCAGTAATTCCAGTTGGAGGCGCTGAAAACCGATTCGGAACAGCAAGCCTTCTTCTCAGTGTTGGATTAGCGACCATTCTAGCTTCAATTGGTGACTGTGTGAAGCTGTGCAAGCGGGGCGCACACAATTACCTTTGCTTACTTCAACATTGTTAGTTATCCGCCTGATCCAAGTACTCAGATACAACACATTGCCTTCCTAGGATCTTCGCAGGTAGGAACTACAAGGTTGATGCATCACGACTCCCTGTATCCGACGTGCGAATACTGGAGGGAAAGATATTGGATTATCTACCTAGCTTACATTCGTTATTCATAACATTCATAGGCTGCTAACAAGCCAGGGTATTGCGTGCTTTAACAATTATGGTACAGTTCATGAAAGGAAGTCCATGCCTTTGCCACTTAACGAGTAGAAGATGGCCAATGGACCTTCTTCCCACTCTTCCCTTGGATTCATAATATATATTAGGTAACTTGTTACATTATTTATTGTATATGAATTAGCATTGCCTATGTGGAGCTCCTACACAGCCTGAAGACACAATGTCGAAAGATGGCAAGGACCAGTTAGCTACGGTTAGTCTCTGACAGTAATTCCTAGCTGCTGAGAAATTTAAGTGTTTGTCACAACTCTTTAATACATCAGGGTCATTTCTGCACAGTAAAATACATTTTTTGCCCTTTTCCCAGGCTAATAAAGATTCTTCCTACTACTCAAAGAACGAGTCCAAAACCTCTTGAACTGTCTAAAGTTTTCACTCGTTTGACTTTAATTTGGCTAATATCCTTCTCACGAAAATCTTTTGACACACAATAAAAAGGCATCAGGACAAATATTCCAAAATCGTCTACCGTTGTAAGAACGAAGAAAGCGGAACTACGAGTGACTAAGTAGTAGGTACGTATACAAAACTAATGACATCAGTTTTGCCTATTCCACAACTATGAATACATTTCGCCATTTCTCAATTAATTATGAACAAATTAAATAGTTACATAAGGTTTAGTTTAAATTTTAAATTCAGGAATTGAAAGTCAGGAATTTATCTTGAACGTTTCATTCGGTCCGCTTCAACACAACACTATTGTATCGTAGTAATGATGATACAGGTGAACATAACTTGTGACATACAAAGAATATGCCTGAGAGTATAACTCAACTTCAATACTTAATGAAATTTCATATTTACCAAAATTCTGGTTATAATATAAATATACAGAATATGAAGATTACAACAGATAATCAAAATTTTACAAGGCAGGTAATTATATCTTGGTTGCACTAGAATGTCTCCATTTTCGAGTCAAGTATAAATAAATCAGGTTCCTTCGTTCTTAACTAATTCTCCGGCGTTATGCGGGAACAAATGTTGGAAAAATAGTTGCCCGTCCAATGTGAAACTGGAATTTTGATTTGCCCATGGGACGAGATGAAAGGACCAGAGAGACAGCGGCCCCTACCCGGGTGAAACATTGAAAAGCTTCTGAGACGAACACCAGTAAAATAAAGTAAGGGGATTTACTATAGAATCCCTCCCCACCCCTTTGGAAACTCAATTTGAGAGGGGAACCTAAACCTTTAGGAAAAAGCCGTCAAATGAAAAGCTTTTTCTTGAAGAGGCCCCAACTTGCTTTCCTCCAGTCGCCATTGTGCTTCACTTTTGAAGGAGGGAAAGGCTTGGAAACATTTATAACCTTCTTCGTTGAATAGTAGAGGGAGAAACCTCCCTGGAGACAAGGGGGCATAATAGGGGTTGTAACCAGAAAGCTTTCGGAGAGGGATACCTACTGATTTGAGAGAAGTAGGTGGAAGCTAGTAATGAATTAGGTGCTCAGGTGATCCACAGACTTGGAACATTCCCCCAGTAGGGTGTGAACTACAAGGCCATTGGACCGGCGACTTTGAATTAATTAAGAAAACGGGGGGAGCCAGAATGAACTTGGTGACAGTTGGAGTAGATGAACAAGGCTGTAGTCACTTTCTCAATTGCTCTGTAATAGAACTGACATTCCTACCCTCAATGAACTCGCAGACTGCTCACCAGATTGCATGGGATGAAAAGTTGGTACTACTAAATAAAACCACAGGCTTAATGTCAGTTTCATCATATCGACACCATTAAAAGAAACATCTGTTCGATACATTGTACAGAATAAACCCAAACCGTTAAAATAAAGATTGTTGGAATACATTCTAGTTGAATTATCGCTCAATTCTATGCGGTAACTTACAGACTGTATTTTTTATTCACAGGTGTATTTTGACTAACAATGTTAGATGATGAAACGTTGTAATCGACGAAGAAATATTTCTTGGTTTAGATTTTATGATGCGGCGATGGATAAACAAGACAAATTATTATACAAAGGTTTATTATTTCAGTACCAGACAGCGCTCCTTCGTAGATCAGAGGACTGTGTGAGGTGACGGAATGGTATAGTTGCCCCTTCCATTTAGCAGAATGCGGTAATAATGCTCCGGACTCAGGGCAGATAACGCACGTACGAAATTCGCACTTGCTCGAGCAACCTCCCTCTAATCTCCACACTGTTCCAAGTGGAGCATCTATAAATTAATCTGATAAAAGAGGGGCTTCTGAAGGCTAGGGAAGTGTTGAAAAATGCCTTCCTCTTTACTCGTGAAAAAAAAAGGTGGTGCCTGTAGGAAGGGTGGGAAATAGACCTTTCGCCCCCATCCCTTAGCTCAGCAGGCCATTTGCGTTATAGCGAGGTGAAGCAGATGTAGAGGCGGAACTGATGGATATAACTCAAGTGTGCTAATCCCACCACTTTGCGCCTGTTCTTTTCGCCGGAGTTTCTTGCTTGGAGAGCAAGGGGTGGGAATGGTCTTGGATTGAAATTTGTCCGTTGTGACGGATCAGTCTCCTCTATCCTCTTCTTATTCTCGAGAGAAAATGATGGGGTTCTCCCACTCGACCGAACTTTCAGTATAATTGCTAAATGTAATTAGTATTACAACCTGTTTTTTCCGAGTCGACTTGCAGGACACTACTTTCCACAATGTTGGGTAATCAATTTCCTTATACTTCTGGGATTTTGGCAATCTCTCTATTAATTGTAAAAAAAATGCATTTGTTCTGCTACTTATTATTTTATTAAGTAGCCACTCATAACACCCATTTTATTAAGATATTAGGTTTAGATACATATTAGATTTAGATAGTTTTAAACCAATCGTCTATTCGAATTATTAAAATTTGTGAAATGGCTCTAAGTATGGAATCTGTGGTGAGGCACGGGAGTCTCTCTTGAGGCATGGAGTTGACTGAACTACCAGCATTTATTTTTGAATGTAGATGCCAATGTTTTGAAAGCCAGACTGGTAGCGGCGGAGCGAACATAAAACCAAACTTTATGGTTCATATCGCACACCCATACGAACATATAATGAACGCAGGATGAGGATCCTGGATCTACATAATGCGTCTTGAAATGGAAAATACAATTTTGCATTCCAATTGCAGCAGTGAGGGTCACAGTATTTTCGCCTTTCGTCTGGACTAAGATCTTACTTTATGTCTTGTTGAAGATTAGCTAGTTGGTGAATGTGTTGGGCTTATGGAGCCTGCGTCATTTACATAAACGGCGGATCATAACCGGCTGCAAGTTGATTAAATGTTGTTTTGCCACTGAACAACAAACATAGGCCTTCTCGAAACTTCTGCGAATAATTAAATTTTAATGCGAATTTCGGAACGGTACTGAAGACTACATTTCAATAATGGGAGACACTCCCAACAGATCGTATGAATATGGGTGTAATCCATTCCCCTCCTAGTCAATAGGAGTTGGGAACGTCTCCAAAGTAGGGTGATTCACATAGCTTTTTCGCATCGTTAACATGAATGTGTAGATCATTAAAATATTTGTAATTAATCGTAAAAGAATCAAAATCTTGAAAAATGTAGAATTTTTTTTTAAATTTTATTTTATTAATAACGTTACATTTTTGTGCATAGCACTATTTAGTGTAATAACGTGATATAGATATAAATATAATAAAAATAACGTGGGTAATGAATAAGTATCATTAAAATTGAATAAATTAACGAGTAATTAAACTATTAGGTCCACGGTGAAAGTAAATCAAAATCTTAATGGGACAAAACGAAGGGTAGTAGAAGGGTTGATTGGTACGTTTAGTATGATGTTTTCTCTTAAAAGATGACAGTGGTGGTCGAGATAAAAATACAGCGGGAAATGTTCGTGTGGACGTAAACGAATTCAAATTGGAGATTTGACATGTATTGAGGTTCTGTCGGCTAACTCTAAAGCGGTTAAAATAGTGATACGATCGTGATTTGACTTATTTGAGATTATTAGGCTGCCCAAAAAATTTGAATGTAGTCGGACCCCATAAAGCATCAAAAAATGATGCTTAGTGAATTTCACGTTAGGTTTTATCGAGAGTGATTTAATAATTATTAATTTTCGAGCAATGAACTTCATAGAGCCTGACCAGCACATTTCCTGAAAATTTGCTTCAAAACCAAAAATTATGCTCGTCACAAAGATTTCTTCGCAGACAAACAAGGAACCACAAATTTCAGAATGTTCACCATAACTGGGAAAATGCGAATAACCACAGGGTAAAGTACTCGTACCGTTTTTTTTTTTTTTTTCCTGTACGTAAACGGCGTGGTTCATCTAAATATCCCAGGCTCAGTTATAATTTTTTTTAGATAATACCGTATTACACACTGTGGTTGACTCCTCTAAAGAGGCATGTCTATTGCCCGGAAAAAAACCTACATACTTATGATTCGTGGGTGGTTGACAATAAATTGATCATCATTATTAAAAAACTAAACAATTAGAACTAGAACTATTGTTCTGTGAAAGTGAGGATAATGTGCAGAATGCTAGATACTTAGGGGTATATAGAGAAGAAAATATACAATGGAATCGACCAATCACAGAATCCAACAATTTTTTTTTATTGGCATTTACATACAGCCATTAACTGATATATAAATACGCACATTTCCTTAAAATTAATCAGTAAATTACAATTAAATTTTGAAACAGCTTCGATTACAATAAAACAAAATTAATTTAAAAAACTTAACAAACAACAACAAAAAATGTGCTGAGAAACTGAACCCACACTAACACTTGAATTTTTATTTTTTTACTTATCTTCTACAAATTTGAAGATTAGCTGGAAGACCTCCAAATATCCTACCAGCAAACATTTATAACTAAAAGGTCTTTTCATTATCCTATATAATTCTGTAAAAAGTAAATCTCTAGAAACACTTATAGATGGCACATTCCATCACAATGTGTTCAACACTTCCTTCTCCACCACAATGAGTACATAAACCATCATTTAGGTCTATGTGCCGATTACTGTCAGGCCTGACCATTGCAGGAGGCTGGGCATAGTGCGTGGTTACTCCTCATTCTGCATAGTACTCGAATATATTTTTTGTTTGGCTCAAACTTAGTTATATTTTCAACGAAAACTTAGTTATATTTTTGCCCAAAATTAACACTTAGTGGTCCTAAAATTCCGGATGAAGGTCTACCATGCATTGGTTACTTCTGTGATGCTAGACTTCCGTTATGTGAAATTTACCGACATTATCATATAGAGAATTACATTTCCATCAAGTATACGTATTACGAATTTTTACGAGAAGACAAGTTGTATTTATGTTTCATTTGAATTTTATTTATAAGAGTAATAATTGTATAGTATTATATAATATTAAATATATATATTATATTAAAATTAAATGTTAACACAACAACCAATTATCTTGGAATGGCAACCAAAACTAACTATTAACTTGGAAAGGGGGAGGGGTTGTTGAGTTGACATTTCATTTTCCTACAAGTAGGGGATGATCAACAACTGAAATCGGAAACTCATTTCTCAACAAGTGTAGCTCATGTGAGAAATTATTTTAAAAATAATTTACTGTATCAGGAGTTGATGTTTTTCTTCATCATCAAAATTTGATAATGTTTTTAATTACTAGAATACCTGTTGGAAATGTAATTTCATAAAATAAGAGAATTAAAAAAAAAAAAAAACAAAGAGCCTAAAACGTGAAATGCCCGAGGAAATTTCCATATTGAAAAATAATAAAAGAAGTTTTATTTCCCGAGAGTAAAAACAAAGCTTCTGCTACATCTGGGTAGACTCGGCTGTAATAACCGATCGCTGCCAACGATGAAAATGAATTAAGGTCTCTGTTTTTACAAATATCTTCTGGAATATCGTTTTTACCTTTAGTGTGTTTGCTAAAGGTCGCTTGATGTATCAGTGTGTTTGCATATTCGTGAACATGTGTAGTCTCACTGTGTAACTACGCCGCCCAGGTTGACAAAAAACACCTGGCACGTATTGAAACTGTGGAACGGTGGGTGGAACCCTTCCACTTGTTCAACTTTTCGGAACCGTTCCGAATTTTTCGTGGAATGTCACACTTATGGGAATATAAATCAGAGTTGGAAAAATTGTAACCGCGGGTACATATATAGTTGATACCAGGTGTAGGTAACTGTATCCGAGTAGGAAATATCATTCCGATCAAGCAGTATGATGACAGAGTGTATTTTCAAAAAACATTCGGTTTTTGGTTTTTTGGTCTTTCAGTTCCTCAAATAAAAATGAGAAATATGATGAGCCACATTAAATTGTTTCATTGTTGTTTACTGTTCAATATTGAACATTTGATCTTGAAAGAAAGAATTTAACTCCCCTCAAAATTTGTTTTTTTATGTTTCAATATGTGTAGAATCGAAAATTGAATTTGAAAAAACCCAACCGTCCGCCGTCCGCCGTATGCCTCCCCTTGTCTGGGGCTTTTCTCCGAAATTACTGGACCAAACTTTGGTCAAAAATCACATTTAAGGTCTAGTCGTTATTTCTCGGCATCGATTTCTGTCAATCCTAAAGGGTGAAATCGAAGGGCATTTTGTAAGAAAAAGTTGGTTTTCACGTCTTCAAACTATTGGTTTCTTTCGGGGTTTTCTCAAAATTCTATAGGTCAACGAAGACCCTAGTTCACCCAGAAAAATTTGACTCAAAACATTGTTAATTGTGACAATTTTCACAGCTACATTCTCAAAAAGCGGAAGCGATTCCGGAAATTGTGTTTACCAATGTGAACTGTTTTTTGATTGTTTAGCGTGACTTACCAACAAATCTTGAGAAAACCTCAAAAGAGACCAATTGTTTGAAGACGCAAAAATCGTATTCTTTCACAAAATGAGTTCTCGATTTACTTCGAAATGAACCATTCCATTGAGCTGGGATTTATTGTAAACTCTTTCTCTGATTGTAGAGTTACCCTAACGTAAGAATTTGTCTCAACAGGCAGGTACTTCAAGACCTAAACATTGGGTTCGGCCGTGATCCCTTGCTTTTCATCAGCAGTGCATTTCGAGGAGAAACCGAAAAATTAGCGACCCCGGAAGTGGAGAAACTTATTTCTCCATAAAAGTGAAACGACTCATGGTGATCAAATTTGGAGCGACTTATTGTAGGCACCGGCAAAGAAAGAGGTAAGTAAATTAATCGATGTTTCTGACAACATTAGTGAACTTATTATTGTTAGTGACAATTTTAGGTGCTCGTCTAAATTCGGCTTTAGAACTCTCTGAATCACCCCACATAAGTAGTTGCGGTTAACTAAGCTGATAATTTTTTCATTTTCGTCCATTACTCGGAGCACAGAGCGGCAGGTGACCCAGGACAAATGTTGTTTTTAGCGAATTACGCACTGATTTAGTATTATAACGCCCGCAGTTAATAAATGCCCTGCATTAGTCTCGCAAGCCGGGAGCACCCCCGGGGCCCGAGTGCGCTTAGTCTCTGTCGCGACGATGCTCTCGCTCCTGGAATTAATGAGGGTCGAGAAATATTAGAGGACGAGGCGAGTGCGCCTGGAGGTGAGTGCGTCCTCGATGGGGCTCCGCCGTGTAAATAGAGGCGGGAGACAACGAGCCCCGTTAAGTATGCGCTGCTCATAGTCAGCTCCGTGTACTCGACCAGCGGTCAGCTGTGCCCTGGTGGGGAGGGGCGTCTGAAGGGGGTAATTCGATCGGATTTATTGGCTACAAGACCGGATGTGGTCACCTGCGAAAACCCCCCATGTACCCCAACAACGTGTTGCGGTACGAATATCTGTCACGTTCAACTTTTGCTTCCGAGTCCACCCATTGGTAGTGGAAGTTTTTGTTCATTATTTTCAAAATTATCCTTTGTAATCGACCGAAAAATAATGTTTAACCACCTCAAAAATCGATAGTTTACGTTCCAAGACATGTAGATTTAAAATATCGATTAAAAAAAAAAAATAATAAAAAATAAATAAATCCGTCCGTACGCCGTCGACGTCCGACGGTTTTCTCCGAAACTACAATCCCGAGGATTACGAATTCACATCGTTTTGGGATGTGGCAGTAATCGCGGAATCGTGATCAATCAACCCTACTCGATTAATCCATCAAAAAGTCAAAATTTCAAACACACGCGATGTAAGGTAGTTTTTTGTTTGACTATTAGGAAATGATTTCCCTGAATCGAAAAGACCACTCGGGTTGATGCATGATCAGTGATCATTGATCACCCGTTCGCTTATCGTTTGAAAAAATCAATACTCAGAAAATCTCGAATTCAAAAACTCTTGAAAAACCTTCAGCAACGTAAAACGGGAGGTCTGGGATCGACCGCGTAGCTGGCGGCAGCTCAAGTACCTTACTCTTGAATGCAACTACAACATTTGGAGGCGCGAGATGACGAGCTCAGATAGGAAATGTACCACAGACCTCTCTACCACACAGATCAATGATTTACTTAGAAGGGTCATCTGATATAGAAATAATGAACCTTTGTGTAATAATTTAATGCGTTTTTTGTTCTCTCTTCCTGGAGCTGATTCGCATAAGAGCTGGTTTCACCAAAGTTTTTACTCAATAAATTGGAGTTAAACGACGATGTTTGGTTTCACCGAACCCGGTTCTGATAAAACGACGATCAAACGCGCTGTTTCGAATATCAAAACGCAGCAGAGAATTCAAATGGTTATGAACCAGTTATTTTCCCCATTTTCGTTTTCACTCCAAAATCTTGTTTTCTTGCGTTACTGTTCGTTGTGATTTTCCGGATTTTTTGAGTTATTTTTTTTCCTTAGTTCTATATTTTTTAGTGTTTTCTCACTTGGAATTACAACCGATTTCTACATTTTCGTCCTCAAAAAAACATTTTCCGAGTCTGATGAGCGCAGATTGGTCTGGGACCTATCTTGATCGATTTGGCGCCCAAAATTAACACTAAATGGCACGTCACTTGCCTATTCAGTAAAACATTGAAAAATCTCGTCGATGACCTGTTTTTCAAATCTATGCGTATGTACCATTTGGCCTGCCCAGAAATTTGGACCATCCAGAATCTGAATTAAGTCCATGTGGGAAAGAACTAATTTTTACCTCGATTGTAGGGCCTGTAATGCCTTGAACGGCGGATGGACACTGCAGATTTTGAATCAACGAACCTTGAAATGTAAAAGGATCAAACTTGGTTGATAGGAGCTATAAAAATGGTTTGCTGTATAACTACAAAGGCCTAATAGTGAAAATAATAAATCAAAAACTAAAAACGAGGAGTAAAGCAAGTAAAGTGAAGCAAACAGTAGGTAATTTAACAAAAACGGGGATAAAGCGAAAATAGCAACGGTTGTTTTTTTCGTAGTCCCAGTCATCTCGTTATCAGCCTCATTTTGCGGGCACCTCATTGACATCGTCTTAATGAACGTTTGAAGTTCAAATCGATGTTTCAAAGAAACGCTGCAAATTGCTGTTTGCTGATAACAGTGAAACCATTGACGAAATTAGTGAAACCCGTTTACGCCAATAATAGAATCACAGCTTAGAATTCTCTGAAGAGCTGTTTGCTCTTAACGGACATAAAAAACGTTAGCATTCTGAATGTTTCCGACTTTTTTCCCGATTTCAACTCTTTTATTTTACTTTGAGGGATGGTACCGGACCTTTTCCTCCCTCTTGTGAGCCAAACAAACGGATTATGCGTAATTAGATTCAAGATTTAAAATTTAAGATTTAAATTTTAAGATACTTGTACTCAAGAAACATGTTTATACCGTTAATTACACGATTGAAGATTCACCTACATTCATCTTATCTGCAAATATCTTCTTGTGTTTTTTAAACAGACCGAAAAACTTTATACAGGTTAGAGCGATATCAAAGTAGTCCGTACCTACTGCCTAACGTCTATGTCTATCGTGCAATGGTAACTCTCAATCTCAATCTCAAAGTTTGACACGGAACAAAGTGGAATTTCAACTTCAAAGGTTTTCGAAAATTGTGTGTAATTTCAGGAATCCAACAGGAAAAGGGAGGAGACCACTCAGGATTTTCTATTAGCGCCTCCGCTCTTTCGTAGGCTTAATTCCAATTTCTTCCCTCGTAACAATAGTCTTAGATGTGCGTGTGGAGAAGGGGTGGTATGAGGGGTGTCGAGGGACGAGGGCTTCTCGAACACCCCTCCCTGGGTTTGATGGTACATAATTGAACTTGTCTGAGCAAATTGCCGTTCCCCTCACCTTTTCTAATCCCGTCAGGTAGGCAATAAAAGCGTCTAAAGAATGGAAATCCAAATTAAAGCTGAATCGAGTTACATAGGGGCAAGCTCCCCTTCCCTTCTCGCGCTGACGTCTTTTCAACCTTCTCGGGGCAATTGTTTCTGTCACCTCTGTCTGGAAAGGTTTTCGGGTGACTTCAGCGTGTTGAGTGGACGTTGTTTTTTGTTCTTCTAACAGCAGAAAAGGAGTTTATGAGAGAACGTGATGAAACGTGAATGTTATCGTGGATTCTTCCTTACCAATCTGGTTTTTGTAATCCAAAAGAAGTAAAGAAGTTACTTGAAAAACATTCTTGAATGTCTAAACGGGTAACCACAAGAGGAATAAGAGGTAGGAGCATCCTTTCTCTCAGACAGCTCCTTTGTTGCAAATGTTCAAACCAGGAAAGTGTCAGGGAATGCGGTGGGTATTGAACACCATTGGAAAAAACAACAAGATCACCTTGGAGAGTTCACCAGGGCTCGCAGGGTTGAAAGTTAGTGAACGAGCAGAGCTTCCAGAACGAGGGGATCCATGCATTACATGGGGATGTAACGAGTCTTGGGTGTAGCAAAATGCTTGGTGTAACTGCTTTGTGGGGATGGATGAGGAAGGAACACAATCTGCACTAGGGAAACACCCCAGTACACAGACATGGAAAACTAATGACGAAATCAACCTGGCCCCACATACGTTCGTCCGTCCTTAATTTCTCTAGGAGAAAAATTACTCTCAGTGAGACTGGTGACAACACATTTGTGCTTCAGAAAAAATCTGAACAGGATTAGAGCCTACAGGTGATGTAGTTTGCAAATGTGCGGGGAGGAGGAAAGCACCACCGACCGTCTTCTCTTTGAATGTCCAACACTCACTTTCTGTTTTTTATCTACTACCTAATTGTTTTTTGTCACTAAGGTTTTGATTATTACTACCAGCTATGTTCAATAGCGCACCATGATGAATGGGAATCTGCAATATGGAAAACCTCGCTGAATGAAATACAGCGAGGAAAGAGGCGAAAGGGAAGAGTTGGTAATGATACGGAAGCCTGGTTTGATAAGAGTCCATAGTGTCAGTAAAAAGATGAATGCAACTCATCGCAATCAATCGTAAATGAACACAAATAGCCGTCTCTCGGCTCTTCGGTGATCTTGACTTTGGCTGGACAGCTTAGAAATGTCGTAGAAGCTGTTCACAAACGAACGGGTTTATGCATCTCACGAAACTAACTAGGTCTGGCGTTGTCACTATTCGATTCAGCGAGAAAATTTACGTATATCCCGCCTCCAACCTTTTTTCGTCGAGACTTTTGGAAAAACCTCAATTTTAACAGAAAACACACGTTTTTCTGAAGTTAAACACTATTACCTTAACTAAAAACATTTTTTAAAACCAAAACGACTACACTGTTGGAAAGCTGACATTTTGGCGCACGTTTCACCAGGCCTGCACAGTTCTGCGTGAAGCATTCATGGGGTTTCTAGGCGAGATGAAAAACAAGCGATTTCAAGATTTTGACAAAACTGCGATTTCGCAAGCAATCGCACATCTTCCATGTAATCAAAAAAGGTTTTCTGACATCAAATACATAGAAAATTCAACGCTCTTTCCAACGGTGTCATCAAATTTGAGCTATCTCCAAAATTGAGGGAGAACATGACAGTTTTAATGACATAAGATCTCTCAAATCGCGAATAGCTCGGAAACGAAGCCTCTGGCTAAAAATTGCTAGGAGGCATTTTTGGTCGGAAATAAGTTTTAGAACACGTAGGAGTCGGATTGTGCATAACTCCTGGGACACCTTGTATAATGTTACGCTTTCTAGTTTTAGTGCAGTGAAAAGGGAAATCGATTACAGGCTCAAAAGCATCACTAAAATCAGGAGAGACTAATGAGCCATAAAACAGTGTTTTTTTCAAAATTTGTCAAAATTCACTTTTCAGGCTAGCTTTTAACCTTTTAGTTCCCTTTGAAAAATCACTGTTAAAAACTGAGACGATGGGAAATTCAATGCTTTTTCCAGAGGTATCCTCAGATTTGCAAATATTTCGAAAACGCTGCAGTTACGGCCGTTTTAGTGACCTAAGGTCGAAAACACCTCAACCCCAATTTTAACAGAAAACGCACGTTTTCCTTCAGTTAAACACCATTTTGTTAACGAAAAATATTTTTAAGAACCAAAAGGACTACACCGTTAGAAAGCTGACATTTTGGCGCACGTTTTACCAGGTCTGCACAGTTGTGTCTCAAGTATTAATGGGGTTGCTGGGCGAGATGAAAAACAGGCGATTTCAAGATTCTGACAAAACTGCCATTTCACGCGGCAATCGCAAATCTTCAATGCAATAAAAAAATGTTATCTGACATCAAATAGATAGAAAATTTAACGCTCTTTCTAGCGGTGTCTTCAAATTTGATCTACCTCTAAAATTGAAGGAGTTATAATAGTTTTAGTGACATAATATCGAGAACACGAAAAAAATTTTAAATCGCGAATAACTCGAAAACGAAGCATCTAAAAAAAATTGCTAGGAGGCACTTTTGGTCGGAAATGAGTTGTAGAATACGTAGGAGTCGGATTGTGCATAACTCCTGGGACACCCTGTATAATGTCGGATTAACTGTAATATAATCATGTCATTATGTTTTAAATGTAAATGCATATGATTACATTTCCATAATGTAATTTAATAGCATATTAAAAGTACGAATGTTCCACCACAAACTTAGGAGACGTGAGAGATTCAGGAGAGTAAACGTTCGCGGTGGGAACTAGAATTCGACTGGAAATCCTTGTAGTTAAATAATTATTTTCCCAAACGAACGGAGCCCGGAACATGAGATTGTGCTGTCATCACGACAAGACGCTCCTGGTCAACGAACGTGACAATCAGATTCATGATATTCCATCCTTGAAATTTAATGGAAGCCAAAATTGAAGCACAAACTCTATCGAATGGATGAATTTCAACGTGGATGTCCTACAAACGTATAACCGAAGGTAATAAATAACCAGAAGTGATACAGTATGCATATAAGTTCTATGCACGTGCAATTTGACAAAGATAAGCATAGAACTATGCATGAAACAATAAACCTCCATTTAAAAGGTGCAGAATTATTGCATAGTCGGATCAAGTTCTATTAAAACAGATCGTCTGCGTTCAACTCTCACATCCTCGACTTCTTCACCTGAGAGTACTTTATAAAACACTACGAGCCTACTTACTATTGATTTACGATATGGACATTCGATTATGAAATATGCGTTCTTGCGGTTTTTGTTCACCTCATAAATTCCCTGTACCAACAAACGGCCGGACAAGCTTGTCGACGGTTCACGCGAAGTCCCTGCGTCGTTGACGTTTTTGTTTTGTGACATCTCCGCGCATTACCTTCTCTCTCGCACGCAGTTCTCTCGGCCCGACGTCAAGTGGAATTAAATCGTTGTTTATTATTCAAGACCCCGGAGGGAAAAAACTCGCTCCCAGAGGAAAATAATAAAAGAAAGAAACGAAAAACCTCGTTTGACCGGTTAAACATGGAAGAGGAATTCCACGAGGCTACCTGCTGTGTGGGGTTGCGGAAGACTTGGTCAGTTGGGACTTCGTGATATGCCCGCTCTTTCGGCTTTTACTTTCCACACGAGCTGATGGATCAAGAGGAAACTCTTTTATTGACCGGGCATACCCTTAAAATAGGGGTCAGAGCCGATCAGGAAGGTCTAGTTTTTACGAAACGGAGTTGTATAAAGTTAACTACGGAAAGTGGAATAGTTTTATTTATATCATTCTCAATAATGAAGCTTTGTAATCAACCAGTGATCACTGGTAAGCCTCTTCGAAATTGATCGATTCGTAGCTGTGAAAGTCAGTTGATTAAAATCGGACCGCCAATGTTCTTCAGAAATCCTGACACTTTCGAACAAACCACAGCGTTGAGACCTTATGATATTATATTCCAAAGCTACAAAACCAGAACCTAAAAAACTACTCCTTCAAGTTGCTTTTTGTGTTTCAGAGTTTGCTGATCAACTTTTATTGATTTACTCTCATTTTATGACAATACCTCATCACGTCTTAAGCTGTAGTCCGGTTTTGACGAAATTTTGCAGGGTTTAGCAGATTAAGCTGTAGATGGCTTTTTACAAATTCCATTGTCGCCAAAACAACTGTAGCGAGTGCGAATGCTCAAATGTGCAAATCTTGTAAAATGGTTCCCTATGTACTGTTTAACAGGATTCTGTTCCAACTCGGTGGATTAGTTCGATACGTTTAGTATAAACTTTATTGCGATTCGTTGCCTTGACAGTAAAACTAGTTTAATAATATGGTTGAGTTAGTTATGATTGAATGTGACACATGCTTTAGCCAAGCAACACAAATCGTTACTCGCTTACCATCGTCGTCCAGTATAAACATCAATAATTCCAAATTCGCTCACTAACGTAACTATCAGAGAATAATGCCGTTATATCGACCATTACAAAATTAAAAAAATATAGATACGGTAATTCGATATATTTGTTAAAAAGTATCGATATTTTGTCCAATTTTTTTCCAACTGAACAGGTAAAAATTATGGGGAGTTATTTAGTCCTGCCCTGCCCCCCCCCCCCTTCCCCCCGTTTTCCCCGTTTTCAAAACTATAAATCTCCACTTCAAACACACGTTTTTTTTATTTTGAAAATACGATTTGGAACCAGAGGACTTTTACTTTAAAAAAAGCTATTTGTAAACAGTTTGTATAGCTTTTGAAAAAATACTAATTTCCACCCCTCGAAATAAGTAATTTGAAACAGCTGATAGAATTTCAATATCTTTTTTTTTGTTTTTACTATCTTTTGGAATCGAGTTCATTACAACTTTTACTAAAGATTTGTGGACAAGTAAACAGTTCAAGAGTTGTTTTATTTCATTTCGGTAAATTTCAGTTGTTTATTTTTGGATTTCTAATAATCCATTATATTTACTTACGTACTTAGATATGAGCTTTTTTTGCTCATAGGAGGTCTAGAAAAGTGTTAGTATTTACATTGTTATAAGTACGAAGTTATGCCTGATGACCTTAGATGTTTGCCACAACAATAAAACGGTGTTACGAAATAGGTTAAGTGAAATAAGAGAAATACGTTTAAGTGAAAACATTCCCAATCGACCTATATAGAGGAATTGGAAATAAAACTCCATTGTTACCCTCAATATACAATTAATTACAAGTAGAGGAATTGGAAATGAAACTCCATTGTTACCCTCAATATACAATTAATTACAAGATGGAGATGCCTAGTTTAGATAGTTTATGAGTACCATGGACCAGGTACGAAAGTAATACACCGTTGTGTAAAACTTTGCAGCGGTTTTTGTTCGATTTTAGGATTATACTAATCTTGAAATGCAGGTGATCCAATAATTTCTGAGAAAGGTTAATATTTTCTTGGTCGATTGGAAAGGTTTATTATTGAAGATAATAAACCAATACAATTGAATATCGGACGCGACAAACCGATTTTGATACCTTTATTTCGATATATCGGATTACAAAATATAGTTGAAAAATAACCCTTATATCGCACGAAAAATTTGGTATTTCTATGTATCCACGTATATCGAAAGGTGTGTGGTTTATATCGATAGGCATCGATTCGTAGGTATACACGAGCTTGAGTGTTGCTAAACCTTTGTAGGAAACTGTATCAAGGCATGTTTGTTTCGATTTGTTTTCAGAAATTCCACCAGAATGCACTGCTAAAGCATTTTATATGCAGTTTACCGTATTAATTGATGTATAATATGTTTTCAGAACGCATTGCAGTTGCCATTTTTGGGCCTTTCACGCTTACATAGACCGTGTCACTTGAATAATTGACGTACCTTCAGCTCTATTCCCAATAGACTCGTCTTTCAGTTACTTACCTAATTAATAACTTCCCAATACACTTCGAATTCAAAATGTTTTCCAATTTTTCATTTTACTACTGGTTGGAATGCTCATATATAAAACACAATCAATATTCGTGAATATGATTCCAACAGTTTGGAGGATTAATGATGGACGTCGGAAATATGGATTTCATTCATTATATTTATTAAGTAGATATTTGATTACAATACACTATTGTAATTTTACATTATTACATGTACATATTATGTAAGCCACATACCCATGACATATTGAGATCGTGGAAGAATCTTCGCACAGAATCATCTGCTCTCCTCGACCGATAAACATTAAACAACAATTATTGAGTCAATTAGAGAAGGATAAAGGGCATTACATTATTGAAGTTTGAAAAGATTTCGAAATTATCAACAGCATGAGTTGAAATTGAACCCAACCCATGATACATCCTGGGTCTTTATAATTTTCATTAGATTTATACACTTTTTCACATCGACTGAGCTTTTTCCAAGTTCAGAAGGGAATGCAAACAAGATGTAATGCTGAATACAAACGTGGTATTCTTTCGCTTCAAAAGTAGCGTTCCAGCAACTTGGGGAATTAAGACATGTCCCAAGTCAGCGGATCGTCAGTTTGCATTGCATTAGCTTCTCGTGTCTGAAAATAGAGGAAATCATGATGAAAAGGGAGCAGGGGTGGCTAATGTTAGGCCTCTGTGTTGAAGCTCACGGCTCATTTGACAGAGGTCGACCGGCCGGGTGTAGGCCCGGAACGTGACGGGGGTCGCTAATAAGGAAAGTTGCAGGGGTCCTGAATGTATTGTGAGGGAAGTCCTCGGAACGGGTGCAGTAGGAAGGCGGCAAGTGGCTAATAGAGGGTGCGAAGGTGGGGGCGGAGACAAAGGGCGGCCTCCGAACCTCCTCAGTGCACCGCGTCTACGGCTAGGACACCTCAGTGTGCCGACAAACAATAGCATCAAAGGAACCTCCAATTCTGACGAGAGTTTTTGAGAGCTGACTGAAACAAAGAGTGGCGGGGAGTGGGGGCGCGAGGGATGGGACCCGGGGACCGAAGACCCTGGATCAGCTTTTAACGTCACTACGAAATCATATCAAGGCAGTATGTGGTAAGGCTAGTAAAGCGTTTGTGTTCGAGGAATTCGGTTAATGACGGAGACATCCCATCTTGTTTGGTACATCCAGAAGTCAACTGCAAAGTATGGGGACATACTGATCAGCTGAAGTATCCTTGTGGCCAATTTATTTAGTAATATGAATGAAGCTGTTATCAATAGATATACGTAGAACACAATTGCAAACTATTTAGGTACGAAACGGATTTCCGCAGAAAACCTATAAGAAGAGAATGGACCAATTTCAACCAGTTGGGTAGAATCAACCATTTACTTAACTCTGCAAAGTTGTTATGATTGTCTTCAAACTTTCACTTGTTATCGAGTATGCGTTGCCTTCAATCACCTGCAAACAGCCAAGCATCACCACTCGTCATTCATTATCTGTCAGTCGGCGTCCAATCGTTTTCCAGCTTCGGAGTAAATAAGATTCGATGTTTCAAACGCAAGAAATTATACCTATTTTAACTTACTTTTTTTATGTAATGATTTCCTCCAGTAAAATATTATGTTATGTGTAATATTCACGAAAGATATTTTTTTTTCTTTCAGATCGTAGGCTTATTCGTACATGCGATTGACGCATCAGCATTGCTGTGGTGCAGAATCAACTTCTGAAAGCGTGGCGGTTTCAACCGTTGCAGAGGGTTTCAAGAAGTTCCATGAAATCAATCGTGATACGCTCGTTTCACGTCTAATTTAAATTGAACGCGACCTCTCAACGGACAGCTAATGGCAACACAGGTAATGCACCTTCAGACTGAAGACTATTGTGACAAAGAGTTGAGGCGACCCTTTAATTCAAAATATACACAACCCGCCAAGGAAAAAAATTTGGTGATTGCAATTTGCATTTTGGGCTTCTAAACGAACAAATTCGCATATATTTCGATTATACTAAACTCCTTGAGTAACAGTTGCCAAACACGGTAACATGGACTGAGAAGGACGAGCTAGAATGACTGGCTTAGGGGTTTCATTAGCCAAAACAAGGATATTTCGCTGAGGAATGCAGAGAGCACACGTTTATGTTGGTAACTTTGTTTACCTAATGCAATAAGAGTTTGCAGGAATCATCAGTGCAGGTGGTATCTCATTGCCTCCTGTATACGTTTATTTTCGTAACCAAATGTCACCTACAATGTAACTTTCTGTTTTCCTCTCATCGGTAGTGATGGATGAATAAACACCAAACTTTCCTAGGAAGTTTTGAAACATATCGTAAAGCATACGTACAGTTCAGTTAAAAAAGACAACACATCTCACGTTTCTTGAAAAGCCTTAAGTCTCGCGTCAGCATCTTAGATTAGGAGAAATCAAAACTGAACGGAATGCTTATCCTCATTATTCTTCCTCATTGCTTTCATGAGCTCCAATCGCTTGACGTCAGTGTTTTTGCTTCACTCACAGCTCGAGTAGTTCAATCGATGAATAATTATGTCTTTGCGAATCATGGAAAGTGCATTACTGTCCGACACATTTGACTTCTCACGAAGGATCAATATTATTCCCACGAACTCCCCACAACATCGTCAATGGTTTCAAAAAAGAGTCTGGAATACCCTGTCCGACACATTTAACTTCTCACAAAGGATCATTATTATTCCCACGCACTCCCCACAACATCGTCAATGGTTTCGAAAGAGCTGGAATACCCTGGGCTTTGGGTGTTGATGCCAACTAAATATGCTCATGTCTTAGAAGTATTTTAAACTGGATAGTCGTTTTTCAAGCTTAAGCACTCGTAATTTAGGGAATCCACACGTTTAACGTAACGCCAGTCACAACATTGTTTTAAATTATTCCCATTATACTTTTACTTCGCAGTTCATGTTGGATCGTGAAGCCAACTTCCCTCCATCACCGCTCATCACAGAGTTTTTCCAGGGGATTTACCTCGAAAAACTGGTCCCTGCGCTAGTTGACAATTGACGTCACTTTTTTGTCCCTCAGAACGACGTCACTCTCGAAAACGACTGGAAACTGTCATGTGCCTTCGGCGAGCCTCCATGTCCCTACCACCTCTTTCCTAAAGCCAGCAGCCAACAAGCGTATATAATAACCTGTCACACCTGGCAACAGAAACTGTTTACAGTAGCGTACCTCCCCAACAACGGAAAGCCGTCCTCCCACTTTTATGCACACATATCCTCCTCTACGAACTTCATGTTAGTTAACGATCAGACGCAAGCCGGAAAACAGGGTTTTTCTAATGTTGTTTGTATTTGCGTAGGGACCGGTAGGAGTGCTCTACAAACAGTTGAGGAGAAGGGAAACAACCCTGGGCGTCCTACTATTATTTTTTTTACAACCGGCTTTTTCCTTTATTTATTGCGTAATACGTAATGCTATCCCCTGTCGGAAGGTATAGGACTCACCCTTAACCTAACCAGGACAAATATAGTATTAGGAACATAATTGAGTTTGTTTTTAGAAGAGTAGAAGAATTCGGAAGAACCCCACATTTATTTTAATCGTTCCCGCATGAATGTTATTACGCAACATGATGTAAAACTTGTTTTGCTGGGATGTTAAAAACCACAGAGATTGGCTAACTGCAGTCGACTCAAAAAGTTGAACTTTAATGTATTTTAGCCTCTTAAAATCCCTTTATTCCCCATTGGTACAACATATCATACTTGGTAGATTATCAAAAAGAATCCACTCCATATGAAGTTACAGTTACAGTAGGTAGAATTTACAGTAACCCTCTGAATCTTCACTTAAAACTGCCAGTTTTGTGAGGTACACAGGTTCCCCGATAAGTACCTGTGCAGTGTAATGACATGTTATAATACAGAAGATTTACAAAACACCAGTAGGCATAATTTGATATACAAGCTAAAATGTACGATTGCCAGAGAAAAATGCATATTTGCACACGCTCGGAGGATATCTCTTGATTCGGAAGTGATTAATATATGAATGAGCAGTCTAGGTTAAGCCTGCCTTCTGCTAACGAGGCCATGAACATCTATCGCAAGGCACTGAGATTGCTTCTCTTCCAATTGATTGCTTTTCATTATCATTCTCAACTGATCCGGATTGAAAGCCCAAACTGTACTTTGGTTACTTAACAAGAGTACTAACTATACAATAAAATAAACACATTTTCAAATTTTTTATAATTGTAGTCCAGCGCTTTCTCACAGATGAATAGATTAACCAATTTGACAATTTTTAGATCACCGTTCTGCGGAATAAATACGTTGCTCTTATGTTTCCTTTCGAAGGGAATGCCTTTCATCAATATATTCAAGGTTTCTTTGAACTAGGCTTCGGCACACCATTCATTAAGGGTACTTGAATTTTGTCTAGAATTTCAATAAATCTATGCAATTATGCTGATAAATCTTTTCGTTTAGTTTTGCTATAAATAGTAGTACTATCCAGGTGCAGGACTAATCCTGGTATCTGATGATGATGTTTTACATGGCAAAAGCTCGTACTCTTGACTTGATGGAATCTTCCTGAAAGTTCATAAATGATAATCACGTTATTGCTACAACGAAGCTAAGTACCCCATTCAACTTGGTACCAAGACGTCATTTCTTTGTGTGAGAAAAGTTTTGCTATTTCTGTTATCCACGGTTTCAACGGTTCTATGAGCGTTGCATGAGCTCTCCTTGACAAACTACCAAAATACATGATGTTGTACTTCGAGTTCATGAGCACGCTTGCATTACATATTCGGGACAGAGCTGCATCATCGGGCTGATAAAACGAATTCATATTCTTCCCCTACCACTTCACCAGCCGTCGCGAACCTCTCGTATCTTCCCATCAACCTTCCGCGCAGGGCACTGAGCTCTTTCGCGCCGCCCCTGATGAATGTTGTTCGGCTCATCAGATAAGCTCAGGGCGGCCTTTTGTGTAGTTCTTTATCAACTGGGTTCCCACTGGGTGCGGAGAACCTCAAAATAGAGATAAGTCAACTCTGAGGAGAGAAAAAAGCGCACCTATCTGCGCGAGAATTCGGGTCAACACACCAAGTTCAGCTTGGAAATCTTACGACGTCCTGAGAATGAACGCGTAACCGCCATGTTATCTTGAAAATCGCTTCACCCTGACAATTGCCTCATTTTAGTACGATGTTGAGGTAACGATAATTATTCATCTGTCCGCTTCTCTTCGTATAATTAATAGCCGGTGTTTTGGAAACCACAGTCAAGATAATTACAACTGTCACCTTTTCAGCTTCAAGTTTATCCCTGTTCGGAGAACAATGAGATTGCAAGGCAATCGTTTACGAAAGAACATCTGCGAGGAGCTCATTAACAAGCTGTCATGCGATGAAACAATTTTAGTTCATTATTTTCAATAATTAATTTGTAGGATCGACAAAAAAAACTGGAGAGAAAGTCTCTCAGCTTCTCATGTATCAATTGATGGATAATTCATATATCTTAAGGCAGCTATTGGGATACGGATGGGGTCCGAATGGGGAAAAGATACTAACAGGACCGCTGGATCAAAATTCTAGCTTCGATTGGAAATCAGTTACAAAACCAATTTAGGGATACCTACCTACTTTTTATTATATTTACAACTAAGCTTACATACTAACAACAAGAGAAATTGAGTCCAATGCCGAGAGAAATTTAGATTTCATCAAACGGATATTTTATGGACCCTTAATAATTTGGCTTGTGATTCACCTGGCTCGGTTTTTATAGCAGTGTAGGCAACGGTTTTTCTAATGGCATGTCACTTTCCAATGACAGGTCAGCGATTTTGTTGGAGGAATATGACAAACAAAGGGTTGGTTTTACGTGAAAAGCATTGAAAATTTTATGAGACATTCAAGAGTTTTTGATGAAATCCGAACAATAACACATAATCATGTCAATGCTGAAATCTTGAACACCATTGTGAAAAATCGAAACTAACTCTGACGATTGTCAAAAGAAGAGCTGACATGTGGAGCTTTCCCGAATATTAAGATTGTGGGTTCAATGTTAATGACACCTTGAAGTTGTGGGCATTTAGTAACCGAATCTTCTTCCCCAACAATCATCAGATCAAAACCACACATCGTTTTTAAATATAGAGACACTTTTCCATCACAAATGTGACACAATTGAATGATACATCAAGTATTAACCAAATAATAGATGATAGTTCAGAGTAAGTAATCATTTTAAACTGTGTGATGCGAATATAGTGTATGTTCTTTTCATCTAGATAAACATTTAAAAAAAGGTGAATGCGAACTAAATAAACATGTGGAGACGAACATTGGGTTAGAATGCTTAGTGAGCAAGTCAACATTGCTCCTCTCTGAAAGTGTTTTACTCTTGTAAGTTTGAGATAATATTGGTATAATCTGAAGTGAGGGAAACGCTATGAAAAAATCCTCAGTTTGACAACAATCAGTCTTGTAAAAATGTCAAACACTATTATTCTCCTTCTCCAGAAGTGTTTTACTTTTCTAAACTTGCCGAACCCTTATGAAGCCGTCGAACAAGTTTCTTGGAAAGAGCCCTTCAAACTGTTTGTTGACCCAGTTGGTTGAGGAGTTTGGGGAGAAAAAATGTTATTGTTGAGAGTCAAAGGAAGTGAAAACTTGTCAGGGGAGCGACATCGGTCTCAATCAATTGTTGTGAGCCGCAAGCGGCAGCCTCCGCCCTGCGGGGGTCTTTCCGCTGAGGCTCTGGGTCGGTGGCCACACGTAGCATTCAGAGAATCTCCTCTCCTCGTTACAATCAACTTGTTCGTTATTCTGGAAACCCCAGATCTTGGGCGGTCTTCATTCGAGAGCCGAAGACTCGTTTGAAGAGTCGGCATTTCAAATATGAAAAGAACATTTCACGGTTCGTTGTCGTGTTTTTCTTAGACGACTGAAGATACAAGTGAAGACTTAGTAGGTCGAAAACATTGAAGTAGTTCAGAATACCTTAGCAAGTCAGAAAATATCATGCTGCACGAAAAGTTTATATTTCAATTAGATGGGGAAAGAGTCGAAATGTACGATGTAATTCTGGAACTTGGCGACATGAGGATATGACATATCCTATACATATATACATATCCTATACTATACATTGTATAGTTTGTTTCAGTTCGGCATTTCTCGTGATTTCACTTCATATTTAGATCTTCGACATTTATAAATGAATCCATTTATTTAACTACGTTATGATTTATTCCATTTTTTTCCATAAACGAAATCATGAATTTTATATATACCTACAGATATACTGCAATGTTACATGAAAAAAAAATTTTTATTAGAAAGGAAAACTTAAAAAGAACTAATGAGTCCCCCACTCTCCTATCACGATCTATCGTATCGGGCGGAAACGGATAAGTGACGAAACATTTTTTTCAGTTAATCTGCATCAAAAATTTAGTAAAAAGCCGCCAACCGCACTTTTCTATGTCAACCCGTTCTCTAGATAAAATTTGTCAAAGGTTGTTTTCAGAAAACCACGTTTTTTTCTACCTAAAAACCTACGTTTTCCCAAAATAAAACAATTTTAAATTAAAAATGTTTTCAATAAAACAATTTTTCTAATTTTGACCACATTTTTGGAGTCAGCGTGAAATTTCGTTTCCGACCAATGCACATTCGTAATCATAAACGAACCCCTATGGACAGCAATTGCAATTCAAACATTGAAAATTTAAAAAAATTGCTAGTTCCTGAATTACTTTTATTTTTACTGCACTTCCAAAAACCGTGCTGGAACTTGTCAAATCCCAGGAACACTTGCAAATTTAATCATCTTTCTAATTCTATGGTCAACTTTGCGATTCCCCGTCGATCTCATGGAGAAATTCCAGTCTGAAGGCGAAAAAACGTTAGACACTTTTTAAATAGCAATCGAGGACTGCCAGGGATAAAAGAAACAGTTTGCTGTATGAATTGTTAAAATAATTTAATCAGCAAAATAGGTAGGTTACAACAATAAAGTGATACTACTTTTGTGGAAAAGATTGAAAGTACCGAAGTTTAAATAAATCGGATTATTAAAATTAAAAGAAGTCGCGCTCACAATGTGTTCTCAAAATGACCACCATTGTTTCTTAAGCAGGCTCTCGTTCATTCCCGCATGGCTCGAAATGTTGCGGCTGTCTCTATGATCCTCGCCCTTTGAAAATCACGTACTCCTCTTTTGCGATGCCTGCCATGATTTTAACCTAACTGAACACTTTCATGACGTTTTGTCGGCTCTACTCGCTTTCAAGGTTGAACTAGTCATGTAACATTGGCTTGCGAATGGTAATTTACCTGCAGACTCATTGCAAGAGAAAACATTTTTTTTTTAAGCGTATATTTATATATTTAATTATATATTATATATTGAACGTAACAACTAGTTACATCATACATACATACAGTAAGTAACTATCAAGTTATTTAGCTACAACATAATTACGCAATTTTATGGTGAGAGTTCACTAACTAGCACCACACTACACTATCACATCGGTATCAGCATCCCAAGTCCAAGGGTTTGGTCCTCTTCAGGCGCCGAATAGTACTACAGTTGTCAAGAAGCTGAATGGCTTCCAAATTAGTATGAGCGTGAAGCCGCTGTTCATATCTTCGAGCTAATTTTTTCGCAGTATCTCTTACGGTTTCCACTCTGAGATCTTTATGGAGGTCGTCATTTCTGATGTACCAGGGAGCGTTTACTGCACACCTCAGTAATTTATTTTGGAAAGTTTGAATCATTTGCATGTTAGATTTTGCTGTGCAGCCCCATAGTTGGATGCCATAAGTCCAAATAGGCATTAGCAATGTCTTATACAGAAGAATTTTGTTATAAACGTTGAGTTGTGAGTATCGCCCCATAATCCAATAAAGTTTGCGAAATTTGATTTGCAGCTCTTGCTTTTTTTTTCTTTACGTGTTCCTTCCATTTCAACTTTGCGTCCAGGGTCATACCCAGATATTTGGCAGAGTTGGCATGTGGGATAATGCACTGGTTTAAGAACAATGGTACATGGGGTATCCTTTTGTAGGTAAAATTCACGTGAGTGGACTTTGCTTCATTCAATTTAAGACGCCATTTTTGAGTCCATTCATTTACTGCATTTGTGGCTTCTTGCAACTTCTGAGTTGATTCTTCCACCGTTTCTGCTACGGCTAGAATAGCTGTATCGTCAGCAAATGTAGCTAACGTAGTTTCTTCTGTGCTCGGCACATCATGCGTGTACATTAGGTAGAGTAGTGGTCCAAGCACGCTCCCCTGCGGTACCCCTCCTTCGATTTTTCTAAGGTCAGAAAAGTCATCTTCAATTTTAATTCTGAAGTACCTACTAGACAGGTAGGATTCTAATATGTGACAGTACTGCTGGGGTAGTAGCCCTTGCAGTTTGTCCTCATACCAGACCTTGTCGAAAGCTTGTGACACGTCTAGAAACACAGCACTGCAAACTTTCTTATTCTCCAGTGCGTTTTCAATTACGTCAGTTATTCTGTGGACTTGTTCAATTGTCGAATGTTTCGTTCTGAATCCAAATTGATGTTGCGGAATTAGGCCCCTTGGCTTTATTATACCTATGAGTCTCTTTAGTAACTTCTCGAACAGTTTTGAAAGAACTGGGAGTAGTGAAATAGGTCTATAGGACTTCACATCAGTTGGAGCTTTACCAGGTTTGAGGACCATGATGACTTCTGCAATTTTCCAGGATAATGGGACGTGTTTGAGACGAAACGCTGCATTTATAAGGTAGAGGAGCTTCCGTAGTCCTATGTCAGGTAGTTCTTTTATCACTTGCCCTGTAATAAGATCATACTCTGGAGCTTTCCTTGTTTTCAATTCATGTTTCACACAATCAACCAATTCTTGGAACTTCACGGGTTTAATAGGAAGGTTATCGATGCAAGAGAAAACATGAAAATCCTCCTTTTAAGACCAGAAGGTGCCTAACGTTTTTTGCCTTCAAACTGGAATTTCTCCATGTGATCGACGCGAAATCGCCAAGTTGACCACACCATTAGATTAGCTGATTAAATTTGCAAGTTTTCCTGAGGTTTGACAAGTTCCAGCACGGTTTTTGGCAGTACAGTAAAAATAAAAGTAGTCAGAAACTACCATTTTTTTTTTTTTTTAAATTTTTAATGTTTGAACTGCAATTATGGTCCTTTGAGGTACATTTATGATTATGAATGTGCATTGGTTGTAAAGGAAATTTTGATCTGAATTCGAAAATTTGGTCAAAAGTAGGAAAAAGTTGTTTTAAAGTTGAGAAACGTGGGTTTTTATGTGAAAAAACGTGGTTTTCTAAAAAAAAAAAAAAAAAACCTTTGAAAAATTATATCTACAGAACAGGTTGAGATAAAAAAGTGCGGTTGGCGGGGTTTTATTAAATTTTTGATGCAGATTAACAGGAAAAATGTTTCATTACTTATCCGTTTCCACCCTGTACCTATATTAGTAATGTATCAGAACGAAAAGGACCCTTCTTCACGGTTAGATTGTTATTTTGAATGGAGGTAAAATGCTATCATGCTGCCAGGAAGGAGTTTTTGTTTATGAAGCTTCTGATTCTTCCGAAATATCTGGGAAACAACGCCAAGTGGATACGAACGCTTTCATCACCATTATTGGAATAGAAAATACGGAGCACGAAAAAAAGAGGGAAGTTGCCTAAAGGAAAAATAAGGGTGGAACGACCACTAACGAGAAACGCGGTTTGAAGTAATCCAGATTTTTAATGAAAGAAATCCGTTAGAATGGGGATCCCGGAATGCGATTAAAAAAAAAAGCTTTGCTCCCCAACATGTGTCAAGTGGTCGGGTTGTGTTCTTTGCCATATAGGTGCTTCATCAGAAGGTATTTCATTCAACGAATACGCGAGGTAAAATATTTAATGACGAAAATTACGGTGTTTTGGTACGTTACAGATGCAATTTAATGAGGGGTTCAAGGGCATATTCGATGCATCACCCGCGTTATTACAGTGGGGGAAACCTTTATGTGCAAGTAGTAATCGAGTTTCGACAAGCTGAGTAGGCAGTACAGTTTACTCACTTAATGAAAATCAGTGGATAACGTTAGTTTCGAAACGAAGTACAAGTGAAAATAGATAGATACAAAATGGAACAGTAATACATAGGTATACGTGCATGCTAATGTCATAAAAGCTCCATAATTTATGTTTGAGCACACTCACACTTTAGATCGGTATAACCCAACTGCATTAATTACTGGTTGTCCCAGCTTCGCCAGCGCTAGGCCTATAAGATAGGTGGAGGGGTACCATCGTTTTCACCCAAAGTCAAGCTGAAGTCCTGTAAGGATTGATTTTCCCGGTTTTCCTTCAGCATTATCTTCCTGTCCGGTTTAAAAGCATACCATAAAGCTGAAAAATAAAATGTCTGAAGACTCTATGATGGATATGGTTAGTTGGCCCTACCCAATCCTTGAATCCGTCGGCTTGGGAAATGAACCAGACGCCTTCAAGCCTCCGGGTCATCCATCTGAGCGTGGCGGGCATTACTGCATTTAGCTCAATGGAAGGGGCAACCATACCATTCCTCACAATTACGAATTATCTTTCAGTGTCTTTGTTGGAAATAAATATGCCCTAATGACCACAGATAAGGATGTATGAAATTAATCAATAAAGCGTTAGATAAAATTGCAGAACATAACAATAAAAACTGATTACAAAAAATGGATAAATTATTATCAAAAAAAAAGAAAAGAAAATTAATATTGTTTAATAAATTGAAGTGCTCACTAAAGTACCTACCAGGAAGTTAAATTTTAAATGGAAGATACATACAATCATACTAATAAAGGGAAGATTGCATAACACTGACTTCTTTAAATTTCTCTAATTTACATTTGAACAAATTGGCAACCGAATAAAGTAAGATATAATAATTTGTGTTTGATAAAAAAATGGAAATTAGTGGAAGAGTTTGAAGAATATAAATAACATGAGGAGTCCGAGCAACTATGTGCTGGGATACACTTTTCAGCTGTCCAACACGGTCATCCTATAAAATATCACTGATTCTGACATAATCACCTTTCATTTTGGAGTAGTCAGGCAGCCGGACAGAAGGGAATCTTTTTAATTTAAATCAATAAAATTGCCTATGCATGTACTGTTATTACTATAACTTTTACTATTATTATCAACCGGAAAAAAAAATTAACTTGGCTCAGGCTGCCGATCTGGGATGGCTGGTAATTATTAGCCAAAAGCCAATATGACTATCCATTTCATCACTGCAGATGTGCAAACTCAAAACAGTTCTCAAGCATGAATCCTACTGTTTTATTTCTACTAAGCTAAATTATCAAGGATGGAACATTTTAAGCTGTGAGTGGTGTCTATTCGTGCCTGTAGTATACTAGATAGTACAGGTGATAGATCTACCATGCACAAAGTTTTTCAAATTTGACAACTGTTATTTACCCCAAATAAGTAAATTATTATTAAATAATAATAATAATAATTAACAAATTTTGTTAATGGATTGAACGTTGCAAAGTATGTTTGAACCGAAACTCAGCGCTCAACTCCTTATCAGCTGTGGACCCCCACTGGAGTCTGTTGACGAAAACTCCGAAACATGGAACACGTTTTAGTCACTTGGTGGATTTGGATATCTAATCAGGACGAAGCCAGTCATTACGTTTCATTTTTGGTGTCTCGTAGATAAGTCAGAGAGGGTTGTTAGCTAATTTCAGTAGCTTCGGGTAATAGGATAGGGACCAGCTGACTCACCTGATTAGGATGGAACTCGTCACTTCATCCGTATACTTGATATCCTATGGATGCTTGTTATCAAATTTCAACTTCCTAGATTTTCCGGATGAATAGCTCACATTTAACTCAAGATTTGAAGAACCAGATAAATCAATATACCTCTAACGAATAACGAAACATGTTGGTGGGTTGAGAGATTTGGTTGACCTACAAAATGAGATACAACTTTAGAAATGATGGCATTCAAAGAGCGGTTATCCTCACACACGAACTTTCAAAATGATACGTCATGCTCATGGACAGGTTGAATGAGAAACGTCATCTGTTTTCTTGTCAGCGTTGAAATTGCTGGCATTTAGAAAATCAAATTATGTATATTTGATAAACCTGGTGAGTAGTAACGTGAATCAGTTACTAGATGCCATGTAAATAATATTAGCTAGGCCAGGGGGCCATTGCTTTATACAGACTTTGCAAACAGAATCGAAATGTTCACAGTTAGGACTAAACTTTTCTCAAAGTTAATCATACCATTCTCGTACTGGATTCACAATCAGAAATAAAACTTTCGCAAACTGAACAAAAACCTTTCTATACAAAAATTAAACCTTTCGTGAATGAACATTTTTCAAGCTCGTGAATTTTGTGTCGCTAAACTCCTCCCTCTTACTGTTACAATATTAGTAACATTATTACGTCATCGTAGTATTCAATCTGTACTTGTTTAAATAAACAATTTGTAGTATATAAATTGTAAAAACTCTAGTCTAATCAAAGTTTTCTACTAGGAAGTATCGCACGTACTGTCTGATTTTTCATGAAAATTGTGTCAGAAGAATACGACGGGTATTTGGAAATGAGATTAACTTTCATACTTAGTTGGACAAGCTTACAATAGGTACGCTCCGTGCAATGACATTATACAAACGACGATCACCAGAGTTGAGTAAGTCTTTGAAATAGCTTTTTCAGCAAGCTCTAGGCAGGGATCTGGTTCAGCGCAAACTGGTTACCTCACAAATTTTGAGGAAGATTAACTGGTTTGGGTTCAAAAGTTTAAGTAAGTATAGCAAATTTAATTTAGATTGCGAATGGTTAGATTCAGCAAAAGATTGAGATTTGAATTAACCAAACTATAAGCTGTCTCATCCCTCTTTACCGTATATATTTCCTCGGTACCAATACCCCCAGTCTCGATGAGGGCAGCCTGGGAGTACGACTCCTGTAGCCTGGCGATTTAGCTTGACACGACCCAGCATTACGAGGGAACACCGAGCTCTGAAAAAAAGTAACAGGGAGCTATCAGGAGCCGTACAAACAGTTTAGACCCGATCGTAACAACATGAAGGCGAAATGTGCTTGCTAGCAGAGGGTTTTTTATGGCTCGACTTCAAAACCAGTTTTCCGCTTGTTAAAGCCATAGAAACGAGCAACCTGGAGCCTAATGATCACTTACCAGTTAGATAGTGCTACCCCTAATTATTGTTACTTATGCAAATGGACTACGTGTGTCGTTCTTTCTCTCCACCTTTTTACATCCCACCCTTTCGCTTCAGTCCTCCGTTTCTTTATTTCGTTAGCCATTAATGTCCAGGTGAAGAGCAGGTACTCCAGGAAATTATTGTGTATTTTTTCATGACCTTATACATTATAGAGCGGTGAAGTTGTGCAAACCACTTAGTTGGGCTAAGATTTACTTCTGAAATAGTCCAGTTTGAAACATATATCTTCACGTGTTAGCTGTCATTTTGAAAATCTTCAGGAACTTCCTTACGGAATACATAATGTTTGAATGACTGCCAGGGTCAGTGCCTCTATCCATGAGCAACCGGCCGATTTCGAACAACTTATCGCCTTTGTCGATGCCTCCTTACGAACGAGATGCCAGTTTTTAGATTGTAAATAAGGAAAACATCTCAAAGTTGGAAAAACTTGAGTTTTTGCGATGTTACAAAAAGATTAACAAGACAACTTTGGTTTAAAGTTAATTTTAGAGTAATGAAGCTGCCTGTAGTTATAGTTGGTTCACCTATTTATAAACTAATAACATTGTACTTCAAAGAATATATTTTCAAATCAATATTCCAAAGCAGGTCTTTTTCTCATCGGAGTTCAATACTCCCTTTTTATTCCTGTATCTAATACCAAATCCAACCAGCTGACTAAATGGATAGGTGAAGAAGTAAATCTTTTTTGGGTACTTTCAATGGTGCAAACGAACCGTGCAGAATAGAACAATGAAATTCGAAATTAAAATACCCAAGTGATTGGCTGGTATCAGTCTCAAGACAATTCACTTGAACATCGCTCGAATTTGGGTTGATTTTATTCAACATTACAATGAAAAATCGTATTGGAGATGGTTATGTCGATTGATCAGGGAGACATTCAATTCGTATAGGCTTAGCTGTGGATTTTAAGGGATCTGGAATTTCTACCAGCCTTTGATAGTCTGCAACGGGAAAATTATGAGTTTCAGAGGCGCAGAGCTAACGAAATGTGACTCCTAATTTCGTAATATCTTCCTGGTAGAAATGTATATAGTGGACTTAGCGATATCTGTGGAAAGCTACTATTATTTGTAGAACCTCACCCAATAAATTTATTAATTGCTTGAGCCTTTTACCGGAATTTGGAACTCCCTGTTTCTTTGGCCGAAGGGTTACCGATCTTTTCCTACCTTGGAAAGGGTGAGGATCCCTTATAAGAAGATGTCTCAGGCCCCAGGTAGTTACTCATACCGAACAAACTCTCGTTCTTCCAAACCCCAAATCTCTGAATTCGCTTAAAATCTTCAAATTGGTGAGTTCGGTTACTTTGAACCCTGCAAAAAAATGGATGGTAATCTGTTTCGAAAAGTTGTGATGTTACCTAACCTCATCGCATTCTTGCTTAACCATTGAAGAGTTTTAGGTTTTTGGTGGTAGAGGCTGTTTCCGGCCTTTCTTAACAAGCTACTCTTGACCAGTCGTCTCTGACTTTTTAGGGTCTGGACGGGCTATATTGTTCCACCATCCAATTTTGGTAAACTATACGCAGAATTTGTTTATGAATAAACATTTTTTGAATTAAGCTAAATCGGTAAACCATCTTACTCGATGGGCGGATGATTGACTTTGACAACACTTGTCAAACCTTAAAACCACTCAACATATTTTCCTTAGACATTCAACTTTATGGGCGGCTATGGTCGAATGTAATCAGTGATATCTGTTAAATACGTAAAACCTTTCCTTAAACAGCTTGATGGGTGGATAACAAAACATTTGGTAGCACTTACAAGCTTATTACATCTACTGATCAGTTCAAAGTTAACAATGTATCAATTCAACTTACACATTATTCATTTAGGCAAAGTACCAATCCTTCGAAATAGAATTTACATATTTGATTCAATATATGTCATGGTTATATTGGGTTTTGCTACAGAACACATCTTTTGGGATTCACATCACGGAGAATCCAACTACTTCAGGGAGTAACCCATACCACCAATCAAGTAATATTGAAAAACGTATACCACGAATAAAGTTATAGATCTTGAAAGTTTCTCTGAGCAGTACCAGTTCACGAGGTAGCAGAAATTCTCACTTTTCGGGATATGAAATGAATTTACAAATTTTCCGTTTTACACCGTTCTGAACAATTTTCGTGTTTATGCATGTTACAAAATTCTTATAAAGAGCTCTTTTTAAAAAGCCTGCAGCCGATTTTTATGAAATTTTCCGTATATTATACCGTCTATTAAGCAGTTGATATACCCCTATCAGTTTATCCGACCGTAAATTGTTAATACTTCAACCTGTAAAAATGTAAGGTCCATGGAGCATAATTTTCATGGGCTTAGAGATCCAATCTGGATCATATTCGGCGGTGATTCAACCATTTCATCACAACAATTGTGATTTCAAAAAATGCATACTACAAAGTTTAACACCGGTGTGAAATTATTTCATCACGATCGTATCGGATGCTTGAATGTTGAACCTTGTTATTTTTATATTTTTCTCCCCAATGTAGCAACACTGTCGGATATTGTGTGGGTTATGCTGATATTGGTACTCGTGTCTTATCGATTTTGTTATTAAACAATTTATAGCTTTCACTAAGCACACATAAATACGCACATCAAAATCTAGTCAAGCTTAATCGTTGGATCCAGCTCGAATTCGGAAGGTAATTGGAATTGACAAATCGGTTCACCCATAGGTATGAGTTTCATAAATAGTGTATCATATATATCAGCTGCTCATGGGAGAACCTCAAATCCTGATAAAAAGCAAGAATGCTCCGAGTTTTGTAAATTACGATGTAATTTTCCGGGATTTGCATCATCACCTGCATGATAAAACGGTAGGTGATGAAGAAATATTAAAATGCACGAATCCTTATTACGTACTCCTCTAACAAAAATTCGAGGTATTTTATCTTACGCGATATCTTGCATACAGAACATGAATAGTGCAAACACCAACAAAACACTAAGCAGTTGCGGTGACACGTACATAACAGGATGAGTCGCTTAAAACTACGTAACCTGTGTTGAACATTTGAGCTGGAACCCATGTGTGTTTCCAAGGTAGCCATAAACAAGAGGAACATTGTCAAATGGAGGTTTGAAAGAGTGAGGGTGTCTGAAACTCCTCCTCTGTAGTATAGGGTTATGTTCAATTCGTTTTCAGTGTATGAATGTATTATGGTTAACCCTTCCGTACCACTCTTTCGTTTCGAAGCTATGAACATACATCCACGTCTGCCCTTCCGCTGAGTAGGTAGTTTGCCTTTTCTCCCTCTTCCTTATCCTTTTGTTAAATAACTTATAGGGTGCTACCATTCATGCGTGCTTCCTTCCCTCATTATTTTTACCGTCCGACCCTCTTTTGGTTTTCCGAGGTAGCCCTGCGAGACTGGTCTCAAATGGCCCCAGCTCCGGAGCTAAGTGGTTCCCTTGTCCTACCCCTAATTCCCACCTATTCAACTCGGATTCGCTGAGCACGATCTTCTACCGAGAGGGAGGAGGAGATAAATAGTAATTATTAATCTTGCAGCAGGGCGCGTGGACAGGTTGATACCTTGCTTTCTTCTCCACTCTATTGATTTGATGGCATGCGCTCTAAAATCGCCGAGTGGAATGCTTATGGGGCTCCAGCACACCTATCCAAAAAATCCCCGATAAAGTGTACTATTGTGGTAAATATAAATGAAGATGGAGCGTAAAAATTCAAACTATTATTGGCTAACCGAATCGTAATTTTTCAAGGACCATTGAATTTCAGCTTGATCTATCGAATGGATTATTGACATCGAATGATTTCTTATTGATTGGTAGAGAACTATCAACAGATTAATCCTCCGATTGCTGTTCACATCTACATCTAATTGAGCACCCTAGACGAAATTAATATCCGCCAGGAAGTGGTTTGTGCTCTGATGGGAAGATTATAGACTCGCCCGTCCATTGATGACAGCAGATGGAGAAGTTTGAAAGAGATTGAAAGTTCATGGCACTTCTCATGGCTCTTCTACATTTTTAAATTGTATTCCAGATGTCCCAAATGAGCTTCATCCCCAGTTTTTATTTTTATTTTTAAGAAATTAGTCTCTGAAGGTAACCAGCTGATTAATGTTCCTCAGAATCTTCTATCGTATTCTGGATGCCCGATCGGAGCTAACTTAAAATTTCGGCACCACAGGTCGAATAGAAAATCCGCCATCCTGTTTTACTGCTGAGGTTTGAGCTCGAAAGTTATTCGCGAACCGTCATGAAGTACTAATTTTCTTTGCTCCTGAAGCTAATTTGTAATTTTTTACACTCTCAAGATGTAATAAAGTATGTAGCCTTCATACGACTTTTATCTTACGATGCATAAGCCCCAGATCAGCTGAGAGGCTTCTAAAGCTAATTTCTACGCTATTTACACTCCGCAGCTGTAGTATTTAGGTTTTATAAATATTGTAGCTAAATCGTTTTGTCGAAACTAAACTGTATTATCTCCGACTGTTTATTCGTAGTATTTGTCAAAAAGAGGATAGTACAAATCACATTTTTTACAGAAACCGTACCACAGAACACAAATCTGGAAGATCGATTTGCATAATGAAATTTCTTGTAAACTATTCGTGTAACACAATTTTCAGGTGAACGGGCGAAAGGATGACTTTGTCATCAATAATGTCGATATAAAGAAATGACAAACAGTTATTTAGGCTGGTAGACAATCTCTTGGACTGGGCTAACGAGGCTTAATAAAATCAAAGTGCCCTTGGCGTGCACCCAGTATTCAACCGGATGTAATAAACATCACCGAACTTCGCAGGTGGTCCAACAACAAGCTCCTTATTCCCCTCCTTACAAACTTGAAAAGTGGATTATTGCTCCCTGTGGGTAGATAATATGCAGCAAATTAATTCAGGCAGATCAAAGGCGAGTGGGAGAGTTCTCGAGTTATGGCTCATTCAAATATCTTAATGCATTATTGATCCTGCCTTTCTTGGTTGTTCAAAGAAGATGAAATGAGAGGACCTGACATGACGGCGCGGGAACGATAGAGAGTCAATCTTTACTTACTTCATCAACTCATGTTGATAACATTAGCTTATTAAATTATAAACAGAAGTCAATATATGTATTCGTTTGCACTGACGACATCTCTCGATGGCACTAAGATTGGTGGAAAAGAGGAGCTTGTTGACAAACAACCGAAAATCGCCATATTCAATTGATCGTAAATAGTGGAATCGTTGCAATAAGGTGATTTGGACGAGACACAAGGTATCCTGACTAAGGACAATCTGCTTTAGTGTTTTCCCTTTCTTACAAATGTTGATTGTACAGATGGTCAACTTACCATAAGTACAGATACGGCAAACGTCATGTAGGTACATTACTTTAACTTATCATTAAGGGTTTTTATGCTTGGGAACAAGTTGTTTCTGCTTCCAGTGTGCGTGAACACACCATATCCGAACGTAGATGAACAAATTTGTCATTCATTTGTATATATACGCAGTTCTTGCGCACACCCTCTTTTTACTATGCTCACAGGAAAATGTAACTACGAAACCCATCTCCCGTCCGTTCTTAGGATACGGCAAGTCAGATTATAAGTACGATTCCCTATGTGTGTCGTTGAATGACGAAGGTCGTTTCTCAAGTGACATTTCAATTTAGAATGTCAGGGCTTTTTAACACGGCAACCGCATCGTACGCAAATCCGCGTAGTCAAACGAGAATTTTGATAGGACGCACGGTACGCCCACAACGTAATTTTCTCGTCCCGGCTCGGCCAGGAAAGTAGACACCACTCGGAAGCCAGCCGCACTCGAGAAAGGCTTTTTGTCAATTCCCGTCTGAAACCGTCATGTTCAGCCTCCTCGGGCGGAATCCTCACAGAAAAACGAGCTGAAGGAAATGCACGAGTCGAGTGCAAGAGAGGGAGAAGTGGAGATGTCCAGTTTGTTTTCATTTAGTTTATTCTTCTTTCTGTTCCGTTTCTTATTTGTTGGTAGGATTTTATCTTAATCCAATTATTATGAGCTGTGCACTGGGCACTTTGAAGTTTCCCCTCTGTGTAGTGCCTCGCCGTGCAGTGCCCCCTCCGTGAAGTTTCCCCTCTGGATTGCCCCCTCTGTGCAGTGATCACGACTTTCTCCTCATTCTGTATCCTAAATTCTCTGCTGCATGTGTGCCTCCGCCATTATTCTCTTGCCACATGCTCTTCTTCAAATAGACATTTGAAGTGCTTAGCTTTGGGTCATCAGCATCCCACTGGGTCGTCAGCATCCCATTTCTGCCTGAGCAGCCCACAGGACCATCTCCTTTTCTTCAGCAGCAACGCGTCTGCCACGCCTTTCCTGGATTTTCGTCGCTCACACGCTCTTCTTCATTCCTCACCACTCTTCAACTTCACAATCAGCATTTGCGCATACTGCCAGCTCATACGGTCAGAACTTTCCTTTTCTTTTCATTAAGAATTTCTTCATTTCATTTTATCTTTTCTTTTCATTAATAAAAGTTTGTGCCAGAAGTAATTGGTCTTCAGCTTTTAAGCCCCGCTTCTGGTATCCAACATTTGGTAGCAGAGCGTGGTTGTCATGTACATTTCATGTTCATAGAACAACTCAGATAGTTCATAAGTACTCAGTTCATATGTTCACAGAATTTCTAACATTTAGTAACGCTTCATTTTGAGAAAGCTTCAGATTTCAGTTGTGAGTAAATTAGGTTGGCGATACTGATCGCTTCCTGTTCATTCCTGGTGGCGTATATCATTGGATAAGTACATCATAAGATTATAAGCCAATTCCGTATTAAGCGATAAAGATTCAATTGCTCGATATTTCATGCAACCAGTTCTTATATTTATATTGTCGTCTTATTCAAGTCAGTTTCAACTTCTCGAATGTACCTTTAACATTTACGCTCACTTGTCTCTTCAAGCTGTTGTTGAAGTGAAAACAAACAGTCCCTTTAAATTGGCCTTGAACTTCAAATCAAACATCCTACTGACCCAGTTTCTTATCTAATCCTTCTCTTCCTTCCATTTATAACGAACGAGATGGGTGATAGTTCTAAAAGAACTATTGCAAAATTGAAAAGAACCTTGTCTTCTTCAAAGGATGAGGTGGCTTCAATACACTCAGTTGCTTTGAAATCTAAAACAGATGTAAGTAAATACTTACCTCTTCTAAAAGGTATGTATTCTGCTCTGGAAAAATACTACGGCTATTATGAAGACGCATTTAATGATCTCGCAGTCCTTGCAGAGGAAGTTGAAGAATTAGAATTTCCTACAGAATCAGATAGCAGTGATAAAACTCTAATGCGAAATTCGTATTATGAAATTAAAACAATTTATACTCGTTTGACTGAACCCGTCTCCACTCCTACTGCTGCTTCTGCTTCAATGCTCGAGTCGACAACTGTTGTTCACGAAAATGTATCTTCTCAATTACCCCATATCAAATTGATCACTTTCGATGGTGAAATTTTACAATGGCCAAAATTTCGTGATGTTTTCACTTCAGTTATCCATGACGATAAATCTCTAACCGCTACGAAGAAATTTCATTACTTGATAACGAATCTTAAGGGCCCAGCACTTTCCTTGGTAAACAAATTTCAAATTACCGAACATAATTATCCATTGGCGTGGGCAGCTTTGTGCGACACTTATGACAAGCAAAGACTTATTGCACAAGCCTACCTTAACCGTGTTCTCAATTTCACTCCAATGCACGGTAAACCTTCTCTTGACATGCTCAAGTCATATATGACGTCAGTATGTGATAGTATCTCAGCGTTTGAACTTCTTGGTATTCAGAATGAATCGAAGTTTCTTCTATTTCATTTGGCTTTCCGACTATTAGATCCTGGTACCAGAGATCGATTCCAAAACATTCATCGAGAAACGGAGTTTCCTACGTTTGATAAATTATTCAAATTTATAAAAGATTATTGCTTTTCCATGCAGCTTACTGCCGATACTAATTCAACCTTTGACACTCCATCGTCATCTTCAGGTCAAAAACAGAATAACTCATTTAGAGTTAATAAAAATGATAACAAATTCAATTTTAAGTCCAAAGGAAAGGCTAGTTTGGTAGTACAGACTTCAGGTAGCAGTCAAGTTCAGAAAAAACAAACTAGTTCGTATAATCCCACTCCTTGTTTTATTTGTAAACAAGAATCACATGGATTGTTAAGCTGTAGGAAATTTTGTACAGCAGATGTAAAACAACGAATCGCATGGCTCGATAATTTTAGTGGTTGTCGGAATTGTCTCTCCAGAACTCATCAGTTAAACTCATGTAAATCAAGATGGGTATGCAGATGGTGTAAACAGCGTCATAACACTATGCTTTGTACGAATGTTGAAGGTCAAGGTAATGTTATCACTTCTCAGTCGTCCAATAATATTGACAATTCAGGTTCGTATTGTGCTTCTCCAGGATCTTACGCAGTCACGCGTACAGAATCACAGGTCGTTCTTGGTACGTGCTTAGCCGAGATACTTGATGCCAACAATACCTATCAAATTATACGATTAGTAGTTGACACTGCTAGTCATTATTCATTCATGACATATAGATGTGCTAATCGTCTAGGATTAATTCACAATAAGTGTGATTATAGAATATCCGGTATTGGTCAAAGTTCCGAAGGGGCAAAGAATTTCGTGAACTGTGAGTTGAAACCAGTCAACAAATCGAACCCTACGTTTTCTTTGAAGGCATTGTTAATGAGATCTATTACGTCACATCTACCTACTGTGTCGCTTCCACGTCAACTTTGGATGAAATATTGTAAATTTCCGTTAGCCGATCCAACCTTTTTCGAGAGTAAACCTGTTGATGTTTTACTGGGTGCCGATTTATTCTCCGAGATATGGTTAGGCAGCCCGATTGAATTGGATTCAAATTCGCCCAAATTGTTCCCTACCGTGTTTGGACACGTTGTGATCGGCAAATTTACTTCGGAATCATCTATAACTGGATCTTCTCAAGTTACTTCTTTAATTGCAACTAACCCAATAACAATTAACGATATTAATACAAATTTAAGTCGTTTTTGGGAAATAGAAGAACCCAAACCAGTTAAGGTTTCAAACCCAGAAGATCAATATTGTGAAGATCATTTCAAGGCTACCCATTATCGTTTGAAGGATGGTAGCTATGGAGTTCGTCTACCATTTCGAACAACCCCTCCAGAATTCACAAACATACATACCATTGCAAGCCGTCGTTTTCGCAACCAGGAAAACCGACTGCTAAACAATGATAGACTTCGAGAAAGTTATCATGAATTCATGAAAGAGTATGAGCACTTGGGTCACATGACAATTTCCGAAAACCAACCTGCATTTATAATTCCTCATCATGCTGTTTCAAAGATTGACAGGAATCAGTTAAAGCTTCGAGTCGTATTTGATGGTTCTGCCCAATCAATAAATGGATCCCTAAATGAATTTCTGTTAGCCGGTCCAAAATTGCAGACTGACATACGAGATGTTTTATTAAATTTCAGGGTCCATAAATGCGCTTTAGTAGCTGACATCGTTAAATGTTTTCGGGGTATATGGGTACATCCTGATGATAGAAAATATCAGGCAATTTTATGGCGGTACAATCCATACGATGCTCTTCGCATGTACGAGTTGAATACAGTCGTATATGGCCTCACCTCAAGTCCCTTTCTCGCAAATCGAGTCATCCAAGCCATAGTAGATGACCATGGTCCGTCATACCCTGAAGCTAGTAAAGTACTTCGACGAGATATATACGTAGATGACGTGGTTACTGGATGCGATAGTATCAATGATGCAATAGAATTACAAAGGCAGTTAATTGAGTTATTAGGAAAAGGACAATTTAAGCTCAGTAAGTGGGCGAGTAATTGTCCTGAACTACTACAAACTGTGTCTGAAACTTCTGACCACCCAGTCACGATAGTTTCTGGGGAAGACTCGTCTGTAAAAATCCTTGGATTACAGTGGAATCCCAGCACCGACAGCTTTAGTTACAATTTGAAGTTACTTGCCGTCGAACCAACAAAGCGAGCTATCCTATCAACTGTTTCGAAGATTTATGATCCTTTAGGATTCATTTCACCCCTTGTCATAACAATGAAACAGTTTCTTCAAGAGTTGTGGAAGCTGGGTGTGGATTGGGACGATCCTGTACCCAATGATTTAGCTACACGTTGGGAATTAGTTTTGAAGCAGCTCCCAAGTATTTCCAATGTAAGCATTCCTCGGTTTGTGCGATCTGATACCCCTTCCATGTATCAAATAGTTGGCTTTTCAGATGCTTCTGAAGCCGCTTACTGTGCAGCATTATATCTTAGAGCTGTCACCTCAGAAAAAGTATTGAAGGTTTCCCTCCTTGTTGCAAAAACAAAATTAGCACCTCTCAAGAAACTTACAATCCCTCGCCTAGAGTTGTGCGGCTGTTTTCTTTTAGCTAGACTGTACCAATCGATAGCTGAATATTTGCGCTTGTTGAAGCCTGCCAACCTAGAAACTCCGTGCTTTTTCACAGATTCGACTATTGCTCTTGGGTGGTTAAGAACTCCAACCTATAAACTGAAGACGTTCGTGTGCAATCGAGTCAGTGAAATCCTGCAAATAACTTCAATCAACGAATGGCATCATGTTGCTTCTCAAGACAACCCCGCTGATGCTGGATCTAGAGGGTTACTTCCAGAACAACTTCTCGATAGCACGCTCTGGTGGAAAGGGCCCCCTTGGCTTTCTTTACTTCAAGATAGTTGGCGTCTTTTAAAACCAACAATACAAGTTGATATGGCTGAAGTAAAGAGAGAAACTGTATCTCTAGTAACATTTATGTCGCCTACAGAGTTAAATTCCAAATTTGTTATGGATATAATCTCCAGGTTTTCCTCATTTAATCGCTTGCTTCGCTCTCTGGCGTATGTATTGCGCTTTAAGAATAACACTCAATTTACGCAAAATCGAAGAATTGGACCTCTTCAACTTCAAGAAATACGTTCAGCGCAAGCGCTCTGTGTCAAAGCCGTCCAAGCTCACGATTTCTTCGATGATGACTTTTCTGAAAAGAGTCAGTCGAAAGTCATGAACAAATTTTCCAAGTTAAATCCATTTTTTGACTCATCAGGAATTCTCAGGGCGGGCGGGCGATTGTATCACGCCAATTTGCCTTACAACCACAAGCACCCAGTACTACTGCCTCGTGATAGTCATTTGTCCATTTTAATCGTTGATCATTTCCATAGAATGTACCTGCATCCCGGACCTTCACTTCTACATGCTGTCGTACAATTAGAGTATTGGATTCCCTCTCTAAGGCGTCTAGCTCAACAGCGTGTCTTTCAGTGCAAAAGGTGCTACAGACTTAAGGCCAAAACATATGTACCAGTAATGGCTGATCTACCTCCACAGAGAGTGCAAGCTGCTCGAGCCTTTTTGAAGACTGGGTTGGACTTCTGTGGACCTTTCTACATGAAAGACTCTCGAAGAAGAAAATCACAAATCTCCAAGGTGTACCTTTGCATTTATGTGTGTATGGCAACCAAGGCCATTCACATAGAGGCCGTTACCAGTCTTACAGCAGACGCTTTCTTAGCATCGCTGGACCGCTTTGTATCTTTGCGAGGTCTTCCCACTGACCTATATTCAGACTGTGGTTCAAATTTTGTGTCAGCCTCACGCCAATTGAAAGAGTGGTATCGCTGGTTTCTAAGTGACGAAACTCAGTCTCAGATCGTAGAACGGACGTCCATTCGCCATATAAATTGGCATTTCAACCCGCCTCATGCACCCCATTTTGGTGGGATTTGGGAAGCAGGCGTAAAGTCAGCCAAATCACTGATGTTGCGTACTATAGGCGAGACTGTTCTTACATTTGAAGAGCTTTCAACCCTTGTTGCCAAAATAAGTGCAGTTCTCAACTCAAGACCCATTTGCTCTATCTCTTCAGACCCTTCAGAGTGTGAGTATCTCTCACCTGGCCACTTCATTTTGGGCGAAGCACCACTCGCTGTACCAGAACCCACACTCCTGGATGTGCCTGTAAATCGTCTTGACCGATGGCAACTGATCAAACGGATGTCGCAACATTTTTGGAGTCGGTGGCACAAAGAATATCTTTCTACCCTCCAGTCAAGAAACAAATGGATTGACGACAACCCGAATCTTAAGGTTGGTGACCTAGTATTCCTCAAGGACGATAACCAGCCTATCCTGCATTGGCCACGGGGTCGTATAGTGGAGATACATCCTGGAGCGGATGGTAAAGTCCGAGTTGCATCTGTGAAGACATCAACTTCAACGTTCACCAGACCTGTATCAAAGCTGGTACCGTTACTCTCTCCAGAAGAAGACCGAGAACAGCTGTATGATCCACCAAAATCAGAAGAGAAGAAGCATCTCAAGTGGATCAGAGGTTCCAACCACGATTAAATATCTCCTATCAAGAGTCCATTGATAAGAGCCCAAGTTTCAAGATTCCTTCCTTTATTTTTTGTTCCTCGTACCTACTTCTAATAACACATCTCCTTTCTTTATTTTTTTCTCTTTATCAAGGCATAGAAAATTTAATTAAATTTTGGCGGGCGGAATGTTCACGCCAGTTTGTTTTCATTTAGTTTATTCTTCTTTCTGTTCCGTTTCTTATTTGTTGGTAGGATTTTATCTTAATCCAATTATTATGAGCTGTGCACTGGGCACTTTGAAGTTTCCCCTCTGTGTAGTGCCTCGCCGTGCAGTGCCCCCTCCGTGAAGTTTCCCCTCTGGATTGCCCCCTCTGTGCAGTGATCACGACTTTCTCCTCATTCTGTATCCTAAATTCTCTGCTGCATGTGTGCCTCCGCCATTATTCTCTTGCCACATGCTCTTCTTCAAATAGACATTTGAAGTGCTTAGTTTTGGGTCATCAGCATCCCACTGGGTCGTCAGCATCCCATTTCTGCCTGAGCAGCCCACAGGACCATCTCCTTTTCTTCAGCAGCAACGCGTCTGCCACGCCTTTCCTGGATTTTCGTCGCTCACACGCTCTTCTTCATTCCTCACCACTCTTCAACTTCACAATCAGCATTTGCGCATACTGCCAGCTCATACGGTCAGAACTTTCCTTTTCTTTTCATTAAGAATTTCTTCATTTCATTTTATCTTTTCTTTTCATTAATAAAAGTTTGTGCCAGAAGTAATTGGTCTTCAGCTTTTAAGCCCCGCTTCTGGTATCCAACACCCGCCTTTCAATATAAACGGAGTAAAATAGAACGTTGTCTATATTTCCACAAAAATAATGAGTACACAGTTACTTAACTTTACTTATAACCGTGTACTGTATTAACTGTGTTACTTATCTAACGTATAACGGTGCACTTTGTTGACTGCGTACTCATTATTTTTGTGGAAATATAGACAACGTTCTGTTTTATTCCGTTTTTATTGAAGTGGGTCTCCATAACTTCGTCACGAGTGACTAAGTCCGTGCCTGCCTTTTCCTTGGAGAAAAACTCGACTTAAGTAAATATTTATCCATGTGAAAACTACAGGACCACATTGGTTTTATTCTAGCAAGCTAGGAGCGCACTTATTCTGTAGATAACTTGTTCACCAATTAACTCCTCGTCTTTACCTGTCTTCTTCACCAGAAGGATTTGCTTTAAAAAATTGAGGTCATCATATGAAAACGTCTGCCAAGTTAGGTGTACACATAGCAATATCTCTCGTTTAAAAAGGGTTATACAATTTGTTTAAGAACAAGGTACGAGTTGAATTAATTGAATGAACCACTTAGAGTAAAAGCACCAATTGTTGACACTTCAATTTCAAAATGTAAAAATTTGGTATTGTGCCAGTGCAGGTACTCGCAAGCGGCGTCAATCTGCGGATGAGAAAGTTGTTATTAAGGTCGGCCGACATACTACATAAATCATCTGGAGGATATTGATCATGAGAGCTGAAGTAGATACTCCAACGACGGCAAGGTTGTCCAACATCGTAGTGAGGTAAGCCGACAAATATAGACTTTTTAAGTTTTACATTGAGAGCAAAAATTACCATTCCACATCGTTTGCTATATGATAACATGCTATATGATTAACACAAGGAAGAAGGGTAAAGCACTAATACCCTAACTTTCAATAGAAAACCACGGTTATGTTCGGTGTCATTATTAGGTCTACCGAAATAGTTAAGTGTCCTAATTTTGACACCTGTGAATTTCTTAATTCAAGGGAGTGGAACCTTAAGTTGACATCGTCTGATCCAAATGTTGACATTCAGTTCCTTAAGTTGACATCGTTTTTTGTTTTTCTTCAATGGAAAACGTTATTTTATCAATACATTAGGTAGGTAGTTATTGGTGTGCACTTCCTTGATTTTTTGGACTGGTTTATACGATTAAACGCAGTATGATGGCCTTTCAGTTTAGTTTTTTTTTTTTTTTTTTTTAAATATTCGACATTATTATCGAAATTCCTAATTTTGAAACTAAATTACATACCAAAGCGTAGTATTACTGTACTTTAAGAACTCATGAAATTTTAAAGCGTTAGAGATACATTTGAGCAATAGTTTTTTTCTTTTCCTAATTCTTTATGGATATTTTTAATACATATTCTTTTTCATTACGTGTTTTGGTTTCTTTCGTATGGTTTGCTGAGGTTTCGGATTGCATTGAATGTGTTCATGGTTTTAGTTTGAAACATTAAGAAATGTTGAATCAAGAACTTCAACGTATAACTGCGTTAGATTTAGTTAATTAAAAAATAGCTCTCCTATTGGGCGCCTTAAATTAATTAGCTTTTCGGTAACATGATCGGAGGAACAAACATTTCTATGAAAAATATTCTAAAGAGATAAAGTTAAACACGAAATATTATTAGAGAACTGACGACATCAAAGGAACTAACCATAAGAGAGCAGCACTGAAGGACTAGAAAACAATATCTACGAGCGATGAGGGTTTCAAATTAAGAGCTGTGCAAAAACCCAACAGATCTTTTCAAAAACGGGAACAAATTACGTATTAATGATACAAGGAAAATACTTCTGCATTAGGTAGTCAACCTTCACACATAAGTGGCCTGTCAATTGTACAAGCCATCACCTGTGAATGGAAGTTATCCACAGAAACTGGTTAATTTTGAAATTCCATGTCGAAAAGTCGCTTTGATTGTTATTTTTTCATATTTTCGAAGAGAACCCGTGAATTTGAACGTTTCTAGGTGAATTAACTATCTTGCCGATTTGCTTGTTTCCATGAAAAACTATATAGTGCAAATGTAATCGTGAAAACATTGAAAATGAGAGAGTGTAGAAGAAAATCTTAGAGAAACTCGGTGGCATTAACGCTTCTGTATATCCAGTTTCTGTATCTGTTATGGCTAAGCTAACCAATATATTTCAACACGTTTTGAATATCTTTTGTTAATTTATAGGCCTTGAGTAACAACTGCAGAATAGCGAAAGGGTGGTCAAAATTGGTGTCAACTTTAGGAACTGCTAATGTCAACATTTGGAATTTTCGCGGGGAAATGTGTCAACATTGGGTGCAAAAAAGCATGTTTGAAAAAATTCGTTTGTGATAATAAAAAAAAAACTATTTTGGTAAGTCCAATACGTGCAAACTGTTCACAAGGAACTCACAATTCATAATAACCAACTAAAAGTTTTATTTTCTTGAACACTTTTGTAGAACGCGGAATTGAATGATTTGTCTCTCTTATAGTGTCAACAATAGGTGTTTTTACCCTAACATTAATGGATAATATACATACATATTATGTGAAGATATTAATTCATGTTTGCGCTTGGGTACCAAACGAAATATGTATATCACGGTATACCGTCTGAAGAGGATAGCGAATCTACTAATAACTAAGTTGCACAATCCCTGATTATTTAATCAACCACGATCCATTGATTTCTGATTTTTGTCCGCAATAATCAACTTCAGACAAATTGCTCCAACCGGTTGCAACGGTTACTTAAGGTATGTACAGGTAGACTATCATTCCCGTAATTGCCCCCAAATTTAAACAAAATCGGAGCAGTGATGAACCGTGAGAACTCGATGTATCGTGAGATTCACATTGAAGCTCGAGACTCATCAGGGTTTGTTCCATTGATGTAGGAGTGGCGCCTTTGCCAACTAGATCTAAGTTTTGCGCATGCCCAATAGTTATCATTCAACCAGTCAGAATTAATTTGATTCATAAGACTGTCTTATTAAGACAACATCCAACCATCTGACTTAAACTACTTTCCGAATTTGAATGACATCAAGAGCTATGAAAAATCTTTGAAATTCGCATTTTGTGCGTACAAGAATTGCCACGGAAACGCAAATGGACAGGTGGACAAAATAGAAGCGGAATCAACATTTACTATAATCACAACTGAGGTACTGAAACGTAGAGATATCAGGTAGATAATATGTAGTAGATATTATCTACATACTAAGTTATTTAAATTTTATCTCAACAAATTTAGATGAAAGTTGAGTTTGAAAATGAAAATTGCCATTTGCATTTCACTGTGATATCATAGCTTTACGTATGTTAGTTTGACCGTTCATTCTTCATTACTTACACTGGCCATAATATGGCCACAATATTATTGTGTTTTCATATGCTTCACATTTTACAGTAAAATATTGTTGGGTTCATTCTCGTATTCATTCAAAACGGTTGTGATTTAACGCACGATTGTGATCTTGGCACAGCTGATGTCCTATGTTGAATCAATATTATTGATATTATTGATAAGACGATAGTGGTACTAAGTAGCACAAAGTGTGATAGATAGCTGCTCATAATTACCTATCGATGATTCATGTTCACAAGAACTCCCTTGTGCTACACGGAGGCGTGGCGATCTTGCTGGGCTACGTCACCATTAAAATAGCCTTCTCGCTCTATGAAGCAAATGAAATCGCCGTCGCCGATGGGATCATCCTGGAATCTACAGAATCGGCAGGTACAATAACTGATCCTTCAAATATCACTCAAATAAACGGGAAACGGATAAAAATCTTTTGTATGGTTTTATCATCTCTTGAAAACAACGGAGAGAGGGCGATACTCGTAAATAATACGTGGGGGAAACGATGCGACATGTTGCAGTTCCTCACTTCACGTAAGTTGGATAATTTAAACACAGTTTTAATGCCTGAAAACTTCGAGGATGTTCGGGATAATATTTGGGAGAAAGTCAAGTTCGGGTTTTCTCATGCGCATGCAAATTATATCGATTATGATTGGTTTCTAAAAGCTGATGATGATGCCTACATCGTGATGGAAAACCTTAAATGGTTCCTGAGTTCGTACAATCCTTCAAAGCGTCTGTTTTTCGGTTGCCGATTCCACAGCCTACAGAGGAGTTTCATTGAACGGTTCAGAATGGATTACGAACATAATCGTGCCTACATGAGTGGGGGTGCAGGGTACGTTTTGAGTAGACGAGCGTTGAAAGAGCTTGTAGAAGTTGCTTTAGCAACTAAAATATGCAGCAAAGGAAATTCCGATGCAGAAGACTTGAGCATGGGCCATTGCATGGAACTCTTGCACGTTGAACCTATGGACACGAGGGATCAGTTCGGTCGATTGAGATTCTTCCCAATTATGCCATTTTACGGTGGGTTCTTACGGCCTGGATGGCTTAAGCATGATTTTTGGTTTTTCGGAAGTTTGTTAGACGGTGCTCATGACGGAATGGATGACGCCTCTGCCGAGTCTGCTATTTCATTCCATTACACGGAGGATTTCATGAATTTGTTTGAATTTTTCCTATATCATCTCAGCCCTTATCAAAATAAATACAACTGATATTTTTCTATCAAATCGATATTAATGTCACTCTTCACCACCCCACCTTGTCAGTGCTTTATTATTTATTCAAATTTATTCGCTTGATTGTTACAATGGTAGGTACAACAGTAAAAGTACCTTCCATCGTACTCGTGGTCCATGTTGTTGGGCAAGGTTTTACAGTCGCTTAGGTGTGATGAAAACCATATTCCACGTCATACATACAGTTCATATCTACGTAGACATTCTTATTACAAATTCAGTGAACTCTCTTGACGTATTAAAACAAATCGCACTGGATCTCCGGATTCTTTTTGTTTTGAGTCTAAGGCTAAAATTCAATAAATAAGGAACATGCTTTTGTAGTAAACTTATAAAGACGTATTTTCTTTTCACCGCAAATGTTACTCACAGTTCCTCTAAATTGGGGGTACGTCTTAACTTTCTCCATAACGTTGGCTGGCTTCTGAGTTGATATACATATTGGTTTATTATTAAATAATAAACCATTGTAATCACTCTTGAAAAAAAAATTCTAACCCCCCCTGAAAATTTCATGATTTACGTTTCAAAGGTTGTAGAATCCAAGTCTTCAATAAAAAATTTTCCGTCCGTCCGCCGTAACACCGTACGCACGATTTCTCCCAAACGGCTAGAGCAAAAAATCTGAAATTGTCAGGAAAAATCCATCTTGGTCCGATGACGCCCCAATTTTCGTGCCAGCTATCTCACTTAATTTTGAACTATATCCAGCGAAATTACCAATATCTGAATCTAAATTAAATACTTGAAAAACCATGCAATGACTGTGAGATACCGAGAAGTTAGAATAAGAGTACCGGCCTCTTTCCTTATCACTTTGCTCGTCATCTTACACCCTCGCAGAAACGGGCAGATAGGGTTCATGTAGCCCTGGCAACGATGGGCTAATTAATAACCACCATTGATTTTTCAATAAAAGTCAGCGTTTATTGACCCTGTACCTACCTACAACAATAGTTTTTCTTGAAATTCGAAGTCACCACTATTGTTAGAGCTAGTAAAGATTATTTTATTGATAATTCGGGAATTGGATTATAACTGGTAAAAAGGAGAATATTTCCTCCAGTTTATATCGTTGACCATTAAGATTGGGAATATTCGGAGAAAAACTAGGTATACCGGCACGACATTATCAGTATTTTCCACGACGAAAATCCACAAATATTCTCAACTTCCAGATATTGCAATGATGACGATTTGAGGTAAATCCACGGATATGAACGGTTTGAAATGAACCACGGCCTGGGGTGGGCTATAAGTTTTAATATCTGCTTCTGCTTCGTCCAACGTGCTGAGCAATGAATAGGGCTCTATTTTTGTCATCTAGAGTACACAGGATTAGATATGGAGGCTCGAGGATCCGAGTTTACATCATGTACGTCCCACTTTACTATGATGGACATCAACTACCGTCCCCGACATGGCACAAATACTTGGGAGTCACCCTAGACCGCCAATTAACGTTTCGGGGTCATATAACGGAAAACATGAAGCGTACTAGAATAAAAACAACTCAACTAAAACCATTGTTGAACCATCGCAACCTTTCTCTGTTCAAGAAAGTCTTAATTTACAAGACTTTAATTCGTTCCATTTGGGGTACGTGCTCGGATTCTCAATATAGACGTCTCAAGGGTCAGCAGAACACCATACTCCAAATAAACGTCATTCATACCCCTCCATTCGTTCGAAACGCAACTATCTACAAGAATTTCGAAATGGAATCACCTACTGAACTCCTTCTATCCTATATGAAAAAAGTCTGCGACACCTACTTCAATCATTTCAACTGTCTCGTTACTAACAGCTTTGCACCCTTTGTTGACAGAAGGTTCACCAGACTTCGCCATATCCTAGATTTCGTGACACCTCCACTGGACTAACGAATATTTCAGATCATGTGAACTGTTTGAAATTTATCTATTTATGCGCTTACACACTTATCAATAAGGAATGATACTTATGTAACCAGTATCAAACCAAATAAATCGTTACTGGGACAAAAAAAGATCATGTACCACTGATTACGTCTTATATACATTGATCAGTGATTTACCTAGAAGCTTTACTGCAGGGCTAATACAGAAATAATCAACAGCTATGTAATATTATGCAGCGTTTAGTTCTAGTTTAAACTTTTTTTTCTTTTCTTTTTTACCATCATAAGCGGGACATATCCAGCAAGCAACTAATGTGTCACGAAAAGGGTTTCCCAGTGGTTTTTCACCTCAACTAAAAATTCTACTTTCAGGATTTTTTGTGTTTTCGACCTAGGTTCACACAAAAACGATCTGACTCCCTTAACATTAAGAGTAAAACCAAATCTGAGTTCACGATCCGATTGAAGAGAAATTTAACTTTCCCTCTTTTACAGCCCCTAACGATATATATTTTCGTTTTTCAAGGGAACTGAGCATTATTTGTTACTTTGCCATATCTAAAAAATTTCCTGTTCTTCAAAGGCTCATTAGACTTCACAGTTCCGGTGATAAGTGACGGCCTGCGTGTGCCACAGCCTCTGCTTTCCAATCAGTTTTTAATTTTAAAAGGGAATGTTTTAGAAGAAAATAAGTTTGGTTAAGAGACGTTTGTTTTAGGCTGAATCAAATGATGGTAAACCCAGACCACCCCAGCAGCAAGTTAAATATTTTTTCCATTGCATCAAATCAATTTCTGAGTCAATAAAAACACGGAATAACTACATTTATTTTAGAAAATCCACTTGAAATGACGGCCGGCACTAAATAATATAAAAATACTTCGTACCCGTTCTAACGGATGCAAGGGGTAGGTAGTCTATGGCTGAGTCCATCGCTTGTCGGATCTCTCGGTTGTTTTGGCGACTAAGAATTCGCTCGACTAAAAGGTCTTTTGACCCAATGCTGTCCTTGTATACCTTAGATTTCGAATTTTCTTAGAAGTAGGAGTTCGAGAGTGTGAGATCAGTGACATGGGTTCTGTTGAATCAAACATCCATCTGCATATCCATCATTGTTTCATAATTCACTAAAAACCTATTTCGGTCAGGAGAGGATCAAGTGAGGTTTTTATTACAAAAAACAGGTTTGTAATAAATGGTGTATAAATAGCAATTTGGAAACTTCGATATTCCCACAACTTGAAGAGTGCTTGGCTTGGTAACAGCCTCAAACTGTAACAGCTACAACTTTATTGTCTTGTTTTTCATCTATTTGGTTGAATTGACGTTTATGGTTCACTTTAGTAAGTGGGTTCACTAAAATGGACCACCATCCACTCCTGACCTTATAGCATTGGGTGTCTACTAAACAAGTTTTAAATAAAAAATAAGGAAGCTGCACTGCCCACCCAACCTGGCAGACTTTTTCCAACATCAGACCCAATGAATCCAACAAGAAGAGATTCTTCCCTGTTGGATTCTTCCTAGGAACAACTTGTCCATAATATTTCAAACCGTGTGTCATGTGCAGCTTTCAAGGGGACAAAGGGAGTGAGTTGGGTTTCAGTTAATTTACCTGGGGGTGGTGGGATTCCTCGTCAGTGGGGGAGGGTTTTTGTCTTTGATGCGTTGGGGTAGGTCAGGCGTCTAACGGTCCTGGCTCGTGTCTCGGCTAAAGTGGCTATAAGTTACAAAAACTTTAATCCACCTCAGTGGGTCTTACCCCCTCGGCCGCTATCGGAACTTAATATATTATTCTCATTAACCTGAACTTCTCCCCTTTTCACAATAAATTAAGCCCTCCGTGGTTGTTTCACAGTCAATTAGCCGCCCCGTACGCATTCATGTTGTAATCTGAAGAGAAAACGGAGAATTAAGTGATCCCGAAACCGTAAGTAGCGTAACCCTGCATATCCTCAACCGAAATTGTCGTGGGTGCGAAACTTAATTTTCTTCTTATAGTACAGGTACGTAAATTTAATAGGCAATGTAAAAATTGACCCCAAGGTCGATATTTCAATTACTTAGGAAAATCTCCTCATCAAAGATAAAACATGTACTTACTTAATATCTTTAGTACTTTTTCAACTATTTAAAAATCCGACTACGACAAAAATCTGAATTATGTTTTTCTAAGTTTTCCAAAAACTGTTGTACGTCTAACTAATTCTTCCATAGAAGGTATTTGATGATCAAATGTTGAAAAAGAGTGGCCGGAGCTCTCCTATTTCTCGTGATTTTGAGAAAACAACATAATCTTGCTCCTCATATGAGCATCATAGGCAGAACAACGGGCTCAATTCAGTGATTTAACTATTAACATATCCAATAGCGTCTACCTAATGGTATGGAAATATCGATTTAACCAAAATAGAAAATAGCCCGTAGAAGATAGCTAACATCTTTTAACAATTCAATAGAGACCAACGTCTGAACCTTGACGAAAATTTGAATTATGTTTTTCTACTTTTTCCAAAAATGTATGAGTGGCAAGTACTTGTTCCATGATTTTTGATAATGAAATGTTAGAGAAACGTGCATCTAACTCTCATATTTCTCAAGTTATTGAGGAAATACCTTGAATGTTATTTTCTATAAACATAGTTAGTGGAACAACTAGCTATCCAGTTCACCGATAGCTATCCAAATTTCTAATCTAATATCATCTAATAGGCTAGTGATACGGAAATATCAATTTAACCAAAATAGAAGGCTGTCCATATTGTGTCTTATCCTATTTATTATCATCAGATCGTCGTAATTTACTACGAAAAGTTACAATAAAAGGCATTCATTTTTCTTGGCTTTTTTCGTGGGGAAATACATCACTCACGAATCACACACAAAGTTCAGACCTAATTTCCACTCTACACAGACCTAATTCAATTAATGAGGAACTTCATTACATTTTCAAATCTCGGAGTTTGAGTCGAAAGTAAATTAGCCACAGGAGGATTTTCCCAAAACAGGCTACGTCTAGAATTAAAAAATGCGTTATTCAACATACGTTTTTGAAAATATTTCCATAACGACAGAGATAAGTCACTATTAGGCTTCCCAACTGTATCTGTGGTGGTGTAAAATAGAGGCAAAGAGCTAACTTATATAACATGTAGGTACTTCGAAAGAGATCTACAATACTCAACATTATTATCAATTGTGTGCCCATTCAAGCTCTTATGGCTGATTGTAGGTACATTAAATTCAGCCCAACACATTCCCGTCATCACCCAGGAACGTCTTGAATTGTTTGAAGGCCCTTATAGTGACATTAGTACCGCTGAGATGCTTGGTTCGATCGTTATACTAAAACTAAATTCATTTATCAAACATATTAAAAAAAATTTGCCTGCAGGGATTGCGAGAATTTGTCGTTGAATCAGAAAAATTTGCAATTAAATTGGTTCAACCGTTCGGGTAAAAGTGAGGAACAAAAACAGACGAAATCTCGAATTTCATAGACTATTCATAATTAGAGACATTTCGTAGCAAGTATTATCCAACTGCAATCTATATTTTACGCCTATAGAATGACTTCGGCCACTGGTTTATCTGTTTGCAGACATATGATTACAATAAGCTCTGATGTTGTTTCACAGTTGCTTATCACTAGATTTCAAGATCACGAAGTTAGAAATGTGGATCCTGTGGGGTGGGAAGCTCGGACATGATGAAAGTAACAATTTCAACAAATCAGTTTTGGAAGAGTTGGATGTCACAGTCATATGCTGAATTATATTCAGCACAATATCCTTGCAGCATATTTTGGTAGGAAGTCTGTTTCTGTTATATTGGCTTCCTTTTCCAAGACTGAATTTAAGGATTCATTGCCCAAATGAGTTTCGAAAAGTGCTGAAATAATAGTAGAGGTTTAAAATCTTTAATGAGCGCACATACTGATTAGCCTTACATTATAATGGTAGTCATGTAATAATCATTGGCGTACTTTCTTCTTTTTAAGAATATGAGGGTATTTTTAGTCTAGTCTCTTCTAGAAAAATGAGCCCACACATCGACACGATTGTTTCCACAGAAGTATTAATTGATAAAACATTAATCTCTCTTTCAAAGGTTTTTTTTTTAATGTGAGACAGCTGTTTTCGGAAGGAAGGATATTTCACCTAAATGTCCTTCCGTCTTGGGAGAGCTCAGGTGCGTTCCAATGCTACACGCAAGGAGCACATGTGTCGCGAGATTATGCAATTCAAAAGTCATCTGTCTGCCTTTACATTTGAAATGACGTCCTCAATCAAATAAATGGAAGTTGCTACTATAAAAGACCTCCAACAGGCGGCAACAAGTGTTGAGTGGTAAAGAGACGGTAATTATTATAATATACAATTTTAATATTTCTTATTGAACAAAGGAAACCCCATTATTATTCAATAGGCTTTTAAAACGTACATATGGTGTTTCATTATGAAAACCTCTTATAAGTCAATTCTTTTTGGAAGTCCAAGTCCTTAGTTTTGGAAGCACCAATGAATAATGTAGAGTCAAATCGAAGAAAAGTTGTGGACCCTAGAAATTAAAATTTATTATTATTTTTTTTTAAATATTATTACTAACCCCCTCCCTCACCTTCCATGAAATACGTCGTTTCACATTTCAAGATGAGCAGAATCTGAAACTAGGGAACCGAAGTTGAAGAAACTTTGGTTAAATATCGCATTAGGTGTCTAGTTGGGACTGAATTCTCGGCATTGATCTCAGCCAATCCCGGAAGGTGAAATCGAAGGGTTGATTTTCCGAAAATCTGTACATCGAAAACTGTTTTTTACTGTCGTTCTTGATAGACGTACCTTCATAGAATTGAGCCTACCTGGACTGCTCCATGTTCATCCGTTTGCTACACCTAAGGGCTAAAACTTTGAACGTAAACAGGAATATGAATGCGCTTGGACATGGTAAAAATCTTCTGGTATCATGCGAGGTTGCTTTTGAAATGGAGATTTGGAATAGGGTGTTGTTGATCAGCCGATGGCTACTTAGGCCCTAATCAATCTAGAAACATGAAATTCGTGTAGTAGCATGATTATTTGAGGTAAATCAAGTGCTTTCCAAAGGAACATTTTAATTCGTACGGAAATACCCATGGTCTGGAGTGCTATAGGTTTTGATATCAGCTTGATTCCAGCTGACTTTGGACTTCTAGAAGTCAATTACAAGGTATGGAGTGCACTGATCAGCTTTTCGCATTTGTACGTATTCCACAAAAGATCGGTACCTATCAAGTACGTGTGTTAGAATTAGCAGCGTCTTCAAGAAAAATTATATTTGAAGCTAATGTATGGGTAACCTGAGGTAATGATTAAATTAAAGGAAAAATTAAACACTGTTTTCCCAAGAAAACGTCTAAGCGAGAGTTGTTTTCCAAAATTGATTATCGATATTAACATTTCAGTACTGAACACGAATAGATCAGCTCATTTTTGTTGCTTTCCATTTTGTAAGCATTGTGTGAGACGAAAGTTGCCCTCCTCAAAAGTTTATTGGTTTTCGTTTCAAATTACGCAGAATGCGAAATAACGACAGGTAATGTTCTGTCATCTACTTAACATTGTTCAAAATTTTCTTCCAACTGAAGGAACAAAACCCCCTTCTACTCAAACGGTCGATCTGAGAAATGACACATTTCTATTCTCTTGGGTTGTTCCCTTTGCTCACGTATAAATACATGAAAAGGCTCTTTTTCAATCTTAAGGTTGTTTAGTATTCGCAACTATTGTGAATTACTAAATCGAAATCTTCCCTTCTTTTTAACTGAATGAAGCAAACTTTAAATTTATGGATAAGAGTAAGGCGTGTGTCTACTACCTTTTCAAGCTTTAATCGTCGTTTTCAGGATCGGGAGATATGCTAATTTCGCCAACATTAAAACTCCAACTCATGTTTTCGTTTTTGAATATTTTGACCAACATTGGTTCTCTTTGTCTGCTGAATCACTAATCTTGGTAATAAGATTAGCTTCAGAGTTTCGGTGTCTAATGAAATTTTCAAGAAATATTTCGTAGAAACTTCCCCATTAGTTTCATTTTTCTCTAATCAAAGAAAATCATGTAGGTACATATTTATGTTATCCGGCGATTGATAACGAAACCGAATGTAAATAAGTAGAATATGAATTTCAATACATTCGTGTCATAAGGATGTTCTGCTTATGCTAGTTGATAAGTAAAATCCTTCTAACATGCATTTTAAGTTTTTATTAAATTCCAGTTTCTTCCAACCTCTATCCTGGAAAAATCCGGGGAGTCCTGGATTTACAGAGCTGTTCTTGCATCACATTAAAAATGGTTTACAACTTTCAACTAGTCTGCATTAGTTTGAAATCTCTGTCCTTCAAAAATAAAATTGGTTTGCAACTTTTCGTTATGGTATGACATGTCACGATTAAAAAAAAAAAACCCATACCCTGTTTCATGGATTTTCAGCATAATAGCGTACTACGAATTCCATTATGGGTTCAAGTAGCTCGCGACGGTAGAACTCCTGAGAAAATAGACGAAGAACATAGTGAAGTATTTTATATGAAGAAAAAAAGGAATAAACCGACTTGATAAAAGAAGGTAAGACTAAACAGTCGGGAACGGAAAGGAGGCAAATGGGAATTTGTCGATAGGGCACCTATGTACCTCCGGCCTTGTTTCCTTCTCCAATTACCGTCGGGTGGACAGAAAAACGACGAGCGAATCGACGCCAATGCGATTCTCTCATACGACCTTTTCTCTTCGGCTAATAGGCCCTGAGACTTGTTTTATTTGCTCTTATGACCAAAGCTGCCCAGGCTCAAGGAGCACGCAAACATGAACGATTACAAAGTGCACTCTGTCATTCTTTAATGTGAGTATAAATACTTCTTATATATTGTAAAAGAAATTCTGTAAATAAGGACGCTCGATATTTCTTTTGTAACTGAAGTACGGAAAATTGGATCGTCTAGAGCGTAAAGGATGAGTTTTATAAGAAGCATCAAAGCATTAGTGTGACATATAACGCTAAAGTAATCCCCATCCGCCATCAATTTATATTTTCAAGAAAAAACCTTTGTACTTCCTTCGTAATAAATAATAAATTTGTGTAAAAAAAAACACGCAAAAACAACACACAGGTTTTCTTCTTGTTATATCTAATTAGAATAACCTTTCTAACTAACGTAGTCACTGGTACATATTTAAATTTGGCGCCTTGAGGGTCCAAATGCTGTCTCGTCCACTGCCATAAAAAGAGTCGTATTTGTTGTTCAGAACGTTACTTCGATTAGGACCGAAATTAACCACGAGGACATTCAGCTGACCTCCGATGTCTTTATATTCGTATTGGTTCTTGATTGATTTTTTCCAATAGCAGGAAAAAATAGGGCAATTAATTACAAAGTAAAATAGTCTATAGCAGAATAAAATTTTTCATCCAGTAGATAGAGGAATAATTTATTTGCACACAAGACAGTCTGGAGACAGAAAATAAAATGATCGTGTAAGTGAACCGCCACGAGAGACATAGCTCTCTCAAACTGTTGAAGTGCTTCCACACGTACAGGATCGCCGCGATTTCAAAAATAGATCAGGGTTAGAAGATCCCAAGCTACAAACCTTCACTAGCATCAAGAGACCCATGCCCATGTAGTCCACGCACAATTCTTCTCAAGTCCCTTGAGGGTCTCGACCCCTGAGAGAAACTATCTTTGACATCCGTTTGGTCAATAGGATTTTTGCCGATTTAACTCTTAATAGAGCCAGACATGTTAGGTATCGTTGCAACATACTCAAAACCGGGTACGTGGATCAAAGAAACAGCAACGAATGGTAGATTTTGAGCTTGCCTACATTCAAGTATTCTACTTGGTTTCTCTTTCAGCACTACAGGCATGAGCTTTCTCTCTTTTTGATCAAGTATCCACTGGAAGTGTAGGAAGTGACACTAATTTATAATGACGAATTAAAGTCACGTAATTGATTGTTAAGTATGTCTCATCTTCTGGAAAGAATCGAGATACTTGTAGAGAGCTGAGCCACTATATACGGTACAGCGTAAACACACCCAACACACAAGGACTGTTGTTTCAGGTAATCAGAAATTCATGAAACTGATTTCCATTTGGTAAGTTTTTTTGAAAATCATGGTTGATCGTTTTCATCATCCAACGTTGGGAAAATGTTGAGAGATATGAAGAACATAAACATCCAACAATGCAGTTCGTGACATGAAAGGAATGTGAATAAGCCCGATGTGCATCAACATGAAATATCTACTTTCGAGAGATATCATCGGTATGGCATGCCTTTCATTCACTTAGCTGCTGTAACAAAACATAAATTGAAATATATCGACGGTGTAATAGCCGCATCGGTGTATAAAAATAGATATTATCAGTATGTTAATCGAGAATGGGCGGGATCGCGAAATAAATTTTAACGGAGAGGGCGTACCCTTGCATTTCCCCCGTAGGATGTTATGTGGTAGATCGCAAGGCGATTGCGTCGGTTAAAATAAACAGCGATCGCGCGGGGCTTGGTAGATGTAAATCTGACGGTGTTAATGCTTCTACACAGAGGGAGAGAACTTTTATTGATTCATTAGCGGTGAAAATGGAACGGAGCAAAGGGATGGAAAAGGCAGGAGCAAAAAAGATGGTCTGGAGCGATGTTGAAGACTTCGTGATGGGGATAGCGATCTCGGGAACCCAAGACTTCGCCCTGAACGAGGATGAAACTCAGGAAAGAAGTTGATGGCGAAAGGCGCGGAAAGGCGCAGGCCGCGGCCCACGGCACAAAGGCCGGAATCTGTCGGTCTTCCCCACCAACTCTAATTTTGTATGACGAGCTCCAGTTTGGTCTGCTGAGTGAGCAAAAGTCTCCCCTGTTCACACTAAAAAGCAGATAATTTGTAGGGATCGTTCTTAAGACAGTAAGAGATGAATGACATGACGAACATCAATCGTCATTAGCGAATGGTGCTGCTTGGAATCCATATCTTCTAGCCGGATTTTTTTCAAATTGAATATTTAAATTTGCTATCGACCTAGAAAAAATTGCAAGCCTTCTTCAACATTAAGTTTATTAAGTTTGAAGTAAAATCCAAGAATCGAAGAAGAATCCAATATCATGGCACAGTGTTGGTTTTTGGTAAAATCCCGTAAGAGTATTATAACTTCGTACTTTTCCTCTTTTTGACAGTCGGTGGCTCTTTTTTTGAAGATAAAAAATGAATATAAGGATTCAGCACGAAATTCAACATTAAAAAAGATATACAAATTTTTCAAACTAAACAACTCATAAAACTCTTAGAGAACGTATATTATCAACACGAAACTATTATTACATTATTACCTACTCTACTTAACTCCACCTCATACGGAATCAGTTAAGGACCTTATTACGGAGTTGGCAGTGACTCTGCCAAAGTAAGATAGCTAACACACTGCTGAATGAACTCTTTTTCTGGCGATGATTTTAAATCTCAATGACAAGAAAAATTTCGTTTCAACATACTCGATTCCCTCAGTTCAAAAACTAATCATCTACGATTTATTTACCTTGTCAACATTCATTGACCATGCGCCACCTTAGGCAGGTATGTCGCTACGCCGATATTACTCAAGTTGTCTAGAATAAAGTAGCAAGGAGTGCGGAAACAGTGATCAGATGATGGACAATTGTGGCTAATTTCTTTCTCAATAAACGCTAAGTGCTTCATATGAAATGAAGCTCTTTTTGTGGTATCTGGAATACAATTACACGGCTTACTTGACAAGTTTTGATAAGTTGGTCCAAAGACTACGTTTTATAAATGGTAGATCAGGGATCCACGTAAAAAGGGTATCTAATATAGAAATAATAAGCCTTCTATGTAATAGTTTGCGACACTTTCAAAAGGGGCGTCTATTTCAAAGAAAAAAACGTCACCCAAGTTAATAGGTTAGTATACCTTGCTTACTTATTGTGGTACGTATTGAATCAGCTGAATCGAAATAGAATGACAATTATTATATGCCTAAGTTGACGATTCGCCAAATTATTCAGTCCCAATATTTTCAATATCTAAGGTGTACTAGGATCCAGACTAAGAGCTGAATGCACCATCCATGTCATGGTATTGAAATCGATCGACTAGACTCAATGTCTCGCTTCAGTCAAAAAATTGTACTTCTGAGTATGAATACTGAACCAATCTTTACACAGTTCATAGGATACTGCCTAGTGAGAAGGAGTGAATTCCTTTTCGCATTAATCGAATATTACAACGCAGTTTAATGTTTGGAAAGAAAGTTGAATGCTGGAATACCTATATCTAATTCCACTTTCTTTTCCATTACAAATACTGCAGGCATTGATTGAATTATTGCATTTTTTCTCTTGATTTATTAGGCAGCAATTCAAACTGAGCTTTTATTCAGAAGCAATTTCAGTTAATCTTCACCAACTGGCTTGCCCAAGCTCGTTAGTGCAAACGGCTTGACTAAGCATAACTTGATGAAGGATTCAATTGAATCATTTAGGTAATTTGAATTGATTTCTGTTGTGTGATCATATCGAACAGCATTTGAATTTGCCACCTCAAGTTATCCCAACACCAACCACTAATGTTTGGTCCGTTTACCCCCCCCCCCCCCCTCCCCGAACTCTGGCCTTCTGTCTCGCAGGTCTCGATCCTGAAGTGAGGGCTACGAGAGCATAAAGACGAGAGTCAGCCTATTCAAATTCATGAACTTGTTAAACCAGCGGTCGGCCTTTTTAAACGACCCCGCGGTCTCGTCACGACCTGGCGCAAGTTAAAGGAGACCGTGGTGAGGGAGGGTCACAGGTGGCTGAAGATATCGGAGAAAGAGGTGAAAGCGGTTTTTCTGAGATGCGATATTTGCTGGAGTTAACACACAACACAAAATGTTCTCCGAAGGTTCATCCGCTTTGATTATTTCATTGGGAAACAGCGAATGACGTTCGTCATGGTTCTTCAGTTGTGGAAGTCAGACGCAAATATGTAAAGCCGTTACTTTGAATGTTTTCTGGGTTTCCAACGTCTTATACGGAAACTGAATGTTTTTTATTGTTGCTGTTCTATCGTCTGCACATAGACAGCCAAAATATCTAATTATGGAAGAATTACAGGCCATAGACATGAATAACAAGGACTTTAGCTCAACTTTTGTCTCATAATTTCATAGCACTGACCCGCACAACGTCGCCTAAACCAGCTATTCTCCAATAATGTAGAAAATCATCAGGTGAAAAATGAGTGCATAATGCTCGTGGCATGGATTCAAATGAAATACAGGAAAATATCAACAAAATCAAAATGTCGAAAGGGGTAGGTGTATGGTTAGAATTTCGCGTTGTTACACTCGCTGAATGTATTGGTAATCAAAATGTATTTATTTAAAATAAAAAACAGTAGTCCCATCAAAATTATGCTGTTTCAGAAAAGAACCTGCAAACTAGGACTCCATGTGATATAGCTTCATATCACTAAACAAGGGCAGCTTTGTGAATTCATGAATCCTATATGCAAAATTTGTGAAAAGGTGTACCCTATTGTTTGTAGTAGGTCGTATTTTGAAGAATGTCTACATTTCAGGTTTTATAGACGAAAAAAAAAAAAAAAAGATAATTGTTATGATAAAAAATGGTGCGAAAGAGAAACAGAATGTTTTGGATTTGGTCTCACCGTTAGCTGTCTGAAAACAATTTGTCTCATCTTTCCAACGATAAATCCCATGAGATAGGATTTGAAAATGGATACATCAATACATCAAATCTCTATTTCCATGAATGGGATTAAGATTTGATACAGAAGCAACGGTTTAAAGTCACTGAATGCGTGAGGCTTATTCATTTAGCTACGAGAATGTATTATGAATAGATTAGGTAGGTGTGAACCATAAAACATCAACAAATTTTGAAAATTGATTGGGTAATAGAGTACGGGTTGTGTTCTAGCCGTTTTACCGTCATCGGTAAAAACCTTCTTGATAGTGGAATAAAAACGTATAAAACATCTTGGTCTAATGCTTAGATGTAATGGTGGTAGTTTGCCCATTTTCCTTATACCGAAAATACCCAATGTCATTCCATGGTGTCCTACAGGTTTTATTTTGAAAGTGTCCGTAAAATGGTTCAACGTGGGAAAAATGTATTTAGTGAAATTGAGAATGAGGTGCTTTTATGTATGCGTGGAATGGAACGTTATAGCAAGATGTAGTCGGAGGTGTGGAGATATCTCTCGGTGGAGCTTCGAAAATCGGTAGACCACCTAGCGCTGCTCTGCACGACCTTGGATAGTAGGACGAACGTAAGTTTTCCTTTTATCGGTCTTTCGCACGCTTAACTTCTTCCTCTCAAGACTCACAACCCCATCGGCATCGCTAGCCCATTACAGCGACACCCTTATCATCCCGGTTAACAACGTTTTCATCTTCCTTTCCAGAGATAAAGCCATCTTCTTTGTAAACCTTCCACGACGCTGGCAGCCACTTTGCAGCACGGTGTTGTCAGCCAATAAATGAGACACGCTATAACCCTCACTTGCAAGGCTGATCACTAATATTCTAGTAATATATCGATGGAGAGAGGGTAGAGATAAAATTCACTGCAGAGCTCACCTTCTACATACAATCCATGTTACACATTCAGTCCACAAAGCCAGTAAGACAAATTGAGCTCCTTCAGTGGCTGTTTAATGGTATAAGGTGCTTAAATTGAAAACATTAAAATTACCGAAACAAATCATTATTATTTTAGTATTAGATATCCATTCTGTGCAGATCTCAGGTCTATACACACATACTTGAGACAACGCTATTGCCTTGTTTTTCCGGGTAATACGTCAAATCACAATTCTTCTGGAAACGAATGCATGGAGTGGTCAACTCCCCTTCCCTCCTAAGCAAGGTGAATCTTGCTGTTCCTCGAGCACACTCCTGTACACAAACGATCTTCAACGCTCCTTTTTCATCCACAAATTGTATGTGTACATCTATAGACTTTTTTCGACTCTTTCAATTCTATTCGCTATTAACTTCTTAGTAGTGTAAAAATTGCTTCTTGTCGCAACATTTTCTCCCCGAGCATGTTAATAGTTTTAATTGCATTTCTTTCTCTATTATCACCTGTGTTGCAGTTCACCTTATTAGTTTGCACTTTGTATTCATATACTTTGTTCTTCTCGGAGTATTGGGCTTGCCCTTACTGTTAAATAAATAAATCACATATCATAGCGCACTTCCTTCAGAAAGTCTATCGGTAAAATGCCTGGATGTTATTGATTCATGGAAGTGATATCTATTAAGTTCAACTCTGGTTTGGGTTGCCGATAAAGTTTTCAAGTTTTGTCATCCGTTCCTCATGTTCCGACTAAACTTCTTGACATTGTTGCAAAGCTTCTTGTGCAAAAAGTGGCTCACCTAGTAGAAGTCACGTTTTTTTTATTATTTTGACGCCTAAAATGATATAGTCGGCAGCCCTTGGTCACTTATTTTGTTAATAACCGCAAGGAACTAGACGATATAGATGACAACCAAAGTGTTGAGAAAATAAACATAATTGTGAGGTCTCGTTTACTTTTTGATTGCCTTTTCTAGCTTGCATTCTAGAGCCTATTCATCTCCTCCCTATTTCCACTTCTCTTAACCTTGTTAACAGCCGCAAAGGCTATTAGATATGTGAGAGAGTGGATATGTGTAATATTTGTGTCATCAGTTTGCGCATTCACAATCGTTAACTCCACCAATCATCTTTTTCTTCAGGTTCTAGATATCCTATAATCTCATGTCAATTTCAACAGGATAATATCATCATTCTATCAGTTTTTGAAAATTAGCACCTTATACACGAAATAAATGTTGAAGGTGTCATTATATGCCGTAACATAACCCGTGAATCGTAACAAGCTAACGTATATTTTACATCTTCCAAGATTATGTAAAACATTCCAAAAGATGTTACTTAACCGAGAAAGCTATGTGCCTCACCCAATTCGGCATACATTGTTGTTACCTAACTAACCGAGTCATAACATATTGTGACATCGACATAGCTGGAGTGTGATTCTTCTTACCCCGAATAATCCTATAGGGCTTACAAATTGTCCACGGTCCAAGAGTTTTGATTGAATTTAAACCAAAATGGAAGGATGAGATTCTAAACGGATTATACTCAAAACCAAATAACAACCAACAAACACAGTGAAATTGAATCAAATTCTGAATAACTATCGAGTAGAGGCAAACGGATGCCTCATATACCATTAAATTGGCTTCAGGAGCGGAATAGAAAAAGGAATGAAGGAATTTGTAAGGACTTCTCTTACGAAAGGCATGCGTTTCAATTCTTTCAGGATATCAAAAATAGTTGTTACATAGGTATTAATGTTGGGAAAGACAAAAGTCTCGGAATGATGTTACAACTTTCAGAATCAAATGTACATTTATTAAAAAAACAGTACTAAACTCAGTAAACCAATAGAAATCTTTTACTCTTCAGTGCTTACGCTTCTTCACTCCATGAATTAAGAAAAAGCTTTTATTCCTTTCGGAGGGCATGGGAGTAAATTAGTGATTACAGAACTGAACGAACTATCCATAGACCAAATATGGCGTGGATGATTCAAATGGGCTTATGTTAAGAGAATATGAATAATTTCCAATTTTAAACTGTTTTATTGTTCTCGGAATGATCATTCATGAGAAACCAAGGAAAACATAAATGTGTGACACGATACACTACGACCTCATGTTCAGCTACACCTACCTACTCCGAGAATAACAACTACAGTAACTGTAGTTATTACTGTTGCCAACCAGATTATGTTATCAAATGTTCTTTTGTTTTTACATTTTCACCGATTCCAAAAAATACAAATGATTCATTCTTGTAAATCCAACTCGGAACTATTAATACATCCGCTCTTCATGTTCTTGCAATGTTATTTATCATTTAAAACGTATTAAGTAATATCTTAAGTTGTGAGAATGTGGTTTTTCGTCATGAAACTAGCTAAGTCCACATCCTTCAGTAAATTGGAACTGTCGGAGTTTTTCCAACGTGTTTGCATTCTTTTAACATATATATTTCTACATACTATACAGGTATGTACTCACAGTAATACGAAAAATTGAATTTAAATCCAGTTGTTGTTCATTCTCACGATGAACTGAGCAGAAGACAACTTCCTCTCAAACAAGGGTTAATGAACAATTTCATGTTTCATCCGCTCCAAACCTAATATTGGTTTCAGGTCCTGGAACCGCATCATTAACTGGATGGATTTACTTGGTGGTGAATCAACGGTAAACCTCTGTTGAGAAAAATTATTTGTTTCGACAAAAAAAATCCGGTTCCCTACCTTGTTTTCAGTTTAGGAAATGGTTGGTTGAGACAGTTTGTCGGTGTTTTCAACATCGCCATCCCAAAATCCTATTGCCGCCTGCATCATTTCCAGTTGAGTTTTGTAGCCCATGTAATAATCTCTCGAAGATTTCCCGGCTCCGACTGTTATAGCGAGTCACCCTCCTAAGCAATTCTCCAAGCCCATTAAAATACGCTCCAACCGTCAAAACTGCTTCTTCTTCCCCTCGCATCCGTAGAAAGTCGGGATTATGGTCCTACCGTCTCGCTATCCGTCTACAGCCCTCCAGGAATAGCTTCCACTGTCGCAACGAGATAATAAAGTTTCGGCCTGGGCGATTTAAATTTTCGTCCCGACTTATACTGCTTGTTCGTGGTTAATGATCAGTGGTATTAACCGAAGAACAAACCACTGATTTTCCCATGTATTTTCACACCATTAGGGTGTCGAACATGACATAATTAAATTTGATTTATCACTTTCAACAATGAACTTTTGTGAACGAATAAGAAAAATAATTTCCCACCTCCCTAAAAATTTGTTGTTTCATGTTTCAAAAAGCAAAAGAGAGATTCTGAAATCGAATAAATAAATCTTCAAATTATTACTCAATGGTTAATTATTTCTGTATAAGAATAATTCTTACATACATCAGTGATCGAAGTATATTAGACGTAGTCAAAGGCACATTATCTGAACTTAGGGGCTCGTCCTTCCATAGCTTGCAATTGCATCCTGTGTGTGACAAAAAGAGCCCCATCTATATTTCATCCCTAAAGATCGATTAGGAACGAAATTAGCCACAAGGTTCCTTCAGGTGATCATTGTGTCTTTATATCTTGTAATTGACTTCCAGATGTCGAAAAGATGGTTGGATGAGTCTTAAATCTTAAATATAACTCCATGAACACCAACCTCTACTGGTCGCTTCGTTCGGAACATAAGATGATACTTACAATTTAGTCTTCCTAGAGGATGGGGCATTAGGTTTTCTGGTCGTTGTGATGAGCTGGCATGAGGAGGTTCGTGTGGTGTCCTTTTTCAAACGTCGGTTCGGGGGATCAAGAGGAACTGCTTCCAGGATGCCCGCTGCAAGTGGGTTAGGTTGATGTGGAAACGTTAGTGGAATCGGGAATGGCTTTAAATACGTCTATTACAATTGGGATTTCGATATCTGTGTGGAAGTTATCGTTTCGGATGTACCATTGTGCGTTGGTGTTAAGCTCGGCTTCGTAATGTCTAAACACGACGAACCTGTGATTGGGATGCACCACAAAAGATCTGGCAGCCGTTACTGGTAAATAAGTGAGATGCTTGGTGTCAAGTGTTTATGGGGAGTGTCCGCCTAACACTGAGTCGTTCACGGTACCTTTGCCATTCAGCATAGGTCATCCGAGCAACGCTTGGGCTGTGGTCATTAAAAGTCATCCTCTTGTCAAGAATTATGCCAAGGTACCGAACTTTTGACTTTGCAGGCTCTGTACTATCGCCAATTCTCAGTTGCTGGTTGCCACACTGATGGAGATAGGTAAAGATGACAGTGGTCGATTTTTGTGGGTCGCGTTTGATTTTCCACATTAGTGCCAGCTCTTTCCAATCAAACGCGTACTCCTCCTGCTCAAGTTCTGCTCTTTCACCCCTTGGAGAGCCACAAATTCAAGAAGTATCATAAGGGGCTTTAGGGAGGATTTGCACGTTTGCCGGGCTTGTGGAGAAGGACGAACATGGCGTGTTTCCATTTCGATGGTATGTAACCCAGTCGAATGCCTGCATTATAGACTTAGGTTAATAGAAACAGGGTCTTTCGGAGAATGTGAAGCAGCAGTGGTCTTTCTGTTGTCACTGCCTGCCTGCATAGTGAGCGGCGCATGGCATTTCTTATTTGAGCAGGGTTTAAAGAGCCAGACAGTGAGCTAAGTTGGAGTGAACTCGTTATTGCATTGTGGACTTTATCCTCTGTTGGGCTTGGAAGAATATTGGGAGCAAACTAATTTTCGAAGATCCTGGAGAATAACTATTGAAGCAATATTACAATGCAATTACATCTGCTGATTTTACCCACATGGTACTAGGCGATTTTTACGGTGTCCGAGCATGTTAACATGAGCATTCGTGTTTCTGTTCCTCATTCTGTCAAAGTTCCAGCTCCTAGTAATAGTGTATGAACGTAAAGTGGTCCAGGTGGGCTCATTTGACTCTTTAAGGCACGTCCATCAATTACGAACGTAAAACCAACGGTGTTATTTCGAGAGTTTTTTATGGTCGGATTTTTGAAATGCTAGCCATTCGATTTCAATCCATTAGGATTGACTGAGGTTATTGCCAAGAATCCTGTCGCTACTAGGCCTCAAATGCTATTTTTTACATAAGTTTCATTATCATTTGTCCACTGGAGCCGAAGGATTAATTATTTTATTCGATTTTTGAATCCTACACACCTTGGAACGAAATGTTTTTCCTCTGTCGATTACAAAAGTTAATCATTGAAAATAATGAGCAAAATTTGCCACAAGACACTTTCGATTGAAAATCAGTTATGGAAACGACTCCTGGAGTTTGGCGAGCCCTGTATGGTTCTCTACCTTTTTTTATTCCTAATCTGCTTGGAATAGTTTTATAATTGCCATAAAATGATTATATAGATCGCGGATGAATGTATTTTTCAGAATGTTTCACAATTATTAATGTATCTAATCGTCTAATCGTTGTGGTGAAGTATAATCACTCGGATGACTAATGTCAGACATTAAAGGTTCAACTGTAATTATGCTGTAGCAGTTCCGATTCCCTTGTGGTAATAATCACTCAGATGAAATAAATAGATTAACATAAAAACCGTGCAATATTGTTTCAGACTCGAATGTGTGTGGAGAGAGGATTTGTCGCGGTCCTCGTCTCTCCCTTATCGTGGCCGTCTTCCCACTCCATCAGAGTTCATGGTAATTATTGCGGCTGCATTACTTATGCAAATCTAATTATTCGTCATACATCCCTCGTGCCTCGGGAGGTCGCTCACCTGTATAACACCGGCCAATCAGTTGTGATGGGATGCAATCTAAATGTTTGCACTGGCCGGTTTACCCCCTTCCCTCTGTGTCCCTCTAGCGGAATCCTGCTAGAATGAGCAATAGTAGATATGCATAATCATCTCCCTGACCATTATTGGGTTTTGATATCCAAATGATCATATACTCATCACGTGTGAGCCTAGTAAGTGGAGCATCTTCTACGGTGAGTGCGAATATTTCATGTAGGAATAGATGTATTTAACTTACTTCAAAGAATACAACTAAACATGACATAATTTATATTATATCATTTCCCAGTGAAATTGATAATTTTCCCGTTAAAATTATACATTTTCCCAAACAAATTAATATTGGATGTAGTAATAACGTTTTATTAAATAATCATTTTAAAAAGTCAACATTATAATCCAGCAGTTATTACATATAAATATAAAAATTATTCAAATCAACATCCGAACATAATATATGTCAGAAGTATGTGTAGATCATTCGATGCAGCTGTTGTCTACTTAGGGTGATGGGTAATTTCAGCTTAACTTCCAACACGCAGTCCGAGCATTCGGTGGGGGACCCGGCGTTCGCGCTCCCACTAGGACTAAGCTCACGCTTAGCTTGAGTGAGATATCTTCTTACAGACGTCTTGACCTCTGAAGGCTTATTCAGCATCGGTGAGTAAAGAAGCAAATACCCAATATTATGAGAAAACAATGTTATGAGTTCTCGAACATTTTCTGTGGATCGATTTTGGGTGCGTTCGAATCCATTCGTCTTAAAAAAAGGAATTTATTCAATTCGGGAGTCGTATTATTCGCCACATTAAGAGTTACGCTCAACTTGTATCCTGACTATTCCATACATATTTGTCAATATGAAATAATACATAAGTCCGTGAACACCTTATTGGTGTCAATTCTATACATTCCCATGCTACACTGACTTAACAAAGATGACATTCCGATGGTTCAGTTCTGTGATGGTGCCCCATGAATATTGCTGTTTTGTTTCGTTGCAGATTACAACTGATTTTTGATTTCTTGAAATCGACAAATTACCTTCTTGCTTTATTGCTTTTGTCATCCACCTCATCAAATAGTTTGTCCAAAGATCGAAGGAGCTGGGTGAGTTTTTATCGTTTTAGGAATTGAATTTTCCACAACGTTAATTTCAAAAGACAATTCAAACTTTCGTATATTATCCTCTCGTTTCGTCTATAAACCGGTAAAAGAAGTCTAAAACGGCGATTTAGATCTATTCAGGGACCCTGAACACGTTGTACCAATGTGATCTGCGTGACTTTCCCGCTAAGACATCGAAGTAGGTGAGTTACGTTTGGGGCCACAATACCCTGTATAGTGAACCCACCACAAACAACAGTTTATATAACAGTCAGAATGTACTTACTTATTATTTTCATTTCAGTAAGGGAAGCTGATTCAAACCCTGTCGTGGAATAGACAAGCTAAGTAAAGCTGGTTAACAAAGTCAGTTCATCATTTAAACTCAATAGTACCTACGTTGTATATTGAAACTAACACTGTTATGTTCGAAAATGTTAATTATATGAAATAGTTGCCAGACTTTTAAAAGCTAAGTCAACATTCAAGCCCCACTACATATGTTCAATGTTGTTTAAAGTTCGAATGATGCTTAAACGACCAGTATGACTGAATCACAGTTATTTTGTAAACTACGTCATATAATTGTCATATTTTATTACTTTCATGAATAGATTTAGTTAAAATGTACCTAATTGGAAAACAACGAAAACCATTTTTAATACTTGGATGACCAGGCCAATAAAGCGCCGATATACATTTTTGAAGTGAAGTACAATTTTGCAAAGCTGGTCAGGTCAACGACCAGTGGTCATTCGACCCAAATCACACACAACTACACACGATCCTGCCTAACAACAATCATCATATACCTTTGCCTCCCATCAATATAGCTAATTTCGGTTCAATTATTCAAAAGTATTAAACTGAAACCTTAGGTAGGTAATTTAAAAAGAAAGAAAAAATTAAACACTCAACGGAAAAGCGTGACTGCGTGTAAACGATTAAAGTGGTTTCATGACAGCCTTTAATAGTCCAAGTCACGATCATGAGTTGGAATGTAGCATTTCACTACTATCCGTGAAGCTCGACAGTTAAGTTCGCGTAGCTAGAGTTGGTATATCAGCCTTCCGGTAAAGTTTACAAAGTTTCCAGACATTAAGTATCACCAAATCAAAAATTATTTGTGTTCTGTTGCCATCGATTTGTTAATGTCTTTAAGGAATTGTAGCATCATTAGAGCCCGAATTTCAAGTTTATTGATTAACATTGTTTTCTACTTTTATTATTTTGTTGTAATAAAAATGGCCGGTTTCCATCAAAACTTAATGTTATTAATCTCATTTCGGTCAATTGTGTTGTAAAGTAAGTAATCGTACAAACACCACTTGCTGAAGTCGAAATTTTGAGTCTAGATTTCATTGTCCCATGACGCTTTTGTCGGGTAGGTAAAACGCGGAAGGATATTCAATGTTCCTACATTTTCAATCTGTGACAAAACTCCTTTTGATTTATTATTTTCAAGAGAAAAAAGGTTTTAAGCCCCTTTTCAAAATTTGTGGTTTTACATTTCAAAATGTGTAGAGTCTGAAGATCGAATAAGGAAAACCGTCCGCAGCTTTTCTCCGAAACAACTGAACCCAAGTTGATGAAAATTGGTTGAAAAATCAAGTTTGGGGACTGGACTGTCGACAAGGATCTCCATCAGTATGACCATTGTTCTTATGTTCATTATTGATAGGCACGGCTGTGGAATCGAATTTGTCCACGCTTTTGTCCGAACACTCTTCCTAAGAGGCGGAACTGTGGCAGAATGCGGAACTGAAACACAAATGCTCACGTGAACGTACTTGGACATAGTTGAAATATCCCAATACCGTGCAAGGACTTATCACTTAATATAATTGCTGTAGAATTTAGTTTCAGTTGCTCCTTTTGAAATCGAGAATTATGTAATGTAATTATGGACGGGTGGTGCGTAGTAGGTGTTCTATTTTACCTCGCTCAATTTTAGTTTGTTACTCCTGAATTTCTGAGTCATGTCATACATTATATTGCACTATTGTAGGTGTTGACATTCCATTCACCTGCCGCACTGGTAAATATTAGCTCGTATGTAGGCGGTAACGGCTATTTTCTCTCCTGGTCAATCGAGAAACCTGAATGTCGAACGGTAGAATCCGAGGGACACCTGAAATCAGCTGAGTGAGTTATGCAAGAGCATTTTTTTTTTTTGTTCTAATCTAGAAAGCTGAAATTTGAATTGTATCATTATGATTTGAGGTAAATCGTTGGCTCTCCAAGGTACCATGTTACAAGATACGGAATACCCATGGTCTCGCGTACCGAGCTTCGTGAGTTTCAAGTTCAGGTTCTGTTTCGTACAATGGGATTAGTATAGGTTGGTGTTCATGGAGTTACATTTAAACCAAGTCATCCAACTATCTTTGGACACGTAGAAGTCAGCTACAAGGTATTTAGATTAGTGATCATCTTTATGTCCTCATGGGGCTCTTTTTATGACATCTATAGCGCAGCAGACAAAATATGGAGGCGCGAGGTGTCGAGTTTAGTCAATGCACCACTTACTATGTTTTTAATTAGTTTTGGACACATTTAACACTTCTACTCGTTCCCTTGTAGATTGGTACCCATTACGTTATATTTAGATATTGACCACACACTCTGTTTATTAAGTACCCACAGTTCAGTGATCTAAAATAGCATAATTATGATGATAATACAAGCGTGTGTTAGAATTAGCCGGCGGTTTTTTTTCTGGATTTCATAATTTTTTTTTGTTGGTAAAGGATTGATTTGTCCTAAATCTCAATAACGACACTGAAAAAATATAAATTACAAATAATTTTATTGACCAACCAAAATTGACTTCAGTATTTGTTTCGTTATGCTTCAAAATTAATTTAGGTAACTTCATCATATTGTGCAGTAGGTTCAACCTCTCTCCGACTCATTTGTTTAAGGAAGTTAATTTTGGATGAAAAAAGTCGATTTTCCCTTGAGGACCACATTTTTCCCGCATTAAAAATCTCCTTCTCCCCATATAATTAAGTTGCTTAAAAAGTGGACCTTTTCGTTTAGCGTTCAGATACCTGAACAGTATCGGTAAAAAAAAACTAATAGGATTGCGAATCGCTTACAAAGTAAGTCATTTTAGAATTTTCGAATACATTTATTTTTGCACTCAGTTTTCACGCCTCAGTGACGAGTAAAAAAATTTGTTATTCATTAAATGGGCAGGGAATTTAACGCTTTCCCCAGCAAGATACTAAAATTCAAATTTAAATTAGAAATTGGAGGCGGTGATGACAATTTTAGTGAAATATGGTCGAAAACAAGAGGCATTTCCATGGGGGTGCTAGGAGACACTATAGATCGAAAAATAGAATTACAAGAAAATTGAGTGGTTGGATACATACATATATATACACACATACATACTGTATTACACACACCAAATAAGGTTGAAGATGCGTTAAAAGTCTGAACTTCGTTCATTGAGCAAGCCTTATTAACATATGTAACTGTTCACTGGTATTATCATTAACCGTAATTAACCTGTCGTCAGAATGAAAATATGAACATATTTGGTTTTATTTTACCTGCTGGCAAATGAAATATCAAAAATATCCATTTGATTGTGAAAAGGGAAAAACTACTGACTAAGGATTCCCTGATTCACTGATCTGATACAAATACGATATCCTACTGGAGAAAAAATGAAATCTCATGCGTTAATAAAACATCAACAACATGACAAAATGTTGTAAACATTGGAACTCTAGTTCAAGGGGTCATGGGGCAGTTGCGCTTATTACACAGAATCATGTTTTACAGATGCTGTCACGATTTTAGTTTTTGCACTACAAACATCATGGAGATCAGTAGGCGGTTTGTTGACGATAGCATCACTGGAGAAGGCAATATGTTTTACAAATGTGATGATTCATTTTTCAATGGCTCAGAGTCACTTGGCTGTGATTTTCGCTTTCTCAGAATAATGTAGTAGTGCTTTGCGTTTTGTCTCGGGTACTACAGCCCATGTGAAAACCAGTGCAAAAGCGTTTATTACAGAAGGAATCAAAAAGTTCATGTAGGCGCCAACGTGTCGATGGAGGATTGGATTGTATTCAGCAATTGCCAGGACGAATAGTGAAGTCAAAACTCCGTCTATGGAAGCGATGATACCTTTCACTTTGACTGGGCTCACTTCATTAGGTATTAGAGTGGTCATTGATGCAGCACCCATACTGTAGAAGGCTGTGAAGCTCAACATACACGCGAGAGGTAGCCAATGCACTCGGCTGCCTACTGGATCGATCTTTTGAATCACCAGATAAATAGTCATTGCAAGAAGGGCTAAAAGATTTCCACCATGAGAAATGTATAGGAGAGCTTTTCTTCCTACACGGTCGATAACGCACAGACAAATGAAGGAAACCGCTAACTGAATCCCAGCCAAAACCGCTCCAGTATCTTTATCACTGAGGAAATCACCAGCTTTATAGATGATGTTATCGGAGTAGCACGAGAAGACCAAAAATCCTGACATGCGTTGTAGAAGTACCAGCCCAGTTGAAACGAAGAAAGCTCTCCTCGTACTCCGGTTTTTAATGGTTTGCATGATTGTAGTATGTTGATTAGTCAGAGAAGATCTCACTAAGATTGCCAATTCACCTTTGGCTATTGGTCTATTTGATCCTCTGCTCCAAAACAACGATCCCTCAGCTTCCAGAATTCGTAATTTAGATACGAGAAACAATGGGCTTTCTGGAATAAAAATATACAATACGATCTGGAGGACTGGAATCGCAATGAAAATAATTTGAAAAACGTTTTGGGAAGAGTAAGACGCTCGGATCAAATAAGCTGCAAGCATCCCCAAGTTGTATTGTAATGTGCAGAGCATTATGAGAGCACCTCTAACGTTCTTGTGACTTATTTCTGAGAGGAGCATGGGACCTAACACAAGGCCTGAGACGATGGTGCAGCTGACGCACGCTTTTCCAGCCCAAACAGCTGTGTAGTCGGTGGCGTTCCTCAATATTCCACCGCCGATGATGTTGATGACCGCGGCGAGATAAAGTGCAGGCTTTCTTCCGTTCCAATTGGCTACAAGGCCCATCAATAGTGACGACAGCACCGCCGCACTGTACGAAGTCATTATTTTGTAGCTAACTTCATATTCCGTGAACTTGCCAACAGTGTTAGCTCCAGCGGCAAGTTCCAGGGAAGTTGGTAAGATCCAGTGAGTTACAAGACCGCAATTTAGTGCTGTCAAAGAAACTGGAACAGACAAAAATATTTCGGTAGGTATACAATTCCCATTAAGTTAAATTGGTTAGATTCACCTACTTTATTATCATAAATTTTTTCAAACAATTTTTCATACAATGATTTCACATACAAGTGACAATTAAGCACAATTTTCCCTCCTCGCGCAGATAAAATGAATTTATGGACCACTGAAATGTTTGAAATAATCTCGATTCTTAATCTTAAATTAGATACAGCATTTTTTATTATTTCTATCTGTATTTTTTATTAGCCCCAGTGTGATAAGGCCCTCAATATCTGGTCGGCTCATTTGATTCATTAGAGGGATATTTATCAAAAACGAACAAAAAAACATTACGTTACATATTACTCATGGCGCTTCGATATTCTATTTTTACAGTACCCCAACCCTCTGATTTCATCCTTCGACTGTGATATTTGACCCAAGATTCCATCAAATTTGGTCCTGTAGTTCCAGATAAAAGCTCAGGATGGTGTACGGACAACGGAAAGAGTATTTTTTATTCGATTTTCTGAATTGTAAGGGCAGAAGAGGATGATAATTTTCTTCTGCTGACCAGTTGTAAAGGTTTAACATCGAGGAAATAAATCGTGATGGTTGCAGCGAACAGAGTTACCGAATATAAAAATTGGGAACACACGCAGTGTGAATAGGCCAGGGGTGAATTTTACAACTATTTCATGAAAAAAATAGCTCGGTGACATACATTTTTTACTTCATTTGAAATTCGAGTTTTTTCGTTATTCTCCACGATTTTTTTCCTGTTTATGGTATCATTTGACAAAAAATCCATTAACTACCATATTTCTCAGACTAATCACAAAACCGAGGATCCCATTTACGAAAAAAAAGTTATTATTTTTTATAATTATTATAGAAAATAGATTTCCTGTCACTTAACTGTAAGATTATTGGATTTTGGGAGGATTAAGATGTGAAAAGTCGGGGCAAGAAGAAAATTTCCAACTTCCCGTTATTTGAAATGGTTGTTAGCCTGATTCGATCTCATGGGTTTTCTGTGAAACAGGCCAACTAGATAGTTGGCTTCAGAGATTTCAGCTTTCCAATAGGAGATTCAACCGTTTTTATATTTGTTTACATCGATTTATTTTTTATCAATTTAGTTGATATGCGGACCTAACCATGGTTATGGTTACGAAGCAGAATGTCAAAATAAATTAAAATAAGTGGGTTTCACCAATGTAATCAACGGTTAAAATATAGTCACTAAACTGTAACTAATGTAGTAATCGGTTTACTGAGTTTCGATTTAAAATTTAAACGTTGATTTATGCCATATTGGTTAAGTATTTGGCCACAAAATATGGGAGACATCAAAGTGACAGTGAGAATGTAAAAAAGCTCTATTTTCGCTCCATTCAAGTTTTTGTTCGATTGCTGTACTTACTATTTTTCCTGCTTCACTCTTGTCACTTGTTTTCTGTTTTTGAAAAACAACCAAAATTCGTTATAGCAAAAAAGCAAACGTTCGTTATTCGTTATCCTCTTTATCTTTCAATTTTGTCACTTCATGCACTATTTATCCATTAAAACTAATTAAAGACATTTACAATGGATTTTTTCAATATTTTTTATGCCATCAGATCGATTTCTTCGACCTCGAACTACGAATAGTAAAATCTACATCGTTTCGATCCTGGAACTCCTCCATCGAACTGGTCCTCAAGAACGAATTCCTTAATCAAACCTCAGTGGCTCACTTTAGCCAAAAATTGGCCAAAACAAATAATATGTAGAAAAACGCTAAAAATATATGACTAACGAAAAACAATAACAAAAAATAGAAGAAATACCACAATGATCAGTGACACACCGAAACATAATTTGAAAATGCAAAAACGGCGAAAAGAACTGGTAATTATCAATCCAAATTCGGTTTCCCGGTTTTGATCGTCGATTTAGCTCATTTGATCGTTGGTGAAACCGAACATTGTTGTTCAACAACGGAGATATCTGGTTTAATGAGGAAACTTCAATTAAAAACTTTGGTGAAACCCCCCTAACTGACTTTCTCATGACTTGATGGTTTGAGTAAGATTAACTCCCATGTAATGCAAGCAGGATACTCAAATAAATTTTTACTCCGTAGCCTACGTGGAAGACGGAATACCACCATCGAGAGACTCACGCTTTCGAGCAACCCAAGTCGCACGCGTATGCGCTGTTACAGTGTCCACATACGATTAGAAAATCCTTGCTAGGGTGTCTTTGTTCGTGCTAGGAGTAAAATTGTTTCCAATATTATATATTAACTTCTTTATTACTTTGCGGATAAGAGTTCGTTGAGGAGAAAGCTAGTTTCCACCATTATTTCTATGAGGAACTAATACGGTGAGTTTTACCGTTTGTTCTCGCAACTCAGGAAGGACTACGGGGCATTTTTTGCTTGCCGTGGAGTGAAAATATCCACCTTTGAGTACCTATATTGTTGAACATCTTAATGCAGACATCAATAATGAATTTACCAATGAACAGAGGGAGGATTGATTTTGACAATGCGAAAAGCAACTACGAACTAACCTATACCCGTATGATTCATTTCAGTTCTTCCACGTTGCATCTCTTCTTTGAATTTTGTTAATAAGAAGGTCGCTATCGATTCCAGCCATTTCCATAGGGGAGAAATGAGTGGAACACGCAATCATGAACAAAAACTAGAGCACAAAAATCAGAGCGAAGGCAGAACGACAAGGCGATTGAGCGACCAAAATCTTACTAGTTTGAAAATCAAACCCGACTGAGCGATCTCAGCCTTACAGCGTTAGAGCAACAACAATAGCTGGTAGTACTGCCTTTGTTTACAGATTGTGGAATTAGTAAAACTCTTAATAAAATTGTAAAAAATATCTACCTACAAAAGCTGCGAAGCACTGCTTCCCCAATCCGTGGTTGACGGCGACCTCCTCCTCGGTGGCTTCTCTCGGCGACTCCCAACTCACAGGTTCGCGACTCAGACCCATAACGCGAACCAGCGAATATCTCATTGACTCCAATAGCCCGAACTGAATGCACGATCGCCACTGACCCGCCCAAAAAGTCAGAGCCCGTTAGAGATCGTGGCACCTTATCTCCCCTGTCGCACCTATCTCCTAAATATGTGCCCTATCAGCTTCATTGGTGACAGAGAGCGAGGGGACTATCGACAGAGAACCGAATATGAAAGCCTTCAAAGATATCTGCGCAGATAAAACTTCTTTCGAGTAGCTTTCATCAACCGATTACGGAAATGACGAATTGTTATATTTGAGCCGAGAGTTGTCAAAGTACTAATGTTTCCACGTAAACTCTAGGATTGTTATTAAACGACAGCATAATATGACACTTGGATGTGAAGTAACTCTCTACTTTCTAAGCAAATAAAAACCAGACGAAATAAGCATATTTACATGAATCTAGAACGCTACTACTTATTTCACGCAGGTTGTTTTGTTTTGTTGATAACACTTCCACTAAACAGTATTCCAAAGAAGGTTGCGTTTTTGGGCGTTTATAATGCAGGGCAAGGCGATGTATTGTTCCGAATCGAGCTGTTGACCTTGTTTCCTTGTAGGTGTACCACCTTTCTGAAGAAGAAGCGTAATTAACTCGAGAAAATCAAAATCATGTTTTACTTTCAGCACGGATAGCCATGGACAGCGAAAGAAGACTAGACAGACTTGGGTACTTCATACTTTGCACTACGCTATCGGCATATACAAATTGTATACAAAACAACAAAATTTTATATGACGAAAACTCATTGAATTCAACAGTAGTTAAAATTTTGACAGAAGCTGGTGAAGAAGGTTGAACAATTTGACTTACAGACAGTATTCGGTTCGATGTGACTTTGTATTTTATTTGCTGAACATTTTAATACCTATTTCTCAAATACTCTTAGATTTATAAGGCTGTGTTCTTGAGATCAGCTCCACTAGCCGCCACAAGCCTTTTTCATTTTTGGCTTGTCGCCAACTTCGATATTTTTTCTTTCTGTCAATAAACAATTATTGTTATCGGAATGGAACGGTACACGGATAGCTTCCTGTTTTGTTGAAAAGCTTGAGCGTTGAAAATGTGGGAACACATCTGTCCTGACGGTTGTGATAACCTCCCTTTCCACTTTCCACACAAACCTACAACATAGGCGTCGTTATGTGATTGTGATTTGAGAGCAGCGCCACCTCCCGACCTCTTCCATCACTCATCGCTCAGCGGCGCTATCACTCAACGCTCGTTCTTTTCACGGAAATCTCGCTCCGCATTTGTTCCTGTCGTCGGGGGACAGGACGAAGATCCCTCAAGCCGCTGACACGCGCTCCATCTACGTTTTTTCTCCCCCCATAACGTTTCCGACCTCTCACTGGCAGTGAAGAACTGATTGAAGGCGGCCACATGACTTCGTAATCAACTCTTTCTCGTATTGATGACCACTTCAACACATTTCTTCCAGAAGAACATAAACACATTTGTATCCAGGATGTGTATATGCGTAGAGCACCGGTACCATAATGAGTCACACAGTTTTCAATGTACCTATAGTTCAAGCGGTACATGTATTAGGTTAGAAACTCTTTTCGTGGATATTTGTGTATTTACAATTGAAAAGCAAAATCTAACAGGAGCGAATGAGGTTCTCAACAAAGTTCACATCACACTACTGTTATACAACGTTATTGCGTCCGATAATGGCATTTATCCGTTTGTTCTCCATTTCATGCGAATGGCCGTGATATAATTGATAGAATCCAACGAAAGTCCTTGCATTTATTCAAATCAAGAGTTCCCTTGGGTGACAGAATACTTTGAAGAAAATTTTGCTGATGCCATCAGATATACAAAGAAGCAAAACATGCAAAGACTTGAGACGAAATTCACAGTGGTGGCTTGAGTTAAGATGGTTCCTTACTTGAGAAAGTAGAGAAATGTGATTACTGGAAGTAGTGGAATTGAGAGCTCGATACCTACCTTTATTTTTCACGCACTCGCTTGAGTATTTCCCTACTCAGTGTCTTTGAGCAGCGCAAGTAGCCACCGCGCCTCAAAGATTCATTTAAGCATTTCTTTTCGACTATGTAAAGACTATCAATTCCGCCTTAATGTTAGTATACAAATTAGTGCACGATTCAGTTAATGCACCTCAGTTGTTCGAAGCTCTCAACATTATCCTCCCACATACACAACTTCAAACACCACAATTACTTTTTGATTCATAACGATGCCGCCAACTTCCAAAGTACAAATTTTCACTAATATGTGTGGAAAGATCAACGTAAATTTTTACAAAGACGTACTAGTTATTAATACATCATGGCACGAATAATGGTTACTTGATAAGCGCTCAGTAAGAATAAGTTTTACAAAGAACCCTATATTAACCTTCTTTCACAATGTATTATTGATGTTTAAAGATACGTTGATTTCAAAAAGGGGAAAATCCGTTTGCGTGCCCTCCAAATCTACGGTACCAAAGTTTACAACATTGCCTTCAAAAACTATCCATCAACCGGGAATACGCCAGTGATTTCGGCATTGATTTCAACCAACTCATAAGTTGCGATATTTAAAAAATCGAGATCTCGAAACTACTGAAATAAGAAACGGTTATTTTTATGTGATTCCTGTTGCTGTTATTGCTAGCGTTTTCAGTTCGTTCATCCTTTTTCAATCTAATACGGAAATAGTAAAAACTTGTCTAATAATTTTCAGAATTTTCTTGCCTCTCAGTCATCGTTGTATTGTCCATTATTTTTTCTTTCTCCCTAGAATTGTATGTTAAAATTGAAAAAAGAAAAAAACTGACATAAGTCACTTATGTTGGTAGGCTATAGGTAGGCTGTATCTATTGTAGATATTGACAATGCGCAATAATATTAACCAGGAAATATATTACTCGTAAATAGGACCTTCATGCTGGTGTATCATTCCGTATGAAAGACTAACAACTCACCATACCACAACGCAGAAAAGTAAAGATGCAATTCAATACACGACTGAGACGTTCGAGGGAAATTTAGAGGCAGCCATAGGAAATACACCAGAATTCTGGCACAAATTTAAAAACGCCGGCACTCCATATAACAATTCAGTCAAAAATGTGTGCCAAATTTAACAAAACTCAATCGTGCTATGTTCATCGATCAGTGGTTTCCTTCGCCAGTGTTTTCAAATCGATTTAGACAACACTAATAAGGATATCGATTACTTTGGATATGATGCAGCTTCTATCCTAAAGTAATCGTGTACGACATGGGTCGAAAATGATTTGAAAGAATGTTGTAACTGTCGATTGGGAGTCGGCACTTTTCTTTAGGCATCATGCTGACACAAATCGGACATATATTTAATTACCTCAACTGCATCGTCTCAATAGATTTTATGTGTAACTTAAAACAGTTTAGCAGACATTTGCGGGAGAAATGTGCATTTTACCAGAAGTACGTCACCTGAGATTATATAAATTTTTGAATATTGTGAATTACCTATTATTAACTGTCTTATTATTACTACTGACTTATTATTCATTTATGAGAAATATAGATCCAACTTGCAAGACATTAAAACCCCCTTTGCTCCATAGATACTGTGTCTTATCAGTTAAATTGAGCGATTTAGATTGGATGAATGGATTGGTAACATGTACACGAATATACTTCCCAGTCTGAGGCTATCTGTTGGTTTAAGTTATCAAATGATAAGCCCCTTCAGTCGTAGAATTACGCTGTAATGGATGCGGAAAGGTAATTTCAGTACGATGAAGCAATGCAGTGAAGGGGGAATCACGTCTGCTTCCCAAGACCCGGAGGCAGCACCAACCACTGAGCAAATATCGTTCAGCTCAAAGGGGACTCTCATCGAATACTCAACATTCTTCGCGGGTGAGTGTTACAGTAATGAACCTACGTACTTACTGTATTACAGGAGATGGAACTTTTACTTATAGCATGGGTGTTCTCCGCTTTAATTCGGATTTAAATAACCACATTAGGTTCCAATTACCGCAGAGACTAACGAAGTGGTAGGCTTCACGGGTTGACGATCCGTCACCTGATCACAGAAGGGAGATTTATTTTTGAATCGGGGGGATATTGGAATGCAAATTTTGTCAGGAGTATCGAGGTTCGAACCACACTTATTCGGAGCGTCTGATAACGACTGCTTGAACCTGGAAGTATTGGCTAAACGTCTATTAGCTTTTAAATCAGAGAATTGGAAAGAAGAATACATGAGACCACCCAAAGCAGACCATAAATCACCAGGCCCCTTGAAAAGTTTGCTGATCTCAACTCTGGAGGGAGTTCTGACAACACCAACAATGACCTAGTACAATCCATGCGTCATAGCTCGTTAAAATTACTCTAGTGTACGAATTACAAGGCTCTATTTTACGCACTCCCCCTGGATCAATTCTAATAGGCATCCTTATACTGACGACTACATAAGGACGTCCTAAAAATTAGAAGTAAGAATCAACTCCTGGCTGGGCCATAGTGACAAACTAATCAGCTAGCTAATCATCGGTTATTATTCAAACGACGGCCATGAGTATGACAGAAAGTGAATGAAATATGACGAATAAAACTATTCATCCAATGCTGAACTCATGTGGGGGGCAGTGTGGTAACTGAAGGGGAACTTGTTTTCTGGTTTCCTTTGTATCGATCCTATGGTCAAAACTTGTTGGGTTTGAAAGCTATATGTGTACAGTAATTTTACCCTGATCCGATCAGTTAAGATGATTGTCCCCGCCGTTCCGTTATTTATTCAGTTAGGAAACTGTTTTCCTGAACTCTCTCAAAATATTATTCTGAAATCAATAAATTTTCTTTAAACGTCAAAGCATGACTGGTGCTTCGAAAAGAAAATGGAAAATACTTGGAAAAATGGAGTACCTAGAAGTATTTGAGTTGCGAGCATATTGAACGACAAGATGATATACTCATTCCTATCTGGAGCTCGTATTGTGTAATTGTGTTTTCTGTCTGGTCTGGAAGGCGTTCTAACACGTTTGGTGCTTTTGTTTCAGTATCGCTGATTTGTTTGACTGGTGGATATGCCATACAGATGACGGGATCGATGTTGGACTATTGGCAAACAGCGACCAACTTGTCTTCATTGGAATCTAGTTATCTGCTGAAGACATTGTTAAATATTGATCCTTCTGTAATAAGTGTTGTTGCATCATGTGTGTTGGCAATCATAGCCAGCTTCTTAGGTAGAAAACTGGTTTTATACTTAGCGGCCGCTTGCGGAATATTTTCATGGTTTTTGTACTCTTACACTAACACTATTGTTTGCATGTTTGCGGCTCGAGCGTTCTCTAGCGTCATTGTAACGGCTTCTTACATGATATGTCCTTTGTACATGATTGAGATGGTTCACGACTCAACTCGAGGGTTATTCACAACCGGGTGCTCCACAATTATTTTCGGGGGAATGGCGTTAGCTTTTTGTCTTGAACACTCAATCCCTTACACGGTATTCTGTATTGGTTTTGTGGTCATACCTGCCACGTTTGTGTTCATATTCTTCTGGCTTCCAGAGAGCCCTTATTTTCTAGTGCAAAGAGGGAAGACGAGTGAAGCCAAAACATCTTTGTCATGGATGAGACGACAGAACGATGAACTAATAGAATCCGAGCTGGTTGGTATCTGTGAAATGGTCAAGCCATCATCCAATGACAAAAGTTTTTCTGAGTCATGGGTCGGAATAACGACAGCTCTCTGTCTCTTTATAATCAAAGCCACTGGAGGAAGCTCCATAACGCAACACATTTGTGATTTATTTTGTTCCGGTCATATTGCAACTGCGAGGGATATCCATGGAGTTGTTATAGTTCTGCAGTTCTTATCGTCATTCCTTGGAGCACTTGCTGTTGATAGAGCTGGAAGGAAATTGATGTTGTATTTTTCTTATGGGGGATCATTCCTAGTATTTCTGCTAATCAGTTTCTGTCTTTTCGTTGAGTTGGCCAACTATCGACTTATTGTGATGGTTTGCCTTTGCCTCTTTGCAGTATTTTATGGAATAGGATATGGCTCCATCACAACATTGATAGCGTTGGAACTAACCCCCGTTCGATCACGGTGTATGATGATGGCACTAGGCATCACACTGGATTCCATTTTATCCATTTGCATTATGGTATCTCATCAACCTATAAACATTGTCACGGAGGTTCCTGTTAATTTTATAATACCAACTATTGGGAATGGAGTGGGATTACTGTTTGTGTGGCTGGTAGTACCTGAAACTTCTCAAAAACCGCTGAAGGAAATTCGAACTATTCTGATTTCTTAGACCTGCTTCTTGATGTTCAACTACGAATTCGAATTCTTGTCACAAACCATATCCAATAATTGCTTTAAAACTCGTCAACCAAATGGGTACACTTACATATTGATAGTACTAGTTATCAGATTTGTTTGTTAAAAAAGGTGTACTTATATAGACAAGTAAAGTGTGCTGTAAATGTGATATAAATAAGATGGGTTGTGCTAGTTTGCACAACATGAATTGTTCATGAATACTTCAATAGTTATTTAATCATGTATTCATTATCTGAAGAATAAACTCATCTAATTATATTCTGGCTCCTTTCAACTAATATTCCTCAACATTGGAGTAAAATTAATAGGTACGTGATGCATTGGTTAAATTTACAATTTAATTTATGTTATGCCAGCAACTAACATATCTGCCAACAAAAGTAGAAGAGATTTACCTGTATTTCACATAAATCAGCTTACACTTGACTCACCATACATGATGGTCTATACATGATGGTATATGATCCATACATTTTGCTCAGTCACTGAGGATTAAAATATTTTGTATAACTACATATTCACGTTACTCAAGTAACTTGGCACACTTTTATGTGGAATGTCAATTCGTTGATTTAGTATTTCGAATAATGAACATTTGAATCGAACAAGAAAAAAATAAGGTATTTAAATATCAGCTTTTGTTACGTACTGAGAGACCGTAGTTACGAAAATGTTTACGGAGTGATATTTATGACTAAGCCATCCCTCCGTCCTTACGGTGTATGGTCAGTTTCAAGCTAAGGAGCCAGTTATCAGCCGGAAGGCCCTTATTACTTTCCTAATCAACAAAAAGTGTTTAGATATAAATGTAGCGCTTTTTCATGTATCTAGAATAGAATTACGTGGTATGAAGGAGCGAGGAGCTGAATTTGAATACTTGAATAAAAACATAGGTCCGTGATTTGGGTATATGGATTATCTGATCAAAAATAGCGAAAGTCTTTATATTTTATGTACAATATATCATATAATTATATCAATTGAACGTAGTAAAGCAATCATTTGTAGCGGTTTTTTTTAGGTTTGAAGAGGTTGTTTCGCAAATTACAAACCAATCAGCATAATGTGGTTGGGATACAACCAGTTTTTTACTTGATCGAACAATTTAGTATACTATCAACGAAATGAAAGTGCTGAAATTTGAGCTGACAAAAATTATGTCACTCACGACGTAAGATATTCCCCACTCATCTTATGTAATCTGCAAGATGTTTTTACAGTCTGTACTTTCTCTTTGATGATAACTGACCAATAACATATACGCTTCAATGTAATTAATATACTCGTAAGTGAGGATTTTCAATCCCATTTCCTTCATTCTTCATACAGTTACCAACCCTTGAATAATGTGAGCAGAGCATTTTGACTGAGGGAAGGTTGGATGAAATATCTTGGTAATGAGGTACCTAGGCAATATCAGATCAGTATCCCTACCTGATTTTGATTGGACAGAAACGACACCCTCAAAAAACGATAGGTGGAAAACGACTCTTCAACCAAATTTCGGATTGAAGACACCGGAGCATTAATTTGTCTATTTTAATATCGGCCTAACCCCGATTTCGAGCAATATCAGGGAAAACAGGGAACGAAGTTGTTCTCCCTCTTGAACCGAATAAAAATATTCCAATAAAGTTGGCCTCCCGCGCACCTGTCGAACTCATAAAATTCCAACCGATCGACATCGTCCTGCCGCCGCCGCTGTTCGTTGGGTCGTTCCGCCCTGAACAGGAACTACACGCTTTCATAACAAGTTCAAGCTCCGGCTTCTACAAGCCCACAATATCATGGGAGATACCGCCATCTTCGAAAAGAAACTTCATTCCGCTTCCTCATTTCCAGGATCACAGTTGCTACGCCGTTTCTCTCTTCTTTGGAATACATTATGATAGAAATATGTGTTTTTGATTGAACCCCACAAATTTCGATGCAAATTAAATCCACGAGTTATCCAGTAGATAAGGATAAATTATTTATATTTGTGTATATTATTCAACTGATTTTCCGGTCTCCGTCCCCTTGGAAAAATTGTAGGTTTGATCAAGCAACGAGGGCTCCGTCCAACAGCTACCCACAAAAGCGAACGACCTTCAAAATTACTGTTCTCTGCCGTTAAATGTTGATAGCCAGTCTTGGAGTTACAGATGCATGAAAAGTATGCACAGCAGACAATGGCAAACATATGTGCTTGTGATCGGAGATAATCGTCGAGATTTAGAGAAAAGGTGTAAATTGCGGCCACGGTGTAAATACTGGACTTCCCCACAAGTGCTAAGGAGTGGTGCTGCAGACTATTGGTCAGGGTTGTAAACGTATCCAACAATTCGGTGTGTGTGGGGGGGGGGGGGGTATAACACTGAGCATTTCGAGACGACTCTATGCTACATTTTCACTAGACCAGTTTTCGTTAAGATTTTTTTTGGTTTTCCGAAACCAAGAGGCCTTCCAGATTACTGTTCTCAGCCGTTGAATGTCGATTAACGGTTGTTGGATCATTCGAGCCACACATCACCCACTCAACGTTACCGCAATGTTGTGTTACGACAGTTTTTGCTGTGTTCGCCTCAAGTGAAAGACAAGAAGTTTCTATCTCCAAAAGTTTCCATTGGTAGCAAGGACAGAAGCCAATGGTGCCATCCGTTTCCATTTAATAGCAGTTCCTTCGAGTTTCAGCAGCTTTTGAAGCGTTGGAAGGGTTGACGTGTAGATATTTCACACGAAGCAAATTACTTATCCTGAGATTTATTGAATATTTAAAAACTGGAGAAGTATGTTTTATTATCGCTTAGAGAATTAAATTTATTTACTATTCAATAATTACAGTAACATTAAGCGTGCCAGTCGTTATTGCTGGAATCAGACAAATTGCGTGATTATGAGATTCGTTCTCATCAGGAAGCTGCTAGGATATGATTCTGAATGTTTTAGTTTTTTTCTTGCAATTTGTGATGTTTAATATTGTTTCTTGAAGCTCAAAATCGAATACTTACTTGATACCATACAGTACTTATGTAGGAAATGCAATGAAGGTTTATAAAGTCTTTACAATAAAAAATTATTGAACTGTGTTATTAAATTGAATAGCGTGCATTCCAAATCTAATCAATGTTAGTGGTTAGAGTCGACAAAACCTACATGGAGGGAATACTCAGAACCTTGGTTTACTATTAATCAGAAATAGGTCGGAAATGAATCAGAAATGCTCAAACGAATCTTGAGTAATAGAACTTAACACTTCAGATTAGAAATTCATAAGACATATTGGATTGATTGTTTATAAAGGTAATGTACCTGTACCTAGTTAGGATACGAATCAAAGGGTAGAAATGTCAAGAGTACTTGAACGAATCTGACAAATATGAGCAGTGAATACGTTGGGAGTAAGTCACTCGCGTCGAAATAGTGGAAACTCATAGGACAAGATAGGACGTTGTCTATATTTTCACGAAAGTAAAGAGTTACACAGTAACTCTGGAATTACTATAGATTTTAAATTGAATTTAAAAAACCAAAAAAGTAAAATTATAAGAGAACTTTCAACATTTAGAATATAATATCACTGTAAAAATAGTTATGAATAAGCATAACTTGACGAAACTTTGATGGGATGATTAAGAATCTCACAAGTACTTTCTGTCAATGTATTCTTGGACTTCACGTTTGTGCATTGTAAGAAACTACTGCGGTATTATCGGCATTAAGTAAATCGGTGTGGGTTCTATCATAGGTTTTGAATATTATTAGGGCTCCTGTGGAAATGGCCCTGAACGCGTTATCTAAAGATACTTTGAATAATAATGTGCCGCTTGATGAATGACAAGAGTTGGTAATATTGAATATAATATTATTCGAATAATTACGTACTATGTGAAATGTTCTCTTCCCTTATATAGAGGATGGCCTAACACCCTCGTTGACACTGTAGATCCGTCATGAGGGAAATTTCAGGGGAGGACATTACCATGGCGTGATGTCAAAGGTGACAAGCGCAAGATGAGGAGCTTTTCGCTCTGGGCAGGAGCAACTCTGTGACGGAGGCGGAAGATACTCACCCATCTAACTTACTAACTAAGGCCCCCTCTTAACTGGGACACCTTTGTCGTTCCCTCAGTTATAATAATGTACTGGGGCAGAGTGATGGTGGGGCAGAGCACCCGCTTTGGAAACCCTGAGACTACCTCATTAATTATTTTGACTCCTTCACCCCCCAACCCGCCGCCTTAGCGTCAGAGGACGAGGCGGAGCGAGAGTCCCCAAAAGCACCTCGTTAGTCGGGACGTTCGCATCCTGCCAAGATTATGGGAACCGCGACGCTTCAAATGGGCAACCGCCTCCATCACTTATTCAATATTTTAGTCGGCGGCGGACGGGAGTCCAACAGGTTCAATTTGAGAGGTGCATGAATAAATGCTTTGAGGGCGTAATAACTCAGAACATGCGGAAAATTAAAACGAACTGCTCGGCGGAGTTGAACTAGTTCATTACCAGAGGTTGTTTCGAACACCGAATCATGCACATACTTGTATACCTCATACCTACTGTCTCAAAATGCTCAAACAATCAACAGGTTAAATGGTGGAAATTGCGGCTTCCTATTTTTGTCATAGTTTTGATGTACTTGTAGTAGATGTACAATAGTTTACAATAGAAATCAATTTGTGGAACTCAAAATGGAGGTTTTTGAACAAAATTCGAAAGGTGGGCCTCGACCAAGAACGTTGCAAATATTCAGAAAGAAGATGTATAAATTCTTGAAAACTCAGTTAGTAGGAAAAAAAGTTATTTAAAGAAAAAAACAAAAAAAAAAAAAAAAAACACAAACGCACCCCCTTTCAGTGCCTTTTCAGTGCGAACACGACCAATGTGTGCCCACAAAATGGCCCGTTTCACCCCTAGAAACGACTGGGAATTTGTGATAGCAGAATATTCAAGTAGCATCTCCCAAGACTGGAAGGTCCTCATCGCCGATATCTATGAGGTTGATGTGTCTTGAGGTGAAGAATCCTGAAAGCCTGACAATCCTGATGAATAATCACAACCATTAGTTAGAATGGATTTGTATTCTTATATTTATTTCTCATGTTCAGGTCATTCCAGGCCCTTCTCAATCAATTCTAATAGGCATCAATATATTGACGAAGCCTCGCTTCAGGGGAGCGTCATAAAAACGAAGGAAAAAGGAGGAAAAGTGGTAAAAGTATGGGGATCCCTTGAAGACTGCATCAACAGAGGTTTAATCAATTTACACTTATCATACCCAAACAAACTGACCACAGAGCTCAGTGACTTTTTGACTATTTAGACTATAATGTGGGTCTCTGCTCTACGGAAATCAAGCAAAATATTGTTCAACAAACCGCAAGTATAAGAAAATAATTAGTTCTACTTAACTCACGATAGTTTGGTTTCTGAAAACCAAAAAATCTCAACGAGAACTGGTCTAGTGAAGGAGCAGCATGGATGCTAGTCTAGAAATGCTCACTGCAACAAAAAATTACAACCCTGACCAATATTCTGCAGCACCCCTCCTTAGCACCTTTAGAGAAGGCCAGTATTTACAACTTCACCTCTAAATCTCCATGATTTCTATTCCTTCAATCGCAAGGACATATCTCTATGGCAGTGTCTGTTGTGCATACTTTTCGTGCATCCGTCACTCAATAATGCCGGTGTTAATGAAGACCGGTTATTATTAAGTAATATCTGGTTATTATTAAACAAATGTTGTTACCGATAATGACTTAACGTTGGAATCGATTTTACATCATAACTCTTATTTATTGAGAATAGCCGAAATTTCTCATTTTACTTCCATTGTCTTCTTTGAAATGTGTTCCCACAAATGCGTCGAGAGTGTTCAATTGATGTGTGGTGTTCACTTACCGAATCTAGTGACCTGCAGCTATTATTAATGGGTAATGTAACCATGAAAACTCAGATGGAAATAGTTGATTGAGCTAACAAGGGAATTACCTAAAAAATTAGGTATTTACTGGTTCGCGTCTCAACCGGGAGAGCGCGTTTGTATAACCCTCTACCTACTGCATAGTTGAACTTTCACTTCACAAGACTTACGTGTTGGTTGATTGGGGATATCTGAAATGATATCAAACGAGAAACGAACTCCTGAAACCCATTTTTGAACACTCAAATTTATAACGGATAGGTTATAATCCTCCAACTTCACCGAAATCCAATTTGGGTGATGTGGGGTCTTTCATATTTGTTAAAACTAACTTTCTGCCGTGCGTGACTTCCAAAATTGAATTCTTTGATCTAGTTCTTACAGAATTCAGAAGACAGCTGCAGACCAACATTCTGGCGTTCTTGACTTTGAGTCAACGGTACCAAATTTTATTGTAACCATCCTCATAGTTAAATACCACCCTCCATGGCACTAGAAAAGTTAAGGGCTGCTACAGCCATCTTTACATGGATCTCAAATGATGTTTACTGCGCCTGCAGCAGTTTTCACACGAGATCCGCCAGCTTCAAGGGCAGGGAATTCAGAGGGAAAGGCGGTTTCATAGACCGTTCATGATGTCTTTATTTCCGGAGCCCTCGAGCCCATAAAACAAATGACCTGTGCCAACTCCGAAAACTCAAATCGCATGCAAATTACATTACCCTCCTCCCGGAATATCGTTAGACTCCATAAAAGAGAAGAGTTTCAGTGATGGCGGTCTGGGGACACTTTGTCGCGATGGTTTGTGGAAAGGTTGAGGCAGTAGAAATCCTTTACGAGCGACAGAGAGGATAACTTTGAATGACTTCAACCAATCGAAAAAACAAAAATAAGCGCAGTAGTCTTATGTAAGTGCCCTTTTGTACATTAAATAGATGGTGAAAATTGAAGCATTGTTGTTAATTCCACCATATTGTTCGTGTTAAATAAGGTATCGCTTGGAATCCTTGACTATACATGTTCGAATGTCCTCAGAAATAATGAAAAAATAAAGCTTGAAACGAGGAGATGATGAAAGGAGTAGTTACCCCTTCGTAAGGGATGAGGCGATTTGCCTGCAACACTCAGTGGTCGCCCAGCCGAAGAAAAAGAAAGATGGGATTATCTTTTGACCCCAATTAGCTTTCTGCCTTCCGACCGCTCGGATAAGACGCGATATCGCTATTTAGGGTATATATGAAAATTGTTAAGATCTAGTTCCTCAATGTCCAACGAAGGAAGCCGCAAGAATGAAGACTGTAAACATGTTAATAGGGAAAAATCTTAAACGTCCGTCACTTCTAATTCAGGTGAAGAGCGGATGGAGAAATGAATGGAGGTAAGTTTCTTAATGTTTAACTTAGTGAGGTGGAAGTTTCTGGTAAGAAATAGTGAGTTGGTTTGGTGTGTCAAGGGTCTCAAACAAAATTTGATTTTACTTTGTTACCTCTATGTTTTACTTAAATTGGTAAGTAAAATAGACAAATTGTTGAATATTTCCCTAACGGGGGTAGTGTGAGGGAAAGGGTCATTTGGACAGACAATGTTGATGCGAATTAACGATGAGAGTCGTTCGTTACTCTGTTAGCTTAGTTATAACAAAGAGGTGATGGTTTGTACCCGCTTCCAAGGTTTGAAGCGATTAGTCTGCAACACGCAAATGACACCCAGGAAGGTAAGAAGCTGCACGCTCAACCTAGGGAGCTGCAGAAGGAAAGACTATTAATATACATCTACGTTCCACAACCCCAATCAAGCCGGTAGTAACATTTAGACATGGGCTCTGGTTACATATGATTAGAAATGCTGAAGACGTGGAAGACTAACATTTCTTGAAATATGTACGGATTGATTTACATAAACCAGAATTTGCATAATATAAAGAACCTAGGTCAGGAAATTGGTGGATTACCTACTTACTACCTACATTGTGGGGGCTCAAAACTAGGTTTTTCATTTGTTCATTAATTTATTTTCTTTAAGGATGGTTGTTAGTATTTCAAATTGTTTAATTATGATAAAGTATTGTGAAGTTTTTACATCATAAAAATGTGTCAAAACAGACGCCTTGGCGAAAATTGAGTTAGCAGAATGAATGATGATTCGTATGTGTTAATGGTAGGCATGAAGCATTACGGGTTAAAATAGTCTGATAGTATATCAGCTGGTATCAATGATCAATTAACCATTCTCTGGATTTTAATTACTGACAACAATATCTTAAGATGTAGTATAATCTTTATTAGGTAATTTTATGAGTTATTACTCGAGGAAGTCCCATAATCGATTGCTGGAAAGAAACTTCTTTCGTGAGAAGGGCTGTTCCCTTTTGCCCGGGGGCGTTGCGGAGCATCTTCTGTTCACCGTTTCAGTTGAAGGCCGAGGGAGGGAACAGGCATTAAATAAAAAGGGTAGCGATGAGCATAAATCAAATTTCATTAAAATCAGTTGTTGAGGGGCCCCGTCGTAACCACGCCACGCCTAATAAGAAATCAGACGGAACCAGCTGGCTTGCTCTGTTTAATTATGCAGATTGGATCTCATTAACGGTAGCGTCCTATTCCATTATTTTTACTGCGTGATCGTGGGGGGATCGGAGAAATGTTAGGGTTACCCAGAATGGTTTGATTAAACTTTAGAACATTTACCAAAGCAAAAGCGTTGGCTGATTCGGTAGGGCAGATCAGCTCACTCCGATATTCACAAGAGTGGTATGAGTAATGTTCAGAATGTTAAAGAAGCGGACGATGATGTGTTTCAAACTTTTTTCGAATTAAACAGTGGGTAACAGAAAGAATAAGGCTGCAGTATGATATGGAAGTATCATCTCAGGGCATGACACCTTGGTTGATAGTCGTCAAAATGCTTGAGAAAGAGAAACATTGAACCAAGGTAGCTGTATATTTCGAAAACATACTACGGAAAAAGTTCATCTGAGAACAGAAAAGGCAGATAAGGGAACATACGGTCCGAGAGTACTGAAAAAATATCTCAAGTATTCGCCCTGAAGTAAAATGTTCCAGACCGAGTTGCAACATTATCTACTTCTACAAAATGCCGAACAAATGTCGAAGTATGTTAAAATAAAACTTCAGATTCTGAGCAAATGAACATCTACTAAGATGAGCGAATGGTTTTAAAACAGAAATTTCGATTATTCAAATTCGCCAGAAAAGAGACTTTGTGATGAGGAAACACGGAGTGAACGATAATGCCTTTGTAGCAGGAACTATAGAATGCCTTAATAGCAGGAAGATAGTGAGCTAAATCCATCAAGGAATTAATCCTCAATAAATGGTTTATAGAATAACTGATTAGGAATAGAACGTTGCAAATTATCAAACAGAGGTGTATTATTTCTGTATTAGATAGCCATTCTACGCAAGTCACTGATCTATCAGATAAATAGATCATATAGATAGATTATATGGAGTTATATTAGACGCAGTCTGTGATACATAGTCTAAACTCAACATTTCGAACCCCAAATCTTACAATTCCATTCTAGATTAAAATACTGGGGCTACCACCAACCTCGGGTTCGAGCTCAGACTTCCGTCGCAGGTGCTCTCCTCACCTCTACCGCCTACCAAACCCATTTTCATTACCCGAATTGAGGTTTTTTAAATGGTAAGCGAACAGTTTATCGTACAGCGACGCCAGTGGTCTCATTTGATTCAGAGAACTAATATATATGATTATCAAACAAAAACCACCCCCCCCCCCACCCCCCTCTTACATTGCATGTGAAGGTTTCGAGTTTTTGATAGTTTAATCCTTAATAACTAACCTCTTGGAGTAATTGATCGAAATACCGAGATTATTGGCATATTCCAAAACGAAGTTGGATTCTTGAGCCAAATTTCGTAAACCTTGCTGTATTAGTTTCAGCTTCGGACGGCGTACAAGTGACGAATGGTTTTATTTTAATTTTGAATGTTCGATTTTGGAGATTTCCATATCTTTAAATGTCAACCAACCACTTCAGAGGGGGTTTCAAATGGTTTTTCAGGGCCGATCACTCAAAGTCATAATTTCAAATAGTAAAATGAAATTCCTTTATTTGTAGACCTTTAGTGAGTTGGATTACTAAAACTCACCACCTCAATGAAGAATTTATGGGTACATTTGGATTTTTATGTTCAATAATGGACCATTGTATCTACCAAGAAAAGCATTTCACAATCATTTCTAAATTGTTTGGTTAACGTTTTAAAACCTTCATTGTTCGAGTTTAAAGTAATCATGGAACAAAAATGGTCGGATCTTCTGATGTTATCGCCACAGTGAGCAAAGCTGAAGAATCAATTATGCCAAATGGATGGAGCCTGAGGAGGAAAGGACGTTGTATTGTGCCGTCGTGAGATTGTCGATCCGGCGGTAGTAGTTGGTAGCGTGTGTAGCCATCCTATATCTGATACGAATGACGACTTGGGAGAAGAGAGTGCGCTCTTATCTCGGTATTGGTCGGCCCCTCCACTCGGATCAGTACCTAATGCCGGGTCTCACAAAACCAATTTTCCGATTCAAAGCTTTGATCAAACCCGAGCTAACGGGTTCCTGGTATTCTAACCCCACCCAGCAGATGGAGAGAGGTCGAGAGAAAATATTGAAATTCAAACTTGGAGTCATATCGCTCGAGAACAATTTGCACTCCACCTATCCATGTTCATTATATTCATAGTATATTTCAGCGGCATGTATTGATTGCATTTCTTGGAAATCTTGGAATATTAATCTTGGCTTGGAATAAACAAATTGGTACGTGTTGCATCAGTAGTTGCTCAGAACGACTTGAAAACTGAAATTAGCCTGTTGTTTTCTGTTTACGCCTCGTTACCTAATAACGATTATGATAATCATATAAAGTGCAATATTCAAATATACTCCTCTCCACATTATATTAATCACCCTGTCATTAGCCCTTTGTTCATCGCACACTCCACTTTAAATTAGAGTGATGATACGGCAGACAATATTTTCATTTCGCTCCTCACCAAATGATATCAACTTATGATAGAAACAGGGAAATTGGTAGTAACTTGTAAAGCGTCTGCAAATTTTCATACAAAATATTCCATCCTGCAGTGTCATTAAAATCATTTTTGGACTCTACTTTGTAATGTTTTTTTTTTTTTTTTTTTTTTTCAATAATGAGGAAACATTTTTTTTCCCGTGTGACTCAACGTCTCTCTCTCTCTTGAACTCTGCTAGAAAAGTCATTCTGCCGAATCTGGATCTGTGCATTTCGCGGAGATTTATGATGGCAAAAACATTAGATTGTTTTTGGAATTCTTCCCACTATCTAATTTTGAAAAATTTTGCAACTACGGTTGCCCGTGGCAAAACGTTCGAAATATTTGCCACAGGTGAAATCCCATGAGGTTCTTTGTTGCAGGTATCAACTGAATATCAATTCTCCCATCGATTTTGTTGACAATCTTTCGAGCCAAGTTCTCGTTTGAAAAGGTTGTGTTCGTTCCATCACTGAATAATTTTCTAATTCCTGGGTTGTTGTATTCCTACTGGGTTTCTAAGTCAGCTATTTGTTTTCCTATATCCATAGATAGAACAACTTTCCCAGGAAAATCCTGCATTTCTTCTCGTCGTATGCAGGTACCATCCAGATCTCTTATAAAGTAGGATGATAACTACACACTTTATTAATATTATTTTTTTAAAGAATAAAGAATCATGTCTTTTGTACTTAGCTATTTCTTCTCGTGTATGCAGGTACCATCCATCTCTTTCTACATAATGATCTTCCTTTGTTCACATTTGGAGTTCGAACGTTCTCTATAAATTTCGTTGAAATGCCCCTCCGTATGAATGATTGATTTTACCACTGGTGGTTGGTCGGGATTTTTTCCTCCCCTGTACTTATTATCGATCTAACCACTGCAATTTCCTCTCCCTCCAGTCAAACTATATGTATTCACAATTTTATTTTCAAATACCCATACATACATACGTTCTCTCCTTCAGAGTAATCATTCATAAGATGATGAAGGAACTAAAAACAATTCGAGATAATAAAAGGAGCGTCGTCCAAAATCAACGTAGGGGAAACCAATGGGCCGTCACACTAACCGAAATTGTTCTACTAGAGAACGCTACACTGAGCAACAAGGTTCCATTGTCCTCGATCGTATCCTTTCTCAAGACAGTTTGGAGGTTTATCGTCCGGAAAAAAATCAAACCGTTGTTGTCGACGGACGATATGAACTAACTGACGTAAATATTATGCTCGAGATCAACTGAATTGAAGCAATTGAATCTTGATGAGATCATAAAGCGAAACGATGCAATGATGTACTTAGAATTATCAGTCAATATTTCGGCCGTTTTTTAATAAGCTGCAATTTTCAATCTGACGGAATAGATCCTGCTTCAGTACAATATTGTACGTTTTATGTCTACATGAAAACGCGGAGGAAATGTGATCAAATTAGAAATATTTGGCAAGTTTTTGGTCCCTTATAGGGTCGTTCATTTCTTCATTGTGCTAATAATTCCAATAAATATATTTTATAGATCATTGAGATGATTTATCACGTAAATGGTGAACAGAATCTATATTAAAGTACTGACAGCTTGTCAAGAGCATAACATTTGAGAAAGCTTAAATACGACCCAATAGCAGTACCTCATTTTGTTTTTAGAATTTAGCCTCATCTAAGCCTGAAGGGTCAATTAAGCTTTGCATTAAGTATCAAATTAGATTCTGGAATGGGTTCAATTTTAAACAATATTTTGAACGAACCAAACTTAAACTAAACGACTTGGCTTACATCACAGTCTTCACAAAGCAATGACTAGTTGGATGCAAGTGTATTACAGACCAGAATTATCAAAAGTCGCAGTACAGCTCTGCGACTCTCAGTTACATTAACCCGACTTACATAGGACATCAACTCACTGAGGTGGCCTATGCAGTTCTCTCATTTCCTAAAGAGCTGGGCGACCATCTAGAAAGTGGCGGATGGATAGATCACTTACGCACAACATCGCCGCTACTGCACTAAGCAGGTGTCCGTGGGCTAAAGCTGCCCGATTGACTAAAATTCGGTCCCCCCTTGAAAGCTTAGTGACCTCGCATATTGAAATGGGTGTATTGATCGATTGCAAAGGCGTTTTGCGTAAACATTTTTCACGTTAGCGAAATTATCCACATTTTCATTGTGGATACCATCTCCAGTGCTATTCACAAAACCCCAAACAGTTGAATCAGCATTGGATTATTATTGCAAAGCAGTATCATTAATCGGCACAACGATTTACTGCTACTACGTTTCAAAACAATCAGCAAGTCTTTTTTACGAGAAATATACATCTTAGAAGATTGCTACTGTTGCTAAATGAAGAGAATGTATTTTAATAGGTTGAAAAGTGCTTCTAAGAACTGCTGTATAATGAACTTCTTTAAGGAATATTTATACAATGAAATAGATAGTTCAAAAAATCATCGTGAAATAAAAAAATAAAAATCAAGTGGCCTCCCTCGAAGGCGAATAAAAAGCTTCTGTTACTAATAGGCTGGAACGTACTCGCAATTAAATATTCCGATGAAGTTGTTGTAATACGATTCAATTACCACGTTTTCACGAGAAATCATAATGGTGCTACCTATAGGGTCACACCATTTCACACGATCAATGTTTCTCATTTCAAAAACTTCACTCAGTTGTTGGTTCGGCTTGCAGGTTGTTAATGAAGCAATTAGGAGTCTATGTATAGTGTGGGAGAGTGTATGTTTGAATTAATAGAATAACTTGCCGTCCATTTTACTACGATCGCTACCCAATACATCATGTTCGTTGAGGGACAGCTCATTCCTTGGTGTTAAACGATGATTCTAATCAAAGTCACTGAGATAATCCTAACTGATTGAACGCAATGTCACTGGGTGATAGGCATTAGCACAAGAATCAAAACAGTTCACTTCGAAAACATGATATGGGCCTCTAGATGTATAAATTTATTGATGTCAGAACTTGAAACAAGACCTATACATGCATAATTACAAAAAATTTTGTCACGAAACCAACAGTACTTAATAGTTTTGAATGAGACTGTAAATATCGGTTCGCTCGGATTGACACGGTTTTAACCTAATTCTATGTATTATACAAAAATGAAATTAGTGCATTCTTTGAGAATCGAAATACTCCAATGCAATTCAATGAGGCAGTATGCCCTTTACATCATTTTGATAAGTCGCTTCAAGCTAAAGTATGCACCTAATAATTACACAAAGGTTAATTGTTCATATTACACATTGCAATGTAATTTTGTTATTTGAGTATTTCATAATATGTCAATCTTTCATTTCTACAGAATAACGATCTTTGAATTCGATTGGATTCAGTACCAACTATACCCCAATACCCAGCTTCCAGTACACACATTTTTTTCAGTAGTTTGAGAGAAAAGAATGACGGACGGAGGGATTTTTGAAGATCCAATTAAATATTTTTTTCGACACAGGATTTGCTTGCAGAATTTTACACATCCTGAGACATAAACCAACCAATTTTGATGGGGGGATTAGATACTTCCTAACTACCAGAGGTATAGACTCTTCGAGTCTGATGCCAGAAAAAGGTTTGTCCTCTGAAGCTTAAATATCCACTTGCATTTTTCAGATCAAAGCTTACTAATATATTCGGGTTCCGTATGTGTGAGTCTTCCCCAAAAAAACTAATTCTGTCCAATTTTAATAAAATATCTTTTGCGGAATTTCCCATTAATTCCATTGTCGTCGCTCAACAGCAGAGCTACTTCGTTCGAACTCGGGTGAGTATAGTTAGATTTAGATTTAGTATGGCGGCCTCTGAATGTTATTGGGATGGTTTAGTTGGATATTAGTTTCACATAGCTAAACTGAAACTAGACGACTAAGAGGAAACTCCGACGATATTGGATAGATTTTGATGAAATGATGTATAATCGGTTCCTCATATACGTTAGACGTTGAAAGTCTCGTTGGATATAATTTAAACAACCCTGGATTAGCTCTATTCCACATATCCGGATGTATGGGCAGTTAACATACACATATGTAGTATCATGTTTGTTCAAAACGATGTAATATTTACTCCTTTCTATTTGGCATTAACCTATTTTGGCTGTAATTTTTTGAAATTATTTTATACGTTCAAGTTCCAATAATTAAGACAGTTATATTGCCAATCCAACCCAACAGAATTTTTTATCTTGATCCATTGAAGTGGTCATTTTATTGTTATTTTTTAATTATTCAAACTTTTGATCTCATTCTTTCATGATTTAACTTATTGATTACCAAGTATACTAATTGTTATTTTAACTTTCATTTCTTCCTATACCGTTCTACATTCCTAAACCTACCTATTTTAGGTTCTTGAGATTGATGGCAATATCACAACTGCGATTCCAAGTCAGTCGCTTTACTTACTGTGGCTGTTCTACCTCGTGGTGATTGATAGTTTTAAGACAACGATGGCTTTACTACACATGTAATGTGTCAAATATTTGTTAATAAAGCATTTTTTTAAAGTTTCGATGATTGTTTGGTGCATTTCTTTCGAGTGTCGATTTTAGGTACGTAGAGTGCCGGCATTAGGAACATTCCCATCTGAAGGTGTCGGAATTAGGAGCACAAATACAATTTTGAAATTTAAATATTTAAATTTAAAACGCAATCAAATTTCATTGGTTAACTAGTGCATTTTGTAGAGGAGATCTTGATGAAGATTTTTAGCTAATTAAGATGTCTATTTTTTGGAAAATAACCGAAACGTCTTGAAATATATGACAAAAATTCCTTAAAGTGTCGGTATTCGGATACTTTACTCTAACTGTACTCTTTAAGGAACATCAAATATTTTTATTGTATAAAATCCAACAAGGGATTGTTACAAAAGTTCGGTTGTTGTATACAAAAATAAATAAATAAATTGATAACACTTCATTAATTGCAAATTTAGTAAAATTATCTTGTTCACTTCTGTAGTTGCCTTCTTTAAACATCATTAATAAACTAATTCTAAATTTTGGTTTCATATAAGAGACATATACATGTTTAAATAGTCTGCCATTGGATAGTTGTTCAGGTGGTATCTGGTTGTCGATGATCTTCATTAGGTATCACATTTAGAGCTCGTTACGGGCGAATGCCCTCAACATCAAGGAGTGAATAACATATTGGTAGAGGTTGGATACTAATTTTCTGTCTTTTCCAAGATCCATTAGACTACAGACCCTCGTTTCGCTTTCCCCTGATCTCTCCATATCGTGTGAGAGGTATTCTGCCAAATAATAATCTCTATACGGCTTGTATAACGAGCATTCAAGCAAGAAGTGTGTAATCGTTTCTGGCTCAAACTTATTACATACTGTACAAAGTTCTTCGTTGTCAAGCACGTATTTGCTTCGTTTATGAAAAAAATTGATTTTGCCCATACCTTTATTTGTTGTGGCTAATCTTAACTGAGCAATTAATCTTATTTTATGGATGTTTCCTGTCAGGTCCATATAGTGTTGCCTTCCAGAAAAATCAACTATTTTTCTAAACATAGGGTTGTAGCTGCTGTCCATAGTTCTTCTTATGTCTTGACTCCAGCAATGATTTTTATACTTCTCTATTATGTCCAGTCGCGCTTTCTTGAGTTCTTGGTGTGTTAGTTGCTGCCAGTTCAGGGAAACTCCAATCTCAGCTAGGATGCCGTCCAACTTGGTGACCCAATTAAATTCAGAGGAATTCCTATGATTTCCATGAAAACGGGCCAATTCCTGGAAACACAGCTTGGGCCATCTATGGTCTTCCATCATCAATATTCGAAGTAGGAAGCCCAAGGTTCTTTCCAATACTGCCACCTTTAATGGGAGTCTATTCAGCTCTAGCCGCAGGAAATGCCCTGGAACTCCCCTTGACAGACAGAGGACACTCTTTATAAAGAACATCTGAACAACCTCTATTTCATCCAAATACCACACACCCCACACCTCAGATGCATACATAAGGACGGAGCTCACGAGGGCATCAAAAAGTCTAAATCTCGTCTCCCAAGTGCCAACTCTACCTCTACAGAGAATGTCCCTCGTGCTGCCTACTGCCGCCTTCGCCTTTGCAATGAGATTGTTCTTGTTGAGGTTAAACTTGCCAGTGCGAGAAAACGTAATCCCCAAGTACTGGAAGGACGGGACTGGTTTGATTTCTTCTTCTCCACATATAATTTTCCTTCTTCTTCGATGACGACCTCCCTTATCAAACATCAAGATGTTCGATTTTTTTGAATTAATAGATAGCTTGTTCAACGCACAGTATTTTTGCAGGGCGTCAATCTTCTTCTGCGCATCTGGAAGCGAGTCTGCCAAAATTGCCACGTCGTCAGCAAACATGAGCAACATCAGCTCCCGCCCAGCAAAAGGGATGCCATGACATCCACTTTCCCTCATATATTCTTCTAGATCAGCTAGGAAGAGAACAAATAGCTTCGGGCTCAATGAATCTCCCTGTAACACTCCCTCGGTCACAGGCTGTGAAAAATAATCACCTCCAGAATGTGGCCTTATCACAAAACTGGCATTGTTGTAAAGGGAGCGAAGGACTCCTGTAAATTTAGTTCCCACGCCCTGCTTGTGGAGCTTATCCCAGAGGCTGTCATGGTTGACCTTATCAAAGGCACGGCGAAAATCAATCATTAACGCTACCAGTGTTTGCTGTTTCCTCATTCGCATCATGCTTGCTATCGTGTGTAGGGTGAACACCTGGTCCGTACATGATCGACCTGCTCTAAATCCAGCCTGTTCTTCTGGAAGTAAGCGATTCTCTTCCATCCATGAGGACAGCCTCTCGGCCAAAACTCCCGTGAAAATCTTGACAATGGTATTAATAAGTGCTAATCCTCTGTAGTTAGACCTACCTATTTTAGGTTCTTGAGATTGATGGCAATATCACAACTGCGATTCCAAGTCAGTCGCGTTACTTACTGTGGCTGTTCTACCTCGTGGTGATTGATAGTTTTAAGACAACGATGGCTTTACTACACATGTAATGTGTCAAATATTTGATAATAAAGCATTTTTTTAAAGTTTCGGTGATTGTTTGGTGCATTTCTTTCGAGTGTCGATTTTAGGTACGTAGAGTGCCGGCATTAGGAACATTCCCATCTGAAGGTTTCGGAATTAGGAGCACAAATACAATTTTGAAATTTAAATATTTAAATTTAAAACGCAATCAAATTTCATTGGTTAACTAGTGCATTTTGTAGAGGAGATCTTGATGAAGATTTTTAGCTAATTAAGATGTCTATTTTTTGGAAAATAACCGAAACGTCTTGAAATATATGACAAAAATTCCTTAAAGTGTCGGTATTCGGATACTTTACTCTAACTGTACTCTTTAAGGAACTAATCCGTTGTTTAAGGATCTAATCTCTGAGGAAAAATTTGTCTGTCATCACATGGAAGTCCGACAACAGGAGACGGGGTAGCGTGAAGGCGGACACCGGGCCTCGCTATACCCGACGCCCTTCCTAGATAATCATCGCTCTTAACGCTCCCTCATCGCACACGCTTTTTTTCTTTTCTCAGCTCACCTTTCACGCATTTTTTGGGAGTTTTCCATATTTTTTTGTTCGAGTTCCTTTCTCTAGTCGTCGGCCGCACTCGTTGAAATCGACGAGGAGGAGGCGGTGCCGTGGGCAACGTAATAGCAGATGATTGAAAAATAAAATGAGGAGAAAAAAAAGTGGACTCCGGGGGTGGCGTGGAGCACGCGATGTCTTCTGACCGAAGGGGGTCTCATCTTCGACAATTAGGAATCTGAAGGGAGCGAACGGAGCGCGGTCTAATTGAAACTCACACGTCCACCTCATTTATCATCCGTCGCAGCTTTTCAACTCGCGGGCTGCTTAATTGAGAGCGATAAGAACAGATATACAATGCAATTAAATGGCTGTGAATTCGTCTTGTTGGTTGGTTAAATAATTACCGATATCTTTCTCACGGCAGTGTTCAAAACAGGCAATTGATCACATTCAGGATTTCAAAATAACATGAACAAAGTAGTTAGAATTCACTAAAATATGACTAAACTGATCAAGTTTAGAGTGGACTATAATGAAATTGTTAACTAGGAAAACACACTGTAAAACGTAACTGAACAATAAGTAGCCTACAAGCCGTAACCCTTAATTTCCCATACAGGCATTCACAACACATAGGTACATCACTCTACCATACTGCGCATGTACAATACACGCAGGAATTAAATGCATGCTACGAATTGACGATAATGGAGATGGAGATGTGGCAAAAAATCTTCTGATTCCTTGAATTTAATTCTTTCTTATTGGGTAGGTGTTTCCCCTCTGTGGGAAACGGTTAGGAAAACCTAATTACGTACACCAATATTATATAGAGATAAATGTGAGTTTTTTAAATGTTACAGGGTGTAACCTCTGTATCTACTGAACAGATTTTGAAATTTTTTAAACAATATTTGAGAGTGTCATACGAAAATTAGAACACTTCTTCTTATTCGATGTAGCTGGATTTGCCAAGTAATTCGAAGAAAGAACGGTTGACCAAATTGTTTCTTAGCAACGCTGCCTTAGCAACGTCTGATGATTAGCAAACGCAGGATTTTATATTTCATTTTATACCTATTAGATTCCCGAAGTTGGCAGCAGACGAATTTGAAATTTTAGAACTGTAATACGACACCGTTTTGATAAAAAATCTCTGAAGCTACTGAACCGACATTGAAAATTCTCTTGCGAACAGAAAGCCACATTTTGTGTGAGTTTAATAGAATGTATGGATCTACTCGAAAAATTAAATGATTTTCTCGTAGTACTTACTCGAATTCGCAAAGCGACTTGGAAAGAGCAAGGCCAAACGGAAACGTTTCTTACAAACTCTGACTCAACTGTGAGAGATGTTTGATTGAGTTTCGGAGAAATGTTGGAGATCTTCATAATACCTATGAAAGATTTACAAACGGCAACATAAACAAAACAAGCATTAAAAATTAAAAACATTAAAAAAAGAAGCTTACCTATTTAAATTTTAAAAAAGTTTTAATCATTTTGTTATGTTTATTGATCATACTATCATCAACTGAATTAAAGATTTGTAAAATTTTCATCCCAAACGCCTGAAACAAAAGATTTTTCCTTCTCAGCACATATGGTGGAAATGAGATAATAAGACATATTTATGGAAACGCGAATGTGTCTACTTCACCCAATACTGGGTTTACATGATGTTTGAAATGAAATTGGAAAGATTAAATTTTATATAGAAACCAAAACTGACGATTCTATACATTTAACAGGTGCTTCACGTTGGTCAACAGGTAATCTTGCCTTCATCTTTCACGGGATCGCCGGAATACAGTCTCGAACACATATTATTAAGTAATGCATCCGTCACAGGGATCTCTCTATATCCGGTTTTCAAATGTCACCCTAATAAACACTTGTGAACTGAAATATTAATTGAACAAAATAGATTATCTAACAGAAAATTCAAAATGTTCGAGGTTTGTTGCACACCTAGACTCCAATTTAAATCGGACAACAAATTTTTTAATTCAATAAAACAAGATCAATTTTTTAATTAAATGAGATGAAAATAGGGATAAATAAAGGTTCATGGCCCAATTCATTCGCAATGAAAATTGAATAAGTTGAATAATTTTTTAGTACTAAATCAAAATCGTAATTTAATAAATTCCCTCCCTCCCCCACTCCTGTTCATACGAAAGCAAAATTTCGGTTTTTTTTTGGACAGACTAAAATTGTGAACGAAAAAACCATTTATCCAAATTTATTTAAAAATTTTGTCGCAATCACATGTACACACAGAAAAACACACACAATACATATATTATTATTATCTTTTTTTTTCATACGTTAAGGTTGTCCCGCACCCCCTTAGATCAATTCTAATAGGCGCCCCTCTACTGAAAAACCTTGATTCAGAGGGACGTCCTACAAACGGAAGACGCTTTTTTGATATGCGATTGATAGACAATATGAGGGACAACATCGTGACACGATGTATGGAAATGAGCCAATGAGGATGATAGTAATTCCCACGAAAACTATAAAAGTCCGTAACATAAAGTCCGGTTTAAGAAATAAAACTGAGTTCGTATTTACATCGAATAATACGCCTATGAAAGCAAATTACATTCGTGATAGCCGAAACCCGGTTGAGCTCAAAGAACGTACGATGTTGCAGCACAATCTCATCAAGCGTTACAAGAGGATCGTTCCGAATTCCACATCCCAAAAAAGAAAGGGATAACGAAGCCTATTCTCCAGATAAAAGATGATCCTTGCGTGAAACCATCCTCACAGTATGGCCTTACGAGTGCCTTATTGAATGTCATGGACCTTTTCAAGGAAAAAGAAAGAGAGAGACATGACTAAAAAGACCACCCATACTAACCACTTCATGGCTTGTTGCACCTATATATATTTTTTTCACCCTCCTCATCGGAAGGCCGGAACGATCTTTTGACGTGATGCTGTCAGCTGGACCGCATTGTCCGTTTTTTTTTTCTTTTATCAACGCTCCCAGCTCGGATCTTAACGATTATTGTATTCCCGTGAATGGGAGGTCGGACTGAGCCTTTGGGGGCCCTGAGGGTGGGATCGCATCAATCTTCACTAGGGCAAGAATGTGTCGACAGACAATTGACTCCTAGCAATTAGGTTAACGGGAGTTGTCATAGTTTATTAGATGTAACGGTGGGAGAGTTCGTGTCTTTTCTAGAAAGGGACACGTAATTTAGATTGATGGCCCGCGGTACTTTAAGGTTCATCCAAATGAATATTTGCGCTTGAAGTAACTTCTCGTACATCGTTTTTTTCAGACTCTTATAAACTGGTTGTGAAACGTTGGTTGAAAGACGACAAATAACGATTATTTATTCAACTCTAGGCTACCTATTTCACATTCTCAGGCAGATGGAAATAACGCACTTGAACGATATCCAAATTAGTGCTCTTCTAAAAACTTTTCATTTCATTCCACTATTTTTCCTGGGACATGGAACCAAAAATTTTCAAAACGCTGTAAAACACACATAATAAGTGGACATTTTGATTTTGTTAGAACAAAAAGACAAATTTCTGTGGATGTGAAAAGTGTAGCTTCAGAAAAAATTAAGAAACAGAATTCACACTCAGCAAACCCCAAAGAGTTCCTTTATCATCTGGAGTAGTGGAATAGTTCGTAAGGATTGTGATGGACTATGTGTGTCAACAAGTTGCACAATGCTCCTAAATTTGAAAGGCAGAAGAACAAATGATAATTTTGGATATTAAAAAACTGTTGGAATTGTTGCATGAATAGGTATAGATATAGAGGTATAGGTAATAGTAGAGATGCATAAGTATTGTTGGCAGCGTCCCAAAAACCATAAATATAAAATTATAAGCTTACTGAAGAGTTAAAACAGTTACACTTTTGAATGATGTAGCATATTTGAATTCCAAAGTTCTAACTGAATCGAATATTAACGGATGGAAGGAGACATTCTAAGGTTGCACTTCAAAGCCGTAGGCCCCGGGGCCAAATTCCTTATTTTACAGTAAAATGAATAAAACAGTTATAATATAATAATTGTTATGAATTGATCATGCACGACTACTGTATTCCATTTGAACCACCTAATCACATTTACAAACGTATAATCCGATGAACCTTACAGAAATCGACGTGATAGCACTGGAAGTTGCCGAGCGCCCACCGGAAAAGATGAAAGGATTTGAGAATTGTTGGACATTTTATCTTGATTTTTGAGTGACTTATGTTATCTTATCTCCAAAATCAAGAACTTGAATCTGGGCATTTGACATGAAACGCCTTTTTACCATGATGTGCTTAGTGTACCACGTCCCATTGGTAAGACGCGAGGATGTTCCGATCATTTCCTCAGAGCTTTCAAGAATCTTTCCACGCTTAACTGAACGCAGTTACAAAGCTTTTGTGAAGCTGGTAAACTCTCCGAATCTTTACGCCCCCAACCTCCGGCATTTGTGTGCAGATTGCCGCTCTCCTCCCGGCGCCCCGTTGTTTACTCGCGCAACGGAATCGGCGGTTCATGCAAATTATTTCTGCGGGACCCGCGAAATCCGCGAAGCCTAACCTGTCACAGTCGACTTTATTTCACATAAATGGAAAGCGAGTTTTCAAATTAGCACTCGGTTCTCTCGCTTGGGCGTTTCTTGAACAAACGTCCCGCCCGGAATCCCCACGGTGCTTCTCTTACGTACGTTATGGGAGAATGCGAGCCTCGCTGAAGCCTACCTATTTCAAGGTGTGGGTCCTATTCTTGAATATGAGTCAAGCATAACTGAAACAAAATCCGACGAGAATACGAAAACATACAACGGACATATATAAATATAGCATATTATGCTGCCATACAGTGGAATTCCCATTAATATTCTATCTAAAAAAATTCTTCCATCGATGAAAGAGATAGGATGGGAGCTCACGTGGTCAAACTAGAAAACCTACTTTTCTGTTTTTTACTTACCTATCACTTTTCTTCCACCATTTGGAACTATTTATCAAAACCATGAAAATGTTGTGTCATATGCCATTCGCATCTGCCATTAAGTATGTAGATGTAGGAAAATTGTTTTTTCTTGAGTGTTGATTATGGCTTTATAATCACATATTTTCTGGGCGACCTAAGTACCAATAACGAAGTACTGTGGGAATAAGGAGACCTAAAATAGCAGTCTGTGTAAGTAAGAAGTTACTTCCAACTGCTCCAAGTATCAACATTGCTTCCAAATCTATGCAAGTAGATACCGCTAGCGTTGTTTTCTTTTTCTGGAGATTAATTTTTTCTCACCACAATCAAAAGTTCCCCTCGCATTTTACTCTTCGGACCACTTTGAGCAACTGTCGGTCGTGTCGGAATGTCTGAGTTTGTATGTGTGTGTGGGTCTGTCCGGGCTTCTCCAAATCCTTTGAACCAGCTCATTTTCTACAATTTTCATCGTGTATCGTTCAAGTCGCCCGATTTCACTCAATTCTTGTGGGTAGACGGGAAGAGATGATAAAAAATTGGTACTTTTTATCCGATTTTGATGCAGTTTTTAGTAAATATACGAGTTACGTTGGATTTTATGCTGATGTAAAGGTACGGACTAAGTCACTCGCGACGAGGTTATAGAAACCCATTTCAATAAAATCATGTTCATGATCGTTACTGATGACCTAACCGTCGAAATCGGTTTAACTGTGTACCTACTCATTATTTTCGTGGAAATATTCTAGTTTATTCAGTTTTTATTCTGATGTGAAGCGATGTCAAGTAGATTCCTAGCTAACGCATACCTACTAGTTAGCTTGATTGCCTGCAAGAATATTATTAACTTTGTAATTTCTTGCTATAATTTGACGAGTATTTACCTCCTTCTAATTGGGTATTTGGCAACATCTGAGTTTTCAAGAGATAATGTAGCTCAAGATCACGTGCTTATCAAGACTTAAATTTTATTTTTTATTTGTGAACTACCTCTTGGAAATGTATCTTAGATTAATGGAGGAAATCATTCAGGAGGGCAATAAATCAAATTCAAGGTAAAACAAAAAAATCCACTTTTGGGGTTTCTATAGGAAATTTAATGAAACCAGTTTCTGGACCCATAAGTCGTTTTATCAATTGATAACTAATCACAAAAACCAGAGGAAGAACGTATTTTACCTTCCAGGGGTCACCATCCACGCTATCATTTTTTCGTGCGTTAGTGAAGAAGTTTACTATTGTGTTGTTGTTATCTGTTATCAGATCTGTTGATTGTCTGAGCTCTGTGCAGGTTGTTGTTGGAGTCATCTTTCGAATCATTGAAGCTACAATGGATTGTTCAAAAGTGGAGATGTTCGCCAGATTCTTCGAGAATACTGAAGGTTGGAAATTTACAGGGTCTTAGGAAGGTTAGCGAGGTTTAAATTCGTAGCGAATAGTCAATATCAGGGCTAATTTACTGGACTATGTTCCGGAAAGAAAATTTAAAGAATTCTTCGTCATCCGTTGCTCGATACTTCCACAACGGATACTATTTCTGAACAAAAGTCCTATGATCAATAGCAAAAAATAGATTGAAGATGGTTCCGAAAGAATAAAGATTACTGAAAAAATAACTATTCTTTTACGAGGGCTCCAGACTCAATCCCATTAGGCTCGTTCGCCGTAAAACACTAAGACCTCATCTTCAGCTGAACCTTAACGTACAACTAATATCTAACTACTTCATTATATGTATGACCTTTAAGAATATTATTTTCTGTAATTGCATATCGTTTGCGATCGGTACGAACAAATTAAAGTATTACACAAGGGTTAATTATTCCTGTACGACACATCCTTGAATGTATTGTTAAATATGTATGTGGTTCTAAATATACTTTTATTATATTTTCTAAATATACTTGAATTATGTAAGTATTTTCGAAACGGATGTAGAAACCATCCACAAATATTATTCAATATAAATGAAACATTCGAGCGTTACAAATCTGCGGCTTCAATTAAGGTACAGTAACATGTAAGGATATTTAAATGTACGTACCAATGTAGCCTCAGGAAAGTAGTTGAAACCTATTTGGGGACTCTAAGGAATCAAGAGCAGCAAGAAATATTCCATACGACTTGTTACATAAGATTGATTGAACAGTTTATCAAACCGTCAAAATATTGTGAATTTCGTAAATTTTAAATTCGTAGTTACTCGCTTTTTACTTTGCTTTACTTTCGTTCCACTCTAAATCTAATTTTTTTTAATGGTTTTTCAAATTTTCAGATAAATACATGTTTTGTTTAGATACTCTCGGTACAAAATCGTCGATAAACCTGCGTTTTTTCGAGAAAAAAATGTGCCCAGGGATCCTGAACCCCTAATGAGAGACCATGGTTTGCTGACTAGAGACAGATCTGGTTTTGACAGACTCAAGTTCTTTATTTTCCACGAAAATTCCGGTTTAATAGTGTGGTATAGTTTTACATAGCTCAGCATTCCCCATTAGATCTCAAAGTAAACTCATTACGTTTGGTAACACAACATAAACATATACTACTGATAATAACGAAAAAAATTATTGAACGGGTTGTTGGAGCTCTTCAAAAATTTTTCTTTATTGTCTTGGAAATGTATATTTTGGACGTTTCGCCCAGACAACGTGGGCTTCTTCAGCATGTATTTTCTTACAAGAGTTTTTTGTCAATCCTCGGATTCATTAGAATCGTCGTCTACTCATCGATATCATCTTTTACTGCATGCTGAAGGCTTTGCACATCCTATTGGCCGGGTATGTTCAGCTTCAACTTGAAATTCAAGTTCAGGTTTGACTTGCATGCCAATTTTGAAAAAAGAAAGTTAATGGGAGGCGAACAACGTTTTTTGAAGAAAATACATGCTGAAGAAGCCCAAGTTGTCTGGGCGAAACGTCCAAAATATACATTTCCAAGACAATAAAGAAAAATTTTTGAAGAGCTCCAACAACCCGTTCAATAAGAAAAATGGTCAATCCATGCCTCACCAACTCGAAAAAAAATGGTAAAAACCGTTGATTTTATTCATCAAACTTCTCACACGACTGTTACCCTGAAAAAATCTGTGGACTAAAACATTAGAAATTTTCAAATGAGGTGTACCACAAAAAATCTTGGAAAAAATGGAAAAGTTCCAGTTGTGCAGCATGAGCGTAAAAGCAAATTTTCATATTATATTCATGTTAAAATGAGTAGAAATTTGATCTATGTGCAAAAATGTTGTTGACTGCAATTTTCTTCTGTTCATTCGCAGATTTTTGATTTTTTAGATTTCTTACATTTTACCTATTTTTGATCATAGTTTCATTAAATTGAAGTTCAATTTTCATCATAGTTTGGTTTTTATTAATCTGGTTCATCGCTAATAAACTTTTTTCTCGGTAAATCTCTCTCTCGCTAAAGAAAATAAACAATTTTTCCAAATTTTTAGTAATTTTTTTTTGTATATTACAATTAATTCGGGACTTCAAAAGAGACCATTGAATTTAAGTGACCGTGGTTAGTTCACTTTCCTGTACTCGTACTTTCCTGAGTTTTGCCATTTCGGCACGGAAATTACGTAACTTTTTACAAATGACCAACCTGTTAGGTTGTAACATTTAATTTTTAGTTCTCACGCCTACCTCTTCAATAATTTGTGGAAAATTGCAACTTTAAGAATAGTCATGTTTCTAGTATCAAATTATAGTAAAATAGGTTCCCCTTGGTGATACCAACTGGGTACACTATCACTCATGGCAGTCCTTCAGGCAACTAACTATTGAGGTCTCCTCTTGTATTAAGCTCCCTAAGAGCAACATAAATGATCCGTATAAAATGATTGTATTGCACCGCGATTAATATTTAGTGTCCGTAAAGTGCAATCAGCCGAAAAGTATGACTTTATCAAAGTGGCATCACTGTATCCGTGACGGGCTTCTGCTACTCGCTTTTGGATCCGCTTACCACTTGGATCCTAATCTTCCGAACGATCTGTGTGTTTTGATATTTTATCATTAAAGACGATCTGATACATAAATTCTCATCTCATATAATATATGAGATATTATGATAAATTCTTCTCATCAATTATCTACATCCGTCGTTAATCGTTCTTCAGTGTTTACTTTATCTGACACCTTCTACTACTGCTTTCCTGGGTAAGTCTCAACTTTAATATTTATTCTGAAGCTAGAAGCTTCTTCACTCACTTTAATGAAACAATTTAGAATGGGGTGATTGACATAAACACTGAAAATTTCTGAAGCTCTTACTTGGTAGCGCTCTGGTTTGTCGGAAATAAACCAGAAACGGTGGTCATTCTCATCCCCTGGGGTTCGAAAAGGCTTGTTGATATATTCGCTCATTATTCACTCGCAGTGAACTCTTTTCGAATTACTGCGGTTTTAGAGACAGGAACATTGGGGGTTGTGTTTACCCGCGAAGGATAATCTTGTCCCCTAATAATATTAATGTAAGTGACGTTGTGGAATCAGATTGCAGATTAGGGGGCGATACATTGGCGGGGACGTGAAATCACCCGAGCGATCTGTAGAATTTCCCTATCCGACTTGAATAACATCCAACATCAAATAAACTAATGATGTTTTTCACTTGATTGTGCCTATCCCACCATTGACCAGTGTAATAACGTACTGCGGCTGTATTGGAGAAAATATCGTGGGGTTCCGGGTAAAAGTGACCAAGTTACATTTTTTTCAAAATGAGCTTTTTTTGTTATTCCGGTACTAAGGAACGTTGTCTACTGTGTGTTGTTGCTAAGAACGTTATCTTCAAACTGATGTGCAAGAAATACTTGATTTTACCTGCCTGACCCAAAGAGTTTTATGTGACCAAATGGCATTTGAACTCAACCACAAAACACGAGATGGATTATAAATGTACTCTCGCTGGTGCATGTAAATATTATCAATTGCCATTTGATCACTTTTACTGTGTAAGATTTGTAAGATTGCATAGTGGGCAGGTGAAAATGACCAATTACAGTGATAGGTAATGGATAACCTTTTCTAACAGAAATAGGTATATCATTGTTATTAGATGCTTGGCAACACGATAAATTAACGAAAAAACTATTCAATCCCTCAATTTCATGTGACTATGCGACTGATTTTCGAAGAATTGAATTGACCAAATGAAGTAAAGCTTGAAACTCCAGGCAGGTAAAAATGATCAAATAGAGTTTTCCGAATAAACACCTCTTATTTAATCTGAAGTGAATTTTGAAGCACGATATCATAGGCGGGAACTAGCTAACTACCTACAGGATAAAGAAAAATCGAAACATAGTCGGATGAGACATCACACAACCAGTGTTCGTAAGAAGAAAATAGGTGAAACTTCAGATCGCTCCCCTGTAAAATTTTGCAAATGTTACTTGTTCACTTTTACTCGGAACCCCACGATATTATTAATATTGATTTATTTAGGGGGTTTTACGCTTGGTCATCATTTGAGGAAAGCGGTAAAGTGAGCTCTTCGTTTTGCAAAAATTCATCCTAGAAAACGAAAATTTCAACCCCGAAAAAAATTACTTTTTATTTCAATAATGCTTTGAAGAAAATCGAAATTAATATGGGTAGTTTAAGTACCGTGTAATGGGTAGTTCAGTAAATAAGAGATCGGGTTGGAGTTTATTAGTGTAAAAATTGCCTATGTAACAACTGAATCTGCAGATTTACTTGAGAAAATACAAAGGATTAATGAACATGACTTGATCTGAAATTTCTGGCTGAAACGTGACCTCGCCACCACTGGCTACAGTCATGTGATTCATACCAGTAGTTCTCCATCCGTATTTCGCTGCGATTTCACCCTGTTTCAGGACCGTATCCACTATACAGTCATTGATGTGGATCGGATCGGCGGATCTCAGGGTGTCTCGGCTGCCTTTTATGAGCAGTTGTGCTTAAAATTTCCTGGGGGATATGTCATCTACACAGATGGCTCAAAAGCTCGCGATGGATGTGATTGCTCGTTTTTATGATCCTCAGACTAGAACTAGTGGAGCATTCAATTTTCATAACAGTGCTTCAATATTCACATGCGAGGCAGTGGCGATTCGAGAGGCTCTTAGATATGCTGAAGTAAGAGATGAGGAGTTGGTGGTTGTGGTGACTGACTGTCGAAGCGCACTAATTAAACTTTCAAACTTTCAAATAACTGCAAAGGTAAATCACATTCTCATCGAGATATTGGAGGCAGTATACTGAATGAAAGTTCGGGGCCAACAAGTGCAATTCGTGTGGACAGGGGCACATGTTGGGGTGACAGGGAACGAGGTTGCAGACTCTTTGTCCAACTCAGCCCGGCGGAACGGTTTCAACTTGGACGTGGGGCTGCCCTTCAGTGATTTGTATGTATGCGCTTACAGACAGTTGAAAATAAATTGGCAACAGATCTATGATGATGCAAGAGTGGGCATCCAATTTCGTCTTATGAACCCCCGAGTGTCTGTAAAACCATGGTTCTTGCAGTTCGAGTTTAGCAGGCCGGAGATCCGGGTGATCAATAGGTTACGGTCCAACCACGGATTGTGCGGGGGGGAACCTGCACCGCATTGGGGTCATTGATTTTTCGAGTTGTGACGTTTGTGGCAGAGAAGAGGAAACATTGAAGCACATCTTCATGGATTGTCCAAGAAACTGGTTGGCAAGACACCACATGCTGACTTCAGTTGGTCGTCATTTGGAAAATCCAATATATTTTTAACAAATTATTCATTGCGAACTGTTATCCGTGTATAAAGAAATACGAGTTTCCATTAAAAGACGCAATACAAACATTGAAAAAAAGTAATAACAATTTATAAAGTTGTTTTGTAATAAAAGCTTCATAGGCCAAATGCAGGGGATAAAAACCAACTAAATCAATTAAATCATTCTTTTCTCTGAAAAAGTTTCTAGCGCGTACAGGCAAATAAAATTGCAGCTCATGAATGATTCGGTAAGCACGAGATATTGATTTTATTCCCCCACATGTGTTAGTGACTATTCATTCTGGAGAGAAGCCTTACATGCACTTTGAATATTACATTGCTATGGGCGGATAAATTTACAGATTCATCGATATATGAAGTAAATACATAGAAACAATCAATAGTACATACGTGGGAACGTCAGATGAGTCCAAGTTTCCACCATGAACGTCTATTATCACGGCTCCCTCACGTGTCTCGAAATCAATGTGTTTATGCCTGAGGTCGTCGCTAAAATCTTTTATTCAGGTGATCAAAGAAATCCTGAAAATGTCAACAACGAGGTTGACACCCTCGCTACCCAGATAACAGGATATTCACTTGTTGTGGGGAGGTGAGTAGTCTGTCATCAAATGTTTCCAATTTCCATGTAAAACAAATTAGGAGGTCGCCCCAGAAGCCCCAGATGTAATGAAAGAACTTGATGGCGGGGGTTGGGCGAGATGACACGTGGATGCAAGATTTCAGAGGGGAACATTGTAGGACCCTCAAATAACCTTCGCACTCAACGCTCACTGACAAATTACATTGTCGCCACATTTGTAGCTCGAAAAGGGATCGAAACCCACTCTTTTGGCCTCACTTTTTCATCAAACAATTTCTGTATGGGTAATTTCAAAATTTCGGTCACATTTATATCACTGGTCAGTAAAGCCATCCAAATCAACTGAATGCAGTTTTGTACATTTTTAAAAGTCTCTCCTATCTGGATGTACATGTTCTGTGGATAAATATGTAAACGTTGTCCCTAGAGGACCCAGGAGAAATATATTCTCACTCCCTACGGCTGTCACTGACCAAAGGTATACAACATCCATCATCACTATTCAGCAAAATATTTATTGGGGCCTCTACATCCACTTACACTGTGAAAGAATATACCATCTAAAATGGATAGCCGCTTCTGAAAAAAAATTTGGACCACAGCAAGTGGCCTTCTCAACCCATTATTTCAGTGTCACAGGGTTTTCCTTGACTCCGTACAATGTTTTGAAAAGTACCCCCGAATGGCAGGAAAGGGTCTTTATGAAGTTGCTTCTGTTTTGTCTTCAAGATGGTCTCAACGCTAGTGGTTGGTTTTTGCCTAGGGTCAGTTCTACCGGGAAACCCCTGGATGCAGCAGTGTGAGTTTTATAACTCCCACTCCCTGCTCTAAAAACATTCTGACTGTGGCAAGTGAAACTTGTGCACACTTGTTGACAATTATTGTAGTTGGTGGAAGTTCGTTGACAACATTTTGGTACAACCGGTTTCAATTGATTTGTGGCCTGTGTGAGAGGCTATAACCTCACCCCCTACTCTTTCACTCCCAACAATATGAAGCCAATGGCCCCTTAATTGTAGGGAGTGAGATCTGCCTAGAGCAAGTGAGATTTTGACATGGAAACCTTAGTATCTACTGTACCTAAAATTAAGCTAATTTGTGCTGTTCCATTCACCTAAATTGAAATACTTGAGCGGCGATTCCTATGGATGACGGAGGCTCAGGAGCGGAAAAAATAGTAGTATATACCTCACTCTCTACGAAAGTTTTTTTTTTCTTTTTCAAAACGGCGTATCAGCAGTGCGATTCAAGATTACGTGTGCTCACTCGGGTAAAATGCCGGGAGAACCGCAGTGATTAATTAGGAACAAGAAAACTGGTCATGTTTTTTTTTATTTAGAAAAGTCGATATCAAAATGTGACCAAAATTTTGAAACGACCCGTATACATCAAGCCAGATGAATACATGTTTCCAAAAATCGCATTAGGATCGATAATTATGATGATTATTGCTAGAACTTTAACCCATTTTCTCCTTTACGAGAGTGCTAATTGAAAATATTTTTTTAGGATCTGTTTTATGACTCCAGAGATCTCCTAAATCAGATGAACGTTTAGCCCAGATCGGAGGATCAGGTAGATAATCAGTAACAGTAGCAAACAGTTGTAATAAGTACATTACCACAATGATCCAAGTAAACTCTTCTAAAGTAAGACGGTCAAGCACTTGCTAAATAGAAGAAAACTAGGTACTATTCACATTTTTGTGACATGGAGATTGTGTGAACAAATTTATGTAATTTTGTAATATTCCATTCGTTTTGACATTCAACAATAACAGACTAGGTAACATAGATAGAAGGGTAAAAGTATTGGAGGAAAATCTTTCAATGATAGCAGCAGACGTACCCTACCTACCTCATTCGTGTATTTGCAGTAGCATTGTTGTGTTGAATCCCTTAGTGTAATCATCTAGACGAAACTTGAAGTTAGATTACGAGAGACAACCCAAATGAACAACGACCTTTTCAAAAACTGACTTCGGAAACTTTCATAGCTTTCCAAACGTAATAACAACAGCTTGAATTTGCGAAAACTTCACCCACTTGAAATTCCTAGTTTAATGAGCTTTTACTAAAGATCACGCAGTGGTGAGTAGCATCGAACTTACGACCGTTCCAGGGTTCGATCGTTGATACCATTTCCTCAAAGAGAGACCACCCAAAAGTTGGTGGTTTCGGAACAAACCGCAGTAAGGTCCTCCGAGGGGAAGCTAATACCTAATAACGGGTAGAATTGTTCCCGGAAATGAGCTCAATGCGGTTTCAAATGCTTTTGTACCAAACCGCAGGGCAAACGGAGCACCTGATGTAGGTAGTCTCTGGTCGTTACATCCCTCACGGCATTCAAGAAACAAAACAAAAGTTTATTCTATGTTGAATTGAGATTGTCATTACTTTCACTTTAATCTAAATTATTTTATTAATGGTTAGTGCTCACGATTGTGTAGCATCTCACGTATTTTGCTCCCTAGTAAAAAAATGTAAAGCAAAGAAGAAGAAGTATTGAAAGTTGAAGAAGAATTGTGATTTCTTGGGGAGCTGAATGTTCCTATTAAATTAAATTTCTAACAGAATTTTGTGTCTATTTGGGAGGCCTCTTACCCCGTTGGCTACCTGAACGTACGATCCAATTTTGGTGTCATCTTCAGGAATATTGTTCAAACATTATAATGAATTCTGGTCAAGGAATTTCATAGCTTTAGAATCAGTGATTATTGAGCACGCGAAGTCCAATTAACCAAACACAAATAATTTCATGTTTGTTTAATTTCGTGTTTATCCCTTCCATTTTCATTTTGTTCCTTATAATACCAAACTATTACAATAGGAATTTACTAAACTGAAACTGTTGTTCATAGGAATCCGTCTTTATACGATGACTCCTAGTTTTTAATGGTTTATACATAGCATGTTTGTGATGTCAGACTCCACAAGGTAGCTCGGTTAACGGTCGATATAGAAACATCGCTCTTTCGCTAAACACCAAGCATTTCAAAAGAAAAAATGACTAGTACTTTTTTAAAAACTGACAAACTATGAAAGTCTAAAATTAGTTTGTGAAGCGAAATATTATTTCGATGAATTATACCATAAATTTTGTAACAACCAATTTTTTTGCTTAGAAACTGCACTAAAATCGACGAACATTTGATCGTTATCACGCCGCACGAGTGAAAAATTATCACAAAAATTCAATGAATTGTTGAGGGATCACAGTAACTAGCCCAAAGGGAATTTCAGGACACTATGATATGCAGATATGAAATGTAGATATATTTTGATGAAATGCGTACTAGAGATTTATAAACTGATACAAATAAACTCTGACTAATAATGTAAAACGTTCTCATCAAGTTAAATGATTACGCAAATGTCCAAGTGTTTCCTGTTACTTCTTCATTCAGCTGACAGCAAGCCGTTATTGGCTCTTAATACCGGTTTAGTTCCGAACTTCGTTCCTTTGTCAAGTGAGTATATGTCAAAAGACAAAAATGTGAGACAGGGGTCATGGAGACATTCGTAAGAAGGGGGATTTCCGATTAAAAAATATCCCGAGAGATTTGGCGACAGAATGAAGCGAATGTAAGAGGGCAGAACAAAGCGGGTGAAGACTAAAGCAGATTGAAGCGGATAATCGAAATAAGCACGAAATAAAAGATAAGGAAAGAATCGCCGGCTCGAAAGGGAGGAGGAAGAGGGCAAAGCAATGGGATCTCCCGGTTTTATTAAAAGGTTATTTATGAATGGGAGAGTTTGATTGAGAGGGCCGGGCGGGCGGTTTATTGAGCTCCCGTCCACTTCGACGTCCCGGAAAACCGTCTTCGTCCAGCCTGATTTATCTCCCTTGCATCTGGAAATGTTTGTCCCCTCCCCGCCCCCCATCTTCACCACTAACCCGTGGTCCTGATAAAATAAAATAGGAGTGGTTGCCGGAGAAGAAGGGGAAAATAAAAAATGTAGATGCAAATCTCAAGAAGGGGTCGAAGTACTTTGGCGGAGGAGACCAGGAGAAAACCAGGTTGAAACTGGTTTCAACGTGATCTGGAATTTTGGATAAGTGTTTAGTTGCAATTTAATTGGGACCTTCCACATAAAGAACCATACAATGTCATGATTAATAGACCTCCATCTATCCGTTTTTATGAAAAAAATTAAGATAGTTATTAATTCATCTCTTTATTTTTTGAGTTTAAAATATTAGAGCACAAAACATTCATAATTTGAGATGAAATTACTACATAATTAACACTTATTTGATTTAAAAAATGTCAACTTTTCACTGCAGAACGGTACAGCATTGTGTCTGACACTCAAAAGAGTTATTTGTATGCTGTTGACTTCTGTGGCCTCCATAAGTTTTTTCCATTAAGTTTTTTCCACTACCCATCTCCGTTAACGATTTGGTGCGCTATCTGGGACTTCGTAGACACTATTGTCGGTACACGGATTCAAAGCTTGACTGGGGTGTACTACACCCCACCGTTCATACAACTGCAAATACATTTTTTCTGATTTCTCTTTTTCCGCTAATGGTGTTTTGTGTTGTTTATTAAATCATGGATTCCACAAAGTTTTTACTACGTACATTCTGCATTTTAACGTTGTCTAAAATAACAAGATCATGATGATCTGATAGGACTCCATATCAGCGAGCGATCAACAATTTATCGTGATTCTTCTTTCGTATCATCTTGCTATTTATCTTGTTAAAAAGATTTTTCACAAGTTTCTAGCTTAATAAGGGAGGAAGACTGAATCTTCTGGTTAATGTATGTTTTTGATTTCGAAACATATATTTTCAAGTGTTTTATGTACCCTATTTTTAAATTTGTTTTGCCTTATGTTTCCAGAGAACCTGTTCCGTTCGAATGGGGTGACTCAAATTAAATAATTAAAGTCAACAATTTTTATATTTTCTGGTGGGGTGCAGGAAAATTAGGGAAGAACTGGAGGAAAGTCGAACAAAAAAAACTTATTTATCAGAATACCCAACTAATATAGTTTTTTTGGATTCAAAGTATATGTAAAATAATTAATTTATCTTAATCACTTGATAATATGGTAGTAGGAATATATGGGATACAGACATTGTTACCGTTTCTATGGAATGGTAACCGAACGAGAGGGTCTGCAGATGATCAACGCAGTGTGGGGCTTTCTGTGAATGAAGGATTTCCCGACGCGATTTTCATGAACACAGATTGGAATTGATCGAAATGAAAATCTGTGTAGCATAGGTTTCCTGTGGCACTAACTATATGCTTTGAAAATGAACAAAACTTCCTGGAATGAGTTACGTGATATGAAATTGTTTTGACGGCAAGTCGATGCATGCTGCTTCGCATGATCACCTGGACTAGACAAAAACCCCATTTTTTCAATAAATGGATACAATTTGTTTAAGAAACTTATATCCTATGACGAAAACCTCCGAAACACATGCAGCTGGAATGTACAGCTGATTCAAAATTGAACGTAGTGAAGATTACGAGGATCACAGCTATCTGAAAATCTATAAGAGGCTATAAACCCATAATACATAGCCTTATTTTCTAGGTTGCGGTATTCCGATTCGAAGTAAGTTTTTGTCGATGCATAAAGGCTTTGATATCCGTCCAATCATTTATGTTGGAAACACCACCAGGCTTACAATTTGCCAGAATTCCGAGTTGACAATCTCATTGAAACCCATGTGGGTTTTGTGTGATAAACTGGAGTTAGAAACATAGAATCAGCTCTCCCTAAGTTGCAGAAAAGAACAAATGAAGTAAAGATACAAATCATTCAATAATTTTTTTTAAAGAAATTGAGATTTGGGAAAATGGAGATTTTCAACCAAATTATTTGATGAATTTAATTTTTTGTTTTTTCGTCCGAGCATTGAAATAAAACTACTAGACTAAAACCAGGAGTAATGGTTCGATGAGATTGCAAAAACCAAACAAAAAAAGTAGGCTATTGAAAATAACGAGCAGAGCCTCAAGTTGCCGAAACCGGCAATTCCTTAGTTCAATAGATTTCTGAGTGATCGAAAACCGACCTCAATTCGGCGGGGAGTGATTGCTTGAGTCTCAATCGCCGGAATATTGCACTCTTCAATATTTAATTTAAAACACTACCATATAAAATCGACTGGACAAATTGGTATAAGATACTTATTCATTCGCTTCGAGACGAACATGAATAATAATCAATTTTTCCTTCTATTCTTTCCAAATTCATGTATGAACTAGTTTACTCATCACGTCAGCTGTATATTCAAATTTTACCAATAATCAAGTAATCGGATTTGGGTACTTTCATAATTTTGGTATCCAAGTCCGAAACGTAAATACTTAAGATACTACAAGAATGTAGTTTGGTCTTTATCAAGTCCGAAGTATCGTTCTTAATCTACCCTCAGAATGACTCACCACAATATAACGTTTTAATCCATTGGTATCCGTTGCAACATAAACCACCATTTATAAGCAGCTGTAATAAATGAGCACTACTATGTGTCATTGACATTCCAAGTGAATGCATGATTTTAGTTCATAGTTTCTTGTAATTTTGTGTGGAATTTGAGGGCGTTCCGGAATTGAGGCGTTTGCTATCAAAACCAGCTGATTCCAGTTTTGAAAATTTTAAGGGAGAGACGAAAAACTTCTCACGTCCACAGTTCTGAGGGTACACTTTTTATTTTTGAATTGTAGGTAGGTATAACCGCCAAAACATCAATTTTTAATTTCACCCTAGGTGGATTACGTTGGGAGTAATCACACAAATTAGGTTGGAATGAGCTGGTTATGATGCAAAAAAAAGGTTTTTCGTGTTTTTATCTGTTTTTCTCGTTCAATGAAGTTGTGGAAAATTGTTTTTTTCCCAGTTTACCAATTGATATTTGTGTTTTTTAATAAGTTTTAAATAAATAACATCGACTAAACACTTTCAAATCGAGAATGGAAAACAGGAAGGCACGGCTAGGTTATCTGGCGGAAGATGGCAAAAGCTTGGAATGAGCTGGATTTGACCAGAAGGCAAACGTTTTCGTCTAACTTTGGGTTGGAATGAGCTCGATTTGATCTATATTCCTTCGTCAGGTTATGAAGGACCCTCCGAACTTCCAAAATGTGCAAAAAAGTGGATTTCACAAAAAAAAAAAAAAAAAAAAAAAAAAAATGGAATGAGCTGGTTTTGATAGCAAACGCCTCAATTATGGATGCATTTTCTTGTTAAATCATGTTGTGTGTTCTCCAACTTCAACTCATTAGTGATGGTATGGTTTATTGTAGCGTATACCGCGTGAAGTTACTACAGTATTATGGGAAGTTGCTGCCATTTCATGAGAAAAAGTAGGTGCGGTAATATTATTTTTGCCTTTGACGAACGGTTTAGAGATTCTTCACAAATAAAGCAAGTGATGAATGTTGGGTTGCAAAACTTGTCACTTAGATTTCCATTTGGGATCCGAACCGACAACGAACGGTGTCGACAAGAGGCGAAGAGAAACGTTTGGACTGGGGAGCCGACATCCATCTTGCACCGAACGGGCCCGAGGTCCTTTACGGGAGCTTTCCCTTAAAGCACCTCCCCTCCGGGACATTTCTCAAGGGAACCTACAACAGAACGTGGGCGGATCCGATCCAGCTCCCATCCGCCGTCTTTTCTTCGGATTTACTGCCCAATATCCGCGGAAAAACGGGACGAAAGGGGGAAGCTAGAGGGGGAGGCCGCATAAAAGTTCATTACCGAGAGGGAGTGGAAGTGTCACGTCCGGTTGTCCGGCTGAGTCGAGAGGCACTCGAACTTCCCTGGGACTCGAGATGAGGGAGCCACGCTATGGAATGGTCGTAAACCCTTCGGAAGGAAAATCGCTCAACTTACCTACTTACCCCCTGTACCTCACAGAAGCTCCAGGGTGACATGACGCTACTGGCTGTAGGAAAGTCAGGGAAGCGATTCTTGAACCATTTGTCTACTTAAATTGTTGGTTCAAGTTTTATAGTCATAGATAACAAATGAACAAGGGGTACAACTTTCCATAATCTTCAAAAGGAAAGTGTAATCGTAAAGAGGATTAGCTTGATCAAGTAACCGCAAATTCCTCACTAACGTTATGCACCTAGATCTGTATTTATTCACAAGTCACATTTGGACAACTCTAGAAACAATTGTAAGCCGTTCGCACGCTCTTGTACTTATAGTACAAAACCTTGAAGAACCGTTCAATTCCTTCAATTTTCACTTGAAATCGGAATAAGAGTTAGTATTGTCAGGTGCGTAAAAATATGTTAGAAGAACAAATAAAATGAGAAACAAAATTTGTTCATTTTGCCCAATTTTTGGTTTATTATTCAATAATAAACCATTGTAATCGCTCTGGAAAAAAAAAATTTGAACCCCCCTGAAAATGTCATGGTTTACGTTTCAAAGGGTGTAGAATCCGAATCTGCAATAACAATTTTTCCGTCCGTACGCACGATTTCTCCCAAACGGCTGGAGCAAAAGATCTGAAATTTTCAGGAAAAGTCCATCTTGGTCCGACGACGCCCCAATTCTTGAGCCAGCTCTATCACTCAATTTAAAGTGCCCTTTAAGGGCTGTCAAAGTTTTGTAAAATCCCTAAAAACCTCAAAACAAGTCAAGGCGGCCTAAATGTGTACTTATTTTTAAGAACATAGCTCGAGGAATCGAATGAGCCCCTCACCCTTAAGGAATTTTCCGACGGTTTCAACCGTGCTGTCAAATGTCAGTTGCTTTGGGTTCAATATTTTGAACACTTTTGGGTTCCTTCAGAAGTCTACTTTTGTTTGACGCCAGCCAAAACTAGATGGAATCGATTAAATCAAAAATATTTTGAGGAATATGTGGAAAAGCTACGCGAACCAGTTCTCGGCACAATTTCGCTAGTTTTCGGCACACAAAAAAACCAGTTTTCGGCATCCTCTCTCCAGTTTTCCGGCACCCCAAGATACCAGTAATCGGCAGTGTCTATTATAAAAATAATGGAATAATTTAGAAAAAAACCAATGATTCAACAGTAAAAATCTTTATTTTTGCAAATACTATAGAAGTGTAGGTATCTCATTTCGGTAACTCTTTAAGTACCTGCTGAGATCAATCTTTCAAGTTAAGATCAGTCGTCTTGGCTAGGAAGATTAAGTACCTAATTTAGGGGTGCCCCTAAGCTTCATGGCCACCCCCCCCCCCCAAGCTCTATGTCGCCCCCCCCCCCTAACTTAGAACAAACCCCAAACAAACATTTAAGACAAGATTCGAGCACCGTCATTGTCTTTTATACATTTTCAGGTGGAAAAATTAATATTTAAATTTAAATTAATATTCAAATTAACAGTTTCATTATTATTATTTACGTTTTATCTAGAGACGTAATTTATTATTGAATGTTGTCAAGTTAAACACTGTTTCAATCAACTTAACACCCCCCCCCCCCCCCCCCTGTGGGCACCCCTGCGTAATTTCAGAAAAAACTTGTGGATTTCTTGGTCCCGTATACCTAGTTATTATTCTGGAGAAGAAACACAGCCAGTATAGTTAGGATCACAATTTCGCTTCCTTAATACATAGAATAGGGACTTTCTCCTTGGAAAACGGAAGGAAGCAATAGAACTTCAACAAGCCATCACTTGGGTACCATAAAAATTTTTCAAGATACCAAATCATTGCAAAACGTTTCATAGAAAAAAAGGAAGGTACGGTTCTTTGGATGGTTGAAAATCGATCAGCATACAAAGAGATGTAGTTGTAGTCTTCGAGCTACAGATGTTCCATTATTTTCAACTGCTCTTCATTAAGCGAGGTCACTGACTTGGTTAGTGAGATGGCTCTTATGCCATTTGGCCTCACAATTTTGTTTTCCTGTAGGAAAGGAATCAAAATGTTGGCGATGTATTCGTAGACGTTTTCTGTTATCAGAGTTTGGTTTCTTGAGTGTTGATTTGTTTTTTCCTCGTTTTGAGTTCGCCATCGTTTAGAATAAAAATTTGAAAGTACAGTAGGAAAGGAACAAAAAGCTATGTATGAATAGTATTGAAGATAAAGATGTGAAAAGTGGACAAAATGGTATAAAATGATAAGGTTGTCGTTCTCAATTCTCTCTTTCATCATTTACTATGTTACAAAATCAAGTGTTTGCCCCGGATTGTCGCCGATTTACTTGCCGATTAAAAAAAAATACCGCTTCTTTTATAACGATTTAGATAGTTAAAATATCAAACATCGAAAATTTATTTCGACCTAAGCACGACTCCCAAAAATTTCATTGAGATGTCGGCATGAAACATCGTAAATAATTGTTACGCCGGAATCAGGGATTAACGGTGCCAACAATTGAATCACCTATTCAATATTCGGCACCTCAGGGTGCCGAAAATTGAAATGTTCAATCCTTCGACCCACTTCTTGGCACCCACTCAAATGAAAGAAATTAACATTTTTTCCTGTTTTGTTTGCTACTACATTAGACATTAACAAAAGCACAACACATGGAAAGCTTGGAAACGTGGGAAACATCAACCTCAACACCTTGTAAGTGGTGAACAAACAATTGTGTTCCTTACCAAAAACGTTAGAAATGGCCTTCGACGAGAATACTCGCTGAGTTGACTGTTCTTCTCTCTATGAACTTGAATTTCGGGTAAACCAAATTGTAGTACGTTTCGCAGGAGGCTTATCAACTAAGTGCTCTGCCGAATGTTCTAAATTGACGTCCTGGAAGCTTATTATTCACGAGAAACAAATCATGGAAACCCCAGGAAAGAATTACTGGGGATTAGTAATTCTGGTTGTTCAAAAACATTTTTATTTAAACCTCGAAATAAATTACTACTAGTGTATCTAAACAGAACAAGCAAAGTCATAATGATCTGCGCTCGAGTTATAATCTTAACTCATGCTTCTTTGCAACACCTTTATGATTTCTAAAACAAGAGAATGGAGATGCCATAACTCCAGCAATTTTCATAAAGGTAAAGCATAGCAGGAAAACACAGGGAATTCGATATGGCGAGAGACGGAATGGGGAGTGCTTTCACCCCTTCCCCCAACTCACTTGGACCTTCTCTGTCTTTTCTAGAAGCAAAAATTTATTGCATCGTTTCATATCTGGCTAGGGGACACGGGGAGGTGGAATTTCCCGACGATACAAAGAGATGTAGTGCTGTAAGCCAGAGCTACAGATGTTCCATTATTTTCAACTGCTCTTGTTAAGCGAGCATTTTTGGCACAAGTCAAATAAGTATGGAGAACGATACTTTTAGATAAATAAATACAGATAATGGACCACAAAAGCTAATCATGAATACCCATTGAAAGATGTGACAATGGCGGATAACTGTCGCTTCATTGGAAACCTTTAAATTACCAATCGACTTATAGTTTACAGCCATTTTGTTTCATCAAATTAATATTGTCTTTATTCTGAAATTGTCTCCTAGCAATTACAAAATCGTACTATGAGTAATGTCGCTACAGATTTTAATATCTATAAATATCATTATTCATTATTTATTTCATCTCTTACGATCCCAAAAATTTCATTGAATCCATTTGAAAATCGTAAATTTTGTTATACTTACGGGGATGAAGGAAGAACACCTATTTTTACTGAACACTCAGGCAATATTGAAATGTTCAATTACTCTTAAAAGACTCAATAGCAAATTGTGTTCCCAAGCGTTTTATTTATATAACAACCGGGTACAAATATACAGTATTATGCAGGTACTAAGTATTATGTAGGTGTTCCAACTAATCAGTTCGGGAAAATAAACGTGATATGATGAAAACGAAATAATTGTACCTACTTAAATTCAAAGGACATTATCAACTCTTCCTTCTCTGACAGAACAGAGGTGGTCCCTCTCCCATATATTGTTAGGTTCTTGAAAAGTTTTCCCTTATTAACTACTTATATTATTGTAGTAATTCTGGGTGTTCAAAGACAATTTTTGAATGACACGATGCTTAATAACGCTTTTTGGGGTTCGCCCAAGAAAACGTCCAGAACTTGAAGTATATACAACTATTTGTACTGGAATGGAGCATTGATTGTCACTATATTCACTAACACACTTTGAAATATAATACCCAAATTTTGCAATGACAGGTATTTGTATGCTGTTGACTTCTGTGGCCTCCTTTAGTTTTTTTTTTATTAAGGGTAATATCATTTCCACAACCGATCTCTGTTAAGCATTCGGTGCGCTATCTGGGACTTGAATTGGACACGATACTTCTGTGGAAAGAACATGTGAGTAAACTGGTGGGAAAAGTAAGGTCGAGAATACGAAAATTGAAAAGTATCTTGCATTCTTAACTCTCCACTATGCCTGGCTACAGAGCGTCTCATATACTTGAGTCTCATACGTATGTGGATGTATTTGTGTGGACCTCAATCGAGAGGTCGAAATCCCACCAGTGACTATCATAGAGGCAAAACTCTCAATCAATAAAGAAATCAATTCAGGAAAGTATACGGTCCACCATCTCATTACTAGAAATGTCCTTAAGCAACTACTTGTTCCGCTTCAAAATCATTACCAAAGCATTATTCAAAGTCATTCAAAAATAATTATTCAAAGTCCTCATGTATCGTAAGGACCAATCTCACATCTACCAAACAATTATCAAAATCATGAAAACAGTAAAGCGGCATAGCAGTGAGACTGCTCCATCGGCTAAGATCTCACGGCAACAAGAAAGCTCTAAGGCTCCTTGACTCAAGTGATATCGTCAAAAGATAGAACAAACCAAACCATTTGATCTAGCTTACTAGTGAAACAGTGAAGTTGAAGCATTACCATAAACTTCAAAAGTTTGTCGTGCAACAAATAAGAAGAAGGAAATACCCCTGAATTGGACTTCACGGCAGTTACACGGATTCTATCAACAAGTTGGAGATTACTTTCCTCCGAGGACCACTGAGTCTGTATCAGTAGTCATTATAAGAAAATGAAGAGCGTTCTACCCATGGGATCAGTCCGAGGGTCTCGCCATTACGTGAGCGCTCGACCATATTCGTCATTTACTTCTAATGCAATGTCCACTGGGTGGAGGATTGTCCCACACCAGAGAAGCCCATCTACCAAGGTACATCCATCGGCGACCTTTGGGGGCGTCACCTCTTCCCCTATTCACAAAGTCCTTTCCAGCCCTTTGTGCAGCGAAACAATCCACAGCCCCAGAACGTGATAAACGACCCATACAAGCCCTCCGACGTGCGCGTTTACAGTTCCCGTCTCTTCCCAGTGCCCGGAGGTCGGGTTTTACGCCGCAGAAGAGCTGAAAGTAAACACAGCTAAAGGCTTCTTTTTTTCGGCGTTTTATTATTTCTCCCCTTCTTCCCACAATCAGACTGAAGGTCCCCGAGGGCGTCTCTTTCTCCTCCGTCTTTTTCCACCTTTTCAAGAGAAATCTTTTCTGAATGGGCGGCCCGTAGGATCCGTCAGCGGTTAGAGACGATTTCTCATTCCTTCGGTAAATGGAATTCCTGAAGTTGAAGCATCCTGGATGATTCATACCCTTCTCTTCCTCGGCCACTTTTCTAAAATTGAATTGTCGTCGCAAAACATTAAGGTGATAAATCAATCATAACTTTATGCCACTTCAATCAATCAATTAGGAAATACTTGAAACTTCGTCAACTTAGAGGAAAGTGTCACGTGACGCCTATAACAAATACGGTATCCTCATCTGAACCAATCTGAATTTCGGGTACGGAAGACTAAGGACAGTTATCACCTAAGTTTTTTCATGCACAGCCAACACATTACGGGCATAGCACGTCTCCTCTCAGATTATTAGATTACCTGTAATCCTAAAAAAAGGTATGGAATCACTCCTCTCAGGGTGAGAGTGACCAGCCAAAAAGGGTAGGGTACGTCTCCTCTCAGTACCGGTTACGAGAACTGTTACGGGAGTGATGATGGTCAGCGGTGATTGGAATAACTGTAAAAAGCAACGTCTTCTGTTAGTAGCACGTTATATTGGTTCAGTTGTGCGGTGTCCAATTAATTAAAGCATGAGTTACCTACCTAATGTTAAAAATCAGCTACTCAACAAAAAATTCAGTAACAGAGCAACGTTCTAAATTCATACCGGCAGCACAGATTTAACATAATTATCATAACTCGTGTGTAACGTATGTATCTGTTAAATAAACGGCAAATTTATTTACTGCTTCATCGTCAGGCATGTTGTACATCAAATCGAAGACGAAACAGTCAAAAAATTAAAACAGAATTTAATGAAAAAATTGTCTATTTCCACCAAATACTGAGTTACAAAGTTAAATCGATTTCGACTGTTAGGTCATCATCAGTAACAAAATATAACTAAAAGTACAGTTGAGAGAGCTCATCTTATATAGTCTCAGAAGTGAAGGGAGCTTGAATCCTATTGGACAAGAAAAGTGAAAGGGGGCGGGAGATACAACCAATGAACAAGGTGAAAGGGACTCAAACAGATGTAAGGGTAACATTTTGAAGTGGGGGACCAAGTTATTGGAAAAATGAACCCACCAATGGTGAAACGCTCTGAGGGATGACGTCATTTAAACATTTACCTGCTTTATCGCTTCTAAGTGTCTCAAATTTTTCAAGAACATCCAACATGCTTCCTTTAGGACAAAAATGAAGAAATTCTACAAACTGTCTATCTGCCAAGTCAAAATTGAAAATATGGCTAGATTCCCTAAGGTGACTGGCAAACGCAGAATCACCTTCATCGCGAGTGATTTAGTTCACGAAACAGTCCTCCACCTCAGAACGGTCCAGGGACATCAATCCAAACCACCACTTCAATCACTTGTCTATTTCTGATTTATTTTTGTACTCGTTTGAGAGGCCAACGTTTTGGATTTTCTTCCACCAAGAATTCGATAGATGAAAACGGCAGCCCACTATTGAGGTTTATGGCCAAACTAAATTCACTGCAACTGAGCGGTAACGGTTGGTAGGAACGAAGAGGAGTGAAGCTGTTATCCCAAGGCAAAGGTGAGACGAGAACGTCGAGAGGAGAGGTTCCATGAAGAATTGTGGCACAGGTCGAGCTCTGAGAGGAGACAAGCTAACAAAACAACAAACGGATTATTTTGGAGAGAAGAGGTGAATCGCAGCACATTACTGTCCATAACGCATTAATTTACTTTAGCGGAAAATTCATCGACGGAGACATCGAAACAATAATAAGACATTTTATATTGAATTTTCAACAAGAATGCACCACAACTAAGAATTTCGATAACCACCCTGTCTCTTTGCAAGCTGTTTCCATGCTAAGTTTTTCCTGTTTGGTTTGCATCATATCATATCAATATGTGTGCTGTTGTACGTGCGCGATAAACATACTTTACCTAAGAGGCATGCACTTTAAGAGGCATCATTTGAAGCCTCACTGGTCTGAACGATTCTTCAGTGGGTTTTCGTTTACATACTAGTGAGAGGATAAATTGACTTGGGTTGACTTCAAATTTGCTGGATATAAGAAACTGTCACTATGAAATACACAACCTAGTTGCGGTAGTAGCCACATAATAATGGTAATTTCTCTACCGAAGCGTGTTCAAATTTCCCCCTTTCTATAAGATTTTTTTTTGTCATAAGTCCACTAACTTAAGAACGCAAACTTGGAATTTGTTTCATTATACCCAGGAAAGTTGAAAACTTATTTTTCATAGTACTCCACCAACATTTTAGGGGTGATTCGGAATAGACGTTTAGTAGAGAAAATTTTGCTTCAGTAGAATCTACTGATAACTGCTGACGGCTGATAACTCGAGGTGAGAAAATCTCAAATCTCCTATTAATTATTAGTAAGGTTCTCACCAAACATTAAACGTAACAATTTTAGGTTTGATTTAATTAAGTACAGAAGAAAGATATGCGTCCACATTTTTGTCCACGACGTAAGAAGAAAATAAAACATTTATCATCCAATATTTGAATGTATGAGAATCTAGTAGAACGCAACCTTTAATGGTTAAATTGTTAGTGATATCATGTTAAAACCGAATGAGTAAGGTAAGGTCAACACGTTTCCGACCAAAAATGTCTCTTAGCAATTTTTTGCCAGAGGCCTCGTTTTCGAGCTATTTGCGATTTAAGATTTTTTTCGTGTTTTCAATCTTATGTCATTAAAACTGTCATAACTCCCCCAATTGTGGAGATAGCTCAAATTTGATGACACCGTTGGAAAGAGCGTTAAATTTTCTATATATTTGATGTCAAAAAAAACTTTTTAAAAATTGCATTGAATATGTGGGATTGCTGCGCGAAATGGCAGTTTCGTCAAAATCTTGAAATCGCCTGTTTTTCATCTCGCTTAGAAACCCCATGAATGCTTGACGCAGAACTGTGCAGGCCTGGTAAAACGTGCGCCAAAATATCAGCTATCCAACGGTGTAGTCGTTTTGGTTTTTAACAATATTTTTAGTTAAGGAAATGGTGTTTAACTGCAGAAAAACTTGTGTTTTCTGTTAAAATTGAGGTTTTTCCAAGAAGTCTCGAAGATGAATGCAACTCATCGCAGTCGGAAATGAGTTGTAGAACACGTAGGAGTCTGAAAAATACCTAACGTTTGAAAATTGGTAAAGCTACGGAGGAGGCATTGTCCTGGTCAGGGGCAAGGATATGCAATGACCCGCACGACCCCCAGGTCCTGAAGGAGGGGTTGCTTTGTGCGCCGTGTATTATCAACTCCAATCTGAATTGCCGTAGCATTGGGTGTTGCAATGTCGATAATTTGTTGTTTCTGACCAAATTCAGTTTTAGTAAAATGTTTATTGACACGAACATGTTATCCAGCTGTTGGACAATGGTAAGATATTGGGGTTTAAATCGAGTTCATACAAAGAGTTAGAGTTCAAACAAGATTGTTGAGATATAAATTAGAAAATAAATATTTAAAAATGAAAAATGAAAATGAATTTAATGAATGAAAACGTTCGTTTGTGATCAGTGTCTACGGCATTTCCAAGCTGTCCAGCCAAAGTCGGGATAATCGAAGATCCAGGAGACAGCAATTGTTTGTGTTCATTGACGATTGATTGCGATGATTTGCTTTCAGTTGAGTAGCTATACCACAAGTGAGTATGTTGACATGATTTTTGTGTACGGTTTTGCCAATGGTAATGCTTCTGAAGCAGCGAGGGAGGCGCACTCCTGTGTATAACTCACACCCTAGCGAACACGTCGGATAGTGTGAGGAAAAAATAGTGGTAGATAATATTGTTTATGTCACTGATCCTTCTTCATCTAGTAAACTATCTGTTTTTTATCTACTAATTGTTTTTTGTCACTAAGGTTTTGGTTATTACTACCAGGTATGTTCAATAGCTATAGCGCACCATGATGAATGGGAATATGCAATAGGGGAAACCTCGCAGAAGGAAATACAGCGAGGAAAGAGACGAAAGGGAAGAGTTGGTAATGATACGGAATCCTGGTGTGATAAGGGTCCATAGTGTCAGCAAAAAGACGAATGCAACTCATCGCAATCAATCGTAAATGAACACTAATCGAACGGGTTTATGCATCCGACAAAACTAACTTGAATCGTCACTTGAGAGGTCTGGCGTTGTCATCATTCGATTCAGCGAGAAAAGTTGGGTATCTCCAGCCACCATCTTTTTTTCGTCGAGACTTTTGGAAAAACCTCAATTTTAACAGGAAACACACGTTTTTCTGCAGTTAAACACCATTTCCTTAAATAAAAATATTTTTAAAAACCAAAACGACTACACCGTTGGAAAGCTGATATTTTGGTGCACGTTTTACCAGGCCTGCACAGTTCTGCGTCAAGGGGGTCATGGGGTTTCTAGGCGAGATGAAAAACAGGCGATTTCAAGATTTTGACAAAACTGCTATTTCGCGCAGCAATCGCACATATTCAATGAAATTTAAAAAAAGTTTTTTGACATCAAATACTTATATAGAAAATTTAACGCTCATTCCAACGGTGTCATCAAATTTGAGCTATCTCCACAATTGAGGGAGTTATGACAGTTTTAATGACATAAGATCGAAAACACGAAAAAAATCTTAATTCGCAAATAGTTCGGAAACGAGGCCTCTGGAAAAAAATTGCTAAGAGGCATTTTGCCCGGAAATGAGTTGTAGAACACGTAGGAGTCGGATTGTGCATAACTCCTGTATAATCGTAAGCTCCTAATTCTAGCTGACTAATTCTCACACGCTCATGTTCCTAAAGTTTCATTACAAATTAGATTGAAATTTTCAAAACATTAATTTCGGCGGGGCAGATAGGTGGGGGATTAAAACGCCATGGTAGCTGTAGATCGAATCACCTCGTTCGATTATATCCGAACTTGACATATGTGTTTTATCTTGACGACTTCAACTATTTTATCATACAAGGCGGTTAACTAATGATTAGAAAATTTCTTTTAGAAATTTATTGGTTTAGATTATGGACAATAGTTGATTGTCAAATAAATGTGAGAAACTATTCAATGGTTGATGGTGGTTATGTTCATTATTTCATGAATACTTCAACTTTTTACGTAATATCATAGTATCTGACCTACCCATCAGCGCGTCATCATTATTGACAAAAGAGCCAACATTTAACCTTACGCATTCATTCATGCCAACTTTCCGATGACGTGCCATTTCAAGAAACAACAATGGTAAATAATAAACCAACTGAACCTTTCTACCCTCTTTATTATCGTTCGTCGGATATTCACAAAAGCCAAAAACTCCATGAAATAGTTTCACGGTATGTAACAGTTCTGTGAGCTCTGAATATCAATAAGAACGAAGTAAACACACTTTGAAAAGGGGCGCGACTTTCAATGACGCAGAAAAATGGACGTGGGTAAACACGTTGGTTATTCACATCCTCCCCTCAACTCTCCTCCTATACCCATCATGATTATGGGCGAAGATGAAAGAGAAACGCCGAACAAGCCAAAGCAAAAGTCAACAATGGAATTCGTCTGATCTTTGAAGGTTTGGGCAAGCACTTTTTTTCTTGTCACCCACCCGCTGGGAGGGCCAAGATTAAAAAACTGTTGACGCCCGAATTAAAAGTTTATGCTTACATAAGAAGAATCATCAGTGGTTTGATAATTGTAATTGGAAAAAAAATGAAGAACCGCTCTTCATCACAGACCTAACGAAACATTGAACGTTGCCATGACCGTTTACTGATAAAACGGGAGGAAAACTCTATGTTGCCAATCCAGTAGGGTAAATACAAAGGAAATAACGTTCCCACCGCCAATGGTGCAAAATTCGTCGTAAATATTTGTCAATTCGCGTGACAGCTTCGAATAAGGTATACCAAACAATCCTGTAGAATAATATTTTGTGAGGGGGCCCCTGAAAACCGACTGAATTTTTGGGGGGGATTGGGCGGGGGCAGTGAAGCAACGAAAAAAGGCATAACGTATTCGGGAAAAGCTGAATCGGCGAGCACTGGGCAAATATTGTCGTAGGATGTTCTCTGAGAGAGGGATGAGGGGAAATGGAAGGTGGTAAAGCTCGTCCTTTGTAGGTGTTACGGTTCCTGTGGAAAAACCATTTAACAAATATAAAAGGCCCTGAGGATCGTGTCCCTTGTCATTTGCTAGTCTTTGTTACTTTTGGGGGTCAGAGGGAAGTTTTAAATCTTGGTGTTTACTTGAGATGTCAGAGTTTGAAAAGGACGTTATTGTCAGTGGCTGGTTGGGAAGAGTCCTCTTTAAGAAGTTACATTTGTATACGTACCTTCAATAACACAAAACGGATATCGAGTTCATTATTGGGGAACATTGAGAAAGGTACGCCGGTTATTATTGGATAATATATAGCAGCTGATTCACTAAATCATTAGATATAGAGAACTCCTACAAAACACCCACAATGAGTTTCGGTTTTGAGTAAATACCCATGTCCTAATCCGTAAAGTTGATTTTTACAAACTAGATTCTGTCTGATGGCTTCTCAGTTTCCGTTTGAAATACTAAGCTCCCAATGCAAACTATGAGTGCCAAGGGCAGCCTTTCAGTTGGTGCCGACGTACGAACAATGCGAAGGGCATTTGACCGGATGATGGCTTGTCACAAACCTCAGATATAATGAAAAGCCAAACGAACTTTTCGTAGACCGACTGATATGGATCGAGTGTATGGAGGAACATCATTTGGTGTTCCTTCGGTACAAACTGTCCAACGAAGGAGTATAAACTAACTTCCTCAATACTCCTGACATTCTATTCATTCACGGAATCGGCAGTTCGAATTGAAAAAACATCAACCACTGGTTTCTTCTGGCACTTGCTTGGGCGGAAAGCAAAGTTAGTTACTTTCCCTCCAAGTAATTCTCACCATTTTTGAATAATCTTCATGTTTTTTTTTTTTTTGGGGGGGTGTATGTATTGGTGGTACAAAGGTGAGACAATTAGCGTACGTTGATGATGTGATTTTGTTTTCCAGTGGGTTAAGCAATATTCATGGAATACAGGGTGTCCCAAAAGTTGCCCCCCCATCATAAAATCGTCAAAATGGGAGTGAATAAAAAAAAAATGTTTCACCTTCTCTTCATATTTTTTCCAAGGATCTCAAATATCATATTTGCGTACTTGACACTAACTTTCTTATTTTAAATGAGAACCCCCATTTTCTATTGCAGATTCGGATTTTACCAAAGATTCATGAAAATTTTTCCCCTCAATCAATTTTTTTTTATTGCGCGCAACCGGTTCAGCGAGCGCAACCCCAAAATTGTCAAATAGTGGATGATGGTGAACTGTAAAGTGTGGCACATGAATTTTCATTGTTTTTAACGCTGATTCAAGTGATGCTATCCATTTTTAGATTTGAATCAATTTTTGAGGAATAATGACAGGAATTTGTCTATTTTGCGTCCGTTTTTTCATTTTAGGGGCCTTTTTCAGATTGTTACGGGGATTAATCTTCAAGACCTGGTTGAAAAATGTACAATTAAGAGATGTAATTGGCACACTGTGCCGTTCAACTCCTTCCCCTTATCAGCTCAGGTTTCGAGGTTTTGCTGGAGTCAGTGTTACGTTTTTTTTCTTCTCATTAAACTGATATTCTCTTTCCCCAGATGTACAAATAATTTTATTCGTTTTCTGGAAACTCAATTGAAACCACTATATCCATCCACATTAAGAACACACTTCAAGTATATCCAAGAAGTTTTAAAATTACAATAAGATAATCGCTAAATTAATTATCCTAAACCTTTGTCCAACATTCTGTAACAATTTCTGTAAGCTGATAGGTAGGGTTTACGAAGGTTGTTATAACGTTCATAAAGCATCACACTAAATCGAAAACAGGGAGGAGGGGGATTTTTTTCTTTTTGAGCCCAGCAGGGTGTTGAAAAACTGCTGAATAAGTGGGAAAATGGGTACAAGTTAACAATGCGGGGAGGAAATAGTTTTTTTTTTTTTTTTTAGCTTGACATGTGTGGTTTTATCAGTACTTAGTAACTGAATAAAAAGTGTGGAATAATCTAATTTCCTCCCATTGTTGATGATTATTTAATATCATTCTTTACAAACTATGGGCAAACTCCAAACCAACCGGGCCAAACCGACTAAAGAAAACCCCGACGATAAGGCCCGTAAAACCTGCCGTTGGAAGGTCAGCACGGATAGGGCAAATTATACCTAGTTATGAGTATAATCACTAACTATAGTTAGAAATTATAGCTAACTATAGTTCAGTCAAAACTAATACCTAGTACTTCAGCCAAAAGCAATCGCAACTTCTAACCAAGGTTCGACATTGGGGCAGTAAACGGGGCATAGGATGGACAATATCTTCTGACTTCTCATCGATTCACCTCCCTCCCCATCAATCACAACTGTGCTGTCGCTTAGCTCTCATCTCTCACAACTGTTGAATTTAAAATGGTCAGAAGAGGTAGCTCGCAGCTAATCATAAATTGACCCGTGAACTACCTGTAATCCCCTCATCCTAATTCACTCCACGACAAATCTCTATGCTTGATCTATGCTTGAGCCATGATCTCCAAGCTTTTGTCAAAGGCCAGCGAAGTGAGAAACCAGTTAGATTTGCAGATAGTAACCTACTTCATAGATATAGATTGATGTCTCACGAAAATCAATTGAATGTTATCGATCTGCAGACAGTCAAATCAAATCATACGTTTCTGAAATCGTCATTTCTGAAAACAGGACGATTCCAAGAGCTCATTTCACTTGCTAATGAAAAAGTAATTATTAAGCAACTAACCGAAACCGTTCCGCCAATTTTATGTGAAATAATTTGAACGTTTAATTTGTATCAACGTCGGATTATCGATAATTACTTATATTATGGGTAAATCAAACTGCAAACATTTCGAGACCAATCAATTATCCCTAATTAGCTTTAAATTTGACGAGGTTGGTTTGATATTTTAAGATATAAGAGATATCCTTCGTATATTTCATCATCGTTCAGTTAGAAAAAGATATTGCAATCAAACAAACGCACAATCCGTAATTGGAGACGAAATACCAAAACTACTTACTCTGTCTATGAATGTAAAATTTTTACCATTGGTTATCTTGGGCTTTTGGCAGGATGTTCATCTTTCAAACAATGAAACAAACGCCCTCCGTGACTTCAAAATATAACAAAATCTAACAGTCGACGTTTGGTAATTGTCAGATGTTATTTCTGTTGTTGTAGCCCTCTTGATTTTTCGAATTTCCTTGCACTGGAATATTCTCACAAAAATATTGGCGATCGCGTATAAATAGAGGTTGGAGATTTCTAAATCTTGCGGGGAAGGGGTGGCGTCACGGAGGTCCCTAGGGGAGATAATGTTTATAAATAGCCTTGTTAGATCCTGTCACCCGTTAAATTTGTATGTACCTTCGTATCCCTTGGGGAGGCCCTAGGCTCGGGTGTCTGGGGGAAGTAAAGCCCTCTCGTGTCTGGATTGATTTCACAGGGAACATCCTTTTTTCTTGGGAACCGTTCCTACTCTCAAGGCGTCCCCCGCTACACACAACCACCGTATAATCCGTTCAATGCCATTTATTTGCCTTCCCTTAACAACATAATCGAATCGTTTGAAACTATTTTGGTTTAATGTTTTTATTGATGAACTTTTGTGGTCGACCAAGAAAAACGAATTTGGTAAGTAATGCAAGCATGACAGGTTCATAAGGCGATTTTTTTAGAATGATATCCATATATTGATTACAACCAACAAAATTAGTCTCACATGGGTCAAACATGATCCTATAGATCTACAAGAAGCGGAAACCTTGTTTCCTCTTTCGGAGGATGGAACTTTATTTTGCCCATCAATCCAACTTTATGAAAGTTTGTGTCCGCGATCCTTTCAACAAGAATAATTCCCACACTTTCCATCTGATCTTAATAAAATTTTCAAAAAACGAGGGCTGTTTCATTAGGCTGTAGATGTTAGTATATGACCAGTGACGTAACAGGTTTTTTCGCCCCCCCCCCCCCCCCCGAAAACTTATTTTAGCACCCCTGTGATCATTGGATCGCCGATAGAACTTAATAAAACAGTTTCGTCATTTCAATATAGTATTTGCGCAATCATTTATCATCATCACATTTTAGTTATCATAATGTTACATTACGAAAGTTTGACTCTTTGGAAAGAGCAAGAAATATCAGGGAAACACATTTCTTACGTTTTCAGCAGCTGGCAAGGCATAACATCGAGGCCGTGCCATTGTTGACAACTTCCGCTTCGCCTATAATTAATTATTTCACACTGAACAGTGTTTTTCTTTGGTTTACCCATAACATAATTAATGTCAACATCAGTGAATGCAATTGAAAGTTTGAAACTAAAACACCTCATTGCTCATTCAGTATTGAAATGTTTTATATCATAGGTCTAGACTATGAAACTTTTTTACTTCGACTATTACCGGTGCGCTTTTTTTAATCAATAGAGATTTTTTAATTTTGCCGCCTACAATGAAAACAACATGGTAAGCCCTACACGTGACTTTTCAGCATTGAATATGGAAAAATCCGACATGGGAATATTAAAAGACCCCAAATCAACGCTGATTACCCTAGGTAACTTAATGTTCCAATTGTTTTGGTCTTAGACATACGGAGTGTAAACTACGTTCCGTATTCAACCTATCAGCCTTTTTTTTTCAAACGTTTTGCTTCAGGTAACGGAAGCTTTGTTTCAGCTTTCGGGAGATGAACAATTTTTTTCTCTGCCAAATCAAAATGTCCACTTGCCCTTAGACTTGTAAACCATTCTGAACAATTTTCGTTTCGCGTTATATCTCTCCGTCAGTTTGTCTGTCCGTATCAACGAAGACGATTATAACAATCCTGATTTTTACAGTTGTAATACGATTTTTATGAAATTTTCAAGGAATTTGACGATTAGAATTCACTTGGTCTCCTATACATTTAATCGCTCAGAAATAAATTCTCTACTATGGACATGCGCAAATGAAAATCCACCTAACAGTTTTCTCAAGTTGTACTGGTCCGATCAAGCTCAAAGGTAGACGTGCAAAAACTGTCCTATACTCCGCTACCGATTTCATCGCCGCATCACTATTTTATTTTCTAAGAATCAGAGTGAAAGACCGGCAATACACTTCGACAAACCTTTTGAAGACGCAGATGTATCCCTGAACGTGAACCGTGGCAGTCCGTCCCGTGAATCGTCGTAACAAGCTCATATTGTACGTCTTTCGATAGTATCTAAAACACTTTAGTAGGTCAATACGTCCATGTAACTCAGAAGAAGAAGTTATGTGACACACTGATTGGCACATTTTAAAAAATAGTCAAATGAGGTAGGTAACCTCCATCCTAAGGTGGAAATCGGATCTTGTTCGACACCCACGATACCTACTGCTGACGCGGTTTTCTTCAACGAATTATCTCGATGATTAATCCTGCCTCGTTTAGGTCTGTCAATCGGATAACCATCAGTTACAAGCTTCGGCAATTATTACCGTTCAAAAATAAATTCATGTCAATAGGTTATAAGTTTTTTGTTTAATTTTTTCCTGGAGATGCGGTTCGAACTTTCCTCAAGGAGTTGCGTGATGGGAACTTCATCCTCAAACAAACCCATTTGATGACGTTTGAGCATGAGAAGCCCTCACCACTCCATCCCCTGGAAACTGTTTTAATTACAAACTAATTACCCGAAGTTTGAAGCTGTTCTCTCAAACGATTGCATTCGAACTTCCCTTTCTCCACCCGATTAGGCAGAAGATGCATACAAAGGGTGGGCAACATTTAATTAACCAAAATGCCTCTTGCGGCGTCGGGCCCTTTGATGACGATTTCTTCACGCACCAGCGTTGCTAGGAGGACAAACAAGGGGCCCCCGCTACCCTCCGTTATCAAAGGATTTCTGTTCATTATCCCTCAATTAGATCACCGGTATCGATCGTAGGCCTAATAGGATAGTGGACTGTCCAAACAGGTACCGATTCCCGGACGTCCGAAACGAAATAATTATTCAACAATTAGATAGACGACCCCAGAGAACTGCTTCACCTTCGAGTCCAGCTCAAGGTTGGATGGATCAGATTTTTAAATTAGAAGAAATGGTAAGTCGGTACTCAACGCATCTCTTCACCGATGTTGGTACTTGCGTAAAGAATTTATGCACATACCCAGATTTTTGTTGTTATTTTTGTTCACGAATTTCCTTCGGAAGGATTTTGGAATGTATTTTGCAACACGTTCTTCTTCTCTCGCCTAATAAAAGGTAGCAGTTGATGCAGCCAGGAGTTTTCATGCCGAGTTTTCTATCTTCTAGCCTTCTAACCCACCGCCGATTCAGTAGGAATTCGACACGTCTCTAACGAGCAAGATAAATCGTACAGAAACTACTCAATATTAACCCAGTACTCCCAAAAATTGAAGCCTCGTAACTCTCAACCAACTTCCCTGAACAGTATAAAAAAAATCGTGTTCATTAAGCGGACCAGAACAAGATGTTGCTATCGGAAAGTCAGTCCAACGAGTAGCAGTTCAATCCTTCAATGCCTTTTCACCATTTTGGACTGTACAATAACGTCACAACTTGATTGAATGTACCTACCAAAGCAGCGTTACGGGGAAAAATCGAAATTCCTTTTCACAAAAACTTCAATGGGGATTAAATCGTAGCCTCAACAGCAAAAGCATGTATTTATAAAGAATTTATTATAAAATATCGTTCAAGTCGTGAACCAGTCAAACGAAGAGGAAAATTTAAGACGAGTCTAAGAAATGGAAATTCTGTTAATTCATCTGTTTCTCACCTACCAATTTGCTGATGTGATCTGGATGCATTGTGGATTGTACACACAAAAAATAGTAAGAACTAATCGTAGTTCAATCAGAAATCTGATTGAAGAAAATATCGGACTCCTCCAAGAAATGTGACACTTGAAAACCGAAATCTGTATTGAATTAAGAATTATTTCTTCCATTATTGATATTCCCATTCGACCTGATTGTATTTAAGAAACTATTAAAACTATAACTTACTAATTACAATGTCAATATCATTAAGAATGTATTATACAACCAATAAAAATCTCGTTTCGTAGATGTGTCAGTTTTCTTGCCGGAACCAAATCAAAATTCTCTACTAAGTAAGTAACTAGTTATTAGAAAACGACACAGTCGTAGTTTAAAGTTGAAAAAAAAAAGTTAAAAAAAAAAAAATTGTTGAAACCTCAAAATTTAAATTGATGAAAAAAAAAGAAAACAAGTTACCAGCAGAATCACAGCTTAATAAATTCAGCTAGGGAGGGCCTGATGACTGTACCAATCCCGCACTCATCAAGTAGAACATTGTTCGTAATCTAACACATTAATTTCAGGAAATAACACATTTATTTCAGACAATATTGTAAATACACTTGAACATCAATTAAAAACACGTAACTCAGGTTTTAATAGTACCCACAGGTCCTTGAATGTACATGTTTCATGTGACACTGTTCTTGCTAGTAGAGCGTATAAAAGCAGCTTCGAGAAAAACTGAAATCAGCAGTTTCTTAAGGCCAGCCTTATAACTACAGTCAAGACAGCTTTTTCGTCATATAGATATGAGTCTGGAGCGAACAATGAAAGTGTTAACCCAAAAATCCATTTTTGAGAAGTGTTAAATTTCTTGCGGGAGTGCGATACAGAGCTTTCCTGATTCGAGCGACTTTCCCTCAACTTTCATGCGTTTGATGGAAAGTTTTATCAAGTACTGATATTAATCCCTCGAATATTTTAAATTTTCCCAGATCGTTTAGTGACTTCCTTTATCTCATTTCAGGCTAACTTTCCCAGGCGTTTCCCAGGCTCCGTTATCAGAGTCGCGCCAATCGCGAGACGAGCTCACCCTCCGTTCTTCACCCTGAGAATAATAAATCACAAACGGCACGAAGAAAGCCACCCATCCTCGCACCCTCGCACCCACGGAACCCTTAAGTGCTCCCGACAATGTTCACAGTTGCTTCATTCAGACGAAGCGTTGAGTCCCATCGCACTTAGCATCTATCATCTGAAGTGAGACGGTGGGAGGGCGAGAGGCGGCGGCGGCGGCGGTGGTGGAGGAAGCACAGGCCTCAGAAAGCGATGATTTACAGAGGTTTCCAGCCCCGGCCCGAAAAGGGAAAACCCCTCGTGGATGGTGATGACTTGGGTCTGGGAAAGGGAAAGGAGGGCTTGATGATTCTCGAGGGTTCTTATTGTTATTACGTGTTCATTCACGGCCTCGATGGATGGCGAAGAGGCGAAGTAAGTGAGAGGAGGAGGTGGAACATTATGAAATGAATCCGTGGCCAACAATGGGGGTGAGCTAATTTATTTTGTGTGAAGGGGTTGCGGTTTTGGGCCCGTTTTTCTCCTTCTGATTCTTAAACACATTTCTTTTCCATTATAAAAGGTAACCACTAACTAACCATGTTGTTCAAATTGAACAATATTTCATACATTTTTTCAAATCCCAAAAATAAAATTTTGGTGATCAGGAAACTGCTACAAAACTTGTTTCCGAGGCAACGTGAGAAACCTATTCAAGTAAATATCTTGTATTACAGCAAGAATACCGTCTACCATGTTGGCTAAGATGTAGCAATCGACGAAAACACTACCATTGCAACCTACGAGGAGTACCAAGCAGTCCTGGCAGTTGGCAAATTCGTTGAAGAAGCAACTTCTAAACAATACCATACCGTTTAAAGAATGACAGCTGAAACTGAATAAGCTATAACCGTCCTACATTAACGTGACAAATTAACGAATAACTGCATCCTTTAATGATGACGAACGACCGATACTTATGGATAACATGGCCAAATATTTGGGAATAACTTGACACCAAACTAAAATGGCATGAGCACGTAAAGAAAAAGAACAAAGAACTGAAGATAAAGTTTAAAAGATAGTATTGGTTGCCCAGCAGGCATTCAAACTTTTCCATCCATAATCAACAGCTAATATACAAAGAAGTCCTGAAACTGATGAGGACATAAGGTATGCAGCTCTAACATTGAACGACAAAGGCTAATAATAAGTTGATTCAGACTCTTCGGAATAAACTGGTAAAGAGTGTCGTCAATGCCACCTGGTCCATTCGTTATGACGACTTCCATCGAGACTATAAAATGGAAACAGTGTACGAAGTGATCAAGTAGCATCCAATCAATCACGAACTGATGCTCCATGTTCACGTAAACTCTGAAGTGATTTACCATCAACATCATTCGGCGGTTTGGCAGGACAAAACCTTGCTGTATCACGTGACAGTGATATACTGTATCATACAGTGTAGTGAATAGTTGGTAACTAGATTAATTACCTGGAACATAATCTTGATGGTCCTGTGTTCAGTTGCTATTTTATTGATATTCTTGAACTTCATCATTCCTATTGATCTTCAGATCATAGAAATGTTTCATACAATCTTTAAAGATTCCATAGCGGGTTCCCAAAGTATTGATGATAAGTAGGGGATAATAAGCATTGAGTGTTTGGCACGTTGAAATGGAGCATTGAATTCAAGTCTAGTTGGTTATTTGTTACTTGAAGCTTGAAGTGAAACTAAAAAAATATGGGGGGATCAAACAACACACTTTCTGCAACCCTATAACGAGAAATAGTGTTTCACGTTCTAATTTAATTTCCCGCTCAATTGAAACCCGTTACGCAGTCTCGTAAAGTTATTTCATAATTCGGTTTTTTTAGTAAGTAAAACCACTTATGTGTTCTGTACAATCATGTTACGATAGTGGGAAAGCCATAAATCTCACGGAACTCTCCTACCTACGCTTTTCCATATATCCATTTAGCTTTCCTAGACAACTAAACGAAAAGAAAAAATAGATCAATCAAGAAATCATTTTTGAACATACTTTGATTTATTTACTACGTTTCCTACATAACTGCATATAGGTTTGCAACTTGAAACAACTTGTTGGAACAATCAAGAACGATAAAGGACGGTGGGTGTTTATGAACATTGATGAACGCTGATCTACGGAGGTACTTTAGATATGTATCTTCCCGGTAAAATCTTGAACTGCAATCTTCTTTGCCCAACTTCGTACTTTTCGATAGTACCAACAGTGGGTAACTCAACATGAATTAATTTGTCCGGTCTTGCTAGGTAAGCATTAAATTTTCATCGTAGATTCTATCGAATTTTACCGGGAAGATCATTCCGAGGAAACCGCATCGGTTCGGTTTTCCTCCAATCAATTATTCCCACCAGAGGAGACGAATCCGTAGGAAACCCTCATTAACGATGAACTGGGATTCTTCGGCGAAGCTTTACCGCCGAATGAATAATGTATTATTCCGACGAAATTCTCAATAGCTCTTTTCACAGCCTGTCACCGAACAGTCTTCAACAACATGACCCAAAAGGGAAATACCTACAATGTTCGAAGAAAAACCCCAGGTTCCCGCGTCTCTCTCCTGGCACTCTCCGTCACTCGATAGCGATGGGCTTAGCTGAAAGAGCTCGACTCGGTACGAATTGGAATTTTAAGAATAGCTGGGAGCAGAGGGAGCTGCGAAAAGCGAGCGAATAGATTCAGAATGAGATGGGTTCTGGATGAGATGGATTCGGGAGCGAGGTCCTAATTTTATGGGTGACGTGCTAAATCTTCGGCAGTCATTCTGACGGTTCTTTCCGGCCATATGTAGCCAACACTCGTAGTAATAAAGATAAACGGGGGACGCGTTTTATGAGCGAATTTCCATTTGTAGTTCATTCGTAAACAGCATATCCGAAAGTCGATTACCAGTTTTGAGTATGAGATGTGGTCCGATGCTTCTATTCCAAACTACTGGACCCCACGATTACTCGTGTATTCGAATTTTTTGGGCAATGATTCAATGAAATTTGAATCTCTACATGTTTTTTCCTGTACACTCCACTTGTTTTCATTCTCCTTAAGATTTAATTATTCCTCTAATATATTGTCATTTGTGATGATACACGTTCAGTCAGGACTTGAGTATTAGGTACCACCTAACAGTGTTGGCGTCATTACAGAAGGTGAAGTCACCGTAGTTAGGCGACAGTAAATTAGGTGGGAGATCATGTAGATAAACTTGTAACTGGTCATGCGGACAGACTAGCAAAGGAATCTACCAAGTTGACAACTATAGTCACCAGTTTAGCTTCAAAGATTTATACAGATTCAGTCTGAACTGAATACAAACAAATCTGCACTCAACTCTCCAATATTCAATTATTAGAATAATCGTTATGCTACTGGGGTAGAATGTGTGGAACTAATCTTCCTCAAGTGACATGAATGTTTAGTGCATTGAAATGTTCCCTGTCAGACAATAAACCTCTCAACTCTCATCGGATCGATTGAAAATTGAAGAAATTCACCTTGATGCTGTTTTTATTTTACTGCCCTGATGGGTGAGACCTGTAGCTTCTCCTATGGGCAGTAAAAGTTTAGTCTCGGAGCCACAATCGATTTGGTTACCTCATGAGATGCAAAACGTTCATTCCCAAAACCTAACAAGAAACAGTAAATTTCACAACTCTGGTGCCCTCAGTTGGCACAACAAGACGCGTAAACTGATCAACATTTGAAAAATCGACCGTAATTTACCTCAAGCAAACAAAATTCCATTTGCAATTGATAGGACCCAAAAGTAAATCAAACTTTAAAAACTTCAGAAGTTGTTACCAGCCGGGGGTGTTAATTTCCGAAGTTGAGCAGATAGCCTCCTTCTCGCAAATACGAATTACCTCGGCAGGATGAATATTTGGTCATCGCCACATTAGAATCAAATTACATCAAAATGTGGGGAAAAAAAAAAGATTTTGAGAAGCTTGAATGTTTGAAAACGGAAATTCATTCGGGAATTTGAACTGGAGTAAACCCAATTTACCTTGCCAGACCGAATGATCGGCGACAGAATCATCTCTCACAATCAATTCCCACTGCACTGTGTTTTAAATCATTCCCCATTCCTAGCAGAAAAAACTGGTATGCTCTGCAGGAGTGACCATACTTTTTGTCGACCATGTTGTGGTTTAAAGGCTTCGTGCTGGTGTGAAGGAATTTCTTTGAATTTTTCAAGAATTAACGATATGCGGTTATTTCGAAGGCGATTGATTTGCGTTTTGTCTTTTCTTCTTGATTAACGTCAATGTCAAAGACAATCCCTACATTTTAGAAAAAACATAAATTCCAAATAATGTAGAAGAAATATTTGAACATGAAAAACGTTCCATCATCTTAAGGAAAATTAAAATTGTCACTAAAACTAGGGATAATGGGGGTTGGAAATTATGTTTTAATGCATATTTTATCAAAACTGTATCCCTAACCCCCACCATATATAGTTTTACTTGCTAGTTAGTCAGTCTGTCAAGTATGGTTGAATATTTTTCTTGCTCAAATACATCTTCTACATTTTTAGAATTTACTGCAATGAACAAAATCTAACATTGATCTGAGACCCAAATATCTTGCAATAGATCCTTATGACTAGAATATAGTGTATTGTTGTTTCCGAGATCAATAAAATCATTATTAATCATAATCGTCTTACTGAACAATTATACTCTGTTGCTATTAATTATCATAATTTTAATATACTAGCTCTTCAATTTTAAAAAGACTGAGAACTGAGGGACTACCCCCCCCCCCTCCCCCTCAATTATTGGGCTTGCCGATCGAATAACTGAAATGGAACGGTCGGCATTCTTTTTCACTTTAATGTTATCTGAAAAACTAAAATTCAATTTTACATGCTGGAAGACGAAAATTTAAAATCTTACTAATACCCGCGGGAAAAGTACGAGTAAATCATTCTAGAGTTTCAACAGGCTTGAGAGATTATTTATTGAATATTTAGTGATATTTCAGCACAAGAGTAGGCAAATTTTAAAAATCAGGTGCTCTTAAAAATAAATTTTGAGCCAATTTAATCAAAGTAGGAGTTGAAACATGAGCGAATTCTATTTGTCATTTGAATTGGAAAAATTTTTTAAACAGTCGAACCGATTCAAACGTTTAGGGAGATCATTCGACTTAGATTTGTACTTTCTAAGAAAAAAGAGATATTACAACTCAATGAGCCTAACCCAAACTCTTTGACGATTGGCTCAAAAGGTTCGAAATAGAAGATTGAAATTGGTAACGTTTTAGTCTTATCCGGTCTAACCTCACCTAATTTAATTACTTATACCACCATTAGCCAATATTATAATCCATTTCAGCATTCAAAAACAACGCAATATTAACTGGTAAAACCAGTAAACTGGTAAAATAACTATTATTTGCATTTCTTAAACTTGATAGATTATCCGGGTCAAGTGAAATCATTCATTAACAAATAACGCAATCCAGTGTCCCACCATAACTGGTAAAAGCATAACAACACCCCGTTTCCTGGTGGATAATCTAACAAGGTAAAATAACTATTATTTTGCATCCGCTTCTCGTTAGGTCCAATTCCTCAAAAGAAGAAAAGAAAAGCTGTAAAGATACTAATTCAGTTACAAATTAAATTAAATTAAATTTGAAATTAAAACGTTACACGCATTTACGTGTAATAGTTGGTTGAAAGTGTGTACGTTTGTTTTGTTTCAATCACATTCAAGGGCTATCCCGAGACGGAGGCCACGAGGTACTAATAAAACGTGGCTTCCGCATTATACAATGGGAACCGCATTCAGCAGAGAGGCTCCTAATTTTACTGCCAACCGTGATAAATCTCGAGTGATCTACCGGGGTTCTTCCATCCCTCCAAGACCATCTAATATAATATGTGCACCGATAGCTTTTCCAGGCGGAAACCATTCAACATCTACGTTACGACTTCGGCACTTTGGATTTTCATGGCTTGTACTGGGTTATTTTTACATCCATACCCGTTGTGACGGTCGTTGTAACGTTGTAAAAATGATAGGAATAACGTTCGAAACAGATGTGGGGAGGGTATAAATTTGTATGGTTGGTGGGCTTTTTATTCCAAGGCAAACACAGAATGACGCACGAGTTGGCAAATACATATCTGTCAAGGTAATAGAACTTCACAAATGTTTCTTATATTAGGTGAAGGAACAGCTTACTTGATGGACACCAGCTATTACACGTTTCGACATACTCATTAAATTTATGAAGTTTGGAGGATGCGGGTTTTAAAGATTTTTCTTATTTGTACAACTTCTCGATAATGAACGGATGTTTTTTAATGAAATCCGTTATTAAGGATGTTTTTAATTCGGTCCGAATGTGTCTCAATCCTCGATTGGATGAGTTTTCATGAAATTTTGAGGTCCATTATATAGTAACTATTAGCCAACTAAAAAGGCTAACGCGTGGAGTGAAGAAATGTTAGTGATACGTTTTTTAGCGATCTTATGCTGAACGTATGAAATGATTAGATATAGAAATCTGACCAGCTGTTACCTAATTGATGATTCCCAGATTCCATCAATTCTGTTAGAAGTCATCTTGATTTTGGATGTTTCCTTATGGTAACTCTCTAACCATCTTAAAATGTATTTTACAGTGCTCACTATCGTGACACTCCATCTTATTTCTCCGCTTCTCTTCGCTTTTCATCGTAATCTTCGCTAAGGTAGGGTAGGGGTAAGGTAAGGGATGAAGCAAATCTTTTATGCCAACGATTCATTTCATTGTAGGAGGTCTAACCTAAGTATCTCGCTAACAGAGATTGGGACAACAAAAAACATTTTGAATATGAAAAAAAAAAAACTATTTCCTTATTAAGTAACCGATAGATTGTTTATGTTATCAACAACCAAATTCTTAGTTTTTGATGACGACCAAATTTTGATTGTTCCCACCATTGAGTAACTGGATTTTATAAGAAACAAGCGGCAATCCTGACCCTCGCATGAAATATCACAATCACAGTTATCAAAGAAACCCGTCAAGGCTTCTCCAGTTGTCACGATTTTCCGCATGTCAAAACTGCCTGCTAGCAACCATAATAATGAAAGTTAAGGAACCAAACAAAGTGGTGGCGAAGGATAGCTTCCTTTATGAAGTAGAAGGGTGTTTAGGAGGTTCTGGTATAGCCCATTTACGCGCTGATCATTGACCGCTCCAGTCAAAATCAGTCTGCAGTCTATCAAAAATATACATACATACTGTTCGTAGAAATAAAACAATTTATATTAGAACCAAATAACCAAGAACCAACATTCTTATTTTATCAATAAAAAAAATATGTGGCAAGTTAGAAAATAATGATAAAATTGCAAATAAATCAAGTCTACCTTCTTCTTCATTCAAAATGTTGCAATTTAATCACAGATCATCGAGCTAACAATTGTTACCTCGACGGCTGTGTTAATTTTCGTTATCATGAGGCCTTTTCAAGAGTAAAAAAAGCGGTTAAATGTTTTAAAGAATGGTGAGTGCAAAGTTACAAAGATAGTGCTGAATTCCTACCCGCCGATCGCTCATTGTCAGTTCATTAGTTGAGAGTTCATAAATCCGCAAAAATCCGCAATCCCGCCATCTCATCAGCTAAGTTTCCCTTAGCCGAGATCCTCTTTTCAACGGCGGAACTCTCGGAACGTTTTACGATCGGCTTTACTCCACTTGTCATAAAAGACTCCGAATCCGTTTGAGGTTCCGGCCGTTTTAAAAGCTTACTTTCATGCTCATCGGGCAGACCTTTCAATTTAATTAGTCCCTCCCTTTCTTCGGCTTTATTCTGTCTTTTAGAGAGTGACAAAAGAAGAATTGTGAAAGGATACAAGCTAAGGAATACCCCTTAGTGCCCGTGAGTTCATATCCTCGAGTGAGCTTTAAATGGCAACAAAACTTGAAAGTACTAATAAACACCTGAGACTTATCAATAGGCCATAGCAGTTTACAATGAAAGTGAGAGACAAAATGAAAATACATTTGAATAATTGATGAAGTATGAAAGGAGATCCATTATCAACACCGTAATTCTAATGATCAGGATACTCTACTATTGTAGGGCCCTTTACACATGGTTCTTCGAAATATGGTTAGGTATGTTGACATTCAACAATGAAGTTCAGTTTTGGGTCTGGTTCATCAAGCAATTTCGTCATTGTTGAGATAGATCATTATTAATACCGGTCGATTAGTACGTGTGGTTCTGTTAATCAATAATCAACAATGGACCACCGAACTTCCCATCGCCACATCGCGGAAACTGCCTACAACAATACTCCCCTCCACCAATTTTGATTTTCGAAAAGCCCTCCACATCCAATTTTGAGTTTCTACAAACATTACACAGACAAGTATTTATATTTACTAGTTACATTTAATTCAGAGCGAAAAGAAAGTGGGTGGGCATGCATTATGGACTAACGTGTATCACAAGCAGATTTTCGTTATTCCATCTGACTTGGTTTTAAATACTCACAGGAAATAGTACCGGTGGAGTGGAAACGGTATCTACCGTTGGTTTATATTAAAAAAATCCATTTACAAATAGTAGGGTAAGTAATAAGAGAGAGAGTTCTGTGATGATTCTGCTTCTTTGATCTAACTTGTCGATTTACGAATCAATGTCCTTTCCTAATCGATCGATGGAAGTGGAATGAATGGGGATGTTTTAAGGTATCTAGAATACAATTACAAGGCATGTAAGCGCTGAGTTTACATGATGTACTACAAACTACGTCTATTCATCATAAACACTGATTAAGGTAGAAGGTTTGTCTAACACCTGGCAGAAATAATTAGCCATTGCGTTACAATTTGCAGCGTTTCTTCTTCAGAATAGAAAAATATCCATAAAATGTTTCGTTTTACAACCATTTTGAAAAACTTTAATCTGGTGTTTATGGTGGTGTGGTCTGGTGTATTGTTTGTCTGTCCGAGTGTACGCCAGCCCTTGAGCCAATGAATATTCTTGTAGTTTTCATCGGTCTTCGATAAAATTTTCTGGAATGTGAGAGTCAAAATGTGCATAGCTCCCTATTAGTTTCATTTCTCACAAGCATGGACATAATAACGAACCCGCCAAGCATAGTTTTCTCGGGTTTAAAATCCTTATGAAAATTTCGACACGTTCAAATCATCATTCTATCTGCTGTAGAACTAATGCTAAATACCTGAATAATGCGCTGTTTAACGGTGGTTATTTAAACATCTCCTCTTTAATTTTTCTCAAAGATCTATGAGCTCATATCACCAAAGCAAGTAAACTATGTTTGGCAACCAAGTTTTTTAACAGAAAAACTGTTTTTGTTGATTTTTCGTGTGTATCAAGGATCTAAATTTTGTCCCACGGTATTAGATACTGTGTTATATTTGCTATGATTTGAGAATTTAAATAATGATATTATTTTCATGGCATATGTATTGCAATACCAAGCCATACCAAGCCCACAGTTGGGCTGTACGTCGCTTACAGTTTGAAAGCCTTAATGAGTACATTCATCAATGTCAATGATAATGAATAAATTCAATAATTAATTATGTGGAAACCATTCTGGATGAAGTTTAAAATGCTGTTACCGCAGCAACCAACATATCGCGCTATGTGTCAAGTATTTCAAGCGATTTCCCAATAAGCGTCACTTTTGAAATTACTTGCATGAAGGCGAAGCGAGTTCAAATATCTATTTATGAAAACCCAAGAAATTTAAAATTTGTTCTACGTAAATAAGTTGAGTGATTTTACCACGATTTCAAACATTTCAAATGGAACAGGTTGGTGACTCCACAGAAAGTACGCTGAGGTAAATGTTTGATTGATCTGAAATACATCAATTTACATGCCACAGATTGTATATTCGTGGCTAAAAGTGGTTGTGAACATTGACACCATTAACTTCATTGAAGTGCATTAAGCCCAGGTTTTACTTCATGTAATTCATAGTAAAAACCAAACACACTGGTTGTACATTATAGGGTAAGTTTGATGTTATGTGAAGATGGCATCGATAAGAAAACATTTGTAAACCCGAATGAGCTTATTGCTGACTTCAGCACAAGGCTTGAATGACAAAAAACCTCTCATTCAGTCTCTGCGAGAGACGTCTAAAAACCGTTTCTACCCAGCAAATGCAAATCCTTTCCGATTTGACTCGATTTCCTCCGAAGCAGAAGTAATTGACGTTTGATTGAACCCCCCGTTTTCTTCAGATAGGCATCCCATTTCCCCCTTGTCCACGGGACTCTCATTAGAGACAACTGATGTGTTTTCCGACAGAGGCGGAGTGGAAGAAGCCGTAGAAGGGGTTTGTTTAGCGGTGGAACGGGGGGAGAAGGAGGCAGAAGCCAGTCTGTCGCTGGGACCTGAAATTGATGGCTATTGGCTGGCCATGCGCAGATCTATCTCAGAACAAAAACTCTGCCAAATGAAGCTAGGTCATCGGGGTGCTCGTGTTATTTTTCCAACGACCCGGAGGTAAGTTATTGAGAAACGTTGTCTATTTCTTTGAAATATAGAGTCACGATGTTAGATCTATTTCATAGATCACCATCAATATCGAACAATAACTCATGATAACCGATGACCATCACTGATGGTGACCCAACAGTCCAAATCGATCCAACATCGTTGAAATAGACATAGTTTTTCAACGATTTCCGTTCTCATAATTGAAACGACCTTCCATGACTCCATCCCGACTGATTTATTTCGTAGGGGGATGATTAGAAATGTGTAACACTTTTGAAAATGCTTTCAACGACAACTGTCGACGTATCTACTTTCAAATTAGCGATTGATGTCTGAACATTAGAAGAAACAAGCGACAATCTAACTTCCTGGAACGTTGTAATCCCTTATGAGCAATGTTTTCTTAAGACAAGAAAAACGTAAAACAGAAATAGTGATAAACCAATTGCAGATCAACATTGTTTTCTTAATAACTGTCTCTCTATTTCCCCCTTACTCATTCACTCTATTCTCCCTTCACTTGACATAGTAGTACCTATCTGATTAACAGTCAGTTTTCCACCGAACGAGATAGAAGAGGTGAGGAGCATCTAGAGTCAGCTCATATTGCATCATTTACCAATGACCAAATATGCAATATATGGTTAAGTCTTTTAAATAAATGAACACGTTTGTTATCAAGAGCCCTAACTTTCACCCCCATTGTACGCCCAGACCATGTAAAGCTTCATGAAGACATCCAAGAGTTTAGTTGGCGTTCAAGGCTCAAATATTATTGGAACAACAATCCAGACTCAGATCAGAATAGTGAGGAGTTCCATCCCTCTCTTCAAAAATGCAAGTTCCCTCTGACTTTGATCCAAAAGCTCATCCTTTATCGAGATTGCCACCCACACACCCACTTGAGATATACAAATACAAGCTTCTTCAATATACAGCAAGTGCCAATTTCTTGAACTCTCTCACCTCACGGGATAATTTGTCTCCAGACGTATAAGGGTAGTGTCGTCATCATGGACACTACAGATTATAATAGGGAAGCAGAGAGGCAATTGTCAGATGAACGATTTTATGAGGCACTCGATAGTGACCCAATCCCGCAATTAGCCATCGAATTCAGGAGGTAAATTATGACAAATGGCAGGAGAGAAGGACTCAGCTCCAGGGACATTGAACTTTTAGTTCCAGAGCCAAGATGTCCTGATTTTTACCTTCTTCCAAAGATTCTCAAATCTTACTCTCTTCCTCACCATGCAGACCGATTGTGGCGAGTTTTGGCTATGTAACCGAACGGATTTCAGCAAATGTGGACTCCCACATCCAACCCATTGTGCAGTGCCAGCCATCTTTCATCAAAGACACACAGCATTTTCTGACTTTGTTGAGGGAAATCAGAGTACCAGACGGCGCCGTTCTTGCCACAATTGACGTGAACTCTTTGTATACTGAGATCCCTCACTGTGAAGGGTTGGGTGCTATATTTCGCTTTCTACAGGGGCGTTCCGAACCAAGAATTCCGGCTACAAACTTTCTTGTCAAACTTGCTGATATGTTTTGACAATGAATGTTTTCAAATTTGCTGACCTGTTCTACATTCAGAAAAGAGGGACTGCGCTGGGATGGCGCCATCGTTGTCAAGTTTTTGAAAAAGTTATTGGAGAGATTTGACAATTTTTCATCTTTAAGTTTATTTTCTATCTGTTAGCTTCTTCAAAAAAATCTTGTCTTTTCACCCAGAGGTAGGAAATTTAACGCTCTATCCAACGGTATAATAACATTTGAAGATAGGTACTCCTGCAATTAATGAATTTAAGATAATTCCTGTGGTTGAAAGCGAAGAACACGAAAAGAATCTTATAATTAATATATATCTGTTCGATGTTTAGAAAATTGTTTGCCCTACTTTCAGCAGGTATCAAATTTTAACACCTAGTATAATACTAATTCCCGTTGGGGGAAACGAAAGTTAAATGAAATTTGTTGCCCTTTCCACGGAATAAATCAAGTATAATGTTAAATCGATGAGGTTAGGTACAAACAAAACAGTAGTTACTCTATGTTATATTAAGTTGTTGTTGGTAAATGCCAAAAGATTTCAATTGAGCTGTAGTATCAGTTTTTAAACCTATCCATTTAAATGGTTCGATAATTAAGGCTGATCACTCTCAAATCCGCTCAACTTACTCGTATCGGATTTCGATCATAAGTTTTGAAGGGTATAACCATTCTCCAAGTAATGGAAATGTCACTGTTTGAACAAACTTTCCTAAATTCAATCTAGTATCGAATACTACTTTATGTATTTGGTTAAAAAGTATTTAAAATTTTGAAACCTTTTGTAAATCAATCTTTTATCAGTGATATAGTTGATCTTCATACATTCTTTTCGCTAATAATTGGGAGCTTAGGAGTAGCCCAGATTGGCTGTGTGGACCCCGGTTCCAGTGTATCTCAAGTTCACTAAAAATACTGGTATTGAATTCCAAGCTTGTAGGTATACAGGCAATCGGCAAATTTTGAAAATATTTTAGGATGAATTAGAAAATTAATTCCAAAATCGGTACGATAATGATAAAGTCTCGCCTATTTTATGTCTATTATACGGACAACGTCGGGTAATTCAGCCAGTATGACATAAAATTGAATGTATTCCACAAAGTACCAGACGTTAATAGGCACCAGATTAACCGATTTGTCAAATACAATCAATTGTGTTAACCATCCAACAGTAGGAGTTATATTTTTCACCTATTTGTTAAACTTCGAGAGTATTCAGTTTTGAGAGGAGGAAGACAAGAAATTTCTCATTAAAAAAGACTAGTGAGGAAAAATAAAGTAGTAGGTAATAATAATATTAATAAAACGCAACGCAACCGCTCCATCATTATATTTTTTCATCATCATCATTATTCTTCATTGTTTTGATTATTGTGTTTTTACAAGGAAAGTTTCCAGTCGCTACCGTAGAAATCCGAGGGTAGTCTGGAATAAACGGAAACGAAAGGGTAGGATGGTGGACTGAGGGCTGTAGGAGTTTTCAAATTACGGCATACCGCCTGCGTTTGCCGATGAGATGATACTACGTTATCTCTCGTTCGTTCCTGAGGTTTATTAAAATATTGTAATAAGGCCCGACCGTAGGTAAAAGGGCGTGTTTGGAAAGCTGCCTCTTTTTCTTTTATGGGGACGCCCCGTTCCATCCTTTGAAGAAAAAAGTGCGTCTTTTCCGATAAGTCGATACTTACGGTTGCCAATGTTCTCATTCGACAGTCTCTCTTCAGTTTTGGTTTCTTCATATGTAACTTTCTGGGGGTGGATTCATAATATCAGCCGTTTGCTCGCCAACATATTTTTGAGAATTGGGACACTCTTTGCTTTGTGACATCAATATATTCCTTTTGACTTGCCTCCGAGTTATGAGAACCACACCGTTCTCTCCCGTCACAACTTGAATGCTGACAAATTTCGAATATTAAGACGGGGAGGCTAATTTCATACGGCGGGAAGGTGATGGATTGAAGTAGTTACCCCTTCTAAGGATTGAGGCGATTAGCCTGCAACATTCTGGGCTCCAGAGTAAGCTAAACTGCCCCTGGTATAGCCTCGGGAGCAGCAATTTCAAGAGACACTAAAGGATAACTATCTGTATCCATCTCAAATAGATTCTTAAAAATAGCTATTACTTATTGTCCTGAAATCCTATGATTAAGGTGTTTATTAACCGTAATATTAAACTTTTCTCTGTCGTCTAATTATTTCAGGTGTTATTGGAAACCTCACGTCTCTCAAAGAGCTGGATCTCTCTAACAACGAGCTGACTGAGCTGACCCAGCCCAACACTTTCGACTTACCTCCGACCCTCAAATCTGTGAGTCTCAGAGCCAACCAACTCGTGACTCTGCCCATTGGTCAGTTTGAACAGCTTTCAAATGCGGATTTGCGTGATAACCAACTAGAGTACTACACGGAGGTGACGAAAATGGTGAAAAATGGAAGCCGAGTGTTATACGCTGGTAAATACCGTCTAAACGATTTTAGTTCTCCTACCACTGCAACCCTAACAGATGAAGTTACTGACACTTATTTATATTGTACTGAAGTCGTATTTTCGGTTGACAGGTATGTAACTGAAGAGCATAATTTACTAAAAAATTCCACCCTATTCTTTGATGCATCAGGGAAACCACTTTTCAGAATCATCGACTGCAAATGTTCAAATGGATGATTCTCATAACGAGAATTATTCGCCCCATTTCCACTGGTTTGCTTTGGAAATGTACCCAGTTTGTTTGGTTATGCCACACAGCTTTCAGATACCCATTATATGATTGTAAAAATAATTTCAAAACATTAGAAAATACCCAAAAAATATTAGTTATGAATAATTAACGTTCAAGCATAGCTGGAATCGTATTTGTAAGTAATGCATGTATTACACGGACGTCCAGTTTCTGTATCACTGCACCTATAAATATTTTTTTTTAACCGTAACACATTCTTGATTAAACTAAAATAGGGCGAAGATCGACTGATGATTCTAGTAGGTATGAGCAATGCTAGAATGGATCAGACAATAATAATTTTTTTTTAACACATAAAAAAAGTGAAGGTTTAACGATTTATCAGTGTTACCTCAGCTATTAGCCCTGCTATGGACCAGCTATTATTCCATATCCTTCTCCTTCTATAGTAATAATAATTTTTTTTAACACATAAAAAAAGTGAAGGTTTAACGATTTATCAGTGTTACCTCTCCATTCACTCGTTTAATAATCAGATTTGAAAGAACTGAATGTACTAATGTTCTCAGTTGAGCAAAAAAGATGCTACAAAATTGGCAGTTTAGGCTTGGGTAGGTTACTCCGCCATTCTCTCCTGACCAAAAATTCAAAACAGCCGAGGTTTGTTGAACAAATATGCTGAAATTGAAGTAGAAAATTTCTACTCGAAATAGTCAGTGCAATCAGATGATAATATTGAATACATAACGATTTATCACTATTGTCACCTCCATTCACCTCCTTTCGTTATGCAGATAGAATGTGCTGATAAATAATAAACCGAATCTGAACGGAACAGAAAAAGAACGACACGAATTTGTCGAGAATTATCGCTTGAGTAACGGTTAAAATATTGGCAGTTGTCTCCTCTACTCCCCGTCCTGTCAGTAAAAGAAAAACTTGCGCGATTTGTTGTACAACCAGACTGGTTACAACAAGATTCATAGGAAACCATTCACCTATTTGTAGGAAGCCCCTTCAATTTGAAATTCACCAAAATCGAATGAAATTTACAGAAGTTAGCCAAGAGATGATAATTATAAATTCGGACAAACCTGTTTTATTGGGTGATAAAACTCGTGCTGGACTCGGGCTTGAATCTGCACAGTCGCTGAAACAAGCATTGAAAAAAGATTTTATGAAACATTGAAAAGTTTAGTCTGTCACATGAGGTAAACGTGCCTGACAAACAGACATACACATTACAACAATATTGTTCAAACATTTTGGTTTATTATTCAATATTAAACCATTGTAATAGCTCTTGAAAAAAAAATTCTAACCTCCCCTGAAAATTTCATGGTTTACGTTTCAAAGGGTGTAGAGTCTGAATCTGCAATATAAATTTTAGCGTCAATCCGCCGTACGCCGTACGCACGATTTCTCCCAAACGGCTGAAGCAAAAGATCTGAAATTTTCAGGAAAATCCATCTTGGTCCGGCGACTCCCCAATTCTTGAGCCAGCACCCTCACTTAATTTAAAGTGCCCTTTAAGGGTTGTCAGTTTTGTAAAATCCCTAAAAACCTCAAAAAAGTCAAGGCGGAATAATTTGTACTCTTTTTGAAGAACACTCCACGAGGAATCAAATGAGCCCCTCCCCAGGTCCGTAGATCAAACCATTCCCGATGTATGGCCCGATTTATGGTGCCAACTTTCGCGTTATTTTGGTTTATTATTGTTTTTGTGTTGATATCAGTAACCTAGTGACGTAGTGGTGTAGTGATGTAGTAATGTGGATACTGGAGTGAACTCCTAAAAGGCTTTGTAGCCAATATACGGGTTGAAACATTCTGATAATTTTCAGGAAAAATCAAAAAATCAGAAATTCTCTGTAAAACGCTGCGAATTCTTTCACTGAGGTTTATTATTCAATTGGCTTGCGTTCATGATTGGAATTTCTACTAAGCTTTGGAGTGTGCGTGTTTCACAGGTGATAGAGTGATTATTGAATTTCAGGAGATATGCATAGGGCACGTAAATCTGTTCTCAACCAAAATACCTATTTGGATTGTTCAGTTGATCATATTTGTGTGCCTCCTGAAATTCAATAATCGCTCTATCACCTGTGAAACACGCACACTCCAAAGCTTAGTAGAAATTCAAATCATGAACGCAAGCCAATTGAATAACAAACCCCAGTGAAAGAATTTGCAGCGTTTTTCAATGCAAACATCAGGGAATGCAAAATTTTGAGTAAAGAGATTTTGTTATGTTCACTTCCCACAAGTTATGATAAAGGCAACGGAAGTACCTATGGAAAAATCATGCACCAGATGATTATGTTTGAGCTAAGTAGATAGATACTATTCATTGTTTATCCATCGAAAAAGGAGTTAAAAATGTCTCAAATGTTTGTCGCTCAACCTGCAGATTGAGAGAATGCCCAAAGTTGAAAAATAGTGACCAGAATTTGCAGCCGCAGCTGGACGCACCAACTCTTTCATACGTTTCACATGTCATGGTTTTACCATCTCAAAACTTATAACCTTTTCATGACCAAAATATCAGTATTGAAAAGCTTTCTTTGCCGTTATCTTCATTGTTTGTAGCGGTCGGATTGTATTTGACAGGCCTGCAGATGCTCCGTTATCCAGGAAGGGTTCCAGCTCCCCTGCTCTTTCCCCGTTATCAGTTAAAAGGCTAATCCGATACGGGGAGGCTCGGGTGGATTTAGACTTAACGCTCGGTTAACTCGAGAAAGTACAACACGGAGGGCTTGTCTGTCACAAGGGTCGTGTACAACGCGGGTGTTTCCGCCCATGGAGAAGAATGGGGAGGGATATTTCAGACTTGCAGGTTTTCCGACCAGTTCTCGCTAGGGGCGAGCTCTGAGGGATTATGGGGCGACTTGACGAGCTAACTAGGCCTTCTACACATACTACGTGTTTTCCTTTGCCGACCGTGTAAACAGAGGTTCGCGAGAGCAATAAATTCACGGAACCTACCAAAATGACCAAGTAGCTTAGTATTTACCCGAATTACTTTCACCACGGCTTAATAGTTTGGGTGAATGTGAGACTAACTTTGCGTTCAAGGCATCAGCTTAACTGAAGATTGTTTCAAACACTCATACCGAGATAAGCTGAAATTATTAAAGAACTTTGAGTAATAGCTTAAAAGCATGCCTTAACTTTGGTCTCAAGAATGCTCGAGTGGTTGGCGACATTAAAAAGTTAATCGAATGAATCTGGAAACTGACAACCTTGAAGCTCAAATAATGAGCTAATGAAACTCTCGCCATACCCACCCATCCCCTATAAAGGTACTGTTTCGGAATTTTATTTAACAAACTGTTCCCCCGAACGGGTAATGTGAAGGCCGCTAATATTTCCAGGATCTTGGGATTCGATATGACATAGCACATACAATTTTATTGCATTCGCCATATATTGCCAAAGCAATTCTCTGGATGTTCACAAAATAATGCCGCGAGAATAGCTATTATAACCAGATCTAACAAGCGGAACTTGGACATTTTCTTACTCAACTCTCAAGTGTCGAGCTACAGTTCATTCATGGCAAATATGCCAAATTTAATTCATCCAAAGGTATTGTTAGTTAGTTACTTTAGAACTGTTGAAGATCGAAGACAAACTAATGAGCTATCTGCAGTAAGGATTGAGGAATGTATTGTTTTTAAAAAGTACCGTAGTAGTAGGTAGTACAGTTGCCAATATTTTGAAGCAACTAACATTTTCTTAGTTGGTTGTATTCTTAGTTCATAGATGTATCACAATGATTTGTAGTTGGACGGGTTCGGAACAAATAGTCTGCCAGATGCACACAAGGAAAATGTGTTATTAGTAGATTCATGAGTCCTAGCTCGAACCCGACAATGTCTCTCGAAAACGTTTCTTCAGATAATTCTTACCATTTCCAATGAAGAAAAGTGAATCGTTTCAATTACCCTCAACTACGGTTCATTTTTCAACAGACTGTAAAAAATCCTCCCACGTTGGCGTTATAACTTGACTGTGACACATACAAATCGCCATTCGAGGGGTGAATGTAAGATCTTGTGCTACCATCACAAAGAAAGCGTATTTATTACGTTCACCATATCCTTAGAACCTGAAGAAATGAAACAAATAAAGGTTAGTGTAGATAGGTTGGTACTCCTTTACAAAAAAATGAACCTTCGAGGAAAAAATGAGACTTTTGAAGGAACAATGAAAGTTGAATGCCGGGGGTGGAAAAATGTAAATGGAAGTCGACGCTGTTCAGTGGAAAATGGTGGGGTGTGGTGAAAAAATCTGTGAGAGACATCGTTTAATCATAACCCTCTGCCCGTGGAGGGAGCTCAAGCCGGAGAAATCTTGATCTTTCTGAAACTGCCCGCAGACAATAGGCCACTTCCTATTGTTTGTTGATTGAAATGAGAAACAAGTCAGGTCTTCCAGAAAGATCAGTTACAATGAACCATTAGTTCCAGTCTGACTTACTATTAATTTTGAGGGGTGTGGAGTGTAAGCCTTCCAAAGGTTTGAGATATTCGTCTCCGAATCACCATGAACAAGAATCAGATTGGTTGATTTAGTATATAAATACTGATAGCTTCTATGACCAAGGTACAATTGTTTTACTTAAATATATTTTCTGTTTTCATGTTCTTAAACTCTGTTACTGATTCCCCCTCCCCCTCCCCCGAAATATTATTCTATCGGTTTGTAACTTCGCAGAATTTAACGTTGTTTGTTGTACTTAAGAAAATGTACAATATTTTGATCATGAGGTGAGAACAGTGGTCAGGAAATCAAAGGTTTAACTTCCGAGTCTATCCATAGTTAGCGGGAGTAGCTGATGCAGTCCGAATCAAAGATTATGTTATTCTTCCGAGTCTATCCATAGTTGTGTAGCCCAGAGGTTAATATAGTAACCTCATAAAAAAATACTGCTGATGCTCATGTCCAAAATTAATACTCTTCCCAGTCAAATTAATACTTTAAAAAATATTGGTAGTTTATCATCTTAATTCTTGTAACGGGCTTGATCAGCCACTGCTGCAAATTTTCTAACACGAAATTTGAACAATCTGGGGGGGAGTACTTCATCCGATTATGATGATATTCTAATCTTGGAAATTTTCGGATTATAACATGTAGATGCTAGTACATGAGTATCATTAATATGTGTTGCCCAGAGGTTAATAGATTAATTTGACTGGGAAAAGTTTGCTATTGCGCGTATTTAATAATTGAATCCATCAAAATCCATTTTCTTCCGGTGGTTCTGGTGGTTCGATCGCTCTAATAATTTTAAGGTAGGAACGACCTAACAATTTAACATCCATTTCAACACGTTCGCATCACACTATCCACTATAGAATTAGAAGGGCAGACCCGAAAACATTTCTACCATCGTTTTGAAGGCGTTGATGTAAGGTGAGGATGCATTTCAGCATTTCTGTCCCGTAAATGGTTGCAGCGATCATCTTCCCCCTCATTCGATATCTTCCAAAATGTTTCAAAAGAACTTACGTCTTTGTTACCTAAAACGGTGGAGCAACGCCCTGTGTACCGTTGTACGAAACAATTTGATAGCCTATTATTCTTACTGACGAATAGATTTGAACATTTTAAATATTTCTTGGGACGATTTAGGAATGTAGTTCAGTGAGCATTATTTTACATTCTGAGACGTAACCCTGTTGCAGTTACCGAGTATTCCTAGTCTCCAGACAAAAAATTATGATGCATAGGTATATGCAGAACGAAAAACCAACTTTCCGTTTGGTAGTTTTGGAGGGTATATTAATGTCAATACAGATTCCAATGTAGTCAAACCCGGTAGTTCAGTCAATTAGTCATACCCCATGCATCATCTTGAGAAAGGGTGTAAGGAAATCGTTCACTGTTTGCCATTATGAGAACTCAAACTCATCACGGTTCTGTTTGAAAATTATCAAATTTATTCATTCCCTGTCAACTAAAAACGCTGTACCATACTCTATAATTGTGAAAATTTTAGCATTTCTTCGTATTTTGACTTATTATTGTGGCATGATATTCTGTACTATTCGTTCATTGTCTAGGGCTATGAGCATACTCCACGTAATGGTGGAAGAAGTATTCTGTTCTAAAATTGACTCAACACTTGAGTACTTCAAAACATAGTGTAAAATTATCTTTTGTTCACCCCAGGAAACTGGAAAAACAAGATACGAATGAAATGACAAGGGCCCCATTTGTGTGGGTCTATCCCCACTACCAAATATAGGTTGGTATATAACTTAAAATTCATCTTATTCATGTTCAAAAGAATAAAATTTCTAGATAATTAGTTAGGAAAAATTACGTTTACGTACATTTCTTCTCAGGGATATTCTGTCATGATTATGTAACATAGAATTTTCCTACTTTTGCCTTCTTTATAGGTTTTTCAAGAACATTAAAAGAATGGGAATAAATCAAACTAAGCTTGGTAATAATTTTGAAGACGCTATAAAATTTAAATGTATACAAAAATTAATTCACATAATTTTGTGGGTACCTCCTTTTTTAAAGGGTGGTACTAAGTACTTGTAAGAGATGTTGCTTTAGCATGAACGATAATTTTTTAGATACCACTTAAAAAGATTGTCCAAATTAAATTGAAGATGAAGTTCAGTCGTAAGTTTCAAGGTAGATGCTTAAGGAATTAGAATTATTAGTCATAATTTCAGTTTTATCAGACATGATGTCTTACAAGGCAATGGGGAATGCAATCCTCAGTCCCTCGCCTCCAAGAAGCTTGCCCTAGTTCAAATCTAATCTCCCAGCTTCCCAAGTTTCAGAGAAAGGAAAGGACAAGGGCAGGAAGAAGCTCTCTTAATTATTGTTACTTTTCTTTTGTTGAGATAAACAGGAGGAAGCTGAGGGACAACGGGGACGCCCGGAGGAAGGGAGATATCTCTAACGACTTTGCTTGGAAAGGCAGCTCTAATTACTTGGTGGCTAATACAGAAAGGCAATGCATTAGGTCAGGTAGTTTGGCGGGGGCAGAGGGAAAGGAGAACAGAGTCCAATCTACCGCGGGATAGGAGAGAAACAAGAAAGGGCGAGCGTATCATTGGTCTGTGTATCAGGATCAACCCAGACCAGAGCCGCCAATCCCCTCTGGCCCTCCCCTTCCCCTCTCCTAGCCGTCCCTTTCATCGGCTATAGGTACAGTAGTAGGTACACAAAAGGCGTCCTTACCATTCAGTAACCTCCAAAACCGTCACACTACACCGCCGAGCCCCATTTGACATGTAACCGGCCTTTTCGACTACGGATTCTAAGCGGAATTAATTTCGAGCCAACGGGAACGATCCCCTTATGGGCCGTTCGGGTGAGCCTGCCGCGAGCTCTTAACTTTCGTTTAATCAAGGGTTTCCCGGGCGGTTTCTGCATTATTCACGGGGTCCTGCTCTCTTGCCACATACAAAATCCCTTTTGTTTCGCGTCTAATAGCCTGGTGAGTCACTAACCAAGTACCTATGTTGGGATGGGGTCAGTTAAATACTAATTACTTGACATACACGAATATCACCTAATACTGCAATAGCGTACGTTCATTCAATGCTTCCACAAGTAAAACAGATTTTAGGAGGAGTTGCCTTTTTCAAGTCGTATCTCAAGTTGAAAACGATGCAAATTATTACTTTGATTCTTAATTAATCTGAGTGATCTCATTCGATTAAGGGAACTAATTTATTTCCGAAGCAAACAAAAAACTACTTTCGTATACCGAAAGTTTTGGAGATTCCCATTTTTTTGTAGATTAATCCTTATATTGTAATCCTTTATGGTTGGTTGATCAAGTTGACGAGAAAACTGGCACATTTCCGATTGATTTTGGATTTTCGAACCAAATTTCGTTAACTTTGGTCTATCAGTTTCTGAGAAAACTTTCGGAAGACGGAAGGTCTACGGTAGACGGACCGATTTTTTATCATTCGACTTTTGAAATCTACTCATCTTGAAGAAAAACCAACAGTTTTTGAGGGAGGAGGAGGTTACAAATGTTTTTTTCTTATTTGATTACAAAGGTTCATTATTGAAGATAATAAACCAAAACTGTGTGCTTGTGTGGGCCATAAATGTAGCTTCCTCGTTTCTGTAAGAAGGATGTCTAGTTCAGTAATATGTTGTGATTAATCTTAAACCATCCCGTTGCAGAATCCTGTGGTTGCGGAATAGTGGATTAAGATGGATCATAAAATTTGAGGCAATAAGAGTTGTATCAAAGGTGTTGAAGAGATGCTTGTGATAGGTTAGGTTCACGCGTACACAGCAGATATCCATAGTATTGTGATGAAACATGTGGGATAATCACATATTCACTTCCCAAATAGTCTCACCTTTCAAAACCGATCTAATTTAATAATGAAATTCGAATGAGCGGTCATGAGAAACAGAGTCTTAATGGATTTTTAGTTTCGGTAAATGTGAAACGTAGGCTTGTTAAATGGATTCACACACTTTTGGAGACGGTCACGAAACTAATGTAGTTAAGGACGGTGTAAAACGTAACGATTTTGATTCAGGCAAACAAATAGTGGAGAAAATCGTTGGTCATATTCCGATAGTTGAAAGAATGCTTCCAAACTCCAAAGCCAAATTATAGATAGAAATACTGTCATCGTAATGCACAAGCTAATATAGATTTCATTTTAAAAAAATGATAAAATAACCACCTAACGTCAATAAATTGAGGACCGAGAAGGGTGTAAGAAAACTTTTGAAATAACTCATGTTTGGGGGCTGAAGCCCCGATTCTGCTATCTACTTTTTTTTCGGAATCATAATTACGACAAGATTTTAAAAAAAACTCAACTTTTCTCAAGTCAGAGGAGGTGCACCGTTAAACAAAACAGAACGAAAAACTAAATAACATAAAATTGGGGAGGAAGCAAGGTTTACCCAATACCGGTCCTTGGGATTTGGCTAGTTAAGGAAGATGGAGGAGGGAAATTTAAGGAAGTGCGTCTATAAAACGACCACCACATGAAGTAAGAGCCCCGACGGACGCGGGTGGTGATACCATGAAGCAATCCTGCCTAGATGGCTGGCTCGAGAAGCTCCGCGGCCCTCTTCCCGAACCACACCTTGCGCCGTGAGAAAGTCGCGGGATGCTATCAAGCTCCACTTCTTTTAGCTCAGATGTAGCTTGCCGCCAGTTGTTCTAATCAAATTTACATACTTCAGCCCTCCAGGTCTCCTCTACGTCAACGTTACCACAGACAACTTGGACATCCAGGATTATGGTAGACCCATCAAGCTTGACAGCTACAAATCTGATAAAACAGCGGTTATTTTTACATCAATCTAAATAACTATGATCGCAGAACACTGGTGGTAATTGTGAAATATCGTCATCAAAAGTGATCACTAGGTTCTATAAAATGTTGTCGATTTGGGAGAAGATCCAAAAATTAAATTTGTCCCCAGGAAGGATAATGAACGAATAAAATGAATATTATATTCAGAGTTTAGGTTTAGATGGGCCTGAAGCTTCATAGTGACTATCGTTGATCCAAACTTCATCATTGAATTTCAAAGCTACAAAACTGTTTCAAAGTTCAAGAAAAGATTAATTCATCAACACTGAATGGAATTTATTGTAGGCAATGCATATCCTGAATTCTCACTCTTCAATTGTCTAATTATCTTAAACCAGCAATCTACTTTTTGGGATTATTTCCTATTTGAATATTTTCAAGATTTTTTATTACATCGATAATAACGATAATTGTAGAATACGTTATACGAGAATGAATAAATATTATACAATCGAATTAATGAAGACCAAATCACTTATTACTGTCTGCGCGTTAAAAGCTTGGAAATACTATTGTAGTTGGCATATTGGTGGCTTCCAAGCTCGTTTGGATGATTATTAGATGCAATAATTATCGTATCCCTAACTGTATGGTAATGGGGAGGCCCTGATGTTTAATACATTTGCATTTCCAGAGTAATTTGGGTGATATTGAGTCTGCGTTATTGAGTTATGCAAACGCCAACTGTATGGAGCTCATTAGCAGTTCACGCCTCTACGTGATATTCTAGAATCATATGTATTATCGTTAATGTACAGAGAAACAGGTAAATGAAAATCCAAGAATATCAAAAGGTTAGGCATTCATTTTAATGTATTTCATAGAATACCGGTTTTATCCTGGATGGATAACAACCTATGGGTTGTTATAATAAGCATGTAACAACAGAGAACCTTTCAAATCATGAAATGAATTTCATAAGTGGTTACATTATGAACTCTTGTCAAACAAAAATATTATTAAATGTTGTAGATGGTTCAAAGAAGAAGAAGAAGAATGATTTTTTGCTAAAAAGTTGTGAAAAGTACATTTTTCCTTTTCTTGCTGAATTAAATATTTTTCAACGTTTAAAAGATTGGTGGTTTGCGTTTAAATTGTCCACAAACTACCAAACTAATGTGTTTGATCCTCGGAAAAATAGTGCTCCCATTTGAAAAGGAGCTTCAGGAATGTCATGGACGGCATTAGTAAGAACACTGGAAGACGATTTGGAACTGCTGGTGAGGGTTGTCATAGAAACCATTTCAATCGCTTACTCGAGTTCCAATGCTGATTTACCTACTGTTTGGGATCCACTCTGGGATTTTAATAATATACCTATCCCGTCTGGCCTCTTGAGAAACAATGTAACAAGTTTAAACTATGTCTAGATTATAAAATGTATCGCTACAGTATAATACGTACAGATCTAGTAACCCGAAATATAACTGAAACCGTTGAGAACTAGACCCGACAATAACGAGAATTTATATTCATATAAACAAAAGCTCAATTGCGGCTGTACCGCAATGAGTAGGTTAATAACCTGGAAAGAAACTGTTTGATTTCAGAATTTGACCCTACGATGATTATTGAAAAACTCTGCCGATTCAACATATTTCTTAAAAATGGGTGATTTATCGTCTTATTGTGAGGTTTGGGGATCATTTTTACGTTAAGAAATTGAAATTTTTTACAATAGGAGTATTTCTTCTTACCCGAAACCTTTCAAAATTTCCAGGAAATGACACTTAACTTGCCTATGAAAAAAAAAAAAAAAGATTTTTGGTCAAGGTTTGGGAGTTTATGTGGAAAAGAATTGATTTTTTATATGGACTTCACTGTAACAACGAAAACGGACACTGTAGATCTGGAATCTACGCACATTGGAACGTAAAACGGTACAAATTTTAATACAAAAATAATTTGCTTTACCATGACAAAGGCTTATTATTGAAAATTAGAAACCAAAACCATCTACCTGTATCGTGCGGAACGTATGACAAAAGGAAGGAGCAATAGCTAAAACGAAGAGAAACTAGAGAGTTCACACGGCTGGCCGCTCATACCATGATTGATAATTCAATTAACAACTTGAAAATTAAGAATTTCAAACATTTTGAGCTCTTCTGCCAAGGAAATAGTTGGGGAAATTTTGACTGCTGTTTTGGATTTGGACTCTCTGAAGAATTTCGGACCCAAAGAATGTTTAAATGATGTGTGAGCAAATGGTTAGACCTGTGTACTATCTGGGACATTTGGGTATGTGGGTGTGGTAGAATATTCAAGTTTATCAAGGTTATCTCATTCAGAGCACAAACACTATTATAAATAAATATTACATGTAATAAATGTGATAACTATCTCTCAAGTTATACGATATACCACATGTATGACTGCATCAAAGTTCATTCAAGTACTTAAAAGCACCAAATACAAACAACAGGTACCTAGTAAAAGTAGTACTAATAAGTTTACTCCACGCACACAAATGCACTGTTTTTATTTGTAACCAGAGAGACAAGAACGAGTGCTTACGCCTGAAATTGTTCGGACTCAATGCCTTAACCCTTTCACACAGTCAAATAAAGTGCAAGTACTTCTACGGCAGCGAGAACACTGTTCGGTGAAAACTGTCAGGTCTACATTAAAACATAAGTAGGCAAGCAAGGTCAAGCGAGAGTTCCTAAGCGAAATTTTTCGAAAGAAATTGAGTTTTTATGCTCGGTTCTACGAGTCAGCATCGGCGAAGGACAGAAAAATTGCGAACATTACATTTTAGAAGGCTTGTAGATTGATTATACTGTATATTTAATTTAGTTTTATTGTCTGTTCATTGGTAGATTTTATGTTATGATTGTATAAAGTTGAGTTCGTTACCTAACAACTGTATAGAGTTTATAATAAACTTTACATGAATTTAACAATATCTATACTTTACCAAATTTCTCGTTCTTGAAAATCGTCAGATGGTTTGGAAAGAGGAAGCCAGTCGTAGAATTATACAATATCTTAATAGTTTTCGCAGTGAAACAGCTTGATTGGAGGAAACTTCAACGGACGTAAGGTGCACATGACATCATGCTTGCCAGCCGCTTTCTTCCTGGCTGTCATAGTTTAGTATCCGTGTTATCAAATGAAGAATGGCGGTTATTATTTTCAAGAAAAAACTTTCGTTGTAACATAACGGACGTCAGTACTGATCAAGAGGCAAGGATTGATAAATGAATGCATTATTTGCCCGATGGAGCGACTATTCGAGCGTATGCCCGTTCATCATAGCGGAGCTAACACTGCAAATAAAGCCGTAAGTTTCATTTCCCCCGGGGAACTTCCTTGGGCGAGCCTCTAATAAGGACCCAGCAAACGGCAAAGGGTATTCGAGACCGCTGCACCCGTAACCAGACCGCCTGTCGGATTTACGACTGGTGAAACCCAACCCTCGACGCGGGGCTCCCGTAGACAACTGCAATAACTATAAAGTACGGTCAGTCATATTACATTAGATACCCGAGGAAACCTTTAGCCCACAACAACCTGTCATTGTCAAGGGTAACCTAAGCGTAACCTCCTGACCGTGACAGCCGACTATTAACATTAACATGGTTCCCCGAGCATGCCACAGTGGAGGAAGCTCTCATGTGTGGGCTGGTTTCACCTTCATAAATATGTAATCCACAGTTGACCATCACCACGTCAAGAAAGTAGTCGTTCCCCCGTTTTATCTGTCGTCGAGTAATTTATTTGACTGTTAGAAAAAACATAATGCTCATCGGTTGAGAAGTAACTTCAACGTGACACGATGTTCTAAGCGTGGAACCATCCATTGAAAACACTTTACAGCTTTTCAGCCACCTTAATTTCTACAACGCTTCCCACCTGTAACATACTCTCTTGGTTTTGTTTGAATCCATCAAGCCGGTAGTAGATGGTGAAGATTAGGTAGGGCTAAATTCCCAGTTTGAATATAGATTTGACCATGAAGGTAATATAATATCTAAAAAAATTCAATACATCTACAAATACCTGTTTCTCTACTTTTTTGAACCAAGTAGGTATACAAAATGAATGAGGAGAATGCACAACTACTACTTCAGCACTTTGGGCTGAAAAATAAGTTTAATAGCAGTTTAATAGCCTTATTGAAAAATTAGACCAATAATAGCAGTAACTTCATGAGAAAATTAGGATTCTGAGCATTTATTATTAGGAAAATGTCAATTGTGATTACGAAAATCTTTGTTCACCATCCTACTATCTCAATATATTCAGAATACAAAATGGCGTTCTCAAAAAGGTAGTTGAAATTGCAAATTTGATATTTTCTTCAATAATTCTTAAAGCAGTCAAGACGCTGAAGTGTTCATAAAATTTGTAAAACATAAAAATTAAAAATAAATAATGATGATACATAAATTCCGAAAAACCACCCTCATAGCGTGTATGCGTGTTAGGCGGTCGGGATAGCTAGAAATAAGGACTAATTAGACTCCTAGTGGAGTCAACTTATGAAAGAACGTTTTTTTGTACATCAATAAAAATCCCTATTATTGGCAGTTCGACTCCCAATTTGTTTTTTTTTCCAATCTGGTGGAGCACAATTTAAAAAAGTACTTATTTCCTGGGAGAGTACTATTGAAGTCCCTTCGTAGATCGTTGACAAGGTAAGGAACAAAGGGGGAAGAGCTCAGATGGCACTGAATCGTGACATATCATCCACTGTTAAGTGGAAATAAAACACCTCTCATCGTCAGGCGAAAACCGATCTCATTAACATTTCACTCTACTGCAAGTGATTAAGCGGTAGCTTCGCCTAGTGTCTATAAAGTATTTACAAGCTCAGTTCTACATTACACAAGTACCTATACAGCAAATATTTTTGGTTCTTTGTGATTTTCAATAATGTACGATATTTTTCAAGTACACTAGTTTTATTTTTAACGAAAAACGTCGTTAGAGCTATAGTTATTAGAATGTAACTTTTTAGATCCACTTTAGTTCACCTGGATCGTCTTACGACTCAAAGCTTGAGTTGTCTATTCTTGGAACTATACAGGAAACAGCTTTAAGGAGCTGCAACTTGAAGCGATTAAGCGTTTTGAAGCACAAATCTTTGTCATTTTCGGGTGTTTCCAGTTAATGCTAATTGCTGAAGTTTGGCTATAAAAATGTGCGCTACACCAGGTTACCTCCTGTTTTTACTACTTGAAGTTTCAACTCATCTTGTCGTAATTAAACATATTGGCTAAGGAGTTAAGGTAATTGTTCATCCCGGTATGAGAATGAGGCACCGTGTTGCAGAAGCTGTTTAAAACATACTTCATATTTGTGACAGCATTCTAAAGAATTGTTTATCTTCTAATTGGAGTTTTATCCAGCTAGATTGGCGAAAAAACACTGTAGGGCGCCGCGGAGGAAGAACATTGCAGATTTGGAGACGTGAAGGTGAAATGACAAAGTTTGAAGGGGGGAGTCTACAAAAAGATGTTGCTATATGATTGCAAAGGTTTATTATTGAAAATAATAAATCAAAAACACAACAGTAAATTATCTACCATACTGTCTATTATGAAGTACAAGTCTTCTTTCAATATACAGTTGATATTTCATCATTTTTACATATTGGTGAGAAGAACTAATAGAACAAGACGAGATATTTTATATAGACTAGTTGGACAACGTCATACCGTCCAATGGTTTATTTTTTCACCTCCGGTATTCAGGTGGTAATGTCAATAGCCTTTGTAAACTATGTGTTACAACAATCTCCCTGTCAAACTTCCAGGGCCTCCTTTAATTCAGCTCTGGTTCCAGTCAAGGGTATCGCGATTCCTTCTGCTGGTGGCTTCCTAGAACCGCCTCTGCCTTTTCTTCTCACATCGTATTACCAAAATGGTTCATGTGATTCATGATAACTGCTTGGAACACGACGAAAAAGGTACTTGAATTAATATTGCGTTGGAATAGCACTTAGTAGAGGCTTTCTTTTCACTTTTTTTCTTCAAAAACGCTTTTCTTCAAAATCAAGATTTCGTCTCGCTTTTAGCATTTTAGACCGTTCTAAAAAACTTTCGTTTTTGTGTCGGTCTGTCTTGCAACAACATAGCCTTATAACGAGCTTCATATCTATATTTCTTATAAAATTTCGATGCACTTTTCAGGGAATACGTGAATGGGAAAACATACAGGGTGGTTCAGAAATACACAAGTCACTTTGCCCCTACTCAAACATTAAAATTTGTCTCGCATAATTTAATAGTCATCCGATCTCGTTCAAGTTTCAAATCACATTTTATCGTACTTTCTTGATTACGAGTGAAGGTCGAGGATAAGTGAAGAACAACAATTATGAGTAAGATAAGGTCTCCAGTCTACAGACTATAATATCCACCTGGGAGTGGAGGATTTTTTCTTCTTCTTTCTTGGGCACAAAGTTTTTATCTTTAGTTCTGAAATAGCATAGCAATTGATTACAATCAGTAGACTTAATGGCAAGTTATTATTCAGGAGTCAACAATATGCATTTCTTGGATAACTAATAAAAAATTGTCTTGCGTTCATGATTTGAATTTATACTAAGCTTTGGAGTGTGCGTGTTTCACAGGTGATGAAGCGATTATTGAATTTCGGGAGGCCCACAAATATGATCAACTGATCAATCCAAATAGGCATTTTGGTTGAGAACAGATTTACGTGCTCTATGCATACCTCCTGAAATTCAATAATCGCTCTATCACCTGTGAAACAGGGACACTCCAAAGCTTAGTATAAATTTAAATCATGAATGCAAGCCAATTGAATAATAAACCCCAGTGAAAGAATTTGCAGCGTTTTCGTGAAAATTTCAGATTTTCTGATTTTTCTTGTAAATTATCAGAATGCTTCAACCCGTGTATCGGCTACAAAGCCTTTTAATAGTTCACTCCAGTATCCACATTACTACATCACTACGTCACTAGGTTACGGATATCAACACAAAAACAATAATAAACCAAAATAACGCGAATGTTGGCACAATAAATCGGGCCATAGATCGGGAATGGTTTGACCTACGTACCTGGGGAGTGGCTCATTTGATTCCTCGTGGAGTGTTCTTCAAAAAGAGTACAAATGTAGACCGCCTCGACTTTTTTTAGGTTTTTAGGGATTTTACAAAACTTTGACAACCCCTAAAGGGCACTTTAAATTAAGTGAGGGAGCTGGCTCAAGAATTGGGGCGTCGCCGGACCAACATGGATTTTTCCTGAAAATTTCAGCTTTTTTGCTTCAGCCGTTTGGGAGAAATTGTGCGTACGGCGGAATAAACTTTTTATTGCAGATTCGGATTCTACACCCTTTGAAACGTAAACCATGAAATTTTCAGGGGGGTTAGTATTGTTTTTTTCAAGAGCGATTACAATGGTATATTATTGAATAATAAACCAAAATATTCAGTTGAAGAGTGGATTTCGGCAATCTCACGTACCCCTCTAGGGTCCTGGAAGTATGACTTTCGAAGATTTATGAACCCAACTGCAACGGACAGAGCGGAGTTGGACCGAGTGGAATATGCAATTTCACCGGAACCCCGGAGAAAACTTGGGCTGACAACGGCCGCTCCGTCTTCTTGCATTATGTTGCGTGAAGCTCCAACTTCAGTCCTTCATTGTTCGGCCGGAAAAGCTTCTGAAAAGAGCTTTTCATCTCATATACAGTTTGTTATTGCCCCCGCTGGAGCCCTCTGGGAAACTTTACTTCCTATTTCAAACCTCGCGTTGAGAACGCGGAGAGCGGAATGAAGTTTTCATTTTAAAACTACAATGTGATACGCACATTTATACTTCATATCCGATGAGCAAGGAAAATAGGCTACCTTCTGCAGCCGTTTTCCCTCGACGCTATTCAAGTTTTAATTAAAAACTTGGACTCTGCTATATTTTACTACGGTGCTTCACTCTTCAAGTAAAGTGGGGAGAAAAAAGGGAAAATATCGGAACGTTTCCGAAGCAGGTTGTACTTTAACTAACGGTTGAGTTTGTTTACTATATTCCATAAATGGGCAGTTTCGTTTTATGTTTATATATTCACCATCGTCACAAGAACTGATTAATTTACATGCAACTTTTTTCAGTGAAGTGGATTTCTCAACTTAGTCATTATGTTATCGAACTTCATTCATAATTTACTATTAAAATTAGGTTATTTAACGGATCCTGCTCCAATTAATGTTCAAAATATTATATACCTAATTAAATTTTTCGTTTTTATATCACAATATTAGCTGTATGAATGCTATCAGTCGAAAGTAGGAACGTTAGTATTTTCTTGAATGTGACATGCTCAAATTGAAATATGGTGTGCAAAATCAAAAGCAAAGAACTGCACACTTCCATATTATGTATTGCAGAACACTACTTGAATGATATATTCGTAAGAAATGCATGCATCACATGCACGTCCAGATACCCGATTTTTAAATTACTGCACATTTGAAAATATTGATTTGAAATATACCAAATTCTCAATCGAACAAAAGAAAGGACGAAAACCGGTAGAGAATTGTAGTAGGTGTGAACAGCGTTTGAATGGACCGATCACTACATCACTACCTTCATCCTCCTCCCTGCATTAAAATCAACGTTTTCGAGATTTATTGCTCAAGAGAGGTTTGTTACTTGAAAATTGGGATCCGAAAGGAAAAAAACAGATGACATAGGTATTGAAAATGTAAGGATTTATTTTTATTGCCCCTGAATTTACCTCCTCACATGATAAAACTTTTTGGTCTAGTTCTGCATATGAAGAGAAGACCCTGTCAAGAACAACGAAGCTTCGTCTGTCAAACGCCAATCAGGCCATTGCTCATCTATAGTTCTGAAACCTGGACACTCTCCAGAATTCAGGAAAACCAACTTCTCCGATTCGATAGGAAAGTGTCTAGAACGATTTTCGGAGCGATCTTCGATGCTGATGAGCTGATCTGGAGAATGAGAATAAGCGCGGAGAGAGAAAATATGTATTCTGACAGAGATTTTTCCACCATATCAAGATTGGCCACCTTCAGTGGGCTTGCTAGAATGATCCCCGATTCAGTCCCTAGTAGGCTTGTAGAAGAAGAAATATATGCCACCCGACGACTAGGGAGCCACAGACTGCGATGGGGGGGACGGTGTCATCAGGGATTGCTCTTGCAATCCTGGATGATCGAGTCCGCGAATGAAGAGCAGCTGCACAACATGAAAAAATGACCGGAACGACGCTAGAATGACAGTTGAATTCTTTTCAAAATTTCGGAGGTTTATTGCTAGAGGACTTTAGACCCCTCACGGGTTGTTGAGCCATGAAAGAAGAAGAAGAACATTATTAAACCTGAATGATCGAAATACGTTTCAAATTAAACTAAAGTTCTTCATCGAATAGAAAAAGAAAGTGAAAAAATCAAGAGATTTTTATGAACGAACTCAGTTTGCTAAATTGAATAGATTGACGCAAATGAAAGTAACTTGAAATGATTCTTTAAGGTCATTTGAATTCTTAATTCAAAATTTCGGAGGTTTATTGCTAGAGTAAAATTACGAAAGAACTATACAGAAAAATCAAAAAGAAAATCGGTTCGGAACTGCGAGTCAATGACTCAGAGTCGAAATAAATAATATTATTTCACAAATATTATGTATTACATAGGTACGCACACACACACAAAAGACTCACTCCATTTTTTTTTTTTCAAGGATTCGGTCTTAAAACCGTTTGAAAAAATTTGTTTTCTAATGACGAAGCCTTGCTTCATAGAGACATCATAAAAATCGAAAACCATAAAATAAAACGGTGGAATACTTCTGCAAAAAAAAATTACTCAGATTTCAACAAAACACTACAATAAGACTGCTTTGTGAGTTGAGAGTGGTTTTCAAAGTTTAATATTGAAATAATAATTGATTAATTGAGAGAATACCGAATAATAAAACGAAATGAAATTGGTTTTCAGGTTTAGTATTATTGTTTTTGATTTCATCTTAAAAACCAATATTTGTATTTAATAATCGGCCTGTAGAAAAACTCGCAGCATAATTTGTAACTTATAACTTTTTCCATTATAATTGATTTGTATTTGATGATTATTTCAAAAAAGTACTAATAGGTTCACTATGAGCAAAACGTCAAGTCCAGTATTTATACTCGTCCACCTTCTCCATCCCCTCAACACAAGTAATGTAATGAAATCAAATCGAGCTACGCTTGACGTTCAAAAGCATTTGTCCATTTCCGGACTTCGTGCCAGATATCCTATTTCGAGGGTCATTCGCAAGTTGGACAGCTCAATCAGACTCAGTTGGTGTCCTCTATTCAATTGAGATTCAAGTACAAGAGTTCCCCTTAACAGCAAATGTGATCTCTATTAGACCCGCATGTCCAACTCGTTCCAACAGCTGCCTTTAAAAGGCCCTTTCTTTCTCTGTCACTAGAAGAAACCAAATCCAATCAACCGAACGAAAGTGTCGAAATGATTCGATAATAAAAGCTCTTCATCGCTTCCTGCAAAGGCCCAGACAGTAACACAAATATCAAAGTCGTGAATAGAAAATAAGTTGCAAGTTATTCCAGTAAGAAATTTGATGTGTAATTGGAACCACCTATATAGCTTTTCCAAGTCGAATTGAGAATTTTCCAAACCAAATTGAGATTTTTCCATATCAATTTGAGATTTTTCCAATCTAAGAAACATTCACTACTAAACAGGAAGAGGAAGTTTTCCAAACCGAATTGACAATTTTTTAAGGCAATCCAAGACTTTTATTGAAAACAAAATTAGTGAAGCAAAATGAAAGAATAGCACTTTATGAACAAATTAACATTGAAATTAAAAAAAATTTTCGTTGGCAAAAGCAGAGTGGCCTCAATTTTTTCTGTTCTTAACAAGAGCGTAATTTTTATGAAGTATTCTTCGTTCATTTTGTCTTTATGATTTCAATGTTAATTTGTTCATAAAGTGCTATTCTTTCATTTTCTTCACTAATTTTGTTTTCAACAAAAGTCTTGGATTGCCTTAAAAAATTGTAAATTCGGTTTGGAAAATTTCCTCTTCCTTTTTAGTAGTGAAAGTTTCTTAGATTGGAAAAATCTCATATTGATTTGGAAAAATCTCAAATTGATTTGGAAAATTCTCAAATGGGTTTGGAAAAATCTCAATTTGGTTCGGAAAATTCTCAATTCGAAACCATTCTCAAATTCAAGTATTGCAAGGGTCAAAAAATTGGAAAATTCTCAATTCGACTTGGAAAAGCTATATTAACCTCAAGGGGTAAATGATAAATCCTTACTTATTTTAAAAAAAATATTATCCCAAAAATGTGCGAAACAAGCAGGTTTTTGGAATTCTTGGATGATTTATGCAGATTCCCCCAAATAAATTCAATGGGATCATTCAGAGCACTTGACGATTCACCATTGTCGCTCCACAATGGCTCAAGTATTGCAAGGGTCAAAAAATTCGACACAACCACAAATTACTTAACGATTTTTCAATTCAGAAATATGCGATGCTACATCTGACAGTACTAGCTAAACGTTGTGCCTCGAAAACTGTAAAATCTCCCAAAATCGAGAAAGACCTCACAACAGCGGACGGAAGAGCAATTTCTTAGATACATGAAAAATTCTATTCGGGTGGACAATTTACTTCATTGAATGATGGGTATATATTATTTGTTGAGAAGAGTTTTTCGTCGAAATCCTACTTTTGTTCTTTTAGATAAATAGATTTTGTCAGGTAAGAATGTCCAAAATATGAATCATACCTACCTGCCGTGGGGTGCAACTTTGCTCTGAGTTTTTCACTTTATATGATATAATTAATTGATCACTTTGTTGGTTTATATCCTTAGCAATACCCAAGAAATTCATTTGAAACATGAAGTTTTGGGAAAATATATTTTATGGATATTTTGATCATTTAATATACATTTAGGCTAACCGAGAGAACGAGTGAGACACTGCTATCTTGCATACCTATGTAAATAACTAGTTTTGTCCTTATTTCATTTACGAAGTTGAACTTGGGAACGGAGCCTGTCTGAATATTTAGGGTCTTATTAGAAAAATGTGAAACACTAAGCTTTTGACCATTTGCTGAAATGATAATTCATATAATCGACACTCCGTAGAATTCTGTAACAATAGAGTTCAACTCTCAGTGTACAACCAGAGTATAAATAATACTTTCGCGAGGTACGTCCCGATTCAGAACATCAGGTGAAATGAGACTGCATTTCAGATCTACCATCAAGGTCCTTAGCCTCCCGAGGCGTCGGAGATTTATACCCGACATTCTTCCTCGGAGCAAGTCGAAGGAAGAACAAACAAGACTTTTTTCCCTCCTATTCAAATTTGGGATCGTTATTCCCCCTCAAAGACCCACTCCACACCTAAATCTTCCACCCACGCCTCAGGTTCAAATCCCTCGAAAGAAGTTTCCCGCCCGTGTAAACATCTCCTTGATTAGGAAATATCCGTGGTTACATTCAAAATTGTTACGTCTTTATTTACATATGCATGGCATTACTACACCAAATGACTCCAAAGCTTTTTTAATTAAAAAGGGCATTACACCCTATCATATTAATAGAGGGACGGACACCAACCGGCCCCTAGGGGGCAATAAATTTACAACTCACCCTCTAAATAGAATTAAAAAACAAAAACAAATCCAGATCCTTCTTTTTTTTATGAGCGCCTGAGGGTTTTCTGGATGGGCTTCATACGAGGAAGCTCCGGAGCGGTGACTTGTTCCATGTTCGTTGAACGGCTACTGTAACGAAGTCTAAATAGGTTGAATAAATTATGAAATCAATTGTCCTGAGGGGACGGGCGAGGGGTAGCTCCCTGAAGGTTTAATTGCTGAGTAGAGGAAATGCCTCAAGGGAGCCTGCGTAGGAGGGCACCTGCTATGTGAAAGGAAAAAACAACATTTAAGTGAACATGGTAAGCTTGAAGGGCTGTGAAAAGAAAGTGGAGATCTTTAAAAGATATGAAAAGAACATCAAAACATCCAAATCACTAACCAGAATTGGGAATATGTTGGAGATGGGCGGATTAAACCTGATCTGCTCATACACTCGTTTATTAGTAATATGCCTATTCTCCCAGGCAGCTTAGTATTTCTTTCCCCCTGACTTTGCCCTGTTTTGAAACTCACATACCTTTTGCAAACCGTACACAGTTAACAAAATTCAGCTCAAAAATTATCCAACAACCAGGGTTGGATCAATGAATCACAAATAGTACAATATACCGACTTGGTAACTATCTGTCGAGGGTTTTAGCATTTTACAACGGAATTTGTAATTTCAAAGAAGGTGAAAAATGGATGTGAAAAGAAGAAGAAAACAGATTATTGGTAAAATAAATTCAAACAGATTTCGATGGTACAAAATAAACGATGCCGACTTGGTTTTTTTAACCGTCTGTCGGGGGTTTTAGCATCTTTCAACGAAATAAGCAAAAAATTGTAAATTCAAAGAAGAACCATAGTGAAAAATGTAGCGGAAACCCGTCTCCAAATGTAGTGGATATGTGAAAAGTAAAAGTCGTTATTTCAACAATTATTTCAATAGCTATTGTTTATATTCATAGAATGAAGCCATCTTGAATGTTGTTGGTTCATCCATTCGCGCCCCACAATGGTATACTTACAATGCAACATTTTTTGTAAAATGTAAACTCAGTTTGTTTGTAGATTGGTGTAGCCTGGTGGTTTATGGAGTGTAGTAGTGATCTTTCCGATCAGTTGCTTCAGAACCATTATTCTGTTGTAAAGAGTATGTGTCGCGTTGCTTCCCTTTGAATCAAATTTATATTTCTTGTTGTTTTTACTCCAATTTCCAATATTAGGTTTCAAATAGGTGTGTGGTTTACGTTGTCAATTGACGACGTACGTTTTTGGAACGAAGGGGTGATCGCAGTTACTGATACGACGAGTCCGTGAAATTGAACAGTCTCTCCGTAAGTAAACTAAGATACCCATTTAATAAAATACTGCTTGGAAACTCTCAAATAGACAATAAAGAATCATTCAGAGCTGCAACCCTCAAAGGAAGAGTCAACTACCCTCCCGGCCAACAACCCTCGTGAAAGTGATGGTAGTGGGAAGGTCAGAATCGTATAAAAGCCCAATAGGGATGAGGTGGCAGCATCGTAACCAGTTAAAATAAACATTTATTGCATTTTCGGAGTTATCGCGATAACCGGTTATTTGAAAGGGACGTTGTTGAGAATATAGCATTTACGTTGGTCTCCTAATTTGGAACTTGGGAAAAGAGGAAAGTTTTGTTTGACATTCGATGATCTTGTCAACCTGGCTTCAGTCTCAGATGTGACAAGGGATTGGAATAAGTCCAATAGGCTTCAATACTGGTAACCACTAGGGCTGAGTTCCTACGTGTTGAGGGGTTTCCCCAGTAAATTTTAAAGAAATAACGCATTATTTTTTAAGGAGTTACCTCAGATAGAGATCCCTCCAGAAGAACGTCAGTACAATATGTTTTACTTCGGTTTTCAGGCGGAATCTGACACTCTGAGCTTGTCACGATCTTGACTCAAACCCAGAAGATTGTCCCTCGATAAATCATCTTCCAGGCTTCGAATTCTGAAGCCCCCGCTGACACCCGAAAAGTATTGAGTATCGACCTGTGGAAAGAAGTGGTGTTTTCCACAAATTGCTCACATGTTGGACTTGTCAGAATGAAGTGCTTGACGACTCCACAGAAATGATGTAGGCGAACTTGACCACTTGGTCCATTGCTTGTTCAGTTTTAGCATCTAACAAGGGCGTGGTAACTTCCAAAGGTAGGTATCATGGATTTGAGCATTACGTTTCTGATCTGCCCTTAGATTCAATTTCAAAAACGAAAAATTGAAACAACTGACATGTGGATGTTGTATGAAATACACTACATTGTGTGTGAAATACACCCGAGCCCTGCACGTTTCATGTTTCATATTGTGTCATACAAAATCGTTAAAGATGAGGCGTTTCGCTATGATTCATAATAGAAGCATGGGTACCGGATTCACGCAATTTACTTCTTTCGTTTTTTAGTGTTTAATTTTATTCATTGTAATAATTTTTATTTAAAAAATAAATATGATAATTTACATTCAAAAACTGTTATTCATTGTAATATAAGAGAGAAACAAGTTCAACAAACGTACATAACAAAAGGTTTTTCTGGCGTTTATAGAGCTTTCCCAATCTTTTCGAATGTCAAGTGGGTTCTTCTGACGTCCTTCTGGAAGGATTTGTCGTTATGATCATTCTGCTCATAAGCCTGAAATCGGAATATTATGTTGGACTATCTGCATCCCAATGGTGAGATTTCAAAAGGAATTTCTATGAAAATCTAAAAAAACATAATTCAGGAGTATCTGGGTTATTGGATCCTACTAGTCCTTAGTTCCAGACCTGACTAGTTAATTGTTATGCATTATTTCTTCATTTTCTTTCTGTTTTTTACTAAAAACAATCAAGACACTTCCTAACGTCATTGACACTACTCTGCATACTGTTAAGAGGGATCGAGGTTTTTTCTTACATAATTTTTTAAAGGAAGGACTATCAATATGTTTTAATTGCAGAAAGGATTGAATATGCTAGTTATCTACAAATCAATATTCATTAGTTGTTTGAGAGAAGTGGAATTTTTCATTTTTATCATCATTCTTCTCAAATGATGTAAGTTAATGTTTTAACATGTTTCAAGTTAACTAGAAAAGAACTTTTTATTCTTTGTCACAATTAATAAAGAGTGATTTATGGCCAGTGATGAACGAGTAAAATTACATTAATGACTTGAATAGTATAACCTTCACGTTCACATGAAGTGAACAACTTACCTGTTAGGTTCAATAAAATCAACCGTTAGGGGGTCTTTTCAGATCTGCCTCAGTAATTATTTCTTGGGTTAAGCTCAACGGTAGAAGCGCCAGTTAAAAGGAATAAAAAGTCGACGAGAATAACAGGGGTTGGAAATAATGGAAGAAGAAGATATATCAGGAAGAAAATAAAGGGCTCCAGCTTAAGGAAAAACGGCCCATTATTGAGGCTATTATGGTACGTAAAGGCCCAATTAAAAAGGCATTATAGTAATTGAAGAACGAAAAAAGTTTTGTAGCCTATCTGAGGAAAATGGAAGGTGGGCTTAAGTATTTGAAAATATGATGCGAGGAATATCACCAATAGTTTGCCGCATTGAATCGGGTTAGGTTTGTTAATAATTTGTTTGTAATTTAACGTTAGTTTCAAAAATTCACATACAAAATTAGTTGAGTATTTTACGAAAGTACACAGCCCGTGATAGTGTAGGGAAAATCAATTAAATTGAATCAGACTATCAATCAAAGACTTGACTGGGCAATGTTAATAATCACATATAAACAGTACAAATAATTCCAGCAGTAAATTTGGCGCATCCTGGCCGAAATGCAGCTGGGGCTTTCAATCTGATATCATCGAACTCCTCGCTCCCTCCGCGCCGGATGATTGGAATACCGCTGGGTTGCCGCACATCTTGGCCGAGTTCTTTAGATTCCCATCCCGTTAATGCTTTCGTATTTTCCGTTTGTGATCTCCCGAGAACGGTGATCGGTTGCTTCTGTTTCTTATTTTTAAAGGAGACGACATTTTAAAAGAAACGGACTTCGTGGGTGGTTAGTCAATAGGTCTACTAGTAGCTGGGGGCATTATCTACGATAAAAACTCAGGTCCTTGCTTCTAATGGGTGTACTAATAGGTTCGATAAATGTTCAACAGTAGTACCCACCTAATGGTGTCATTGGACAGTGGTTTGTCTCTTTTTCAGTTCAGATAAAATGTCAAATTACGAGTGTTCTGAGATTTATCACTTTCCCAACATCCAGGATTGGTAAGATCTAGAAAAAACGTACAGCTACCGTTAGAGTGACAATATGATTTTTCCTGTTTTTTTTTTCCTGAGGAAAAATTTTTCAGCTCGAGATAGCCTCTCGACAACCCGTGGTATGTCTTACTGAATAATGACGAAGTATTATTCAGAGCGTGTCGCTTTGTACTCCATTCCGAAACCGCAAATATGTGTGTTGAGTGAAGTGAAGCATCGGACTAAATTTTACAGAACCGTATTGGTTTGTGAACCAAATTAATTCCTCTGGTATGAATCCCTTTGTCTTTGACCAAGTTTAAACCCCGTTCTAAATATTTCAGTTTTTATATCAACGTGTAAGTGGATCCCAAAAAACGGAAAACCTGTAACCAACCACATTTATGGATTGCCATGTTGATGAAATCACCATAACTCTCAACCTGTCGTTAATGAATAGCTTTGAACCTATGTGTATGCCAATATTTCATATATTTCTTATTATTTCCTTCTATCAAACTGAATGAGATAGTTCATAGCCGCGCAAGATCAATTTGATCAGAAAAAATCATAATTTTACGCCTAATAAATTGTCCTATGAAATTCCAAAATTTCATAATAGCAGAAAAAATGTCTAAAAGTACGGAATGTGCCCATTTTATCACGAAGAAATTGTAATTTTACTTCCGAGTCTACCAAGGTAGCGGAAGCATTGTTTTCACTTTCGAAATGTGAAAATTTTTTTGTCCCCAAAATCAGAAAAATTCGCATTTTGCGTTTTAGACCTAATTTTACTGTTTCATACACGAAGCCGATTTTGATGAAATTTTCAGGAATTGTTCGGTTTGATTGAAATTTTAAGTTTCAAAAAACCCGAAAAAGTACACGCTGACTGATTTTTCACGAAAAACTCGTTCAAATAAAGTTTTGAGTTTGGATTGAATATTGCAGAACTATTTTTATTTGATCTATACAGTCATGTTATGGATACGAGGAAGCTGTGCCACACCCACTGTTGTCAAATTTTCAAGTGCACAAAAACAGAATCACGCACGCATTTTTCACAAAAGGCAATATTGCAGTATTTATTGATGCTGAATCACACATAAAGATATTTTTACAGTTGAATCACCAATATGAGTTTCAAAAGAGACCGGAAGAAAATTTGAATTACTTACGAGGTCTCCTGATTAAAATTACTGAGACTTTAGTAATAATTAAACCTAAATTAAAGGTTCAGTTTTAACTACTGGACGTTCTTTTTTTACAGGTTTCAAAGACCACTGAGAATACATTTCAGATTAATTATGTAATCCTTCAATTTAAACCAAATTGAGAACTCCTTCCAAATCACGTACTTTTTGTAAATAATTTTTTTAATGAAAAATCTTGAATTTTATTTTATTTTTCAAATAGAAGCCTTGAGGAATACTATCAATATCAATCGTAGCAAAATTAACCTTTTATCTGCTTTCTAAACAAAAGATAAAAACGTATCGTATGTATTGGAAGAGTAAAAAATAAATAGGAGTAAAAATTCATTCTTTCGAGAATACGAGTATACAGACACACCTGGATCTAAATTTATTGGTCAATCATTATGTGGTACGTTGTTACTTCTTTCATAGTTAGAATGGAATGAAAGCGAAATGCTCGTTTACGTTAAGAGGTTTCATAGAAGCCAGTTTTGAAAATTTGCGAGTTTGTGTATGAAAAATACTTCGAGATACCAAAAGGACTTGAATCGACCGGATGTGATTTGATTTTATTCTAATTAACCCAACTTTTTCGAGGCAATAACCGTTTTCCTTGGAGTAGGGGTTACTCTTTGTATTCGCAACACGAACTTCCATGTTTTTTTTCTCCGGCTGCATACTATATTGTGTACACCGTTTCACCCTATAACTCAAAAAGGATCTTCAAGTGAATTCCATGTATCAGTACAGATTATTGTTACACGGAACATCAAAACACACCCCATTACTGAGGAGCAAGCCAGTAAGTTCTGATGAAGCCATTTTAATCTGGATTCACAAGGTTTCGATAGGAAATCCGATCCCTTCATCGGTTCATTTAAGACTGACCGATTTCATCCTCTGAGCCCGCCGTAATCAAAGAGCTAAAGATAATGCGGATCTGGCATTTGCTCAGAATATACTCGTAGTAGGGGCAGGTTGTTTGATTAACGGGAACCTGGAGAGCTTAGGTGCTAATTGAATTCGCTTATCGGGACACAGGAGTGAGTTATGACGGTGCTTATGGCTCACGTCCCGATTCTACTGTCTTATTAGCATGTAGGTAGGTCCTATCCACCTAAGTAGCCGTAAAGTCTGTGATGGGATCAATATGGTTACCCTCAACCCTCAAAGAAACTTTGGTGGTTACTTTGATCATGGTATTCCCCTGTACATACCGTCATTAGTTGATCATAACCAATTGTCATTTCTGAGTCCTTTCAAGTCTGAATCTACTGAAGCCAGACTGTTGGAACACAACAGTTTCCTGTCCATTCAAAATTATAGTATTGGAAGGAAGGCCTATTGATTGGTTTTGAAACCGCCCGTTTCTTGTTTATCTGGTCTAAAACAACGATAAACAATTTCTGAAAGGTTTTTCAGTATCTCATTGCTGGATATTTCCAACTATAAACTCAACTGTAAATTCCTGTTAACTGCATAGTTCCTGCAATTTTGCGTACATGCCATGTCAAAATACCTAATGATGTGTTGATTTCTCCTTGTAATGTCTTTCTGTTGTTCTTACTGATATGAGCTTCTTCTTTTCTCATGTTCCCTGAAACATTGGTTTATCCTAATGGTAATCTGTTAGTTTTACATGGCTCCAAAATTATCAAAATACAAATTTAAATAGGCTTTATGGAAATCAGTTTTGAGGTTTTTTTAAACGTATTCAACTTTTTGGATTTCAACGCTTTCATGGATAAATAAATATATATAATTTTCGGTATTCTCTGTTGTCATCCTTTTCCGAATCCCAGAAAGATGCTCATCTCGTATCAATTTTGCTCCAGCTTATTGTACAGAAGCCTACTCCGACGCCAATCAAGCTGAAAACTATTGACTATTGCTTCAATGAGTGGTACGCGTATGTATTTGACCACTGTTTCACTTTAAATTTCCTTAACGAGTGACCACCCTCAACTACAATCAATGCCCTGGTATATTGATTGGGTTTTCCTTAAGGTGTGGGTATTTTTTTATTTTCATCTGAATGGTATTATATTGCTGATTTATCTAGATTGACAGTTATAACTGTTGTCATAGATTTCATCTGTATTACCCTTCTTCAATTACTTGACTCCGTGGCACATCCTTGAGCGAGTTACAAACGCTGTGATAAATGTTATACATGGTCGTTGCTTTTCGGACTGATATTTAAGATTTGATATTGTGTTATTGTTTATCTGAATTCGGTGACAATTTTTCTAATGATGTGCCTGTTGTATTAAATTTTGATTTGTGTAGGGCATGATGATGGTTTCAAATCTTAAACCAAGAGCTAGGCAATAAGGGCTACTCTTCAAGTTTCAACGTACTTAGCTGATTTTGACATCATATACTTCTATGTTTATGATGTTAAAATTAGAAAAATAGCTAATGTTTCCAACTACAATTGATGGTGAACGTTTACATGGTGAAAAAGAACTAATTACAAACATATTAATGGTAATCGTACGTAAACGTCACAAATCACGTAAACATCACAAATTTCTCAAGAACCCTGTAATGAGATTCATAGGAATGATAATATCAACATAATTATCGAACATTTCTCTAAACAATTACGTATAAATTTCCAGGATCAAAATGGTATTGAGGGAAGTTAATAAAAAACTAATAAGTTAACATTATCATCTCACAGTTAGTAAGACTAAACTAAACGGTGTTACTAAATAAGACAAAATTTTGGTGTTTAGGTGCGTCTCCTGTCAATTTTCGAATCTAATTTAGTTAGCTTTGCTCCAGTGATTTTAGTCAGCTCTAAAGCGGTCAGATGGGTTGTTTTTTCTTCCATTAACATGAAAATCTATTTTCCTACTCAAAAACGTAAAATACCTAATTCATTGTGAGAGGATTGTGGGTTGAAGTTATGAGATAATCTCATGGTTCATGGCGAAGGAATTCTCCTACTATGATGAACTCGTCCTTTTAACATTTATAAAGCATTAGTATCTTTAAGGTTTTTGAACAACGAAGAACCAAAACAAGGTCAATTTATAAGATGACCATCCGTCATTATATTTCAGGATGCAAATTAACGAAATCCGTGTCGGGCTCCAACCTACTATTATTACGCTATTATAAATGAAAATATTAACAAGCGCCTTGTTAAAAAATAATCAAATGAGTACTGAAATTAATCATTCTCCAGAGCCTCTCTCAGATTCGAGATAGCGGCTTCTGAATCCCCAACACTTCTGTCTGCTAAGCGAGCGCCTAGTATCAAAACTGCCGCGTTTGAAGGCTTTTTCTGTAGTTTTTTCCATTCGCCTATTTAAGTTGCCCACTTCGAGACGCATTTGTAAAAACTGGTGAGAGCTGACTTGACGCCCTAATAACCAGCATTATCTGTCTGGAGGCCTCAATAATGAGGGTTTACAGCGGGCGATTCAGTCACCCTCACGTTAGCAAGGGTCCCTGGAAACCTTCTTCCAATGAACTTCACGCAGTAGATAACCCTAAATCTTTCTGACGAACTAATGAATATCGACCACCATAATCATTGACAAAATTCTAAAAAATTCATACAAAAAAGAGTATTACGTTGGTTCATTATTTGGAAACAATTTTGTTCAAAATGCTTGTAATCGACCAAAAAAAAAAAAAAAAGTTTCAACACCCATCTCCTATCGGTAAACCTTTGCAAGGGCACATTTTAGGGCCGAAGATTCCAGGTTCACATGCAATTCACTACGCCTGGGGTTTATGAAACTTGGATCCAAATCGAGTGGATGGTTCTAAAATCGCAGCGTAGCTCTCCGTCCACAATGGACTAAAATTCTACAATTGCCAAGTAATAACGTTTTTCAGTGACCGATTTTCCCATAAATTTTATTCTTGAAGTTCTTAAATTAAGAAATATATATAACACCACTTGATGCAATCATGAATATAACGATATTTGGCCATTATAAATAGTGTTAGTGCACTAAAGCGGCTCTATTTTGTGTGCTTAGTCAGTTGACATCAAGTTATACCAACCCAAAGTTTCAACTTAGGTAGGCAAGCGCAAATACAACGGGTTTAAACTCGTTCGGTGCCTCCCAATTCGCCAATAAAGTTGGTTATCTTCGTTATGGATTGGGCACCTCCTCCCCGTCCGTCATTAGACTCGGACGCTCCTAAATTCCCAGCTGGACGCTACACTTTTCATCTGCTCCGGCGGTATCGTCGGAAACTCGTCATAAACAACTATGACGTCGAGGGAGAAACCGACGCAACGGTAAACACGGACAGCAGCGCGAGTCGAGAGCTGTCTGGCCACATAGCGCCTGCCCGGCCATCACTCAAAACGACGGACCGTTTCCAGGGCGTCATCGGCAACATAAAAATTTGTCACTCAACTGGCGGCGTTTCTCTCGGGTGTTTTTATCACTTTTCTCTTTCCTCTCTTTTCCTCCCCTCGTGTTTATCACTACTCTCTCGTTCCCTCGGCCGAAAGGGGATTTGAAATATCGAACAAGGTCTCGGCAGTAAATGTGGACGAGGGTGTCCCGAGTCACGGATCCCTTTCCCCGACGAGCGCGCCTTGGTCCGGGTGGCATCACGACTTCTGAAGTCACAATCACAAGAGAGAACTCGAATGAGCGTGCGATGCCGCGTCATTTATCGGAGTTTATGATCCTCCGAAGAGCCTCAGAAAGAACCGTTACCAATAAGTGAGCCAGGAATAAGGTTTTCATACGTCCCAACTCATTTCTAAAATGCCAGAGTTCACTCAAGTAAGTCTAAGAACCGACTTGAACACAAAATCGTTAACATTTTGTTGTGTAATTGGGTAATACAAACATTCATTAATTCAAATCATAGTTCCTGTTTCTAGCAATTGACAAGGATTTCAGTTATGAGATCAATGCAGTCACCATAAGCAGTAGATAACTATGTGAGACTTATCGAAAACGCTGCAAATTCTTTCACTGGGGTTTATTATTCAATGATTCATGATTTTAATTTCTACTAAGCTTTGGAGTGTGTGTGTTTCACAGGTGATAGAGCGATTATTGAATTTCAGGAGAAACACATATATGGTTCTATGGAGTAGAACTATTGGGTCCGGCACTAAAACAGTTACTTGAAATGATTGATAGTGACGGGAAATATCAAACCGCGAAGAAAACATAGAGAATATACCACACCAAAATCACAATATACCAAAGAATTTCTCAGTTCGTGATCAGATAAATTGGTAACTATTACGTTATTTCTCATCCCCCGACAAACGATGACAGATGTCCCGACCTTCCGTTGACAAGTTCCGATCATAGGGGCTTTGTGTTTCAAAATCTCGATTCAGAAGTTGGTTTAGTTTGCGTTCGTATTGTGTTCCTCCATGAAATAAATCCCCAGATAAGTTTGGCAAACCTAAATTTTCGTCCTAGTTGTTGGTAATACTCGAATAAAGAGAAGAGTATCTTGACAACAGGGTGACAGGGGAAGGAAATCTTGACTGACCCCGGTCTTAAATTGGAGAAGAAGCTCAGTTTTCTGCTTCCTGCCCAACTTCATTTCGCCAGAGAAATGTAAATACCCGTCCTGAAAATCCAATTTTCCTCCGACCCCGCACCCCCTCTGCACTTCTTCCTTCGTAGACTGAAGGTCCATACGTAAAAAAACCCCTAGTGCATTGTCATTGAAATCGTATATTTTCCCCGACGGCCCATCACTCCCTTCCGCCTTTTCCCGCACTGTATGCGACGCAAAACTCTATCGGGAAGGATAAAAAAAAAAGTCTTCGGTCCTCAGTATCACAGACTGATCCTCGTAAAATATGGAGGAAAGCGCATCTTCCTCGTCGGTTTTTTCCATCCCTTTCCCGCTGAGTTTGTTATCTTCAAAACAACCTTTCCCAGAGGGCTCCGTGGGGTACCTTCCACTACCCATCCGGGCTCCTCCCCGTTCCCTCGTCCCCCATTTTTCCCTCTCTTCGGAAAAGTTTTTCGAGGACGACTTCCAGCATCTTCCGCTGTTTGCCGTCACTCCCCCCCTGCTGGAGGGGATGAGGAAGAATAACTTTTCGAGAGGCTCCCTCGTCCGCTCATATTCCTCTCGGTGAGGATGGAAATTTCTTATCAAGTATCCAACCGGAAATAAAAAGACAAACGAAATACAGCTAAGTTCCCGCCTTCATAAGTATTGAAAGGCCTCTTATGAACGAACACTCGAGCAATATCTCGGAAAAAAAACTTAACCCTACCGTGCGTATTAAAACGTTGAACAATAACATTTGCCGAGTGGACGAGCAGTCCGCATTTCTTCTCTCGAAACCCCTCTTGACCGCTCGGAATAAAATTTTCATGCAAGACTAATTTGTGAAAATATGAAAACGCGAATTCATTTAGTGTTTGCCTGTTGTCTTAATTTGTTATTCAATATACGGTCAGATTTGAAGGGGAAAAATTTGCTTATAGCGTGCGAGTAGAAGGGAATTTTAATTTACTTTTGTAAATGTAATCGGAAACAATCGATTGTAAATTAAATGAGGTATGTGTAACGTTTTACTTATAACTTTTTTAAATCCTTACTTGATGTTGAAATGATGTTCGCAATATGCCAGTTACCAGCGCTGTAAAAATTAAGTAGAGAATCAATAATTCGTTCAGTATAGAACTTGAAAACGGACGAAATTAGGTTCAACAACTACTTGGTCTAGTTCAATTTATAAGGGGAATATTATAAACTAGTGTTTTGGCTGGAGTCTGATCTTTACCTAGGCTAAATACTCAACTTGCGCAATATATTAATATGAGACTAGTTAGAGAAATCGAGATCAAATACCAAGTACAAATTGAATTTATTATCCTCAGTTTCGAAATAAATAAAAACAAAATTTGTTCTTACGTCGGGTTCCGGGTAAAAGTGACCAAGTTACATTTTTTTCAAAATGAGCTTTTTTTGTCATTCCGGTACTAAGGAACGTTGTCTATTGTGTGTTGTTGCTAAGAACGTTATCTTCAAACTGATGTGCAAGAAATACTTGAAAATAAATTTTACCTGCCTGACCCAAAGAGTTTTATGTGACCAAATGGCATTTGAACTCAACCACAAAACACGAGATGGATTATAAATGTACTCTCGCTGGTGCATGTAAATGTTATCAATTGCCATTTGATCACTTTTACTGTGTAAGATTTGTAAGATTACATAGTGGGCAGGTGAAAATGACCAATTACAGTGATAGGTAATGGATAACCTTTTCTAACAGAAATAGGTATATCATTGTTATTAGATGCTTGGCAACACGATAAATTAACGAAAAAACTATTCAATCCCTCAATTTCATGTAACTATGCGACTGATTTTCGAAGAATTGAATTGACCAAATGAGTAAAGCTTGAAACTCCAGGCAGGTAAAAATGATCAAATAGAGTTTTCCGGAAAACAGCTCTTATTTAATCTGAAGTGAATTTTGAAGCACGATATCATAGGTGGGCACTAGCTAACTACCTACAGGATAAAGAAAAATCGAAACATGGTCGGATGAGACATCACATAACCAGTGTTCGTAAGAAGAAAATAGGTGAAACTTCAGATCGCTCCCCTGTAAAATTTTGCAAATGTTACTTGGTCACTTTTACTCGGAACCCCACCCATAAATTTTATTTATTTGATAAATGAAAATCGATTAGGTGATTATCTTAATTACCAGTGGACGTAACTTCCTTCAAACCAGGAAATGTGTCATTGGATCGTGAATGTTGAAGGGGGTCAACGATTTGTCCACTTCGTGTACTTCTGACTCCTTCTGCTACGTCTGGCTGAGTTGAGGTTTGAATGTTGCTTCGATTATTTGCAAGAAAGGGGGATTGGTGAAAGAGGCCATGATGCAGTATCTGGGGTGAAATAGAGTGATAGTGGAGCCGGTGATGAGAGAGGCCTAAGAGGGACATCCAGCTTTGGTGGCAGACATCAAAATTGACGGTGTTTGGGAGTGGGGGATGCCAGCGTTTTTTTGACAACCTCCTACCGCACGGACTGGGCAGGGACTGCCCAAAATGCAGCGCAGTACGACAGGCAGCAGAAGAAACTCGGTAGTAATTTACACCATTGATTTGTTCATGTGGAGGATCTCTACATAGGGAACTTGACCTTTTCCTCAAAAGGACTGCACACACCCTGTCGGAAGAGTGGAGTCGGCCACACGTTTTAGGGTGGGTAAGAATCAAAATTCAATACGCAGTGATTAGGCCAGTGTCTCTTCGTATTCGGGGTGCCCGGAAATCAACCCGAATACTCGGGATGAAAGACGGGGCAGGACTTCCGACGTTCATCAGGGACTATCAATCACTGAAAAAACTGTTCCACCATCCTTGTAATTGTTCATTTGGTCACCCCTCTTTTTTGGTGACAATCTCTTAATTTTATTAAATGGTTGTTCTTGTTGTTAAAATAAATAAAAAATTCTGTACATCTCGTATATCACCAAATTCGGGAAGCTTTTTTAAAATTAAAAACCGTTCGAATGACATTTTTGTATGATCAGTTACACCTACAATTCATTTGTATTGTACAATGCAAAATCGTTCATCCTTGATACCGTGAAAAATTCCGAGTTTCAGTTCAAGAGTGAGACCACACAAAGTTTTCAGACGTACCCGGCTGGGAAAAAATCATTTTTAAGAGAAACTTTGGACTGAGATTCAAAACTCAAAAGAGATTCCGAATTAGGCTTCCGAACTCCGGTATCAAAGTTTCACTTTTCTTTGGTTCATGATGCTCATCAGAGTAACATTTTACCTTCTTTGCAGGGGAAGAGAAAAAAAAAACTGCTGATGAATCAGTGAGAACTGTGTAGAGGGTCTGGTAAAAAAAAAGAAAAAAAAAAGCTTGTTAAAACCCTAATGTTAATCACTTGGCTAAGACTTAACCTCCCTTTTCAACCTTCTCCTGACTGCCAGTCATCATTCTAATTAATTAAGTAATGAAGATTGAAGAGACAAAAACGGTCTCCACTCCTCCATCACAGGACCTCCCTCTCCCTCCACCGCACTTTTCTCCTTTTTCCTGGGATACAACCCAGAGGCGTTTCATTAGTGTGAGGATTTCTGAGGCTAAAAGAGATTAAAACTGCGCTTATTCCCCCTTCCCGTGCTCCGTCTATCCCTTTTAGTTTTTTTTTCTCCCTTAATTATGATCGATGCGGCTTAATTAATTCTTTGGGTGGATCGAGCGTAATGGGCCGATAGGCCCGTGATCTGGGTGCAAGTTGGCGACGCGGTTTATTGCTGAGTCAATACGGTTTCCTATTTGCTTTATCAATCAAGCACCCCCTTTTCAGTCTGTCGATGGTTGTTCTATGGTTTCGAACAACACTTTGAATGTTATGCAATCACGTGATCGAATGTTTCCCTTAATAATCGTAGGGCATATAATTACTACTACGGAGCTCATCATTATTCGATTTCTACTACCATCTCAAACTTTTCTGCTTGCACAGTGGAAGAGAGTAAAATAACTCTCAGCCTGCAATGGGTGACGATCCTCTGAAATATGATTCATTCATTATTTTAATGTTTCATTCAGAACAAGCTTTTTATCAGAATCATAGCTGTAATGACTACCTTGATTAATAAACCAACAAAGAAGTACAAACCACTCTACAAGCACTTCACTCTCGCAGGCAACCCAAGCTACTCGTACGTAGTTCCCTGACAACGCAGTGATCTATTCAGTCATGTGATCGATTACAGTGAACTAATCATGTTGCTAGAGAGTTATACAAAGGGAGCTTGCAATCCCTAACACATGGCTCCCAATCTTGGCTATGTGATCCATAGCTTGCAATCCCTAATCTGCAAAGGGAGACGGCTTCCCTAATCCACACAAATCTCGAGTAGAAAAAATCAGTCTAGCGTTTTTCCACACTTGCACCATCACAAAACTGAACGTGCCTCAGACTATGTTACCACCTTACATCGTTTGGTTACGAATCTACAAAATGTGTAGCCACCTGCGTTATTAAGAAGAGGGAAATCGTACCCTCTCCCCGCATTGTGTAAGCTGGTATAAATTCTAAACACGACTCTGAGATAGAATTTCCTGATGCAAGCAGTATGACACGCTCTCCTGATAAGCGCAGATACTAGCTGGTATCCTACCGACCTAACTCCTGAATCACATTATCTGTAAAAGCATAGGACTGTCGGGCATAAATCCTTTCTTTGACAAATGGGTTTCCAATCAAGTTTTTGAAAACTCGCAACCACTGTCTTCCTGAACGACAACTGAGTAGCCACGGTAAGTGGAACTCCAGTTGAGGGCCATATTCGGCCAAGTTGAAAAAACGGTCGAAGTCGGTTCCATTCGGATCATTATCAGTGGTGTGGGTGTGGGAATGAGCTATATTTTTAATATAGGTTGAGATTGATTTCGACTACGAGCTCGAATCAGAATTCTTTCGCAATCTGAAGAACAAAATTTGAATGGGAGTAGTCATTTGGGAACGTTACGTTATAATAGAAAGATTCTCTGTTGAGAAAATTACAATGGTACATAACCGCAAAACTTCTAACGAAATAGAAAATAGTGTTCAATTCTGCCAACTTAACTGTTTAGTTATATTATCTGCTTGGAGACCCTTGGCAGATATGTGATGCGCTTACAGATGATGATAGCATACTGATGTTGAGGGTGGGCCTGATGGATGTAGAAACAGTGATCTGCTTTGACAAATTAACTGTCCTTCTTCTGTTATATTCATGATCGAACACAGAAAGATGCGAGGAAAATGGCAGTATAAGAATATGAGCAGCGCTGGAATGGATTGTTTATTACCCCCTCCAGTGTGCCTTGAACAACAATCCAAAATTTTCAAGGTATGTGCCACAACTAAACTTACCTTTTATTCGAAAAAAAACTGTTTTTCAAATAGTCAATACAATCAGATGAAGATAGTGAAGAAAGAAAGATTCATTACCATTACCCCCTCCATTCACCTCCACTTCCAATGAAAATTGAATGTTTTGAAATATGTTTGAATACTAAACCAAAATATCAACTGATCACGAAAAATACTGATAGTTAGAGAGTTCTTTCTTGAGCAGCGGCTGAAAGGATTGGGTATTACTTTCTCCATTCTTTTCTGTCCACAAAAGCAGTGTTTCTGAGGTTATAAACACAAAGGTGGGTCTGTGCAAAGCCTTGCAACAGATAGACGTCCTAAAGAGAGAAAAAAAGGGTTGAAGACTTTTCTGAGTTTTGAACCATAAAAAACTAATAAGTGTAGCTCTTTCGAATTGTGATTTTCGTAACAATACGAAAACACTCAACAAGAGTTGATTTATTTATAAATTTAATGCAATAAGCAGACAAAAATGCAGATGGTGAAGGGCATAAAATTAGAAAGGCTTGTGTATTTTTTTCTCTTCAATTTTCCTTTTAGAGCTCACATTACGAATGATCCAACTCGCAGATCTCGCCGGAAAGCTATAATTATCGTCCCCCCAGAAGCAACATCTTACGTGAGCCCTATTGAAATCGATCTCGGATTTCAGGAACCCAAGTTGCCTTGGGCAGGTCCGAAGAAAGGCGACCCGTTTCACGTTGAATAGCACGAGTTTCGGACGAAGCAGATGTTGGAGCCTTAAACCATGTGCGCCATGTGCCTCGAATCCGACGCCTTTTAATGGGATTTTTTCTCCCTTCTCATTCTTCCCCTCTTTATGTTTCCTATCCGTCCTTAGAACGTTGTAGGGGTTGGGAATTTCTTCCGTCTTGGAGGATTGGAAAGTGACTATAGAGTATAATTTAATACGAACTATTACTGCCCCGAAAATATTGCATCCTACCAATCAAATTTATAAAATTACCACAACAAAAATAACAGAATATGTATCAATAAAATAAAAATTGTGACGTTTAGCACCTAGTTTACTTACTTGGTGCTGGTATTTGACGTACTAAAAAATGTTAAACACTAATAATCTGGGATGGAAGTTCAAACTAAATTTTAAACATTTCACGAGAACCGAAGATGGGTTTAGGTATAGATGGGATTGGTAAAAGTGGAGAAAATTTGTTTTTGGAGGCTGATCGATGGTAAAAACCGAAAGAGAGGTTAGTGGTAAATATCACTTTTAATGGGTAATATTTAATAAGGGTACACATTTTTTCCTTGGACCATGGTGGGAGGGGGGGGGGGGGCGTGCATTAGCGCCTCTGCCTAGGTCTGCAACACCTACAGTATACTCCTGACGATAGAAAACTTTAGCGGTATGCTAAGGCTTAGCAGTTAGAGAAATGGGAAGAAATTATCCATATCCACCACTAACGTAGAAAGGGGCGTTTCACGAGAATGATTAAACAAGGGAAAAAAATATTGAGCTAGTAACATTTTTGAGATATCCACTGATAGCCAAAGTCTGCAAAATAGGCAGATATGTTTTTTTGCCCGATTTTATCATACGTTATCTAGATATAACAGCTTTTTTTAGTTATGTTAACAATTATATTCAGATATGAAGTTGCTGCACAACTCTGAAGGCATCTAACGAAAGGACGTGAATGAAATTACAAAATTCAAACCGGGTTGTAAAAAACTAATAAAACACAACAATTTGAAATAGAATTGCGTGGACGCGAGCAACAGACTAAATAATGTATATTAATACTTTCGTAGTGGAACATAGGGAATCAACGTAGGGAAAGAACGTCAACACTAATGTGAATGTGAACGTGTCCAACATAGTCAAAATGGAACTGTGAATCACGAGTGAGCCGGAGATGGTTCTGAATGACAGACGTTAGTCTTGATCAACCTCAAAGAGTGAGATCAGAGAACTGAAATATTAAAAAATCAGACTTTCGAAACAATACTAATTTTTTTGTTCTTTATTGATAGACCTCCCTACAATGAATCCAATGAGCCGACTCGACCGCTTTACGTTCGTACGTTCAGGGCATGGACAAGAGAAAGGAACTTGAACATGAAAGTGCACGAACATAGCAAACATCTCCGAGTAAATTGTGGCGATGGAATCAGCTGATAAAGGTAATTGAAATTTCCTCATATTTTCAGAGTTCCTTTTGGAACCGAGTTTGTTATAACTTTCGTTAATCGTGGGTTCCTGTGCATGTGTACATGGCAGCGTTGCATATGATATCAGATTTTGTTACAGTGAGACAGACTTTTAATGTGATAGTGTTTACAGAGTTGTATTCATGAACAGGTCACCATTCACGAATTATTCATTTCATCCCCTGATGGAAACTAATTATATTTCCCCAACAGGTTCCAAAATGGAGTTGCAACGTTGGTTCTGATCTAGTGAAAAATTTTCTAGTTGACACACGATAGAGGAATATCGTTGAGCTCCTTAAGGACAACAAGTATGCAACTATAACGCATGTAGGCACCGAGTTTGGAAAATATATCATAAATAACAACTAGCAGACAGGCTAACTAGTACAGAAATCCTAATCCTGATCCTTAGTGTAATGATATACAGGTGTTTGAAACAACGTTTTGGTTTATTATTCAATAAAAAACCATTGTAATCGCTCTTGAAAAAAAATTCTAACCCCCCCTGAAAATTTCATGGTTTACGTTTCAAATTGTGTAGAATCCGAATCTGCAATAAACATTTTTCCGTCCGTCCGCCGTACGCACGATTTCCCCCAAACGGCTGGAGCAAAAATCTGAAATTTTCAGGAAAAATCCATGTTGGTCCGGCCGCCCAATTCTTGAGCCAGCTCTCTCACTTAATTTAAAGTGCCCTTTAAGGGTTATCAAAGTTTTTTAAGATCTCTAAAAACCTCATAAAAAGTCAAGGCGGCCTAAATTTGTACTCTTTTTGAAGAACACTCCACGAGGAATCGAATGAGTCCCTCCGTAGGTCAAACCATTCCCGATCTATGGCCCGATTTATGGTGCCAAAATTCGCGTTATTTTGGTTTATTATTGTTTTTGTGTTGATATCATTAACCTAGTGACGTAATGATGTAGTGATGTAGTAATGTGGATACTGGAGTGAACTCCTAAAAGGCTTTGTAGCCGATACACGGGTTGAAGCATTCTGATAACCATGAAAAACGCTGCAAATTCTTTCACTGGGGCACACAAATATGATCAACTGATCAATCCAAATAGGTATTTTGGTTGAGAACTGATTTACGTGGTCTATGCATATCTCCTGAAATTCAATAATCGCTCTATCACCTGTGAAACACGCACACTCCAAAGCTTAGTAGAAATTCAAATCATGAACGCAAGCCAATTGAATAATAAACCCCAGTGAAACAATTTGCAGCGTTTTTTATAGATATGCAATTGTGTTTTGAAGAAGTTAATTCATTCCGGTCGGTTACAAAGGTTCATTGTTATAAATGATTAACCAATAAAATGAAATTAAGATAAAACATATGAGCCAATAATAATTTACAAAGAAGGTGAGTTTTAATTTTTTGTTCGAACTGAAACTTGATTAAAGATTCAGTGAAAAAAGATGATGGCGTAATACCCCGAGTCCTAAAAAATGATAAAACAACAACGACACTGCCTGCTGTTTTTTCACAAAAATTACGTAAAAGACAGGCTTCCGCTGGCTTTTTCTCCCTCTATTTCCTTGAAGATGGAAACACAGCAAGGGATAAAAATAATTGGTATTTTGTGGAAAGCGAGCGGCGAGGTAGTGAAGTGGGGTTAAAGAACTGCGGGTGTGGCTGTGGAAGTATCATTCTGCCCCTCTTGAAACATTGTTTCTAGAACAAAAAAATATCATGAATAACGCAATACTCCCAGCTTTCTCACCCTCCTGTATATGATGTAACCTTATTTGATTTATTTATATTATGTAGTTTTTTCGATGCGTTATCAGCTGTATAAACACACGCATATGTTACACTCAATGTGTGAAATCCGCCATTATATATATAACGCTTATCATTCAGTAAAAATACTGAACTGGCCAGTCTTTTCGTGTAACGGTAGCCATTTCACATTTCCACCAAGCATTCTTTTTAATGACGGTGACCTTAGGCGATGTGTGAAATATGATCATTCGGCTGCAAGCTAATTGCTTGAAAAAATGCTACACATTATAACACGAAGTTTTATTATTCCTTTATTCCCTCCAGAAGAGCTCCACTTACCCACTCCCGTGCAGCGATTAGGAAAGGAGTTAGCCACTTCTACTAACCTATAATGACTCAGTAATAAATATAACTCTGTAAATACTACAAAATTACTGGTCCCTTAGTACGTTAAGAAAACAGACCTCTGAATGAGTAGCTACAATGTCGCGATGTATTATACATGATGTATATGTATAAATATGGATTAAAAACAATCTTAGGCATGTTCAGAAGACAGCGGGATGGCTGAACGAACAATGAACAATGGAAAACGGACGGACATTTTATAACTTGGATTCTACTCCAACCTTTGATCGTAATGTGATACATTTTTAGGCAAAAAAGAAATACAATTTCTATATGTATAAATGTACAAATATGTACACAGGCGTATGATTTGAAGAATAGCAAACCAAAAGGGGAAACAGTATCTGAATGAAGTAAGACTGAGGTATGCACGATCTTGCACTTTACATGACCTCTTACATTCTCAAGTTTGTCACCGTCACCTCGGCTTCCTCATTTACGTGGATGCCTGACTATTTCCCTTTCCCGAAGGTAAAACGAGCGAATGATAACGTACGGATACAATCTCGAGGGTTTGGCGGCTGCCTTCCAAATAGGAAAACGAATAAGCTGCATGCAAGTTAAAATAAACATAATAGAAAGAGTCATTGGAAAGAGCGTACAATTTCCTATTAGAACACTTCAACAACACAATTTTTTCAGACAGAATCTGATGAAAATCACGTTTGATACCGGTTGATTGAAATCGACGTTTTTGTACCTAAAATAGACCTTCCTAAAAAAATTAGTTTGAAAATGGATTTCATGTACATTTTTTCTCAGAAGCGAATGGTGTCCCTCTCATGGATCTTCGCTCCACAAATAGATGGTTTCAGATGGAAAATCGTAAGTTGAATTCGCGAATCTCTTGATTCGGCCCTTCCTAGTTGAGTAATTACCTGAAAATTCCTTATTCGTTGAACTAGGGAGCCTAGAGGGCCACCATTTGAATCAGCTAATGTTATACAACATAAAATCTGATAACAAACTTTTTTTTTCTCTACCAAGTCGGGTTTGGATGAAACCCAACGTTTTATTTAAGGGGTATGTTTTTCTTGGGGAAGGGAGTTACAAAATCTGAGCACGTATGAGCCAGAGAAAATTTGAAAACAGTATTTTTTTTCTAAATTCCCAAAATATGATTTTTATGTACCACATTTTAATTTACCAGCTTCCAGGCCTTACTGAAATGTTCTTCTTTTGCTCGAAGAGATTGGAAGTTTTAACACTGTTACCGACGGAATCCTCAAAATTGGCTTGTCAGGGTAGTTTAGGGGAGTAAAGGGTATTTTAGTAAAGTAAGGTTGGAAACTAAGAGAAAAACTTGAAAATAAAGTCACTTGGAAACGAAACCTTTCAAAAAAGTCAGGGATACATTTATTGTTGGTAATTATCTCTACAGTAGAGGTTTATTACACCCTGTTCCGACACACAGGTTGAAACCACTACTGACATTTAACGAGATTAAATACGAATTGTCTACTTGTCCGCAAATACGTGCCAAAAGTTTTGAAAAAGTCGATATCAAAAGGAACTCTAGAAAAGAATCCACACTTTATATTATAAACAGACCTGACCTTCAAACTACAGACCTAATTGCAACATTCGGTATTGCCTACTGCATAGCTCCGCTGGTAGTTATTCCGTTTCTGAATTGATTTCTGAATTCAGATGATTTACTCCAATGTCAATAATATTAAAAGCAAGGGTGAGTTCGTTGGTCGCCATTATTAGGGGTCAAATTTGAAAATGATGGTCAAATATCGCAATAAGGAAATGCTCTGAAAACTATCGGGGAAAAGTATTTACTAATACCGCCTACGCGGCTGGCGGAGGCAAACCCGCATTAAAAAATAGCTTCCCTTACAGTATTCTTAAGGGAACAATTCATATACAACGATTTTTGACGCCGAACTTTCGACATTCGGCCTCTAATGGTGCTGACCAACGATCTCATCCTTGATTTCGACTTTATAGACATTGAAGTAAATCATCTGAAGCCAGGAATCAATTCATATTGATCCATAGTGAGTTTTCACGGATTGAGTTTTGAAAATACTAATACCCAAAAAATGTTTTGGACCCATTGTAATAGCAATTTATAATGTGGAGAACTATAATTACCTTGATGATTTCAAAATATTAAGTCCTCCTACCAGTCCTCTTACATTGATTCCTTCCCAGCCTGAATTGATCAGACTGTGGGTGTTCAAGCTACAAGAATACCTACCTACAGAACCTATCTGAATATCTATTATCAGATCTTGCTTATGAATTTCCTATCTATGCTCCGGAGTAAATACCGATTAAATTCTATGTGTCTACAGTGTGAACAGTGCTTCGTCTTCTTTGATTTATATATATGCTTGGGCTCTCCCCCTCCTCCATTTTCCTACACTTCCAAAGTCCTGGCGTCCTCACCACTTTCCAAGTTTTTAGTCTTTTCGTTTTTATTCAATTTTATTTAGTGCTGTGCCCCCCCCCCCTCCACGCCTTTTAGGGAGGGGGGGTTATTTTTTTAAATGTGTACGTGTGTAAATACATTTTTATGATTTTGCAAACCCTTTCTTCAACTCCCAAAGGTGAAACCATTGCTTCTTACAGAGTAGGGATGCAGAAAAATGCCAAGCACAATTTATCACTTGTGAGAAACATTTGGTAACTGTACAGCACCCACATGTAAACGGCATCTTCCGGTGTGATGAGAGAAGCACTCCTGTTAAATAATGATATCGTTACTGCTGGCACATTCTAAGTTTCTCCTCAGCAGTGCACGTTTCACATTCAAACTCCTCGGTTAGTTAAAACTCATCTTGCACACGTCGTCCCATTTTATTAAAAACCATACGTTAGCGGGTCTTCGCCTATGAAAACGCCGAGAGCAATTCCCAGCGTCCCCCACGCCCACCTGCACCCTCGCAACCCGGTTGAATTATTTCGTTGACATCGGAACGGAGCCTTGTTAGCGGTTTTCCACGTTTCCTAACAAGGAAGACGGCCGGGTGTCGGGAGAGTCATGGACAGGTCGTCTCTTCACCTCCTTCTACGGCTGTACATGGTACTCGCAAAAGAGCTGGCATAGGCGAATGTATAATACGTACAACCCCATCTCCCATTTGCCGCTTGATAAATCTTCCTTTCCCAGTTCTTTCTCTAAGTAGGAATTTCTCGTCCCGATATCCACTAACTTAGTAGATACCTCATAACTGTTTAGTGTGCAGGATTCAATTTTGAAGATTTTGTTTTATTATTTCCGATAATGACGCTCGATAATCGACAGAAAGTAAACCGGTGAGAGTATCATGAAAAGACGTGAAACGCGGCTTCCACTAGTCACCATAAATGCCTAAATTCATTATAAAATGAGGATGTTACGGCGTTTTCAATGTTCCTTGTAGTCGTTTCTTCAACTTTTACGCCTCACTGCTTCCCCGGAACCAACCTGATCAAGATAATTCTTATATATTTGTGACCATCAACTATAATGGTGCGTAGTTATTCTAAAACCATCACCAAACATAAATTCCAAAACTTTCAGCACATTTATATTTTTTCCAACTACATTCACACTGCATGTATTAACCCAACTTTCATTCCAGTTTACTTTCCAATTAGGAGGCATGACTCGTTTTCATTTTCTAGTATGTCATTGGCTGGCCTAAGGAACATAGATACATATTTGAGATTCAACACTGTTGAGATCATGGTCCAATAGACGAACCTATCGCTAGGGATTTGTGTCGATACTCTCCAAGCTGAGATAGAAACCACATTTTTTCTAACCACGTATCCGTGAGGCATACGGATTTTGTTTACGTTGTGAGGTGATGGAATGGTATAGTTGCCCCTTCCATTGAGCAGAACGCGATATAATGCTCCGCCACGCTCAGAGGATGATCCAGACGCTTGAAAACGACTGATTCATCTCCCAAGGCGACCGATTCTAAAACCGGGAAGGGCCAACTAACTATATCCATCGAACCGTCGAGTTTTGGATTATAAGCATCTTTACATGTAAAACAACCAATTTTGAGGGAGTTACGAAATTCTTTATTTCTTGATCGACGACAAAAGTTCATTAACGAAAATTATTACCCTATGTGTGATCTAGCCACTGTAAAAACCCCAAATTCAATCTGACACATTCCAGTTCGGAGAAGAATTAATAATACGTTGATCGGAGAAAAGTGGTGTTATCAACATAGGCGCCAAACGAGAAAATATTGCGCTCTTTGCAAAAATTATTTTTACTTTTTTTGTTGCATTTAATGGCTCTCAGCTTTTTTTTTTTTGCCTTTTTCGTTTGGTTTACACACCAATAGCAATGACATTTATGTTAAAAAAGTACGAAAATACTCCGTTTTCTAGCTTTATTTTTCATTATGTATCGAATTTCCCACTTATTAGTCAGTTTTTCAGAAGTTGTGCTAAGCTCCAGCTCCAGTTTGGGACGCATTAACAATATTTGTTAATCATTTACCTAATAAAATCATCTTTCCCATTTTTGGATAGTGTTAATATAGGTGTATTGTGTTTTATCGCTGTTAAATTCACCTAACTAATATGTGATCCTATTCTTAATTCAGGGGTGCCCACCGCCCTTAAGCTTCATGGCGCACCTCCCCTAGCTTCATGACCCCCCCTCCCCCCCCCCCCCCCAAAATGTAAAAAGTGCTGATAAGCAACTGTTATTTTATCCAAAATTAAATGAATAGGTATGGAAACAATTCAAACCCAGTCAACAATATTGTCTATTCAGACAAAACGTGTATATTTTTTGAGGTTCTCTACCTATAATGTATTTTATTTTTGAATGTCGTCACGCTAAACACTGTTTCAATCAACTTAACCCCCAAAACTTTTTTTGGAACCCCCAAGAATTTTAATGACGCAGTCTGCGTCATAGCCCCCCCCCCCCCCCCCCCCCCCCCCCCCCCCCCCCCCCCCTACATTATCACCAGCTACACGACCGAAGAAAAGACCTAGAAAACCCGAGCAATGGAACCGAGTGGCCACCCCTGCGTAATTGTATGAGTCTGGTCTTCGTCTGTATTTATTTGTGGACCATGGTTTTTCGAATAAGGGCTTTGTAGTAGTAATAATAAACCTTTAAGTAATAATTCTCTTTTTAATGGCCTATTAGTTAGGATGCTACGGTTCCGGTTTCCAAACAATAGACTGCAACATAACATTCCACTCTAATTGATTTTGATTAGGGAAATTCATGTGAGTAAACATCTCCGCCCATTACGGGTGAATTAAGAAAATTGATACTGGCAGCTGATCCCTTACACAACGAAATTAGGGGGCAACGAGTAGGTATTATCATACCATGAGAACATAGCTTAAAGAACCTCAAATGGGCGGGAGAAACAGGAAAGCACTGGTTTCGTATCGATGATCTAGAACTGAAAGGTGAGAAGGGTTCTTTCATTAGAAATTGGAATTCTATCATAGTTTGAAAATCCTAATCCCTTAATCCCACGCGTGGGCTATCTCGCCGTTCCTCTAACGGAACGTACGAAATGTTTGTTCTTACGAAATTCAAGCAGGGTACGGTATTGAATACACAGCAGTTTGCCATTCCCAGGCATTACGCACATCAGCTAGACACAATAAAGGATAACGTCATAAAAGAATTAAATTGTCTTATAGCTGTGAAAGCGGCCAACATTCATAATGAAATACTATTAACCAGTTGGTTTACCCGGCGTTGCTCAGGTTGGAAAAATAAAAAAGGGGAAACTCGAAAGTCCTGTTATTAATTTTCAATAAAAGAAAAAACATTTCCGTAATTTGGTATAAATACAAACAATAAAAAAGACCTACAGGTTATGAATAAAATGTACTCGGTGAATAACTTTAGTGAACCTGAAAGAGATTAACTACAAAGCTTACACAGCTGAATGCAGATGCTTTCTAACATTCATCACTGTTGAAAGAATGATTTTGAAATTTAAAAACTCTTATTCAACATAAATACATATACTAGTATTTGTTAATACACTAAAAATTCTACAGTTAGTTCAAATAGGCAATAGTGACTTCGTTTTTCCAAATATTCTGATCGATACAGCTAAAACAATCTCAAACAGTGATATCTTTGGATCCAGAATGGTGCACGATCATCTATATTGTTAATTAAGTCCGTCCTGCAATTGAGATAATCGTTAAAAATCCCCCGAATGAGCGTAAACAACATAGCGAGCAACATTGTTGGTATGCAAAAGCTGTTTCAGCCTATATGGACGACGATGTAAACTATTTGTTAGGTCGGGACCAATCCGTAATTTCATTATTCAAGCTAAGGAAGAAGAGACATAAACGCAGAGCGTACTAAGAAGAGAATTGGCTGATGCGATTTAGACTAAGACAATGGAGAAACTAAGGACAATAATTTATTAGCTGCTGAATGCGATACCCTGTTGGATTGAGACTGAACCCATCTTCATCGCTGGGCCCCCACTCGTGTACCTCCCGTTCTAGGAATGTGGTCCTGAGCCTAAACACGGGCGTAATGAAGGAAATTATAGAGGAGGCCGCGGCGGAGCTGAACCAATCGTGTTTATTGCCCTCCCGGAGAATCGGGAGTGGCGCCATTTTGATTGCGTTTCTGTAACCCGACCTCCGAAGACCCCAATCACCCTGGCGGGTTTTGATCGTTTTATGGCGGGCGGGAAACCCTTTGGACGTCGGAAAACGTGGTAACACACCCGGAAGTTGTGCGATAGCTGTTCCGGAGTTGTTCGGAATCTCTCTCCAACACTCTCCAGTGATGGATACAGATCCCATCCGAAACCTCGAGATAAGGTTTGATTGAATTCTGCAAGCTTACATGTAATCTTCTACATCCTTCAACCTGCTGAATGATATTCTCACCATCAAACTTGCATCTTAAGAGCATCCGTTGTTTCGTAATTCCTTCCAAAGATGGATCCATTTACGTTCCGTTACGTTGTGAAATCGCTGTAAGTTCTCGAATAACACAATCAATTCAAAGTTTGCTTGGAATGATGCTTGTGATAATGATGCTGGTAAATTTAAAAAAGACTTTGGTACAAAACAATTAAAGAAACTGAGAACCGAAAAAAATAAATCATTGCTGCTTCAGACGAAGGCTCAGCGCAATTTTCGGCACAACTGATCCTCTAGTTTCCTGAATTGGAAAAACACCGATTGACATTGATGTTTTTGTACTCTCTGAGGAATACAACTACGCACGTCACAAAAAAAGTAATACCTACAACGGAATGAAACAATTTTAGGTTGTGTGCTGTAATATTCACTGTCATAAAATTGTTTATCCAGCTTGAAACCCTATTAGTGTTGAAACCAATTGATGGTAGTATGGGTTTCGGCAATAAGAACCAACATCTCAGTTTGAAAACGAAAAACATCATATTGGTGTTTTTGAAATTGTACAATTTTGAGAAACTGAAATTGAAGAGAAACACAGAAATCCAAATGCAATGAGTTACCTACCATGAAATCTTGGAAAATTCCCACCATGAAATTAGTCGTTTAGTTTGGTGAAACAAAAAACAACCTCCGTGAAATTGGCTCCAACTAAAGCGTGTGAAATGGATCACTTAAGGATATTTCCGAACATAATGATTTTTCGACGGTGTTTATGTGGTTTTGGGCCTTAACCTGTGGGAGAGATTTCATCTGAACGATCTCAATTAAGATTAAAAATAATCAATCCCTCTATCTAATTTAATTACTTTACAATATAATTATCTTGAAACGGATATCCTTTTACGAGATCTGAGAAAAAATCTGTTGAAGAAAATTGAGCTTTCTTTGAACAAGTTTACGAACGGTATCACGATACCCACCATCATTTAGTAAGTGAACTTGGAGCCACGTGGCTTGGCCGCCGTTTATAGGTGGCGATGTTAATCATTAGGCATTGATTGTCATTATCGGAATTAATTGAAACGCACCTTAATGTATAATGAGAGGGGAGGTGGTTGTGCTTAGTTATCGTCCTACAGAGCTAAGCGCCAGTTTATCCTATCAACACTCTAAACTGATAGTAAGTCAACGATTTCACCAGGTGAGAGTATTCAACATTTCAGTTGTTGGATCTCTGACGTTTCAAGTGCACACTGCTTCTTTTAAAACTGTTTCCAGGTTTTGGACGACACTGAGTTTCCAATAAGCACCAAAAACAACTTGGGATATAATTTATGTTTCGTAAAAACGTTTGATCGCTTTTGCCACCCGATAATATAACAATATTTAGACATATTATTTTGTTTTCAAAGTTTCAGAAAACTCAAGAACCAAAAACAAGTTGGGGTGGCTTATTCCTTACGATAACATGGATGTATACCATCAAAAACTGTTTTCAAACCATCTGTAAAGATGTAGAATATAATTTTCAACGGATGAAAAAACTTCGGGTTCCCGCAAAGATCGGATATTTCTTCACAGTAATGAAGAATGCCATTTCCCTATACGGAAGATTGACTTCAACAGTGCGTTTTCTGGCAACAGGTAGAGGTTATGAAGATTTGAGGTTCTCAACAGTTATTTCGCCACGGGTGTTGAAAGAAATTATCCCTGAATCGTACCGAGCTACGTTTTCCTGGTGGTTTGAAGGGCACCTGCGCGACAAAACTTGCCTGACATTGACAGAAAACCTTCAAACGTATTCTCAAGCCTTCAAACATGGCCAAATATGATCCAAAAACGAGGTTGGCAAACCATGTTCGTCAAACATATTTGATCGAGTGTAGGGGCCTTAAAATTTTGAAGATTACAGCAGCTATTCTATTCAATTTTCTAGCAAGGTTCCGTTGTGGATTGGTCTCTTCTCGCTTCGTGTGATCCACTTGTTTTCACATCCTGCTTACTGAATGATGACTGCCCGAAAACAAAACTCCATTTTTGAACCTTCCTGGTTGAGGCCATTTTCCTCCGAAGAGCTTGAGCGGTGATGCGTAGAACCACTGGAACCACGGTGTTTTTTGTGGCAAGGCCGGCGGCTGACTCTACGAGTACTGTTATTATGATAATTATTGGAGTGGAGAGCATTCCTCGAAGAGCTTTATAATTTACGCTTTATGATGTATGCATTATACATCAGTCTGCACTTTCCATGACTACTAACAAGTGTAATAGTTAGTGTTGTTAGTAACTCACTATTACCAGTGAGTTCTATGGTCACCCTAGTAGCCACGGAAAGTCTGACACGGTTCACGGAACGGAGCTTGACCATTGAAGCCCCTTGTACTCCAAAACTTCTAAATTCCATCGGCATGGGATACCATTTATTGTGCTGCTACTTCATAACAGTTCCTATTTGGATTTATTTATTTCAATACAAAGCACAATATACTTTGTAAGATCTTTCTCTAATCCTGGTTCTACTCAGTTCTATGCCACTAAAAGGTGGAATTAACTTTCTGAAGCCTTAAAAAGGAGTGGTTGAGTAGTGTATATCATTATTATCTTCCACAATTTCTGTACTGGGGAAACGGGAATCATCAAAAGCTGAGGTCTCCAATCCATACGACCTGCCACAGTCAAAAGTGAAACGAGAGAACTGATAAAATATGCCCTCTCAACATTCAGCATTTAACTTAGTCCCAATTAATTGTGTGGAGGTTAAACCTATTATTTTGAGAAAACGAGCACATGCCGAAAGTATTTCGTATCATTTCTCTTTAAAATAACAAGAAACGAAGGAGAGCAAATACGTACAGTATCCCCGTCCATCCTCATGTTGTTGTGCCCATCTTGAGGAGTACACCCCAGCTCTTCCAGGAGGATAACATTCCTGAAGGTTGCTATTTCCAACAGCCATTCTTTCGCCCTCACAGATTTCCTTCTTCCCTGTGCGCTGTTTTGCTGCTTCATTCCGAATGAGGCGGCATAAATAACTTAGACGGTTCATATCTATACTCGTCCAAATTGAAAAATGTTTCTTGTAGAAAGAAAGGAACATAGATACTGAACGTTGACGAAGCTTGATTGTGTGTTTGAAGGTTAGTTTGAACGTGTGGATACGACGTCAAACTTCAAACATGATTGACAAAAATGTTTTGGAAAAATTCCGTTTTGGATTGTTTCTCCCTCTCTACCGAAAGTGGAGAGGCATCGTGTTCGTGCAAGAAATTTCAAATTTTTGCCCTCAACAATAAAAACGACTGCCGAATTGGGTTAGCAGTTAAGCTTTATTACTTACTGTAAGGTGGATGTACTTGTAATTTAAAAAGTAACTACTTCCCAAAGTGGTTTGAAACAAAATATAACAGTAAAATGTGTATAAGCCTCCTCCCCCCTCTCCATTTCAAATGAAACGGATCGAAGAGTCATTGGAAACTCTCAATAAATCGATATTTTAACAACACATTACATTACTACTGACTAAATGACAATAAAATTTGTGTGACGCAACTCTTAATCGGCATACGAAGCTATCAATGCTGGCTCAGCAGATGCTCGATGAAACAAGTTCAGCAGTCGTGCGAGGTTGTTGTCACGGTGAGTTTTCGCTCAACTGAGACAGGAAGTGAAACAATGTGAAACATGTCATGCTACTTGTTTAGTATTATTTCAGCTTACTGCAAGCGCCAAATGTCAGGGTCAAAAAATATTGATGCATCTTTCTGACTGTGCTCGAATTATTGACCTTACTACTAAAAGTGTGTTACGTTCGTTAACCAGGAGCGTGGTTTGGTGATGACGCACCGCGACTTAATTTTCCGGGGTCCGTCCGTTTGGTAAAATATGAATTCATTTATGTGGATTTCCAATCGAGTTCGAGTTACCTGGGTAAATGCCTACTCTCCGGCTCTTCCCACGTCAACGTAGTATAAACGCGTTCTCCTTTTTTGTGAATATTTACACCGGCACCCACTCCTACTAAAATATTGTAATAATGGTATTATATCTATAAGGAAGCCATGAATACCTGACTTCGTTCGTGAATATTACAACTAAAACTGTTAGATGTTTTCCTAGTTTTTCCTGACTCTGGTTAGATGCAAATGTAATGGCTACATCTGCAGACGTGTTAGTTGCTGATCGCAACACCAAGGGGCTCATTTATCTGAGGGTTAAAACATTTGGCCTCTAGCCTGTATGCTCTCGTGTTATGTTACTGCCGAAATTCAAATATTTGGATCGGCAGTTCGAGAGAGTACTGAATAGCGCAGAGGTATGATGATGAAAGATCAACAGCATAGGTATATCAAGTGCTCAAGTACCAGCTGTAGCCCCGTTCTCTCATTTACAAAACTGACGCTGTGCAGAACACAAAATCGAAGAAAAAGCACCTGACAGTCAGAAACTCACTCCAACTCCCTCATCGTCGAATACTTCAGAAACTGTCGCCATTGATGCATCATATCAGGTGTTGAAATTATCCGATCTTCATCCACAATATCAACAGCATTCTTGCCCGATCTTTGGAGGAAGCCATGGTGTTTTCAAGTGCCTATGTTTCTTTTGGATGAACGCATAGCAACAAAGGCACAGCGCTCAGTTATTTGAATTGTGAATCAACTGCCTGGCTTTGACTCAGGGCCAAACTGTCAATCACTAGCATAGCAGGGATTCCCGTGAGAAAGCAGCAGGGCCGGAGGAATTGACAGTGATGTCGGTGAATGATGTGTTTAATAAATGTTAACATTCATATGATCATAAATCTGGGTGGATGAATCATGATCAAAGCAACCTTCACGTGAAATTGATTTCCAGTGAAAACGCGATATTCCACCCGAAGACAGCAGCATTCTCGATGATGGCGGTTGTCAGTTTATCGAATAATTCAAGAGCTGCAATATTTGTTGTGTGTAGTAATTCCAAAGCTTTACGGTGGCGATGGTAGTTTCATGAATGCAATAATCATAACCGACGATTTTCTGCAAACATTGCAGTCAAACCTCGAAGGTGATGGAATGAGATATATATTTTCCGAAAAGGATCAAAAAACCTTTTTCGTCAGCATACTAATTTCTGAAACATGACGTGTCATTTGCCCACACAACTCCCAGGGCTTTTGTGGACATTCAGGCATTATGAAATTTCGGATAAAAATTGTATTTTTTTAAAGCCCATCACAAACAGTGTTGTTTACCAAATATGTGGTTTTATCAAATGTAAAAACACCAAACGTTCAAGGTAACAATGGCAGGTTTAATATGTAATTTCCTTTTTGATTACCGATCCAAATTAATGAAGAATTATTATAAAATGAAATAAGAAGCTCCTTCTCAAGTAGAACTTAATAAATAATGGTTTTTAAAATGGAAAGAATAGGAATATACCTTAAAGTCCTTCTATGGTTTAAACTAAATCAATTTTCTTGCCGTTGTGACGTGGGGAGCACGCGCGTGTGCGCTTATGACGACCTTCCAGTAGAACAAAAAGAAGCAGTACGAAACGGTGCTGCAAGTTAAGGCACTTGGAGCTGCAAGAGAAATTCATTTCCATCGAAATTTGCTCCAAGTTGAAGGCTCAATAGCGGATCCATTTAAGATAATGTTGAACACGGAGATACGGATGAGTCGTGGATTTGGGATGCTGATGACCCGCACACGGAAACACTATTGAAATAAGATGTGGTTTGGAGAGATCCTGATGACTCTGCGCAAAAGAACAGTAATGGTAGTGGAGTCACAAGGTGTCTTCTTCTCAAAGTGTAGGGTGAGAAAAAGATGACTAGTCTCAGCAGGACCCAAGTTGAGTTAGACTGGAAATGGGTAAGTTCGGTAGCGCAAAAAGCACACACAGACCGCGCACAACAACATCGACTTAGGCTCATGTAAACAAAATACAAATTAAACAAAACTCTTCGGCGTTGACAAAAAGATACATTTAAGCAACTTTTTTATGGTCTCTGCAATATTTTTTGCAGAAAAGTAGGAGTAAATAGCCCTAGAAGCAAGAAGGTCTTTCTCAAGTAATGAACGTGCCTGGGGTAGGTACTTATGAAGAGGGAATGATGTTATGTTCGTTGACCAGGAGCGTCGGGTTGTGATGACGCACCGCGACCTCATTTCCGGCCTTCGTCCGTTTGGGAAAATATTAATTTACCTACGTGAATTTCCAGTTGAGTCCGAGTTCCCACCGCAAACGTTTACTCCGCGGGTTCTCCCACATCCCCCAAGTTTGTGGTGGTAATAACGTTAATAACTAATAAATTAAGACATATAGCGGTTTACTCATGGTCTTCGTCTTTCTGAACGTTACCCCATACATCCATACATACTTGTGAATAATATAACACTTGCAACACTCTACAGAGTTGGAATATGGATTGGATTTAATCAAACCTCCTCGAATGTGGATTATTTCTCCTGAACAAAACAAAGTAATTCTCGAATCACGAAGTACTGCTAATTACCATCAAATTGCGGAAACCAACTCAACTGCATTACAATTTTGTATTTGTCTGCTGTCTATAGCCAGTTTTATTTTCCTACCTAATCTACACGTCATCGTATCGCGGAATATATATGATGAAACCACAGATTTACCTACATTCGTATTTATTCCGGAAAAATGAGGCGGAATGGTATGTGTATGAATTGTAGATGGAAACATACGAATATACTGTTGTGATTACGATGAACATCGCCAACATGTATTGATTGCTTTATACATTCTTGATCGTAAAATAAAGTAGAGGGAAATAAGTTATTGCAATAGCAGTGTTGGTAACTTTGGGTTTTTAGTTCATAATACGTACATGAATACTCAGCAGGTACAAATATAATGATTTTACAGTTGAAGGAATTGGTTTCTCCAAAAATTGTTGACTATTCTGAACAACTTTTGTTTCGTGTCGGTTTGCCTGAGTCTGCGTGTTTCTGTCATGTGTCCAAAGATCCTTGAAAAGAGCTTTATTCCAACGGTTTCCAACCGATTTCGATTAAATATTCGGTGAATGTTCACATGGTCTCCTGTTAGTTTCTTTACACACAAATCAACACATTGGTCTGAGCATGCACAAAAGTAACATCCACTCACCATCGTTTTCTTAGATCCCAGTGGTTCGATCTCGTTTAAACTTGGAGAATGTCAACCAGCACGCAAGAAAAATTTCAACAATTTAGAATAGAATTGAGATGTTCAACTACAGAAAGTTAGACTAAAATGGTAAGAGGGACTCCGTGGAGAAGTTCTCTAAGTCTTGAAGGAGTGACTTCATGGACACACTTTTTTTTTACCAATTATGCAAAAGCTTAAATGTTCAAAACTTCTCCAAGAAGTGAAAGAGAGTGAAAACTTTTGCCTTCCTCATGAAAATGGATAAAATCAGGATAAAAAGGCAACAAAAATAGTTGGAATATCTCAATTATTTCCCAAAATGCCTGACGTTTTATCCCAAAACTCTGGTAAGGGGGCTCATCCGAAAAAAATTTCCGAAACTAATGCGCTTTCAATGAAAACCAGCGAGCAAGGTAAATACAAAAATGCCAATAGTCTTCATTCTTCCAGCTTGCAATTAAAATATAGGACAAATCGTTTATATACCCCCTTATACGTGAACCGAGTTAGTATAAACTCCATTGAACAATTTTCTGGCAAAAGTGGGAGTGAATGTGTTCTTGATCTTGAATTGAACAGACTATTTCTTGGTGTAACGTTTTTGATTTTTGAGCAGAAACAAAGCTACCGGTGATTCTCAGGCCAGAATGGCACTTCAAGGTCTAAGGTAAGCCCGTGCCAAGGTCGTAATTGTCTCCTTGACGGATTCGTCAGTCGCCGGTTCGGCAGGATGCGTTGGTACCCTCCATCGCAAGTTGAGAGAGGGAGAGAGACCGAGAGGCATCGTAATTAGAGGGAGTGAGACGGTGTGACAGAGTGAAGTAGGTAAAGTGAGAGAGACAGAGAGGGAGTGAAGGAGGAGCTTTAAAGAAAAAGGAGGAAGACAAAAGTGAAAATAGAAAAAAATAAACAGAGAAAAAGATTGTAGAGACAGATAGAGGCGGAGGTAACAAGCACTAAGAGGGCAGGGGTGGGCCGAGTGGGGGTCGATCCTTCGCTTTTACCCTGTAATTATAATTCAATTGCCGGCTCCTTCGTGAGGGCTCCCTCCCACCTTTTGGGCCCCTCTGGGGCCGGCGGGCCCCCGTGTTCACACAACACCTTTTTCCCCGAGGGGTGAAGTTCTTTTCGTGGGGAGGTTCACAAGAGTGGAGGAGGGCCGTCCAGGAGAGGGAGAACGGATGAGCCCAGGCCATCGCGCTTCTTCTTCAAACGTGACGTGACGACCTCCGCCTGGAATCACAACCATGACTCCCGCTGGTTATTCAGACTAGTGACGCAGTGATGATTCTTGAAACTCGATGACGCATTTTCTTTTTGACAAATGAATGTCTATATAAGTAATGGGACATACAGTTAACTTGATGTACTGAAAACGACCTGTATTAACGTGCCTCTGATCCACAGCTCTCCTTCCTACTCCACCCTTTCTGTTGTTAACACATAAGAACTGGGAGAAGGCTAGATAAGGCTTGTCAATCGTATTAGATTAGTAGTCTAATTGGTAGTCGTTTTCGATGAAAGCTGATCAGCAAGTTATGCCCTGTTTACCAAACACGATAGTGGCCAAACGAACACCTTAGTCCTTGGAAACTGAAGGTTGATATCAAGCCGTCATTACCTCTTGAACTCCGAATCAGTCAGTGCTGCTCTTTACCACCTACTTGTGGGAAACTTCCATCAACTAAAAGCTACTGCTTAGCAAAGATATGACATTCAACGGGAAACAAAGAACGGTTCCACAGCACTGTTATGTTCCATATGTGGAGCAGTCCTGCGTGCCAATTCCACCCTTCCAATACGTTCCAGATTTTTCGGTCGACATTAGATACACAGTGAGACTAATAACTAACTCCAGTGGAATACTAACTATTCAACTCCTTTGCTCCTTGCTTTATTTCTCCTTTGCTAAATATGTTTGCAGATGAGGTCATACCTGTATTGCGTAACTGAAGCATGAGCTTACCACTAGGCAAGATGTGGTCTAAGAGATGACAAGAGAGAAAGAAGATGCCTTTCCCGTGGGGCAAATAAAGGTCAACCAAGAGAACTTCCTACTGGAAACCTAACGGGTGCTGCAGCAGTGAGATGGAGTTTGAGCCTGGAGGCATTAAAAAACCGCACTGGCCAGCCATCCATAGTCTCCTTTCCTCGGTATCCCTAATGATTGGACCCTGCCATGGTAGGACTGAAGATAATACGGCAATTACAGATCCACATTCATATGAAGGTATTCCTTCCAATAGATACACACATTCATATAAAGGTATTCCAACGACTATTTGGAATTGGAAGGATTTGTTCCTTGAATTGCGAAGCGGTGCTCATCAGTTCTCAACGGCGGTTTCCGATTGCTTCGGCAAGATTTACTTCCTGCAGTTTCCAAATATTTTTTCGGTATTTGCTCGTGTGGTGAGTTACACACTCCGAACAATTGAACGATCTGCTTAACAATCCTTGTTTTCACAATTCTTGGCTGAGTAGTTCACTACGAAGAAAAGTTCGAAACAGCAGTTATCAGTCCACATCATCAACGTTCTATCAACACTCCGATACCCGGAAACGCTTTACACGCTCAAGTCGAATTTATAAGTATTCAAATAAGTAATATCTCTACAAATTAATGAAGTCTAATTTTTTTAAGCACACCTCTCAGATGAAAATTTCTTATTTTCTAAAATTCAACGGATGATGGTACACAATGCCTCTTATTCAAATCTACGGGCTGAATCTGACTTGTTGCGAGAAAGGTGGATTTTACGTTTCAGTACATAAATGCTACTTATTTCAATTTGTGGAAATTGTAAAACTAGTTCCTAGATGTGAAACATGAAAACGTAGAACGATCCACATGGGCACACATTCATTGACTAGGTCACTCATATCTGACATAGGTTCCAGCTTCATTCACATCTCCAGGGACTATGACTAGAAACTGGCTTTAAGAAAGCCCATGACGGTAGGGCCAGCGAATTTGTCGTTGCCTAAAAAGTCACACGCGTTAACTGTAAACTTGCATCTAAGGCAGGAATATCGGTCTATGACAGGGGAGCTTCAAAGATCTCCGAACCCTACAAAACTTTCGCACCGCGTTTGAGATATCAAGACATTAGAGATATCTTTGATTCATTTTGACTCGTACAGATCGAAAGAAAGGATAATCAAATGTCACTGGTTTTGTACGAAATGGAAATTCCGAAACAACTGAGGTAAGAGTACCAGTAATCGATACCTTCAAACAATTCTTGACTTTCCTCGTATAGATAACCTCCCAATTAAGTTGTACATTTATATTTCATTAGGCTTTAGATTATTTATTGATTTGATCATATACAAACTAACGGTTCAGTTAAAAGGTAAAATTTCTGTACTTACCAAGCAAAGTTCTTTGGAATTTGCAGGGATTGCGGTTTTTGGAAAAGCGGCTCTCAATGAATTTTATTGTCAGCATATGTACGGTAGGTAACTAGTGGGGGAAATTGAACAGTCTTGTAAACATTCTCGTTGAAAAACAAAACCGAAGTAAAATATTCAAAGTTTTCCATTTCATTGAAAAAGAAAAGTTACAATGTTGAATCGATTTCGGCGGACCATCCATAATTTTCATATGCTGATAGGGAGTAGAATCTTTTAATTTTTGAGCAATGTTTTTCGAAATCATCAGAAGTAACGAATTTTGTAAAATTCCTCGATGACTGTATCCCTCAAGCCATTTCAACATTGATCGGTTCATTTCTGTAACATTAAATTTTGGAATTACGTCAACGATCGAGTTCCCCCCTCAACCACCGAAGATCGTTAATACGAAATCGGACGGGAACTTTCAGAACGATCTTGAAGCTTGCGGCTTCAAGTGCTTTGCTAGAATTTTGATAAGCTGAGAATCATTGTCAGGGTTCAAAAAGACTTACATTGTCGAATAGGCTAGGGCGAACTTAAAAATCCAAATGAATATCGATCTCCATCGATCGTCGATGGACATCGATATAAGCTGAGATATCCTTCTAGCCTCATCGTGGTAAAAGAACATAATTTCTCCAACTCCCTGTCTAATAGCATCAAACGATTAATTTCTTCCAACATCTACTCAGATCTACTCAGAACAAAGCGAAGTTGGGGTTAAACTAGTGTGGAAAAGAAAATTGTTATGGACAACAGCGAGGAGGCAACGTCGATGTGATGATGCAAAGATTTCTTGTGTTCTAACTTGCAGAGGATCGCGGTTTCCAAGCTCTATCCCTCAGGTAATTGAGGAATCACGAGGCCATCATGGGCTCCGCCTTAATGGAATACAAGTTCCTTTTTTGTGGACCGGGGCCTCTCCAAGGAAATAATGATGGTGCCCACGAAACTCGAGCTTGCCCGTTCCCTCAGCCATCTATCCATACAGAAATGTAAGTGAAGGTCTCATGGGCAGGTGGCTATCCGCTGCGTTCTCTTCATTCTCTCAAAATTCCAACTTTTTCATATCTTGTAATTTCAAAGTAATTTATTATCAACTTTTGTGACTTGATTGTAATTTATTGTTTGTTATCAAACTGCCCATTTGCTATTTAATAACTGTTTTTATAGTGTTTGGCACTTCTCTATTAGCTGAGTTGACTATCTCCAACGTAGACCAAATTAATATATCGATCGCGAAAAAATGTGTCTCGAATTCAAGAGTATTTTTTTTGAAAACGTCAGTTTTTATTTCAAATGATCCTCTCCTTGTGTTCACAAAACACTATTGAGCGTATCTCCATCAATTTCCGCCTGAATTCAGCGTTTTGCAGAACCGCAATGATTATGGTGCTGTTCGGCCCAACATAACATGGCTAGTAGGTACATGGTGTCGAGAAAATGGAAATTCTCAAATTCTTTCAATTGTAGTAATTGAAACTCGATTATAATAAATTCCTATACTGCATCCATGGGACTGAACTACGATATAAATGAGAATCTAGCTATATATGATAGTTGAATTGTTTAAGATACAATTTAAATGCTAGCGTGTGCAATGATTCAGTCACTACCTAAGGCAATCCATGAATAATAAATATTTCAAAGTTTCTACGAATTTTGGAACTGGAAGAATCTTGGATTGTTGAAAAGAATTGAATTTAACTGACATACAAATAGCTGTGGAAAGGGAAACAAAATGTTGGTCAAGTTGGTTGAGCAGTAAAGCTCACTACCGTGCACGTGGAGAATTAAATTGACAACAAAGTACGGGATGAAATACGTAGGTGCGAGATAAAATAGTAATTTGTTTTTAAATGTGAGAATACATGCTGACTTACAAAATTCTGCTGCACTGACAATCCAATGTCCTTCGAAATTTTAGGTATACAGAATGTCCCAGTACCCACAATCCAAATGTCAGGGGTCAATTCTGCCACCAATTTGCAGCAACTTTTTTCCCATGACATTTCTTCTGAAACTCACTTAAACTCTGACTATCACTTGTGAGATAGTTTTTTGTTTTCAACCCTCCATCACTAAAACGGCAAAAGTTCCCCGAATGTACTAAGTATAATCTGAATATGCCGCTGAAAAAAATGTTATTCATTTTCTTCGCAACGCAAAATCAAAATTTCATTAGCACGTGGATGGTAACTTTTTGTTTGAAGTTGCTGGTATTTCAAAAGGAATTGTTATCCACACCCGCAAGGTCTGCTCTTTTCGGAAAATACATTGGCAATCTAAGACCTTTTTAACGGTGTGTTAATTTTTTCTTCCCTCTAAGTGACGTTTCGAGAAAATGGAGTCACATTGCGGAAGAAAACGCTGCAAATTCTTTCACCGGGGTTTATTATTCAATTTGCTTGCGTTTATGATTTGAATTTATACTAAGCTTTGGAGTGTGCATGTTTCACAGGTGACAGAGCGATTTTTGAATTTCAGGAGATATGCACAGAGCACGTAAATCTGTTCTCAATCAAAATACCTATTTGGATTGATCAGTTAATCATATTTGTGTGCCTCCTGAAATTCAATAATCGCTCTATCAGCTGTGAAACATGCACACTCCAAAGCTTAGTATAAATTCAAATCTTGAACACAAGATAATTTAATAATAAACCCCAGTGAAAGAATTTGCAGCGTTTTTTATGGTTATCAAAATGCTTCAACCCGTGTATCGGCTACGAAGCCTTTTAGGAGTTCACTCCAGTATCCACATTACTACATCATTACATCACTACGTCACTAGGTTACTGATATCAACACAAAAACAATAATAAACCAAAATAACGCGAATGTTGGCACCATTAATCAGGCCATAGATCGAGAATGGTTTGACCTACGGACATGGGGAGGGGCTCATTCGATTCCTCGTGGAGTGTTCTTGAAAAAGAGTACAAATTTTGGCCGCCTTGACTTTTTTTGAGGTTTTTAGGGATTTTACAAAACTTTGGCAACCCTTAAAGGGCACTTTAAATTAAAGTGAGAGAGCTGGCTCAAGAATTGGGGCGTCGCCGGACCAACATGGATTTTCCCTGAAAATTTCAGATCTTTTGCTCCAGCCGTTTGGGAGAAATCGTGCGTACGGCGTACGGCGGACGGACAGAAAAACTCATCCCAGAGAACTCTCATCCCAGATACTCATCAGTTCAGCTTTCTATTGTTTGGAAACGTACAGTTTGATTCAGCGTAAAAAATGTGATGTGACAAAATTAATAGCTAATTAGTGGTAGTAAAATATAGATGTGGTGTTTAAATAATTAATTTTAGGACGTCTTGGGAATAGCTAACTGTCACAAACCGTAGGCATTTTTAAAAATCAGGCTTTTTGAGCAAGTGCTATAGATATTACTCGATCAATCACCAAAAAATACATTAGAAAACCTTTACCTCCGTGTGAATTGTTTCATAATTCGTGAATCGTTTCAGAATATGGATTTCCTTGAAGAACATATCGGCATAAGTTGGTTTAAAATTGTTGCAGACATTGCCAAAACTTAATATCGAAGGATGAATAACTAACGATAGAGTCATGAATATGCTTAAAATAATTAGTGCTAGTCACCCCGCTAAATATTTTGAGATCGGTATTTGTCAGTGAGTCATCTAGTTTCCTATAGCCACCGGGATGCCGTAAACTGTGTCTTTTATAGCCATGAAACTTCGATTTCACCTGTGTTAAATGTGTACACTCACTATCTTCTTTGAATCCGTGTGACTCACTATTTCTACAGAAGGCGCTACGCGAAGATGGAGGAATAACGCGTTGTGACTCACGTTGTGGTTTCATGGAACAAAATGTGAAAGCGGTCGACCCGATGTAGGAAACGGCGGGGCCTGAATATTGAAAAGATGGCGGTGATCGTACCGGGTACTTTGAACGTAGCAAAAACAAAAGAAGGACGTCGATGGGCGAACAGGCAACGATCCGTGGTTGGGTTTCGTGAGAAGGTGAGCTGCGACCTTCGTGGGCGATTGATTCACACTCGCAGCACAAAGGAGCAAAGCTGGACCACCATTGGCTAGTTCACGTGAATAGAATTCTCTGGGTGGTTGAGAGAGAGTGACATCTATGAAATCGACTAGTTACACTATCCAACAGCTATAAGTTAACTGGATAGGAGTGGGTGGTATCTATTTTTATATAGGAAATAGATGTAGCTAAAAGGAGCTTTTCTTGTGTGGCGAAAAATGATCCCGATACCACATAGGTTGAGGTCTGGTCAGCAAACCATCATCAACTCTCTTTGACAGCACAGGTCGAGAGGCTGCCTCAGTTCAACACAATAAACATTTTTCAAGATGAATGGGAGGTACAGCTTCCTTACCGTTTTTATCTAATGGTCGAGATGCGGCTAAGCGTACCTAACCTTATCATTAGTATGTATAATAAACCTTTTTGAATTAGTTTACAGCGTTTTCTAGATAGGGCCCAATGGGCTACATCCACCACCTTCACTACCCGGAATTCAATTTGATGAAATGCTAATTATGGGAAATATCACCATTAACAACCGAGGCTTCTGTTACCAGTATGATTGATTACTTTTGAGTATTATTTTCACCACCACGACCCCCCCCCCCCCCAAAAAAAAAAAAAAAAAATCTGTTGTTTTACTTTTGAAGATGTGTAGAATCCAAAAATCGAATGAATCAAAAAATCTGTCGGCCGTCCAGTGAACTAAAGTTAATGAAACTTCTATAAAAAATAACATTTTGATTCTAGTTGGGGCTGAACTCTTGGCATCGATATCAGTCAGTCCTATAGCGGGAATTCGAAGGGCTGAAATTTCAAAAATCAGGATATGGAGAACATTTGAATAACGTTACTGTTTCTATGTTCGTTATTGATAGATGTGCCTTCGAAGAATCGAATGAGCCCACACGGACCAATGTATGTTCGTCCGTTCTCTCTCCCTAAGGTACGTAACTTTGAACGAGAAAATCAGGTGATATAATTTTGGTGGAAATCGAGTTCAAGTCCTATGTAATATAATTTGGGTACAAGTAAAGCGTAGGTAGCTGTTTCATTTTACCTCGCTGAATCGCAGCTATTCTTTTCGAGGATTTCTACGCCCTGTCCATGTACAGTATATTTCGCCATTGTATATATTGAAATTCCATGTCCTTACTTTCACTAGCCACCACAAAACTATAAACCCATGTGTTACAATTATCAGCGTTTTTAATTTTTTCAATATTTTCATTCATTGCCGAACAACCTCACAACCTCTCAACATTGCAATCTGCGGTGGATCGTAATTGATTTAGTTCTGCCCGTGACCCGGCCGACCTTTCATATTATGAAAAGACCACCGATACGGCGAAGAATGATTTATAGGCGGTTAAGTGGCATTTGTGAAAGAAATCCGCTTTAATTGGTTCTTTCTAAGACTTTCCGAGCGTTCGAGAATCAATGAGGTCACGAACGTGGATGTTGTGCAACGTCCCTCTAGGAAATGTTTCACTAAGGTGCATTAGCTACGGATCAGGACGTACGCAGCTGTTCAAATTAGAAATCTACCACCTAGAACACACCCTGCTACACCGTATCAACTACTATCAACTCTGACTGAACTTATTGGGTATTCTCGTTTTATATCATCTTACCCTACATAAATAGGTGATCTAAGCAGAAGGGGCTATCTAATACAGAAATTATAATCCTATACGTAATAACTTGCGTTGTTTAACAAACCCAATCTAAATGCAAATTTTGAATGAAATGAAGGTATGTTTTGGAATGGGTCGGGAATATTTAGTAGTTACCGTTCAGCCAGTGTCGTTCAAGATGCCAAATAGCTCGGGGCAGCGTTGCATTTCATTACAAATCAAAAATCCGCAGTTAAAGAAAATGTTCACCGGATACTGCAAATATTCATAAACAAGTAATGGAATACTAAGCCAAACACCAATCTCAGTATCATTAAAGTAAATCTCGAAAATCCGCTCCGATCTGCTAGAGACTTGCACCATTATTTTTTAGTCATGACCGTAAATGCTGAAGTCTGTGACCTAAGTTACGAACCAATTATGCTGTTCTTTGTGTTACACCCTATTACAGAAAGCCACTCTACCTCTTCTCTGTAGACCTAGGACGGATACAAAATGACGGATTTTCAGTTTAGGGAGTTATTTGATTCTCCACAGCCCAAATATTCAGTAATTCAAAATGTTTGGTGTCTTGCACTTGGCCATTTTGTTATTTGCTGCACGGAATTTTCGTAATCCTCTGTAGATTGTTCATTGGATCACCTGACAGATTTTCGACTCCATACTACTTTCTGCAGTGTCATTTTGGCACAGTATTGGCAAATATATAAATACATCAAATACAAATACAAATCTGAACCTATTATAATTATCATTTAAGTTTCCCTGGAGCTACCGGGTAAGGTACCACAAAGGTTTTTGGAAGTGGTGACTGAATGCAGATGATTTTTCCGAATTTTTCGCTACTGCAATTAAATGGAATACATTTTATGCAACACTTCACGCGGCTACTTTTCATCTTCTTTCAACGCCTTTACGGTCAGGTGTAGGTCTCTCCGTATTTTCAACAAGTTATTTTCAGTTTAACAAACATTGTGCAGGTTGTGCAGTTCTCGCATTGAAAGCGTTGAACTGCGCGCCGTGTACTGTTTCTATATAAGTAAGTTTTATTACTTATTTGCCGTTCCTACTTCTTGCCTGTTGGACAACTTAATACTAGATTCCTATAAAGAGCAACCACCGCTGAAGCCCTAGTTTCGATATTCAATTTATTTTTCTGTTTTCCCAACATCCAGATTTAGGTGGGGTGGGGCAAAGGGCTTTTATGATCATAATTTAGTTTCATAAATCTACTCCGACAGCTCATGCGCATTTCATTGCTTGTAGTATGTCACAGGATCATTTCTTTCAATCAATCGTATAAGCCTGTTGCCGAAACTTAGGCTTGTTGATCAAACATGATTAGCTCCCATCACTCCAGTTAGATGGTGGTTTTTAGAGGGAAATCACAAATACAAGGATAAGTAGTGTGCACATCGCGCAGCAGGATTTTTATAACATTCAGTAACCTCCCTGAATTTATACGTGTGTAAACTGAGAAGGCCAAAACTAGGCACTCCGTACAGGATGTTCTTCTCTTTCGTCAAAATCCAAAAAATTTTCTAACACACATTTTTTTTTAACTGAAGAAATTCACCTCTAAGGCTGCTAGACTTCTGCATTTCTTAACTCTTCTCAACCGTACTTCTCTCCAATTTGTTAGTCACCATCAGATCTGACATTAATCACTCCAGATGAGCCCTCGAGTGCCCTCAGCTTAGTCTCACAAAAACTGTACAACTCCCTGGCTGTGTTACGATCTCTCTAAGAGGTTTGAGGATCACAGAACTGTGGATTCAACGAAATAGCTGCCTTGATCAGGATAATCAGATGCCCTGTAACGACCGAATCGTTCCCAATTGACATTACAGGCAATGATAGAGCTGATGCAGCAGCAAGGCTTGGTTATGAGCTGGCTAATGACTCTTTGTCCTTCCTTTGCCTGACGCCATATTGACGACATATCCGACACCGAAAGCTATGACTGGTGTGATGAAATGATAAAAAGACGTGAAACACACACTGTCCCTTTGTCCACCATATAATGAGGAATGACGGACGTTCAGCTCGTTGAACAATATGCCTGAACTATTACAACCCGTGAAATGATACATAAAAAACTAACTTTCAATAAAAGAAGGTTGAATAATTTTGTCAAAATCCTTCAGAATGCTTCATACACAGCTTTACCTTTCAATGATGTACTGTTAGCATGCTCATATCATTTAATAAGCATATAAACAGCAAAAAAGCACATTAATTTGCAGCAAATTCCATTCCTCCAATCCTTAACAAATTAGAAAGAATTACAATTTGAACGGCCTCCGAATTATGTCTGCATGTCCAGAGAAAGACTGAGGTATCCAATAAAATTCGATTTTTAGTTTTTTTTTTTTTTTCAAGGATCATCTTTAATTTTGTCTCATCATCAAGTAAATAATAATGCAACACCACAAAATTGAGCTCGTATATGCGGGTCATCTAAAGGTTTCGGGGAGCGGATACTGCTTGGAGGGGTACTGTCAGGTAAATTGCTATAGGGTGGAGCATAGGTGTATTTTTAAGTGATAAACCGCAAGTAAGTAATCTTTTCCCATATAAATTCCGTGCGAAACGGAGCTATCGCGTAAATGTTATGTTCAGAATGTATCAGAACAATAAATGATGTCATTACAAGTAGACTATTCAGATTGTAGACGTACTATGAGGTGGGGGGATTCTTTCTACTCGATGAAGTATCTGTTTTGATAGAATGTCGAGTTTTTGTTCAGATGTATGGTGGGTTACCATAAAATCCTGAGGAACTGTAAGAGATACGTATGAGCTGACTTGAAGAAAATTTGAACATCATTGGCAACACCGATTGCGGATACTAAGGAGGGAAAAGCAAGAACTTCGAACGGTTTTCCTCGGCGAAAAAATTGAGTTTTTGGAGATAAGGCTTTCTTATGCATATCTTGCAATAGACCTGCGAATATGTGCACTGCTCGAGGAGTAATCATAGTAAGCAAACTAACTGTTGAACTGAACACCAGTTCTGTGCTCTGACTTTTAGAGCTGAAGAACACCAGGGGCACCGAACTGTCCCTTCAAATCTGCGATCATCTCGAAAGTAATTCGCGGACTAAATCTTACTCTCACCAGCTCCGACCGTCCGTGAATGTGGGGCGCGGATGTTGTGGAGTAATCTCGACAGATTATTCTTCCGGGCTTAGCGGCCCAACGTAAAGTAAGGGAAGGGCCCTTCAAGTTAAGACCGGTGGAAACATTATTTGGAAGACCTAGAGGAAAAAAAAAGGCGATTTTTTCTCTTCTGAAAACCGTCGGATGAGGGCGAGAGGAGACTAAAGAAGAACGGATAGGGGCGCGTGGGGGTTAAAGGCGCTTTTATTTATTGCCTGCTCAAGATTTCCGTTTTCCAAGCGGCTCAAACACCCTTCGCCCACCCCCCACCACCAGATTGCCGTCCTAACACCTTCCCCTTCCTGGTCCTACTTTTAAGGCCTCTAAACTCAACTCACCACTCCCACCTGTTACTATAATATACAAGAGTGGAAAGAGTCCGAGAGTAAAATTGCCGAATTGCCAACTCTTTTTATTTTATTATTCTGCCTCTAGTAAGTATATTTCCAATCACTAACGCATCCAAAAGATTTTTAGTGAATTCTTAAAGAACACTGAGCAATGTACCTATTCACGCTAAGAATGTTAAATTAGAAACTTTACAAAATTTGTTCATGGAAATTCATCTTTAGTCATTATGAAATAATGCCTGGATTTTTCACATTAAGGTCGTCCCACTAGCCCTTCGCCGATTCCACAATTAATTTGCAAAAACTTTTTTCCCTCCTATCAGTTTTTTTAAAACTCAGTTTTTGATTTTTTTCGGTTTGAAGTTATAATGTATTTTCAACTTAGGTCACTAAAAAGCCCATAATTCCGGTAATTTTTCAAATACATTAAAATCTAGAACAATAAAATAACAATAAAATTTCTTGTTTCCCGATGTCAAACACAATTTTTTCCACCCAAATTTTACGAGAGATAAATGGACCTAAAAATTGAGATCGGTCAACTTTTGAAAATCTTTGGATTTTTCTGACTATCGCAGGAATTAGTAATTGGTCTATTAGTTTTGCAGGTAAGCATAAAAACTGCTCCAGGATCTCAGCTTCCCAACGGTATAATCAAATTCATGTTTGCTACGTTGATTGAGGAAAACCATTTGTTGTTAGAAACCATTAAAACGTGGATTCACAAAATAAAATCGAATTTTTGTCCTCGAATTGTGATTTTGCATCGGATTAGAACTGGGTATTCTCTTGTTCACATGTAATCGCGTGGTTACCTTCCCGACTCCTCAACAGCTGATTGTTTGACCTCTTGTCTCTCAACCAACTCTTGTGAAGCTTAATGGTTCAGAAAACTAATTTTGAAATGAGGGATATTAAAGCCATATTGGTTGCTTGGTTCTTGCCTGATTATTCCTGATTAGGGTGGGTTCCATCATGATATGAGTCGCTAGCACAGTCTGATCGAACAAAGATAATAACATTATTCCGAGTAAGACGGGATATTAAGCAACGAGAAAAAGCATTACATACCCAGTAGTCTCAACACCTTCAATCCACCATCATCCTGCAGCAAGAATAAACCAGGATAAAAAGTAGCTGAATAAACCACCTACTTTCACCTACCATTCACATAATTTTAATAATTATAATTATTATTAATTAATTGAACTTAGTCCTAGTTCAATCCAAACTAATTATGGGAGAAAAAATAATTTTCCAGTCAACGACTTTTTCTTGATAATCCAAGTTTTTTCTGCCTCCAAACAAAATTTCTTCCCTCAATCAATGGAGTAAATTAAATGTCATCAAACCGTTGGAAAGATGATATCTTTGACAAGGGGAGTGATGGTATGGTATAGTGACGCCTTCCAAGAGCTGAGGTGATTAATGTCTGCAACACACAGAGGTTATCCCAGACGCTTGAAGGCGCATGGTATATCTCCAGAGGTGGAGGATTCAAGAATCGGAAGGAGGAACTATCCGTATCCATCTCAGGTTATACCAACTCCCTGCTGCAGAAAGTGCTATCGACTATTTTACATCAAATATCATCTGAAGTTAGCATAAACACACTAATTTTCGGAACTTAGTTCATACTATCAGCTGCCTGACTGTTCACTACTCCTACACGTCATCTCATATTTGAACACCTGCACTTTCTCGGAGGATAAAGTCCCCTTAGTGTGAGCCTGTATGAAATTACAAACGACTGAGTTTTTATGAGGGCTATTTTGGAGGTACAAATTAAACGTTGTACCAGGCAGACAATGGATAGAAAGCGTAAGAAAGAAGAATGCTAATAAAAATACTATGGGAGCACAAGCCTTATTAAAACACACCCTTTCTTCATCTTTTCCCATGTGTGATGCAATTCTTACTCGATACTTTTGGCAGTCAACAAACGAAAGTGAGGGTAACTCAACTTTTTCGGACTTGAAAAATTCTCTAAGATTTTCAAATATAGAAACGATATATCTATACGACGTGGAGAAATGATAACGGAAGTAGGATGTAGGAAGTGGTAATAAATGTTCAATTTTGGGATATTTGCATAGCACCTTTCCCGTGTTCTCCTTGAAACCAATTCCATCCATAGAAAGAATTCAGTCAGGGAACAATTCAATTCTAATTTCCCAAGTACCTTCCAATAATTGATATTTTTTTGGAGTCTATTTTCACTTAAGGGTTAATGATAGCATACGCGTGGAAAATGATACTATAATCTGATTATAATGTTCTTCTTGAACAATAAGAGAGAATTAGAGTAAATGGAGAGTTCAAATAAAGTCCTGTTTTTCTTCAAAATTAAAATTTGGTAAGAATCACAATAACAACTGGATATGAGTGTACTTGGTGCGACCATAAAGAACCACGCAATTAAATCTGAATAAAAGAATAAATAAAATGTAAGGGTCAGAATCGACTTCATACATCTTGAATCGAACGATTTGAAGTTTTTTCGTTTTTTTTTTTTTTAAATCATTTTTGTATAACATGAGTTACACCAAGAGCGTCGGAAATCAAAATGTTCACGGAGAATCGCGAATAAATATTCTAGCAATGCTGATGCGTGTCACAGCGGAGGAGCTACAAAATAAACCAAGAAAACACAACGAATTACTACACAAAGGTTTATTATTCCTATTAGACAACCCAGCAAATCAAGTCATTGAGCTACATTTATATTTCACCTCCATAGATTGATTAGGAAAGGAATTGCCACAAAGATCTTTCAGCTGATCGATGTCTACACACCTTGTAACTGATTTTCTTCCAGCCCTAAGACGATAGGATAATTTATTCCTAAATAAAACTTTGAAAACAATAAAACTTTACTAGGTAGACCCCTAGTACGGAATTAAACTGATATCTAAATAATTGCAATGGTGCAATGTTCTGTATGTCGACATAGGCATTCAGACCCACCGATGGAACAATTGAAATTAAACGAGGCGAAATAAAACATCTACCTACGCTTCACTAGTAGCCATATATGTACAAGAAAAATTATTAAAAACTGGGCTTCAGAAGGAACTGCAGAAAAAACTCATTGCAACTCAGGTGGTTCTGCCGTTGCAATTTACTGGCCGATTTTAATTATATTGAAATACGTTACACTCATCTTGAAACGTAAACCAATAAATTTGAGGGGGGGGGGGGGTTAGAAATGTTGTTTTCAGCTATCTCATTCGACTTATTTTCGATTACAAGATTCATTATCGAGAATAATAAACCGAAAGTAGGAATCTACAAGCCAATTGTAGAGAAGCTTTAATAGTGTCGTACACAACCTGGCCAATAGAAGACGGAAGTGGGCGAAGTTCAACAAGTCATTGGACGAATATTAGCAGCAGCTATAGATTTTTGTTACCTCCAACCAGATCACTGAATAAACTCGGCGGATTCTCACGAAATCCTGGATTTCAAGCAGACAAGTGTTACATTTTAAAATTCCAAGGAGCTTTGTTGCTCAAACAAAATTTGTTAAAAGAAACCTTGTAGGTTCAAAAAAGGTTCTAGCTTTTAAACATAAATTAAATTAGGTTATTGTTTGAAACCTAGAACCTTTTTTGAACCTACAATTTTGTTTGAGCAACAAGGCTCCTTGGAATTTTCAAATTCCAATACTTGTCTGCTTGAAATCCAGGATTTCGTGAGAATTCGCGTAATCGATTCATAGCAATGGGATCAGTGACCTGGTTGGAGATAACAAAAATTCATAACTGCTCTATAGAAGGTTTTTTTTTCTACCAAACTTTTCCTTTAACTAACCACTTTCCGTGTTAACTCCGATTAACACTTGATTGATCCAGTCAGCCAAAATATATTCATATTCGTGATTTGTCTCCGAATCGTACGTCTTGCATTGCTTCCCCTCTATTAAACTGAAATTAACAGCGAAACGCAAATCTGAGATCTTCAGACAGAGCTCATAAAAAGCCACGAATTTGAGAAAAAGGAATAAATTACCTACTTAAAAAAGTTTAGGATGATTAAAACAATGAGAGAAAATGCTTGAACAAAGAAAATTCAATTGAATGAACGTTCATTCTAGATTAAATTAATATAGGTATCTAATGAAAAAGTTAGAAATAACCGATCGTCGCTCACAAAGTGGAATCAACATCAACGCTGCAATTAGGACCCCCCCCATTGTCCATTGTCAAGCGCAATGTGGCCAGCGAACCAAATGACAAAATAATCGTGTATAAAAACTAATTGATGTTTTGATGCGACTTTAATTGTTGTTACAAGTACCTGATGTAATTCCACCGAAAGCGGATACGAACTGTTGTTCGGAACGTGTTTCACGTGGCACGAGATCCGCTTAAAACATCTACGACGAAAAAAATACCTAATAACAGTTTGAGAATAGGATGAGAGGAGACCGAAACAGAAAAAAATTCAATTTTCCGTTTTTGTTTTTTGTTTGCAGATTACACCAGAGACAAATTGATGGGCCTCGTTCAGGGTGTTTTGACTCATCGAAATTGCTCTCGGCTCGCGAAGAGAACCGGGAGCTTCTTCAACCTGCTGGGGGCTTGAGAAGGAAATTGCCTTACGATGGCCACATGTTTGTAGGTAGCCCATTTTTTCTTTCAATTTTCGAGCGCCAGTAGATTCTGTGAAGGGGGACGCCGAGCGACCACCTGACTCCATTTCAAGAGTGGATTCGTCACGGCGGGAGAGCAGCGTGGTGCCGCCACCTTCTTATGGGAACCCTCGAAGAAACACGGGGATCGGTTCTCGGGAGAATAAAAGGGGCGCGGGTCCGACAAGCGTTCGAAGCAAAAGAAAGGGCAAACAAAAAATCAATTTTTCGCGGTCAGCCGTTGGTTTTTTTCCCACAACTCCATTTTTTACCTTCCATAACCAACTTTGGGATTGACCCGTGAAATCGGTCCTATTTATCTCGCCAAACCGCTTGTGAATAAGATTGATGACAGTCTGAGAAAGTGGACTGATCGCTGTTAATCACATCTCCAATCAACATGTCCCAAGATCAACACAAAGAAGGGGGAGGGGGGGGGGGGGGGGGTATTTTTAATCGTTAAATAGACTTCGTAGAAAGTTAATATCTCAAGTTTCAAAAATCGAGAAAAAAAAAACATGTCTAAACCGTGAAAATTTTTCCAATACTGAGAATTCTGTATACCCGTCACGACTTCTAAACGCAAACTCCGATCCTAATAATTGAAACTGGAATTTACACGTACATAATCAACTTTAATTAACAAACCATTAAAATGGATAAGGATTAGTAAGGTGATTCCCGATCGATAGTACTAGTTTAAGAATAGATGATTCCAATCTATTAATTTAGGGATCTTTATTGTTATAATGAAGAGAGAACAAACTTATATCACTATTCCGGTGAAAACCACTCCTGATTTATTTCGGTCCCCTTGAGTAACATTTCCCACAAATCAATGCTTCAACCTGAGCATGCGCCAATGTAAAATAATAACATAATGTAAAATGTAAAATAATAACATAGTGTAACATAATTCCTCCTTCTCTCGTTTTCGTCCGATCTCACTTCAATTTGGAGGTGGTCGGAGAATGACGATCATAACAATTTCAACTTCCCAACCATACATACCCACCATGGAATCGTGTAAGATCATTAAACCATTACAGTAATCTAACAAGCTGTGTTGCAAATACGAGCAAACAATGTGCCACACGTAACCTGGCAGATTTTTTTAAACCTATAGATAGAATAGTGGGGGCTAGAGCTGCTCTATTTCATCAATTTTCTTATGGAGCGTGTTCACCTGTAAGCAATTAATCACACATAGATAGTGATGTAAGACAGGCTCCGGTCAATGAATATCCATAGTACTATAGATCGCTGGTATTTAAGAATAATGTACACTTTTCCTTTTAGTGCATACTGTTAAGTACGTAAGTTGTATGTGTTGATTTATCGTGATAAATTCCGTTCTTAAATATCCGTAAAATGGAAATGATTGCTTAGCTTTTCGCAGTGTTTTCATCTACGACGGGCACCACTAATAAGACTTTGGTGAACTGATGTGAAGCCTCGCATCATTAGTTTTGTTTTTTTGCCAACCGCGTTGAACTCATTCTGCTGAGAAGGTTCGTGACCAGGCCAAACGAAGAGCGGAGCTTGCAGGTGGAGCTCGGAGCATCACCTGCTCAGGCGGCGCTGCCACATAAATCTGACCTGACGGCACCGCGTGCCTCAACATTAAAAATTACCCGTTTAACGTCACAACAAATCCGCGTCCTTAATAACTGCTTGCTCGTTGAAGAGTGAGACTGATGAATGACGCTTGAAGGTACATGGTTCCTTACATCAACCCACGTTTTCTGTACCTTCAGATGTAGGCGTCAAGGGTTGAAACATGGTATTGGTGAATGATTTCCAACCAGGGGGAAAGTCTGTTGTTTGAAATATAACAGAATATGTATATAGAAAATGCAGTTTAAATTGTCATCATCGCAGGAAGAAAAGCCAAATCACCTGATCATCCCAAACCTAAAAATCTAACCGTATCTTGTTTAAAGGATGAGATTTTCATGGAGATGAACAAATGAGGAAAATTAACCTAGGTACTTCCGACTGATGGGTTTCTACCAAAAGACTTTGTTTCTAGCTTTTGCTTTTCGCAAATCATGTGAAAAGTTGGGCTTCTTTTTCCTCACTATTGTATTTTACTGTATTCTTGCGCTAGTAACTACCAGTAAATAGTTAATGCGAATTCAATAAAATATCACCAATAATATTTTGTACTTCCATAGTTCTGTAATAATACTTACCAAGAAAATGCATTCACTTTCAACAAATATCCAAGCGAGTACATGATTGAGATGACAGATTCCTTTCTTTAGTTATGCAATAGTTTTCTTTATGAAATCTTATACCCGGGCAACGTCATTAAGGGATTCCGAGCTGACGACGAAAGGTAAGATTCGAAGGAGTTTACTACAGCTTAAATGTCGACGAGAAACATGGCGATCATTTTGCTAATACCCTCAAGAAAATTGGGCAAGATTGGTTTTGAATCGACCCTGCAGACATACTTCCATTTATACACATACAATTAGGTTCCTTTGTGATCGTCTGAGAGAACATTATATTTAGTCACCTGACTAAGTGACTCGCGACAAAGTTATGGAAACCCATTTCAATAAAAACGGAGTACAATTAAACGTTGTCGATATTTCCACGAAAATAATGAGTTCATCGTCAGTAACAAACATGAACTCATGTTCATGTTATAACCGTCGAAATCGATTCAACAACGTACTCGTTATTTTCTTGGAAATGTAGAAAATGTTCTATTTTACTCCGTTTTTATTATTTTAACAATTCTTCTCCCACGATCATGAAAAATTGCTCTTAGACTCACATATATATCCCTGCCTGCCCTATAGTCCCTTCAAGATCTGAGCTCAGAGCTTCAAACCGGCCCATTAGCTGCTATCGTTCTGGGCAGTGGAAAAGAAATCTTTTAAGAGGATTATGAGGTTTAGCATTGAGCTTCTTTGTGACCCCCCCCCCCCCCATCACCCTACCACCTTTCTTTCTACTAATGGATTGGGTTAATTAAAGCCCACTCTTCGGCTTCCTTGGATACACCGGGCTTTTCTCCCTATTTACCATCCTCATTTTTATTCCATATAATTTTTTCAACGTCGGAGAAAGAGTTTGTTGAGGGGGAGGGAGTGAAGGTTAGATATCTTATTTATTAACAGGGCAATAATATTTTACTGTTCCCTAACCAGGTTAAGTGGTTTTTAGAATCTCGTACTGAATAGACCACAAAAGTTTATTGTTGAAAAATTCAAGAGCGCTCCATTCCGCAACCCTTCAAAGAATCTGAAAAAACTTTCACAGTTCAATATTTGAAGTAACTGCTCGTAAGAGCAAACTTGCAAAACCTTTCGAATTATCCATTAAAATTTTTTTCCAAATTTGCGCACTTTGAAAATTAATATTCCTGAACAAAATACTGTGAATTTCATGAATGCAAGTTCAGAAGTCGACATTATATGTGAATAACTGTACTTACTCACCATACACAGGCTCGAGTTTTGAAAAATGATGTCTGATTCCATTTCATCAGCCATTGAATCTGTGTGATATCAATGCGGTTATGGTTCGTGTGATGCTCCAACTGCTTTCTAAAGTAGACTAGGTTTTACTCACACAATTTAAACGATGATTGAATTCTGACCTGTGTATTTAATGGTAGAAGTATAAAAGCACTTGGGCTTGAATTCTGCCTCAACCAACGATCCATTATCAAACCAATTGTTTATTTGAAGTATACATTTTTGGTCTTTCAAATTGTACGCTAGGATAAAACAAAATTAATATTAAATTTGGGTTCTATTGAAATTATTGCTTTTGTTACTCCTAATCAATATGAGTACCTTATCGTTTAGAAATTGTAGTACAGATTTCAGCAAAGCTGTTTTAACAGCTATTGCCACCTTGATTGAATTTGTTCTGGTCTCTGCTAATGGTATTTTGGTAGCATCATCAAATGATACGAAACCTTATTTATATTTGGGTTTCCTTAAAGTTTTCCAAATATTAGTTTCAGGATGGATAAGGCGACCAAAGAGAATAAATGCTCTGATTACTTTACCTCTTACCTTGCCCAGTTTCCTCCATTAGTCAATTCCTCGGATTCACTGTGTTCATGGGGTTAGTTGTAGAGGAACTCATTCCGTTCCTTGTGATTGCTGATGATGTGACTCGTGGATCGCATCAGATCTTCCTTAAGAGATCAGTCAGGATTTCGACGTACAAGGTTCCACTTTCCCTCCACAAAAGAGAGCGAAGCAAAGAGCAGTGAAAACATCAGTTCGAATTTTGGTCCATTTGGAGGTTAGCTGATGTTTATGATGAAGTTATCGTTTACTTTGCATTACGCACTGCGTGTTTAAATACCTCCGTTCAACATTAATTTTTTATCGTTGTCATACAAGTAATCTACTATATATTTGGAAATAGAATTTCATCTAAATCATCATGTTTTATTATTTAATTTACATGAAAAATCCAGAGATCGGAAAGTCTATCAACCCCGTAAAGTCATTAGGGACCGTCAGCAATAGCCAGCCCGACTAGGTATTTAACCCTAGATCAGCACGGTAGTTACTTTATCGCATTCATGCACAGTGAGGTGCTAAACAGCCCAATTTATTTATTTATTTTAATTGAAAAAAAAAAAAAAATTATTTGACTTTGATTTTTTAATTCTAGTTACCTCTCTGCCAATGGAAAAGGTTTCTTAAATAATCAACGACAGAAAAACTTGAATAATAGTGTATATAAAACATTCTATAAGCTATCTTTTGAAATCATAAACATTCCCAAAACTAGAAAATTCAGTCTTCAAATTAAGTAAAATTAAAAATCTTTCCTTACGAAACTCAAAACTTTTCAATAACCTTTTAACTACAGAAATTGCACGAGAATTTGAGACAAAAAACAGTCACGAAGAAATATAGATTCATTGCAGAGATATGCCAGAAAACTCAGCAGTTGAGGCATGACCCGATGCTCATTGCAAATTGGTTGATGACAGGTATCACAGATCTACTTTATTTTGCGGTCCTCACTGCGATCATACAATCCACAAACTGCATACTTTTCAAGCTGGTGCGGCATCTCTTGGCAAGTTTCATTTTCATTTTTGTCGGACAGTATACTCTGGATGATGGCCGTCAGGCTCCTGAGGATACCCCTTGTGTCTTGGCGTCTGTCAAGGTGAGGCCTCATCTATCCAGTTGCTAGCTCCAACGAAAATCCTTTCTTCCTCGTTTGGTTATCCGCCTGTACATAAATCTTCTTGGAATCCATACTCGCACAAAACTTCACTCGCGAAAGAAGAGATCTGGCAAAATTTTCCGAGCCGTTGCACTAACCGCAATTGAACTTTGAAACGTCCATGACATCAGGGCTAGAACTAACGTTTTTGTGGTTGAGGCAGGTAGTGGAGAAGTGGGAAGGATTTTATATGATGGAGACAAAGCTAATGGAGGCCACAGAAGTCAACTGCGTTCAAGGAAATTTTGTTTGGGGTGCCAGACACCCCACTGTGTCGTTCTAGGGTTCACAACCAAAAGCTCATTTCAACAATAAAGGCTCATATTAGATGCATAAGCAAAACGAATCGCTGTACTGACTGAACACATTTAAAGATATGAAATAGAACATTAATATAAAATCAATCCTAACACTTGTACTAAATAAAACAAAACCCATTCCCCCTTCCAATCACTATTCATTGATTATAGACCGACGAAGAGCTAAGCGCTGTAGTTCAACCGAATGGGTCCAATAACCTGTGAAACAATGTTGGTCATGGTGCTCAATAGTTAGGTATAACCCATCCAATAAATCAATCAATCGTAATGTAAAACTCAAGTTTGTTTTATGTAAGCACGCATCTAGATATATACTAATCTTTGTACGCTCCTGATAAACGAGTAAACCGCCGAACCGATTTTACGGGAACGGTTTAAAAATGGTCAGCGAGTCCCGCTGCACAACATGGGGTAGGTCAGAACCTCCAAACCATGTTACCACTCTATAAACGGTGTCCTCCTTCGCAAAAAAATTTGTTTGTTTCCCGAACTTTTATTATCATGGTTACTAACAGCGGTTTATGAACGGCGGAAAATGGTGGCAACAGGGGAGGTCCTGCCGAGTTATTCAAAAACTGTGTACGTGATATTTCGTGCGAAGTATTTGTTCCCAAGAGTAATAATACCTATAATTCCTGAAAATATCATCAAAATCGGACTAAAACTTCATATAGTCTTCTGCATAATAACAATGTAATACGGGCACCACCTAGGCAGGGAACCAAATTGATCAGAAATCTCTGACATCCAAAGGGCAAGTGGATATTTCGATTTTTTAGGACTGCTATTTTTTCGATTTCTCGTACGAACACAGAGCTTCCTACCTACGGCAGTGAGGAAGCAAAATACGCAGACATGGGAGCGGAAAGGTCCGTGAACCGAGTGGAAAGCGTCAGCCAAATCGAATAAAAACAGCAATTAAAAGGAACAGAACGCCCCGCGGAGACCACCCTCGGAGAAGCCATTAACTGCAATTCCTTTCCCATTTGTCTCCATTGGTCCTAAACTCGATCTTTTATGGTGTGTTCACGATAGTCTATCCACCACCGTTCACCCCGCCACCTCACCCTCGTCTTCTCGACAAGTCCCACAGCTTGCGAACCCTCTCGCGTTCTTCGGTACACACACCATCTATTGTGCGAGTAAGAATAACTGTTTTACGGCTCTCACCACTCAATGATGGGGAAGGTTATTTCATGGCAAGGGTCCTATTAAATCTCTCTAGGGATATCCAATGTGCATTTTGATGCCTACTTGATTTATGGACGAGACCGCTTTGGAGAAGGCACTAATATTTGTATTTACATCCATTCTGTCAACGCTTCTCTTCTGAAATTGAAAACAAATTAAGTGAAAACTCCCAAGTTTTAGACATCGGTATTCTCAATAAAAATCTTCCCAGTAAGTTCGATTTTTTGAAATTTTTTGTCCATCTTTTCATCATGTTTGAAATGGAATGATAGAAGCACCAATCGATCTGCTTCGTTGCATGCTAACTGGATTTTTAATTTTTCAGTCATATATTGGAGTAAGGATTCTTGACAATATAAAATGGTAAGGTCGGCTGTTCAAATGCCGATTATTGAATTTTTTTTTTTAATTTTGGCGAATATCTTATGTCTATTAATTTGATTGTGATTAAAACCCCTCCTTATTGTCAACCGCTTCTGCAGCTTTCACCTACGAAGAGAATAGCGATCAAGAGTCTCGATCGCTAAACAGAAGAACGCGACGTAAGGACGAATTATGGGAATGTGGCAAGCGGGTCAATAAGCGGCGCAAGGTGCTTTCTTTGAGTGATGTATAGGGAAGAAAGTCATAGCGTATACGCAGTGTGCTATAACGGGCTGAAATCGGGCAAGTTCAAGTTTTAGGATCTTTAGAGTCCTACAGTTTTATCAAAGAGAAGAACAGATGATGATTTTGTACATTTTCTTCAACGATATTGGTTTTATAACCTGCATTTTAACTCTAATACTGTTACATTTTTAGAGTAGATTCTAATCTATCATCTTACTTTCTATATATAATAAACTCAAAACTTTCAAATGAGTTGTGAACGATTTTCTGTTGGGTGGGGCATTAGCAAATTACAATTTTCTTGTCTTGACTGGTTATACACAGAACTGTCAGGAAATACGGCACAACGCATTTTCATCACACGAAAAATAATGATTTTGTAGTGGGGCCCTTCCTAAAACGTGTTTCACATCCCGAAAGTAAAATGATTGCTTCGTATACCATAGTAATAGGGTTTAGCTGCTGTAGGGGGTTGAGTAGAGAGAAATAGAATCTCATGAGTACGTGGTTTTTGGAGAGGCATTCCTGCTGACAGGGGGTTCTCCCTCTCTCAAGTCTCTCTAGCAACAGGGCTTTCGATCGCATTGTTGCGTGTTCCTCTAACCTAGAGAATTATGCACATGAGTCAGTGAGTCCTCTACACCCACTCCCCTGGGCCTTATGACATTTCTGCCGAGTAGGAATAAAGTTCCCAAGATTGTGAAGGCGATAGTTACCAACCTTTGAGTAATGATTGGAGGATCCTCAAACCGCTAACCTGTCACCCCTCATGTGTTCTTCGCTAAGAAAGTGTGAATGTGGTCCGAGGGGTTAGATGATTCCCATTATTTTATACGGACTTTTGACATTTCCACAGGGTGCTGTCAGTTCCAGCCTCATGTGGCTGTCACTGTTGATGTCCAGATGCGAGATTTCATACCTCCTGATGGCATGACTGGGAACTTGTCAGTCCTCAGAGGATCGTATATCCGTGCCAAGCTGACAATTCCTCATCTCTTATATTCTGCTGTTCTTCTTTCACGCTTGATAAATACTACATTAAGAAATTTAGGATTCCGAAACCTGCCAGCAAGTCTCTTGTGAAATTGCTTCTTTCTTTCTATTGTGTGCATCGAATTCTTGTAAACGTAACCTGGACAATATCCGCAAGAGCCTCGTATATAAATATTCATTTTCCTCTCCCCTATAGGTCCATCTCATATCCGCTCCATTCACCCATACGAAAACGATATAGTTGAAATACAAACAATCGCAATTGACGCAGCATGGGGTGGAGAGAGGAAATTAAAAACCCGGACTCCATCTTTTGTGTTTTATTCAGGTGAGAAACCGGACGCTACAAGTTTAATGGAGAGCCAGTATCAACTCTCTACTTCCGGCCTAGAACTTCTGTATTATGAAGTCTACGGTAGAACGAATGCAAAAGAACCATTGAAGAATTGCAGGAGCTTGAAAAATTTATTGAAGAATTGGCGTTCTCCTTTTCAGCCAATTAGCTTCCCCAATACAACGTCGAATTTGTTGAGCTTTGTATGAATGGTTCATATTACATACGTCATGATTTTTTGTTGACTTTCATTTATGAATTCAGACTCACTCAGTCACAAATAAAGTTGTTGTGTATCAGAAAACTGGGATTTTTTGTTTTATGAAGATACATGACAAGAGAAGGATCTCGACTATTTTAGAAGGCAAAAATGAGTCCACGGTCTGACGTACCACAAGACTCCAGCTTATATCTGTCAAATTATTGAATTTAGAGTTTTTCACGATGGATGGAAGAAGAATTTAATCTACCGAAGGGAACAATAAGATCGGACAGATACTGAGTGGGATACTGATGACAGAGAATGATAGGAAGATTTGAAGCTAATGTTAGTTAGATTTTCATCAGCTAAATAGAAAATGATTTGGAATGGAAACACAGATACAGGGATACGCACTGTCCGAGAACTATGTTAGCAAGTAAAATATTAAATACGAAAAAAGTATCAACAGGAAACAGGACACTGGAACGCTTTTGTTCATACAGATGTGTCATTGTGCCAAAAGAACACTTTGAGCTTCAAATTCTTTGCACGCCAATTATTCAATTTTCGATAGTGAAACCGACTATTCAACTGCAAGTAACACTGCGTGAATTTTAAACCGTTACATAAAATTTGAAGTAGTTTCAGATATGATCTTCATAGACTAAGGACGGTTTCTATCAAATTTGTAACCACCTTGAAACGTGAAACAGAGAATGTCGATGGGATTAAAACAATTCTCTTATTGGTCGAACATAAAGGCAGCATGAATTTGAGCCACAAAACTTCAAATTTTTACTTACCTTCACCAAAGATTTTCGTATCTTACAAATTATACAGGATCAATATATATTTTTTTTAATTTTCTGACGACTAAGGGCGATTAAGCTTCCAAGGATACTCGAGGGTTAGAGGATACTAAATAATTCTCTTTCATTCTTCTGGGTTAGAATGACTGGGACTAGATTACCGGATAATACCAGATATTATCAGAAAATATCCAAGTTTGATTCTGTCTGTTTTGACTCTAATTATGAAGATGAAGATTTGTAATCACCTGTGGTTCCTGATGATTTTCTGACGCTTTCTTCTAATGATTGTCCCAATCAGAAGGTAGTTTTCAAATTTTGGCGATATACGTATAAGGACCAAATCTACCCACATATCCTTCATTCTGTAATGTACTGACAACGATGAAAAATTGAAACTGGTCTACGAACTTCTATTATAGGCTATTAGTCTTTTTGATTTTTCGTAGCCAAGGACGGGTCGAGGTGGTTCGAATGGGACGGGTGGGTTGTCGGTCAGATTGTTCTGTTTTATTCTCCTGAGTTACAGAGACTGCGATTGGAATGCTAGGTAGAAGAGAGTTTTCTATGCTAACGGGTGACGGCAGCCTTGACCGTCTTTATAGGGCAAGCAACGCGATGCTAAACGTCGAGAGAGGAAATGAAACGTGAAGGACTGTGATATAACTCTTTGTTAAGATTTTTCAAGGTGATGTTTGTATTGAGGGACCTATTCAACAAAATGATAATCCCTATTATCATTTTTTTGAACAACTATAAATATAAATAGCTTTTTCTCTGCTATGTAAGTGAATTGAACAAGTTCCTTGTGGTGCAGAATGTTCGTTCATGAGCCTCATACCTCTTGATCCCTTACTATTGTTGTTGGTATGCCAAATCGATTACATTCATGTCTTATGGGGAAGTGAGAGATTGAATGGGGACATTGTGTGAGGTGACAATGTGATGTGTTGAGGTATATTGAGAGCTTTCCAAAGAGTGGTGAACGATTTTCTAGTGATCAAAACCAACGGAGTAACACATGCACAGCAACGAAGCAGTTTACATTTAATTTGCTCTACACTTTACGTGTGACACCAATGTGACGCAATTTTTGTTGACGCCTCTACAAATACTACTTGTCTATATCAAAATGCCAAAGTGTGATACAAGGATTTTTCGATCTTTTGATTTTCTGGGGTATATGGTTTTCGACGATCTGAGAAATGAGGGCAGCAACTTGGGAAAATCTGGGTGTATACCTATTTTACGGAAAAGAAGGCAGTATTCAAGATAACTAGATCATTTTCCTGATCATGTTTTATCCATCATCTGGTAGAGGGGAAACTCTGTTGTTTTGTATAACTATGCAATAAATTGTAAACCGAATAACATTTGAAATTGAGTATTTCAGATTCATCTGCAGTAGTGTTGAATCGCTAGAAGTTTAAATGTCCAAACAGTAACGTCTGCGTCGGCAGAAATTAAACGACCATTTTCTATGGCCTTCTGCCAAAGTCCCCCACGGTCACTTGTAAATGGGCTCGTTAATGGCTACCAACAACTCTCTAATAGGTATCTCTCTGTTCTGACCTTAGTGGGAACGGGAGGAATAGTTATCAATTAGGTATATAAGCGATTTTTGAAATATGTTTTCTATTGAAAGCTAGAGTCGAAGTAAGATATTAATCCACCATCTTCCAGAAAATATCCCGTTTTATCCGTCAAGAGCTTAACGAAGTTTGAAGACTTGAATGGGCCTTTCGACTTCCGAAGTCTTACGTCGCAGTGGCAACCCTGTCTACGGATTTCCAAAATTCGTAGTCCAACCTACCAATAGTCTGTAAATTAGGTGCCATAGCGAACTTCCAAAGTTACTGTTTTGGTTTCTCGACTGTTGGGGTGCATTTCAACAATCAAGTCAATTGAAAAATCGCTTTAACATTACTAAAAGTGGGCATTTTGTACATCGGGACTCCAAAAATCAATAGTTTTGACACTGGCGTGCTGGCGATCTCCAGTACAAAACGCTGCAAATTCTTTCACTGGGGTTTATTATTCAATCGGCTTGCGTTCATAATTTGAATTTCCACTAAGCTTTGGAGTGTGCGTGTTTCACAGGATAGGGCGATTATTGAATTTCAGGAGATATACATGGAGCACGTGAATCTGTTCTCGACCAAAATACTTATTTGAATTTATCATTTTATCATATTTGTGTGCCTCCTGAAATTAAATAATCGCCCTATCCTGTGAAACACGCAGACTCCAAAGCTTAGTAGAAAATCAAATCATGAAGTCCTTTGGCACTCGTATTGCGTTAAAACTTCCGCAAATCCAAATTTAAACGATGTAGCCAAATGTAGACAGATGTAGAGGGAGGCACACAAATATCATCAACTGATCAATCCAAATAGGTGTTTTGGATGAGAACCGATTTACGTGGTCTATGCATAGCTCCTGAAATTCAATAATCGCTCTATCACCTGTAAAACACGCACACTCCGAAGCTTTGTAAGATTCAAATCATGAACAAACCCCAGTGAAAGAATACTTATTTACCCTAGTAATAATATTGAATAATAAACCCCAGTAATAATATTATCAGCGTTTCATGCATATCAGAATGCTTCAACCCGTGTATCGGCTATAAAACTACAAGTATTCACATCGGCTATCACTCCAGTATCCACATTCACTACAACTCGACGCTATCGGCCGGACATCACTACGTTACAAACAAACAATAATAAACGAAAAAACGCAAATGTTGGCACCATAAATCGGGCCATACATCGGGAATGGTTTGACCTACGGACGTGGGGAAGGGCTCATTCGATTCCTCATGGTATGTTCTTCAAATAGGAAAATATTTAGGCCGATTCGACTTGTTTTGAGGTTTTCAGGGATTTTACAAAACGTTTACAGCCCTTAAAGGGCACTTTAAATTGAGTGAGGGAGCTGGCTCAAGAATTGGGGCGTCGTCGGACCAAGATGGATTTTTCCTGAAAATTTCAGATTTTTTGCTCCAGCCGTTTCGGAGATATCGTGCGTACGGCGTACGGCGGACGGACGGAAAAATTTTTATTGCAAATTCGGATTCTACACCCTTTGAAACGTAAACCATGAAATTTTCAGGGGGGGTTCGAATTGTTTTTTTCCAGAGCTATTACAATGGTTTATTATTGAATAATAAACCAAAAATTTGAGTACATGAACAATCATCAAATATTCAAACGTTGATTATTCTGGAGATACCTCCTGTTTTTTCCTATTCTTTTGTGATTTTAAAAGAGATTGCACAGGAAAAACTTGAATTTTCTACCACATTTATATCTTCCATCTAGCCAATGATGCCATGGCTATGTGATAAATGCAGAATCTAGAGTTGTTTGAGATTATCAAGTTCTTCTAGTTTGCTGTTATTCTTAAACACGATAATATATCCACCATGATTAATTTTCATGGGATGAACATAGAAACTATAGCAGCCCTTTACATTTAAATGTAACTCTACCCAAAAGAGAGATCCACTTCAAAATAGATGGATACCTTTAACTACTTCCACCAACTTCAGAGAACCGGGCCAACGTCAATAACCGTAGCCGTTTAATTGAAGACAAACTTTGGTAATACATACGTTTTCACTTCCGACCTCCAGGCAGGAAAGTGCTCTGCACTATACCAACTTCGCCAACAACTTTTTATCGAACAGGGAAGTAAACACAAACCTTTCAGAGAGGCGAAAGTGGTGGGTGGTGGGAGCGTTCGGGAGTTCAGAAAATATACGACTATAATTCCTTCGCTCTGAGAGCTCGAAGATGTGAGGAATGGGTAGGTAGGCGTAGAGTTGAAGCTAGTTACAAATTTATCTACAGTCCGGCGTGCACTTCCTCGGGTTACTCTCCAAAGAGAAATCAAACTGAGGGAACAGTCCAGTGTTGGCAGACTCTCTCAGTCACAAAGAGGGGCAGCCTACCCAAAAAATGGTATAAACTGGTATTTTTTGGGCTACGTTTTTACATTATTTTATGAAGTTACTCAATTTGTACGTACACTTACATACAAATTGTCACAAGAAAAATATTTTGGACTCATTTGATGCACAGAACCAGCAAGAACACAGCTTTTAAAAATAACAGGGAAGTTTAAGCCCCTTGAAAGAAAAGTTGGAACCCGAGCTGTGTTGGGCACCAGTACTACTGCTCCTCTTAGGTATCCACAAAGAATGTAATATTTACATTACCGATTTAAAATGTTATTCCGATCATCATCATCATCCGTGTATAGAGTCACACAAATCATGTCCATTATTTAAACTCTCGCCTATACGGGCGTTAAGATTAGGCCAGTAATTCAGTTTCGGGGATGGTCAGTGGGGATTTGTTTGACAATCGGAAATTTCGTTAATCGGAACAATGGAGGTACGAGGCGTCAAGTTTAGATAAGACTCCGTCAACAATTTCAAGACCATTGATCTAATTAGATGGGCTATCTAATACGGAAATAATAAACTTTTGAGTAAAAATTCGCGGAGTTTTTGAATTTCACATATTTTGAGGGGTAAGCCACAAAATGTAGGATAGGAGGGGGGCTTACTTTTTTCTCAAGTCGATTACAAAGGTTTATTATTGAAGAAACCAAAATACCAAATCACTTTTCCAACTCACACGCACACTCTTCTACTCATACTCTTCCGTAAATCGTAAAAGATAAACGCCGTAATGAATGGCTTCCCTTACAGTCAAGTATTACGGATTTGCATGACCAGTGGTTGTGTCCGGTTGGCGCAAAATGTTCGGGCATGACTTGTTTTGAGGCACATTATATTGAATCATTATAAATTTTTCATCTAACACTAATATTCAGTGGCAAGAAAATCGGGAGAGCTCTGAGCTCTGGTGTGATCCACAGACAAGGCATAAGACGTTCGCTAAAGACGAACGCTCGAAATATTGAATCAATAACATAAGTACCTGTGAAAAAGCTCGGTGGCTGAAATTTTGCGCGCTTCATTTCGGGCCCTCTCATTGGTTCATCTATTGGACCCGGATCCAATCAACGCTATGTTACCCATCCACTCGAAGCACAGACGGGGTTTAGCTCCCGGACAGAGAACCCTTATACCCCCTCACCAAACTCAAAACATCACCATCCTGAGGCTCTGTTTGGCGCTTGGATTTGGAACTCTTCTGCTCTTCAATGCGGATTCATCGGGAAAAGTTGGAAAACAGCATGATAACATTACACTTATAATATTATTATTATCAGGTATATTTTTTCATATTGGCCAGGGGGTTCATATGCGCCTGTATCCGCCTGTGGCAGCCGCCCCTGGTTTCCTTGTTAAAATACTTGGAGAAAATCCACTGCCAAAATTAAGCCGGGTACCAACCTGTATATACATAATCAGCTGCTCATACTGGACCCTATTATTTCAATCTTCTTAAGATGTCAATGAGAATTTCAATTTCTAAGAGTGAGAAAATTTAGCTTACATAGCTGATCAGAATAGGACCCATCACTTCAATTGTCCCTTCAAATCTCGACGAGTCTATCAAATTTCAACTTCTTGAATTGAATAACAGAAAATTTGGATCACTCAGTTGACTTGGAAAAAGTCTCCTTTTCTGAGGAACCTGTTTACCTGAGTGACTTCGTTGGAGAAGCCCAAGAAACAGCGCTGCAGGATTGCGATACAGCTCACAATCATCGCTGGAACTTGCTCGCCAATTTGCGCCCAGCCACATCAAAATTGGTGCAGTAGTTTTGGTTTATTATTCAATAATAAACCATTGTAATCGCTCTTGAAAAAACAAATTTTAACCCCCCCTAAAAATTTCATGGTTTACGTTTCAAGGGTGCAGAATCCAAATCTGCAATCAAATTTTTTTCTTCCGTCCGTCGTAAGCCGTACGCACGATTTCTCCCAAACGGCTGGAGCAAAAAATCTGAAGTTTTCAGGAAAAATCAATATTGCTCCGACAACACCCCAATTCTCAAGTCAAGGCGGCCTAAATTTGGACTTTTTTTGAAGAACTTTCCATGAGGAATCGAATGAGCCCTTCCCCAGGTCCGTAGCTCAAACCATTCTCGATGTATGGCCCGAATAATGGTGCCAACATTTGCATCCACATTCACTACATCACTTACTGCAAAATTAAATAAAAAAAAAAAAAAAAAAAAAAACAAAATTTCGCTTTTTTGAAGTTCGAACAGCAATAATTTCAAATCTTGAATAGAACGAATTCTCTTTGATTTTCAAGGATGAATCGAATGATGACACTTTCTCATTTTAAAAATCTCAAAATTTCACTCTTTTGAAGTTCGAAAATGATTTTAGCTGACCGTTCCCCTAATTTCACTTAGTTCGTAAGGCTTAAATCATTTAGCGTAGGATACATCACAGTTTGAGTGAGTTGATAGCCGTAAGAGTCAATAGTAATACCTACTGTGAACTGTTGTAAAATACGAGATGTAAACCGCAGTTCGATAAGCCGGCCTTAGTCTTTATACAAGCAATACATTCCTTTCGATGCGTAATACTGGGAAATTGAGAAAGTTGCTCAGAGTAAAAAGGCATCAAATTCAATATAAGCTAATTATCTCTAATTCTCATTCGTCAAGTGGAAATTTTGGTCATTACTAATAAACAAGCAATGTTTGTTATTATTATTTAACCAGAAATGATTAAAGAAGTAAAATTCCCAGATCATGTTGGCGTGCAGACTCTGAGCGCCTTCATGGAATCAGATACTAGTTGGCTTTACATGTGAGTATTGCGGGTCCCGACGCTACGATCATTAAGGCGTGACTTGAAACACGATCGATATCTCAAGTTCAGTATCGACTGAGTAATCGATTGTTACATAGATAGCAGTAAGGCTTATCAGCTTTCTAGTATTCGTGATCTGTAGTATCAGTGGTATCATTCGGTTAGATACTGGCTACTTACTCACGGACTAATCAATCTTCAGCTAGCATTTTTATTTGTTTCAAATGGAAACATTAAACTTTCTATCCATTGAGTTGTGTGAATCAATTGTTCCCGGCCGTTGGTTAGTGTGTTGGTTACAATGACTCTAAATATCTAGTCAACGTACTTCTCTGCGTAAACAAATTCATTGTTTATTGTTGGGATTTCGCAACGACAGTGCTAGTTTCATCAAACTTGTCCCCCTCTCGCTTGACCATGAGGTGGCTTCCCTCCGCGTAGATATTTTCAGTGGCGTATAGAACAAGTGTCAGTGCACCGCCTGATTGTGCGAATATAAGGCCGAACTAGTGACATCGAAGTGAACATGAAACCAGAATTTGAAGCGTATTGGAAGTAAGTTTTATACGAATATACACCACTATACTCTAACAATGAATCAAATATCCCATCATTAACCTACCATACATAATTATTAAATTACTATGAACACTTAATTATTCCTTTAGAATTATTTCCCAATCATAGTTCCCGTACAGGGTGTCCCCATCATGAAAGTTGAAGAAAAAATTATGAACATGACGGTTCGAATGTGTATCCTTCCTAGGTAGAAATGTAACGCGAGTCGTGCCGACCTACAGGGCATACGATTCTACAGCTGTCCATGGTTGAAATTTCTTGTAGTTTTCTTCCTTCTTCCTCAAGTTCAAAATTGAAACAAGAATTTCGCAGAAGTTGGAAGTCTTATCTCTGAGTCTTCTATTCATGGTACATTCCTGGCCACCAAACATGTAACTACGTCGTGCACGCTGTACGATTCTACTACTGGCACACGTATTCTACAACCCCAACCAAAATCCTCTTAGAGATTTTTTATTAAACATTCCAATTTTCAGATTTTTTTTTTTTCGTAACTTACGAAACAATAAATAAAACGTTTTTCCTTCTCTCCGGCGTTTATTGAATTAGTGTAAACTAATTGAAAATTAATAAATTATTGAATTATTCTAATTATTCCGTTGACCTCATCTCTTCTCTCTCTTGAATTACTGTAAACACCTAATTATTCCTTTACAATTCTATTTTCCAATCATAATATCACAGGGTGTCCCCGTTATGAAAGTTTACAGATTGAGAATTGATTCTAAAAGAAAAAATTTGCAACATGACGGTTCGAAAGTGTGTATTTTATAGATTTTTTGAAGTCGCCATCTTCATAGGAAGGCTTTTTGTCCCAATAGGCCAGTCATTTAAAACATCAAACATTGCAAAAAGTACTGTAAACTTCCTTTTTGAATATGTTGTTAGGGTTCACCCAGATAGTACGAATCTAGATTTTCAGGCCTGAAAACCGCAAGCGACGGGAGTTACAGCCGAAAAACCACGAAATTTTCGCACTGTTTTCAGTTTTTCGCAAAAAAATCACTAAAGGAGCCTTTTGATGAGAAAATACTCTTATCCTTCGTTAAACTAGATACAATTTTTTACAATTTTAGACTATTTAGCTCCATCAGTTCCAGAGATGCAGCTCTGCAAATATTGACAACTTTTTCCAAAAAGTGAAAATTTCAACTTTTGGTCTATTTTTGACCGATATATTGGCGTAAATAGTCATTATACAGTAAACTCGTGAGGGATGAAGTTGTAGAACATTCAATTACCTTCATTTTAAGACCATCAGGGGACCTGTATCTATCATAGATTTTTTTTAACTTACAGAATACCAAAATAAGTAGAAGTGCGGTTCAAGGAAAAGTTGAATAAATTTTGAATTCTTTGTGTAAAAATATTTAATTAGGTAGGTACTGAAACATTTCGCATACATTACAAATATTTAACTTAACATTTAAAATGAAATGAATTATAATTAAGACAAAAAGTAGTTTAAATGAGTAGGTATGTACAAGTTATAATAAATGAAAACATTGACACTCACACTAAAAAGTATTCAAGAATTTCGCATTTTTCGTATTTTGGGAATTTTGGGAAACCCTTCGTCACAGCTCACTTCCACAATGTTGGAGTATGAGAATGTCTGAGTTCTTCAAAGGTTAGAAATTCCACATCCACGTCCTCCTCATCCAGCTCCTCGATGGGAATGTTTGTGCACTCTCTGCCTTCACAATGCTTGCATAGAGCAGAGCACTTAAGGCCTATCTTCCTGCAAGAGCAGGAACCGAAGCAACCTTATACGATTGTAGGTAGAGGGTGTAACGCGAGTCGTGCCGACCGCTCTCTTACGTATTCTATAACTCATTTCCGACCGAAAGTGTCGGGTAGAGGTTTTTATCTTCGAAGCTTCGTTTTCGAATTATTACACTTTTAAGATTTGTTCCATGCGTTGGACCTTAATTCCTTAAAATTTTCGTAATTCCATTAATTTGTTCTAAACATTCAAATTTGAGAATCTTTCCAAGCTCCTGACCTTTTTGAGCAGTTTTTAGAAGGTCCAACTGCAGATCTAATTGCATCGCAAAGTGGTTGAGAAAAATTGTAGTTTTGGAATTTCGACAAAATTAAGATGTCATCTCAATTTGGCCCGAAAATGTTGTGCCAGGTATTGATGAGACAGGAAATCCGCACCTTCCAACGGTATCGTGAAATTTTAATTTTTTCGCAAATTGAAGGAGTTGAAAATTACTGTGAAGTAGCGCCTTAATAATAATAATAATAACAATATAATAATAGTTTTTACTGTCTTCTTACAAAATTTGTGGTAAATGCATACAAAATTATATTAATTTAAATGAAATAATGTCTATGTGACATTAAGAGCACAGTTATGTATTGTAAGATAACCGTGCTGGATAGTTAAAGGCGGCTATACACGACGGATCCTTTTGGCCCGGAGTTAGCACGAGTCCATTTCGCCTTCCCAAAACTCTTCCCATAAGGCCAGTCTTCTAGTGATTAGCCAGTTGTGTCTGGGAGTAGTTTGGGAGCCTATGCGGTACACCCATGGAATCGCCAGAAGAAGCGAACCCCATTTTTTGCACAGAATGCCAAGAGCATTATCATTCACAACGCTCAGGCTATAGCTATGAAAACTGGAAGAAGGCGGCTGCGGCTCGGAACGCGAAATTCGTCTGCCGACTATGCAAAGCGCACAAACCGACTTCCGACCCGGCGATAACCGCGTGGCTCAAAAAGGTAACGCAGATGATTCAGCTAATGCGAACGCTAACAGCGGCAAATAGAAAAATAACGAGAAGCAAGCGCAAATTGATCAATTTATCAAACATCAAAACCGAGAACCGGAAGTCGAAAACCCACCTCAAACTAAGGGGAAAGAACAGAATGGGAAAAGAGGTACCCGCTTAGGTAGGAAACCAGAAACCACCAACACATTATGATGACAAATTATGAAATCCAATCATGAGTAAATTTTTCAAGTGTTCTTCTTAAAGCATGCCTCGATATTTTGTACAGCTGTTTTTGAAGTTTGTTCGCAAACATACGTTGAACCAAAAATTGGTAGGTATCATTTGTCTGGAAAAGCTCTTGTATCCCTTGAAGTCATCACATTCTGACGGTAGCATAATTTTTTCCATCCATCCATTTTTTCCGCGGGTGGCGGGCCGGACCAAATCTTTCAGCGGGCCGTAGTTTGGTGATCCCTGCTTTAGACGGTACAGACTGAGTCACTCGCGACGAAGTTATGGAAACCCATTTCAATAAAACCAGAGTAAAATAGAACATAGTACGGTTATATAGGTAGCTTTTCCACGTCGAATAGAGGATTTCCCGAGTCAAATCGAGAATTTTCCAAACCAAATAGAGATTTTTCCAAACCAAATTGAGATTTTTCCAAACCAATTTGAGAATTTTCCAAATCAATGTGAGAATTTTCCACTCTAAGAAACATTCACTACTAAAAAAGAACAGGAAGTTTTCCAAACCGAATTGACAATTTTTTGAGGCAATCATAGACTTTTTGTTAATTTGTTCATAAAGTGCTATTCTTTCATTTTGCTTCACTAATTTTGTTTTCAATAAAAGTCTGCGATTGCCTTGAAAAATTCTCGATTGGGTTTGGAATACTTCCTTTTCCTTTTCAGTAGTGAAAGTTTCTTAGATTGGAAAATTCTCAAATTGATTATCAAATTGATTTGGAAAAATGTTAAATTGGTTTGGAAAAATCTCTATTTGCTTTGGAAAATTTCAGTTCGACTTGGAAAAGCTATATATAAAACATGTATAATGCAGCTATGTATAACTGTGTACTCATTATTTTCGTGGAAATATAGACAACGTTCTATTTTACTCCGTTTTTATTGCTTTAAACGGCCCTTGTGAAATCCGTGTAACATTTTATTCTTTCGTCCTAGCCTTCCGATCTTGCTGAAAGTAGGAAAGAAAGTTAGACTCAGAGAAACATGATCAATCCATCTCGTATTTGGTATGATGCGATCAACACAAATTACGATTGAATGAGCTTATTTTTATAAATTTTTAATAAGCATTATACTTATCCTGGGCTAACGTGCCTTTTTTTCGGCCGGAACAGACAGATATCATATTGTTGTCTACCTTCTGCGGGCTCTCAACTCTTAATTTTCGAGGTTAAAGGAATCTAACGGGTAAAGATCCATTATGTTGGAAAAAGATTTTCTGTTAAAAAAGACTGTTTTGCGCTTAAAAAACGCAGTTTTCTCTTTAAAAAGTTAGTTTTTGTTTGATAATTTAATCAAAATGCAATCAAATCTGTAAACGCACATTACACCCTGATTCACCGTAAAAAGTACCAAAATATGATGTGTCACTCTTGGTAACTGAAACATCATTAATTTAGGATTTATCCGTATGATCGTATAACTGAGTTCTGGATTGCGTTTCTTTAGTTATTTTCGAAACAAGAGTCTGTAACAATCTGATATTTCCGATTTATGAGATGGATCATTCCAGTCCGAAGTGTAGATAAGAGTTTGATTAGGAAGTCTTTCAGTTTTGATCGCTGAAAACATAAATGAACCATATTCATCGTGACCAACTGTTCGGGCAATTGTGGATGTTTATTGCTTACAATTCTCAGAATCCAATGATTTTCCAATGTGAAATGATTATACAGATATTTAAATGATCTATATTGGTATTTCATGCGCTGTACCGTCCATCCCTAATCGTTTTATTTGGCAGTGGAATCGAATTCTGTTCATCATTCAATTGACATCACTAACAAAACTCTATTGCATTGTCTTGCAAATGAAGTAAATAAGACAACTAGAGGTACGAGTCCACATTTCAGGTGACATTTTTACCTAGCGGTACCTACGATTTGGGTTGGAACGTGGTTTACAGAATAGAGTTGGAGCAATTATTTTGTGGGATTCATTTGCGTCTCCTCTCATAAATAGAGTTTTCTGATAGAGTTTAAACTCAACGAAGTTGATGATCATGTCACAATGTCAAATCATGTAACAATTGTGTTTTCGTCGGCAGTAATACCGTGTGCGGTATCATGAAACTATTTTGGAATTTTAAAGTTCAGTGAATTGTTGTAAGTAATTCTAGAATTCATCTTATTGAAGGTACCGACTCACTGGTTTTCTTTAATTCTTGTTTAGTTTATCCTATTCAGAGTGTGTATTCACCGCAAATTAATTTTTCGGTTTTCCAATTCCTATTTCGTGATCATGATCAAAGTTTATTATGTCATGACACCATGACACTTCCCAATTAAATTTTCCAAGTGTAAATGTAAAACTCAAGTTATACTTTTTTAATCACTCATTTTTTTTTTTTAAATTGATTTTGAGGTATTTGTTATAGTAATTGCAGAAATCTCGGAGATACGGTGTAAAAATACATCAACTAATTTTTTTTTTTTTAATGAAGAAGATATTCTGGTTCTTGCTAACTTAATCATTTCACTTTCCTCGTCGTCCCCGATTTGCTTTCTTCAAGGGTGTTATTGTTATATAATTAAGATGTGTCTTAGGTAGTGTTTTAAACATTTCAGCCCAGACCTGAGAAGTGACCAGGGCGCCAAACTATTTTTCCAACCTGCCGAAAGGAACAAAGAGCCAATTCTGCTTACGCTCCAGAAATATATCGACCCCTCCACGACAGGCAACCTCCTTGAAATCTCTTCAGGATCTGGACAGCACGTGTCTCACTTCGCTCCAAACTTCCCCAACATAACTTTTCAGCCTACGGAGTATGAAGAGAGGTTCTGCACCAGCATCAGGGAGTACCTACTGGAGAATAGGCTGACGAATGTCTGTCAGCCGCTGCGTCTGGATGTCTCGCAACCCGCGGAACTCTGGGGTGAAGGAAGCATCCGGCCTCAGTTCTTTGATTACGTCCTGAATGTCAATTTAATGCATGTATCTCCGTGGGCCTGTTCCGAAGGTAAAGGACTTTATTACTATATGCATTATTGTCTCATTTTGGCGTAAAAGATGGAATAAATTAGTATACGCTGCAAATCATTCATCATGTTTTCGACATGAGCTTGTTCTACTGATGTTCGTGGGATAAGCAGCAAAACATTAACATAAAATGAAAAAATATTTATGTATACATAGTTTCACAAAGGTACTTGAAGTTCGGTATTCCACGTTAAAAATCGACCAATGGAAGAAAATTATAAAAACCGGACGTCCACAGCTCCGTAAATGCACTCCATTCAAAACACTAGTTGAAAATGTGTGCTTAAAAAATCTGTGCTTAATCGTCTTGCAACCAAAGAAACACATAAAACCATCTTGTTCCCAACATCGCAGAGCCGTGGATAGGTTTCTACTAGAGGACATGATGATGTTGACGCCCAGTTTTTGAATGACTAAATCAACATAAATTGTTAGGGCGCCAGGTTACACAATATATTGACGGCGCCAGGTTATACAGTACCCGCACGACCTCCCGGTCTTGCTGGTACTGTAGCTCTAGCTCCTTCAAATACACATCCTGCATGATTACTTATCCTATACATAATCATGATCATGAATGAAGTTTCATTGAATTTTTGAGTGGTTGAATTCTTTACCTGTAGTAGAATAGAATTTAATAACGAATTATTATTCACTGGACTCATATTCGGATTAAAGTTTGAAAAAAATATCGATGCCCGATACATCGGAATATTGATATTTTTCTAGGATATATCGAATTACTAAAACGATACTATTAAAAAATATCTATATCCTTTGTCGATATTGACATTCTTATCTAGATAGGATCCTAGGAATTGCGAATCTGGAATATTAAGCCCATAATGATTGAGCGTTGCTTTCAGGATTGTTCAAAGGATGCAGTGTGGTTCTGAAACCTAATGGGTTACTCTTCACATATGGCCCCTATGCCGTGAACGGTGTCATCACGCCTCAGAGCAACGTTGAGTTTGACCGTAGCATCAGAGCTGAAAACCCATTGTGGGGCTTAAGGGACATCGAAAAAGAGCTCAAACCACTCGCATCCCAAGTTGGCATTCAACTGATTGACACTCACGATCTCCCAGCTAACAATAAGATGTTGGTTTGGAAAAAAGATGGTACGAATTGACCACACCTGCTTGTTTCCATTCAACAAACTGATTGGTTCAGTGATAAAGTACAAAATAATGTTTACTCAATATTGATATTAAATAATTATTTCAGAATTTGAAATAGGTACTTATTGTAAAGCTGCCGTAGGTAGAAATGAATTTTATATTGGATAGGTTCCAAAGTTTTAACTGGTAGTTTCACAATTATTGATGTAGGAAGCTGGACTGATCAAACTGTAACAGCGTTGGTTTTTGCTGCAAGAGTAAAGATGTGCATTAAAATCCTTCCAAACCATTTTGTCTTTTTCTCACCATCTCCCTGTTTTCTTGCTATGTTCCATACAAAAGCGTAGCAAATTATTACTGACGTCTCGAATATTCAAATGACGCTAGTTGTTTAATCTTGTGTTAGCTTCGTCAACCAAGGTCTACTACCTCATTTCAAATAAATATATACTTCACAGGTACAACTCACCTGATTTCCAATAGAATGCTTCAATAAACAACACTGTTGATAAGAAAAAAGAAGAGTTATAATAATGAATATTCAACAAGCAGTGAATCGCTTAAGCTCCAGGCGCGGTTGACTATTGAAATAGTGTTGGAATTATCTATTGTAATTAACACTTATTTCTACCCCAAAAAACCTAATTTACTATTTCAATAATTTAAACTTGAAAATATAAATTAATGGTGAATTGGGTATTTTTAATGAATAACAAATCGGATTGGAGTTTATATAGATTTATTGAATCTGATATAGGTCCGATATGGAATCGAGGAGAATTTGGGTTATGTTAGGGAAACCGCAAATATGGAAAAGGAGACTTACCAGTCGTAAGACGGCTAGGGATCAACTCGTCTCACAACGTGCCTCTTGGGGGAGCGCCTGCGGAGGCGGAGCCGATGAAGTATCGGCCCGCGTTCGCGTAGCAGTTCCAGCAACTGCTACACTATATACCTAGAACGAAGTGAGAGAGAATGTTAGTCCAGTTCCTACCACACGTGTGCAGTATTGCTAATGTGGTTGACGGCATGAGCGGCCCCGTGGGCAAGTTGGGGTACATGAGCGGCCCCACTCAGTGAGGGAGCACTTGTACCAGCGGCCCCGGTCGGTCTAGGCGTATATGTACCAGCTGCCCCACGGAAATGTGGAAAATGGAACCAATAGCGCCAACTCGAAACTTTATTCATGCGTATAATTTATTGCTCTAAAATTAACACTGTCAAAACACGCAAGTAACAATCACAGTCACATGACTCCCGACCCAGGTAGGTACTTCTCAATTATTCGATCTGGGCTGGTACTTATAATAAACGATTTGGACATACTTGGCTAGAGTAACCGTTTACCAACATCATATCTCGATTTCCACGCGAAATTTTCGTTAACAAGGCTAATTCGGATATCTTCCAGTCACTGGATTCAACTGGCCTGCGCTCGAGCGGGGCCGTTCGTACCATTCATTCATTTCAGACCATTTGGGGCCGCTCGTACATGCCTATGACTCCAAAACATCGCCTTCGCTCCCTACGGGGACGCTCGTACAAGTACCCGCTAATGTAACAATACGAAATTACTCCAACAAAATTAGTACCTACATAAATTATAATTCGCTCAGGATATTCCATAGAATAGAAACAATATTCTATAGACTAAAATACAAACATATGTCCACAAATTCCAATCCAGTTCCATTTATGTGATGAAGCCAAACTAATGATTTTAGGCCGAACTAGGTACACAATGAGAGCATAGGAAATGAATGCTAAAAGATCCATGGAACTATTTCTGAAACAGTGACATAGATGTTAGAAATAGAGTTAAAACCGCATCCATTTCTAGTAAATTACATAGAGGTTTTATTATTTCTGTGTTAAAATAACCCACGGCACTTTCACGTAAATCAATGATCTATGTTTATTAGGCATAGTCAATGCCACATCATCTATACTCGGCGCCTTGAGCCTCAATACCTTGTTTTGTTCACTGTATAAGGCATAAAGAGGGCTCCATTTACATTTCGTTCAGTTATGACATTAGCTTCAAGGGCTTTCATCCCTTGTAATTTAGTTCTGGTTGTAAAAAAAGCTGAATAACTTGGTCTTATACAGGGTCCAGTTGATCCAAAAACATCGCACACGCCTTCTACAACTAGTTTCCACAAAAAATGCCCTCTAGAGATTTTTTAGAGGCTTCGTTTTCGAGTTATTTCACTTTCAAATTTTTTTTTTCGTGTTTTCGATCTTACACCACAAAAACAGATGTAACTCCGGCATTCTCGAAGTATTTGCAAATGTAAGGATACCGTTGGAAAGAGCATTAAATTTCACATCGTTTCAGTTTTTAACATTAATTTTTTTTAAATAAACCTGAAAAGTAAATTTTGTCGACTTTTGAAAAAACAATTTTTTTCATGAATCATTAGTCCCCCATAATTTTAATGATACTTTTGAGCCTGTAAGCCTAAAAAATGCGCAAAAGCTTCAGCTTTCCAATGGTATAATTAGTTTTTATTTTTTAGAGGGAACTTTTTGAGAAAATTGAGATTTTATGCAAAAAAAAAAAAAAAAAAAAATGTTTTCAAGCACATTTGGGTTTTTTTAATACGCACGAATTGTTCGAAATATCCCGCGTTCTCGCGTCTGCGAATGGAGTCTACAATGAAGGTCACGGTGGTTCTGGCGGATCAGATCCAGGCATGGTGAGTATTAGTGGCTGATATCAAAACTTCAAAATTCCACCGATTCGGAGGTGTTTTGGATTTCTGGCCTTGTTATGGATTTGTTATTGCAGGTCCTGGACAATGAAATATTTTATTATCTGGAAGATATGCCCCTGGAACAGAGGAAGGGTCTATGGTTCCAAATGGATGGGTCCCCAGCTCACAAGGTCGTACCGTCACAGAGTGGATGATCTCCAACATTGAGAATCGGTAACAAATATCTTCGTTTCACCAACCCCACACTCCAGAATTCGATCCACTAATTGGTCCCTCTACACAATTCTGACCTCGTACAACTTGGATTTCAAGTTTTCTCAGAAGTAGAAATCCATTTTGGCTGATCCACCTAAAAGTGAACATCTGGCTACGGAACAATTTTGCTGTACGAATACGGATCATCATTGAATCATATCAATTTCCCTTTCCGAATCTTGTTATTTTTGGTTGATCTAAACTCGTAGGAATCAAACATGGCTCTGAAAGCTGAATATAAACATAAAGAGCTATGAACATAACTCTTTAATAACAAGTTATTTACTTTATTGGGTAACTCAGAGGAAAAGTGACTTAACACATTTTCTCTTATATGATCGTACGTTCCTCCCCACTTCAACCGATTACATGCGAAATTTTCGCTGAAGGTTTGTAGGAATATAAATTACCTTATTAAGTACCTACCACTTATCACGGCAAAATCTTACCAAATTTGTAATTCTACTCAGAAATGACCAATGGGGTTTGCATACATTTTGGGAAAGTGGTGTGGAGCCTCACCAAATGTTTTTCAACTCGGGGATTACCTAACTATCTGTCATATAATTTGATTAAAAATGAAATTGGTTCTCTTATAGCTCTTTTTACTGTATTATTTCCAATGATGAGCCTTCGTATTATTCAATGGTAATATGCCGGAGTTTGGCGCCTTCGGATGAGATGTAGACTATTTGTAATACACAACAGCTTTGTAAAATAGCATACCCTGTTTTCTTCAGGCGCTAAAACCTGTACTTACTTCGAGATTAGTATGACGTACTAGTTCAACTCTCTAGCAACAGATTCGTTGACTGTAATCGATCACATGACTGAATAGATCACTTGGCTGTAATTAGTTACATTGTAATGACGTAAATAATATTCCAATAGTGTTCTTTCAGTTTAAAAAACGCTAAACAATACATTCTATCAATTAATTCTTGAGCCATGTTCTGCGTACTCCTACTTTCCTAAATTTCCTCATTTGTATCTGAAAAAATCAAGTGCTTTCTTATGCTATCTACACGAATTCAGGGTTCCAAATACATTTTGTGAGCGAATTTCGCTTCACCTCAACCGAAGCTGTTTACGCTGTGTCGGCAGAAATGTTGGATACAGTTATGGTTTTCTGGAAGTCAAGTGGATTTGTTGTAAATGACGATGTAGAATGTGTAAACATCGATTTATCTTGGTTGATTTTAAAATATTATATACATGTATATATATTTTATTTTCATGTTACGTAGAAGATAATCATTTTGAAAAGTGAGGTTTTCGGAATGGTCACTCTCGCCTGTCTAGCAAAGGTTTTCGCGAAGTGGTTGGAAGCAAAAATACGGCTTCCAAGATTCGGGAAATAGTATAATTTTGATCAAATTAAAAAAAAAAATGAAATAAATCGAATGAATTGGACGAAAAATTCTTGAGACAATGGGATGTATATGGTAATAAAATGAAAAAACCATTGGAAATTTTATCTTTTTTATCTTATTGCCGATATTATTTTTTCCTGCTCCAAATGACAGTTCATTCACACCTTCAAGCATGGTAACAATTTCAGAATGAACACGATGTGACTTATAATTGGATGATTGAAGAGGAAGAGCAAAGTGCTCTCGCGTCCATTAGACTGTAGTGTTTCCCCTAACTATTTAAGATAAAGGGTGTGAATATTTAGTGGTTTGTTCACCAACGAATATGTTTTACTCTATAGCGACTAGTACAAAGTCACTATCTTTAAGAGCTGAATTCGTTTTGGAGGGTCTCTGGTCTGTGAAAACATTCTATTGGTATTCTGGTAGCTTGGCAAAGGTCATTTTATTTCCTACCTTCGGTGTTTTTCGTTTTTATTTGCACCATGAGTGTTCCGAAGGTCTGAATCTGAACACATCTGCTGGCTAAAGAGTACCTGTCTTGTCGCATTAGGGTAGAAAGAAATAATTTCAATTACTAGTCCTGTCTATTAGACAGTATAATCACAGAACACAACTAGTTCTTTCGCAACAAATTTATTGACTGCTAATCCATAAATGTACAACGCCTTCAAATGAGGTCTATAGGATTTGTAAAACAGATGTGTTCATCAGTATTGCATACGCTTCATTTTGCAGGCGCTAAGAATCTTAACTTGCTGATATGTATTATACGAGTACTCATCTACATAGTTAAAATAATAATCCCTCATCGCCCCTATCAGTTTACAATATTTACAGCATTACAGTTTATTATAATTACAGTTTACATTATTAAGTGGTAATTAATAAATCTTTTGCTTATTTGGTTCCTCTTGTACCAGTGCGCGGCAGAAGAGGGCAAATGGTTCCAGATTGTACATTAAGCCAGCTTTCCTTTGGCCCCTCAGACAGTCCTAGGGCCATGAGAAGTAGCCCAGTACCTATCTGAGTTTATCATCTCCTCTAACTTCACTGAAAAGATGGGAATTTCCTCTGGTAACAAGCTCAAAGCTCGCTAGTAACCTAATGTTCAGTTTTTCGAAAAAAGTAGTTTAGAACCTCTTGTCCCTATTCATTGGGCAAACGGTTCTACTAGAAATCTTTGTTCCTCCTGGTCGTTCGAAAAGGTTGAACGAGAAAAATATTTAAAAAATGATTCTATAAATGGCTTTATTCTTTGAAAATCGTCGAACATCTTGGGGAACAACTTAGACCACTAATAAATTAATACCATTTTTGATACAGTTTTCATCCGATTTTTAGGCGATTTTTTGGGAATGTGCAGGTCAGCCCGTAAAAGAAAATTTCACTGAACATCATTTTCAGGATTTACTGATCCGACCTCCACAAATTTGGTGAATAGTTTGGGAAGACCTCGTTAGTTATCACATCAATATCAACACAATATTGTCATTTGTAGCTGCTCCATATGCGCGATCCTGAACTCCTTACCGAATTTTTTTTATCGGATTTCTTCTTGTAATTTCTGAAAACAATTTCCATGCTCTCAGGTATCGCTCACGTGAAAAGGTGGTCGCGGGAACTTTTTTTGTAAGATGGTGAAGTACCAAAACATTGACGTTAAAGGTTGATTCAATTAAAAAAAAAAAAAAAAAAATGAGATGAGATTTTGTTTGGTCTCTGCTTAATGTTTGAACCTTTACGATAGAACAAAAAACATTACTAAGGCAGCTTAGATAATGTTTGGTAAAGGATAACATATCATGGTCTCACCGTTTCAATATTGTGGCCACTAAAGCCATTGACGGCCAGAATCGGTGGAGCTTTGAAAAGTTGAATCTACAGTGGATTGGTTACATCATTTAAATTCTGCGATTGATGAGATGAGGAAAGTCTCGACTAACTCAATAGTCCAGAATGTTCCTACTCTTCGGAAATCTATCTGTACGATCTCAAGATTTGTAGAACTGAGCTCATTCATTATCAAAACCATTAACCGAAATAAGAATGCTCCCCTAATCCTTTCATCAATTGAGATGGAGGTGTTGCTAGAATTGTGATGGGCTCTGGAACTATAGCTAGTAAGTAACAAATTAGAACTCATCAACAGTAGCTGTGTACCAGTGGGAGCAATTCTAATAATTCGCTAATAGTCATATGTTTTCTATACACAATACAGAGGATAAAACATTATCATTTTTCAAGTACTCAACTTGTGATACTAATTAATTGTGACTAAAATTGCTCAAAGGGTTGAAAACTGATACCGACTTCTATGATTTTTCACCATATGATTTACCTGATGCATGACGCACTCTCACCGGAAGTTGATTGCTTAATTAAATTTCGGACTCTAGAATTTTGTGAGGAATTCCCAGGGTTTAACAAGTGTGTTGGAATGGCCCCAAATAAATATTCGACGTGAATATAAATGAAGGCCCAAAATGTGGAACTTTGGAGAGGCTTTGCGTGTTTAGTACAAGAATATGAGGAGAATAAAGGGAGTAAGTAAGGATTCTGACCTGATCCACGAGCATGACGTCTTCCTTATCGCTGGGGGCCCCCGCAGACATTCATCAGCCACTCCGTCAGTGAAGCTTCATTAGAAAGTAGAAGCCTGATGAAAAGGATTTTCCAAGAATCCGCGGAAGGGAAACACCGGAAAAATGTGAACTTTCAAATAGAAACGTGGTGTAGGCAAGATGGCGTGGGAACGAGAGTAAAAACGAGAGTGTTTCATTAAGGATTTGTAGGAATAGGACTAGTTGATGAACAAGGGTGGATGGGGGTTGACATTTAAATTTTAAACCCATTATTACCCATGTTTGGCTTCTCATTCCTCTGATTTGCCGATTAGTATTTATCCAAGTATGACCCCTAGACCCTAAAACTACACAGCTGGTATGAGGGAAACAATAAAAGCAAACGATGAACAGGTTGACCTCAAAACCTTTACAATTACTCCACTAGAAAAAGAGAATATTCATCAAACCGATTTAGTCACTTTTAGTAAAATGATCCACAAACACCTTTTTTCATGGATTTGTCCTTCTAATAGTCTATAATGGATTTGTATTCTATTTTTGGATTATATTTTATTTATTTATTATTCCCATGTCTAAGTTGTCACACGGCCCCTGGGTCAATTAGAATAGGATTCCTTGCTTCAGGGGGACGTTTTTCTCCATTTGACAACATTTTCATCAGCAGCCGTGGGCCGATCTGGGAAAACTACCTTAGAGCTTGAATTAGAAGCATAATCTTGCACTTGAACTTAGTAATTTTATTTAAAATACAACTATCTACACGGATGCCATTGCGAGAGTCTAACAAACATTTTCGAAGCTCATCTTTCATAGCTTCGTGGTTGATGATGGGAAATTCAGTGATGCTTCGCTTCAGAGTTATATGAGTCTGGATTCCAGACTCTGGAATCATTGTTCAGTCGACGAGCTGTGGCGGATGTGGTGTTCCTGGCAAAACTGCAGAACGGTGGTTTAGATGTCCCTAATCTTTTGCTCATGTTGGATTCCGTACTCCGTCTTACACTACCAGAAACCCAACTTTGCTCGCTGTACCTCTTCGGATGAACAGCCCATTGACCAGGATGCAGAAGTCGGTCAACGACATCACCTTTCGCGAAGTTGTGGATTTGTTTGCTGATAACCTACCAATCATGGAGACGAAGATGACTGATTACTATTTCTTTCCAGTCTCTTTAGTTTATTTTTTAAACATTCAATTGTACTTATTGTTACATTGTTAAATTGTACTCTCAATGTTACATTGAATTCTGTAAACTGGGATTTACACCGTATTGGATGAATAAATAAATTTTTCGAGTATTGTACATGTACTTTGTACTTCTAAGTACATATTTCTCAACTTCGGCCAGTAATATATTTTGAGTCGACCCTCTTTTTTTATGGTTTGGTCATCAGGTTTAGACGTTGGTGAACGCTTGCGAATGCTACCAGTTCATGCATCAGGCAGTGTTGTTTGTGGTTGATTTGAGGTATTCGGGAAACCTGACTCGAGGAAACGTTAAAGACCTGTAACATCGTTCAAATTGTCGGGGATGCTTAGTAACCGCCACTCCCGGCTTTGTGATCAAAGATGAAGAACGCTCCGTTATCAAATCCATATCACACGAAACTTCTTATGTAACGTAGGTGAAATATTCGATAATCAAGTCTTGCAAAACCTCCCAACGAATGAGCAAGTGAGGCATAGATAGGCATATACTCTGGTATCTGTTTCGATTCGTTTACCATCTCGTGAACTGAATTCTCGACCATTCATTATAGAGAGGCAGGCTAAACTGTGTGGAATAGGGTAGGTTGAATGATTAAGACGGAAATAAATTATAAAAAGTATTAAACTTTTTATTGGAAATAAATTAGAATAAATATTAAATATTAAAGTCGTTTTAAATACAATATATCACATCGACAAAATTAAAACTTTTGTACTCTTTCACACCGTCGCTGGCAGTCCCGGAGCAGAAAGTTTAGGTTCCTAACATTTATTCTTATTAAGGACCTAATAAACCATATTCCAGCAATTTCGTGCTCCGTGACGTATTTGGCAATACATTCACTAATAATTAATAATTTATACAATCGAGTACCTAATGAAAAGGGGTTTTAGGGCCCTTACCGACGACGATGTTGTACGTATAATAGTGATAAAGAGGGGGAAAAAAACCCGAAATTTCAACCCGAAGAAAAACAAAATTGGGGCTGTTGGGTCAGGTAGGGAGTAGTTTTGGTTGCACAGTGAGCAAGTGACGGGCGCTACTTTGGGTTGCCTATGCGGCCCTCGTTCGTTGAATAGTCTGCATGACGCTACGCGGAGTTGTCCATGTGCCCCTGGTACGCGAGGTCGTGAGTGGAGAAGCTCCTATCCCATCCACCGCCTCCACTGCTGCCTCCGCTCTGCCAGCCGCCGCCGCCTCCGCCTGATGACCAACCGCCACCGCCGCCTCCGGAAGACCATCCGCCGCTGCTTCCACCGCCCTGCACATTACAGTTAACCGTTTACTAAATAGCTGAATTAAAATGTATCGTCATAATGAATTTGAAGAAGCTTTTTCAATTTATTGACGAATTTCAACAAGTCCCTTTGCTGAATCGTTCCAACAAAGAGGGAGTGGTCCAGTACCTCTCCACAAAAGTTCACTGCATATGTATTGAAGGGAGACAGTCGACAGAGTGCTGGGCATTGAAACTATTTTACATTCAAGCATGGAACTCTTTGATGAGAATGAGAAGGATCAAAAATATTGTATACCCCTCACAATCACTGAAAAAGCCTCCAACACAAAGAAATGAAATCCGAGTTTAAGGATGAATGCTACACGGAACTTGATGAAACTGCTTTAAAATAGAGAAATTCGGGTTAGCTACGGGCGTGGAAACAATCCCACATTTATGCACGGAAGCAACGTTGATGTGAAGCCTTTCATGAAGGATTGAAAACATGGCTTATCCCTTACAGTCACTGAAAACATTCTCAAAACATAAAGATGACATCTGAGTTTCAGGAATGAACGCTCTGATTTGAAAGACAGCAACGTAGGGTTTTTGAAACTAGTTGAAGAACATCCTTTATTTGACTCTTTCACAAGTTTCACTATCCAGTCATTAAATCTCCAAACCCCAAATCGTAGTCGTTTCAAACTTTAAGCATAATCGCAACATGGTGAACAACAGTATTTTCTGAAGCGTAAGCCAGTAGAGAATTCAAAAGCCTATCAAGTTGCAAGTTTAAATTTATCATCAGTGAGAAATTTGAAGTAATTACCCAAAATGTGGACCCATCGAGTCATTACGTTCCTATTAGTCCGAAGAATTCCTATTGCATGAATTACTAATTATTGATTGACTTTGGAAACCGTAAAGTAAATTATCGATAGGAGATGATCAAGTAATCAATCCCTTTCGTAGGAGCAACATTCTCCACACAGTTATTTCTTCTTTAGGTTCCTACACACCACAGTAATGTTACGTCTGAGCCGCAAACCGCAAAACCGAACTAACATTGAGAGAGTTTCTCACGCGTTTGATAGTCTTCTCACTTATTCGCTTTTCGAATCTCCTACGAAATTACTCCATTCATCCTTATCGTTGATCGACTAACGTATTGATTTTTATTGATCTCGCCAACTATTATAGGAGTTTCATTGCCCTTCACACAAAATTAGCAATGAACAAGATATTATTAATTACAAACATCAAATCCAAAGTGATTTAGATGAAAAAAGGTATGGATGTGGCTTTCTAAAATTCCTTGAATTAGAGTTTTTATACAAAACTATCACGAACATACCAATCGTTTTCCTTAACTAACTCGGTTGAATTTCATCGAAAGTAGAGGAACGCCATTGATTGGTCGATTTACAAGTCTGCAATCAATCACTGTGCTTTTTTCATGTTCAAAAGTTTGAAGAAAATCTAGAAGACAAATGTTTTCTACTAGTCATTCAGTTTGAACAGACATTTCATCAATGTCACTCGAAAAATGTGTTGACCATATTTGACATCGTGTTCAACATGTGTTGAACATTGTGTGACATTGTGTTGCTTGTCATCACACCCAATGAAATAGTTTAGGGACAAGTTTAGAGATTTTAGGTATAATTTTCAAGAACTTTGGTACTTGAAAAATGAAATCAATTTCAATATATAAGGGAAACCTGAAGCAAAATTAAATTATTTCTAGTTGAAGTGAATTCATTTTAGTGCAGCACAAATGTAAAATTGATGAAATATAAAAATAGTGAAATGTATCCGGCGTTCCAAGCAATTAGAAACGGAGTGTCAGTTTTCAATGAAATAGCACTGTGAAATTTGTGTGAGTCGAACAATCAAAGGATTTTGCCCCACTGAACGCTTTCTCATCACCCAAGAAAACCAATTAAGGAGCACAATACACCTGTCGGATAATACGGTTCGGTGAGAATCAATGATTCCCACACTCCTTTCCGTCTCAGGTCTATTACCGGGATATGGAACGCTTCAAAACAGTATGAACCCCCGCTCGGTAACATGGGCTTCTTTCGTGAAGTAAAAGTCAGCGGAGAAATGCAATGCCTGCCCACCCCGCTCGAGAGGGCAATAAAGAATGAAAATGTCAAGAGAATCGAAACTTTCGTTTTTGCCACTTGATGCCGTTGAAGTGTGCCGCTGAGGGGGGAGCCCTAAATATTCCATAGTCAGAAGGTCACGATCCGACTGACACGAGGATCTCGTTGTGAAGAGGATCGGAAGAACGCGCCTGTCTGCAGGCTCAGCATAAGACGAGGATTAGGTGCCGTACAACTTTTACTTCCCCAGAAGGGATTCTCCAATCACCACTTGCAAGTTGTGTTTGAGCTCGGTTGCTTGTCATCCGCGGGTGGTCGCCAGTTTGACTCGAGTTGAATTTACTTCCAGCGGATCTTGAATGGGGCCATCACTTCTCTTTCTAACGATATTTCAAACCAATCATTTCTAATCCGTCGAGCAACTTCAAGTAACAACACGTCCATCATCTTGTATTGTTGCATGACAATCACTTGCAAATACTTACAAATTATTGCATTAGAGCCCATTCCGTAAGACAACTAGGAGCAGCATATATTTTAAGGTAGTTTATTCAATGTAAATATAAAATTCATGTCACTGAAACTACCTAGCATAAACCTTTACTAGTTTGTAATGTTCCAGAATTGCGTAAAATATCTAAAAACGGTTTTCTACCATCAGCCGATTAAGAGCTGTTCATCTTTACACTACAAGGTCAAGGCATTTTTGATAGGTTAAACATTTCAAAGAACGTTTGGAAATATTCGAAATGTGAAACTATATTTCCAACTTCATGAACCGCTACAATAACTCTTCACTAATAGTCACAACCTATAGTAACAACTTACAATTTATTTGCGAATTGACATTAATTTTTCAACATCAAATCCCAAAAATCCGAAAGCGGTCTGTCCATTTCAAGAAAAAAAGGAACGTATATTAAGAGAGCGCGAAAAATTGGTTCACCACATATCGTGGAAGGTGCACCAATAATTGAAGGTTCATCAATCAATTATTAATGAGGTGAACTGCAAATTTGATGGATCAAGATTGACAATAACGTCTTTCACTAAGAATCTTATGCTTGTATGGAGCAAAGCTATAAGAAATCGCATAGGTAGTTATTTGTTTCATTTTGAAAGCGGGAAAGAGAGAATAATTAAAACGCTATGAAGATTTATGTTTTTTTCTCTAAATCCCAAGACTTTGTGATGCTGTTCAGAGAAGTTATGGAATGCGTTAGAGTGACCGGGAAGGGTAACGTCGTGTCTTTTTCGGAACAGGAATTCTAAGAGAAAGCTATTACCATCATATAACGGAACGGAAGAATCTTTTTAGAATCAACGTTTTTCCGGTTTTTTGACTAACATGTCTACTGCGATTGGTTTTTCTTGAAGGAACGACGGCGCTTTACTTGAAACTCGTTAACTGAAGGCGTTCGCGTACGAATCAGATAACCTTTGACTAGTGAATTCCAACGTTATGAATATTGACCTACGTACCATAAATCAAATCAATTCCTTTCTGAAGAAATCAAGCAAAATATTGAGGAGGGCTGGAAAGCGTGGAGTTATGAGTTATGGCGATGATTGGAGATTGATTTACACGTGGGTAATTACCTTTCTTCTGCAGATATTGACCTACGGGGTGAACCTGAGTCGAGACTACACGTTTGCAGAGATCCCTGTACGAAGGAAGAGGCCCATTTGCATTTTCTCTTCTTTTGGCGTGAGCTTTGTTGTTCGGTGAATGTCACGTTTTTTCTGCCTCGAGAGGGCCACGATCTTCCTACCAATCAAGTCTCCGGACAAGTTGGTAGGAAAGTTCTTTACGGTGATTCGCTGTCAGGATTTGTGAAGTTTCTTTTTCACGACACTGAAGTTTGATAAGTACACCATTCAAATGTTGATTCTTTTGGGAGTCTATATGTTGTCCTTGTATGTATTCGATTAAGCACAAAACGTTCATTGGGAGTGTGAGGATTTAGCTACCAACGTCGAAGTCCCTGAAGTTGAAGTTATGTGGACATCGGATGTACCCACATTTTTGAGCTTTCGAGAGAAATTGGACAGTTGATGTCACGGACCTACGCAATGAATTAAATACCACTAAATGTGATTCAAAACTCTAATGTCAACAAATTTCGAAAAGGCAAGAGACATTAAATGTCTTTCAAAAATTTTTTGGAAGTTTTTATGTTCACAAGCATGCACAAACCCTTTGGTTGTTCTGAGTACAACATGAATAGTTAATAATTCTTTGTAAACCCTCCTTATCATTTAGCAATGAACTATGACATGGAGACATTGTTCCGTAAATTGTCAGCACAAATATGATTGTTAATAGATTATCGATTAAATTTATATTTAATGCTTTGAATTCGGTAGTAAGCCGAACGAAAATCCGATAAAAATTCTTTCAACTCGCGTGACTCCCACCCATTTACTTGTGAAGTGGTGAAGCTGCCTAATAGTTTTTAAAGGAACTTCCAGGAATAAAATTAACATCAAGCTAACCACTATTATATTTCTGAACTCCCAAGTCATTATCTGCCCCTCATATTCTTCTCACTATAATAGAATAGTTAAGCGAGAGATGACCCGGTTATCCCCGATTCCCAACCCACCTTCAACGTTTAATTGGAGATGTGCATGCAAACTCATTGAGGCTGACATTTGAAATCGGCAGACTTTCTACTTGGACTTTTCCAGGTTTGATTGAAGAAGTGGAATAAAAATTAGGGCATGAGAAGTGAATTAATGAAAGAAGACTGAATATCTAAGACTTAACGGAAATAAATCGATAACATTCCTTATGCAGGTACTCCAAATTGAGATAAAAAATGAAACGCTGTGAGATAAATATTGAATAGTGCCATTGTTGGCATGTTACGCCAAAACTTTCTTCAAATACAGAACCCATCTGATAAAGCATACCGTTCTGAGGATAAACAACTCCAATTTCAAATGCTACCAAAATAGATGATGAAGGGATCTTGGATATTTTCTTCAAAGCTACTATCAAATGATAAAAATTATGGATTCTCACCTGTTGGCTCTTGAGTTTCTTCAGGATCATGATTTTGGAAATAGCGAGGGAGATGAGGCCCATCATCATTGCTTTCATCGCCATCATCTTGGTAAGACCGAGCATCATGGGGACCAACATCATCATCTTGCTCACGCCCATCATGCACACCATCATCATCATTTTCTTCATGCCCTTCTTTCCACCACCACCTCCGTGGTGGCCACCGCCGCCTCCGCCGAGACCTCCTTTCTTCCTTCCTGCCAATCAGACAACAGCAAAAAACGTTAGAGGAACGAACTACCTTATTGTGCCCACTCGACGGAAAATCTCTTTGACTGATAATTACGTTCCTCCTAGTTTATTATTGTTATTACTCATAACTGTTCCCATAATTTGTCTGTACGTAATTATTGTATGTAAATGTGATATATGATATGAAATCTCGTTTTCAAGCTTTAGAGTCATCACTCTCAGTTTATCTAGGTAATCACGGAAAATAACAGACTCGTGATCAGGATACCATCTCAATTGTGTAATTAGTACCTACTGTTACTAACCTCAGAAAAACGAAGCGATTCACCCAATACACCCCTGTTTTAAATAGGATCACACTAATTCCCATGGAAATTGGAATCTCGATGAAGTAATGCTTTTCTTCGTTGGTAGTTTTGTTGTTGAACGGTTTTCTTTCTGCTTTGATGAATCGGGCATAGGGAGTTTAAACAATAAGATATAGGGGAAAATTTAAAAAAATTACCAAATAAAACGTTTCTGAGGTTAATTGTTTTCCATCTCATTGAAAACATGGATTAACATAAGGAGTTTCTGCAAGTTAATATTATAACCAAATGATTCATTTTTTGTGAATCCACTTTTGTAAAGTGGCTAGAAGACTTGTTAAGTTAGTTACTTGAACCATTTTTGTACTTTCTGAAATTTAGGGGATTTGGCCTTCCAGTTGTTTCACGTCTTTCTTCGTTGGACTTGGATTCCACATTTTCAAAATGCGAAGACACCGATTTTTCCACATGGTGTATATTGACACATGTTCATTTCAAACTGGTGGAATTGCGTGAGACGTTTTAGTTTCCTAATTCATAAGTTCAGGAGCGTGATTTCTGGCGAATACTGATATTACGGTACTTTTATGGAATGGTGTCGTCTTATCCACCATGCATCATGCGTACTGATACTTAGACCGAACAAAACTGATCACATTGGCTGAGGATTGAGTTGGGACTGATTTTGAACTTGATTTTGTCGAGCAGAGGTAACGGAAACATATATTTTCCGTCTGTCAACGTTTTAGTCAAATTCTCTAGAGCTATTACTAACCCAAATGATCTCATTCATAGAGTATCAACTCAGGTTGATTCTTTAGTTCCGGAACTGTCGTAAGAGTCAATTCACCTTCTCGGCAGAAATCACCAGTGTCCCACGTAAGCTTAGGGGATTCCAGCTTGAAATTAGCTCAGTGACAACTTCTGGAACACGTATGTTGAATATGAAGTTTGTCAATAGAGCATCCTAACATGAGTACAGACCTGGTCGATCACTTAACATGAGTTGTGAAGGAATCTCTTATTCTCTGTTGAATAAATGGTAGTCACAGTGACAGCCGAAATCCCCTTCCATTCAATTGTTTAAACCGATCAAATCATGATCAGAAATCGTTCTTCGCGTCGTACATCAATGTGCAGGAATCAGGACTTCTGTTTTTTCATGTAACAATGCATGATGAATCCAATTGTTGCATATAAAATGTGACGATCGTTACTAGACGCCTTGATCTATCGATAGTAGCGATCTCTGACGTATGTTTCATTAGACCAAATGTTGATTAATCGTATTACATTACTACCGCAAATCTAGTTAGCACTGAACAGGCAGATAGACCAACCAGTCGGATAAGTAGTAGGATTATTATATTGTCAATGAGCAGTTCAGTTTACCTTCTTCAACGGTGTCTCCAACGTAGAAATCGACGGCACTGTCAGACCTCTGCTGATCGTCTGTGCTGCCCCTGAGCCAGGACGGGAGCTCGAACCTGAAGACGTGGGTTTGGAAGAAATCGTAGATGGACTCGTCGACGAGGTCCCCGAGGGAGTCGCCGTTCAACGACCTCAGAGAGTCTTCGGACAGCTCTGGTCGCGGAGGGGTTGTCCTCACCAGAGAAACGAGACCTTCGCCTATCAGAGGGAATCTGAAACACAACCAACCACACTGTAAAAACTGCTCTTAGATCATCCAAAATCAGCGCTGCGAGTTCCTACAGATGGGTTGACGTGCAGATTAGTAGCAAAGCTTTAACTATTCCACTTAATTAATACTCTTGGTATGTGATCTACCGCTAATACGTTGAGTGTGATGAATTGATCAAGATTCGTCTCTAATAAGAAAAAATAATCTAATTACGGTCGAATTTTTATTTGTCGACGTATCGATTAGAAGCAGTCACCATCATCCGGGAAAAACAGTTTTGCTTGAGCCTCTTTGCTTGAGTTTTGGTGCCTCATTGAAAGCTTTGCCAACAAAAAGTAAAAATTACATTGGATGGTTACCACCTTCATCCAAGAAATTTGATTTTAAAAGCGGTAAAAAACCTCCTAATACCATATTAAATAGAGCTACCAAAAAAATCATTCAACTAATAGAATAGATAATTGAAGGGAAAACCAAGTTATTTTGACATATTTTGACTGAACTCTCAGTGACAGAAACCAATGCTGTTTATTCCTCCGGTTCTCACAGCAGCAGCCCGAAACGTCGACGAATAAAAATTGCAACCAACATATTGTGGTTGGATTTTTTCTAATTTTTTGGACAGAACCCTGATCTATTTATCACACTTATTGAACCAATACAAACGAAGTTAAAAGTTCAAATTCACCTTTCTGAAAATGTCCTCTTCCCATATGTATGCACGAAACACAAAAAATGCATGTATAGAAAAAACAATGAATCAGGATTAGGAGGTGACACTAGTTGGGATATTGCAACACACCAGAAGTAATTCAAAGTTACCTACAATAGTTCACGTAACCGAAAACGAATAGTAGCCAACGGTCTGTAGATAACTTAGGATTTTCAATAGGTACTTTTTACGGTGAAAATCACACTGAATAAGTTTGATGCTTATTCCAGCTAAGCTCGCGAAAACGGTACCAGATTCAGAAAATTGGTTATTGCAAATCTTCAGCGAATGATTAAGTGGTGGCTCAAAATTTTACCCACTAAGACTGCAGTAAATTAAATTTTTTTATAAAAGTGGAGTTGATTTCCTTGCAGATTAAAATCGTTTTCCTAACCAAAACTCAACAAAATTATAATTTACATAGAAGAAACTCATTTAGTCATCAGTGCTTAGAAATTTTTGGCTAAATGAAGTGAAAAATCATCCGTGAATTTTGATGGAAGTCGAAAATAATACGCAAACTATTTGATGTGTTTCTCACCAAAAAAAGTCGTCATTATGATTCGGAGTCTTGAAATTCAAATTTTTTACTCATTTTTTCAAGAGCCAAGTATGTTTTTGGAACTCTCAAGCGTAATTTGCAGTAGAATATACCAAGAGTTTTGTTACATGGTTTTATGTAATCGACTCATCACTTACAATTCCTCACTTATCACTAAGGTTAGTTTTTGCTTTTTTTTATTTTTTGCATGTAAAACTCACCAAATGAAAGTAAGACTTTTATTGCATTCCAGAAAATCAAGACCAACATAACAGAAAAATCTTCCATCTGACATGAGAACCTCCAATCATGTATTTAGGAGAGAATTTAGAGTTTGCAGTAATCAATTCGGAGGTATCGACCGGTATGGCACGATTCGCGAGTTCCAGTGGATTCAAAATTGTTGGAAGCGCAATTAACGTAGGAATAGATCGGATTTTTCATAAGCCTTCAAATTCCTCGGTGTAAACAAAGTAACAGTTAAGAATACTGTTATCTGAAAATTAATATACGTACTCGTCCATAAGCTTTGAAGCTGGTTCTTGTTTAAACGATATTATTCATCAAAATCTGATGGGAATTTCATCCAGTTTAACATCGTACAGTTCTTATACTACATATTTGCTGCAATTTAATGAATATTGTTCAGAATCTGACAGGTACCACTACAATTGAACGGACGTTTGTCGAATGAGGAATCATTTTTCAATTTTGCGATCTCATAAGTAGGTATGACATTTTGGATGAGGGTTTTTTCTGTGGATTCATTTTGTGAATTCGAGTTTGATGTGGCTTGAATGAGGGTAGTTCGGGTTCCCAAAATGGGAGGAACATTCAATAAAAACTGGATTTTAAGTAAATTTACAAATAAGAATTTGTTATTTAGGCATTGCTACACGTGGTTTTGTTAATTGTGGTGTTGACGATTAAATTGTCAATCAGTGCGAGGTACCGACCTTTCAGCTTTGCCCATCCTGTCGATGAAGAGAAGCGCCTTCCTCTGGAGACACGTCCAACTCATCCCCATGATGCATTCGGTGTAAACGCCGGAGGCGGCGACGTTGGGGTCCTGGAAGCTCGAGCCCGCGTCCTGAGCGGCGACGACTCCGGCGGTCGCCCCGACGACGATCAGTGACGCCCACAGATAGATTGCCCTTGTGCACCGACTCACCATGATTCACCGTTTGTTGCTTTCCGAACGTCCGCCCCTCGTCTTTATACGTTTTGTCTTATGTGGGGCGCCTCCTCCTCCCCACCATCCCCCGAGAGCGTCCTCTCTCTCCCGTCTTCCCGAACCCTCCCGAGGGTGGCGCGCATTCCTTCCCTCGATTTTTACTTTTCACAGAATCTTGAGGTCAACGGAGAGTTATCAAATAGTACATACTGACAATGAGATCAGCAAAGTCCCTTCGTGATTCCTATTCAGCCATGGGATCGATACATAGCCAAGTGATCTATTCAGCCATGGGATCGATAACAGTAAACGAATCTGTTGCTAGAGAGTTGAAATAATTAGTTATTGTTGAACTAATTCAATTATTGAAGACTGTTTAAGACTCTTTTGGAGAATGAAGGAAAACAATTACTATTATTATAAAGGCACGATTTGTTGCAAATTAGTTGAACAATTGTAGGCTGTTTAAGACTATTTTGAAGAATGTAAGACAACAATTATTGTTATAGGACATGATTTTTTGAATGATTATATATGCGTTTCACAACTTAATCCACAATAAAAATTATCTTTCCACATTCGAGTTGTCTTTAAATGCGCCTCGAGAGGCCAGCAAAAAGTGTCTCACTTTGATATTATTCTGAAAATGTTGTTTACGAATTAGATTATGTACCCCTAGTCTCAATACCAACCCATCGCTCCTTTATTTAGATGTGTTTTCCCTTCTGTAAAACCCTATGTCACTTTATTCTACATGTCTTGTAAGAAATGATAGGAAAATGCGTAAGGTTTTTTCATAAAATGATAGAACCACATGTCGTAAGAAACAAAAACTATTTAAACTAAGTACTACAGTAAATGCAATGGATATAAATGGATCTTCTGCAAGATAAGCTTTGCAGAAGAAAAGTTACTGGTCAATATTTCCGTCTTGAACTTCGATTCAGCATCCCGAAACAAAATAAAAGTTAGATAAACACGCATTTTTGAGATTAGTCGTACGGTATTGTCCCCACATTCGTATCACATCAACAATATATAGTATTCATCATTTTCCAGGTCTCTAAAAAGTCTACGCTTAAAATTAAAGTCGATAGGTCTCTAATGGCAGCAGGACTTTCGTATCATATTTTTGTTAGCCTCCCTGGTTTGCTGTATGTTCATGTAACAACTACAAGGTGAATAACATTCATGACCGCATTCGGCTCCTTGTCTCGGTCACTCAGCATGCGATACAATAGTTCCCTCTCAACATCTATACTGCTGTATAACAAAGCACCTGCAGTGTATGTTCAAACTGAACCACAGTAGAAACTAACTTAGTCATACACAAACACCGTACGAATTAATTGTCAGCCGCAGAGTATATTGTGGAGCGAAAACCCAGTCATCACGTAGTTGGACGTACAATAACCCAATCTGCCATGTAGTTGTACATGATGCGAACCGAAAATAATCATTGACAGCAATGTGGCGCCACTCTCACTCGTGTGGCAATTGGATTTCCAATAAATTATTGCGAGTTAATTTGAACCACAAAATTTCAACATTGCTAAACATCCAGACAAGATTTGAATCGTTTCCCACCTTTGACTACTACGTCTATCAAGAGTGGTGGCATTTCTCCCTTAGCTTACTCTGATATTCAGTCCCTCGACTGAAATACGATTCAATTATCGATAAATAAATGTAATAGGATTGTTCCTAGGAAAGGTAATATCTCTCATAACCTCCTAAAGGAGCTAAAGAACACTATTTTGGGCCTTTACACTTCTATTCGAGTCTCAGTAATCCATCCGTTGTTTTTACTGTCTTTCTGTATGAAGATAGTGAGGCCTAGTATTACTTGACCTAGCTGTTGGGGTGAGCTGTGTACCTGGTTCGTCATACCAAGATGGAATTGCTGCAGCAATTTGGGGTTGGATAGTCCTCTTTACAAAAAAATCCAGATGTGTCTTGGAAATGTGTTTTCCAATCTTCGCCTAAAGGAGGCTTGTATCCTAGGAGTCCAATAGGTCTGCCATAATCCTGGATGTCCAGGTGGTCAGTGGCAGTGTGAAGATGGAGCAGTCCTGATGGGCTAAAATAAGTAAACATTCTGAACTAGCGGGCAAAAATTTGCTTTCGGGAAAAAAAGACTACTATGTTGGGTCGAGCCCAAGATTTCATCGTGTCCGTAATCTAATCATTGAAATGTTTCAAATTACCTTGAATAGAATGTAAGCCTGCTTGTTAATGTGTTGCTTGGACGTATCCAACCCTTCCCGTTCAAGAGTCCTCCAAATCACAATACAATTATAATGAAATTCATATGGAGCAATCTAATTCTCGTTTCTTTACTATCAAACATGTTTAAGTAAAATCGGTAAAATAGAAATTGAGGAAATCATACGATCAGTCACAATACTTTTGCGTAGTCTTGAAAGTTACCAGAGAGCTGGAACTGATTAACTTTTCAGTAGAGGCCATCTACTGCATGAACCCCTGATGATTTCTCCGGAATCGCATGGAAACTGTACAAGTCATGCTCATGGTGATGGGTCTCAAATGTAAGCGGAGAGAGAACTATTATGCACCTTAATGGAACTATCCACATCCTCTTATTTTACTAGAAAAATTCATTAAAAAACGGAGAAAACTATGTAAATTAGGCTTGTTAAAAAGATTTCACGTGTGAGCATGCTACTAATTATGTGTACGACTATAGTGTTGAAAAAAAAAAACATGGGATTATTTATTTGATCTTTTCGGACCATCATTCAAATTTTAGTACAAATCAGACCACCAGAACCTGAGAAAATGATCCTGCGTGGAATTTCAGCAGTTCCGGCGCAGACTGCTATGTAGTTTTGAAAGCAATTACAGTCAAACCCTCACCACCACTTGTGATTCTCCGCAGGTGTTGTTTTAAGGAAAAATTAGAAAAATCGGCCAACATTCGGGTCATAATGGGGGAAATTCTTCTTCTTCTTCGACGCAAATAACTGACTCATATAGTTATTGAACGAATTGTACGGAACGACATCTAACTACAACTCCATTGACTTACCATGGAGGTCACTAAAAGAAACTTGATGAGATAAAATAAAAAAGCTGTATACGCTTTCCTCATTCATAATAAACTCCATTCATGAATAGTGAACTCCATTGGATTTACGGGTACGAGTTACGTGGTCAACAGTCGTAATTGATAAAGGCAATTGTTAGCACATGATTTCATTCGCATTAATGAAGACAATAGTTTTATCTTCATTAGAACACTTTCAAAGTACGAAAAGTGATTCCGATGGGGTCAGCCGATTCATTAAAGTAATATCTTTCAATAGGTAACAAACAGAATAACATGCTTGTGTTGAAGTTTTTCACAATCGCATTTTTTTTCCTAGCTCTTCAAAACAACCTTCAAGGTAGATCAAAAGTGATTTGGGATAACAAGCACTTCCCTCGCCAACGATCTCTTGGTTTATCAAAATGTATCAATTATGTTTTGATGGATTTAACCGGTGTAAGTAGTGGTTTTGTTATATTATTTTATTAGTTTTAATCATCGGTAGAGGGCTGAATTTGGTAATGTTGGGTAGTACACTTCCTTTAAAAGAGTATGTTTTTCATTCGGTCCTGTTGTTATACATTTATAAATCGGTTTTTTATAAATAGGTACGTAAATAGGTACCTAACTCAATTAGGTACGCATTCACTATTTCAATTAATATTAGCACCCCAAGACTTTCGCAGACCTAAAAATCCACGGTTTGTGGGATGTAGAGAGGGTGGCAATTGCTGCCAACAAAGCACCGAAATATCAGGTTGTTAGACATGATTTACGCCCTTAATGTTTTTACATTCAACTTAATTGTCCTGTTTTGGTCAAAACTCTTCCATTTTCCGGTGACTTTTCCGATGGCTGTCAAGGGCCTGCGTATTCCAGTTTTGGTAAACTGGGTGGATTTTCATTCAAAAGTTATACCAACATAAATAGGTACAAATAGGTCCTAACTCAATTAGGTACGCATTCAACTATTTCAATTAGATATTAGTTTTATTGCTCTTCCATTTTCCGAAACTTTTCCGATAAGACTTGTAGATCCACCCAGTTTTGGTAAACTGGGTGGATCAGCAGTCCAACAACAAATTCCTCCCAAAAACAAAATGTTCTCATGTTTTGGCATTTCATATCGTTCTGATCATGTCTATCTGTCTGTGTTTGAGTTTATTCCATTTGATGCTTTCGATGATACCAAGTATTAGTCTGATTTCGATACAATTTGCAGGAGTAGTTCTTTTCAACCTCTTTCATATGAAGACTATCTCGTTTCGACCGTCATTTCCTCTGTGTTTTACGACCTGAATGAACACGACCATCAACAACTTCTGGCTAAGTAATTTTGTGCGGAAACAGTCAATCGATTTATTATTCAATAATTTATTAACTATACCTAAGTCTCTATTCGGTGGGCGTCACCCCACCACATTAATTCGTGCAGTCATTGGAACAGCCTCCCTTTGGCCAGCCACCCACTGGCCTTACCTAAATTGGCCAACTTCTAGAGGAATAGCACTGTTGCAGGTTGTGAGAACGTACTAAAACACGCACATGATTTATTACAATCAACAAATTTTAGGAAACACAGATCACAACTGATGATATCAAACAAGAAGCTGGGGAAAGCCATGTTGCAGCCCTGTTGCCCCAAATTTTTACGACAGCCAAAAATATATTTTTTAGCGTGTGGGGAAAGGTTGAAAATATTGTAGGTCGTGAGAACCAAACCTTGTGACATCTAGAACTGAGAAAAATTTAATACTTCAATGAAATTTGCTTTTTCCGGTCATGTAGGTACTACTATTCTCAAAGTAGATTCAATCTTCCTACTAAAACATTCTCCAAATTTTTTAAAAGATGAGCTATGGCATTAAATAAAAAAAAGCCAATTACTCGAGCAACACCTTTTGACAGTTGTAGGTCGTGAGAATTTGGGTAGTTAATCAAGTATATTTCAATAACTAATTACCTATTTACAGCGGCGTAACGCAAAATATTTTCGGGGCCCCTCCCCATAATTTTTTTTTTCTTGGCGAAGCGTGCACTTTTTCAAAGGTCATCGTACAATACGCTAAGATTACCTGACTAAAAATACATAATATAATATAACAATTTAAACTACCTTTACGAACTCGAGACTTCAAGTCTACGTTGCAAACTTCTGGATGACCGTTTGAGATGATTGATCAAACTTGTGAGATGATTGATCAATGAACCTACATTACCGTTGATGTTTATAAACTTACATCATGGAATTTTTCTGTGTATCGTTAGTTCCGCTTTATTCTTTAAAAAAAAAAAAAAAAAAAAATTAATTTTGCTAGAGCCCTTGTAGCCCGGGCCCCCCACATCGTGGGGTTTGCGGGGGTGTACGTTACGCCCCTGCCTATTTAACTCAAATTTATGCAGGAGCCCAGGTGTTCTGCACACCCGAAAAAATTCAGAATTTATAGCATAAATAGTATGGCAGGCAACAAGGGCTTGTGACGTAAAATCACCCATAATTTTACTATAACCCATATCCCTAATAAGGAAATTTGTTTTAACTAATTTAAGACCTTTCAGTATTCATTAAGAAAGGAGTGTTAATAAAAAGTAATTCTTGAAATTTGTTATTCTCTCTTTGCATGAAACGTGACATTGTGATACACCATCATATCTTCAGCATGTGTCTGCCGATTTTTGTTTTTTTTAAATTATTTTTTGTTTTCTATGTTCAATAAATGGCTTGGTCTAGTTGAGGAACTCATTTCAATTTCAAATTTCATAATAAAAGGAGGTGGATAGAAGGGATTTTTTTAAATCAACGGACTATAAACGATTTATAAACGAACCGTTCAAGTTCGAGTTCAAACAAACTCAGAGACATCCCTGTAATGCATGCGTCACTCGACAATATTTTTTAAACATACGATGATAGATCTTGAGGAATGGAGCCACGGAATATTCAGGTTTACTCACCTAACCACTCTCGACTAAAACGCATACAGTCTGTAAAGAATCTGTTACAGCTTAAAATCACTGTTTATTTTCTTTAAAATCTTTCTCTAAGTCTTGGATGTAGGTTTTAATCCGGAAAAAACCTACATGTTAGCGAGTGCCGAATGTTTGCTACCATTCATCAGACGGTGTAGGGATTGATAGGGGATTTTCTTGAAAATGAAACTTAAACATTTTCTCCGGGATCCACATGTCTCAATAAAATTCTGTTTCCATCGGCAATTACTGTTACCTACTCATCAAATCGTAATAAAAGGGCACCATCGTAATACCCGTTAATATCCCGGAGTCTAAACAAAACCAAACGGAACGGGAATTGAGAAATCAATTGTTCAAAAACTTAAGTACCTTAGATGTCTCTTTAAATACATGATAGCTGCCTGTTGATAGCTCCAGTACAAATTGGTTTCGTGCTTCGGGATAAAACTCTGGGCTTTGAGAATTAGTTCATACCCAAATCGGCTCATTATGTTGTTGGAGGATGGTTTGGGCATCTTCCAAGCAGCTACCACTAGTGTGACAAAGATTTTGAATGAAAATTTTGATGTTTAATTATCGTCACTGTTTCCAGCAAAAGGTCTAGTTGCAGTAACTCTGCAGAGTGAGGTGTTGCTCAAGTCACCCCGTCGTTGGCTACCAGGTTTTGGCTACAATGCGACTGGCACCCACCATGGAAGTACAGCCAAGATGCAGAGGAAATCGACGGAGTAATTTAAGAAAACCTTGGCCCACGAACAACGAGGTTACCAGACTGATCTTCGGATTGTAAGAGACTGTCTTTTCAAATTGATGTCAACAGGCTAAATAGTGCTATAGTAGCAACTCAACTAATGGTAATTACAATAGTCATACGATGTGATAGGTTCCAGCGTGTTGCCTGCCATTCACGAAACTCTTACGGTATAAGGAACTTGATCGAATCTTTATCAGACCCAGTGTTCTCTATCCCTGCAGTTTTAATGATCAGTTTATTACCCAAGATTAGCCGGGCTGTATGTATAGAAAAGATTAAAATCAAGACACTAACGACTTTCAAAGTGAGTGTTCAGGGCACACAGTTAGATACTTAACATCATTTCTTTTCTGACATCGGAAGCTTACCGTCAGAAGAATAAAGGTTCCATATTCTTGAACTCACATTAAAAGGTAATGATGGAACTCTTAAAAACAATTAGTAATTTAGTTACAACCCCTAGGTAGCTAATAAGTCGGAATTACATAGAATGTACGTCTATGTGGCCTAGATGAATGAAGGTCGCTGGACTCCGGTGCACTGCTACAATCATACGTCTCGAGGGAAGAAAGATTATCCTCAATTATTACACTCCACTTGTAACTCTCAACGTTTCCTAGATTCGCATAAGATATGGCTTACTGAGTGTAACGGCACGAGTTCCTCAGACTTGATCCCTAATATTAGTCAAAGGTGCGCCAGAAGGATCAACCAAGGAACCATGACCATCAAACTATCCACCAGAGTCTACAGCACAAAAAATAAATGCTTACTTACTTCCTTTATTGCTTTTTGTTTATTATTCAATAATTAACCATTGTAATCGCTCTTTGCTAACCCCCCCTGAAAATTTCATGGTTTACCTTTCAAAGGGTGTAGAATCCGAATCTGTGCCCTTTCAGGGTTGTCAAAGTTTTGTAAAACCCCTAAAAACCTCAAAAAAAGTCAAGGCGGCCTAAATGTGTACTCTTTTTGAAAAGCACTCCACGAGGAATCGAATGAGCCCCTCCCCAGGTCCGTAGATCAAACCATTCCCGATCTATGGCCCGATTTATGCTGCCAACATTCGCGTTATTTTGGTTTATTATTGTTTTTGTGTTGATATTAGTAACCTAGTGACGTAGTGATGTTGTGATGAGTAAAGGAAAAAGCCGATACACTGGTTGAAGCATTCTGATAACCATAAAAAACGCTTTCTTTCACTGGTTGGCTTGCATTCATGATTTGAATTAAGGCGATGGACAAACGAGGAAGTGTCCTGGAGCGGTTGAATACCCAAGTTTTGAAACATTTCTTTCGAATCTCTCGAAATTGGTAAACAATTTTAACGATAGGAATATCTATTTGGATTGATCAGTTGATCAGTTGGTTTCTATTATTATACTAACAAGTACGAATCTACCTCAGAAACCTACATCCTTAGAGTCAAGTTCAGTCCAGGCTTACTAATTTCAGTTTCAGTAAAATGAATCATAGGCCAGAAGAGCTGCTCTATCGGATATGATTAAGGTGAAATTCATGAGATGGATTTATTATGATAATTCTCCCCATTCTGTTTTACAAAAAGCCTTCGAGCTTCCTAGGCATTCCAGTTTCTGATTCTAAAAAACAATGTTTTTTGCATGTTCGGCCATTGCAATAGGCTCTATTTTCACAGTTGTCTTCAGATTTGTATGCATTTTTCAGGGAATTTGCAGGTTTGGGTGTAGATGCTTACGGCTTACATTTTATGCATCAGGTTTGCTGCTCCTTGTCGTTCTCTAATCACGCCAATGGGAAAGTTGTATTGAAAAGAGTGCAAACAAGATTTCTTCACGTCTTTGGAAACAGTTTAGGTAAAGACTTCATGACATTACGTGTGAGGATTGATGCTTCTGAAGGATCGCAGAAGACTTGAACTCATTTGTTCTCGTTCGCGTGTCATTGGTATTTTATCAATGATCCCTTTGCAAGTTTAAAACTTTAACAGCATGAATATTGTTTCAAGAGATACTGAAATACTAATAATCAGTGCATCACGATAGATGATAAGAGTAAGAGTTGATATAAGTATTTGACAGCATGAATGACTTGATATTATATCTATCTTATCCCAATTGGTTTTTATTAACTGTATGTTTCAGGATTTCAAAAATCTCTCAAATTTCTCCTCTAAGCGATGTTTAGTGTTGCCAGGAGCCATTCGGGTAACGACGGACTGAGCCATGGAATCAGGCTGTACATCATACAGCCATACATCAGGAATGTGTGAAAAAGAGGAAACATGGAATGAGCTCTGTAGTTTGGTTGCCAATGTTATTGGAATGCAACAACTGCCACTTTTATAATATACGCTCTACGAGCTGGTAATCAAGGTTCAGATAGATGTGCCAACCTCACGTAAGGGTTAGTCGCTGCAATAAGCCATTTCAAATAAGATTAGTGAAGTTAAACAACGCCGTGCGTGGGTTGAACTTCGGGACAAGTGAAGAACGAACGACTTACACATGGAAGGAGACACCATCTTAGTATATACCATCGGTCGTGATGTATACCAAATCAAATCTAAAAATCTTTATTGGCAAAGGTAATTATACCTATTCAATGTATGGGATAATAAGAACACACTTCCAAGTATCTTCTTTCCTAAAAGGAGTGAACCGATCATGGTGAGTGCCTGCTCAGAAGGCAGTGTTCGAAAATAAATGTATTATCTTCTCTTCTCCGAGTAACCCCTCAATTCACAAGCATATCAGAATTATCAGAAGTAGACAAACATTTACAATTCAACAATTAACATTGTACCAAAGAAAAGAAAAGCAAGCAAATCACAACATCATATTTAACTGATTTTTACACGCGTAACCGTCTCAGTTAAATCAGCTAAAGTAAATCGACCTCTCCCAATAGCCTCATTTTGAATTTCCTGAGTGCCAAAACGGCCTCACAGAACTTACATACAATGCGGGTTTCAACCATATTCTTCCCTGACAACAAATTGTAACGCATGTGATCAGGGCTCGCAGTACGGAATCCGAAATACTTCAGGCGAAGATGCTGCAGACTTTTTTGGTCCGTTCTGTTCCTTAGTATTCATAGCTCTCTCTGGTCAATGGCATGCTGGTCGCCCCTAAACCAGACACTCAAGTAGAAACCACTGGAACGTTTGAGGTGGGAGATTAGGTGTTTCTCTTCAAGATCCATTTTGAAATTCAAGTGCTGTTCAGGAGCGGAGCAAGTAGAATTCAAAAACTTGTAATCCACAGAAAACGGTGACATTAGTTCTGGCTCATGATCCTGATACAACAGCCTCGTCCTGTAACAACTGACGACCAAACGTGTTTGTTGTGCCACTTCCACCCGGTTCTGTTTTTCCGCAGGTGCCTAAAACCAATCTCCCTGAGCAACTTTTTAAATCGTGAAGCCGAATTGTACTTCAGCAGATCCGCCCCTCGCTCGGTTGTTTTTCGTAACTGGCAGTAGCAAATCCCTGGGCTCCATCCTCAGTACTTTCCCGACTAGTGCAAGGCTCAGTGAAATACATTCACTGCCAACCTCGCTCTTCCCTTCTCCACCCGGAGACCGTGGCAAAATGAGGACACTATTGATAAATCATACCTGGGCGACTTCGATTTCCTCAAGGTAACGAAGGCCCCATATTTCGGGATCGTACAGAAGCATAGATTCTAGCAAGGAGTCGGAAAGTTTGATAGGATGTTTGAGGCAAAAATTCTTCAACTTTGGCCCAATACTTGAAAAAAAAGAATCGGTCGGCGCAGGACGGATTTTTTTATTCGATTTTTGAAATTTACGTAACATAAAACGTAAACTTACAATGATTGAGTGAGGATTGAAATAATTTTTTCTCAATCGATAAAAAATGTTCATAATTGAAAGTAATAAACTAGTATACTTATGGGACAGGCGTAGGTACTCGTTCGAGTACGGCACTTGTCTGTTTCAAAAGCATTTGTACACTACTACCTCTGCGACGACTGGGTGGGGTCCAATAACTCCTTGGACAATCACGCCTTACTTCCTGAAAAGTTGGTGAAGAGACAATATACAACATCCATTCAACGGAGGTGTAGTCCCAAGTTGTAGTGGTTACCTGACACTGGACTGGTTATTCGACCCACTTTGATGTCCTCCCAGTTCAGCGCCTCCCATTCCGACTCTTCAGATGTTACTTCAATTCTCAACATGTCATGAGTGAAATCATCTTTTGTACAGAAACCGATGAAAAGTCACCGGCCGAACCAAAGTTGATGGAGATAGAGCACAAAACGACAAACTCCTTGGAAGGTTAGTTAGTGGGTTTATAAACCGAAGGTTTAAACCGAATACCTAAAGTCGCAGAACTGGGAGGAATGAAGGAGTCCTCAGGTATCATTTCCAAAGGCGCGGAAATGGAAGGCGCGGAAATGGACATACACCCCTACTTCAACCCCTTCACACCGCCAAAGCGGAAGCCAGGTGAATGGGATCTCCAAATCCAAATAACTGGTTTTCGCGATATCTCCAAAAGTTACAAGATGAGAACACTAAATTGAGATTCCAGGTAGTCAGTGGAGTAGACGTCTCTGTTCTCCCTGCCAAGAAACGTCCCTGCCAAGAAACGACGAAGATTTTCTCCATCACTTGGATTTATTAATTGACCTAAAAAGGTGATGTTTGATAGATAACTAACTAACAATAAAGACCGTCGCAATATAAATTACTGTTTCGATATGCGAAGCACAGTGCAAACGAATTGCATTTTCATGTAACTGTTGCCTGAATAACCAAGACTTACAAAACCGTCACTAGTTCCCAATGGAAGTCTTCATCAATCAATCACTAATTTCATTAAAACAACTCAAGGCCCGTCCAATATGGGGACCACGGATTGCTAAACAAGATTTTCAATTTCTTTGGGCAACAATGTGATTCGATCTCCCCTAACCACCATCTTTAAATGGTAAAAAATAAAAATGGATTCCTGGCGGTGTATGGTGACTACAAACACTCAATGATCGAACATTTCCAGAAATACATCCTCTTCTTATATCGATAATGTCGACCAAACTTTAGTAAAAACCGCATATATTCCCAAAAATTGATTCGCTGTCTGAAGACCACATTTTTCTTGCTGAAGCCAAATTATAAATCTGGCACCTTTGTTCTTATTTGAATATTATTGTATTCCATTTTGCTTTAAGGAGTGCTCTATCAACATTCCAACGTTTCATCAATTCTGGAATCAACTTCTGTTTCGCCTATTTGAGCTAGATCTGCAAAGCTTCGAGCCCAGTGGGTAAAGACTGAATAATCATGGTATCAAAATTAACATGAACAAGTCGGAATTCGGAGTAAAGGATATTACGTTTCTCAACCATTTGAATACCATGGACGGAGCCAAATTTGATCTAGAAAAAACCAATATTTTAAACGATCGTACACTTTCTATAACTGTTCGAGAAGAAGAAGAATGATTTTTAGCTATGATAAATTTCTGAAAACTATATTTGTAAAATGGAGCTATGCATCATGAACTCTCCAATAGCTACTTGAAAAGACCGAACAAAAAATAAAACAGACGAATTCAGTGGAAAAACGAAACAATCGACCACTTGTTAGTAGACACTTCCGACTTCACGGTTGGTACAGTGTTTCAACAAAACAATCTGTTAGTTGGAAGCGAATTCTCTCTTTTCCAAAAAAAAAGTAAAATGATGTCCTACGAGAATACTGCAGGTATGATAGAGAAAAAAAGAAAACGAAAATCAGATGTGACATAATGAATACAAAACGATTTATCTCTGTTGCTCCTCCGTTCGCCCTCTTTCTTAATAATTATTGAAAGTTCTGAGGTACTTTCAAATATCAAACAAAAATCCTAATTTAACCAAAAAATATATATTGGCAGCGATGGCCATTAGCCACTCCCTTCCTTCTTCTGTAAGCAAAAGCAAAATTTTAGAGGATCGTTGGATAACGAGACTAAAATTATGATAGTTTTTTTCACGAATTGGGTCTTGAAATGGTTTGAATGGATTTTTTTAAGCGGATCATTTCTAATAGGTACCCTCTTTTGGAGATGCCTTGCTTCAGAGGGACGTCCCAAAAACTGAGTCTCAATATAAAGGAGTTGGACTAAGAATTTGTTCCTTCTTAATAGAAGGGATCTGGAAAAAGATGATGGATTTGTAAATCTTTGGTCGAAACTTCTCTCTGTGCCTATCAAATAAACGGGGAAATGTGCCGTTTGGAATGCCACAGCCTGGTTCAAAGGTTCTAATTCAAGAAAAGTAGAAAACGGGGAAACCCCGATTTTTCAAATCTTTTGATAAAACAATAATAATTCGTAAAGCGTATGAAATCGCGATCGGTATCCTATGAACTGAACCAAATATCTGTGACCAGCGTAACCGCTTTTGTGTAGAATCGAAGCTTGAAAGGTTCAGACTTATTCCTATCAATTCGAACAAATGAAATTGTACAATCAATGTAACCGCCGCCGAAGGTTCCAATCGCCAGTCGTTTCCCAATATTTCCTACTCGCCCAGCCTCCGCGACTTGCTTCCTGCTCATATCTCAAGTTCGATAACCGGAACCCAACTCCGGAAGCGAATCAAACCCTTGACTAGAGATCCTGAACTGCCGCGCCGGGGTCCAACTTGTTGCGCAAACGTCCAGATAATTATAATGGCCGGCTGGATCCAAAAGGCTGGGAATGCGGTCCCATTGAATGAAAGTAGACTCCCCCTTTCAGCCTTGAGGGTTGAAGAGGAGCTTGGAGCTTTAAGGTTATAAGAAAGTAAATCGCGAGTTCAGGACGGCCTGATAGGTGAGGAACAGGTTTCTTGGAGGAAAGTAAACGTTTGTAATTATCCTTCGACCGCTCGGCGTGGTCACTTCGAGAACATGAATGGAACGGGCTCTGCCTATTGAGTCATTCTCCGAGCATTCGCTCTCTAACCTGCCTTGTTAGATCATCCGGTACCGAGAGGTTATCGTACTCAGCCAATTTACACGTGTCCCGTCTACGTTTCTGCTCAAGGGCAAACCCAAATGACCAGATGGGTTTTCTGTACTTTCTCAACAATCCAAGGAAATGAAAAAGTTACTCAATCAGGTTGCACATTTTGTATATAAAATTCTTCTAAAATACGTGCCTGGAACTGTAAATTTAAACTTACGTGTTCTACCACTTTTTTTCGTTAGCAAACCGTTGAAAAAGCAACACCAATTCATACAGTACTTATTATCATCGTTTACATGTAAAGCATGTATGCCCTCATTGTGCACACCATTCGCGCAACATTAGGTTTGAGTACCATCAAAGGTTGGCAGTTAATAGTTAAGCAATATTAAATGATTTTTATGAGCATTCGCAAAAAACACATTATTGTAGGAATTGTGTAATGATGACACTCGATGAGACACCGGATGTTAAATTATCGTATGTTGCAGTTACGATGCTACAAATTAACAATCCCAAAAATATTCATGCTTGTTAGAACTTTCGTTCGTGAATATAATATTGATCTATTGTAATACATTTGCCGATGCTATTTTATCAGCTTCGACACATATAACTTCCATTAATTATATTTTTACAATAATGGTCGTCTGTGGATGATGATCAACATATTCCTTTAGGTGTTATTACCCACAGACACCCACAAATATCTTAAGTCCTTAGGTCACTGGGTCGTATCAAATATGTGTAACGAGCTATTTCACAACACATTCGCTTCAGATGAACACTTCTTGTATTGAAGAAAATTTGAAGGACTTTGTTACAAAGCTTGTAATGAGACACGATTTGTCATTCAAAAAGAATAGCACCAATCTTTAATTTCTTAGTGTAAAACTGAGTTCAGTAAAAGTACGTTACATTCAATCATTACTCGTCATTTCAGTGCCGAACAAAATTTTTTATTTGAAAGAATTTTTTTTTAAATTCAGCTAATTGTAACGCAAAGATTTATTTTTGTACTACATTGCTCTTGTACGTAAATCACCCATCTATGTTTATTATGCCTAATCCGCGACACAGTCTTTAAACCTTGCGTTTCTCTCCACCATATCTTGTAATGATAGTCTATATGCTTTAAGAAGAGCTTAACATATATTTTCGTGTCATTGACCAATTACGGAAAGAAATTGGTAACAATAGTCCTTCAGCTGATCATTGTGCCTCAGTATCTTGTAATTGAATTTTAGATGTTCCAAATACGATAGGATGACTTTGTCATACTAACTTTGTAAACTTCAAGACATTACATCATCACATACGAGAACACACAAAAGTAGAACAACTGAAATTTAACAAGGTAAAATAAAACACCTGCCTAAGTTTCACTTGTTCCGCAGATGTACAGCAAAAGTTGTCGAAAAACTCGATTTCATAAAGAATTTTTGGAATGGAATTACATAGTACCTAATTCCATTTAAACAAACATTCGTGTTGCCCATCTTTCTTCTGGATGGCAGATTCACTGAAAATGTCCCAGACAATCGGTTATCCACGTATGTCTTCAAGACAGGCAGTGGATTCGCTGTAAGCCAGGTGAGAACTATAATGGAGTCAGAATAACTACTCGGTTTTGAGTTAATCTTTAAAAAAGTGTTGATATTTTTTCTCTCATTTAGCTACTAGTTGTACTGCACAAATCTCAATACAAGGGAGCGTAACGTTATGAAGTGGGGCAAATTGTGCCGTATCAACCACAAAATTGAAGTAATTGTGGTCCTAATGGACTAGTATATGATAAATTAAGCATGCAGTGGCCTTTTTGGTTGGATATTCAAACCCAACCAGGTATTAGTCACCGGAAAAAGATGGCAAGTGACAAAGGAGATTTTCGAATTTTTCTAAATTTACTAATGAAAAATGTCTGTTAGAGAAAGAGAGTTAGAGCTCTGGAAGTTGTTTCATTCGAATCAGCATTCCGAAAAACGTAATAAACTATTTCAAACACTGGCCTTTTGACGAAATTGCACAGAAGTCGCATAGTGAACGCTCCAGCACATGCCCCATTCCTTACTCTCGTACTTGAGATGATTCCAAAAAGAACTTCTCAACATTTCAAGTGATTTGACCGATTCGGAAGTCATGAGCAATGTCTACCTTAATTGGGCGTTTTCCCCGCTGTGCGTTGGGACTACAAAATCTAGGACCGCACCTAACATTTATGGCTAGTGATCGTTTTAAGAAACTGCCTTTCTGAATCTTTGTTTGAATCCAAACCGGCGTTCGACTACCGGCGAAATATTTCTTCCTAGGGTGTCCTACTTTTATCGAATCGTCATCATCACGAAATCCTCTCGTCTAAATGTATACAGCACCTTTTGGGGCTCGCCTCTGCGTTCCTGAATAATATTAAGTTTTCTTTCAACGCACTTTCTCGTTCATGACGCCTGCGAAAACATATCCCGCTCAACACGATTTTTTATTCGTCCGTCATAGTAACTTCGAGCTTCTTCAGTAAAACTATTTTCATAAGGGTTAGATATGGAACCATTTTATAACCCTCCTCGTCACCCTATAGGTACTGCGGTGAAACCCATTATACGAAGAACTATCAGTTGAGAGCGTCAGAAATCAAACTGCTAGTGTAATCATTGATAATCCATGCGTAGGAAGAGATTTAATTTTACAAGAACATTGTACTTGGGACATGGAACTTGGCGGAGATCAAGCGTTTCTGTGAAAATGAAGAGGATGTATTCAGTTGCGTGTTTTGAATAAACTACACTTAGTATGTGCTGAAATAATTCGTAATACCAAGTCACGTGTTGAGTAAAGAGTGATAGTGAGGCACCGAGCTACGCTTTGTGTACGGGAAGTTTTTGTTCAGTCCAGATATTTAGGATATCTTAATGAATCTTAACACTTTGTTCTTTAACATATTGGTTGGCTCTAAGTCCTGGTTTTGTATGACTACACCTATTACCACCAACAAATATCTTCAAAAACTACCTCACTTGGTAATTCTTAATCGAACGCAACAAAGGACAAAAATTGCCTGGAAAACAGATGGAAATAGATAAGCACCAGGCGGTGATTCCTTATTAGTTCGATGGTGAAACTTTAAGGTGCTGTGGTAGTACCAGAAGTAGTTCATGGCAAAGCAGGTCGCAGAACTGCTGATGAATTAATTTTAAAAATTTGGAGGATTGGCATTCACACGCTGAGTTGGCGTTTAACTGTTGAGTAGATACAGGAAGGACTAATAACATGTAATGTGTACCATAATATTATTAAGAATTTTTTTTTACTCTAATTACCATTTCAGCATTGTCCTCTTGCTGATAAGTAGGTAAATTGAACTAAAATTCGTCCTGTGTGAGGATTAAATCGAATCTGGGTGTAACACATTCGATTAGAGGGTGGATGTTAAACCTAGAACGGTTGCTAAAAGAAAACTCAATCTGTAGTTCATACCCAACAGCGGTGAGGGATTGACGCTAATTCGCGAGCATCACGCCGATGTTATTTGCGAGAAAGCGGCACAGGGCAGAGCCTTGTGGGAAGCGCTATAACAATTTCGTCGTTGGTCTTCCTTGTCGTGAGCTGCATCTTGGAAGAGCGTGCGGGTCGGCGCGCCCCTGGCAGCAGCTGCGGGCGGATAGTTTGCCGGCGATGATAGGAGGATCTTGAACAACTTCTATCGACTAGGCATTATTGCAAACTTGTTGGTTAACAACTGAAGTTGTCGAGCCAATCTCTACTAGTTAGATTTTCGTAAAATCTGTACACCACCTGCATTGATTGACCGATCACCTGCAACATCCTACTAACAAATGGTAAATCATCATTATTTGATTACCTTATGGAGCATTTCTATGAAATGGATTCCCTCACCCTCTAACACACTACTAACGTTCACTGCTTTCTTAACATATTATGTACATAAACATCAAATTTTGGGCTTTTGAAATTCTTTCAATACAAAACCATGAATTTCCTATAGTAACGAATTGGGCAACGAACAATTTCCAAAGAACTTCTTCAGGAAAGGGAAACAGAACCTCCCAATGGCTGCTAGGTTCCAATTACAAAGTGCCTCCACTCCCTGGCCACCTGATACATTTTTCTCTTGTTACTCTAGTGAATGCCTCCTCTCAACCTTCATAAATCTTAATTTTACAACTAACTTCAATATAACTCCAATGTTATACAAGGTTTGACTGAATGCAGAAAAACGAACGAATATTTGAGAGCGATTCATACGACGAAATTGCTGAATGTATAGGTACTTGATGTTCATGCATGTTGACAACAGTTGTACACTACCCAACTGGAAAGACATTATGAAATAGACATGAAATAAAATCGCTTGGAATGCTGACAACTGTAAGTATAGAGTATACATCCAGAAGGAGGAAAACTAATAGTAGAGAGAAAAAATCTGAGGACGAATATGCATATTAGATCATATCAAGAAATCATAAATGTACTATGTTCAAAAATACTTGGAACTATTTACGCAGCCTAGAAAAAATTATTAAATAGACACGAGAATAAGTAGTACAGAAAGTAGAGGATTATAACAGTCAAGTTGCAACTCTGGTTTTGATAGACAAGAATTCTTTCGGTTACCGGACGGAATGCTAGCCCTAGCAGGTACTCAGATTTGGTTATTAGCAAAAAGCTCGCTGGGAAACGCCTGCTCGGTGCGATCCAAAACTCCGGAGATCACCGATCAATCACGATTCCGGTTTGGCGATCTCCGCGAATCATGAGGAGGCCTGACCAGACGAGCTCCCATCGGCGTAGGGCGGAGAAGAAAGGTTATCACGAAGTCCCTTGACCTCTAGGAAGGGTACTTTCATCGTCGGCGCTTCTTCACCGGTTCTTTTTTCATACTTCCCAGGGACCTCCGGACCGCTAATGGCTGATTTCACTTTCCTTGTCGAAAAAGTCACGGGCACACGGTCCAAAACCGCATCCGACTCGACCAACTTGCTCCGCTGTTTGCCGCATCCGAGCAGTTGATGTTTATTGACAGTTACGTGAAAGAATAGGTTGACCAGCGCTCTTCGTATGAGAACATGTCTATTTTTGAATTGATGGCAAAGTCATTCTTCGTCTCCCTTCAAAGGGATTTTCTGGGTTAAGGTGTATATGATTTTCTCCCTTACTTGAAAGAACTATGGATCGCTGATACAACAAGTAAGATGTAATACGTAGGACGGTCGCTACGCTGATATGTCTCTGGACACTACATTAGGACATTACTGGGTGTTCAGGTCGACCGGTACCTCTCTGGATGTGAGCAGCAGTTGAAAGTGTATTTTAATGGTCCATTCTTCGCTAGTCCAGTTCAGAGAATGAAAAACATTTACCTGAATTCGGATGATAACACTTATAAATGCGCACACTGCAAAACTAAAGGGAGGTTGACGTTTTTGGTCTCCCAAAAACACTAAAGGAAGGTGTATGCAAAATGGATGGAATGTTGGCGTTTTACATCTTCACCACTCTTGGGAAGTTTTGGCCATTTGTGCAATAGGTTATAATGTTTCCTTGAAAACTGAATATTCACTTACAAACAAAACTAAATCATTCTCTACGAAAACTCTGAGCATTTCTACATTCATTTCTATACCGTAATATTTCCATTCTAAAATGTTACCGTCATTATGGGTTTTTGTGACGAATTTCGGAATAAGGTAGAGGCTAGAGTTTCCTTTTGTTGATTTCTTATTGGTAGGATTATACTTTCATGTGTTTCCTACTACTTGTTTAACTGTAGTAGGTCTGTTTGCATCATTTCTTCATTCGTAATGAGGAAATTTCGGTAACATCTGTATTTAGCACGATTCAGCGGGTTCCCACAAATTGAAGGGCAGTTTGAAGATGATCTTAAGGTAACCCTGGTATTTAGTTTAAATGGATGATTCAGTATCTCTACATGGATGGTAAGGTATATTGGCTTAATTTTTATGATCCAAAGTCACTGCAGCGAATCGATTTCAGACGAATTTCAAGGAATCATGCGGGTTTTCTCCCAAAAGGTCACTTACACGCAAATTTCATCAATTTCGAGATATTACTCTATGACATGCATTACAGTGGATGAAGTTTATGTAAAATCATTGGTTACGGAATTAAACTTTAATTATATTCGAAGACTTTGTAGTAGAATTCGGTTAACAACTGCTAACCATTCAGATTCACAGAATAATTTGCTCCCCATCTCAAACAATCGAAAATGACCAGATATTTTGCCCATTGGTGTGCTATTCCCGCATGCTCTTTAAATACCATTTTCTTTATCCAATGTTCCATGAAGGAATATATTAGGATTAAAATCAACTATGAGTAGATGAAATATGAAGAATGAGTTCAAAGGAGGTGTCTGGTGATCGAGAAATGAACATTTGTAGCATCAACGGGATCAGTACAAAGATCCGTTCCCTCTCACAGGAACACTTAAGATCATGCGGCAACTTCTTACACTAAGCATGTACAGGTTGAATGCCCGATCATATGTGTCGAAGACGCTGTCTTCAAGAAACAGAGTGAAAGCTGCCATCGAGGTCAGGATCACGAATTTACTAAATATCTTATTCACATTGTGTTCTTCTTGGTCATTTACATATCTACTTCGTGACCTTTAGCGACAAAGAGAGAGCACACAATCAGATCAACTCTCTTACTAATTATAGACGTCTTGGGGTGCCATTTTTCACAACCGTCAATCTCAACGCTATGTATTCCCTTTTGTTTCTCCCCGGCCTGTCCTATCGAGTTCTCATTGTTTAAGAGGTATCGAGAATATTCCAGGAGAGTCCATATGAACGGTGTCGAAAAACTCTTTTTCTTGAAGTGGTACGTTTACTTACAGTGTCAGATAGTCTCCAGGCTCTTAATCTGGATGGGTAAGCTGAACTATCCCATCGATGAATCGTAATGTGTTCTGAATGTTTTCGAAAAAAGCAGAAAAACAACTTTATCTAAAAGCAGTCTCCAGAACTCTTTTACTTGTCCAGTGGTAAATACTACCATTTAGTAGTAGTCCTCACAGGATAGGTAGTGTTCGTTCAGCTTTTGCAGTTTAGAAATTTTTTTCGTAAAAATGAAGCTATTGCAGTCCTTGAACGTTTTTCATACAATAAATATTCATAGGGGTGTGTGAGTGTTTGCGTTACCCTAACCAAAAACAACCCTCACTACTGAAGTAAAAACACTCAAACCAGTACACAGGGGTTTATTATCCTTGCCTTATATGATCCGTCTATGATTGGGTTCCCTTTTTTAATTTAACGGGCTCACACTTTTCCCTATACTTTTACACGTATTCACACTTTTTCTTACACTTATACAAGGGTTACCTTTTCCCTTATATACACGTAGGAAATATTGTAATTTACAATCTCCAATTTCAGTAATTTGTACGAGATGAAAAGGGTCATTGCAGAGCACGGAGTCGTCTAAGAATTTCATACATGAATCGATTTAATCAACATTGAAAAAGCTGCAGCTCCGTTGCCATTCCTACCATAGAAAGAATATAAAATTTAATAAGTAACAAGTAGCAACATCCTAAGGTGTTACATACGTAAGTTAAATTACGAAATATGTTACAGTGGTAGCGTATTTTACAAAAAAGCGGTCACTTTTACGAATGAGTACTAACGGCAAAGGTACCTTGGATATCTCTTGTACATCATATGTTAGGCTTTCAGGTCGTTGTCTCCAATAATTTGCTATCAGTAAATTATCATAAAATTGTCAAAAACAAATCGAAACGCTTTGGATGACATACTTTCCACACGTGTCGCAAAGATCACTAATTATGTAGTTCCCATCCGGTTTTGGTGAAATCACTAATGCAAACTATGCGCTGGTGTCCGATAAGTTTAATTAATGTCTATAATTCGGGATTAAATACATTTTTCGTACATGAAAACATTGAATACATAATTACCCAACTTTTACATCTAAGGATATATTCACTATTCAATACGGGTATCATTGTACCGCAATCCTTTTGGTTTTTGCTAAATGATCTTGGAACTTTGTGTTGGAGCAAAAAGAAGCAATCCCAATTTTTGAAAGAGAGAGAAAGACAACGGAAAACCGAAATTGTCATTAACATGTGATGACTAAACCCTGGATTTCGGATGTATTTTTGAAATTTCTATCAACCTCTTATGTCAAATTAATTAATTCGTTTATTTTATTTTGTTGGAAATCGTAGTATTATCTCTAACAGTGTTGGTTTCGTAAGATGTGTTTAAAAAAAATAGTAATTTAGATGCCAAGTATGATAAATATAGTCCTGAATATGCTTTATAAATTAGGCGAAATGCTGGCTTAAAATAATTTTATTAATCCGTTGAACCACAAGAAATCCTAAACATTTCTGTTATCATCAAGTGGACAAGAATTTCATCATATTTCATTACTGAATAATGTTACATTTACATGTAACTGTTAAAATATCGTTCAAATTAAAGCAGATTCATTGTCAAAAATACAAAAGGTACTTTTAGTATCAATTTTTACAACGATATCAGTGATAAATTATTTACTTACATGTTGGATGAACAGTCCATCTTTTTTCCAACGAATGGAAAATGCAGAAGTGTATTTTTGTTATCTGATTAGACGTTGTATATTTGCTCCTTGCAGTTGTTCTGCGATACGTCGATCAAGATTTGTGGGTAGGTACTCAATCAAATGTCGCCCACAGGATGAAAGTAGAAGAGAATCTTTGAGGACGAGGCGTGTAGATCAATGACAGCTAATATTAACAGAGAAACCGCCGATCATTAGCTTCCATTCAGCAGATCATGTGAGCTGAGCCATAAATCATCTCGCTCGACCCAAATCCGAAAATGATTTCCTTCGGGCACCCGGCACGAAAATCATTGTCGGGAGCCTCTCGTCAATGTTGCCAATGCCCCCTAGGGAACAACCTCCACGATGTTATGATATCACACTTCTGGAAAAAAGGAGTATGTGATCTCATGTAGAGATGAATTTAAATAATCAACATAGATGAATCACACATTGAATGAATCCATACAGTTCTAAGACGACTTACAAATACTTTTTGTTTGTATCCTTACGAAATGCCAACCAAGATCGCCGTGCCTCTATCGCACGATGAACGTGAAGTACTCTCTGTTCCATAAAGTGACTAATTAGTGAGTTTTCATCACATTTAACGTGCTAGGATATCTTCTTGATTAAGATTGAAATATCTCAGTTCACACTGTCGCTGTAGCACATGCACAGAAAATGTGAACTGATTCAAAAAGATGTACCAACGCTACTACAAATTGGAGGACCAACTAGCAACATGCACAATCCTTAAAAACCAGTCCTCATTTACAATGTTGGTACCAATTTAAAAAATAAAATCCTTAGTTGCACCCACCTAACCGAACGTGAAATAAATACATACCAAAACCTAACTTCCACTAAGTAAATAAGTCTTATTTACTCTAATTTCCGAGCGTTACTTATACAGGGTGTCCCAGGAGTTATGCACAATCCGACTTTTACGAGTTCTACAACTCATTTCCGAAAAAAATGTCTCATAGTAATTTTTTGCCAGAGGCCTCGTTTCCTAGCTATTCGCGATTTTTAAATTTTTTTCGTGTTTTCGATCTTATTTCAATAAAACTGTCATAACGCCCTTTTGGAGATAGCTCAAATATGATGACACCGTTGGAAAGAGCGTTAATTTTCTATCTACTTGATGTCAGAAAAAATAGTATTTTATTGCACTGCAGATGTGCGATTGCTGCGCGAAATGGCATTTTTGCCAAAATCTTGAAATCGCCCGTTTTTCATCTCGCCTATCAACTCCATTAATGCTTGATGCACAGCTGTGCAGGCGTGTTAAAACGTACGCCAAAATGTCAGCTTTCCAACGGTGTAGTCGTTTTGGTTTTTAAAAAAAATTTAGTTAAGGAAATGGTGTTTAACTGCTAAAAAAAAACGTGTGTTTTCTGTTAAAATATAGGTTTTTCCAAAAGTCTCGACGAAAAAAGGTTGGAGGCGGGATGCACTTATCTTTTCTCGCTGAATCGGATGGTGACAACTGACCTCTCAAGTGACGATTTAAGTTAGTTTTTTCGGATGCATAAACCCGTTCGTTTGTTAACAGCGTCTACGGCATTACCACCTAAGCTGTTCGGCCAAAGTCAGGATAATCGAGAAGCCGAGAGACGGCATTTTGACCAGCACTGCACCAGAACTGCCATTTCGCGCAGCAATCGCACATCTTCAATGCAATAAAAGAAAATGTTTTCTGAAATCAAATAGATAGAAAATTAACGCTCTTTCCAACGGTGTCATCATGTTTGAGCTATCTCCAAAATTGAGGGAGTTATGACAGTTTTAGTATCATAAGATCGAAAACACGAAAAAAATCTTAAATCGCGAATAACTTGGAGGCGTTTTTGTTCGGAAAGGAGTTGTAGAATACGTAGGAGTCGGATTGTGCGTAACTCCTGGGACACCCTGTATAACTAAAAAATACCTATAGTTTGAAAATTGGGAAAGCTATGGGGGAGGCATCGTCTTGGCCAGGGGCGAGGATATGCAATGACCCGCACGACCTCCAGGTCTTGAAGGAGGGGTTGCTTTGTGCGCCGTGTATTGTGAACCCCAATCTGATTTGTCCGTAGCTTCGGGTGTTTCTATATTGGTAATTTGTTGTTTCTGACCAAATTCAGTTTAAATAAAATGTTTGTTTACTCAAAAATGTTGTCCAGTTGTAGGAAAATGGTAAGATATTGTGTAGGGAATCGAGGAAAATTATCACATACGCACGCAGACAGACGTACACCTATCATTTTGCTTACAGATTCGGTCTTAGAATGGTCTGAAAAGATTTTTTGTATGCAGTTATTTATTTATTTTCCCCACGATCGTGTCTAAAAAGTGTTACGTAATTCCGATCTGCTGGGAGTCCGTCTATGAGTAGAATGAGTGCGATGGCGAACCGTGAACTTGGCCACGGTCGGGGGCCCACCTACCGCAGCAGTGGATGAAAGACTTGTCGCAGGAGTTGAGTCCTGAATACCCCAAAGGTCAGGGAACATTAGCCCACTTATGAGCGGCAATGAATGGGCGGATTCACCGGCTCAATAAGAACCCAGCCAGCGGGCCTGTTTCCACTCTCATTTTCCTTTCGAGTTTATATGTATATAAGCCGGTATCTTTAAGCCGTGGCAAGCTCATCTCTGTTCAAACCACCCCCTTAGCCTGCTCATCTTCGTCAAAAGTGAAACTGTGACCCAGCGATACTACGAAACCGAAGAGAATGGGGAGGTTGTAACACTTATTCACGAACTTCTCTAGGCATTTCTCGCCTACATCCCATCATGGGCATGTCATGACATATACCGCCATACGTTGTCATACTTGAACCACTTTCTTCTCTCATTGTGCTTCCCCCTATGGGATACAGATCTGGGGCTGTGCCAAGAAATCAAATATCAAGAAAATCCAAACCTTGCAGAATAAAATACTGAGAAGTATAGTTGGAGCCCCTGGGTACATGCGAAACGATGATATTCATCGAGATTTGAGGATGGAGACAGTCTATGAAATTATTGCAAAATACGCAAGGAGGCATGAACATTGCCTCCGCAAACATGAGAACCCGGAGATGCTTTACGTTTTGGACAACGAAGGTGAAATCCGACGTCTCAAGCGAAACAGACCACTGGATTTAGTTGTGCTGCGTGAATAGAAGTGCAATCGAACTCAGTGCTTCCCGATTTATCACTAAACCAAATTTCATCCAGACAAGTTGAAAACAGAATACTCATCCAACGAAACGTAAAAATGGCTGATTGTTTCTTTTCACGAAATGTCAATGTGTGTTGTGTTGTCTTCGAAATTTCAACTTTTGACGATATAAACTTACACGAATCTGATATGAGATTGATAGCAAAATGCAGTGATCTGACACCTAGTTTGGGAGAAAGAATTATTTCAAAAGAGAGACTTTTGAAAATTCGTTTGATAGATTTTGGTTTATTATTTTCAATAATGAACCTTCGTGTTCGAACAAGAAATCAAATTTTTCAACGCTCTCAAAATTAGTCGTTTAACGTTTCGAAATTTGTAGAATTAGAAAGGAGATCAAATGTTAAAAAATGCATCCATCCGCCGACCGGAACTTTTCTAAGAAACTACAAAACCAAAGTTGGTGAAACTTGGTTCAAATATCACATTTGGGATCTAGATTTATTTCGAAGGGTTATTCTAATAGATACAAAACCTCTCAGCGATAATGTGCTGCATTTTCAAATGAATTTACTTGCTTATCTCCACGAATTGTGAACCGCCACATTTAATAACAAAGCCGGAATCCCAGGCACATAGAACATAAATTGATCAGTATGCTCCGGAACAAACATACAGGGACATTTTCATTTTTTGTGACAAATTTTCTTCTCGACTTTTAGCGTTGACGTGTTTATTTGGACAATGATTACACGTCCTCTAATTAATAATACTCGTCGTCCTATAAACCTATTGTAGGCGGTGATAAGGAACAACCAATAGTAGAAGCAAAGGAGAAACCAAAAAAATGATGATTCCCTCCATCTCTCATTTAAATCTAAAGTAACAAGACTGGAGCCAAGGAGCGAAACAGACCTTCCGGGGTTCTGCGAGGAATGCAGTTTGTATGTGGCAGCTGACGAAGCAAGGAGGTCATGTGCTTATACTCAAGTAATGTAGGAGTAGGAGGTGGAATTTTCTAGCATTTTCAGACTGAATTGCAACGAACATGAGCAATCAGAAGTTTTCGTAAAAGAAAGGTAGGTGCGTTTTGTTGTTTTTATTATGTTGGGTTTGTTGCGTTTTTATTTTCTTGCTGCTAAAAGACGTGGCACAACGAGAAATCCGTTTTGCTTCAATATCCTCCACTCCCCACTATGTTGAAACCAAACTGAACTGCCAGCTTGCCAACAGGGAAGATCATAGAATTTCATAACGATCATAGAAATCGATCTTCAATAGATTGGTAATTTCAGGAAGGGCAGGATAGGCAAAGCCTCTCCCCTCCATGAAGTGGACGATACGTGAAAGAAATTTAGTTAACAATTCTGACACCAGCAAAACTGCCTACGAATGAGTGGAATCATTGTAGTCAACAGATAGTAATTTGGATACTATAAATTAGACCATACCAAAACTAGTTAATTCTTCCACTTCTTTCTTTTGCCAGATCACTCTCGTAGTCAGGGTGTAGAAATTCGAAGCCATGCACCATCATATCCCTCTCTTTCATTTCCTCGCCTAACACCACACTTCCCCGCTCCCTTACTTTCGGAAAGATTCTGCAACCTTAGTGGGGGAGCCGGAGCCGTATTAGTACTAAGATTAACGTCGAGTCAATTTTGACTGATCAATTCATCATGGTAGGATCGGTAGTACCCTTCTTACCATCATTATGTTTTTCTAACTCATAGAAATCTGAAATGTTTCCAGATTTTGCCTTCAGTCCCAGGAGGAATAATGGTAAAATAAAATTAACATAATCTTAAGCAGATAAATCATTGGTGAATCACCAACCACTGATGATTGAAATCGATCAGAATAATCGTATCGAACTACTAAAACTCTCGATTCATGAATCGTTTGATAAAAGATTTAATACTTCTACTGCTCATTTGCTTCCTTTTTTTTTCTGATTTCTGTTTTCGGTGATTTTGTCCTGTAATGGTTGTTTCTTGTCCAAGATTGTGTTCCTTAAAAGCAATCGTGATTAGTGCCTAGTTGGGTGCTTAACTAACAAGTTATCACTCCTGCACTTGCGTATTCACAAAGACGATTGGAAGCGGTAAGGCAGCAGTTAATCCGAATATTTTTACATGCGAATACAGAATTATTTGGATGATTAATGTTCATTATGTGTCTACCGAAGCGATTATTAAGTAATTGTTTCAATTTGTAGATTGCAATGTTAAGCTCCAAATATACTGCAATGTGTTTGTTCTTCCTCTAAAATTTCCTTAGGTAGGAACTTATAAATTTGCATATGTACTTTTTCCTTCGATGGTATGAACGTAGGAAGCAAATTATATTAATTGGCTTATATATAGCTTATATTAATTAAAGCTGATTGTTTCGGCTTAATAAGTGTCAATAATGAACCTTACCAATTGATAATTTTTGATGTACTGATCGCAGCGCCATAGATAGGGGGTACTAGACCCGATGCCCCCGAGCCCGGCCTGTATTAGGAGTCCCAGATTTTTTCCTGGATCCTGTATCCACCAATTTATCGGATGAACAGCATTTTTCAACATTCTGCATCATATCTTCTAATTTCTACGTACGTGCATTTATTAAACATATTCAACAGCCGTTAGGTTGGTATATTTCAAATAACCACTGAATGTTACCGTAGCCCTCCCATAAGAAATAGCTTTTCTACACTGCTGAACTTCAATAATTTCATTAACCACTGACACTCTTAAAAACGAGAAAATAAATTCGTAGAGTTGAGTTTACATCTGAATAGGCGAACATCTAAACTACTTTGTTATGTTGAATAGCTTTCTAAAAGTATGTGTTATAGATGCAATACATTTTACTGAATAGCTATATAAAAATATATATTACATCTGTAATACGTACATGTCTTTTGTTTATTCAGAATAACACCATTACAATCGTTGTCCAATTACTTTGAGGACTGTGCTTCCTAGTCCAACCAAACACGTTTGAACAGAGCTCCGAGATCCGGCCTTAAAATGAAGGTATCTTGCATTTGGAAGCAAGGAATACGTATATGGATGCGTTTACCTGTTATTCATTATTTGAAAGCGAGTGGGTCATTTTGTTTTCATTTTAAAAGTTGTGGAAGGTGGCCGAGAGCACTGATAAGGAAATATACACGCACTCACCCGATTCAACTGAAATCAACGGTTCGTTGGTTTGGATATAAATCCTATTTGTGTAGAATTCGTTTTACCGAGCAATATCAGTAAAGTGAAAGTGGAGTAAGGCTCTCCGACTGTTCTGATTGAATTTTACTTTCATTTCCTATAATAAGAGAGACTCTTGAAACCTAAGAGAACTCCGCATTGTTCGTATGGCCAGCTGTGAGGGCCAGGAGTGATATTTGTAAGCGGTCGACGCTCATTAGTTCTTGATAATTCAATTACCATTTTGTTGGAGGGATAGAACGGTTCGTTTCCTTTTTCATCCGCAGAAGCTCAGTCATGGTGGGAGAGATGAAAGTTTCATCTCTTGAGAACCCGAACAACTGGGTCAGGTGGGGAGTAAACGTGTGAACACCACGTGTGAATGGGGCGGGCTAAAACTCGGCTAACTGTATCTTCAATAAAACGAGCCAATTTAATGAGCCGGTTTTGCGTTTCCACTACTCGCTCAATAATATGGTTGACTGTAATCGATCACATGACTGAATAGATCACATGGCTGTGATGACTGTGTTATAACATTCTATATTATAGAATGTCACTTAAAATTACTACTTCCCGTCTAACAACATGATATTTAAAAATGAATCTGTAGAAGCTCTCTACTCCATGAGCTGTAGCTACCCCTGATAACTGGCGAGTAAAATAAAATGTCACTAATAAATTATTGGCTATTCTTCTGGTTTTGAAAAAGGTTGAATAGCGCGAATACATGTTAACCTACTACTGTAGCGGATGTTTTTGGAATACTGGGGTAAAAGAACTGTCTTCCCACATGTGATATGACCTTTTTATCGCCCACAAAAGGGTTTCACTTTGATTGTTAGAGATTTTTCGAATATTGCATTTCTCTGTACATCTTACGTGACCCCTCACAGCCCCCTGTTTATTACATTCAAATGCTGAAGTGTTTGAACAAATTTCGGTAGCAATCGAATGAAATAGTAGTTTTCATTTTCAATATACTATCCTTTGTAAATGATAAAAAATTAGTAGGTAATCTATTATTTTTTGAAGTGCTAAAAAAAGACCGTCAAAAATTGGTTTATTTTGTAAATATGTGATTGGTGAATATGAAATGGTGAACCTTTTTTTTCTTCATGAATATTACATCGGAATTAATCCATGAAAGTAATGTCATTTACATCGAAGCTTGGGAAAGATATGCAAAGACACATTTTTTAAAAACCGTCAATTATATCATGGTATTGAGATAACAGCGCGTGATTGTCAGGCATCCTTACCACGGTCCTATCAACGTGCAAGTCGAGGGAAATTTACCAAGTAGTTCCATATAAATGAAAAATAATCAGAAAGAATAAGACTGTACTTGCGATACCTAAAGTACTACCATTACCAGTCGATTCTGGCGTAAGAATGACTCTTGAAACTCCAAGTTGCTACTGCTCTAACGAAGCGGGAAAGTAAATACCGTTTGAATCCCGAACCCGCACGCCTTCACTAGTCTGTAACAGTAAATCCATCATGAATCATAACAGAAGAGAAAGGAACTCTCTTCGAAGATCTTACATTGAAATCAAGAACAAGAAACAACAGATAAATAGATGAAGCTGCAGGTTTTGTGTTCATAATCACTTTCTAACGTCGTGCGACTTCAAGGGCCTGATTGTGGTCGGTAGTGCGAGCTCTCTACTAGCCAGGAGTGTAGCTGTTTTCTGGTATTTCTATTATAATATCAGCCTATTCTCAATAATTACTTATACTTCAAAGTTATTATGACCGTTGAATCTCAAGTTCAACCAGGTTTCGAACTATGAAACACGATGTCGTTCATTCATGCGATTGTGGATGCGTCGTCGGTTTTCTGTCATGCAACTCTATATCATTTCAGTGTCGCTGGATCTCAAAGGAACACGTACGGGTAAACATCAGGCTAAGTGTTGTCTGCGAAAAACAACAAACGAGTACAAATAATCTTTTCTCTGTTAAATTAACCACAGAAAATTTGGTAGCAGAGCCTGCCTTACGAAAACGGAAAATAGGAGGACCCATTAACAGAATGGAACTAGTCAGAAAAAGACACATCATAGAAAACAGATGTATGTCTATCGAATCAGTTGTGGAACCTTCGGACAAACTAAACAAAATGATATGCAAGAACAAATTACCTACCATCGACCCGTTTCGAGATTCCATTGAAACATTGATGACTGCAAAAGAAGAATTGTCGTATCTCCTTTATAGAGAAAGCATGAGAAATATTCAAGAAGATCCGGCAGAAGAAAAAAAAAAAAAACAGAAGTCCTGATCAGCCAAGATTTTGAAGAAATTGACGAACCAACATGTCAGGCCGAATTTTTTATTTCAATAATTTAAATCCCCATTGTAATGATACAGAAGGTACTTAACACCCTGGGAAAATAATATCAAATATTATCACCGATTACTGCGTTATCATGAAGAAAAAGGCTAAAATTGGGGTTGTGTGGAACTTTGCAGCTTTGAAAAAATCTAAAGAAGAATTAGACAGAAAAATTTCAGCACTAGCTTTTGCGGGTCTCAGACACAAAAGTAGAAGGGAGGAGAAGCAGGGTCAGTGAAGGAAGCTGAACAAAAGCAGGAACACGGGGACAGTGAAGGAATGCTGTTAGTCGACTTAATAGACACCGAAAATGAAGTGACAACTGGAAAATTGAGCCCCGTTCCCAAAGTATATAGGGAGGACATGTAGAAAAAAACGCTGCAAATTCTTTCACTGAGGTTTATTATTCAATTGGCTTGCGTTCATGATTTGAATTTCTACTAAGCTTTGGAGTGTGCGTGTTTCACAGGTGAAAGAATACTTATTTACCCCAGTAATAATATTGAATAATAAACCCCAGTAATAATATTGAATAATATTTACCTATATATTATCGGCGTTTCATGCATATCAGAATGCTTCAACCCGTGTATCGGCTATAAACTACAAGTATCCATCGGCTATTCCAGTATCCACATTCACTACAACTCGACGCTATCGGCATCACTAGGTTACAAACAAACAATAATAACCCAAAAAACGCAAATGTTGGCACCATAAATCGGGCCATACATCGAGAATGGTTTGACCTACGGACGTGGGGAGGGTCCCATTCGATTCCTCATGGTATGTTCTTCAAATAGGTAAATATTTAGGCTGATTCGACTTGTTTTGAGGTTTTTAGGGATTTTACCAAACTTTGACAGCCCTTAAAGGGCACTTTAAATTGAGTGAGAGAGCTGGCTCAAGAATTGGGGCGTCGTCGGACCAAGATGGATTTTTCCTGAAAATTTTAGATCTTTTGCTCCAGCCGTTTCGGAAATATCGTGCGTACGGCGTACGGCGGACGGACGGAAAAATTTTTATTGCAGATTCGGATTCTACACCCTTTGAAACGTAAACCATGAAATTTTCAGGGGGGTTAGAATTTTTTTCCAGAGCGATTACAATGGTTTATTATTGAATAATAAACCAAAAGGAGCCAGGAAACGAGAAAAGATGAACCTCAGATTGAACTAGAGCAGACTAAAACCCCAATTGAGAATCAAATTGAACAATTGGATAAGTCAAAAGTAGATATTGCAGAGAGAGGCTAAAAGTTAGTAGATCAGACTACAGCTGAAGAAGAAATGAGAAAGAAGAAAGAAGTTTTGGAAGTAAAGAAAAACAAATTGACAGCCACTAGGATTCAAAGGTCTAAGGAAAGAGAGAACTTGCACCAATAACGTCCTGGGCGGAAGAAGATGGAAGTGAAACCCATGCCTTGTGATTTTGGATCTTCCTCTTTCTCTCTCCGCTGGGAGTGCCGAAAACCCGCGATTTCATCGGTTTAATCAATTTGTTATAACAATTTTATAACTTGCATTTGGCTTCAAAATTATTCAAGTGCCTACTTTCAAGAAAGTAACACGTATAACACAATTATGCGTCACATGAAAAACATCAGACCCAAAATTAGTTCGCAGGTGTTCAAGAGTTGAGAGCTTAATATCAAGAGAAACACAGAACTCATGTTGAAAGCTTAATAGGAAAAAAAAGAAACAAGTAAAATTCATTCTTCTTCTAAAATTCTTTTCTGTGTTAAATTTGCCACACGTGTCTTGTATGGCAGGTAGAAAATTTCACTCAATCAATGTAGACGGAAATTCACTTGTTAACAACAAACTCTCAGAATGAAAAGCTATTTCAAGATTTATTTACCACTGGCATTACTCATATACCACGAATTGCCCCTGTTTCCATTCCTCAGCGCTGCGTCATAGTCTCTCATTCATTTCACCGCCCTTGGCAGTGAAATAGGAGTCTTGGCTCAGGTACTCAAACAAGAAATCTGCCAAATAGGTCTCAACAACTCGACGCTCCCCTCTCATTTTAGGAGCTTCGTCGTCTTCGAAAGGAAAACGAAAATTCTCTCGCACAGCTAAAATATGTAAATACGAGCCGGAGTGCCGCCGGTTCCACTGCCGGAAATGGGACATCCGTGGGTGAACTTCGACCTTTCCCTTTTAGAAACGCCAAAACCGTTATTATCGCGACGGGTTCGTAGGATTCCATCTTCCCTCGTCAGGTGCGATTTGGATTTCAGTCGAAGGCGGCTGAAAATATAAACGCAGCAAATAGATTGGCTTGTTTCCATATGCGGTTAGAAAAACGCGATTGCTCCGATACACCGGCTTTCGTTTTCCGTGTAAACCCCTATACGCACAGATGATTACCATAAAATAGCTCTGATCACCTGTCATGCTTCCGCCCCTGTCTTCACTTGCTCAGTATCTGAAATTAAGTGCCAGTGAACATGCTTCAAGGGAAAAAATACGGCAATCCGAAAGCTTGGAGTAACTCTGATGAATTCGGAAGATACATACCTCATAAAAAAGTGCTGCAAATTATTAAATATCGGTTTACCTGGGTATCATTTTTATAACAGAATAACCTTTCTGTGTAAAACCGTGATCTTTATATTATTTAATTACCTTACACACAGTTCAGTAGAACAACTACAATCACAAGCATTTATATATTAGGTTTACTCTGTGGTACATTAAGCTGCCAACTCGCGCTCCCATATCTTGTAGTTGCATCTAGATGGTATAAGAAGAGCCCCATTTATATTTCAGCGCGGTAGATTGGGAATGACACCAAACAGAAAGGCTTTCACTTGATCCCCTACCCTAGTAGTTGACTTCTATGAGTCCAAAGACAGTTGGATGACTATTTCTAAAATATAATTCCGTGAACATCAATGGACGCTAGTCCCCATGTACAAAACATAATCTGATACCAAAACCTATAGCCCACGGAGCTCTGCGTGCGAGACCTTGGGTCTTTCCATACCCTCCAACATGTTACGTTGGAAAGCCCTCGATTTGCCCCAAATCTGATACCATTCAAATTTCAGTTGTCCAGGTTGATTAGGACAGGAAATAGTCAACGCTGTTTTTCGCTTACCACGACATTACTTTTCCCAGTGGGACAGATGAAAGTAAGTACGTAGGATGTCCATGATGCAACATACTGTATATCGATACGATGTATAAATCCACGAGTAGAGCAACGGAAATTCATTGAGTTAAAATAAAGCACATTCCTACTTACGCTGAATACTGAATAGAATTCATACTGAATAGAAGTGGCCTAGGACTTGAAAAATTCGATTTCAAAAGGAACTCTTAAAACACAATTCAACTTCATTTGTATCAGCTGATGCGATCCTCACACTTGCTGAAATGGCGACAGAATACAGAAGCATGAAAGTAATAAAATTTATTACTTTATATAATGGTACTTTATAAATTTATTATTTAATAATGGTTTGGAAATTAGAAATCTGATGAAGATAAATCATGAACAGGTCTTTGAAAAAGAAAAGTGTAAACTAGGAAAAGATAACTAAGATAGATAGATAAAAAAATAGATAAAACATGCTTTATTGATTATAAGTATACAATTTTACAGAAGATAGAAAAAAAGAAACATGCGATAATCGTGGCCCACAGGGCCGTCCGATGGGTTCACCTTATACACTATAAATAAATAATTCTTCCTCACACATATTACTACCATGATACTGGGACTTCTATAGACCAACAAATATAAATGAAAACCTGATGAGACACCGATGGCAAGTATAATCTGATAAAAAATTATGTCATATTATTATTACTATTACTAAATGACAGTGCATCCTACGTTTTGGTGTCTACAATATTTAAGTTAGGCTCTATTAAATCCATACTCAATTATGGTTTTATACCTCAGGGCCCAAGCAATTCTACAATAACTGATCAGCCTTGGGAAAAGCTAACTATTATTCAATTGAAGAATGTACCGAACATGTAAAGGAAAAGATGTAAAATAAACCAACCATGACATGACACTTGGCGACTATGTCCAAGCACCTTCACGTTCATATTCGTGTTGTAGTTCTTTTTTCAATCACAGCCTTTCGAGAGCCCAAACGGATGAACGTAGACCCGAGTCCGTCCGAGTGGGCTCTTTCGATTCTTTGAAAGGACATGAAAACAATGGTGTTAAGTATCCCAAAGGTTTTTTTACTTCCGGATTTTTGAAATTTCAGCCGTGTTGTACTTAACCATTTAGGATTGGCTTAAATCGAAGAAGGAATTCAGTCTCAGCCAAAGCGTAAGTAATGTGATTTTTGACAAGTTCCATCAACTTGATTTTCGAATCCCCTTTTTGAAACGTAAAACGTATAAAGCGCCCTTAGGACTTGTAATTGAAGATGGACAGATCCAGGATCAACTAAAGCTAATTTGCATTTGGTATTTTGTACAAAGGTACAATTCGGTATGTAGTTCGGTATGTAGTGTTCTTAGGCCGAGCTCTTGAAGGTCCAACTCAGATCAGTTGCTTGTAGAGGTTCCAAATTGCTACCTCATTAATCGTCCTGTTTTCATTTTTACCTAGACATATCCGTAATATATTGTCTTTCACATTAAGGGAGAAATGTTATAGTTTTCAAACAGGAATTTCCCTACTTGATTCTTCCTCTACTCAAAGGTAATTCTAATAGAGGTTGCACAAATAAGTTCATTAGTTTTGGGATATACTTTTTACAGACAAAGGAACGTTTTGGACGTAAAAATATCGAACTAGACAAGAACTATGATTGTTCCCAACTTTTCATATCTCAGACACAATGCCCATTTAGTTCTCGTTTCCTGGATTGTAATCACGTGAAGACCCCTCCGTACGTCTATCAAACTTTCACCTGCACGGACCCTCAATAAGACTTGTTCTTAGGCGAATCTTCATGAAGAACACGTGCATCTCTCAGACGTACTTAAACGTTCGCCCACAACCAAGTGCTGATGGGGCCTTTTGTCTTCGCATCCCACCGTCTTCGAGAGAAGACTATGGAGAAAGAACCCACCCGCCGGTAACCCCCAGACCCGATGTCTTCTTATAACCTTTATTTCTTCTCTCCTTCTTTTTCACTTTCTCCGTCCCCATCCTTCCGGATCGTGAGAATCCCCTTTTTCTCCGAGGACGGAATAAGGCGCATATTGTATGACGTGGGCGTTTCGGAAGACAAGTTTCTCGACTAGCGGGCGACGCTTACACGACAATAAATTGAGAGAGAAGCCGTTTATGGCGATGAGCAGAGAAGGTGCCTAATATAAAACTGAGGTCTCTCAATAGACTTTCACATATATTTTCGTTGAATGCGTTTTATTTCAGTGATGTTGGAGATATATTGTGAGAATGAACTACTGGGCTTAGTCCAATCTGTTTAGTTCACAGTTTACTTCATGATTGATCAGGAATGAGATAGCTGAAACATCGCATTAACAAGTAGTCAGTCTTCCATCACACGAACCTTCATGAAAACTGTATGCCACTGATGCGGATATTGATTTGAATTAATTTCATTAATAGATAAGCAGAAGTCTACGGAATGACTGTTCAACCCATTATACCTTTCAAATTAGTGAACGAAATTTTAAGAAAGTTCTGCCAAGTTGAGTGCGGCACATATCTTCCAGTTTCGGTAAAATGAATGTATAAATGATTGACGTATTTTAGATAATTCTAAAAGCTTCCAAATATTAAAAGTTGTAGGAAATGAGATCGTTAAAAAGATTCACGGGACAACTTCACGGTCAAGTTCTCGCTAACATCAACACGTTGAGGTAGTAACAGAATTGAGGGTCTCCAGCTCCGATTCTACCTAGCTGTACTGCAATGATACAATCATGTTGACATTTACATGAGACTATTAAAACACAACGATCTCCAAATTCGTGGCAGATCAGACAATTAGGAAAAGAGAGGGTGATGCTTGATAAATTCTACGCTTGCGCATGAGTAGAGAAATGGATTGGTTTTGATGATATTCATCGGGGACCATCGAATAAGTTTTAACTGCATTGAAACCATCAATCAACGGGAAAGACGTACCCATCATTGACTGCAATGTAGATCCTGCAGATAGTGAAAGGTCACAGATTGAGGGACCGTTGCTATGATCACCTCGCTTTAGCAGATTATCTAACTTTCTTAATTTATCTTGGCCAGTCATGGTGGAGAGCAAAATAGCGGCATGGTCTTCCCGCGCAGTACAAAGAATAAAACAACGACTTTGATGAATTACAGAAAATTCCTATTTAGTCTCCCACGAATCCCGCCCAAAGAAGTCGATGCGAGTTTTCTTCACAATCTTACGTCCATTTGTTCCTCCGCCCCTGAAATTGTATGATTTTGCGATTACAGTATGTAACGAATTTTCGCTGCATTACTTATTCGTCTACAAATGAGGAGCTTACTTTCAAAAAGGCACATATCCAAATCTGGGAGAAAACGCTTTTTTCTCAATTTTCCATCTCTGAATATGAGTTGAATCAGATCCCCCTATCATTTCCAAACAAAACAGAACACATCCACGTCAATTCCGGGGCTAAAGTTATGTGTTTGCATCAAAAGGTAACAAATCCGTCCCCTACATTTTTCTCAGTGCCTTGCAATCCAAATGGCACATATCCTCCGAATTTCGTCAGGCGATAAGTCGTAGGTTTTCAAAAAGGCACATATCCAAAAAGAAGCATTGCGCCTTCGTCTTGACGTTGAATATTAAATTTTTACAATAGTAAATTTTACACTAGACTCGATAGATGGGAGACATGACAAATAGAAATATGGAGTCAGGTAAAGTTTTCAATAAAACCTTCAGAATGGAGAATGAATTCTTTTGTTTTAAAAAAGGCATAAATCCATGAGTTTTGATCAAAAGGGCACATTTCCAAAGTGAATATGGATATACAGCCTCGTGTTTTGGAGAAAATTGATTCATATTCTGAGGCATGTTTATCTGTGCCTTCTCACACATTCCTCCGATGAGAAACTGCAGAAAAACATCTCCACTAATCTGCAAATAGTTTTTTTCACTTCTTGAACATTTTGTCGGAATGGATATGTTCCTGTTTGAAAGTAAGCTCCTCAAATGTCGATTTTTTTGAATAAATTGTATTTCCTACGTGCAAAACTGAAATTACCATCCTCCCGCACCTTTTTTTGCGGTGAAGTTCATTTGTTCATGAGTGAGTTCGATCGAAAGTGCAGTCGATCAAAATATGGATATAATTCTCCCGCACCATCAACAAGATAACCCTCCCTCCCTTTTCCCGGAAATGTCATCAATATCAGATGAAAACTGTATATGTTAACATCGTAACGTAAGAGCTACAAGAATTACTCTTAGAACCCTACCGCTTATGGGTGATTCCTACAATCGCTGTCCTTCATTGATAAATAATTCTCTGTTCAACTTTTTCCAAAAATTATTTTTTTAGATTTTATGTGGGAACTAGGCTTACTCATGGCTGTCATAAAGTTCGGCTACTCTTCATGGTACTTGCCGGTAATTGATCGAAATGTACCTCTAATCTCATTGTCATGGTCTGTCCGTGAGTCAGAATTTGAACTTGATCCGAAATTTTATCCGCTCAAAGTACGTTTTACCGGAAAAATTTTAACTAGGTAGTATTTTTTTAGAATTAGTTACTGGATGTTAGTGCGCTTACAAGAGGGACTAACTTTTAGACAGTCTGTGCCAATCGAGTGCTCAAAGTTTGTCCCAAACCTTCAGTCCCATTGTCATGGGCTTGAAGGAAATCATCGTAGCTCTCTCAAATGAGGGCATTTTTTTGGCAATTCAATGTTTTTTTCAGCGTTAGTAACCCTGTACTTTGAGGAAACACAATGCTTCCGTCATTTCTATCCAGTTGGGGCTCAAAAATTGAGTTAGCCGTTTGTAAAATAGGTGTGTACGTTTAATACTTCTCATTGTTATGGGTTTAAAAATCACTCTTAATCAATCTTATTGATTCGCTGAGCATTCATTTTGGGATAGAGATGTAAAAACTCTATTTAATGCAAGTTTCAATTTCTATAAGTGTTCATTAGACTCCTAATTGCAGAAGGTTAATGGTGATTTCTCATTGTCGTACCACTCAAATCCGGAGAGCAGTCGGGGAACGACGATTTGATAATCTACCCAATTTTAAGAAGAGCATATTCTTTTAACGAGCTATATATTATTGGTTTTCATCCTACTTTGATTTTCCGAGACTGTTAGAATGCATTACGTCCCCCAAACATTCTGTACTTGAAAAAGTATACTTTCCCATTAAGCGTCATTGGCAAATTCTTTTATAAAATGAAGCTACTGTCATGGCTCAAAAAATTTCAATTGATCAAATTTCAAAAATAGTACTTAAAAAATCACAAAAATTACGGAAAACAGCGAAAATTGTTAAAATTTTACTTTTGAGTTGAATGTGACTCAAAAATAGTTTATCAACAATGAACTAGGACATTTCAAAATTAAGGCCCCCCCCCCCCCTTGTTTAATTACAATTTATGATTAGAAACTCAACGTTTTTAGATCCTAAATTACTGTTTTCCACAACCATGAGCACCAACTTACTGTCACCTCCATTCAATGGTAACTATGATGATAATTTATTTTATGCTCTACGTTTTTAGATCCTAAATTACTGTTTTCTCAACCATGAGCACAACTTGTGGGAGGCATGATGAGTTATGGCTAAGTTCTGAAGACAGGAGACTACCCTGATCTAGCCAATGACCACAAGGATTGTGCTATTCGACCGATTAATAATTTAACGTGATCTACTTTAAGGATTGAACGATGAAGAAACGGTGACCGCGTAGTAGATCCATTAAAATATATTCAGAAAAACGGAAACAATGAAGTGTTTCCGAAGTAGATTCTCAGCGGAAGCGCTAACTGGCCTTTGTTCGGTAATCTGGGATGAGTGAATAAAAGACGGGGCACGAGTTCTCTGAAACTTCCCGCGATTAATCGGTAAAAACCATCAGCTGTAATGTGATTGGACCCTCAACATCCAAATCACCAACCTTCAACAACCATCGCAAATTAGGTTAGCTCGACTTTTGGTTCCCTCAATATTCAACTACTTTCTCTATTGAAAAGTCATATTTCACCAAAGTTATAAAGGATTAGGGGAGGCAGTGAAAATGAATAGTCGTTCTCGTCTTATTCATTGCTCACGAACAATGGGACAATAATAAAAGCAGATATCACGTGCAGGAACGAAGGTTCATGAGTGAATATTGAATATAATAAACCAAAATGCAGTAATTCGTTCCACAGATGTGAATAGCGATTCTGTGAATATCAACGATTTATAGATAGATATAATTGGATTCTACTGGAAAATCATTTTCTTTATAGAATTTTCGAGGTTTAGGTGCCTACCCGTAAAAAACGCTGCAAATTATTATTCAATTGGCTTGCGTTCATGATTTGAATTTCTACTAAGCTTTGGAGTGTACGTGTTTCACAAGTGATAGAGCGATTATTGAATTTCAGGAGGCACACAAATATGATCAACTGATCAATCCAAATAGGTATTTTGACTGAGAACAGATTTACGTGCTCTATGCATATCTCCTGAAATTCAATAATCTCTCTATCACCTGTGAAACACGCACACTCAAAAGCTTAGTAGAAATTCAAATCATGAACGCAACCCAATTGAATAATAAACCCCAGTGAAAGAATTGGCAGCTTTTTTTATGGTTATCAGAATCAAATTTTGGCACACGTTAATTCAAATAAATGAAGTGAGATAAATGAAAATACAATAGTTCATTAGGGAAAACAAATTATGAGTTTATCACATTGATTCCAAGAAATATTTTATGAATTTGTCGAAACGTTTTTGTGTTTCGTTTGTGAAATTGAACTTCACGTTCCCCTTTTCTGATTAGCTTTAATATTGAGATATATTGAACTATTAGACCATTAGAACTTGCATTATCTTAACACAAAGGGACACGATCTGTTGAAAAAACCCAATTGGAATCTTTTTAAGGCCAACTCAAACAATCCCCATAAAGTTCATAAATATTTGAAGAGTAGTTCTTCGTATTGGACTTGAAAAATTTTACCCTTACGCATTCAAAGTAGCGATTGATGATTACGAACGGTGAACCTACACTACCGCATTTATAGATTCGCGCCGGTTATCTCATAATACCTGTCCTGAAGGTTCACTGTGATTTTGAAATACATTTCTTCCATTATAGAACGGACGTTTGAGTAAGCGTATCATTATTAATGTTCATTTCGAATCCATCCTTTCCTATGGAAGGAGTTTCAGAGAAATGGTTCTAGTAAGATTACATAATTTAGGGGTGAGATAGTAATTCATGAAAACTGTGGCGCCATGCCCATTCGATAGATGGTCCGCTAATGCTACAATGCGTTTCGAATCTGGAGTCCATACGTGCGAATCCATTCGATTTGTTTGGTCCCGGCAGGAAATCAAGTCAAGTGAAAGGAATGCCATCGATTGTCACTCTCTGCGAAATGACTGCGGAACATATGGGAAGGACCTTTGGAGCTCGTTTTCGTTCATATGGCAGCTTTTAACCTATTGAACACGCTCAACCCGGACGGTAGGCGGGTAGTTAGCTATACCAATGTAAACACGTCATCCGGGAGAAAACCACTGTAGTTGAGTGAGCTTTCTTCAAACAACGACTAGTGGTTCTTGAAACGACTGACATCCCTGACTGTATGTTGGAAGAGGCTACTAAGTTTTTGGGACGTTATGAAACTGGTGATGTAATTATTAGTTTCAATATATGAGGATCCACGATTTGGTCTTTCGGAAGTATTTTGTTCGACCGAATCGCTTATATCTTGTACACGAATAGTCACACCTATCTATGTTCGACAATTAACAACACTTCCATACAATCTCTTCTGAAGTTGAGAAAAATTTGGCTGAACACAGACTCTGAGCATTCAAATGAAAACTTCTCACCAAAAGTATTTAAATCTAATCTCAATTTCGCTCCAGGTTCCTAAAAAATAGAAATTTTCACAGTCATACACGTTCTAAAACGTCCTTCTTTGTCAACATCAGAGTTTTTGAATTTCACATGTGAATAACAACAATAGGTCTCTATGAAAGCAATGGTACTACTAACTACTAACTAGCTACTGCGAATAGCAATGAAATTCGTACTACCCATCCATACTGAGATTTTAACACATGTCATGTTCCCCAAAGTTTGAACGAAATCGAACTGATTGTGTACCAGAAAATTTTGGACCAAGCGAGCAATGCAATATTCATCCCAAGACGGTGAAATTTATAGGAGATCAGAGATTGACTGATTCAATTTTCGTAAATGTCATCTAAATCGGTCAATTATTTCAGGTTTTCGCTAGGGTTAATCAGTTTTAATTCTGCGTTTAAACCATAGTTATTATTCAATCAACCGCTAAAAAGTTTTGAAGCACCATTCTGAAACTTGATACATTCGGAGTTCAAACAAAATTGGAACCTTCTGAAAGAGATTAAACATATTAAATGGGACCGATTAAAAGTTCCTTGAAAATGATTGTCAAAACTAGAGTAAAAGTCAAGACCAAAAGTTAGTGCCTATAGCTTTTGCGGGAGGGACTGATCATTTTGTATTGCCTTAGACATTCCAAAACAATAAACCTGAAGATCTTGAAAGTTTAGAGAGCGGTATGTCGGTGATTGTTGTACAAAACATTCAAATTTTTGTGGAGCGGTAACAAAAAGATGTCTGCGATAAGTGGGAGTGGAAATGCATGCGCGGACTGATGTATTCATTTTGGAGCAATGAAACTCACATAGAACTACTTATAGTCTGGATCGAACCTTTCATCAAAATCGAATGAAAACAGATATTTTACGTTGGTTTCAAGGATCAGCAAACTCACGGATAGACAGACACGATACAAAAATTGTTAAGAATGAACATAAAACTAAAATGATACTGGAAAATTGATTTTGAGAGGAAAAAGTTGTTAAAAAAAATCGTTTTCCCACAAAAGTAAAAATAGGTAAAGCTTCTGAAGAAAAAATGATTTTAGGACCCCAGTGTAGAAGTACATTTGCTAATTGTACTTTCCTGAGAGTTTTACATTTTTGTCAAAATTACTCGTCTCTCTGGTGAGGGGCGTGAGTTGAGGTTATCGTTCAGTTCGAATAAATTTCATTCGGGCTTCAGTATCAAAAGTTCAAATCTGCAATGGGTGAGCATAGAACTCTCAAAGATGCTGTTTCGTCAGTATTCTCACAAATCCTCTGGAGGACTGAACTTCAAGATGTAGATTAAATCGTAGAAGTGCAAAGCCGGTAATGAGGCCGACCATGATTTTCAGTTTTTTTGGGGTTTTCCCGAGTATCCCTTCTGTAATTTGAGTTGAAAGGTGGAAGGTAGAACCACCATGAGTTTAACGTGGGCATGTCCGTCGGTATCGGACAATCTCCTTCTGGTTTGTTAGTTGTTGCACGTGGCGGTGATAGTCCTGATGTTGGTTTTTTAAACCAATTTCTGGGCAGACCCTACAATTTGGGTTTGGGAACCCCTTCTTGCAAGCTCGTCAGCTTTTTCGTTACCAGTCACAGTTTTACGCCTCGGCAAGTAACGGAATCCGGTTATCGATGCCGAATTACAGGGTTATGGATGCCTAGAAGACAGCTTGATACAAAAGTCAGCCAATGCTTAGGTGACTATGTAATAGACATTCTTTCGTCGGAACAAAGAATAGTGTGGGAGAGAATAAATGTTTTGTCTTGATTTATTGAACGATCATTTAGGTCAAACCAAATGAATAAAAACCCAAAACTCCCGCTCTACTGATTGTGATTTATACAATTCCTATATATTCCATTTACGCGTTCGAACCTTATTGCACGCGTCTTTTCAAACATTATTCCTTCAGTGTCGTCACTGAAGTGTAATATTTATCTCAGAAAATAAATTAATAATTCATTTTCCGTGTATGATACCGGGGCAAAATTCAAACAATCGCGATAAAGTACCACCAGAATCTTCGAGATTTCTCACGTCAAAGAAACAACAACATTGTCATAAACATTCCAGCTGTGTTACACGGTTATCCCGAGGAGTCGACCGGTTTATGGATCCAAGATCTCTCGTCGTTGCCTCCAATTACCATGATATTATTATTTTATTACGTTATAAATGCCGCAGAACGGTCTTCCTGACAATTTCTCCTGACCTTTCGTCATTCTCTCCACGTTTCGTCTTCATCTATTTTGCATAATAAAGAAATCCATTGGACCTTTTCGAGGGTATTGACATTGAATTTGGATTCATCGTTGATACTGGTTTTCACTTGATTTTGTACGTTCGAGCTTTATAACGACACATCTCAAACCGGTTACTCAAAGCAGGGGAACAAGAATTGTATTATGTTTTTCACTGTAAAAATGTTACGACCCAGAAATTTCCTGTCTCATTCAAGTTTCACGCTAAAATTCTGACGAACTTTCGTTTCATGTGTGTCTGTCCGTCGTGTGTGCGAAAATTCTCAAAACGATTTTAATTCATACAGTTGTCATCCGAATTTAATGAAATAGTGAATATTGGATCTGGTGGTATGTCCGTAAAGTGTCCCCAATGAGTTTCATCGTTCACAAATCAGTACTTATCTCTCTGAAAAATTCATCGAGAACTATTTTTTTCACGTCCTAATTTTCCGTGTAAGTTTCAACAAGACAGAGTCATTCAACTTGAATAACGTTTTAAGGAATTTGAAGTTAACGCTGAGGATGCCTTTTCCCATCAATTTCATGACTAAAACATTAGTTTCCTGTATGCATTCTCATTAATCTTGATTTCTCACTGCCAATTCGTCCAGACGCATATTAAATCAACAGACATTGATTGTTAGTACTGTTACGTGGAGGAGGGAGGGGGGTTATGGAATGCAAATTATTACAAAGAATGCAAATTATTACAAAGAGGTTTACTATTTCTGTATTAGATAGCACTTCTACGTAAATCACTGATTTATCATTATATGTACTCGTATAATATGTACTCGTAGACTCGTAACGTCTTGCTCTGAACTCCCGTTGATCGGGATCAGCAGCCGGCCGACTGCCTACCCGACTTTTCGAATGTTGAGCGAACGGACTATCTGTGAGTGGTCTCAATCAATTCAGGGGACTGATTTCTATGTGAATCAAACCAAAAAAACTACCTACCTACTCTTTTGCTTCGAAAGTGATTGGGATTTCGATTTTTTGGTAGATTAATCCTTAAACATAATTCCTTAGGGTCGATTGATCAAGATGCTGAGATTCGTACTACTGATTGCTGATCATGGATTTTCGAGACAAATTTTGTCCCAGTAAGCTAGTTAGTTAGCTTAGGCTTAGCAGTTAAATTAGGCGCAGTTTTTCTTTGACAATCCAAGATGACAAAACTCTAACAAACTAAAATGATGTTTTTGATATACCATTCAAAACCTGATGTTCTGGCTCACTTTTTAGGCAATTTCCATGTAATCACTCAAAGAATAATTAAAAAAACAAGCTTTTTTCACATGTTTATTAAGTTTGCTTTGCAACTGTGATTTTTCGCTTTGTAATTTGAGCAAACAAACTTGGTTCAGCACTAAAAAGATGAAAAATTTAACGCTCTTTCATGCGGTGTAACCGAATTTGAAGTTATTTCGCGAATTGAGGATTTTACGGTCAGTTTACTGAGACAAGGTAGAAAACACGACAAAAATGTTTCAACTGCTAAGGCTTGGGAACGAAGCCTCTAAAAAGAAAACTCTACAAGTTACTTATTGTTGCAAATTTAGGTGTAGATGACGTGGGTGAAGTACTGAGCGAAATATCGTGTACACCCTCTTTTATACCATATCGAATCAAGTGTTTGTAGTGTTGGCGAATTTTCAAGTAGCTTCTCCGCATGTGGAGTTTGTTGGACTAGGGACGAATTCTGTTGGAGACCGCAGACACTACGAACGGGCTTGAGCTTCCGACAACTGCAGCACTCAATCGGAATCATTTAGAAACTTCTGTTGCCGTTCAAAGATCATGGATAGAGCTGGCGCCTCAAACCCACAATGAAAATTTCGACATTAGTTCGTAAATCAGTAAATAGCTACCATAGATTATATTCATAGAACCTGTAAGTATACGATATTCTCTGCCAAAGACGGTTTTCATCGTTGTGAACTCTGTGAAATTGTCTTACACATTGGATCAAATACCAAGCCAAATGTTAACGACTTTTTTTTCAGTCCCACTAAGTGAGACTAACAACAGGACCGAAGGACACAATCCGTTCGCTAAAAATCCTTCGAACTAGACGTATTGCTATCCAATAACGGTTAAGACAACGCTTCCTTAAACATTTGCTGCATCGTGATGCCTGCAGGCATCATTTTATATTTCACCCTCCCTCTTCTCAATATTTTTGATATTGAACAACCAAATTATAATAACTCCCCTCAAAAACTGTTGATTTGTGTTTCTAGCTGCCAAAAATCCAATAGGTATATAAATTGAAGGATGATCATTCGCCGTATTAAGTTAAGGGCCTACTTCTTGGCATGACTTTCGATCAACCGACAAGGGATAACTCGCGTTGGTAAGTGTTTCATTTAATTCCAGTTGTTCTGTGGTTTTCAACGACTGTGGGGATATTCTTACACTTTTAAAGCACCATTGTAGGAAAGCAGATTACAGCTTTTTTTATGTGCAGTGAGATTAGTAAGTAAAGAGTAGGTTTTTTATAAAATTTAACTTATTTCCTCTGTGCGGGTCTCTACGCCCATTTACCAACTCGCAGTTGTAGTCATGTGGTGTTAAGACGAAACTGGTTACGGTGACGTGAATCTTTTCTGATTGTCTCACGGTTCTAAAGTTTGAAATGGAGCTCCTGTGGGACAGCTAAAATAAAATTATCAACAAGACCGATCTGGCTGTGGGATCAGGAGAAATTCCATTTTAAGCTCCTGAGGAAGCGCTGAATTGAATTTGTTTTCCTTTGGAGAACAGGAGTTGATGAAGGTATTTTTTACTTGATTGATTGTTACTGGATGTTACTACGCTTATGAGTGGGACTAACTTTTAGATAGTCTGTACGAATCAAGTGTTCAAAGTTTGTCCCAAACCTTCAGTCTCATTGTCATGGGCTTGAAGGAAATCATCGTAGCTCTCTCAAATGAGGGCATTTTTTTGGCAATTCAAAGTTTTTTCAGCGTTAGTAACCCTGCTCTTTGAGGAAACACCATACTTCCGCCATTTCTATACAGTTGGGGCTCAAAAATGGAGTTAGCCGTTTGTAAAACAGGTGTGTACGTTTCATACTTCTCATTGTTATGTGTTTGAAAGTCACCCTTAATCAATCTTATTAAATCGCTGAGTATTCATTTCGGGATAGAGATGTAAAAACTCCATTTAATGCAAGTTTCAATTTCTATAAGTGTTCATTAGACTCCTAATTGCAGAAGGTCATGGCTGTTTGAAACAATTTGTTTTTTCAAGTTTGGTATTTGATACTAAATAATATTAAATATACTAATACTATATACTACTAATAGTAAAATATATATAGTATAATACATACTAATATTAAAATGTGATACTTGTTCTAGCACTAAGCCCCAAAAAACTGAAATCAGATATCTGTCTCATTCAACCTTCCCAACACATCGTTTACGTAATTCTATCTTTATTTGGTTGAAAAGCTCATTGTCATGGATACATTCCATTCTCGTAACCTATGAATTTTAAAACCTGAATTTTGAGGGAACAAACGAAAATCATGAGTGCTTGTACATTGCTATACCATTAGAGTAACATCTAGATTGTATGATAAAAAAAATCATAAATTTAGGAGAATAAAATTTTCTAGTCAGAATCAAAACCTCGATCGTCCCGTTGAATGAGAATCACCCATAATGGGTTCTATATTGTTCTATAATGATTCTACAGAACTTGAAAACGTTTGATTCCAACTACCGGTCACAGCTTCTATTCACTTCATTCCGTGTGGTAAATGTCGATGTAATCCAAATTAGGACTCAAGGGTGCATAATTACAATTGTGGATACACCATTGAGATGAAAAGTATCTCTTCTTGCCGACGACACTGAGATTTTTTGTCCAGCAGATGATTGGAACGTTTAATCTAATCATGATAATATCATATTATGAGTTCGACGTTGGGATGGTTTTCGGTCAATAACGTAAGTTTTATATTATCGAAACAAAGTTCAACGTTTTGTGGAATAAACTAATACAGGTAAATTATTGAAGCTAATATTCTTAGCTTCAATAATTTACAGACTAATCTATGTTTATTTCCGGACAAAGAAACACACCTCTGTGCCAAATAATTACGTTTGATTTTACACGAATACCTATCTCAGATGAGAAACCCACTAGATTACTAAAACGTTATGACGTTGAGATGTATCTTTTCTAATCTGAGTGGATGTCTGAATTCCAAATCCATCATAACTTTTCATAAATCATTAGCACATAGTTTGATAAGTTTTGGTATATTGATTTTGATATTATGAGGTAGATATTTCAAAAAATATTAAACCCATTGAAAAAAGCCCAGAAAACCATTTTGGCGATCATAATTATTAAACCCGAAGTATTCCCCTCAAGTGACCAGTTATATTCAATTCATCAGCAAGGTCTTGGAAAGAATATAAAAAATTTTTTTTCAGTATACTCATGTCTCGAAGGTATGAAGTGAGGAACAGTTTGTTTGTTATTTTATGTGTAAACTGATTAATCAAATTAATTTTGTTATCATAATCGTACAGAAATTCAAATATACATTGAATGATGTACTTCAGAGTGGGTCAGGGTAGTTATGGGAAATTGTGTTTGTTCATTAGTGTCATAAGGGTATTTCAGGGGAATAAATTTGATTTTTCTTCATTTCATGTACCACCTTCTTCAAACCGTTTCACACACTACCTTCAGTTTAATGGGTTAGAACATAGATACAATTAGTTAATGCATAAACTCCGAATAATAATTATCTATAATAGCTTGAAGTGCTAACTAATACAAATATAGTAAATCTTCGCGTAATAATATGCAGCCTTTTTTGGATTCTATGGATTTTGAAAAGTGAGAAACAAGATTTTCGTAGGGTTAAACTTTTTTCTCGGTCGATTACGAGGGCTTCTTATTGAGGTTACTGCTGGTAAACCGAAATCGGTTACGAAAAGGTGTTACAAAAATAAGCTGATCAGCTGAGGAAAATGTATTCCTAAGCAAAATACATGAAAAATATATTCTTTTAAGGCATCGAAATACAATGACGGTGCACGAGTTTAGATGGTGTACCACTGAGTTTGTTTAATAACCTCTGGCCAGTGATCGAAACAGCTATAATATAGAAACAATAAACTGTTGTGCAATAATACGCAGCAGTTTTAAAAAATTTGGTAAATCAATGATTTCCAAATGCGATGAAAGTGGTCCCGGATAAAATATACAGGACGTTCAAGGTAAAACTGCTAAAAAATTGATGAGTCGATTCTGCACTTTACTTGCAACCAGGGTCCGCTGCTGACAGGAGCAAAGGCGCATCTGCTCCTTCTTGCAAATGTGAAAGACATACTTGATTATAATAATATTATTCCACTGTTCTTTTGCCCATGAATCATCAATGAAGTGCAGAATATTTTTCAAATCCACGAACCAGACAGAGCCTTAGGATGGGTAAGAGGATGGTGAAGTTGTGAGTTTGGTGAGGGGTGATAGGGGTTCGCTGTCCGGGAGCTAACAACAACCGGGATACAACAAGCGCTGTAAAACGTGAGTTCATTAAATTGTCGGTAGAGAAAAGAGTGATTATTCGTGATGCAGGGCGTCCACTGCCACTATTGACAGAACTGCAACAAACCTCAAAGGCAAGCACAAAGCAAGTTCAACCCTCATTACTACGGAAAGGTTGATTGTGGGATAAGTGATAAAATTTTCTGCTACCCTTGTATTCTTCACTGCAATGGTACGAACGAAGCTTGGGTTAAGATGGAATTGGGCCTTCACCTCCACAATGGTTCTTGCCGGGTAGAATTTCAACTGTTGCTGCAAAATCAACTGTTCGAAATCATTTACCTTTTAAAGACAAGTGTTTGCAACATATATTATATGTTAGGTTATTTACCTGTCTTTAAAAGGTTGGAATGAACAGTTTGTTTCACGATTTGAAGCCGAGAAAGCGGACAAGACTGATCTTCTTTGCATATTGGTATTTGAAATTTGTATTTAGGCGAGAAAAATTCATTTTTGTCTCACGTTCCCTTCGTGGTTGTCGCTTACGGCCTCGGTGTACCCCCGGTGTGTTTCAGGATAGGAGCCGCCACTGCTTGGAACAAAAAAGCGTATAATTAAAATTATTATTTACATGTTCGAATCGAGATAGTAAATCAAGGAAACATTTGTACGCATTTCTGAGTTCTGTGTGAATAAATAATAAAATTAATAATTGTGGTTTAATAGCAGAAAGATGTATGGTGTCTATTGGTACTTACTACTTACTTGGATGAGTCAATCTGATCAACTTGATCATACCAGTACCAGCTACCCATTGTTTGTATGAGGAACAGACGAATTTTTCAGGAAAAAGCATCTGCCATACTTGACGCCCAGCTGAATAGTAACGGAGGGATCGCGAATGTGAAAATTTCGTACTGGAGGATGACAAATTCACTAATGCGGTGTCGTGATGTCGAGATTGGAAATAATTTCTAGTTACAACCCACATAGGAGCCGAAAACACAAAATTGAACATTGGGTGTTTGGCTTATTAATATTTTATTTTATTATTTTTTTTTTGTATCAATATAAGTGAAATCTTATTTATTAGCCACAGGTTTACATCGATAGTAGACATCATGATAACTCGGAAACAGTCAATAACTCAAAAACATTATATTTACACACTCGTGATTATGGTACTACGGCGATCTATAACAGAGACATTAATAATGCGTGATGATGTGTTTTGTGATTTGAAAAAATCCCACCCCGTCTGACCCGTCATGATGGTCACTATTTCCTTAAACGTTGTTGATCCTGACGGATCACTGGCTCCAACCCAGTAGTTCCATTGAAGTCATTGCTGAAGATGCCTTTTCATACTTACTTATTGTCAAAGATGATGCTAGTCTTCGTAAGTCTTATTGCAGGGAGGTTCCTTGCGCTTGCTTTCTGGCTAGGTGTTGTTGTATTGTAGTATTGTGTTGTTGTATTGTTGTATTGTATTGTCTCTTAATCGCCCAACGTCATATCACTTCACTGCCAGCTACTACTCACCTAAAAAGGCTTGACTTCCTTCGGCAGCAGTTTTTATGATGCAACTAGCAACTCCAACAAGCAACGCTCTAAACCCCCCCAAATCTGCTTGGTTCATTGCAGTTCTACATGAGTCGCTAGATAGTAAACAGCTTATTGTTTAAATTTTTAATGTTTCCTCTTTCGTTGGAATGAAACCAGTAAATTCAAATCGCATAGCGAAAGGAGGAAATACGGGAGCTCTGTCATTTCATCTTGACATAGATTGTTTGAATCAAATAATAGCAATGCATCCTGTTGAAGCCAGTGAATCCAGAAAGAAAAGATAATTCAAATTTACAACTACAAACCTGAATTAGAATCATCAATGTGATGGTTGCTCACCAACATTCTCCCACAAAAATTTTCGACTGCGGGGGGGGGGGGGGGGTTCACTGAAAAATTATAGAATTATTTACCATTCCGCAGCCCATCCAAAAACGCATAAACGTTTACTGAAAGGTTTATTCATCTGGTCAGGATAGGTTTTAATAAAAATCGGAGAGAATGTAGATCAAGAAGAATTTACAAGATGGCTACAGCTCCAGACCTCTTCCGACAGCCAACTCCCAGAAAACATTCCTTTTCACCTAGCGTATTTTTTATTTTGTTCTTGTTATTGTAAATCGACCAGTCTGTCAATTTATTTTATTGAAAAACCTTTTTTTTTCCCCAGATTAAAAAGTTTTGAATTCAAAGTTACAAACACAGAACCAAATCTACTTAGTAATGGGCATTTGGTATATAGGATTATTTGATAACAAAACATGGAAAAGGAGTTACCGTTCTTCCAAATTTAAAATCGAAGACAACTAATATTACACTCCACTATGTGTCGTGGTAAAAGAAGGTGACAAAGGTTACAGACATAAGACTTTATTCCACACACTACATTGTAAATAAATAAAAAGGATATAGATGTACTTTTTGGAAGATTTTCCCTGAAGTACCAGAGGATGATGTGGGTATACGTGTGTGAAAGTGACAAAGCTGGATCAACGAATTACCGTCCTTGTTTGAAGGATCCATTATCTCTCAAAAACACCAATAAGATCTCTTTCTGACCCTTATTTCCGTATCAACGGAATACTAAGGCCCCCTTCGAGAGTAGCTTTCAAGAGACAAACGTCTTTACTCGGGGAAGCTTTGAGTAGATTTAGCCCGAGCCTCAAACCTCGAAAACCTCGACGGTTCTCTCCCAGAAAGAAAAGCTACTTGGGGGTCTGGGCAGGAATAATGGTGGGTCCTTTATGTGAAATGAAATCATCCCCTTCCTTCTACTCCGGCCTTTATTCCTCTTCTTCTTTTCTCTTTGCTTCTACCGGCCATTGAGGAGGTGGCAAGCGGGAATGGGATTTATTAAGCGGAGGGCCGTGGTGTTCTAAGGGGATAGAAAGTACGGGGATAGAGCCAGTTAGGGGTGAGTGAACCAGAGGGCTGAATTCTTCGGAGTGGGAGGCGAGGAGGAGTGGAGAACCTAATGGACAAGACATTCTATTGTTCCAACTATCGACCTGGTTCCACTCTTTGTGTTTCATCTCCAATTCAATCAATGCAATTACATTGTAAGAGATTTTACCTCCTACAATAAGGTTTTTACTGAACCCAGTTCAACTAGTGATGTTCAATTATCTAAAATCACATTGCTGCTTAAAAATATGAACTGTTAATCATTACATGAAGCAAGGGTACCAACCCCTCCCCCCAAAGCTTCATGACGCACCCCCCCTCCCAAACTCAGAACCAGCCCCCCCCCCCCCAAAAAAAAAATGTAAAAAATACTCGTAAGCACCCCTTATTTTATCTAAAACTAATCACGGACAATATTTGAGCCATTCATTGTCATTTATACATTTTCAGATAGAAAAACAAACCATTTTTCAATGGACTACTAGGTTCATTATTATTTACGTTCTATTTGTGATGCAATATGTTTTTTAATCCCCCCCCCCATTTTCTGGAACCCCCCCCCCCGAGAATTTTAATGACTTATTCAGCGTCATAGCCTCCCCCCTCCCCCCTTGGGGTTTACTCCTACATAATGGTTTATTATTACAGTGTTGAATAGCGCTTTTATGAGATCACTTGTCTACACACAATATTTAAACGGATTCAATTACAGTGCTTCATGGAAAATGAATTAATTTCAATCAAGGATGGGTAATCATCATGTCATCACAATTATTGATATAGAATAGAGCCGTTCCGAGAACAATCGTTTCACTAACCCCTCTGTTGCTTTCTAATGTTTTGATAAACTCCGTTTCATGAACAAATAATTCCATTGTAAGTAGCTATATCACCTGATTTCTCAATCGTTCATGTAATCTAGTAATTTTATTTATATTCATGTTAACGTTTGTTGGTTGTTCACTTGAGAGTGAACAAATGTTCCGCGGTCTGGGTAGGCTTTTTCGTTTATTTGAGGCACGTTTCAATAATATATACGTCAAAAAACAAATAAAAAACAATGTTATTTCGAAAGTTTTCAGTATTCAGATTTTTGAAATGTCATCCCATTGATTTGAAAGTTTAGGATTGACTGAGATCGCTGCCAAGAATCAGTACCAACTAAACCGAAGGGTTGACAATAATTGTTCTATTCAATTATTGAAAAATCTGCATTTCTAAAACTTTCGAAGTAACACTATTTTTATCACATTCGTTATTAAAATTTAATAACACTCGTTCACATTCACATTCGAATTTTTCTGAAGGGTCGTCTATAAAATTTATAACTTTTTTTATTAACGTTTTAAATTTTATAGACGACCATTCAGAAAAAATTGAACGTGAACACGAATGTGAATGTGAACGTGTTTGGGCACAGTAAAAATCGCCTGTGTCATATTTTATCTCGCTGAATTGTATTTGTTATATTTTCAGTGACCTCGTGAGTCACGAAAAACTATTTTCTTTCCTAATTAACTTAGAAAGGTGAAATGTAAATGGTAACTTGGCGATTTGACGTTAATCGAGGGCTTTCCAATGTAACATATTGACGGATATGGTATGTTCCATGGTTTGGATCGCAGATCTCCCTGAGCTATACCTAGTTTTCGGTATCAGCTTCTGTTTCTCATAAAAGGACTAGTAAAGGTTACTGTTCTCCAAATTATACTTAAGATGAAGTCATCAAATTTTCTTTGGTCTTCTAGTAGTCAATTACAAGGTGAATTAAGTGATCAACTGAAGGCCCTTGGGGTTCATTTCGTTCCTAATCGATTTAAAGTGCTGACATATAATTGAGACTCTATGGTATAAAAAGAAGACAAGGCGAGATATGGAGAGGAGAGTATTTTAATTAGTTTTGGCTCATTCAACCCAAAAGATGTTTACTTATTAAGTTATATTTAGATAATGGCCAAATACTCTGTTTAATAATTATCTACAGTTAAGGGCTAAAAGGGCTACCTTTAAATAGTGAACCTGCGTCAGAGTTATTTTCCCTGAAGGTATATTAATTTTTGAAGCTTTTCGATGTCATTCATGTCGATGGCAAACGTATTTGACGCATTAGAATCCTTAGAGCTCGAATCCTTTGCTCTATTCCAATATATCGTGAAACCTATAGGCCTCTCAGAACTCGTAAAATGAATGTTGTTATCCTAACAAGGATTAGCTCTGAGATTGCCTTCCACTGTTCCGCGTGAAAGCACCCACGAATAGAGTTAAATGGGCTAATTTACCGGGGCAATGGGATGTTAAAAGAGGAGGATCCAAGGGAAGGTATTTACTCTGCGGTTAAAACATTCAAGGTTCAGTAAGTAGAAGGTTGGCTCTTTCGACGGTACAACGTGGGGTTGGGGGATGCGGAGTAGCTGAGTATAGTTGATTAGCTGCCAGAGGGAGGCGGAAAAGAGCCGATTAGGAGCTGGTAATGGGGTAGTGCCCTTATGAAGGGTAATAGACCTAAACAACCTTCAGAGAGAGCCTAATGGCGCTTTCCAACTTTGATAGCCGGGAGCTCCTCAATCTGAACGTAAATATTTAATCAATCATCATCAACGGATCTCGCATGAGTGTCACCATCCAGTGATGAGTAACACGCATGCGATGTGGGGAGATACGCTCTTGGCGATGTGCTAATGAAATCACGAGTATCTGGAATTTGAGCTCAATGCATTATTTATAGATACTTCAATGCTACACATTAAACATTCATGTGTACATTAAAATTCATGCTATTGAATTTTATTGTTATGCAGGAGCATAACTTGAGAAAATAAAGGTATTATTGAACATATGTAAGTTTGATTTATTATTTCCAACAATGTACCTAAGTACCTTTTTCCGTATTCTTGCCGAGTCAAGAGCTTTTTCCGAAACCACTAGGCCAAAATACATACTTAAAAATCCAGTGAAAAATCACAAATTGGTTGTAGTTGAGACTAAATTCTTCGCATCAGTTTCAATTAATATTAAAGGAACAATTAAAAAGCTGAAATATTGGAAATTCGAAAACTTTCAAAATTAGTGTTATGTTTTTTAGTTCAATAAAAGCAAACAGTTCGATCCCATGCCAATAAAATAACTGCAGCAACAACGTATTTGATTGTAACAACTTGTTTTGAATGAACCAGGACTACGCTTTCTTCCGACAAGAGGTAAAATTTGTGAAAACTCGACGACTGGACTGGGGAAAAATAGCTACATTTTTTCACTGTATCATCTATAGTTTTTCCTTCCCATCTCCGGTAACTACTGGTGTACGAACTGGAGCTGGGGCATCGGAATCCGAACAATAGACAATAATAACAATTCATAATGTTCATTACCAGTTGGATTTACTTTTTTGCCGATTCTGACAACTGGTCAATTAGCGCCCTGCGGAATCGCGGACATTCTCGCTCACTTTCTTGTTGGTGTCCAGGGTTATGAACCATGGCTTAATGTCAATTGGATCGGACTTTGAATCACCTAAGGAAATTCGTAATATTCTTAAAACAGAAGTATGAGATGCCGTTGCGTTTTACTTATTTTAATTGAATTCTTTAGGGGTTTGACGTTTCCATTAAATACATCTGTTTTTCTCTCAACAAAATTTATATTACTTCAGTTTCTTCTAGGAGTTATGGTCAGTTGTATATCGATCTTGTACTTGTTGATTTGGAAAAGGAGGAATAAATTAAACAAAAATTACATCCCATGTCTGTGAGAGTTTAGAAGTTTATTGCATTGCGTTGTTTCTTTTTAGTAATGTATTGTTAGACACATTTCAGGGTGTTTTTTTCTGAGGAGAACATGCCCAATGGAGCAGCTCATGTCATTGATGCGGGAGCAGCAGAGCCGATTTGGCAACCATGACCTGACATCTCCAACATTGCGGGTCTGTTCTGTTGTACGAGGTCGATCTTCTTTTTCCAGCTCACCCAATTGGGGGTGAATCCCTCATCCTCATCCATCGAACAAATGCGGGTTTCCTTGGAGTACCTTATGTACCACATTGTCTTCTACCTAAGCAAGGTGTTGGTTGCCCGACTAACTAAAAAGCCATTTCAAAGTTCTTGTACCTAATGCTAGGCCATCAAAAGCAGCTTGATTTGACAGGGTAATCTCGTTTGCCAGGACAAAGCTCGGTGTTCCAGCACCTCGACTTCAGCAGCAAAGGTTTACAGATCCTAATGTGGCCCCTGTCGTCTGATTTGTAGCTGGTTCATAAAAATATTTTGCCAAAGATAGACATTGCATCGTGCATCAACATGACTGTTATTAGGACAAGACCGGTGAGTGCTGCAACCACCTGCGATGCTTTCAATTAATAAATCCAACCATTGCTTGAAGTTGTGTGCTACAATAGAAAAAACACAATCCTCGAATAGCCCTCACACACCATACAAACGAGGTTTTGCCTTCCCTTGTTCTTCACACTTAAAAGTGGAAGCTCTCCCTGAACAAATTGTGACATAGATTCTGGAAGCGCTGTTGCTCGGCGGGTGACAACCTATGTTAACTTGGAGGTCTTTTGACCCCTTCAACTCACTAATCTAAGCTGAAGAGTAACGTACGGCAGTCCTGGAGAATTCCTTCGATATTCTGAAGATCGTTCTGCTAGTCATTCCCTCCACCTGGCTGCTCTCTCACCCACTGAATCATCACTAACCCCGTCGACCATAAAACCACATTGCAAATCCATCTCGCTCACTTCTGACAAAAGGGTTTTACACTTTACAAAAGAAAAACAAACGGTTTGAAATAAATCACTCGTGCAACTAAACCTCATTTAATTCGTTTCGTAATCGAAACACACCAAAACACATCTTGACACACTGCTTCTAAAAATATTTTGGAAGTAGCCCAGTAAATTACCACAGTACCTCATCTCCTTCGATCCACATTTCATACACCCCTTCTCTGTTAATATTTCTGTCTATTTCTTTTCTTTTTTTTGCCTCAAACAATTCATTTACTAAACCACATACAGTAACATTAACATTATAATTTGAGTACATTATGTACGGCAAAACAACAAATTTCCTCAACTTTATATTACAATATTGTTAATTTTTATAAATTTTATTAAATGTTTATAAGTTTTTTCATTTTTCAGTTTGTTTGTTACGGTGCTCCTTGTAATAGCGAAAGTTTAAACTATTAAGTGCATCTTGCACTCATTATTATTATTGTTTTTTCACTGCATAACTAGCTAAGTTTTTTATGAAGCATTAAATATAATAAACGTTCAAACTTGGTTACAATCAATCCGTCTTCAAAGTAAACCTTACCATTACCTTTATTTAATTTTTTAATCGGTAAATTTCATTCTATTGTTATAGTTTACCAGAATATTGGATAGGTAACATCATGGGTGTGACAAGCACTTGAGCACAAGACTGTACTTCACATGAATTCACCAATATTATTGAATTACCACGGATGTGACTGATTACACAGAAAAGCATTGTCCAGTTTGCTATGATATTGATGAATTCGGCAAATTAAACCAGCGATTACCGTTTTATGCCCCTCAAGTACCTGGATGAAATGATGTAACCTCCAGAAAACAACATCAATAGTTTTGAATTTATCACAGTCACGGGCATTAGGAGTAATACTGACCGTTCGGTCTATATTCTGTTTTGGTTTATTATTCAATAATAAACCATTGTAATCGCTCTGGAAAAAAAATTCTAACCCCCTGAAAATTTCATGGTTTACGTTTCAAAGGGTGTAGAATCCGAATCTGCAATAAAAATTTTCCGTCCGTCCGCCGTACGCCGTACGCACGATTTCTCCCAAACGGCTGGAGCAAAAACTCTGAAATTTTCAGGAAAAATCCATCTTGGTCCGACGACGCCCCAATTCTTGAGCCAGCTCTCTCACTCAATTTAAAGTGCCCTTTAAGGGCTGTCAAAGTTTTGTAAAATCCCTAGAAACCTCAAAACAAGTCCAAGCGGCATGAATGTAAACTTATTTTAAGAACATACCGTCAGGAATCGAATGAGCCCCTCCCCAGGTCCGTAGGTCAAACCATTCCCGATGTATCGCCCGATTTATGGTGCCAACATTTGCGTTTTTTGGTTTATTATTGTTTGTTTGTAACCTAGTAATGTCCGGCCGATAGCGTCGGGTTGTTGTGAATGTGGATACTGGAGTGATAGCCGATGTGAATACTTGTAGTGTAGTTAGTAGCCGATACACGGGTTGAAGCATTCTGATATGCATGAAACGCTGATAATATTTAGGTAAATATTACTCAATATTATTACTGGGGTTTATTATTCAATATTACTACTGGGTAAATAAGTATTCTTTCACTGGGGTTTATTATTCAATTGGCTTGCGTTCATGATTTGAATTTCTACTAAGCTTTGGAGTGTGCGTGTTTCACAGGATAGGGCGATTATTGAATTTCAGAAGGCACACAAATATGATCAACTGATCAATCCAAATAGGTATTTTGGTTGAGAACAGATTTACGTGCTCCATGCATATCTCCTGAAATTCAATAATAGCTCTATCGTGTGAAAAACGCACACTCCAAAGATTAGTAGAAATTCAAATCATGAACGCAAGCCAATTGAATAATAAACCCCAGTGAAAGAATTTGCAGCGTTTTTCAGGATAGGTTCCTCTTCTGTAGGTATCTGATATTTTTTCTGCTTCAACAGCGTCAATTTGCAGAACATTTAAACTTTGGTGAGCAGGCGTTAAAAATGAAACTCTATTCTCTTGCGATACGCTTCCACTGCTCTGACTTAAAAGTGTGAAAATGAATCCGTCTAATCATAATCAATCAGTCTTGAACTCTCAAGCACCCCAAATCATCATTTACCATGTTTTCCCATTTGGACCTTTTACGCGAGGCAGCGAGCTCTTTCCAAATAAGCTTATTTCGTCCGACTCGTTTCGCTATTTTAACCGGGCCCCGTAAAAGCTTTTAATGTCATTATCTTCCGCAGATGAGAACACATTCGTCATTTTTTTGACGGGGTTTTCATTACGTTTTCCCTTTTTGAAGCTTCCCACCCACCGTGCCCGCTTTTGCTCGGAGGTTGGTTAGTCTGCAGTGAGCATTAACGGGAGTAAAAATTGGTGACAACGGAGTTTCGCAGAGGGAGTGAAGGGTTAATAACGAGGTGAACAGAGCTTTTCGAAATGTTACAACCGACATTACAACGTAGTTTGAAGAGTTCAGGTCGACAAAGTCCATTGAGCGGGAGTGCTTGTCCAAACCATTCGAATTTTACTGGGAATGCATCAGCCGGAGTAAGTTTCCGGCGATTTATCTGAACGGAGTTCCAATGACAGTAATGACACGAGCGCGTCGAATGATAAACGGCGTAATGCGCAGTTATAAATAAATACGGTATTTACTCGGATGATCTCTTCTCTAATAATTACACCATAATTACCATAATTACTCATCCGTTATTAATTCTCCAAAATTCTTTTTTCAAATTAAAAAAAAACTTCTCTGCCAACACATGTAAAGCTCCATCTCGAATCCATTTATACGTATATGTATGAATGAATAGCTATAATGAATGAGTATTCCTAAAAGATTTAGTAGTGAGGGCGTTTAGTTTGGAGAAAAGGTAAATCAAATCGACAGTTCTCTCAACATTTATATTTGAATATTGAAAAAATGCACAGTATATTTCATATTTGGGGAAACTAATAGTTATTTGGTGCTGAAGTTGATAGGAAATCGTTTACTTAGGTAAAAACTGTAGAAAATAAGTGTGTAACAAAATGTTCACATTCGATCATGTACAGCAAATTTAATGTTATCGTACGATCTTCATGAATTTATAAGTTGGTTTTATAAGTTTTCACTAATTTACAATCTCCCTCGAGATCTAAAGACAAGGGCATATGAAAGTGATGTTCGATGGATTTTACTTTTGGGCAGGCGTAAAGTGAAGTAAAGACTTGTCAACAATGAATTTCATATTGCACCATCTAACCCGTAAATTACCAGGAAACTTCATTAAAATCAAATGAAAATGGTAAAAATTAGCCCCCAAAGTAGATAGACAGGCATGAACCGAAATTTGTTCAGAATAGTCCAATGTAAAATTCAATTGGAAATTTTGATTTGGAAGAAAACAAATGATTTCATCCCTCGAAAGTGATAACAACGCGTCCGCAACCTTTGGGTGTACAGAGAAAAAAGTGGGATGAAAACTTTAAAATTTTGAGAGGTAAAATTGATAGGGGACAATCCTCAAAATTACTCGTAAACCCCTAAAAATATTTTCAAAATCTGAATAATGGGAACCGTAAATAATATTGCATATATTACACGATGTCGACCTACATGTACTTGAATATATTGTCTACGTGAGATATTTGCAGTCACATTCCATTTAATTTACCTTGTTTGATTTTTGGCAGGAAAATTTTATAATGTTTTCTTGATCAAATTTTTGGAATCTGCGTATCTCGGAAATTCAATTGAAAAAATGTGTTTCTTGCTTGAATTGATAGTACCAACTTTGTTATATCACACAGACTAAACTTACCAGAATTCATCTACATGCATGATCCACCACTCCATTCCCTTTTACTTTTATCTCTTGTGTTCCAAGACTTTTGCTAAAAACTCTTTTGGAATTATATACCCATGGATATTGATTTCCCCAATATTTGCAGTCATGTAATGCTTTCAAAAACTTGACTTGAGTGACAGGGAGACAATATTCTTCCTAAAGATCCTCCCATCAAGCTTGAATATCCCACATTGTAAGGGTGTTATTCTGCGGCAGCCATCAGTTTGCGCAACTGGTGAGTAGATCGTATTTCAGGAAAACAGTGGTAACTGTTGTGATGGAAATAGCCGCCTTCTTGCGAATCCACTGAATGAAGGTTAGTTTGTTGCCAAAGATCTTCGGGAAATTCAATAGCCCATTGTGAGAGCTTCAAGTGTGCAACCGCTGGAGAAAATTGTAGCAAAGCCGAAAATCGCTTACATGGAATCATCTGCTCTTTCAGACTATTGTTGAACATCGCCGCGGGAGGTCAAGGGGTCAGATTATTGCAAATCCGCCCTAACGCTGCCGAAAGGGGGCCCACGGTAGGTTCGTGTTTATCGGGCGGCTCCCAGTTCCAGGGTACCCTAACTTTTTTGAATATAATTGGAGATGATACCTTAGCGGGGAGGCACCTGGGCGGCAGCGGGGAGCCTTTTTCTCACTCATTGTGAGCAGATTATCCTCCATTGACGACAAAGGGATTGTTGTTCCGGGAGCAGCTCGGCATGCGGAGCGACTCCAAGAGCTTGATGAGTTTACTGAAGCAGTTTGCGAATCCTTTGATCAACCAGAACAGAAAAACTAGAGCCGAGGTGCAGTCAGATAATTACCGGTTTCCAACTCAGCAGGACGCTATGGAAAATTCGATTTTGGAGAAGAGGGGACAGTGCAGGTCGTTCCTATGCGAAATAACTTTGTCCAGTAATGCTAATAGACATCATCAGATAGTGAATGACATTGATTAGATAGTAAATAATCAACAAAAGTACATATTGTACCAAAATAACCATATTGAAAAACATTACACATTCATACAGTGGTAATGGTAATGGTTCATGGTACGGTGGTTGGTGGTTTTGATTTATGGTATTATACCAATTTTCCGCGATCCAATAGCTCCAACTACCTCTGTATTGTGCTACTCTCGATTGGAAGTGTCGTGAACTTAGTGCCAGAGATGTCCCTGAGTGAAAGGAGAGGGCAGCATTAGATCACATTCACCTGTGGCGTCTCTGTACCACAATATTTCCGACACATGCTGAACAAAAGTTTTTTCCTTCTTTTTCTCGACGACCAACAAGCCATCAGGTAAGAGCTTTTTCACTATTCAACTAGTGGAAAATGTTCGTTATGGAATGTAGTTTACGTTCATCATTCAAGTTTTCCATAATTTCTACTTTTCACGGTTTTGCCATCAATCTCATTGTTCAAGAGCAAACTGCCTATATAGAGGTACATACAGGTACCTAATATGAGATATCTCATATTACGAATATTTGAAATATGAGGAATATGGAAATATATTTTCTCAGGATAACCAAGGGGAGAAATGGGCGAAATGTCGTCAGTGTCATCGCTGGTCTCACGAAGATTGCGGAGAAATAAAAGATTCCATGTTCTTGTGCAATTTTTGTTTTGATATTTAGAAATAGGTTGATGTGATGTTCTTCACTGCGTATTTTAAGAACTAGGTGTTTTTAAGAACTAGAACTATGTGGTGTTCTTGACTGCGTATTTTAGAAATAGCTTTTGTTGAGTCACGAACTTCTTTTTGAGAAGTTTGATTTCAGATTGATTTGTTCTTCTGGTCAATTCCTAATTCTGGTGATACAATCCTAGTGAATTTTGTTGAATTTCCTTCGAGTTCGAATTGCCTTTTTTTTTTTTTTTTTTCTTTTTTTTTTTTTTAAGGTGAATCTTTTTCGTGAAGGAATATTTTTTTTTAATGATAAGATTAAGCGCTTCTTTTACAATTTCGTAGGATTTCCTGCAATGATACTCAGCCTCATTGGCACTGACTATGAGATGTTCAAGACTGAAGAATTTTTTTTTAATTATTAAGTACATTGAATTAAACACTTATTGGGTTCTAATTTCCTTTTTTGATCGTTTTACTGAAGGTGGCCCGAATATGAGACAGTGTCTCATTTTGGGAACGCTTGGTATCTCATATTGGGAATTGTGTTGGCCAAACGGGTAAACATGGAATTTTTGGTATCTTGATTTATTTGAGCTTTCTTGTGACAGTTTATGCGTATTTGTATATATATTTTTCAAAAGGGAATGTTAATGAACAAATGAAACTAAAAATTGAATTTTTTACTACATTCAAGTGGTCATTAGCGCCTTCTGAAAAAAAGTATCTATAGGGTTCCTTAGTTGACGAAGCTTTGGTTTAGGAGGACGTCCTAAAAAAGAAGCGGGCCCAGTCTCGTTGGCAGCACAGCATCCCCACACGGTCCTACTGTTATCGATTGAGCATAAATAAGTATGCCTCCAATATTTCTCAATTATTTCTCTCACGGAATTCGAGTAGGCAAATCGCCAACACCAACTGTTCGTTGACATCGAACTAACGAAGGACCTCGAAATATCCGAAAATTTGATAACAATCGAGCTCTGATTGAGTTGGTACACTTTTGCTGAGGAAAATAATACGGAGGAGGAAAAATACTGAAGGAATTCGACATTGTTTAGAACCCCAAAAAACGTAACAATGAAATGCCCGGTTCGGTTTCTAGAGCCAAAAAAAAAAAAAAAAAATTGAACTTCCTGCAGTACGAATGCAAAGCTTTTCTCCATTTAGTAATGAAGAAGCGAAAGCTGTGAAAACATTGAAAGATGTGACGGAATAATCGATGGAAAGAGGTAAGTAATTCATACACTACAGGGACAGACTTGAAGGTTTATACTGAATTCATGATTTTTCTGGATTTTTCATACTTTGTCATAACCAACTGTAATATGCTAAGAACAATTCATCCTCCTCCTCGCAACCATACTGAAACATAAACTGATACTGGTTGAGAATTTTATCTTAAAACACCTCGATTTTACCCAATCTGTTACTTTTTGGTGCAGCTGTAGGTCATGATTTTGGCATAAAGATTCTATTAATAATCTATAAAACAGGTTGCAAATTGAAGCTTCCTCAATATTGAATATTGTTTCAGCACTACCTCCTCCAACTTCTCCTCTCCGTTAAAAATAATTTTCGATACATTCTCGATAGATAAATATCGATTGAGAATAATATCGATGATGAAAGAATTTTCATCGACACTATGCAAGAATTCTATGCAACACTTCTATTCTATGCTACACTATGCAAGAAGAATTATTAGATTCAAGAATAATTTTCGATAACCGTCGATTTACCCATATTCCCCTCTATCCTCTCCAAATGGGTCCCATCTCTTTAGCTGCATGCCCGACCGTATCGACATTCTCCTCACTAGGAAATTGAAGAATAGATTAATTCAGAGCTGTACGGTAATGAGCCTGAGTATCTTCACCAGGCATTAAGTGAAGGGTGTTTCACCCCCTCAACTATGAACCACCAAATGAACTGATCAGGTCTCAAATGAAATATGCATTGAGCTAGGTATTTTGTTGCCCGTCTTGCCCACATTTACACGTCAGCTGGCAGAATGGGAGCTTTCCTAGGAAAGGGAAGCACGCCGATTTGATTCTAATCCCAAAGGCATGTAAACCCAAAAACGAGTTGAACTTTTACAGGCTTCTTTCGAAAATCTTGGAAAAGACTTCACCTCCCCCATCTTCCCAAATTTACTGGTCACCCAATTCCCAATCAGTTTGGTTTTAGAGAATCTCTCTCTATCTTGCCCTCAACTTCAGCGCTGTACATGTTACATTAAATCTGCTTTTCAAAGTAATTATAAATGCAGAACCACTTATTTAGACCCAGAACAAGCTTTTGACCGGCTTTGGCACGATGGCATTCTGTCAAAATTAAGTCCTTACCTAATGGACAATCTGTATAGTTTAATTTCAAGTTCACATACAAGGAGAATTGTCTTCGATCAGACCAACACTCGCAGGCGTTCCTCAGGAAGGGTGTCTTTTCCTTTTGTTTATACGTTCTACTGCTATATTTGGCATATGCAGTAAGCTGTTCTGATTCGAAATCCGCTACAACTCGACATCAACAGTTACTTTACGAGCTGGGAAGATGGTGCACTAAATGGAGACACAAGATAAACCCAGTCAAAAATCAAGCTGTCATGTACACTTACAAAAGAAATTTGGTAACCTTCACTTACGGTACAGAAATCCTATCTGCAACTTCCCACCATTATCTTGGTCCAATACTGGATCAACAGCTCACATACCACGAACACATCACTAGTTTACTGCAGAAGTTGAAAATAAGAACCAATAAACTAAAACCACTCCTTAACAACACAAACACACAAATTCAAAACAATATCATGATTTACTTAACCCTCATACGCCTTATACGGACATATTCCCCACCGATCTGGACCCCACGGCGCAGATCGAAATTCCATGTGCCACACCGAACTTGGTATAGGTACTATTTCTATATTTTTGGTTTACTATTAAATAATAAACCATTGTTATCGCTCTGGAAAAAAATTCTAACCCCCCTGAAAATTTCAGGGCATACGTTTCAAAGGGTGTAGAATCCGAATCTGCAATAAAAATTTTTCCGTCCGTCCGCCGTACGCCGTACGCACGATATCTCCGAAACGGCTGGAGCAAAAGATCTGAAATTTTCAGGAAAAATCCATCTTGGTCCGACGACGCCCCAATTCTTGAGCCAGCTCTCTCACTCAATTTAAAGTGCCCTTAAGGGCTGTCAAAGTTTTGTAAAATCCCTAAAAACCTCAAAACAAGTCGAAGCTGCCTAAATTTATACCTATTTGAAGAACATACCATGCGGAATCGAATGAGCCCCTCACCAGGTCCGTAGGTCAAACCATTCCTGATGTATGGCCCGATTTATGGTGCCAACATTTGCGTTTTTTGGTTCATTATTGTTTGTTTGTAACCTAGTGATGTCCGGCCGATAGCGTCGAGTTGTAGTGAATGTAGATACTGGAGTGATAGCCGATGTGGATACTTGTAGTTTATAGCCGATTATTATTATTACTGGGGTAAATAAGTATTCTTTCACTGTTGTTTATTATTCAATTGGCTTGCGTTCATGATTTGAATCTGTACTAAACAGAGCGATTATTGAATTTCAGGAGATATGCATAGAGCACGGAAATCTGTTCTCAACCAAAATACCTATTTGGATTGATCAGTTGATCATATTTGTGTGCCTCCTGAAATTCAATAATCGTCTATCATGTGAAACACGCACACTACAAATTCTTTCAGTGGGGTTTATTATTCAATTTTATTCATTTGAGTTGAATGTCGAGTTGTAGTGAATGTAGATACTGGAGTGATAGCCGATGTGGATACTTGTACTTTATAGCCGATACACGGGTTGAAGCATTCTGATATTCATGAAACGCTGATAATATATAGGTAAATATTATTCATTATTATTACTGGGGTAAATAAGTAGTCTTTCACTCGGGTTTATTATTCAATTGGCTTGCGTTCATGATTTGAATCTGTACTAAGCTTCGGAGTGTGCGTGTTTCACAGGTGATAGAGCGATTATTGAATTTCAGGAGATATGCATAGAGCACGTAAATCTGTTCTCAACCAAAATACCTATTTGGATTGATCAGTTGATCATATTTGTGTGCCTCCTGAAATTCAATAATCGCTCTATCACCTGTGAAACACGCACACTACAAATTCTTTCAGTGGGGTTTATTATTCAATTTTATTCATTTGAGTTAAAGTGTCGAGTTGTAGTGAATGTAGATACTGGAGTGATAGCCGATGTGGATACTTGTAGTTTATAGCCGATACACGGGTTGAAGCATTCTGATATTCATGAAACGCTGATAATATATAGGTAAATATTATTCATTATTATTACTGGGGTAAATAAGTAGTCTTTCACTCGGGTTTATTATTCAATTGGCTTGCGTTCATGATTTGAATCTGTACTAAGCTTTGGAGTGTGCGTGTTTTACAGGTGATAGAGTGATTATTGAATTTCAGGAGATATGCATAGACCACGTAAATCGGTTCTCAACCAAAACACCTACTTTGATTGATCAGTTGATGATATTTGTGTGCCTCCTCTACATCAGTTTACCTTTGGCTACACCGTTTAAATTTGGATTTGGGGAAGTTTTAAGGCAAAACGAGTGCTAAAGGACTTGATAAATTATAGATGTTTTTATTGTTGGGGGGGGGGGGGGGGAGGGGTCTTTCCTTGGGGTTTATTATTCAATTGGCTTGCGTTCATGATTTGAATTTCTACTAAGCTTTGGGGTGTGCGTGTTTCACAGGATAGAGAGATTATTGAATTTCAGGAGATATGCACGGAGCACGTAGATCTGTTCTCAACAAAAATACCTATTTGGATTGATCAGTTGATCATATATGTGTGCCTCCTGAAATTCAATAATCTCTCTATCCTGTGAAACACGCACACCCCAAAGCTTAGTAGAAATTCAAATCATTAACGCAAGCCAATTGAATAATAAACCCCAGTGAAAGAATTTACAGCGTTTTTTTAATGGTAAACTTCCTGTTAAGTATCTTGAAGCGTAAGCCAACAACAATTGAATTGGGTATTCAATTATTTTTCTATTACAGTTTTTCATTAAGTATTGATAACACGATAAGGCAAAATTGTGAACATTCTATGGAATATTATTGTGTTCTATCTCGTCTCAAATCCATCATATCTGATAAATGCGATTTATACAAACTCATGGGATGACTGTAATGCTGACGTTCCCATAAGAAGTTTATATATAAATATTATCATTAGGCAAAAACCATAAAAATGTAAAAAAGTCACACTCTAGGCTTTCATCCTGAATAGAGTACGTTATGCGCCCAGTCAGGAGCGCCTTCAGTTTCGTCGGCAATACACAGCTGCATTGCTGTCTGAAACATTGGAGCCCATCAACTTCTAGGAGTATGAATGTGACTCGGAAAGGCAAACTTGAGACGTCGTTCGAAAATGACAATATATAATTCCAAAGCCTTCGACACCTGCCTACTATTGAATCATTTAAATGAAAATGGGTAAATGATGAGACTCTCTAAAATTCAATATCACTCTTGAAGATGATCGGTACTACACTGATATTCATTCATATCATCGTAGGATGATGAATATAGATATTAAAGTACCTACTGCAATACTGATCGCCGACCGTCCAACTTCTTGCTTGGCGGTCGTTTTTGAGATGAAGTCCCTTTCTCTTTGTTAGTGAGCATTGAAATGTATATAACAGCTTCGAAGCTTTTCCTTCAAGGCAGCCATTAAAATTCTGAAATATCGTTATTTTATTCATTTCTTATTGTTCAGAAATAACGGTATATCATTAGTTGTTATGAAAACGTGATTGAGAATAATTAGGACAAGATTATATTAGGAAAACTTCAGTTAAACTGACAAACAAAACAGTTAGAAAAAAAAAAAAACAAAGCACGGACATAGGAAATGACTTGATGAGCTGACGTGAAATTCTCTGGGCTGGTTGGTTTGTTGTACCTGGAGTTATTTTCCAAGCTGTTCAAATTGTCCAATGTTTGTTTAGGCGGTCTTAACCAAACTCCGTTTTGTAATCTTCGATATACTAAACGAGATTTAGGATGATCAAAGACAGCCTTTCAACTGTTTAAAATTAATTCCAACGTTATTGGCTAATCTCCAGTAAGTAGTTTTCCGGTGGGACGATCCTTAGTCAATTACAAAGGTCCATTATTGAAAATAATAAATTGATACATTTGTGGAATGAAGTTGTAAGTCTATTTATTGATAAGTCTATTTTTAGCCTGTATTTATAAACGACGTTTATTCGATGAGGTTGCGGAGCCTTTAGAGCTCCGTCTCCAATCGGGAGGTTTGAGCTGGAAAAGGGAAGAGCGTTGAATAAGATTTATGCTGAGGGTTGATTGGGTGGGCGAAATTGGGAGGTCTGGAGCAGAGGACGGATGAGGGGAGGCAAAGGAAAAGCTCTAAGCCCTGAATCACAAGCTAATAAAAGCCCTGAGTGCTTACAGCGGTCCTAAATTAAGGTATCTCGGGTGGGTGGATGGTGTAGTGGGGAGGCCGAGGAAGGCAACGTCAGGAGGTGGGTAGAGCATTAAACCGCCATGGCTGATACTTGAATGCCCAAAGGGGTGGGAAATCCGAAGGGGGAAAGGATGGTCTGAGAGGGCGGTTAGGGCTAGGGGTGGCGGGTAATGATTTCGAGGGGACGGGGTGTGGTGGTAACAAGATGAGAGAGAGAGTTTACACTTCAATCAATCCCACCCCCTCCCCTACCCGGGGACCCCTTAACAGAAAGATCAATATAAACAGTGCTTTGACTCTGTTGCTTATTCGACTCCGCTCAGTGAGTCGGGAAAAACGCATAGCTCCCTTCAGCAACCCGTTGAATCGAGAGTGATGTCTTCGAGGAGAAAATTCTTAGTCTAATTGTATTTACAGACAACACAAAATTTGTGATGGATATGGTTAGTTGGTTCTTCCCGATCTTCGAATCTGTCGCCCTGGGAGATGAATCAGATGTTTTGAAGCGTGGCGGAGCAGTATTACCGCATTCACCTTAATGGAAGGGGCAACTATACCATTCCATCACCTCACAAATTGTTATCCCAAACCAGACAATCGTTTTTCCTGAATGTTCTCCATCGTCAACGAAAGTCCAAGAACGTAATAAATTAGGGATTGAAGTTGGGAACAAGCGAGTTTTGCAACAAGATCGCGGAAATAACGAGTTTTGCAGCACACGATCTAGGAACGAGTAAGTTTTGCTCCACACTCATGAGGTGAGTTGTGAAATGATTAAGTACACAGGGTTTCTTTAATTTACAAGAATATATATTATATAGGTATATATTTTTTTTTTTCAATGAAAGAAGAGTTCACTTTTGAAGAAATACCATAAGGATCACTTAAGGTAACCGTTACGCTGACTAACGATCCACACAAGGACGTGGACGTTTAGGCCATCACATCACATTATGACTGTTGCAATATGGTCAAATCACAGAGGTATTTCTTCACACCAACAACTACAGTTATTTTTAAGAAATCAGCTTCTACCGCCGTAGGGAGTTGAAAAATGAAAATTACAACTCGAAACACGGAAAGTGACTCCATTTATCATCATGGGTGCCTACTAAAAGTAACTCACTAAAATCTTATAAGGAAATTCTCCTTCTCCTGAGCTTCACACAATGTTTCACAATAAAATACAAACTTAAACTGAGTGATAAAGTAATATTATTTCTCAAAAAACCAAGATTCAGATTTGTGCTGCTCGGGATAGGTAGATAAACAGTGATGAGAAGGTTACTACTTACATAAGTTTTGCAGCATAAACTGTATCGAGCCAGTTTTGAAACCAGCTGACCAGTGAAACTAATGAGTTCTGCAACAATTCTGTGTTTGTGCCCTTTATCCATTGGAATGAGCAAGTTTTGCTTCAACCTGATGGCATATTCCCATTATGTTACCAACTATATCAGGTTTCCGAATACACTTTTCTCATGATTTTTGCTTCATTTCTCATACGTTATTTAACAAATAATTTGCCAAGGTTATAGTAGTAAGTTATAGCTTACTTCAAGTTTGTTTGTTGTTCTTTAAGATAACCTTCACTATTATTCTACGAAACCACTTAAATTGCCAGCATGTGTAATACCAAATTATGAACTAGGCACTCTCAGTCTCTCTCAACCACTTATCGCCACTATTTCCGCATACTTAAAATTCAACAATTCGCACACTTTTACTTGCAAAATCGATAGGTCTAAAAGGAGCCAGCAAAAGGACCAGTGTTGTTCTGATGGAATCAAGTAAGCAAGAAATCTATCCGAAAGCCTACCTATACGAACTCTATTCAACCTATTCAGAATGTTGAAAAGTGTATGTGGATTAACTGAAGTATTATCTTTTATAATTTATTTGTTTGCATGATGTGATTTTTACCTGTAGCAAAGACATTCTACTACGTTGTGGGGTAATTGTAAACGCCCTCGTGGAAGATGGCTGAAAGGAGCAAGCTTGAGAGACAGAAATGATCATATTTCGTGTTTTTACTTCCCCACTTCCAACTCTACGGACAGCTCAGCGAAATGAACCCGGTTTTCACACTGTGTTTTACATTCAAAACCGCGACCTCAGCCAGCCGCGCGGAAAATGACATTCGTAATGGAACAATCAGTATTCTCCTCAAGAGCTTTCCTCTGCCCTCTCATACAAGCTCTGAGTATTCGCCCATTTCCGCCGGAGTTGTTAAGAATGATGTCAAAAAAGATTTTCGTCGTCCCTCCCGCCGGGATGTTAAGACAGATCTAATTAAACTTTAACCAACCCGAGAGTTGTGAGAGTAGGGTTTCTCTCCATGAATAATGCATTAGTCAGTCGCTACGTGAGTATCAAACCAAACCAGAGATATTCGCTCAGACTTTGAGAAGGGGTGTGAGGTAGCTGAGTAGAGGTAATTACCTCTCAGCATTGCCCGGTTTAGGTTTTTCCTCCTCCTCTATCAAGAACGTGCTTTCCCATAGTCTGTGGGTTTTCGAGCAGGAGCATTGGAGTCTCTTGAATGATTACGGTAGTTGATAAACGTTTTTTTTAAATATATTAATTAGACTTCATGAACTATAATCGTTAGGTTCATACTCCTTATAATCTTATCGAATAGGGAGGTCCCATGTGGGGCATTGTAATATACGGATCTAGCTGATATGTACATTACTTGTTCGTATGATTTGACGTAACAATCTTATCCTATAGCAAGCAGTTCTTAGAACTTTCGTGAGTTGTTTCCTCTGCAAAAACTAAGTATTTTCTTAGCTGGAAGTTTGGAACTAAATGTTTCGTGGTTCGATGTCATTCATGGTGGACTACATGAGAACCTTACTGTTCCGCATTTCGAAATGGTTGTTCTTATCGGACATACAGGGTGAGATTTATGCACAACCCGGCTCCTACGCGTTTTACAATTAATTCCGACCAAAAGTGCCTCCTAGCAATTTTTTTAAGAGGCCTCATTTCCAAGTTATTCGCGATTCTAGATTTTTTACGTGTTTTCAATCTTATGTCATTAAAACTGTCATAACTCCCTCAATTTTGGAGATAACTCAAATCGTGTGACATCGTTGGAAAGAACGTTAAATTAACTATCTATTTGATGTCAGAAAACATTTTTTTTAATTGCATAAAACATGTGCGACTGCCGCGCGAAATGGCAGTTTTGTCAAAATCGTGAAATCACCTGTTTTTCATCTCGCCTTGCAACCCCAGTAATGCTTGACGCAGAACTGTGCAGGCCTGGTAAAACTTGCGCAGGAAATGTCAGCTTTTCAACGGCGTAGTCGTTTTGGTTTTTTTAAATTTTTAAAAATATTTAATATTTTCAGTTAAGGTGTAAAAAATAACTCAAATCGTCACATGAGAGGTCTGGCGTTGTCACCATTCGATTCAGCGAGAAAAGTTACGTATATCCCGCCTCCAACCTGAAAATATGTTTTGAAAAAACACTCAGCGCAGATCATCCCTGGACATTTTAGCCACCATAATAGGCCTACCTCCGAAAAAGCGACTGAGCATCGAAATTCAACAAGAAATTATCTCCTTTTAATCACTTTGACTGGGCTTTTATGGGATAACGTAGTCACGAGGGAACGTACCTATCTGATTATTCCGATAAGAATACTCCAAATCCTTCCCATTTACAGGAACTTTTCAATCCCGATACCGACTTTTTTTACGGAGACTTTTGTGTGAGGGAAAAAGATGGATAGAGATAGTATGAGAAAGAGTGAAAGGATAAAAGAGTATGGATCATGCGACCGAGTATCGTCAGGCTCGATAAAATAAAAATCCCTACTCTACTGAAAAAAGTAGAAAAAAAATAAATAAAAGATAAAAAACAAAAAAATAAAGATAAGCGGCAACGTTGCGCCTTTGTACTCCATCGGGCCCGACGGGGGCAAAGCTTCAATCCATTTTAGTAAAGGCTAGATTAGTTGAGTGGAGCGAAGTGGTGCCAGTGAAGGGAAGGGGGGGATAGCAGAGAAGTTAGAATGATTGGTGCCTTTTCAATACGAGATAGGGGCTAGATCGGCCCCCAATCCACGTGTAATTCTCCGGGCCCGACCTCGAAAGCTGAAGCGACCGTCACAAAAGGAAGTCACCTACCATTCACGGCGGGTCGGCCAGTGCCTCGGGTTGGGCTTATTCCGAGGGGAGGACACCGATTTCCTTTTCAATCCAGATATAAGAGAGCAGGAAAAGCTAACCCTCGACTAACTCTCTTCCCCCCCCCTCTCCTTCACCATCGACTTTTTTTCGTCTCCTTCTTTTTCTTCGTCTTTTCCGCCTTCTTCACCCCCTCGTCGTTGATTCGGGGTCAATTTAATCGAATGGATCCGAATATTGGGTTCGAAGGGAGTGAATGGTCGGAAACCCTCGAGATAAGTCGAATTTCTTCTATTACCGGTATTCAATATGGGCTTTTCATCTGTCCCAAAATAGTATTTGAGCTCGCGATAGTATTTGAGACAGCAATATCACAATTTAACAAATGAAACAGTATTTGAAAAACATGGAAACACATTATTGAAGAGGAAGCCTGATGATAAATCTGTCAAGGGTCTGAAAATCATACTCCCGAGCTTCAATCTAATCCCAATAGAATGGAAACTTGAGATTGTAAATGCTAAATAAATTGGGGATTGCAATGTATTGGAAAATCAGTGTCTGAAATTCGAAGTTGTTCTAGTTTTCGAAATTTACATCGATATCTAACTGATAATTGCTTGTTGGTAACTAATTGTTCTTGTGCGCTGATTTTTCAAACCTTTCAGCGAGATGCTGCTCTGGCCGATTCTAATGTAAGTGGGGTTGCTATTGACTTGTGATTACATTTCGTAACCCACAGCTCTAGAGACGACGTAAACTCGTTACTCCTCAGAATCTGAAAATCACTTACATTTTCATGGCTCAATCATCTGACACATCTAACATTAAAAATGGTGTATCATTTATATTTCCCAGTATGAGGGACGTAATGCGAGGGTAGTCAGTAACTACGTAGGATTGAGAGACATGAGCCTTGCATCAAAGTCCAAAAATGCTGTTCGTCATATGAGTTGACTTCAAGTTTCCCTAAGGCCTACGATTAGCGACAACATTATGATCATCCAGTTATCTTCAGAAGTTGGTCACTGATTGAGGAATTGCAAGATCTGGGCAAAGAAATAATTTTCCAGTTGGTGCCCAGTAATGAGAAATCTCATGTAATTGCCGGAAGAAAGGATCGAAGAGCAGCGTTAGCTTGTCTTGACCATCCATACCGTCTAGCGAATAATACATTCATTTGAAAGTTAAATTTTGGTCTTGTATGTTGGTTTCGTTGATACTTTTCCTTGTGTTTGCAAATCTGAAAACTCAAGTTACAATCAAGTTTGAAAAGTTCCAGTAAATAAGAAGGATTTGAAATATATTTTATCGGAAAAGTCAGATACTTTCGCTTGTGAATACGCGTTCCCATAAAACTCCACTCAAATTCATTGGAGAGACAGGATTTTTGGTTGAATTCCAGTGCTCAGTCACACATTCGGAGGTTTAGTGGTTCTTATAACGTCCGCGATGACGCTCGCTGAGTGACCTGTGAAATTTACGATGCTGAAGAGAATTGAACAAACGGTTCACTCAGCAGATGGGGATACTCCCTAGCTCATGATTATTACCCGAAATGCCTCTCTTCAATGGAAAAATATAGATCATGGATATTTCAAGGTGAAATGAAGGCTAATAATAGAAATAAACGCAGGAGAATGAAACACAGATAACAGCAACAACTACAACTTTACGAATGCAGGCAAGCTCTGATAAACAACCCCCGTCGGATCATTCATCAACCACAAAGTATAAGAGGTTAGTATAACCCTCTTATATCTATGAAGAGAAATAGAATCTACGACTGGAGTACAGAATCACCACTAACAACCAATTACCAAACCATGTCGCCGAATGGTAGATGGCAGATAGTAGTGATCAAATTGACCGCCCAACAAAAAGAGTATTGGCGGATGGTGTTTCCATTCCGAATGAGAATGTACAGGTTTGAGGGTGTAAGTAAACCAGGATTCATCCAAAGGATTTTTTGATAAGATTTGATTCTGTCGACTAGTTATGCTAGGAATTGTGGACTCATCAGGAAGTTAAACAATTTTTGTAATGTTGGTGTTTGCAATCGTCATCTTATTACCCGTAGGTTAGTTGCAAGATTATGAAGCACTGTTATTGATTTAATTTTGAATTCAATTTAGGATTAGAGACAGCATGAGGACGCAATTATTGTAATAAATTGAGTAAAAAAGGGAGTACCGACCTGTCAGCAAAAATCCAACAACTTTGAATAAAGTTTCAATGTTCAGGGGGGTTGACGCAGACTGACAATCATATTTTCAAATGGTTGACACAGTGTTTAATCTGACGACATTCAAAAATTTATTACATCACTAGATAGAACTTTAATAATAATGAACCTTAATTCATTTAAATATTTATGTTTTTATTTGAAATAACAATGAGTGTTGTCCATGATAAGTAATAAAAGCGTTTTTTTTTTGGTGGGGGGGTTGGTACTTAACATGGAGGGGGGGGCTTACGTCATCAAGCTCTACATGAAGCTTTGTGGGGATGGGCAAATTTAGTCCAATAAAGTATCATTAAGTTTCAAGTTGTCAAGTTTCAAGTAGTTTCGATAAAGAAGGTATCAAGTTTCTTTTGTAATATTCAATCCAATAGATAATTAAACCCCCAGTTACCCTGGCACCTTCATTCTATCCTAAAGAGGCTACGTACAAATTTTGGCTTCCTGCGATTAATGGGGTTTTGGAAGCTGTCCACCTTCAAATGATGTTCTAAGGACTCTTTACTTAGATCCCTTAGTAAGGAGCATACATTACAAAAATTTTCATTCATATAATCAATATGATAGTAATAAGCCATTCGGCTTGATCTCCAAGCATTTCGATAGAATTATACAGCTTTGCTAGATAAAGATCATAGAAATTTTACTTATCGGTGCAAAAAATCCTAACTTTATATTGATGGTAGAACTCTATTTGGAAAAAGTTGTTTTGTTTCAAAATATATAGCCGAATCTTTTTAGGATTGGCGTTACAAGACTAGTTTAAACTTTCATCGCTTATGCTGATTCAAACGGTTTGTAGTTTATGCCATATTTTGCTGAGAGCGTTTGCTATGCTTGAAGTTTAACGGCTGCCAGTGGCTGTTTAAATTCTGTTCAATGGATTTTCAGGGGTCATACTGCGTTGTATTTCGTTGTATCTCAATTTGAACAGTGGGGGTATGGCATTCACACCACAAAATATTTCCAAAAGAGGAGGAACAGGAGTTGATAAAAGCGTTTTAGAGGGGCCCATTATTCCGACAACTCCCGAATCGTTCCCAAAAGTGGAGGCAAAACAAATTTTTTGAGCGATTTCACATCTTCAAGGCGATTGTGTGGGTGGTTCTACAACGAATTCAGGGACAATAAGGAGGTCAACGAGGAAGTACACCTGACGTAAAGTTGCTGCAGACATTAAGGTATTATGCAACAGGCTGTATGACCAGGTAGTCGGTGATTTTGAAGAGTCGACAGGTCTATAGCATGCCGGATATTACGACTAACGTACGATGTCTTTGCCAAGATGCTTCCTCGTTACATTTTTATACTATTGTGTCTTGGTTTTGTTCAAATTTGGTTTCCAAAGATGAATTGGTGCCTTAGACAATCAATATGAGGAAATAGTTCTGCTCCACAGAAAGGAGAAACATACCTCCGATCGCGACTGATTTCAACATAAGGAACCAGCAGGTTTGCTTCCCCTTTAAAGATACAATGCATGAAATTATCCGTTCGTTACTCCTACCCTTGGCCCTTAGCACACAAAACGGTCGTATTTCCGAACAAACTGACGTGATATCATAATTTACGGAAGTTTGCCTACAAACAATCTGCATTAGAGAAACTTTCTTTGCGGGGATCCCATGCTTAAAAATCCAATTTGAAATGGTTAAAACAGAAGGAATAATGGGATACGACCTCACATTCTTCGAAGTTATTATCCACGAGTAGAAACCGACCTTTGTTTCAAGAACTCGGAGAAAAAGTGTTCCCTTCTCAGAAGATCTATATTCTCACTAAAGAATGACAACCGGCTCATTTGCGAATAAAGTCATTATACGTTTTGTGACCGCTAGGGGGGGGGATTTCATGCCACAAAGTACACGTTTCTTCGTAATTAGCTTTCAAGCTCTGGGATCGAAAGGGTTGAAACGGAACAATGGTAAACAAAACAAAACAAAAAAAATCCTTTCAGAAAATCATCCCCTAATTAATGTGTAGACAACAACGCTGCCTGATAATGTGGTGAAGTCTTCCAATTCTCTCATTCACAATCCGCAAATCGCAGTTTTTCACGTTTCAATTTTCCGACGTCTTTCTTCCTGTAGAGTTTCGAGTTCATCATCCCCTCGCAAAACAAAAGGAATCCGAAAATGGAGATGGGGTTTTTAATTCTCATTAGTACAAAAAGAGGGTGGGTTAGCGTCGGCGGTGGTGAGTTTATACGGCGATTTTCTCTGGAAGTGAAACCAGTTTTGTGTTCCTATCCCTGGGGTATGTTCCAACCTTAATAGACCCTCTTCCGCGGGAGTTTTAACCCTCAGATTGTTACGAAAACGCAGGGTGCCTTATGGGTTCGTACACACTGCTTTTATAATGGGCGATCCCGCTCTTCTTCCACCGTTTTTTTCCTTTTTTTTACACCGTTCAAACGGGAGAGAGGTTTCATTTTTAGGCAAGAACCTCCCCCGTTGTTGTTTGAAAACAATATTGTTAGGCAGTTTTCGTCTTCTATCTGTTGGGAACCGCAATTGTTCGCAATAATGAGTTTCTCTGGTATGAAATTAATGGTGGGATGTGGAGGAACTAGACTCATTCTTAGTTTCCCAACTCCAAAGCTAATACGGAGCATATTCAGATCTTCTTCACGCTTAGGTTTGAGAAAGACGTACTATCTAGTTGTACATCTGCAAATTAGTGTTCATTTCGGGGAAAATTGTAACAGTGAACTAATGATAATCTGATAATCAGTGAATTTTCATTGGAAATGTACTTAACGTACCGTGAATTTGACGTGGCAGACAAAATTTTATTCACTCTGTGGATAGATACTTTGGTTTCATACATGCGACCCAAATAAGGAAATCAGTCATGTTTCTGACCCTGGGCTCCTGGACCATGACCTGCCGCCGTGTCTCTACTTCTAAGGGGAAATGTAACTTTGGTTGCAACATTCTATGATTCAATCAAGCCTTTTGACTACGGGTTATACTCCTTGAACATAGCATTTCCCCGGATGCTAATACCAGCCAACTAGGCTGATTAGGGTTTGGACGAAAGTGGGACTGCAGGCCGCTGGCTCAGTAGATGGTCAGCCAAGAGTGAACTTGGAAGTAGAAGATTCCACGTCAGGGAATGTGATGTTAACAGCCTTTTGGAACGAGAATCATTTAATTAATTATTGTTCAGTATCATTCCGGGTCCTACTGAATGCGCCAATTGTTATGGCACAAAAATATTGATGCCTGTGAGTTCAACTACAGTCGTTACTACCAAGGGGATTTCTTCCCTTCTTGTTACACTGTAAGGGCTGAGGCCAACTTAGCAAGATATAACTTAGCAAATTTTATTAAGTGACCCTCGGAGGTTAAACTCATGGAATTGATTTTGATGTCGACGTTTTGGTCCAGTTCCGAAAATTTGATGAGTTTATTTACCGTTAAAATTCGACCTTTATCTATTTTTTAAACCTTTTGAATATACATATAGAGAAGTTCATCAAGCAATACATATCTCCGTGAGACCAGGTCATAACACTGTTCCATTCGAAGTAGCACGTACATTTTCAGTATTCCTGCACTCAGATTTGATAGCCGCAAGTGCGCGAGTACTTTCTAAACTAAAAGGGAAAACGGTGCCGCAGACAGATTTGGCGAGGGGTAATGGAGAAGACCCGTAGCTACTTCCATAATAAGAGCAGTCGAGAGCGAACAAGCTACGCGAGAAAGGTTAAAAGCCACCGGGGTTAGATTAGGAGTTGCCACCCAAAACCGAGCGAGAAAAGGGGGAGTTTGAAGGCAATTCCAAAACAAGTTACTCCGTTGTTTTCCGCTCTCCTCAAGGAGTTGGTTGTCTACAAGGGCCCTGCGGTGCGGCAGGATGAAGCTTCGCCTGGTAAAGTAGCAACTTGCCACTTCTCGAGTCTTCCTAACTCTTTCAGACCGCTGTTGAGGGGAAAAAGACCGCGAGGTTCCAGCTCCTCTTAATCCGCGTGCTTCGTACTTCGCCTACATCCCCTTTCTACCGGGCAAAAACCTCTATCTCACCCTTCCTCGCCCCTCGTCAACCCCTTTCTCGACTGTTTTGTGAGTGAAGGGAGCCGAAATTACATCCTACTTTGGGGTTGGGAGCTTCAATTTACTCGTTGGCTTCAACTCTACTTCAACAAGGCTTCTCTTTGCCTCTGACTTCTTTTCCCAACCGGCTTTCTAGCAAATTTAACCAGCGCGAGTCAACTTTTAACCGCAACAGCATCGACCTTTTTACATCAACTCCGGCATTTCCTCTGATTAGCCTCTCAGGGATTTTCCCGTATTTTTGAAGAGCGGAACCAACTTTCTCTCAGTACAGAAAAAAAGTAATCTGGGACACTCCTTTTTCAGCCTGCTGTATGAAGAGCGCCTTATTTTCATATTTTTGAAAATGTGGTGTGCTGTGGAAGAAAGGATCTTGCGTAGACGACCACTCAATAAAGTTTTATATGATATTAGCTAGAACTTCAACATGATAACACTCTTATTGAGGAAATTCCTATAACTCAAATCATTTACTGTGCTATTTGAAGTTCTTAAGCACGGGTCGTAGAGCTGAGAATGATCATGTTGTGCTATCTCATAAGCCTTTTTTTAGATTATGTTTTAATCAATACCCTAACTTTAACTTGAGCGACATTAGTTCACTAAAATGTGTAGCACTCAACTTAATGTCACGGACTAAGTCACTCGCGACGAAGTTGTGGAAATCCATTTCAATAAAATCGGAGTAAGATAGAACGTTGTCTATATTAAATCGAAAATAATGAGTTACTCAGTTGAATCGATTTCGACGGTTAGGTTACAAATATGAAGGTATATCACAGAAATCACATCTTATGTAGGCTCAACTCAAAGGAGATGGAATCCTATAGGCTCAGGGAAGTGAAAGGGGCGGTAGGAACAACCAATGCCACTCAAGACTTACAAAGTGAAAGGGGCACAAAAAGTAACATTATGGAGAGTTACCCAGAGTTACTGTTTGTGCCCCTTTCACTTTGTAAGCCTTGAGTGACATTCCCCGGCTCTTTCACTTCCCTGAACCAATAGGATTCCATCTCCTTTCACTTGGGCCGACATAAGATGTGCTTTCCGGGATGTACCTTCTCTTCATGTTTGTTACTGATTATAACTTAACCGTCGAAATCGTTTCAACTGTGTAACTCATTATTTTTGTGAAACTATAGACAACGTTCTATCTGACTCCGTTTTTATTTTATCTACTAAATGTATTTGAATTTTATTTTTTTAAATAAATGAAGCAGTAGAATGTCCAATTCTCACGTTTTTGGGGAGAAAGCATTCCACTCATCTGCACTTGCACAATTTGTTATAAAAGCGGTCGTTGTGTAAGATGCAATCAAGCTCTTAGGTGTCTCGCAATATGCAGGCAAACAAATATTGTTGTGAATGTTTCCGATCTCCAGGTATGAAGCGAGTAGCTATTTCGAAAATTATGACCCAAATCAGCCAAGTTGATTGTTGACTGTGTGTTCCTGTATTCGAAACATGAGGATATACATATAAATATCTTCAAAATGCTACAACATTCCATAGAGGGGTGTACAAATGAAAATATACATAAAATAATAAAATAGTTAACTTGAGAAACCAATAAGTGATGCTTGAAAGACGATAAGTCTGTGCCTGCGCGAGAGCTACCATCAGGTGCGATGAAATTCATTAGGAAATATCTACAGCCTACACCTGATAATCAATCATATACATCGTACCTCCCAAATTTCAGCAAGATCGGGGGACTAGGTCGTAAGAAACGATGCATCATGGATTCAACATTTGTTCACGCTCAAAATGATGCTCATGACGGTGCCCATTGCCAAGTCGAAATTTCCCGGAAAATGTAACAAAACTCGGTTTATATCTGTTTAAATTGAGCATGTCAAAGGGATTTGGGGACACACGACTAATACAGAAATTCACACCAAACAAAATTTGGATTTCGGCGATTTTTTCTCATTCCTCAAAAGTGAAACCACTGTGAGTAGATCAGACAGCTAATTGTGAAAATAAGTGTATTTTTGAAGACGGGTGATACAGGTTCCGACGAGCAGCTCCATCCGTAACCAATCACTGCCTATCTAGTAAGAAAATATTTTGGGCCACAAACGTTTCTGATATGCTTTTGGCGTCCCGATCATGTTTTCCTAATTTTTATTAAAACATGAATAAAAAAATTAAATAAAATAAATTATCTGATCAAAAACTCCCAGGCCCATTTTGAGCAAGTTCCAACGATCACAACGATTTTATGTGTGTCAATGAGCTGTAGCTACAAATGAAGTATGTTAAGATTGATGGGAGATTATTTGACTGTTTTCCACCACCTACCCTTAAAATTTGAACGAGAACAGACCAGATTTGATAAAATTACTTTTTGATGCTTTTGCTTTTACGCATGAGCAAACTGATGTATTGATTTCTTAACAATGAAATTTGTCGGTCAACATCTAAAGCCTCATTCGCACATTATCTACTAGTTGCATCAAAATAAGAAAAAGGTTCCTAAAGGATGAGATTTGGAATTCAGCCACTTGGAAATTTCATTACCGATTTCTCTAAATGTTGTTCGAAGAATGGTATTAACGGGAGGATTCTCTTCCTACTCTATCGTATAGTTAGTTAGGGTTGCTGTCGCCCAGAGTTGGAGGTGCATAGTGCCGATTTGAAGGCTTTCCACCGGCTCCGGTTCTTGGCTGTGACCTTAATCTGATTCCATGTGATGCCGGGAACAGCGTTTGAAGCTTTTGCTATTAAGCTCCTCCGCCAAGTGCCCAGTGATCGGCCAGGGTGTCGGGATCCTTGAGGGTTCCAATCAAGAGCCTGTTTCTGAGTCGTATTTGCTTCTTTACGAAGAGTGTGTCCAACCCATCTCCATTCCGTTTCACAGATAGACTCAGAGATGTGTTTTTTATACCACCTTCGTTACAGTTCCTGGTTTGAAATCCAGTTCCCTGGCCACGAGACTCGGATTATTATGCGGAGGCATCTGTTGGCGAAGGCTTGGAGCTTGGCATTTATGCTTACCGACACTAACCAAGTCTCGCATCCCTGCAGTAATACAGATTTTACATTTGACTCAAAGATGCGGACTTTTGTTCTTAAACTAAGCTGTGTGGATCTCCAGACTGGTCGAAGAATAGCAAATGCAACTCTTGCCTTGTTTATTCGGGAGGACAAGTCCAAGTGGGTTCCACCATCGGTTGCAATTTGGCTGCCTAGATATGTGTTGGCTTCTTCAATCTGTTGATAGAACTGAGAAGGCAGTAGGGCGGTGAACATCAATTCGCACAGCTTTTGTTTTGGCAGCATTACTCTATCGTATAGATATATTAAATACAGTATAAATTGTTGTAAGAAGATACCGCTGGGGAAATAAGCTCTCCGTTAGAACTGTCGACAGCAAACAATTGCCAAACAAAAACTAGCAAAAAAGGATGTACTGCAGCATGTCTCCGCCCTCTCTGAAACCGAACCAACTCAAAAAGGGCGCTTGACGCTCATTGGTTTCGATCGATTATTATGGAACAAAAGCAACACGTAGAACAATCACTGGAAAAGAGGCTCTCAGAGCGGTTTCTGTTACATGGACACGTGAGCCCTCCGGGGGCCCATTTACGAAGCACGTGAGCGCGGCGGGGGCAGATGCCCCCCCTTCTTGTTCAAGTCCATAGGCATAAGCTACTGGTTGATATGGAACACTGTGGAGGGGAGGTGAGGTAAAAAGGGCATTGTGAAGAGCCTCCGGGACGCCCGGGGTCTTCTTCCCGCGTCCGAAGGGCTCCCATTGTTGCCGCGGACGAGAACCGAAGGGCTGAAGGGCCTTCGCCACCCCTACCCTCTAGGAACCTCTCTCCTCCGAACCCCAGGATTTCCCCCTGTATTCCCCGCCACTTGAGTCGGGGCCGCTAATTGGAGTGGATGGCTCCGCCGAGGGCCATTGTTGCCACTGAGAGGCTCCGGCCTCTCTACGCCGTCATTGTTCAGAAGTAACAAGCTTGTTCTTGCAATTAGCTCGCCCGTTTTACTCACTTCTCCCTTTCGGCCCTTTAACTCCCTCGAAATCGGCGTATTAGGCCGAAAGAGCTGGGCGTGAGAAAATATAAACTCCCTTTTTCTCAAAACAAACTTGCAATAATCTAGCACAAATCATACCACCCGCAGCATACCTAGCTTATACTATAGCACAACTTTACAAAATACCTCAAATTGTGGACCGTTCGATGATATGGATGATTCAAGGCGTCGCCACTACATGTACTACCTGGGTGAGCCTGAGGACTCAATTTCCTGGCCACGTGTATTGTGCTCAAAGAATTAATTTTGCAGTGTTTCGGACGGAGTAGTTTGAAGCCAGAGGAAACTGTTATTATGTTGGACAGACGAGACAGTTGAAGGCCTCTGGCCCTGTTTGTTGCAGCGGCTTGGAGATACAGGAAGGAAATTATTAATGAATGAGCTTTTACCTGACTAGCTTATGTTGCGTAAAATTGTTACCATAATGCTATCCCTAATCTTATGTTTACAAATCAGAAAAAGGAAAACGTAATAACCTGTTAGCATATTACATAGTATAATAAAGTAGACTTCGTAATTGGAAAAGAAAATGTGCATTACAACCTGCGTAATTTTTAAATCGTGAATTGTCAAATCAGGCATTTTTGTCACCCCGGCAGACGGACCTAGAAATGAAAGTTGAAAACGTTCTCCGTGGACAAATTTCAACCTCGAGTCGAATGAAAATGAAAGACTTTTCCGATTAAGTTAAATTCACGAAGTGAAGAAATCGGTTTAACGCACATATTGTTATTTAACTCGGTGGATAGGCATATATTGTTATTCATTTATATCCAAATTTATTTATATGACGTTTCTAAGATTTATATATATGGATTTTATAGATGTTATCCAAATTTTGCAGCCTTGTATTTTTCAAGCGATTTAGCCTACGTATCGTTAGGCGGTTTTAATCTAGAGATAGGGGAGACAAGCCAACCAGATTAGCTAGATTTTCAAATTTTGTGGGATCCGTTTTAGTGTGTCCCGCTGAAGCGAGAGTTCATTAATATAATTGATGATCCCTATTAACATTTATCCAGGGGGGTTTTGGACGATCCAAAAACGAGAAAAAAATAACTAAATACAAATCGTTCCAGACCATTTTATGACCGAATCCGTGAAATGAAACTATAGGTTTATGTCTCTGTGTGCGTGATAAATTTTATCGATGTTGTCCAGCTTTCAATTCTTAGCCGGCTTTTTTACTCTAGTTGTGCAACTAACTTAGGAAATTTCGAATTTCATGACGGAAAAGAGAAAAGAGGGCGAGCCCCCTGGGTCCCCAGATGGTTTTGCTTAGATCCAACGGCGGGTAAAATATGTTTATTTGGTTTATTAAGACTGCCCACCCTCTTAGGTAGTCTTTACAGTGTGCTATATACTCTTGGGTGACTTTACGTAACCCTCATCCCTTGGCAGTCTTGTACAGTCGTCTCCTTGTACTTGAGTTGCCTTGTACTGCTCACAACCCTTGTGTGGTAGTATGACACTCCCGCATTCCCTTCAAGAGTAACAGTTCCCTGCGCACTAACAGTAACAGTAACACACATGCGACTATTGACTTGACGACAATGAAATTATTAGAGAACCCTTTTTCTCTCGGATGAATTCAGGCAACGCAGAGCCGTCTATTCAATAGGTTCCTCCATCATATCTTCAGCTGGCTTTACTAGTATGTATATGATGCAGTATGTGAGAATACTGAATTGCCCATCGTTGTAGGGAGACTGTTTTAAGTTCGAAAAGTTCATTATTCAGATATATTGATAAAACAATAAGTTCAAACGAGGTCGCTTGAATGTATCCAAACGTATGAATGAGTAATGCTTTAAGCGTTCTATAGTTATTTTGAATATTACTGTTACGTAGGAAGTCCAACACATGCATTCCAGATGTGGTAAAGGAAAGTAGATGAAGTGAAGCGAATCGTTACAAGTAGACGCTCTACAAGCGGGATCCGATTGTGAGCAGATCATAGCACCCGAGAACAAAACCCAGCTAGTCAGTTCGCCTGGCTGGCTCATCGTGTTTCCCCACATGTCTCGTCGCTTCGGACGTCTTTTGAAAGATCTCAGAAAATCGGCTTTCCCACGAGCACCTCCCGGGTGGTCCGCCTTGTTCAAACTTCAACGCCGTTTACTGGAACACAACGAGGCGGAGCGGAGTTTTAAGTGGATTTCTCAGGGTTCCCTCACAATATTTGACTTCCGAATAACTGGCAGCTCAATACAATGAATAATGGTTGTTGGTCTGCGTACGCGAGCTTTTAGGTTTAAAGGAAATGGGATCACCCATCCGCGAAATTTCTTTTCAAGTTTGACGTGGTCGCTGATGCATACAGAAACAATACATTCCTTGCAGCACTATAGTGAACTCATGGCATTATGTATTTTGTTCCGTACTGCATTTACGTTCTCTTCTAGTTTTTCTTCTCCACTGAATACTATTACCAGAAACAATGCTTCCATTCATTCTAATTGAATTGATTGATTGAATTGAAACTTGTGAGACAGTGTTATGGATTTTACACATCGAATATACATAATTATATTTTAATTTCGGAAGTTTTTGAGACACATTTTATAAACACCCTCTTCAGAGGACCAAACGCATGGTCGAACGGCAACTCGAATGGTCTCACTCAATTCATAGTATTAATAATTATCAAAATTAGAAAACACGAACCCTATTATGCCGAAACTTTTCTAGATACTAACTGTTTAATACTTCAACCCTCGAATATAACTTTTAAGGGTTGATTGGACAAGACGCTGAAATTACTAGCACAACGTGGGCGGATGGCAATTTAGTAAACATTGGTCAAGATGTTTTGAAGGAAAGCTTTGTTCGGTGGGCGGGAGGATTTTATTTATTTATTTTTTATTCTATTTTTGAAATATGCTCATCTTCAAACTTGAATTGAAGTGTTTAAGGGTGTAAGAAAATTTTGTTTCTGGGTCGACAACTAAACAATAAGATAACTCACTGCTTGAAATAATTAACCAAAACAAGAAGAGGAGTCTCTTGTACAAGGACAACTGAATAATCTATTCATGCATGCCTAAGGCTGGACCAATGTGCAACCATGATCGAAACTCGAAATCAGCAGTCATTCCCCTAATGATTTAATTAGATTTTGTTGGTCCAAATCCGGTTACATCGGGTCCGTCATACCCAGAGACCACATTGTTCAACACTCTAGCTGATCAAGTCATCTCTTACATGGTAACCATCTTCTCCGTGCCTTACAGAAGGTAACTGCACCCTCGTTGACCCAACCAAACTCCACAACAATGTATTGAAAAACGCTGCAAATTCTTTCACTGGGGTTTATTATTCAATTGTCTTGCGTTCATCATTTGAATTTCTACTAAGCTTTGGAGCGTCCCTGTTTCACAGGTGATACAGCGATTATTGAATTTCAGGAGATATGCATAGAGCACGTAAAACTGTTCTCAACCGAAAATACCTATTTGGATTGATCAGTTGATCATATTTGTGTGCCTCCTGAAATTCAATAATCGCTATATCACCTGTGAAACACGCAAACTCCAAAGCTTAGTAGAAATTCAAATCATGAACGCAAGCCAATTGAATAATAAACCCCAGTGAATGAATTTGCAGCGTTTTTTTTTTTTTTTTTTTTTTTTTATGGTTATCAGAATACTTCAACCCGTGTATCGGCTATAAACCCTTTTAAGAGTTCACTCAGTATCCACGTTCACTACATCACTAGGTTACTGCAATCAAAACAAAAACAATAATAAACCAAAATAACGCAAATGTTGGCACCCTAAATCGGGCCATACATCGGGAATGGTTTGAGCTACTAACCTGGGGAGGGGCTCATTCGATTCCTCATGGAGTGTTCTTTAAAAAAAGTCCAAATTTAGGCCGCCTTGACTTTTTTTGTGGTTTTTAGGGATTTTACAAATCTTTGACAACCCTTAAAGGGCACTTTAATTAAGTGAGAGAGCTGGCGTTGTCGGACCCAATATTGATTTTTCCTGAAAATTTCAGCTTTTTTGCTCCAGCCGTTTGGGAGAAATCGTGCGTACGGCGTATGGCGGACGGACGGAAAAATGTTTATTGCAGATTCGGATTCTACACCCTTTGAAACGTAAACCATGAAATTTTCAAGGGGGGTTAGAATTTTTTTTTTTCAAGAGCGATTACAATGGTTTATTATTGAATAATAAACCAAATATAGCCCTCATCGAGTGTGCCCATATTACCATCGAAAGATTAATTTCAACAGGAAAAATATGGAGCAATGAGTATTAGTTTTGGGATTTATGCAAAGCAACGTCATTGTATTGATTAGTTTGCGTCGCGCTCTTGAATACCCAAACTTTAATTGTAACGAATTAGTTGAGAAATATTCTTTTGAATGGAGTACATTCGAGTAGGTACACTTTGTTACAAGTAGGGCTTAGAAAACACAGCGTTTGAGTCGGGTTTCATTGTCAGCCAACTAAACAATGCCAACATGCAGCCGTTTAGTTGTAGTGGATTGGGGCGGCGGGCTACTCAGAAGGGAGCCAGCGCTGGGTAAGCGACGCTCCGAGGTTCCCTCCAGCTGCTTTCGAGGGGAAAAACCAGTGATGCGGACTCCACCACAAAGTGGATCAGCCAAGTGTGAAAATGGTAGCCATAATAATGTTCCAACTAATGGCTTTATCACTTGGTGTCAAACAAGACATCTGCACAGAGAGTGTCCGCTTCAACGTGACACTTGGATACGTGCAATAACAAGTTTTAATGGTTTCGGTATTGTGCAGCTCAATTTAGATAAGTATGGTGATGGAACGAATTCTAAATGATTAATCCACAAGTATTTGTACAGGGATTGGGAAACTAAGATAGAAGTAAGGTGAAGAGAAAATCCCTCTATCATCTTGTACAACTTCCTCACCATTATTAAGCGTTCATGGTTACTTACTGTAATACCCAATTTTTTTGAATGGATGTTACAAAAAAAGAGGGTAAAGTTAGCTCTTAAAAATGGAATTTCCGGTTTTGAAAGATCCAGTTTTTATATAATCATAATTATAACACATACGAATATTTTTTTTAAACTAGGACAAATTGTTAACCTCCTCCCCCCCTACTCTATCAACACATAAAATTGAAAATTACTAGGGTTTATTAAACACGGAGAAAAAAATGGAAATAGCGAAGACAACGATTTATCACTATTACCCCTCCTTTCCCCTCTTAAGTAATTAAATTTGAAAGATCTGAAATATGTTTGAAAACAAGAGCAGAGTTCTTAATTAAACATGAAAGAAACAGGAAAATTGACAGTATAAGGCGGATGAGCTGTTCTGCAATAAATTACCCCCTTTATGGCAGTTTTTAAATATTGAACCAAAATCTTAATTCCACGGAAAAATAATGACATGAATCGGTCGACAATTCTCGGTTGAGCAGCAGGTGGAAGGATTGGCTATTAGCACCTCTATTGTGTCAGTAGAAGCGAAATCACCGAGGTTTCGTGCACAAAATTTGTCTTTTTTTTTTTTTTTTTTTTTTTTTGAAAATGATTTATTGCACCAAGTTACAACTTATTAGCAACAAATTTTTGACATTTAAATATGGATTGGTTATAGTAAATCTTAGGTACATAACTAAGTCTCTAATGGTTTCGAATGTTAGAAGTGTCATTTGTTGCACTTGAGATTCACTGAATTTCTTTTTTCACTGTGCGGATTTTGTTATCGCGAACACCTTAATTCACGTACACAGATCATGAGGCTTATTTCTCTTGAGTCGTCTGGATAGGTCGTCAACGTCGAGGAGCTGCACAGCTTCTTCATTGACGTGTAGTTGTAGCCGCTTGTGATGGGCTATAGCGTGCATTCTGATTACTTCATTTACTGTTGGTATACAAAGTTCTTTGTGAAGTCGAACATTTCGGGTGTACCGGTACGCATCAACAACACACCTAAGTACATTGTTTTGAAACCGCTGTATAATATCGCGATTACTTTGAGCAGTACAGCCCCACAACTGCACTCCATAAGTCCAGACTGGTTTGAGGACTTGTTTGTACAACGTTAATTTGTTCTGGATTGACATCTTTGAGTGCCGACCCATTAACCAGTACATTTTTCTGAACTTGAGAACCAGTTCTGCTTTTTTATTCTTGACATGCGTTTTCCATCGCAACTTAGCATCCAGGGTCATACCCAGATACTTGGCCTCATTGGCGTGCGGTATGGTCTTGCCATTGAGATAGACCGGAATGTAGTCAAGCTTGCGGTTGGTAAAGTCAACATGAACTGATTTTGTTTCATTCATCCTGATCCTCCACTTTGATGTCCAGTCTTGGATTTGCTTAATAGATCTTCTTAGTTTAGGAATTGTTGCATGATTCGTTTCACCGACTGCTAGGGCAGCTGTATCATCTGCAAATGTCGCTAGTGTGTTCTCCCCTCTTTCTGGTAAATCACTGGTGAACAGGATGTACAAGAGTCGGCCAAGTACACTTCCCTGCGGAACACCTGCGCGTATTCTGTGAGCTTCTGAGTAGGCATCTTCATGCTTTACTCGGAAGTATCGATCTGATAGAAAATTTGTCATTTGTACAAACAATTTTTATTTTTTAAAAATTTATATTAACGAAACTCTCCAAAAAGAAGGAAGGGCTCCACCAAATTTCAAAGGAAGCTTGTGGCAATAGTGGCAACACCCATGAAGCCGACCCCAAGGTACTGTCAAACCTCCAGCATGGAAGGGTCAGGGATGGAAGTCTGTTCTAGGACAACGCACTCCTCATCAACCATGTTCACCTAATGCGAGTGACCTGATGGGAATGCCAAACCAAATATTTTGCGACGGCCAAATATTATTTTTTTAAACGCGAATTTGAGGTTTTTCTAACATTTCTTCTTTACCTTATTCTTTGGAATCAAATCAGAAGTTAATATCCCCAAAAGAAAAATAACATTAATTTTATTTCGAAAATGAACTAAGGAGAGGTTAAAAAATTGTTTCTATTTCTTTGATCAATCAAAAAGGCTTATTATCGAAAATTGTAAATTTAGCAGAAAAAAATTACTCAGCAGGCTGGGATTATCTGAATAATTCTATTCTGATACTAATTATTACCTAGTGATAGTTTTTCAATTCAAATTCTCGAATTATTAAAATGTTGGTGTTAATAACAATATTATCTTGAACCTAATACGTTTTCATGTCTGCGCAGGGGTATACATCGATTTTCTTTCCCTAGCCTCTTCATTCTCTACCCTAGCTCACAAAAACAATAAAGGTTTTTTCCCCTGCCGACGGATCCTTTTATAGGGATTTTTTGTTGAGTTTGAAAGCATTTAAAGTTTACTTTGAAAGTATCATATGCAGCCATTAAAACTACCCAAACGGAGTTGCGATGATTGTTTCCACTTTTACTCACAGAGGCCCCGAGGAGAAGCCCAATTAGAGAGTTGAAAATCTCCCTCCTGTGATTTAAAACAATTAGCGTGGCCGTTTCCATCATGGCTGAATGCTGAATGAAGTTGTTGATTGTTTTAGTTCGAAAAGCGGCCTCTAAAAACGGTTTGTATGAGAGTTTGAAAAGCGCTTAAACAAACGGCACTCAGTTTCGAGTTGTTTCGTTGTTTGACGGCGGTGGAGAGAGAGGAGGGGTCACTCTTCCGGGGTGAATTAGACGAAAACGCGGATGCTCGAGAGTTTGATGGATAAAGTTGCGTTGGTTGAAAGGAAATTGGCGGTGATTGGCTGCTATGGATCGAATGATAGGATCAAACAATATTACGAACTTTTGATGCCGCACAGTGGGACGAATTATCAAGGTGGACAAAACCACTTTCAACGATTTCGTAATGGAAATCCAATATCGATTATACGGGGAAAAGTATTGAAAATCCATTTCCAGGGAAATGGATTCAACGCGTATATATACGGCAAATTTAAAAGATTCCCAAGCGTGTTTTTTATGATATTGGGTGTGAACCTGCGGTGCCTGTGGCAGAACAGTTGGTACAACCCCCTTAAACCTTCTTTTTTTATTTTCCTTACTTTTTGAGTTCTGTCAGATGGTTAACATTTGCATGATTTCAACCTTTATGCTCTAAAAAGGCCAAAAGCTCCTTAACCTAAGGATTAACTTCAGAATGTACTATACGATTTGAAAGTGTTAAATTTATAATCACCTGATGGAAACTAAAAGTTTTTCGAATAAACGAAACGGATGAAAAACGATCTTTGAGTTTTCAAATTTTCGAAATTTCCTTTTTTTCAATCGTTCATAGGTCCGTGGGAACCCGAGATGAACTTTTGCCTGTAGACCTAAAAGTTTTGCCACTATCTCAGCTTTCCAACGTAATAATAAAAATCCATTTTACCCTTTGAGTTAGTAAAGAAATGAAATTGTTAATGCAGAAAACCTCGGATTTTAACCGTGCTACATCTTATGATAATATCTCACATATTATTATGTGATCATCCAGGATACTTCTGGTGAAATTCCAACGCAGTCTTTCATTGAACTTACCTTGCTGTTAAACAGAGAAATAGATGCTTTCTGCCGAAAAGGAACGTCGGTGCTCTCGATTATCAAGTTAGGTCTTTGGGAGACACTCTATGGGTACAGTGGAATAAAGTCTGTTGCATATCCCTTAAATTGCAATTCCAGAATAGAGCTTACCCAAATCCAATAACCTGCATGGTGTCCTCAACTCAACATAGACAAATGCGGTATTGAGATTTGGAGGTAAATATTTCGTTACTTCAATAGATCTGTGCAAATCTGCCATAGTTGAGTTGATGAACTTATAAACTTAAAAGCGGAACCTATTTGGACAATCAATTGAAAAAGGTAGGTTCCGGTACCCCTAATTCCAACAAAGAAGAAGTATGTTGAGATGCGAATGAATAGGGATTTACCAAAACTATTTCTGTTGGCTCGCCTAATCTTGAAATCCTCTGAAGATGGCTCATTGAAGCTAAGTGGATTATAGCCTGTAGAAATTCTTTGAAATCGTCGGAGAGTCGTCGGGGTGTGCCGACCCAAATTTGTATCAGTAACAGCTCTTTCTACACCTCTGGTCACCACCGGTCCCTCACAAAGAGGTTTCATCCACTGATAGTACGTGCGAACGATTTTCGCACTATTGTGGGTTCACCAACACCTGGACGCCCCAGATCAAGGTGTTGGGAAACCTGGGAAAATCCTTGTAATCTGCACGCCAGACCGCATTCAAATACGTGATTTGTCTGAAGTGAGAAATCCTTCAAATGTACCGCAGTCTACAAGTCTGCGACTGTTCGTTAGAGAATTTGAGAAAGAGCTGCCTTCATCTTAGAAGTGCTTTTTTCACGGTGCAGACTTTACTTGCGATTCAATTCAAATTTGAAAAGGCAAACACCACTAACCCGTTAATCTCGGCAAAGTTAGATATAACAATACATTACTGAGAAGATGAATTGAAAACTCTAGTTCCCAATGCTATCTCTGGAAAACACGATAGCGGATAAAGTAAGGACTTAATGGCGATTAGTACGGGATGGTAATTTGTTGAGGCTTGAGAAGAAATGAGGTTGTTCATCTTGAACTGGCGTTTCATTTCGGATGATCAAACTGAATTCACGGAATTCGAGGAGAGAAGGTCTTCAGTTAATGGCACATGTAGTGTCCCTGTGAGTTTCTTTGGCAGAGTGCTTGATTGTCGCTGATTTTCATGGACCACATGCCCATTGATCTTAAATGGAATGAAGCTAGGGCGGGTGTGTCTATGTCCTTCCGTTATTGCCTATATTATCATTATGTGAATAACGAAGATGCAAGGCGCCTCAGTATTTAAGTAAATTTACATAATAATCTAATACCACCGTAGTCATTTCAAAGTTAAACCTCCTTGTCAACTGAATTACAACTTATCAAGTGTCAATAAAAGTGTATGTTGGAAAAAATAAAAGTCAAAAATTTTCCCCTAAGAAGCCTTGGTTTGCCCGCGGCTGCTTGAAGGCAAGGAAAGTTTGAACTTCCAGGAATTTAAAGGAGTAATAAATCGGACATTGTTAGAGTTTGGAAAACCTTTGTTCTAACCAAGTTCCGGAAATTGAAGGTGTGTGAACCACGTTATTTAAGTCTGTGTTGTGCTGTATGAATTAAGGGGTACACATTTATTCAGTGGCCGCATATTCTTTGTTGAAACCTTTAAAAAAAACTATTCTCTATGAGGTTGGAGTGATGTCGGCCGTTGATATGTTGAATTGGTCGGGATTTGGACTATCCGTGCTGGAATTAAGTTCATAACAAGAGACTTGCCATCCTTAACTTTCTTCTCTAAAAACGTTACAAGAAACTCTGTAAATTCAAAATACTAAAGATTACATACATATTACATACTTAGATGCATCACAAGGCCAGAAAATGTAAGGAACTAAACAGTTTATTAGTGTAGTTCCTGATGAAACAAGGCTAAGTTTGTGTTTGCGACATTCAAGTTAAAACACAATAAAGGGGAATCAATTTCGAGTTAAGGTGTGGTTGGAGTTTTAATACGTTGAATGTGTTGATTTGGTTGGGATTCGGCCCATGTTTTCTATAAACAGGTATATTGCCAATCATGGTGCTTTCCGATAAATACTTTCAATCTATGTACATATTTTGAAGGTGGATGTATAAACAAAATGATGCAATCTTTACATTTGACCCTCCTGGAACAAAACGAGTGTAGACATTGGAAAGAGGGTTTGTGATCCCACCTGAAAATCGTATAAAACCGAGATGGTTTTGCGAGGAGGTGGCGATAATACGATGTCATGGGGAAACAGGCGTCGAGAGGGGGAAGGGCCTCTAACTGGAGTTCAACATAGCGAGAAATGAAGTTAGCAGTGATGGGCGGCTAAAGGTGTTGGAACGGAGAGGGCACCATAGGAGCGGACGGATATATATGTATACGTATATATATATCCTTCTGATTCCCCTTGGGAAATACACGGCGAATGGGGTGAGAGGATCGCCGATGTGCCGCAATACGCACCTTCTTCCACCGCAAAATGGTTTCCGTTTCAGTTGGACTCTCTTCCCGTCAATCTGGAAATTTCCTTTGTCTTTGGTTACTTTTATTTCCCTGGAAGCATGAGGCTTCGAATTTACCAAAAATTTATTTAAGAGCTTTCACTTGAATGAATGATCCTATAGGAAGCTCCTTATTACGAATCATGATCGAATTTTAAACATGCATTGGGAAATGTATAAGGATCATTTTTAAAATTCTTACCCATTGGAACTCCATTGATTTTTGGAATTAGGACGTGAAAAGACTTAGGTAAGGTCATATGGTCATATGGACTTCTAATAATTCTCACAGTGGTAATGCCGGGATTGCACGAGCGACCGTTATTAGCTAATTATAAATGAAAGAGTGAAATTGAAAAGTCGAAGAATGATCGATATGTTGAAAAACGACGTTTATTGTATTCATAGTTTTTTTTTTTTTTTTTTTTTTTTTTTTTTTTTTTTTTTTTTACAAAAAAGTCATTTTTCACTGGTTACAATATAATTTAGAAATCCACCACAGTTATGCAAATCTTTCAAATCTGGATTTACGAATGTAGAATGTATGAAGCAAATTAATTCTACCAGGTTTTATGTATGAAATTCATTCTACTAGGTTACAAGTAGGTAAGTGTAAAAAATTGAATAAACAAATAGAAAAAATTGATTATTTCAATTGAATATATTTTTAAGTAAGGAAAGATTTAGCTATGACCTATTTAACTTCCGAAAAACGTTTCAAAAATATGTTGCTGTAGGTAGGGAAATTAAACTTCCGCAATTTTCATAGCACAGAAATCATTCGTTGGGAAGCTCCCGAAGTATCTCGTATTTTCATGCTATGGTTTTATTTATGTGTAATGCGATGTTAATCCAATAATGCGACGTTATGAGTGGTTAATGAACAATTTTATATGACGCTCCAGCTACCCCATGGCTTTTTGGGATAACTGTATCTTTTCTGAACCGTCGTCGCAGAAGAAATTAGCAAAAGAGAAACAGCAAATAAACAAAAACGTGTTCCATGTTTCTTGAATTTTAGACACAGGCTCTAAGCAAAGGCATTCGGGGGCCGAAGAGGTTTGCATGTAGATAGTATCTAGATATTAGGAGAAAAAAGTGTAAAAAACTAATCTTCGAAACTGGCCTCTAAATGACGCACTAAAAGTATACGGCCTGAGAACCATACCGTTCTGTTCCCGTGGACGGAACTCAGTTGGCTAAACTTAAGGGCGTAGACTTGAGATGTGACTTACTGATAAGGGAGAAGCCAGGCTCGGGGGGAATGCTAAGTCCGCGGAAATTTAAAAAATCGTTCAGGCGACAAAATGATGATCTTCTGGACCTATCTCATGCACCTACGTCAGAAAAATACTGTTGATGATTTTTTCACATATTCAAGCATGCTTGAGCGAATAAAGCACGAACTCAAACGGATCAAAGCATTAAGAGGGCTTAAAACTTCACGGGAAATTGACAAGCTCAGGCCGGAACAGGGGCTTTAGCTTTTTCAATTTAAATGTCCTCCTTTTAAATGGGTAATTGAATTCGAAGTTATTAATGGATATCCTTAATGGAGAAAAATTACTAACACATGCCAAAACTAACATCGATTTTCCGGATCTTCCGGACATGAATGGGCAGAAAGTTTTGGAATGACCCATCTTCTTATTCTATTGGATTTGATTCTCGCATGAAAGGAACAGAACATTTTCAGCTGGATTGAAATTTGTACATACAGCACATTAAAATTTTGACACTCTTTGCCACATCCAACGGATATTTCAAAAGATGGGGGGGGGGGGGGCTTACGGCCGTTAGATATATATGTTGGACTCAGTCGGCGAAAACGGCCAAAATATTGACACTCTTTGCCACATCCAACGGATATTTCAAAAGATTGGGGGGGGGGGGCTTACGACCGTTAGATACATATTACTGCAGCAAATAAACAAGCTCAGATGATGATCTGTTGCAGATGTGAGCATACCATTCGTAAAACACCTTCTGAGCAACAGTAACGTTGGTTCCGTTCCTCCTGATGTATCCAGATGCATTACGCAAACTATACTTAGATAAAGGGAGTGAGAAGTTTCTTCCTTGCGGCCTTCGTTGTTTGCTGAAAATTGACCTTAATTTTCTGGTCAAAAAATATGTTTCCGTCTCAACTGTTCGAAAAAAGAGTAATGTTTCTTCCTAATATATCATCCATCAAATTCGCTGGGTGAGCTTCTACCTTAGTTCATTCACAACAACCGTAAGAGCCTTGAATTTGACTCAGCTGGTCAGAAAGCTAATTTAGATAGATAGATTTGAAAAGATTTTTGGTTTATCAACTAAATGTGGGTCACTTTCTTTCAGTTTATTTCAGTCACTCTAAAAATGACTATGGATTAAGAACCGACCAAGAAATTTTCGTTTTCCTGAATAGTCATGTTTTTTCTGAAGATTCCCCATACAACGAAAGAGCTGAATATGAATCTAGTCAAATGCGACAGTTAATATTTAATTGTTACGGTTTATTGTTGGAGGGCTCCCGATTGAGAAGATCAGCCGCAACACTTGCGCCTGCCTCTGAGTAAAACGCTACAAGAAAAAAAACAACACTTCGTGCCGAGCTGCTGTGTAAAAAAGAGGGCGGAAAAAAGGATGAGAAAAATAAACGAAAGGTTTCTCAGATTTCACTCAACAAAAAACCATTAGCGCTTCATCTGCTCAAGGGGCACCTTAAGCCTCTTATCGTTCCATGGGACTTTCTTTGAAGGGCCTTTGGGAAATAAAGGAACCTAGCCGATTCCAATCAATCCGGCACTTTAGCTGAAACGGAGGGCGGCAGAAAACCGAGTTCTCATTCCCGGAGCGTTTGAGAGGCTATGGTAGAAAATCACTGGCAAGTCGAAATCCAATGATTCATGTTTGGCTGTATACACAACTTCAAAAAAATTAATTACTATCTTCTGTATTCATGTATGTTCTTATTCCGTCCTTGCTGTCATTATTTGATTATTTTAACAGTAGGATGATGGATATGAATTGGTTAGGGTAGAATCTAATAAATCCGTCCGGTTCAAATATGCCTTGTGGTCTCCCTTCAAGTCGAAAATGATCTGGGAAAGACACTTAGCGGAGAAGACTATCCACTCGTTCAGTGTCATCAATATACACAAATAAGTTAGTACACATATCAACCAACTCAACGGACTAGAGGAATATTTATTGCAAAAAAGTAGCCATTTGAAAGTCGTTGGTTCTAGGACTCCCCGGTGAAACAAGGATTCGTCAATTGATTGATGCCAATTAGAATTGATCCAAGGGAGTGTGGGACAACCCTTACATGAACAAAAAATAACTGTATAATCTGATGTGTGTGTGTGTATGTGTATGTGACTAAATTTCACAATGCTGCTCAGCCCTTATTTCTTAACTGATTCTCATGGTTCTTTTTTTTCGATCCCAATTTTCCTCTAGTTGTCCAACAAGCTTTGAAAATTTTGAATTCCAAGGCGGAAAATAGGAATTAGAGGGGTTTGCGAGTCAAAAGTCTCGAAGTATTCAGGATATGATTCTCAGTCGTTTTTCATGATTCTTGTTCTGGTCGATCGCAATTTTAGACCACGGGTGCTAAAAACCCGGCAATATCGATTTTGGTGACTAGAGGGGAATTAAGGCGGTAATGGGCAATCCTTCCAATCGCTACACAATCGACAATATCCGACCGGCACTATTAATTTTATTTTAATATAATTTCGTTGATTTAAAAACTTTATTTTTCTATCCTAATTCTAGCATCGTCGTGCAACGAACCTCGGAAATTTTCAATTTTCTATTGAGGAGGAGAATGGGAGGGGTAGTGGGCAATCCTTTCAAGTGCTGCTTATACTGCCAGTTTTCTTGATTATTTTTTGTAAGATTAAAAACGTTGGTCTTGTTTTGAAACATATTTCAGACAATGCATATTCAGTAATGGAAGGCTAATAGTGATAAATCGTTGTCTTCTATATCTCCATTTTTGTTTTTCGATCACGAGACTTGTCCAAAAAAAACCTCTCTTGTGCAATAAACCTCAAATACTTTTAATGTGATGACGGGAAGGAAGATGTTGCGTGGAGGGGGTCTATTTACCGATCCATTCAAGTGCTCTTCATACGTAATAGAATTAACCAAACTATAGAAAATACCGAATCATTTTAAATTCAACTTCCCTCAAAAAGCAGAAAATTAATTAATACCTCCCAAAGCTTTTAATGCAAACCAGAAGGTATTAAGAAATTCAGAGGAATACCAGCAGTACTCACAAATTTGCATTATTTCTCCAAGAGGCTAGAAAGAGGAAGCGCCCGAGAGTAGAGAGTAGGAAGAAACAAAAACCTAAGGGAATAATCTCTTTAGCCCTACCTCCACAACAACAAGTACGTGAAATTGATTGTGTGGGAAAAATTTGAAATCTAAATCGAGCTTTCCGATTGTTTAGTTTCCTTCTTGAAACCTTTTTAACGCTCTTGAGACTGAGATAACCAAATAATTGACTGTGTTTAAATTTACGTGTTTACGTTGACTGTGTTTACTTACAAGTTGAAGCCTTGTACAGTTTTTTGACGGGCTATCCAAGTCAATTGGATCCACGAGTCCGAAAACATTCATCATTATTCCTCAGCATCAATCCATCATCAAGATGAAATCTCAGATTTTTAGCAAATTTAAGAGAAAAAAAACATTATTAAAAACTTGCTCGACGGGAAGCCAATTAGCGCAACAAGTACAACAACTAAATTTGGAGAATTGTACGGAAACTGATTATAATAAAACATCTTTGAATGAATGGAGTTCAAACTCCGTCAAATTTAGTTTCCATAGAGGGAAGAAAGAGGGCGAGGCTTTGGAGCTCACAAAATATTAATATGAATAGGGGCACAAAAGGATGTTAGTACTGCTTGATACGGAACGTATTATTCTTAAGAAAATGTAAATGATGGGGTATGATACGGGGCATTGCCTCGGTTTCGTAATTGTTTTGAAACAAGGACGCAGATGGTTGTTGTTACAGATCAGGAGCTTTATGTGACTACGGCGCCATCCAGGGTAGTATCCTTGGTCCAATTTTATTTTCAATGTACATTATTCACCTCCTTTTGTTGACTATATTATGAAACTTCTACTCGTACGTAACTATTTTACTACGACCCTATACTTTTGATTTCTTTTGGGTTCCCCTGACAGGATGGGGAGGATTGTTTCTCTTAATGGGTTTCCTGATTAAGAGAAACAATTGTATATCATTGACATCTCATTAGATTTTTGGTATCCCGACAATCAACATTAAGAAACCAGATACATTTTATTTGATCATTCCGCCTGTATCATGGTGAATCATTCCTGGAATTAGCACCATTGCGGAGAGAACTGTCACTGTTGAGGACTTATTCAATAAGTATTGGAGTACAGATATTCCGCACCCGAATGTAAATAATAGTGCTGAGTAATCATTCAACAGTAGTAAGGTAGAAATAGTTTGGTTTAACACTTCAGTTTATAGGGAATTCTCAGTTTCTTAAATTTGAAAATTGATTGATATGATACGAGTAGCATTATGGACGATTTTGGTCGGGAAGGGTAGAGGTAGATGGGGATCGGGGTGATGGGGAGGTCTCTTATTTCAAAGTTAAGCTGTAGTCCAAAAAACCATCGTGAATGTTCGGCTTAACAAGTCAAAAAAGATCCTCGATCCAAACAATTTTCTTAACCGAACGGCTGTTCAGTTTGCGGCAACTTTACATGGCAGGTTTTTGTTATGGCTCACGTTTTGATTAATTACAGGCATACTGATATGGTGGGGCGGACAGAGGGTTAACTCTAGTCCTTGATTGATTTCTTATATGACCTTGTTTCGGGGAGACGTCTTATTTTAAATTTTGACTGCGGCAACTTGAGTGTTTATTTGTTTATTTGTATTTATACGGGCAAGCCCAATTTACATTCTGTTACATAATTACAATATGAATAATGTCCAATACTAGGTATATATATAAATTGATAAGTCGGGGTGGGGGTTTAATACAATTAAATGAAAGATATGGGGGAAGATAAAATGAAGGACTTCAAAGTTGATAACAGGGTGGAAAAAAAATCAAAAAGGGTTCATGGCCAGGAACAAATTTGCGCTGCGGGGTAATCGGTGAAAGGGGCGATGACGGTCATAGTTTGTGGCTGAGAATGGGACGAAAAACAGTTGAGGAGATCGGGAAGATGAACGGGAGGTGGCCAGATGGATCCTCGCTAGCAGTGGGGGGCAGTCCTGGGTATTATTCAGAATCTTGTATAGGAGCACGAGGTCCGCGGAGCTCCGTCTTCGCTCGAGGGTTACCAGATTGCATCTCTCCAAAAGCAGCTCATAATTGATATTTTCCGATTTGATCCCTATCTTGAATGCAACATATCGCAGGAAATTTCTTTGAACTCGTTCCAGACGATATTTTTGAACTGCGTATAGAGGTGACCAAACAGTGGCTGCATACTCTACCAGGGGCAAAACTAAAGCTTTGTAGAGAGTCACTATGGTATCCACATTGGAAAATTCCCTCGTGTTCCTCTTAATGAAACCGAGGGTCCGCATTGCCCTAGCAGCCAGTCCCTCAATATGAGCAGAAAAATTCAGGCGTTCATCACATAGGATTCCCAGGTCAACGAATTGAGCCACCCTCCGAAGAGGTCCGCCACCGAGAACATAGTTGTAGGTGATTGGCTGTGACAGATGGTGAAAAGAAATCACCGAGCATTTTGATGGATTGAGATAAAGGCGGTTTAATTCACACCAATCCTCCAAACGTGCAACCGCCCTCTGCAACAGCATGAAGTCCTCCAAAGAACGAGAGTGATGGAAGAGCTTGAGATCATCGGCAAAGAGTGAGACATGGACACCATCCGTCGCCACGTAATCTACCACGCTATTTATCATTAAGATGAAACATAATGGACCCAAGTGGCTCCATACTCCACGGAGGTGGCAGTAAATGGGGAAGAAAGTACACCCTTCACTCGAACAACAAGCTGTCGCCCAATGAGATGAGTGTGCACTGAGAGTGCTCTCCGGCTTTTTTTTGGGGATTTTCAAGAGGTGGACATTCAACGAAAACCAGGTTAGAACGTGGTGCTGAGTCTCGATGTGGCTCAATAGACAATAACGATGAAGCATTGGTGTTTAGAAACGCGGGTGCGAATATCGTGGCGAGAGCAGTCGGGCGCATTAGCCGCTAATACCAGAACGCTCTCCCCATCCCCCGTCACAAATATCAATTTCGACCCCTCACTGCCGCTCTACAGCCCCGAACTCCGTTCAACTCTTCGTGGCAATAAATTTAAAACACCGGCTCGCCATTGAGTTCCCAATCCGTTTTAAAACCTTTTTGCGGGCTGCGGGGTATCAGCGGTTTTCATTTGAAAGCTCGTCGCTTACCTTCAAAAATGGAAACGTTTGTCATGGGCTTGACCAGATGGAAAAATTAAATGTTTTTTTCTTCATGGGGATTATTCTACGAATGGTGAAAGCTTTTGAACCTAATCAAAAAGTAATTTGCAAATTAAAAAAATCCTCAAATCGATATAGGTTTGAAATATGCGCTTAACTGAGTCCGCGAGTGGTTGGTTAATTGAAATGATTTGAAAGTGTGCAATTGCACATTCAGTGGAAAACCCTCTCCAACATAACAGACAGTATAACCAGTAAGCTTTGTGCCTAATGAGTTTTACTAACAACTGTTTTACATTTTAGTTATACTTATTTCCATTTATTCCTACATTATTTGAAGTTTTTCGTTAAAGTACAATTTGCACATCTTAGAATGCAATATTTTCATCGGATTCGCTTGGTAATAAACGCAGCTGTGGTCAGAAGAATTTGATTGGTCAGCATTAATACTCTTATATACAAGAAGTTATTCATGGATCAAATCTGGAATACAGAATAGTATTCATAATCAAAGTAATCATAGAAGATTTCAGTAGTGACAATCCTTGATTTCTTTGTTAGTCACTTCATAGAACAAATATGGAAACGTTACAAGTGGTATCTAGAGAGAGTTGGGCATGAGAAATGAAGTACCTCAAAAAAGTACCTACTTACCTCAACAGAAATGATTCTTGGCAAATGCGCTTTGTTTGTTTATGTTGCTTGTGTGTGCTTTGTGTTGCACGACTGTGGGACCGCGAACGCTCTGTAGGACTACCCGTGCACAGGTCAGTAAAGAAAAACAGACTAATCAAAACAAACAAATTACACTCACGTAAGCTTTCTCGTAGATGTTAGGAGGGTACTGAGATGCTCGGTTCATTTCCTTTTCCAATAAAGTGTACATTGATGCTTGAAGTCAGAGTTGCGTTATCCAACAGCGCGGTACGTACAGAAGCTTAATTTAGGAAGTAAACTCCTGATTGGTAAAGACCTGATTGTCAGGAACTACAGAATGTGTATCAATCCATTAAATTTTGTCTGAGGATGGCATCGCTTCATATTCATCAGTATCAGGGCCCTGAAGCATCTAAAGTTACCGTAACCTAAGGATGTTCATGAGTGAAGGCATTCTTTATTGTATTTTCTGAAACTTTTGTTCTGGCATCTAACACTTACCCTGGTAAATTATAAGACCTCTTCAGTCATTTTCTCTTTTAGTAAACTGAGCGAATCTTTGTTAGTTTTCCGAAATTCAAAAGGTGGGTCGCCACTATACTTCAAAACAATGAAAGAGTATTGTACGAAGTGCGATCAAGCCAACTTGAAAGTCCTCCTCATGAATAAGGAGGAGGCTGTCAGTTTTCTTTGCCTTCTGTTATTCACAGTGAAGGCTTCTGACATTTGATAAAGATAGACGAGTTATTCATCATTAAACAGAGCACTGGAAAACAATTGGGACTGGGCGACGTTTAGTTATATTTCATTTTAATACCGAGAAAGAGAAAAGACCTAGTTCTGAAGATAAAGAGAATGAAGTTGAATCTTTTTCAGAATATCGTTCCAGAAGAGTAAAATCGTCCTTTGCCGGCAAAACATCAAGCAGTGAAGAAAGAAGGGCAGGGGAGCATTAATGGTAAAGAAATCTCCTTTGAAAAATGCCTCTCTTTGTCTTATGAAATCCACTCTGCACACGAAATAAAGAAGGATGATAACTTGAAAAAATACCTCGAAGGTACCCCTCTTCTCTTCCCTCTTGCTGTGGCTCTATCGTAAATTAAAAAGAAGAAATAAAAAGGGGATGACAGAGAGAGATGCCTTGTGAAGAAGCGTGATTACAAGATGATGATGGGGAGATGGGCAGAATCGGAGCGGTTATGAGCGAATAAAAGGAGTCGGGTACATTTCAACTAATGGCGCGAGCTACGAGGATAAAAACGATGAGATGTCACAATGACATTAGAGGCCCTCGGGGTTGTTCTCATTACGATCAAACTTTTGTTGGACTTATCGATTCGGAAGGAGGAGGCTTTTTCTGGGAAGATTTTTTCATATCGAGCGTCGGTTGGAAAGGATTTTTGAGGAGTTGATCGCATGATCCGCTGGGGAAATCTTTCATTGTTGAATTCCATCGCTTGTTGAAACAGTGTTATTATACCGATTCTCTCAATAGCCGGTCCTCCCCTAGTCACTTTTTGTTCCCATCGCCTTTGCTTCCTCACAGACAAATAGGGATGATGTCTATTCGTGCAGGAGGCTCAGTGTTTTATAATTTAGTCACACAACATTTTGAACAATTATAATTCTGGTTATTGAATGGCTTGGCTTTCCATGTGGTAAAAGGAAGCAAGTATAGACTGAACCCCACTTTAATAATACCGACCTACTTAAATATAGGTAAGTGGTTCCACCATTACTTGATGAAGTGTTTGGTGCAGTAAGCCTTCATCTGATTTGGTGCGAACCTTAAAAATATTGAAATGACTATTAAAAGGATAACAACTAAATTCCGTACTGGAGAAATATAAAAAACTTTGAGAAAACCTTGCTGTCGCTGATTTGCCTCTGGGTTATTTGCACAACCTTTACTTCCCACGCTAAACCTATACCGAGGCACAAATTATGTTTTCCTGAATCACACATTTCTTGCGATATATTGGGCAGAATTCATTCAAACCAGTAAATTGGGAGCAAATGGAAGCATTGGATCAACAGTCATGGTTACTGCACATGATCAAGCGGCGTCTTTGAGTTGCTGGGAAAAATGAAATAACGCAGTGACTTTGGATGAAATTAGCGTTGCGTTCGGGTCAACTTGACGATGGAGACGTAATGACTTTGGATCAATGTAGAAAATGAAAGAAGATCAAAAGTAAGCAATACTTACAAAAGCAGATACATTTTCAATCAAATAATGTAAAACTAGTTGCGTAAGAAAATTCTTGGTCAAAGTCCTTACCCATTCCAGTAACTTGAATCTTTTCACAGTTTTTTATGCCTCAAACAATTTATTTATTAAGCCAGACAATGGGCACATAGTATATCGTTAAATTAGTTTTTTCCTGCTATACATTGTTCATTTTTATAAATTTCACTAAATGTTTATAAGTATCTTCAGTTTTCTTTATGCACTTTTTTCTTGTGGGCAGCTCTAATCCTTCTTTCATCAGTCCTGCAGTAGAAATCTTCCCTTGTATACATACTTCTATTGAGGGCACTTCACTATAACATAATCAGTGACTGCATCGTATCCCTCCGTACATGAGCAGGTTGGATTATTGAATATGTGGATTTTATATACGTGGCTTGGAAGTTGGTGATGGTTAAATCTGAGCCTACTGATTATCTGGATATATCTGCAATCTAAATTTCCATTATTAAACCACGTATATTTTGGTAAGTTTACTTCTATATTTCTATAACAATTTTCCTTTCTCCACATCGTCATTGTTTTCCTCATTCCAATCTTCACATATTGCTGCTTTGAAATTTCGTCTCAAGTCCTCCATGCTGTGGTAATTGACAATTTCGCATGAAGAGATTGCGGATTTTACAGCATTATTGGCTCCAACATTTTCGGGTATAACAGAATGACTCTTTACAGTACTTGTCAGTAATATTGAGGATGTTGACATTGGTGTTGTAGCGGTTACTCCCGATAAATGATTGTCATCCCAAAGTTAATCCAGCGACTGAAGTTTCTCATTAGTGGCCTTATTCAACACATTTCTGGACTACTCACCCTTTCACATTTATTTTCTTCTATTCCTGGCTGTTCTTATCTAGGCCATTTTATGATAGAACTCGGGAAACAGTGTGTTCAACTTAGCATTACATTTTAGCTGGATGTGAACGTTTTTGAACCATCTACTATCGTACAGTGTTCCGCAAAACTTTAAATTTTTACTGCTGTAACAAGCTTTTTGCGACGGCTAAAAAACGTTGTAAATCTAAATCCACCGCAATGGGCGTTCAACTGCCTAGATAATAAGAGAAGGCCCTCAGGAGAACCTGAGATGATAGTCACCCAAACGTAAAGTTGATCATCAACCCTAACGCAACGAACTTCTGTATCTCCTAAACTCATTATCTTCGTTCAAGCGTATCTGGTTAATTGTTGCATAAACAAGTTTTAATATAAGTGCGTCTCATGGCTTTAGTAACACAACTGTGGATTGGCTATGAGGGGACAATATTGGGCAAGCCATGCGTTGTCAATCAGTCGTTGCTCTGATAGGCTCGAATCTGTACAAAATGACGGCCTCCAGTACCGTTCGGATATTCATGGATAACCAATCCCATCACTGGCGGAACATCAAGGGAGACAGCCCCAGTTGGCCAGAACTCAAGGCTGGTACCAGAGATTAACTAGATTGGGCTTGATAAATAAGTTCGGTGACCAATAAGAAAGTTGCTGATCGGATCTTGTATTTTCTTCTCCAGTCGTCCCACTCGGTCATATCTCTGAAATGTAGCACTACATCCATATTCATACCCCTTACAGTTGAATGCAAGTGTGCGGCACTTGGATGGAGTGGTTCATACCGTATGGCTAATGCGTGCCTGAATTCCCAAGAAGTCCAAGTTATCTCACATGAGTTGTGCTTTTCAGTGAGAAATCAGAGAGATTTCTCAACAGCACCTCATCAAGTACTTCATTAAAAAACAAAGGTTTGAACCAAATTTTCAGGTACCTAGTTAATGCAAAAACTCCCTGAGAGGTGCTTATTTCTTTGATCACTCCATGCATTCTCTAAGAAAATTGTTGAAAATTAGAAATCAATTTGTTGCAAAAAGCTCTTTTTCAATATTTTTTACTGATGGCATTATTTACGAGTTTCCAATAGCTAATTTGTTTTCAAATTACAGTAAAAATGAACAGTTCCAAGGAATATTTGTTATAAGTACGTACTTACCTACTTACCAAAGGTGTCGGTGTGTCGCCCGTTTCTTTTCTGTTTCTTACCCGTAATCGTATCTGGTCTGGTTGTCCCCCTCAACGAAAACCATCAAAGCCGTCTTGAAGGACGTAGTTTGTTGTGCAAACCCCTTAATTAGCCGCGTCGGTCGAAGGGCTCCCAGCTGAAGCTTCCCCTCAAACCCCTCTTTTTCCATGAGAAAATCCGAGACCCCTAATTGTCTGGCGTCGGTTCTGTTGGAAGTTGTTCTCACCTTAGCCCAACTTGAGCGAAATCCTTTTGGGTGATTATCCGGAGCTTGACCCTCTTTTATGTGCAGCGGCCCGATCGGGGGTAGTTAACGAGGACTGCTCGTTGTAGCCCAAGACAGCTTGACAATGAAAGGAAATCAGAGTTACGCCGTTGCGTTCTGAAGTTAGAACTTTTTTATTAGAATAAATAGCAAGCGTGAGAGAGAAAACAGTACTGAACAACAAACGAGTTACAAGACAATAAAGGAGTCATTCAAACTAACAATGTATATAACGTTTCAGTACTCCCTTATCACCCAAAAGTAATTTTCTAAATACCAACAGCGAGAACAAACATAAGGTTTTATGAACTTCTACAGATAATCTCCAACAAAAAGTTTCTGTTACGTTTAGGCTTTGGTTTCAACTGGTTGAAGAAAAATCCTCAACTCCCTTCATTTCAATATAAAACGTTATATAAAGATACCGGGAAATTTTTTTTTAACTCACTTTTTTTAGCATTCCTAATAATAAAAGTGAGTTAATTATTAATACTTGTTTTAAGGAAAGCTTTCTTTAAAAGTTGAGACAATTTAGTTATGACGATTAAGATTTTTTAAAGGCTATATTAAAAAAATAATTTAAAAAAAGTAAATTTACTTTTTTGGGTAGAATTATTTAACTTAGGGGGGAAGAAGTAGTTTAAACGATAGGACGTACGATTTTTCAGTGATTTCGAGAATTTTGAAGGGAAAAACTGCAAATGATAACGTTCAGACTATTTTTAATTTCTCAGTCCATAATAATATAGTGATTGTTATGTTACAACCACTATACGGGGCCTATGGTACATTATATGAATATAACTACGCAGGGTGTTTAATATTTTTTTCTTTAATCTGCATGTTGTTTCCAAGGATTACGGGCGAAAATGTGTGGTATTCCATATTAAGACTCTCTATTTCTTAATCATTTTACTTCTCGTAGATGTTTTCGGCTTCGCGCACTGTCGCTAAGTCTTCATAATTGTACAAGTAAATATTAGCAAATCCAAAGTTAGATATGTCAGTTTTCATTGCTCTTCAATGCTGATTCACGTGTTCCCATCTTTGTTTTCGATTAACTAAATTTTGATGATTTTGCTTATTTGTTTATAATAAGGGCAAATCCCAATGCTACAATGGTATGCAACATAAGTGAGGAAAATGAAGACATCCGTTTGTATAAACGAGGAAAAAAGTACGTCCCCATACGAAATTAAATCATGATTTTAGAAAAAAAAAAAACATATACCTACTTAATTTATATCGAAAAAAGGTCTCAATAGTGGGTGTGGGTAGTGCAGCACCACTATGTCAATGCCTAAAGTATGCCAGTAATTATACATAGTTAGGTATAGACTGAGGAAGTCCCCGCTGCGGGACGAAACGTTTCTTACGTGAATGAACAGATATAACGCTCCTAATTAAGAAAAAAGGTCTCAACTTGTCCTCCTCATGAATTTGTGCTCTTTTCAAATATTTTACACTATCTCAAAAATTCTATTGTGGGTTCCGATTTCCCGACTTCGATTTCCTGATCTTCTGTAAAACATATATGTTTTACAGAGCAGAACCATCATATATGATGGATCTGCTTAAATCTCTTAACTGTATGTTTCCAATGTTAGAATTATCAAGAGGGGGGTTGCTCATTTAACAGAATCATACATAGCGTTTTCCTTTTGCGGCTGTAATAATTTGATTTAAAGAGAATTTTCGTGATCAGCTTTTGTTACACTAAAGGGCAAGTGAAGTGTTGGTTTATTTTATTTTAATGTCAGGATGGTATGGAGAAAATTAAATGTACGGTGCTAATCAACAGAAGTACATTACACATCATTTTACAAGATGAAGCTATTATACGCACAAAAAACCATTTTTCAAATTTTTAAACGGAGAGAATGGGATCGGTAATTCACTTAGCGGCTGGCGGTGCGTCAGATGTTGAGCCCATAAATATTTGGGTTACGTGATCCCTTTGACACTTCTCCCGTGCTGTCCATCGCCAGGTGCGGCAAAAGCGTTTAGTAAGTCATCGGCCTTTCACATCTGGTAATCGATGGATCTGTTCCAATTCAGCACGTGACGAGTGTCGATATGACTCGATTCAATGGAGGCATTCTACAAGTTACATACGAGTTAGACACTAATTAAATTGCCTATTAGATCTGCAGCGATTACCATGAGAGGTGGTTTGGCTCACTAAACATCACCAAATTACGCCAAAAAGTACACGGTTACTAACGATTTTCATTGACAACCTATTCCAACTAAGAGTCGGGACTCTCTCAATGAAGCCCATAACTTTTTTTAAAATACTGCAAATTATTAATTAAACGAAGCATTACAAAACCCTTCTATGAATCGGAGCCAGTGGTTAATCAGAGACTTAGGCTCCGCACAAACAGAATATTACCTAGTAAGGTGATTAAGAAAAATAAAGATATACTCATTCGTATGTCTTTCGTGCCAAAAACGATGATTGACCGATGGATTGACCGATAAATTGACTTCTTTAAAAATTAAACCACTAACTATATATTGTGCTGTACAGTGGGGGGTTATTAGATATTTGCAATATGTTAAAATTGGTCCTCATTCACATTCAGGTTAACGCTAATTTTGTTGTTTATGTTGTAATTAAATCCTTAGGATGAGCGAAGAACTACCATCAAATGAGGGTTCTGAATCGTCGTGTCTATGAATAAGAAACAAAAATACTCATAGGATTCCATAACGAGTTTGTGTGGTTGAAGGAAAAAGTAAATAAAGACGTTTAAATCGGGCAGTCAGGCTGAAAAGAAAAAAGCTTAATAAATGTTTCTTTTGCGCGTGCGCAGAACCTACGGTTGGAGACTTCTTGAACGAATACAATGTTTCTCTGCTTTCAGTATTGAGTGTACGCAAATATAACCAAACATTTTCTCAATTTCTGGACTAAACCATTCTTAACGTAAATTTTTATGATAAAAATCGATTTTTTAAATGGTTAATTGCTTACTGCCATAAATTTGTACATCTCATTTGAGCTAATTTTGACACAGAAACATTTTTCTCTCTGTTTAAAAGACAGAGCTTAACGACCAAGATTAGTAACCCTATCCTCAAAAAGTATTCTTCCATTTCCCATCTTGGTTGACTAATCGAACATCATTAGTAAATTTAGCATGAGGGGGCATACTCAACCCTAAAGGAAATTAGGGCAGGAGTTCCTCAAGGAAGTGTATTTGGGCCACTGCTATACCTTTTGTATACAAGCGATGTACCGATGGACCGAAAACACAACCGTTGCAACTTTTGCAGATGATACAGCTCTTCTGGCAGTTGGTGAATCCGTTGAAGAAGCAACATCTAAACTACAGCGTACCGTTAATAAAGTAAGCGAATGGACCCAAAAATGGCGGCTCAAATTAAATGAGCAAAAATCGTCTCACATCAACTTCACAAATAAACGAATAACTGCGTTGCCTATAGTGCTGAATGAACGAGTGACACCCATAGTTAACACGGCGAAATACTTGGGAATGACTCTTGATACCAAATTAAAATGGAAAGAGCATGTTAAGAAGAAAAACGAAGAACTGAAGATAAAATTTAGAAGATTGTATTGGTTGCTTGGTAGGCATTCAGAGCTTTCCATACATAATCAACTGCTAGTGTACAAGCAAGTTCTGAAACCAGTGTGGACGTATGGTTCACAGCTCTGGGGCTGTACGAAGAAGTCTAATATTAAGATGATTCAGACTTTTCAAAACAAAGTGCTAAGGGGTATCGTCAATGCCCCCTGGTACATTCGTAATGACGACCTCCATCGCGACCTTAAAATGGAAACAGTCAGCGAAGTGATTAAGCAGCAAGCAGTTAAACATGAACAGCGACTTCACGCTCACATAAACGCTGAAGCGCTTCACCTCCTAGACAATAGTACCGTCATCCGGCGGCTTGATAGGACAAAACCCTTGGACTTAGTGATGTCACGTGATTAGTGAGTCAGTGTAGTGAATGGGTGCTATCCGGAGTATAGCCATTGGGCTACTAACTCCATAAACTGTAAATTATTGTACGAGTGTAAATTAACTTGATGGGCCTATGCTCAGTTGTTATGTTATTGATATTCTTGTAAATAAATATCGATTTGGAAAAAAAAAATTAGTAAATTTGATGTAACATCACAGGCATAATTAAATTCACCACCAATGATGATCGAAGTCATTGGTTTCTTCTTGTACAACATGTGAAAATCTTTGGATTCAGAAGAGTACGGAAGAGGGTCTGTAATTCAGTATTTTTTCTTTCATTGTCGACAAACAAAGGCAAGCCTGCTCCGTCTTCTGTATAAATTGATCGTTATCAGATTGGGTAAAGCTATAGTTATGGCCACCACATGAGAGACCTCATTGGAGCACGCTAGCAGTTTGATGAGTGAGTTGGTTTTTAGGATGGTTTGCTCTTTAGAAGTATTACAACTTCGCTGAATTGGGGCACATTTTCAAGCACATTGAAAAGGTACTATGAAATTGACATGACCCTATCCGAGTGGAACTGTCGTACTTATTTTGGTAGATTTTTGGCCAAGTACTCAATTTGTTTGATACTGCCTTGGTTCAATGGTACTCAAATTCAAAATTTTTCATTGGCAAATTCGTCATGGGTTCTCTTCAGAGCACCAATCTTCGTAAATTTGTTTGTCACTGGCTAGATGGATAAGATGTAACTCTATTTTCAAGTGACTGGTTACCAGAGAGCACCACGAATCTCTCATCGATCTTCATTAAACTTTATTCCTTCTCTAAACCTTCTCTAAACATTATAATCTAACCTTTCTTGCAAATGGAGCAGTGACAAAGGTATAACAAATAAATTTAAACTCAATGGAATTGTATCATGATAGTAGTATCATTCGCATTCTTTCGAACAGTACAACAGTTTACACTGCATTCATCTGTAGGCATAGTAACTGCTCGTTTAAAAAAATAATTCCTTCGCAGGAAAGTCTCGAGGAATATAATAATTAATTGAGTTGAGGGCAAAACACCCGAGAAACCATCAGTTAGAGCTAGTCGAAATTTAATTTGCACACTCTGTCCTCCCTACGTTTGTTATTACTAACTCGGTCTTCCTCTAGATCGAATTATAGATAAGCCACCGATTATCGCTTAGGAAATACTTAATAACAGGAAAACCGGCTCGTTCTTCAACTAATTAGTTCATTCGTACAATGCACACTCATCATTTTCCAAATAACAATAATTTTCTTGTTGATCCAGACGAGAGTGCTCGATTTAAAAATACAACTCGTGAGGAGCATGTGAGAGGGTGCTGTACGTATTCGCCGGCCAGGATACGAACGAATTAGGGTGGATACATCAGAGCTAATGGAATTGGTGATGAACGCGATAACCATGGAGTGCCAGGTTGCTGAATATACATGTACTCCTATAGCCAATTATAAAATTTAAATTAGTTAGAATCTAACAATCATCACACTATAGCCCAATAATTTTTCGGTGCCTAAGTACACTGCTGGTAATAATGTCAATCCGCTCGGAATGGACACCTCAAACCTTGAACTAGAAAACAAATAAAATGCAGATGGGACAGTTTTAGTTCAGCCTACTGCAGCATCTGAAAATTTCTTCACAATTCACAATGTTGTTGAACATCTACATTCGAAATAATTACTTCTCAATTCTGTTTTGCACAATCGTTGATCACGCTGCTGGTTTCATTAGATTATTCGTCATGTAATTCATCAAAATCATACTAGAAGGAGACATTCCATTTCGACAGTTCTTGAAAAGCTCAACGTTGACTTGTTGCACCTTTGTATGGTAAAGGATCTTCGGAGTGATGCTAACATTTTACTATCTTCTTTGGCCGAAATATGATTTGGTCAACTTTAATAGTAAATTTTGGAGGACCTAACGGTGGGACTACGAAAATTGCTGAAAACGGCTTCAAAAATGTTAAACTTTCCCATTCTACAAATAAGAGTAGATTTAGGATGGAGACGTCCGCCATTGCCGAAATAAGGCGAGAGATGTCACTCTATTGTTGGAACTTCCTAGTTTAGAAGTTCACTTCACTTCGAAGATCCTCATTGTTATAACACTCCCTCAGCGAACATTCCGTCCTTTTGTGACCTAACATCGTCTCACCTCGCCACAATGCGGTGTCCAGTTGGACACCCCTCGCTTCCCAACGCCTTAAAAGCTTCGGCCGTCCCACACCGGAGTTGTTACTTCTTTTCTTCATCTCTCGATGGACGTCGGAGATAAAAACCTCCCCCGAGGAGATAACACTTCACGGAGAAAAGTGACCAAACGCGGGGCCCTCGTGAAACGATTTCACAACTACCTGTGTGAAAAACCGCTTATATCCTCGTTCTCCCTCTCGTGCACTTAGACGTGAGTTTTCTGGGGCTTTTTAACGTACAGTTGCAATTTTATCGCGTGATCTACCCTAGCAATCTGGTGAAGGTAAAGTGCCGGTAGAGGAAAAGGCCAGGTGGCTCGTTGTGTTCGGTTGAATAGGTTAACGCGGTTTCACGTCAACTTGATGGGTGACATAACATCTTGAGTAAACCTCAGTCCACTTAGCTGGACAAAATGGAACAGCCCAATTCATCTGTTCATTATTTGCGAAAGTTGTTATAACCACCACCACCACATCAAACTATGTCACTTTTCGTTTCAAGGTGCGTAAATTCAAAATCTGCAGTGTTCGTCCTCTGTCCGCCATAAAAAGGATCATAAATCCGCTGTTCTGAGAATGGCCTACATTTGGGGCCTAGTTGGTACTAATTTCCATCCAACTGGATCACTAAAATTTATATTTACTATGGGTCAAAGACCAATAAAAAACGCTGCAAATTCTTTCACTGGGGTTTATTATTCAATTGGCGTGCGTTCATGATTTGAATTTCTACTAAGCTTTGGAGTGTGCGCGTTTCACAGGAGATGGAGTGATTATTGAACTTCAGGAGGAACACAAATATTGTCAACTGAACAATCCAAATAGGTATTTTGGTTGAGAACAGATTTACGTGCTCTATGCATATCTCCTGAACTACAATAATTGCTCTATCACCTGTGAAAAACGCACTCTCCAAAGCTTAGTAGGAATTCAAATCATGAACGCAAGCCGATTGGATAATAAACCCCAGTGAAAAATTTGCAGCGTTTTCTGAAAATTCCAGATTTTCTGATTTTTCCTGAAAATTATCAGAATGCTTCAACTCGTGTATCGGCTATAAACCCTTTCAGGAGTTCACTCCAGTATCCACATTCCTACTCACAACATCACTACGTCACTAGGTTACTGTATCAACACAAAAACAATAATAAACCAAATATTGTTGTGTCACCATAAATCGGGCTATAGATCGGGAATGGTTTGACCTACGGACCTGGGGAGGGGCTCATTCGATTCCTCGTTGAGTGTTCTTCAAAAAGAGCACAAATTTACGCCGCCTTGACTTTTTTTGAGGTTTTTAGGGATTTTATAAAACTATGACAACCCTTAAAGGACACTTTAAATTAAGTGAGAGAGCTGGCTCAAGAATTGGGGCGTCGCCGGACCAACATGGATTTTTCTTGAAATTTTCAGCTTTTTTGCTTCAGCCGTTTGGGAGAAATCGTGCGTACGGCGGACGGACGGAAAAAGTTTATTGCAGATTCGGATTCTACACCCTTTGTAACGTACTTCATAAAATTTTCAGGGGGTTTAGAATTTATTTTTTTTTCAAGAGCAATTACAATGGTTTATCATTAAATAATAAACTAAAACGTCCGAAAAACTTATTTTTTCGAGATTTTTATTGCCCTGGGTAAGTAATATCTCATTTTGAGTAATTATGAAAAAAAATCGATTGAGATCGGTTACGGACCAAATCGACCTCATTTGACTTGAAACATTTAATTTTAAGGGTAGAAATGTCCACAAAAATGGTTGTACAATCAATTTTTCAAATCCCAACATTTAATTTCTAGTTTTGACGACTTGAAAACCAAGGAACATTTGGAGAGGGTACAATTGGATGATGAATAAACCCTAGTGAAATAATTTGCAGCTTTTGTAATTTAAAAAAATAGGTTCAAGTCGTGTTTGAGAATAAAAAGAATATCTAAACATAAACAGGAAATATTTCCCTGAAAAATAGAGAAATGAAGTTTAAATACGGATGTTTTTTTACATCTCTAGATATAAAAAAAAAGACAATGAATGTTTAGAAATAAAGACAATGAAAGATAATGAACAGATAATAATTATTTACAATGAAGAGAACGAAGGTAGCGGCAATTTTCGATCGTTTTTATTCTGAATTTACTATATCTAGTGGAAGCTTTGAATTGGCTACCGGGAGATTAAGACTTTTTTTCTCCGAAATCCTAATGCCCACTATCTTTTTGGGTTTTAGAGCACTATAAAGAACTTCCGTTCCGTTATTGTCTCTATCCTTCTGTATCAGAGTAGGTTAGATTGTTTCTGGGGCCATTCTAGCCAAATTCAGTGTGGTAGGACTTACTGGATGAGGCAGTAGTGGATTTCCTTCACTCTTTCTTGATGATATAGCTGGCCCACCTGCCCCCTATATCTATGAGTGTGCCCGGGCTGGACCACGTGAAAGTGCCAGGTTTTATGGGATGCGGTACTCATTATGGACAGGAGTTAATCCACCACTTCTTTCAACTTGTGGTCTTCCCATCATCGGATGCCATTCATTGTTAGGTCAAAATCCTGTTAAGAAGATTAGGTGGGAAACGTTGATTTAATCATCACTCAATAATGTCATATCAATTTTATCACTATTCTGTACGATATACAACTACAGCGACGGAGCCGCAATACAGTACGACTCATCAATTTGAAGGCGTTGGTTGATGTGTGCGATAACATCTCTCCCTTGTATCCTTGAATAGTTCATAATCTACATCTGTTAGGATTATCTTCAAACATTTAGTAGTCATGTTATTGATATGAGCTGTGTGCCACACACGTCTTAACAAATTTTTGTTGTTGCTATTTTCAATTTTTTTAAACATTTCTTGAAATTTGATTAATATTGGGCAACCTTAGTATTTCAACAGGGCTGAAGAAGAATACAATCTTCTATGAAACATAACTGTTGAATAATCTCTGTCTACGAGTCGGGGGACTTGTTGCTTACTAATAACGCTTTCGCTTAGGGTTAGAATTACTGCTGAGTGGTCACCAGACAGGGCATCACTCCCATTCACATGGGTATAACTACATGAAAAGCCTCTGAGAATGAAGAAGTCTAAGAGATCTGGTATTTTATTTGTATCGGTAGGCCAATACGTTGGTTGCCCCGATCACAGGAATTTGCAATGGGTCTTTTGTCCAGCCATGAGCAGCTAGCGCCCTTTCGTTGAGACTAGCCTAGACCCCCATTTAGCATTATAGTCCCCTCCTGTGATGAAGCAGTGTCCTAGCTGTGCAAACCGATAATTGTAATAATTTTCTTTTAGGTTGTGTCTAGGTGGACAATAAATAGACGCGATGTTACAATCCTTGTCTTTAATTGAGATATTAACTGTGGCTACTTGCATTGTTTCTTTTTCAATCTTGCAATGTTCATAATGTTTAACTGAGCTTTTAATTATTACAGTTGAGCCACCTCTAGCTTTATTGGCTGGACTTCTATCTTTAAAAGGACTTCTGAGGCAGCTCTCATTATTATCCACCTCTTAGTCAATGAACAAGAGATCCAAAATCGTTTCATCATAGCCCTCGGTCTGCTTAAGTCTTATCATTCTACGAGTCAAAGGTCTTCCAGGTACTTCTTTTTGGTTCTAGAAGCATTATTCCATTGTTAATCTAATGGCTGCTTGAAGATGGGTGTAACTGATGAAGTACAAGGTGATGTTGTTTTGTCACAGAACACGACCGGTTCTGGTGAACAGATGCTGAAGACAGACAAAGAAGTTCTGCTGATTTTATTCAGCCCTTGTACTTGTATGTACTGCCCTAAATTTCAGTATGGTTAGACAAAAAAAACCTAACAAGCATATTGATTCAATGGTGTCAATTGAACTTTTCATTAGAGGAAATCTGCATGAAAATGATGGGAAAGGAATAGGCAAGTGCGGAACATAATCAGTTAAATAAAAATGTTCAAAACTGTTCAGGATGTGAGGATTCTGATTTGATCATTACATTTTGTTACTTGAGATCTGTTCCTCCATGTTCAGTGACATCCATCTAAATACGATGCCCCAATATTGATTTGCCCAAGATTGTTATTGTTATTCCCCATTCATTCCCTCTCGGTCTCCAGCTGAATGGCTTCCATAATTCTTAATTTCAGAGCATGTGGTGAAGCCTTACAGGAGTATCAATGTTCAAACGAACGGTCACGTGGCAAGTCGGATTACATCTGAGAATAACGGTTAATGACCCCCACGATTGATCAGGGATAAAAATTATTAACCCGAGATTCACTAGGTAGTCTGTGCTTTCAGCTGACAGTTGTGCCGTTGTCTGACGACGAGCCCCGATCAGGGGGAACTGGTAATAGACGGTACATGATCTCCCACTTCAACCGGCAGATTATTATCTTTTTTTTCGTGGATCATTGCGTTCCCAACTCCTCCGGGGGACTTTCCCTTCATTGTGGTGAAACTTTAATTACCCGCGGTAACAAAAGATCTGGTAAATGGGGAGAAAAAGAGAAGGAAGGAGGGGGGCGTAGCCCCCAGGGACGGCCGCGGAGGGTTTACCCAAAGAGAAGGCATTGATGCAGGAAATGGGGCCAGATGACTCTGCTGTGATTACTACTCCCTGTCCTCCCCATCTCTTCACGGTCCCGGGCTCCTGTTGTGACATGTTGGTAAATACTTGGGAGGAGAGGGGAATCGTCCTGGGGTGGGGGGGGGGTAAATAGAGGAGGGGTAATAGGAGAGCCCTTTTTTCCCCTCTATTTAGTGCTGTTCTGATTCGGGGGATCTGATAATGTCTTTATAAGCCCCATCGAACAGAGGGATCTCCCTTCCCATTCCGCTCTGAGACCCTTTCGAGTTTGCGTCGAGGTGATGAACCGTGTGGAGGCGTCCCTAGAGACGCGACCCCTAACTTACCGCTATTGCTCCCTTAAAACCGCAATATGCCGGAACATTACGGTCGGGCGAGAGAGCTTACCGCAAAATGCTTTGTGGATTAGGAGCTGATCACCTCGCTTTGCTCCTTTCCAAGTTAATAATCGATGGAGATGTTACAATATTATAAACTACGGAAGAAGACTTGCAATATCTAGTTTTTGGACCAACCGAAGATAGATGTACACCAGACGCAAATACTGATTGACGACTTAAGAGGGCTCAACTTTTAACGAGGTAGCGATTGAACGAGTAGCTGCAGAAATTATGCCTGCAGCACCCAGTGGGTACCATTGAAGCTAAAAGACGTCTCAGAGACGTGCTCAGGCAGTAGTTAAAAGAATCGAGGAATGTGAACTATCCATATTCACCACAAACTTCATCATGAAATGGAGCAGAGTACACATGAAATCTTGAAACTCCATAGTATGTACTGTACAACTTAAAAATACCTCTTCAAAGCAGTAGGAATGGAGATCACTATTGGTTTGGTGGAGGTTCATTTTATATATCTATCCACAAAAATGCAACTGGAGGTCATCACGCTGAAGCTAACCACCTTTGTTTAATCAGATGCTTCACACCAGAGACTACTGCACGTGCATTTCAAATTCACCCTAGAATGGTATGAGCCGGCTGCGCACGACATTGCCCGTATCTATAAAAAAAAAAAAACTATGTTCAATCTCGCTGGAACTCTGTTCGAACCTGAAATCGTGAAGATACGCTACTGCACGTTAGCTTTACCATATGCGTCGTTCTATTATAGACAAGTTCATTTGCGCACGTCAATGCTACCTCAAATATGAAACATCGAGTTGACTCAAGTTCAAGTACCAGCTAACTAGGTTACTTGCGACCTTGCCTAATGAAGATTTCAAGAGCAACAGTTTCTTGGAGTGGTATGTGGTACAACAGCTCAGTAATAAAACTGAACATGAAACCGGAATGATACATACCAACAGGGAGGGAATTTAAGTGACCAGCAATTAGGATTTAATTAGCACGTAAATAGATGATTGTAGAGTTAAACTCTCTGAAATTCAAGTGTTAGAACAAACAGCTGATGACTTAACCAGAAGACGCACTATTTTAAGCTACATCAGACCTTTATCATCTCTTCATACATACGATCTATCTATAAATTCTTTATTTTCATATTTTCCACCATAAAACCACGAAAACAATGGAATGTTGAGGGAAAGTATCTAGTACTTTATTCACCATTAACATTCTTTTTCCTCGAAATTTAATCAACACCATTTGACAAGAAGACATTGGCAATCCGACACACTTCTCTCAGCAGTTCGCTAATTAAATAGCTAAATAGTCTTGTATCCTATTAAAGGTTGGACACAGTTCTTCAAATAGTCATTATGATTTTCCATGGCTTTCGACTAATTACCTGAAAATAATTTACCAGTTCCTTACCTCTTTTTCAACCTATTTACTATTCGTCAGCATTTTCTGCCAGCACAAAGTCATAATTATTCAAGAATATGCTAATATAAGGGAATATGCAATTGACGCATTAACTAACGTCAGGAAACCTTTCTCTAGTTTAAAATGCCGTCTCGAATATTCAATGAATTCTCCCCTTGAAATTCATTAAAAACCCTCTCCTTTCAACAAATTGCACCGAACTCTTGCCGACGGGAAACAGAATTTATCGGGACATCCATTATGTCTTATCTTTGCGATCTTAATAGAAAATGTCAACATTAGTTAGGCAAAGTGTTCCGCAAAGCCGAAATGACGATGACGAAATCTTCAAAATGACGCAAAGAACATGTGTACCTTGAACAGTATTTTTCTTCGAATGCATTATTAATTATTTCCTACATGTTCACGGCGCATAATGAAGAAATTTACCGAGTCAAGCTATTAGGTGCCTCAGTTTCCGTCCAAATTACTCGTCGGGTGCCGACTTTGAGCCGAAACCGTCGACGCTGATCGTAAAATCGCCCGAAAGTTCATTTTTATATTTTCGGTTGGTCGTGGGCGCGACAGATGGTCGCTCCATCCGCGGCTTCGACCATCCGTTCATTCGGCCGGAGCCTTTTCGAACGTGACGCCAATTAATTGAAATCGACCACCTGGACGATGAGTTCATCACGGAGTTTTTATTATTTACTATTTCGCGTTTTGTTGGGCGAAAAGCTTCACGGAAACACGCCCCGAGAAATGGTCTCTATATTGGACCCCTTTTAGTGCAATAACGGTTAATGATTACGTCTTCACAAATTTTACGGTGAAGAAATAGGTTCTTGATAATACAGTAGTGGTCCGCTTAACGTACATAATCCTTTCCTGAAGAATGTCCGTACAGCGAATTTAATAATCCCATAAGAAAAAATGGAAATAGCGGATTAATCCGTTCTCTCGTCCCCACACACACCCATTTCAATGTTTGTTTGTACAATATTATTGCTAAATAATGATGACTACTAAAGTGTAAATACATCATTATCAGAAGAAATATAAACAAATTAAGAAAAGTTAAGGTTTGCATCAGTGTTGTTGAGCATGAGCCGATATCTGCTCTAGAACCATTTTCTTCTACGCGCCAAATTCAAAATTCTGAAAAATAGGTTCGCCCTAACTTTGTGCGTTCTCCGGAAAAGTGTTCATTATGCGGACAAAACTCTCAAGAGTAAGACTGCACGTCCAAACCAATTTGAGAATTTTCCAAGCCAATTTGAGAATTTTCTTGCACGATAAAGAATAAATTGAATATTCTTATCAGTAATAATTGGCAGCTATAGTTTAGCTGAAATGTAATAAATCCATCCATTTTCACCAGAACTCAATTTTGGATTTAGTAGATTCTAACACTCAGCCTCCCCGATCATATCACACAAATATATCGTGAGACCAAAATTGGTCAAAACTCATCAAAAACATGGTTTTCAGTATTTTTTTTTTTTACTGAAGTAGGCAAGTGGATTGACATTTCCTTGTGATTTTGAACGCAAATTCGACTGATATATGTTTTAAACTTGTAGAAATTCTCCCGTAGCAAATAATCACAATTTCTGAACTTAAAAGTGACGCCCAAACCTCACAATCACACGAAAAAATACCGCACTATTTAAGAACGCAGCAAATTCTTTCACTGGGGTTTATTATTCAATTGGCTTGTGTTCATGATTTGAATTTCTACCAAGCTTTGGAGTGTGCGTGTTTCTCAGGTGATAGAGCGATTATTGAATTTCAGGAGATATGCATAGAGCACTTAAATCGGTTCTCAACCAAAATACCTATTTGGATTGATCAGTTAATCTTGTTTGTGTGCCTCCTGAAATTCAATAATCGCTCTATCACCTGTGAAACAGGGACACTCCAAAGCTTAGTAGAAATTCAAATCATGAACGCAAGCCAATTGAATAATAAACCCCAGTGAAAGAATTTGCAGCGTTTCATGCGTATCAGAATGCTTCAACCCGTGTATTGGCTACAAAGCCTTTTAGAAGTTCACTCCAGTATCCACATAACTACATCACTAGGTTACTGATAATCAAAACAAAAACAATAATAAACCGAAATAATACAAATGTTGGCACCATAAATCGGGCCATACATCGGGAATGGTTTGACCTACGGACCTGGGGAGGGGCTCATTCGATTCCTCGTGGAGTGTTTTCAAAAAGAGTACATATTTGGGCCGCCTTGACTTTTTTTGAGGTTTTTAGGGATTTTACAAAACTTTGACAACCCTTAAAGGGCACTTTAAATTAAGTGAGAGAGCTGGCTCAAGAAATGGGGCGTCGCCGGACCGACATGGATTTTTCCTGAAAATTGCAGCTTTTTTGCTTCAGCCGTTTGGGAGAAATCGTGGGTACGGCGTACGGCGGATGGAAAAATTTTATTGCAGATTCGGATCCTACACCCTTTGAAACGTAAACCATGAAATTTTCAGGGGGGCTTAGAATTTTTTTTTCAAGAGCGATCACAATGGTTTATTATTGAATAATAAACCAAAATTAAACCCACATCTTGGAATAGGTAGCGTTTTCATTCCCAAGAACTGAATTAATTTACTCAATAATTTTAAAGGAAGTTAGTGTCAGTGTTTAGTGAAGAAAAGTTGGGCATTCGTGAATCATAATGAATTTACATTTGTTAGCGCCCTTCTATCTCCTCACTCGTTAATTAGTTGGGAATCATGATAAAGCGGTATTTAGGGTCGAAGCGATACCTAAAGCATTATGTTTCAGTGAGGCTATAGTGGGGGTAAAGTGCGGGAACTGGGAAAGGCTGGAATGTCGGTGTGGAGGGAGGCGAGGGGGTATAACAATGGCGGACCCTCCACCAGCTCCTATTAGGGAATCACACCCTCGGGGATGTTTCACTGGAGGCTCTTCCCTCCCTTGGTTTTGATATAGTGAGGGTTGAAGCTCTAATTGAGGAAACATGTTTTCCTTCCTCCACCCCTCAGGACCCCTCTCGCCGTACCCCTTTATCTAACACGTTCCCGGCAAACAGCACCTACACCTCCCGCCCCGTTGGAAACCGCCGGATGGGAAAGGCTTTCTAGCGTTAGCGCAATTAGCTCGGGTTCAGCGCTAAACTTGTATTTATGAGATTCCCCGAGTCTAAAGCGGCGCAATACCCGCCGGTGGGACGTTAGTAACATTTTGCTGAGCTTTGTGTGTAGTGCCAGCTCGTTATCTTCAAAATGAAGAGGAAGAAATCACAGTTGAATCCTCCGTTGTTGTCCCTTGAATTGCCCTCTCGAGTTGCTACCTCAACTTAGTGACTATGTTATTATTTCAAAAACACTGCAAACTATTACACAAATTTTTATTATTTCTGTATTAGATAACCATCCAACTCGGATCACTTGACTACCAGAAGTGGACTGCTTATCTAGAAACAATTCCTCTAAGGTACACTGTGAATCACACCAAGGAAATTCAACTGAAACTAAACAAAATAAAAAACGTCTGCCAAGTGGGTGTGGCACATAGCTTCCTCGTATCCGTAACATGACTGTATAGATCATTGAAAATTATTATTGACTAAAGAACTTCGTTCAATTAGGCGAAGTAAATATATTAGGGTAGATTTATTGTTATGCAGGAGCATAACTTGAGAAAATGAAGGTAGGCATGTTCAAGTATTGGACAAACTATAAAATATGCCTGATAATAAAAATTGACATTGACACTGAATGGATAGATGACTGAAACGGACCATCGAGGCTAAAAAATATAAATTGACAGTTGACAAATTGACGCTGAATGGATTGATAAATAAAGTGATAAATTGACATTATAGCATTTCGAAAAATAAAATATATGCATCGTTCAATGATGGTTCAATATGGTTCGATCCAAGCTCGAGGCTAAAACTTTATTTTCTCTTTATTACTCACGAGGATCATCTTTACATCAATCCGAACAATCCCTGAAAATTTCATCGAAATCAGTCATAAACTCCCGGAGTTATGCGTGTAACAAGGATTTCACGTTTGAGGATGCGCAGAGGCTACTATTGATCCGGGGGTCATGAAACTTATAGGGGACCATCTACACATCAAACCGAACAATCCCTGAAAATTTCATCGAAATCGGACTATAACTTCGTGTAGTTTTGCCCGTAACAAGGATTTGCTGACAGACACACAGACACACAGACAGACACGGAACCAAAATTGTTCAGAAAGGTCTAAAACGCAAAATGCGAGTGGAATTTTTGATTTTGGAGACAAAAAAATGTTCACATTCCGAAAGTGAAAACAATGCTTCCGCTACCTTGGTAGACTCGGAAGCAATAAACATAACCTGTGGTATATCATTAAAACTTCCACTTCCCTAAATTGTAATTGTATTCTAAATGGCAAAAAAAAACTCCATTTACATAGAGAGGGAGATTTGAGGGATTTTAATTAGATTCAACAGCGTTGTGATAGATATGGTTAGTTGGCCCCTTCCCGAGAATCCGACGCCTTCGGAGATGAATCAGACGTTACCAAGCGTCTATATCATCCTCTGAGTGTGGCGGAGCATTATCAATGCATCCAGCTCATTGGAAGGGGCAACTATACCGTTCCATCACCCTCACAGCGTTCAGCTGATCAGTGAGTTTCATTTTGTAATTGACAGCTAGAATGACTTTATCTGAAACGCAACTCCAAGAACGCCAAACGTTACTGGTTAATTTGTATAAAATAAAAGCTGATATCGGAACATCTAAAACAGTGTATAATACGGCTGTATATCGGCGCGTCGTAGAAATTCACGAATACAACAACTGAAATTGAACTAGATACAATACAACACCAATTTACGCTTCACTCAAATGTGAATATGTGAATAATTTATGAAAAATTCTGTTTGCTCATCATCCTCATCTTCGGGTAATGATAATGGTACGGGTACGGTGAGGTAGAAGGTCGTCCAGAAGACCCGCCCGGCAGGTTCATCTTGAATGCAATTACAGGGTACGGAGGCGAGAGGTATTGAGTTCAGATAATATTAAACAGATTACGTTAATTATAACTGGATTAGTTAGAATGGTTTTCTAATACAGAAATAATGAACCTACTTGTAGTAATTCTGACCGTTTCAATTGGATTTTTGCAAAAATACCTTGCAAACCAAGACCCTCAATGTAATTCGATAGGGGGGAGCGGTTTTTTTTCGTTCGATTATATGCATTCATAACTGAAAATAAATCAAAATCGGTCAGGTAGACAGGCTGCAGAATGAAATGTGAAGTTCTTTCATGGTCTTACATTTTATGAGGCAAACCACCGGGGGCATGCCCGGTAGAAGTTCTATGTTTGCAGTAATGATACAACGCATTGGTTAAGACAGGCCAGTCGCGAAATACCGGTGAGGACTCGACGAGCTTTCACCTGGCAAGACCTTAGCTACCATACGACAAAGACCGCTCGCTTGGATGTGACAACCGCCGTGCGTATCCGTAGGACAACCACGATCTGTCTTTAGCGAATAGGAGCTCATGTTCAAATCATCCATTCAATTGTTTCCAATGGCGGAAGATTTACTTAGAGGTTAACTCTCGTTGGATAGTGGTGGTGAGACAACCTGTATACCTTTTCCTTATTTCAATCAATATTGGTATTTCTGTTCACGAAAAATTCAAGAGGGGTTTGTCGCATGACTCTTTTCCTCATAACCATTCTGAGTGACACACAAGCGGATCACCCTTCATAGTACACAAATAGATAAATTGATAATAGTATCGTTTAAGGGTTTGTAAGATCGTTTGAGAATAATATGAAAAAGTTCAACATTCTTATTTTCCGGAACGCGTTACAACCAAGTCTGTACATCGGTAAATATTCATCAGAGTCTCTAGCATTCCTCTTAATAACTTCAACAAATACGGTTTTTAATGAAAACCCGTTCCCTAACTTTTGATCATCACATTTCACGGTCGAATAACGTTGAACGCCTCACTTCTCGGCAAAAAGGAAATCCCGAGGAGCTGGAAAATGATGTGCGTGGAGGGGAAGGGGAGGTGGAGGATTTGGAGAGAAGATTTTCGGGGATTTCAATCAAATCAAGTTCAAGATGAGATTAAACTTCCCTCTTCCTTTTCCCTAAGTAAAATGACATAGTCAAAGTCTTATAAAAGAAAAGCCTTGGGGAGAAGCGAGCGATAAGATTCCCGAAACGCCAATCTACGGAGACCCTTTAGGCGGTCAATAAATGGCCGAGAGAGTTACTTGAAAAGGGCCAGTGAAGGGCTGGAGCGTCCCTTTTCAAGCTCTTGGTCATCCCTTTCATTAGCGTAGAGGGAGACAGTTTACATTTAGAAACCTTGTCCAGTTTGCCTTCCTTTAATCTTGCTTGGCACCGGAGGACTTGTCTTTTCATAAATTATCCAACCCCCCCTGAGACACTCGACGTCCCTTCTGTCACTCCGTTCACTTCAAACGATCGCCACCTTGCTTCACCTTCTTACGCCGTCCGCTTCCTGTCGCCTTTAGAAAGCTCCGTTTCCTTTTGCGTCTTCTTGGGCCGACTAAAGAGACGTGATCTGGGAAGATTAATTCGGTAAAGTGTAGTGTCTGGCGGAAGTATTCCCCCCTCGGATACGTTTTGATGTGCTACCATTAATCAGGGATATTTACTATTCAATTTATTAAGGGCTTTCACGACGTCCCGGAACTTTTAGGAACTCACGACACACAACAACCATCTCTGTGGGAAACGTAACTGAATCATGTTTACTACTTCGTCAAATTTTGATGACAAATCAAATATTGCAAGGTCCCCTGAATCTAAAAAAATTACATTGTCGATTGGCGTACCCTAGCGGTTGAAACCTGTTTTGGGACATTCTGAAATGATTCAACAATTATGACGAGAGGAATGGTTGAGTAGGTAAGTTAAATAGTACAGGCCATCAGGTAATGCAATTATCATGGTGAACAAGCTTCATCTCTGAAATGTTCCCATTGATTTATAACATGAAACAGCATTTTGAAGAATTGTTTTATGGAGAGCAACGGTAAACTTAAAAGTTACGATGTCCGTCAACAGAAAAGAAAGTGACTTGAAACCCGTTTGATACAAAATTTTAAAGTATTTAGCCTTTAGTTGGATGAGCACTAGACTTCAATCGGAGCAACACTAGTGTAGCTGTACACATCACAAGTTTTGTATTACCGGATTCAGTGTGTAGATAATATGAACAGGAAAATTCTGAATTTTGGATTCTTGAAAAGTGTATCTCACTAGAATGTAGAAACAACAGAAAGAACTTCATTTAGATAAATTGACCATTTGGAAATGTTTTGTTTGAAAACTGAAAAAAACTTTACTAAATATTGTAAAAAATATTACTTTAGTAGTCTCCTCTGGCTGTAATTGAAGCTTATAGAGAATTAAGGATACAAACTATTTTCTAACATAATTTTTTTTTTTTTTAATTCCCGAATAAAGAAACTATTTTAAATAGGTAAAGTTTCTCGTTGTTTCTAATTCTGTGTGCAATACTATGCGCTTTTCGAAAATCACAAACCCAAATTTTCTCCGTCCGGGTGGTGCACTTTTTTTTTAATGCCAGTATTTGATTGGGAATGGGAACGGTTGTAACAGAGAGAGGGAAGATAAAATAAAAAAATCAAGCGATTCTCAATTTTTTTGTAACAAGTACATTTTATTTGTAGTTGATTTTCGAAAGGTCGAACTGATTTTTTTGAAATGTTTTCGATTTTCTACAATGTTGGTGCTTATTAAAACTGCTGCGAAACTCACGGGCCAGGAATTAGGAGACGAAGTATAAAGTGTCATATATTCGCCGCTTCATACAGAAACTGTTTTCAGACGGCGACAATATTATCAGTTTGGATTGAATTCTCAAACTCATTAACACCCGTTTTAGTTCCTGATTTTGAAATACAATTTTTTGAAAACAAATGAGTGGGCCTTTTCAAGTAGTCGCAAATATTGCAAGATAAATTGAAAAGCGCTATAAAGCGAAGGAAATATACCAAAGATTGGAGCAAGACGTTGATTATAGACAAAGGAGGGTGCATGACAGGATCCCCAAGTAAAACAGGACTCACAGAATGGCTTCCAAGTACCGCCCGAATGAAGGTATCAACGCAGGGTATTTATGTATCACATTCTTTCGATAAGACTGACAGCATCTATCTAAAATTGAAGGATATTGAATTGGGAACAGGTACACGTTTCCTTGTTTTCCGTAAACCTGGACGAAAGAACATATTTCTTCATGAAGGAAGTAGTACCTATGCCTCACTGCCTTTGGATTCCTTTTGATACCATATATTTTCTCCCAAAAGCAAATTTAAATCCACCATGTGAGTCGAATGTGCTACACGTTCATTAGCCACAAAAGCTGGTAGGATTAGTTCAGTTGATCTCTTAGCCAGAACTGGTAGAACAACGTAACTACATTTGAGGAGCTTACTTTCAAAAAGGCACATATCCCAATCTGGGAGAAAACGTTTTTTTTTCTCAATTTCCTATCTCTGATTATGAGTTGAATCAGATCCCCCCTTCATTTCCGGACAAAACAGAACACATCCACGTCAAATCCGGGGCTAAAGTTATGTGTTTGCATCAGAAGGTAACAAATCCGTCCCCTACATTTTTTTTCAGTGCCTTGCAATCGAAATGGCACATATCCTCCGAATTTCGTCAGGCGATAAGTCGTGGGTTTTCAAAAAGGCACATATCAAAAAAGAAGCATTGCGCCTTCGTCTTGACGTTGAATATTTACACAAGACCCGATACATGGCAGGCATGACAAATGGAAATATGGAGTCAGGTAAAGTTTTCAATAAAACCTACAGAATGGAGAATGAATTCTTTCATTTTCAAAAAGTTACAAATCCATGAGTTTTGATCAAAAGGGCACATTTCCAAACTGAAAATGGATATACAGCTTCGTGTTTTGGGGAAAATTGATTCATATTCTGAGGCATCTTTATCTGTAGCCTTCTTCACATATTGACTCCGATGAGAAACTGCAGAAAAAACCTCCACTAATCTGCAAATCGTTTTTTTCAATTCCTGAACATTTTGTCGGAATGGATATGTGCCTGTTTGAAAGTAAGCTCCTCATTTATGTCGTCAATGTTTTCTCCATTACAGTTTGACTTGTTTTATGATGTAGTAAGGCGATTTTTATGTTAATAATTTTCAAAATGTCTGTTATCGTGGTAAAGAGAGAAACTCTAGCTATGTAGGCTTTGGATGTTTACAGAGACTAAAACCAACTTAGATTACTCGCCTCTGCGTCTGCAGTCTTTGTTATCGGGTTTGGAAAATTTCGAGAAAAATCCATTATGGCACATTTACAGATATCTTCGAGATATACCTCTTGGTCTCTCTTGTCTTCAGGTGAACTCAGGTTCCATGAACCATCGGAATGGTAAACCTTCCATGATTCCTATCCACGTAATGTCCTCATTGTCGTTTTATGAGGAAAAAATACGTTTCTGTGAAAGATAGGTAATCTGTTTTGACAAAGGATGAGGCAATAGATGTAGATCTGCTCCATTAGTTTGTACCTGGTTCAACGCCTTGGGGCTTTGAGGAGTTGTAAGGGTTTCAAGAGTTGCTGGGCCTATCTCGTTATGCGCATTACTTTCGCTGTGTTGAACATCCGTAAGTGCACTTACGTCAACACAGAAGCAGGGAAGGCATTCTCAGAATCGGTTCAACCTCACTTCGAGTTCACAGGCTGTTTTAAAGTGACCTGAAAATGTCGAAAGCTTTCGAGCTTGCATGGGTTTGGGAAAGTGGTATGTTTGGGAGTCTGAGATTTTTCTAGTTTGATTGGTGGTCATACCACTTTTAACGGACGTTATATCTAGGATCGAGGAGATATCGGTAGTGTAAGCTCGTAACAGAAGAGTTAGGAAAATGTGGAACTCCAGTAGGGTCCTATTTTTATCTAATAATGCTAAAGAACAGTTATTTTCTAGTTACTAGAAAATATTACGTTATCTGCAGATTTTATTTAGCCATTGTTTCCTCCTTATATCATTGAAAATGTTCCGTATTTATTTTTCCCTCCTCATTTGTTATTGGTTCTACGCATGTAAAACTAGAATTTTTCTCCTATAAAATATTCTGAACTTAGCATAGATTGTCTATTAAATACGACAACTGTGATGACAGCCAAAACAAAATGTACTAGTAATGAAGGATGTCATTTTAGAAATTCCAAAGGCCACAATTCCCATGCTAAATTATTCAATGAGTTTTGACATACAAACATAATCCATTTTTTCTCAATAGTCGAGCATTGTTAAATGTGATTTTCATGGTTGAGAATGCGAAAACAGTGACTGAGTTTATTCAAAGGCTCCGTATTACATTTTGTATCCCACCCCAACTTTCAGCATAACTTTCTGCTTAGACTTGATTATCGTTAAATTCAAGAGTATCTTGACATTTTACAGACTTCGGAATGATTCAGACCTCCTTTTGACAGATTTGTCATATTAGATGAGCTGTACCGCAAAAACTCTCATAGTATCCAATGTGATTGCCATATTTCTCCTCCCACATAGAACTTGTTTCAATACGATCAATGGAGCGGGCGTTCACGAGAGCTATTATAGGTAGTCGAGACTGAGGAGGCACGAACTGGGAGTGAATTATAGCAATCGGTAATGTGAGATACGAGACGCTGGAAGCCCCCGAGGCCTCGGAGCGAGTTCTCTTTAATGATCTCCCGCCTACAAGATCAATTATCGCCCGATTGCCGTAATGGCACCTGCCGCTAAGACCCTCGACGCCGATGACAGAATAATCAGACTTTACAAGGGTCTTGCCGAGCTTCCCGCTCCGGGCAATATAGCTTCAGTCTTCAAAGGGAAACCAACCCTAATCAATTTCCACCACTCGATTAGTTGGGGTAGGGTAACAATGAAGAGAGGTCTCGTTTAATCAAACTAAGCGCCCGTTTATGATTTTGGATGAAACGTGGGTAGTGATTCCAAATGCAAACGTTGCAAAATACATATTGGATCACTATTTCTGTACAACTTAGTCCTTCCACATGATAATCATTATTACATACCTTGTAATTATTTTCAACATCTCTCAAAGACGCTAGAATCCGTGATAAATTTAGCTCCCTGACCACAAATCAATCCCTCTGGATGAAAAAGAAGGTTAAATTAAAATATCTAAAATAGTGCAATAGAAAGTATGAATGGATTTATTTTAACTGTTTCAAATATTCTGATTAGGGGATTCTTCAACCCCTAATGACTGACAGAAAGTGTTGCCGAAAATGCAGTCCCTTTTAGACCGCAAATGTGATTGTTTTTACTCGAGATTCAATCAGTTCAGTCTTGCCAATTAGGAGAAAAGCCCAGGACGTCGTGGTCTACCAAGCGAAAGGACGGATTTCTTTTTATTCGATTCTACACATTTTGAAATGCAAAACAAGAAATTTTTAGGGGGTTGACTTCTTTCCTGGCCTATTACAAGAATAAATTATTCAAAATAATGAACCAAAACCTGGACGAATTATTTTGCCATCATCATTCCTGTTTTTTGGTTTATGATTGTAAGTAATGAGCTTTAGTACTCCTGCATGAAAAGAATTGTTACCTATGTAGAACCTCTCAAATTTTTTAGTTTAACGTTTCAAGGTCTATAGACTCCAAATCTGCAACCTCCTTCAACCGTCTGCCATACTGGCCATAGAAGGCCTTTGCATTCGTGGAGAAAATAAACCCTCTCTTCGGCAGCTGGATTCTTTGTGGGGTCTAGTTGGCCCTTACTTCAAGCTAGCTCGATCGCCTCACACTCATAAATTCTATGGCCCAAAAACTGGTAAAAAACGTGGTTTTTCGAGGTTTTGCTGATAAGGTGTCTTCTGCAAGTAATTTTGGTCGCAAAGTTGACTGCGTTTCAAATCCGTAAAAATTCACGCAGGGCAAATAATTGCAATTCTTGAACACGGAAGTGACCCTAAACCTCACAATGGCAAGAGTAATCGCCCATTATTCAAGAAAATAATAAACTCATTTGTTCTAAATGGCAGCGTATTTTGCACTAGGATCGCCGTTTTTTTAAACTCTGAATATTGATTTGATCCGATTTATTGTAATTTCGTAATTTTAATGGAATACCTTAAAGGGAACATTCAAGCGAGTCTTGTACCCCTCTCACTTTCCTGGAGGGTTGAGCAAGGAAAAATTATGCCCATTCATTTTGGGCATAATATATAAATTCCATCCCTAAAATGAATGAAAATTACATTTCAAATGGTTGAAAGAAATATTTTTAGTCACAATATGCACAGCAGGTTTATAACCTGCACAGTAAAGAGTAATGAACACATTGTGTAACTACAAACGTTCATAGTAAAACTGAGTTGGTTAAAAAGTAGACCTAGAGAGTAGTAGTAATTTTATTAAGTATATCCAAAAAAGTATTTTTGGAAAAAATATCTAATGTGATGTGTGCAATCAAAGTTTGTTGTTTCAATCATAAGCAAATTTTTGAAGTGTTCTTCTGAAAGTATCGCTCAATATTTGGATTTGACATGTGTCATTTTTAAAAAGGTTTGTTCGGAAACATACGTTGAACTAAAAATTGTTATCATTTGTCTGGGAAAACTCTTGACTCCATTGAAGTCATCACGTTCTGGCGGTAGCCTAGTTTTTTCCATCCATACATGTTTTCCGCGGGCAGCAGGCCGGACCAAATCCTTCCGAGGGCCGTAGTTTGTATAGGGTGTTGGAAAGGGAACACATTGGAACTGAACCAAACCAAAAACTAGTGGCTCAAGCACCTCCAGTTTACCTTAAACTTCCCCGACCGTTTATCGAATCGTTCCAACCATCTTAATTAAGTGTTTTCTTAAATTATGTAATCATTTCATTACATCGCGTTACGATGGTATTCGAAACGGAACGACATCGCCCGAGGCCTCTCGTATCGGATATTGAAATTGGGGAAATCTAAAAACGGCCTAACAGAGTTATTACTATAAAATATATATGATTTTATCGTCAGACATCTGCTTAATACGTGACAAGTTGGGTTTTACAGTAGCGGGGGCTCCCGTAAGATAGACATCAAGCACATCTGCCTTTCAGCTCGAAACTGGCCCTAAGTGGTTCGTCTGGGACCCTCAACGTCACAAGTCACCACTAATTGGTGAGAAGATCCTCCCAGAAAAACCCTTATTCCTGAAGCTTCTAACCAGCCAAAAAAAAAAAAAAAAAACGAAAAATGTTTCGAGCCCTCCATCTGTGTTTGTTTTGCCTCTTGATAACCCCAACCACGCATAAGGAATCTTTCTTTCGGCCCTATGACACGCCTAGTTAAGGCTGTCATGAACCGAGAAGCGAAAATTGGCCCTTTAACCCAAAAATTGAGAGGTTCGGAAAGGTTTCCGGAGACGCTATCGCGTGCCAGGCCAAACTGTTACGGGTTTGAAGGCCAATTTCGTTTTTGTGGTTTGTGGGTTAACATCGAAATTAGTGTTTGATTAAGTCGTCAAATGGGCTAACTTAATTCGGTGTTTTAGCTCGATAAGATGAAATTGAGCTGCTATTTGGGTCTCCCGGTTATACGTTCAACACGCCACGGCTGTGTTGATAATGGCATCGTCGTACATGTTCTGACTGAGTTGATCATTTTTGCAACTTATTTCACAAAAAGCCCGCAGGGAGGACAACTGTCTCGAACCACAAAACGATTGGTGGGTGTTACGCAACGGAGCGGATAAACCGACCAATTTCCTTAAATTGGGTCGATGATAACTACCCTGGTTGTGTACATCTTATTTTGCACACTTTCACATTTGAAAAACTAGGGAGGACCCCCCCACTGTATTACATTGCAGCATCAATAGGTATGTCTTGCAATCAAGAAATCAATTTGATAGAATTTAACAGAACCCAAATTTATTTATTTAGAACAGTCGCAACCAAAAATTGGTATTATGATTATAGCGCACCCGAGTCAACCCATAGGTAAGGGAAGCTATGGTCTCACTTTCGGGAGATGGAATATCTTCTCTCTCCAAAATCAAAATTTCGACTCTGATTCCGGATTTTCAACCATTCCGGACAATTTTCGAGTATTGTTTGTATATTTGTAGTTGTTAATGTCTATATGTGTCAAACCATGTGTTCGCAAATCCTTGTAATAACGTTTATTACAACAGTTTCAATCAGATTTCATTGAAATATTCAAAGAATGTAGGGGTTAAGATTTTCATCGCTGAATAATCAATACTTCTTCCAGGATCAATCTCTCAAGTTCTAGTGGTTCATTCAGCTCTCAGGTTTCAAGATGGTTGGGGAAAAAGGGTATAATAATTTCATGTAATTTTCAACTCAACAGTACAATTACCAGCTGCATGAGCTAAATTACAATCCACTCAGCGCGATTTTTTCAGATCATAATGGTCCGACCTCACTTAAATTAGGATGGTAAATGGGGAAATCCCTTTTTAATCGTCTCATAAATTTTTCTACTCGATCATAGGTATCATTGTTCTATTTACTATCTCATACAATACATGCCGACTCAATTTTTGAAGGCATTTTTGTTCCTTGAATCGGTGTATACAGCGAATACATAAATATATCTATTTTTTTTATAGATCATTTGAAATATTTCAGAAATCTATACATTCTATACATTTATGTCAGTTATGCGAAGAAGCTGTGCCATGCTTAGCTTGGCAGACATCTATAGTTAAGTGGGCAGGTAGGTTCACAGGATTTAAAGAGTTTGCCCGACAAGAGAGTAGGGCTGTGTCGTCAAGTTTTCAACGAGACTATTTCATCATTCTTGGATTTCCACATTTTTGATGTGGATAACGTAAACCAAGTAAAATATGTGTTGAGAGGCGCGGGATTGAAATCGAGTTCTCTTGGTACATAAGGGTTTATTTCCTGTAGAAAATATTCAAACAAATCAACGCTTGCTATGAAATTGGTCAGGGATAGCAGAAATAGTGATGTTCTGGATATTGATTAGTAGACAAAACCTCTATTTTCCCCCTGTTAACGATCTTTGATATTCTTTGGTCCGTAGATATCATGTTCCATATCGGTGGTTGTTATGTAATTATAATTTATTATTATATTGATTAGAGCTTTCGAGTTTGCAAACTTTCAAGTACAAACGATCACAATCAATACGAAATATGTTTCATGAAATGAAATTAAAATAAAAGCGGTAACTGATAGCCATTAGCTTTGCTGTATATGTATTTTATAAAGTGTTTTATTTATTATCAGTATGTTTTGCTTCTGTGGGACATTGTTTGTGGTGCTTCTGCCTTCTGAATCACAATATTTGCACAATAAATAGAACGTTCCCCGCCCCTTTATTCGTTAGATTTCTCTTAATATTTTCCAAGGGAAAGGAAATGAAACCGAAGAAATCAAAAGGCGAACGGGCGGAAAGAATCATATAATAAACCGCAACTTGAGTGAAGCAAATACTCGAGGGGTAGCGGGAAGAGAATATTGGAAATGCAAAATCCCAGTCTGCATTGAGGCGGATGGGTCCCCTGGAATGAGAACGCTTCCGAGCTCGAGAAGAAATACACAATTTCTGCCTCTTCTCGGTTTATACATTTTTCGTTCCTCACCCCCTCACAGTTCATCCTCCAGGCACAATCCATCGATTCCGCTTTCCAATTTGCCACAATGGCCCGGCACAATGGAGGAGGCCAGGCGAGCAAAACCACCCACCCTTGTTATCGAGGGCCCCCAATCTCGATTGCTTCGCAAATGATCCATGTGGGGAGATTCTCCTTTTTTTATATTCGCTGAAAACGTATTCCTTGTTGTTTGATTTAATATGACCATTCAGGTAGCTGCATTACCGTTGTTATCATTCAATTTTATCGGCTTATTTGTAATATGGTTTACGATAAATGTAAGTAATAGTCCAATTTTCCCAGGTGAATACGAAGTGTCTCAAGTTCATTTAAGTCTTCCAACCGCCATCTTCAACTTGTAACTGTAAATCGTTCATTCACCTATGAGGATTTGTTAATGCTGCTAACCAGGATTGAGAGTATCCTTAATAGCAAGCAAGTTTGCTCCTTTCCAGTTATTCAGATTATGGCATGACCTATTTGACGCCGGGTCACTTCCTAATTGGAGTAACTTCGATTGACCCACCTCAGCATTTCTTAATTTATGTCGCAGTGGAATACCTAACCCGCTGGCAGCTTGTACAAGGAATTCGGATCGCCTTGGATTTTTCCCGCCTACGAGTAGATAGGACAAGTACTCAAGCCTGGAGAGAAAGATGTGGCTCACCATTCAGCAGACCTGGTATTGAAATTTCCTTGCCGAGACACTGCAAGTTGAGGTGAACTTTCTAGCTGGTTCCATCAGCTTAGGAAAATGTTTCTCAAGAGGAGCTCGTAAATCACTCTCGACGAAGTTGTAGAAACCCATTTTGATGGAAGAAAACGGATGTTGATAATAACGTTGTTTATTTCTACGAAAATTATAAGTAATATTGATTTAGACATGAAGATAATTATCCGTAACAAAACAATAAGAAGTTTTTAATTAATAGGTTATTGTTTTGTCACTTGTCGCTAGTGACCTAATTGTATAACATTATGAATTTTAGTTTTTATCATTAAAGACAACATTTTTACAAACCTCAATTTGTAGGTACCTGAAACTAACAAAACTGAGGCAGTAGTTACCTCTTGCGTGCAACGGGCATCCAAGAAATTGCAGATATCTCAGATAGCTAACTGGAAGGCACAGTATCATTCTGGACGGTTGAAATGGACTAAAGACCGCAACCCATTGACGGTTGGTGATGTGCTGATCATGTTGAGCCAGGAGCATCCTCCTCTTTAGTGACCTATTCCACGTGTGGAACTCTTCTTTCCGGAATCAGATGGCATCTTTCGATGCTCGGGAAGAGAAACCGATTTGAGATCATACCCGCTTCCAGTGACGAAACCAGTGCTGCAATTTGCACCCATTGCTGGTTTATGATACATGACATCATCACCATCTGGAGGATCTGTTGGATCATGAGAAGGCGCCCATTACGAGTGAGGCGAAGCTTAGTGAACGATGGAGATACGGAGGTAGGTGAGATTTTGAGGTGGATGGCTTACTGACCTTCCTAATAGGATTTCGGAGAGCTGGCTGGGGCGCTACCATCAATTTGAAAATAAGTAATCAACAGAAGTAGTCACCCTTCCACTTTTTATTGCATGAACTTGTCCAGCTGCGTCATCACCTTTTCCGGGTATCGCCTGTGCCACCACGTCTTATCTATTCTAATTATTTTACATAAGTTTTAACCTCATATTCGATTCTCTAATCTTTTTTAACTAGCCCCTAAATCTTCTCTAAAACTTACGTTACGTACTCTAGTTCCTATTACCTGCCGCAGACTAGCATTTTTCTGCATGAAGAAGATGTAACCTCCACCGAAGCTGTGAGTGTCGTTTACGTTCGATTCTATACAGGTCCCCTTCATATTTAAATAGACACCGTCCATGTTCCCAAGCTTAAGAGTGGTACGTATACCTCAGATATTGAACACCATCATATCATTCGAGAACATCAAGTGATGTGCTGTGCTGTGGAATCCTATTTTACTTTTTGTCACGCAGGATACACATATATGACTGATATAGTTCGCAATGAACCATTTCAACTCTTACTTTTTACTAAACTAATTCCATAAATCCAAATTAAAGTCACATAGGGGACGTTTTGAAGGATATTAACTAAGATACATAGATTTAAAAGATTTTTTTTTTAAAATGATTTATTGCACCAAGTTACAACTTATTAGCAACAAATTTTTGACATTTAAGTATGGATTGGTTATAGTAAAGCTTAGGTACATAACTAAGTCTCTAATGGTTTCGAATGTTAGAAGTGTCATTTGTTGCACTTGAGATTCACTGAATTTCTTTTTTCACTGTGCGGATTTTGTTATCGCGAACACCTTAATTCACGTACACAGATCATGAGGCTTATTTCTTTGAGTCGTCTGAAGGTCGTCAACGTCGAGGAGCTGCACAGCTTCTTCATTGACGTGTAGTTGTAGATATAGCTTGTGATGGGCTATAGCGTGCATTCTGATTACTTCATTTACTGTTGGTATACAAAGTTCTTTGTGAAGTCGAACATTTCGGGTGTACCGGTATGCATCAACAACACACCTAAGTACATTGTTTTGAAACCGCTGTATAATATCGCGATTACTTTGAGCAGTACAGCCCCACTACTGCACTCCATAAGTTTGAGGACTTGTTTGTACAACGTTAATTTGTTCTGGATTGACATCTTTGAGTGCCGACCCATTAACCAGTACATTTTTCTGAACTTGAGAACCAGTTCTGCTTTTTTATTCTTGACATGCGTTTTCCATCGCAACTTAGCATCCAGGGTCATACCCAGATACTTGGCCTCATTGGCGTGCGGAATAGTCTTGCCATTGAGATAGACCGGAATGTAGTCAAGCTTGATTTAAAAGATCAGTTGTTTTTTTTCATTTTCATCGTGAACGTAATTACAAGATATCTAGGCGCGAGGTGTCGAGTTTAGATAATGTACCGTGGACCACGTCTAATGTGCATCGCTAAGTTTTTGACCTAAAAGGGCTATTTAATATGGAAATAACAAACCTCTGAGTAATAAATTACAGCGTTTTTTGTTATTAATTTTATTTAACCCAAATTCAAATTAAATTTATCATTTGTATATATATTTTTTTTTCTTTTAAATATGATTTTCGGATTCTACACGCGAAACTATACATTGTGGGAGAAGGGGGGTGTTTTTGGACGATTACGAAGGTTCATAATTGAAAATAATAAACCAATAAAAACAAACTTCTATATCAAGTTCATACGTTTCAATAATAATTATTGACAATGTAAGGGATGACAAAACCCAATGGGATACTCCTGATACTGTTGGATCGTGAGAAGGCGCCCATTACGAGTGAAGCGAAGCTTAGTGAATGATCGAGATACGGAGGTAGGTGAGGGAATCATTAAAAAGATTATTAAGACTTGCCTCCGAAGTCCGAGTAACTTTAGCCAACGGCCGGCGAGTTTATTGGAAGAGTTCACTGAAGAAACAATACTCCAATTACTTCAACATCCTCATGAAAAGGGGGCTCCGGAAGGGATGCAATCATTATTTTCGACCACGCGTCGTTTTACCCTTTTACCGAGGAAGTTGATGAGTTTTAATTAAAACAAAAAGCTTCTCCCGTACTAGAGAATAAAATATATTGTGTGTTGTTTTCGTGTAGGATTCTCGCATTTAGCCAACGAGAAATTTCACGAAAGGGGTTTTAAACAAAATACCATTATGATTTAAAATTTTCAATAACGATCCTTTGTAAGTAACCGAGATAAAAATTGTTTTGAAGCCTCCTAAAAAATTGTTAGTTTACGCATATCTCAAAAATCGAATTAAAAAATCCGTACGTCCGCAGTACGCCGTCCGAATCTTATCACCCGAAATTACTGGATAAAATTTAATGCAATTTAGATCAAAAATCCATCTCAAAATTCGGTATGTGGCATTAATCACGGCATCTTGATCAATCATCCCTAAAGGATTACATTTAATCTAAAAAACGTCTGCCAAGTGGGTGTGGCACATAGCTTCCTCGTATCCATAACATGACTGTATAGATCATTGAAAATTATTATTGACTAAAGAACTTCGTTCAATTAGGCGAAGTAAATATTGAATTAGGGCAAATTTATTGTTATGCAGGAGCATAACTTGAGAAAATAAAGGTAGCCATGTTCAACTATTGAACAAACTATAAAATACTTATACCTAATAATAAAAATTGACATTGACGCTGAATGGATAGATGACTGAAGTGATAAATAATTATTATGACATTCCTAAAAATAAAATATAAGCATCGTTCAATGACGGATCAAATAATGTTGGGTCGTTGCAAAGTACCCAACTGCCGTCATCCATCCGCACAGTGGCTGTATATATCTTGCGCATGCGCAGAGGCTACTATTGATCCGGGGGTCATGAAACTCATAGGGGACCATCTACACATCAAACCGAACAATCCCTGAAAATTTCATCGAAATTGGTCAAGAACTCTCGGAGTTATGCGCGTAACAAGGATTTCACGTTTGCGCATGCGCAGAGGCTACTATTGATCCAGGGGTCATGAAACCTATAGGGGACCATCTACACCCCAACCCGCACAATCCCTGAAAATTTCATCAAAATCGGACTATAACTTCTTGTAGTTTTGCCCGTAACAAGGATTTGCTGACAGACAAACAGACAGACAAGGAACCAAAATTGTACAGAAAGGTCTAAAACGCAAAATGCGAGTGAAATTTTTGATTTTGGAGACAAAAAAATGTTCACATTCCGAAAGTGAAAACAATGCTTCCGCTACCTTGGTAGACTCGGAAGCAAAAACTTCCGTTGTAGGAGGGTAGTTCGTTGTTTTATTCGGATGGAAATTAGTTCCCTGAATCGAATGAGACAACTAGGGTCCATGTACCATCATCCGTTCTTTTAGCATGGCTGCAGATCCAGTTCAGGTACAGGCTGACGCTCCTCAAGTATTTCATCATGGTAGTATTCTGATCTTGGTACAATTATTTATAAATAAGTACCTTGAAAATTGGTTCACTACATGTGGAAAACATGTCACCTAAAAAGCATACTAATGTATAAATACATTAGTATGCTTTTAGGTGACATGTTTTCCACATGTAGTGAACCAATTTTCAAGGTACTTAGGTATTTTCAATCTTGGATTTGAACAGTCTCTCTCAATCACCAATTCGATTTACATTTAAAATTTTCCGTTCCTTCTTCCGAAATTCCATGAGAGCTAACTCACGGGAAGTTGTTAGTACGAGCCTTTTTTCTGTACGCCAACGTTTTCGCATTATCATTGTAAGTAACACGCTCGGTTGGTTGATTGAAGGGGACTCGCGACATTGTTCGCCTGAGGGCTCTCGAGGTGTTATGTGCGACATAATATTTCCGTTTCCGCCCAAGTCCGTTGCCTAATCAACCGCGGGATCCATTTCACGGCACTTTTGTCATTCAAATGTTCCACTAGACCAGAAAAAAATGTTTCCCTTTCTTATATACATAGATGACAGGGTAACAAAAAGGCCATCAAGAGCGTCGAGAGATATTTTCAAGGGTCGTTGGAATAAATGGACCGAACTGGGCGATCGCGTGATCTTTCGTTCTTGCTTGAGGGTTAAGGTCTCAAGGATACAAGAGTACATAAAATCGTGTGAAAATCCTCCCAACGTATGAAGTATCAAATGCGGTTTATCTATTATTTTATAATCGTTGGTTTGCTTGCAAAAACAAATACAGATGGGATACAATAGCCCCCACCCCCTAAAATCGTTAATCTTGGGGTTAAAAAAAAGCTAAAAATCTGCATGTTCATTGCAAAGGATCTCAAACACGTGCACGATCCACACAACTTTTGGTTTATTATTCAATAATAAACCATTGTAATCGCTAAGGAAAAAAAAAGTTCTAACCCCCCCCCCCCAAAATTTCATGGTTTACGTTTCAAAGGGTGTAGAATCCAAATCTGCAATAAAAATGTTTCTGTCCGTCAAACGGCTGGAGCAAAAAATCTGAAATTTTTAGGAAAAATCCATCTTGGTCCGTCGACGCCCCAATTCTTGAGCCAGCTCTCTCACTCAATTTAAAGATGCCCTTTAAGGGCTGTCAAAGTTTTCTAAAATCCCTAGAAACCTCAAAACAAGTCCAAGCGGCATGAATGTAAACTTACTTTAAGAACATCCCGTCAGGAATCGAATGAGCCCCTCCCCAGGTCCGTAGGTCAAACCATTCCCGATTTATGGTGCCAACATTTGCGTTTTTTGGTTTATTATTGTTTGTTTGTAACCTAGTGATGTCCGGCCGATAGCGTCGAGTTGTGGTGAATGTGGATACTGGAGTGATAGCCGATGTGAATACTTGTAGTGTAGTTAGTAGCCGATACACGGGTTGAAGCATTCTGATATGCATGAAACGCTGATAATATAGAGGTAAATATTATTCAATATTATTACTGGGGTTTATTATTCAATGTTATTACTGGGGTAGATAAGTATTCTTTCACTGGGGTTTATTATTCAATTGGATTGCGTTCATGATTTGAATTTCTACTAAGCTTTGGAGTGTGCGGCTTTCACAGGATAGGGCGACTATTGAATTGCAGGAGATTTGCATGGAGCACGTAAATCTGTCCTCGACAAAAATACCTATTTGGATTGATCAGTTGATCATATTTGTGTGCCTCCTGAAATTCAATAATCGCCCTATCTTGTGAAACACGCACACTCCAAAGCTTAGTAGAAATTCAAATCATGAACGCAAGAAAATTGAATAATAAACCCCAGTGAAAGAATTTGCAGCTTTTTTTTAATTTGAATCTAATTCTGGATAAAACGAGTTCTAATTTAATAAGAACTCCCTTTTTTCCAGAATTGGATTCTATGCTCGATTTTTTGAATCCCTAGCTCGACCCATTTACCGAGGGCTCCACGTATCCAAGCCATCGAAATTGCTCAGAAATACATTAGCAAAACCAAAGCGTGAATTGATTCTACTTCATTTTCAACAATGTTTAATCAATTTGAATTTTTGGCATATTATCAAATTGGAAATTTTGGCAAAGTAATTTGAAAATTTGGCACAAATAAATTTTCAATATTTTTGGCATCTCAATTTAAATTTTTGGCTACTCAATTTCAACTTTCGGCATACCAATTCGAGCTTTTGGCATATCAATTTATACTTTTCACAACCCCAACTATTCCAACATTCCACCCCATTTAATGATGAATAAATATTTTTTCTCTCTCTCTCAAAAAAAAAAAAAAAAATGTTTAAAATGATGCCATTGAAGGTGATACGAATCAGCCTATATCAGGTTGGATCGCATCGAACTGTTATTATTTTTTTCTAAATTTTGAATGAGTATACTATACTTTTTTAAATTTTAAATGAGTGTAGCATAATATATTATATTTTTGCAATTAGCGTAGTATACAGGGTGTAACGCGAGTCGCGCCAGATCGCCCATCTACGTGTTCTTCAACTCATTTCCACCAGAAGTCCCTCATGGAGTTTTTTCTTTAGAGGCTTCGTTCCCTAGTTAATTAATTTCCAAGATTTTATTCGTGTTTTCGTCCTTACTTCACTAAAGTTGCCATAACTTGTTTAATTTGATGTATTTATGTATTTCATTGATTGCTATGGCATATGGGTCTTTGACTCAAGCCATATAAAAGGGAAAAAAATCTTGTTTAATTGCCCGTAAAATTCAAATTTGACGATACAGTTGGAGAAAGCTTTGAATATTCCGCCTTTTTAAAACCTAAACATTTTTTATGCCAGAAATAAGGGACAAAAAAAGTGTCCAAAAAGTAAATGTTGTCAACATTTTGAAATTAGGTACCTTTTTTTAAACTCTTTTCAATCTTATTTGTTTTTGTAGCAAGACGTATGCTCTATCAGCCATGGCCTGGTCTTCTATAGAAAAGTTCATATTAAAATCTGAACTGAATACTCGTTCCAGTCCGAATCTGAGGACGTAGGCGAATCCGGACATTTCTGCTAATGCTTGGCAAACAACTATTTCTTATTTTTAGACATTCGGCTTTTTGCTTTAGTGGCTACTGTTTTCTTTTTGGTGGTAGTTTCTCTTGGCAATCAATTGTTCTCAATTAGGTGTGGAAGTTAGGAGGGTTGATTCTAAACTTATTTTTTACCGTTCGTCGAATTTGTATTTCAGCGAGTGGAATGATATTTTCTGGCATGATAGATTAAGTCAGCACAGGTGGAATTTTGCCTTCTGGCTTTGAAGCAAGTCGCGTTTCGAGAAATGGGTTCAGCGTAGGGACTGATGTGCTGGTAATTGGTATTCCTTTAGAAAAATCTGAAAAAACACGAGTAGGGATTAGAACAGTATTGAATTCAGTATAACAAAAAAAAAAAAAAAAAAAATCACAAATCAGTTCGTTGAAAAATGTAATAATGACGAAGAAAATCCAACTACCCCAGCCAGCGAGTTTGTCCCCCGACTGATGTGAGGGTTTTTACCCAAACAAAAACCATATTCACTCACAACCAATGGTCGTTTGATTAGGCGAAAACACTACATCAGAACTTGTAAAAACAAACTTATCCTGGGATACATCCAGGATGACGAGGTGTCAACAAGTGACTGGTAACCAATTGACTGAAGAGCAGTCTTGAAGTGGGGATTATGGCCTAGAGAGTTTTTGCCCAGTATGAGTTTTTACGTCCACATACCCTATTCAAATTGATTCAGTTAGTATCTAATTAATATGTGGTCATTATAAACTACACAATGATGTTTTGTTTGATTCAACTATTTCTCATTAGATATTATGGATAAACTGTAAAGTAGTTTTTGTAATACTTTGTGATAATTTTATACATTCTGAAGACCAAGTTACAGCTGTATCAACTACCACTTCCCCCGAAGCAGTATAGAAATAATTGAAAAGCTCCGATCCAATTCCCGCCCGCACAGTGACCAAGTGTGACTATCCATTCAATACCAAACACGCTCCATTCAAATTAAACAAGGAGAACACAATAACACTTTTCGGGGCTGCCTTCCCCGCTCTCGAATTGAAAACCTCTTCAGAAATCCTTTTGAAATGGAATCGAGAAATAACTAGTGGGAAATACTAGCTCGTAATAACACGCAGAGCACAGGGCGCTATTGTGTAGGAGGTGCTAATGTGTGGAGGGATTGTCGCCTTCCGCTCAAGCAGATGTTTTGCGCTGTTTGTAGGCGTGGGTGCGCCGCCCTACGGAACCCAAGAGCACTGCGGGGTGGAGGAAGAGGTAACAGGAGAAGAAAAAGAGAGAAATTACAGGGGGAGGAGGTTCGGCTCGAAAAAATCTAATTACTTTCCCCCGGGTTTGAACTGAGTACCTTCTCACCCACCCCTCGCAGGTCTCTCAGCGTGAGACGTGAAGGGGTCAAACGGGCATTAAGGAGTCAAAGGGGTTTTTCTGTACTCCTTCACAATCGGATAAATGGTAGGAAATGAAAGGATTGCGACGTTCAGCTTAACGTCTTTACAGAACAACGACCTACATCCAGCTCAACAGAGAGTTTTTACAGACCTTTCATGAACTTTAGTAGATCGAAATGAGGATATAGCCTGCGGAATAGTCAGTAAACGAGAGCCTATATTTGTCTTCGGCTTTTATTACTTTTTATGTGGTTCAATGGCATTTTAATATTGTCTTATTGTTAACAAACCGTTTCCAGCATGTTCGTCACGAGGAACATTCTAAGCTAAATCTTTACATTTCAACTCCTAGAAAGGTGTGTGAAACTGAGCTAATCCAGTTATTCATAAATATTTATTAAGTGCCGTAGATATTACGGAGTGGAGTGCACGAATCCAATGGAATTAATTTTTGGAGTGAATTATCTTTTATAGTCAAGAAAATGTCTCTGGTTGTAAAACTTCTCGCGAGTGTACATTGTAACCACGTCTTCCAGCTGCAGATTTACTTGTGAGTACGAAAAGTACTGAATACCGAATTTACACTGAACAGTAATTCCATTGGATCACTTTTTCAGTAATTTGGACAGCCGATGTAGGTACTGAACAGTTGATCTTAAGCAATATGAGATACGAGTAATAATTGTTACCCTGAAATACTTTGTACAGCTCTGGGGAGTAACGGAGTATTCGAGTGTGTTTACAGTAGCAGCAGAATCAGTTATGGTGATGAACAACGCGAAATACCATTGTGTGCAACACTTGCTGTTTAACATTTTTTCTATTGTTTGCAAACTGTGTTTCTCTTCTTGACTTGTATAACTTACTTACAAATCTTCTCAAAGTTGTCTTTATGGTCAGTGTTCAATTACACTATGGCAGGAATTCAAGTATCAAAATTAAACCTATGAAATTTATAACAGTATCATTTTGAATGATTTTGGTTTATTATTCAATAATAAACCATTGTAATCGCTCTGGAAAAAAAAATTCTAACCCCCCCTGAGAATTTCATGGTTTACGTTTCAAAGGGTGTAGAATCCGAATCTGCAATAAATTTTCCGTCCGTCCGCCGTACGCCGTACGCACGATATCTTCGAAACGGCTGGAGCAAAAAATCTGAAATTTTCAGGAAAAATCCATCTTGGCCCGACGACGCCCCAATTCTTGAGCCAGCTCTCTCACTCAATTTAAAGTGCCCTTTAAGGGCTGTCAAAGTTTTGTAAAATCCCTAAAAACCTCAAAACAAGTCGAATCGGCCTAAATATTTACCTATTTGAAGAACATACCATGAGGAATCGAATGAGTCCTTCCCCAGGTCCGTAGATCAAACCATTCCCGATGTATGGACCGATTTATGGTGTCAACATTTGCGTTTTTTGGTTTATTATTGTTTGTTTGTAACCTAGGGATGCCGATAGCGTCGAGTTGTAGTGAATGTGGATACTGGAGTGATAGCCGATGTTGATACTTGTAGTTACAGCCGATACACGGGTTGAAGCATTCTGATATGCATGAAACGCTGATGATATATAGGTAAATATTATTCAATATTATTAGTGGGGTAAATAAGTATTCTTTCTCTGGGGTTTATTAAAATTCTAACCGCCCCTGAAATTTTCATGGTTTACGTTTCAAAGGGTGTAGAATCCGAATCTGCAATAAAAACGCTGCAAATTCTTTCACTGGGGTTTATTATTCAATTGGCTTGCGTTCATGATTTGAATTTCTACTAAGCTTTGAGTGTGCGTGTTTCACAGGTGTTAGAGTGATTATTGAATTTCAGGAGGCACACAAATATGATCAACTGAACAATCCAAATAGGTTTTTTGGTTGAGAACAGATTTACGTGCTCTATGCATACCTCCTGAAATTCAATAATCTCTCTATCACCTGTGAAACACGCACACTCCAAAGATTAGTAGAAATTCAAATCATGAACGCAAGCCAATTGAATAATAAACTCCAGTGAAAGAATTTGCAGCGTTTTTGAAAGAGAATCACTTCTCTTAATAAATAATTTTATTGTCAATAATGAACTAATTGCATTTTCTTCGTAATGAGGTACAATGTGTTTCGATTCCTTGGCTGTTAAGAGATAATCCGGATTTATAAATAATGAGACTATGTCAACATACTCTGATCAAAATTATATAGTCAATTTCTTACATTTTAGTGGAGCATTTGAAACTTAGAATTTTTCCACCCCAAGGTAGGCTTGGATTTTGTTTGGTTATCAGAGAGGGTACTACTGAAAATTACAATAATTTAATTGAGCTTCCAGAAATATCAAATTTCCGGAAAGTCATCTATGATTGATCAGTTAACAGCGGAATCAACAACTGCCCATCAGATAAAAACCCTTTGAACAGAATCAGCTCTGAATTGTACATCGGTAGGTAATAAATCAAAAGTGGACGTCAACTGTGTAGATTCAAAACAGATAATCGATAAAGTTTTCACGAAGTGTCACCTGTTTCACGACCAGTTAATCCGCAGCGCTAATTGGAAGGGCGATTTTCATTGGCCGACGATCCGGCATTTCCTCTGAACTTCTCTCTCTCCTCCCTTCCTGGTGTATCGTTTCCAATAATCAAGTCTTCAAAGCTTCAAACGCCCTGAGGCCATCGCTACGCTGTAAATGAATCACCGGGCCAATTAGGGATGACTATCGCAACGCATCGGAGATCCGCGTGAGCGATTAGCTTTCGCTTCGTTATCCGATCTGAAAGCCCGTTCCTGGATGTGGCCGGTAGTTAACAAACTAGGAATATTCTCTATGCCGGTACCTACCAGTTACCGGTGATATTCAAAATTGACTAAGCGCTTCAGGTTAATGAGTTAATGGGATCGTTCGTATACGAATGCCGATTTCGTCGCGGGCACAATCATTGCATTATTATCTCTGCTAGGAAATCGAAACATATCACATAACAGATCATTCAAGTTTAACGTAAAGTATCAAACATTGTTGTATTGCGTGGATGGTATCATTGCCTCTGCAACTGTCTACGCAGACTTTCTCCGAAAAACAAAACAAAACATCCTAGTTTCAAAAAAGGCAGCACTTGGGATGATTGAAGCTGTCATGGACAGCTGTCATGGATGGCTTAATTAATCCTTGAAAGATTCAAGATTGTGCTGCAACGTGGGAAAGAATGTTGAAATTTCAGAAGTTTTGGATCCAGCTTAATAACTACCAAAATCTCGAGTATTACCTCATGTCAGGTATCTCACGGATTCCAATTTCTATCTCAAGATCTGAACAAAAAACAAACGGTCTTGAGTTATATTCCTTTTTAAGATGCACTATTAAATTTTTCTAGTAGGGATGAGCATCTGGATTCTGACATGAGTTCAATGCCAAGAACCTACGATATAGCCCTGCTCTCGGTCTGCTATAGGTGCTGCCACCAAATCATTTCTTTTTGTTTTGAATGTTAAGTATTTGCCTCACAACGCATATGGAGTAGCAAGCTGAATATCAGCAATATCGATGGAAGTAAAACTGTTTATGAGACCAATAATAAATTATCCCAACTCACGGAAGTTATCCATTTTTTTCTGCTCAAGAAGTCCAGAAAAGTGATAAGTTCTAACTGCAAGGTGAGTATTTGAAAGTTAAAAAGTCAGGTTGATCGAACTGACGATTTTACTGTAAGCTGGATTGCCAAGAATTTCCATGGGCATATCAATCGTTCCTGATATTGAAGTTGTATTTCGAACTCGTTTCAATATATTCGTTGCATTAATATGTTTCGTACTAGTCCGTAACAGGCAGATCAGTATGCAGTTAAGTAAATGAACATGTCATGTCATTTGTATTTGTCGTAAAATGCCGAATTGATCTTCTGTACCTAATATCTTGCAGAAACGTCATCCTACAACAAAATTGAACTTGATAAAGTCCTGAATAGCCCAAACTAAATCACGTGGTTGAGCTCCGTGCTTGGACAGAGAATAAAATACAAAGGGATGATATTATCCGAAAGGTATTGTTACTATCAGTGCTGATGTGGAGGGTACTTCTAAAAGGTTTTGAGGGCAATCACTCAAAACAGGGGAAGAGCATATAATTGTAGAATGTCCCTCGAGTTGGATCGGTAAAGTTGTGAAGATGTAAAGATCGCTATTTAACCAGTTGATATCTTATCGATTCAAGTAATATGTGACGAATAGATGGGTGGACAATTTTTAAACTGAATACTCACACAGTCTGTAGTTCTTTTTTTCTGTCAAAATCTTCATGTTTTCTGCTCTAGTGGATGAATAATCTGCTCATCCGCATAAGTAAGTTCAGTATTCAAGCTCTGCAGATGTGAATGGAAGTTATTGACAACTCGCTCGGTTTTTTCTCAGAAAAGCAAACGCCGCACTCTTGAGACTCGAGTGTTGCCACTAAGCGGTCCTCGGTCGGGCAGCCGGATTACCCGTTTCAAATGGCAGATTCCATGTTGTGGACTCTTCGGTCAACCCTAATTCCGCCATTGAGCGGCACAAAGGGAGCCGACATTACACCTGCCTGCCCGTAAGGAACATGCTCCATATGAAATCAAAAGGGCCGACAATAAGGAGGCTGTACTACACAGCAGTTTTTATAGAAATTCATCTGAAATAGGAATCTCTCCATGGACTTATTCACTGATTGATCACCTCTGGTATCCTCTAAATGAACATACCTATATTGTAGGTACATTTTTTGAACCTTTGTACTTAACCAAGAGAAAGAAGTTTAACAATAATAGAAAGTTTTTGGTTTACGTTTCAAGAAAATTAACTTCAAAAAAAAAAAAAAAAAAAAATAAAAGAAATCTCCGACGTGCGCCCTCCGAATCTTTTCTCCAAATGTACTGGTCCACGTTTAATGAAATTTGGCTCTAAAGTCCCATATCGATCCGGGATGTGCCAGTGATCTTGTTAAAACTCCCTGTGAGTGGACCATTTTCCTTCACACCCTCGTCATCACCTGCAAATGGTGGTAACACCATTTACCGCATATTCAAAATCAGCAAAGGCAAAAATCCCGGCTGATCATGGCATTTTTTGGACATGCTAGACATACATACATGAATTAGCATCGTTTCTCTATGGCATCAGACAAGTGACGACCAAATATTTCAATCCATCCAAACAACACTCATGAAACCTCCACTTTTTACCATTTATTTCACAGGAAAGCCGTTAGCTGCTGCATAATAAGGTGCACAAAGTTTTTCTGATCAGAAATTCAACTAGACATTGCATCCTTAAGGATGCAGATTTATAAAGTTTGTATACATGCAGAGATCTTATCTTGATTAAATAAAGAAAGCAGGATTTTTTGGATGTATTTCTCAATAATCTATGCCGGATTGATTTGGAGCGGTCGTCTTCGTCTTCCTTTAGTTATCGTGGTTTGTATCTCGGAAATGACTACTCATTATTTACATGAGACTTCTGTGCCAAAGAAGGTGTGCGAACCTTTCTTTTTGCCGAGCGATCCTTCATGGAATAGTCAACCGCTTCGACAGCTCCAAGTTGCCCAATACGCAGTGATGACAACCCGGATACGCTGTATCACCTCATCTGTTCCTCCAAGGTTTATACCTACGTGCGCTTCAAATATTTTGAGGCTCCCTTTTTTAATGAAACCGTTTTTTGCTCAATTCTACTATGCAACGATAGGAAGGAGGTAGGGATATTAGTAGGTTTTCTGCAGACTTGTTTTCATCATTGTTCAACTCGAAATCTCTTTTGTATTTTTGTATTTTATTTTGATTAAAGAAATTTGTATTTCATTTTAACTTATTATTATTATATTAATTTATTGCCATGTATGCGCACTCTCGTGAAAAAACATGTTTTTTAACACAATAAAGCATCTACCTCGTATCTATCGTAATATGGGGTAGGTGCTTACATGATGGATAGCTCTGATAGGTTGAGCACGAACGAATTACATCTGTAACTCGAGATAATCGTAAAATGGAGTCATTAAAACTAATAGTACGTACATCCACTAGCTTCAAGCGGCCAGGACATGAAAGACTGAATAATGAATATACGGTGTCCAACGAGGATTAATAATTAAAAACAACTTTCATCCTTCATTAATCCAGCGCTTCCTCTAGGGAGATTCCCACCACATCATTTGTATAATACACAGCATTCAAAAACTACCAACGCTCACCTTTATATCAACATCCAGAACGTCATTTCACTAATTTAATGTAGGGAAGAACTTAAAGTTATATAATCCAGAAACAGTTTAGGTGTTCCAGTTTATACTTATGCCATTCTATTTGGTACTTACGTTCGGGACAAAGAAGTAAGCAAAAGTTTAGTTCATTTACAGTAGGTAAGATAAATCTTAATTAGTCTACAATCTTTAATCTAAAAGTACATTTATATTTCTGGTTGTACATCTTACTGACCAATAATTAATTTTAATGAAAGTTTTGGGAATGAATTGAATTCATTCGTGGATTATACCCTTCAAGTGTCAGTAAGCGTGGTTGAACAACTAAATTGGTTTATTATTTAGTACTCTTTAATTTTATTTCGTTATTACTTACTGCTTTCTACCCTTGTCTTTATTTAAAAAAAACGTATTTCTATTTGAAAGCTTTGTTTTCGAGTATTTCAATATTTGAGGCTTTTTTCGTAAATGCCCTTTTTTCCGATAGGCAGGTGAGGAAATATTAAGACCCTAAGGTGAAAATCGGTTCTCCTAAGAAACCCAGAAGGGACCGCTTCTTCTTGTTATGTAGAGTTCAAACCCACTAAAACCTCATCTTCCTTGAACTGTTCCTGGAACTCTGCCTGGAACTGTTCAATACATAACTTCAGGCCTCGTAAATGGCCTTGATAAATTCTAGAATGCCACAACCTTCTTATCTTCACTATCAAACCCGAAATTAGTATCCCTTTGAAACCACCTGAATGTTCCAGATGTTTAAGAAAGGTTATGATCCCATTCAAGTGAATCGGACTTTTCAACATATTGAGCTTACTTCTTGCATTCAACAATCCAATTTTTCATAGAACCTTGGGAAGAAAGATTAAGAATTCAAAATTAAATATTTTAGCCAGCAATGATTGCATAATGTAATAAGTACTAATCCGTCGTTGAAATTACCTTGAGGACCATTGGGAACTTGATACGTTTTTGAAACCAAGCTAGACTTCATATTGTGTTGAATACCAACATACAGACGTCATCCATAGTAATACGTAACTGGTTGTAACGCACATGGATATTTTCATTCCAACGTCTCCTTGTTATGTTAGCTGAGCCTAGTTACAAACCACTCATTCCTAGTATTGGCTATCATGAAAACCCTCTCCCGCATTCTGCCTTTGTGGACTAAATGGATAAAACGTTTAAGAATCACAACTAACCCTGTCCTACGCGTTATGATTCCTTACTTACAAACAATTATAAATCAAAACAAATAATGGAATAAAATTATATAATCGAGTAACTATTCATGTAAATCATTTGGTAAGCGATGCATGCGTTACAGGGACGTCACGAAGTTCGATTTTACATGTTCAAACATAAAAATTCACATTCCGAAAGTGAAAACAATGCTTCCGCTACCTTGGTAGACACGGAAGCAATAAACATGAACTTAACAATTTTTTCAAAAATCACACAATAATCTTAATTGAACAAAAAAAAACTATTACCGGCTGATATTTCTAATAAATAACAGCAGCGTTTGAATCCATTACCCCTCAATCCAGCTTCTCAACATCAAAATCTAAATTTCTGAGGTTTATCTCACCAGAGAGGTGTGTAACAAAAATTTTACGATCGTTTTCTTTGAAAACTAATGGAATAAAGAAGAGGAATGAAATAAGTGATGATATAAAAATTGATTGCAGTTACCGCCGCCATTCACACGTTCCATTATTAGATATGAAAGATCTGAAATATGTTTCAAAATTAGACTAATATTCTTAATTGAACACAAAAAATAAAAAAAAAAAAATTGGAAGAAAATTGGCAGTGTATCTGTATGAGCAGCTTCTGAATGGTTTGACTATGCCCTCACCGTACCCCTGCTGACAGAAAATTCAAAATTTCCGAGATTTGTTGCACAACTAGACTAACATTGGAGGAAAAAAAAAAAGTTATTTGTAAATATCAATAAAATCATATGGAAATACCATGAAAATCGATTGAGTCAACAAATTTGTGGCGAGAAAATCAGGTTTGCTTTTCAGGTTAAACAGGTTTGATAAACTTTTAAATAATTCGAGAAGCTGGACCTTGCTGTACAAGAACGTATGCGGTATTTCTAGCTTACCTTAGTTACGATTCTTTCCAGCATCTTATTCCGCGCTTATTCCGGTTCCGAGAAATATAAGATTTGGAGTTGCCGTTTTTCTGTGGGCCGTAATATTAGAAATAGCACTTGAGAAACCTCAATTAATTTTTCAGTTTCAATCGCTCTCTCAGTGTGCAATGAGATGCAGAACCCGACTTTGAAAGCCGATTTTATCTATCTTCTTCCATTCCTCGAGAAACATCTGTAATGTTGACAGTGTAAACTCATAAAGCCCCCCAATAAGTAATTTTACATAATTGCGAATTTACGGAATTGTAAATGTAGTGATTGAAAAAAAATAACTTCAGATCGGATTCCAAAATCGGATTTAGCTTGGAAAATGCTGCAAGAATTGATATTTTCATTAGTCAAATCTGTGAAGTTATGGAATAGTATAGTTGCTCCTGCCATTCAGGGAGATGCGAATATTATTGCTCCGCCACGCTCATAGGATGACCCAGACGCTTGAAAACGTCTGATTCATCCCCCAAGGCGTCGGATTCTAAAATATGGAAGGCCCAACTAACCTTATCCATCACAAATCTCAAACAATCCGCTTGCTTGAGAGTTGAGTACACCAGGATGTAAATATATGCAGGTTCAAAGTTCCTCCTCGAAAATTTCATAGTCGTTCAATACAAAAATATAAATCATTGGGTGTGAAGAAAGTTCCAACCAAAACATCAATTATTTTCTTCAATATTCTTTTTAATAAATTCTTATTAATTTTAATACCTAAATCCAAATTTTTAACACATAAAAAGTGCTCGAAAATCATCCTAAACACTTGGGATAAGACGGGGCAGGACTTCCGACGTTCATCAGTGACTATTCATCATTGAAAACATTTTGCCACCACCCTTCTAATCGCCATCATCGTCACCCCCTCATTCTAATTTACACCCTCTTGATACCAGCATGTTACATGCCAAAATTTTTATAAAGTTTTTTCTGAATGAACAAATTGAACGTATCAGGTGAAAAATATTTAACCGATAAGATTTACAAATGTATGATAAGTTTATTATTAGATATGAAAGATCTGAAATATGTTTCAAAATTAGACTAATATTCTTAATTGAATCCGAATTCGAATTCTGCACCTCATAAAACATAAAATGTAGTTATTGAAAGTGAAAAATAATTGAAATTTTTCAACAGTTCTTTTTAACACCCAAACGTAGCCAGAAAACATGTGCGTTACCTATATCTCAAAAAGGAGACCTGGCAGCGAAAAACGAGTTTTAGATTCAAATTCAGCGCACTGAACACTCCAAACTCCAAGTGTTATCTCCTCGGCATCAAACAACCCCTTTTCTTTGTTGCCCAACGTAATCATCTGTGGCTAGCTGTTCAAAAAACTGGAATAGCAACGCAAAAAAATTACTCCCGAGATTAAATTTCCTTTATCGACCACTACTACCGGAGTACTTTTTGAGGTATTAAATTTTGGTTGTGCTTAACAAATATAATTTTGTCATTATTTACTCGTGGAGTAATTTACTTTCTCACCACAGAAATGTATCGACGATTATCTCTGTTACTCCGTTATTCATACAAAATTCATATGCGACTTATGAAAATGTTAGCTTTTCACTTTTTTGGAGTTGTTCTTGGAAATAATGAATTTTATTACAGATAAAAAGCAGACCCTCTTTTTTCTCCTCTCATGACTCACCGCTCTATGCAGAAATCCTACAGGCTACTTTTCAATAAACATCATATGAATGTAACGTATTGAACAGCGGGAGTCAATAACGCTCCATCAAAGCGAGGGATCCTCCGTTGTTGTCGGGCACATGCTATAACCCCCGGATCCCGGGGAAAAATACGTCGAAATCCCTCTGAAGAAGTGATGAGATTTATACCTCCCTGCATGATGGTGAAACCTCGACTGATGGAAGGGTCAGTGAATGCAATTTGGGGAAAAGCTATCATCTTTTGTGCGATTTAGGGTAAAGGCCCGACGTCGTGGCCTACGAAAGGCGGAGGGGGAGAGACAACGCAAAGAGGTCGAAAAGTGGATGGTCCAGATGCCAGGAGTTCTTCGTGAGGGTAGCACTAGAGCATTAGCCTCTAACGCGAGGGAGGACGCCCAGCACAAAAAGGATAGCAGCCTTAAGGATGCGGTCCAGAGTATGAAATATCAAAAGCGGATGTTAGAAGATAAGCTCCTCGGAAACCATCTTTTCTCCGCCGTATTTTCCCGGAGTAAAAAGGCCTCGGCGATTCCTATGATATTCAATTCAATTTGGCGGTATATACGTTGAAGTCTGAGCTATGGGGATTCCCTTTCTCAGTATTAGCCCCCCGTTGTGGGATGACAGCGGGTGTGAGAAATTACCTTCAATATTTACCAACACCAGTGCTATACTTACTTGAAACCAATAACGTATTATTTAAACTGTGCAGCTTAATACATTGATTCAGCCGTCAACCAAAAGCTTCCTCGACCAAAAGCATGGGCCAAGCCAATCTAAAGATAATTACGTACATATGTGTTTGTTTAGGCCAATGCTGATTTGTAAATTGTTGAATTATAACTTATTATTTATATATTATAGATAATTAATTGCTAAAAACTATTCTACTTAAAGGTACTAAAACAACTAAATAAATCTGAAAGGAATAATAACTAATCTAAATCTAAATCTAATTAAATTAAATCTTAAAACTACATTGTTATTAAAAACTAATACTTACCTTTCTTTCCCCAGTTTGTACATCTCTTTTCTCCTCATTATTTATGGGCTGGTCTGTCTGTGACAGATAAGGTAATCTTCTTATCTTATTGTAGTGAACTGGGTGAAGTGAGTGAAAGTGTTGATGTTGATGATCCAGAGAGCAACTCCAATCCAGCTTCTTCCAACTTGTCTGGCTTGGATCTTATTTATCTGATGAGCTTATCTGCTTTGAGGCTCCCCTGCATTATCTCTCCTTCCTTTATCTTCACTGTCTCAGGATCCTACCAGCAGTAACAATTTGATTTCCAACAAGGCAACACCTACCTATTTCTCCCAGATTGGGTTGTCTCTCAGTTCCTTCTCTTCAAGTGAACTTCTCTTTCAAGTGAACTTGTCTCAGGGATCCTACCAGAGTCGCAAACGTTCAGCATTTGATGCTTCCAACAGTTCAAGTATTTGGTGTAACGATTATCCATGAAATCTAGTACCAGAATTTTGTGATCTTGAAGTGACACAGTTTACTACGAACTGCAGGTCCCATTATCTGAACTCCTTCCTTTATCTTCACAGTATCATGATTGTAACAAGTGTGATTTCCAACAAGGCAACACCTACCTATTTCCTCCCAGATTTTGTGCTTCCAACAGTTCAAGTATTTGGTGTATTCGCCTCCATGAAATCTAGTGGCCACTAGTGTGATCTTCAGTGACACCATACTGATTACGTGTCACATATCTGGTACGGGAATGAGTAATTATTGATCAATGAACAATGAACCCTGTTAGCAATTAGTGGAACTAATTAGTTCAGCTCTCTAGCAACAGATTCGTTGACTGTAATCGATCCCATGGCTGTATAGATCACTTGGCTTTGTTGACAACTAGAAATTTTCTCCTGTGTGTTTCATCTGGAGAATATCGGAAGTATCATTTATGCATTTTCAACATATCTGGTGAGTGACTATTTTCCTATTTCTACCTTGGCATTGGGGAACCATCTTGGATCTTTCAGACCTTCTTTCTTACTTGGCTCACTTGGACCTTTGAGCTGCAAAAACCTCAACACATAGTCCAAGGACTTTGAGTTCATTTTATGTTCAGTGTTATGAACCTTATCACTTGATAAGGCATTAAATATTATCTGCCTACTGGTTTCAAATCATGTTTTGAGGAGCTCCTATTTAGGTAGGTATTATCCAATTCTTTATTGAATAAACCTGTTTGGTTTTGATGATGAAAATCAGGATAAATTTTATTATTTAGTTCTCCCTTTTCACATCAAACAGTGTTGAACGCCTTCGTTTGAGGACTACTAGTAAGAGAAAGTCATTGGCTTTTTAGGATACCAACCTTGTTGTTATTTTTTAGGATATAAAATTGTTGTTACTTTTCAATGACGAGAGTAAGCGGTTTTTCTGCTAATAATAAAAGCGCGTCTATCCAGCAGTTATGCCAGTTCTTCATGGAGATGACCTCCAAGTTCCCATTCCTCAATCCTGTTCAACGACGTAGGTACACATCAACCCTGAGGATCCTGATTGAAGTCAACTCCTCAATAAACCTTTCAAAAAGAACTCAATGACTTGGCTAGAGATTGATTTCGTGTTCTGCAACATTCCAAGCGTGATACGAGTCTTTCGGATTGAGTACAAACCATTAGAATGACGGTAGTTCGTTGACTCATCCAAGAATTCAATTTTCATCAGAATGACGGTAGTTCGTTGACTCATCCAAGAATTCAATTTTCAATTATTAAGAATGGAATCTTGAATAAATGGAACACATTTGGCAACGTTGTTTTATTTTCGACTCATCTCTTTGTTCTGAAAGTTATGACCTTGTGATATTTTCGACATTTAAAGTAATTTTAAAACAGTAATTTCCGGAAAAACTAAATTTGATTGGGAAAATCTACAAACTTTTTTGAAATTAGCACAAAAAAGTCTTTCCGAATCAGCTATTTCTTTTTATTCATCATAAAAAAATTTTTGTTTGGCGGAGTTATGCAATCACAAACCAGTCATCTACGTTGGAGGATTGTCAAATTTTGTTCCTTTGTATGGTAACTTTGAGATTGCCCGTAATAGGGGGGAAGGAGAGATAACGAAAACTTGCGACAAGCCCCTCTCCTTACCACTTTTTTCTACCCAGCTCTCATCCGACCAGGTAATCCGTTCATTCAATTTCCGTATTTAAATCAAATTGATATTAATATCCCAGATCCATCCTATTAACCGAACTCCTTACCTAATACCACCTGCGGTGCTATTTTATAAAAATAAAAATATTAAAGGAATACCAAAACCCTTTCCACATCGTGGTTAATAGGAGCCCCATAGTAATTCTTGGAGCAATAAATACGTTTGTTGAATAAATAACTATATCTATTTCCAAAACCTTGCGTATAATTATTTCTTGAAACTTATATATCTATATATAAAATAACCTTAGTAATTAATAAGGTGAAAAAAGGGAATAATATCAAGAAATCGTAATCAAGTAGAGGTAGAATTGATATAACAATTCCTCTCAAGTATTACAGTACATAAGATCCTCATTCTGTGATACATCTCATTCATCCATTGATTGAAGCAAACCAGACACTATAATGAAACGCTACCAACAATAGGAAAGGAAATGAGGAGGTAGGCCATTGAAAGGCATATTTCCCCTGTGTGGTCCAGTCACTCCATCGTGAAGTCGAGGCGCCGCTCCAACAAAACAACAGCTCAAATTCCCAACAGAAATCCCTCAATATCACCTTTTTTTCTCTTCGCATAGACGTACAACTCAAAAACACGGGGCGACCCAACACGCGAAACTGGATCCTCGGAAACACTCAGGAGCAGCTGCCTTCTGCAGGGCGGCACACCTGCTTTGGAAAACAAGATTGACTGCCTATCGCTCTTCCCCTTTCAGACCCGCTAAAAGCCATCGGCGCTTCGCATTAAACCTATTAAAATAAATTCAGGACGCCGAGGATCCGATTAATCTCTCGATAACAATAATCAACCCATCATCGACCTTTCTGAAACCTCCTACATCAACTGTCCGGATAGGTTTACCAACAGCTCCTTCGGCGAGGAATTATGTTTCGAATTACCGACCAATTAATTCGTTAATTTCAAGAACTTCGTCGCAGAAACAGGCACGTACACGTTTTTTGTATATAACCATACCAAGCTGTCAAAATTAAGAACAAATCATTATAATGATCAACGAGAGGTCTGAAATGTGTCCAGCTGAGTCGAGCAAATCGTTCACCTGTTGACATAATTTGGAGGAGCGGGTTTTAGCCTGTTTTGCTCCATTAAAAACGAATTGTAAACTAAACTGCAAATTACTGTCTTTTCTAAGCGAGTTTTCCTAAAAAATTAAGCTTTTGAGAGGGTTCCAATTTAGTTTTTATTTTTGGATTTTTAATGCTTAGGTACCTATATAGGAGGTCCCGACATGATTTCATCAGACATCAAGAGTCGATTCAAGAGTGCAATCCCATAAAAAAAATGACTCACAAAAATTTTTAGAATTTTTGTTTCCGAGTTAGCCAGTTTACAGAGCTTTTTCATTTTTCGGATCTTACTTCAATAAAGTGGCTTTAACTCCTTGAAACTACTCTAACAAATCATTTTCGAAGCCACCGTAGGAAAGAGCGTCGAATTCTCAATCTTTTTAGAGAAAAATAAGGAAATTCCAACATGACCTAGGAGGCAATAAGTTCGGCTGAACAATTTTTGAGGAAAAAACAATTTATTTTTTTTCATGTTTTCTCTAGCTCATGATAAACAAGTTTTGTAAAACTCAGCAAACATACAACGGTATTAAAAAAAATTAATAAAAATAAAACAAAAATCGACGTTTAGGATGAGAATCCGTGTGAAAGTGGAAAAAAGGGGGTTTCACCCAAAATCAAATTGCCACAAAAATTAGTTTGTTGTCGGATTTTATGAGTGAGGTTTCAGGCCCTTTTCCCCGGTCAAATACTATTCACTAGTTAGTGAATTCACTCATCCTGTTCATAGGATTTTGGTGTGAAATTTTTAAATGTTGATTCAGTTAATTATTACGTTTTATATGTGAAAAAACCACAATTATTAGTAATAAGCTCCATGTAATAAGCTTTACTTCTACTGATTTCATTGAATCAAATTCTGATTTCGATGAAAATCTCTATGTACATACTGGTTAAGTTGCAGATGGTTCCCCTACACATTTCAACAATCAAAAACCAATAATTTTCATTAGGCATGCCCATGCTCAAAATCCATTATTCGTTCAATCTTTATCAAATCTGGAGGGTAGTTGAGAAATGACGTAACTACCATCTCCATGTGACCACTCCATGTGACTTTCATCTTAATCGATCCTACTAGATCGATCCTAGAAGCTAATGCGCTTATGTAAACCTCAACTTCTTATAACTAGTAAAACTTCTGAATGTTCATAATGTTTAATTAAAAGTATTACTAATGAATTGATTATATCAAATGTAGAACGAGCCCAATCACCAATAATCACATATTAATTATTTAATTAGGAAAATGATAATAAACTTTGGATACATTAACCGAAAACAGTTTGTATTATCAGTTCAGTTTACATTAAAACTATCATTTAACGAAAAAATTGAATGTTTGTAATAATCTAACAAGAAACAGAATATAAATGTCCCAGTTATCTCGCCATCTTGATCAATCAGCCCTAAAGGGGTATATTCAAGGGCACAAATATTTAAAAAAAAATATTTATATAAATATTTATATATATACAGGGTGTCCTAGGAGTTATGCACAATTCGACTCCTACGTGATCTACAACTCACTTCCGAACAAATATGGCTCGTAGCAATTTTTTTTTCAGAGGTATAGTTTCCGAGCTATTCGGGATTAAAGATTTTTTTCGTGCTTTCGATCTTATGTCATTAAAACTGTCATAACTCCCTCAATTTCAAAGATAGCTCAAATTTGATGACACCGAGGGAAAGAGCGTTGAATTTTCTATCTATTTGATGTCAGAAAACTTTTTAAAAATTGCATTGGAGATGTACGATTGCTACGCGAAATGGCAGTTTTGTCAAAATCTTGAAATCGCCTGTTTTTCATCTTGCCCAGAAACCCCATGAATGCTTGACGCAGAACTGTGCAGGCCTGGTAAAACGTGCGCCGAAATGTCAACTTTCCAACGGTGTAGTCATTCTGGTGTTTAAAAATATTTTCAGTTTAGAACATGGTGTTTAACTGAAGAAAAACGTGTGTTTTCCGTCAAAATTGAGTTTTTCCAAAAGTCTCGAAGATCAACGCAACTCATCGCAGTCGGAAATGAATTGTAGAACACGCAGTAGTCGGATTGTGCGTGAGTCCTGGGACACACTGTATCACTAAAAAATACCTAATGTTTGAAAATTGGGAAAGCTACGGAGCAGGTATTGTCTTGGTCAGGGGCGAGGATATGCAATGACCCGCACGACCGCTCGGTCTTGAAGGAGGGGTTGGTTTGTGCGCCGTGCACTATCAACCCCAATCTGATTTGGTCGTAGCACTGGGTGTTGCAATGTTGATCCTTTGTTGTTTCTGACCAAATTCAGTGATGGTAAAATGTTTGTTGACTTGAACAAGTTATCAGGTTGTTGGGCAACGATAAAATATTGGGGTTTAAATCGAGTTCATACAAAGAGTGAGAGTTTAAACAAGATTGTTAAGATATAAATTAAAAAATAAATATTTAAAATGAAAAATGAAAATGAATTTAACGATTAAAAAGGTCTGTTTGTGATCTGCGTCTACGGCATTTCCAAGCTGTCCAGCCAAAGTCAGGATAATCGAAGATCCGAGAGACAGACAATGTTTGTGTTCATTTACGATTGAGTGCGATGATTTGCTTTCAGTTGAGGAGCTATACCACAAGTGAGAATGTTGACATGATTTTCGTGCACGGTTTTGCCAATGGCAATGCTTCCGAAGTAGCAAGGGAGTCACACCCCTCCTGTGTACAACTCACACCCTAGCAAACAAGTCGGATAGTATGAGGAAAAAATATTTGTAGATATAATTGTTTATGTCACTGATCCTTCTTTATCTAGTAAACTATCTGTTTTTATCTACTAATCCTTTTTTGTCACTAAGGTTTTGGTTATTACTACCAGTAAGCTATGTTCAGTAGCTTTGGCGCACCATGATGATTGGGAATATGCGATAGGGGAACCACGCTGAAGGAAATACAGCGAGGAAAGAGACGAAAGGGAAGAGTTGGTAATGATACGGAAGCCTGGTTTGATAACGGTCCATAGTGTCAGCAAAACGATGAATGCAACTCATCGCAATCAATCGTAAATGAACACAATCAATAGCCGTCTCTCGGCTCTTTGATGATCTTGACTTTGGCCGGACAGCTTAGAAATGCCGTAGACGCTGTTCACAAACGACCGGGTTCATGCGTCCGACAAAACTAACTTAAATCGTCAATTGAGAGGTTTGGCGTTGTCACCATTCGATTCAGCGAGAAAGTTACGTATATCCCGCCTCCAACCTTTTTTCGTCAAGAATTTTGGAAAAACCTCAATTTTAACAGAAAACACACGTTTTTCTGCAGTTAAACACCATTTCCTTAACTAAAAATATTTTTAAAAACCAAAATGACTACACCGTTGGAAAGCTGACATTTCGGCCCACGTTTTACCAGGCCTGCACTGTTCTGCGTCAAGCATTCATGGGGTTTCTAGGCGAGATGAAAAACAGGCGATTTCAAGATTTTGACAAAACCGCCATTTCGCGTAGCAATCGCACATCTTCAATGCAATAAAAAAAATGTTCTGACATCAAATAGATAGAAAATGTAACGCTCTTTCCAACGGTGTCATCAAATTTGAGCTATCTTTGAAATTGAGGGAGTTATGACAGTGTTAATGACATAGGTTCGAAAACACGAAAAAAATCTTAAATCGCGAACAGCTCGGAAACGAGGCCTCTGGCAAAAAATTGCTAAGAGGATTTTTGGTCGGAAGTGAGTTGTAGGTCACGTAGGAGCCGAATTGTGCATAACTCCTTGGACACCCTGTATACATACATAATTCTCAAAAATTTTATATCTAAAAGGTTTTTTATTCAGTTACAAATTAATTATCCGAATCGAATGAGCACTCTGGTTGCTGTTTTATAATCCGTTCGCTTGCCAATTGCAGGAGTTCGTTGATGGCGAGGAATGAGGGTGGGTACGGTAAAGTGCCCTGGGGACAGCACCACATTTTGGTGGATACTACAAGAATATACTAGTCGTAACCTGTCTCTCAAGCTTCAATTCAATTGGCCAGCAGATCGGTGAGAGCCACCTTCAGTCATTCTTGGGTTTCTTTTCAGATTGGATCAAGAAAGCGCCTTTGAGTGTTCCATCCGATCCTGTGATCCGCGAGGGCTACCTCATACAGAAATATTTTTAAAAAACGATGGGTAATAACTGGCTCTCTTTTTTTAGTTGTGGGTAATCGTCATACAGCCTTCGAAACTATAACCGTTCCACTACCAAAACGCCCCTTCGTTCCTCCAGCAAGCTATTTAGCATTTATAACGGTTTCGTTTTGCAGTTACCCTCCGCATCCGCCCCTAAGTTAACATTTTCGGGGTAAATAGAGGAAATTACCTCCTCTCCCCGCTCGCCGAACGGGCAAAAGGTCGTAACCACAATAGAGCGCCCTCCTGTTAAGGAACAAGGCGTAAACATTGATCAGGCTTGAGGGCTTAGGTGCGGGGCTAAACCTCCATCCAGACCTTCGTAAAGGGGTCCCCCAGCGCTCATACGGCATTAATCTTTATACCTAAGCAAACCTCTCTTCTCGCCTTACACTTGTTAACCCTAATAGCCTTCAAGTCTTTTTTAAAACTTTCATTCGCGAAGTGTGTACCGTAAAAAAAGTTCTAGTCACGCAGCATGATCGTAAGAGCGAATTTTCCAAAATTAAACTATTACATTTATATCAACTTGAGTTGAAATTTCAGCGCATAACTTGTTTTCAACCAATTTTATTTCCAAAAAAAAAAATTTGTAAATAATATTCTTCCATTCAAACGAAGATTTTAAATATTTGGAATTGTTTGCAATAAATTTATTTTGTAGCGTACAATAGAAACGGAGTAAAAATAAAACGTTGTCTATATTTCCACGAAAATAATGAGAACACGATTAAACCGATGCCGACGGGTAGGTCATCATCAGATAGCACATCATATATAGGCAAAGGTGAAAGGAGATTGAATCCTATTGGCTTAGGGGGAATAAGTTTAATTTTCTTGACTTGTCCATATCATTGATTAACAAAAAGCATGATTTCCCCATTTATAGAAAAAATAAGTATATACTATGTATATATATGTCCCGTTCTCAGCCACAAACTACGATCGTCGTCGTCCCCTTCACCGAATGCCCCGCAGTGCAAATTTATATCAATCCATGCACCCTCACTTGTATTTGGACATTATTCTTAAAAAATAAATAATAAAAATGATAAAAGTGGCTTGGGTGAATGTAAAACATCCGGAATTTCTCATATCCGCAAGTTTTTTGAGGGGGTATTACCCATATCCGGAATTTCTCATAAAAGCCGGAGTTGAGACGCGATGAATGTACGAGTTTGTGGTGGTTCCGGCTCAGGATGAATGTCGAGGTAATGACTACTGGACTTGATCACGTTTGAGAATGCTAATATGACGATAAATACACATATTTTGATTACTTGGTGATTGAAGGCCAGGCAATGACTTAGAGGTCCTCTGAGTTATAACAATCAGTTCGGGAGACACTTTCAAATATTTTGGTTCCTTAATGCAGGGTGACCCCCCCCCCCCCCCCCCCCCACAACATAGAACCAGCCCCCCCCCCATGTAAATTGGTAACCCCTCCCGAAAACAAAAATGTAAGCACCCCTTATTTTATCTAAAACTAAAAGGAGATTTATATACTTATTGAAAAAATTCAAACCCAGTCTTGCAAAACGTGTACCTATTCACAATGGTAACATTCAAAAAGTTAAAAAACAAATGTTGGTGATATCGTAAAATACATTAAAATATTGACAGTTCGAAGACGAAAATTTCAAATCTGTAGTCTGAGATCATCTGCAAGTTATCTAAGCACCTGTTAACCTTGTTAAATATATCTCTGTATACCCTACACAGCAGTTTTTGTCTTTGGGATGAGAAAACGGAAAATCTTTCGATTATTTCTTTATTTATAACAGACTCAAGTACATCTTTTAGTGGAAGTTAGTGGAATTAGATTGGACAACCATGAGTCTCCCATAGCTGATCTGAGTATGTTTTTTATAATTTTAACTGAGATAGACTTGTTTTCCGATAGAAAAACAAACCATATTTAAATTAATTACTAGGTTCATTATTATTATTCGCGTTCCATCTAGTGATGTAATTTATTTTTGAATGCCGTCATGTTGAACACTATTTTAATCAACTTTACCCCCCAAACATTTTTTTGGAAGTCCCCCAAGAATTGAAATGACATTGCCCCCCCCCTGTGGGCACCCCTCAGTATGGGACGTTACTAATGTATCCAACTATGTTAGTCATGATTTTAAAAATAGTTCAATATAGACCATATTATGCAGCACATATGTAACACAATATTATTTGTTCCAACGAAACAACAATTTATATTGGTTTATGCAATGTTTTACAGTTATTTTGTGTGCTTCAAAATGACAAGTGAGGCGACGACTGATGACTGATTTACTTTACTCCTCGAGATAACTTCTTCGCTTTCATTAGCTGCAATTTAGTATGTAGACGACTTAGGGCTTTTACTTGATGACGCTTGGACATGAAGTGGCTCTTAAAGTTAATTTCTTCGCTAATTACACCCTCAAACTGAAATGTAGTAGGTACTTGGACTTCTTGGGTCTTCCACTTGATGATATACGGACCCCACATCAGATGAGAAGAACCCAACTACTTTATTCGCTTTATACAATTTAAAGCTACAAAACAATATGTAGACTCTCTATTGATCTGACATTCAATATTAAATTTACGACTTTAGACGGCATGGTACATGATTATTTGTGAAGTCGCAATAGGAAATATTTGTGTCTACCACTAAATGTTTTTAACGTACCTATCGTATGTTATAGTTATTGAATTCACTTATTGAAACCACAATTAAAAAATTGTTGGCATACATTTCCAAACCTGTATGAATTAATGATCATTTCTGTTTATTTTAGAGATCAATTTCATTTGGGTAGGTATCTCAATTACGAGTCGATGATGTTGCTCTTTGAACATAAGAAGGATAGATGTCTCCGTTTTAAAACGCTGCAAATTCTTTCACTGGGGTTTATTATTCAATTGGCTTGCGTTCATGATTTGAATTTCTACTAAGCTTTGGAGTGTGCGTGTTTCACAGGTGATAGAGCAATTATTGAATTTCAGGAGGCACACAAATATGATCAACTGATCAATCCAAATAGGTATTTAGGTTAAGAACCGATTTACGTGCTATAAAAATAATAAACCCCAGTAATAATATTGAATAATATTTACCTATATATTATCTGCGTTTCATGCATATCAGAATGCTTCAACCCGTGTATTGGCTATAAACTACAAGTATCCACATCGGCTATCACTCCATTATCTACATTCACTACAACTCGAGCCTATCGGCCGGGCATCACTAGGTTACAAACAAACAATAATAACCCAAAAAACGCAAATGTTGGCACCATAAATCGGGCCATACATCGAGAATGGTTTGACCTACGGACGTGGGGAAGGGCTCATTCGATTCCTCATGGCATGTTCTTCAAATAGGTACAAATTTAGGCCGCTTCGACTTGTTTTGAGGTTTTTAGGGATTTTTGAAAACTTTGACAGCCCTTAAGGGGCACTTTAAATTGAGTGAGAGAGCTGGCTCAAGAATCGGGGCGTCGTCGGACCAAGATGGATTTTTCCTGGAAATTTCAGATTTTTTGCTCCAGCCGTTTGGGAAAAATAGTGAGTACTGCATACGGCGGGCGTACGGAAAATTTTTTATTGCAGATTCGGATTCTACACCCTTTGAAACGTAAACCATGATATTTCCGGGGGGGGGGGGGGGGGACTTTTTTTTCCAGAGCGATTACAATGGTTTATTATTGAATAATAAACCAAAATTAAACGTAGATAGTAGGTGTAACAAGTTTTGAAACGCAATAGTTTTTTGATAATTTCTCTCAGAATGTTTAATTTGTAATTGAGCACAATAGTGCAGGATCGTAGTAGGTATCGTATATCCAGGTGCAATAAAAATAATTAATCTTTCGAATCTTCAAAACGAGAAATTTAGTAGCGATCCTAATAACTCGGTGGAAAGAAATTCTGTTAGAAGTTTTTGACAATTAGGAGGATCATGTTAATTTTGAGTGGGGCCAGATTTAGGTCGTGGGTGGTGGTAATGGATGGTGGGGACGGGGATGAAGTGGCGGTGGAGCTCTAGAGGTGGAGGTGGCGGATGGGGGAACTAATGTGAGGTGATGAAGTGCGGTGGATGAACGGTGAGAGAGGGGGGTCTACTGGAGCCAATTAGGGAAGAACATTTACCTTACAATAGGGCTGTGTATTGCATTAAGTTAAGTAAAGGGAGGTGTAAAGAGGGTGGCAGGGACCGGAGGAGGCGGAGTCCCATCGCCTTTTAAAGGGAGGCCCGGCCACCAATCCGTTGGCCCTAAGCGGTTCACCCCCTTTGAGGAGACCACGCCTACTCGATAGAGGGGGATGTTTCTCCCCACTACCCCGTCACGCTGAGCGTCTCGGAGGGCGATCTCCCTTTCCACGGAGTTTGTTTTGTTACTCAAGGGCCGGAGTATCAGAGCAGTCGTGTCCTGTGATATGTGAAGGATGAGCGAGTCGCCGAAGATCGACGTCGTCTCTGAAGACGAGGACAAACGAATCTCTGAGGACGTGCGGAAGCCGCCGGGAGGCTTCACCTCTTTCTCCATTTCCAGCATCCTCTCGAAGGAGTCGCGCAAGGACGCCTCTTCCCAGCACATACTCGAGCCCCTCTCCGTGCACCCCCATGACCCTGGCATGCTATCAAGGTAAGCTAATTTCAACAAAAATCTACTTTCGTCGTTCATAGTCACCAACTAACCCAATATTCAAGCAAGGTCGTAAAAATTTAAGGTAGTTAAAGAGCTACCTCAAGCATTTGTTTAGTCATATTTTTCTATCCACTCAGGTAAGGAAATATCTTTGACTTAAGTCAAAATGCATGCCTTATTTCTGGTTAAAAGTTGCCGTAATAGAATAATTTTTTGCTGTATTCTTCGTTAGGTTTGGATCATCTTGAATCCAGAAATTCATGTGGGAATTATCACACTATACAGAACAACAAATATCTGTACATTCAACGTATCGGGACCTATAGATTTGAGTTAGATACGGCTGTATGTTCAATTTATTCGTTTTAGAAATAAATACGATTGGTTTCCTTGTCATTAAACGCTGCAAATTATTACATATTAGTGATAGACGTATTCTGCGGTGCATATCCTAACCTCGTCGCTGCCATACAGAGGGATTTAACTAGGGGGGGGGGGGGGCTGCCCCAGGCGCCAAAGTTAGAGGGCCAAATAATCAAAAAAGTGACAGCTTACCAAGTTCTTTTAATATTATGACCGTTTGGAGTAAATTTGAAAATATTTACTAAAAGGAAGAATAATATAAATAAGGAATGCAATAGGCCTACAAGAAAGGACAAAGGACATAGAAAACATATACTTCGCGAGGCGAGAACTAGCCTTGAGCGGCCGTATAGGGTAGTTGACGAATCTATCCATTCGAATATTTGCCAAAACGAATTCCAATATAACCACAGCTTTGAGAATTTTTCTTACAATACCCGTGTGTGTAGCATCGAATGAAAGAAGTTTTAGGGTACTGAAGATAATAAAAAACTACATCAGGAACTTGAGTGGACAACAACGACTAAGCTACTTGGTCATCATAATTTTAGAGCACAAAATAGCTTCAGCAATATCTTTTGATGGGATCATTAAAACATTTGCAGCAAAAAAAGCCCGAACATTTTCATTTTAACGTATCAGGACCTATAGATTTGAGTTAGATACGGCTGTATGTTCAATTTATTCGTTTTAGAAATAAATACGATTAGTTTCCTTGTCATTAAACGCTGCAAATTATTACATATAAGTGATAGACGTATTCTGTGGTACGTACCCTGACCTCGTCGTCCCAGTACCTTAGTGTATTCAAGATGCTCTGAAAAGAGTTCCATTTATACTTCAGCAACGTTTACCGTTTAGGGTAGAAATTAGCCTCAATCACCCCTCAGTACATGTATTTACTGTAGATGCCCAGAAGGACCAGTTAATGTTTCACTTGTGTAGGTCAATTACAAAATTTGTCACAAAACCATAACTATTTTTCCAAATCGATTTCGGAATCAATTTAACAACAATTGTGTGGTTATGAGGCTATAGGATGACGTCGTGTTGAGTAAGTGTAATTCAGTGAACAACATCAGTTAATTGGTCCCTCTGTAGGTATCAGGGGATAACATTTATAATATAAATGTATTATATTATAAATTTATAAATATATTATATCAAGAATGGTGCAATGTCGTGTTGGAATCATCAACTGTGCGATGTAGTTCGGTAAAGCTCAAAAAATGAAACATCGAATTTTCCCGCAATGCATGCTCCAGTTTACAATCATATTTTGGTTATTTATTTCAAATATTATCTTTTTGAAAAACAATTTTTTCCTGATAGCTACAGGATAGGTAGGAAGAAAGTCTGAATAATTGCCTTTCACTTAAGCATAATTTAGAAATTTTGCAGTAGAATAGTATTTATTCACTACAAGGCGAATGAAAAAAAGTTATAAATTGATTAATAACAGAATAAATTTTCATATTTATTGAGATACACTTAAGGGTTAATACAGAAATAAGGTCATAGGGTGAAATGGGCTAAATATTAAGTACAACTCCGCAGATAAAACACTATACGTTGAGGTAAGTTGTATTAAGAATCTACAAAATGGATAATGAAGGACAATCTAGTCGCAAAAAGAGACAATGTAGTCAACTTCTAAATCCATTACGGTTCTAGAACTACCAATAGTGTGGCGTGTGCAGTAAATCAACAGTTTGAAAATATTATCAAAGCCACATTCTATGGTATCCGTACCACGGAATAACTCTGAGTTGTCTTCACACAGTTTTACGTTTGATAGGAACACTACCTTAATTGTCAGAATCACCTAATATTTGAAAAACATGAAAACAAGATGTCTTTAGTTTCCGTCGCAAATCGTCTGGTATTAAAATTTATTACCAACCATTCAATGCTTGAAACTCCTAACGAATAAGCCAGGTTACAAATTTCATCGGTCCATTCAAAATAACTCTCAGCACTGGGTTATGAATAATCCGAATAGGCTGTAAATTAAATTTACACGCAGTGAAATTCCCTTTTGAAAAAACGGACTACCCATGGTGATTATTTTTGGTTTATTACTCAATAATAAACCATTGTAATCGCTCTGAAAAAAAAAATTCTAACCTCCCCTGAAAATTTCATGGTTTACGTTTCAAAGGGTGTAAAATCCGAATCTGCAAAAAAAATTCCGTCCGTCCGCCGTACGTCGTACGCACGATTTCTCCCAAACGGCTGAAGCAAAAAAGCTGAAATTTTCAGGAAAAATCCATGTTGGTCCGACGACGCCCCAATTCTTGAGCCAGGTTTCTCACTTAATTTGAAGTGCCCTTTCAGGGTTGTCAAAGTTTTGTAAAACCCCTAAAAACCTCAAAAAAAGTCAAGGTGCCCTAAATTTGTACTCTTTTTGAAAAACACTCCACAAGGAATCGAATGAGCCCCTCCCTAGGTCCGATGCGGCCTAAATGTGTACTTATTTTTAAGAACATACCTCGAGGAATCGAATGAGCCCCTCCCCATCTCCGTAGGTCAAACCATTCCCGATCTATGGCCCGATTTATGTTGCCAACCATTCTCGTTATTTTGGTTCATTTTTGTTTTTGTTTTGATATCAGTAACCTAGTGATATAGTGATGTAGTAATGTGGAAACTGGAGTGAACTCCTAAAAGGCTTTGTAGCCGATACACCGGTTGAAGCATTCTGTTATGCATGAAACGCTGCAAAATATTTTACTGGGGAATATTATTCAATTGGCTTTCGTTCATGATTTGAATTTCTACTAAGCTTTGGAGTTTGCGTGTTTCACAAGTGATAGAGCGATTATTGAATTTCAGGAGGCACACAAATATGAGCAACTGATCAATCCAAATAGGTATTTTGTGAAAACAGAACAATTTAGAAGAACAGTTTACGTGCTCTATGCATATCTCCTGAAATTCAATAATCGCTCTATCACCTGTGAAACACTCACACTCCAAAGCTTAGTAGAAATTCAAATCATGAACGCAAGCAAATTGAATAATAAACCCCAGTGATTCGTTAACAAATTCGTCATTGGGTTGGTAACGGTCATTGATAGAAACTATTTCACCTAATTGAATGTAACTACCTACGCATCCGCTCGCTTCCGCTGGAGCAGGAATACTCTTTCAGTAGACTGATGGTGAGGTAAAAAATATCGACAACTTGTTTGTGAATGAAAAATTATGAAGGCATTTAAAACTCAAATTATTACACAAATTTTATTGCTTCTGCATCAGAAAACCCTTACGCGTCTAAATTACTGATCTACGTTTATTGGACATAGTTGTAGCACCTCGTGCCCTTTATGTTTAACTGTATAAATAATAGGTAGAAGCTGTTAAAAAGGGTCCATCAAAGTCGATGATCGGTTATTAGAGAAATTAGCCGTATGAGTAAATGACGTTTAGATCTCCCAAAGACGATGCGATGATTTCGTCATAGGTAAATATATCTCCGTGAAAACTGAGTCCTTACTACTCTTTTGAGTTAGGCTCATACTGAAGAATTATGGGTGACTAATTAGTCTTGTACTATTTAATATAAATGTTAAACCTACAAGTTTACCATTATTATTTATACATAAAATATGCATAAACATACATTGATACATTAATAAATAAAATTCCTCGCATCATTATATACTCCTCCCTGAAGAGCAATATTTAAATTTTTGCGACGATTGAGATAATTTCAGACGAAAATTGTCGCTTCCACTTTTCCCATTGCCCGTTGCAGTCCGCTTGCCGGCTGTAAAGTGGCGTTAAAAGCGGAGTCATGTTGGCATTTATTTTTTATCTTTCTGGGACTCTTCACTTAAAAATAAGATATAAAAATAACGAAAAGAGGGAGGTTTTGTTTTCCATTTGACTGCAAACTTTCAACTGAGCACAGCTGAATTAAAGAAAGCGGCAAAACATTCCGACAAGTTTGATCGTTTAAGTAGTGAATTGCCTTTACTCTCAAATATGATCCATTCAATTTCTTTGTGGCAATTAGTACTTCTGTCGTTTGGTCGTGGTCCTCTCTAATTTTTGAAACTCAATATTTCAAGTAACGGGAATTGTAGAATCAAAGTTTCCAAGCTTTCGGTGTTGCCCCTTGATTCGACATCATCGATTTATTAAGATCGTAGTGATGGTATCAAGCTATGATGTGGATTGGAAAGTAGCTTATTTGAAAATTGGACATTATCCCCAATCAAGACTGAGGAGGGTATTCTTCAGTATAAACCCGAATACACATTGTTGGTTTAATATTCAATAATAAACCATTGTAATCGTTCTGGAAAAAAAAAAGCTAACCCCCCTGATAATTTCGTGGTTTACCTTTCAAAGGGTGTAGAATCCAAATCTGCAATAAACAATTTTCCGTCCGTCCGCCGTACGCTCGATTTCTCCCAAACGGCTGGAGCAAAAGATCTGAAATTTTCAGGAAAAATCCATCTTGGTCCGATGACGCCGCAATTCTTGAGCCAGCTCTCTCACTCAATTTAAAGTGCCCTTTAAGAGCTGTCAAAGTTTTGTAAAATCCCTAAAAACCTCAAAACAAGTCAAGGCGGCCTAAATTTGTACTCTTTTTGAAGAACACTCCACGAGGAATCGAATGAACCCCTCCCCAGGTCCGTAGGTCAAACCATTCCCGATCTACGGCCCGATTTATGGTGCCAACATTCGCGTTATTTTGGTTTATTATTGTTTTTGTGTTGCTACCAGTAACCTAGTGACGTAGTGATGTAGTAATGTGGATACTGGAGTTAACTCCTACAAGGCTTTGTAGCCGATACACGGGTTGAATGAAGCATTCTGATAATTTTCAGGAAAAATCAGAAAATCTGAAATTTTCAGGAGAACGCTGCAAATTTTTCACTGGGGTTTATTATTCAATTGACATGCGTTCATGATTTGAATTTCTACTAAGCTTTGGAGTGTGCGTGTTTCACAGATGATAGAGCGATTATTGAATTTCAGGGGGCACAGATGATCAACTGATCAATCCAAATAGGTATTAAGAACAGATCTACGTGCTCTATACATATCTCCTGAAATTAAATAATCGCTCTAACACCTGTGAAACAGGGACACTCCAAAGCTTAGTAGAAATTCAAATCATGAACGCAGGCCAATTGAATAATAAACCCCAGTGAACGAATTTGCAGCCTTTTTTACATGATTATCGTCGGTAAACATTGATTATTTTTTATTGTTAGTGTGGAATCCTTGTAACTGAACATATACGATTAGCTAAGTGAATGCTTTTCCGCATGTTCCGCATCTCCTCATCAAAATTCCACACCTGTCCGTTTTGAACCATTCAGTTTCCATTTGAACCCAGTTTTAGAGCATTATTGGCAGATAGAATGTACGTACCTAGATATCAATGTGAATGTAAGCGTGTCTGAACATTGTAAAAACCCTTGTAAGCTGTGACGATCGAAGCAGCTACGACTATTTTTGCAATGGAAATCGAGTTTGGTTATTTATTTGTGGACTTTTAATGCATAGGAAGGTGTATTATTTTATATCGTCTCGTTCGATATATGGGTATCTACACCTAAATCGGTACGTGTTGAACCATTGAAGAAATTTTATTATCAGATTTTTTTATATCGGTAGGTACAGCTTTGTGATACCGAGAGGGACTAGTGAGTAGTTGAGTGTAAGGGGTTATAATTATGACGAAGTCATCCTATCGCTTGACAGCCATGTGTTCCAAATATTGCTTATGAAAATCTTTTAAAAAGTGAAACCTTATTCGACCTACGGCGGAGAAATCGGATGTTGAGCTCCTTTACGACACCTAGCGAACGATTAAATTGCATGGATGCCTAATAATCAGGTGATTGACAAATGAAAGAGACTTCTTTCTTTTTTAAGGCATCCTAAATACCGTTATAGGACCCCGACTTTAGGTAATACGTTACGTTCAAAAGCATAACGTTTGAAGTGATATCTGCTACAGAAACATTAAAAGTAAGTATGATAATTTCCAGCGTTTTGGATTATTATTTTCAATGATGTGCCTTTTTAATCGACCTATAAAGAAAGGTGTCCGTCTGTGAATTTGTAGGTTTACGTTTCACGATGTGTAAAGTCCATAAATGAAATAGAAATATTTCCGTCTGTCTACCTTACGCCGTCACCAGCCAATGCTTTTCTAAACCAACCATAACTACTAAATCAAAGTTGAACGAACTTGGGTCAAAAATCACGTTTGAGTCTAGTTGGGGCATCAAGGAATGCTCCGCCACACTCAGAAATTGTTCAAACGCTTGGAGGCGTCCGGCTCGTCTGAATTCTCGGCATGACTTTCAGTCAATCCTAAAGATTGAAGTCAAACGGCTGAACTATCCAAAAGTCAGGAGAATGGAAACTTGCTACAAGAAACACTCAAATTTGTACGTTCGTTGTTGACAGACATCTCTTCAATTAATCGAATGAGACCACCCGCTCTACGTTCGTTCGTTCACTCTATTTAAAGGCCAAAGGACCTTGAAAGAAAAATAACAATCCTACACAAATGTGAACGTGGATGTGTTTGGGCATAATAAAAATTACCTAGGGTCATGTGAGTATCGCATCAGCTGATATAATTGCAATAAAATATTATTTTCAAGAGTAATTTCTGAAATCGAGTTTTTCGAGATAAGTTATATACTTCTGGTCAAGTGGTGTTTCATTTTAAAATTACTTAAAGTTTGTCGCTTATGGGGGTAGTCTTAGGGACACCTGGAAGTCACTTTCGAGGTATTAAGACTCAGTGATCAGCTGAAAGTCCTTGCGGCTAACTTGGTACCTAACAAAGCTGCCGTGCTCAAATATAAATGGGTCTTTTTTACGGCAGCCTGAGTGCGATTACAAGATCTAGTTGCAGAGTTTAGACAATGTACCACAGAATAGGTATGTCTAATACCGCTGCTTTTATTTATGTACCAACCCTAAAATTTGAAAAATAACCTTTGGGAGTGCTGTAAGTTTTGTGGGAAATGAATTCATATTTAGAGTATCAGAATGATGAGCTCCTCATAGGGGGTGTGTCGGCGGTTAAGGGGTTGATAAAGGGGTGGAAGGAGAGAGGTTGGTTATCGAAGCAGACGGGAGGCCACGTGACCGTAACAAATTAATTAGACGGCCGCCTACGGCTCTCCCTGCTGCACGCGAATAGATAGAAACATCCGCGATACCCCCTGGTCCACCTTTCTGATACAATTACACTCAAACCCCCACCAATCCTATCCGTCTTCATTAGGTGGCCATTTCCGATCCGTCCCTCTCGGGTAAAGGGTTAACACGTACGATCCCCGGGAAATCACGACAAGCTTCGCCAACATCTCAGAAACGTTTCCCAAGTCATTTTCCGGACTCGGCAAGCGTTTCGGGAGCCCTGTATCATTGTATCCTTGTCAGTTATACTGAAACTAAAGGCTTGTATCTGCCGATTATCGTGTAGAGGGTAATTTCTGAGTACAAGTGCGAGTCACCAAGGTAGAACTGAAACACGACGCTGCGAGTATCTCCTCATTATCGCTGGCACTCCATCACCATAAGTTCGAAATATAGTAGGTGCCATATTATATAATCACACCCTGGATTAAATCCGCATAAATCAGACCACCTATGGACATCTTCTCTCCTAATGGTGTTATTATATACACCAGCTGCAGTTTCAACATCATGATTGGAAGTGAATAGTCATCAATACCTCCGGCACATCCACAATGAGAGTTCAACAGAGAGAGTTCTCAATCTGAGTTCAACGGATGAACCAAAATGGATCCCGTACGGATTTCATAACATTTGATTAATGTGACGGAATCCAAACTTACCTCGCAAACCAACTCAATGGCTTTATCAACACGGTGCTGCTATTCGAATGGATAGGACATCAATAAATATAGATAACTTTTTCATAAATACACGTCAAATTTCGGTAAGGGAATAAGGCAATTATTATTATATCTACATAATACTTTAATATACAAATATACACATTTTTTTGTCTTTTAATAATGACCTCAGTAAACGACCAAAGACAAAAACCACCCTCCCAAAATTTTCTGGATTTTTACTAGTATAAAAAATAAGCTACTTATCCTTCAAATCGTCATTACCGAGTTTAGGGGACGTTTATGTTCTAAACTAACGACTTTTTGTTAAGGAAGCAGCAATAATTTCATAGAGCTGATACCTGGCCCACGTTCCAGAGGAGTATGGAGGTAGGGAGGTTGTAGTTACCTATCTCTCCCTCTACTTGTACGTTACCTAATTCAGGTTAGTATATTGGTTATTAATTACCCATTTGTCCTATGCTCATAATACGGGTGAAAACATTCGAAATAACCCTGTTGTTTTTATGTTGACATGCCGTCAACAAATCTAATGATCCCTGAAAGAAGAACAGCAATACAAATGTGAATGTGGTTGGACATAGTAAAAATCGCCTAAAATTATGTGACAATCGCATCAACCGGTATAATTACTGCGGAATTTCGTTTCAGAAGTTCCTTTGAAATCGAGTTTTTCAAGTATTTTGTAATATTGTTGTTGTACTAATGAAGCCAGGTAGATGTTTTATTTCACCTTGCTGAATTTCAGTAAGTATACCGTTGGTTTCCACGTCGTGTCTATATACAGTACATCGCACCAATGTAGGTAGTGACATTCCAAGTCCTTATTTCCAGTTGAAATTTGAATGGTAGCATGATCGTTTGAAGTAAATCGAGAGATTCGTAACTTAACGGACATGAAATGAAATATGTTTTGGCGTGCAGAACTTCCTGATCTATGTTTCGATATCTTCTGATACGTTCAAAGAGACTAGTAAAGGTTGATGTTCATGAAGTTATATTTAAGACGATGCCATCCAACTGGACGTCCGGAAGTCAATTACAACGTACGGAGATCAGTGATCAGCTGAAGTCCATTGTGGCTAAGTTCGTTCATAATCGATCTAATGAGCTGAATAATGAATGGGGCTTTTACGCCGTCTGGAGTGGACAAGACAAGATATGGAGGCCGTGGTTCCGATAATGTACCAATGATTACGTTTAACACATATAGATCAGTGATTTACGTAGAAGGTTATAAGCGTACAGGAGTAATCCACCGCTTTGTAATAATTTGGAGGGTCTGTTCTGAGGGGAAGTTTCATACAGCCGGAAAATCTGTGCCAATGCCACTTGCGGCGGCCCTGCGAGGAGTAGCTACGTTCAAGCTGTTTATGATCGATTCTGGGTACCAACCGTATGTGATTTCACAAGATGTAAAACATCAGATTTCTCCTCCCGATGTGCCATCTGTTCCACCAGCTGTATTCCTTCGTGTTATTTAAACTTAACCGTTTGTCTCCAATATACCATCACCCCTGCAGGTGATTTTATTCGATCCGCGAATAATTAATAGGACCAACTAACGCGATGAAATGCATCCTCAACAAACCACTTAATCTCCCAAAGTTACTTGGGCTCTCCGTCGTCGTTTATTCATGAGAGAACGCCCTCTCTCACTCTCCCCTGTTCAATGTTTTCTCCTCTATAACGCATCTCGAGGAAGTTAAGGGCTCACGGCCTCCTCAGCTTCCCCTTGAGGTAGCGCCCTTGGGGGGCCCCTCAGCTGAATATTTCAAGGCCCCCTCAGGAGGGCTCTTCCTCTTCTCCTTCACTTTCTGAAAACCTTTCTTCAGGGAAACTTCCTTAATGGCTCCCCTTGTTAATCATTAACGGCGGCATCCTCCCCGCTGAATGGTTAAATGCTTTCTAAGTGACACAACCCCCAACTCTAATTACCTTAAAGCAACTTGGCTTTCCCTTGACTTCATTAACCTTTCTCTATTTTCATCAAATCTCCCTCATTTAGTTCATTCTAACCTTTGATCTACGAATCGAAACATATTACACCCTTGTATCTCTTTCAGAAACTATAATCATGGAGCACGCTTTCCCCACTACCTAACTTACCACGTTTTTTATGTCACGAAAACCAGTCACAAAAATTGTCTAACGAGTTTAAGACACCAACAAGCCATTAGTAGGGAAATTGATCTTATGCAGCGTTCATTGCATAGAAATAGTTGACCATCCGATTGTAAGCCTTGTTCTGTTTTCCCCTGGCTAATCAGTTTGGCAACATCATAACTATAAGAAAACAAATTGAAGACGTCTGTCAAGTTGCGTGTGGCACAGAGCTTCCTCATCTTGATAACATGAACAGATAGACCTTTTGAAATGTTTTAGATAATTTCGAAAGATCCAGAATATAAGCGTGTTAGAACGGTTCACGGTATAGAAATGCCGGGCGAATTGGGATATGACATCAACACATTTAAAACTCTAGAATGATGATAAAATCGAGTTGAAATTCATGAGAGGTTATCGTATCGTGATCGAACAAATGCACAACCAATGGATGATAAAGTGACAACGCCGAATAAACATCAAAAACCTCCTTGCTACCCCTCAGAATCACATTATCAGGCCAATTACGTTGATATTGCTCAGGGGAAAACGCATTCACAGGAACTTGGTGCAATTTGGTGAAATCCGAAGTTCTTCCAAAAGAGTTCAATAACGTTGATCAAGGTTCCCAATGATCGCAGCTCATTCCATTTTGGTGAAAGTGGCCCTAAATCGATTCATTATATAATGCGAGCTCCACGATTAAGGCAGCCTATGCATCCTACTGTCCTACAAACATGAACCTGACTCGATAATGAGTCGGCTAACGAGTCCCACCAGGACGTTCCCCTAAATGAGCCCTAATTAAAATTACCAATATTCATAATGAATCGTTCAACCTTTTCATCACCAGTCATTAAGCACTATTACGCCCCCGCTCTGCTGCGATGGAGTAAACTACGCGTAATTGATTTGGCGGAGGGAAACGAAAAGTGGTAAAGGGCCGAAAGATAACGAGGAGAATTATCATATCCGAGTGTGCGGAGTAATTTAATTTAATTTTAATTCCCGCTCATTCAATTAAATAGCTTCCCTTTTCCGGAGCAGTGTCCACCGCTTTTGTTATGTTGGTTAAGTACCCAATTATCGAACAAATCTGTTTCAACAGAACGGTTTTGCGACGGGTTTATAATAAAATGGAGAGAATAGGGGTTCAGCGATGGGTTTTGAGTCTCTACTTAATTTACACAGTTTACTTTTAAAGATAAATCCATTCATCGGTTAGTGGGGTGGGAGGGAGTGGGGCGTTTTCATGAACAGTCTCGGGTTTCTCAGATCCGGCGGTGAAGGACCAAACTTTAACTCCAATTATGAAACGAAATTCCGAACGGGAAGGCCGTGCAGTCTCGACGTGGTCTTTTGTTGTCGGCACGGAGTGGGGGATCAGTGGAGATGTTCTGTCTCGATTTCGCTTCGAGCGGGTGGTTTAGAGCGATTATCTTACTCGGAGATCGATGAATACTGAGATCGCTGATAACGATATTGTTCAAAGCAACGGACAATATACTAAATGGCGATACAACTTGTTGAACCGCTGGCACTGCGACTACCTACATAATCTGTTCCAATCATAGAGGCTAATTGATAACATTAGATACACACCCAACATCAATTTACAGCTGTTCGTTGTATTAACACGGCTTAACCACTATCTGGTCACGTTCTTCCCACTTAGCCAATGCAACTTCGTCTGCCACTTCCATTCCTTGTTTCTGGAAATTCTTTACATCCTAAGGAATGTAATGGTACTGAAGGAGACGTTTGCCAAGTTGGGCGTGCTACACAGCTTTCTCGTCTAGGTAACAAGAACGTACAGATATTTTGAAATGTTTCAAATAATTGCCAACGATACAAACGGACGTCAACGCTTTTTAAATTGTTGTTTAATGGCCGCTTCTACTGTATTCCGACGTTACTAACCATAACTTGAGCCATTTTTGATGAACTTGTGATTATTAACACTTTTTTATGGTTTTATGAAACTTGTTTTCTAAAATCGTCTGGCAGGTTTCACACTCATTGAGTCATGCGACTTTTTCTCAGTAGGCACTTCCTACGCAAATCAGTTTTGGCATATTATTTATTATTTATGAGTTCAAGCTCCGTTTCGAACATCCTTCGGACCTTTTGAATCCACATTTCGAGTATGCTCTACACGTGTTCAAACACCAATTATCACGACCAATCGCAGCACAATACCAAAGTCTTCGACCCAATCAATAATCAAGTGCTCCTAAAGTTTTAACGAAATAGAAACAATAGGTTTTCGTGAAAATCTATTATCTTAGATTCATAGTCAGATTTGGAGGGATGAAAATGTACGCGCTGACCCTAACAATTCCTGAGCGTTTTGGTCGCGAAATGACATTACCGATGACAGCACTCCGATAATGGTTTGGCCGAATTGAAATGAAAAAGGTTTTATTTCAAACATAAATAAATATACACAAAATTAACAGGTTTCAAGCTTGCTATTCCCGTACAAGGGCGAATGCCCGTGTTAGGGAGAAAAGCAGCGCTAACGAGCTATTTATTCGCGGATCAAGAAATAAATAATACAAACTTACTTTTTTTTGTACAGTTTGCTATATAATTGTCATCACAATACACAATTGCCATCTCAGAAAATTTGCCAACACTATGCTATACATACTATAAATTAGTATGTACAATATTACTATCATAGGTTCAGGTTATTAATGAAAAAGGATTTTAACAATTTATCAATTTGAAGAGGAATATCAAATAATTTATATTTTGAATTCATAGGAAGCATATATTGTTTTATCCACTTATACCTATAGATATTTTGTGCTTCAATTGTGTGGTATTATGGAAGCGCCATGTGCCCCGAAAATCAAAAACGAGCAGGGATCAGGTGCTGCAAGAAATTGAAAGATCCTTCCATCAGGATCTGTTCAATTGAAGTATGTTCAATTAAGTTGGGTAGGTTAATGATGTTCAAAATGCTCAAGAATTTGATGCGATTAGGATGTTTTCATGTTCAATAACTACAAAGAAATGGATTTATTAATGTTGATTGGTTTAGTAAATGTTTACTACCTATTTCAGAAATGCAATTCAGCAAATCACTGGAATGTACCAGAAAAGTAATGTCATTCACAATCATTTTGTTCATTTAATGATTTTGCCGTATCAGCTGATGATAAGTTTATGCCTCAATTTCACTTGGCCATTCACAGTCGTATTGACGATGTTTTTCTTAAAAAGCTCTTATGTATTCAGAACCGTAGAATTTGTATATTTGGTCCAAAGTAGATTTCAATAATAAATATTAAGGATATTTCATTATGTGTAACTTTTGAACCCTCGGCATCAACTCTTTTTTCTACAAGAATCCGTTTCAAATCTAAAACGGAAAATCACTCTAACAACAAAGTTGGATCATATTTACGAAATAAGGGAAGATTGATCTCATTTGTGACAACATTAATCATATCTCTTGGCTTACAGCTGCTTACAACATGCTTACAACATCGGGAAATAGGTCCACATATCAGTTGCTATACAAACGAACATACCTATCCAAGATCAATTTAAATCTCCTTCCGGGCAACAACTAAAGCATTCCATTTGATTTGCGTTCAGACCTCGCCAGAAACATCTCCCGACAAGAAAACTCTCTGAAGCGATCTAAAATATTCATTGGTCGAATAACAGCAGCGTTCGAAGAGCATTATAATTTTCAATTGGTGTTCAGGGAACATTGCGAAATAAAGACCTAAGTGCTTCGTGAATATTTCAGCCGTAGGAGATTGAAAATCCCTTCGTTCCTCCAAGACTTTATTTTATATTTTTTCCTGCTAGAACTCCCAAGCGGTTTGTTGGAAAAAGAAAAGGAATTATTAAAAGAACTCTTAATCCGACTCGAAATTTAGTGCCGTGAATAATGGATTTTAGAGTTTGGCTATATTTTCCGAGACTTCTACGGTCAAACAGCCAAATAATTTTTCCTCTTGTTAAAATCCTCTTACTTTATTCATCGCCTTGTAATTTTATGGAAGAGAAAATGAATGCTGTGAGTTCATTGGTTGCAAATTGCAAATTTAATCGGTTAAACGATTTCTTGATCACGAGCAATAGTTAATCCTGACGCCTTATAATAATTTTAGTACCTTCTTCCGAAATTTGGAAACGATTTCCTATCTGCACATTGTATCCATACTGTAGGGTAGGAATTTGCTTTACAAATATTGCGGGAGGTTGTGTGTGTACTTTATCAACTTTACCTCTCTTCCCCGTGGAATGGAAGGAAATAGCTAAAATCAGGTTTCTAGTTCAGATTCTGCAACACCTGAAACATAAAAATAGTGATTGAAAATGAACGATTTTTTTTGAAGTGCTATTTTTGAAGAGCTATTTTTAATAATGAAATGTACCTATCGTTTTTTTTGCCTCTGTTATTTGTCATAGTATGAAGGTGGGCTACAAAGTGTACCACTTAGCGCTCTCGTATCCGTGAAGTAAATCATTGAAATATCTGGACTAATATTAATGTGAACCTCGAATAACGAGTACATGTGTTTAGGAATCCCCCCACCCCCCCCCCCCCTATCCACCACATTCGGGCGTGATTGACGATTAGGACATACGAAAATGATGTTCGATTGATTTTACTGTTGTGAGAAGCGCAAAAAGAAGTAGTTTTGAGAACAATGAGACCCACAGTGAATCATGTACAGCCGAATCCGCGCATTCCCAAAAAATTTCATCAAATCCGGGTATAACTGTTGCTGTTGTTGATACAATGATTATTCATTCGCACATGGGCAGTAGGTATTAATGATATATTCTTATTGAAATCGATAAGTTGAATGAAACCTTTCGTTTTCAACTTTTCGTTACTCCTTAAATCTCATCTAAGAATTCTTTCAAGTCAATCTACAGTTTTCGGATATTTGTTAATTTCCTATATTTTAGATCTTCTGTTCTGTACAACTGTAAATTTTTAAAAAGTCTCAAAATCTCAAACGTCCATTGCTGCATGAGAGACTTGAAGTATCCTTAATTCTCACCACAACCAAGATATGAGAGGATTTTCATAAGGTAGAATTTTGTTTTAAGAAACTCTTAATAGAAACGTGAGAAGTCCTATAAAAATTAATTCATTTTTTATCGCCCTTATTCGAACAATAAGGTTTTCTTTCCACATTTTTTTATTTGATCCCGAGGCAAATAATCTTCATTATTCCATCGGTAAACCCTAGTTCAAAAGAATTTTAAGCGCTGAGCCGATCAAGTTTTTCAACACCTGGTGAATAATATTATTATTCCATCCCTTAATGACTCCCTTTGTTGTTGAATGCTGCTAAAAAGATATCATGCAATTTTAACAAGTATAACTGGGTTGATAAATTATGCCTTCTGTCCAACCAAAGCTTCATGGACCAGAATATGCTCAGCCTTGGGGGACAACATAATATTAAAACAAAGAAAGACACTTGTAATATTAAAATTTCCACTTACATTTTGCAGGTGATATGCGTTCCTTGCGAACAATATCCGTACAATTATGGTTTTCCGCCATTTGACTCTTGATCATGTTGATAGCGTTGCAGTGTATCCACTTCTGGCACATCTTCACAATTGTCAAAGTATTTTGTTTAATTTTTTTGGTTTTGAAGGGGGCGAATCTTTGTCTGTCCAAAAATCATTCCATTGCGGATCATCACACTCAAAAAGATCATTCTGAAAGATTCCTCCTACAAGGTTTGTAACTAGTGCCAAGATCACTTTTCCTGTACAATTTGTTCACTTGTATGTTTTTCGTTGGTCGCTGGTAATCAATAGCATGGGCACACCTACTGAAGAACCCTTATGGATATTTTCTTTCCTAATCGATCCACGGAGGTGAAACGAATGGGGAAATGTGAAGATCTCTCTCGTTTACAATCCTACCTCCAAGATATCGGGATCTATGATGAAACAATACCCAGTTCAGATTCAATATTATCACGGGGTTTGGTTGGTGGAATAAATTGCTTTCTCTGAGTGCCCCCCCCCCCCCTCTCACCCATGGATTTGCTTATTTGCAGAGTTGCGCACTGTTTCTCTACGCCAACACGCTCTAGTAGCGGATATTAGCTGATAAGAGCGGATCACTGCCTCTACTTTCAGATAAAGTATCACGGACTACATCTAAAGAACATAGATCAGTTATTTACATAGAAGGGTTATCTTATACAGAAATAATAAACCTTTCTATACTAATTTGCAGCATTTTATTTACATAAGACTTCCACCATACCTAATCATCATACCCATTTATTATTGTGCTACCGAATGCAGGTGGATTATTCTGTCTCATTACGACTACATTGAATCCATTGCCATGGGTTATTTGTCGAAGCGTTCTGTAAGACTTCAATCTTGTTAAAGTCCCTCAACTCTAGCTAGTAGTTTCTCCACACATTTAGCTGGTCATAAATTTACAATGAACAAATAACTTACTCTTTTTTGGTCATTCCCAATCAAATATGACCGTGCAATTGAATCGAGTATAGTTTTACTGTTCATGAATCAAGTAGTCTCCTATGAGTTTAGTGAACCTTACTGCTGCACAGAAGAAGAAATAAACCGTTTAGAAGAAGGAATGCGTATTGACTTTCCCTGTCATAAAAGGCCTGTCATAAAGTAGCTCCTTGGCGGTAATTCCTGAGAGTAAATACTTTCGTTGTTTCAACAATCATATTAGTTTGTCGTTTGGTTTAATCGACAACCAGTTTATTTGTCACGAAATGTGATTTATTTCTTGGATTCTCGTACTGTCCAGATAGAACCAATTCTTGGTTTGCAAGCCAGCCAACTTTATTGTAGAAACCCTCGCCGACAGAGACGTCGAACGCAATCACTTGATGGAGCCGTCTGCGAATCCGCGGAATCTCGTCGGGTGACGTTTTATTTGACTAATGACGCAAAGCTCCGCTGGAAGGGAGAAACTGAGAGTAATGGAGTGTCGGCGCCCCTTATCACTTCAAATGCTTCTGTTTGTAGCCGTTTCTCACTTCAATGCTCCCACCCTGCTGAAATCTCTTGCTTTGAGCTTTGAGAGTCGGTTCTCCGATAGCATCTAGATTTCTAATTTGCGCTTCTCTCCGTCCCTAATCGCAGTGACTGTTGTTCACCCTTCAGTTGGGCTAGCGCTTCTGACATCTGGCCGTTGTGCTACGTTTTAATCAAGCCACTGTTTCTAAACGCCCGTCTTTAGAAGCATTTGGCAGGAAAGTGGGAAGATAGGAATCAATAAAATGCACTACATTATATAGAACAACACAATAACTAACTTCTTTTTGTGCCCACTTTAGACCAACCACAAGTACAAAATTTGCGTGAGCCTCTGTTCTAAAATTTCCTAATGTCTCAAGTTACGGATTTTGTCAGCAGCAGTTGTGAGTGAAACGAAGAACAGGCAAGACTTGGCATTAATGTCAAATGGCTGTAGAAGGTATGAATTAGACATGAACTGTTAGTAACTGTAAAAAGGAATGAGCTTGAGTTGACATGGATTGTGAATGACTATGCTTACAAGGAAAGGGTTTGACCGACATGATATGAGATGAAAACAGAAGTAATTGGCTTGATTTGACATGAATTTCATCTTTTCCAGTTATACGATGTTTAATTTCTAAGGAGAAAGGAATAGTGGGGCTATTGTGGAGGTTGACTATGCCTCAATGTATGAATTGTAGTCTGCGATTAGATGTCAACCCACTCAGGGAATGTTGCTGTTTGTTCTGAAGCATAGTTCAAAGTGTGTTCTTCCTGAACGAATCCATCATATCATTTCAGTTTAGCAAATGGATTTTAACACTCAACCTCATAACCTTGACTGACATTCTAAATTGCGATGCTGACATTTTGCTATCAGGAGTGTGTTAGTTCTGGAAGAAATCAACAATTCATAGAAGTCGTCTTAAAAGGGTTTTTAAAGGTATTTTATTAAATTGGTTGGGTCTTTTCAACACCCTTCCACAAAGATTTTTTTAAATATCGTCCTGGTCATACTTTAGATGGTTTACTAACATCAGATTTCCATAAGTCGTAGGTGTTTTCAGATTCTTTATCTGTATTGTACAAACTCATTAGTTCCTGTTATTTGCACATCATCGCAAAATGTTTCATGGATTGTGTTTCTGCTAAATGTTGGAGCCCATCTTCAACAAGATCGAATCCGTTATGTCAGAAAGCGGTGGGAGCATTGTAGAGTTAAGAAGCTCCATAGCAACCAACCAGATTGAAGCGACGGGGCAGCTTGTTCAAGGATTGCCGACGTTTGACGTAAAAGGAAAGTCACTCGCATTGATCGTATGCGAGCGATAAAAAAGGGGGAAAAACGACTCACGGGAGAGTGAAAAGAGGGGAGGGGGGCGGCCATACGGTTGAGAAAAATAGGTTGAAAGATGGTGGTTTTTTCCCGCTTTCCGTAGGAGCTCCGGGGATATTACGATGTATTTCGAGTCCCTGAAGGGAAAACGAAAGACCCGGGAGGAGCAACTCGTTCGCTTACCCTCAAACCGCCATGAAGGGTAAAAACGGGAGTACAAGTTAAGAGGTGAAGAGGAAGTGCGAGCACTTCAGGCTAAGTGCTTTCTCCAGGGGGCAGCTTCTTTCGCGGCGTGGTCCCGGCGAAAGTCTCCCGCAAATCAATGTCTTCAACGAACAAACTTCTCTTCTTCCCCAATCTTTTCCCGACCACTTTTCCGCTTTTCTCAACAACGTCTTTCTCGCGGCACCTCCTGGAGTTTCCCTAACCTTCTCTCGGTTTTCACAGGGGTGGGAAAGGGAAACCCGCCAAAACCGTAACCTTCGCATCTTTCCTCCGTTGGCGTGGAACTTGGGGTCTTGCTTTACTTTTCAACCCCCTTCGTCCTGAAAACCTCACTCTATACCTTCTGGCAAGTTGAAAGGAAAACTTGTTCAATGCTCCTTCTCCCATCTCCTCTTTCCGCCACAAAGGTGGTGCTTACTTCGTCGGTTTCTTCCCCAATTGCTACTTAGGGTTTCTCTCCCTCGATTTTATGTTGTACTCATCACCGAAGGAGCTTCAATACTTAATTTGGCCCAACCACAACTTCCTTTTAACGAAAACAACTTCTTAGAACAAGAACTTTGAAACACAAACTCTGCAGCTATTAGTAAGATTGCATCTATTAATATGAATTGCCTTGTATTTATACAGATTTGTCCTACTTCATTCCATTCTTATCGTTTTTCTTATATTTTTTCATGATAGTTGAAATCGTTTTCAAGGCTCTATTACATCTACAAAATAATGCAGGCCTTACAGTACAGAAAGCAATAAAGGCGACGAGGTCACCAACAAACGTCAGAGCCAATTTCTGATAGAAGACAGGCTAGTAAATCAATTAACAGCCGTCAATTCTTAAACCTAACAACGACCTATGTGTCTGTTACTCCCCCCTGTAGATTTATCCGGTCAAATTCTAAAGCAAAGAAGAACTTCCTATTCCATTTGGTTCTGGTTATTAGCTACGATACTTGAAAATATATCATTCTTTTCTATCCCCAGAAGCTCAACTTTAAAATGCAATCTCCCACTAAAACGATGTGAATATCACCATTTTCAGGTCCTCACTAATGTCCGCTTATTTCTTGATCTATGTGTTGCTAATAAGTTGTAACTTGGTGCAATAAATAATTTTCAAAAAATTACCACCCTAGAAATGTTTCCAGCAAACTGACTTTAGAGTGATGACATTCCAATTACTCATCTCAGCCACAATGTCCCATAAATATTTTGATTTGTGTTATAGCGGTTAACAACTTGTCACAGTTCGTTATCGAATTTGCCTGGCTTCTCGGTCCTATTAAGCAATTTATCAAACTATCAATACTCACAAGATTTGTCGGAAATAGTGGCTAGGTTGCTTAAGAACGCGGCTTTCATCCGTCGCGGAATCAATCATGTTCTTTTTCGTTTCAAAATTCCAAATGATGGGGAAAAAATCCTATGGATAACTTGTGTACTTACGCATGATGCTAATATGTAACTAGAGCTCTTTTCAAGGTTTCTAGAATACAACGAAGCGTTGAGTTTAGATAACGAACGCACCATAATATGGTGCTATATTATAGCGCATATAGCCACCATATACAGAAATAACATACCTTTGTGTACTATTGTGCTACTTGTTAGGTACATGGCAACTATGTTTCTGGTGAAAAGAATTACTAAAAACATTGAGTGGGTTAAGATTAATTCATGGACTCCTAATTTGTGGTGTATTCTTGATCTTGGTAAAATTCACTTGAAAAATCGAAGTGAGTCCGTCACGTTTACGCGGCCATCACAAAACCTCCTATTTATTTGTTTAATTTATTTTAAGATTTCAAAAAACACTTCCGCCTATTCTGGGGAAGAGCATATAGGTTCTGGGGCGGTCAATAAATATGCTTTTGAACCTTATACAACCATTCATAGCCATCTCTTAACGTAACTAATCATATCTTCCTAATTTCCAAAAACACTTGACTCGAATGATCAATATGAAAAGTGTGAAAACGAATTGGGTTGGATCTTCTGGAACATTCGGTTTTCCTCTCGATAATGGCCATTCTGTAAATGTTGTATTGGATGCGTTGAGTAATGATTATGTTGTGAGAGTAATACAGTTCGTTATTAGGCAATTTCATTCCGCATAACAATGCATTATTTTGTATTTGTATATAACCAGGCTCGCCAATTATTGAAATAAACAAATTGATCTCCGAAACTCATCGTACAACGTGTTTTGTTGCAGGCTGGGCCTCATGGGACACCTGGGAGCTTTGCCGCTCCTCTTCCCTGGCCACCACCACTCCAGTCAAACCCTCGACAAGCCCTGGTACAGTGCCGCCGTTGCCGCCGCAGCCTGGGCGAGAGTCCAACCTCCACCAGTCAGCCCTAATGGTGAGTCAGCACACGACAACTTATTCCAGCTGCATCACTTTAAAAACTGCCCGTTCTAACTAGCTGCAAAAAACGTCTGCCAAGTGGGTGTGGCACATAGCTTCCTCGTATCCATAACATGCCTGTATAGATCATTGAAAATTATTATTGACTAAACAACTTCGTTCAATCAAGCCCGAGGCTAAAACTTTATTTTCTCTTTATTACTCACGAGGACCATGTCAAACCGAACAATCCCTAAAAATTTCATCGAAATCAGTCATGAACTCCCGGAGTTATGCGTGTAACAAGGATTTCACGTTTGCGCATACGCAGAGGCTACTATTGATCCGGGGGTGATGAAACCTATAGGGGACCATCTACACCCAAACCCGCACAATCCCTGAAAATTTCATCAAAATCGGCCCGTAACAAGGATTTGCTGACAGACAGACAGAGGGACACGGATTTGGGGAAGTTTTAACGCAATACGAGTGCTAAAGGACTTGATAAATTATAGATGTTTTTATTGTGTGTGTGTGTGTGTGTGGGGGGGGGTATTGAGGTTCAATAAAAAAAAAGGTGCAAATTCTTTCACTGGGGTATATTATTCAATTGGCTTGCGTTCATGATTTGAATTTCTACTAAGCTTTGGAGTGAGCGTGTTTCACAGGATGGAGCGATTATTGAATTTCAGGAGATATGAATGGAGCACCAAAATACCTATTTGGATTGATCAGTTGATCATATTTGTGTGCCTCCTGAAATTCAATAATCGCTCTATCGTGTGAAACACGCACACTCCAAAGCTTAGTAGAAATTCAAATCATGAACGTGTGAACGAATTTGCAGCGTTTTTGTCTCTCATTGGTACTTATATGACTTGACATCTTAGAGAAAATACAAGTAAATGAACGGATTATTGCTCAAACACACTATTGATTTTTTTAGCTGTTCATGCGTCAACTAAGGATTTAAAAAAAAAGTTCTAATAGGTACTGTTAGTTAAGGATTTTATCCATAAACCAACAATCAAAACGATAGTGCCTAAGGAAATAGTTCATAAAGTGGACATAGTCTTCTCAAAATAAATCAGAAGATGAACACCCGTTTATCTTCTGGATTTCATTGTTATTTTAAACCCATTGCATGAAGACTACATCACCTTGCTCCCCTAGAACATTTTACATGTAAACGTTGATCCTAGAAGGTTGTGATGAAAACAAGGAAAACACTTTTAGCGTATCTTAGAATAGACAGACCGTAAAGTTTGAGGAGTCTTCGGTCAGTGTTGAAGGAGTGAAAACAATTGGAAGTGAATTGGAATTTCCGTAGGGTAACTATTTCCCAAATAATGAGTAAGGCACCACCTATAGAGCACTAAAAGCCTTAATATTCTAAGTTAAAAGCCTGTTTGTTCATCTAGTGAGCAGTTCACCCTATTGTTTTGTATCACCAAACAGAAATCTGCAAGAAGTAAGAACTGTTTTTTTGCCCACTCGTCTTTTGGAAAACTCATCTGCAGCGTAGAGTTTGAAGTTGTACCTGCTCATTCCTAAACCTCTACCGCATTCTTCAAACCTTCGGCTTCATAAGAAATCGAGAAATACTCTGCTTCTTACAAGGTATTTCTAAGTTGAAATAAAAGTGGTGAGAAACGATTTCCAGCGTGTTCCTAACTCTTCCTACAAGGTGAAAATAAGATGGTGTCTTCACATACATCATGTGAGGTGTATACACCTTCACATATATATACTAACTATTCAATGTAACTGAGTCTCTCTCACGATGTTTGTTGGGAGAACATTCTCGATGTTCAAATAAACGGATTTAACAGTGTAACTCTTTACTTTCATGGAAATATAGACAACGCTCCATCTTAGTCCGTTTTTATTTTTATTTTTATTACTCTCAATATGTATTAGCAGGTTATCAGTTAAACAACTGGAGAACAAAATTTGATTGGTAATGTCAAAGGAACAATACCTACTGTGTTTCACAACTTTCGGCAGCAATGAAACCTCCAGTAGCACCACTATATCAGAACTTATTTCAACCGCCTCGAGCTCAGAGAATGCGCTGATAACCTGGAAACCGAGTAGGCATCATTTAGTACGCTTACGAGGATTGCATAACAGTTTCTAAAACGGACCAATGGTATATACCTATGCTTGTAACGCTATGGGAGATACCCGTGGAGAGAGAATCCGAGCCCAGGGTCGAAATTCTGGGGCCCCTAGAAAAAAGAGCTTACGAACTACAGTGACCATAGTGGAAAATCAAGAATGATTGAGTTCTACAGCTTTGTACGTGTATATTTATTAATTCTGTGTTAATACCTCCAAACGCAATTGAATTAAACGAGGAGCTTCTCACGGCCGAAAGGTCCAGTGCCTCCCACCTCTCTACGGGGCTGCCCAACTAGGCATACATTGTTCTTCCAATAAGTGTTTTGAAAGTATGAGGGAGTGTGTGAAGTGCAGGATGAACGGTTGTGGGTGAGTATTTAGCGAAAACACAGCGGGAATAAACGAGCTGAAAAATGAAAAGGGAGGCGAAAAATGACGAACGGATGATAAAAATATGGGAACCTGCGAGGCGGAAAACACGTTGTTTACGGGAACCGACCGATGAAGGGGCGGGCGACGGCAAGAAAAAGCTAATTTTCGGGGTGACAGACTCCCATAATAAACAGCAGTAAAAGAGGGGGTGAGATTGAAGGGATGATGATGTTGAGGGGGAATAGGTAGAGGCAAAGGGCGCGGATAGGCTGGGCATGAAAGGGAGGGGAGGGCAACGTCGGTTGGGGGATGAAGTCTGAAGGGGGGTCCCTTCCAGCGGTGGAGCAGATGTAAGCGATACAAGGGCCGGGAGGGCTGGCGGTCGGATTGTCCCTGGGCGGGCTGAGGAAGGGAGGTTTTTGTCGGCGGCGGAAGAGCGTGGAAGGGCGAGCGCGGTCCCGCCCTTGTCCTCATCCCCGCTCACCTACCGGCTTTGACTCCGCCTCTACCGCTCACCCGTCTCAGCCGCTTTCTCAACGGTTTTATCGCGGTGAACATAGAACGTTCAAGGTCGAAGACTCTAAAATTACAATCATCACTGACTTATCGTACTACAAATTATTGATATAATTAATTATAACTGAATCATTATACTGTGTTCACGTTCTTGACTGCAATTACAGTATCACTGACTTATCATTCATTTCGTTCCATTTATATAACTTCTTCAGGACTGGAACAACCTTACAAAAATAAGTGATACTGAACTAATTACTTAAAATGGCTGTGAATATAATTAATTATGAGGTAAAACTGAAAACATTATTTTCTACTGTATTTTGAATAAAAAAACCAAGTTCACGTTAGCTCAATCACTGATTAACTACGGAATTGTAGCAATTACTACAAAATGTATCTTATAAAAATGAATTTTTTCACTAAAATTTTAACTATGTAACAATAGCAAATAAATATCTCATAACAGGAAAATTTGAGAGAACCACAAATAGTACCAGGTCTGGTAATAAAATAATATTAACACTGCCAAAGAAGAATACAACGGCAGGCATGAAATGTTAAATTACACCGGTGTAAAATTGTTCAATAATCGCTGTCTTATTAAGTCTAGAATAATTCAAATTCAACGTTAAAAAATTATTTGCGTAAGTTGCTTAATTTAATATATATAGAGGTGTGTAAACTTTACTTTGTCCCAATATTGAATTAGTTCTAAGTTTAGAACAAAGTTAGTTTGCAAAATGGTATAGATTATTACGTGCTTACTTACTGACTTTTGGTCAATAAATGTATCTTTCACTTTTGTAATGTGTGTAAATAATAAAAAAAATTACAGAGAGGAACCATACAAAAATGAGAGTTACTGACAAAATGGACAGATAGTAATGGTTTGCATGGGTGCCTTGAGAGAAAAGAGAAACAAAATATAAACTACTTTTTTTACCTTATTTGGAAAGAGAACTCATTTACAACTCAAAAACACCAAGCTGTTGCAACACGAAAACTGGCATAACCGGCCTAAGTAAAAAGTATTCCAACATTATTAAAAACCAACAAAAATTAACACACATTCCCACATCATATTTCCTTGTACGGAGCAATTCCATAATGTTATGTTAAGTTCCATTCACCTGTAAAGCATCCATATGACACTTAGTAGATAGTTTTCAAGTATCCAAGCAAATCAGTCATTCTGCATCCTGCCACACCTATACTCACGCATGTATGTTATACGTATACGTTTTTAGCTTCTAAGCACCACCTTCAAAGTGCATTGTACAACTTAACTATATGTTTTCTCTCTTCTAGCCATTACATTAGTAGTAAATCTATTCTTTTTCTTTTATCTCAAGTCAAATATATGCAAACCATCCCTTTCTGTCAATTCTGTCAGTATCACTCATTTTTGTATGGTTATTCTAGCCCTGAAGAAGTATTCTGACTGACTGTGAACATCTCCACGTAATTTTCAAAAGACATAAATCATTATAACTAAACGCAATAAGTTATACCAATTTGTATTAAAATAGCTGACCCGGCTAACTTTGTATCGCCTAACGGTCAACGAAAACCATGCCAGTCATTTGCAAAACTTCATTTCTTATTTTACTAAAGCAATTCCTGCAGTGAATACAAAATAAATATTCAGTTCACCACATTACTAGAATACTAAGATAATAGCTGCCTAACACAGAAAAAACCATCTCCACTTCATTGGAAAACAATAATTCTTTTTCAATTTTGAATCATGGATATGTTTTTGGGCATAGTATTCTCATAAGCACATTCCAATGGTTTTCGGCGAATCGGCGCGGGAATTTGGTTTTAGTTTATACGCTAGAATCCGCTTTAAGAAAACCAGCTGCCAAGATTTTGCAGTGGGTAGGTATAGATCAGCTGATTGCAATGGAGCTGTTATTTCATTCCTCTCCTAATGTCGTACAGAATTTCAACATCCTAGGGTGACCAGGACAGAATTTAGCTCATTCAAGTGTGTGATAGCCCACACCACTTATCGGCTATCAACGTTACTAATCGTGAAAAGTGGTGGCGGGGAGTGATGGGGGCCACTCTCTTGTCTGCGCTTGACCTAAAAGGTAATCCGCTTCAAAATTATTATTGTATTTTAATCAAATTGAAAGCAAATATCCTCTATCCAACCTATCAACCAAACTCCATACCTCAAACCCCTGCACTACCTGATTCCATTAAAATAACGATATTGAAGGAATACTAGAATCGTTTCCACATCATGGTTAATAGAAGTTCTGTAGCTATTCTTGGAGCAATTAATACAATTAATCAATAAAAATTCATCTACTAGAGAGTGTCGCTATCAAATTTCAACTTCCTAGGCGGAACACCAGAATTTAGCTCACACAGATGATAGAATTTTTTTGAATTAGCATTAAGATTCCATCAGTACACATCTACTATAGAAATAGTTCTACAAGGTGGTCACGATTCAGTGTGGAAGTGTGGTGGAAAGGTAGAAAAATGTTCAATAACTTGACTGTAATGTCATCCCAAAGAATAGAAAACGTTTACCAATGTCGGCATTTTTCCTCCCTTTCATTTTCCATCAAGTTTCGAAATATTCCAAATCTGTCTAAATTTGTCCATTACCACTGACTATCATGTCCACCAACCAACAACTGAATCAATGATCATAGTTATGGAAAAACGTGCATTTCCATGGGTGGGAAATGGTGTTTGGAATTCGTTTCCAGGAGCCGGAAGTATCAACTGTTTTGTTATTCAGTAACACCCTCTTAATGGGTATAGATATTCTTTTTGAATTTCTGCAAATTGAAATTATATAGTATTACACACCCTTTTCATGCCATAAAGCTATGACAAAATTGCAGACACTACTGTAAGAATTGTCGCTGTTATTAATATGTCGTTGTTCTCACTATTAACAAAGATATTTCACTTTGCATCTCACGTACTCGCTGATATCGTCGACACTTCGAGGGTTGTTACTCGTGCTGTTTCTCCGGCCCATTAGCTTATCGGGCAGCCGACATCGGACATCCGGACGTTTCCTTCCGGCGACACGAGCCCCCAGCCGCGATAAACATCGGCGTCGATGAATCAAACCCAATTGTTCCGACTTGACTTCCTGAAAAGGCGTCCGCGAACTCGATAATTCCACTGTAATACTCGTCAAAACAGACCGCAAGGCGTCGCGTGTCCCGAGTTACTTTCCACTCCATTGCCACATAACGCGACACAATTACCGTAATTGGGGCTCGCCGAGTGAATCAGCCGATACTCAACAAAACGCTTCAAATTACTACACAACGGTTCAATGTTTCACTATAATGTACACGCGTAATATAATATATACATCACTATTAACGGCAGACATTGACCCATCGACTTAATCGTTCCACACAGAAAATAATTATTTTGCCATCATATCTTTAAAATATGTATCTCTTATCATTCACATATGCCATCAGTTACTATCTCATCACCGAAAACGCTCGATGAGCGCGCCAGGTGTTTTGGGAAGCTTTTAACCACGTTGTCAGCCATCCTACGCAGCATCGTATTGTGGGATATACCTATGTGGAGGCTCAGAAGATGAAAATATACGTCTCTTACATGCAAACTGATCGGTTTAAAATCATTCCAATTCGTTGTGTGTTCATATACTTCTAGAGTGAGGTAAGAAAGAGGTAAAAATTTAAATGGACAAAATAAGAAAATCATCTGTGAATATTTCAAAACGGATATATACCAATTACCTATGAACTTTTTCAAAAATTATGAATTTTAATTGTTTATTATAACATTTTTGCAGCGAGAATATTTATTTAATCAAAGCGGCTGCGTCAGTTTCAAGCAATGGAACTCAACTGATATACAGGTCCCAGAAGTTATGCGCAATCCGTCTCAAATGCGCAAATGTCTCTAAGCAATTTTTTGCCAGAGGCCTCGTTTCCTAGCTATTCGCGGTTTAAGATTTTTTTCGTGTTTTCGATCTTATGTCATTAAAACTGTCATAACCCCCTCAATTGTGGAGATTGTGGAATTTGATTATTGCAACACCCAATGCTACGGCCAAATCAGATTGGCGTTGGTAATACACGGCGCACAAAGCAACCCCTCCTTCAAGACCGGGAGGTCGTGCGGGTCATTGCATATCCTCGCCCCTGACTGAAACAACGCCTCCCCCGTAGCTTTCCCAGTTTTCAAACATTAGGTCTTTTTTAGTGATACAGGGTGTCCCAGGACTTATGCACAATCCAACTCCTACGTGTTCTACAACTCAATTCCGACTGCCATGAGTTACATTCATCTTCGAGACTTTTGGAAAAACCTCAATTTTAACAGAAAACACACGTTTTTCTGCAGTTAAACACCATTTCCTTAACTAAAAATATTTTTGAAAACCAAAACGACAACACCGTTGGAAAACTGACATTTCGGAGCTCGTTTTACCTCGCCTGCACAGTTCTGCGTCAAGCATTCATGGGGTTTCTAGGCGAGATGAAAAAAAAAAAAATGCGATTTCAAGATTTTGACAGAACTGCCATTTCGCGCAGCAATCGCACATCTTCAAAGCAATTTAAAAAAAGTTTTCTGACATCAAATAGATAGAAAATTTTACGCTCTTTCCCACGGTGGCATCAAATTTGAGCTATCTTTGAAATTGAGGGAGTTATGACAGTTTTAATGGCTTAAGATCGAAAACACGAAAAAAATCTTAAATCGCGAATAGCTCGGAAACGAGGCCTCTGGCAAAAACTGCTATGAGGCATTTTTGGTCGGGAATGAGTTGTAACACGTAGGAGTCGGATTGTGCATAACTCCTGGGACACCCTGTATAATGAAGAAAAATTAAATACTAGAACCAACACATCGCTATTCTCGCAGAAAGCAACAAATATGAAAACTGTATACCTACTAAAATGAAATGTATCAAATGTGGAAATAAACAGTATATGGAAAACAACTTACTGACAGAAATATCACGGGTACAGGTACCTGCGTTCAAATATCTAGTTGGGATTGGGTAGAAAAGTATTAAAAATATAAATTCCGCATATGGACGTGGGGATTTTGGCGTGTTTTTCATATTGGTAGGTTTTTTCTTGACCCGTGGTGGAAGAGAAGGGTAGTCCGGTACAGCATTTCCAACTTGAAATAAAAAGCCGCAACGGACCCACTGCGACGGTTTTTCCACATAGGTAAGTTGAAGGAAAGATAGAGAAAACCCAGAAAAACTGAAAATTGCTCCACAGTTTTGTCCGAAATTCTCTATTCAGAGTTATGGACGGGTTTTACAATCAAGCTCTTGTACATTGTTGGATAACACCCTGTTTGAAGTGACTTGTTAGAAATTAATGTTGGAAGCTGAACAAGTGATTTACAGTAAACCATCGATAGATTAGATCCCACCAGACTTCATACTCTAAATTCCTGTTTTACTGAAGTAGGTTCTAACCAGCAGCCATTTTTCCGTAGTGGTCCTTTTTCGGTTGAATGGTGGTACAACAGACGAGGCGAAGTTAACGAATCAAACGTCGAGTTCACAGATGCAATCGAGTGTATCGAAGCAGCATGAAAATACAGGAGGGCGGAGGGGTAAATGTAGAGGAGGGGATGAGAGTGGAAAGGCCGTATCTAATCCTCTAATGACATAATGGACCCAATATGTCTCCATTCCTCTGAAATCGGCTCCTCTATTATCAAGCCGCCCTCCCCAAACCCCTCGGCCCATCGCAACCCTCCAAGGAAGCCGTCGTTGCCATGGCGATCTCACCCCTCCGGTTTCAAAGTGGCGTCAGAGGTGATGTGTAAAGGACTGCGGAGCAGGGGTATGCGCTTTCCTTTCTGCTTTCCCTTCATCCCCTTCTGTTCCCCGCTCTCCCAACGTTATTGTTCCCCGAGTTTAGCCACATTTGTACGAGGCACATAATGGCATTGTTCTTCAACTCTCCCCTTTCTAAGTTTAAAGTTTCCTTGGATATTGATTACCTCCCCGTTTCCCGCTAACTACCTAATTGGTATGGCGAAATGCTGAATTCCTCCCTTAGAACTTGAACACCAACATACTCCATCTATTAAATCAACAATGAACCATTGTTGAACGGAGCAACCAACATGATATTATATTCAGTTTCTCACTATTCGATCCGTACATTTTAAGGTGCATTGAGCCCTTAAACTGGTAGTGGTTACTAAGTAAACCAATGTAATATTTGATCAAAATCTTAATTTCAAATTACACATTACTTCATTATTTGAGAGGCCCGAAGAGTTCTTTTAAAAATGTTTTGTACTTTTACTAGACATTCTTCCAAAAAAAAATGGTTACGAACTTTGAATTACGGACTGGCTTATCATCACTGAAATATAGTATCGTTGTGTGGGATGGGACATTCAAATCCTTCTGAAACAGACTAGATTAACCAAGCACAGAATATACACAATTTCAGATTCTTAAGGTTGAAAATATTTATGTCCCAGAGTCTTTTATTATGTGTTTTAGAAACGGTACTCCTCCTGAGGATCTGAGTAATCGACTCCCGAAATTCGATGTACTCAAATATATATGTTCCCACAGAAAATACAGAATTTTATTATGCATAGGAACTATATTTATTGTGTAAATATAACATTAATTTTGAAAAACGTCTGCCAAGTGGGTGTGACACATAGCTTCCTCGTATCCATAACATGACTGAATAGATCATTGAAAATTTATATTGACTATTATAAATTAAGAACTCCCGGAGTTATGATTGTGGCAAGGATTTCACGTTTGCACATGCGCAGAGGCTATTATTGATCCGGGGGTCATGAAACTCATAGGGGACCATCTACACATCAAACCGAACAATCCCTGACAATTTCATCGAAATTGGACTATAACTTCGTGTAGTTTTGCCCGTAACAAGGATTTGCTGACAGACAGATAGACACACAGACAGACACGGAACCAAAATCGTTAAGAAAGGTCTAAAACGCAAAATTTTTGATTTTGGAGACAAAAAAATTTTCACATTCCGAAAGTGAAAACAATGCTTCCTCTACCTTGGTAGACTCGGAAGCAAAATACAAGTGTTTTGAAATATTTTAAAATATTTGTGGCAAAAATTGTGAATAGGAATGTCATATACTATTCCACGCTATTTTATTTTGGGCTAACGTATGTTTTTATTATTAATTTTCGTAACATCAAATAGTATCTGTTTCATTTCTTGTCTTCTAGTTTACTATTATAATTTCCTATTTTCAATTTTTTGGCTTCTCAGATTTGAATGTTCAACTAAACTACTTTCATTGCTCGTTCATTAAAGAAATCAGTCAAGAATTGACAGATTGTCAATAATGATTAGCCTTCCGATGATCGCAGCCCAAAAATCTTAGACTAATTCTCACGGTGGGCAAAAAATCAACTTTTTAAAAACTAGTCCCCTGTAAAACTCACTTTATTTATCCAATCCTGAAACCATTAAATGTTAAATCAATGAATCACCGTTTGAGGGTATAAACAGAACATCTTCCTAACATTATATTGATAGGATTTTATTAAATAAACGGTGGGAATGGTAAATATTGTAAAAATCATTGTTCAGTCCGTAAATATGATAATTTCATTATGATTGGCAGACTAGTGTTTTTGCCATGTTTTGGTCAACGAAGTTAGATCCGTAAACCATTCCAGTATATAATGGAACATTTATTGCTCATCATTCTCCAATAATTTTAATTGAGCCAGATTGCTGGAAAAGGTTTTTTTCCCGAAAATTTAGTACCTAATCACATTTGTATTAGCTGTATTGGTCCGGCGGTGGTGAGCTCTTTCATCTAGGCGGGTACATAATCTTCAGAGATTTTACCAAAATCGGACGTAACTTTGTAAGTTTAGTTTTATCTGGACGATGATTCACCACAAACTGTCACACCGAATGACGAGGGACTTTTTCAAAAAGTTGTGCTACTAGAAGCAATTACCTATAATACATTTCACAAATCCCAACTATGATTCCAAGTTCCTCAAGTTGTGGAGCGTATAAATATATTGTAGAATGTATTTGTAAATTGTAAAAATTGAGAATTACTTGAAAACTAACAAAATGGAAAATGGTCCAATATTAAAATGGAGGTCATAAGAATCTATCTTAACTCAGAACAGTTCGCACTCAGAGACTTAACTGGTAAGTAAGTGATGAACATCTGCAATCCGAATATTGATGCGCTCATTCGTCATCACTTTGTCGGTCACGTATACGTATTTTGATGCAATTCTTTGTACGGTAATGAACGAATTTATTCATTCTCCATAAGATATACGCATACGAATAGAAAGATCTAATCGAAGGATCATAGATAGTGTCTACGTCCGCTTCACCATGCAATAAATTGAATTATCCAGGTATAATCATTCTCCCCAGAAATACATTACATCTTGAAATGTAAATTAAAGTTGAATCCGATAGTGATGAGACATTATGACCCGTAGTAGCTCTAAATGGTTTGTCGTCAATCCTTAACTGTCTTTAGTTTGATTGGATTGGGCTTAGTTAAATTTGCAAGGTGAAGAAATAATATCGTCAACATGTGAAATTTTCATCGTCATTCACTCACCCTTCAGTTTTCCTATTTCTAATGAACAAATGAGGAAGGCATCAGTTTAAAATCTAGTTTAGAACTGAAAAACGACCAGTCGTGTACTTCAAAAGAGGTTACCAAACCCACAATTTTTCTATAATAATTCTAGTTGAAGCTTACCATTCGAAACAGCCGAAAACTAATCCTCTTATTACAAACGAAATAAGTGGACCACTTCTTTCTTAAAGGACAGGGGGAAAAATATATAAAAGTGTCTGGCTATAAGAGGATTTGAGCGGTAGCCGTAAAAGAGGTTTTTGAAGAACTTGAGCGTGGACAAGTGGTGAAAAGATGGTCGGCCGGAAGGTAAAGGATTGCCGTGCGTTTTCCTCCACGTATTTTCTCCTTGTCTGTGTCTCACCGGTTTTGCTAAGTCAAGTGTGGCGTATGCCGGGCTTTTCACTTGACGATGGGGCGTTCACATGACAATCCCTCGTTTACTCAATGACGGGTCGGACGCTTTGTCGAGGGGATTTTGGGTCTATTAGGTGTTTCTGGGAAGGGGCTGTGGCATAATACTATGGAAATGGAACGAACGAGATAAGCAGAACCGGTGTTACGCTTCTTGAAGTTTTTAGGAAACGTTCGGGAACTGATGAACGGGGCTTCTGGTGAGGACCATTATACTGCAAGGTTAAGGATGTTGATCTCATAACAATGTTCAAGTTAGCAACCAACGTGTCGTTTGGTCAATTGTTTCTGATTTTACATAATCCTGTTTAGCACAGTGATAAAAACTATCAAAATACTTTTTGAAATGTTTGTCATTTCTAAGGATGGAATAACATAACAATTTTTGTTCCCTGCCAACTCAAACCCCGTGCCGAGAAATTTCGGCAAAAAAACGCTGTTCTGTATTACTGTCACCATTTGAAATTCCATGAATCTGTTACCTGTGTTTCTGATATTTTCAATAATGGGTTTTGCATTCGGAATCGTATTGCATCAATTTTTTCGTATCTTTTGTCGTCTTACGTGTGAAGGTTTGTAGATGCAATATCCGCAATGTCCATCCGCCGTAAGCCTTACGGGCCATGGAAAGCCTCAAAATCGATGTGAAAAATCCATTTTTTTCTTTTTCATGTGGACTTTAGTTGCGATCTAGTCGGTTGTAACCTCTAGCTCTCACACACATAGTTGCTATGAACAACAAAACATTCAAAACTTGCCAAAAACATGGTTTTACGATGTATCTTTTTCAAATAATTTCGAACGCCGAATCGCTTGAAATGGGTCCCGGCTCATTTCATTTGAGGTGAAAATGTCCATTTTAAGGATGAAAATGGGTCTTAAATTCAATTTTTTAAATCCGATTTTCTTCATTTTCTTGTTTTGATGACTTCGCAATCAAGAAAAGTTGGTGGAGGGGGAGGGGGTCGAACATAATAAACTCTTTAAAATAATTTGTAGCGCTTTTTTCGTCGAGCTCGTCTACTAATGATTTTGTGAAAAGTTTGCCCCTTCTTACACACGGGTTTATTATTCTTATGATGCGTGATTGTTGATTATGAGGTTTTTGGCATCACTTATAAGTTCAAAAGTTGCGATTACCGATTATTTGTTTTGAGTGAATTGGTGCGGATCTTGAACTAATTCCAGTCGATTTTCTGAGAAAAATTACTAAACAATGTTCCCCCACTTGTCTGTGTAATTAAAACCCACCTTTTTGACCGGCTTTTTGCCCATAGCATTCTTGCATCCAAGACAATCGGACTGGCTAGAAGTTAGGACCATCTAGACCATGTGCGGAAGAAGGGATTTTTTTTAAAGGCCTTATAAAATATAAAAAATTGTTGCAATTGAAAACAATAGACCAGAAACGGAGAGCTCCCGGTGGAAACGTTTTCACAGTGGATGATGTGGGGCGTGAAAGAAGAATTTATCTGCGAAAAAATGCATAAGCGACCTTCTAGGACTCGGGCGAAACAATCTTTCAAACTATATAAACTGTTCCGGGTTAAAAAAATTGAGAAAATGCAGAACAGTCCACTTTTAAGTGATACGCAAGTCCTAAATCCCAAATATCTAATAAACGCACCTCAGTGGAATTAAAATTAATTTGAGTTGCGTGTCGAAAAATATTTCGAGTTGTGCGGTTATAGATTTATTGTGCCTTCCTCATCAGCGGTAATAAGGGTAACCCTTATAGTTGAAATGGCAAAAAAGCGCTGCTGTATAGTAAGGTGCTCCAAGACAAAATTAACCTATGATGATTACGCGAGAATGTTATCCTCCTCATACAGTGAGTTGTAAGGGCTACTGAACTCAAATGGTTTTGAGCCTGAACCCTACCTAGATTTTAATATGAGCCTAGAAGATAAAAGAGCTTTTGCTCAGTTTAGACTTGCCAACCGATATCTTTTGCAGGGCTGGACATGGGGGGAGAGATATGCTGTGGAGAGGTGCATTTTATGTAACTGGGGTCAACTGGAATCAGTCATCCACATCTTTTGTGATTGCCCCCTGCTTGCGCATATTCGCGTGAAGTTTTTAGGCTTTAGAAGAATAAGTTTTGAGCATGTGAAGCATAATTTACTCTCTGGTTGAAAAAATCGTAAGCCTGAAACGGAAAAATGTCATGGGAAAAATTTAAACATAAAAATATCTGAAACTAAGAGGGTTTAAATTACTTTTGTGATTGTTTCGGTGTTTGGAAGATGCGTTTTGTATCTTATAGGAAATAAAATTCCGAAAATGAAAAAATGCTTAGGGTTTTAAAAATAGTAAAAAAAATGAAAATATGAGTGTAGGTTGATATATATGCATATTTATATATAATAGATATATCACCAAGTAAACTAGTTTAAGGTTGTTTAATGATATAAGTATTTAAAAAGAGAAAAATATATTATGTTGTGAATCACAGTAGGAGGAAAATTTAATTTTATTTTTTATATTTGTAAGAAAGCAAGCCAATTGTATTTAAGTTAGAAAGCACTCCAAAGTTGTGGAAGTATGTATTAAATTCCTGTTTTTATTTTGATTTAGCGGGTTAGTGCCCATGCATTGTGATAGGCGTCGCCTGAAAACAATAATGAAATTTGATTGATTGATTGATTGAACCCTTATAGTTGGTTCAACCAACCCGATGCTCGTCAAAAACACAGTCCCTAGGTGATTTGCGCTTATAAACCAAGACTCACCACCACCTACTGAGGGAACGCGGTAATTCATAACAGTCGGCCGTTTCCTCTCTTGATTTATACGTTTTAACGCTAGACGTTAAAACAAGGGGATCTCTCCGTTTAATGTGTCTGTAAGTCGTGACCGCCTTGTTAACTGAACACCTGCATTTCTCTCCTACCTCAGACCGCGGACGTCGGCCTCCTTAAATTAATTACGAACCGGTTTTTTCGATAGGCCAAGTCTTAGGCTCGTTGTTAAAAATACAACAGAAAAAATGAGGGAAAATGCTGCAAGTTCTAACATACCCGCATTCTAATTGATTCATTATTTTTAGTAGTCGGCCTTTACATTCGTCAAATAAACATTTTTTATAACCCCACGCACATAAATGTATTGTCCAAAAATTGGTTGAAAATAATGTTTATTGGGTTTAAGGTTTATTTTTCTTGTAATTTCGGACGAACAGTCGAATGGGATACGTTTCAGATCTGTGGAAATTCACCCATAGCAAACCTCATAATTACCCGGGATATCATGCGTTATCCATAGTAATAAATCTATGAGTTAGGATTGGCAGCGCTTTTTATTATTATTTTCAATAATGAACCTTCGTGGACTATTAGAAAAAATATTTAAAACTCCCCAAAATTTGTTGTTTCAAGTTCCAAGATCCGTCCGTCCGCATTCTGGAACTTTTTCTGAATCTGATAACGAACCAAAGATAATGAGACTGTATTAATTCTCTCTTCAAGAAATCTAGCTTATTACGGGTAAATTTTGTCATCTATGACGGGCAATTGGAGCTAGGTTGGTGCTTCATTGTATCTCGTTAACTTTCTACTGGTTCGTTTCAAATTTCAGACCTGTGGTCTGCATTCAGGGACTACCTACGAGTACTAAAGTAGTAAAGAAATAAACCTCGTGCTAAAGAAGTAAACCTTTAGGGAATTATTTAGGTAATTCGTTGTGACGTACAATACTGAATATTAAAACTCTATGTTGTTTGTAGAAAATTGTAGTCAGTTTATTACTGCCTCTGGTGAAAGCAGTAATTATGAATCAGCAATTCTTTTAAAAAGACAGGAGTGAAGAGACTTGTAAGATCACTTGCTTTACAAAATTATCATACTCGTCGTTTCGCACACACAGATTATCATAAGTGATAACGATGGCAAATTTATTTTCAGCAACAAAAGGGTGACAACTTTTGTACGGGTAATGAAGCTTTTCAAGTTGGGAATAAAAGAGTGAGAAAAGTGGCTCAAGTGATTTGTTAGTGGATCAGCCGTAGAGCAGACGAGCGCACTACCGCGGCGTGGGGTGTTTTGTCTCAGCTAAAGGATTGAAGAGGATGCTCAAGATCGGGATGGGGTGTGTAGATCTAAAGGTGGGATGATGGCGAGGATGAAAGGGACAGGAGTCGGAGGAGAGGAGCGGGGTCTGAAGTCAGCAGAGAAGTGAATCAATAGGTCCTGCCTTTCTCCCTCCCACCTGATCTCCTTTGCACAACCCGCCTCGACACAACTCGAGCTTTACACCTTACACACCTACCTATCGAACGGAAGCGGACCGAACCACTTCCCCCATCTTTAGCGGCAGCTCTCAGACGGAGGGGTACGCGATTTGTCAGACGAGCGACAGTTGATTTTCAAAGCCGGAAGGCAATCTAGGCAACCCTTAATTGATAGATAATCGATCCAACTGCCTCCCACTGAAGACCACGAGACATAAGATATAGCGACAAGAAAAGTATCTAAAAAACCTCAACAACATATGAACATATAACCTACGTAGTAGTATATAAATAATAACAAACGAACATGAAAAATAACACCAATAAGAAGTGTAACTTGAGAATTCCATCTTGGGAAATAAAAGAAAAGATATTCAGAGGGTTAACTTTAAGGCTCTCTAGATACATGTTTCACTAGAACGCATCCCCTGTACTGACATGTATATACATTGTATATACATACCTACTACACAGCCTAGATTGTATAATTCATTTTAAATTAATCGGGATTCAGCACGAAGCTGTCAAATAAACACATCGGTTCTTTATAAACTCCTGCAAATTTTATCGATTGACGTCCCAAGGTGCGTGTTTGAATGAAGCTGTATTGGTCTTGCCGGTCACTTTTAGGGTCGAAAGTTGTGTTCATTTGATATGGGTGAATATCTATGAATCCCAAGAATCCGAGGGAATCTATCAATGCCATTTGTAGTACGTGACCCCACACTTGCCTATATCTGCGAAACCCGTTCTTCTGTTAATAGTCCCGGTTGCCTGAAATGTCACAAAAATGAAAATGATGACTGGCAATGTTGTAGTTCCATAGTTATTTTTCGGGCTGGATAGCAATCAATAAATAGTCACACATATTAACGGCCTATATAACTCTCTAATCTTACAGATCGTATAGCATTACATCGGAAGAGGTGAAAGGGGGGGATCAGAAGAATCTATTCATTCTTTGAACTTCGTCAACAAAACAACTGGTAAATATACATATATGAACGAGTGAATGTAAATATAGGCTCGATTAGTCAATCTAACTAGGAATTATTAACATTTACCTTCCGATGCAGTACGATAGTTATGTATCTACCTTTCCTAACTATTGTTATTTCCCCCAACCGTACAGGTGAGGGAGTTATCTGATGATTTTTTTTTTTTTTTTTAAATAAAAACGGAATGTAAAGAAGTTTAATGTGTCGAACAGCTGATTGAGAGTGCACGTGCGCTTCACACAAACCCTTATAGGCCTCCTTAGCACACCCGGATCATTTCCTTAGGCAAACATCTTTAGATTGAATAGGTAGTAATGAGCCCCCTAAATTAATGACCCAGCCCCGTTTTTTCATGTGTCCATAAAAAAAGGAGGGAAGACTACCTTTCTGGCACACTTGTACCTGCGACCACCCCTATCTACTTAAAAAGGCTCTCCTTTCGAAGACGGCAAGTTCCCAAAACGCCAACAGATAAAATGGACTTCCATCTTATTTCCAATTTAGATATAAAGAGCGAATACAAAAGCGACGGTGTACGAATTTCTGTTAGATCAACATGAGCTTCAATCTGCAGAAAATGATACAAATTTTTGTGTCCATCAATAATGGTCAAGCGCTCGAGTTCGCCTTGTATGATGTATGTCTATATTCAAATGACAACATTTACGTGACAACAGGCCTCTAAAACGTTCAAAAGGAGAAGAGAAACGATGCTGCGTAGTTACTTATTTTCAAGTGGTAACTAACTTTGCCGACTTCCAAAAAGAGGGAGGTACTAAATTCGGCTTTTTTCGGTTTTGTGTAAATATTTGTTTGCACCTAAAGCACATCAATGCTGATAATCTTTTTTTTTTCAATATTTGAGCATTCAATGATTCTTCATTTCTTGAAAAGGAACATTTACATTTACATCAAAAACTCTATTCAGATCAGATATTTTCGTTGGAGTACTGATAATGTGAAAACTGTTATTCCTAAGTTATATTGACAAATTAAGTTAGATTAAAAATGATGTGGAGATCTTCAGCCGTGAGATGTTTTGTCTCTCACGCTGATAGATATTTAAATTGTCTACCCTACTTTGGTAAGTAGTAGTTTGGGAGAGACAATGACACATATTATTTAATTGACGGATCTTCAATAAAGCATTCTTGTGGGTTAGGCATTCTCCCGTTATAGAAAAAATGAGCCAAGTAGCTGAATAGCCCAAGTATAGCTTAAGCGTTGCATTAAACCGTTCTTCACGCGATTAGCGAAGTTAAGCACCGTCGAGAGTGGTGAGCATTTGGATGGGTGACCGTTGAGGTGAAGGTTCCCCGTCCAAGTAGTTTTGTAGGTCAAACCACTCTTTACTCAAGGGGATAGAGACAATGAGTAGCTTTAAGCAAAATCATCAGACGAAATTTTGATTCTCCTTCACTAGGACAGCTGATGACAACTGCGACGCCAGTGGTAGTCAGACGAATACATAACAGTACATTGAACTGCCTTTTTTTAATGTGATGATATAAGATGACAATGTTTGTCTGTTTCAGGAGGTTCGACTACAACGAACGACGAAACGAGCCGAGCATCGACGCCGCACTCAGTGGGTGCCGGAACTAGCGGAGCCCATGTTAACGGAGAGGCGCAGCGAGGGAGCCCGGTGTCCTCGGGCAACGAGGAGGCCGGCGGCTCCGTCCCTCTCATGTCCTACGGCTCCCGGGGCGACTTCATGGGCGCCAAGTTCCCCAGCCAGGAGGAGATGCAGGAAGAGGATGTGCAGGACGAGGACGATGATAAAGACGATAAGAAAGACAACGGTGGGAATAAACGGAAGAAGAAGACGCGGACCGTCTTCAGCAGGAGTCAAGTCTTCCAGCTCGAGTCCACCTTCGACATGAAGCGCTACCTTTCCAGCTCGGAGAGGGCTGGCCTCGCAGCATCACTTCATCTCACCGAAACTCAGGTAATGGCATATTTTTAAGTCCCTCCAAAATTACTATTCCGAGAGAGAGAGAGAGATTCAAAATATAACCCGCAGAGAAACATTTGACGTCGAATCCTTAATGTTCATCAAAGCCAGAAATGTAAGTTTTAAGGAGATGCCTTTGGATATGTGCATTGGGTCTCCTAAATTCCTGAGTTATTCCCTAACTTCCCATCCAGCGACTACCCCGAGTTGTCCTAGAGTATTTCCTCCAAATCAGATGAAACCTGTGAAGGCGAGTATTTTTACTGCTTTTTGAGTATGAATTGATTTTCATACCACGTTACCCGGTTTTATTCATGAAAGCTATTTTTATTACTGCTTTTTATTTCGTGCTAGAGTCTCAATAAGATCATTGACGTTACCAAATCGCGGAAAAAGTTGCGTTTTCAATTAACAGAAATTAGGTCACTTGACGTTTTCGGATTATGACGTCTTGAGCCGCAGTGGTACGGATTTCTGGATTTAAAAATCCCTAGGCCACCCTTCGAATAGTTCTTACATTATTAAAGTAAACGTTCGAAGTCGCTGTTTTGTTACGTGATCATGTTTGTTTAATTCACATTTTGGAAAATATATTTCATTGTGACAAAACAATTGTTGTTATGTCTAGAAAAAACTACCCCTTCGGGCCTCAAAGGGTGTCTGCTCGAGACCTCAAATTCGAGAAATATGGAACATGCTTTACTAACGGTTACTCTTGCGTTATAAGGACGTATTTCATTTTCATTGTTGCTGTATGTTCAGCACTCAATCAGATAGATCAAGCCCATCGAATTACTAAATAATCAAAAAGGCCCTAGAAGGTAAAAAAATATGTGGCAGTATCTTCTTGGATGTGGCTCAAGCCTTTGACAAGGTTCGGCACGAGGGACTAGAGTACAAACTGCACAGGGATCTCCCAAGACAGTACTACTTACTACTGAAGTCCTAACTTGAAAATAGACATTTCAGGGTGAAGCAAGATGACCAATACTCCGGCTTGAAGCCCATAAAAGCAGAGGTCCCGCAGGGGAGTGTCTTAGGGCCAGTACTCTACCTCCTGTACACACGGGACTTACCCCAACAAGAAGGCACAACCGTTGCCACCTTTGCAGATGATACGGCTATCCCCTCTGTTGGAGATGATATAGAAGCTGCAACACGCAAACTACAGACGTCTACTACAGAGGTTTCTAAGTGGACCAAGATGTGGAGAATGAAGCTGAACGAATCAAAATCAGCCCACATCAACTTCACTAACCGAAAAGTTCCAATCTTGGATGTTGAGATCAATTCGAATAAAATACCGCATACTGAAGCAGTTAGATACTTGGGTTTGACGCTTGACTCTAAATTAAACTGGAATAAACACATAGAAAAGAAGAAAGAAGAACTTAAAATCAAGTACAGAAAGATGTATTGGCTAATGGGAAGGAATTCCCATTTCTCTCTTCACAACAAACTGCTAATAAATAAGCAGATCCTTCGCCCTATTTGGACCTATGGGATACAGATCTGTGGCTGTGCCAAGAAATCAAATATCAAGAAAATCCAAACCTTCCAGAATAAAATACTGAGAAGTATAGTTGGAGCCCCTTGGTACATGCGAAACGATGATATTCATTGAGATTTGAGGATGGAGACAGTCTATGAAATTATTACAAAATACGCAAGGAAGCATGAACATCGCCTACACAAACATGAGAACCCGGAGATGCTCTACGTTTTGGAAAACGAAGATCAAATCCGACGTCTCAAGCGAAATAGACCGATGGATTTAGTTGAGCTGCGTGAATAGAAGTGCAATCAAACTCAGTGCTATTTAATCGAGCTATATAATAAAGGGCTAGGTTTTGCTGTAAACCTACCCTCTTGGAGTGTACCTATATTGATATGTAAAATTGCTAGATGCAATGTATTTGATTTTTCAGTTGCAATTAATAAATCACGAAAAAAAAATTGTTGCTGTATAGTACCAAACTCATGAGAGGCTATACTGTCCAGGAATTGGCCTGTGTTTTTTACAGTGTCCTTTATACTCATGAGCGACTATGCACTCCATAACTCCGTTGTTAGTCTGTGTATAGTCCTCTTTACAGTCTTCAGAGACTTAATGCAACAAATTGAAATAAATCCATCAAGGAAGGCTGTAATTTCATAGTTGAAGAATGGGATTGGAAGTTCCTCGTGAGTCTTCCTAAAGATAAAAAGAGATGAATGAGTTAATCTCTGGCATTTCCCTAAATTTCATAAAAATAAAGTCCATGATTGCAATTGCAAATTTTATAACCCCATTGAATAACTTCACGAATTTCATTGGTGTTTCAGGTGAAGATCTGGTTCCAGAACCGGAGAAATAAATGGAAGCGGCAGCTTGCGGCAGAGCTTGAGGCGGCGAACATGGCGCACGCTGCCCAGCGGCTGGTGCGCGTTCCGATTCTCTACCACGAGGGCACGACGAACCTCCACCACCTCAGTACCTCAGGGGCGCCATCCACAGTGACGACGAGCCAGTCCAGCAGCCCATACCCGCTCTACTACCCGCATCCGCAGTCGCTACCCGCAAGCCCCGTAGTCTCGAGAGCTCCGCTGCCGGGCCTCGTCTGAGACCCGATGTCCCCGCCTCGCTCCGAGTTGTAGGGCACCTTCAGAACTTTTCATTCCAACGTTGAGGTTCCCACGATGGAAAATACTTGGTCACCGTACATACCCGTATTTCGGTAGTCAGTTGCCATACTTGCTAGAGCAAACATCCTTCACCCCCAATCCAACAACACAAACATCATTTCAGAAATTACCATGAATCAGGAAAGACAACCTCCCTGAACTTCACACTAGGTTATGAAATTTATGAGAACTTACATAGACGACATACTTTATTCATATTTTTGTGGATAACGACCAAACTTCCCAAAAAAATATTTTATGCGAATGTTGACAGCGAAAAGGTTAGAACAGCATTAATTATTGCCACAGGGCAGAAGAAGGAGTATCATTTTCATCGTTACACAAGGAAAAGCAGTTTCCTGATTAAAACAAGCATGGACTCCACACTAGGTCATATATAAAAACAAAATTCATCGTTGTTATCATGACTCGCACAATCGTCACTTCCCATACATGGTTCGTTATTTTTAAATACTACTATTACAGAGTACCAACGAATCGGGAGCAATATCTTTGATATCTTTGATCTTTGGGATTATAGTTAGTCGTATAAAATTGAATAGTGGCTATTCTTGTTGGAGAGAAGAGACCATTATTATTCAATAATTCATAGTTTCGTTTTTTTATGGGAGTAAATCAAATTTATTATACATTACCTAATGCCGTTGCGCCACTGCTCACTTTTACTAGGTGGTTATGGTTCCAATTATAAAATACTTGAGCGTCACGCAAAGCCACACAAAGGTATGTATTGAATACCACTGAAAGGTAACGAAAATCCGCGTGTCTGCACATATTTGGACGTATAACGTTTTCCCAAGTCACCAATATTCGTTATACATAATATGTTTGGATCATTACTACAACCACGAAACCATTTATAGTTATTCGACAGTTGAGGGTGATCCAATAACGATAATTCACACATCGAATACTACTTACGTTCACAATTCGTAAACAATATAGTAGTCGTCCAAGTAAGTTGTCACTGTAAAGTTTGTATTCGTGATTCGACTAGAAGAATTATTTCAAAATAATTCCTAAGTTCTTCATTGGATAAATGCTCGAAACTATTCTGTCTGAATGAAATTTTGACATTCACCGTCATAACCAAAATCTATATCAACTCAATCCATGAGTACCTATCGTGCATTTCATGTTTTTTTTAAATTTGTTTTCATATTATTCTGGTTAGAAAATTTCCTTACAAAACCCGGTAGACTGATGATACACATAAAGAACCTTACCCCAATTCGTTTTCAACCCTTGGTTTTATGTGCATATCAAAATAATCGTATTCACTACATCACTTTACATAGCAGCACAGACACTCATGCGAACACAATGAACATAGAGTTCAAAACGTATAACGATGTGCACAAATCGATTCATACAAAGAAAGAATAATTTCGAAGAAGTCTTTTTATCTAGGAGAGCCAGTAAAAAGTGCAAAAACACAAATCGAAATCAGAATCAGACAACCATCTTACTGGTTGATTTTGGAAAATTATGAACAATTAACGCAGAGTGTCCTGGATTCAAAACAAACAGCTACGTTGCTCATCCAAATGAGCTCACCATCTCGAATTGAATGCTGCCTACGTTCCATGTGTGAAACATGAGAATTCCCTTCTAGTCATTTGGAACCCATTTGTAAATAATATGGCACAAATTTATTTATTGACTTTCAATTAGTTATTAGCTAGTAAGCTATGTTTATATCTTTGAAAACGGTCAGTTACGAGATATCGCAGGTACCGATAAGCGATAGGCCGCAGTTATGATAGTGGAAATTATTAACGGGATTACTTTCAAATACATAACCCCTGCGCAATCACTTACGCTCATTTAACCCTGAAAGGACTTAGTGTATTCTGAAGCACTCAACCCTGCCACTGAGTTGCAACTCCGTTATAAGATATACGTAGTTAGTAAATAAAGAGATTGGTAAGAAGATTTGCTAATACACGTAACGTCTTTCTAGGGTTAAATGAAGTAGGCATTATTAGGCTGACATTAGGCACACTATATAATTTTTGTCCCATACGTTTAGATGGTGATTAACACTCGCTGATTAGTAAAAGCCCACATGTAAAAACAATTGATTCAATTTTTCCGTTTTCTTTGCAATAATTGATGAATATTTTTGATTCTCATACATCCCGATCCCAATATTATTTCCAATTGTAAATGTAGTTGTATGGTAGTTTCTGGAGGAAGATCAGAAACGTATTTATTACTCCAAAGACTACTAAAACTGTTAGAATCATTTATCGTTTATGAATTGAAGCAGAAATAATACAAAATTAGATATCGTTAAAATTAGCCTGATTTTTGTGTACACACCTTGTAAATATTGCTTAATTTAATTAATTTCTGACAACTTCAGTGACTACTCCTGGTATGATAGAATATCTAGCGATATGATGTACAGCACCTACGAGTTTGACGAATAATTTATCTGAATCCCTTCCCCGTTCATGGAATATGTACTGCTTGTAAATATTCGATGTTTTTTAACCTAAGGAGTATACAATGCGGCGAATGTAAAATACTAGTTGTTAAGGTAAACATATCAGGATTATTTCTATACAAACAATGGACAGATTTACATTAATAGGATCACGGCTTGTACACAAGTACAATATGAAAGTTACCAAAAAAAGTAGTCAGATTTTCCTTATTGTATAATAATTGTCTTATATGTGATACATGTATTTAGGGTGTAAACGAACAATATACAATCTTGAAAAGTGAGAACATCCATTTTTATTACTCTCCTTCCCGTCTACTAAACATCTATTTTAAATCTCCAAGCTCAAGAATGGTTTTTGGTTCATTACTCAATAATACACCATTGTAATCGCTCTTGAAAAAAAAAAAAAAATTGTAACCCCCCTGAAAATTTCATGGTTCACGTTTCAAAGGGTGTAGAATCCGAATCTTCAATAAAAAATTTTCCGTCCGTCCGCCGTACGCCTTACGCACAATTTCTCCCACACGGCTGGAGCAAAAAATCTGAAAGTTTCAGGAAAAATCAATTTTGGTCCGACAACGCCCCAATTCTTCAGCCAGCACTCTCACTTAATTTAAAGTGCCCTTCAATAGTTGTTAAAGTTTGTAAAATCCCTGAAAACCTCAACAAAAGTCAAGGCGGCCTTAATTTGGACTTTTTTTGAAGGATTTTCCAAGAGGAATCGAATGAGTCCTTTTCCAGGTCCGTAGCTCTAACCATTCCCGATTTATGGTGGCAAAATTTGCGTCCACATTCACCTCACTAGGTTTCTGAAAATATCAGAATGTTTCAACCCGTGTATCGGCTATAAACCGCATATTATTCATGCTCCATCTTACGAAATTTAAAATTTGCAAATAGATTATTTTTCCATTGTAATCGCTTTTGATAAAAACGCCGCAAATTCTTTCACTGGGGTTTATTATTCAATGATTCATGATTTGAATTTCTACTGAGCTTTAGAGAGTGAGTGTTTCACAGGTGGTAGAGCGATTATTGAATTTCAGGAAATATGCATAGAGCACTTGCATGGGCTCTCAACCAAAATACCTATTTGGATTGATCAGGTGGATGTGTGCCTCCTGAAATTCAATAATCGCTGTATCACCTGTAAAACACGCACACTCCAAAGCTTAGTAGAAAGAATTTGCAGCGTTTTTCAAGAGCGATTACAATGGAAAAATATTCTATTTGAACATTTTAAATTTCGTAAGACGGAGCATGCATATCAGAATGCTTCAACCCGTGTAACGACTATAAACCCTTTTAGGAGTTCAGTATCCACATTCACTACATCACTAGGTTACTGCGATAAAAAAAAAAAAAATACTTGTGTTTGTTTTGATCTCAGTAACCTAGACGTAGTGAATGTGGATGCAAATGTTGGCACCATAAAACGGGCCATACATCGAGAATGGTTTGAGCTACGGACCTGGTGAAGGGCTCATTCGATTCCTCATGGAAAGTTCTTCAAAAAATGTCCGTATTTAGGCCGCTTTGACTTTTTTTTTGTGGTTTTTAGGATTTAACAAAACTTTTACAACCCCTAAAGGGCACTTTAAATTAAGTGAGAGAGCTGGGTAAAGAATTGGGGCGTTGTCGGATCAATATTGATTTTTCCTGAAAATTTCAGATTTTTTGCTCCAGCCGTTTGGGAGAAATCGTGCGTACGGCGTACGGCTTACGGACCGAAAAAGATTTATTGCAGATTTGGATTCTACACCCTTTGAAACGTAAACCATGAAACTTTCAGGGGGGGGGGGGGAGGGGGGTTAGAATTTTTTTTTTTCAAGAGCGATTATAATGGGTTATTATTGAATAATAAACCAAAAGAAAAAAAGTCCACACGAATGTGGATGAGAACTTGTATAATCATAATAATTGCCTAGAATGAAATTGAGTTTCTTTAGAAAACGAGTTTTTCGTACCTTTTTTATTAAACATATCTGCAGACAAGTGATTGTAGGTAGGTATTTTATTAAATTTTTGTCGTAAGATTTCAACTGTTTCATTCATGGGTTTCATGTCGATGTATTGACCATATTTAGGCATCAGCTTTTTCTTTTCTTCTGAAGTCTATTGAAGTGGTCTAGTGAAGCAGTCTTCACTGCTGTTAAACTGTTAAAGTTTCTCCCATCACTTTCATCGGAAAATATGTCGGGATGGTTCTTTCTTGGGTTTCAAGAACCTTCAGCAAGAGTTACTTCTCTTCTTCATCAATAAAGACCTTCTTGAAAACTCCAAATAGCTCCACACCTCTTTTAACAATATCGTTGACCACTTTGGGGTTCCGGATCCGATCAATATTTTCGTTTTGTTTCCCAATCGTAGTGATTTAGGCCCAGGAAATGGTCATTTATTCACAACTTTTCCAACAAAGCTGCAGCTCTTGAGATCGGTTGGAATCGGGCGAGCGGAAAGGCCGGCGAGAGCATTTACGGCAGGAACGGTTTCGTTGCAATATTTCACATACAAAAGAGCAAAGAATTGGACAAATCTTTCAAGCTGACGCTGTCCACTTTGCGTGAGTCTGCTACATTCTTCGCATGGTGGACGGGCCTAGGAGCCCCCGGTGTATTTAGCCCAACTGGACTTCAAGTACTAGTAAAGCTAGCTCGTTGACTTTCATGTTTACTTTCTGGGAACCTTGGGATAGCTAAATGAAACACCTTTACTACCTCGGAAAATTCCAAGAGTTTAGCGTTTTGAAAAAATTGGGTGGTAAAAAATAACTCCGGAATATTGGCCACTGTCTCTTTCTCATATCAGGACTCCTTATTTGGGCTGCACTGCTGATTAGGAAGTGGGAAAAATTGATGAGCTGCATCAGGAAATTTGAAAAGGTCATGCTTTTCGGGCCAATCTAATGTGCTTTCTGATCAAAATGCAATTATAGTTTCCTCCTGGTATTGGTGAAACTTGAAGCAAAGTAAAATCGATAATCCTAGTAATACTCCAAAATTTTAATACTCTGTGGGAGGGGTCTCCAAAATACGGCCCGCGGAAGGATCTGCTCCGGCCCGCCGCCCGTGGACGCCAATGGAAAAAATAAGGCTACCGCCGAAAGAGAAAGCTAAGTCCGCCTGTGACCCAGGGAAAGCTACCCGTACTCCCCTCCGCCAACAATGAAAAACTAATAATCATGGAATTAAACAAATATATTTAATCACTAAAAACTAAGTTTTGTTTCCTATATTAGTCCTAAAATTTGTCAAATTCGTCTAGGAGTGCTTGAAAACCCCGTTTTAAAGTGTCTGATTTACAAAATTTTCCGGGGGAAGGATTACCTTCAGAGTTGGCCTACCCCACCATCTCCACATTATGATACGGCCCTTTGGCCAAATGGTTTAGAGTCCTCTGCTCTGTAGTACCCACTTTTCAAATATTAGTTTCGTAATTAAACTATTTGTTGCAAAAGAGAACCAAACATTACATTTCGTTCATTATTCGTTGAGTGTCTCGAGTTTGCAACTTTGCTGACAGCCTGTGTGCTTAATACAAAAATAACTATTAATACCTTTTCTACTTTAATACAGATTTTTTGGTAAGAGGTTAATGAGCATTGTCACCAGAATTGAAGAAGCTTAGGCCTGTGGGTTAGGAGCCGTCGGTCATCCTCTTTTTCAACATGCAGGACATTGGACGAACATTTTTAGGGACGTCTTTGGATATTAAATGTCCAAATTTCGCTTCGTACAGTTTCGACAAGAATTAGCCGTAACTAAAAAAAGCGGAAATTTTCAAGATAGACGACTTTGAAAGTGATTTTGACGCTTCCACTTCCAACGGCACCCAATAAAGAAGCCGGTAACTCTCTTTGTGTGCAGACAACATTGCTTGAAGATTTTAAACCGAATTATTAACTAAAATTTGGGTAGGTAATAATTCTTATTCCGGATTGAAAATGTCCTTGAGCCATCGATAACCTACTTAGTAAGCAAAATTCGGGTGAAATCTAATTCATTCAAATATGGACATTTAGATCATGTATTGACTTAACTGGTACGTTTAATTCTTACCATCTCATGGATTATTCATTACAAGCAAATACCAAAGCATTTGTATTTACTTTCCGAGGGCGTTGTTGAAAAGATACTTCCTTTGAATCGGCCACAGGGTTTTCAATTATGTATCCAGAGTGAGGCAGTATAGAATGCAACACTTGAATAAATAACCTCAGATGGCCAACAAAACTGAATTGATTCATATATTGTCTAGCTAATGAGTGACTAACAGCTCTTGGTATATACAATTCTACTCGCGAATAATTATCTGTCAGTACGTGTCACCAGACCCGCTAGCATCGATCAAAATGTACAAAATGTGAGTTGCCTTAACCAACATCTCGTTACAGAGATGTAAATTCAACTAGCCTAGGCTAATCTCTGGTGAAATTTTCAAGTAGTGAGGCTGATAAATTATCAAAATTCTCCGGCGGGCAGATAGAAGAGGTGCACAAAACAAATTTAAACTACTTGAATTCGTATTTCTCCCTACATTATCCATAACCCGCGACTGATGCATTGAAAACGTTCGCCGATCGTTGCCAAGTTTGTATTTTCAAAAACAATATTTTCTTTCTTCCTTCTGCGGGCCGGGCCGTAGTTTGTCCATGATTGGTCTAAGCTGTGTGACAATATAATCCCCCGCCAAGCTGTTCTCCACAGGCATGGACGCGCTTGCGAATGAAGCCTGAGTCGAAACCATAAATTCTATGTTTTTTGAGCTGTGGTTTCAGTCATTGTTCTTCATAGTTGAAGAACCGACATATATCTTGCGAACTCATTTTCCTTAACTACCTTCATTAACTATTAATTACGTAACTGATATTTTATCGTTACCTAAGTTACTGCTGTTTTATAGCAGTTAGCACTACTATTTTACTACTGTTTTACCTCCAATTGGCTGTTGCCATGCCGCATTAATCCTCACTCATGGATGACCTGATATATATTAAACTTATAGATGATATATTGGGAGCTAATCAGTATATTGGGAATTTCAGTAGAAAAAATCAAGAAACCATCCTTAATCTTCAATCAGGGATTTCAAATCTTACGTACAGGCTACTAATGATCCAGAACTATTATAGTAACGCCGAGCAGTTATTCAGGAAAGCTTGGCTTTCGATAATTTTAAATTAATTTCGATTTACTTCTACATTACTGAATTTGTTCAAAAAGCTGTACTAAGAACGCATACATTAAATGGAAATTTTGATTTAGGAAAGAGATAGTTCGTTCAGTCCAACCTGGGTCGATACCTGCCTACTTACAGCTCGACACTGATAATATATAAATTACCCCATTTGAGCTAACATTTAAAATATGAGGTAGCTACGGAATATTTGCCCGCAACTTACCTTTACGTGTTGTTGACCTCCCTCCCACCCAAATTTAAGACACACAATACTGATTACCTGTCAGATATCTTGTACGGGAATGAGCAATCAATGATCGATGCCAATGCACTCTACTAGCAATTTTCGGAACTAAACAGTATAACTCTCTAGCAACCAAATTTAAGACATACAATACTCATTACCTGTCAGACATCTTGTACGGGAATGAGCAATCAATGATCGATGCCAATGCACTCGACTAGCAATTTTCGGAACTAAACAGTATAACTCTCTAGCAACTGATTTGTTGACTGTGATCGATCACATGACTGCATAGATCACATGGCTGTGTTGATTTTCCAATCTTAACAACCTATCTGATTTTACTCAACAAATGCAACACTTACAGAGTTCTTCTCCTGGCTGTTGCCGCTTGGGGGTCGACTGAAGGACTGGAATGGGTCAACGGCACCTGCCCCAGATGGCAAGATCTACCTAGATATATTCCTGGAGCCGATGTGAGTTTTCTGAATACTTTTCTAACCTTCATACCTAAGAAATTGTAATTTCATTTGTTATTAGCTTATGTGGCAAACGAAGAAATTAAACCATTCAATAGGTAGCGTAGAGGGTTATCAGCCTAATTGTGGTTCTGAAGCGATATTTCTTTAGTGGATAGCATAATGACAGGTTCGACTTCAAAATATAATATGTGAGGATGAAAGGGAAATTCTACTGGTTCTTGGACAATACTGCCTGACCAGCACTCCCTTGACCGAATCCCTAGGTTGGACTCGTGCTTTTGCACTCTGTTATTTCGCTAATGAGTAGTGAGCTTCTTTATAAATGTTTTGGGTAGCGGTATTTTGAATTTATGTGTATGATACTCGAATCGAATGGTCTAACTTGGGTTTATTTGCCTCTTGCGGCTGTAACTCTTGACTGACTTCGATGTTGTTAAATTTACGATGTGTGAAAATCCAGCAGCAAAACTCTTAATCAAACAGCTGTACAGACAGGCGCAATTAAGAGGGATATTTCGCCGATCGTTTTATTTTCTAGAGTAGTATATACGCGAGCTATTAAAACAATCGTGTAATATTCTAAGTGTAACATATAACGTTAATATTCTACCGGTCCTTGGACAATACTGTCTAACAAGCACTCCGTAGACCGACTCCTTAGCGAGCTTTTGAAGAACTATGAAGTAAGTAGGCACCTTTTCGAAATTGGATGATAGGTAAGTAGGTAGGAGATTTAGAATTTGAATCGTCTACCAAACTTAAACTCAATTCTGGAGGATCATTATTACTACTAAACTTCTCACATTTTGTAGTTCATGGTTATACGTATTGCGAGTTGTACTTACATCCTGTTGTTCTACAGCTGTACTACAAATCTTTGTACCAGCAGAGGACACTCAACAATTACTTATTCAAAGAAGAAGGAAGATGTGCTACTACGTACGTCGCTGCAGAGCATGGTCTCCTCCAGTCAATCTATCAACAAAAAACGTTGGTACATCTTTTGATATGTACTCGTATTTCCATCATGTATATGGTAGGTAGGTTATATATTAACATTAGATTAATAACCATGATTTTACAGCAAAGACAACGAAACTGATTTGATATTCGGATTAGCTGACGTTGCGGGAGATAAAGATTTTCCCACCACTCGCATTTTCAAAATGAGATGCTACGGCAGTGGTAAGTCGTATTTCCTACATTTGTCTAGTGGTTAATTATACGCATACCATGATTAATAACAGAAGCAGAAGAATTACGTTGCCTTTGATTTTCAAACTGATTCAACTATAAGTATTTGTATTTCTAACATAATTTCAGACCAAATTGAACACGACTTACCAACAATGGTAGTCGCAACTGACCAGGAAAACTATGCTGTTTTGTACTCATGCAGAACGATTCTGGAACGATCACTGGATTTGGAAACCAATCCAAAAAAAATGGGTGAGTTGCGAAAGTACTAGTGTACATGAGTACAAACAGGCAATGAAGCATGAATGCATTGATGAGCATTGAACATATTATTAGAAATTACTGTACTTCATTAGCACTGCTGGAAAATGAATTTTATTTTGTTTTGCAGAGACGGTTCTTGTATTCACTACCAAACGAGGTGATACATCTTTCGATGAAAAAATCAAGGCTGAAGTAAGTTTGTTTATAATTCAGTTGTATTTTGAAAATATTCTCAGTCAGATATCGTCCATCCGTGTTCATAAGTATCTAGTATCACATCATAAGTATCACAACCACTTCCATTCCAATTTATTTCGGAAAAAATGTCCACTATCTACACCGCTAAAACTTGAATCGAACTGAATGTTGAGAACTGTGGCTCTCCATTGCAAATCAATTGCTTACAATATCATCCGATTTCAGCAACATTATTTCAACGTCAGAATTCCTTTAGTCTATTTTGCATTATATCTATAAATTTTGTGTAATCTTCCACAGTCATTGAGAATCTCATCCATTGATTGCTCCAAGCAGATTTCTCACATAATAGGATCAAACTTCCAAGCATGTTTCACAACTATTAAATGACTCCATTAGCTGAATCAAAATAAATAAACGAGAATCCTTACGCATTTTCCCAAAACATTATAAACTTTTGGTATTTGCAAGTGAAGAAACTTTTTTTTTTCAAATGTAAAAGAGGTTAGAGGCAGGTTGATATGGGCAGCGGATTGAGCGAGAAAAAAGTCTAACTTATAATGATAGATCTAATAAACTAATCAGACCACCCGATTTTGTGGTCGAGTAACGAGAGTTCGGGGTTCCTACTATAAAGCCAGATGTTCTCAATTTCATAGCACATTGCTTCCTCTAAGAATGAAATCAGAAAGCCACGTTCGCTGTGTGGCTGCTTATATCGCAACTCCAGCCATTCTGATCTTCCTGATGAGAATTTACTTATTTGTTGTGATTGATTGGAAACTTGTGTGATAGGTGAAACAAATTCATCAAATAGCCTTAAAATGTTATGCAATCTCTGTCCTATTCTGATTCTTTGGAACAGCTAGTGAAATAGTGAGGCAAGTAGATATACAAATGTTTTCAAATTATTGCTGTAGCTAAACATCTCTGTTATCTGTTTAGTTGGCTGCAATCGGACTCGATTACGACAGTTTTAAAGTCACCGATCAAACCAATTGTGGCGATAACGACGAATGAGGGAGTCTAAATACTACAGTGAATGCAACATATGATGCCAACTTCATTAAGTGAAGAATTAAGCTATTTAATTCCGTCGCTGCTCTACGACTGAAATATGAGAATATGTAGTACTACTAGTTTCAATAAAGTGCTTCTAAACTCATTGCCAGAATATTCAATAGATTTCTTTTTTCATCCCGATTTGATAGCTGTTTATATCAGTGGCAACCTCTTCAACTCAAAGTAATATTTCCTAACTTCAGGAGAATTCATCTTCCTCGAGCACGTAACTAATGAGATTTAATTACGTAAATTACAGGTAGAACTGAAATTCAATTACATCAATGAACTTTAAAAATTAGCGGATTTTCTCCTAACAAGAGACGAAGCTTCAGAGCTTACTTTGGTTAATAAATGTACATTCATTATTCTCAGCTTGTTTTTCTTTCCTAACAATCTCACAAAAGCTCTGAATCTAATTTCAGTATCATGCGTACAATTTATATGAAATACATCAAATTCTTTGGATTTCTTAGTTTCGAGACAGTTTCCCATGTTTCAAAGTTTTCAATTAATCTGTTCATATTTTTCCTATTTCGTTCGTTATGAACATAACAAAAAATCTGAGCTAGGCGCATCATTAGTGTTGAATTATGATTATGATTTAATTCAATACATGTTCAACCATCTGAGGAGTGTAATTCTCAATGGCAGTGCTCTGCAGTGCCACTTTCACACACCACTTGTTGCATCATAAAATCTCAGGGTCGAGAGGTTTTGAGCTGTAGTGATCACAGATGATACTTCTTAATTATTTCTTAGGAATACAAATAGATTAGTTATTCATATATTAAACGGAATGGTCCTGATCGATCTTTACCTCTTCCCACGTACTAGTAGCTTTTAAGCACGCAAATAGAAATAACAACTATCAAGCATCATTTTTTCATCGACTGGATGACCAAATTTGATATTTTACGCTTTGTCATGGTTTACTACATTTCCCCCATCCTAAAAAGACGTTTACATTCAAGTATGTTAAAGATGCTGTGTTTTTGTTATTTGATTGTTATAAGTTTACAGGAAGTATAAAAGAAGAGACAAAATTTTGATCTCAACTCGATGGTGGAAGGATGCAACGTTCAAACTGGTAGTTTCCATGCGAAACATTTTCTTGATAGACACGACGATTGGGCAATGTGTTTTATCTATTTTAAATTAGCAAATTTAGTTGAACTAGCTGAGTTGATTAGCCACTGTTCCAGGAATACAACTAATCTCTTCACCTTGTGAAGCCTATGTAATTAATGAAAAAAAAAAAAAACGCTGCGAATTCTTTCAGTGGGGGTTATTATTAAATTGGCTTACATTCATGATTTGAATTTCTACTAAGCTTTGGAGTGTGCATGTTTCACAGGTGATAGAGCGATTATTGAATTTCAGGAGATATACATAGAGTACGTAAATCTGTTCTCAACCAAAATACCTATATGGATTGATCAGTTGATGATATTTGTGTGCCTCCTGAAATTCAATAACCGCTTTCTCACCTGTGAAACACGCACACTCCAAAGCAAAGTAGAAATTCAAATCATGAACGCAAGCCAATTGAATAATTAACCCCAGTGAGAGAATTTGGAGCGTTTTTTATGGTTATCAGAATGCTTCAACCAGTGTATCGGCTACAAAGCCTTTTAGGAGTTCACTATAGTATCCACATTACTACATCACTACATCACTACGTCACTAGGTTACTGATATCAACACAAAAACAATAATAAACCAAAATAACGCGAATGTTGGTACCATAAATCGGGCCATAGATCGGGAACGGTTTGACCTACGGAAATGGGGAGGGTTTCATTCGATTCCTCGTGGAGTGTTCTCCAAAAAGAGTACAAATTTAAGCCGCCTTGACTTTTTTTGAGGTTTTTAGGGATTTTACAAAACTTGGACAACCCTTAAAGAGTACTTAAAATTGAGTGCGAGAGCTGGCTCAAGAATTGGGGCGTCGGCGGACCAAGATGGATTTTTCCTGAAAATTTCAGCTTTTTTTGCTTCAGCCGTTTGGGAGAAATCGAGTGTACGGCGTACGGCGGACGGGGAAAATAGCCTAATTCTACCCCCTTTGAAACATAAACCATGAAATTTTCAGGGGGGTCAGAATTTTTTTTTTTTTCAAGAGCGATACAATGGTTTATTACTGAATAATAAACCAAAAACAACGGCATATTGAACTTACAGGTGATTGAATAGGTGCGGAGTAATATAACCCATGAACGAGGACTCCCAGTAAAACTTCTTTCTACACATGCTTACGCTAACGCACAACATTTACTTGGCATCGAGCTCCTAATGTCACTCATAGTTAAGCTAAGTTGGGCACGAGCTCAGTTATCATGCGGCACGGTTGATTGTATAATTTTAAGTGTAATATTCAAGTAGATACTTTTTCTTTCAGGCAGCCATCGACATTCAAAATTATTTTAGAATAAAAAGCACGTTAGCACTTCATGGTTTATACTGACCAGCTGGGTGTTACAGTACAGCGTGTTGCCATATTGCAGTCACGGATCAGAAACTTCCAATGTAGGTGAATGTACACGTTCTAAATTCAAAATGGCAACGAGATAACTGATGTGTGAAGGTTCCATGAAGTTGGACGGCATCAATTTGGATTCTCCTGCGTGTCGCATCTTCGCTCGAGAGCACATCAACGTCTACCAAAATATCCGACGCAGTTATGCCCTCTCATAATTGATAATGTACGACTCAGCCCTTCGCTTTGCCCACCCGTCGTAACCTCAGATCTTTATCTTTTTAATGGTAGGGGCTCACAACGGCTGCCTCAGTGGCACCGGTACAAAACAGCCAAGCCTAAAAACTAAATGTATGTCATTATTTTTACAAAACCCTCTTATTTTCGTAGTAAAACATAATAGTCTACTAATGTATTTACAAAAGTGAAATCGTTTCTTAGTCGATAATAGAATATATCAGTACACTGAAATGGTGCAATCACCATCAATAAAATTTTTCCTCTTTTGCTCATATTACAAGCAGGAATAGGTCGTGTTGGGATATAAACCTTGTCACTCAACTAGGTGTCATTCATTTCGTTGTAATGTTTATGTGAATAGCTCTATGATGGACAAGTGGAAAGTTCAAACTGGATGTTTTTATTTAAAACATTTTCTTCCTATACACAAGAATCGGACAGTATGTTTGATGTAGTACTAAATCAGCAAATCGAGTTAATCCAGCTGCGTTAATCAGTCAATGACACAGTAATATAACTAACTTTTTCCAATATTAAGCTATTAATTCAGCAAATTCATATTAACCACCATCCCTACTGCCGTGAACTACTTAACTGGAGCTTTATTTCCAAGTATTTTGATATAACTGTGTCTTTCGAGTTTGTGTCATACAGGAATATAATTGAATATTGTTGGTTTGGTGAAAATTTAAGCTTTGTAAAGAGTCCGACGGAATAATTCATATGTGGGACCACCAAAGCTGACTAGTGCACTTTCTACCCAAGTTTATGTTGGATCAGACTTGGAGTGCTTCGTATCGCTTGAAGTACTACATCCAATTAACATTTATTGCGCCCTATAAATAGGAATAAATGGGAATAACTGTGTAACCATTTTATCGCTTGGATCAATTCCAGTTTTACAAGGAATGTAGTTTCTCGAATACAGTGGAATGGCTACTGCTTTTAACTCATTTTCTAAATCTTCTTCATATCCTTACAGTTTTTTCATTGCTTTGAGATAAAAATTGTCGAAGATACCTTTTTCATTTCTAAAACCTTATTACTCATCAGCTTACATATTACGATTCACAAAAGAAAACCATTGATTTTGTTAATGATATTTTTGACAGAGTGTGTTAATCAATGATATCGGTGAATCATCGGAAATGCCTCAACGTTTCGCTGACTAATTTATTATTAATAATATGTATGTATGCTTGTTGTATGCTTGCTGTCTTTCGTTAATTTTCTAAATAACAAAATAGTAATTTCTTGGCGAGTAATTAAATCACAGTTAATCACAATTTAATCATTAGGGTGCCATTCTCAATCATGTTTGATCAACAAGAGAAGTAGTAAGAAACACTTTAATCAAAACTGATGGCTTGACCCAGAAAACTGAAATTCAATCTTGCCTTATTCATTACTTCTTTGAATATTGTTATGAAAATACTTAATTTCTTGCATTATATTTTAGATAATTTGTTGGCAGTTTACAATATTGCTTACGAAGACTTACTTTCCACAATAAAAAATTGAGAACCTCCATTTATTCTCATAGGAGATTGGAATCAAAGTTTTCAATTGCTTTTTGTCGTTTACAGCTTTCTGAATAATTTCAGTGAACCTCTGTTTCGCTGGTTTCAAGTCGTCGAATAAGTACTATTCAAATCCCGCTCATGGTTTTCGCTTTAAATGTTTACAATCAACCACTTTTTTTTACCCCAGGGTATTTATAAGAGAGTAATCATAACTAGCCAGAAAATTGACAATTTGATATAGTTTGTGAACTCAGGAACCATTTTGCCTCAATAGCATATCAATTATGTGACTTTGTAGGTTCTTATAATGTTTTGATACCAATTACTAGTAAGTATTTCTTCAATACATTTTTTTTAATCGTATCATTACATATGAAAACGAAAAAGAATAAGATCAAAACTTCTCCATTCTCAATAATTGGAAACCGCTTTTATGTGAACTTTCCTACAAAACTAGACGATTTTGAGTATATCAACTCATAACCAATGGCAACATATGGCACATTTCTAATCATCAATAATTACAGGAAGGAGGTCACTGTTTTGTTTAGTTTGCATCGTGCTGATACTAGACGGCATAAATTCAAAAATAAGGAGGAACAATTATAATAAATTAATAGTTTCCTTGCTATCATAACACATCAGACTTGTACAAATTCATCGAAAGCAGTAAACCAAAACCTATCCACTTGAATGATGTTTCAGCACTAGCGAAATGGATCAAAAACAAAGCATTGACAAATGGTAAAACAAAGCATTGAGTTAAGATCCAACAAAGAAGTTGCTTTTTGTTTAGAAGAGCCTAAAGTACTTGGACCACGCTAGTAACAACAAGGTGCTAGAACGGTTTAGTTGCCATTTCCATTTTCTTATATCCCTGTGGTGAAAAGCAGTCAGGCTAATGCTCAGATATAGCAGTTTCAAGATTCAAGAAGGCGGAACTTTCCATATCCAGCAAAACCCCGGGACATTCAAAAAGCAGGGGGGTGTCGAAGTAGGCAGGGCTGGGTTAAATATTTAATTTTTAAGGGCTAATGTTTAAAAGCTATTGGAGAATTCACCTGAGGGGGGGGGGGGGGGGGCAGTACGAGGGGAAGGGACGTCAAGACAGGACATAGGATGAATGGTTTGTAACCAGGCTCTGCTAACGTGTAACAAGATGGTGATGGAGTGGTGTGGGTGCCCCTCCTCAGGGCTGAGGCGATAATCCCTGCGACCCACAGAGGTTCCTCTCAAGCTAAGCGGCATGAGGTTTAACTTCAGGAGTAGCAGATTCAAGGATCTCTCTCTCTATGTTTCTACATATCTCTCTTTCCTCACGTAAGATCTCCTCTCTACCTCTTTCCCCACACAATAATCTTTCAATACCATATCCCGTTCTTCGCTTTGTGACATTGAGTAAACTACATTTTCTTGACAGCAAATACCTTGAAACAGGATTTTAGAATGGTGGTTCTGGAATAAATAACGTTATCATTCCACCTACTCGTACAACAACCTCTTTAAGCCTAAATTGAAAAAGGCTGAAACTAGGGAATCAGAAGGTTTCCCAACACGGCTCCCACAAAGATAGTTTTTGAAACCCCAACGTCAGTGCAATAGCTCATGTTCTTATAATTCGTTCGTGTAGAAATATCGATGTAAAAGTCTCATGATCGGTCGAGGATCGAAGAGACATTTGTAAAAGCTATTCGCCATAACCGCTATATTTGAAACTGAAGCGGGGTGCCGAAGAGGGAGGTGACGAGAAGTGCTTTAAGGATGGGAACTTTTAATTACTGGGCTTTCAAGTGAAGAAGGGTTAGAAAAGGTCGCGGGGCGCAAAAACGGCATTGCGTAAGAAGGAGGAAAAAAACGGCAAGACTTTGACGAGGGACCGCGAACAATTAAAAATCCTCCCTCCCCTCCTGTCCAACCCCCGTTTTAAGTCGTCGAAAAAAGGACGGCGGGAAGTAGTGCAAAGGAGGAGGCAAACAAACAAAAAATAAAAAAGAGCAGAAAACCAGCCACAATAGAGAAAGGAGAGAAGTCCCCGTGACCTTTCTAATCTCCCAAATGACTTCATCTCGCGAAGAGCACCCACTCTGGGCCCTTTTCGGGGGCTTCACCTCAACGATTCCGCTCGCGGCTGTTGTTGATAGCGACCTGAGCGCGGCCTTTGATCCTGCGGCCCCCGCCCTCTCTCGCCGCTCCCCCTGACAATATCTCACCCATTAACTCTCTGCCCTTGATTATTGCTGACAATGAGTCTGGCCACAAAGGCGCTCCTTTTTACCCCGGCATCCCCTTGTACGAGCACACTCCCCTTCCCCCTACTCCCCCTGTTTTACTTTTTTTTTAGCTTTCTCCGTTACACCTTGCTCAGTGATTAATTTTGAGCAGACTACTCTGTTTTTTTTTTGAGCTCTCTCCATCTACCGTTTGGAAAATGGCGCTACCCGCCACCAAACCCTTTTTTTTTTCTTCAACAGTCCTTTAATGTCATTTGATGACACGAAGGGCTGGAGGTATCCTGTTTTAGTGATGACGAAGCTTTCGACTTTTACAGTCGATCGTCCGAATTCAAGGTCTTTGTATACGAGCTTTGAAATTCTCTTGCCCCTAGGGTACGACAAATGACATAATATAATAATAGCACTGCTCAGTATCACGAAAAACCCTGGGAAACCTGACAATATAGAGCATAAACTAATTGAACAGAATAAGCATTACTTAAACACATATTTCACACTGAAAATAAAAAACCTCATCCCAGAAAGTTTGAGAGTAAATAAATGCATACAAATAAATCCATGAATTGTTTTATGTTGACGATTGCATTACCACAAATTCTAGATCGTGAAGATAATACGCAACCAAATGACTCGAATTTGTTGACTACCTTTGTGGATAGTCCTTCATATTACTAACCAGTGGAGCGTTTAAAGTTTGAAATGAAAAATTGAATACCTGAGTTTGGGTGAAATTTGGGGCAAACGTGGATATAACTTGCTACAAATTATGCAGTGACATTCACCATACAAGGTGCAGTGATGACCGTGTAATAGCTATCGGGTACAATTCATCACCGTTTCAAAAACACATGTGCTCATACCATTTTGATGGATATGGTTAGTTTTTAGAATCCGAATTCCCGATTTTAGAATCCGTCTCCTTTGGAGATGAATCAGACGCCTTCAAGCGTCTGGTTCATCCTCTGAGCGTGGCGGAGCATTATCAACGCATCCAGCCCATTGGAAGGGGCAGCTGTACCATTCCATCACCTCACACATTACACGCGCGTACACTCATACTAGTTTCATTGTATAAAAACAGGTAAACTCAAATTACATCTAGGCATATTTTGCAGATTGAAAGTTGTAAACCAGGACCAATACAACGTCATGCGAAATTATTATTTTGAAAATTAAATTCAATGCTTGAACGCACGCTACTATTCGTCGGAATGTGGTGGAATGTTTACAATTCCTGAAAATTCCATATAAATGGCATTGGCATTATTCTTGTGCTCACCAGTTTTAGTTGAAGCACTTGAAAGCATATGGTTGGGTGATAATGATATTGCCTCTTAAAGGTGCTTGGTAATTTTTCGGGCCTGATGAAATCTTCTTGAAAAGTTTGTTTTGTTTTGTTAAGCATATTATTCTGAAAGATGGAGCCATTGGAATGTCCACATAATGGCTACAAAAAATTGAGGGAGTTTGAAAAAAATGTCAAGTTTAGGCCTAGCATCTTCAAAAAGCATTAAAACTTATCTTATGTAGCAAGAAAAAATACTCAAATCCATGGCACAGTTTGGTATAAGGTTTCTACAAACATTCTAAAAAAATAAAAAATTGAGGGCTGTACAATAGCTGTACAATAACGGAGATAATGGGGTATTTGTGCTGAAAAACTTCGTTTTTCAGGAGACGCCATTTCTGAAGTTATTACTGTTCCCTCTTCATCCCGCAGGCTTCAACTCTACATCTGTTACAGATATATTTTTTGAATGTCTATATCTAGATTACAGTATCCAAGACTTAGTAAGTAAGAAAGAAGAAAAAGAGGAAAACTTGTCAGTTTTGTTTACTTCTTGATTCTTTGTGAGGTCGAGGAACGCGAGAAACCTGATTATGGTGCGGGCTTGCACTAGCAGACCTTGGAGTTCAATAATTTTTTTTTGCTCACTTCTCGTTGATATTTTTAAAATTCTTTTTCTCTGGGTTTCGCATAAAGTAATGAAGAAATTTGAGAATTTTTTTTGAACAATCGATTTGTTTTTTCGAAACAATTACCAACTACCCTTAAGACACCATAATGAGATTTATAAACAACCACTTCCCGAATTCGAACGAAATCTGATGGAAATATCGTACGAAGTGTAGCTAACGTGAAGTTCATGCTTCACATGCTCAAAGCAACTAACGATCCGACGCGAATAAAATTTATACAGGATCATCTAGAATCCTGCCACAACCCCTGAGTATTTAATCAAAATTGAACTAAGATAATGTACAGTTTCAGGCCTGAACGGAGCCAGAATTGACTGTATACTGTGAAACACAGAGAAGCCAATGGACATTTAAACTTTGGGAGAAAATTTTTTCCTCTTCTTGACTTTGATTTATACCACTCACAAAATAAATCACTATCTCACTCACACATTTTTTTTTTAATAATCTCCCCTCAAAGACGGAGGGGGCACGCCATTAAACAAAAACGAAAAAACTAAATGAAATAAAAGTGGGGAGGACGCCCAGTTTTACCCGACGCCGGCCCTTGGGATACGGGAAGTTGAGGATGATGTGGGAGGAAGGGAGGGATGAAAGGAAGTGCCCCTATAAAATGACCACCAATTCAAGTACGAGCCCCGGATGACGCGGGTGGTGATACCACGAAGTACTCCTGACGAGATGCCCAGCTCAAGTAACTCCGTGGCACTTTTCCCGCACCACACTCCGCGCCATGACACGGTTGCAGCCATAACCTTGATGTTGTTAGGCGCCACTCCTTTTAGCTCAGATACCGCTTGCCGCAGGTCGTTCCTATCATATTTGCTTATCTTATCCCTCCAGGTCTGCTCCATGTCCACGCTGCCACTGACAACTTGGACATCTAGGATTATGGCAGACCCGTCGGCTAATATTTACGTTTCAACTTCTTACATACATTTTTCAAACATTTACATATTTCAAGTGTTTGAGTTACTCATTAAGTAAGGGTTCATCGATAAATGTAATCAATGTGTAATAGGCTAATGCAATATAGGAAATTTAATTCAAAATGTATACGTGTAAGCAGCGACCGATGAAAGCGATTGCATTCACCAGATAGATCAAGTTGGTGAATTGAGTTTGACCAAAAATGAAAATTAGATCACAGAATTTGTAATATAACAAACAATTCTAAGTATCACTCGTGTTTTCTGAAGAAACCGACCCCAAATTTCAGTAAGAGAATACCGACAGCTATGAAAGACCCATTAGCAGAAGGGATTTGCCCTTAGGGTCCTGAAAAGCTCAGAAAGGCCCTCCCCCGTCAACTATTTTGAAAACACTCGACAATGGGAAGGCAAGCGGAATGAATTCGAGAGATTGAGCTTCCCTCCCAATCCAACCGTCTCGGGTTCCTAAGCCGAAAATTAGTCGACACATGAACGTTTAGGGCGACGAAGAGGGATTTTCTGCTTTGTGGGGCGGCTCGGGGGATTGACGGGGTAAAAAGTTGGTGCATTCGAACTGGCGGACGAGGGAGATTGGGGACGGGTGATTGCTTGCTCTTCCTTCAACATTTCCTCTGGATTGCCGGGCGATTTGGAGGAACTCGAGCTTGAAATATTAAAGCGGGAACCGCGGGCTCTCATGTGAGTCATCATCCGGAAAACTGGGCAGTTGGCAAACTCCTCACTCGAAACACGCAAATCAGAAACAGAGAGCAGCTCCAAGTTGGGAACATCCCATCGTTGGCTGCCGTGGTAGATTGAGGTACAATACAACGGAAGGCTTAACCACTCCAGTCTAAATCCTCCTTAATATATCCACCGACCTTCATTTTAACAAGTGATTCAACTTTTAATTTGTGCGTTGACTCTCTCTAGAGTTCTTGGCATCACGCATTAGAAACGAGAAATTAAATGTATTTGATTGTATTTTCGTGCTATTGGAATTTCAGACGTCTTAACGACCCCTCCCCAAACAAATTTCAATTTAAGTACCCAGACTAACTCACACGAATTATATTTCTGCCATGAATTACAAAATTTTACCACTATAATCACTATTTTCCCAATGATTTAATGAGAACAGCATTTTTACAACATTTTTCATCATCAAGACCCCATCTAACAAGCAAACGAAGCCCGAATCACATTGCCTTGAGTTGCAGCCTAGTTTAATGAGTAATACCAACATTTTATGGATAAATAATCTATGCACCCAGCCTGAATTTTCCACGTTTAAAATTACAAAACATTATTAGTGTGATTTGCTAATTTGCTAGGTATCATTACCTAGCAAACCCCTCTATACGTTCTATACGTCTTGAAATTTTCTTGATCACACCAAAGGACCAACCAATCCCTGCCATGGACATTGACTTCTAAATGGAGGGAATTGATGGCTTTCAGTCACCAATGGATTTCGCCGTTCTTTTAGATAACTGATGAATTCAGATATTTTTTTGATCTGGAAACGAAGATTCTTGGAAGGAAGGAGATTCCAGTACGAGATCGTTGTACAGTGCATCATTTAACATAAACGGCGTCGCTTGTACGATTTAATAGAATACACAACACCATTCATTTCTAAAAATAATAATTCAAAACAAAAAAATGAGAGGAGGTGAAAATTAATTAACCTAATTAATTAGAAAGAAGATTGAGCATTTTAATTTTCTGCTATTTTCTATTTTCTTTATAGCATCCCTATGTTTACCTCTGCTCTATCCGTAAATCCTATGAGCTCGCTGCAGCTTCGCCACTTCCTTGTTGGCCTTCTGATTGACGGTGCTCTAATTTAGGAAAAAGAAAGCTTCTCTTCCACGTCTCGCTTATGCTCTCTACTAATGTTTTGAGGAATGTTACCGTCTGAGGGGCACAACCACCACCGACAGAGCATACTAGCATTGTATAGCAGGAGTGACGCTCTTCACAGGCTGATGGTCTCTGATCTCTCTGTGGTTCCCACACCCACGATAAGCAACAGTCCTGGACACGTATTTGAAGGTTCCCTAATCAATGAATTTCGTTGTACACTTTTATATACCCTCGAAATTCTCTCAGCCTTCCACGTTAGGAGCGAACGTTGGTGAGCAGCGAATGATGGAACGGAAAAAAATACAGATGATTTTTTCCTAAAATCCCAAACCGATTAGTCGTTACCGATTCGGAATCACTAGCCCATGCGTAAACAACAATATCATCAGTCGAATTGTCTTTGTCTAAATTACCCAAGTGACGTAATATCTTCAAACTAGAACAAATTTAGAGTATTGAGTTTGAATACCGCGTGACTCACCGATGATGACAGCTATACAGATTCATATTCGTGCTCGGACACGACACAAAAGTGGAAAAAACATAGGACACAAAATAAGTCAATGTTCAATATCAAAATAATGGGAATTTTCTAGGGGTTCCCCTGAATTACGTGAAAAAAACACCTTGGCTTGTTCAAGTTTTCACCACTCGAAATAAAAACATTCACGCAGCCGGTAGTGACAAATAAGTTGACGGTTATCCGTGAAATGTTGAGTCCGGAAAAGGTTTACGTAGGAATTTGAACACCGATAAATCCTCCCAGAACTCCTTTGATCCGGGATGACCGAGGTTCACTTTGTTAATATCTTGATTTCGTAGAAGAAAATTCGCGTTCTTCAAAAGTGAAACCTTTGCTTCCACTACCTGTATGTATACCGAGTGGCAAAACCTAAAATCATAAAGGTCAAAAAGTTATGGGAAGATGACTCACTTAATTATTTCTTCTGGCAATCTTAGTTTCAAATGAGTACTAAGATCGAACCCAACCGTCGACGGAATTATTATAAAACCAATCATATATAATATTTATGATATATATTATATGCATTGTAGGTAAACTAAATACAGAAATAATTTTGTGTAATAAAAAGGAACTGTGAATTTGATCCCACTTCCTCACTTGTCATAGAATGTTAGCGTTGGACCGAACCATTGCTAAATGATCTACAATCCCAAGAAACACGAATTCATAGAAGTGTTTGTGAAAACTCCAAGTTTGAATATCAACTCAATGAGCAAATGAATGTTATTCGAGAAACGGGACTCTAGTTTATAAACCGAGTGAGTCTTAGAAGCGTTAAACGCTTATTTTCAGACCTCATCCGCATGATTGGAATAACTAGATAACCTGGATCGAACAAAGGATGTGAAACGGGATCTCCAAACTCCGCGCACACCGGGAACAAAAACAGCCATACAGAGAGGTGTGAAGAGAAAAACGACTCCTATTTTAGTTGTTCGTTCTCTCGCTAGTTTTTTTCCCCCTTTTACTTTTTTTCTGGAAACAACGAGCTTTACTTCTCTGCCACCCCGGGAGCAAGTCGAGAGGGGGTGTGTTTCTGTTTAAAACGAAACCATCGTTCCGTATTGTTAGTTCAATAGGTACCTTCTAGTGAGGTGATTGAGATGTTTAGATGGTGACAGGGGGCGGTTTCAGCGACATCCGGCGAACGAACACGAGTATCCTGCTTGAGTGTGTCAACTTCTCTTTTGTCAAGTGCTTTTTTCGCCTCATTCAAAAATGACAGGTACTCCAGGGAAATCATGGGATGTCTTGCTACATTTATGTGATTTTTTATGTGCCGTTTTTGAGAACTGATAGTCAAAGAACGTTTGGAGTGACGTTGCAACTGGAACCCTCTGTTCAATACCTAAACTGAACAGGCAACATCATAAAGATGGAGTGAATAGAGTTGTGCAACCCCGATCTCAACAGTCAGCGTACCTAAACGACGATGATAGAGGTGACGGTAAAAATGTATAAATAGTAAATGAGAATGAGTGCACGAAAATATTCTGGAAATTAATTAAATCAACATTGTTCTGAATATAATTCTCACTTGAATAGAGATTCGTTTGTAGTTTTAAGATGATAAGACAAGCAAAGAAATTGGTACCTTCAAAGTGGTACTTATAACAGATGCGTCCTACAGTTAATGGTAGGTACACGAGAGACAGTAGCTGAGAATCAGTTTGTTCCTATTTTTGTAGTATTTACTGTTCTGTAGGCAGCGGAATATTGCACATACAGATACCTCCTGCGAGCTGAATTTAAAATATCGAAATGAGGCTGTTATAATGTTAAATTAGTTTTCAAATTTACACCCAATGCTTAGTGAAGGCATTGATGGCCACTTGGTAAGTCGGTGACGAAGTGGTCAGGTACAAGTCCTCTACCATCTGAAACTGTTCAGGGGAATGGCGATGTTCAGAAAGAATTGTGGTAGTCTCTAAAGGACATTGTTGCATTGTTGCAGAAACATCTAAACTAGAAAAGGCTGCAACTTTTAACAACGGTAAGACCTCAATGGAAAATCCACAGCAGAGTGACACAAAGTGTTGACTGTTCAATAGAAAAGAGCGTGATGGATTTCAAACGAACTTCTGAAACCTCGTAACCTTGAAAATCCGAAGAGTGATCTGACGTAGAAGGATGAAACCCAGGAATATTGGGAGTGATTTTTCCCATAGCGATATCCCCACATATGTCATGAAATTTACACTGATAAGAAAATACGAAGTTAGCACAGGGATCGGTCGGAAGCTGTAGACGAACAACGAAATACGGAAATCCTACAACTTTCCACATATGCCTACGGTGGAGGAGAACTGTTAGCTTGACTGAACAAAAATTGGGCATGATTTTTATCGAAATAAAAGCTTGGGAGCTAATAATACTTTCAGTAGCAAACAGAAGTGGTGAGATCACGTAAATTCAAACGTTCGGTGAAGTTTGACAGTTTCAGACTATTAACTCCAATTTTTTGTTAAGACTTTTGGATCATTCTTTGGCCTGTGTGGTTAAAATCGGTTATGAAACCGAGTTAGCAAAATCGGTTAGAAATTCGAGTTACCCTAGAAGCAAATTTCTTTCTTACGTGAATAAGAGCGCTTTGGGGATACATAGAATACAATTACACGAAATGCTGACGCTCTGGTCAGCTTTGGAATTTCTAAGCGGCGCTGGGATGAAAAACGAGCCCCTTTTAAAATCTTCTATAAAACTACTGACATGTACGATGTACCCAGGCGCATAAGGAAGCTTATTTTTCGACGAGGCTTATTTCTTCCGTAATTAACTCGGCGAAATAGATTAATTGGGACGACAAATGCCACAAAACAAAACATTATAATCAATACGCTGTTTACATTTATAATGAGGTGAAAATGACTTCATCATAGAGCGTTTCCTTGACTGAAAATTGCAAAATTTGGGCGACCATTACCAAATTTTGCAATTTTCTCTCTCATAAAATCGTCCAAATGGGAGTAATCAAAAAAATGTTTTTTTGAATCTTCATATTTTTTCCAAGGATCTCAAATATCGTATTTGCGCACTCCGCGCAACAACACAACCATGGGCAAGTGACACTAAATTTCTTATTTCAAGGAGGAACCCCAATTTTTTATTGCAGATTCGGATCCTACCCAAAATTTCATGAAAATTTGATCTCTCAACCAATTTTTATTATTGCGCGCAACCGGTTCAGCGAGCACGTATACTTGTGCAACCCCAAAATCGTCCAATAGTGGATGATGGTGAAATCCAAAGTGTGGCACATAAATTTTTATTGTTTTCTAACGCTGATTCACATGCTGTTGTCCGTTTTTTGATTTGACTCGATTTTTGAGGATTAATGATCAAAATTTGTTTATTTCCCGTCCGTTTTTTTGTTTCAGGGGCTGGTTTTTGGATTGTTACAGGGATTAATGTTCGAGGTCTGGTTGAAAAATGTAAATCCAGGAGATTGAAACCGTCTTCAGTTATCCAGTGGAAAATCATCTTAATCTGAGACTTGAAAGTCGTCATAAATGATCATTCATCACGCGAAATAAACAAATTTCGGTCATTATTCCGATAAAATTGAATCGAATCAAGAAACGGCTGGTATCAAATGAATCAGCGTTAAAAAACATTAAAAACTTGATTCACGTGAACCCACCCGTTTCATGGTGTTGTGCAACTTTGCGTGCTCGCTGAACCGGTTGCGCGCAATAATAAAAATTGGTTGAGCGGTCAAATTTTCATGAAATTTTGAGTAGGATCCGAATCTGTAATAAAAAAAAAGTGTTCCCATTTGAAATAAGAATGTTAGTGTCACTTGCGCATGGTTGCGCAGTTGCGCGGAGTGCGCAAATACAATATTTGAGACCCTTAGGAAAAAATATGATGAATCTAAAAAAATATATTTTTTTTAAGCTCCCATTTGGACGAGTTTAGGAGAGAGGGAGGGGGACAACTCGTGGGACACCCTGTTTATCTACTGACCTTGAAAATCATTTTGAAGTTTCTTCTCCTACTCAACTTTTAGACCGAATGTTGTTCTGAATAAAATCGCTTGATGTGGTGTATAGATTCTCAAATCTTTAGGTACAGAAAAAATTAAACAATACATTTTTATTGGTATAAATGGTTATTGATAAATTTTTTAATAGAATATGTGGACCAAAGCCCCAAAATGAGCAAAAAAAAAGGAGTAATTAATTTTCTTATTAACGATACACTATAGAAATCGGATTTTCGTTCCGTTGGTCGACTTCTCACAAAGTTAGTAGAATATCACTGTGAATAATCACAGTTTATTATGTAAGATGGTACAACTCGCTTCAAGTGCGCATAAGAACTCATAATTCCTAACCCAATCATTAAATTTTAAAAACATAACTAACTATTAACTAACTAGTAAACCAACATAATCTACCATTTAATTAATTACGTCAAACGTTACAGATAACTAAAGGATTTTTTCTACTACGAAACTGTGATTATACTTGCTCCAGTTTCAAACTATTACGAACGCCGACTAATTGGTTTTTTTATGGGTCAAAGCTAGAGATAATACCCCAGCCGTAGTCCTCGTGAGTGATCAGTGCGTTGGAAACTGTCGAACCAAAGATGAAGATTTTGTTGATCCTATCTGCCGCGGTCGGAGTTGCGATGTCAGCCACGGCGTATGAGCCAGCCTCCGGTAAGTAATAACGTGCCCCCCCACCCCCCGATTTTGTTGAAACCTCAACTCAAAGTTTGAATTAGCGGCAATGGAATCTTCAAAAAAAGTGTTCTTGTTGGATTCCACTTTTAAAATTACATTAGTGTGTATTTTTTACAGTGGCAGCATTATTACTGAAAACTTATCGGTACCCGAAACTACCTAACTATATTAATGACAAGACATCAAAACTAAAACCAAATCACTTATCAAATGAAGCAATTACCCATTGCCTGAAATTAAATCCCAGTAGTATATATTTTCTTGTAGCTGTCGTCCTGCAGTTTTGTAATATTTTTTGGAACCATATAAATAAAAAAAGTGCGAACGGGTAAAAACACATTTTTTGAAATTCGTCCAATATACATTGAACCAATCTGATAATAACGAGAAGATTGTATAAGGGAATCTCATTGCCCCTATATTCCCCTGTTATGTCTATTGTAATGCAGTCAGTTCAGTAGCTAGTCAAGTCATTAAGAACGTATGTCTAATTATGTATCCTTCAACATTGAAGCTAGTTGATTCTTGGAAAATACAAGTTACAGTGCCTAATTGATCTTCACGTTTCAGGGAAGCATTGCCACTACGACAAGCAAATCATCAATGTTGGGCAAAAGTACTACCCACCTGGAGAATGTATGGAAGTATCGTGCGAAGGCTCTAATGGTCATGCTAAACAAGCGAATTATGTTACGTAAGTGGGTCTCTTTTTTCACAGTCGTAGGTTCATGAAAGGTTTCAGTTCCCAAGATAACAATCCTCCTATCTTAAAGACCACGACCTCTGAAAAACAAAATCCATCATAAACGATAAACAAACCTAAAGTTTTCAAAAATTTGTGTTTGTATTAATACAGTGGAAACTGGGTGTATGGTAACTAGATTATAACGAATTTAATTTATGGTAACAAATTAAAATAAAATCGATCACGCTTGGGAGGATACTGCATCGGGTTGGACGTCGCTGGCACCAATATCCAAATTTACTCTTGCTAACAACCTTGATCTTCATCGTACTAGAAATCACTTTTTTCCCGCCAACAGAAGTCAACAATTAATAAGCAATGTTAATAAGCAAACAAATTACATCTGAATAGTCCTCATTACCTTCTAGTTGTAATAAGAACACAAAATGCATATTAGTTGTTATAATGGGGACAGAGGTGCTTATTAAGCGTCAGTCACCAACCTGAAAAGCTCTCATTACCTTCTAGTTGTCAGGTGAGTATAGAGAACACTGCCAGTGCTAAATGGTGAACCAAATACAGGGTTTTCTCTCCTCGAGAAATAGCTAAGAGAAAAATGATGAATTAAAGATAGGTGGTTCACTGTAAGTACAACCACGGGAAACATTGAATAACGGTACTTGGGCTAAAAACGAAGAATTGAAGTACTGGTAAGTAGAGTACAAGATGACTTTTTAATTGAAGTTCCAAGTACAAGTACACTAGTACATAATATTTACATAGTATGCTTATTAAACTTATTGCAAGTGCGAGTACTTGTACTTCAAATTTAACAAGTATAAGTATTTTCTCTTTTTACGGGGAACTAAGGGGATGAATATCGGACTTCAACATAAATTTAGTGATATCTACGAATATCGTCACTGTGTGAGGAATTGATGAAGGTTAGAGTTTGGAACTAGTTGATACGTAATTATTAATTACTTATTCATATTAAAAATAAATATTCATGAAGCGACATGTACCTTCATGTATGTGTTTTTAGTCAATAGAATGGCTAGGCATCCTGTGCAATGGCGGATCGTTTTCGTCAATGTTTATAATTCATTAATTTTTCGAACTTCATTTATACAATGTCTAGGCATTTTTTATAATGGGTAGGCAACCTGTATAATGACCAGGGGGCCTAGGTAAAGTATAAAATACATCAATCGACGATTCTGATATTCTTTTCATTCAATTTGTAATATGCCAAATAATAATAACCTCTTAACCCAACATTTCCCAGTTGATTTTTTGTAATATCCACTATTTAGCCATTGTGGATAGTGACGTATTGTGTTGTGGCTACCACATATAGTTATTATTATTGTCCCAAAAAGTATGTTTGTTTAAAAAATGTAGCCAAAAAAGTAGCTTAAAATATGCGACAAAAGGCCAGAATGATTGGTAAATCAAAAACAATTTTTACTATATTATTTGGTCGAGAAAACCTCGTTTGAATGCAAAAATCAGCGAAGCAAGTCGAGGTTTTTGACGCTTGGTAATGGATTTTAAATAAGTAGGCATTCTTAGAAAACAAAATTAATCAGTTTTATCTTTTAATACGTAATTAAAGTACAATTTCAAAATGGCCTCCATTTTGTTGGATGCACAATCGTCTCCTTTTGTGCATTGCATCAAACCCACTTCGAAGCTCTCCTCCTGCAAATTCTTTCAGTTGGGTTTATTATTCAATTTTATTGATTTCATGATTTGAATTTCTACTAAGCTTTGGAGTGTGCGTGTTTTACAGGTGATAGAGCGATTATTGAATTTCAGGAGATATGCATAGACCACGTAAATCGGTTCTCAACCAACACACCTATTTGGATTGATCAGTTGATGGTATTTGTGTGCCTCCTCTACATCTGTCTGCCTTTGGCTACATCGTTTAAATTAGGATTTGGGGAAGTTTTAACGCAATACGAGTGCTAAAGGACTTGATAAATTATAGATGTTTTTATTGTGGGGGGGGGGGGGTATTGAGGTTCAATAAAAAAACGCTGCAAATTCTTCCACTGGGGTTTATTATTCAATTGGCTTGCGTTCATTATTTGAATTTCTAGTTCTAGTAGTTCTAGAAGTTCTAGAGTAGAAATTCAAATAATGAACGCAAGCCAATTGAATAATAAACCCCAGTGAAAGAATTTGCAGCGTTTTTCAACTACAGGCACCTAATCAAATGCAAATTAGAGTGGAGAGAGAACGTTTGAATAACCTTCTTTTTTCAAATTTTCTTGAAGTTCGCTCTTTAGAATAATTTTTCGCCGATTTGATTCGAGTGAAAAAATCGACTTGGCACTTGAAAGATAGGAAATTTAACGCACTTTCCAACGGTACCATCAACTCTTACTTTACATAATACGGTTTGTGAGTTATAGCCGTTTTACTGAGACAAGGTCGCAAACACGAATATAATCTTAGAAATGAAATAACTCCAAAATAATGCTAGATAAAGAAAATTGCTAGGAGGCATTTTTGAATTGGTTGTTCAATACGTGGGTGAAGCAATGCGGATCTTATCTGATACGCCCTGTACAATTAGTAATCTGAAGGTAATCGCAACTTTTATTCTAAGACGGACGGTTACTACTATGCAAGTGTGGTGAGGATCTAAAACCTACCTAACTTCGAATATATGAACTCGGTAATTTACGTAAACGAACTGTACATATTTTATTCTTTGCATAATCACCAAGACGTAGAGTAAACAAACAAATAATAACATACTGGTAGGAACAATAATAATAACAGGTAAATATAAATGTAGTTGTTTTTGGCAAGTTCTTTCGAAGTACTTACTTCTTGTGGTGCTATACCTCGTCTTTTTTAGTAGCTTTTTCAAGTGCTCGAAGGGAGCTGTTTAAACAGTCAATGTACTTGGGTATCCCAAATCTGTAAAACAGAACGAATAAGTACGCAAACGGAGAAAAGAATATCCCAACAGTCACACGTTAATCCTATCATGACATTAGTAACGGCTGAGCGATGGGATATTGATGATCAGAAGGTAAGGCTGATTTGATCCAAAAGGAAAAAATCGATAAACCCCTAAAAATTGAAACACTCCAACTACTGTACTACTAAAGCACCTACTGTACTACTCGTGACATCTGGGGTGCTCCGGCTGACGACCAAAAGCACAATTTGATTGTAGGTATTCACGATGATTTATTGTCATGGAATGTAGCATAGAATTTTAGAAAAATAAAAACATGTTTCAATTAGGTATTTTGTATTTCTCTGCTAAAATGCGATCCACATTCAAATGTCTGATGGGTTGAAACGACTTAGATGTGATTTTGAACCCCCTCTCAACATTTTTTGGGTAATGTTTCCTTGTTAGTTTAAAAAACTCCTTAAATTTCCAAGGTTCAGCCAAACCAATTTTATCCGAATAAATATAATTCCTTATACTACCTATGTGAAATAAATCATTCATCGTTAACTTCGAAAGCTACCGATTTCAAATTTATCGACATTTCTTCATTGCAACGATTAACTATTAACTATTTTGCCTATTTCAGTTGTCCTCCGCCTCCCATCTTCGATTCACCAGATTTCGTGGTGGTAGAACGACGTGAGCTGCGGTACCCCAAATGCTGCCCGACGCTGTCAAGAAAAACCAAACACCGGTCCAAGCCAGCAAAGCAAGACTTGGAACTTAATGAAATACCTGATTATTAAAATCTGCGTACTTACCTTCAGAAGAATGCACGTTCCTATTCACACTTCCCCTCCCCTCTCTTGAGTTATCAAGTGCTTCTATTTCCATGATGCACAGCTCGCCAAAGGTTCACAAATAAAAACACTAATTAAGTAATTAACATTTGAAAACGATAGTATACTCATATTTAAAGTATCTGTAAATAAACTAAGCTTATGTTCTTTCTTAAGATCTTTTTAAGAAAAAGTAATATTAAAAATTTTTATATCATTTTTATTAACAATAAGTTTATCAATTATCATTATAATTTTATGTATCATAATTAGAAAAAAATCAATTATTGATCGAGAAAAAATATCTCCCTTCGAATGCGGTTTTGATCCAAAAAGATCTTCACGGATAAAATTTTCATCACAATTTTTTTTAATTGCTTATTTTACCAAACGTGGTAGCATCATTAGGTCATTCCGTCTACTGCTTTATATGTTGCACCACCACGTTGGGTGAAGTTTGACAGTTAACAATTTTGGTTTATTATTCAATAATGAACCATTGTAATCGCTCTTGAAAAAAAAAAAAATGCTAACCCCCTCCTGAAAATTTCATGGCTTACGTTTCAAAGGGTGTAGAATCCGAATCTACAATAAAAATTTTCCGTCCGTCCGCCGTACGTCGTACGCACGATTTCTCCCAAACGGCACGAGCAAAAGATCTGAAATTTTCAGGAAAAATCCATGTTGGTCCGACTACGCCCAATTCTTGATTCAGCTCTCTCACTTAATTTAAAGTGCCCTTCAAGGGTTGTCAAAGTTTTGTAAAATCCCTAAAAACCTCAAAAAAAGTAGTCGAAGAGGCCTAAATTTGTACTCTTTTTGAAAAACACTCCACGAGGAATCGAATGAGCCCCTCCCCAGGTCCGTAGGTCAAACCATTCCCGATCTATGGCCCGAATTATGGTGCCAACATTCGCGTTGCTTTCCTTTATAATTGTTTTTGTTTTGATAGCAGTAACCTAGTGACGTAGTGATGTAGTGATGTTGTAATGTGGATACTGGAGTGAACTCTTAAAAGGGTTTATAGCCGATACACTGGTTGAAGCATTCCCGTAAATGTAGGTAAAACGCTACAAATTCTTTCACTGGGGTTTATTATTCAATTTTATTCATTTGGCTTGCATTCATGATTTCAATTTCTACTTTAAGCTTTGGAGTGTGCGTGTTTCACAGGTGAAAGAGCGATTATTGAATTTCAAGAGATATGCATAGAGCACGTAAATCTGTTCTCAACCAAAATATCTATTTGGATTGTTCAGTTGATCATATTTGTGTGCCTCCTGAAATTCAATAATCGCTCTATCACCTGTGAAACACGCGCACTCCCAAGCTTAGTAGAAATTCAAATCATGAACTCATGCCAATTGAATAATAAACCCCAGTGAAAGATTTGCAGCGTTTTTTGTTAAGTGTTTTGGATCATTCTTTCGCTTGACTAACACAAAATGTGTGGTAAAAATCGGTTTTGAAACTGAGTTAGTTGAATCGGTTAGAATGTCGAGTTACCCTAGAAGCAAATTTCTTTACAATTTGAAGTAAGAGAGCAAATTGCTGGTAAGGATTCTTTAGTGGTCAAAAAATTGGAAGGCAGCAAAATTTTATCTTGTCACGGAAAGGTAAAAAATATTACATAACATTTATCAAGTTTAGAACCAGGTAAGCCTTCTGGGTACATCCGTGTTCTACGCTCAATCAACTTGTCTCCTTTAAGGGAGTTTCCCTTTGATGAAAATAATCCAGTCACCATGAAATTTTTGAAAAACCACTCTAGAAAGGCGAACCTATAAATTTGCAAATAACGATTTGACAGTCCTCAACACGGTCCTCTGAAGTTATAACATCTAGGTACGACTTTGAATATAATAAAACGGACAGCTATGATTTACAATGAACTGAGAGAAAAATGTATCACAATATTTACGAGGTTACAGAGAAGGTAGAAGGAAAAAGCTACGTGAAACATATTCCGCAGTTAGTCGTCGTCAGCGGAGACGTTTCATCATCAATGGGGATAATACATCATCATTATTTTTAGGTATTCAAGGATTAGAACTTTTATGGATGAAGAGTTATCTTCAAGGTCGAAAGCAATGCGTAAAATTGAATGGTCATTTGGGTACTTATATGGATACGGATGTTTATGGAGTTACGCAAGGAACTGTGTTAGGACCAGTCTTTTTCATTATGTACATAAATGCATTGGGTTTTTTGAACATACCAGGAGAGCTAATTTTGTTTGTTGACGACTCCGTTCTGTATTTTGAATCTGATACTTGGGAATTAACGTATAGTATGGCTGAGGAGGGATTGCAAAAGGTCAATGCATGGCTAGTTTCAAACAAATTAACTCTGAGCACACCCAAAACCTACTATTTGCCCTTTAGTTTATCCCATTCTTCATTGCCTCCAACTGACCTGGCAATGGCACTTCACTCTAAACACTGCAATCTGAAATCTTGCAAAAATTGTCCTCAGGTTACAAGACGCTCAGATGGCAAGTATTTGGGGGTGGTATTTGATGAGCTCGTGAAATGGGGGAACAAATTAGTGCTATAAGTGAAAGGCTGACGAAATTAATCTATATTTTCTCCCGTCCAAACAAATATCTGGCGCCCCAGCTGTTGAAGTCTGTTTATTATTCACTTGCCCAATCAGTCTTATATGCTTTACCAACTTGGGTGGGACATACGCTACTACATTAAGGCCAGTAGTTAATACACAGAAAACACTAATTAGGATACTAACAAGAAGTAAATTCCTCGAGCACACAGCGCCCCTGTTTGATCAACTAAATATTCTTAGAGTGAATTCTCTGTTTAGATTGAATTGCATAAAGCAGATTTTGCATGAAAAATCTTTTTCTTTTCCACGCCATGAGTTCACTACGCGGTTTCAGTCTCAAAACAAAATGGTAATTCCTCTTTATCACAGTACTGCCACCCAAAAATCCTATTTGTATATTGGAGTATTGGAATTTAATAGCTTGCCCGACGATATCGCCAATAGTATATTTAAAAATCCAAAACTGGTAAATAAAACTTTAAAAGAATATTTTTTGAAAATACAGAATTATTAGAGTAAAAGTTCCGGTTTCTTTTAAATGGTTTGTTCTGGCACTTTTTAATATGGGTTGTGAAGTAGGAAGAAGAATACTTGTAATTTGTAGTATCTACCTAAGTAAGTAATATGTTGAATTGTATGCGGATACCTAAGCATCGTACTTAAGTGAAGATTATCGTTTTCCTTTTCTTATATTCGTTGTATTATGCCTATTCGTTCACTCCATTGTTTTTTATTTTATTATTTCTATCTTTTCTGCTTTTGGCAGGATTCGTCACCCTAGCACGGGCTTGCCCATTAGGGGACTAATTCGTACCCTTTACCTTGGAGTTTTTGAAAAATGTTTTTGTTTAATAACGAATAAACTTATTTCACATTTCATTTCTTTATCTAAACAGTGTCACGTCTGCGCATTTGACAGGGCGCGTAACTCGAACCAAGTGCAACCAAGTCATCTAAACTAGTCAGAATGAGTTTGCTCAGAAAATCGATGGTTGGAAGCAGATTCCACCAATCTCCGTGGAGTATCGAGTAACAGATCGCTCAGCACTGGGCACGCGACTATATAAGGCTGCACAACTAGCCTAGGTCGATTGTTTGCATTTTATTCACCGAGGAATCCCCACAATTCAATTAACCCCAGCAGTGAAGACCCACACGATTTGTCGCTGTCAGCTGCCCCCTACTTAGACAAAGTGGGACTTTAAACCGTACTACTTACCATCTTACGTAATGCCTATTGGTTCTACCCTCTCACCTCTTGTTTTAGTTGACACGTCAGGAGAGATAGCTTCCCAATCAATATAAAACAGCTCGTTTCGGCCGCGTATCGTTTTACAAGTGAGGCAGGGTGATATTTGCGTTACAAAACAGCTATTACGGCGAATGCTACGAGCATTATTGGTCTGGCATTCAAATAACTTCGATGTAGATTAGCCTGGCTGGAAAAATCCACAATCGGATTACAAACCAGATTCAGTAATTGAAACAATTATTGTTACGTACAGTAACTGTACTTTGTATCTGTACAACTGTTGTTTTAGGGGTAACATAAATAATCATCAGGGTATCATATGTGACTAATGAATCTACTTCTACTCTAGCTACTCTCTACTTAAACTAAACCTGAGTTGTCTTTTCATCATTTGTCCATATGTCGTTCTCTCTCACGACACAGGAGGCAATTTAGGAGCTACCGATTTGAAATTTGCCAAAAACATAAATTAAATACAAATTAGATGACTTACTGTACTCTCCTAAATATGCCATATAGTTTTTGGGGCTTAGATCCGACATATGAACAAAAACACTTTGGAAATACGTATTTGTTGAAGGGTTTCATATTTTATGAAATTTTAAATTTATTGAAAAAAAAAACTAAAAAAAATTATGGAACGACGGCATTATCGTCGGAGATATCGAACGACATAATATGTCGTACTTATTTTGAAGTAATATTTCAAACATTTTTCATTTGGATGTTATTTTAGTATGCTGAATTCATAGGTTAATCGTCTTTAGAGGATGGAGGAGGTCTGATTAAGAAATTATAAGCGTCCAAGTAATTATTTGCAGCGTTTTTAGGTTCATTGGATCCTATTACGAACCTTTGTGATTGTATAACAACGAAAATTGTTTAAGCCTCTCAAATAAAAATTACGATTGAAGATGTGCAAATTTCTGTAAGATCGATTTAAAAATTAAAAAATGAAATCTTCCATTCCAAAAAAAAGTTAACGAAATTTGCCGAGCTAGATAATGTACAACTGACTTTGTCTGTGCATGTAAATCAGTGAATATAGAGATTATAAATCTTTGTTAATTAATTTGCAGCTTTCTTTTATTCGTTTTTTTTTTTTTTTCAAATCTACGTATCTTGGAAGCTTTAGGAAAGTACCTTTTTTTAATTGTTAACTCCCAAACAAATTAAACAATTCTTCAGCAACCCTTCAGTAGACTAGGATGCAAACTAATGTCTGTTATTTGTTCTTGGTCGGTTAGTGAAGTTATTTGTTAAAAATAATGAACCAAATCGAAATGACTATAATCGCGTTAAAACCGTGAGCTTCATCTTTTATAGGAGTAGATGACTAAAAAAAAAAAAAAAAAAAAAAAAAAAAAAATAGAACAAAAATTAGCTCCAATCTGTTAGAAAATCGCTTTCTTCTCTATTTCTAGTGCGAGTACAAAATATTACAAAGTGGATGCATCGCCAATAACAGGAGCTAAAAGTAACGCAGGCGCTACCTAGCACCGTTTTGACATTTCATGTCTTTGCTATGGCACACAACCAAATTGTCGTTATGTCACGTTACGTTACGTAACGAAATATGCTCAATGATTATTATGATTCGTAGAAGTGAGATAGGTAGGTACCTATATGATTATAGCTGAAATTTGGCTATATGATTATTATGATTTGGCTGGTAGCCTCCTTAGGACGTGAACAATAAGGTGCAGAGGGTTTTGATCAACTGAGTGGGTCCTGAAGCTAACTTCTTTCCTATCAACTGTGGAAAGCTGAAACTTGGCTGGTAGCCTCCTTAGGACATGAACAATAAGGTGTACAGGGTCTTGATCAGCAGAGTGGCTACTGAAGCTAACTTCTTTCTTATCAACCGTAGGAAGCTGAAATTTGTCTCGTTAGGACATGAACAACAACGCTACTGGAGTAGGTGATGTAGTCTGGCTCGAATACACAGAAGAAAATGTCCCAATGTGTTGCAGACTCGTATGCAAGCATTTATGATTCTTAGAAGTGTGGTAGTTAGGTACCTATATGATTATAGCTCCTAAACTTTTCCATTTAGGTTTGTAAACAAATCCATGTCAACCTTACATGGATACCTAGTAGTTGTATTGATACTATATTCAATCGAAGTAAAAAGTTAGGTTTATAACTAAGAGTTGCAGTTATAATTTGTAGTCATACATTATGAATTCAACTAAACGTAAATCGCGATTTGACGACGAAGAAAGCAACGAAAAACGGTTAAAGCGGGGTTCAACAGTGAAATCAACCGCCGAACGGCAACGCGAATATCGTGCTCGTAAAGCTGCAAATCCTTCTCCGATCCCAAGCGCAAAACAACCTTCAAATTGTAAAACCAACGCTACCCAATCATCAACATATGAAAATAGTTTATTGTTGTCTACGCAATCAATGGTTAGTGGGGTTAATGTACTGTCATGTAGAACATATAACATACCGTTCTTTTACTACCCACGACGATATATGTATGGATGTAAATAATAAATAAAAATATGAGTTTAATTTTTGTTTTCTTTATATTGAAAAAAATGTAATTCACAGAGGAAGACAAGATTGCTAGAAGATGGAAGGGAAGAAGGAGGGAGGGGAAAGACATGAAATGTCCTAATGCGTTGCAGACTTGTATGCAAGAATTTTTCTGATGATTTGTAATTGGCGATTGCCGTGTATTAAATAAATAAATAGGAGTTGCCTGGGGGGGATATGTTCGTGAATTACTTTCTTTTAGACTGTTTCCTAGGGTTAACCGAGGTGAGGGCAAACGACAAATGGTTTCATCTCACAAATGTCTCTATTGATCGTGGAGAGTGGCAAGCGGGAGAAAGGCGCTGGAAGGAAGGCGATTGCAATGACAGTTTAATCCAGCTATCTTCACCAAGTTTCTTGACAGAGCGATGTTGCCTCACCCAAGCCCTCGCCTTCTCGGAAAAGAGCTCGGAGGAGGATGAAAATTTGATTACAACTTCCGAAGACAAGCGTTTGGTTTCCTCCGCTATTGTCAACGAAGTTAGCGGTCCCCTCGAGGCCTGGATCGTGTTGTTGTTTGCCGATTTTTCAAAAGGCTTGAGGATCCTCGAGTGTATTGCCATTTCGGGTTGAATCGTGGAGCTTCGCACTTTTGAATGGCGGGATTATTGTCCCACGAGTGAATAGCGTAGTTTAACAAATCTTGGTTTTTACACTACCCCATCAAAGAGCGTTAAACTAAATCTTAATAGGGAACAATATTAATACTATTCACTGCGTTATTTTTTGTAAAAGTTTTGATAAATTTGTTAAATTCATACTTACAAATTAAGATCAAAATAAGAATCACATAGTGATCAAGAATCAACTTGAATCATAATAAATTTGTGATTAATCATGGAAACCAAGGCGAAAACCTGGGGATCCCTGAGAACATACTTTTTCAGAGACTAGAAACCCACTACAATCTAAACGTTTTCAACTTTTAATTATTTGAAATAATATAAAGTTCCAGTATTGTATTAATGTCAAATTGCATTGAATATGAGCATTTTGTGTGTTAACCATCAATTTCAGCCAAAAAAACTTCTCGTCATCATGTAGTTGTACGAAGTATTTTGGATACATTGCCTTTTTATCAATTTGTAATCGTATTTCAATAACACTTACGTCAATTTTTCAGCCTAGGTTTGAGCATTAATTTATAATATTGTAGTTGGTAGTTGATCAGTTTTTTTAAAAACATTGATGAAATGTATATGAGATTATGAAATATAGAGACAGACAGAGTTTTGAGGAATGCTATTCGGTGAAGATAACATTTTCTGGATCCATTGTACAAAATGGATCATTTCATCAAAAGGTGTAGGAACAATTTCTTCTGGAATTTGTTGCAGAACATGTAGACACTCATTCTCAAACAGAAGAAAATAGATATAATGAATCATGGAACAATTGTTCCCGTACAACGTGGGATAATGATATTTTTCGTCTGCTACGAGCTGCACGTATTTATTACAATTTATTTACGATGATTTATATCCAAATATACGAATTAAAATCATTGTTTTAAAGTCATCTTTGATCATGATTTTGAGTCATTTGCAGATGATTGGATACATCGTAATGATCATACCTTTCAAAAATATTTTTTCATATTGAATAAATGATAACAACTTGCGAATATTTTATTGAATTTCTGATAACAACGAGAAACGACGGAGAGAAAAATTAACGCATCTTGTTCAAGAGCAACTTGAGACATGTGTACACATTGTATTATCTTCTTGCTGGATATAGCGTGCACATGTTCAAACGTGTGATCGTAATTTTTTTATCTTTCCACATTGTAGAAATGAAATTAGGAACTGACTCGGGTTAATTATTGATTATCAAATTGATTCTTTTTGAATGTGCATTTTCCCGCCACTTTCCCTACCTCTGCGACGGAAGTTTTTTCTACAATCTTAGACGTCCGATGATATAGTATTTACGATTTATGAGAAATGTCACTGTCATAGGATAAGTAGAAGTACTTAGGATTGCTCATATGTTCCAAGAACCCCCGAATAGCTTACAATTGGAAGGGCAGTTATCTATGAAGTTCTTTAACTGCATTTCAATAATATAGTATGTGCCCCTGGGTAACATGGAACGAAATTTATATAACCACTTACAGGTGCCAATTCACAGATTTCTAGGAATTCCATTTGAACTGAGCAAAATTTAGGTGCGTTTTTCTTCTGAAAACTTGTTTCACGTTCGCTCATGTACGGAAGCCTTTGCAATGGCATTCATAATTTCATAACTCATTGGAGAGATGATTGGCTGTGGACTTTCTCTCTGGAGAAGTTTAAGCAAGACGAGTAGCTAAGCCTCAGTAGTAGCTGCAATGCCCTGTTTATCTGTGCGAGGCCCTTAATAAACAACAAAGATATTGCTGATGAGAGTTGCAGAAGCCGACTGTATGGAGCTGGAATATGTGCTGTATCCATGCGACGCAGATAGTACTGCCAGTAAGTTGTAAGCGCCCAAAGAAAAGGAGCTCTATTACGAAAGACGAAGTTTTCTCAGAACCCACTGCTTTCGTGTTAGTTATATGTAGTTATACCGCCAGACTTGCAAGCTGAGGAGTGAGGACGAATAATTGAAAAACAAGAAGAAGAAGCCAGAATTCAAAATCAGAAGGAATAGCGATAGAAGACCATCTGGTGTGTCAAAGCGATGGGTATTAGAAGAGCGTTGAAGGAGGACAGCAACCCTAATAAATCGACTAAACCTGGAGAGAAGGCATGGAAGGGTGAATACCATACTGACCACACTGCCATCTGGACATGGGTACTGCGGGGCACATCTTCATAAAATGAATCAGTTGCTCAGTCCAAAATGAAGGTATTGCAATCATGAAAAGGATGATGCAGAGCCTACCTTTTATTTATACTTTGGGGCGAATATTGGGAGGGTAATGATGGTTGAATTGATGATGAATAAGGGCCCCTTAAAGGTAGTTCTCACATAAACAAATTGAATTTTGAAAACAAAGAAAAGGAATTAAAAATAGAACATTCGGTGACAGAAGAAAGTGGGGAAAGCGAAACGCTGACACAATGGATCTCACCCCGAAGCGAAGCTGAAAAAGTGTTTAAGATGTGAAGAAGGGAACGGTTGAACCTTGTGAGGTGAAGAACGGTATAGTTGCCCCTTTCATTGAGGTGGATGCGGATAACAATGCTCCGCCACGATCTGAGGATGACCCTGACGATTGATAACTTCTGATTCATCTCCCAAGGCGACGGATTCTAAAATCGGGAGGGGCCAACTAACCATATCCATCACAATCTATTCCAAGAAGAGGATGCGAGTTTTAGTTGGTATACCCTCTTGATACTCGAAGGCTTAGAAATGCTCCCTCCAATTGAAATCACCCGTCACATTTCTAAACACAGGAGTTTATTCAGGAAATGTAACAGAAATTTACGAATAGTTTTGTCATTGGGCACATGTGAAGTGCGTGTGGTTGCTGACTCAATGTGAAGACCCACATGGGTAGAATGACAGATTTGTTTTCATTTTTCAGAAATTCGTCGATGGTAACATATTTTATGTCTCCCTATGCTCAAATGCTGTCCTCATTATGTTCTTTATATTAATCATTATTAATATAATCGATTATAATCGATACTCCATTCTTTGACCAAATTCCGATTGAGAATAATTAAAAACCCCAAGGCATCGAGAATGAAGTATTTCAGGAAATTCCTGTTGTCGTATGTGCAATGATTCCAGTTGAAAAAAACCTTTAAACTCCTTTTAATAGGCACAACTTAACATAGTTTTTAGTGTGGTTCAGTTATTGTCCCAAAAATGTCACATAACTGTCTTGCAATCGTCGACAGTTCATTATTAGCTCCTTTGATAATTTATGAAGCATTGTGGTTTAAAATAATGAACCAAAACTGTAATTTCCCAATACTTCTCTACCCAATTAAAGACCCAATCTTTTCAATGATCAATTCATCTTTGAACAAAAATGTTTCTTGTTTCTGACCAAAGAAAAATTTAAACATTTTCATACCTAATGTGTCGCAATAAAGGTATTGCTGGGTATTCATGTATTTTTTTACACATAATCATATAATAAAATTGATATTTTTCGGTTGAAAGGTAACTGTTATGATATGTTCTCTGCTAGGTCAGTAGTGGTCTCGTCATTACTTCTCGGACTAATGTTATTCAATTTTTCTTGTTGCTGTTTGCGCCCACACGTGGTGAGATTTTGAGTGGTACACCAATACCATTAGGAGTTCGTTCTCATTTTGAAAATTAAATTTAATCTCAATCTATAAAGGAGCGCAAGTGAAGAGAGATAAAGCTCTCTTTTGTTCCCCGGAACAGGCGAATCGGATCGTATGAATGGACCCGCCCGTATTTCAAGAAGAACCTCCCTCTTCAAGAGTCAAGTGCTCATTCCATACCAACAAAAAAAGTAATCCGAAGCTTCGAGAGTGTTTGAATTTAAAGAGCGAAGATTAGCGCCGGAAAGGGGTTCGGGGGGTGTTTAAGTGATTGGGAGGGGGTTTCATCAAGCGAGCGAGGGGTAGGTAGGCCCATGGAAGGCTCCGAGCTTGGGCACCATCTGGCTCGGCGAGGAATTGAACTGGGGGACCCGGGGGCGGCGCAGATGGACTCGCCTGATACAAGCTCTATTAACTGTACACAAAGAAGAGTTCGAAATAAGGGGAGAAGCTGCTCGGAATGCTGGCATGTGCCTTTTCCAAAGTCAATTTGCGGACCAGAAAACTTGTCGGTGGGTCCCGCTTCATTTCCTACGGCTTTTGAATGATCGCAAGTTAATCCTTTACCATTACATATGCGGTTGCGAGTGTGACACATGTTAGTTCATTGGGAGGAAGAGCCGGCAATAATGACCGAACGTCCCTCTTTCATAACATTGAAATTCGCTTTCTGGTTGAGGCAGTTTCGATGTTCGAGGGTTAATTGTTAAGACTCCTTCATCAAACCATCTTCCATTGACAGTGTTCGCCCTTCTATTAACAATCAGAATGATTCTTCAGTTAAATGTTGCCTCCCAAATACTAATGTGTATTGCATGTCTCGAAACAGTGGAGCAACGAAAGGCTGTAAGAATGGTTTATGAAATCATCTGCAAGCTCGAAATTCAAAGTGCCACTGGCCATCAGCAACGCCATTCGAATTCTAATCTCAAACTCAAACGGATTTTGTTGAAAAGTTTTTGGGAAAAAATTTATCATGGGGTTCACAATTTAAGTGGCTTTTTTAGGGAAAAGACATCAGAAAACGGAGCATTGGAAGCAGTGGTAATAACAAGGTTTAGAAGTGTAGCAAATGAAGAGAAAGCAGTGGAAGTAATGGTAGGAACAAAATTTTGAAAGGTTAGCCAATCCAAGAACTAAAAACTTGGCAGCTTACTTGGCAAAACCCAGACTACTTCAAAAGTACGTAGAGAAACCAGTGGAAGTAGAGGTAAGAACACAATTTTACAACGATACTAAATTAGAGCACTCACAAAAGCAGTTCCTTCGTAAAAAATCCGGAAAACGAAGCAGTAACAATAAGAGTGGAAACTAAATTTTGAAGAGATAGCAGATGGGAGGCTCCCAGCTGCAGTAATTTATTAAATGAGAATGAAGAACATGAAGAAATTGATATATATTTCTTTATTTAAGTAATTTAAGTAACTATTATTTAAGTAATCATACAACAGCCACCCATTCACCCTAACGTTAATGCGATAATAAAAATATCTATTATTCAAGTAATCATACATTTTTTGAATGAGGAATTCTTAGCACTTTGAATAATTCGTGTCTGGCAGAACTGCTAAAGACGCGTGTTTCCTATCTAGGAATACAATTTTAGATGGATAAAAAATGAGGAAACAAGCATCTTTAACAGTTCTGCCAATCGTAGCAAACCGATAATAATTCAATAATGTGTTAATATAACAATTGGTAAATTTACAACAATAGCGATAAAATTACAACAACAATCGATTGATATTAAAAAATGCAAGAAATAAATAAATACAATACACTCAATTCACTATAACTAATAAATTCCAAACATCCCGCACCTAATAATTCCACTCCTCTACCAGCACATTTCTATAATTCACAGCCTTAACAATATGCCTACCCAGAGCCAACCAATTTCTACCGTTCAAATATTTTATTGCGTACTCCTCTGTCAGGTATTGCGAACCGAACTGTTCTCTCCTAATACCTCGCAAAATATGACACTGCGCCAAGAAATGAAGCACCGTTTCATCATCCTCGGAATCGCAAAGCGGACAAGTATAAATACGTATATATACCCCATCTGGAATCCACGGCTTAAAATTTAAATTGATCATCTTGCAACGGGCTATACAAATGTTTCTTACGGCTAAGTGGCTGAGATTATTTTTCTCTTCAATAACTAGGAGGGCCTAAGTGCTGATAAAGTTTATGGAATCGGGCAGCTCCAGCTCTTTCTCTGCATTGTTGCACAAATCTACTTATCTCCAATTCTGTAACCTTACTTATCGTGCAAAATGTTCTTAGGTTCTCCGGGATTAATATTCAACTCCACTGCGTGCCTTTCTGCCAACTCCCATGAAACATTTAAAGAAACATCAAATTAAAATCTCCCTCAGCATAATTCTATAATGAGAGAAATACTGCTGGAGGGGTGGTAGTTGCTTCAACAACCTCCAGTTGGGATGTAGTACTAGGAGTTCACGTGTTTACAGGGGAATCTACCATTTCCTGCTTATGGCACTCATGAGCCGGAGGCATCAGGAGTTATTAGTTAGGTATTATCAACGCCCCCCCCCCCCCCCCACACATTCTCATTCTCCTTGGTGAGCTATTATTGTCGAGTACTGCAAGCACGTTCAACACAATCCTCCCACGAACCGTCCTACACAGTAACTGAAAAATCGAACGTGCACAAATATAGTATTACTGGAGCAAAACGCTGCTAATTGTTACACGAAGGTTTAGAAGTTCTGCATCAGTTAGCCCTTCTACGTGCGTTACTGGACTACCAGAAGTGGACAGTACACCCAAAGATAATGTTAGGAGCTAGTGCCAGCCAATCGTTCAAAAATCCACTCTTAGTTATTGTATTAAAGACTACCCTCCTGATTTTTCCACCTCGTGAGCGAACGGACGAGCAGAGAACAACCCGAGTGGTCTCAGTTGATTCACAGAACTAATTTCTATCAAATAAAACAAAAAATTAGATAAAGTGGATTTTTCAATATTTCAACTCTTAAATATTAAACCTTATTGTTGATTGAGGATGTTGCCAATGTGCAATTGTCGTTGTGTGATTTTGGTTTATTATTTTCATCTTTTTTAATCAACCAAGAAAAAAATGTTCACCCCTCAAAAATTGTGTGTTTACGTTCCCAAATAGGTAGGATTCAAAAATGAAATTTTGAAAATCTGTCCGCCGTACTCTGTCCGAAGTTTTTCTCCGAAACTGCTAGACCAAAGTTTGCGAAAATTGGCTCAAATATCCAACATTCAGCGTCATGTACCTGTATCTTGGCATCTTGATCAATCAACTCAATAATCTACCAAAATATGGAAACCTCAATAACTTTCGAAGTAAGAGGGTTTTTTTTTGTTTGACTAAGATAGAAATTAGTTCCCTGAATCTATTAAGACCACTCTGGTTAATGTAGGATTATCCGTTCGCTCACCATAACATAGATCATTGGTTTAATTTGAACTATGAATAAACCTCTAGTAACAATTGAAAAAATTAATCAAATGATAAATAATTTGCAGCGTTTTATGTTTGGTGCCTTAGTTTTGTGCCTTGTTGATTTAGGTTTTGTGCCTTCGTTTCGATTTTTGGATTATACATCTTGAAACGAAAAACCAACAAATTTTGAGGGGGTTACTTTCATTTTATTGTCTATTGCTAAGGTTCGTTATTGAAAATAATAAACCGAAAGAATTTAATACGGATGTGTAACCAAAATTGTTGAACAAGTTATGAAAATCACAGAACATTTTTATTGTTAAAGACGCTTTAAGGTTATTCGCTTGAGCGAAATGTAATGATATAGGGAAACATTTCTACGATAACACTTCATTTATGCAAGCCTTGAGGTCGTCAAGATTTTGTTCATCCTATAGGGTGAGGTTGAATTTCAAATGCTCCTTTTAAGAGGGTTAGTCATATTCGATGCCTGTTTTTTCGGTCTATTCTACTCGACGCCAGATGAAGAGGTCGAATTGATACTAGAAAACTAGAGGGACGGCCCCCACTTTTTATTATTCCCATTCAAAGAGTCCCGAGAGACGCTGTCACAAAAGACGGGATGAAGAGGTGTTATGTATACATGATAATAGGAGCAGGGGGACGAGCTACACCCTCGGAGGGCGGTCTTTATGCGACAGCTCTCTGGCCATATGGGCATCATGAAGGGGACGTTTACATCTCGTCTAACCTCAATTACGACTGAAGTGTCTTTTTAGAACCTATATCATCCAATCCAGCTAAATGATAGGCAAAAGATGTATCCACACAAATAACAATATTCCCCGATAAAACAACTCGTCTGGAGCGATGTTTCAGCTTCATTTCGTGCAGAAAAACATTCTACCTTCTTGAGTCATACTTGGTAAGAGAAATATTTCAGCTAAACTATAAAATGAATAGACAGGAAATGTTTCATTATGTTTGTAATCAAACATTTCCAAAATCAATGAAATTATCACCACATTTCAGGTATTTCCATTTCAAACGCTATACAGTCATAATTGAGTGAAGGCATACTAAGGACTCACAAGTTCGTAACACTGGGTGGAGCAGTGATGATGCTAGAATTATCAATTAATACAATCCTTGAAACAGATCAAGGAAGTAAGGGGAAGGGGTGCAAGGCGTGTCCCTGTAGAATGACTACATATTACGTACTGTGCGCGAGTCATTTGTGTCACATTTACTCATTTTCGCCAGCCAGGTTAACTCTATTTTGACCCTGTCACTGACAAACGAGACAACCCCACTGTGGCAGGCTCATTAGGCAGTAACGATATCAGGCTTTTTATCCTCGTCAAACTGCATGGGATATCTCCTTTCCATAGCCCAACCGCTGCGTGATAGAGTTGTCTGCTTGGACACCGTGCCATGACATGATATTTTGCCATCATGAGTCCATGAGCTCAGCTGCATCACATGGCGGAGGTTCTCCATGGGAGACATGCCAAAGGGCTCCATACGTGAACGAAATAATATCCCGCGACCGATTCCAGGTGGACTAATATAGTCGACGAAATAATATCCAGCTCTAGATCGAGGTGGCGTAATGGTCAACGTTAAGAGAATGTCGATAGTAGCGATCCCCGAAGGACATCCTTCGAATTCCCGAGAGGAAATGGGGGATTCAGAACTCTGTAGAACCTCTTCATCATCCACTGATGGTAAGAGCAAGATCCAAGCAGTACAACGACGAGTTAGGTTTTGGAGCGGTTATCAATGCTTGATCGCACCACAAACTCTTCAGCATGATGACCGGTTGGCAGATGCAGGCCTAGAAGCCACATGTCCAAAGCAGAGCACATTCAAGACCGCACATTCATTATTTCATAGGGGTCAATCTTCTTATTCTTTTATATCTTATGTATACACTATTATCGTTTATACATTCTTATAATTGGAGATGAAGTTCAAAAAGATATCCTTCCTATTTCTTTTGGTTTCCTTTTACGATTATCCTGTTTTGTGATTATTTATTTTATTGCGTCCATAAATTTAGCCTCGGGATGGGAAGTGGATGAGGGAAAAGATCTAAGAAGGGTTACTGAATCAGGGCACTTCAAAGTTCTAGATATTAAAACTGCAATTTAGGTTGGTGGAACCATTTAATGGTTTTCTGCATAATTTTTTATTTCACCAATGAAAACGTGAGAGAGAAAACTTTTCATCAACAGTTTCATATAAGATTGAGCTATGATCTAGAGATTTTATGAAAGGAAAGGATCCCTTTTAATGAATGAGAGGGATGAGGAGGAGGGGTGTTATGAAAAGAAGATGAGAATCACTCTCCCTTCAATCAAGAGGACTTGCGTTAAACATGTGGCAAAATCCTCCAATCATGGCCCTTCCCGCCTTCCACCAATCTTCCTTCACCAACTCCCCCTAATTGGCCGAGTAAATGGATCCTTGCACGGGCCCACCCAGTTTATATATAACTACTAGTCTTGCCGAGTTACTTCAGCCAGTGATGGTCTCAAGAGTGCTTTGAAGCTAACCCCCCCTCGCTGCGGCAACCTAGTTCATCCAAAGTTAATCCCAGCTTGAGTAGTCCCTTTGAACCTTTTTTTTTTCAGCACGTATTAATATACCCCCGGAGATTCTACTTTGTGAACAGAAAAAGTTACTGGCAGTGGATGGGTTACGGAGGGAGGGGGTTGAATTTTTCAAGGGTAGGGGCGGAGGGCGGTCGTGATTAATTCTGATAGGGGGGCGTAGCGCGGAAAAAGAGCCGTAATCCACGACGTAATCAGCGAATCGCTCCCGTCATTTTCCAACGCTGGCGAAAATTAAACTTTTGTATCGCCTCGCTGCTCTTTGCCACTCATTGTCACCTTTTTATATTCCGAAAATCCACCCCTTTCCCCACCCCTAGCCCACACATCTCCAACAGTAGCCAACGCCTGTAAAAAGCGTGATTAAAAAAAAAATGAAAGTAGGGACCTATTTCACGGGGTAGCGAATAAAATATCACGCTCTCCCTTTTCAAAGTAAGAGTAGAAGAGGGCATATCCCCACTTTTTTCATCCCCGATTACCCAGAAGGCTTTGGTGCAACGGGTTTAATCAAGATGGGGGTAGTACTTCATTGTTAAGTACTTTCATTTCTTCCCGGGGTAGGGATTTTTCCCCTTTTTATTGCGTCACCTGACCTGTGAAGGGTGGGAGTGTGAACTTGAACTGCTCGGTGAGCGGTTGAGCTGGTTCGCCGCCGTAACAAAAGGAGCTGCAGTTTTGTTTCCTTTGAGAAATACATTTCCTCCTCTTGGGCCTGTTCCGAGTATTGGAGCCTGACAGAGGAAACCAAGATTTCACACATTCAAATAGATTAAAACAACAAAATTTAATCAGTCTCGTCGGATAAAAATTAAAATTTCGCCCTTCTGATGAATTTTACGGAGGAAGTTGAGCTGAAGTAAATCAAATTAAATAGAAACACCTGGAATTCCCCACAGTTACTTCGGTTTTGGAGCCGATTCCTGGATTCAGGGATAGATTTCAAATCAAAATTCTAATAAAAACTTCTTCCTAGAGTTTTTTTTTCAAAATGCTAATGATTCCGACTTTATACGATTCCAGATATTTTTACAAGGCCGACCTTGTCCAACTACGACGGCCTCATAACTTATAAAGCAATCAGTAAGATGAAGATGAATAATACCGCTGACAACAGTATCAATTTTTCAATCTCTCTTCAGAAAAGCGATGAGTGGAAATTGATAACTAAGAGTGAAATTGGAAAAATCTAGAAAAACAATGTTTTTAAACTACAAAACAAATTGCGTCAAGTACGAACCTATGAAGCTGAACGAATCAAAAATCAGCCCACATCAACTTCACTAACCGAAAAGTCCCAATCTTGGACGTTGAGATCAATTCGAATAAAATACCGCTTACTGAAGCAGTTAAATACTTGGGTTTGACACTTGACTCCAAATTAAACTGGAATAAACACATAGAAAATAAGAAAGAAGATCTTCAAATCAAGTACAGAAGGATGGATTGGCTAACGGGAAGGAATTCCCATCTCTCTCTTCACAATAAACTGCTTATATAATATATAATATATATATCTGCTTATATTATAAGCAGATCCTTCGCCCTATTTGGACCTATGGGACACAGATCTGGGGATGTGCCAAGAAATCAAATATTAAGAAAATCCAAACCTTTCAGAATAAAATGCTGAGAAGTATCGTTGGAGCCCCTTGGTACATGCGAAACGATGATATTCATCGAGATTTGTGGATGGAGACAGTCATTAACCGACAGCTACAGAAACCTGTGTTACGAGAGAATACATACTTACGGTTAATAGTTGCTGCTAATTAATATTTTTCGGTTAGTGAAAAGTCCCAATCATGGATGTTGAGATCAATTCGAATAAAATACCTCATACTGAAGCAGTTAAATACTTGGGTTTGACGCTTGACTCCAAATTAAACTGGAATAAACATATAGAAAAGAAGAAAGAAGAACTTAAAATCAAGCACAGAAGGATGTATTGGCTAATGGGAAGGAATTCCCATCTCTCTCTTCACAACAAACAGCTTATATATAAGCAGATCCTTCGCCCTATTTGGACCTATGGGATACAGATCTGGGGCTGTGCCGAAAAATCAAATATTAAAAAAATCCAAACCTTTCAGAATAAAATACTGAGAAGTATAGTTGGAGCCCATTGGTACATGCGAAACGATGATATTCATCGAGATTTGAGGATGGAGACAGTCTATGGAATTATTGCAAAATACGCAAGGAAGCAAGAACATCGCCCGGAACCCGGAGATGCTCTACGTTTTGGACAACGAAGGTGAAATCCGACGTCTCAAGCGAAACAAACCACTGGATTTAGTTGTGCTGCGTGAATACAAGTGCAATCGAACTCAGTGCTAATTAATTGAGCTATATAATAAAGGGCAAGGTTTTGCTGTAAACATATCCTCCTCTTGGAGTGTACCTATATTGATATGTAAAATTTCGAGATGAAGTGTATTTGATTTTTCAGTTGCAATTAATAAATCACGAAAAAACAAGTACGAACCTATCTAAAGCCTTCAAAGAATCAGGTTTTTAATGCTATAATCAAGATTATTCGTATATTGATGGCTTTAACTTTGATTGAAGATGGTGTTAACTGGCCAAAAATATGAATCATCCATAAAATGAAGAATTATCATAAAATATAGACCTGAATAATTGATGGGCTTGCTTCCGTGATTTCTCAAAATTAGTCGAACAGACTTTCAGATCCGCCCGACTTTCAAAATTGACAATCAAAAATTAATTTAAAATATTTCCTTGTGTGATTCATACTCAATTATTTTGAATTTTTCGAGATGATTAAGGTATCACTACGTCGTACCGATCTAATAGATGACGATTCGAGTTATCGTGAAACTATTCTGAGATTTTTGTCCTTAATATTTTCAAATACTTATAGGTACGTCCCAACTTTTTCAAGGTCGCAAAATAATGGTAGGAAGAGAGTCAAAGTTGTCTGTCATATGATTGGAAAGTTATCGGTGGTGAGTTTGATGAATTTGATCTTGAGCTTGTACTTTAAATTGGAGTAACTGAAGGATTCTCAAGTATTTATTTCAAATATCGTAAAATAAAGCACATACCAGGGACATACCAAAGCATGTAGTGAACTAGGGATTTCTGACACCTCCAACATATTTCCCCCCCCCCCCTAACTTTTCGTGACTATCAAGTCGTCAAAACAAGGGAATGGATAGAGACATGAAAATGAGGAAATGGAGAAAATGGATACGGAAATCAAAATCATCCGTTTTCAACATTTTCTCGATTGTTTTCTGTCAGATGAGCTAGGACTGGTGTGGGACCCATCTCAATCGATTCGACTCCCAAAATTACTTGGAAATTATTATTTGTCACATTGAGAGATTCGAGATGGGGTTCACTTTTAGGACCAGAAATAGTAAACCAAAACAGGTCGCTCTTCAATAATGCATGAGATTATCGCCGCGGAAAAGTCAGTGACATAGTATTTTTCGTGACACTCTTGGTCTATTGTATGTACAAGTAATTGGTCGGGGAAAGAGTTGAATATAGTCAAAACTAAAGAATATAATTAATATTAACTTGTGTTATAATGTACTAGTTACAGGACTCATTGTGACTAAAATCAGAACTATGTATAGGAACTATTCTACTTACGATTCAAGAGCGGACGATTCACTTCTGTTATCGCGATAGTAAGGAAAAGCCGAACCTGGAAGGGATTCCATTAAACTAACGAGTTACCAGCCCCAACAATCTTTCCTTATCCTCCCGAAGATCTTAGATAATTACTGAAATACTCTGCCCGTTTCGGGAAAAGTGAGGATAACAAAAAACGAGCTATATCCGTAATTGAATAGGGTAGCCCCACTTACGGCGGTGGAGGACCGCCCTAAATTGATTCTTAATTACACGGAATAAGAGGATAGACTCAACAACATTTTGTTGACTCTATAAATTAAACGGGTAAGTAGTTGTTCATTACTGATGTTTTATCTGGAGGAACCGCACACATGCTCTTCTTAGAAAACAAGGGATGAAGCGGGGAGTTGGAGAGAGCTGAGCGTTTATCATGCATTATCGGCCCGATTACATATTCATAGGGGTGGAAGGGACCGAGGCATGCTCCTAAATAGGGGTGCCCTCGCCTTCGTATTATGAAGAATGGTTTGTTGTTCTGTTCTGCTCATGTTAGGGGTGAAGGGGGGTCATTTTACTCGCCCATCTGTTGAAGATTAGTTGTGCCCACCGACGGTAAAGGCGATACGTGCTGGCGTTTCTCCGGGAAGTCATCAATAAAGACTCGATATTGATGAGTTCAGATTGACGGGAAACAATGGGGGATTCTCACTTTCGACTCCAAACTAAAGACTCCGGTACCTACTAACGAAGTGTACAATCTTGGAGGTTCAACCCTTTACAGGACGATGATGAACAACCACGACTCATTGGCGCTAGGCTTCACACAGCTCCCCCAGCCAGCTCAAGACACAAATTTTCAATAATAATTTTTAGTAATCGTATACAATTTCTTGTAACCCTCTCTCAAACTTAATCACTTTACTTTTAAAGGTGTTTGGATTCCATATCTGCCATTTCCGTCCGTCATGTAGGCAATACATTTTTTTTAGAATATACGTGAAAAATCCATTCTCTGTACATGGACTCTATTTGAGGTCTGATTTATCCTAACTTCTGGACAGCCCGATCGCCTCAAATGCAGAGAAGCTATGTGCCAAAAACTGCTCAAAAACATGCCCAAAATCTAGTTTTTTTTTTCAAGGTTTTTACAGACATAGGCAAGTGGGGTGGCAATTCCTAGTAATTTTGAACGCAGAATCGATCGGAACACATTTCGAACCCGTATAAATTCACTTTTAGTAAATAAATGAAATTTCTGAACCTAAGACTGACCAGCACAAAATGATCTTGCATATGAGGAGGTCCCATATAAAAATTTTATATACCATCTGGAATATCTAGGAATACCCAGAAATATTCCTGCGAGAAGAGCTGAATAAAAACCCGAGCATTTCAATGATTTATAAGAAATTAACACTGAGGGTCCCCTAAGTACAGCAAACCAAGGAGGATGACGATAACTTGTCTTGTCTGTATTTATAATAGGTGAGTACAATGACTTACTCATTCTACTTGCTGTCTAGAAAGATATGAATGATGAGCTAAATTTATATCGTTACGAAACGATATCGAAGTGTTGTTTACCCTATATTCCTAAGTTTCAAGATCGTAGAAATACGAACCAATTCACCATAAGTACAAACTTGTTCGTTCGCTAACAGTCCTCGAGAATATGTGATTCACGAAAAACACTCGTGGCTGAAGGAGATCATTTTGACTGGCGAGTCATCAAGTTGTGTCTATAGGTTTAATCAATTAGTGGAATGAAGCAGGGTAAGAGGCCGCGGCACGCGCTTACCACCAAGGGAGAGAATACATTCGCCTGGGGCGGCCGTAATTGAACGAGCGGGGAAGACCAAAAAAAAAATTTTCTTTCCAGCTCGAGCCGAATGCGGGGGTGTGACAGATGCCTTCCACCCTCCTAAAACAAACTCGCCCTTAAAAACATCACACAACAACAAAAAAATCCTAAAACACCCTCCGCCGATCCGAAGGGCCGATTAGCCGCCCATTTACTCGTCCTATTTCTAATGATCCCGGCCCTCCACCTCCGGTTCGGCGGCTATTTTAATGTAAATATCGAGTTCACGTCGGAGAGTTTTAGTAAGGCAACAGATGCCCCTTCAGTTTTTGTTTGGGTGGCCTTTAGCGCCTAATTATGTCACCTATACATTAACCGGAGCGTCTGTACAAATGCCCTCTTATCATGCTATATAGTAATGAATTGTAAATAGAAACCCTGTTGGTGAATGAGTTAGGTTGCCTTCATGGAGGGGACGTTCTACCATAATTGATAACAAATCCTAGCTTAACTCTCGAAAAGGGTTTCTTGAAATGGAAAAAATATAAACGTAGTTTCCACATGATTTTGACTAGAAGATGACGGAATTGAGTTACCCCTTGCAAAGGTTTAGTCGATTAGCATGCAACACCCAGACGATACCCTGGTGGCATACGAACATCCTGGTATCAGCTTCAAGAAACGGCAAGGGTACGTGCTGTTCACATCCATCACACGTCTCGGGGCATTCAAGAAGCTGTGCATACGCCGGGGATTCCGTCTAAAGAAATTGCTTGCAATAAACTGGGCAGCGGTGAATAACTAATTTTATATAATAATATAAAATAATAACTAATCTCCCAACAATTCTTGAAAGGATGTTATGAGCGAAAATATAAAATAGACATTCCTGTTTGGTACAGTGAATAACACAGGTTTTGGTTCTTCATCAGAAGATTTTTTCAAAATTTGTGTGATAAGAGTCTCCCACTTTTTTTTATAAAACATTACCAAAATAGAGTAGATATTAATATATCTTATGCGATAACCTGTGAAGCTAAACGATATTTCCATCTAAGTGTACACATTCTTCACTAAAATACTTAGTCTTCACCTATTGGTAAAATTTTCTATTAAAAACGGATTTGAAACAAAAACTTCTATATTCATTCATGTTGAAGCTACTGAGTTTTTATTTATTTTATTTTACAATCAATTCTGAAATTCTTAACCAGAGGGACCAATCCAATTAACAAAGTAATGTGACCCAAAGTAATGCACCTTTTTCAAAATAGTACCAAGCTAAAATCATGTTCTAAGGGTGTCTACTTATAAAAACTAAATAGTAACTTCATAATACAACCGACCATGCGAGAAACTTACCAAGTCACTCTTCTTGCGCACCACAAACTTATCAAAACATTAGTATTCTTGGTTGTAAACTTTCAAGTTCCATAACTAATTATGCTTGCATTTTTTGCTATTTTGCTCATGTTGCTTTGGAAGTGGGTGTTAGGAGCGGTAAAGGGTGAGGATGGTAAGTAACCACGCTCTGCTACCATATAACAAAAAACAATGAATGGGGTCAATGCCTTTTCCAAGGATTAGGGCGATTAGCTTGCTGCAGCCAGAGGATACCCTGGAAGCTAAAGGGCTACATGTTCTCGGGAGCAGTAGTTTATCTCAATTCAGATTTTTGTATTGCAATAGCACATTCTCTCTTCTTTCTTGGATGGGAAGATTCATGTTGAAAAATCGTCGAGTCAATATCCTGCGTTCAACAGTGGACAGGGAAAAGAAGGATAAAAACCAATCAAACCAAGTCATGTTGATTTCACCAACAACAGGATCATCAGCATTACGGTTCGTTACAAGAATGAAGCGATTCTCAGTTCTAATGAAACCAAATACCGTCGTATAACGCTGGACGCCAAGATCAGGTGGAGAGGTCTGATCAAGAAAAAACGGAAGAACTCCTTCTTAACTCAAAAAAACGTATTGGCTAATAGGGAGTAGGCCGAAGCTGTCAATCCAGAACCAGCTCACACTGTACAACCAAGTGCGTCAACCATTTTGAGCTTAAGGAGTTCAGGCGTGGAGCTGAATGGAAGAAAACCATTATTGGAAAATTATAATAACCTCATTATTTAGCGTCAACTAATACATTACAATGATGTGACATTCAACTGTAAAGGTTGAGAGTTCTAAGCTAAGTAAATTTGAGAGTAAAAGTAATTTGAATACATCAGTATTACCTTTGAGGAATACAGAGCACTATAATTTTGATAATGAGTAATAATAATGCGTCAGCTTTAATTTTGTACAGTAATAAATTGATTGTAAAGCATCAGAAATTCTAGCAAGTGATCACTTTCACGGGAAAGGGCCAAAATTACAGAGTAGGAAACCGAAAAGGTTTCGACCCGTAATTGCGCAGGTTATGACTAAGTGATGGGCGGAAATTATTCATGCTCAACAGGTCAATTGTCCTTTGTGAAAATAATACCGCGGCATGCGATGCGGCCTCCCAGAAGTTTAATACCATTAAGCAACGGCTCGCCAATTTATTAACGCTTTACGGCAACGCATTCTCTTTTTCTCCAACTCCGCCACCCCCTACGCCACGCCATTGAAAAGTTGCCACTGTAATTATATTGTAGCTGGTTTATGAGTTAGCCCTCTTGAGGGTGTGGTCCGGATGAGCCTTATCTGTAACGTTTCTCCACCGTTGCTTTGAGCGTAGGGCGGAATCGTGACACGTTTACGGGGTCTAGTTTTAACTCGTTCATTTGAACTTGAAGGAAAAATGATCATAAATTCTCCAATCTGATTAACAACCTGCCACAAATTCAATACAAGAGACAGTGTTTCTTCATAATTGGCTGATAAATTTACTGTAAAGGGGATTTTAATTCATTGGGGACTATCCATTAACTATTAATCTACGAACGAAGACTGCTGATTGGAAACTGTGAACTTTGTATAATATTTGACACATTTCATATTTGCAATAGCATGGGCTCTGAAATTTACTGAGACATTTTGGAGGAAAAGTAGCACAAGGCTAGTTGGTTGATTTATATTGATAACAGTGACAAACTATAGATCCAAATAAGATTCAATCTGGAAAAAATTATATTATGAACTACTCTTACAGGGAATTTAGCGATAATTCCGAACGCACCTCGTGCTCTTCATTGTGACTGTATCACAATGTTTTGGTTTATAATTCAATAATAAACCATTGTAATCGCTCTTGAAGAAAAAATTCTAATCTCCCTGAAAATTTCATGGTTTACATTTCAAAGGGTGTAGAATCCGAATCTGAAATAAAAAATTTTCCGTTCGTCCGCCGTACGTCGTACGCACGATTTCTCCCAAACGGCTGAAGCAAAAAAGCTGAAATTTTCAGGAAAAATCCATGTTGGTCCGACGACTAGAATTCTTGAGGCTCTCTCTCACTTAATTTAAAGTGCCCTTTAAGGGTTGTTAAAGTTTTGTAAAAACCTCAAAAAAAGTCAAGGCGGCCTAAATTTGGACTCTTTTTGAAGAACTTTCCACGAGGAATCGAATGAGCCCCTCCCCAGGTCCGTAGGTCAAACTATTCCCGATGTATGGCCCGATTTATGGTGCCAACATTTGGGTTATTTTGGTTTATTATTGTTTTCGTTTTGATATCAGTAACCTAGTGATGTAGTGATATAGTAATGTGGATACTGGAGTGAACTCCTAAAAGGCTTTGTAGCCGATACATGGGTTGAAGCATTCTGATATTCATGAAACGCTGCAAATTCTTTCACTGGGGTTTATTATTCAATTGGCTTGCGTTCATGATTTGAATTTCTACTAAGCTTTGGAGTGTGCGTGTTTCACAGGTGATAGAGCGATTATTGAATTTCAGGAGATATGCATGGAGCACGTAAATCTGTTCTCAACCAAAATACCTATTTGGATTGATCAGTTGATCATATTTGTGTGCCTCCTGAAATTCAATAATCGCTCTATCACTTGTGAAACACGCACACCTCAAAGCTTAGTATAAATTCAAATCATGAACGCAAGCCAATTGAATAATAAACCCCAGTGAAAGAATTTGCAGCGTTTTTATTTCTTAATTCAACTTCTCCAATCTTACTGTCAGAATAACAAGGCAAACAAGTTTTTTCACACATAAAATCTGTAGATAATAAAATTGTGGTTCCATTGGCCACCACAAATTCCTGAATTTATCGTAAAACAAGATTTACAACTCATCCGAGAAATTACCTTTTCGCTCAAAAATGCATTAAAAGGGAATTTTCCCTGTTTTTGAGACTTTGGAAACTCGATAACTCCTTCATTTTGTGATAAATATTTTAGTGGAAAAAGAGTTGTATGTTCTACAACATTTGAGAGTGACAAAAATTTTGTTGACCAGTTATTCTGAGCTTAATTGAAAATCCCATAATGCAATTTCCTGTAGGAATAGCTCATAAAATTATTTTTTTTAAAAATAGTTTCTCATTTGGACTTACTGTAAGCCTTCCGCAGTACGGGTCATAAAATACCTTAACGTTGGTACACTTTATTTAGGGTCTAATTGGTCCTCATTTCAAGCCAGCGACATCGTCTGACGCGCCAACATGATGTAAGCCAAAAGCTGGTCATAAACGTGCATAACTCGTTTTTTTTTTCGAGGTGTTTACTGACATTGAGAAGGTCCCACATCAATCCGACATGAAATATTTTATTTTAAGGGTGTAAATTCCAATATTTTAAATTTAAATTTTTTTCATTTTACCGTTTTTACGACTTGGCAGTCAAAAAAGGACGGAAGGGGATATGAAGTCGGGCAGAGAATAATAAACCTTTGTGTAATAATTTGCAGCATTTTGTTTTCCTATCCTTTTTCAACAATTTTGTCTAGTAGCCGTTTAAGTTTATGTATGTAGACTTGGGTAGTGATATACCATAAATTTACATATGTAAATATATATATATATATATTATATAACCAGTAAGATTACAACTCAATGCCTTTAAACGCTTATTTGAATCTGAGCCCGATCTGGAACAATGCATAAATTATCCAGCTCTTTATTACTTAATTAACCCGCTCGTTTATACAGTTTGGGGCGTGTTGAGCTCGCATTAAACACCATCACACAACTCAATACGAAGACTTGAGTAGGTCTGTGAAACCCGCGTATCTTGGAAACCGCAGCTCCAACTTCAGACAGCCGTTGTGATCAGAGCACCTGCCCCACCCGCCGCTAATGGAACCCCGAAGACGTCCACCACCTTAATTTGCTACCAATTTGTTGATTACAGGGCGACTCAAGAAGCCCCAACTCCCAAATTCCAGTCTTTCTCTTTTTTTTTCAGGTCAAACCTCCCACTTTTCCTTGTCATCTCCTAACTTTTATTACCTATCCTTCGTTAAGATATCCCTCGATCTTTCTTCTTTGTTATTTTGAAGAGGAAGACGAAGAACGACAAATAGTAATTTACACTAATTTACTGATAAGAAAATAATTTTGTCTTCCCTATTGTTGGTTCAGATGTTTTTCATTGTGATTTTTAAGTGTCTACAATAAACAGGCTTATCTTGATCCCCGAGCACTAATTGAATTCGGTTCGTAACGTTTCAAATTGACCTCGCTTTTTCGGCTCCTCTAGTTTACCTGTCTTCGAAACTTTGATCATTTCACGTGAGTCATCACCACTTACGATTATTTCAGAGTTCCATTGTTTCACACTCACGTTTTCGGATCTAGTCTGTAACGTCTAAGGAGTTCGCTGCTGTTGTTGTTATAGACACGTGCCAATTTCAAGTGTTACGATATGTTTCAAGGATTTCAAATTTTATTAGAAAATGCTCTCTGGAGTGTGTACAGTAAATACTAACTACGTAGATTCTAAACAAAATAGAATACGCAAACGTCGGGCCAGCTTTCCTGGATGGAGATTTACCGATAAATGTTTCTGATCAATGAACTTTTTCCAGTTCATGGAATTCGAACGTTATTTGTGCACAATCAAATATCGAGACAATATTTTCTGTGGAACGATAAGCATCATTCTGTAATCCATTTAACAGCCCCACTTAGTCAAAAACGTGCTAACTTTTCAGTACCCCTCCCTCCGTTCGATCCTGTTGAGTCCAGAATCCAACGTTCCATATTCCACCCATCAGTTTGTGAAATCTGCAAGGCTTTTATTTGATTCGTTGCCTTCGTTTCTTCTTGGGGCAGGTAAGGTGTGAAATTGATCAGGCCCCCAAGTCGCTAGATTTGTAAGTATCTTATAGCGAAGTTATTCCATTCACGTCTCAAATAGTAGATAGTCGAATGTTGGTTAAAAAAGATCTGTACATGTGATCAATGCTACATTGGCTGCTGGCTATGCTCGAAAAGAAGATAAGCCACGCTTGATGCCGACTTTGCAACGGTTTGTCCATCTAACTGAAAATAAATTAGGTCTTGGGTAAGCAAGTGATTGGATGCTTTGGTTCTGTCCTTCTAGAAAGATGACTGCTCGCATTCGTGAATGGTATATTGGTGTTGAAAGTACAAGTGGTGCCACTGGGAACCTTCCAACATAATACTTGATTGGTAAATCGTCCAACAATCATCATCATCTGTTGATTTCTATTAACAGATGGCTAATTTCAGATCAACAGGGCCCATAATTTAGCAATAAAATGGCAGGCTGTTTAGTAAAACGCCTAATGGCTTTTCAATGGAAATTATAGGAAAAATGCTTTCGCTGACTCACCAGAATTGAAGGAAAAGTTCACCTATTATTCGTAGATGAGAAAACTGAACATCATCATTTATTCCACCATCAAAAGGTCTCAAAAATAAGGTATCTTTCATGTGACACCTTCTGACTTCCATGTTCGTTTGTATTCCAAGATCTACGGTTTGATTTGCTGATGCCATCTTCTGATGAAAGAGGGTGCAACGGCTTTAGGTGGTAGTATCGCATTTTCGACCCTTTTGCGCCTCCGAAACAGGGTCGTTATTGTTGTTTGGCCACAAAGGTTGACCCCATATGGTGATGAAACTCTTTGTCACTCGTGGACAAAAGAGGGGAAAGCTAAATTGTACGCGAGGGCATTAGGCTAAGAGATTACATGGAATAGAGAACGACAGCGTTGAGACGTGTCACACGGATCCGAAAGAAAAAAAAAAAACTCAACTTGTCTTCATTTGTGAAAATTTTCTTTCGACATGGAAATCCATTGTTCTTGAGATCCTCTGGTAACACTTCAGTTGTGTGATCTTTTCTTGGTGTTAGCCATCAAAAATGTACCCTGCCACCTCTCAGTTTTTCATCTCAAAAGACCTCCTTTTTCTGAGTGAAACAGGAAGATCCTGAAGAAACACTGATCCCCAAGGCACAAGACGCTGGGTAAATATTTGTATTGCATCATAGATATCATATTATACAACTTGTCAGAAATAGCCTGTTATTTTCAAGTAAGTTATAAAATCAGTTTTAAATGTTTATTTAGTCAACAAAAATATATCTGCTCATAAGCTGGTAAGCATATGCCTAGATGAAGAACGCTGATTTCTTTCTGCATTGAAGGTGCGGTTGATTTTTGGTCAAATAAAAGTAAAGCGGATATTTTTTGGTTTCACTCTAATAGTATTTGTGATGTATTACTAGTGTGTACGTATTTGAAGTGATCGAGGGTATTTTTGTGCTTTGAAAGCCCTTTTTCGTCGTTTGTGAGATTTAGAGAATAACTGCGCATGGAAGAAATAACCTCCTATTTACTTATTTTGGTCGTTTAAAGCCAAGGCAGAATGTTTAATTGGAAATACCTATTTACTGATAATTCTGAAAAGCATAAAATTCACTATATTTTCGGCACAGGCGAGGAATCAAGTAAATCCAATCCCCAATATGGGGGAAAGATAACCTACTTTTTGCATAACGGATGGCATGCACACTCGATCAATCAAAAACACGTGGGAAGATTATCCCTTCAAGAAATCCCAAACGCAATGTCGCTGTTGCTCGTAAAGATCCGATGCTCTCCGCTAATGCTTCCGTTGGAATCTTGTGATGACGCCCAGATGCTGAAAATGATTGAGAAACCAGAAACTCGCTCTCTTCCCTTACCACAGCCGTTTCCTCGATCATCCTTCCGTAATTCAGTTAAAGTCCTATCAATCAAAAGTTGACAACCCGTGTAGAATGAGGGATGACGAACGCGATGAAAAGATTGAAAATGACAATGCTCCACGTGTACGATCGACAAAAGGTATCTCCAGACCTGGAAGTATATTCAGTGAATGGCTGCCTACTGTAGATGTACAGTAGGTTGGATACGAGTAGTACAGGAGTATACTTTCATCAAGCGTATTTTACATGCTTCTATATTGTGCCAACATCGTAAGTAACATCCAATATCAATTACGGACGTCCGATTGTCTATGAAAATAAATAATTGCAGATAAAGTTGATAATTCTACAACCCACCAAACATTGTAAGATAACGTTTTTGGTTTGTCCGTTCCGATAGTAAAAGAAAAACGTCTGCCAAGTGGGTGTGGCACATAGCTTCCTCGTATCCATAACATGACTGTATAGATCATTGAAAATTATTATTGACTAAAGTCAACTCGTTCAATGATGGTTCAATATGGTTCGATCCAAGCTCGAGGCTAAAACTTTATTTTCTCTTTATTACTCACGAGGACCATCTTTACATCAGTCCGAACAATCCCTGGAAATTTCATCGAAATCAGTCATGAACTCCCGGAGTTATGCGTGTAACAAGGATTTCACGTTTGCGGATGCGCAGAGGCTACTATTGATCCGGGTGTCATGAAACTTATAGGGGACCATCTGACATCAAACCGAACAATTCCTGAAAATTTCATCGAAATCGGTCAAGAACTCCCGGAGTTATGAGCGTAACAAGGATTTCACGTTTGCGCATGCGCAGAGGCTACTATTGATCCGGGGAACATGAAACCTTTCGGGGACCATCTACACCCCAACCCGCACAATCCCTGAAAATTTCATCAAAATCGACTATAACTTCGTGTAGTTTTGCCCGTAACAAGGATTTGCTGACAGACAGGGAACCAAAATTGTTCAGAAAGGTCTAAACGCAAAATGCGAGTGGAATTTTTGATTTTGTAGACAAAAAAATTTTCACATTCCAAAAGTGAAAACAATGCTTCCGCTACCTTGGTAGACTCGGAAGCAAAATGAAGCATTGGATTCTTCCCAAATTGATTTTGAATAGTTTTGAAATCAGTAAATTACAGTACTCTCATGCAAAAAGGCTGCAAATTATTATGCAGAGGTTTATTATTTCTGTATTTAGCAACATTTTATCGTGAATCAACGTTCTTTTTATATTAGAAGTAGATGCGGTACAGTATCTAAACTCGGCGTTTCGCGCCTCCATATTTCTCAATTGCATTCAAGATGCCATAGAAGGAGGCATTTATGTTTCAGCACGGTAGATTGATTAGGAACAAGTTAACTACAAGGGACCTTCAGCTGATTATTCCGTTTCCAAACCTTCCAATTGACATCTGGATCTTCCAAAGACTATTGGATGACTTGTTCTTGAATATAATTCGGTGAGCACTAAACTTTAAGTCACCCTTGTAAGAAAAAAAGAATCAACGAACTTGATACGGTGCGATATACCGTTTACGGGCACTACGTAGAAATCCATGAATAGAACAACTGAAATTAAACGAGATAAAATAAAACGACTCCAAACGCTTCACTTGTCCGCAAATATAAAAACAGTTACATTGTCCTACGAAACTCTCTTTCCCAATAAGCTACTGAAAATAAAAATCCACAGCAAATGTATCACAAAAACCTAATGTGATTTCAAAAGTTATCTACATTGTGATTTTTTAATATTTCAATCCTTTAATTTCACCTCGTACGATTGAATGAGAATGATGCCAAGAATTCAGTCCCTAGAGACTCCAAACGTGATTTTTTCCCCAAGTTTCCTTAGTTTGGTCGAATAGTTTTGGAAAAAAGCTCCGGAAGCCACGGCGTACTGCGTCCGGACGGATTATTTTTTTTATATTCGATTTTAAGATTCAACAAATCTTTAAATGTAAAACAACAAATTTTCAATTTTTTTTTCATTTTTGGTCGATTATAGAGGTTTAATTTTGAAAATCTGAAACCAAAAAGTCTATCAAGTTGGGTGTCTGTTCATCGTATTGATGACGTGAACTGTCGGCCACTGAATTGTGCAATATACTCTTGAAATGTGTGGAAGTTGAGCGTTTTGAGATGATAAGATAATCATGGGGTGACAGTATCAAGGGACATGTGCCCATAGAAACCATTGCCTTTAATAGGGTGCATTGTGGGTATCCGTCGCTGATTGTACATCGTATACAGCAATTAGAAAAATTATGATTGAAAGATTCTACGTTTTCCCATGTTACATATGTGCATGTTAATTTACGAGCAATTCATAGGAAACCCATTCTCAGCGAAACCCTAAACCTATCTTCCTTCAAAATCTTACAGAAACTTGAGAAATGCCGCTTGTTTCTAGTAGAAATTTTGATTTTAAAGAAAAACTAATTTTTCACCTCTTAATAGTAGAAACAAAGCTTCAGCTACCTGTAGACAGAATCGGGAGCAAAATCCCTTCATTGTAGTAAGGCTGTCCGGATTATTTCTCTGATATTTGCTAACTACTGGATCAAAACGACGACATTTGTCTCAAAAATGGTACGTCGGCTGGGGATGTGCCAATTCGTCCTTTTCCTCCTCTTCACCTCTTGTGAATAGGAAAGTGAAAAGTATTATCGAAGCCCTGGTGCATAAATCATACGCCCACAATGCCGATAACACGATGGCGGAGTCCTCGCAAGCAACACTCATTCAATGCCCTTTAGATTAAAGAAGAGAGACTCATCTTATCAACTAATATTACAATATGATACTTGTTTCCGTTACTATTTAACTCGAAAATTACGTAATAGATTTTAAACATAATTTTACTTTTAGGAAGCTACGTTTTTGATGTATTTATAGTGATATTTTCGAAAAATAAAAAAACTCAACCCTAAAATGAAACAATTCAACTCAAGATATCAGAAGGATGCCGACTAAAATTTATAGTTTCTTGTGCACTGTGAATTCTATTTCCATTTATTATATAGTGTCCAATTTATTAATAGTACTCATGGTTCCTCACAATAACATTAGGGGTGGTACCCATGTGCCTGGTTGTCAAAGTCAAGCCACAAAATTTGTTTTTGTTTAAATTATTGAATTTAAATGCGAGAGAAATTGAATGGTCGTGATATTGTTATGACGGTGTAATTCTGTATATTGACATTCGTTATTGACATTTGATGATAATTAAAGTTGAATAATATTCAATAACATATATGTTAATGAAAATTATTCAACTTTAATTACATAATATATATAATATATTAATACATATATAATATAATATATGTCACATAATATATATAATCATATATTTTTATGCCGTGTTTCACTGTAAATTATTCGGAACGAAGTTTTCGTTTAAAAGTGAGGTTGGTTATTAAAAAATTATTTAATATTAATTTAAAAAAAATATCATGGTTCAAACAACCTATCTACTTGTAGTCTATTAAACGATATAAATTTAAGCATTTAAGGAAAATAATAAATGTCAAATTTGAAACTTCAATTGTCCATACCGAAACACCCGAATCGATACACTCTAAGAAGCGCACAATGACGAGAAAGAAGCTACATGCAATAATAAGTTTAACGACAACAAGAAACGTTTTAGGGGCCCTGCGAATGACCCCAAAAATTCGTAAGATGCTCAAAAACTGCAATTTTACCGTATGATTTTATTATGTTTGGGGTTCAGAAATTGTATAGAGAGCACACAGTATGAATATTCAAAGTGAATATTATGCGTCTTGAATTGGTTGAATAGGGTGTTTATTGCTTACCTAAATTGTATTGCATCGGGATATCAAAATTTAATATACTCAAGACATACCAAGTCAAAGGCCTGAACCACATCCAAGAGAATGCAGTAATGGCTCACATTTTTCTTCCACCATGAAATTGTTCTAATACTTTGCCGATTTGATGTACAAGATTTATAGTAGACAGGCATTGTCTAAAGATTAATTGGTGAATTGGAATCAAGTTTCAATCGTCTTCTGGTTAGAATCGCATAACGCAGTTTTGAAAAGTTTAGTTACTCGTTTGATAGCCAGCAACCAGCCTTCTCATCAAAATACCGATTTCGTTTCAAATATAAACATCAGCGCTGCATCTTGGATGGTAAGTAAATATTTTAATCAGAAGGACTACTCGGATTGTGCTGGTTATAAAATGTACCATAGTGGAGAGTAAGACCATTACCTCGGCCGTAATGATTCTATCAACTTTTATTATGATTTACATAAAAATTCAGTATTTTTAGAACCATGGATACAGTTGAAATATGTTACTATGAAAAAACGGACCAAAGGTTCCCCTATTCCAAACAAATTGAAGAAAAGGGAGTTTTTCTGGGCCTATATATGAGCTCGTGAATTTAATCTCAAGCAATTGGTTGTTATTTTAATTATAAATGGTTTGACACCTCGATTCTCATTAGCTACTTCTGTCACAGGTTGTAGGTTACACGGTTGTCACATTTTTTTCGAACTCATAGTATTTGTTTAAAATTAAGAAGAATATTTTCAGCATTAGAATTTTCCAATATTGCATTGAAAGTAGAAAATTTTGCTACGTTTTACAGTAGTGAAGCTTTATGTATCAAACATATTTTCTCATTCCTTACCAACTGGAAAAATGTGCTTATCACAACCAAAAAAGAGGACATTTCGTATTGGGATGAAATCGAGGTAGCAGAGCCTAAACATTTCGACATGTGCCTCATCGTTTTTCTGTTCTTTAGTTTGAACAGTTAGCTTGCGATAATCACCAAACGCCGGTTTTATAGTTTCTCATCCCGTACAACAGATTGGATGATCCCTAAATCTAAAATGTAGTCACTATTGGTTATTATGAGTTTCAATAACAACAACAAGTGATGATAGCATTTCTCCCAAGCTCGAATTCAGCAACAGGTGAACTGCAGCTTCTTGTAGCTTTCCAGATTACATTCCCTATAACTTCACTCCCCACAATCCATGTACTCCTCAGACGTGCTTTGGAAGCAGGTATTTCAAATTGAAATGTGAGTCAAAGGGATTACGTGGTGTATTTGAAATTTTCTTGGTGTTTATGAAAGACAACTAGGGGCGCGATGAACAGAAAAATACTCGGGTTGAATTGTAAATATTGGTAGAAGGTGGTTTTCTTGGCGATTACCTTCAGTATAGATTTGTGTGCCACAATTATAGAGGGACAACACAATTGCAATAGGTGCACCCCATACTGTGATTCCGAAACTGATACCACTTTGTACCATCGCCTTATTTATCATCATCAATGCCTCTATTCAAAAGGCTTCCTCGGAGTTCGTAAAAGATTCGGAAAAGTTCATTTTCTTAACTTAGTACAAGAGCAGAGACGGGTTACTCTCATTCAAGATCTTCAACAATTGTTACTCCCAAAGTACCGAAGGACAGTTGCGTAACCACCAGTGACCAGTTGGGGGAACAATTATGGAATATTATTTCATAATTTCAATAGTGTTTCGTCGGTATTTTTATTAGCTTCCTTCCCATTAAAGTAATATAAAGTCATTTATAGGTTTCAATAGTAGCTTTGTTGGCGATTTCATGTACCTTATTACACGTATCACCTCGCAGAGGGTAGCAGGGTCATCTGCAAGTAAATATAGTGTCCCTTGAAGATTCGGATCACCGAGCTAATTTATAAAAATATGGGGAAGCATTGACTTCCTTCAAGGATTACCAAGAATTTTGTAAAGCTTTATCTACTAGATAGACCGTTTGATTCGAGGTGAACATACACAAGGCATCGTGAGATTAACCCATCGCTCAATAACCAATCCACTTCAAAGTAAGTTAATATAAATTAATACAGATCTAGTCACTCTTTCTCTGTGATTAAAAGAAGAGACCCCACTGAGAGAAAGACAAATCGCTGTAGTAGATTAAGAGGGGGCAAAAAAATCGGACGTGTCTGGCTTCCCGGATGTGATGTCCCTATCAGATAGGCCACCTTTTGTTTCCGAATCCCCTGAAGGGGCAGGACGTTTCAAAAGCTTTTATACCCTTGATGTCTCGGATGCCCGTTCTGGAGATATCTGGGAGCCGGCAATTAACCAGTATCGAATGAACGCCGGATCGAGAGCGGGTTGTGGAGAGCAAATCGCTTGGTGAATAGGATTTTGAATCAGATAGGAACGTTAGAGATGTCCAAGTGGCTCAAGTTTCCTCAAAAGAAGTGGAAAAGTTCTGTAGGCTTAGTGTTCATTGAATCGGGTTTATTATTTCCCGATGAGGGAACCCTCTAGAAACGAAGGGAATTGTCTATAATTCATTTGTGTCAATAATAAAATGTTGGCAAGAACGAGAATAAAAACGCTGCGAATTCTTTCACTGGGGTTTATTATTCAATTGGCTTGCGTTCATGATTTGAATTTCTACTAAGCTTTGGAGTGTGCGTGTTTCACAGGTGATAGAGCGATTATTGAATTTCAGGAGATATGCATAGAGCCCGTATCCCTGTTCTCAACCAAAATACCTATTTGGATTGATCAGTTGATCATATTCGTGTACCTCCTGAAATTCAATAATCGCTCTATAACCTGTGAAACAAGGCACACTCCAAAGCTTAGTAAAAATTCAAATCTTGAACGCAAGCCAATTGAATAATAAACCCCAGTGAAAGAATTTGTAGCGTTTTTTTAATGGGTATCAGAATGCTTCAACCCGTGTATCGGCTGCAAAGCCTTTTAGGAGTTCACTCCAGTATCCACATTACTACATCACTACGTCACTAGGTTACTGCTATCAAAACAAAAACAATGATGAACCAAAATAACGCAAATGTTGGCACCATAAATCGGGCCATCGGGAATGGTTTGACCTACGGACCTGGGGAGGGGCTCGATCGATTCCTCATGGTATGTTCTTCATATAGGTACAAATTTAGGCCGCTTCGACTTGTTTTGAGGTTTTTAGGGATTTTACAAAACTTTGACAGCCCTTAAAGGGCACTTTAAATTGAGTGAGAGAGCTGGCTCAAGAATTGGGGCGTCGTCGGACCAAGATGGATTTTTCCTGAAAATTTCAGATTTTTGCTCCAGCCGTTTGGGAGAAATCGAGCGTACGGCGTACGACGTACGGTGGACGGACGGAAAATTTTTTATTGCAGATTCGGATTCTACACCCTTTGAAACATAAACCATGAAATTTTCAGGGGGGGGGGGGGGGGTTAGAATTTTTTTTTCAAGAGCGATTACAATGGTTTATTATTGAATAATAAACCAAAACATTCAGCCCCTCCGTCAACAATTCTCTATTCATCCTTTAGCGTGAGTAAAATTAAAAAGAAAAAAAAATAGCTCTCAAGTTGCAAGACCAAAATGAATAAAACTTGAATCAAAGATCCCGAACGTGCCACATTGTTCCGGATTCTATGTCATCACATGGATCACCCTCCAAATTATATTGAACGGTTGAAGTGTTGAATTACTCAATCTTCCCTTTCTCTATGGACTGTAAGGCAGGGAAATAAGGTCCAAATAATTCATGATTGGTTTGTGCCGTTGTGATGTTTGGGCCCCAATTTGGGTTCAGAAGAATTTTTTTTCGAAACTAAACTTAATCTTAACTGAATAGAAAAAGAATGTCACGAATTGGTCAAGAATTGTCGCATGAGCAGGAAGTGGAAGGATTTCCTCGATTTCCTCCATTTCCCCACCTGTCAGTAAAAGCTAAATTTCCGAGGTTTTTCATATAACTATGTAGACAAAAATTATATTTTTGACAGAAAAAGAATCATAAATATTGGTTGATAATAATTATCAACCAATATTATTACAATCATTGTAGCCTGAGCAACGTCGACATAGAACGTCGGATCAATTCTACTGCTTGATTCAGAATGACGTCCTGAAAACGGTCGACTTCAGGATGCGAGACACTTTTTACTTAATTTTGATAAATAAAATCTACTAAAATACATTCAGTTTTCTCTTATTTGATAAATGTCCGACTTTAAATTACTCCAAAAGTTGGTAAATAGGCTCGATTCGGCGAACCAAGGGAGATTAGAAGCTTTAGGGAAGAGAGGGTAATCATTTTAATGTCTTCAATTAAGAAAAGAGGCGCAAATCAGAAAACAAGGTAAAACGCGGCACCTTAATAAGACTAATCTGTCCTTTGGGGTAAGAGGGCTCATCTCTGCCCTCCCCGCCCGCTGCTGCTCAGCCAACCGCCTCTGTAATCTCCTCAGACTACCCTCGGCGAGGGGGCATAAAACGGCACTCTTTGAAGGACCAAGGGTGAAGGTAATTCAAAAATAGGGACGGCGGAAGGGGGTTGTTGATTAAGTAACACAATAAGGTTGTTTCTCTCCCTCGTTTTCCTTTTAAAATCTCAGCTCACCTTTCTGTAATTAATTTATTAAGGCTCGGCGGGAAGTGTCTTTGATGTCGGTGCACTTATTTGCGAGGACATGGGAGGAGGGACGTCATATGGATTAACGATTAAATTATGATAGGACGTGCGCCGTTTCCTAACTACGTTCAAAGCACATTACTCGGGTTACGTAGCACACGCTAGTTCCTCACCTAATTGCTTTGATATTGAAGCCTCGACATTGCGTTGGTTTATAACCACTGATCTACTGTACTGCAAGAAATCAAAGAATTACCTGAATGAATGTAGGTAGTGGGGTGACCACATTCACTTTGAATCTTTTGTTTGAAGCGTATTTATTTCTTCGTATTCGATAGATACGTTTCGTCCTGCAGCGAGGACTTCTTCAGTCTACAATATGTCATAAATATAAGTAGAATTTAGGCATTGACGTCGTGGTGCCACCACACATCTCTTCAGTTGTTTATTACTTGAGGCTTATGCAGGATACCATTCTATCTAGATCAATTAGATACCATTCAATGAGTCTTAATTTTTACTTGCATCTCTATTCGGAGAGATTCCCTTTTTGTCATTCATAATAGAATTGTAATAATTAACGCAGTTGATACCAACGAAGTTTCAATCATGACATTTTGTATGTATAAAAAGGATGAGAGAATATGTTTTACAACTTCACTTACCTGCATAAGCCTCAAGTAATAAACAACTGAATAGATGTGTGATGGCACCACGACGTCAATGCCTAAATTCTACTTATATTTATGACATATTGTAGACTGAAGAAGACCACGCTGCAGGACGAAACGTATCTATCGAATACGAAGAAATAAATACGCTTCAAACAAAAGATTCAAACCTGAATGAATAAGCCTACGATCGTATTTATCAATTCAGCAAGAGAATTACAAGGTTCTAACGAATTTCCGACAAATGGTTTATACTCCAAATGCTTGAAAATGTTCAAAACAACGTTTGCGAACATCTTTATTGTAGATATCCATTTTGAAACATGAGTGGATTTCAAAAATTATAAAATATCACGGTTTCATTTAGAAAAATGTGTTATTTTAGAGTCAAGGTTTTAAAAACCATGTTACAGCCGAACACTGAATCATCCAAGATGACAGTTCGGAGCAACATTTTGTGCCCAAAAAATGTGCTCAAACTCTTGTTAAAGAAAACGCTTCTGAATTGATGACGAATTTGAGATTGAATTTTCTGGAATATGAACATAAAGTGTGTGTTTGATAAGTAAATTAAGTTTTTTTTTTTAAACATAAAATGGGTATTTGGTTATTCAATTCATGGGTTTTTAACATTTTAGACAGCCTCAGCAAAGGATCGAAGTGTGCTCCTTCTCTCGTACGCAAGCCCGACAACGTTTCAAAATTGATGGATTCGCTTGTAAGACACTGCATGTGCGAGCTCTCTAACAGTCATCTTAAAGTCTTTCTGTTAGCTAATCCATATTGTTCATTGGGACGAAGTAAACTTCAGATGTGAAATGTCCCCACACAAATAGTTCATCAGCGTTAGGTCTGGACTTCTCAAGGGCTACCAAACATGCCAATACTACTGAATTATCTACTCGGACGATTGCTATTCAATATTTTCAGTTTATAATATGTCTAGCATTGTGGGCAGGACACTATCCATTTGCCATCGGCTGTTCGTATGGAAATTCACTCTATTTCTTCCCAATAGAAAACGTGAAGCAGCTAACAGTGAGCGTTCAAGAGGATTGTAGGAAAACTGTCAAAAATAGCATCACACGAGCAACTTCATAAATTTTTAAAGTTTGCAGGGCTTCCATAAGGTAAAGAAGTTCCTGTAGCTACTCGTAAAATTTCAATAACCCATATTTTGATGAACTAAGTAGGTAATATCTAATTTTTTTTAAACCTACTTTAGTTATCAAGCACACGTTCATATTTCGGGAAACGCAACCATTTAGGAAATTTTAATGTTTCGCCATAAAATTATATTTTTCTGTTAGAATTGTAGAGGTAAATTAAAAACCAACATTGGACGTGATTAACGCTGGAAAGCTTACTAAATTTCGAAAATTTCGCTGTTGAGAAACACCTATATTGATTGTCGTTTTATATTTAAACCAAATGTATAAACAAAATTTAATAAAATCCTTCCTCTCTTTGATCAGCTAAAATTTGAAGTTTTTGTAATTAAGAAAAATAAATGTATGATAATTGTACAGGGAATGTAAAGAGGATTTTGGAAATGTGTTTAGAAAGTTGGAAATGCAAAGAAGGAAGACAAAAAATTAGGTTTTTCAATCGAAAAATGTGGTATTTTGGTAGGCAAAATTGACAACACAAAAACTAAAATAACCCAAAAGTCTTAAGAAAATCTTTCAACCTTTTTCAAAGCTCTACTAATAAATTTTTAGCTATTTAAAAATGCTTAGTTATTGATTCACTTGAACGCTGTGCTTTGCGAAATTATACGTTAGCTTCGTGCCTCTTTACGCAGAAGCCGAAGTGTTGTGGAACTTCTTTTCATTGCGTGGAAATGTCTCTGGTCCTAACAAAGCTCAGATTGTCTGCAGCAGAAGCTGTATAACATAAATGACAGCAGCTAATAAGCATTTTGGTTGACAGAACAAAGCAGCCAAATACGCTGACATTACGTGGGGGGATTCCTACCCGAAAGTTATATCTGTTCAAAGCCCGGAATGGAAGAGAGGTGCTGTGCAAGGGGAGGATTAGATGAGTACAACTACGAATATAGAAGGGGAATATACAAATAAATTATTAAGATAATTATGCAGATCGTAAAATTGTACAGAATACCTATGTCAACAGGACGATCAGTACTGCAGACCCATGTCGTAATATGTTACACAACACAATTGATTTTGATGTAACCAAGATCACTGAAGTTTAGAATATTTTTCTTCTTTTACCGTCGTTTTGAAAATAGTATTGGCCGTGTAGGTACGAATTGAAACGATTTTCAGAGCTTTGATGAGGAATCTGGCTGTTTCATGAGATCCCTTGTTAAATATACCTTCAGGTCTCGTGATAGACTAACCTGCACGACACGTACGCTTTGCGTGTGACGTCAACCCCCTTAAGCGGCACCAGCGGCGATCCGTCGAGCGAAATGATTATTCAATTAACCGGTTGTTGGCCATACTGTAGTTTATTGAAACCAGTAAAAAAACTAGATTGTTAACATATTATTTTAGTGCTTTTTTTGATGCCCAAAAATATTGATATCTCTGACTGAGTTCGATATCATGTCCGTAATACCAACGGTACAGTTCCCTTTACTTCCAACACTCCAACGGGTTGAGCTAAAACGCCGATTTAATGTTGTTTATAGTTGTGGGTTATTTCCCTTGAATATACCATTTCCCCAGAGTCAAATACCAGCCATATCGGCTGGTTTGGGGTTGGACGAAATGGCCCAAGTGATGCTGCAGTTCGCTGGCTCAGCAGATGTTTGCTGGAAGAAGTCAGCGGTCGGGCGTGGTCATCGTCACGGTGTGTGTTTTGACTCAAGTGAGGGGATGCTACGCCATTGAATGCGACGTTTACAGTCTTTTATTAATTAATCTAATTAATAATTGTTTCGTGTTATTTCAGGTCCCACTGCGTGCAGCAACTGTTAAGTCCCAAAAATATTGATACTTCTGATTAAGTTCGAACGCGTGTCCTTACTACTAAGGGAAATTTCCCTTTAGTTGCTACATCAGATTAGCTATGAGGCTGATTTAATCAACCTCTTCGTCAGTGGGTTTTGTTCCTTGAACATAATACTTTGATCTAACCTCTTTTTGATGAAACATCCCATTTGTGATTTTCCTCTTCCCGACCGTTTTCGAGTTTCTCTGCTGTTAATGATGAATGATCAGACTCAATCTTCTTTTTCTGATTCATGTTCTCTGATCGAAGTTCGTTCGATATTAAAACGTTATGAATATCAGGTGGGATAATAGTTTGCTACTGCATTAACAACATAATCGCTGTGTTTTGCTACTACACTTCAAGAAATGTAGAAAAAAGTGTCATCCAAAATCGGAGTTTCCTGTAGTGCCTACGGTTAAAAAATAATATTATTAATAACTCGACCTCACGATAGCATTTTACGTGATTGACCTTCCAGAACTGATTTATATTCCCATCTTTCTCCTTGCCCCCCCCCCCCCCCCCAAATTTCCGTAATATGCAAAGCAAGATTTTTGCTCATGCACGTCTAAATTGTGTATGCGATAAGGTCCAAAGCTCCATTGATGGACGACTGTCTTTTTCTTAAACAAATCTTGAAATCTCTTGACCGTTCCTAAGTCCCAGAATTTTCTACTTATATCAATGGATGGAGTGGTCACTTTTCGACTTTTAGGACGCCCATCTGAAGCAAGGCTTTGAGAATAGAGGGACCCTTACAAAATTGATCCTAGGAGGTGTGGGACAACGCAACCAATAGGAAAATATAACTGACTACAAATCCGTTTCAGACGATCCCAATCCATAAACAAAACGGTAGGAGAATGATTCCTTGCGCAAATGTCTTTGAGACAAATTTTGTCTAGTCTATGTGTGTGATCACACAAAAACTTACTAACAATAGGTAGTTGTTAGCTGTCCATCATTACACAAGTGAATTACATGTTTAATCGATCTCAGTACTATGCACAATTTTCTGATGACTATCAGCTCCAAATATCAACGCAAAACGTCTTCAACTTGTACATGTATAAAATACATTATTGTTTCAATATTACAATATTATTGTAAATAACTGTTCTCAAGTACAATGCACAATAATTAACGAATTAGATAATTAAAACGCTTCAAATTCTTTAAAAGGTTTTATTATTTTTTGAGTAATGTGTGATTGTTCATGTCATGAGGTTTGTGAGTTCACTTTTAGATTCAGATATTGAGATTATTTGGCTTTTGGTAAATTTCCACGGATCTGAAACCTATACCATTCGATTTTTGGTCCAGAATTACTAAACAACCTAATTCTACGTTTTTAACCAGTTTTTGGCCTGTCGCATTGATATACGCGCGACAATCGGGAAGGCTAGAAGTTGTGCCAAATTGGACCCCAAGTGGAGTCCACGCACCAAAGAACGGGTGCTACACACCAATTCTAAGGTCTTTCATTGTCCGAACGGCGGACGGATGTTGCAGATTTTGAATCTACGCACCTTGAAACGTAAAGTGGCAAAGTCTAAGGAGGGCATTATAAAAAAACGTTCCTCGTCGTTAATTAATATAAACTAATAAACGAATTGTGTGTTACTCTGCGAGCACATTAGCTGTACAGATCAATGGGTAGTTTTTCCGGAATCGGTCGACAGCAATGACCTCCAGCAACGATTCCTCTGCATTCATTTGAATTGCCTTCCTACATCCGGAGTTTAGAGGTTTCACATACAGACTCCGGAATTCATTAATTTACGACACAGTGAAGACGAATTGTTATTCACGGTATCATAAAACAGCTCCGCGCTAAGTGTATCCATTTAGGCTTATGAAAATTTTCCGTTGCACACAATCGAGTTTTGAGAGTGGGCCATTCAGCTATTCAAAGCGATTGAACAGTCTCCAATTAACCATAATCTACGAGTGGTCATCATATCTGATATTTATCAGTGTCTTGTTCATTAATATATAGCGGGTACGCGCAGCCAAAATACATACACGGGTACAACTGTCTTCAAGAATGGTGAGTACACCAACGTCCTAATTTTTTGGTCGAAATAGCCTCTATCTAGTTTGCAAATCTACTCTCTGGTCGGATTGAACGTTAAAATTTTTATCTCAACGTTTATTGTTGTTCTCAAACTCGGTTTCACTGTGGTGCCTAAGTTGACGGGGTTTTATAGATCGTTGATTCTGACAATTAAAAAGAAAATCGAAGGATGGTGTAACCATGGAACTATGTGAAATAGTTAGGAAATAAAAAAGTTCATCACATTATTTCCAAGCAGTGAACTTTTACAGATGATCACTTAAATTAATATCATTAAATTTCATATAAAAATTGTATGACACTATTCTTTATTAACAGGAAAAAACTTTAGATTGGATACAGATTGTTATGATTATTTTGTTGTGAAAACGATATAAATTATTACATGTTTTCAGAATCATATTGCCCTTCCATGCAGGTCACTGGTTGAATATAACAATATAAACGTTTACCAACATGTGAAATCAGCCAGGATCGAAAAGATGGATGAACTCTCTGCAATTTGAACCAATGATTTCTATGACGAAAATCTGCAAAAGCATTTGTGTTTCTGATAGAACCCCTCCGGGAACTCAGATATCGATCCACGTACAAATTAATTTGCAGCAATCATGTCCCATTCAGTTTATAGACATGAGATTGGTTAAAGCTGGCAAAAGCATAGCCTTTTTAAACCATGTATATTGGAGGTTGATACACTTTGGTTCATTTTGCTCTATTAATTCTAGTCCATTATTTTATGTAATAAGATTTGTAATCGTAAAACAAAAAATGTTTATTATCATTTAAGTATGTTATTTATTGTTATTTTGGGAATCAACATATACAGTATCTTGCCGACATTGTTTTCTTCGGTCGTTTGCAATGATTGTGTATCTCAAATAATAAACCAAATGTTGGGTAAGTTGCTGGAAATTGTAACTTGTTTGTAGAAAGTTTAACGAAGGGAAAAGAGAAAGAAATCCACATCTGCAGGAGTTCAGAGCCATGATTAGATGTTTGCGACAGCTAGAATTAGAGCAGGTTTTGAAATCAAGGTGCAGATCCTTCGGATATGAAGGTCCAAAAAGTCTGACAACGGTCGCTGTACCACACTATATTGGGAAGTTCCGAGAAGAAAAACTCAGAGGAATAAGTTAATTCGCCAATAAGTGAATGAATAGTTTTACGTGCAATATTAACATTGTTTTGAGATTTTACATATGTAATTGTAAAACTAAAACGAAATTCACTTCCACACCTGTTTCATGAATAACTTGGTAAGATGATTAGGTTTTTTGAATTGTGAAAGAACCTATTATAATTATTTCCTTCATTCTAGTTGGCGCTAAAGGCATTGATATTCCTACCTTGTCTCTTGGCAGTGAGCAACTGTCTTCCCACCTCCGACCCAGGCGATGAACTTTGGGAAAACTTCAAAGTGAGTAGAGTCCTAATTTGACCAAGGTATACAATCAGTTATTTCCCTCTTGTGCGCCAAATCACTTATTTACGTACCTATCCGTTCAATCTTTAATTTCATTTACGTGATTTTCAGAGGGATCATGAAAAGACATATGAAACTCCAGAAATCGAAGAGGCAAGGAAGAAAATCTTCTTTGACAATAAGAGAAAAATCGACCAACACAATATACGCTACGAGAGAGGCGAAATTAGCTACATGCTCGGAATTAATCCATTAGCAGATATGGTAAGTTTAACACACACAGTCCTGGTTGCTACCAGCAACTTGCGAGAATATTGCACTTGAGATTCCCCCAGTCCAGTGTTTTTGAGATAAAACAGATACAACCGACACTTCACTCAGTTTTGACAAATGAATGAGAGCAATTCTTACAGGATTTTTCATGCTGAATCCGATTATGAAATCAGTTTTTTCCATCTCCCGTTGTTTTCCAAAATAAGCATTCACAAATGTAAGAAACCGGTTAGGTTTTAAATCAACTCCGGTGGAATTGAACCCTAAATCCTCGGCACCAAACATCTTTTTTGTTGGTGTGTATTTGTTACGACTTTGATATCGGCTTCCTAATTCAAGGTTTTCAATTAGAAATTTTCACGTTTATGGATTACTCATAAATAAGATACATGACTGCTCGCCCCTGGAGTGGAGTGTTTTAGAAGTGTTGACACAGATCTTTACAAGAATACGTAATAATATTATCTTAAAATCTCATTAGTGATCAAGAGTTAAGAACCCCTAATCGTTGAGTAGACAGGTTTCTATTATCTCCAATGATGAGAAATCGGAGAGTGAATACTTACCTTCAATATTACCTTAATATTTGTCTTCATAGCATTTACATGGAGTAGCATTGATCTTAGGTTTACACAAATCGTGTACAGATTTTGAGAGTTCGGGTATGAAACTAGCTGAGCCATTGAGTTGGGTCAGGGAACTAGTCGTTCGGCATTGAATATCCATATTACCACCAGACTTGATTGTTGTTCTAAATAATTAACGAATCGACCTTAGACTAAACAGGGGATTTTTTACAGCGCGTCTGGGTACGTGTGCGAAACAACCTGCGATAACTGACTACACGAATTTTCCATACATATCTGTTTAATGTATTATTAATTGCTAATTACCCATATAAATATCCGCACAAGATTCCTACATGAATGGAAATTATGATTTTCGAAATTAAAAGGTTGAAGAAAAGCACCACTTAATCATTTATGTCACTATCAGTTGGAAAGCTGATCCGAACACTGTAACAGTGTTTCAATATTGTGTCTTGTTCATGTTCTTGAGCGGGTGCACGACCTTTTTTCCAAACTTCTAATTTCCAACACTAACACTTTTTTTTTCGGATGCAGACGATTTGTTAGCTTAAACACGTTCTCGATTCACCGCTCTCATCCTACACGAATTTTCATCATAACAAAATCTTTGTGCTCCCTAATTCTCTCAACAGTCCTCCCAGCTCTTATTCCTTCAGATTCTCTAGATAAAGTTGGTTGAACAGTGGTTTGCCAGCTGCGGGACAGGGAGCTTACCTTTTACCATTCTGTGTTTTCCTCTTCTCACCCGATGCTATTGGAAACGCTTGGAGTTACATTTGTACATTTTTTCTCATAAAAAAACTATTCAGGAATAACAGATCATAAATCTTCTCATACAGGGCGTACTTCGAGTCTTGTCATACCGCTCTCCCACGCTTTATACAAGTGCTTCCAGGCACTTTGTTCAACTTCTCTTAAAATGCCACTTTTATTCATATTTTACATTTTATTCTTATTTTCTTCCTCATTTCACCAATATTGCTATAACTACTTACATTCGAATCAAAACCAAAACTTGAGAATACCGTTGGATAGAGCGTCAAGTTTCTTGTCTTCTATTCGCTAAAATGCACTGTAACTGAGTCTAAAAAGTAAATTTTCAAAACTTCCAAGACTATCTATTTTTTAAACTCTTTTTAATCTTACCAGTTGTTGTGGCACAAGTGTCTCCTGAAAGCAATGCCAAAAGATCAGGAAAATGAAATTTGTTTGCAATTGAATTTCATAGAAAAAGCCAGGTTTGCATACGGAAAAACATGAATTTTTAGGGCAAGATTGACTGTCTTCACCTAAGAATCGGCTTCGTTTTTTTTTCAGGGATTTTCAGGGCTGAATCTTTACTAAAATTGTTAATTATAACACATTATTCACTTAAAACTCGAGTGGCCTGCAACTCAGAGCTTCCAAGAATGAGAAAGAGCCTGAACATCCCTGTAGAAAGTATTTCAATGATTTATACAATCCTGTAAGGGTTGAAATAAAATGCAATTTGGTAGATTTGTTGTTGAATTCAGATTTATAGAGATTTATATTTTTTGGCTTTTAACGTTATCTTTAACTAGATTAATTTGTTAATAATGAAGAAAATTACATTGTCTAGGCTCTGGATGAACTCGCAAACAAAGGAGTCAAACAGGGTGAGCAACCATTAACGCTCTTCACGGCTGCTAGAGAAGGTGGCCCTATTCAGTTTGAATATACCGGCGCTAAACTTCCGCCCACCGTCGACTGGAGGGATAAAGGCATAGTCTCCCCCATCAAAGCCCAATACAACTGCTTGGCTTGTTGGGCATTCGCTGCTGTAAGTCACCAGAAAAGTTTTAAGACCGAATAGCTGACCTATGAAAATTTACTATCTTCTAAATTTTCCGTATGAAATAGGGTGGTTAGGATTGGTCATCAAAGTGTCCAGTCGTAGTCTAGAAGTCAGCGGTAGTGCTTCAGGGACAACACAAACTTGCGAACACCAACGGTAGACAGAGAATCATTGAATAAATCGCAGTAGAGGTTTTTACCTTTTCGATCCAAATATTCGTTGAGGACTGTTTGATTTGACGGCGACATCTATCGTCTAGCTTGTGCTGTTGTTTACGATGAACATAGATACCAGTTGAGATCGGTGGACCAAAATGTCTACGACTCTCAGTGATTGCTCAGAAAAACCTTGGTTCAGGACTTCGTGGTGCTAAGATTCAATATTCACGAAATGTGACACAAGCCCACGATTTGTAATAATTTGCATTCTACTGAAAAGTATAATGCAGAAGCAACAAAATGCCAGGCCAATTTCAACTTTTGCATTAGTTTTTGAGCCCTGAGTTCTTCGATTTTCACCGGACGGTGTTCTGAAAGTATCAATTGGCTTGAATATCATGTTTGATTGTGACAAGTCCACTGATATTCTTTTATCAACATTTGGATTCTATGTGTCCTGACGTGTGAAGCAACACAGGTAGGAGAGGGAGCGGGGGGGGATTAAAATAAATAAAAATCAGATTAGATGCTCATGCAATGAGTTTTACTTTTGCCTGCAGCTCCTCTCTCCCTTTTTTCTTTTTTTTTCTTTTTCACTAATTAATGCAATTAAAGACAACAACAATAGAAAACAATTTTAATCATGACTAATTTTTTATATAAGAAGGATGAGGGAGCAACTAAAAAACTTCAATTGCCCATACTACAAGTATTGAAACAAAGTGAAGGGATGTGTGGTGGCACCAACATGTCTAAGCCGGAATTCCGCATGTATTGATGACATAATAAGACTGATGAAGTCCTCGGTGAAGGACGAAACGTATCTGCCAAAAAATAAAGACTCATGCTCCAAAATAAGGGATTCAAAATAAATTTTCTCCACTACACGAGAAGACATTGAATCATGGATATGTTTCTGTAAATTACATTTGATATCCAGAGTTTAATGTATTTCCATAAAGTGCGGAAAAGTATATTCCCAAATGGAAACAAAAAACGAAGAAATTAATGCGAATTCATGAAAAAATGCAATTTATTCATGATTGAGAAACAACTGTAAAATCAACAATCCATCCATTCGCAAATAGGCAGTATTTACAATCTCGTTTCTACATGACATTATTCATTATCTTTTCCAAGAATTCATTTTGAAATCGAGTTTTTTAAAACTTTTCATCTATATATATCTGGTGTCAACTGGAACAACGGAAGGTATTTTATTTTATCTCGTAAAATTTTGGTAAGATATTGTATTCGTGGGTTTCTACATGTATGTCAATATACAATTTATGACACCATTAAATATCGGCTTTTGTTACTGAGGGACCAGAAACGTTTTACTGTTTACGGAGTTATGTTTATGGCGAAGTCATTCTATCATCTACGGTATATATAGAATTCAATAAAGAGTTGTGTATACACACTGATCAACTGAAGTACACTTGTGGCTAATTTGTTACCTAATCGACCTGTGGTGCTGAGATTCAACTGGATCCCTTATTATGCCATCTTGAATACAAATCCAGGGTATGACTAAGCGAGGCTCGTAGTCCAGATTATGTATCACAGACTGCATCTGATAAGCACACATCAGTTAATTGCGTGGAAGAACATTTAATACCGAAATATTTGTGTAATAATTCGCTGAGTTTTTAGATCTTAAAAAAACTTGAACTAACTTAACTTTGCAACTAACTACTAGCCCAAAAAGCATCAATCCGATTAGCGGAACACGAAGGTTGCCGATTAGTTACTTGAAATAATATACCTAAACTCCAGATTTTGACGTTTTACAATGTTCTGCCTAGCAATAACGAATCTACTCATTCGGTTGGGTGTATTCACGGTAATTTATGGAACTTCAAGAAGCTTCGTCAATCCTTCTCATTCCCAGAAGTTAAATTAAAAATGTAATGCAATAACCGCAATTCTTTGGCATTTCAGACTGATGCCATTGAAAGCCAGTACGCTCTTAAATACGGGAAACACCTCTTGCTCAGTCAACAACAGCTGGTGGACTGCTCTGCGAAGGAAGGCAATCTCGGATGTACGGGCGGAATGGTTGACTGGGCCTACCAGTACATCATGAGGACTGGAGGTGTGGAGCAAGATTCGGACTATCCTTACGAAATCGAAGTACGTTCGTTTAAACAAAAACACAATGGAGTCCAGGCTCCACTTAACAGCAAAATTCTTATTTTAAAAATGCCTACCTACTTCATTTTTGTTTAAAAAGTTTTGCAAATTTTTTAAGGCTTACTTTACCAGCGGTTTTTGAAAAAGTAGTCCCTAACGTGCACCCCAATTTGTTTATTTTTTAATAGGATGGAACATGCGCATTTAATTCATCCAAAATCGTTGCGTCAATAACAAATTACGGTGAGATCAAGAACGGAAGTGAAATTTCTCTCCAGGAAGCTGTGGCGTTTTACGGACCTATCTCTGTCAGCATTGACTCCAGCAGCTTTGAATGGAACTACTATACCAAAGGTTAGTGAAATTGCTGGACATCAGAAAAAATAATATTGTGCATTATATGGGTACGACTTCTGGCTTAAGAACGTGATTTGAGCCGGAGTGCAAATTTTAAAATCCCACATTTTCCTATAGTGACTCGTAGTCTTGAGGTATGATACCCGTAGGGAGATTTCAGAGTCAGTCAACAATACCACAATTCGATTTTCATTCTTACCTTGAAGGAGGAAACATGATAACAGAAAAAAGAACACTTCCTACCAACAACTACGTACAACAATACATACCAATTACTTACAAATAGTAAAGTAATTAATTCTTGAAAAATTGTTGAAATCGTAACTTTATTGTGTATTTACTGTAACTCTTCTAAAAACCTATATTTTTAATCAACATTTACTTTTGTCATAATACGATTTAGTTTGGTAATATCAAGCTGTTATAAAGATTTCAACGATGAACTAAAAGTATTAACAATTGAAGGACCAAATACTTTGGTTTGTCCGGCAAAGATCTGCTCTACCATCTGATCTACATTCCTAGAAGGAAAAATATATGATCGCTTTAGTTTGAGGTACTTGATATTGAAATGTACACTTACTATCCGGGTGAATGCATATTATTAAACGATGCAATAGCGTTCACCTCTAATTGACTTCCACCTGTTGACGAAACCTAACTTCGGGGATGTTGAAATCAAATCGCTCGGAATCAAAAGTTATGGGCGAACATACTAAAAATCTGGAGCTTAATATGTGTAGGTATGCGATTCCATGGCTTCCGATTCAAGAACCGATTAAATCACTAACAGTTGGGCGGCTTATTCGATCAGCTCGACGCCACCATTAAAAGAAAATTGTCTCCATACATTTCAATAACGTCACTGGTCGTCGTCCGGGCGATCCTTAACGATAATAGTTGTTCACACTCAATACAAGGCAATGTATAAGGTAACTATAATAGTAAAATAGCCTGAAAGGGGCGAGGATACACCTATTCACTAGAATGGGGATTCCTATGAATCCAACAGGCTTATAGGTTTAATCTAGATACACGAATTAGTATTTTTTAGTGGTGAATGAGTTTTTAAGAAAAAAATATTAGCTTTTGAGTGAAGCAAATCTTTCCCTTTGATCGAATTCTAAATACAGTTATTTACATAAGATATGTTAGAAAGTAACTCACTTATTACTGAAGCGCCACTCTTTTATAGCAGTTAATATGAATTATCCTAAATTCACTAGCCCCATTACAAGGACTGTGAATAATTAGTTGATGTGATTAATCTAAGAACAAGAAAAAATGCAATACCTAGAATTAGAAATAAAACTGTATTATCTATTTCCAAACTCATATTTTCCAAATTTATTTCAAAAGATTTCAGATCACTAATTTTTTGCCGAAATTAGTTTCTAACTTCTATTGCTCAATTAAACAAAAACAAAAAACAAAAACGTAAGAAAAGCTCTTGAATGGGTTGTCTAATACCCCCTCCGTCATCCCTCCAAACAGATATTTCAAAATTTCAAATGTTTGTTGAACAAAAGTAAAATTTAGGTGAATCAAAAATAAATCAATAAAATCAGAAGAAAACAGGGAGGATATAACGATTTAGTACTATTAACCCCTCCATTCACGCTCTTTCATATTTGAAAATTGAAATTTCTGAAATGTGTTAAATTACTAAACCAAATCCTCAATTGAACAAAAAAAAGACATGAATCGGTTGGGAATTCTCGCTTGAGCGGTGATTGGAAGGATTGACAATCTCCACCTGTAGTCTCCCTTCTGTCAGTAAAAGCAGTTTCCGAGGTTTGTTGTATAACTAGACTGAAATTGGGATCCAACAAAATAAGAATCACGAAAACTGATTTTTATTATTTTGTTTATTACCTCACATTCGGGTTGTCCCGCCCAAATGGGGGAGCTCTCACTTCAAAAACCACGAATCGTAGATGAATCAAGAAGTTTGGGTTTGAATGTGAGCAATATGGATAGTATTTGATCGTATGCCGAGCTTAAAAACTTGGTTTGGTGATGTTCACAGGAATATTTGACAACCCTTACTGCTCAACTGATGTCGATCACGCCGTTGTTGTCGTTGGTTATGGAACTGAAGACGGGAAGGACTATTGGCTAGTGAAAAACTCTTACGGAGAAAGTTTCGGAGACAAAGGATACATCAAAATGGCAAGAAACAAGGACAACCAGTGCGCCATCGCCAGCTACGCCAATTTCCCCATTGTTGGTGAATGGGAACCTTTCTCACCTCCTTCAGAAGCTAATATGTAAATTTGTGCATCAATTATAAACAAACGAACAATTCAACGTGTTCAAAAGTGAAAGACTGTAACGCGAACGGTAAATCACTAAATCATCCTAGCCAATTGTGTGAGTCATGGGATCTAGAACTGCATATATCACCATTAACGCGACTACGTGGGATAATCAATGTATCAATATCATGTTCGTGATTGTTAATGTACCAACCAAATCAATGTAAATAATGTAAATAAAATTTAAGTTAAATATTTCGTATTCCACGACCTAATACCTAACGAATAAAATATTGGTTTGATTAATCTTTTGTTAGGGCCCCAATCGGATGGAGGGGGGGGGGGAGATATACATTATTTGAATGATGCCTCAGGATTCGTGCAGGCGATGAAACCCTGTTAGCATCTTCCAAAAACCGAAGGCAAAACATAAACTTTATACCTCATACCTACGACACAATCCAATATTTTGGTCAAACTTTGACCAACAGTTGAGTAACAGCAGAGAAACCACCAAAGCCTTATTCAACAGTAGCCAACTTTGGACGTGATCATTGTTTTGGACTCTCAGTTGAAGAGGCTTGTTATTTTGGCAACATCTAAACACAAATTTGAAGGGTCTGAACGTAAAAGCCTGGAAACGATTCTCTTTTACCTTCGGTTGAGAGGAAAAAAATGTTCAACGATCAAGTCTGAGGGAATTCAATTAAATATGTGAAGTTAAAAAATGTTACCGTTCAGTCATTGTTGTAAAAAATTTTACACATTCAAAGCTCCTACACTCACCAACTTATCGTTCAAATTATCCTGACTCCCGGTTATTCTCTCATTTTGCTTCCGAGTCTACCAAGGTAGCGGAAGCATTGTTTTCACTTTCGGAATGTGAAAATTTTTTTGTATCCAAAATCAAAAATTCCACTCGCATTTTGCGTTTTAGACCTTTCTGAACAATTGTGGTTCCGTGTCTGTCTGTCTGTCTGTCAGCAAATCCTTGTTACGGGCAAAACTACAAAGTTATAGTCCGATTTTGGTGAAATTGTCAGGGATTGTGCGGGTTGGGGTGTAGATGGTCCCCTATAAGTTTCATGACCCCCGGATCAATAGTAGTCTCTGCGCATGAACAAACGAAATCTTTGTTACGCGCATAACTCCGGGAGTTCTTGACCAATTTCGGTGAAATTTTCAGGGATTGTTCGGTTTGATGTGTAGATGATCCCCTATAAGTTTCATGGCCCCCGGATCAATAGTAGCCTCTGCGCATCCGCAAACGTGAAATCCTTGTTACACGCATAACCCCGGGAGTTCATGACTGATTTCGATGAAATTTTCAGGGATTGTTCGGATATGGTATACTTTATAGTTTGTTCAATAGTTGAACATGCCTACCTTTATTTTCTCAAGTTCCGCTCCTGCATAACAATAAATTTTCCCTAATTCAATTTTTACTTCGCCTAATTGAACGAAGTTCTTTAGTCAATAATAATTTTCAATGATCTATACAGTCATGTTATGGATACGAGGAAGCTGTGTGCCACACCCACTTGGCAGACTTTTTTTTTTTTTAGTTTGTAGACAGCATGGAAAAAGTTGAATTCTTACAATGCGATCATCTTTTCCAGTTTTGAATATCAACAGAATGAAATTTCCCATGACTACTCGAATTTAAGTTGGGCTCCCTAGTCGAATGTAAGTACATAAAAATAATTGTATACACGTTCTATTACATTTGGAGCAACGGTACCCACTGCAGAAGTACTTACCAACCACGCACCATTCGTAATTTTTATGCAGCGTATGTGATAGTGATTAACCACAGTCATTCATGTCTTTCATGAAAGTATCGTTATAAAGTTATTAACTAAATGAAATGTGGAGTAAATTCAAAAAATATTGGATCGAACGTGACCGTTAAATCTGTAGTACCTAACGGTTTTGTGAGTATTGTTAATCCAGGAACCAACGAACCGTAGTATAATTTCATTTACAACTGTTAAAGTCTGATGACTCTCAACTTTTCGCAACTGTCTTCGCTTCAATAAACTAGTTTCCATTGTTCCTTCGGACGAAACATACGTTTGCATGAATGTAAGTTTGTTTGACCTTACCACTAATTCTTTTATTCGTATTCAATTGTTGAAGATGTGAGAACATGAATACTGCAATTAAATATCGAAAGATCAGTAGGCAGTTCAATCTCTCTTGTTCGAAACACTGGAGTGCTGTATACGCCAAATTCAATTAATACGTTGGAATGCGAATAGAAGGTTTGCCACAGAACTGGCTCACTTCTTTGCGTTTTTCGTATGAAAAAAACAAACAGAAAAGAAAACTGTTTGATTTTTCCTATTACAATTACGTATTAATCCACATTTCGGTACCAAAGTTCTTCTTAGATTCGAGATAAACACACAAAAAATCAAACATACTTGTAAAACAAGTTGGTAAGTAATGCATTCATTACATTGTCGTCCAGCTTGAAACAGAGTACACTTATGATACCTATGATCCATTTTTAAATCTTTTAAAATACGTGTGGAAAAAATGGGGCTACCCCTTCCATGCACGTCCCTCCAGAACGAAATTTGAAAATGAAATGATTTTCCCAAGTAGGACAAGTTGAACGGAAATAGGATAACGAAAATCGGCTGTAATTTACGGATGATATACCGATTTATCACCATTACCCCCTCCATTCACCCTCTTTCTTAATGAACACTGAAAGTTCCGATATATTGATACGGCCAGCATATTATTTACATATTTCGTCGCTCGCGTCCAAGTTGGTAGCTTATCGGGGATTTGCAGAAGCGCCGGGGTCAAGTTCGCGGACTGTTGTTTCGCCAAATATCCCACCGGTCTCTTCGGCATCTTTAGTGATTCTCAACGAGAGCTCTGGTACAGTTCGAGCGACCGATTGCTGTTCTAGCAGGATTTACGCCACGTGTCCTCCGCATCACCCGTCTTTTAGAGGATTTTTTTTCTCGTTCTGGTGACTTCGTTGAAACCAGTATCTGGTACGTACATCTTTTCCTTCCGAAAGATATTAATCCTGCCTTGATGCAGCATAGATATGAGCAGTTTTCCGACCATTCCTCTGACGACTATGATTCGTTTTACCCACCAGTTGGAATCTAATTTGAACGTCTTCCATCTTTTCACGAACCTGAGGGCTACAGACAGACCGACCGTCCAGCAAATGCATCGCATTGTTCCAGCTGATCTATCTTTTTGAATTTTTGTATGGGAGAAGCCAACTGTAAGTAGCCAGTCGAATTTTGATTGGGTCGGTGTTCAATTTGGGCCATTTTATGGGGAAGAATCATACTTATAGTCTTTTTTTCTCTTTTCTTTGTTCTACAGGGTGGTTGGCTTAAAAAACTTCAATTCCTACTTTTTGTGGTAAAATTTTAAATCTTCGAGGTTTGTTGCACAACTTGGGTAAATCGGAGTCATTATAGTTTACCCTTTGCCGGCCCCAGGGATTTGAGATATAGAGAATGGAGGAGGAAGAGAGGGACGGGCGGAACTGCCTCTATAGAATGGCCACCGATCCTGGTAAGGTCCCCGATGGACGGGGTTGGTGATACCAAAGCTCTCCTGCCGAGATGCCCAACTCGAGAAGCTCCGTGGCGCTCTTCCCAAACCACACCCCACGCCATGATGTTGATGGAACCATTCCTTTCAACTTAGATATTGTTTGCAGCGGGTCATTCTCATCACATTTACTTACCTATTTTAGCCCACCAGCTCAACTTCGTGTCCACCCTGCCTTGGCACCTTTGGCATCTAAGATTATGGTAAACCCTGTAAAAAGGTACATGCTTCTTTTGAATTCCACAGTGATCTAAATGATACATTGGAAGCGAATAATAATCTTAAGAACAGCAATTGCTTTTGGTTTTCATAGGGTTTCTGCAAAAAAATGGAGCCTGTGGGTTTAACTATCATGTTTCCAATGACCTACTCATAGTTAACTAGTCGTATGAACGTAGGGTCATTCCCGCTTCTCCCGTCGCCGAGATCATTGGACTTTTTAAAAGGGGTAGCCACGTAAACAATTTTCTGCTCAGAAATTCAAGATATAAAAAAGGTGCGAAATTTGTTTTTAATGCTATTGACGAAGGAAATTTCTTATCTGCGTTTCAGTGGATGTAACAAAAGCTGGCTTCATTGTTTGTTATCTGTATACCCATAAGTTATCGAACCCCACAGACTTCAGGAAACCACCATTAACGAATGATTCAAATCGCAAAGTGCTCAATTAGATGTGTACAAATTTCTACACTCATCAAGTGATTTATGCTGAAACAATCCACTTTCAGTCATGTATGAAAATAATATGACATCTGCTAAATTATGTAATGTTACTCCCAGGTGATCGGGATGCTGTTTCAATTATCTTGCTTGTCTGTGACGCTTGTGCACTATGTGGGAGCAGGTGTTGACGATTCATGGTACGATTTCAAAGTAAGATTTTTCGAAAGGAAAACTGAATAAGTGGTAGTTATCTTCGTACGTATTATGAATTAGGTGGAGGTCACAGCTGTTGGACTAAAGGCTACGATTTCCCCAATTTGGTGTTTAGGTTTATTAACATAAAAATTTAAAAAAAATCGTTTACCCTCCTCCCAATGTGTTGGATAAACATCCATGGTTTAAAAATCACTATAAAAAACTTGGGTTAAAAATCACGCAGTCATGGAGTGTATTGGAAAGTGAATTCTACGCAACAATCGCTCAATCCTAAATGAAGGGATCCTAAAAATCGAGATCTCAAAAACACTAAACGTCTTTCTTGAAGAAAAATGTGTATTTTTTTAATTAGATATAACTTTAGTTAATTTAATGAGACTACCTGGATCGATGTAAGTTTGTTCGTTCGGTTTTCCTAAAGGCTAAGAGTTTGGCAGGTAAGAGTAACGTTTACATTTGGGTGGTTCACAACTGTGAGAACGCAGTCAATGTTGCTCTATAAACTACGACGATCTTTGTGCTGCTGTGTACATTATCACGTCAGTGAAATTCCTGGTTACCTGGACACCTGGTTACACTAACTCCCGTTGTTTGGTGGGTTGATGCTATTGGGTCTCAGTGAACACACCTAAATTCTGATGCATAATTGTGCTTAAACATAAGCTCTTGTTATGTATAGAATTGCTAGTAAAGTGATTGGTTTTATACAGTTTTTCTACGGACGGGTGCAAGTGATCAACGTAGAGAAGTTTTCTAAGAAAAAATAAGAGGAATTTAGCAGGGATTAGAACAGTTTTTGATCTAAGTCATCAAAACCTCTATCAATTTGAGGGGTCACCTCTTAATTCCTTTCATATAAGTTGCTCTTCATATAAGTTTCAGTAAGCATGTCCACACTTTGACAGAAGCTGGTATGTTAGTTGTTTGTAACAATTCTGAAGAAAGTGATTAGTTCTAAGAATAAAATACAATGGATAACTTTCTTATAAGGGCATTGAAGTTTAAACTATGACTTAAACAGGTTGATCCAATCTCAACTATAGACATTTTACATTGAACCGAATTATTTCAAGGAGCGGTTTGGGAAGACGTACCCAACACCTGAAAAGGAAGCTGAACGGAAGCAGATATTCTCCGACAACTTGAACAAAATAAATGAACTCAACCAAGACCATAAATCCAATGGAATACCTTGGCGTGTTGGGATTAACGAACATTCCGATTTGGTAAGAAAAAATCCTTTCACATGACAAGAGCAACGAACCATTTTCTTGAAACAAAAACTAATTCAGAAACATTAGGAAAGAAACTTTTACGATCTTTATTATTAAAATTACGATTATTTTAGCAAATCGTTACTGCATTAATTACCTTAAATTAATAGGGTGTCAGTGGTTCGAAACCAGAATCTGGAATGGGGGCACAAAGGGCTACAATGCAATGGCAGGGGTTATATTAATTATTCAACGAGCAATATTTAAAGGAATTTTTTGCCTATGGGAGCACTAAGAGGGGACAATACGTAGACACCCAACAACACGCAGTTTCTTAAAACATTGTGGTTGCCGAAAATTAGGGGCCGCGAGGGTTGGAGTATAACAGTTATCACGAACTGTCCTATGGAAAGAAGGTACCGTCACCGGGAACAATGCTGAATTCAATTCATACCGGCACAAACTTTTCCGAAGGTAGGAGTTTCTCTCAATTTTGTGCGAATAGCAATTAACTATCATATAATCCATTATTGATATAGAGCCATCCCTAACCTGACTGCTTTCCTCACATACTCCTCAATACGGTGCCTGTTTACTCCTATTGACGTGTATTCAATAATATTCTCTGACCATAGCTTCGTCAGATCTCATCCGGTAATATCTTTCTAAAAGCGCACAATAAAAAAAATAAGATTTAAAATATTTTTAGTGATTAATTTCTGTACCTTACGTATTAACAATCATCACAAATATTGACCGTTGAAATATTAATCAATGAAGTGGTTAAATATCCTAACCGAAACTATTGTACCACAAACGTTTTCATGCCGTTGAACCTTTACAAATTAGAAGAGTACCAATACTTCCTTTGGTGAGACACAAACGAGATCCCCCACCTTTAAAGCTCTAGTTCGTTTCAATTCTGATAAAAACTTTCCAAGTGGTATTAGGAAGCCCGAAAGTGATTATCTCACGATTTCATAACCATCCGTATCAATTAATTTCAGACGGCTGAGGAGTTACCATTTATGAGATCAAACCCTCAAAATTCGGAAGCAGCAGTCCACGGCTCGAGAAATCTGGGCGTTTCACCAATACAATTTGAGGCAACCGGCGCTAAATTACCAGATCACGTAGACTGGAGGGAAAAAGGAATCGTTTCTCCCGTAAGAAAGCAGGCCGGCTGTCTAGCTTGCTATGCGTTTGTAGCGGTAAGTTACAACTTATTCTAAGCGAATTGACTTCTGGTGAGGAATTGAAAGTTGTTGACATGCAGTATCGTTTGATCATACCCAAATTTACCCGAAAATATTGTGCTAAATTGATGCTAAATAGAGTTGAAATTTGGGCATTTTGCATACCAAGAAACTGTTCAAGTATGAGTATACAGGGTGTACAGCGTACGATCCGAAGAACTTCGCACACGTATTCTACTACTAGTTACCAACAAAAAGTGCCTCCTAGAGATTTTTTTTTAGAAGCTTCGTTTACGAGTTATTTCACTTTTAAGATTTTTTTAGTATTTTCGACGTTACTTCACTAAAACGGCCGTAACTCCGGCGTTTTCAAAGTATTTGCAAATCTAAGTATGATGTTGGAAAGAACATTGAATTTCCCATCGTTTCAGTCTTTAACAGTAATTTTGTAAAGATAACTAAAGGGTGAAAAATGAGCCTGAAAAGTAAATTTTGGAGGAAAATCTGGGAGCAACAGCTCCATGTCCCTCTCCTCTAACCCTTGACCAGGTCCCTCTGCTAAGAGATATGTTCAGTTATGTGAGATATGTATGTGAGTTATAGCCGTTTGTAGACAAGGTCGAAAACGCGAAAAAATCTTAGAAATAAAGTAACTAAAAAACTAAACGAGATAAAAAAAATTGCTAGGAGGCATTGTTTGTTGGAAATTGGTTGTAGAATACGTGAGTGAAGCACTGCGCACCTAATCCGATACACCCTCTGTATTTGATTGATTTGTACGCATCTGTATACAGGGTGTCTACACTTGTAATAGGCGGAAATCCAGGGGTCGATTCTATAACTAATTTGCAACATTTTTTGTCCCCTAACTTTTTTTTTACTTCCCTATACAATTTTTTTTTTCAATTATACCGTTAGAAAGCTGACAGTTTTAGGAAGTTTTCCCTGAAGAGTGCCCGACGATACCTCTATTAATTACAGGCAAACAATTAGCTTGAAAAATGGTAATTTCCGAAATAATTTTAAAATTTAGACTTTGGCCTATTTTTTTACCAATTAAAAATACATACAAAAATTGCGTCTTCCACTAAACGATTAGTAAATTTTACGCTCTTTCCAACGGTATCATCAGATTTGAGATTGCTCTTAGAATAAAGGAGTTATAGCCGTTTTAGTGAGGAAAGGTCGAAAACACGAAAAAAATCTTAAACAAAAAAAGTAGAATTTGCGGAGTAAAAAAAAAGTTAGGGGACAAAAAATGTTGCAAATTAGTTGTAGAATCGACCCCTGGATTTCCGCCTATTACAAGTGTAGACACCCTGTATATATTTCTTTCAACTGTATTCCTTGTATGGTTTTTTTTTCCAGATCGATTCAATAGAGAGTCAATTTGCTTTGAAATATGGGAAACATGTCCAACTCAGTCAACAGCAGGTGATAGATTGTTCCAGGCAAGAGGAAAATCTTGGTTGCAAAGGAGGAATGGTGGATTGGGCCTTCAAGTATATTTTGAGAGCTGGAGGCGTACAAGACGAAAACAGTTACCCGTATAAGCGAAGGGTTGGTATTTATGATGATTGGCAGGACTAGATTTATCATTGTTGTCGATTTTCTGTTGTAACTTTTGTCCTCTCCAAAATCAAAATTTCCACTCGCACTTCACGTTTACAATCATTCTGAAAAACTTACCCTTATATTTGTGTGTTTTGTCCCCATATCCTTAAAAAAAACTTGATTTGTACGGTCTTCATTGTAATTTGAGGAGATTTTTCGAGTGCAGGTGTGTTGAAGTTACTCCTAGCTTGTCTTAAAGCTAAATCATAGTAACAAGCTCAAGTGGATTGTCCCCTAACAATTTCACCACTGAAACATTATTCATTTTCGCTACTCATGCGTTATGAGTCGTTTCAAGCGATATTTTTGCTTTTCGACCTAATTTGCATAAAATCTGTTGTCAGTTGAGAAATGATGATTTGAATACCCCGAACGAATGTAACATGTTATGCTCAGCTGTTATTATCAACTACTTCTTCCAACCATGAGCACAATCTGTGAAATGTTATCAAAATATTCATAACGTTGCTATGTTCAATTACAGAGTACAAGGAAATTTGACTTTTTTTTAGACAGAAAAAATTGAAAGATGGGTGAAACTGTGATAATTGTCCAAGTTCGTACATGCGTAGCAGCCACCTTTGTTCCAGAAACAAGCAAAAAATCGTAACACACCACGTGGGCCATCCGCGACCCATGTAATATCTGAAAGTTCAATAGAATTCGGAAAAACACAGGAAAAACTAAGCTAAATGAATGGGTTGCAATCTTTTGTTCCATTATTTCCCAGTAATGAACCTTTTTGAATTCAACCAAGAAAAAAATTGTTCTGTTACCATTCAACTTTTTTCGGTTTGCGTTTCACGATGCATTTCACGCTCTTTCCAACGGCATCGTTAATTTGAATTTTTAGTGCAAATTGAAGGGGTTACCGCAAATACACAAAAAATATGTGTGTATTTTGTGTAACATATTGGTCGGTAACGCGTGCATTGCAGCGGTGTCTCTAGGTCCGACTTTTGCATGATGACACGTGTAAACATAATTATAAACAAAAATGGAAACTTAATGCCCTAAAAAATTGTAAATACGAAAAAAAAACTTAACTGCGTAAAACATAATGAACAGAAACGATCGAGAGTTCTCGTTTGAGCAAAGATTGAAAGGGTTTAATTTTAACCCCGCCAATCCCATTAATGCCATAAATATCTAAATATCTGAGAGTTTTGGAAATTTAGTTGGGGGGAGAAAATAAGAATCCGGAAAATCGGTTTGGAATTACTGAGTGAGTGACGTCGAAAAAATTGTGGCAAACAAACAACCTTTTCGCTGGCAATATCCCCTCTAATTCCACCTATGTATCAGTAGTCGAAAATGCGGTTGTTGTCTTTTTGGTTTATTATTCAATAATGAACCATTGTAATCGCTCTTGAAAAAAAAAATTCTAACCCGCCCTGAAAATTTCATGGTTTACGTTTCAAAGGGTGTAGAATCGGAATCTGCAACAAAGGATTTTCCGTCCGTCCGCCTTACGCAAGATTTCTCCCAAACGGCTGGAGCAAAAGATCTGAAATTTTCAGGTAAAATCCATGTTGGTCCGACAACGCCCCGATTCTTGAGCCAGCTCTCTCACTTAATTTAAATTGCCCTTTAAGGGTTGTCGAAGTTTTGTAAAATCCCTAAAAACCTCAAAAATGTCGAAGCGGCCTAAATTTGTACTTTGAAGAACACTCCACGAGGAATCGAATGATCCCCTCCCCAGGTCCATAGGTCAAACCATTCCCGATGTATGGCCCGATTTATGGTGCCAACATTCTCGTTATTTTGGTTTATTATTGTTTTTGTTTTGATATCCTAAAAGGCTTTGTAGCCGATACACGGGTTGAAGCATTCTGATGTGCATGAAACGCTGCGAATTCTATTACTGGGGTTTATTATTCAATTGGCTTGCATTCATGATTTGAATTTCTACTAAGCTTTGGAGTGTGCGTGTTTCACAAGTAATAGAGTGATTATTGAATTTCAGGAGGCACATTTAGTTTACTACGTGCTTGTGATAATTCTGATTATTACTCACAAGTGATGCAGTTATTACTGTATCACTTGTGATTATTGTAATAATCGCTCTATCACTAAACAAACACACTCCGAAGCACAGTAGAAATTAAAATCATGAATGTAAGCCAATTAAATAATAAACCCCTGTAAAAAAATTTACAGCGTTTTTTTTTTTTTTTTTTTTTTTTTTGTATGCAAGGTTTTTCCTAAGAGTTATTTAATTTTTGGAGCATCAAACTCCTGGAAAATCACAGTAAATCATTCTAATGACCAACAAGCTAAGGAACCTGCATTACAGCCTACTTGTCAGGAAATCATACCGGGTACAACCGTTTTAATCAAAACGATCACATAATTTCCAGGAATCTGAATGTGCGTTCAACGCGTCGCAAATCGTAGCATCCATCACGAACTACGGAGAAATTAAAAACGGAAGTGAGGAATCTCTTCAAGAGGCAGTGGCGTTTTTTGGTCCAATATCTGTCAGCATATCATCCAAAGATTTTGCTTGGAATTATTACACTACAGGTAAATATTGAGCATCATTTGTTAACATTGATACAAAGCATAGAAATAGTCAATATAATTTCTAAATTACTTTTCAAATATCAAATCTGGAGGTTATAATGAATCAATGAATAAAAACATCAGAGATTGATCCTTACAAGTAAAAAAATCATGAGGAGATCTAAATGATTAAACTACGTACCAAATCCAACTTGATCTATGTGTCCAAACAACTGTACCCACTTATCATCAAATCTTACTGAATCCAAAATCAAATGTTTCATGAATGAGATGTCTTCCTACTGATAACAGTACTTTTCACTGTTCTGGTATAAAACGTCCCGTGTAATGGATTCTTTATCATCTTTTGATCAGTCACTATTTACGTTATTCATTACCAACTTGTTTTCCAACAGGTATCTACGAAAACCCAAACTGCCCGACTGATGTTGACCACTCTGTTCTGGTGGTTGGCTACGGCGTTGAAAATGGCGTTGAATACTGGTTAGTGAAAAACTCGTACGGAGAAAGCTTCGGTGACAAGGGCTACATCAAGATGGCCAGGAATAAAGGCAACCAGTGTGGGATCGCCAGTTACGCCAATTTCCCCATAGTAGGGGAATGGAAACCATTCTCGCCATTATCGAAATAAAACGTTACTTCAACCAGCAACAGCAGCTAGAATCTCAATGAAACCAGAGAAATATAATCTTCATTAGTAACATATAATTTTCTGAGAAACCAAAAGAACGTTGTGGGAACACACCAACCACCTAATAAACAGTGCAAAGTCATTCAACAGAGAAATAGGCAGACTGCTTACTACGGAAGGACGGATTTTGCTTCCGAGTCTACCAAGATAGCGGAAGCATTGTTTTCACTTACAGAATGTGAAAATTTTTTGTCTCCAAAATCAAAAATTCCACTCGCATTTTGCGTTTTAGACCTTTCTGAACAATTTTGGTTCCGTGTCTGTCTGTGTGTCTGTCTGTCTGTCTGTCAGCAAATCCTTGTTACGGGCAAAACTACACGAAGTTATAGTCCGATTTTGATGAAATTTTCAGGGATTGTGCGGATTGGAGTGTAGATGGTCCCCTATAGGTTTCATGACCCCAGGATCAATAGTAGTCTCTGCGCATGAACAAACGAAATCTTTGTTACGCGCATAACTCCGGGAGTTCTTGACCAATTTCGATGAAATTTTCAGGAATTGCGCGGGTTGGAGTGTAGATGGTCCCCTATAGGTTTCATGACCTCCGGATCAATAGTAGCCTCTGCGCATGCGTAAACGTGAAATCCTTGTTACGCGCATAACTCCGGGAGTTCTTGATCAATTTCGATGAAATTTTCAGGGATTGTTCGGATTTGGTATATTTTATAGTTTGTTCAATAGTTGAACATGCCTACATTTATTTTCTCAAGTTATGCTCCTGCATAACAATAAATTTACCCTAATTCAATATTTACTTCGCCTAATTGAACGAAGTTCTTTAGTCAATAATAATTTTCAATGATCTATACAGTCATGTTATGGATACGAGGAAGCTATGTGCCACACCCACTTGGCAGACGTTTTTTTCTGAATTCGAAATTTACTAATCTTGAAACGTTGAAAACTATTGTTATTACATTGGCTTTATATTCAAAATCCAGGGATTCATTGAGCCCGTAACTATCAAATATTCAAACGTGGTAAGACATGCGCCTCACGAAGCTGTAACGTGGCACGGCGAACGGCTTCCAATAAAATTTCAGTCCGGAATGTCCGCCCACATATACTCGGACAAATAAAGCGCACTGTAAAAATATGAAAAGGGATAAAAACCGCAGCCACTCGTACCAAGAGCATAAAACGCCCCTTTCACTGTTTGAGGGTGTAAACAAAAAGGCCGAAAAAGGAATATAAGGCGCTATTTCCCACTATAGGAGAATTACTTTTGTGAATGCGCGCTAGTATATAATTTTTTTTTCCCTCCCGCGGTGAAAAATAAAAAATGAAAGAGACTGTATCCCGTTGAAGAGAAGAGGAGGGGCTCCCTGAAATTACCGTACGAAGCAGTGCGGAAAAGCACATAAAAGCCGGTACTAAGCGGCTGTTGGTTTTCTTTTAAGTAGTTAAACCAACGCGCCTTCAAAAACTGTAAGCTCCGAGAGGGGGGGAGGGAAAAACTCCCGAAAACAGCGAATGAATTTTTTTTTTTTTTTTTCGCCGAAAGGGAGGAGCGTCTCTTGCAAGGCATCAAGAGGGGTTCGTTGAAGCGAAAACGAAGTAAAAGGTTATGTTTGCTTTACCCTTTATTAACTCGGCGGAAGGGGAGAGAGGGAGAAAAAATACATCGAGAGTTTCAGAAAGAGGGTTTGAAGAGCGGAAGAGAGAATGTGTACGTGCGTGAGAGAGACGGGAAGTGAGCCGTGCGGGGTGGGGACGAAAGCGAAAAATGAGATAGCTGTTGGGAAAAAAAAAAACGTTGCACATTCATTTTTATTCTGGTCGGCGGAAGATGTGTATATTACCGATACGGTCCGGTTTGATGGAAGAGGTTACGGCCGGTGGGAAAGCGGGGCGGGGGTATAAATGGCGCTTTAAAAAAAACTCAACGTACTCTTTTTCCCTGCTCCCGTTTCGGGAAAAAACCATTCGGTCTGGGGAAAAATAGTCCTTATTGATGGACATAACGGATAGCCCCTGATCGTAGATTTATCACGTTTTTTTTTTTTTTTTTTTTTTTTTTTTTAACTTCGCTCAGAACGAGAGGTCCCCTCGCACGATTCTCATCTCTAGGGGTTGAGTGTAAAGAGGAAAGAGCTGAACTTTTTTTTTTAAACCCTCGAACGGGAGATGGGTTAAAAACGGGCTTTGATCTATCCAATTGCCGGCGATTTCTTTGTATCCTTTCGTCCTTAATAATGGAGATTCCTTCGACTCCACTAAATCCCTGCAGTCCCAAAGGTTGAGAGTTTCTCCTGTTAGAGACCCCAAGAACGGCAGAAAGAACCCCCCCCCCCCTCCGAACGAACCCAGAGGATGTAGAAGTTCGTCTCGAAACGGACACCGTATGGAAGAATATATCGAGGGTGAAGTTGGCTTATGACCTGCCTGACATGAAGCTGGACAGCACAACCTGTCTGAGTTGGTGCAAAACAAATGACCTAACTGACATGTTGGGCATTTTTACTTCCATGTACATATCATTATTTAGGTGTGTAGTTTTCTAACATTATTTAAATTCACCCTTTCTCCTCATTCGAAAGAAGTACGTTTAAGAGATTTTAATAAACCTTTTTTCTCTCACTTCTTCACAAATATGTGAAAACATCCAGGTGGCGTCCTTTCTCAAAATATTTTGAAAGAATCCTCAGATTCTTGCTGAAATTCAGAAGGAAAATGGTTACAAATTTAGAATTAACTAACAATTCGGATTGGATATTATCGGGAGAATTACAGAACCAACACGATGGTCTCGCACGTCGAACCCTATCCAGGGTGAGGACTTGATAATCTGCGATTCTCTCGTCGAACCCTATGGAGGAGCGAGAGCAGCACTGATGGGACAAGAAATTCGCCTGTCGGAAGTGCGTTAAATTCAAATTAATTCACATATTTCAACCCAATCCAGGTAACTAGTATCATTTCATAAAAATTTCCACCCACCTTCAATTTGGATTTATTTGGGTTCTTTATGTTTTATACTGCTCTAAACAGGGTGTCCCTGGAGTTATGCACAATCCTACTCCTACATGTTCTACAACTCATTTCCAAACAAAAATGCCTGCTAGCAATTTTTTGCGAGGGGCTTAGTTTCTGAGTTTTTCCCGATTAAAGATTTTTTCGTGTTTTCGATCTTATGTCATTAAAACAGTCATAACTCCCTGAATTTTGGAGATAGCTCAAATTTGATTACACCGTTGGAAAGAGCGGTAAATTTTCTATCTATTTGTTGTCAGAAAACGTTTTTTTATTGCATTGAAGATGTGCAATCGCTGCGCGAAATGTCAGTTTTGTCAAAATCTTGAAATCGAGTATTTTTCATCTCGCCTAGAAACCCCATGAATGCTTGACGCATAACTGTGCAGGCCTAATAAAACGTGCGCCGAAATGTCAGCTTTCCAACGGTGTAGACGTTTTGGTTATTTAAAAGTATTTTTAGTTAAGGTAATGGTGTTTAACTGCAGAAAAGCGTGTGTTTTCTGTTAAAGTTGAGGTTTTTCCATAAGTTCGACAGATACAACGAGAGACACCCTGTTAGCGACTTTTGTCCAAGTTTCATTGTTTTCAGTCCAATGGTTAGGGAGATAAGACGAAGAGGACGGACGAATCTTCTACTCAATTTTTTTTGTATACTGCCTATTTCCATATAAAAGCTAACAATTTCGAGAGCGGTTGGAGATTTTAAAAACATCATACGGATTGTAATAATCCAAATCAAACTGAATGTTGTAACCTTTTTCTATCACCAGCTGCTCTTTACATCACTTGTCACTTAAAACCCAGTTAGAGCGGTTCGATTAACATCAACTGTATTTGGAAACGTGAACACAACCAGAGCAATCAAAATTCAATTACTTGCTTATCTCGAAAGTGCCAACTTCAACTGCGGATACTCAAATGTTCTTCATGGTGGCAGAGATATCTATCATGAACATGAGGATGACAATAATATTTCTGTCATATTTGATCTTTGAAGCTAATTCAAATGCTGTCTCGGTAAGTACTTTAATTAACGTTCTACCATTAAGAAAGCTGTATAATGTATCCGGTCATATTATGATTGAATGTGAACCATAGAACGTACCACAATTAAATATTTTTGATAACAAGGATGTCCAAAAGCATAGTTCATGTAGCAAACTTTTAAAAGAACTGAATATAGTATTGTCATAGGTAGAGTTCGGATTTGTAAGACATAAAAACATCATGATATGACTGAAAACCTCTGTAACTATGGCCTGAAAAAGCAACTATAACCTCCGCATAAGACCCTAAATATGAACATAAAATAGCAGAATCTCTACTGTAAATTCCAAAACAAACTCTACAGCTAGTTAACCTCAACACCCCTATTAATTCTTTCTAGCACTTTCACTTAAATTTTCTTCAAGCATAATTTGAATGAAAATCCGGTCCGGACAGTGAATTGACCAGAATCGTTTCATGTAAGTAAAAAGTCACTACCACGTAGGAGGATATATATAATATACAATTTACTAGAACTGAATTGTGTCAGAAACAACAAATTATCATCATTGCAACACCCAATACTACTGCCAAATCAGATTGGGGTTGGTAATACACGGCGCACAAAGCAACCCCTCCTTCAAGACCTGGAGGTCGTGCGGGTCATTGCATATCCTCGCCCCTGACCAAGCAAATGCCTCCTCCGTAGCTTTCCCTATTTTCAAACATTAGGTATTTTTTAGATATACAGGGTGTCTCAGGAGTTATGCACAATCCGATTCCTACGTGTTCTACATCTCATTTCCGAATAAAAATGTCTCATCGCAATTCATCGTAAATTAACCCAAACAATAGCCGTCTCTTGGCTCTTCGATAATCCTGAATTTGGCCGGAGAGCTTAGAAATGCCGTAGACGCTGTTCACAAACGAACGGGTTTGTGCATCCGACAAAACTAACTTAAATCGTCACTTGAGAGGTCTGGCGTTGTCACCATTCGATTCAGCGAGAAAAGTTATGTACATCCCGCCTATAACCTTTTTTCGTCGAGACTTTTGGAAAAACCTCAATTTTAACAGAAAACACACGTTTTTCTGTATTTAAACACCATTTCCTTAACTAAAAATATTTAAAAAAATCAAAACAACCACACCGTTGGAAAGCTGATATTTTGGGGCATGTTTTACCAGGCCTGCACAGTTCTGCGTCAAGCTTCATGGGGTGTCTAGGCGGGATAAAAATAGGCGATTTCAAGATTTTGACAAAACTGCCATTTCACGTAGCAATCGCACATCTTCAATGCAATAAAAAAATGTTTTCTGACATCAAATAGATAGAAAATTTACCGTTCTTTCCAACAGTGTCATCAAATTTGAGCTATCTCCAAAATTGAGGGAGTTATGACAGTTTTAATGGCATAAGATCAAAAACACGAAAAAAATCTTAAATCGCGAATGACTTGGAAACGAGGCCTCTGAGAAATAATGGCTAGGAGGCATTTTGTTTGGAAATGAGTTGTAGAACACGTAAGAGTGCATAACTCCTGGGACACCCTGTATATCGCTGAAAGGAATGAAACCTAAATAACATGGTTGGTCTTCGTAAAGAAATTCCAATGTTTATATTTATCAAACCAATCTTTCGATGAAGCGTCGTTTGCAGAACTGAAGAGATGAGTTGTTGATGTTCGGTTCTCCACAGCGAATTCGTTCACGTACCGGTGGATCAAATTGATTGATGCAAATGGAATCAGGATTGAGACAGGTACGGCATACCTCTCTGACTCCAAGACGATGTCAAAAAGCACAATGTCGTGGGTCGAAGGGGGAAAAACCCCCTCGAGTTATTGGATTTTGGTTCATCACAGGAAGGAAATAGGGTCGAGAGCAAATCTTCGAGGTGTCAGATCCCGTATGAGTTGTCGAAGCGGGTTATAAAATGATTCTCATCCAATACGAAACGTGGAAGGGGAAAGAGGGAACCGAGAGAGAAAAAAAAGAGACGGTGGGACGAAGAAGGATAAGGGATGAGACGAAAAAAGCCAGAGAGGGGATAGCTCGACATGTCGCAGAAATCGAGCCAATACGAAGAGGGGTTGGAAGCAGTAAACGGGGCTGGTAGTAAATTCTCCTCAGTAACAGATCGCCTGCGGTTGGCCCGGCGTTGCAAGGGCCCCCAGGAGGGCACTGCCCCCTTCTACCCCCGCCCCTCTCCCCTTCGCGAAAACCCCCTAGATTACCGCGAGAAACCAGAGGACTGCGGGCGGGATAAACTCACAATTTACAGTTTCTCCCACCTTCCTGCGCAATGTTATTCTCTCGCAACAGTATTACGGAACTTGTCAAGCCCCTGCGGCTGTTAGACGGTTATTTTAGAGCTTACTCCCAAACTACATGACCCGAGAAAACTCGTTTATTCGCTTCCCCGAGTCCGGAGGAATACGACTTTCCCTTCGCCCTTCTATATACTTTTCTCTTCTTAATTCTCTCTTTCGGCGTCTTGGAGGAAGGACGACAAAAAAAAACCGACGATCTCATCGACAGGAGGGACGATAATAACATCCACCTTATTCGAGAGACGTTATTGGAACCAGAGTAACGTCTCTGGTAAATAATGCTTCCTTGTGGAAAGGGATTTCCGGTATCGAAAGAGACTTTCTTTGGTTTCGAATCCGTTGTGTTTATTGGAAAGGATAAAACCCTAACAGCAGTTTCCAGACACTGTTAGCACCTCCCTTTTCTTCCTGTAGCCGGGTCTGTTGTTTACTATGCTCAAAAACTCCCTCTTTGGATTTGATCGCTTTGTTTCCTCCAAACTACTCTATCAAATACGTGAAAAGTCATCCATAATCTTTAAACATTTTGGGAGTAGGGAGGAGAGGATGACAATGATCAAGCTGGACGCAAACATTCAGTAACCTTGCACCTCTACTCAAGTAATCTACCTATTTGCTTGCTCAAGTAGGTCTTCCATGCCATTTAGAGCTCATTTTAATTGTAATTTAAAGCAAAAAAATTCGTTTGTTCTTGAATGATTTACAATTGGATTTGGCTAAATCCTATCCTTCAAATAAAGAGAAACAAAAAACTTCTTCCCCGACTGAATCAAATTGGTCCTGTGGTAAATGAACCACTTTACTATATTCTACATCCGCTTTCCAAGCGAAAAGCGTTCTTGGTATCAAAAATCATTTCTCTGATTTTCTGGGTGTCCAAAAGCTATCTTGGGTGCGGTCATTCTAACTTTGCCACCTGAAAAGTGTATGGTGTTCTTGTGTTCAGGGGAAGAAGATGTTCGGTTTGATGAATGGCTGTCATATGATCAAATACCTAGCCTCTTGACCAAACGCCGAGTCCCTTGATCAACTAAACATTAGCTCAAATTACGAGTTTTTTACCACATCCCTTAGCATTTGATCAAACTCTCGAGTTTGAGTATGTGTATTCGACATATGCAGGGTGCCTCAATTTAAAATCACATACAACTGATTTCCTACAAAAAATATATTTCCGTCGAAAATAAGATCAAATTCTTATATCTTTGGGGCAAGATAAGAAAATTCCAACATGACTTAAAAGCTGACAAATTAGACCAAAGATAAAGAGAAATTAGACCAATACGATGCTGAATCAAATATAAACGAGACTTTTGAACCAGCCAGCTCAATAGTGTTGGAAGAACGTTCCCGCGTTGTGGGCTGTTGAGTTGGTTTGTCAGAAGACGGAGAAGCACAAGAGCTAGCCTCCTCGACCCTCTCAGTTTCCATCGTATCCATCGATGACTGAGCGGGAGGTACCCTCGTCATTTGTGCAACGTATTGTGATCCAGTTTCTATCTAAAGAAGGAGTTAAACCAGCTGAAATGTTGAGGAGATTAACTAAACAGTTCGGGGAAGATACATTAATCGAGAGATAGGGAGTTTGCATGGCACAAACAGTTTGTAAGGGGTCGTGAACGTGTTGAAAATGATAGCCATGAACTCAGACCCTGCACCTCCATTGCTGTGGACAGCATTAACAGTGTTGCTACATTTTGATTTCTTATATGAGTGCAAAACAATGAGTGCTGTTTACCGCCGTGACATTACGAGTGAAGTCAGAATTACATATCGCCACAAAAGATGAGACAAGTGATTCTTCTCCTCGACAACGCTGAGCCCCATACTGTGATCTGGACTCAAAAAAGTTGGTGCAATTGTGATGGGAGGCATTAGAACACTCTCATTGCAGTCCAGACCTGTCTCCCTGCGACTTCCATGTGTTTGATCCCCTTAAGGTAGCTTTGGGAGGACGTAAGTTCCACAGCAATGATCAGGTTGAAGCCTACGTGTGCAGTTGGGTACAGATAATGATTCTTTTCACACGGAGGGCATTAGAAAATTACCTAAATGCTGGAAAAAATAAGTTTTCAAATCAAGAGATTGAGTTAAAAAATGTTTTTTTGTTTTTGTTGTTTACAAAATTTTTTTCAAAATACAGCCTCGTTTATGTATAGTTCATCCTTGCAATACAGTGAGAATTCAAGAAAAAACTATTTTTCCCCATGTTTTCTGTTGCTCATAATAAACAGATTTTGTAACTTCAACTTCCCAAGAAAAACTTTCCCAGAATCTCAGCTGTGCAACAGTGAAAGCAAAAAAAAAAAAAAAAAAAAAAATGTTTTCACTTGAAATTTTATGAAGAAAATTAGGAATTGGTTGCAAAAAGACCAGGGTTATGGTACCGTCAAATTGGTGCCCTTCGCTAAAAATCGACATTCTACAAAACTTTTAGTTCAATATCTCTTCCAACACATAAGGGATTTTCGGTCCCCTTCTCTGGTCCTGAACTGAGGCCGCTCGATTTCTGAGCGAATAGAATCTTACAAGTTGGAATTTTCCTACAATGATTCAGTACTGAAAACTCCCTCTTTGTTTAGCAAAAAGACCCAAAAAAGCCTTTATTCGACTAAAAATTCACACAATTCCCCATGCAAAACTCATTTTTTCCGAAACAACTCAATTTTGGGTGAAAAACGTCGATTTCATGGTATAAACCCAAGTTTTCCACATTCGAACATCTTTTTCCTCGAAAAATTGTCTGAGTTTACAGTTGGAATGCTGATACCCTGGGAAGGGTTTTCCTGAGACGTGGGAGTTACGAAACCTGTTAATTATGATCAAAGAAATCAACGAAAAAGTAGGTTTTTTTTTCATTGATTCTCAAAATCTTGTCTTAGGTAGGGGTACCCCCCCTCCCCCCTTTACGCTTCAACCCCTACCCAAAACTAAAATGAAACAAATACTCGTAAGCACCCCTTAATTTATCTAAAACGTGAAGAAGATTTAAATATGTATTGAAGAAATTCAATCCCAGTCAGCAATAGACAAAACGTGTATATTTTTTGAGATTCTTTACATACGTAACATCGTATTCCCAATAGTGATATTCGAAAATGTAAAAAACCAATATTAAAAATATCGTAAAATACATAAAAACAACACCCAACAGTTTGAAGCCATAAATTGCGCCAAAATCATGGACAATATTCGAGGACTGTCATTGTCATTTATACATTTTCAGATAGAAAAACAAACCATCTTTAAATTAATTACTACTTAAACGTCACGTTTAAACACTGTTTCAATCAACATTACCCACCCTTTTTTTAACCGCCCATCCCCCAAGAATTTCAATGACGCAGTCTGCGTTATAGTCCCCCTCCTGTGGATACCCCTGTTTTAGGACTAAATTGTCTCACCTTCTACGTTATGTTGGCATTTTCTTATTTGGTTTCAAGGAGATAGAAAATTGTACGGTCTATCCAACGGTCTCCTTAAAATGAGAGAGAAAATTATTTATTGATCATTATATGGGGTGGAATGTTGGGATAGTTGAGGTTGTGAAAAGTATAAATTGATATGCCAAAAGCTCGAATTAGTATACCGGAAGTTGAAATTGAGTCGCCAAAAGTTGAAATTAAGATGCCAAAAATATTAATTTCCTCCTTAAAATCTCCTTAAAATTGAGAATAGTTGAAAGGAGTTACGACCATTCAAGTGACGTAAGATCGGAAGCACTACAAATAAAACTTTTAAATTGAAATTGGTAGGGATCGAAGCCTCTAAGGAAAAGTCTTGGAGGCATTTTTGTTAGTTTTTGAATTGAACCTTGATGGTATGTGAGAATAAACCAAACAGCCTTTATACACGGTTGGAAGATTTGGCTTTGTTTAATTAAAAACGCTCCAATCACACCATGAATAGAGTTGCTTAAAATTGTGTGTACAAAATTGTGAATTTGCTGAAAAGAAGTGAGAAATGTTGATTTGTTGTACTAAAGTTGTCAACTCCTCATCAAATCTACCCTCAACCGCTCGCCCCCACCAAACTATTTCATTTGATTAATCTCGAGGATGGATGGGGGTGGTAGCCAGCGAGGAACTTTTTCCTACCCATTCTCCCACACCCTTACATCCTCTCTTGAAAACTCTTTTGATTGGTGGTAATGGCTCAACCATTACAACCTGGGTGTGGTCCCAATCTCTTAAGTAGCGCTCAGTTAGCGCTATCTTCCTTTCAACACGTGAGCGTTCTCTTTTATGGCTCCATTTTCCAGTACGTCCAATACAGAAGGCATACGGCCAGTACCATCGATGAGGTGGAGAAAAAATATTCTTGGCGATAGGCCGCTTTGAGGAAGCAAATTAGTAAATTACGGGCCAATCCATTACACAATTTTTCCGACAAATTGTTGGGTGCACGTGAACAAGCAATAAAGACAAACTTCATCGTTATCTCATGAAGTTTTCTTTTACGTGAAAGATCGTATTCAGTATTGTAGTGTTATCTGCGCGTCTAATAGTTTAACAAACACCGATTAATACTCGTAATTCTTTATTGTAAACAAAAATCAAAACCGAATTTAAAAGGTTTCCTTCAACTCGTTTGGGTACGAATTGGGACTCCAACGAACATTTTAAGGATAATCCGATCGGAAACGTTGCATTTACTGTGTCTGGCTCCAACAGCCGAATAGACGCAATGGTATTGTTTGCTATTTGTGGTTTGTTTTGGCGATTTCTCCACGGAAAAAGTTCAGAAATCTTGATGATCCCATCTTGTCTGTGGGTCCAGGAACGTAACTGCATAGCTGCAATAAGAAGCTTCGATCAAATTTTATTGTGACACGTATTCGATCGAAAAAACGCGAAAACTCGAAATAACAGACTTTGCTTTACATTTTCAATCATTGCAATCAAAAGATGATACTTCTACCCAATTAGTTTTAGGACCAAATAGGAGTATTAACGAACATTTTGTAACCAACCCGAACAATATCGGTTAGGAATTTAAGGGCGTATCGATTACCTACCTTCTACTGTTTGAAGTCTTTAACAACACAAGCACAAATAGGATTGAAGAAACAACGTGTTAGAAAAATACTTGTGCCTTTGCACACTAAAATGCAATCTTCTGTACGTAGGTAAGGAGAAATGCAAGAAGGAGAAAGGTCCCGGGAAAAAGATCTTCGTAACGGGTGCGAAAAAAGATCACAGTCGAAGGCTAGTTATCAGATTGTCCGTTTTATCATAGATTTTTATGTGTTCAACTGAACTATACATTACTAGAAGGATTGACTTGTGATATTTTATTATTTCTGAGACGCGAGTATTTCGAGCATCCAGGCCACAAAACCATACAAAACAAGGCTAGAGTTGAGGTACCCAAGTACAGTGAGTGCTTAAACTACTTCATTCAAGAACTTGGGAAAATCTAATATTTTACAGCAGCCGAGGGAAGCAGTTACGAGAATGGAGAGGTATAGCTGCACAAGACGCATGTACTTCGAAGATACGTGCCAAGTGCGATTACGATTACATGTACTACAATTCCACTTTTTTGTAAGTTCAAGTACATGTAATCTCATGAATAAGTGGATGTACGTGGACTTGGATATACAATATAAATACTGGTAAAATCTATGTTTACTTCAAATTCAAAAATGAGTTGTACTTTTAAATCGATTTTGATTTGTGTTCTTGCTTATTTCTAAAATCTTTTATCGTAATGAAAATAGTTCTAGCGATATGCAAATTGTGATGACACTAATGTTTTAGCAAATTAGTGGCATTTTCACGGAAAATTTGGGCAAAGAGATAGTTAATAAAATATCAGCATTTTATTGATGTATTCGTACAATATTTGTGTAAGTTTTTTTTCGTGATTTTATTTATTGCAACTGATTGTAGGGTACATCATCTAGCAATATTTTATCTCATAAATGGACACGATGTACATGGTGGGATTTCAACAAACCAACCCTTCAGAGTAACACACTGTTAACTGGAACACACTTCACTATAACTTGCACAGCACAATCAGGTCCAGTGGCTTGTTACGCTTGAGGCGCCGCAGTTCTCCTTCGTTGTCCAGAACGTTGAGCATCTCCGGGTTCTTGTGCTGATGGAGGCGTTTTTCGTGCTTCTGAGCGTATTTCATGATGATTTCGTTGACTGTTTCCAGTCTTAGGTCACGATGAATGTCATCATTTCGCATATACCAAGGGGCGACAACTAAGATTCTCAGGATTTTGTTCTGACAAGTTTGTATTTCCTTTGCGTTAGTCTTTTTTGCACAGCCCCACAGTTGAATCCCGTATGATCAAAATTTGATCATATTTAATCATATTTAATATTTAATATTTGATCATATTTAATAGGGCGTAAAATCTGTTTATAAATAAGCAGGTTATTGTGAAGTGAAAGACGGGAATCCGCTCTCAGCAACCAATACATTTTCCTGTATTTAATCTTCAGTTCCTTCTTTGTCTTCTCGATGTGATGATTCCACACCAATGTTGAATCGAGAGTCATACTCAGATATTTCACAGTGTCAGAGTAATTTGTGTAAGTAACTACAGGAATCATACAGTTAATAAATAACTTCATAAATTACTATTGTATACCAAAACTTTTTTTTAGTAGGTAATTTATTATTGAGATATTAATTGGTTCGTAACACCAAACTACAACAATTCCTCTTAAAGTAACGATATTCGTACATATCACTAAAATGATGTTTTTATAAATAAAAACATCATTTTAGTGATATGTACGAATATCGTTACCTTTTTAAGAGGAATTGTAACCAACAAATTTATTGATTTATTTTTTTGTATTGGCATTAACATGTGTTATACAGCCATGAATGATTACAGTAGTTAATTAATGTCTAAATATATACATTACATTATTCTATGTTTTCTTTGGTTATTTCATGTACATGTATATTTTTTGTTGATAACAAATAAGTATAACACACGGGTATTTCTAAATAAAATAAAGGGCACATCATTATGAAATGTTCTACATCTCCTAATCTCTAAATTTTCGTTCTAAAATCATGTTGAAGTTGCCCTTCAAGAGAGTAACCTGGTTAATATAAGCAAGTGGAAACATGGAAAAAAGTCGTGTTTTTTTTCATAAATTCTCGAAGTTTGATCTTCGGGCTGATTTGTCGCTTTCCAAGTCATGTTGAAAATGTCTTACTTTGCCTTGAAGACATAAGAATTTATCGCTCTTTCTAATGGTATCCTCAAGTTTGATTTTAGAGAGAGGTTTAAAACAGTTGGGTCATTTTAGGGTGTTAACATTGGGAGGATCAAAAACCCCTACAAAGTGAAATAACTCGAAACGAAACCTCTAAAAAAAAGTCTAAAAGGTCTTTGGTTTTAGAAACGAGCTCTAAAATCCACCTTTGAAATTTGATGAACATATTGCGGGACAGCCTCTTTTTGTGAAATTATGTCCTTTGATTAGATTGCCTCGTTCACAGTTTGGATTCTACCTTGTTCGTAAAATGAGATATTGAAATATATTTATAATATTCTCTTTTTTTTACATTTCAAGATATCATTCAATAGTGAAATCAAGATTTCCCATGGGCCTCTCGCTTTGCACATGTTATTGTTCGTATAGGTATGTTAACAATTAATTGCATCCACTATCCACTTAAAAACGGATACCAATTTCCTTTTCTAAATCAGTCTTCGCTAAAATTCATTCCACACAAGGAAGGACCACATGTCCTCCACGGGTCTTTCTGTACTTCGGCCGCCTTGAAAACTTTCCTCGATTGCAATTCTCGTAATAAATCATCTTAGTCCTAGAACCGGTAGTGTATTGTACATCTTTTGAGCAACTGTTACTAGTCCAACTCTAGATTAACATCATCGTTTCCTTTTCAAGGAACTTCGCTCTTATTTATCCACATATCCGTCCTATGAACTGGGGCCAACTCGGCGTATGAAATCATTGCGGCCCTATTCCGATCTGAAATAATATCCGAGAGATAGTGAAACTCGGCGCTCCGCCCCTCGCCAGGGGGCAAGCCCCCTGGACCCCCTTTTGCTTTTATTTAGAGACTACTGCCACAAGTATAGGAACGTAGAATACGCTTTAGCCTCGATTGAACGCTGAACGTTCAACGATGGTCATCGAACGTTCATTGTCGAACCGAAGGACGATTCGCGAACGACTGAAACTCTGATTTACATAAATAAAATGACTCACTTCAAACGGGTTTGTCGCAACTACTACACATGGATGTAAATATTCTTATGTTTATTGGTCTCGTGTCACCGTTTCCGTTCCTGGATACCATACCCTTTTTCGTACGGGTTTGTCGCAACTACTACACATGGATGTAAATATTCTTATGTTTATTGGTCTCGCGTCACCGTTTTCGTTCCTGGATACCATACCCTTTTTCGTTCCACTCCCGCGTGACACTTTTAAGCTAGTTAGTCCATGGCTAAAGCGTATTCTACGCTAAAACTATTGGCACTTTCAGATAAAATATAGATCCGATTATTCTATAACTTAGAAATTCCTTCCCAGTAATAAATGGTGCGTTTGAAGCAACAAACATAACATGTTGGCCGTCATTTTCCAGACAGATGTTTCCTGAAAAAAATTTGGCCGATACTCATTAGTTCAATGTTTGCAACATAATTAATTCCACTTACTTGAAAATGAACGTGAATTTATGAAAATAAATAGTTATGTATCTTCATATGTTTGGCTTTACTCCCTCATTTTCCAAGCTCTAAAAATCACGGGTGATAAAGGCGATGTGTTGTCGTTGAGTTGTATTCAGGATGGGTTTTGTTGTTCCCTGTTCTTCTAATGCCGTTGGAAATAGGCGTTGGAGTGAGATCGAGAGAGTTGGTCCGTTTTCCACCATAAATCCAGCCGTTAACGACTCCTCCTAATCGGGAATCCCACCCGAGGGAGGCGTTCGTCTCAATATGTCTCTTCCAAATAAAAAGAAGTTTTCCTGCCAACACATTGCCTTTTTTTATTTTTCGTTTTTTTTATCCAACTCCGGAAAAGCCTGCACAACGCACGACAAAGCTCGGGGGTCGTGTAAATTAATAATGCCTCGGCTCGAAATAAAGAGTAAATATCAATTTCCCGAACTGCGTGGAAAGACGTAGAATTCAGACAGATGACCGACCAGGTCGTGTGTCATTGTTACAAGTTTGGGGTGATATAGCAATATCCTGCACATAGGAAGGAGCGAGTATGTTAGAGTGGGAAAGGAGTGCCTCCACGGACCACGTAAACCATAAAACGCAATCTTCTACCCCATTAATAAATTTCTGGAGATCAACAGTAAACAGCTACTGTTTACTGACAATGTCACCAATATTACCTAATTTATAGCTTTACCTATGGATTGGTTCGTTACTTTTAATAGCTAACCTTTGAAATCGACCAAGAACATTTTAACCATTTATAAAAAATTTAGGCGACCCGTCCGAAGTCCGGAGGTTTTCTCTACGACTACTGAACAAAGTTGATGAAACCTCGGTCAAAAACCACAAATGAAGTTGAGACTGTATATGAGCCAACAGTTTCTGTCAATCCCAAAACGATGCAATCATAGGTCTAAAATTTTCCAAAATCAGAAAAATCAAAAACTTTCTAAATGTCAAATGTTTTTAGGTTTTCTGTTTATAGAAATCCCTTTAATTACTCAAATGAGCCTACTCGGATCAGATTACGTTACTTTCATAAACCTAAGGGCCAAAATTTTGACGGAAAAAAAAAATAATAATAATAATGAAGACAAATTCTAACTTTGAAATTTTTAGTTAACGAGAAAGGGATTTTGTTTCCAAGAGTTCCTCCTGAAACAGAATTTTTCATACGGGATATATTTGAGGACAAGTGAAACATAGGTATGGGGCTTCATTTTATCCCCTTCAATTTCAGCTGGTCCATACTTGTGTTCCAACGTCCCTATCGATGTACAGTGTCATTGTAGGTATCATTGAAGGTATTTAGATGTCAGCTTGCTCTACCTACTGAGGGACTAGAAAAGTGTTGTATTTAGGACGATATGATCTTATGGTATTAGGGACATCTAGCAGTCAATTACGTGGTATGGAAACACATTGATAGGGTGGGATTCTTGTAGCTGATTTCTTCCCAAATCGGTCTACGAAAATTAAATATAAAAAGAGACCTTTTAAAGGCATAAGTATGCCCGAAAATTACAAGGTACGAAAGCCCCGAGTTTAGATAATGTAGGGTAGACTACTGCACATTACGTGTAAAAAATATAGATCAGATATTTGCGTTGAAGGATTATCGGTTACAGGAATAATCAACCATTGTGTACTCATTTACAGCGTTTCCACAATAAAATCCATTTGTGAAAGGTAGTTTCTAAGAGATAAATGTCTCGAGATCGCTGAAAAATGGCATTTGGTACAACAAAATCATTTTTTTCTGTCTGCCTTTATATTTGAAAAGGAAACACTTTGAACGTGGTACTCTATTGACGCGTCCATATAACAAACTTCAAGAAATCACACAGTCACATACACCTCTTTGCTTGGATAAATGACAGAGACGATAGAAATTAAAAAGTAAGATTCCCAAATATTCATATGTTCCGATATTTAAGGTCACTCCTTTCTGCAGCCTGACTTATTTTCCTCAAAAAGTTTTTTAGTTTACCTTTGAATGGCATCACCTTCTAGCACCGGCTAGGGGCGGCTGTGTTATTTTGATGGTTAGGGACGAGGAGTTCATTGTTGGGTACTCGTTTGTGGAAACGATGAGGATGCACAAGAGCACTTCCAATAGAAGTAAAGGTATTTTATAACACAGTCCGCTACTCAATGACGTTTTCTCGATCCTCAACGTAAGAAGAATACGAAATAAGTATCCCAAAAGGGGAGTAACCCAATAGGCATACAACTAGGATCAAGAGCCCCGAAGGACCGTTAGGTGATACCATATGACACACCTACCAACATGCCTTTCTCTGGTAACTCGAAGGCACTTTTCCTAGAGCGCACATCAGAGTGAACTTCATGATCCAATTGTTGAAGCCTCCTAACAGTTAGTTAAACAAAGAGTAGTTTATTCAGAGTGTTCTTACTTTTGATCGTTAACCTCGGGTCGGGGAGTCGGTTTTAAATTTTTCTATCACCTGAGTTCTCTTAACTTTTTATAGGCCCAAAAATAGTAGGGGGGGGGGGGGGGGGGGGTTTCAGCTCTGGACTACTTTCTACGGAACGGTTCCAGCTGGAACGTCACATTGCTCACTTCCACAGGCTGTTTGGACCTTGATGTGACAGGAGTTGTACTTAATGCCAAAACTAACACACAAGGTGTTCACAATATTTCTTACTAACCTACCGGGAGTAGATCCTAAAACTATTTTCCAAGAAAAGATGCCTCATAGAACTCTTGTTTTGAGGCCCCATTTCCGAATTATTTCAATTTCAAGTTTTGTTTTGTGTTTTCGATCTTACGTCACTAAAACAGCCATAACTCTCCACACAGGTCAAAAACATCGTTTTTCGAGATTTTCATTGTCCTAGGCAAGTGTAGTGCATTTTCAAGTAATATTGGATGCTGAATAGATTAAGATGGGTCCCAGATCAGTCCGGGCTCATCTGATTCAAAAGATCAAATTTTAATAATGAAAGTTATGAAAAGGTGGTGTGAAATTTAATTTTTGAAGTCCCGACGTTTCCACTTTTTCGTTTTGACGACTTAGCAGTAACAAAAAGTTGAGGGGGCTTATGGGAGAGTTTCAAAAATAATGAACCTTTGTGAAATAATTTGCATAAATTATTTATTTGGCGCATCTAGTACCATGAAGTATGTACATAATTTGAAGTGGGTGTTTGAATTTGTTCTCTTCTTGGTCAATTGCAAAGGTTGACTTTTGGAAATTCTACTATGCAACTATTAGCAAGGAAAGATTACCGTGTTTGGCAGCGAGGAAGCCAAATTGTACAGTGAACGATTTCAAAAAGGAAAGGTCATTATTTTTTCACCCCTTCAAATTCATTTGTTTCTTCGAATCAAATAATTTGTTATTGTTGAGACCAAACTGGTATAACAAAGAAAAGTTAGTTGCCATAATAATTTACAAGTGGCATTAATGAGATGCAACAACAAAGAGAAAATACATTAAAGGCACCCGATTGGCACAAAACTTCCCTCTCTTCGAGCGTCAGCGCTCGACCCATCTACCGGGTCTTTCGTTAACCAACTTCTTTTTATTGATTTTCTCGACTTTACAACATTTTTGAAACCAAGAGTTTCAATTACTATTAGGTGCCTGACAAACGCGTAATCAATGGAAACGAAATTTAGTGAAATTTGAGGTTCCTACGTATAACATACACATACATACGTGCCAATATATAGAACGTCCCGGGATAGTTAAGACCTAAATTCTTCAATTAACCTCCGACTTCTTTCAATGTTCTGCCCAACCTCCTATATGTACCCTCTTTCTACCACTTATTAGTGTACCGCCGGTTTGGGATATTGCTTTTCAAGGATATGCCTCCCATTCGATTGCTTTCGATACATTTTGAAAATCAATTTAATCCGACTTTGAAAAATGTTTTCACTAGAAAACCTCCCTGTTTGTACAATTGGTAGGTAAGTTTCCATAAAATCGATGAAAACTAGATTAGATAACTATAAACTTTATTGACCCAAAAACAAGAAATCAACAGCCTCTATCTTAATTGCTGCAGTCACATTAGTATGGAAAAACCTCTTTATCAAAAGTCTCATTCTAACATTTACACTGTAAATTTTATAGTCTCATTGACAGGGTTTAGGGACTGTTTTCCTCATAAACACGTGAACAATTGTGGAACCTTCATTTTTATACATAAAAAGTCTAGCCGCCGCTAATGAATTCTAGTTGAGCTGACTGCTTAGGCACACCTAGAAAAGGAGAATTCCCATAACAAGACTACTAGATGGGAGATATGTGTAGAAACACAACATGTTGAAGAAAGACAGCATCATGGTACCAGTCAAATTAACGTATACACCTAATGTGATTGCATGCTGTTTACTTATTTAGTTTTACGTAGGCACCTTCTTATTTATTTATTTTTTTGAGTTAATGGCACGTTTTTGTTTTGTAGATTAAAGAAAAACAGGAGTAACAACAGGTAGGGAAGAAATTATTGAGAGTGAAATGATAATTTAGTAAATGAAACGAAAACATCAAATCTGTGATGAATCTATTTGGAAACAACCTAATAATACATTTGATTGTCATCTTCACTCTCACTGTCACTGGTTTTACTGTCTGACTACATATATAGGGTGTCCCAGGAGTTATGCACAATCCGACTCCTACGTGTCCTACAACTCATTTCCGACCAAAAATGCCTGTTAGCAATTTTTTGCCAGAAGCTTCGTTTCCGAGTTATTTGCGATTTAAGATTTTTTTTCGTGTTTTCGATCTTATGTCATTAAAACCGTCGTAACTCCCTCAATTTCGGCGATAGCTCAAATTTGATGACACCGTTGGAAAGAGTGTTAAATTTTCTATCTATTTGATGTCAGAAAACGTTTTTTGGATTGCATTGAAGATGTGGGATTGCTGCGCGAAATGGCAGTTTTGTCAAAATCTTGAAATCGCCTGTTTTTCATCTCGCCTAGAAACCCCATGAATTCTTGACGCAGAACTGTGCAGGCCTGGTAAAACGTGCGCCGAAATGTCAGCTTTCCAACGGTGTAGTCGTTTAGGTTTTTAAAAGTATTTTTAGTTAAGGTAATGGTGTTTAACTGCAGAAACACGTGTGTTTTCTGTTAAAATTGAGGTTTTTCCAAAAGTCTCGACGAAAAAAGGTTGGAGGCCGGATATACGTAATTTTTCTCGCTGAATCGAATGGTGACAACGCCAGACCTCTCAAGTGACGATTTAAGTTAGTTTTGTCGGATGCATAAACCCGTTCGTTTGTGAAAAGCATCTGTGGCATTTCTAAGCTGTCCGGCCAAAGTCAGGATAATCGAAGAGCCGAGAGACGGCTATTGTTTGTGTTCATTTACGATTGATTGTGATGAGTTGTATTCATATGTTTGCTGAGAATATGGAACCTTATCAAACCAGGCTTCCGTATCATTACCAACTCTTCCCTTTCGTCTCTTTCCTCGCTGTATTTCTTTCAGCGAGGTTTTCCCTATTCATCATGGTGCGCTATAGCTATTGAACATAGATGGTAGTAATAATCAAAACCTTAGTGACAAAAAACAATTTGGTAGTAGATAAAAAAACACGAAGTTTACTAGATAAAGAAAGATCAGTGACATGAACAATAGAATATTGTTTCCTCGTACTATCCGACGTGTTCGCTAGGGTACGAGTTGTAGTACACATAAGGAGTGTGACTCCCTTGCTGCTTCAGAAGCATTACCATTGGCAAAACCGTACACAAAAATCATGTCAACATACTAACTTGTGGTATAGCTACTCAACTGAAAGCAAATCATCTCAATCAATCGTAAATGAACACAAACAATAGCTGTCTCTCGGATCTTCGATTATCCTGACTTTGGCTGGACAGCTTGGAAATGCCGTAGCCGCTGATCAAAAACAAACGTTTTCAACCATTAAATTCATTTTAATTTTTCATTTTTAAATATTTATTTTTTTATTTGTATCTTAACAATCATGTTTGAACTCTAACTCTTTGTATGAACTCGATTTAAACCACAATATCTTACCATTGTCCAACAACTGGATAACATGTTCAAGTCAATAAACATTTTACTAAAACTGAAATTGGTCAGAAACAACAACATTTCAACACTGCAACACCCAATGCTACGGCCAAATCAGATTGGGGTTGATAGTGCACGGCGCACAAACCAACCCCTCCTTCAAGACCTGGAGGTCGTGCGGGTCATTGCATATCCAAGCCCCTGACCAACACACTGCCTCCTCCTTAGCTTTCCCAAGTTTCACACATTAGGTATTTTTTTAGTGCTACAGGGTGTCCCAGGACTTATGCACAATCCGACTCCTACGTGTTCTACAACTCATTTCCGACTGCGATGAGTCGCATTCATCTTCGGGACTTTTGGAAAAACCTCATTGTTTTTCTGCATTTAAACTCCATTTCCTCAACTAAAAATATTTTTAAAAACCAAAACGATTACACCGTTAGAAAGCTAACATTTCAGCGCACGTTTCACCAGTTCTGCGTCAAGCATTCATGGGGTTTCTAGGCGAGATGAAAAAGAGGCGATTTCAAGATTTTGACAAAACTGCCATTTCGCGCAGCAGTCTCACATCTTCAATGTAGTAAAAAAAAAAAAGTTTTCTGACATCAAATAGATAAAAAATTTAACGCTCTTTCCAACGGTGTCATTAAATTTGAGCTATCTCCATCATTGAGGGAGTTAAGACAGTTAATTTTAATGACATAAGATCGAAAACACGAAAAAAAATCTTAAATCGCGAATAGCTCGGAAACGAGGCCTCTGGCAAAATATTGCTTGGAGGCATTTTTGGTCGGAAATGAGTTTTAGAACACTTAAGAGTCGGATTGTGCATGACTCCTGGGACACCCTGTATGAAAAGCCACCAATACTTATTTCATTTTCGTAGACAGTCGATTTTCATTCTCCAACTTAATGGCACAATCTTAACACTTTTTCCAGGTTAGTTCTTTTATGTCCGAAAAACTTTGGAGAGCTAATATTATAGCATCGTTCAGTTTGAAAGTCGTGTTGCATATACATAGTCACACGTTGTTTTACTTCACCCCAAATTTTCTCAATACTATTGAAATCTCGGTGGTATGGAAGTAACGTGAAGGCAATGCGACCAGCATCAGCCAAGATTTTGCCATTGTAGGTAACCTGGTTCAACCAAGTTTCCTACAATGACAACCAAGTTGGTTGCCAATGTGGTGTGGTATGATACATTATGTTATAGGTACTACAACAAAATGTGGAGGCAAGTCATTAATGAGTTTTTTTGGACCAAACCTCCACAAGTTGAATGGGAATTACAGACGGGTTCAGCTAGAAGCAAAATTGATCAACCCTCGAGTAGAGACCTAAATTTGAATCTTCACTCAAAAGGTTGTGGACTTTTATCGTAACTTGACAGATGTTATATTGCTTCCGAGTCTACCAAGGCAGCGGAAGCATTGTTTTCACTTTCGGAATGTGAACATTTTTTTGTCTCCAAAATCAAAAATTCCACTCGCATTTTGCGTTTTAGACCTTTCTGAACAATTTTGGTTCCGTGTCTGTCTGTGTGTCTGTCTGTCAGCAAATCCTTGTTACGGGCAAAACTACACGAAGTTATAGTCCGATTTTGATGAAATTTTCAGGGATTGTTCGGTTTGATGTGTAGATGGTCCCCTATGAGTTTCATGAGCCCCGGATCAATAGTAGCCTCTGAGCATACGCAAACGTGAAATCCTTGTTACGCGCATAACTCCGATTGTTCGGTTTGATGTGTAGATGGTCCCCTATGAGTTTCATGAGCCCCGGATCAATAGTAGCGAACATGCAAACGTGAAATCCTTGTTACGCGCATAACTCCGGGAGTTCTTGACTGATTTCGATGAAATTTCCAGGGATTGTTAGGTTTGATGTGTAGATGGTCCCCTATGAGTTTCATGAGCCCCGGATCAATAGTAGCCTCTGAGCATACGCAAACGTGAAATCCTTGTTACGCGCATAACTCCGGGAGTTCATGACTGATTTCGATGAAATTTTCAGGGATTGTTCGGTTTGATGTAAAGATGGTCCTCGTGAGTAATAAAGAGAAAATAATGTTTTAGCCTCGAGCTTGGATCGAACCATATTGAACCATCATTGAACGAAGCATATATTTTATTTTTCGAAATGCTATACTGTCAATTTATCACTCTATTTATCAATCCATTCAGCGTAAATTTGTCAACTGTCAATTTTATAGTTTGTTCAATAGTTAAACATGCCTACCTTTATTTTCTCAAGTTATGCTCCTGCATAACACTAAATTTACCCTAATTCAATATTTACTTCGCCTAATTGAACGAAGTTCTTTAGTCAATAATAATTTTCAATGATCTATACAGTCATGTTATGGATACGAGGAATTTTATTGACCCCCAACTATCTTGGGTACGCTTGCTCACTTTTTTCCACCACCCTGTTTTGGGTCGTCTCCAACATCCATCATGCCATAAAAACAACTGTGGTACATCTGTATGATTTTTTATACAGATTTTGTCGATATTTTATACAGTATATCAATCAGAACACTAATGAAGATGTAATAAATATTGGGAAAGTATAGTGGAATTTTACGTACCTTATGTATTATGCATAGTTATGTTTAAAACGTGGGAAAAGCCTGTAGATTTCGTTGACAGTTTACTCCTTTCTAACAGGATAAACGGCGAGTAGCGCAACACACAACGTCAGTCCCTCCCACCGAGTCGAGGCGGAACAATTGGCACCACCACCCAACCTGGCTACGTAGTCTTCATTTCCTGTCCTCCCTCGACGCTCGCGTTGCTCTTATTCCCTCAACGTTCTCTCCTTTTATTTTTCTTGTTTTAGAAATCTATAGTTGTATTCCCTTGTTTCAAAGTGGATTCATTAATCGTCACCTTCTACGTGAATGGACGAGCGCAACTTGTCTCTTCGTCCGATGAGGGAGGATCGTAAACACCGCTAACTGCTCGTGTCCATCGTCAGTCAAGTGCTACAGCTTATTTGGTGTATCAGTAGTGAAAGTGCATGCTCTGGGAGGTAGCAAGCTCTCTCGACTTTCCGAAGGATATTGATGATACATTAGACAGGTAAGTTCCATAAATTAACATTTTCCTTTGCCAAAATGTCTTAGATGCATTCCTTGAATGGTTACGGGGTGGTAAGCGATTGCACTTTGTGTTGACTTGAAGCCTTTCAAGCATTTTTAACCCATTTGCATCCTGTCGCCATTGACTTAATTGAACTTGTTGAATTGGTATTATGCATAGCTTCTTTTAAAGAAAAACGTTGCATATTACACCAGTTCTCTCGAGTTGTTGTGTTTGCTGATAATCTTCATCCCTTAGTACCTACAAATCGAAAGATGATAGTGGAAAAGCATTCAACCTTGAAATTGATGCTGCAAGGAGGTGGATACTCCGTGTAATGGCTATTACGTTCCTGGACATGTTTTTCTGCTGGATCTGTTGTTTTTTCTACTTCTCGGTATATTTCATAATTTTTCCTTCGATCTTCTTGGAGGTATAAACGGCCAGTGGACGTGTGTAGTGTGCGGTCACGGTCGCTGTTCATCTCATTATGCGACCCCGGCTCAGTCCTCGGCTATTGTGTCTTTTTCAGAGGGATTTTTTTCTTGTGCCATTCAAGTAGTTGTCTGTCACCTCACAAAAGATGAATATACTGGAACTCCGGTGTAGCTATTTGAAAAAAATTACAGGGTGACATTGGCATCATCTTGTACAAATTGTGAAAAGGTAGAAATGGATCGCGGTAGATATTCATCGCCTTGTTACTTGGCGTTATACCAGGTATCTCATAAGTAATAATACTTGATTTTGTTTCCATAGTTCTGTGAGTGGTGCGATGTGAAACGCCTTCCCAGCAAACTACTATTAGCTATGCGGTAATGAGCATTTTGGCTCCTGTTTGGGAGATCTTCATGACTGACATAATCAAAACTAAATAAATCCCTCTGAATTGTATGAGTCTACTTTAATGTCCTGATGACAACTGTACCTGCATACAACGTATCTAGGTTAATTATGGGACAAACTCAGGGAATCCATTCTACAGCTCATTGACAACAAAAAGTGCCTCCTATAGGTTTTTTAGATTAGAGGCTCATTTTTCGAGTTGTTTCACTACAAGATCTTTTTCGAGTTTTGGACCTCATGTTACTAAAACGTCCATAACTCCCTTAAAGTACTAAGTAGGTAGAATAAAATTTGAGGATACCGTTGGATAGAGCATTCAATTTTCTCTCTGTCACAAAATCCAATGTTTTAAATTCAATACTGATTGGTAAAAAAAAACGTTGGGCAAAATAATTGATAATCCCCTTAGTTATAAAAAGCATATAGTTAAATCGGTTCTAAATACACTTTTTTATGGATTGATCAGTTGATCATAAAATAGTATATTATGCCTTAGCATTTTCGATTATTAATAATCGCTCTATCATCTGTGCTAAATCTTTCGTGAATAAGGTTCAAACTGTACAGAAAAGTTCAAATCTGAATCATCTAGAACTAATAAATTTTGAAGTGAAAGAATTTTACTTTTTTTTGCACTCTTATTTTCAATGAGCATTAAATGGAAAAATATTCTATTTGAAATTATAATTTAAATTTCGTCAAGACGGAGTTGCTACAAGAATGCTCTCATGTGTATCGGCTATAAACCCTTTATCAAATGAGATTAATATTTAATTCTTTTAATAAGTTTTCCAAATTCAAGGAATTGTTAAATAGCCGTTTGTAATTAGTTTTTTATTTTATTTTCGGAAACCTAGTATGTTTAATTATTTATTTTGGCACATAAATCGGTTTGATTTTTACATTTTTCTTTTGCTTTGAACCGGCACGTGTTGTGTTATTTTTCGAACTCCTCCGAAGAGCAAAGTTTTTTAAAAAATTTTTCGTCCAATTTTTCAGTTCAATGTGCCTATTTACTTTTTTTGATAATTTAATTTAACTTTATTTTCTGACTGATTTTCTAAAACTTGTACACTTTAAATTCATTCAGTGAGAAAAAAAAAAAAAAAGAATTGGGGCGTTGTCGGACCAATATTGATTTTTCCTGAAAATTTTTTGCTCCAGCCGTTTGGGAGAAATCGTGCGTACGGCGGACGGACGGAAAAATTTTTATTGCAGATATTGGATTCTACACCCTTTGAAACGTAAACCATTAAATTTTCAGGGGGGGTTAACATTTTTTTTTTTTTTTTTTTTTTTTTTTCAAGAGCGATTACAATGGTTTATTATTGAATAATAAACGAAAAATTACCGAAGTTCAAATTGTTGATTGGTTTATGTTTAAGTTCATGCGTATGTGTATAGGGAATGAAACTCCGTAATCGACCAAGCAAAATGTTAAACATCCCTCTAATGTTTGCTGGTTCACGTTTCAAGGATCGCAAACTCCAAAAATAGAAGAAAAAAACATTTGTCTGTCGTCTCAAGGTCCTCTCCGACATTAACGAAAATTGCTTGAAAAATGCCTTTTTTTGCCAGGGTCTGAAATCTTAGCAATAATTTCTATTATCCCTAATAAGGATAAATACATATCTTCATCCCCTTTCGGCTTGATACAGGTACCTATTTGTTGAAGAGTAACTCTTTCACTTGTGAGTTCAAATTTTAGTTTTTCTTATTATTTGAACGGATTTGCTCTAATGAATCGAATGGGACCTCACAGACCAGTGGATGACCAATCTTGAAGGGCTGAGCTGTGGAAATAAAAGGTGTCTTGATATAATTCTTGATAGATAAATTTTTAAGAATCAACATTTTGTTTGAGATACTAATTTTCTCGCAGAATTTGAATGTGCTTCCTTGATTCTACTAAAAATCAGCTTTTCCGTGAATGACTTCGTAAACAACAAGCGTGTTTCTTGTGCGTGGCGAATTATATTTTGCATATCTAAAGCTAGAATAATTCCTCTCAAGCGGAAAATGGCGGCGACTCGTCTTTCAGTATTTCCAACTTGTGTTAGCGTTTTATCTGTATGCTGTTGATTATTTCGAAAGAGGTGATTAGTCACTTTTCTTATCGTGCATTCTCAGAAGAGTGATCCCATGTCGAACCAATATTTATAAATATATATAGTCGTTGATTCTGTTGTTCACAGTGAATTCTGCTTTTTAGTTGCCTACCAGTGAATGGAGGGACGTTTCTCTTGAAACCAATTCTTTGTTTTTAACCTCTTCTAAAGTTGCTTCAGGATGTAGGTACCAATAATCTGGGCGTTATGATCGCATACCCCTAACGGATAATATTCAAGTGTTGGAATAATAAAAAATCAAAAACTTTCGATTTAAGAGGGTAGTTTTTGTTTGCTTCAAATAGAAATTTCAGAATTTCTAGTGATAAACCTTCGTAACCAACCTAGGAAAAAACGTTCTAGTTCCCTTCAAAATTGGTTAGTTTACATTTCAAGATCTGTAGATTTTAGAAAACCATAATATTACACACAAAAAAATCCATCCATAAACAGTCCGAAGCGTTTCTGAAAACTGAACCAAAGATTAGGAAATTTCTCTAAAATATATCATACATTTACCGGGGATGTTTCTCTATTCCCGAAACTCCCCACAGATCTGCATAGGAGGGCTATGTGATACAGAAATAAAGAAATCTTTCTAAAATAATTAGCATCGTTTTTCAAACTATTACACTTATGTTTATTATTTCTATGTTAGATATGCAGCCCTTTTACACAGAGTATTGTCTTGCTATTATCTAAGAAACGGAAATTATTGAAATAAAATAAAACAACAGCAGGTTGTTGAGGGGTTTTTAGTATGTTTATGTCTGTTTCATTCATACTCATGTTGACGATATATTTGCATGCTTAGGATTTAAGTACGAGTCTCATTTTAAAATTGTCGATATTATCATTTTCATATTATCAGCATCGTATGGCATTCTTATGCTGCAAATTCTTTCACTGGGGTAAAACAAACCGTAGCGCAATGGTTTTGCGGGACTCACAACCACAGGAAATTTTTCGCCGCATATGAATATGGTTTTAGGCACTTGGACACAAGAGAAACGTTTTGCCCCGCAGACACGCCTAGGCCCAAGACAAAACAAAACGCTGTATGTACGTGTCACAAGTGCCATAAAATCATAAAACCATGAAAAAACGCTGCAATTCTTTCACTGGGGTTTTTATTCAATTTTATTCATTTGGCTTGCATTCATGATTTGAATTCTACTAAGCTTTGGAGTGTGCGTGTTTCACAGGTGATAGAGCGATTATTGAATTTCAGGGGATATGCACGTTTCTCAACCAAAATACCTATTTGGATTGATCAGTTGATCATATTTGTGTGCCTCCTGAAATAAATAATCGCTCTATCACCTGTGAAACACGCACACTCCAAAGCTTAGTAGAAATTCAAATCATGAATCATTGAATAATAAACCCCAGTGAAAGAATCTGCAGCGTTTTTTAAAATTCTTCATAACTTGAATGGTAAATCTACAAATTGATGGTGGGGTGGGGGGCTTAAAACGTATTTCGTTGTTGGATTACGAAGGTTGAGGGACATTCAGGGAAAAGACAGCTCGCTGCATCAATTTAAACGAGAATGACGGCCGTTTCACATTCAACGACTTTCTGCTTAGCTTTCCTGGACGGAAGTCAAGACTATTGTTCGTTCCCATCGCGTGACAAAATTATCCGAGCGTGCAGCTCGTTGTTGATTATACTAGTCTGTTGAATCCGAAAGTTTTTGAACAGAATGTAAAGAAACTTAAATGGCTTCACCTAGAATCCGAGTTTGCGTTTAGATTTTGGTGAATCAGCGACTACCCTGGGCACTCGTAAGAGCCTGAATGCCTATAAGAATGATTATTTTTGAAGACAGAACATTTTGTGTATTTACCTAATCAGGTCAAACGAAACCTTGTAACTTATGTGAGAGCATTGTACGTTCACTGTAGATTTCGGGTTTCTATTTTCCCAGGCGTGGGGAAAAACCAGAGGTTGCCTTAATTAAGGTTTATTTTAGTCATAGTTCTATAAAAGTTTTAAATATTTTCTATTCTTGTTGTTTTGAATAACACGTAATATACCTCCAGATTTTCATTATTATTCCTATAAGAAACATTTGTGCACTAGGTATTTCAAATTGCGATTTTACCTTTCCTAAGTGTTACCAGTGGAAAGATTTAAAAAATTTGTTTAGAATTGGTTCTTAATATTGAAAAATTGTTATAACTTATTTCAAATAAGTAGCAACCAGCCTGTGCATTGATGAATGTTTCTAGGGTTTTCAGGTACTTAGTTGTGAGATCGAAGTTGGTAGATGATATAGAAGAAAACGAATAACCTGAACTAGGCTTTAATCAGTTAAATAGAACAGAACATAATAGAAAGAATACAAGATGAAATTGAAATGAGAATTTAGAGAATGTGGTTGGTGATCACATGTTGAGTAACTATCGAACAGTTCATGGGGTTATTATTAATGTATTACAGTAGACAATTTGGTAAACCTCGAATATTTTTTGCTTTTCAATGCTGAACAAAGTTTACATAAACAGTAAAAAACCTCTGCCAAGAGGGTGTGGCACATAGCTTCCTCGTATCCATAACATGACTTCATGATTTGAATTTACTGACTAAAGAACTGTGTGCGTGTTTCACAGGTGGATAGAGCGATTTATTGAATTTCAGGAGATATGCATAAAGCACGTAAATCTGTTCTCAACCAAAATACCTAATAAGTCCGAACAATGGATTCAAATCGGTCAAGAACTCCCAGAGTTATGCTTGTGGCATCATAAAGGCTACTATTGAAATGTGAACATGAAATTCTAAAATCAAACCGAACAATTTGAAGATGTCATCGAAATTGGTCAAGAAATCTCAAAGTTATGTGCGTAACAACGATTTCACGTTTGCGCATGCGCAGAACCACTATTGATCCGGGGGTCAAAATCACTCATGAGGATAATCAATCAAACCGAACAATAATAAACCAAAATAATAAGAAAAGTCCCAGTGAACAAGGATTTCACGTTTGCGCATGCGCAGAATTTCTTCAAACTCAACTCTAAATGGCACGATCCCTGAAAATTTCATCAAAATCGATAAAACTTCGTGGTTTTGCCCGTATACAATGGGACAGACAGACAGACAAACAGACAGACACGGAACTCATTGTTCGTTGTCAAAACGCAAAATGGATTACGAAGATCGAAAAATTTTCTTCGACTAGTTTGGAAAAATGCAGCTATTTAGTAGACTCGGAAGCAAAAAATGAAAGATGAATGAAAAAAATAATAAAAAGAATTGGCATATTCTCATCCTTTAAAAAATGCACGAGTTCTCATATATTTCTAGGGTAACACTTGGGATAGGAAGTTATTGTGTTACCCAAGAATAATTGAAAAACTGAGAAACTTGACGTTTTTGCTATTTGAAAGTGTTCACAAGAATTATACATATATACAAAGGTCCTGCATGAGTCCTTGGCTTACATTTTTTAGCACGTAGCCAACAGATGGTTTGATCATTGAATTGTCATTTTCGATTAAATCCTCTCATTTAGCATTAGGTGTTGTGAAATTCCATTGTGAGTGACCAGAATACTGTACTTTATTGTATGTCCTTTACGTAGGGGATAAATACTAATGGAACATTTGTTATCTACTTTCAATACAAACCACGTTCAGTTCTTGTTACCTTCAGTATTCCAGGAATCACATTACTTTGGTTGGGATTCCTCCTGGCCAGCCCTCAAATTTGGTTGTTTCCCAAAACTAACATTGTCGGTTTTAAGGTACCTTCTGATGTCGAGGTTAACGATCATAGCAACCTAGACACATTGGAAGCTATATTATAAACGGTTTAATAGTTAAGACTACTGTAAGCTGACGCCCGGAGAAAGTCGTTACTGGATAGACTCTCCCTATTTCGAAAGTTTTCAAGATTCTGATTTTCAGAAATATGTCATGCCCTCGGTTCCCCCTTTAGGATGTCCCACAGTTATTTTGGACTGGGTGGAATGATGGTAGCCCCGAACCGTGATAGAGAACGTACCATAGCCGAAAGTATCCATTTCGGAACACCCTGAAACTACATCCGTGAAAATAACAATAGCTTGTTTCAAATCTTTGTGTGCGTGTTTTTTTAAGCGTATATTTATATATATTTATTATATATATACTGAACATAAAAACTAGTTACATCATACATGTATACAGTAAGTAACTATCAAGTTATTTAGCTTTAACATAATTACGCAATTTTTAGTGAGAGTTCAATAACTAGCACCACACTACACTATCACATCGGTATCAGCATCCCAAGTCCAAGGGTTTGGTCCTCTTCAGGCGCCGAATAGTACTGGAATTGTCAAGAAGCTGAATAGCTTCCAAATTAGTATTAGCGTGAAGCCGCTGTTCAAATCTTCGAGCTAATTTTTTCGCAGTATCTCTTAGATCTTTATGGAGGTCGTCATTTCTGATGTACCCGGGAGCGTTTACTGCACACCTCAGTACTCTATTTTGGAAAGTTTGAATCATTTGCATGTTAGATTTTGCTGTGCAGCCCCTTAGTTGGATACCATAAGTCCAAATAGGCATTATCAATGTCTTATACAGAAGAAGTTTGTTGTAGACGTTGAGTTGCGAGTATCGCCCCATAATCCAATAAAGCTTGCGAAATTTGATTTGCAGCTCTTGCTTTTTTTTCTTAATGTGTTTTTTCCATTTCAACTTTGCGTCCAGGGTCATACCCAAATATTTGGCAGAGTTGGCATGTGGGATGATGCACTGGTTTAAGAACAATGGTACATGGGGTATCTTTTTGTAGGTAAACTTCACGTGAGTGGACTTCGCTTCATTCAATTTAAGACGCCATTTCTCAGTCCATTCGTGTGACAAAATTTTGTTTAAGCTGCTCTGGCCTCAGTTGTTGGATTTTTTTTTTTTTGTTTTGGCCCATCTTCCTTGGACATGGAAATATGCGAGTTGTACGTGAAGCTGAAGCATGTTCCATGTTTATTATTGATTTTCAATGCACTCCTTAAAAACCGTCAGTATTGCTTGTTTCGCAATACAGAACCACAAATAAGTGTTGGCCTGAGAAAATTCCCGTCGCAGTAATGAGATTTCTGGAATGCCGAAGGAAACAAGAACTCTTTGTGGTTTCTATTGTGACTAGGATGACCACAATGTTCGTAGGATGGCAACAAGCAAGCTGATCATACCGCAATTTATCACAAACTTGCAGATAACGAAGAGTTTTATTCTTCTTCGTATCTTACGTTAGGAGCTTACAATTTCCAGTGCATTAGCTGATCGAAAACATCTATTCTAGGTGAAGGATAGGAAAGAAATGTACACGAACTTACGGATTCAACAGATTGGTATCATCAAAAACTTTTTACGAAACCTGCACGCACTTTAGATGTCGGTTGAAAATGTGGAATTGTTCCCCAACCTGAAAACATATTTATGTTGAATACTGGTCCTTATCGAATTTCGCGGCTTCTTTTCTTTGTTGATGATCACGATTCCTTCAAACTGGTTGTGTCTCTCCAATCCTATTGGGCTAGGTAGAGCAGACCAATGATTCATTTCATATTCATCCACCCAAATTACTTGATTTCAAGACAAGAACCTCAACTGACCTTGGTCTGAACATTTTCTGTGGTACAATATAAGTACGAATATTTCCAATTGGTCAAATCAACGGTCCAAGAGGGACCGCGAAAATTCTCCTGAACCGCTAACCCTTGAGACGCTTTAGTACAAGTCATGATTAGATAAAAGGCTTTAAAATGTGAGTTTAAAGCTGATAAGATATCAATGTTGGAAATGAGAACAATAGAATTGTTTCAAATCACGAGTAGGAATATGTGTTATGCAGACTCCCCACAGAAGCTACCTTTAAAATTTCAAGTTTATAGGTTGATCAGGACAGAAAATAGTCATCTCAGTTTTTTCAGGACGCATGAGTTTATATTTACCTGTGGGGCAGGTGAATGGAACGACGACGCCTACAATGGTGCAAAATGCTATGTCATACGTAGTAATTCGCGAGTAGAACTGAAATTCAGCGAGGTGAAATAAAACATCTATCCACAATTATATTAAGTAAGACTTGAAAAATTCGATTTCAAAAGAAAGTCTTGAAAGTAAATAAAACAGCAATTACATCAGCTGATTTTGTCCCCGCGTGATACTAGGCGATTTTTACTATGTCCAAGTTCGTGTTTCTCGTCTCTAAGTACTAGCCCTTTGGGAGAGCGAACGGATGAACGTAATTCAGTCCGGGTGGCTTCATTAGATTCTTTGAAGCCACGTCTTTCAATAACGAACATAAAAACGCTGCAAATTCTTTCACTGGGGTTTATTATTCAATGATTCACGATTTGAATTTCTATTAAGCTTTGTAGTGTGCGTGTTTCACAGGCGATAGAGCGATTATTGAATTTCAGGAGATATGTATAGAGCACTTAAATCGGTTCTCAACCAAAATACCTATTTGGATTGTTCAGTTGATCATATTTGTGTGTCTCCTATCACCTCTGAAACACGCACACTCCAAAGCTTAGTAGAAATTCAAATCATGAACTCAAGCCAATTGAATAATAAACCCCAGTGAAAGAATTTGCAGCGTTTTATGCATATCAGAATACTTCAACCCGTGTATCGGCTACAAAGCCTGTTGGGAGTTCACTCCAGTATCCACATTACAGCATCACTACATCACTAGGTCATGCGAAAAACATTAACAATAATAAACCAAAAAAACGCAAATGTTGGCACCATAAATCGGGCCATATATCGGGAATGGTTTGAGCTACGAACCTGGGGAAGGGCTCATTCGATTCCTCATGGAAAGTTCTTCAAAAGAGTCCAAATTTAGGCCGTTTCGACTTTTTTGAGGTTTTTAGGGATTTTACAAAACTTCGACAACCCTTAAAGGGCACTTTAAATTAAGTGAGATTGCTGGCTAAAGAATTGGGGCGTTGTCGGACCAATATTGATTTTTCCTGAAAATTTCAGATATTTTGCTCCAGCCGTTTGGGAGAAATCGTGCGTACGGCGTACAACGTACGGCGGACGGACGGAAAATTTTTTATTGCAGATTCGGATTGTACACCCTTTGAAACGTAAACCATGCAATTTTCCGGGGGGGTTAGACATTTTTTTTTTCAAGAGCGATTACAATGGTTCATTGTTGAATAATAAACCAATACTGAAAAATCGAATGTGCTTGAATAGCAGAGTATTGTTTAAATTGTTCTACTTTTAAAAACAACAATTTCGTTTAAGATTGTTTTGCTATTGCCTACCGCACAAACTTCCAAACAATTTAACGTAGATGTCAAGCTGGAACTTTCAGTCTGGAATGTATTATAACATAAATTTGTTTGCCTCGCTTTGTGTGTTGTAGATTGTTGAGCTCAAAAATATATTCATATTGAGAAACAAATATAGCTTTTCCAAGTCAGATTCAGAAATTTCCAAACCAATTTCAGACTTTTCCATTTCAATTTCAGAATTTTCCATTTCAATTTCAGAATGTGATCAACATCTGCGAGTCTGCGAAGCAGCGAAGCCCTGTGTTCACTTTCGGAAGCCAAACAATTTTCGTTGTCCGAATTTAGAATTTCCAGTCGTATTTTGCGTTTCATAGCCTACTATTCAAATTTGGTTCCCTGTCTGTCTGTCAGTCCGCATTTTTTTTTTTTTTTTTTTTTTTTTTACAGCCATAACTTCCACAATTTTGAATGAATTTAGCTCATATTTTGAGGGATTATGCAGATGAGGTCTCTTGAGGTCCTCAATCGATCTCAATATAATCAGCGGTACGCTCTGCGCATGCGCTAACGTGAAATTTTTGAAATAGGTATAACTTTTTGGCTGTTCTAAGAATTCCACGTTAGTGCGTTTCACGTTATCAATTTCGATGAACCAGTTCCTTCTCACCTCTCGTGATAATTTTTTAATTTCATTAAGTAATACATTTTGTGTGCTACCTACTTATTTCCTTCACTTTATCCCCCTTTTTTACGCTCCCACCCGGATGTTGATCACATTCTGAAATTGAAATGGAAAATTCTGAAATTGAAATGGAAAATTCTGAAATTGGTTTGGAAATTTCTGAATCTGACTTGGAAAAGCTATATTTGTATAAATCACTTAGCCTAGCGAAAATACACAAATTTCGTCTTGCTCGGCTATGACTTGTTTGAAGATCATCGGCCTCCGAATGTTGAGCTTGACATTTCAGTTTATCTAACTAGTGAGGTCACTTTTTCCCAGTGAAATGTCATAGAGACCTTCTCGTTTTGTGCCTGGCACGTCTTCGCCCTGACCACTTATCACCCCTCTGCTGAGAGGTTCGGCTGTTCGCGACGTCAATTGCCGTCCTGATTGGTGTTCCGCTATTTGTGAGCGATTGTTGCGCGTTTGACCAAATGTGATTGGCCATTCCTTTCGTTAACTGGACCAAAGTCTGGTTGAAGCTGGATATTCGGACTACCTCTAGCGTTGCCATTGATTAAAAATTTATTGTCTAACCGTTGGAGACCGTTGATAATACAAAGTGAATAGAAATTTTAATTATTACTCAGACTTTGACATTTGGTGGCCTTGCTATATACCTTCTTTGCAGGCAATGTCGTGTGTCACCATTGACAGTTATCATTTTTGGTTTATTATTCAATAATAGACTATTGTAATCGCTTGATAAAAACAATTCTAACCCCCGCTGAAAATGTCATGGTTTACGTTTCAAAGGGTGTAGAATCCGAATCTGCAATACAAAATTTTCCGCCCGTCCACCGTACGCCGCGCGCTCGATTTCTCCAAAACGGCTGGAGCAAAAAATCCATGAAAAAAGGAAAAATCCATCTTGGTCCGACGACGCCATTCTTGAGCCAGCTCTCTCACTCAATTTAAAGTGCCCTTTAAGGGCTGTCAAAGTTTTGTAAAATCTATAAAAACCTCAAAACAAGTCAAGGAGGCCTAAATGTAAACTTATTTATAAGAACATACCATGAGGAATCGAATGAGCCCCTCCCAAGGTCCGTAGGTCAAACCATTCCCGATGTATGACCCGATTTATGGTGCCAACATTTGCGTTTTTCGGTTTATTATTGTTTATTTGTAACCTAGTGATGCCGATAGCGTCGATTTGTAGTGAATGTGGATACTGTAGTGATAGCCGATGTGGACGCTTGTAGTTTATAGCCGATGCACGGGTTGAAGCATTCTGATATGCAAAACGCTGATAATATATAGGTAAATATTATTCAATATTGTTACTGGGGTTTATTATTATTATAGCACGTAAATCGGTTCTTAACCAAAATACCTAGTTGGATTGATCAGTTGATCATATTTGTGTGCCTCCTGAAATTCAATAATTGCTCTATCACCTGTGAAAAACGCTGCAAATTCTTTCACTGGGGTTTATTATTCAATTGTCTTGCGTTCATGATTTGAACTTCTACTAAGCTTTGGAGTGTGCATATTTCACAGGATAGAGCGATTATTGAATTTCAGGAGGCACACAAATATGATCAACTGATCAATCCAAATAGGTATTTTGGTTGAGAACAGATTTACGTGCTCTATGCGTATCTCCTGAAATTCAATAATCGCTCCATCCTGTGAAACACGCACACCCCAAAGCTTAGTAGAAATTCAAATCATGAACGCAAGCCAATTGAAAAATAAACCCCAATGAAAGAATCTGCAGCGTTTTAACCAATAGTTCCCTGAAGATTGATATGTAGGGGAGATTTTAACGTAAAATATGGTTGATCAGGTTCGATTGACGTTCATACCGTCTTAACGTCAGGAAAACAATCGATTGTTTCCTTAAGGGTACCGGGAAAGCTAGCTAGAAATGAGTGAAATTGACCATTATCGATGTCGTTTTCCTCAGAAGGTACTGAACTTACCGTCTTGATTTTTGTCCCCCCAAGTCTTAGTCTTTAGATCTTAAAATACCTGCTCTGGCTTCTTTAACGCTGCTAACGACCTAATTTGTTACTTATTAGCTCCATTCGTTCAATATCAATTCAATGGTTTTCATTTTTCAGGCGGTGAATTCACCCAGGCATGGCTGATGGCGACGGAGGTATAGAATGGCTGCATGATATTCTTCGTGACACTCAACTTGAACAGTTTTTGTCGAGGATTCGAGATGATCTTCAGGTAAGTTGATTTCTCAATACCACCTCTAGTAAAGTAAAGTAAACAAGGAATTTCACCTTGGATTTTCGTCCGACTACCCGGAGGTGTCGCGGACGTCGCCAGCCGTCCTCCAGAGAGGATCGGAACTAGGTCTGACGATTTCGCTCGTGGCTTCCCATTGCCTCACGCCCCTGGGTTGGGAGCGTTTTGGATTCACGTGATATCGAGATCAGAGGTGAACTGTCTAATGACATTACAGGTATACAACACTTGATTGGATTTTGGCCCTAATCATTGGTGCCAGCCGGATTCGAACCAGGGCAATCAGTACTCCCACTGAAAGTAAACAGCCAGAGGACTGACGCCCCAGCTCGCTTGGACAACCTGTCCCCTAACCACAATACCACCTCTATATTCATCTCAATTAAACATTGTTCTCTACGGTATTGGAAAGATTTACGCTTACATATTTATCTCATGGACGGATTTCTCCACCTGATTGAAACTGAAATTCATTGGGTGCCGTTTTGAACAATTTTCGTTTTGTGTTGGTTGATTCTTGTAAAAGCTCCTAATTTCTACAGCTTTCATTCGATGTTCATGAAAATATCAGGGAATGTGAGCAATACAGCGTAGATTGTCCTTATAAGTTTCATAGCTCACATATCAATACATCTCTCAAAGCATCCGCAAACGTCAAATCCTTCAAGCGTCATTTTCACAGGTTCAAGTGGTCCGAACACTCTCTAAGCTTTATTGTAGTCGGGCAAGAACGGTCTAATTGTCTCATACCGATTTCAATACTATCGTTTCACTATTTGTTTGACTATTTGTTAACTAAAATAATGTGGGGAAGACCCTCGATACATATCGGCTGATCTTTTGAAGGCGTCGCCTTGTTGTACGATCATACGATCGTTCACAAAACGCTGGTCTCCCTTTAAACCCGTGGATGCTAAAAGTGACAAGAGTCAGACTTGTGTTGCAGGATATATCGTAGGGTTCCGAGTAAAAGTGACCAAGTAACATTTGCAAAATTTTACAGAGGAGCGATCTGAAGTTTCACCTATTTTCTTCTTACGAACACTGGTTATGTGATGTCTCATCCGACTATGTTTCGATTTTTCTTTATCCTGTAGGTAGTTAGCTAGTGCCCGCCTATGATATCGTGCTTCAAAATTCACTTCAGATTAAATAAGAGCTGTTTTCCGGAAAACTCTATTTGATCATTTTTACCTGCCTGGAGTTTCAAGCTTTACTCATTTGGTCAATTCAATTCTTCGAAAATCTGTCGCATACATGAAATTGAGGGATTGAATAGTTTTTTCGTTAATTTATCGTGTTGCCAAGCATCTAATAACAATGATATACCTATTTCTGTTAGAAAAGGTTATTCATTACCTATCACTGTAATTGGTCATTTTCACCTGCCCACTATGCAATCTTACACAGTAAAAGTGATCAAATGGCAATTGATAACATTTACATGCACCAGTGAGAGTACATTTATAATCCATCTCGTGTTTTGTGGTTGAGTTCAAATGCCATTTGGTCACATAAAACTCTTTGGGTCAGGCAGGTAAAAATTATTTTCAAGTATTTCTTGCACATCAGTTTGAAGATAACGTTCTTAGCAACAACACACAGTAGACAACGTTTCTTAGTACCGGAATGACAAAAAAAGCTCATTTTGAAAAAAATGTTACTTGGTCACTTTTACCCGGAACCCGACGATATGCTTTACAAATATACTGGTCATACCGCCTTCTCCGATCGAGTTTTTCATAACTTATTTTATTTGGGACGAGTGAAGTGTAGATAGGTGTTTTATTTTATCAAGTTAAATTTAGTTGTTCTATTTGTGTATTTCTACGACGGGCCGACAGTACCGTATATTACACCATTGTATGTATTTAGATATAATGTTTTATTTTGTACAAAGGAACTAGTAAATTTTGGTGTTTACGGTGTTATATTTAAGACTAAGCCATTTTAGAAGCCAATTACTAGATAACACACTGATCTGAAGGATGTTGGGAATAATTCCCTCCCTAGTCGATTTACCGCGCTGAAATATAAAGCCATCTTTGATACAATTACGATTCATGGGACCACCGAGTTTTAAAAATGTAGCGTAGGCTGCGTTTATTTTATCTTGTTAAATTATGAATTTCTACGTCGGATTTATCACCTGTGTGTCTGAAGCTTAGTACAGATTCAAATCATGAACGCAAGCCTATTGAATAATAAACCCCAGTGAAAGAATAATTATTTACCCCAGTAATAATATTGAATAACAATCCCCAGCAATAATATTTACCTATATATTATCAGCGTTTCATACATATCAGAATGCTTCAACCCGTGTATCGGCTATAAACTGCAAGTATCCATATCGGCTATCACTCCAGTAACCACATTCACTACAACTCGACGCTATCGGCATCACTATGTTACAAACAAACAATAATAAACCAAAAAACGCAAATGTTGGCACCATAAATCGGGCCATACATCGGGAATGGTTTGACCTTGGACGTGGAGAAGGGCTCATTCGATTCCTCATGATATGTTCTTCAGATAGGAAAATATTTAGGCCGATTCGACTTGTTTTGAGGTTTTTAGGGATTTTACAAAACTTTGACAGCCGTTAAAGGGCACTTTAAATTGAGTGAGAGAGCTGGCTCAAGAATTGGGGTGTCGTCGGACCAAGATGGATTTTTCCTGAAAATTTCAGATCTTTTGCTCCAGCCGTTTCGGAAATATCGTGCGTACGGCGGAAGGCGGAAAAATTTTTATTGCAGATTCGGATTCTACACCCTTTGAAACGTAAACCATGAAATTTTCAGGGGGGTTAGAATTTTTTTTTCCAGAGCGATTACAATGGTTTATTATTGAATAATAAACCAAAAATGTAACGTAGGCTGCGTTTATTTTATCTTGTTAAATTTACGTCGGATTTATACGTGTGTGTCTGAGTTTACGTAGGAAGCATCATATCTAGATGTGCAGTCCTTTTCTTGCAGTCCAGTTACCCAACTTGGAGTGCTATATAATACAGAAATAATAAACCTTTGTGTGAATATTTGTAGCATTTTGTACACATTTTATTAATTTTTTGTTGTTAAGATTAAATTACGTTTTATGTGATTCACTTGATTTCAGATAACTAGGCTGTCCCATTTTGACTATGTTCAGCCAGAGGATCTTGAAAGGATCGGCCTTTCCAAGCCTGGGGCCCGTCGGCTTCTCGAAGCGGCAAAAAAGAAAAGGGGGAGCAAATGGAGGAAAAAGCTAGACAAGTTTATACCCACAGGTAGGCATTCACGTGGTGATTCATGAACGAACAGTCTCTTTCAGCATATCAACAACATTATAATCCTAGTTGTCATTAGCTCTCCATAGGCCAATGCTTTTGAATTATATAGATAAAAAATACCTACGAAAAGGTATTCGACCACAAAAAATGCATTACTAATTGATTCTTCTCAACGCTTTTTTCTAACAGATGAATTCTTGCTTTCAAGCCCAAATAATAACGGAGTAAGATAAAACGTTGTCTATCTTACTTCGTTGTTATTTGAAATGGGTTTCCACAATTTCGTCGCAAATGACTTAGTCCGGTTCAAGGCCAAGATGAAGCGACCAGCTTTAGGATTAAACTCGCAATAGATATTTCGGTATTGCACGCTTACAATTTGTATCTAATAGCACACGTGAAAGCTCAAGTAATGGAGATTTGACCATGAAATTTTAAATAAATTCCGAATTTGCATTGTAAAATACCATGTGAAAAATTGAAGTTACGCGAATTTTGGGCCCACGCACGTCCACAAAAACATCTTGTTTGACGTATATTCCATAAATTAACAGGACTACCAGCCAACATTTCCTCACCAGTTGTTACTATAATTAAGCATTATTCTGAAAGATTTCTAGTTTTAGGGTATTAATAGTACTTGTAAAACACATGTGATTGTTCTACAATTTGCAGTATCATCTGGTACCAGTGGGAAAGGTACAAGTAAGAAACCTACTGAAACTACAGTTCCTCTTGGCCTCACTTGCCTGATTCAGGAGAAGGATATAGAGTAAGTTTTCGTAGAGATATCAATCAAGGTGTTGGGATGCAATCTCATGTTTTACCCTACACTACACACTCAGTAAAAAATGTCTCCGTACAACCACTTTGCTTTTTACGTATATTGTAGCTGCTTCTCACAAACCTTGAACAACGGGATACTAATTATAAGAATGTATTCACAGACATCTTGGTGATGAATTTCAAGTCAACCAACTTGTCAACTGAACAAACCAGGCGAAATTGACACCAGACGTTAACAAATTAATTTTTATCAAGGCAAAAAAATGTTCGCACAGTCCAAAGATTAGCAAAAATTGAATAACTCGTGGGCCCTCATTTTTGCTTGACAACTTCCAACGAACTGAACTTCATCGAATCGACAAGCTTTTCAACCAAGCTGGAAACTAGCTGAGGGCACTAGTTCAGAAGCACTTACTGTACCATAAAAATAACAATACTTTACACATGCAGTGATAATAACGAATCATCGAAATCGTTAATGAATTGCCAGCTTCTTAGCGTCACTAACATTGTAACATTCACACTCAGAGGGACATACAGCTATAGTATTTTTCCTCTTCCTTGGTCTTAGATTGGTCTAGAATAGATTTGTATTCAGCTATTCTTTTCATTTGTTTATTTTAAATGTTTGGGTTGTGACCCACCCCCAGGATCAATTCTAATAGTCGTCCCTGTACTGTGGGAGACCTCCATGATCGTATCCGGAAAAATACTGTTCCCTACCGCAATTTTCATGATTCTAGACCTCTGATAGTCGTTTTCGAGGGTGGGAAGAGTCTTGATCCTGCACCGATTCAGATGAGCTCCAGCTTGCTTATGGAGACTTTGTTTCTTGTATTCTTGTGTGAACATTTAGCTTCCATGGATAAATGATAAACATATTTTGGGGTGTACTGAGACATTTGACTGACTGTACATTAGTTACTGGCGGTAGATTATTTTTGAAACGGTGCGTCTATCTATTGTTGATCTTGTTTTGTCGTGATGCAACTTTTCCTTAAATGTTTCCTATTTATCAGTACTTTTTCATTTAGATGTTCTTAGTGGCTATTGAAGCCTAGTGGCGATATAGTTGAATACACGTAAATGGCACAAATAAATTTGGTGCGAAGCATACAAATTAGCTTACTTTTAATATTTTACATTAGTATTTTGCTAACAGTATTGTCAAGGGCGACATGGATGGATAGCGTTGTTTCTGAAAGAATCCCAAAAAAAAACTGTTTTATAATTTAAATGATTAACAGGAGTAAAATCCAGTTCTTAGCGACCAACCCGACAGTCCCCCCCCCCCCCCCCCGCGCTCAACACTCCTTCAACTAACCTTTGGGTGGGCTCCTTCCACCCTTTGTTATCCCGGCATCACCACTTTTCCGTCTGCCCGAGGGGCTCATTTGTGTACCTACCACCTTGGTAAGCCTAGCCTCTCTGGTGCTCTGGTTGAATCTACAGATTTTTCCAGGGTGTTGGTTAGGCTTAGTAAGTACCGTTTATAAACACAGAATGCGCTCACGTTAACCCTTGTTAGCCCCCCCCCCCCCCAGCCGTAGCTTTCATCTCTGTTTACTAGCTCCCCTCCTCTGAGCTTGAATTCCATAATTGTTGGTTGCATAGGCAATTTTTCGTCTTCGGTACTTAAATGTGTAAAATTAATCATTCAAATGATCTGGCTGTAGAACCATAGAGGTCTACTGTCCCGTTTTTTCTCTTTTTGCCGTTCAATGTAATGATTCGGGTCCCATGATATTGCTGTAACACAAACCGTCCGCCACGCTAAAATTTGGATCATTGTTTAGAAGGAATAATTTATTTCAATGAAACAAGTCATCTACATATTTAGATTCATTCTTCAGCACGTTTCCGTGAAACATCTTTGTACTCTCTGGGACTGTTGTTACTTTGGTTGAGTTGGATACCATTTTAAGATTCAATAAAATCTCGATAGTAATTTTCATCTTGAATAATCCGTGATGCTCGTACACTGTCTCTTTTCCAAGGCTTGGTGCAAAGAAAAAATTGCCTTGTTTACATGCAGTTTTCGATTAACTAATGCAACTGGGTCTGGTTAATCAGCTTTTGGTTGCGAGCGAGAATTCAGCATTAGCTTATCAATTCACCAGACGTTTGTTGTAGAGTACCTACAGTAGTTAAATTTAAAAACGCTGCCAATTCTAATACATGGGTTTATTTTGCTTTATTTTCTGAATAGTGCATAATTATTACTGTCATGAGGTTTGCCTTTTAGGTTTGAAAATTGCTGTTATTTGGTATGGGTGAATTTCTACTGACCTACAACCTATCCAAGTCTATTTTTCATCCCAAATTACTTTAAAATTACTTGTCACTTTCCTCTGTCGGTAACAATACTGGAAAACATTTTTGGCACGTTTTTCACCAGTTTTTGGGTGCAACTGGGTCCCAGATGGAGTCCAGATGAAAGAAAGAACAGCTTTTATGGCCCGTACGACGGACGAAAATAGCAAGTTTGAAATCTGGGTATCTTGAAACGTAAACTGGAAAAGTTTGAGAGGGTTGGTTATAAAACATTTTTGCTACACTATTACAAAGGCTTATTATAGAAAAAAAGGCTAAAAGCTTGATAATGAAATAGGTTTAAGTATGATGTGAGATTTGATCGGAATTGTTGAGCAACAATGACAGGACGCTGCGTGATGAGCTCACATGGCATGTTTTACGAATTTGAAATTCTTTAATTTGTTATTTTAATAATTTTTTTCAGGCTGGGCACCAAATTAGGAGATGGTTCTTTTGGTGTGGTTCGAAGGGGAGAATGGACGACTCCATCTGGCCGCACCAAATCCGTCGCTGTAAAAGTTTTAAAGCAGGACGCGATGACGCAGCCCGGCATGTTCGAGGATTTCATACGAGAAGTTCAGGCCATGCACCTCTTGGATCACCCTCAAATCATCAGGTTATTTGAGTTTAAATATACTCTGTTAAAATAGAGACGTTAAAAAGGATCAGATAAATTGAAAAAGCATAAAAACTATTGTATCATTCTCGCACGTATGAATCACTCAGGGTTGTGTGGTAAAATCACGAAAAAAAACGTCTGCCAATTGGGTGTGGCACATGGATTCCTTGTATCCATAACATGACTGTATAGATCATTGAAAATTATTATTGACTAAAGAACCTCGTTCAATCAAGCTCGAGGCTAAAACTTTATTTTCTCTTTATTACTACCGAGGACCATCTACACATCAAACCGAACAATCCCTGAAAATTTCATCAAAATTGGTCAAGAACTCCCGGAGTTATGCGCGTAACAAGGATTTCACGTTTGCGCATGCGCAGAGGCTACTATTGATCCGGGGGTCATGACACTCATAGGGGACCATCTACACCCCAACCCGCACAATCCCTGAACATTTCATCAAAATCGGACTATAACTTCGTGTAGTTTTGCCCGTAACAAGGATTTGCTGACAGACAGACACGGAACCAAAATTGCTCAAAATCTAAAACGCAAAATGCGAGTGGAAATTTTGGAGACAAAAAAATGTTCACATTCCGAAAGTGAAAACAATGCTTCCGCTACCTTGGTAGACTTGGAAGCAAAACATTGATACTTTTCAACGGGGGAAAGATATCGCTCTCTAACAACAAAAACCATATGAATCGCTGAGACAAAATGGCTAGCACTGACACTCTCAATTGACAAAAGCGGTAACAATATTCGGCTAATTATCCTATGGCACATCCATCATGACATATACACTATTTTTACTTCTCTTCGTCTAATTAGTTGGGTTGGGTTACTGTAAATTATGAAGAGTTTTTTCGAGGTATTGAACTCCTTGTTGAATCTGCCAATGGTATTCCAAAGGTATCAAGTGTTTTTCTCTGTCATTAGTTGTTTGGTAAGGGCATCAAATCTACTGTTTAAGTTTGTTCATTTCCTCCTCTTGGGTTTGAGTTTCTAACGAGCTATTGACAAGGCTAAATGATGACGTAAATTCAATGTTTTTTCCAAGGATTTTTCTCCTGACCATTCGGTGTATGAAAATGCAAATTTCCAGTTATGGCACAGAATCCAATAATTGTATTAAAAGTGAGAAATTCCAATACATTCAAATTCCCCTCTGCAAGTGACCTCATCAGGAATCTATCAGGGTTGTTTTATTTTACATGCTATTGGATCTTGGTGAGGGTTTCCCGAAACGTTATTTTAAAATTAGTATCCCTTGATTGTTGAATACTATCTGGTTCTGCTGCTCTTTCCCTTCTACTAGTTCAATTTTTCGTAGAATATTGATTGTATGCCATTTTCTTATTCAACACTTATTTCATCTCTTAGGTGATAGAGGTCCGTTAGATAATATTTGTAACATATTCCTTTCCAGAATATTATTTGAAAAAGTTTATGGTTTGATTTCCTCTATATGTTCCATAATTTTGTATTTGCACTGTTTGTAGGTTATACGGGATAACGTTAGGAAAACCGTTGATGATGATAACTGAGCTTGCGCCTTTGGGAGCACTTCTTGATTATTTGCGAAAGCAGCTTAATCAAATCTCGGTAGCTACTCTTTGGGAATACGCCACTCAAGTGTCGAAAGGAATGGCATACCTCGAATCTAAGCGGTATCTTCACAGGGACCTCGCTTGTAGGAATGTTTTGTTGGCATCTGCAGATCAAGTAAGTGCACCGTACATTCAAAAAGCATTAATTTGCCACGTTCAGCCTTCTGGCAAAAAATTTTCTCTAAAAAAGGTAAATCTTTACTATTAAACATCCTGATTTTTTTTTCTTTAATAGAGCGTTTATTTGTTAATATATCAACTAGTTACAACTGAGGTAATATACAGGCAACTATCTAGATATTTACTTCACATAAATTCCGCAATATTATACGAGTGTTAGTCCATTGACAATACACCACATTTCAGCTTCACATCAGCATCCAAGGTCCAATGGCTTGGTCCTTTTCAGGCGTCGGTTTACTTGGGAGTTGTCGAGAAGCCTAATGGCTTCTGGGTTGGTATGAGCAAGAAGCCTCTTTCCGTAGTTCCTTGCGTATCTTTTAATGACATCGGTGACTCTTTCGATTCGGAGGTCCTTGTGGAGGTCATCATTACGAATGTACCATGGAGTATTCACAATACTCCTTATTACCTTATTTTGGAATGTTTGAATTATTTTCAAGTTACTTTTAGCTGTGCATCCCCATAGCTGAATACTGTAGGTCCAGATAGGCATAAGTACTGTTTTGTATAACAGCAATTTATTGTGCAAACTGAGTTGTGAATTTCGGCCCAACAGCCAATAAAGTTTTCTATACCTGATTGATAGCTCTTCCTTTTTTTTCTTGACATGTTCTTTCCACTTCAGCTTTGCGTCTAAGGTCATTCCTAGGTACTTAGCTGAGTTGGAATATGGGACTGTGCACTGATTCAGATACAAAGGAGGGTTTGTAATTTTTTTATTCGTGAAGTTCACACGTGTAGACTTAGTTTCGTTTAGTTTGGGGCGCCATTTTCGAGTCCACTCTCCAATGGCATCTGTAGCTTCTTGTAATTTTTCTGTTGATTCTTCAACCGTGTCTGCTACTGCCAGAATTGCTGTGTCGTCTGCGAATGTGGCTATAGTTGTTCCTAGGGTGCAAGGTATATCATTTGTATATAATAAGTAGAGTAGGGGTCCTAGCACGCTTCCCTGCGGTACCCCTACTTTAATTTTGTTGAGATGTGAGTATTCATCTTCATTTTTAATTCTGAAGTATCTGTTGCTGAGATAAGATTCTAGTATTTGGCAATATACATCCTGAATGAGCAGGAGTTCTTACAATAAATAAAACTAAATGTGAAAAAATGATAGGAAACCAAACTTATCATCAAGGAATGCAGTTTATTCATGCCTTGTTTATTTCATTGTAAAACACCCCAATTGCATAACATTTAATTCATTTGTAAATGCTATAATTTGAAAAACAATCTCAAGTATTGAATTAAAAAAGGGTCTCAATTCAAACTTTGTGAATAGGGAGTAAGGATTGTCCGGTTTGTTCCCCTTAAATAAGTTATCTGAGTTCTGGGAGGCTGTCAGAACAGATTTCGAGCTTAATATTTAAATTGAAGGTCTTTATATGTCCTAATTCATTTTTGAATATAAAATCTTTATGATAAAATGCGTATCCTCATCTAAGTTCCATCAATGGTCAATCAGTCTTTCTACTTGGTATGCTGTTGTGTATTAATTCCTCGCTTTCTTCTCTTAGGTGAAAATTGGAGATTTTGGATTAGTAAGGATTGTTCCCGAAGAAGCTGACTGTTACGTCATGACTGAACATGCGAAAGTGCCATTCCCTTGGTGTGCGCCTGAATCCTTGAAAAGGTACGTGAGTAGCTAGTTGGTAGAGGTTTAAAAATCTATTATTCAGACGTATTTAGGTTTTATTCGTCGTAGAAATCCTATTCTTTTATCGTGTCTCTTGAAATATTTTCAAAATCGTCGAACGAAACAAGGTAGCCACCTAAAGAGCCTCTCATATGCACTGTGTGATTTCTGAACCTTTTCAACTAACGCAGTGCTAGATGAAGTTTGTTATGACGTTTCTTACTTTGCAATTAGAAAACAATCCCTTCATGCTCATTTTTAAGAGAAATACAATTTTTCAGTTTAATTAAAAATCATGCACCTTATACTTTAGTTATGTGTACTTACCAATGTGTTTACTCATTAACGGTCGAGAATGAGTGGTGCAAATCTGTGTTGAGAACTGGATTAGAATCGTTCCTGCTATTTTTGAGGACCGTGTGTTAGACAGTTGCTGTGTTCTTTCCCCTAACATTAGCATTTTTATTCATTTCATTTACTTAATTATTGATTTTTTTCTTCGATTCCGCTCCAAAAAACTGTCTTAAATTTTTATTTAAATTTACTTATTTCTCCGTGGAATCTGTGGTTTGGATTGTATGCGAACTGATGCGTTTCAATATCTCCTGCAAAATAATAAAGAAATATTGCTAACAATATTACTGATTGATTTCTGCAGGCGGCATTTTTCTCACAAATCCGATGCTTGGATGTGGGCCGTTTCCGTATGGGAGATGTTCACGTTTGGTGAAGAACCATGGATTGGGCTCAATGGCACTCAAATTCTAGTGAAAATCGACAGGGAAGGCGAGCGGCTTTACCGTCCTGATGTCTGTCCACTAAGGCTTTACACCATCATGCTACAGGTTCGGAGTTACTATTGTATTAATAATGGATTATTTTGGATAATGTTAGTTGTCGTAGGTTTTATGATTTGTTGAAGTTCACCAAACGATGAGTACCGATTTTGGAGTTTATTTTTATTGGGATTATTTAAATTTTGTATAAATTACGAAGACCAACCTAAGAAGCATAGCAGTCGAATGATACTCTATACCTTTTTGATGGAAATATGTTCATTTTTAATAGCCTCTGTCCTTATTCTAATTTTCAATGTTTGAATCCATGTGCAGTGTTGGGACAAGGATCCCTCCAAACGACCAACGTTTGCCGATATCCTGAACTTCATGCTCAGCAGCCCTCCGCCTGTTGTTAAATGTCAGTCCAACTGGATGCCTCCTTCAATGGGAAGTCAGTGCCCTGGTGAAATCTTGGATACAGTCGCTGGGGACAGTCTAGTCATTATAGAAGCTCATACAGAGATGTTCTGGTGCAAGGTGCAGAGTCTAAGAACGTTCGAAGTTGGCTATGTCCCAAGGTAAATAATGTAAATCAATTTTCAGTTATCTAGAGTTAGAATTCTATCACAGGATCTACAGAGATATGGAGATAACATTATTTTACAGATGATTCTAGAACATTTCAGGCCTTCCGTCAAAAACAGCTTTGATTGATACTGTGTGAGGTTCCAATTTGTTTCATATGCATGCTTCATTGTTTGCAAGCATCCTGGTGATACACGGTGGTCTCGAGGGTTAGAGACTTTCTTTGAGGATTGATAGGAAATTCATGCTGATCCTGAATGTAGCACACATTAATTGTAGGTAACAGGTCTTTACGATTTTTATAACTAGAAGAAAAAATTGTCAGGAAAATCAGCTTTGAGATCAATTTAATTCAGCTTTAAATGAAACGAACACCAGTTCATTTGATTGTGACAGTTTTGCGGCTCTCCGAAACCTTGATAACTGCTTGAATATGATCAAAAAGGCGGACAGTACTTCGTTGCTTCCACAATTTCATAAATTGTTCCTTTCGCAGAGGTATAAAGCAAGGACAATCAAGGTGGCAGTGGCATAAGTGAACTATATGAGAATGTAATTAGTGCTATCCTGTTGGTCGTGAAAAGGTGTTGAATGTGCGAATCTACGAGAGGGACTTATCCTATGGAATGATGAAAAATAATGCTGAAATGCTGCCCACAGTCCATATTTGTCATCACTGTGAGACAATAATATGTCGAAAAAGAAATTGTTTCAATCGTATTAGAAATTTAAAAAAGCGAAGGTTTGTTGGATACAAAGTATTGGAACAGATTGAAGTACTGAATAAGATCGGTAATATTCCTGTGGTTCAACTTACCTACAATGTTAAATGGGTATTATACCCGGAAGATAAGCTTCGGCTTTTGAACTTTTAGGATCAACTTTCATACTATAATATACTTAGCACACTATAATAGTATAATAATAGTATAATAATAATAGCATACTAAAATTCGAAAGTCGATTTTTATTTCCAATCTGCATTAGAACAAATCCCAAAAATATATTAGGCTCAAAAACTACCTCAACTTGTTTCTCTTTCAACTCTCTCTTCTATCGAAGGAGTTGCAAAAAAAGTATAGGTAACTATCTATTTACTTTTTATAACATTGTAACTGTAATGATTGAGGGATCACGCAAAAATAACTCACCCGTTGACTGACAAAACATAAAAATATATAATTCTAAAATGAACGGCTTACTGTTACTAATACTTACAAAACATTGGTAAACGTTAAAACATAACAGTCCTTCGTTGGAACCTCCTCGAACATGGTTCATAGCCCAACTTTCCTATATCCTTACACTGGGCAAGCTTAAGGCTGTTTGGAACAAATTCATGAAATCAAGTGGTGCATCGGTTAGTGCATGCTGATCCAGGGCTGCATGGAAATTTTGGCCACAGAACAACCCTTTGGCCTGCTTGAATGAACCTGACCCTCAGTTCTGCACACTGAGTGAGCCCAGATAAACAGCACAAATATAAAACTGAGACTTTATCGACAGTAATAACTGTTATTTCTGTCATATACAAAATTATATTGATCACCCAGTAAAGTTCTAATTCCTGCTTCTTGGGAAAAAAAGTTGTCTGTAGTTTGAATATCTGCTGTACTATTGAATGTTCGTCTAATCGACTTATCATTTAATGATAAGATATGATGAAGAATAAACCTTATTCTTTTCGGTTTTAGATCTGCTCTTTCTGCTGGGAATAAAATTGGTGGCGAAGACATCAGTATGCCACTGGACAATTCCTTCATTCACACTGGCCACGGTTCCATAGGAGGAGCTGGGGAAAGTTGGGGTTCTCCAGCAGCCATTGACCCTGTTTATCTCAACAACCCTATGACTCCCCCCGACCTCATGGGATACCAGCCTAAACAACGATCCAGTGAGTTATAACGCTGTTCTTGACTGACGTCGTTTTCCAAAATAAATAGAATTGTCTAAGCTGGTTGGATAATATGTTCGATGTACATATATGCTTTCATATATTTATATATGGGGGGGGGGGGGGAGCTTAATACCGAATTATGAAGGGGACACGGAAGTATCAAGTTTGGAAACAGCTGGTGTACATCATGCATTTCTTAATATAAGCATAATCATTGTCTGCCTCTCTTTGCACAATATCCCATGTCACAATATGCTGTGTCTTACGTTGTGTGACACCTTCATTCACTTTTGCAGAAGTGATGATGGTCACTGACCGTGTGGATCGAAAGTTGAATGCTGGGAAGCAGTTCCAGTACCAGAAACTGCAGGAGTTGAGAGAGAAAAAAGTTGTGCAAAGGAAAAAAACTGGAAAAGCCGCGCCTTCTCGGCCTCCTCAGCCCAAAAGTTCTGGCCTGAATCAACAAGGCATACTGATAGACTTGGACTCACCTCCCCGCCAATCGCCTCCGAGCCGCCTCTCGTCTGTCCCTCAGACCCAAAACATCCTCGATGAACCTATTGAGTCATTCAGTAAGTTGTGGCTTTGGTGAATGGATGAGATGGACGGCTCTATGGTTTGGTGAATTTGAAAGTTACGATTGAATGGGTCTTTGCAATTGGCACGCACTGTACGATATTTCATCCATATCAACCGCACTCATGTAGTACTGCACAGTATTGAAAACATTCCTAATATATCTTTTCACTCAGTCATATCAATTCAATTTACATACTCGCTCCAACATGGAGAAAAATAATACTATCAACCAGTTTTACCTTCATGCTACAGCAACAATGACAACCATCTTAGTTGTTCCAGTTTGGATGATTTTACGCATTTTGCTATAAGTTGAATGAATTACATACAATTTTCATGTTTTCAACGTCAAATTAGGTTGTTAATTTTTTGCTGAACGCTTTTCACATCATTTCAACTTCATCCCTGATTTTTTTATACTAAAAAGTAAGGATGTCAAATTGAGCTTTCATGTTCTTCCACTTTTTTTCCAGTTGGTCAAGATTACTGGGAATCCAGTCAGCAAGAGAATCCTCGTTCTGTATCACCAGATCCATTTGATACGACTAGAGCATTCTCACATCCTGAGGCGTACGCTAATCAGTCGGAAAGCATCCCACAATCGTTTACATACGCTAATCATCTTGATATGGTATGACCAAAGACTCCATACATTCATAAATATATACATATATACATTTTTTAGCTTTATTTCGTTTAACGTCAAGAAGGAAAATATGAGAGAGGCAAAGGAAAGTTGCTTTAAAAATGGAGCCATTGAGGGGAATGGAGAATTTCACGATTAAGATTTGAAATCGTATTGGTTCATTATTTCCAATAATAAATCTTTATAGTCGACGAAGGAACAAATTTATAACTCTCCCCTCAAAATGTATTGTTTTACGTATCAAGATTCATGGAATCCTAAAATTGAATTAATTAATTTAAATAATTGAAGTTTAAAAGCTCCGGAGTGAATTTATGCGAAAGAATCAACTAATATAATTGAAATGGAATTAGATTTCATAAGTTCCATTTAAAACAGAATTGTTCATGAGGCTTTATTTGACCTCGTCTGATTTGAGTTGTTCCATTCAAAGGTTTCAACTTTCGTCCCAATGTACAGTATATTGATTGCACCATTAAGGTTATTTGGATATCAGTCTATGTTATGTACGTACTAAGCATTGTTTTAGAGTTTACAAAGTTATATTTTTGTCGAAGTCATTCTATCATCTTTGATGTATCTAGAGGTCAATTACTGGGTGTTGGTATACAGTGATCAGCTGAGAACCTGGTTGCTTATTTGTTTCTGATTGATCGAGGGGGATGAAGTGCAAGTCAGAGCTTCTCTTGAGGTATCCAGTGAAAAATTAATTAAGTCTAATCAAAGTGGAGAAAAGGTGGTTACTACATCAAAAGTCGGAGAAGAATGAAACAGCCAATGACCACAAATATAAGAGAATGGAATTAATATGAGTTCCTTGCATCGCTCATTGTAAAATCGTAATGTAAAGAGAAACTGTTTTTTGCTCGACTAACAAAGGAGGAGTAAAATACTATTCAAATTTTTGGGGAAACAGCCTCCCAAACTAATTGAAATTGTCTAATAACTCATAAGGTTGATATAGAGTTATTATTAAAACTAAAAACAGGACACTTTTCGTCCATTGTTGCGCTAAAAGTGAATCGAATCTGGATACCATCACCTGATTCAGCGTTGAAAAACATGCCACTCTTGGATCCTACCACAATCCATGTTATGTGCATTTCTGGAGACTTGGCAACTTTGGGCGCTTGCTAAATGGGTTTACGTAATGGAAAATAAATCTTTTGAAGTTTCCAAATTTCATGCAATTTTCATCCATTTGAAAAATCAAAGTTGGTGTAAATTGCGTTCATCTGCGCAACGTGGCCAAATTTGAAATCCTTTAAAAAAAACATGCAAATAAAAAATGTCCAACTCCTCATAAATCAGCTGCCTTTTTCTTTAGATTTTAGTAGGGGTGATCCATAATTTACTAGACGCCTGTCATTTGGCCATTGTAAATAAATAATATCAACTCAATCCGTTCAACACTCTCTTATTCCGTTGTGAGACTCACTGCTGTGGCCCATGCAGAAGGTTGTCACGACGCATTATTTTCTAAAACCTAATCCACTACTGTAAGTTTCAAGAAGGTCAGTTAAGATCCATAATTTCCCATATTGTTCCAGGTGGCATCCCCGTCAAACTACAGCAATCAACAACCGTTTCATGGTTCTTCTCCATCCTACTCGAATTCCTTCAGTTCCACCTCAACACACAATTCGTCTCCAGTGCACCAAAGCATTTCTCCCCAAACTTCCTTGCATTCGAATTCAACTCCGACCACTAATAATGAAAGTTTGATGGATGAACTGAAAAGGAAGCTGAACAAGAATGATCCCCTTCCTCCCCGATTAGACCCCCCACCGTCAGTTGTACGTAACAGGTGAGCGCTTTTTGGATAACTTTTCATTATTCAACCAAAGTTCCCTTCAGCTCGAAGATAAAGTAGAACAGTCGTGCAGTGTGTTAGATTGCCAAAACGTGAACTTGATACAATAATTTCTAAATTTTTATGGGAATGTTATACTTAGGGTGACCAGAGGTACTCCTTTTAGGAGGACAGGTACTACTTTTCGAGTTAGGGTCCTCTCATATTTTTGGATACACGAAAATAGATAAATGGTACTCCTTTTTTGAAGTGGTACTCCCGAAGTCCTACTATTGGAAGTTACAGGTTGGTGGAAAGTCAGTAGGTACCTAGGTGGCAATTTACCAACCCATGGCCACGTACTATGTTCCACGAGAGTATATTAAAGCTTGAGGAGGACACAAAATGTGCAGTTGAAGGTGCGTTAACATTTCTTGAGTTACAAGAAAAGATTACAAATCGCAAAACCGAGATTTTTTTGCTCCTCCAAGTCAGAACATGCCTAAGAACGTGTGATGAAATTACCCAGCAGCAGTTCAAGCTTGAGGTTGAAGAGTTCTGCTCATTTTGTGAAAATTACTTGAGGAAGTGGAAATCGAATCTTCAGGAGCTTGCCCTATTTTCATGGATTCAGCTCAAAAAAACATTTTCTTGGAATGACGTGCTTGTGTCATGTGAAGCTTTCACTGACGTCTTCGCTCAATCGACTGCCAAAATTGACCTGGATGCGTTGTTTGACGAGATATCTCTTGTTAAGAACTATGTGTCTGTAGAGAAGTTAGCAATATGGAACGAGCATTGCACCGCCTCAGAAACGCGTTGGAGGGAGCTGTGCAAGCATACGGACACTAAAGATTTGTCTCTCCCCAATATGAAGACTAAGTGTGAATTTGTATTTTGCTTACCAGCAACAAGTGCATCAATCGAACGTTTATTTTGGTCTCTTGAAAAATCCAGATTATGCATTGAGACCTTGAAAGAGGTAATGCAGATTCACCAAAATTTTGAGGAAAACTGTTTAGAGATGTTCGAGTATCTGAAAAATCACGAGCAGCTGCTCAAAGCCATTCACGACTCTGCAAAATATGATGGATTTAAAAAATGAAAAAATTGAATTCCTCAAAAATTGAGTTGAAAAACTATTTTTAAGTCCGTTTGTTTAATATCATGCTTATTTTAGTTCCTTATCCTATGTCAATTTATATTTTGTTAAGTACCAACCATGCTGTGGAACTTCCTATAAGAAAAAAAAGTTTATTTTGAAAAATAGGTAATACGAATAATGTTATATTATATATATAACTTATATATATCATGATATATAAAGTAGGTATGAATTAATGTTGTTTTCCAAATGGTACTCTTTTTTTATCTTGAAATTATGGTCACCCTAGTTATACTGTGGAACTTCATTCCATATACGTCAGTTGTCCACCAATTTAAATGGGTTTGGCTAAAAACGGCTAGAAACCTTGTGAGAAGATGTACGGAATTAAAACTAATTGTTTGTATCTTTTCGTCAATTTTTCTCTTGGAAGATGATATATGTGTTATAGTAGAAAGGTTTTGAAAGGTTAGCACAACACCTGTAAAATTGTGTACAGACTCTTATCGGGGATCAAAAGGTCAGTGGGATTTCCTTTGCCAACCTTCGAGGTTTAGTGAAGTTCTGAAGCGATTATGAATCTCCTGGTAAATATTCCGGCTAGAACGAAAAACGGTGAGAGGGGAAACGCGGATCAGACTTCCATATCCATTTGGTACCTTTTTTAACCTAACTTTGGTGAATCAGGACCGTTTCCACTTCAAAAAGTAACAAAGAATAGTCAAGTTCTCGGCAACCCAGCCTACTTTGTGTCGTTACGTCTGTACTGTAAACTTGGGAGTGGGGTTAGTTGCAAGCCCTATAAATCAGGATAGTCGCAGTAAGTTCCATGAGCGCATGAAGAACCAAATGTGTCTACATTGTAGTACAAGCATATCTAATGAATAGGTTCAATCAGTTACTGCTGAGCTGTTAAGTGCTGTTATCTATATGTCTTAAAGGGAATAAGGAGCAACGTACCTTGTTGTAATCACAGTATACTATTCTTGAGATTTAATTTCAACCTACACCTTTTTTTTAATGAGAATGACTTGTGCTTTTTCAGATGGGAACTCAAAGACAATAATGCTCGCTCCGAACGGTGTCAATCGATGTATGGAAACATGGAAGCGATTCCTCGTCCTGACTATAACAAAACGAACCTTTACTCATACTCATCCACTGTTGAAACTACGAATTCAACCGTCGTCTCTTCTACGACGAATGTTCCTGTGATTAGTCCTGCGGTCTACGACAAATACAAAGATTTGAGGCAACTCTTCGAGTCGTCACTTGCTGACCAACCGTTGCCTCCAACACCCCAAATTCAGCCTCTTCAGTTAGTAACTCAAATGCAACCACAGGCTCCACCACCACAACCTCAGCCTCCACCTGCCACGTCACAACTCCAACCCTTACCAGTAAGAACTTATTCCTACGTACATCTTGTTAAACTAAACATCTTACTATTATTCTATAAATTGCAAGGATGCATCTTAAATTTTCAAATGAAAATGCATAACATATATTTGAACCAGTGACTTCTAACTTCGTAGGACTTATAAATATTTTGGTTGTCTTTGAAACAGTTTTGTAATTCTATCATCATCTGTTGAGAAAAACCGAATCTCATGAAACTATTTGAATTAAACGGAGGTGTGACAGTTTTTTGAGCTTATACAGGGTGTTTGGTCTAAGAACAGCAAAACCGATTCAGCAACAACTTTTACCTCCTAGTTTATTTTATTTTTATTTTTTTAGTACTCTCTTTTTTCCCTATTTTACATCAAAGTTTTTTTCGTATTTTCCACCTTACTTCATTGAAATGGATATACCTCCCATAATTTTTTAACACATTGAATTTTAATTATACCGTGGAAGAGAGCTTTGAGTAAACGTAGTCAAATCAATCTGATCCAGGTTTCATTCAAGAAAGAAAGGTTGGGAAACCTTACCAATCGTTGATCCATTGAGAGGTATTTCAACTCTTACCAGTATACTTTCCACTTCCATCTGTCTTCTAGGTTGTCCAAACTGCGTTCTAGTTCGGATCCAACGTCTGATGTAGACAGCACTTCATAATAGATGTAGCACACATTCGTCTAATGTTGAACACACAACACAAAACCCCAATGCTCTTAAGGTCAAAAGTAAAGTAAAAGTAAAGTAAAGTAAACAAGGAATTTCACCTTGGATTTTCGTCCGACTACCCGGAGGTGTCGCGGACGTCGTCAGCCGTCCTCCAGAGAGGATCGGAACTAGGTCTGACGATTTCGCTCATGGCTTCCCATTGCCTCACGCCCCTGGGTTGGGAGCGTTTTGGATTCACGTGATATCGAGATCAGAGGTGAACTGTCTAACGACAGGACAGGTATACAACACTTGATAATCATTGATGCCAGCCGGATTCGAACCAGGGCAATCAGTACTCCGACTGAAAGTAAACAGCTAGAGGACTGACGCCCCAGCTCGCTCGGACAACCTGTCCCCTGTGTAGTTCGGATGAAACGTCTGATGTAGACAGCACTTCATAATAGACGTAGCACACATCCGTCTAATGTTGAACACACAACACAAAACCCCAATGCTCTTAAGGTCAAAGATTAGAGAGTTCCTAGGAGATTCGGACACCGTGGTATCGTATCTGGTCGGTGGTGGTATCTAGGTCGAGCACAGCTCTGGTTAGCAAAAATGGTGGCGTTACCACCAACTCAGCTGAACTAGTGGTATCTCTGATCCGTATCTAAGAGTCACGTACGTTTTGCTTTCACGTCACTATAAGAAAACGAGCAGTCTGTTTGATGCTATACAAGATTACTCGGATCACTCGTTCTTTCGTTTTTTTTTAACCAAAAATGCAGGGGGTGGCAGACTTTTTTGAATATTATGTTAACGGATTGATTTCAACTGAGGAGTTGCTGTTGATTTTTCGAACGTATTTGGAGCGTGAGAGTGTAAGGGAAGCACCTCGACGATTAAGCCTGCTCTATGGGAGATTTTCCCTGGATGACATGAGCGAGGGTGATGTACTATTTTCGTTCTGATTTAATAGAGAACATGTACATTTACTCCAGAGGCTCCATCAAATTCCCGCAGAAGTTACGACTGATAAGTACGCTTGGAATCAAAATTGATTTGTTTGTAACTTCTTACTTAGCGACTTGGGAAGTACATACTCCAGTAAAGGAATGTGCAGCAGGGATTCTGGAGTTGTAGTTAGACAGTTTTTATAATAGCGAATTCCTAAATGATGCTGTTAGGCTCTTTAAAAACTCGCACAGTTGGCGAGAGGCTCACTCAAAACAAGTTGTCAGTTCGTAGGTACTAACTATCAAAATCTTAGTGTTTTCTTAAATTGTAAAGTACCTAACAAAATGATGTTGAATCAAAATGAAAATTCTGCTCTCTCTTGGCATGAAATTTCAATTTAGCAATTTCAGAAATCAAATTTTTAGTTAGAAACGTTGAAAATGTTGATGCGAAGCGGTTTACAACTAGGTTACCACGATGGCAGGTTACTTAGCGATGAGGACGAACGATACGTTCGTTCGGATCGCCTCGGTGGCATCGTAACTTCCGTAAAGATACCACCGTCGTATTGCAATACGACCAATCGTAATCGTCGTGTTTGTATCGTGTTACGGATTCGTATCGGTGTTGGCGAATCTCCTAGGAACTCTATTAATCCATTGGTAAACGTGTTAATGAATTCACTATCTACTTCACAGTGGAATATATTATCAAGTACATATTAAACACCATTGAACTTGTGCGAAAATCCATTGGATTCCAAGCAAGACTTCTGGCACCCATGGTGGAGTCTCACTGATCCTCTTGCTACTTTACTACTTCTGCCGCTAATAGCGCTATTGGTGCATTATGGGTACATCTCAGCGATTCAATTCAGCTTGATTCTATCTAAATTATCTCCATTCAATTGTCATTGTATTGACAATTGCAAATTGTGGCAACCTTCTTTTTATAGCTTATATCACGACTTCAATAATGATTCCAAATATTTATACATGTATGAAATTCGTCTGTAAATTAATATTGATGTGCCTAATTTCTTTAATTCTTGTTAGGTACTTCCTCAGAGGTCTTACTATTCAGAACCCTCCATTCAATCACCACGCAGTGACTATGCAGAACCTCCTCCTGTCTACATGAACACCGGTGACAGCGAGCTCACAGAGAAGCTCTCCCAGATCTGGTTGTCCTCCAAAGGTCTCACACAGAATAACAAAGTCATACTTCATAACCAGTTAGTGGCTGAAAGCAAGAAAAAGGCCCAAGTGAGAAATCTCTACGACCCTGCTGAGGCCAATTACCAAAGAGTGGTCTATGGACCAGCTGTACAGGCTCAGGTAAACCCCTCAGTGGAAAAAATTATCTTTTGATACTTAACATCTGGTTTAACATAATCAATTTTGTTGAAGTTTTCATTCAGGATGCAATCCATCCAATGTTTCCTATTGTTCTTCTTTTTGATTTTCAGGGAGAGGACAAAGTCTGTCAACTCATGTCACTTATCGAGGGAGCCACGAATGAAGAGTGCTCTCAAGCTCTAGTCACTTGTTCCTGGGACGTATCTTCTGCCCTGAAGTATCTCAAAGTTGACCGGATATTCAGGTAAATATTTTTGTTATGTTCAAAATCCTCCACCTATCGTGTTTTATATTGGACTCAGGTTATAAGCCTCTTTCTGAAATCAATCAATCATTTACGGTAATCAACTTCATAATGTTATCAATAGAAATAAATTTCCTTGTTAGATATTTCGCTAGTGAGACTGTTTCAAACATACGTTAAAGCTCTACCTGGCCACGCCATTCACGGATTCAAGAATTTTGGGTAGTGTTATTTGGGTAAAACTAATTTGTAATCCCCGAATGATGGAAATGGAGCCATGAAAATTTTTTCATTAAACTAATGTACCAAAATAAAAGGAAAAACACGAAACTCGGTTCTTATGTTTAGTTGTTTTCAGAAAAGTCTGCCTAGTCGTCAAATTGGTTACATGAATTTATAAGTCATCGACATTTTTTGAATATTCTTGGTCGTGTCATGAAAGTCGATTTGTGTCTTGGAATATGTAAAAATGGAGCTTGTTAAAATAATTCACTGGACATGTTCCCACATATATCAACGCCTTGCACGTGGGTGCGTTGCGGTTCTGCGAATCTAATTCTTCAGGTGCGGCAACACTGCGAGCATACTGTTTTTTGGCCTGGATGGTCAATATTTTGAGAATTAAAGGGGGTTGAGGGTAACACTGCTAACGTTATTGATGGTCAAAATCTTGGCTCCCCTGCGCTTGAAGGTGTATTTTATTGATATGGTCGTGATGAAATTTATGTGAGAAGACAAACTGTCCCCCCCCCCCCCCCCCAACAATTATAATTGTTACAAGCATTCCCCGTTCTCGCATGTGCGGCTTTTGATTGATTGAGCCCCAACTACCTTCTGATTTGTAGCGAGATTGGGTCCCTAAAACCTCAACAAATTATACTCGGCGGATTTAAATTTGAACGCAGAGTGAAGTATTCATTATATTATTTCGAGCAATGAAATCCACTGCTGTCTGATCGGACATTCTTCGAAAATGTCATCAAAATCAAATGAACGCTGATGCATCTGTCATTACAACGGTTTGTGCAGCAAAATATTAGTATTTTGCCTTTAACACGGAGTTTTCGAGTTAGTGATGAACGATTTTTATGGGATTAAAATCGACGGAGTTGATCTTCCTTACAGGCAACGGATTGAAAAATTAGTAAGTATCATTAGTATCACGTCAGAATTTTAAGTGCCACAGCAGACGTGACATTTTCTAAAATAGTGCGTTGCCCATTCCACCTGGAGGAATCAATCTAATTATATTAATGAGTTGAGTAGCTCATTTCGTTCCTTTTCAAATTGAGACTCTGAAATTCGGAACAGAGTTTTTCTTGGTACAATAATTTACAATGGGACACAAGAGATTTCGTTAGTATTCGTTTTTATTGCTAGTTAATGTCTCTCTAAGACAATGGACGTGGTCATTTTGCAGAAATACCCCTCCCATCTGTTAGGTTCTTAACGAAATTTGAGATTTGAATTGTCGCCTTTGGCTTATGATGTCTTGAGCCGCAGTGGCGATCATGTATATGGATTTCTCCATTCTGGGGGGGGAGCGGGGGTGGCAGGTACACGAATGACCCCCTCGAGCAGACGGAAAAGTGGTCATGAAATAGTTTGTTTTACTACTCATACAATGTAGCTAGTTAAGTAATTTATTTGTAATTTGATTAAGTCATATATTATTGGGTATCTCATTAAGAATTAAAAACTTGTTTCACCCAACATTCAGGAACTGGGTTAAATAGTAATTAACGTCGCCCTGTTTCCTCTCCGTCCATTTTTGCACTTCCCCGATCAGGCGTGCTGTCCACCTTCCCCGGGTTTCAGCTGCCCATCTCTGCTGCCATTTTTGCAGGATCTCTGCTCTCTCCTCTTTTTTACTTCTCTGGCCGCATGTTCTTGCTTTCTGGCATGAACCCACTTCCTCTCATCTGCCAAAAGGTCGATTGGTACAACACCCGCAATAACCTGGGCTGCTGGTCCAGACACAGTCTGATAGGCACTGCAGATGCTCAACGCACCCCTTCTTTGGACTGCCTCCATCCTAGAGGCGTACTTTTTATATCTCAGCGCCTCTACCCAGATTTCCGCCCCATACAACATGATGGCCTCCGTTGTCTGCATGAGCAGCCTCCTCTTTGCTGGTGATGGTCCTCCCACATTGGCCATGAGCCTACTCAATTTCCCAGTTACAGCCGCTGCCTTATCTGCCACCTGGCAGATGTGGGTCCAGAAGGTCAACTTAGTGTCAAGCATTATTCCCAGGTACCACACTGCCGTTGACACCTCAATACATTGATTCCCCTCTGCCATCTCAATTGGCCTCTCCACACGTGTTGTGGTAAGGAGGACTATCTCTGTCTTTTGTGTGGCCAGGATGAGGGATCTAGATTCCATCCACTCTGTGATTCTCCTCATTGACGGTCGATGGGTTCAAACAAAGTAGAAATTATATCTTCAACTGTTGTTTGATTTATATGTGCAGGTTAGGAGTGGCTCCTCGCCATGAGTGTGAACGAATCTTGGAGCAGTGCCGCTGGGACGTCGTGGTGGCGGCTTCAACACTTTTGGATCGTGCGTGATGTTGGCCCCCTCATCAATAACGTAAGTAGGTACCATAAAGTCAAATAAGCAGAAGAGTTGAGAAGTGTATTTGATTGGTTTGACCACTGGCGGACTCAATGTGCCAACCTTTCTATTATGTTTTTACCTGAGCGATTGCTTTCCACTCTGTTGGGCAGTGAAATTGTCTAAACAGTTAAGACATATATTTAATTGAAATTCGGCACTAGTAAGCTCGATGTTCATTATCAGTTTCAATATTCACCTGAGAGACAGTATCAATGGGCATTACTTCTCACTCTGTTGGGAAAGAAAAATCTGCTGAATGATTAAATATAATCATTGAAATTTAACACCGAAGATTCTATGTTCGTGATCAGTCTAAATATTAACCGGAGAACGCTTGTGAGTGGACTCTACTTTTCACTTTGTTGGAATAATAAATCCGCTCAAATATCATGCCGTCTATTTTTGAGACAGTTTTTGGGTTGGTCTCTCGGGGTTATGTATCATATTCCACGCTAATGAAGATTTCAATCTCTTGCACGTATAAAACCAAAAGTATGATGACTAATGCACCCTATTAGTCATCATTGTACCTAAAACTACCTTGAAGCTCCTTTATTTTGAATAGATCACTTTCATCGTTTTTGTATAATAAAGAAAAGTCTGATAATACCCATTTAAAAGGAATTCATACTATGAAAGTTGAGTGATGCCTCACATCAAACGTTTGGGGCCTCTTGATTTGGGACTAAAGTTGCTAGATAGTTGAACTAATTAGTTCCACCAATTGGTCTTTGGTCTTGAACTTGGTCCTGGGGGATAGTGCTGATGTGCCGGTTTGGGTGGGATGAGGCCTTTAGATGAGTGGCGTTGTACGCTGCAATTAAACTGTCCCTCACTGTCGGCATTTCCAGATCTTCATGCAACTCTTCCTTATGGATGTACCAGTCAACTCCTGTTATCAGGCGAAGAGCACGATTTTGGAGGACCTGGATTTTGTTTATCTGGGAGTCAGACCCTGATGACCAAAGACCAGCGCGTAGTTCCAAATAGGCTTGACCACAGTCTTGTAAATCAGCAGCTTGTTCTTGGTACTAAGATTTTTATTTTTGAAGAGTGGCTTCAGTTGTACAATGCGGTGACGCACTCTTCCGAATATGTCACTGATATGGTTTCGCCAGGTAAGACGCTGGTCCATTGTCATGCCTAGGTATTTCACATGAGTGGTGAGCGCGATGGTAGTGTCGTCCAATTGCACGGGAGGGACTGTAAATTTCCGCTTGTATGTTTTGTACAACTTGGCTGTGTTGTGGCCCACACTCCCACCCTATATTGAGACACACACCATACTGATTATGTGTCACATATCTGGTACGGGAATGAATAATTATTCATCGATGAACAATACGCTCTACTAGCAATTTGTGGAACTAATTAGTTCAGCTCTCTAGCAACAGATTCGTTGACTTGTTAGCAACTCTCTAGCAACAGACCAAAGACCAAAGTTCAAACCTCAAGATTTTTTCTGCATTCTTTTTTCTTCATAATTTCTGGCGAGAAACTTATTCTTGGCCACTTTATGGTTTCAGGTGCAATCATTGCGAGGCAGCTGTTCCCTGCCAGCTTCCAGAGCTTTAGGTGGGTAGTTAAAAGGTTGACTTGAACAACGTAATCAAAACAATTTAGTTTTATGGCGAGCTTATTTTTGTAATGGAATTGATAGCAGTATTACCCTATAAAGATAAATTGGAAGTCTCTCTTTCACTTTAAGACGATGTTTGCAATCACTACATTGATCTACGATTCCAAGTATTTTATTTTTCTTCTTATTGCTGTACACGTAGGTAGCATCATAGGCAGCCCTCATACAGGGAATCACAATATTCTCCCTATCCCTTAAATCTTTCTGCGTACCTAAGCTTATAAAATGTACTGTTCCTATTTTATCATGACTCTTTTATTACGTTTTGTATAAATGAAATAAGTTATATTAGTGTTACTATTCCCATCATTGAAGTATAATTTCATTTATAATTTAAGTCTCCCAATATGTTCTTTCTAGAATAAGAGTAAAAATGATTCAAATCGTGGGGTTTTTGTTGCATGCTTATACAGGGTGTCCCATAAGTCCCCCCCCCCCTCCCCTCCTAAAATCGTCAAAATGGTGGTAAACAAAAACAATTTTTTTGAATCTTCATATTTTTTTCAAGGATCTCAAATATCATATTTGCGCACTCCGCGCAATTGCGCTTATTTTAAATGAGAACCCCAATTTCCCCCCATTTTGATTTCATGAAAATTTCACCCCTCAGCCAACTTTTTTGGTTGCTTGTTACCGGTTCAGCGAGCATGCAAAGTTGCGCAACTCCCTAAAATTGTCATTTTGAACTCTAAAGTGTGGCACATGAATTTTCATTTTTTTTAAACGCTGAATCACGTGTTGCTATCTGTTTTTTGGTTAGACTCGGTTTTGGCAGAATAATGACCGAAATCGGTTTATTTACCGTCCATTTTTTATTTTATGCGCCTGTTTTCAGATTGTTACGGGGATTAATTTTCGAGGTCTGGTTGAAAAATGTAAAAATAGGAGATTGAAACCTTCTTCGGTGATCAAGTGAAAAATCATCTTAATCTGACAGTCAAAAATCGGCATTAATGATGATTTTTCACGGGAAATACCTAAACCAAATTTAGTCACTATTCCGCAAAATTTGATTCGAATCAAGAAACTGATATTTTCACGTGAATCAGCGTTGAAAAAATGAAAACGTGATTCACGTGATGCTATCTGTTACTTGATTTGTCTCAATTTTTGCTAAATAATGACAAAAATTGGTTTATTTCGCCGTGAAAAATCATAATTTATGCCGACTTTTGACTCTCAGATTAATATGATTTTTTACTTGATCACCGAAGAAGGTTTCAGTATCCTATCTTTACATTTTTCAACATGACCTCGAAAATTAATCCCCGTAACAATCTGAAAGCAGGCGCCTAAAATTAAAAAAAAAAACGGACGCAAAATAAACAAATTTTGGTCATCATTCTGCAAGCTAATCGCGTGAATCTAGCGTTAAAGAAAAATGAACATTTTGTGCCACACTTTATAGTTCACCATAAACCACTATTTGACCATTTTGGGGTTGCGCAACTTTGCGTACGAGCAATCGAAAAAATTGGCTAGGGGTCAAATTTTCATGAAATCACGAGTAAAATCCAAATCTGCAATATAAAATTAGGGTTCCCTTCTAAAATAAGAATGTTAGTGTTAATTGCGCATGGAGTGCGCAAATATGATAAGTATTTGAGATCCTTGAAAAAAATATGAAGATTCAAAAAAAAATTTTTTTTTGTTTACTCCCATTTGACGATTTTAGGAGGGGGGGGGGGGCAACTCTTGGGACACCCTGATAGGTTATGATAACGAAATGTTCTCTAAAGGAAAATTATGAACTTGGAGTTCGTTATTGTCTACCATTTCTATGCACAAGCTACTATGTTGTTTTCCCTACTTCGGATTTTTCCATAAATACCAAATAAAAGTGAAACTCTATTTCTACTTTCCTCCAAACTATAAAGGCTTTCCCTAACTTATTTTCATCGAAATTCCCTTCCGATGATGCTATAGTGTTGTTAAGTTATCAAACTTCTTTCATTTTAATTTGTTGGGAATCACACCAATGGTTCATCACTTTCGAAATGGCTTAAGATTTTCAGGAGAAATGGAATGGTTGTTGGATAGTACTTGTCTGTATGTTTTTATAATGTAGTTTATGTAAAAATATGTTTGAGTTCTTGTACCAACAAACTGTGAGTACTTTTGATGAACAATGAATTTAACTTATTTTGTGCTGTATCAAACAAGATGCTGATAAGATTCCATCTAACCAGCTATGTCAGTTTGCTACTTCCAGCACACGTGATGTTGGTTTTCAAAATCGAGGTAGTCCGTTTCATCCAATAGTTGAAACTGTTTTTATACCGGTTTTATTAATCTCTGGTTGCTGAGGGTAAGTTTATTTGAACAAAATATTTTCTGTTCTGTTTTTTGAAATGGTTCAAGTTTTACAAAAGTGTAATTATCTATGTTTTGAATGGGCTTGCAAATATGTTCTCGACGTGTTCCAAAAATGGATATGCTTGGGAGATTATCTTTCGGGGATGTATCTACTCGTAAATACTTTAACGTGAGTAACAAACATGGATAAACAAATATGGTATTGTACTTGTCCTTACCATGGAGTCGGGCTGTTAGGATAGTTCAGGTAGGCCTTAGGGATACATAGGCAGGCGAAAATATCCAACACGTGTGCAAACGAGTGGTCCTCGACTGTCTCCCTCCTGAGCTATTCTCTCTTTTCGTTTTTTCTAACTCATTTCAGAAAGTTATTCATTACACTTTTGCAAATGTACTTTTAATTAGATCCATATCATTTCCTATCAATTCCTGTATACAATACCATGGTATGGGTTCCTTCCTCAAAAATTTTTTAGCGTGAACTGAAATTCCAAAATTGTGTAACCTTCAACTGTTCAATTTTTTTCTTTCGTATTTATTTACGTTGATGTATTTTTGTGCTGTTTACTCGAATTCAACCTAAGAATAGAATCTTTGAGTGGTCCAAATAAGAAGTAGTCTGTTTCATTAACCTGTGCTCCAGATATATCAATTTTAAACTGTTGTCCACTTTTTGTGAACTTTCAAATAGACAACATTCATAACATTTTTTGTCGAACATCATAAATTTAGTTTATCTTTGATGGTTAATAAACTTCTGCATTTTACTACTGTAAAAACGAGAGCGTAGTACTTTACCAATTGGTGTGTAATTATGATTTCAAACCATCTACCTAACTTCAGCAATTTAGAACAGAATAGCGTGCGTTTTATGGTTTATATTTAATAAGATCTGTTCTCGGTCAAGCAAATTATTCGTAGCGTGTCTCACTAATTTCTTCGTAAACGATAGTTTACACAATCAAAAGTAAAATTTTATCAATAACTATCGATTTATTTTATGAAGGCATTTGTGATAAGGAATGTTGTATTAGTTGAATACCGGTATGTATTCTATTCTATTCTATTGTATTCTATCACTGGCTACATCCCCCTCCATCACATCAAAAACTTGTTGAGAGTATGTATGTACATCTATATGAGTATGTATGTATGTAGAGTATGTATGTACATCACATCTCTTGTTGATAGTATGTATGTACATCTTGTTTTTACAGCTGAAAAGGCAATTAGTATAATTGATCATTGACTTCCACGAACATCATCTGTATGATAAATTATTATACCTATAAAAATTGAGCTTCCGTGATCAGATTGTATACATTGGTTTTGTATAAGCTGCCCATTTCAGATATCTACCTACATGGCTTATCATTCTATATTTCTGGAAATGATTCGAGATATAGCAGCAAACTGCATTAGGTGCCTCAATAATTTTTTCCCTTATGGTGCCAAATCATAAATCATTGTCATGGTTGCACTAATTGAAGTAACTTAATTTGAACATTTGGTGCCATACTACCTATATTTCTTAGTATAATTAGACTTATGTTGATTTTGTAATTTATGTTACTTGACAATGTTGCGGTCGTATTGAAGTCAGTCAATCGAACGCTGAAAAAGGTGATCCCTTTGTCATAATATGAAATATTATTTCGATCCAGTGCTTCCACAATTCTTCGTTGCATTTTATGTTTATTACCGCTGATAAAGTTCACTAGTATATCTCGGTCCAGTAGTTTATTAATTTAAGTGTATGTATTTGTGATTATGAATATATTTTCTGATTTTTGAATCGCATTAGTAGGCTAGTATCTGCTGTAGCGTTGATTTCTTCTTTTTTTTATGTATACCTACCTACTTTAGAAAATCCTAAATGATACATCTTGCAAAAGTTGGGTAAAATTGTCCGCTTAAGTTAATTAACTTAGCTTCTACTCTTGTGAGGCCTTTTCGTCAGAGGTTTTATTACCTACTTAGGTGCAATAACTAAGTACCCATCTATTAATGCGAACAAACGAAACCCTTTCAAGATCTCCACTTAATAATATAGTTTGTCTCTTACATGTTTCTTGGTACCTGTATTTTCGAAATTTTGAAAACTGTTGACAATGTTAATGTTACTGTGAACACTGACACTGATTGTGATACGTATTATATAAATATGCAGTTGACCCAAACAGCGTTCTATTTTGAATTTACCTAAATTGTGCAGTAGGGGTAGTGGGGGGGACTTTAGTTCAACTCCGATATCGGTTCCCTGCTCAGAGTCGTCAAACTTCTTTCTTAAAACTCACAAAACCGTGGGCCCGTGAGAGACCTGCGAAATTTCTGAAAATTTTGTTCCTCAACAAAACATCGCTATGGATGAGATAACCATTGAGTTCAAAGACCAGGTTGCATTTGAAACCTATAAGGACAAACCTACAAAGTGGGGTATAAAATTGTATGTTGCACTTGGGTCCCCAAACCATTCAATCTTCCATTCATAGCTAGAACTGTCGTACTGTGGTTGGGTTAATCAACAAGATTGTAACTGCGTTAGGAAGTTCTACTCGAGGATTCCATGTGTTCACGAACTCTGTTCTTCTACGAACTGTGTTCTACACTAGCCCTCTTCTTGCTGAAGAAGTTCACATGATCAAATTTAATTTAACTGCACCCGTGCACAGAACGTATCTTAGAACTTGTAGCTGCCTACACCCAGGCTTATGACGAGCCTAGTCTGACTGTGAGCGCTATCTCACTCCCAACTCAAGTGTTGGATGGCACCGACCAAGCTGGCGATGAAACGAAATACCTATGTCTTGAGCGGTAAACGGTGTTATTCCCGGTAAGTCAAACCACCCTTGCTCCTCGTGTCCAGCGTTGAAGAAAAGGTCCATAACTGCGACAAGGTTAGACATTGCAAGGGTGTTTGATGCTCTAGTAAGACTGGCAGGCTGAGCAGTAAAGTATACATCTTAGCTGTGGACCACAATCCCAATCTGTTTAGCTGGGTCCAAGGTCAAAACGTCAGTTCTGGTTGATGACCTTCAAATTATTCGTCTCATATTAGTCGAGATATTAGTCTCAGAAATTAGTCGAGATAATAGTCTCATAAATAAGTCGACTGCCAAGGACTTCGGCTTTTTAATCCGTAAATATTCAACAGAGTGGGATTAGCGTCTGGTGCAGATATCGTCGGTAAGTGCAGGGCTAGGCGACTCCACTGATCTCTGCTTTGACCTGATTGAAGGGCGGAATCTGTTGCTGTAGCACTATAGTGTTCTGTTCGATTTTGGAGGCCAAAAGACTCAACTACGTTTGTGTGTTGCAGCTGTGGAGAGGGCAGTTCTACTCTTTACAAACATCACTAAGGACCATCACCAGATTGCAGTAAAATCCCAGATCTACCTGAGGGGAGATGCCAAATTCATTGACATTGCCAATTATGTCATCCACCAAGCAGAAACCTGTGAGGACTTGCATATGTTGATGGTGGTGGATGAGGGGTCTTTTTCCTTGAGGAAAAGTTCAATCCCGTCCTGATCCGAGCTGGAAGTTAGGTAGTAGTTACCTTGGGGTGAAATTTTTGGGTGTTGCCATCATTGCCACAAGCTGCCTGGATATTGGCTCCACTGAATCCAGAACAGGAGCTGGCCCCCCTTCACACTTTCTTACTGCCAAAGCTAACTTACAGGGTATTCCTTGGTGGGGTTACTCCAGAGAAGCTGCTTGAATTAGATCTTGAAGTTCACTCTGCTGTTTGTTCTTGTCTAGGCTTTCCACCAACGTCCCAACTGTCTACATCCGTGCACAAGTCAAGTCCAGCTCGACATTGTCTCTCTTTTTGCCAGCATCCCATCTCTACGCCCTAAGGGTCTCTTGCTGGAAGGTTGTTTGAACTGCCGCTGACATTGATTGTGTCAGGCAACAGGCTGTCGTGGTGTGACTGTAACAAAAACACCCAGTTCCAGATTTTCGTTTTGGGTTTGTTCCCCGTATTCTGCAAACGGCATTCTTTTTAGATTTTTTCAATGGAGTAGGTACTGCTTTTATATCTTTTGGCTTTTTCCATTTACGTTACATTTCTTTCTAGAAATGAGAAGACTTCGCTACCCAACTCGTAACATTTTAAGATCTTAGATTTCCTAATGCGAGAAATCCGTGACGCTATCTGTAAATTATTTGAACAGCTTTTTCCTCTGGTTCACGTTAACACCACCTTCAGATCCTGCAGAAAAGAGAGGCTTACTTCCATGAACAAAATTCCCTGCTCGCCCTAAAAATATCAATCAAATTTCCTTATTAGCAGGTAATAGCTGCTAATTTCATCGAGTTCTGACAGCTAAATAGATTACTCAAAAAAAGAAAATAGTGTTTTTGATCTCGAAAAATGTAGAATATGAACTTGTCACGATTCACAGAACAGGAATACCGCAGCACAAGTTCCGGTATATCAACGTATTCAAAGTACGATTGATGTTATTGGGTGCTTCTGCTGTTACCTCATGTACTGATTGCGGCAACTTGTTCCTATCATATTTAGTTATTTCAGCCTATCAGTTCTGCTTCAAGTTCACGCTGACACCGACAATATGAACAACCAAGATTATGGCAGGCTCTTCAGGCTTAATGGGAACAATATCTAGCTTCTTGCCCAGGTCTCCCTCTCAACATCCCATCCGTGCAGGTGGGTTTGCATATGGTATCGTTAACGTGAGCTAAAACTTCAATTTTCACAGCTCCTACAAGTGTATGGTATTTTGTAATATCTTTAGTGATGGCAGCATTATAAAAGTGTGAACCTTACTGGCGATACCACAACTCCGGATTTGCCTTCCGAAACGGAGGAACCTTAATTTAAATACCCACCTCTGGTTCGTTCTGACGATTTGGTCAGTCTGCTGCACTTTCCATCCTGGGTTGTATCCTAAGAGAGCCGCCACGTGTAGGGTGCAACGATAATTAAAAACGCTGCAAATTCTCTCACTGGGGTTTCTTATTCAATTGGCTTGCGTTCGTGATTTGAATTTCTACTTAGCTTTGGAGTGTGCGTGTTTCACAGGTAGAGCGATTATTGAATTTCAGGAGGCACACAAATATGATCAACTGATCAATCCAAATAGGTATTTTGGTTGAGAACAGATTTACGTGCTCCATGCGTACCTCATGAAATTCAATAATCTCTCTATCCTGTGAAACACGCACACTCCAAAGCTAAGTAGAAATTCAAATCATGAACGCAAGCCAATTGAATAATAAACCCCAGTGAAAGAATTTGCAGCGTTTTTGTTGCAGATTCGGATTCTACACCCTTTGAAACGTAAACCATGAAATTTTCAGGGGGAGTTAGAATTTTAATAAACCCCAGAGAAAGAATACTTATTTACCCCACTAATAATATTGAATAATAATTATATAGGTAATTATTATCATCAGCGTTTCATGCATATCAGAATGCTTCAACCCGTGTATCGGCTATAAACTACAAGTATCAACATCGGCTATCCCTCCAGTATCCACATTCACTACAACTCGACGCTATCGGCATCACCAGGTTACAAACAAACAATAATAAACCAAAAAACGCAAATGTTGGCACCATAAATCGGGCCATACATCGGGAATGGTTTGACCTACGGACGTGGGGAGGGTCTCATTCAATTCCTCATGGTATGTTCTTCAAATAGGTAAATATTTAGGCCGATTCGACTTGTTTTGAGGTTTTTAGGGATTTTACAAAACTTTGACAGCCCTTAAAGGGCACTTTAAATTGAGTGAGAGAGCTGGCTCAAGAATTGGGGCGTCGTCGGACCAAGATGGATTTTTCCTGAAAATTTCAGATCTTTTGCTCCAGCCGTTTGGGAGAAATCGTGCGTACGGCGGACGGACGGAAAAATTTGTATTGCAGATTCGGATTCTACACCCTTTGAAACGTAAACCATGAAATTTACAGGGGGGTCAGCATTTTTTTTTTCCAGAGCGATTACAATGGTTTATTATTGAATACTAATAAAGCAAAAGGCAAATAGGAACTAAACAATAAAGTGGTAAATTTAATAAGAAGCTTTACAAATAAGTGAAGGTACTTAATGAATTGAATTCGGTGCCGTGAATGAAAATTTTGCTTAGAAACAAGTCTACAGAAAACTTTGGGAACGGTTCGCACCTTAATTTTGATAGCATCATTATAGATCCATAATAATTATGGATATAATTCCTGTTGATGATTATAGATAGAATCCATAATGATAATGGATAAAATCCGCAATAGTAATGATAATTCTAATAAATTATTATAACTAATGGTTTTAGTTTATAGCTATACTTTTCAGTAACTAGTAACTGTTGATAATTGGTTACAATTATTTTTTACCCCACTCTGGATCAGGAAGTGGTAATTTTCTTGTAATTGTTCGTCCTAAATGTTTTCATTCCACCACAGCGGCGAAAGTAATGTTAAAAAACTGACTTGCTTGTAAATTAATATTTGGTGCAATTAATAATAATCAGTTGTAAAACTGATAGTTTGACATCCTCATGCGTCAATTCCTTTGGTAAATAATTGAAACAATTCAGCCGATAATCCAGTTTCTGGCTAACATCCTGGTAATCTCGGTCATCGTATATTACAAAGTTAGCTGATTAAAATAATGAATTAATTAAGATCCGTGTAATTATATGAGCCTTCGACATCGTTTACTAATCTTAACCTCTGCTCCGACGATATCGATCATGAAGGAAGTTGCCGATGTATTTTCAGGTCAGAAAGTTTGTTGCGGTGGAGGCCAATATCGCTTATTGGGCGGTGCGGACGTTGGAAATGCTGCTCTGCCGATGTTGGCCGGCAGCTCGCTAAGAAGTGAAGATGGGAAGGTTATTCAGGGTAAACTTATCTTTAACACCTCCGCCTCCCTCATCCTTCTAGTCACGTCTCCCTGGCGAAATGTGGAACTTGGAGGAGGTCACACTCGCTTTACCATTCACCTAGAAAATTCGTTTTACGCAGTCGAATAAAATCGAAACGACTATTTTTACGGTTAATGACCAAAACTTGGATTAACAATAGCCAGTTCATATTAATCAGAACAACATTTGAGAGAAAGAAGGGAAACAAAACAAACTAATCCAAATTTGAATAGAATATAACTAAGTCCCGAAATGCTAATGAAAAAACTCATACAAGTCATAAAGTTCTGCTTAAACCGGAAAACACTGCAATTTTCTCAAAAATCCCTTCTCTGGTAGGCTGTTATTGAAATAGGTATAATATTATAAAATCAGATTCCATTTCGCTGGCGATCATTACGTAGGACACATGAAAGTACAAAAGGGGTGCAGAATTGGTTAACCGAACGTGGACTGATATTATGATGATGGTGGTTATTAGTACTTTAGGTACTCCTACTCCTCACAGACTTTAAGCACTCCAATACAAGCAATAAGGGAACAGCTAAGCGATTAAGTTTCTTAAAGTAACTTTTAGAATTTCCTCGGAAATCAAGGTACAAGATAGTTCTAACTGTTGCTTTCTGCACTCTGAACACAGAGATTAAACCACCGGAACTGGCCCACATGAAGGCATTGTAAAATACAAAGCGATGAACACATCCCGAAGAACTGTTAACGAAATAACCAGAAATGCGTTGGAAAGCCAAATGGTGAAATGTGACTCGGAAAGGATGAGTCCAGGGGTATGGATTGTCGTCTGTGTAGCCCAAGAAGTTCACAATATTCCTCAGGTCGACATTTAAACAACATTGTATAGATAAAGAGATCTCTTTCGTCTTGTTAACATTCAGCTTCAGGTAATAAGAAGATCGGACCAAGACCCCCGACGACTGCAGGCCGGCTGTAAGATTCAGGTCGTGACACTTCTTCCCAGGCCTTCTGCACAAGTCGTATTTGTCATGAGGACATCAAATTTCTCCTTCCTAAACTTTCGGACAGTCATATTGTGTTCAACAAACTCGCATTCTTCAAACACCTTATTAAAGAGGGTCCTAATGTCGAGGTTTTTAAAGTTTGCAATAACTTTTTGATCCATTGGCTGAAGATTTTTTTTTCGTGATTTTATTTATTGGATTGTAGGATACATCATCTAGCAATATTTTATCTCGTAAATGGACACGATGTACAGGGTGAGATTTCAACAAACCAACCCTTCAGAGTAACACACTGTTAACTGGAACACACTTCATTATAACTTGCACAGCACAATCAGGTCCAGTGGCTTGTTACGCTTGAGGCGCCGCAGTTCTCCTTCGTTTGACTGAAGAATGGATGTGGTGTTTGGTGGCAAATACTTCACCTTGATAAAAGGATGATTTTCCTGCAATATTTCCTCCGAGTCTTTTGGATGATACTGGTAAAGCAGTCGTGGAAGCTCCACTTCGTTTTTCTGAAGCTAAGTTCATAGTATGCAGCGTTCGCTATGCGAGGCACCACTGTACTTCACTCTGCCCATGTTACAATGTAACATCCACCAAGCACCATTTCCTCATGTAGTGGCATTAGTACCTACTTTGCATGAACGAACGTGACGTAACAAGTCTAATTTCTACAGTTTTCATCCGATTCGAACGACTTCTTCAGGAAATGAGCGAATTAAGGTTTAGGTGGCCTGAAATTAGTGTTTTTCTGAGAAATGAATTCAGTCAACATCATCAATGCTCAACTCTTCGCATGCGCAAACCAAATTCAGCCAAGTATTGTTTTCTCAGGTTCTAGACATCCGATCACGCTCAAATATTCAGAGTAGTCGGGACAGTACGATGTGTTAATTTCAACTTTTAGTGTCATTAGTACTTAATGCACATGCGCGAACGTGAAATCTCTATAACAGACCTAATTCCTACAGCTTTCATCTGATTATGCAGTTTTCAGGAAATGTGTGGATTGCACTTTAGGTGGCCTGCAATTAGTTTTGCCCACCAAGCATCAGTCCCGCAGGTTTGAGTGACCAACACAACAACCTTGTGGCAACTCAATAACCTCGATAGACTCCTAATACACGTCAACCCCCTTTTTCGAAAAAAATATTATTTGAAACATTTAGATGATCAACGTATTCATGTTACCGATTTGACAAAGTCACTCCAAACTTGAGACTTTTTTCCCAGGTGTGTTAACGAATTTAAGTACCTATTTATAACACAAGTTAATTCCCCAATAACTTTCCGTAAATATTTTCCCCCATGAATCAGTGAGATGACTTCGGGGATGGATGGTTAGCGGTAGCTAGGAGGAAAGCAATACGAACGTGTTGAAAGAAAATTCCATTAAAATATTCCAGTAGGATGGACAGGAAGGTCATAAACATTCAAACGGACAACGAAATAGTTATATATGTAGAGGAATGAAGCCCTCATGGGAGACAAAGTAATTGATCACTCTTATTTGAAAACGCTGCAAATTCTTTCACTGGGGTTTATTACTCTTGCGTTCATGATTTGAATTTCTACTAAGCTTTGGAGTGGGCGTGTTTCACAGGTGATGGAGCGATTATTGAATTTCTGGAGATATGCATAGGGCACGTGAATCTGTTCTCAACCAAAATACCTATTTGGATTGTTCAGTTGATCATATTTGTGTGCCTCCTGAAATTCAATAATCGCTCTATCACCTGTAAAACACGCACAATCCAAAGCTTAGTGGGAATTCAAATCATGAAAGCAACTCAAATGAATAAAATTGAATAATAAACCTCACTGAAAGAATTTGCAGTGTGCGTGTTTCACAGGTGATAGTATTCACTACAACTCGACGATATCGGCCGGGCATCAATAGGTTACAAACAAACAATAATAAACCAAACAACGCAAATGTTGGCACCATAAATCGGGCCATACATCGGGAATGTTGGCACCATAAATGTCCTACGGACCTGGGGAGGGGCTCATTCGATTCCTCGAGGAGTGTTCTTCAAAAAGAGTACAAACTTAGACTTGTTTTGAGGTTTTTAGGGATTTTACAAAACTTTGACAGCCCTTAAAGGGCACTTTAAATTGAGTGAGAGAGCTGGCTCAAGAATTGGGGCGTCGTCGGACCAAGATGGATTTTTCCTGAAAATTTCAGATCTTTTGCTCCAACCGTTTGGGAGAAATCGTGCGTACGGCGTACGGCGGACGGACGGAAATTTTTTTATTGCAGATTCGGGTTCTACTCCCTTTGAGACGTAAACCACGAAATATTTAGGGGGGTTAGAATTTTTTTTCCTCAGCGATTACAATGGTTTATTATTGAATAATAAAACAAAATCACGTCTTCATGCCAAATCCCTACAAATTCTGTGACTTCTGATATAAAGTCACGTGTTTTTATTGTCCTACAGTTTATGTTTACACGACTTTTGTTAGAAATTAACTAGTGAAGATCTAGGAGAAAGGCATTTACGAAAAACGTGGGTCGGAAACTTTGTATTTCGATGCATAAATTTAACGAAACGGTGGTGATTTCGACGGAAAGGTATGAGGGCATTGCTGCCTTAAATTTGTAAGCTTCCAGTTTTGTGAAGGAAGTTATTTTTTACAACGTATCATTTTTTATTTGGGAGCGTAACACTGACAAAAGGGACCTTCGAGGACGCCCATCCCACCCTGAAAACCCTTAACCAGATTTGGAAGGATTTCAGACTTTCTCAATGAAAAAACTTGATTGATTTCAGACGTTATTTACCAGATTGTCGAGTTTTGGGCGTGACAAGAAATTGACACTGGCTCACAGATAGACATCAGACCAACAAACACGGAACTAAACTGGATCATTAAGTTCTGAAACGCAGAACGAAAGTGGAACTTTCGATTTCGAAAGGCAAAATTTTTGCCGACTTTCTTAGATGAACGCAAATCTTTCCGACCTTTGGAATGGAGGTGGCCAATTGTAAAAAAATTTATAAAGATGAAAATGGATTGATCATCACGAGGATGAGGATCGTCTGTTTTTAGTTTAGTAGAATAGTAAGAGACTGTGGGGAGGTCGGTTGATGAGCAACAGTGGACCCCAGTTCATTCTTTAGTAGCAGTGACGGTGGAACCGTTGAGGAAAAAATTAGTTCCTGTTCCTTAGTGAGAATGGAGCAGTAACCTAGTGATGTAGTGAATTTGGATACTGGAGTGAACTCCTAAAAGGGTTTATAGCCGATACACGGGTTAAAGCATTCTGATATGCATGCTCCGTCTTACGAAATTTAAAATTTTCAAATGGAATATTTTTCCATGGTAATCGCTCTTAAAAACGCTGCAAATTCTTTCACTGGGGTTTATTATTCAATGATTCATGATATGAATTTCTACTAAGCTTTTGAGTATGGTGATAGAGCGATTATTGAATTTCAGGAGATATGCATAGAACACGTAAATCGGTTCTCAACCAAAATACCTATTTGGATTGATCAGTTGATCATATTTTTGTGCCTCCTGAAATTCAATAATCGCTCTATCACTTGTGAAACACGCACACTCCAAAGCTTAGTAGAAATTCAAATCATGAATCTTTAAATAATAAACCCCAGTGAAAGAATTTGCAGCGTTTTTGCCAAATGAATGGGAAATCTTCAGCGAAACATTCCTAAGAAATTTCACCGGCAATTTTTTCACCTGCTTCTACTACGAAAAACTGTTGAAAAAACCAAAGCGCTATTAAATGATATAAAGAAGTCCTTCGTTAAATTCTGATCGTTCAATTCTCGATTAATCAAAAAGAGGAGCAAACAGATTTTTCAGGATTTGAATGCAGAATGTGGAAAGAAAGAAAAAAATGTTTTGAACAGGATGGATCGAACGTTATGAGAGAAAAAGAAATGTTCTTAATGAAACAAACGCTACAAATTATTTCACAGAGGTTTATCATTTCTGTGTTTTACAGATCTTCTAGGTAAATCACTTGTCTACTATATAAGACACAGTTAGTAGTACGTTATTGTGAAGAATTCACTCATGTACATAGTAGAATTATTCCCTAATGAAGAGGGGCCAAGCCGACCAGGTAGCGTCGCCCCTTCCCTCCAAGGGAAGGGTAGAAGGGGTTCACTAACCATATAAAAACCTGGGCCTGCAGGCCGGAAGGATATAGTTTAGTCGGTGGAAGCTCTGGCAGCTTTACCCGGAATCCCTGCGTTTTGATTTCTACTCCCTAACTTCGCCTTTGAGTATATACTCAGTCGGTCCGTTAGGTTCACCTATCTACCTTCATTCCGTTGTGGTGCCGCGGTCTTGCGAGACTGGTATCACCTCAACCTCTTACACCTCTCCTACGTAGCTTCAAATTGGTGCTGCAGCCTCGAGAGGCTGGGAACACCAATCTTGTTCGCTATCTCCTCTCGCTTTCCTCTCCAGCTACCAAGCTTGGTGCTTCGGCCGTCCGCGGCCGGTATCGCCAATCTTTGTACGCTAACACCGCAAGCTCTAGCTTCTAACACCGCTAGCTCCGAGACCGGTATCGCCGAGTTTGTGAGCAACAACCTCACACCACACGCTAAATAAACCTTCAGTTCATTCAGCAGAAAGAAACGTAAGCTAATATCTCCCTTCTGGAGAAAAAGTTGTGATAGTAGGTGAATTTTCCCTCAGACAAATTCCCTACAGTTATCTAAACTAAACACCTAGCGCTTCCATGTCTTGTTCGAAGGAATTGCATTGAAGATATTTGAGCGGGCTTCCGCCATGCGGTCTAGTTCAAACCTAGCGTTGAACGATCTCTGTACTCCGCTATCCAGATCGACCTCCACCTGACAGTATATGACCAATTTTCATCACCCGAAGGTGAGGTTTTTCAAATGGTGATCAAATGAATGATCGTAAAGCATTCCGAGTGGCCTTATTCGATTTAGGGAACTAATTTCTATCTTAATCCAACTAAAAAACTTCTTATCCTTTTGAGATTTCGATTTTTTGATAGATCGGTCTTTGAATTAAATCCCTCATGATTTATTGAGACAGATGCCGAGGTTAGGGTTTTCGATCTAAAAGTAAATGCACAGGAAGGCCTGTAGAACATGATATCAACTAAAACAAAAAATTCTGAACATTGAAGAAAGGGAAATTGTTGTTTAGAAAACCAGCCGGTTTGCTTCCCATCGAGGGCCCGATTACTACTCACAAGCTTTCAGACACGTTCTTTCCAATTCTATTATATCCTAATATCACAAGCAACTAACCCTATGTCACGGAAAATTTCCCCACTCTAGTCAATCACATATACATTCCACTCGTAAAGAAGAAAGTCTTGAATTCTTCATTTGACAATATTCCATATAAGAACAATAAGAAGATAAGAACAATAAAGTTCAATTGTCAGCAAATTCTCTTAAAAAATGAAGCAGTAGCAACGGCCCCAAAATTTTTAAAATAGAAGTTTTCTGAATGAAAATTTGAGGTGCTACTCTGGAATGAACCCAGGTTGTTAATGGTTTTTATATGTATCCATTTATTTATAAATGTATCTGCCATTCCATACGATAACTGTACTTAGGATTGGTATAAAAAACTTTGTCCTTTCGCCAAAAAATCTAGCATTCCCAAAAGAAGGATGAGTTCGTTAGACATCATGTTTTGACCACATAAAATTGATCTAATTTCAGAAATATGCTTAAAGCACATCAATAAAAAAAGAAAAAAAAATGGGGCTCACAAGTTTATTATTTTGCGTAATACTACAATGCGGTATTGGAAGTGCTGTAGAACCGTTCGGTTCTGGAACGACAAGACGGCGCTGAGAGTATACAGTACCCGCACGACCGTCCGGTATTGTGTTTTAGTATACTTCCAATTTACCTCCGACCTCAGTAACATTTGTTGTGAATAAATTTTAATGTGTCACCATAACGATGGTGGTTCAGGGATCTGCTATAGATTTATTATTTTCATCGATGTCTCAATAATCGAGAATAAAAAATTGTTAACCACCTTGTCAATTTATTGGTTTACAATTCAAGATGTGTAGAATATAAAACACTAATTAAACCAAAATCTGGCAGTTGACTTTTCACCGTACGCCACTGCAATATCTCCAACTCCAAAACGAAAGTTTATGACACTTTAAACAGTTTATGAATCAATAACAAATAGGCACAGTGTTGAGACCGTGTTCTTACATATTCAAGGAGAAATAGAAGGTATGGGATATTTAAAAACTCAGAATCTGAACATTCTAAATGAGGAAAAATGTAGTTTTTAATTAAAATTGAGAGATTTGATTTAACATGAAACCAATGATATCGTCTGGACCACTGTACACTCAATGGTTCTCTTTCCCTGAACGCCATCAACAGGTAGGTAGAACGAAATCAACAAAAATAATCTCAACATTACATTGCACACTACAACGATCGCACAAGAAAATATTTAAATAAATCTATTACATTATTCAGTTTTTATCATGTATAGAGGAACTACTGAGGCTTACTGGTGTACCAAGCGTTGTATTTAATGATTGTACTGCACCAGACTAACAAACGGTAAGTCAGTGGGCTCGAATGATCCGTCTATACAGAATTATGACCGGTGATGTGGTTCGAATAGTCTTGATGCAGTTTTCATTCTAAAAATGTACCGATTGCAAAGTTGTTCGTTAAATTCAATGTGAAAGAAAAGTTCACCCAACTTAGCCTCTCAATCTACGTTGCCTACAATAAAACTAGCTTTTCGTGACAGTGATTGTAGCAAACGAATATATTCTCATGCTGATATAAATCATATTTAGCTTCTTGTTCAATGTAAATTGGGTTTTATGTATGGAAATGGAGAAGTCAACACATATATTGTACCTATCAGTTTACCTATTTTGCTTCCGAGTCTACCAAGGTAGCGGAAGCATTGTTTTCACTTTCGGAATGTGAAAATTTTTTTGTCTCCAAAATCAAAAATTCGACTCGCATTTTGCGTTTTAGACCTTTCTGAACCGTTGTCTGTCTGTGTGTCTGTCTGTCAGCAAATCCTTGTTACGGGCAAAACTACACGAAGTTATAGTCCGATTTTGATGAAATTTTCAGGGATTGTGCGGGTTGGGGTGTAGATGGTCTCCTATAGGTTTCATGACCCCCGGATCAATAGTAGCCTCTGCGCATGCGCAAAACGTGAAATCCTTGCCACAAGCGCATAACTCCGGGAGTTCTTGGCCGATTTCAATGAAATTTTCAGGGATTGTTCGGCTTGATGGGTAGATGGTCCCCTATGAGTTTCATGACCCCCGGATCAATAGTAGCCTTTGCGCATGCGCAAACGTGAAATCGTTGTTACACGCATAACTCCGGGAGTTCATGACTGATTTCGATGAAATTTTCAGGGATCGTTCGGACTGATGGAAAGATGGTCCTCGTGAGTAATAAAGAGAAAATAAAGTCTTAGCCTCGATAGGATACGAGGAAGCTATGTGCCACATCCACTTGGCAGACGTTTTGAACTCCAACAGGTTTCTTAAAACAAATTTACAATATTCGTCTAGTAATTATATTACTTTGAATTTATATTTGACTTTATATTATTGTAGAAGTCAAGTCTATGCAGAATATGGCCACCGAGGAGTAGTTAAATATAAGCAACAAGTTGAAATACGAGGTCGACAGCAAACGCGCGAGGCCTCAAAGGGTAATCCTTCTTATTTGCAAGCAATGTAACCGTAGCTTCGAGCAATAAGATGTCCAGGAACTTCGGGAATGAGGGACTATGGGTTTTTCTGTTCTTCTCGATTTGTGGAATCCACGTATCTTAAGAAAGGAAACCAACAAATTTTAAAAGAAAAGAGGTAGTTTTTGGTTGTCCACAAATATTTATTGTTGAAAGTAATAAAATCGTTGAGCCCCACTGTTCTTCCACAAAGCATTTTAGTGACTAAATCTGTCACAGGTTATTTTGGAACGAATCTCAATCCGACTCCTTCTCCAGACGATGAACGGATGACGGGGGTGGAGGACGGGAAAAAGTGGAAATTCATCCGCCCCGTGGAGGGGAGAAACCTGTAGGGGAAATACTCGCTCGAGGGCGGAGGGTTGCAGGGGTGGCCCGGGGGTGGCGGGAAGGGGGCGGTCCAGAGGCGGCGAGGGGCGCTTCAGAAGGGGCGGGGGTGCGCTCTAGGGTGGGGGCGCGTGGGTGCAATGAAATCGATTGTAGAGGGCAGTAGTGAGCAAGACTATGGGAGGTCGCCCACCGTTGGGTCCGACCAGAGGCAGGGAAGGATTCGGGGTGGGTTTGTAGTGAAAAGCTTTTTTCTTGTTTTTTGGGAAACTCAACTTCAAATTTTGAACTTTTTTTATTTTCATTTTAAAATCCGCGCCCTCCCCCCTCGTTTTGCACGAAACTCGACTCTCGCGTTTGTGTCAAATTCCCGGAAGTCGTTTGTTTTTTGTTTTTTTTTTTCTAATTTAATTTCTCTTCGATTTTCCGCCGATTCGTCGTATTATTATTATTTTCGGCCCGAGTTTCCCGGAAGAAAACCCTCTGCAGGAGTAGACTTTTCTCTTCAAGACAGCCGGAAAAACCGACGTCCCATCCTGGAGGGAGCCGCCCCGCCTCCGCACCTTCTGATGCCTCCACCTTAGAGGATATGTAATGGCAAGGGAGGTAAGTTCAATATAAAACTCCATTAAATCTTATTTATTTATAGCTACATACCAAAATTTTGCTAAAAATGTTTGAATTGCTTCATGAATGAGTGTTTATAGTTCATGAATTCGTTATCAAAAGGATTTAGTAATTCGATTTTGAGATCGTGGGATTGCCATACATCAATTTCAAATGAACCACCCAGTTTCGGCTTTTTTGAGCTTCTCACGCCCGATCCGAGCTGTACAAAATATGTTTTTTTTTTCGTTGATTTCGATGTGATTTTTCACGTTTCACGTTTGATTGGGGCAACCGAGAAAGTCCTTGAAGGAAAAGGGAGCGAAGCTATTGGAGTGCGTGAAACTGGGTCACTGGAGGGGAGGCTGAGCGGAGCCCCCCAAACCATCAATGAAGGGCCTCTGCAGCCGTGGGCGTGCGGCTACGGCCTTCCTACCTAAACACTCCTGTAATAATAGAAACCCGATTTATTTTTCCACTGATAATCCTCCATCCTCCCGTTTTAATCCTCAGTTAATCCGTAACCCCTTTCCCTTCTCCGCACGCTCCAAAACACTCCCCTTTTTTGGGGAGAAAAATAGCCTTCCACAAAACCCCCCCAGACGAGCTCAACCTTACTGATCTCCTCCATTTCCTTTTTTTTCGCCAAGGGTGGAAAGCCTTCTGAGCCGTTTTAAAACGAAAACAAAATCAGACTCAAATAACAAATTTTGGGGAGTTCTTTTTACAAGGAGTTTTGGGTGGCTATTTTCGGACAGGGTTATGTCAGTGGTGGGGGTAATGGTGTGGGGTACGTCGGTTCCGCAGTGCTATGTGGGGTGGTTATAAACAAAGTCGAAGACTTGACCCACTAAAGTGCAAAGGGGAGGTTTGGGTAGTCGATGAGAACAGAAGTCCCTATAGTCCCCCAATATGAGCCTGGTCCCAGATCCCTAGCACGAAAAATTGCCTTGAAAACTACGGAAAAAACTAGTTAAAATATCACGACAGACTACACACTGTTCAACTTCGTTAAGGATCGCTCACTAGGAGTTTATTTTAAAACTTTAACATGCAAATTCCATCTACCAAAGGGTAGACTGATTTCTTCATGTTACATGTTTTTTTAATTTATTATATTACAACGTTATATTATGCACACTTGATAGTGGCAATCCACAAAAAGTAAATAAATTTTAAAAAACGGGCAAATATATGGATGGTTGAAGAGGGGTCTGAATGCACACATAGAGACCTCGATCTCTTAGATTTGACATATTGTTGATATTAAGAAAGACGAAAATAGTTTTTTAAGTATCATGGCTTGTGTGAGTTTAAAAAAATAAAAAATATCGGTCCAGTCAATATTGTCTGTTGTGAAGAGCGCTAGAGGGAAGTTGGAGCAGATTGCAGAACCTTGATCCACCAATAAAAACCTTACTATCTTTGGCTAATGGGTTGAACGGATCGTTTGGCAATTTGAAATCTGAAATGAACGAGGCAAAGTCAATACATGTAGACTTTACCTATAAAAAGGTTAAATACATACCTGTTATACTGGACGGAAAGACCATCCCTTACTCTAACCAAGCAAAGTACCTTGGGATGACGCTTGATGCCAAATTGAAATGGAAAGAGCATGTCAAGAAAAAGCGGAAGGAGCTCGATTTTAGGTATCGAAAAATGTACTGGCTTATGGGCAGACACTCGCAGCTGTCAACGTCTAATAAGCTTATGTTGTACAAGCAGGTCCTAAAACCTGTGTGGACCTATGGTGTGCAGTTGTGGGGCTGCACTGCTAATAGCAACATCAAGATTGTACAAACATTCCAGAACCAAGTATTAAGGAACATCGTCGATGCACCTTGGTACATTCGGAACGACAACCTTCATAATGATTTGAAGATCGAGAGTGTCGCTGCCACAATACGGAAATTCGCCGTTAAACACTCTGAACGGCTAAAGGGCCACGTCAACGCAGAGGCCCTCCATCTCCTAGACATTGACAACCTTTTTCGAAGACTAAAAAGAAGAAAGCCGTTCGAACTGACACTTGACGTATAAAGACTTATCGCGAGTGAAGTGCGAACAAACTATTACTATTATTAGAACAAAAGGAACTCCTGTTATGTACAAGAGGACTGAATATTAAATTATGATACTAGAAATAAGTTACTAATAAGTTGTTGAAACCAACTTGATTGTAATTAAAATAAATTTAAAAAAAAAAAATCTGAAAATGCTGCTCTAGAGGTAATTTGTACTACAAGCACAAACCTGTCGGATATCTTGATACTATTCATAACTTAAACAGTAAAATCTCATTTTTGCTTGTACTATGGAACTGTGAATATCATGGCAGACCGTCAAACTGGGATTCTGTAATCAAGAGTGTTTTTAAAATACTGTATTGTCCAAATGATTCGTATAGTCGATTGAAAAAATGGACAAGGAATGAAGACATATGTAAACTGAACAAAACCCATTGCCGTGTCAATCGCGAAGTATTAATATGACAGAATTGAACCCTTGTAGCTGATCACCTTTTCATGGTAAGGGGCAACGAGAGCAAACGTAATCTGATGAAGGATGTACAAAATCCATCCAATAAAACCCTCTTACAGCTGATTGCTCATTGTCATGAAAAATGAGGAAAATACAAAATGATAAAATGAAATAGCCTTCAGTCACGAGGCAATGGTCATCTTAAATCTGTTTGTCATGATATTTTAAACAGAAAATGAAAGATTCGAGTAGTACAGACCAAAAGCTCTAATAATAAAAACGCCACGTTCTAAGACTGGGAATACTGAGACAACAACAGTATACCATCGCAATGCGGATATCTTGGAACACCTTCTCAGAACTATTGTTGAACCCTTTATTCGTCCACCTTGTAATTGTATTAGGCGGAGTTGTTGTTTGGTTTTTCAAAGAGAAATAACTTGGTGGTTACAGGTTGGTATGATGTGAACTTTACTACCGTTACAACTTCGGGAGGACAAGTCGATGGTGAGCAATGGATTGGTGGTGTACCACTATAATGTAAATACCATTAAGTACCTGTCCTGAGGTGTAATGGTTTTTATAGGTGTACTGAAGCCTAGGCATCCTAAGGGATTAATTGTTTAAGACTCTATTTTGTTGTTCCACTTACAGGTCATTGAAAACAAAAAGAGTTTTAAAGATACATTTAAAAGGTGGAAGTTGTGATACATAATGTTCCTTTGCCATGGCACTGCACCAAAAGCGAGCTAAAACACTACAAAATAACGCGCGAGGGAATATAAATACCTTCGAGGCACCAAATACCTGTCTTTTGGTACCATTCTTGTCCTGGAGATACAGCGTCTTTTCGGCGAATTTGATATTACATGTATGGACACCACTCAACAGTTACCGTATAATGGTATTACTGTATGAAAAAAAATATGATGAACTTATTAAATTTGTTCTTAGTAATATAAAACGAATCATTGTAGAATGACTTTGAGTAGCCGGGGGATCTATTCGTGGAGTTAGTTTAAGGCAGCAGCGAGTATTGCTTCGTCCATATCGATAAAAAGGCAGTACTGTCTTCCTCAAGTTGAAATGAAGAAAGAAATTATAATAAAAATGTTGCGCTGGAAGATTGTTTGAGGAATTAATAAAAAGTTTAGCAAGCTTTTCATTATGAAATACTGCAAATGAAAGGTTTGGGATGTCGATTATAAATCATTCTTAAGGTGAGTTATAGCATAATCACTTATAAGGAGGGAATAAAAACCGGATTCTCGATAGTTTTTCAGAAGCTAATAGAAATTACGAACAAATGTGCTATAGTATTTCGTCATCGTGGGAACACTTTTTCTGATTTATAAGTTATCAGATAAAAATTGCATGTCAAAAAATGTATCGCGGTCTCTACCTACAAAAGGTAGGTGAGAGTGAAAATTGTGAACAACAGCACCCAATTTTCTTGAACTTGAAACTTAATTTTCTCTGATTTTTCGTTCTCCTGAAAACCATTTATTAAAATTTTGCGTGTAACAAGAGGGTCTAACTCATATTTGTGGATTGTTGTTTTGCATTTTACTGACCATTGAAACTAAATAGGTAAATATATTCATTATAACTTGATACAAACCCTATTTTCGTTAATATGTGGTATAATTCGTTTATTACTCTTTCAACATCGAGAGGTTAAGGATCAATCCGGGAATTAGTGATCGAACGCTCAACACGTTATATGATAACCTGATGTTAACTGAATGACGTAGGGAATGTTAATAACACAAATAACTAGAGTTTATGGTGCCACATGGTTGTTAGGTTTCCGCCGGATTTACAATCATACCAAGTTCTCCGCACCATCTAGCTATTTGATCTAGATCAGCGTTGATCTTAGCGATGCAGCTGTCAATCTCATCAACTTTTGAGGACAGGTATAGCTGGAAATCGTCTGCGTAGGTCATGTGCTCGCAATACGTAAGCACGGTCGGGATGGAATTGATGTAGAGCGAAAATAATGTTGAGGAAAGCACTGAACCCTGCGGCATACCTATTTTGGTACAGTTCCATGTTGATAGCATACCTTTGATGCATTGCGTTCTTGCACTCAAATACGATTCGAACCAGCGAAGCTCCATATTACCAAACCCATATGATCGCAAGACTGGTATCAGAATATCATGACGTACCATATTGTAGGCACAGGAAAAGTCAATCATGACTAATTTTGTCACTTTCCTCTTATCCATTGTCGCACGAACATGGTCCAAAACTCCTATTAGGGCCTGCCTCTGTGGTGTACCCTTTTTGGTATGCTGATTGTTTCTATCAAGAATTTTTTGGTTGCATATAAAGTTATTAATTTCCGAATTAACGATTGTATCCAAGATTTTTCCGCAAGCGCACAACAAGTTGATTCCCCTGAAATCGGCACACTTCTTGGGCAAATATTCTTTTTCAGTGGCATGAATAGGGCTTTTTCCCATAAATCCGGGTACACACCTGAGGAGACTGAACATTGGTATATGTGACAGAGAACTGGTACCACAACGTCTACTTATGTGTGGAGAATCTTAACAGAAATCCCATCTGCTCCGACTGATTCGGATTTTACTGCTAGCAAATGTTTGCGAACTAGAAAATTGGTTATGTTACACATTTTGAAAGTCTGAGAACATGAACTTTTCAACACGTCATATCTTTTAATGATCTCTCTGGTATCAACTGCTTCAACTTCTTTACAAAAGTACTTATTGAGATCCTGTAGATCAACAGGAACTGAAGTAACATTTTTTCCTTTGTTCCCGCTGACACTAAAGCTTCTGATCATTTTCCTGAAATCTTTAGGTCGCCTATAAGGTAACGGTACCGGTAGTGGCCACAGTTAAGAATTTTTTCTTTAGTTTTGACAATTGTGGGCCAACAGTAGTACTGACTTTCTTCAGGACTCATTTAGAATGTAGCCCGACTCTTCCCTAACATATCCATTGCCTAAAACTATCAAAAGAACAATTTTTTCTATTTTTTATTAATTTTTTCTCACACCTTTATTTTGATCTAGTAGTGGCCACATCAAATTACGAAATTTCCAGTAGTGGCCACGTGCATGTCTCAGTAGTGGCCACTTGACATTTTGCCCTCCTTACGTGTTTAATATCATTAAATTCAATACCAGATGAAAAAAATTGATTCTATCCAGTAGAAGCTCTAGGATACAGAACAACAAACGAGGAAACTAGGGACGGTCATATTGAGAAGTTTACCACAATTTCCAATGATGCTCTGCGCACTCCTAGTTCAACCTCTGACTACAAGATGACATGAGCTGTACCTCCTGCAAGTTTGAAGCCACTAGGAGACCGGGAATCCTTATTTCTCAAATATAAACTTTAAAATGGCCACTACTGGAGCAGTGGCCACTACCGGTGCCGTTACCTTAGCTTCTAAAGATGTTTTGAAAATACCGAGTTTGAGAGTTACGTAGTTGTTGCTTATCTCTATTCCTAGTTGTTGTATATGTTATTGTTTTCATTTGTTTTTTTGTTTTGTCCACTTCTTATATGCTAAATTGCGTTCAGTCATCAGAACACGAATTTCGTCCGTTGTACACGGTGCTGGTGCGTGCTTGGGCTTAATTTGAATTAGCGGACAGTGTTTTCTAGCAGTAAATAAGTGAATATTTCCACTTTTTTATCGATTGATGGCTCATTGCGGACTAAACTCCGCACTCCGTCTAAACTACTCATATCCATCACAACTTGATGATCTCGGTTCGATGTAGGGCTTACAAAAACTGGGAAGATTCTCTAGCGGTTACCATGAATGTTTTAGTCAGGAGGCTTCGAACATTCTACTTAAGCACATGCTATCTTTACGGCCTCCGTTCGTTGGGGTGGTTTCATCAGTTAGTATTACTGAAAACATGCTGGGCTCTTTCACGCACTCAGCTGCTCACAACGAAGTTGATTGAATCGTTCGAAGGGCCGCTTGAAGATGTTAAATGATGCATCTTTTTCGGGAGGTGGTAAAGTGTAGTTATGAATCCATAATTTTTTTCTATTTAACAATTCGTGGAATTTTGAGTGAAACGAGACCCATTTTATTTATAATAGAATGGAATTGAACTGGAACGATTAACTGTGTTTACAACTCGTTTAAACAGTCTTTTCTATTTGAAGTGATTTTAGACAACCACTACTGTCTCTTCTTATGATAATTGTTTCTAAATGTTTTGTAATGCATTTCCCTTTCATAATCTTCTGTTGTTCATCTTTGGTAATTGTGACTCTGATTTGTGAAGAGCATTTCTTATATTGTAGATACCAATGTTGTTAATCAAGAACTTAGATGAAATAAACTCCAAGACTTTTATACGTTTTTTGCCCAACGATTTGAGGATAATGGAACAATAACAACGTATACGGTCTCTTGTTTTTAATGCACAGGACGTGCGATATATGGAGGTCGTCATACGAGATATAATAATAATTATAATTCCTAAATTATCTTTTTTATCAACTTCGACCTATTCCCAGGTTTTGCAAGGACACTGAATAATGTAATTCAGGGCCCTCAAAATTGGGATAAGTTATCTCAAAAACGCTGGAAACCATTTTTTAAAGGCTTATTTTTTCAGCATCAAAACTAATTAAACCAGATAACTGGTTTTAGCATAATCAGTAACTACAACGGATAGTACATAGGTGAGTATCAGTTGTCCGTCAATCCGAGCCAAAAGTAAAAATGTTCTCATGAGAAGAACTCTAAAGAAGCTATAAATATATCTTGTGCGACAGTTGTGTTCGATAAGGATATTTTACTATGTCATCAGTCCTCATTTTCATTCACGTGACTTCTCTTGCCAACCTTCTAGTTACTGCCCTTAGAGAGAAAAAACCGTTTAATGTACAGTGATCCACGTGGTCCCACTAAGTCTTGAATTAAATCTCTCGTTTCAAACCTCTAATTTCTCCTTGTATTAAGAGAATGTTATGTAAAAACTTGGTTTCAACACTGTATTTGACGTGATTGACGGCCCAAGTTTCATGAACGTTCGTTCTACAATTCGAGATACGGCAGTGTCGTACGGAGGACGGTGAACAGACCATTTTGTATTAATTTGTGCTTTGAATCCTTTGCACCTTGAAATTCAAACTAAAAAATTTACGGTATGATTAACCAAAATTCGCTAATTGTCAATTACAAAGACAATTCTAAAAGTCATTCTAAAAAATAAAAGTTTTGGTTTTTATCGTTAAAAAACGCTGAAATCGGTGTAAAATCACCAAACATTACGAATTATGATACATTTGACGGTTATTATCTAATTCTGTTGCATGAATGGAACGTTTTATAAGCATTAAAAAATGTGAATTTGCATTATTTGCGTTACGATTTGCATTATTCTCATAGCTTCTGCCGGTCGCTAAAAACGTCAATGTCATCATTAAACGCTATTCTGGTGGTATTCTATCCCTCGTAGTAGTAGGTATCTTCATTTCGCAAATATGGTGCTACAACTTCAAGCAGACGTTGAAAAATAATCACGTCCATCCGAGGTTAATTTCCAGGTTCATGAAGCGATTTAGCAGTTTCATATCAATATTTTAAGATCATGAATCCACCTCTTCATCCAGACTTTTCTTTTTCTTTTTCTGCAGTAAAAGATGTACATGGTAAACACTAAAACTACAGCATCAGCTTTCCTGGTGCGATCCATGTGTAATACCGCAGGATTCGGTTAGAGGACACACTTTCATTCCTCAGAACGACAATCCGTTCGAACCGAAGAGAAAAGAGGTCATACATGAACGCTATTTCTTGTGGGTTACCGATTCAATGAACAATCAAGATGGATTGCTATGTTCCGTTAGTGGTAACGACAGTATTATGAATCCCAACGTGATCGAACGGCATGATTACTTGACAGGAATGATGGCAGGAAAGCCATGCCGTTAGTTGGGAGGAGAGGAACGTGAATCCTGTCGGTCTCCCCTCCATTATATGACAGGCAAATAATCAACTCAAAGCACTCCTTTGGACTACCATCCTTATGACAATACTCGTACAATAAATGGGTATAGGTAAGTTGGGAGTATGCAAAGCATGCAATACCGGACGGTCGTGCGGGTACTGTATAACCATAGCGCCGTCTTCGTATAGCAAACCATAACAGATTTTCTCACGGTAGGGGTCATGAGCTCAGCGCTCGAGGAAAACCCGATGACTTTTTTATACCTTGGAGACTTGTAGAAGCTGATGAGCGTTTTCTTGAGCTTTTATTTAGGAGGGCACGGCGGTTTAGGTTTTTTATTCTAATGAACGTTCGAGTTTTAGCAAAACACATAGCAATAAAGTTGTCTATATATGGAATCTTCGGCCTAATTTCTTCCATCATCTGTCCAGTCCTCTGTAATATAAAAATTGTCAAAATTAAGTCTTGTGTTATTTAATTATACCTAGATATAAGAGATTGAAATATTCCCATGATTTTCAATTCACCTTTTCAACCCACATACCTTTCGTTTTGCACATATTCCCCATGTTTCAATCATCCAAAGACTTGGAAACGTAGGAAACGTTTAAGACGGTAACGTAGAAGGAAGGCGGTCTCGCTTGAGGGTATCAGTGACGTCCGAGCGCAGAGCTCATGGCCCCTACCGTGTATTCTAGTATCCGTGGATTTTCTCATGTTCAATTTTGAAGATTTTGAAATCTGACTAAATATTGACTCGTCTTGTGCTTAGATTCATCTTGTATTAGTCCGTATTTGTCGCGACCTCCTACAGATCACGATCTCGGCAAGTAAGTAAGGTTTAAAACAAATTTAATACTTCTTCCATCCAAAACGCGAACATAGAAAAATTGAAAATGGATTTATTCAGTTGAATATATATTCAATAACGACTGTGAATAATCAGTAGGTACTACTCATATGATGACAATAAAGGAGAGCCTTAAGAAGAATCCGAAAAATGTATGATTCACGCCATCTCTGAAAGTCATTAACAGCCACAATCGTCCCGTCACATCAACTCTTGTGCTATATGAAAATCGACAACACCCTAGTCAGAAACAGCTGATTTCTTCAATAAAAAGATGCTGGGGCATAATTGGTAATGGAAAAGGTAGGAGAACTCTTAATACCATACCTCAATAGTTTCCGGACCTTACTAGCAGTGCCTACAACGAAGAGTAATGGAATGGACTAATTGGCCCTTTCAATCGAGGAAGCGACAAGCCTGCTATACTCGGAGAATAGTCCTGGAGCTTTAAAAATTATAGAATACTTCTTTATACTATCCAAGTAGGTTTCAAGAAATGGGCAGGGGGAACCATAGACAGCTTTTTTCCGTCAGAACTAGTAACTATGTTGGCCTAATAACCGGCACTGCACCCTTGTGATTTCATCTACATCGGTTAGCAGTTGCACGAATTGCAATCTTTGCTCGAGATTGTGCAGGCCATGTGAGGAGACAGACAAAACAGTTTCCCATACATGGATAGTCTTCAAGCTATCTATTTGCAATCACTTATCGCAAATTTGAACTCTTCAGGGCTCAAACTCTAATGATTTCTATTTGAAGCAAACTATAAAATGAGGACTTCACACCCTCATATACCGCTGCAAGCCCGAGCCTTTTTATTCGGTTAAAAATTGAAATGTACAAAATCCAGCCCAATCAATTTGATTTGAATATTAGAAGAACTAAATGACGTTTTAACCAACATGCGAGTTAATTTGATTGTTGAGAACCAATCTACTTTTTCAATCAAACTCAAATTAAAGAGAGCTATAACAACAGACATAATCAGAGATTTATCAATAATTGATCCGTCTTAATTACATTAGATTGACACCTACAAAGGCATATCCCAGGTGGCATAGATATGTAGTAGGGAAATGAATAATCATCGTATTTTACTCGATTGAGACCCATAGAATAGGTATCAACCTTTGGAAAGAGGGAGGATTTTCGTCGTGATGACGCATCTCATCAAGAAGCAAAAACAATCTACCTAATCTGATAATAATCTCGTACCTATCTATTGTTGCGAATTCCATTCAAATCAGCACGATTTTTGTGGTTGTTTCCGGACAGTTTTAGCGTGGACTAACAACCAAAAAACCGCTACGCGAGAGTGGAACACGGGAGTGTCACATTTTAAGTTTCTCAACAGAGTCCATTTATACTTTCCCTGTACATTTACACGATTACATCTCCAACAGAGTGGAATGTAATGTCCATTTTCATTGTCTGAAAAGAGTCAATTTTTATCGTAATGTAATGTCCAGTTTTACTTAACAGAGCGAAAAATTCAGGTTTTCCTCAAAATGAAATTACGGTATCCAGCTATCACTTCCTGCAGTTTTTGGATTGTGTTGAGGGGAGTTGCTAAAACTTGTTCCATGTTTTTTGAATTTAAGGCATAGTCTCTAACCAAACGTATTTGGGGGTTCAGGGGGGTTGCCTATCTTCTACATTTGGGAGTGTTAACGATTGACGTTCAATTATTCCTCATTCACAAGATCTTTTAGTCTTGCGAGATGAGCCGTTGCTCACTATTTGATCACCGCATCTGCACTGTCCCTTGAAGTTCACGGTGGGTGCCTCCTTTCTGAAGTACCACGGCCCGTCAGTAGTAAATCGTATCAAATAGTTCTGGAAACGAAGTAACTTCTGGAAACGTAATTGAATCCCGTTTATTGGTTGTACATCGTAGCAAATAGTTCTGATAGAACGAATGAACTGTAAAAGAGCGGCTGTTGTATTTAACGGTAAATACAATTCATTTGAAAAATCGGTTAATTTGCCGTTTTTTCCCAGCATTCCTCAAATTTGCCAGAAGTATCCTAAAAAGTACCCAGATACCAGAAAGGCAATTTAAAAATAAAGAGAATGTATCAATAAGTCCAATATTCTGGAAAGTGGTGAGAGAATTGCGATCTTCTACTAAATGAATCAGGTAACATCATCCTCTCATCTGTTTAAGACTTCCTAGGTGTCTATCCAGTCTATTTAACATGTATACCTAAATATTAACATAAATCTATGTTCAATCTTCACATTTTAATGTTCTGGAAGGAAACTGCATACGAACCATCGTGATTGAGTCCCTTGCGGGTGCTACACATATTTTTCAGTTTCCGTATTCATTAGAGTCTTGGTTCCCCAGTTTTGTTGAACAGTACAATCGCAGGACGACGAACTCTCCCTTTGTATTATTAAATTCGGTCAATATAAAATAAAATAAATTAATTTTGTTCTAATTTCCAAGAAATGTACCAGATATTATGCATAGAGCGCGGCAGAGTACGGTATTGTGCGTAGTCCATAAGGTTTCACCTCGCTAGTTTCGTCGCTGACTCCGGTATATTTTTCCAACTAATGCATAGATTACTATTACGATCGCATCAAGATATTTTTAATTTTTTAGAAGAGAGCATAGAAAGCATCCTTACCACCACACTAAACGGAACACTAACGTCCCCATAATCATTCACCTCTATAAAATATCCTAGTACTAAGGGATAGGTTCCCGGCCAGCCGCTTTTGTTAATGATAATGATAATTGTTAATGATAATGATGAATTATTCAGTCTTTCGAAAATTTTGTAAACAGCGAGTTCTGCCAAATAGTAAAAGTTGCATTTAATTCCACTACATTGATACTTTTTGTACTCGATTGAATCGTAACGATTGGATTTGTAATCCAAAATAAATTTTCTTTTATCGGTGACCAAAATAGAGTCAGATTATAAATTATTACCTATTTGTGATGTGGTTCTTCTTAACCTTACAACCGAAAGTCCATGAGACTGATCACGTGTATTACTCGGGTAAAAGTGCTCTGAATAACATGAGCAACCAGCGGAGGCCCTTATTTTTGTGGAAACTACACACTGTTTATAATATCATGTCTGAACATTGAAGGAATATGGTGGAAAATCAATAAGAGAACAATATTTCCTTCATTTCAACTTTTCCAAACATCGCCGGAGGCCTCCTACACCCTTATACACATTAAAACACAATATCAACCCACCCACCTAAAGGCCTACGTAGGCACCACCCACGTCTGACCTACAGCCACCCACGCTGTCCGCCCTCTCAATTTTCCCTTACCTACATGCAAATTTAGTTAACAGGGTAACATGGTAATTAGCATAGCATTACATGAAATTCCAAACCATGAAAATCTGTAATTGTGATAATCTTGAAGTAAAAAACACAGTGGAAAGCAATGGCTACTTTACATTTACGTCCAAAGGTACGTTCATAGTAGAATTATCCGCATTCACTTTGATTGGTGCATAGCACAGTGAATAATTAGTTGAAATAGTTGATCCATTATGAGCAGAAACACTCCGGCATGGAATTCATAAAAAATAAATAATGATTTTAAAAACCTGTTGCCAAAATTAATTTCTAAAGATTTCAAATTTATAACTTTCCTCGAACATTTATTGCTAAAATGTATACCTAAAAGTATATTGATAGAGTTCAGATTTTCAATAAAATCAGATGAAACCACTGCAGATATGCCGAATTATCACTATTACCCCTCTATTCACCTCCCTCCGTAATTCAATCTGAAAGTTCTGAAAAGTATATGTTATATATTCTTAAATATAAATGTTAGTATAAGCGAATGCGCTGTACGAAAAGCAATTGAATGGATTGTGTACTCCGCCCCCTCACCCTACCTACCGACAGTTCAAAATTTCCGAAGTTCGTCGCACAACTAGACTAAAATTGGGGTAAAAAAGTGAGAATCTAACAATTTATCATTATCACCCCCTTCATTCATCCCTTTCATAATGGAAATTGAAAGTTCTGAAATGTATTTAAATAATAAACCGTAATCTCAACTGAAAAAGAAAAGCGTTTTAAAGGGTTGGCTATTACCCTTTCCATTCCCCCTTCTGTCATCTAATTCGAAATTTCATGGGTTTGTTGCACAACTAGACAAAAACATCCTCGCAACCCCCCAGGAATAAATGTGAGGAGATCATTTGTACTTGGAAGAAAAGCAGAGTTGCCCGGTTCTTTCCTAGTGGGATGATCAGGAAACTTTTGCATCCCTCGGGACGGTACCCATACTTTGGTCAGTCTTCTTTCAAGGTGGTCATCCATTCTTTAATTCTCTCTAGCTTGCCCACACAACCAGGAATCGTCAGCATAACAGTTCTGCTCCAACTTTTCCTGCCTCATTCTGCGAACCAGTAGGAGAGTCCCTTCTGCATACATGAGCTAAGGGGATTCCTTGGGTCGTTAATCTCTGCTTGGCAGGACTGACGTTCTCTAAATAGGGTGAGAGAGTAGCGAAAGTTAGTATTGAAGAGGAACCTTGCACAGCGGGGGTGCAGATAATGTGCATTCCTCAGCGCTAAAGGACGGGTTAGGGCGTTGAATGCATTAGCAGCATCCACCATGAGGACTCGTTTTCGTCAATAAGTTCGGTTATTCATGTACTGCAGCCTCTATCCCTGATTTGGTCCCTGAACCCAGCTGTTCTGTGCCACACTCCTCTTGAAAGTCATATCCTATGACAATTTTCCCTAAGTCTTGGAGCAGACCTGCTGTAGCACTTCTCCTATCCCTATTGTTCTGACTCCTGGCTTCTTTTTCAATGCTAATCCTTATCTGGCTAGCAGGGCCTTACTCTGATTACCTTCCACTATTCTATTTGTCAATGAGCGTGTGAATGCAGCTGCTGAATCCTGCAACCGAGTGCTATGGGCACTCCATTGTTTGGCATCTGTTCTACTCGGACCTGCACTTCCTCGGTGACAGTTCGCTGAGGCGGCAATTTCTAAGTCCTGCATTGGTAGCAAGTCTCTTTCGAGGAAAGTTGTGTCGTCTGGGGTCAAATGAGGGGGTGTTTTTCTTCCTGGGCCTCAACCACCGTCTTCCCATTCTCGAGTACCATATAGGGTACCCAACATCCCCCCTCTTTTATATGTATCATAATTCATCGTGTCGCATCCCGAACCCTTCCCTCAGGATGAGCCTGGTGCATACCCGAATCTTGTGTTCCTGATTCGTAAGCTGAACAGCCTTCGCCAGTTTACCGAGCTGGATCGCCTCTTGGATGAACTCCTCGTTCATTTCCAATTACCAGAGGTCTATTCGTCGGTTCAGTGTTCGTCTGCCATCTGGGCCTCATGTTCTTCTACCGCTGTAACACTGCCTCACACTGTAACACTGCATAACATTTTCTCAAATCCTCATTTGATACTATGCGATCTTTACTATGTCCCAGCACGTTCACTTTCGCATTCGTGTTTCCTTTCCGCTTTCTGTTAATGTTTTACCCCTTAGGGGGAGCGAATGGATGAACGTAAAGTGGACCGGGTGGACCGTGTGTTTTGTATGATTAATATGTTTTATTTAGCGATACGCGAGTTTTTTATAATGGAATTTTCTATTGTTGTATTTCCCCAATAACGGAGCGGCTGTACGTGAACATCATTTGCTTTCTTGCGGTGGATTCGTGAAGTATCTTTTGTTGCATTTGTGAAGAGTTAGGTCCCGACTACACGGTTGGAATATTGTAACTTGAACTGAGCAGCTTGAGGATTCTCAAGAGTTATTTCCTCTGTTCCGCTACAAGGGCAACCAGTGAAGAACATTAAGTTGTGTTATTTAACGCATAATGCCTGATGTAAGAAAAACCAATTGAAGTTACAGTATTCAAGGAATTTGGATACAAATCTTCAATATTTTTCTCAGCATCTGATTTCCGTGATTCTGGTCGAGTTTTCAACCGACGAGAAAAACCGCCCTTTGGTGGAAAGCGCCGTATAGAGCCTTCCCGACCCCGAAACGATCGTCAAAGGGGGTCAAAACGGCTGGGGAAGCCCCTAGAAGAGCTGGGCAAGGCTTGAAGGGGAGGGGAGGGTGTCCCGTCCTAGGAGTGGGAGAAAAGAAGGTTATGCTAGGAGGTTTCAACTACGGTTATACGCCATTTCCCCTACCAACCCCGCCTCTTCGCAAGGACACCCCACAGTAGGGTGTTTCCCCCACCCTTGCGGACTTGCTCCACTTTCCTCTCCATTTCGATAGTGCTGTCAAAGATGCGACATCACTAACCTGAATCTTTCGCTTCAGAAAATGAACCTTATATTGTTCTTGAGAAAATACTATGTACGGCACTGTCCGGTCAGAATTCCACGCATTCGAGTGCAAATAGTTTGAATTAGGATCTACCTTCCCTATTGATAATAATATTAAATTGCTGCATTTTAGTGAAACCACATGCCTAACTATTTTGTGATAGCATGAAGCATCAAACAATCAAAATAATTAGTCAAAAATCAAATGTTTTCGGTAACTTATATAGAATATGCGCTGGAGGCTTGAATTGTCATGCTTCAAGTGTGAAATTATTTATCGTCCAGGAAAGGAAAATGTTGCAGCTGATGCATTATCCAGGATCTGTTCAGCCATAGCCGGAGATCTTACAAATCTGGTGGCTATACATCAAGCATTATGCCATCCCGGGCAAACCAGACTTTATCACTGGATACGTTCCAAAAATCTTCCTTATTCTTTAGATGAAATTCGAAGAATCACATCAGCATGTCGTGTGTGTTCGGAGGTTAAGCCGAAATTCAACAAACATGAAGGTCATTTAATCATGCTACTCAACCCTTCGAAAGATTAAACATGGATTTCAAGGGACCTCTACCAGGTAGCGGAAGGAATCGATATCTGCTGGTAATCGTAAATGAGTTTTCACGATTTCCATTCGCATTTCCGTGCAAGGACACTAGTGCCAATACTATTATAACCAAATTGAAAGAACTTTTCTCTTTATTTGGGGTTCCATCATACATCCATTCTGACAGAGGATCCAGCTTCATGGCACAAGAACTCAAGGCATTCTTGAATGCAATGGGTGTGGCGACAAGTCGCACGACCCCCTACAATCCCCAAGGAAACGGTCAAGGGGTAAGATACGTTGGCATTATCTGGAAAACGATTGAATTAGCGCTAAGGAGTAAAAATTTAGACGTGACAAGATGGGAAGAAGTTTACCAGGAGGCACTTCATTCGATTCGTTCATTATTGTGCACATCAACCAATGCTACACCTCATGAGAGAATTTTCAGTTTTTCCAGAAGATCTGTAACGGAATGACAACTCCTTCTTGGCTTATGAATCCTGGTCCTGTCCTCATGAGACGAAATGTCAGGCATCCTAAATATGATCCTTTAGTAGAGGAAGTTTTCCTAGTTGAAGGTAACCCCGAATATTCCCATGTCAGACTATCCAATGGGCGAGAAACAACAGTTTCAACAAGGCATCTGGCACCTATATCAAGACCTCCAGAAAATGTCATACATGACCATACCGTCCAACCTAATATTTCGGAAACCTTGTCTTCGCCAGCTAATCAAGATCAAAATCCAGATCAACGCTCCACGGCTGAATCAGAAGAAACTCCGACGACCAACGAAGTCACTTTAAGAAGGAGTACGCGAGAAAGGAGAGCTCCTAGACACCTTGAAGACTATCTCGTGGGAGGGGTGAATGTGATACATTAATAATAATAACCTCATGAACGTTTCGATAGTTACACAACATGTGATGACCTACCACATTCTCTAAATTCTCATTTCAATTTCATATTGTATTCTTTCTATCATGTTCAGTTCTATTTAACTGATTAAAGCCTAGTTCAGGTTATTCGTTTTCTTCTATATCAGTCTTCCGACTGGTTCACTTTGCGGGTATTTGTTTAAAACGGGTAAGCTTAAAAACGGAAATAATTATGTAATATGAGGCTCTATACAGAAATACAAATTTGCAAACTCAGCGACCTATAATAATACATCATCAAAATGAAATAAAGATAAATTTAACATATTTCTTATACTCATTTGTGGAACTAAAGATCCAAAAACCGTTTGTTTCTTGGAAAATGAGCTCCACAGCCAAGTTGCACGGTTGACGTTTGTTCCTTCCCTGTTTGTAGCCTTCTAAACTTCGATTTCGATTAGCAGCAATAAATAAGAACCAAACAGTTCGTTGTATAAAATGGATAGCCGTTTCTACGTGTAAGTAAATACTTAACGGTGAATGATCGACAAAAGAATGGTAGTAAACAGTAGTAATATTATTAGTAACTAGCTGCATGCAAATCTGGAACTGAGGGCAAACAGAGCCCCTGCACAACTCACAACTCCTGACACTAGTCGAGTCCCTTGACACCCACGCGTCGTCTTCCCACGCTTTGACGCCTCGTCACCCGGCCGCATGAACGCTACGTTGCCTCCCTCGGCCCACGCTCGTATTTTCCGAACCTTGATTTTATAGTACGGGACCCACCCTATAGCCAGTCGCGTTCTGGTCGGCTGATGGGTTACATCGAATGGGCTCTGCTGGCAACCGAGGTACGTTCTGCCGACTAACTGATAACCCATCAATTTACTAACATAGTCTTTTAAACCTCCCATCCCAGTCACCTTTGTTTTATTTATAAATTATTCAGTGTAAGTGGTTTCCCATTAAAATTTAAAATTTCAATCTTAATGAAAAATAATTCTCGTCCACAAAGAAACGATCGTGATAAAATTTTGATTAAAATGATTTTCAATTTACTTTCGAGCGTGCAAATCCACCCCTTTACCATAGTTTCACATTCTTGCTCTTTATTTCACCGAAAATATCTCTTGAAAATTTCTTACTTTTCACATTTCTCAAATGTAGTCGAACTAACTCCATATTCAGAGTGTCCCCCCCTCCCCTCCTAAAATCGTCCAAATGGGAGTAAACAAAAAAAAAGGTTGTTTTTAATCTTAATTTTTTTTCCAAGGATCTCAAACATCATATTTGCGCACTTCGCGCAACTGCGCAACCATGCGCAAGTGACACTAACTTTCTTATTTCAAATGGAAACCCCAATTTTTTTTGCAGATTCGGATTCTGCCTAAAATTTCATGAAAATTTGACCACTCAACCATTTTTTTTTTATTCAGCGAGCACGCAGAGTGGCGCAACCCCGAAATCGTCAAATACTGGATGATGGTGAAATCTAAAGTGTGGCACATGAATTTTCATTGATTTTTAACGCTGATTCACGTGATGCTATCCGTTTTATGATTTGAGTCAAATTTTGCGGAATGATGACCAAAATTTGTTTATTTTGCGTCCGTTTTTTTATTTTAGGCGCCTGTTTTCACATTGTTACGGGGATTAATATTAGAGATCCGGTTAAAAAATGTAAAACTAGGAGAGTGAAATCGTCTTCAGTGATCAAGTGAAAAATTATCTTAATCTGGAAGTTGAAAGTTTGCATAAATGATGATTTTTTACGCGAAATAAACCAATTTTTGTCATTATTCTGCATAAATTGAGTCGAACCAACAAACGGATAGCATCAAGTGAATCACGTTTTCATTGTTTTTTAACGCTGATTCCACCATTTACTGGTGCCAGAGATATATTTTGAACTAATGTTTGAATTAATTAGGTGATTCAATCGTTCAATCAAGCAAGCTTTATCTACATCAATAGGTGAGTATTGCGGTGACGAAAACGAGAGCAGACTCTTGCAGATGAACTTGTCATTGACGGGAAATTTGATGAAATCAAACTGTTTTCACCGACATTGATTGACGAGGTCTTTAGATAGACATCATTGACTTTCTAGGGCCTACTTGGTAACTGTTTTCTATGTCACTTCAAGACGTTCCTCGCCAAATGTTTCACATTGCCGAGACCGTCAGGAGCGTGGCAGGCTAGGGTCAGTTGAATTCGAATTTGACCAGGAGGCCGAAGGCATAAACCAGGAGGAAAACCGATCGACCATCATCGGCAGCCCTTCGGCTGTGCTCGTATCCTCCACCCCCATATTCAACGTCGCACCCACTGCTCCCCTCGGGACTAAGGGTTTGTGTACAGATATTTTCCGCCGGCTATTCGATTCCAAGAGATGGAACTTCTCCGCGTAGAGTCCTATACAGGTTGTCTCAAAAACAATCAGACACACTTGATCATCCGATTGTTTGTCTGATTCCCAACAAAAAAGTGCTCCGCAATTTATTCATCACTTCGTCTCAAAGTATTTTTAATTCCAAGATTCACTTTTATGTCATTTCCGATGCTGAATTCAATATTCGTGCTTGTAAGCCTCCCAGATGACTTAAAAACTATTTTCTGACTTGAATTCACGAGTACAAAAACTTGGAGACAAGGAAATGTCCATGTTTTGTCATAAAATATTGTCACTCACTGTAACATGGACGCATAGTCATTGTATTATTTTGAAACAAAGTATTTTCAACGAAGATACATGTGTGAACATGCTAATATGCGTATTACGCATATCTTGATCGATCATTGATCAATGATCAATGGTCTTGATCTTTCGTCAACTAATTTTAGTTTTTCTTTTGTCGAAATAAGTGTATTATAAACCATCTTAGATAACGGTTGAGGGATAGCTGCCTTGCGATTGTTGCATAAACGGCCTCGTCATCTTGATAGACTAGTTATTCCCCTCATCAATTCACTCGCGGAGGAGTGGGAGTCAAGCCCCTACCTCCAACTCTCGGCGCTCAAGGCAATGAACTTGTCGAAACAACCTTCTCAATCGGAAAGACATAGTTTTGATGTACGTCACCCCATCGTATAAGACAACGGTTTTTGCCACTTATTGCCTGTACTCTCAGATGGGAACCCCTTCGTGCAAATTAACGGTGACAAGAAACTTCGTAAGTGTTCAGCCGGCATGCTTTTCTGTTGCAGCTACTTCCAGAATTGCAGCCCAGGTAGGGCAGTGGTATGAGAGAACGTTCAGAATTTACAATGCGATGGGCAAAATACACTACCTTCTTTCAGTCCCAGAAGCCTTGGACCTTAATGTACGTGTATGAAGGGGTAGTGACAAACCCTCCTAAACCTGAACAGTCATCTCGATTTCATCGTAACATTTAGGACGAGTCGACACTTCATAATTAAGTTGAAGGGAGATGGATGCTTCATAACTCCTTCCAAACTTGATCCAGTCAAGTCTAATCGTCTGATTTTAGTGAGATCACTGACAGCCTAGTTGGCGATCGATAAATTGTTAATGGGATAAATGATGCAAGAAAACGTGAATCAACTTTGAAAAAGATCGTTAAAAAGCGAATGTTGGTGAAAAATAAGATTCAACTATATGGGAAATAGGAGAAATTAAAAAAAAATAATAATTTGTGAATAAATATTCAAAACAGGTTTTTTTCAGAAGACAATGGTTTTTCTGCGTACAAGTAATATAATTGAAAGACAATTTAGCATAAACAAGATATTAAATCATAAACAATATTATTAAAACGCTGCAAATTCTTTCACTGGGGTTTATTATTCGATTGGCTTGCGTTCATGATTTGAATTTCTACTAAGCTTTGGAGTGTGCGTGTTTCACAGATGATAGAGCGATTTTTGAATTTCAGGAGATATGCATAAAGCACGTAAATCTGTTCTCAACCAAAATACCTATTTGGATTGATCAGTTGATCATATTTCTGTGCCTCCTGAAATTCAATAATCGCTCTACCACTTGTGAAACACGCACACTCCAAAGCTTTTAGAAATTCAAATCATGGCAATTGAATAATGAACCCCGTTTAAAGAATTTGCGTTTCATGCATATCAGAACGATTCAACCCTTGTATCGGCTACAAAGCCTTTTAGGAGTTCACTCCAGTATCCATATTACTACATTACTACATCCTACATCACTAGGTTACTGATTTCGAAACAAAAACAATAATAAACCAAAATAATGCAAATGTTGGCACCATAAATCGGGCCATACATCGGGGATGGTTTGACCTACCGATCTGGGGAGGGGCTCATTCGATTCCTCGTGGAAAGTTCTTCAAAAAGAGTTTAAATTTAGGCCGCCTTGACTTTTTTTTGAGGTTTTTAGGGATTTTACAAAACTTTGACAACCCTTAAAGGGCACTTGAAAATTTGTGAGAGAGCTGGTTCAAGAACTGGGTCGTCGTCGTGCCAATATGGATTTTTCCTGAAATTTTCGAATTTTTTGCTCCATCCGTTTGGGAGAAATCGAGCGTACGACGTATGGCGGACGGGCGGAAAATTTGTTATTGCGGATTCGGATTCTACACCCTTTGAAACGTAAACCATGAAATTTTCAGGGGGGTAAGAATTTTTTTTTCAACAGCGATTACAATGATTTATTATTGAATAATAAACCAAAATGGAAAACATTGTTTTAATATTGCATGGTTGGTAGGTACTTTTATTACATGTGTGAACTTTAACAATTCGTTGACTACGTGCATGAATAAATGAATCACCTTTCATCGTGGACAAGCTCGTAAAACAAATGTGGTGAAATGACGTCGATTTGAACCGTCTCCCGTGCTATCTCAGCCCTTCATCTAATCTTGAATAATATCGAATTATTGACACAATATCATTACCCGAGTGGCTAATATTATCATCCCGAGCAACCTTGCGGGCTCCTCGGCTATTGTGATGAAGGAGCTGAGCCAGCTTCTTTGCCCCCCACTCTTTGTTAAGGCCTTTTCTCTTCTCTCTTCGATCCTCAACTCACCACGAGGGGGTTTTCAGTTTTCATAAAGTTGCCTTCCCGTTGACATCCGCGCGTTCGGAGAGTAGTTGGTCGCCCGACCGTTTCAATCGCTCGTTCTTTAGCTTCTTGTCACAATGCTTAGTGCTTTCAAAAGAATTTAATTAAATTTTTATTATTTAGACGCACTAGGAGACGCCAGTTCTTCTGTTGCTTGTGCATTGCGAGTGAGCCAGTGACCATCATAGATTCCCATGATCAAAGCATTGCAATCCAACATATTATATTCTATTGTATTCTTATAAGGTAACGGCACCGGTAGTGGCCACTGCTCCAGTAGTGGCCATTTTAAAGTTTATATTTGAGAAATAAGGATTCCCGGTCTCCTAGTGGCTTCAAACTTGCAGGAGGTACAGCTCATGTCATCTTGTAGTCAGAGGTTGAACTAGGAGTGCGCAGAGCATCATTGGAAATTGTGGTAAACTTCTCAATATGACCGTCCCTAGTTTCCTCGTTTGTTGGGCTGTATCCTAGAGCTTCTACTGGATAGAATCAATTTTGTTCATCTGGTATTGAATTTAATGATATTAAACACGTAAGGAGGGCAAAATGTCAAGTGGCCACTACTGAGACATGCACGTGGCCACTACTGGAAATTTCGTAATTTGATGTGGCCACTACTAGATCAAAATAAAGGTGTGAGAAAAAATTAATAAAAAATAGAAAAAATTGTTCTTTTGATAGTTTTAGGCAATGGATATGTTAGGGAAGAGTCGGGCTATATTCTAAATGAGTCCTGAAGAAAGTCAGTACTACTGTTGGCCCACAATTGTCAAAACTAAAGAAAAAAATTCTCAACTGTGGCCACTACCGGTACCGTTACCTTAGTGTATTTTCTTTAACTTCTATCTGACATAACGCGTCTAACTACGCATTTCTAGTCGTGAATAACGAACATAAATACATTAATTCTCCTTGGTATTGGGGACCTTCTCAGAACCTATAGTCTCGAATGATATGGGGCTTTCCTCAACTAAAGTCCCACATCCACATCGCTGTGGTTCTTAATGCAGGATAACGTTTGACATGCTGTTCCACAGTAAAGCCTTCAACTATAAGGATTATAATATTTACTAGCCAGGGAATCTTGTGTCTCATAGTGGGTAAAATTATTTCATGCTTCTCCCTAAGAACTTGCGGTTCAAAATTTCTTCAAATTCTCAATACACCTCTCTCACTGCCTAGCAGTCATTTTTTTGTAAAAATGTCTGTGCCGTATCAAGTCATATCAAATCATGAACCCAAGATTCGTTACCGTACGTTACAGTAAATCTTACAATTGACTAATAAAGTCTTGCCTTAAGGTTTTCAAGAAGGATTACAACCTTTGAAGAACAATGTAGAGCAAAGTTAGATAGATAGACAGCAACCGGCAGCTAGAGTGCTATGAATAACGTTAGACTAATCGTCCCCATTGATGAGTTATTTTATTCCTATAATACATTACATGAGATGGGCAACTAAAAGCACTTCGTGAGGTTTTTGTAAGTTGGGAAACAACTCTACTTCTGCTGCAGAGAATTTTAGCTGCTAGAAAACATCCCCAGTGGAACGTCATGGTTCCGTCCAAGTAATGAAACTAAAATATTTACAAGTAGCCTACTAGACGAAGATCCAACCATCTGATTTGTTTACGGTCCGCTTCCCTGTTCAAGGAATCTCGCTTGTTATAACTTTTTACGTATTGACCCGAACCTCAAAATATCAGAATAGTCCATTACTATTGGACGAAAGGGAGTATAGTTGAAGGCCGGGCAAGAAATTGGCACAGACTCACAAACAAGGGACATGAAATAGTAAGACCTGCCAGTCTGAAACAAAAAAGTAAGCACTGAATATTTTGAGTTTGGAGAACAAAATTTTTTTCGATACCTAGCACAAACAAAGCCTCCTGCCTTACATACTATCGAGTAACGAATTTACTTCACTCTACATCATAGACGTGATTATTACCTGTCCTGTCTTGGTACAGTCACATTGCCGTCAATGTAACACTAATCCTTCAAACCAATTGCTTTACTAATTTTTTGATTAGTGGCGGATCGAATTTTCTCCACCTACCCAAGTTTGAGTCCCGAAATTGCACCAAATCTCAGTTATCTCATGTGGTGCTCTCTTTCTCCTAATAATGGGTTAGCAAAAACAGTTACCAACGCACTCAGTATCTCCTGGCGATTGTGCGGCGAACTTTACGTTTGCCATCCTCATATGGGGAAGATAAAAATTAGGATTCTACTTCATGAGAAAGTGCTAATTCGTTGAAATGATCGCTGCGTATGCATATAAGCTGAATAAGGTAATTTCTACAGCGCTGAAAAACATAAGGGTCTTGCAGGCGCCACTCCGCACAATTCGAAGAAATGTCATTGATATCTATTTGAACAAATTGTTTCAAACTTAGGATTGCACACAAAGATAGACACATCACCGAAATCGTTAAACTGCAGGACAACGAAGCAGTCAAATTATCTAAGCAGAGTGAATTTCGTCTGACGGAAGAAGCAACACAATCGTTCGATTAACTGAGGCAATCTGTTATGCGAGCTAGAAATTGGAGCTCCCCATCAATTGAGTAAGCGACACAACTCTCTGAATGACTGTTGAAGGTCAGCTCAGAGATGAGATCCCAGCAGGTGAGATAAAATTGGAGCTCTCACATCAACTTATTGTAATGCATCAACAGTTTAAACCTCATAGTGTATGTCTTGACGGTCGCCAGATAATGATAGAGAAAAAATGCAGGATGAATTTGCTCTGAAACACCGTACATTGTAATATAGAAGTTTTAAAGTTCTCCGTAAATAACTTATCTATAAATATGAAGTCATAAAACGGAGCATATGGTGCATAAACCTCATGATAGTTATACGTGACTGTACTCAATGAAAGTTAATGGAACAACATTTATGCCTTCTACTCTTACTGGTCTGACTGTAGTTAACCAAGTCACAACATTTCATAAGTACTTACAAAATGTGATACAGATATAGTTTTACAATATTCTTATCGTCAACTATTAACTAGTTAAACATTATACGTTATTCACTTATCGAAAAGAAACATACAAAATGAGACAACAGGAGTTGTAATAAGATCAATTTCTTGACCAGGGAATTCCATCGAAACTGTATGCTGATTCTACTCAGTTGTTTTCTTTTTTCCGTATCAACAACTTTCTGGGCGGATTTGTAAACGTACGGCTATTCGAAAGGACTTGGTAGATTCCTTGAAATTAAATCCATCAATTAGGGAATACGCCTTTCTCACTTCTAAAGTTGCCGATGTTTTTCTGTTCTCCTGATCTTCAAAAATAACTCACCCCCTCCAGCGTCATCTTTTAGGATTGATTGAATAAGATGCTGTAGATTACATACCTTACATCGCCATGAAATTTTTGATTTGAGTTTCATAAACTTCGGTCTCGTGGTTCATCAAAAAGTTGGGAAGGTAGGATTCGTTTTTTTTTAGTATTATTATTTTCTATTCGTTTCTTGGATTCTAGATACTGTGAAGTATAAACCAGCACAACAATTTTCTTGGACTCCCTAAGTGAAAACATAGAAATTTTCAAGTCTAAGTACATAAAAATAAATAAACACATTCGTACGACAATTCCTTTAATTAATCATACGAAAATCCTAGTAATCACTTGAATATTGGTGTACACTTTTCTCGTGCGTTTCCAAGGTTCGGAAATGATAAAGTAATGTACAATCCACGTATATTGAGACATTTTGGCACTGAACGATGAAATACGCCCGTAAAAAATGCCACAGAACCGTGGAACACGAAGGACACTCATCGAACATCAGGTTACCAACGCACTCAAGGCTTTTGAACGTACATGGGCACTGCTATTCGAAGCTGGACAAGTCGACTCTTCCTGCGGTCAGTGTCAATATTGTGGTACTTACCTTACTTGTTAAGTTTCATAATCCAAATCATTTGGACTCTTAGAGGTGACATTGAAAAAAATTAACTTTTTAGCAATGCAGATTACTAAATGGAAATGGTTTATTGAAATGAGTAAATTTCGGGCACTGAAGGTGTTATAACATCAGTTTACAAGCTTGTTACAAATGTCGCGGGATCGGTGTTGCGTTTTAAAAGTTGGAGAATCAAATGAACAGAACTCGGCAGGTTGGATGTTGTCGGTGATACATACAGAGGCACAGCAAAACTAACCGCAACAGTAGTTATTGGCTCTGATACTAACAGAGTCTTCCTCACGAAGGTAAAGGACTTGAAATAGAACTCACCTATTTCTTTTGGCACTTATCAGAATAGTGGGCCAAAAGGAATAGAGCCAGCTGCGAGAATGGTGACACATTTTGGGAAATCTTTCACAATGTCTGTACAATAAATTTACTCCAGGAAAATGAACACCCCTCCCCCCACATAACCGATTCATTAAAAAATGTTGGCCTCTCTAAAATGGCTAAAATGGCTTTTTCTACTTCTTCTCCAATAACTGTAAATCCTGCTGAAAAAAAAAAAAAAATACGTTTTGATCTCGAGAACTATAAATTTCCTCTCAAAATAAGAGAGATACAGTCGCAAATTAAGATGATTTTGAGCGGTTCTTATGCTCCCACAATCAAGGCTTTTGCCTGTCAAAATCATCGAACGACCAGTATATTGCTCCCATTGAATGAGCCTGGTTGAATATTGTTCGCCAAAGCCCACGTTTCGGCAATAATTACTATTCAATTTATTGAGGACGTTCCATCATATAAATTTCTTACTCACTTCCAGTACAACTTAAAAATTTTATAACAATTTTGGTTTATTATTAAATAATAAACCGTTGTAATCGCTCTTGAAAAAAAATTCAACCCCCCTGAAAATTTCATGGTTTACGTTTCAAAGGGTGTAGAATCCGAATCTGCAATAAAATTTTTTCCGTCCGTCCGCAGTACGCACGATTTTTTCCAAACGGCTGGAGCAAAAATCTGACATTTTCAGGAAAAATCAATATTGGTCCGACGACGCCCCAATTCTTTAGCCTGCACTCTCACTTAATTTAAAGTGCCCTTTAAGGGTTGTCAAAATTTTGTAAAATCCCTAAAAACCTCAAAAAAAGTCAAGGCGGCCTAAATTTGGACTCTTTTTGAAGAACTTTCCACGAGGAATCGAATGAGCCCCTCCCCAGGTCCGTAGGTCAAATTCCGATTATGGCCCGATTTATGGTGCCAACATTCGCGTTATTTTGGTTTATTATTGTTTTTGTGTTGATATCAGTAACCTAGTGACCTAGTGATGTAGTAATGTGGATACTCCTAACAGGCTTTGTAGCCGATACACGGGTTGAAGCATTCTGAAATGCATGAAACGCTGCAAATTTTTTCACTGGGGTTTATTATTCAATTGGCTTGCGTTCATGATTTGAATTTCTACTAAGCTTTGGAGTGTGTGTGTTTCACAGGCGATAGAGCGATTATTGAATTTCAGGAGATATGCATAGAGCACGTAAATCTTTCCTCAACCAAAATACCTATTTGGATTGATCAGTTGATCATATTTGTGTGCCTCCTGAAATTCAATAATCGCTCTATCACCTGTGAAACACGCACACTCCAAAGCTTAGTAGAAATTCAAATCATGAACGCAAGCCAATTGAATAATAAACCCCAGTGAAAGAATTTGCAGCGTTTCATGCATATCAGAATGCTTCAACCCGTGTATCGGCTACAAAGCCTTTTAGGAGTTCACTCCAGTATGATATTTGAACTCCTTGCCAATAAGTAAGGGGGGGTTTACTTCGAAATCTTTTTTTGATTTCTCCACAACCAACGAAATTGAAAGGGTGATAGGTTCATTAAGGACCACCCTGTATAGACATTCCTAGAATAGGTAAAAATGTTTTAAACATGTTCTAAAATGAGTCCCTGATAAATCACTGCAAAGAATATACAGGTTCGGTGAAACATGAATGAGAATCGAAAATTAGTGAAGTTGAGTTACTGCTGGACAATTTTCTTTCAATTATAAATATCAAAAATTATTGTATTGAAGTAATATAAAAATTACAATAATAGTTGTAAACCCAAATAAACCTCGCCCTCCTACCCTACCCCATAAAATAGCGGACATACATCATAAAACCCAAAATGAAATTTCGTAGCCAATACAGTTCTGACATCAAACGTGAACAATAAAAAATGGTACACAGGAATTTCTCTTCCCTGAGCGTAAAAATTAATCTCACCAACCTGATGATAACCTGATAATTTTAAATCAATCATTTGTATTTTGTTTACAGGAGCTGAGAGGCAAGAGGCCCTTTAAAATATGGGACAGTTGGAGAAACATTAGGAAAAGTTTGGTTGTGAATAGCCTAAAGGACTTAGAAACTAGAGGTGAGTTGATCGTAGTTGACTAATCATTTCATTTTGTACCTTATTTGACTAAAATTGAACAAAATTCAGGTAAGTTGTGTAACAAGGTTGTTAGACACCAGTTAAACGACTTATAAATATGAAGCTTGAAGATGAAGCGGTTTCTTTGGAAGTACACTAAATAGCGAGTTCCAGGATTCCTTTTATGATTAAGCACATGAGTAAAACTGAATTTTTTAATCCTGGAAAACGAAGGTCTATATCCATATTGTTCATTTCGCGAGATTTCGACCATTTTTCGTACATAAATATTGGTAATGAAATTTTTCTTCTTCTTCTGCAATAATGTCTTTCAAAAACTCTCTATTTCGATTTTCTGGAACATAGGTCGATTAGGATTAGGAATTACTCATGGAGATCCTTCAGATGATCACGCTTAATGCCATTTTTTACGCGATTCAAAGTTTGATTTGCGTATTACAACTTTGCGCTATTCGACCGAAAGAATTTCCAAGTAATAAATTCGTAACCATAATGTAATTCCATCAAGATTTCTTTCCTGACTTTAACCAGAATAGAGAGATACAGAGGAAGATGTGCATCTTATCTGAGTTGCGTTAGTTCATACGTTAGGATATTCAATCAATAACCTACTTACCGTATGTTCTTACTATTACGTTTCTCACGCGAAGGATAGGTGCCGTTTTTCGATGAAGACACAGGAGAAGAGCCCTGGAGGAAAACTGAGGAGTTTTAAATTTAGCGCTCCCCTCCTCCACTGTAGCAACTTATTTGAAAATCTTTCCCCCTCCCGGAAGAGGTTCTAGATAGCACTTGGTTGGTAAAGTGTCTCTGAGTACCGCTGACTCCGCGTTATTGCCTAGGGCTCGTGAGTCGTTTTTTTTTTTCGCTCTCGAAGACGACAAAGGGAAACAGATGAGCAGAGATTTCCAATGACCTAATTAGGAGGCAGGAGAGACACTTACAGTGCCCTCGCTGAACATGCGGCAAGTGTACTGCTGACGATGAAGATATCTAGAGTGAGTGGGAACAAGGAGATCTTGTGTCAATATGTAACACAGTCCTGTCCACCATCATCATTACTAACGGAAAACGGAAAACATTTTGACAAAACAGAAACACCAAAATTGTAAGTTTCTTAATTCAACGTTTATATCATACTAGCTGAGCCGGCGAACTTAGTTGAGCTTAAGAGGTTGTAAATGAAGCCATATGTTGGGAATACTGTAGCATACTAACTTAAATTACGTTCGCCCTCGCACATTTAACAGCAACAATCGCAAATGATAGCATTCATCATTCTTTGGATGTATTGTAAACACACGACCAAAAGCATCAGTAGAACTGCTTGCCGTTTTTTAAACTGATAAATTGCTTTCAGTTACCACACCACATAGGAACGTGGTAATAAGTGTCCTATGTGTCCTTCTTCTGATTCTAAGCTACCTCAACACCAATTTTCAGCCGCGTCAGTTCAGACGTTCTTTAGTTATAAATAGTGTAAATAATACGACTTCCGTTTACATATATATTAGGTATGTATTGTGCGTAAGTGCAGAGTCGAATTAGTAAGTACGTTGAGTGTCGGATTAAAACCTAGTTTTCTACAATGCACGCCCCAAATGCTGTCATTTGGAAAGAACCATTGTATTTTTGAGAGTCTGCTAGAAAATGTCTTGATTTCTGTGTTTTGCCTCGAAGCAATGAATGCAATGGCTCTAATGTTGGAGTCAAAAATGGCAATTTTGCTTTCTCACGAAGGCAGCTCAACTTGGCGTTTCCTCGGAGAACTTGAGTGCGCCAAAATACTCGTGAACAACGTCTGTTCTCCCTAGACTAGCGCTAGTATGCACGTCGTAATCAGTGCTGCAATCGTATCAAAACGCTGCTCGATTCAAATCAGTGCTTGATGTATTCCTTCTTATGCGTCGTAAAGTATCTTTTTGTTGGTCATTGAGATTTGCTCGATGATTTCGCTCTGTCAAACGAGTCGTTCCACGGGCTGCCTCGCTTTGTTGGTGTGATTGAGAAGGGCGAAGTCGAGCCATACTAAGGCGGCGCTTTTCACTAGCGATTTCTTGTTCTTCATCAGTCCTTTCATTCGCACTGTTTCGGATTCTTGCATTACGACTTCGTCGGGAATGATTGTGTTAGTCGCCGCACGGCTTTCTCAATCATTATATCGGTTCAATAAGCTAACGGAAACTCGAAACAATCACATCAACCGGTCAACTTCAAAATTCAACTTAAGTTAATCATAGAGTACATGACGTTTAGCTGTCAGTTGCGTCCACAACAGAAGAACTGCTACGCTGTTTTCTTAAACTGATGAATCGCTTTCAGTTACGTTTTGTCATTCCATATCAGCTGCATTTTCTTATATCCGTTTTATGGTACGTCGCACGGGCACGTGATAAAAAGTACTTACCCTAAGTCCTTCCTGATTCTAAGCTACCTCCACACCAATTTTCAGCTAAATCAGTTTAGCCATTTATGGTGGTGGGCAGTGCTGGTGGGCAGCATTCTATCATATACATATTAGAGTCACTGTTATTTACCCGCACTTATACTGGGGAAAATTGGGCTGTAAATCTTAAGTTTATTATTTTCACTTACAAATTTTTGTAATCAACCATGAGAAAAAACCCCTTCATAATGTTTCGATTACCGGCTCATGTTACGTAGAATGATTGCAGAAAGGTTGATAATTTTTGTTTGGAGAGAGTATATGTTGATCATCTATCTAATTTTATTACACGTAGGATATAGTGCATGATCTAATCTTGTCCCCTTAGGCCATCATACTTTATAATTGCATTCTGAATTCATTGAAATGAGGCCCATTTCCTTTAGTAATTTTTAGGTCAATGCTACTCAAAAACGCGTTTTTACTATGAACAAGTGTAAATTACTTTCAATAATTTATTCTTTAAGAGATCTGCTGAAAAACGTACTTACATTTCAATAACATGTACTAAACTAATCAATATCATCAAACCAAAGTGCAAAGTTAGATTCTAGTTAAGTTAGCAGGATTTTATGTTAACTTTTTTGGTTTTAAACACACAAATTATGTACACACAAAACGCTTGAATTCTAAAAAAATTTAACACAACCCCATTAGCTGGGGACTTTTGAGAAGTGTAATAGCGAAGAAATGAAATGTGGGGGGCACCCCCCACATTTTTTGCGTAAACGATATTCCCTCGCTCGTTCTTTGGCAGAAACTGGTGTTTCTTTACGTTTAAATTTCGTTGTCTGTACTCACGATTACGTTCCGTGCTTGATTTTGGGGTTGACTTGTCGGCTTATCGATTTTTTCGTTCCCTGTATTCACGTTTTCAAATTGTGTCTGTAGAATGATAATTTACTCATATGAACGTGATGCATGAAGGAAACTTGTTTTTCCAATCCATTAACTCAAAAAAATATGGTACTCAATTATTCAGGAATTTAATGTCATTGTTTGCCGATATTATTGAATAGGTAGTAGCTGCCAGTGCCAATTCGTAGATTTATTGTGGTATTAGGATTGTTTATTTCTGGTTTAAGATATTGAACGTCAGCTACACCAATATAATTATTATCTGGGATGAAATATCGCTTTCCTTTCACGAATCTGTCGGCGGCGAGCTTCCTTATCGTAGTATTATGTGACAGACGTTCGACCTCGGTGACCTTTCTCCTTCCAGGCGACCTATCGCAAGATAGGCGGACCCCCGATATTGTCCAGTGTAGTCGGTATCGTGAGAGCAGCTGCAGGCTCTTTCTATCCCCAAGACGGATTCAACAGCATTGTGATGTTTTTCCACCCCGTGATGTGGAGTGCATTTTGCTTCCTCGCGTGGTGCGAAGTAGCCGCCGGTTTCATGTACCCGCGCGTGGTCTCCAAAGGCGTCGACGGCCCTGATTACGGACAACCGCTTTTTTTGACACCCATCCTAGAAAAGGGGTTAATTGATGAAGCGCGGAAAATGGCCAAAGTGCCACCTCTGAAAGCAACTGTGGAAAGCTACGCAGGGTTTTTCACTGTCAACAAACAGTACAATTCCAACATGTTCTTTTGGTATTTTCCTGCTGAAAAGAACCCGGAATCAGCCCCTGTAGTATTGTGGCTTCAAGGTGGACCAGGCGCCTCATCTCTGTACGGTCTATTCGAAGAACATGGTCCTTTCTACGTCAAACCTCAACGAGGGCTTAATATGCGCGATTACTACTGGTCCCAAGTGGTCAACATGATCTATATAGATAATCCGGTGGGTACCGGATTTAGTTTCACGGACGACCCAGCAGGTTACGCCAAGAACGAAATAGACGTTGGCAACAATTTATACGAAGCTTTGAAACAGTTTTTTACAACTTTCCCTTACTTGCAAAAAAACGACTTTTTCGTCACCGGTGAGTCCTATGCCGGGAAATACGTACCTGCTGCGGCTTACACGATTCATAAGAACAACCCGACGGCTCCCTTCAAGATCAACCTGAAAGGAATTGCGATCGGAAACGGCCTTTGTGATCCACCCAATATGCTCAAATACAGCGATTATCTCTACCAGTTGGGTTTGATTGACTCTAATGGCCGGTCTCTTATCAAGACGGAAGAGGACAAGATCACGGACCTCGCCGCTCAGCGGAAATATTACCAAGCTTTCCAAGTGTTTGATAAGCTTCTCAATGGAGATTTGACTCCTTATAAAACTCTTTTCTACAACTTGACAGGGTTTGAGTTTTATTTCAATTATCTCCACTCAAAAGAGGAAAGCTTGTACGGGGATTTCGGCAAGTACCTTCAGAAGGATTTGGTCAGACGTTCGATTCACGTGGGGAACCTTACATTCCATCAAGACAAAGCCGTTGAGATCAACCTGGCGAACGACGTGATGCAGTCAGTGAAGCCGTGGATCGAAATCCTGATAGAGAAGTATCGCGTTTTGATCTACAACGGTCAACTTGACATTATAGTCGCTTATCCTCTGACTGTCAACTTTCTCGCTACACTAAAATGGAGCGGTTCCGCCGCATACAAAACGGCTCCTAGACGACCCTGGATGGTGGGGGAGGATCTCGCAGGATATTCCAAGACTGTTCGCGGCTTTACCGAGCTTCTAGTCAGGAATGCCGGTCATATGGTCCCAGGAGACCAGCCTTTGTGGGGACTTGATCTAATTACCCGGTTCGTTACTAACAAGCCATTCTCTTGAGTGTACAAGTAATTTGATGAATATAATTTGTGAAAAGTATGACCCAATTATTAATCACATCCAAAAGGGAACATTCTGTAGGCACACAATGAACTTTTATGAAATTCAGTATTCAGTAATAATAATAATTATCTCACACCCTCAAATTCAAGACGTAACGTGTTCTCTAACATCATTAAATGATAAATTTTAGCAATAAGATTCATTGTTAACTGTCATGACTCGCTTATAAGTATATTACAACATTAAATTTAACCGTCTGAATTTCCACAGTGCCCATAAAATTGATATTCTCTCTCATGAATCTTTGTTTTTAATTGACCATTTTAAACTATTTGTTATCATTTGAACAATTTTCCATCAATACACATTTAATTTAATTACATATGATTTATTTGCTTATCCAATTCCTTCTGAATTCCTTCTCCAATATGAAATGGGATTTCGGTAAGCAGCACGTGGAACATGAGGTTTGTATACACCCAGACGATTTGTCCTTAAGAAGTTGAATTTGAAAATTCAATATATTTCCAGTTAACTAGCATAATTTTCAGTGATTTTTTTTTTATTAAAGTTTTCGATATTCCCTGTTGCATTTGAGTCTACCTATCTAGCGGATGAAGGATGACCTTGTTTAAGACGTCTACAAAAATTTAAATTCTACTTGCACTACACTATCAAGATCATTAGGAATAATTTTGGTTTTATATCTGTTCGTCTGTCCTAGTTAATAACAAAACTATAGGCGCTAAGCTCATTGACGGCTCGGCCGAAATTTTCAGGATTGATGACGGTAGGCGGTAAGATCAATCGAGCGTCAGGAATTTCACTAATTTATTTGACGAATATCTTCCATATTAATTCTGACAATTCTTGAGTCCTCCAAGGTGTCCCGAGTCCTATTAAAATTAATGGTAGCTTCTGAAAATGCAGTAAGTACCTAAAAAGTCGTTATAAAATCAGAACTTCTACAGTTTGTACGTGATTATGATGAAACGGTGTGCTGATTGGTACGTCTTCTCAGATTTGAGGTAGGTACCATATGTATCCTATTCAAATTGCAATCCGTTTCATAAGGATAACACTATACAATCATTTCTAACTTTTCGTTCATGTTGCTTATGCATAACTTTATCTATAGAAGGTGGTCAAGATTTGACGAAGTTATGCACCGCTCACTTCTTGTAAAGTTTGGTTGTCATTTTTGTATTTTCTTACCTAAAGTTAAAACCAACCATCCACAAAACTAAAGCTAAATTCGTATGGCGTCACCAGTTTCACCATGTAATCTTAAATTATTATCATGTTCAGCTAGACTGTTTGGAAAATATAATTTCTTCAGATTCTGCCACACAATGATCGTTAACCATTCATGAGATCCATCCGAATTTAATAAACATCATGATATAATTCCCAGCTTTTCATCTTACGCCATTCATTTCAATTTTTCCAAGAACGATTCAAACGATTTTAATAATTTCCACTGAACGGCATTGCAAGTCCGAACGATTGATTGAATTGTCATATTATTTAAATTATTATAGGTAAATAACTAAGCTATATCTTGATTAGTACAGTTTTGAATTCTACAGGGGTTAGAAGAAGTACAAAATATACAAGTCAGTGTATTGAACATCTCATACACAGCTTTCAGTGGATATTGTCTAGGTCCAGGACAAGCCAGAATTGTCATTCATACATTTCTGCATCACTACAAATGAGTAGGTAACCCCGGACCGACTAAGGTCGAGTTCGGCTATTTATCTTGACTAAAGGTATGTTTACAGTCGGTGGGGTTTTGATTTATTATTTCCAATAATGAATAATCCAAAGCCTATGAAAAAAATAGCACCACTAAATTCGGTCAGAAGTTCATTTAAATCTCCAAGTATGTAGCTTCCGAAAATAGATTGAAAACTGTAATAATAATAATAAAAACCATTCGTCAACCGTATACCGCTCGAAGCATGTCTATCACCCCACTTTCTACCTTGAGGTAAAATAACATTGTTGAACTATCACAACTCAGTACTTCAAGTTCTTTTAGAATAAGTCTTCCTGTTGGTTTTGGCTTATTATTTTAATAAAATACTTGAATGCAACCACAGTAAGTTTTTCCAATAACTCACCATACTGTTAATACTTCTGTTAGACATTTGAAAAGATGAAGAAGATACTTTACAATGGTGTTAAGTTTTCAAGTGTAAATGAAAACCGGCTTTACCTGCTGTGAGCTGTACTATGAATTTGTACAATTCAATTATGAAGAAGAGGTGTAATAACGCATTATTAAAAAGCGGTTCAATGCAGATTATTTGTTCATTCATGAAGTTGAGGTACTAGTATATTTGCGTGTGTGCTCAGTATTTCTTTTTTAGTTATAATTTTCCAGGCACACGAGCGTAGACCGATCAGTTAGTTAACCAGTAAAGCTGATTTGTCTAACTACTGAACAAGAGTTTATGATACTATGGTAATGGGTACAAATAGACCGAGGACGTTTCAGAATTTCCGCCATCACGTTTCCGCCATCATGTTAAAGGGTCAGGGTAAAACGGTGAAATATTAAAACAATCAAGATTTCTGATTGATAGGTCGTTAATGGTTTATTATTTTCAATTATGTGTAATCGACAAAAATCGCTGTTTTGAGAAGCAAAACGGAAGCCGGCTCCCTTTTCGAGCTTCTTCACAAAGTAAGGACGTTTCACCATCTGAATTCAACAACGGGTCCAAAAATTACTTAGATTTGAAAACTACCCCAAATTGCCTTTTCAGTACCCTTGTAACCGTTTTCACCAAAAAACGTGAACACCGATCAATGGGAAGGTCAGATTGATCTCAGTTTGAACAAGTTTATGTTAAGCTTAGAAAATTTTAGATTAACGCTTTTCCGCAGGAGCGAGATCAACTTGAAGCACAGTTGGATTACCGTTGGGCCGTGGTTGAACTTCGATTCGTAAGTCATTAGAATTTTGATAAGGTGATATCAGAGATAGCGCTGGAGATTTTTTATGTTTTTTCGTCTACTCACTTTAACATTTGTCGGTTGTTCGTTTTTCTCAGACGGTTCATCTTTAGTTGTTTGTTCGTTTGGGTGTTTATCAAGTTTTTGTTCACTTTTGTTATTCGATTGTTTCTTAAATAAATGAATCATCTACTCGTTGAACTCATATTTTACTGATTTCGTAAATAGTTCACGTCAGTGTCACAACAACCAACAAAATTTGTTGGAAGCGTGTCCATCATCTATTTAAAAGACAAGCTGCTTTCTGCTTGTTTTGATAAGGATTGTGAAATAGGAACATGTTATGTATTGTTGAATTGAAAATTGCATTGTATGTTCGACTGGACTACTGAAACATCTTAGGTACTGTACTTATTCTCTATTCTAAAAACGGTTTCAGCTACTTCTGTTAAGTATGTTTTGTGAATAGATGTAAAAGATAGGGTAAACCCTACACTCGAATTATTTGGGTTTTCATTTTTTTAAGGAAAGGTACGACTCAAATTGTTGAGTATCGGTATGAAATTCAAGGATCTCTATGTTGGTTAAACGCCCAAGACAAAGGGAACCAGATTGAACCAGTTGGTTCTTGGGAATTCAAGTTTTAGTGATAACAAAATTTGAGGAGTTTTAATCCAACAGTTGGAGTCAGTTCCCATACAATTGGTTTTTTGAATAATAATAAGTAATACCTAACACATAATAATAATGATAATAATAATAATAATTTGTATTATCTTTCTCCTAGTTTTCCTTCAGGCTAGGTAGGCAATACCACTTATTCTAAGATCACGGAGTCTGGTAACTTGCTATCATCAAAATTAATTGCTATTCAATTATTCTAGCTCTCCCATGAACGACCCTAACTTTTGTTGTCGTAGCATAGGTAAAGGAAACGTCCGTCGCAAGTTCACACACGTATAGGGCCACAAAAATGTTGCGTTGGGTTTGCTCCATCTTCATACTTTCGAAATCAAGAGACCCCAACAATGCAAACTGGTGTTAACTAATGATTCGTGTCAAGAATGTGAATCTAAACAAAGAGGCTCATCCATCCACGTTGTATTTAAAAAAGCTTCAAAATATCGCTGATGTTGTTAACTTAGAACGAGATAGCATACTACAAGAAAACTCGGAAAAACAAAATAAATGCTCTCTCTCTGCTCCCATTTACGCAAAATCAGCTGGATTTTATCAAGAAGGAATTGCTGCCTGATGAACGAAATTTTAACTGCACGGAATACCTCCAAACAGCCCTTGCGTGTCTTCATCCTATGCGGGCTTTTCGCTCCACCTACACTACATTCTGACAATAAAGTTCGTGTCCATTGTTTTGTTTTTTTTCGTCATGTGGGTGGAAATAAATTAACAACTTCAAATGGACACAAGGTACTCTAAGATATTTTTGAAATTCCATTCCATAGTCCTCCGACCTTTCTCTGAACAGCCTTGGATGAACTATGCGAAATTGGTTTTCAAGCTGTTCGTTTTGCTCAAAATGGCAGCAACACGCATAAGAGCTCGGTTCACAATAACGATGTTAATATATAAAAGAAAGATTTCAAATTGCAGTGATCGAGAACGGACATCGAAGGACAACAACGATTGATCCGAGTTCATCACCGTAACCGGGCAAGATAGGGCCGCGGAATGCCGGTCGATTGGAGTTTAGCGTTGGATCTTTTGGTGGAATACATCTTGCGGAATCTCCTCTTATACAGTTGAACCGTGACTTGAACTCGGATTAAAGTTTTGGTGAAAGCGACCCTAACTTATCTGGTAACTATAGTATTCGGCTTCTGTTAACAAGAGAATACGAAACGACCTACTTCGAACGCATTTTTTAGGGCTCTAACTGTACTACAATTTCGGTATCCAACAAAGCTGTAAACTTGTATTTTTATTTATTAATTTTTTGGATTTTTTAAGGCTGTTAAGTGTTAGTTTGTTATGCTATACCGTGTTTGCAGGTAAGGAGAAGCTCCAGGTCCCGCCCAACGAGCCTGTGCGATTAGTGTTAGAGAGCGACGGGACGCAGGTGGAGGACGGCGAGTATTTCCGGACTCTCCCGAACAACACTGTGATACTTCTTCTCCGACAGGGCGAGCGGTGGTACCCCACGGGGGTGGACGTCATCCGCACTGGTAAATCATCACAGTCTGCAAGTAATCATCCCTCCCTTTTCTCATTATCACTCATTTTTCACGCACCATTTCTCTTCTCTCTCATTTCCAGCGAATTTTCGAAGGCTATTACAAATGATACGGAACGGAAATTTTTCAAAAATTCGTTTCTAATAATACCTATTGGTATTCAAAAACAACACAGCTCCACCAGGCAAACGAAGTATTTCATTGAGTTCCCTGCCATCTGCGTTTTGGGGCCTATTTTTGCAGGTTATGGCTAAACCTAAACCTGAAGGAGCTCATATTCGAATTCAGTGAACCCCAAAACACATTATAGGCGTAGTGAGACCCCAGGTCAGACATTTTCTTATGGGCCTGTATTATCCTTGAATTTGAACGTTTGTCATAAGTACGATACAGGCAGGGTGTCACACTGTCCATCTCAAACTTGAAGAATCAATCATTTATTTCTATATTCAATTTTTTACAAAAATTATCTTCCGAGAGGTTTTTTAAAATTTACTCAACGAATTGTAGTGTTTTCACGTTTAAGTTTCTTGGTTTACAATACCTACCTTTGTAATCCAACAAGAAACTTAATTTCAGTACCCCCACAATGCTTACATGACTCAACTAAGCGAGAAATGGTAACTTGGAGTAATTTTTATCTCGGACTGATTGATTGTTTCCTGTAAATAGAAGATCGATAAAGAGTATTACAATAGACCAAATTTTTGCATAAGTTGGTTGTAGAAATCAAATGTTCCATGAAACAATAATTTTGAAGCTTTGTAAAACAATAATGGCTCGGTACGCTCATACTTCGGAGGATGAACAGCCTTCTGTTCAACTCCATTTTTTTCTCCATGCATGGATTTTGGTGGAGATACGATCAATATACGGTGTTAAACGGGGTGTCCCAGGAGTTATGCACAATCCGACTCCTACGTGTTGTACAACTCATTTCCGAACAAAAATGCCTCCTAACAATTTTTTGCCAGAGGCCTCGTTTCCGAGTTATTAGCGATTTCAAGATTTTTTTTGTGTTTTCGACCTTATGTCATTGAAACTGTCATAACTCCCTCAATTTTGGAGATAGCTCAAATTTGATGACACCTTTGGAAATAGCGTTTAATTTTCCATCTATTTAGAGTCAGGAAAAATTATTTTATTGCATTGAAGATGTGCGATTGCTGCGCGAAATGGCAGTTTTGTCAAAATCTTGAAATCGCCTATTTTTCATCTCGCCTAGGAACGCCAGCCCTGGTAAAACGTGCGCCGAAACGTCAGCTTTCCCACTGTGTAGTCGTTTTGGTTTTCAAAAATATTTCTAGTTAAGGAAATGGTGTTTAACTGCAGAAAAACTTGTGTTTTCTGTTAAAATTGAGGTTTTTCCGATAGTTTCGACAAAAAAAGATTGGAGGCGTAATATACGAAACTTTTCTCGCTGAATCGAACGGTTACAACGCCAGATCTCTCAAGTGACGATTTAAGTTAGTTTTGTCGGATGCATAAACCCGTTCGTTTGGGAACAGCGTCTACGGCATTTCCAAGTTGTCCGGCCAAAGTCAAGATAATCGAAGAGCCGAGAGACGACTATTGCTTGTGTTCAATTACGATTGATTGCGATGAGTTGCATTCATATTATTGCTGACACTATGGACCCTTATCAAACTAGGCTTCCGTATCATTACCAACTCTTCCCTTTCGTCTGCTTCCTCGCCGTATTTCCTTCATCGTAGTTTCCCTATTGCATATTTCCATTCATCACGGTGCGCTATAGCTATTGATCGTAGCTGGAAGTAATAACCAAAACCTTAGTGACAAAAAAGGATTAGTAGATAAAAAAAGATATTTTACTAGATAAAAAAAGGATCAGTGACACAAACAATATTATCTACCAACATTCTTTCCTCATACTATCCAACGTGTTCGCAAGGGTGTGAGTTGTACACAGGAGATGTGTGACTCCCTTGCTGCTTCAGAAGCATTACCATTGGCCACACCGTACACAAAAATCATGTCAACATACTCATCTGTGGTACAACAGCCACTCAACTGAAAACAACTCATCTCAATCAATCGTAAATGAACACAAACAGTATCCGTCTCTCGGCTCTTCGAATATCCTAATTTTGGCTGGACAGCTTAGGAATGCCGTCGACGCTGTTCACAAACGAACGTTTTTATTTATTAAATTCATTTTCATTTTCAAGTATTTATTTTAATTTACTTTATATCTTAACAATCTTGTTTAAAATCTAACTCTTTATATGAACTCGATTTAAACCTCAATCTTTAAACAAAAATTAAACAAGAATTTACACAAACATTTCACTAAAACTGAATTTGGTCAGAAACAACAAATTTTCAACACTGCAACACCCAACGCTGCCACCAAATCGGATTGGGGTTGGACGGCGCTCAAAGCAACCCCTCCTTCAAGACCTGCGGGTCGTGCGGGTCATAGCATATCCTCGCCCCTGACAAGACAATGCTTCCTCCGTAGCTTTCCCAATTTTCAAACATGAGGTATTTTTTCGTTAGTTCTTTTTTAGTTTTAGTTCAGGGTGTCCCAGGAGTTATGCACTATCTGACTCCTACGTGTTGTACAACTCATCTCCAAACAAAAATGCCTCATATCAATTTTTTGCCAATGGCCCCGTTTCCGAATTATTTAAGATTTTTTCGTGCTCAGATCTTATGTGATTAAACCTATCATATCTCCCTAAATTTTGGAGATAGCTCTAATTTAATGACATCGTTGGAAAGAGCGTTAAATTTTCTATCTATTTGAGGTCAGAAAACATTTTTTTATTGCGTTGAAGATTTGCGATTGCAGCGCGAAATGACAGTTTGTCAAAATCTTGAAATCGGCAGTTTTTCATCTCGCCTAGCAACCCCATTAATGCTTGACGCAGAACTGTGGAGGCCTGATGAAACATAGGCCGAAACGTCAGCTTACCAACGGTGTAGTCGCTTTGGTTTAAAAAAAATATTTTTAGTTAAGGAAATGGTGTTTAACTGCAGAAAAACGTGTGTTTTCTATTAAAATTGAGGTTTTCCCGATAGTTTCGACGAAAAGTGGTTGGAGGCGGGATATACGTAAATTTTCTCGCTGAATCGAATGGTGACAACGCCAGACCTCTAATGTGACGATTTAAGTTAGTTTTGTCGGATGCATAAACCCGTTCGTTTGGGAACATCGTCTACGGCATTTCCAAACTGTGCGGCTAAAGTCAGGATAATCGAAGAGCCGAGAAACGGCTATTGTTTGTGTTCATTTACGATTGATTGCAATGAGTTGCTTTCAGTTGAGTAGCTATACCACAAGTGAGTATGTTGACATGATTTTTGTGTACGGTTTTGCCAATGGTAATGCTTCTGGAGCAGGAAGGGAGTCACACTCCTCATGTGTACAAATCACACCCATGTGAACCGTCGGATAGTTTGATGAAAATTTTGATAGAGAATATTGTTTACGTCATTGATACTTTTTTATCAAGTAAACTATCTTTTTTTTATCAACTAATCCTTTTCTGTCACTATGGTTTAGGTTATTACTGCCAGCTATGTTCAATAGCTATAGCGCACCATGGTGAATGGGAATATGCAATAGGGAAACCACGCTGGAGGAAATACAGCGAGGAAAGAGACGAAAGGGAAGAGTTGGTAATGATACGGACGCCTGGCGTGATAAGGGTCCATAGTGTCAGCAAAAAGATGAATGCAACTCTGCGCAATCAATCGTAAATGAACGCAAACAATATGAGGAGTGTGACTCCCCTGCTGCTTCAGAAGCATTACCATTGGCCACACCGTACACAAAAATCATGTCAACGTACTCACTTGTGGTATGTCTACTCAACTGGAAGCAACTCATCGCAATCAATCGTAAATTAACATAAACAATAGCCGTTTCTCGGCAGTTTTAATGACATAAGATCGAAAACACGAAAAAATCTCAAATCGCGAATAACTGGAAAACGTGGTATCTGGCAAAAAATTGCTATGAGGCATTTTTGTTCTGAAATGAGTTGTACAACACGTGGGAGTATGACTGTGCGTAATTACTCGCACACCCTGTATATTGGCGTTTTATTGATTGAATCGGAGCTGAAAGGATAATTTCGCAATCACAAAGTCGTGGTGAGGATTTCAGGATACAGGATTTTAGGTTGTTTAGTATACTGCTTTGAAGTATATTTCATATCAGGGGTACGAAGTTAACAATGTTTAAGTGGGATGTATAGATGGATATTGTAATACAAAATAGCTACTTAGTAAAGGTGGTACCTTGGGAAAGGAGATTTCTGATCAATTAGTTGTGAGTTTAGATTACGTTGGTCATGTTAGAAGGATGCAATTCTCGATAGTGCAATCATTTTTCATATCTGATAAGCTCAAACATAGTTGGTAAGCAAAGAGGTAATCCGAATCATTTGGTGATGAACAATATGGTTCTATGAAGTAGTTATAAAGGGAATTCCACTAGCGCCTGTTAAGGTTAAATCTTACAATAATCCGTAAAAAGCTTGGGCAAATCAATTTGAAAAATGGAAAGACCCTTCGATGGTGAATAACCTCCAACAGTTAGCATCTGTTTGGCATCCAGAACATGGATGGATGGATAGTAACTGAATGATAATTCAGAGCTGTAGAGTTCGTGAACACAAAGGTTGACTCGTTCGTATTATGCAGTCCACAGGGATTAAAACGTAGTTTGGTTACATATGAATGGTAAGACGGTCATCCAGAAGGTCATTCCTTCCAGGAAAACGCTGGTATCTCGAACTGAAAAATGTATAAACTGTACAACCAAGTTCTCAAAAGTAGAACGTCAAATTTATTTTGATACATTTTGTTATCTAGCAAAGCAAAGATTCCAATAACAACCATTTTGTGATGACACAATTTGTGGCATCACCTTGTCTTTGTGTTTAGATCACATTGACTGTGATAGTACATCTTGAAATGAATGATTTTTAGATTTCTTTGATTTAGTCTACCTTCATTTTTCGATTGTTTGGAGATTTAAGTTGGTAGATTGACTTCATTCGTAAGATAGGATGCTATTTGTAAGGTGATGGAAAGGTATAGTTGCCCCTACCATTCAGCTGAATGCTGTAATCCCGCCACGCTCAGAGGACGCCCCAGGAGCTTAAAGGCGTCTGATTCATCTCCCAAGGCTACGGATTCAAGAAAAAGAAAGGGCTAACTAACCATTTCCATCACACATTATAGATTTTTCCATTTTTCAATGCACATAGGACAATATACATACAAAAGACAATTCATGGGTTTGGAAGGGAATAAAGAGGATGAGAGGGGTCCTGTGGAAAATGAAATAGTACGTTTATTAAACAATTAATTTGGTTATTGCAAAGCATCTTGGGAAAATAACTTAAAATACGTGCAAAGACATATGGATGTCAATATTAATACAGTTCTCCCTGTCCTCTTATATGATAAAGTCCGATTTTATTCTAAAAATGATAACTTCATTCGGTCTTAACTGGGTTAACATAAGTAGGTAATACTGTATGAACAAACAAAACTTGTACTATGACTGACATAGACTGGCTTCTCACGACTATCGAGTAAAATAGTACTGATGGCCCTAATAAGGTTCACTTTATTAGCTATTCTTTCCAACTCATGTCATCTCATTAGTGATGCCTACACATTCAGTCCCTATGCGATTTTCCAATTTTAAAAACATACTTTTTTCCTTGAATGATATGTATACCTACTGCACCAACCTGAGCCTTGCATCACAAGAAACGTTTTTTCCCATTGAATATTCGAGAATGCCCAAATTTCCCGTATTTATGTTTCCTTTGTACTTTTTACATCACATCCAAACTTTTTCTCACTTTCCTTTCGTTTCATGGTATATTCTCTCTCATGTCAAGTTACTAATGATTCCTATTGAACTCTTGTTAACTCGTTTTCTTATTTTCTGATTTTGATATTCAGATTCGTATTTTGGTGATAACGATACAAGTGTTGATATAATGCAATTCGATGATACAAGTGTTTCAAATACATTTACAAGTACCTCCTATTTGGAAAATGATCGTCAAGCTCAAATTATAATATTCGAGAACGGATTTTTCAATTTCGTTTCCGAGTTGTATTGTCAAAAAAACTACGTTGAACCAATACAACAATGAAGTTCAATAAATTGTTAGATTAGCTTAATATTGTGGATGATTTCTGAATGAGCTCAATATCCGAAGCAGGGAAAAATAGTGAATGATATCACCATGTTTTCTGACAAGTTGAGAAGGTCTTTTGAGGAAAACATTTTGACGGAGGCTTCCGAACCTCCCTATCTAGTCTCGTTTGAAAGTCTCAAGACTTAGTTCAACAGCTTTTATTGTTCCTAATTACGTTTTTAGGTTGCTTAGTTAAAAATAATATCAAGAATATTGTGAGGTCGTTAAAGTTTGTGTTGGAAAAATACAAATGTTCTTAAGATGAACAAAAAATGGAAACTTCTATTTCCTAATTCCTAATGTGTTTACATTGCTTTCCGTATTTTTTGCTTACATAGGTCATTCCATCCTCAGTATTCCGAATTACCTAATCTCAATCAAACCAACTCAACTGCTAAATAATTTGATAACGCATGCACTAAATTAACAATATTTGAAATTGTTCATCAAGATCTTCATTTGCCGTAGTATTATTTCCAAGTTTCATTAATGATTTTATTGTTGGGACTGCATCTAACATAAGATCGTACATTCCTTAGGATTCAAGATCAATACGAAAAATTAACGTATGATGATGTGAAATAAAAATATGGTTACATTGGATTTATCCGTAAGTTTGGATCGTTTCGTCTCTTTTGATACAAGATATTTAACATTTTACTAATGATTTTGTACTACCCTTTATCTAATAGTAATGAAATATCCCAAACCAAACGGTTACGATTTTTTTTTTCTTCGGAAGGCTATTCAAATTCACTCTGAAAACACGTTAATTGCAGAACAATATCCGAAAAATATCCAAGTTACAATAAGGTAAACAATGAGTAAATGCGAGAGGAAACGTAACAAGTTTTTTGTGTGAGATATATCCCCTTTGCAACAACAATCATAACATGATTCTGATGTCATTGTGAAATGTTGTTTTTAAGGATTTAGAAATAACTTACTGATATAGGTAAAAAAAAAAAGTAAAGTAAAGTAAACATGGAATTTCACCTTGGGTTTTCGTCCGACTACCCGGGGGTGTCGCGGATGTCGCCAGACGTCTTACGATTTCGCTTGAGGCTTCCCATTGCCTCACGCCCCTGGGTTGGGAGCGATTTGGATTCACGTGATATCGTGATCAGAGGTGAACTGTCTAACGACAGGCCCCGATTTTGGCCCTGATCATTGATGCCTGCCGGATTCGAACCGGGTAAATCAGTACTCCCACTGAAAGTAAACAGCCAAAGGACTGACGTCTTAGTTCGCTCGGACAACCTGTCCCGTAACTTACTGCTGTATAAATTGTTTTACACAGGTAATAAATACAATTTGGATAAACTTAATTTTTCTCAGCTTATAATATTCTTGAAACAATTTTTTAATACACCGTCGGAAATCTAAGCTTGCGGACCACCTGTTGCAGCAATAATTTTATTTTAAAAAAATTTCTCTCAAAAACAAAAAAAAAAATTGGAAAAACGTGGAATTGTAAGTATTTAGAAATATTCGTGTTTGGCCCGTTTGCTCCACATCTGATTTATTCTAAAAATTCACTGATCTTGCACAACAGATGGGACATATAACTCTTTCAAACAGTATTCTCAGATTCTGTTTGCTGTGAAACATAGAAGCGAGTCATGGAAGTTTTGTCTTGTAAGATTAAAAACAAGGAACAAAATCTTACAACAATCTGAAAAACAACAGCTGAGGTTTCACAGTGTTATGCTCTAACGAGGTGATGACGATTTAGAAATGAAGAATTTTCTTAGGTCCAAAATGAACTTGTGGAAGAATCAGTATGATTGTAGACAGTTCCCGTGTAGGAAAATTGTCTCAGAAATTCAGCTTAAATGATAACATAGAACTCTAGTCCGCGTCACACGAGATGAGGTATAATTTCGTGTTCGATTGTTTTGAATATATAGCATCAATTATGCTCAAGTTTTGTGCTTATTGATTGGCACATGGTTTGATTCGGTAGGTCAGACATTTCATTTGATTGTAAAATATTATATATTGTAAAACATCAATCACATATGAGGTCCTAAGCTTGATTTCAGAAGAACTTAAAATGCAAGTTCTTATAATTTGGTACTCCTTAGTTTGCCTCACTCATATAACTTTGGTTTCAGCGATATCGGCGATCCCGAAAATCGTATGCGAGACGATACATGCACTAGAGCTGCAGGATGAGTGCCCGTCGTGGAAGATCATGGACAACAAGGGTCGGGTCACAGTCGTGCTCCATTGGGACCAGCAAAGGAAGGAGGCATCTCCGCAGCCACTAGCGGGAGCGCAGGCTCGGAAGCAACCATCTCTGGTTATACAGACTTCGGTTGACAACCAAACGGGAAAGAAAGAGACTGTAATCAACGATGTATATCCCCCCAGGTGAGCGATTCCTGATATACCAGTAGCTGTTATGGACACCACAACACAACTCAGGTGTTATGGGCATTGTAACTATAGAGGAGATCAGAAAAAATCTGACCAAGAGCAAATGAATCCGTTGGTAATCCCTGTAATGGATTTGGTAATTTCCTCTTTTCCCGATTCTTGAAAGGCCGCCTCCGGTGATAGCTTAACACCTTCTAGGATTATGGTCCTCTGAATATTGGGGGCATTACTTCCGAATACCATTTCATCACCTCCCTATGTTACAACCCTCAGAGGTTTCGTAAGACTTAGATCCGAGTAGAAACTCCAAAATTTTCAACTAAAAAATAATCAAATTACTACATAACATTTTATAATTTCTAAATCAAAACGCACTAATACGCGGATCAGTGGGCTGCAAATAAAAGCAGATGTATAGTAACCACCATGTTCAGGGACTATCGCCAGCCGCTCGTTCTCAGGACTTGCGTTCGAGACTACACTTTGGATTTTTTCGAAACATATGATCGTACATCAACCCGTGTGGTTTCGTTGAATTCACGGAGCTAATTTCTATCAGAATAAAATAAATAAAAAATTCCTTTTACATCGCATTGTATCGACCCTTGAATATTACCATTTTTGGTTGATTGATGACGCGCATCCCAGATCGATGTTCTTCAGCAAAGTTTCGTAAACTTTGGTCGAATAGTTTGGGAGAGAGCTTCCTTCAGACGTCAAACGAATACTTTTTCAATTCCATTTTCAAAATCTACCTGTTCTGAAACGTAAATCAACAAATTTTGATGTGTTACCTCTTTTTTCTTGGCCAATCGAAAACACTTCTAATAATGAACGAAAAGAACAAAAAACATTCAAATAAGTCGTAAAACCCTCTGAACCACAGCACATGGAAAATCTGACATAATTTTGTATTGATGTCCAACTACGACTGACGTTCTGATCGAGCTCTTAAACGTCACATTCCTACTTACGAAATCTACTTAAAAGTGAAAAGTACAAATTACATGTTCAGTACTCGAAAAATTGAAAATACAATTACAGGTACAAGTACGTGTACTTGAAGTTCTAAGTACGAGTACACATATACTTGAACCTATTCATCTTGGTGCCAGCACTGGCGCATCAGGATTTGTACTTTTTGCAAGTAACAACTAATTGTACCTCACTATTCAAGTACTGTACATGTACTTCAAGTGCAACCAGTACATTTTCCCTTGTAACCTTGAATACTAAGCGAGATGATAGAGAGAAATTTCGGATATCCTTTAATCCCTCTGTCGTCTTTTTACAAAAATTGACGGATTGATGGGGGCAGGCAGAAACTGCCTGCTGCTGAGTTTGATTTAGTTTTCGTCGAAAAAATGAGATGGCTCTTGTATAATATAAAATGAATATTGGGAAAGACTTCAATATAATTGAATTGATATCGTGCGAATATTGTCACCTTGTGTAAATCAACTTTTAGTATGGAACCGACTGATATCGAAATTTCAAAATTATCAAGTTATTCAAAAAATAACTTTTCAATTCACCGAGCTACCTGAACAAACATTTTACGAATGCATCAGTATGTTATTATTATTTCAGTAATTATTTAATTATAATGATTAATTAAAAATACCACTAATTCATTAAAACTTCAGTCACATAACAATTCCACTTCTCGAAAACTGTTTAGAGTGTGTTACAGTGTTGCGTCTTGTGTAGCTAGTCATTCTTTTACTGGTTTCCTTGACCCCTTCCGAGCAGGTGGATGCCATAGTTTATGCTCCGCAACGCTCAGAGGATGGAACAGACGCTGTAAGTTAGGAGATTTTCTCAAGTACTTGAAGTACCCGTTCTAGCTCCGCTAGGTAGAACCTTGCTACTTGACGAAAATCAATTTACAAAGTTATACCTAATCACACGAACCAGAGCTATAATAACGGAATTTCATGGATTGGAATTTCAGATACCAAACCAGCCCTCAGATCACGGTCATCAATCACGATGAACAGCTTGTTCGTGAACAGCAGAAGCTGGTTCGAGGTGGCGGTTCCTTCGAAGCGCAATCCATCCACATACACACCCCGGAGTGCGCTAACCACGCACACACACCCCAAAGGTTTCTCACCTACAAGGAATTTAATAGTTTTATTTATGTGATTGGACGAATCGGAAGATTATTTTATTATAATACATTGAATTCTGCCAAATGGTGCAAGTTTGATTGCTGAGTTGAGGAAAAAGGAGAGGTCATAAATCGAGTTAAATTCTTAGAATCCAAAAAAAGTTTTGAAAGGCGTTACAATCCCATTCTTTGCTTGACAAAGGTTCATTATTGAAAGAAAAAAAAATCTTTAGGTATATTTATATTCAATGCAAAAATCAAGTTAGTCTAAATAGTGGAACAACTTCCATTCTAATTTAATTGCACATAACAAATGTTTCTTCTATTCTATAAATGTTTCTTGCACTTCTCCCGCCTTTAGACACTGAATGAAACTGTCCATAAAAGTTTAACCCTTCGTGCACAACCCACATCTGCTTTGTTGGAAAGCAACTAAAACCAGCAGTTTATTTTTATTTGATGTTGATTAGGATTCACCTTAGTTCGTGTTCTCTCCTAAACAGAAAAGATAATGTGAAATATGATGAACTATGACACGAATTAAACGAAAAAGTAATCTAGAACTTCTTATTACTTGGAATAACTATTAGTTCTGGCATTGGTTTTGAGTGAATCTTGGAGTGGGTCTGAATGAAAGACCGACTTCTGAGTAAATATATAGTTAGAGTAAATAGTTCATGGATAAGAGTGTCGAGGCTAATCATACACCTTGAGACTAACTGTCTAATAGAGGTATTATTTAAGAGGGAGATGGTTGTGATACAGAAACTCATGTTTGTGGTAATTAGTAAATACTCTACTTTATACTAATACTTTCTTTGGAGAAGGTAAACTTTGAGTTACTTAGAATAGAGAAAAGGCGTTGACCCAAGTTGATATGGCCATGGACTTCTCCTAACTGTACCGACCCGGTCGGATACAGCTGCTCTCCGCTTGTTCTACCCCTTGCACGTGGGTGTTGCCTGTACCCGTTACGTGATGAATGCCAATTTTTAGATCTTAGTGTTATCTAATAATGATACCACATTTTAGTTAGACATTAAACAGATGTGACAGCCAATCGGAAAATGCGTAAAATCAAAGTGTATCTCCCAAATCGTAGGAGATGTGGTTATGGTATGATGCCGACTCACCAGAGTTACCTCGAACGCATCTCAACCTACAAGTTATTGTTATTATTATTAAATATTTTTTATATCTATAAATGAATGTGTTCCTACTCAAGCACAAGCAGTTGCATATAATACTTGTGTACAGAAAAGAAAAACCTCTTTAACGTTAAAAAAATAAACAAGTTTCGTCGAAATTCGTCGTAACCCACCACCATTTGTTATTCGTTACAGTTTTTCTTTTCCACTTAAAAACAGAAATGAAAGAATATCGTTAATAAAAAATAACATAATTAGGTATGTATCAACCTGGTAAGCGATTCGATTTACCAAATGTTGCTCATCCTTCTTGATAAACAATATGAATCGAACATGATGGTACGGACTTTACACTGCCCACCCCTCTTGGCAGGGTGTTTTTATTCAAAGTCTCACCCGGATTTTCAACAAAGCAGACATTTCGATTAAAGCGTTAACACAGATGTTTAGAAACGAATTGGTTATAACATTAAAGATACAAGACAAAGGTATGATAATAACCATCACAAAATATACATTAGTATTTCATATTATAAGCTGGACTAGTGGAAACTATGAAATATTTGTTCGTGTTTTTAAATTTTAATTCATAGCAGTCTTGTGAAACGTAAAACACACAAAAACCATAAAAATAAATTAAATAAAATAAAAATAATCAAAAATATAAAAAAGGATAGACGAGATTAAGTGCGGAGTAGGTGGTTGATGTTGACTAACTGCCGTGTCCGCTTGCCCACATGAAAGCCAATGGTGCTGCTCTTAGGTTATCAAACTTATGATTTTGTTCAATTCAAAATGTCGATTCAACATACTTGTTTGTACATGTTTGTAGATATTTACATTTCTGTTGATGTTACTAAAGGAGCGGCTCCCCCGGCAACTCGAACACGGAATGCGATTTCCATTGCTGCTCGCTCCACGAAGAAGGGCGGAAGATCGCGGTGCACAAATCAGTGGCGACGAGCCCCATCCAGGACTCGTTGTCAGCTTCGCCCTCGCCGCACCACCCGCGCGGACGCACTGTCAAAGGTACCTCTCCCGTTCAACATTCACACTATCGGAGTTGGACTCGCTTTTAAGGACCCCTTAAGCCCCAAAAGTGCTCCTTAGTTCCTACGAGGGAAGCGTCATTCTACGGCTCCCGTCATATTGAACTGTTCCACAGATTGCACGGTGCCGAAGTGGAGAGATGATGAATCAATTTTATTTGGATAGGATGCGGTAATGTTGTCAACCAATAAGAATCCAAAATTAGACGAGCGACTGAAATTTTCAATAATTGGCGATACGCACTATAGTTGTCAGACAAATAGAGTAATTTTATCGTCAGAAGTAGTTCCACTTTTATGGGGCAACAAAAGTTGCTCCACTTCCGCGTTTACTCGAGGTACCTTCGTGGTTGGTCCTCAAAATACACCAACCTACAGAATTAAAGGATCACTGCCGAAAAAAAACTAAGTTTTGGATTTGTGTTTCCAGATCCTGAAATGTCTGTCTATTGAGTCGTCAGGTTAGATGTTCGAAATCAGTAAAACATTAACTCAAACTATATGAACTCAATTCTAAAATTCCCTCACAACATATTTTCCCACTTTTTTGTTACTTTTTGATGAATTTTGACTGCTCTTTGCAGTAGTAATCTAGTTTTTATTGCGATACAAGAAAATTAATAATAGGATTTTGAGACTTAACGCAGTCAAATATCCAAGACTAACGGGTGCAATTAAATTTTCGAAATTCCATCTCTATCTTCATTCGTTCATTTATTTGGTTGATTGCTTTTGCGAGTACAAATTTATCAAAGTTGTCTCGTGGGAATAGAACACGAAATAATGATCCAGAAGTGGCTAAGCTAGTCCTTGACTTCACTTCTCACTTTCTCTCTTCTGGAGATGAATGTTGGTCTTTTGGCCGGAGTTCTGCAGGTAATATCAGCAGCGGATTAATCGTTTCTGAAAAGGATAGCTGATGGAGTCCAATGGACTATTGCTGAACGAACATTGATCTGAAATGGTTCTTCATTTCTGCATTACTTTTATAGATTCTTCTTCCTACTTATTTTAATTTTCTAGTGACCTTTCGACATTTATGAACTCCCCAAACTGCTAAGTTGCTTCTCCATGCAGCTCGTATCCCAGCATCATGGCCACTTCTTTGTTCTTGTTTTTGAAGTATTTCTAGCTGATACAAGTACTCCGGGACTTTGTTTGAATGTGAAATTATCGATTTCTGGAAACTAGGCCGCTCAATGACCCAACCATAACTCCTGTCACTAATGACAACAGTTTTCTGTGTTCTTATCCATTCGATAAGAGATCGATACGGAAGGTTGCTACTTGGACTTAACGCTTTATCTGTAACTCGAATGTCACTCTTTTGATTACGAGCGTTGCCCGTCAATGATGTTCTGCCCTTTCTGTTATCGGCACTTTACTGTCTGATGAATCATCTTTCCTCTTTCCATTCGTACTTCGCGTGTCTCGCGTTGTTAAGACAGTATTATTCAAAGTTTACCCCACAGTTCCAACCTGTAGATACGCGAACCTTGGGCACACCACAGTTCAGCACAAGGTACACAAAATTTAGCATATTAATTGTGTCTTTGGGCTGTGGCGATCCCACTGATTTCTCATTCACGTTCATACTAGAAAGAGTTTCGATTTGTGCCATCAAATCACCCTGCTAGAAACTCTATTTGACCGGTCTGGTTGGTACAGTTTAAACTCAGATTGTTTGTAAATTCCCTTCTTTCTTGCATACTTTGCTTTTTAGTATTATTCACTCTGATTACTAACAAACCACATCCAAACAATAGATCCTTACAACTATGACACTAAGTGTTCAATATCTCACTCTAGATATCAGTAATTTTGTCATGTTACCAACTTTTTAAACCTCGAATTAGGAAGTAAAAAACAACTACTGTGGTTTCTTAGTGTTATGCTCTAAAGAGATGGGCATCTAGAAATGAAGAATTTTTGTAGTTCAAAAATGATTTTTTGGTTCCCCAAATCTTCTTATTAAGGTGAAGATGGAGGATGAACCTGTGAAAATTCGATGTGATTGTAGACCGTTCTTGTGTAGGAAAATTATCTCAGAAATCCAGAGATACTTGAGCGACAAGCTTAAGTGGTGCCATAAAAACCGCGCGATATAGTTTCATGTCCGGATGCTCTGAATTTTATACAATAAACTATTCTCCGCTATGTGCGATTGCTCAAGATTTGTTATTATTGACAATCGTTTTCGGGAGAAAAACAAGTTGTTCACTCCGCCGCATCTGTACAGTTCAATGTGATTTGAGCCCCACTACAATATTCCAAATTTCGGGCACCGAATTTAGAACCGTCACATTTTATCAGGCTCACACCAGAATTACTAAGCTGCCTTTAGCACTTGCTTTCGAAATTGATTGTAAATAATCCGATTTCGGATTTCGCATCACTTGCATCATGTTCTTGCATTTTTGTTCTGTCTTATATGATAAACTGCTAGGTAGTTTTTTTTTGTAATGGAAATTTGTAGATGGCATTCTTGCTTATCACCATCATCATCATCTTGTTTGCGTCATAGATTATGTCCAATACAGATTGCTATTGTTTTGAAAGATTTCTTAACCAATATTCCATTTACTTCTTTAAAAACGCGAGGAAACTGGCAGTTGGGTATGTAGTCGTGAGTTTTGAGAACCTGAATATTACAGTTACCCAGAAAACCAAAAACTAGTGGAACAGTATTACTATTTAGATGAATAAAATGTGATCATTCCATTCCCCTTTTAGCAAGTCAATATCCATTCCCATGTTTGATTGTTTATTTCCCTGTTCCTAGACAGTAGATGCATTATGCAAAACTGCCCTGCTTTTGCTTTGTTTCTTGATGCGTTTTGTTAATTTCTTGCAATAGCTTCAATTTACGTAATTTTTTCCTGTTGATAACCCAAAGTTTATTTAATCAAGTAGGTACAATCCACGCTATCTACCATGTCCATTTTAGAAGTAGTATTGCTGATTATGTTTAGTACTTCAACAACATTTACGCAGCTGTTTTATTGGTGTGTGCCTGGTGTTCACCACCAACCGAGACGCCATTGCATCATATCCATTGTAAGACCTCAAAAAAACATAATTTGGGATTCCGAAAATACTACCGAATTGGCATTATAAACTCCAATAACCGCCTGAGTCAAAAGAAACGAGTTAGCATTTCAAAATTCGACACATTGCATGTTAGATGTACGAGCTTATAGGTTTCCATACATGGAAATATATACATTTGTGATAACATCGATTTAGAGGATCCCTAAGTGTTAACGACAATCAGTGGAAATTTTAAAGAAACTGATTACCTTGTATTTGCAAGTAAATCTTTTTGATTACCATGATCTGCATCTCATCATTCTTCATTGTACACTTATCGTGTAGTTTCATACTAGAAAAACACTGGCATGTAATAATATCACTTATCATTGTATGATATCCATCTTGAACGAACATTTTTTTATTCCATCATGCTGTCGTACTAATTTTTCCTATTGAAAGGTTGGGAGTAGTTGGGTCTTAGAGATTCTACTCCTGCGTAAGCGAAATGTAGGACTGTGTGTAGGTATCTACTATAAAACTGATCATTCGTAGTCCATTAGTTGTAATGAAATAAGCTGTCACTATCATCGTTATACGTAATAAATGCCTATTTCGCCGCAGGCTGATTAACTATAAAAATAAGAAGTGTTTTCTGTGTGAATGTACATATATAAATAATAATAGATTTTACATTTCAATGTAGCTTGAGCGTAAAGATATATTTTTTACGTCAATTAAACGAAGTAGCGTAGTTTGAAATTGATTAAGTCGTATTTGAGCACATGGTTCCTGAAATTAATAGGTTCTTTAAGATTGGAATTTCAAGGGTATGATAATGAAATAACAAAATAAATCGGTTATTGACAGCCATTGTAAGGTTTTACAGGGAAATTTGTATGATGAGCCCTGAAACTGCCTGGGCGGAATTCTGGAATGTAGGAATTGAATGGATGTCATTCAAAAGAAATTTGAAAGAAACCTAATGTCAAATTGTCAAATCCTACGCTTTTCAGAAATATTTTTTCTCGTACATTCAGGAGGTAACAAAACACCTAAAAAAATGAACAGCATGGGGAACAATAGGGAACACGTTTTATATAGATTCCTTGATGTCTGCACTAACCCGGTTTCTCGTATGGTGAATACTGGATAAGTAGAATGCTGAGCGAATGTTAATCCAAATGAAGTTTCGCTACCTAACATTGTAAAATGAACTGTTCGGATCCGAAAAAGATAGATCCTGTTAGGACATGTGACAACCGGCAGTTTATCTATTGACTGATTCAACGAAAAACTATGTGATTTATATTGAACAGTAGTTATGGTAGGTTCAAGTGTCTTTGATTTTGAGCATAGGAATCCACGCCATTTTAAACAGATGATGGCCATTGTTTAATTTTGATTATACCACGACTTAACCTCAGGCTATTCAGAATTTTTGTTAAATCTACTAAACAACAAATGAAATTCGTCACATATTTACTGCTGTTAGCTTGATAACCTTGATAAGCTTGATAGCGTAATAAATGGTTACACGGTGATGGGCTGGTTGAAGTGACCATGAGGATTGAAGTTGCGTAATTGACTATTGCTCTTGACCTGGTGAGTGGATTAAAACAACGAAAAAACTCAATTAAATATACCGATTTTTAATTTTGAAATCTAAAAAATTCAGTGGGAATCGGTTGATTTAATTTGTTTACTATAATACTTATTGTTTCGGCTCAGCCGTAATAACACTATCTTCCGCTTTTTTGTGTTATTTCCGTTAGAATTAACTCCGACTCTCTTCTAGAACGCTATTCAGGACCAAAATGTATTTGTGATTGAGATTATCAAAGGGTCATGGGCTCATGCCACGTGTAGAAGGAGGAAAACAATAGTTTGATAGTTCAGCTTCTCATTCTTCCCAGTTTTCTATATCTCATGCTGAAGTTGAACAGAATTTATTTGGATCGATTCAAATCTAAAGATATTTACCTAATTGCTAAAACAATTAAGATATTCTGTTTTTCCAATGTTTGTGTCCACCGAGGTGCATGACTTTATGGTAATGACATATAACAAAAGAAGGCCATTTATGTAATGTGCAGCCCATTTGATCGTTCTGACGGGATATCTATAGAGCATTCGTGGTGAGATTTCGTACAGAACAATCTCAGGAAGGGGCTGATATTACATGAATTTTTCCTGTACTACCTTTAGCTGATATCAAGATCAAGGGGATTAGCACAAAAAGAAAGTGGAGTTAACTAATAATTGAATAATGGTAATTATAAGTGAAGAGGCCAATTTTCATGGTCCTTAAGAGCACAATAGCACAAAACACCCTCCCCCGAGAGAAAAAAAAGCACAACGATCCCACACAAATAGGATTAGACGTCGAATTTCTATTCCTCCTTGAATTTTAGGACCTCTACTCAACGGAATCGATACCCTCGAAAGCTCAACAAACCAAATTTTAGTTCTTTTTGTAATAGAGCGTGTGTGCTTTCCAAATAGCTAGCACCAAAGACGTCCCCTCCATATTCTCGGCCTCTTCTCGTAATTTGTGATTCTTCAATGTTGCTTCTTTTTGATAGTCTATTTCTGACCGCATTTGCTAATATTGAAAAGGTGGACACAAACTTAATGTGATGGTTGCATAAAAAAGTCTGCTCTAGTGGGTTTAGAATAGTTGTTAGTTGCAATGTTGCACCTACTGCATATCACTCACATATTGAACCGCATGTATCATTCTGTTGGTGTAACGAATTCTGACTTATATAAATGTGATATTCCTTCCAATCGAACGTTTTTATCGTTTATTTTGGAACAGAAGAATATCAGGGTATGTATTGCTCAGTGGCTTTGGAGACCAACATTTATTACGAATAACTTTGATCGCGACTCGGTCATGACTTCTTTCTTTGAATTTGCATTTCTTGCCGTCTCACAGGCCCTTTACTTACTTAATGGTCGCACACAGTACGAGACATCTGTGTGAATGGCCTTAATTTGATCGGTGATTTTCGGCTGATTTCATAAATCTTACATCCATTGATCAGAATTGGATTTGTGAACGGTAATAAGCGAAACTTTTTGCTTGTAAACGCTTTCACAGCTGCGAACCGAATGTAGTGTACCAAACAGTCTTTTAGCATTTTAATTTCGAGCTTGTCACTTACGCACTTCCGTCATTCTATACAATGGTGCTACCTATAATAGTTCAGTATTGAGACTCTCCGTCCTCCCATTTTCGTTTTAGCTTTTCATTTACCAGCATCTTTATTCCTATCCTCTGGTTTTTTTCAATCAATTTTACATTTAGATCCAGAGAACAAGTGATTTTATTAAGCACTGACAACATTGCTTAGAGATCATTGAAGAGCTGTGTAACCAACCACAACAGACGTAGGACGTCAAAATTCAAATCTTTCGTGTCTTTTGAATATGAATTTAGTCACTCTTCCCACCAAAGCATTTAGAAGCAAAAATTCTTGATTAAACATTGTCTGGTTACGGAATATCTAGTAAGAAAAGATTGGAAAGAAGAAAACAACTATAAGAGGCACTGTATTCCACAAATCAGCTGCAAGATCTAAACGTGAAGTGTTATTAGGAAACAACAGTTATAGGTACCTACAACTCAAGGGGCGGACTAAGTTGTGGAAACCCATTGCAATGCAAGTTATTTAAAAAATGGATTATTCCGCAAAATATACAGTTACGAGTTCACATCAATTTTAACGGTTAGGTGACAAAAAAAGCTGCCTTATGATCTAAGTTGAGTTATTACACAAATCATCTTATTAATTATTGGACTTGCTAAAAGATTGTCGTCTAGACAATGACTTTCTGGGAGCATTCTGCTAACCGAGGTTGAACTAAGCTTAGTTATTTCCATCTGTACTACTTGGTATTGTTATGGGTGTGTATTATAACACCATCTATGTTCCCTGAAGATTATCATTACTTGGGAACGCCTTACTGCCGTAAAGATCTCGCCCCCTAATAAAGCTGTGCCACCAACTAACCGTTCAAACCATTTCTACTGGGCCTTGTTCTAGTATGTCTCATTTGTAGTTTAAAGTTTTTCCTTGAGGCATTTTACACAGGGAGATATGTCATTTGCAAATGCTGTACATTACTTTAAATGTACTGTGTTGTTTTATTTTTTGGCTCATTAATAATGACACGATTTCTAGAATACGTTGATGTTCGTATATTATAATGAAAAGCCTCTCACAAAATCCACAAATTGAGTCGATTGTCAAAAACGTTGTAAGTAGTTTGTGGAGGCTTTGGATATCTGGTGTATGGGTGTTTTTTTCTGGAAGATACCAGCGTAATAAAAACTCAAATCAAGTATTCACCATAGGAGATGCTTTATTTAGTAACGTGTACATAACTAGTGGTTGCTGGTGAGGAGGTGGACGGTAAAAATTGCGACATTTAACCCAGGAACGGTGCTCCGGAAGTACACTAAAGTACTGAAGTACTGATTGTAACGTAAAGTGGACTGAATGATGGAAATCCATATTCGAACAAAAAATCCAACATTGACGAACAGAAAACATAGCATACAGTACATACATTCCGACAGAAAAGTACATGGAGAACTTGTGAACCTGTTTCGGTTTTACAACATGGTCAATGCTAAAGATCGTGTGAAAACGGCAGCCAATCCACAAGTGCCTAACTTTTTTTGTGGAAATAGACAATCTTGTCTATTTTGTTTGAGGTATCAGTGGTCATTTAAAGACTGGATGTTCAATTTTTTCGCCTGTATTGAGACGAAGATGAGAATTTATCGCTAAAATGAGGTGAAATGGCCGTTCTATGGTTAAGTGTTGTTAGCCTGATTCCCCCTGGATTTTTCCCATATAAGGAGAGAAATAGGGGTGAGTTGTGGCGAATCAAGACTGCGCGTCAGCTACCCTCCACCGCCTTTCCAAGCCACCACGAAATGAAGGTTTGTCCTAACTCTCTTTTCCGTGGCGGTAAAGGGCACGTGAGGTTCCTGGACATCGAAGGCGCCCGTCAGGTGGGGCGTCCGGGACAGGAGGCGCCGCCGGGGGCCGACTCGTCCGAGTCCGAGACGGAAATCGGAGCCGAAGAGGCCGTCACGACGGAGAAGTTCCTCCTCCTCATCGATCAGCTCTCCGTCGACCAGAAGCGCCATCTCACCATCAAGGACATCGGGATCATCCTCGAAAGGCTGAGCTCCAAGATCCTCGACGTGGAACGGCTCGACCGGGAAAGCGAGTCGGAGGACTGCTACAACTGGACGATCAAGGCGACGATCCGCGGCGACGTCCTCCGCGAGCTCGGCGTCATCTACAACGGCAACTATTACGCCATCTCCGAGCATCCCGGCTACAAGGAGGAGAGTGAGGACCCCCCTGACGACCACGAGGACGAGGACGACAGGATATGAGACAATCCGAGTGTCGAAAGTCACTTAGCACAAAGTAGACTTAGTTTAATACCAAAGCTCAAATCAGTGCGTACTTCCGCTTTTTACATTATTCTCCTTCTACGTGAGAGTTCAAAACCGCACGATCTAACTCGTTTCGGGCTCAGTGTTGTGTTATCATTCTTGGTATAGTCGAAAAAAAAAGAAAAAAATTAAAAATCAAAACGGGTATTAAAAATATATTTAAAAAATGAAAAAAAAAAGAAAAAATATTGTTAAAAAACAGGAGTTTTTTTCGGGGCTGAGTGTAGACGCTCAATTCGAATGTATTGCAGAAAAAATATTTACCGAACTCCCTCACTTTTTTGGTGTGGTGCGTCCTATAAAGGTACCACGTTTGTATATAGTGGCAGGTGACAGTTTCGTGGACATTTTTTAGAATTTAATAAATAATCTTTTGTTTTCGTTTTCGTTGAATTTATTCGTGCGCCGGTAAGTGTGCAAAAAAAAAAATGAAATAACTAATCATGAAAAGTAATATTAAAAACAAAAAAAAAAAAACGAAGACTAACCGTCGATAAATGAAAAGACAAGTGAAAATTTGAAACGAATCTAAATTCAATCATTGCAAATATTCCGGTAAGATCGTGAACTTGACTTGAAATTTCCGTTCATAAAAAAAAAAGGTTAAAAAAAAAGAATTCAACGCGGATTGAGAAACAAATTAATGAAAAAAGATGAAATTTCACGAAAAACAAATATTCTAAAGACGAATATTCTAATATTTTTCCTTAAAGAGTAAAGATAATAATAATATGTAATAAAACAGATTTAAAAGGAGTTTCCAAGGCCGCAGTTATTTGTGAGCGGTGCGCGGGACGGTGATTTGGATTGCACTAGTGAACTTTGATAGGGTATATTTCTTTACTGGCATTACAAAGTAGGGTTGTTGATCAATTTTAGCCGATTTGAATGATATCGTTAAAAGTAAACTACTAAACAAAATAAAATACAATCAACGGAAAAGGGCGTAATCAATAAAAAAAAAAAACAAAAAAAAAAAAAAAAAATGAAAATTCACAACAACAAACATTGTATTTCTGTTGAGTTAGTCGGGGGTTTTGAATCAATGTTCAAGAATGAATAGGAAAACATTTAAAAAGAACGTATATTTGAAAGAACTAACATTAATCAGGACGTGTAACGAACGAAAAATAAATTTAACATTGCCAGATTTCTCGTATCCTTTATTCAGTTTATTTTCAAACTCGAAAATCCGACTCTGAAAAAAAAAAATAATAATAAAAGTTGTACCTTTTGTGAGAATTTGAAATTGGACTCGGTAGTATTAAGATATGCGAAAAAAAAAATGTTAATGCCAAATCACGGGGAAAGATGTGCCAAAATTGTTGTTCGTGAGAAATTGAAAATGATTAAAAAATAAAAATAAATAAAAAAAATATTATACATTCTGAACAATATTATGTGTTTTTGAGGTTTTTTAAACTATAATAGTAAGGGTATTGTATAGAAAAAAAAATTGTACATTAGGTCAGTGGTTTTCAACCTTCTAATTTGTTTAATAATATTGTATTATTAAAAAAAAAAAAGAAAAAACTAATGTATATCGATTTTAAAAACTGATTTTGTGGATTTTGGAGGTTGTCGCTAAAATAAAAAAAAAATAAAAAATGAAAAAAAAAGGATAGGTGGTAGAGGGAAATTGTTTCTTTTTTTGTGGAAACACAGGCTTTCTTTGTAAAAATTGGTAGAAGGAAGCGAACAAAAATGATCTAGTTATTGTAAGAGTGTAAGAAGAAAAAAAACTTTGATGAATTGGAAAAAAAGTTGGACCGCAGCGGCGATGAACAAAGAGATAGCTGAGTGTGGTGGAGAATTTTGTCGAAAAATATATTGTAAATCAACAAAGTAGTGTGATAAAATCGTATTTTTTATTTGATTTGTTATTGTTTCGTTCTTTTCGACTTAATTTCTCTTTACTTGTGTATTGTCATTTTTAAACATTCGATTTTCTCGTCAATTTGTTGGAGGTTTCAAGAATACCGTAGAAAAGCGTCAGGTGCTCCGCCGATGGGGGTCTGTTTGCTGATTGCCGGGAGATTTGGCTAACATGAAAAACATGGAACATGCTATAGTCTGATGATTAATAACTTGCAAGGGGATTGTCAAATAGGTTAGGTCAATCTCGCGCGGGAATGGTTTTGAGAAATGTTCATGACATTGTTAGGTTGTAGGGAACGAATGTTAACGACGAAATTGGATGGTCGGTAGTCGTGGGTGATAGCTACTCATAATGCCTCACATTATCCCTGCATAACCCTCATGAAATATTCCTTGATGGGGCTAGGAATGTTTGAAATCAGGGTTATTTTCATTACCTTTACTGTTCAGGGTGGTTGAAGGGGTAAGTTTCATCTACGACCAGTTTCCCGCGCATAAACTGTGATTTATTCAGCGGTGGATTCCCTTGTTCTCTCACTCACAAGTTTTGGAGTCAACATCAGCACTCCATCAAAGAGAGAATTCCGCCTACCAGTATGGTTTTCTTTGGGTTGAGAGTCCTAAGCATTCTGAACCATCAGACCTCGAAAGCAAGGCATTAAAAAGCAAGCGGGAGCCTGATGCTTCGTCCTCACTCCACGATCTGCACGTTAGTCATATGTGATGGCGCCATTCCTGTTCAAGAGTATTCCGAATCATCAACGACCTTCACCATTCCCACGAAGGGTTTCATTATTATGAATCCTGCATGATGCTAGGGATTTTTGAAGTAAGGGTTATTATTGTCATTACTAGTGTGGAAGTTAATTTCCTTTCCGATGCTGATAAGTTTTAGAGCCAATCTACCATCAGAAAAACAATTTCCCCCAACAAGAACATCTACCAATCCAATATCGTCTGAGTGGGGCATTCCAGTGATGCCGATTGTGAAGCTGATTATTCCCACAGTTGCTACACAGTGGATCCTTCCAATCCTATTCAGATGATACCTGACGACTCCAGCTGAGGGAGGGTGGATTCATCACCAGTTGTCCTTGTTTTTGTCAGGGGTTCAGCACAGATATTGAAAGCTTGGTTATTCTGGAAGTACAGTACAACCCTCACCCCATTCCTGCAACCCTCATGAAATGTTCCTGTAGAGGGTTAGGAATGTTTGAAATAAGGGTCATTATTACTGTTGCTGTTCAAGATTATTTAATAAGATAGTTGTCCATTCTTTCCTCCAACACCGTTGATTAATGTAAGCTTTCCCCTGTTCTCCGACTCATAAGTATTATGGGAATCCGCATACTTCACCAGACTAAGGAAATCATCAATCATCATTAACAGGAAATCAATCAATAGAATCTCCTCTGATTCGAGCGTCTCCAAGGTCCCAAATTAACAGCTGTTTCTTCCGCCTTACCACACAATCTGCACACGTGATAACTTATGTACGTTCAGATCCTATTCAGATGTTTCCCGAAGCACGTCATCACCAATCCTACGAAGAATCTCATTTTCCTTCGGGAGAGATTGAAGACACCTGCCATCCCGCTGAGGCTATGTGCAATCATCATCAGTTGTCCGAGTTTCTGTCCAGGGTTCAGCAAACAAAATGAAAGCTCGGTAGTAGTAGCGGTACACTACACACAAAGCCTCACCATTTGCCTGCATAACCCTCCCTTTGTTAGGCTAGGAATGTTTGACATAAGGGCTATCGTTATTTTTATTGTTGTTCAAGATATTAAGACAGCCAATCTCCAACCTCCACTCGACTGAAGATTCCCCTATAGATCCCCAAGATCGACTATAGATACAATGGGTCGAACGTCCCATAGATTCTGATGCTGGGTAAGCCGAGCCGAGTTTTTTTAAATTTCACAGTACAATCTGCTCACTGGATCAGCTGCGTAGAATCCAATGTTGATCAGATGTTTCCTGAAGAAACCATGACCCTCACCATAGTCACGGTCTAATTTTCCTTCTAGAAAGATTGAGCTGTGGCGAGGAGCGCTCATTATCAGTTTTCTTGCTTAACCATATGGGGATTCTATATCGGTGTCCTATCCTGAAAAGAACCTTGATGAGAACCTCAAGTTGACCACCCAATCTGCACAACTGAACGTGCTGTGAATGGTTGGCTCAGAGCTGTGAGATGTTGAATGCTTCCTGCCGATGAACCGTGAAAGTGAACAACGTAAGGAATCCCTTCCTTTCCTTTCGGGAAAGTCATCTTGTGCATGACTATAGCATGTTCCATGATAGAAGTGTTGAGATACAATGAAAACAAAAACTGCAGAATCAATCATTTGCAATCAGATTCATCCTTTATTGGTTTTATTTTTTCAAGTTTGATAGGATCTAACGAATATTAGGTAATCTATTACAACACATGTTTGAAAATAAAAATCGGTTGAGGACCACTGTGTTTAGACTGCGAAGGTCAAAAGCACAATGCAAGAATGTACTAACGAAAAAATCACTAGGGAAAATTTTTCCCTCTAGAAAAATATATTGAGACGAACCTGAAAAGAATTACCGAAAAACATACTAAAACTTTCTTTCGAATGAATAATAATGATGGTTGTGTCATACTTAAAGTTAGCACCAGGTAAAATAATGAATATTTAAAATCATCTATATTTTTAATTTGTATTATCCATGATACAATATAAATTAAAAATATGAGAAGTAATAGTCTTTCAAAACTTTATTATTGTTAAGGTAGATTCATTTGGCTTCCTATCTTAGCTGTTAAATTGAAATGTTGCCGGAAGGAGAAAAAAAATTGGTTAACTTCTTTTTTCCTTTGTGATGAACATTTTCTATGGAACACTGAACTGTGGAATTACGGAACGGTACATTGTTGTGTTTCGTGGCTTGACAGAGGGTTTACAGAAAACAAAATGTATTCCAGAACAAACCGATTTTTCGTGAACCTATCCGAAGGTAATTTCGACTGTCACACCTTCATGAATCGAAAGATATTTCAAAGTGAGGGTCTCGTATTCAAGATCGTTCATTCATGGACCTCATATCCTAATTGTATTTGTACATTTCAAAGATGAAAAAAAAGTTAATAAACATAAAGAAAATAGTGTCTGGTATGCTGTTATTGTTGAAAAAAAAAGATAGGTTTTTATAATCCGCAACGCAATAATTGTTAATTTATTGTTAAGTGTTAATGACTATGCGATAATTAGTTGATCGGTTAATGTGTTTTTTTATGCGTTCGTTTGTTAGTTGACGTTTATCTTGAAAATTGTGTTTTTTGACGAAGAAAAAATTATGCTCCGCTTGTTTCTCACGCTCAACAGATTTTTAACTGTAGACTGTCTTTGAAAAAAAAAAAATAAAATTTTAGTTCTGACTTAATTTTGCGGATCATAACATTAATAATAATAAACAGAATTTTTTTAGAGATGAATTCAAATATTTAAACAAATCAACAGACATTGAGGCGAGTCTTCGCTGTTTACGAATTAGTAAAATTAAAAAAAGTACACGAGAAAAAAAATTATTGTAATGATTTCAAGATAAGCTATAATCCACTGCCAATGATGGTGTGTTGATAAATTTGTGTGTACAAAAATATTTAAAATCAGATATAAATAAATATGATTATTTATTTATATTATGTATTGATTAATTAGGGCAATCTACAAGTTATATTTGTCGTTTTAAAACAAATGATGGAGAGTCAAATAATGTTATATATACGATGTGTTTCTAAAGCAGACAATGTACCTTATATATAAATTATTTGAGCGGATCAAAACGTGCATAGTTAGTTGGAATAAAAGTGAAATAAGAAAAAATGACATCGTGAAGTTAATACTTCACGAAAAAAAATGTAATTGTTCGTTATTATAACAGAATTATATTTCATTTTCGAATGCTCTGTTATAGTTCATTACCCGTTACATTTTGCGGGGTAGCTATTCACCTCAATGGACAGCACAAGAGTTCAAAACAACTGTGCAACAAAAGTGTCATTAATAGGTCAATAATCAATCCCTCTTGGGAGTGTTAAGAACTTTAGATATTGAACGTGTGGTTTTGATGAATTCAATGGTTTGTTTGTACAGCGAGTTTTGGACCAGTTCAGAATCGAACAAAGTTCTTTCTAGGAATTATATGATGGAATGAGGACCGTTCTACTACTCCTTGCAGTCCATACGCATTTCGAAACGGTTTGGGACTCATAATCTCAACTCGTATTAGTGTGATTCTCAAACTATGGGCAAATTCGTGTAAATGGAAAGCTGCGCTGTTTAAAGTCGTCTGCCATTCAACTTATTCCCCTTGTAGTTGTACTTAAAGTACTTCATTGACCAATAGAAAACCCTCGGAAGCTAATGTAATTTCCATGTTTTTTAGAGTTGAGAAACCCTGATTTGTCATTGTCATGACCTGCACTGTATCGAGGTTCCCAATTTCGAGTTGGTTTTTCGAATATTATACCTGAGATTTAAAATTACATGAAAATTCCCTCGTCTTTAGTTACATCTGAAGAGCTGCTGTCAATGGTTTTCCAACCCCTGCTTCAAGTTTTTAATTTCCTAACGCTGCACTTTATTCAGGTCACATTAGTCTAGGGTCATTGTCATGTCCCAAAAAGAATGTGCTCCTGAAGGAACAAAACGTGGACTTTCGAGGAAGTTCTTGTTTTGGTGGTAGCAGTGACTAACAAGCAAACGGGCACATCTTTGAGACGCGCTAAACGGTAGGTGTATTGTTGCTGATCGAACATCTGAAAACAGGTTAGTACGTTTATTCAATGTCATTTTAATGGCCCTAGTTGCTCACCTATTACGTTTGATCGATCACCTATTGGGGTGATTCTCATTTAACGGGACAGTCGCTGTCCTTCGTTGATAATTAAATTTCTGTTAAACTTTTCCCAAAAATTATTTTTGCAATTATTATGTGGTAACCAGGCCTACTTATGGCTGTCATAAAGTTCGGCTACTCTTCATTGTACATGCCGGTAATTGATCGAAATGTACCTCTAATCTCATTGTCGTGGTCTGTCCGTCAGTCAGAATTTGAACTTAATCCGAAATTTTATCCACTCAAAGTACGTTTTACCGAAAATATTTTAACTAGTACTTTTTCAGAATTGGTTACTGGATGTTGATGCGCTTAAAAGAGGGACTAACTTTTAGATAGTCTAACACGAATCAAGTGCTCAAAGTTTGTCCCAAACCTTCTGTCTCATTGTCATGGCTTTGAAGGAAATCATCGTAGCTCTCTCAAATGAGGGCATTTTTTGGCAATTCAAAGTTTTTTCAGCGTTGGTAACCCTGCCCTTTGAGGAAACACCATGCTTCCGTCATTTCTATACAGTTGGGGCTCAAAAATGAAGTTAGCCGTTTGTAAAACAGGTGTGTACGTTTCATACTTCTCATTGTTATGGGTTTGAAAATCACTCTTAATCAATCTTATTGATTCGTTTAGCATTCATTTTGGGATAGAGATGTAAAAACTCTATTTGATCCAAGTTTCAATTTCTATAAGTGATCATTAGACTCCTAATTGCAGAAGGGGGGGGGGGGTGAGGATTTCTCATTGTCGTTGCGATTTTAAGCCGTTATAGCTGTTTGAAACAATTTTTTTTTCAAGTTTGGTATTTGATACTAAATAAATACTAATATTAAAATGTGATACTTGTTCTAGCACAAATTCAGGAAAAACTGAAATCAGATATCTGTTTCATTCAACCTTACCTACACATCGTTTACGTAATTCTATCGTTTTTTGGTTGACACAGCTCATTGTCATGGATACATACCATTCACGTAACCTATAAAATTTTAAAACCTGAATTTTGAGGAAACAAACGAAAATCATGCGTGCGTGTACATCACTATACCATTAGAGTAACATCTAGATTGTAGAATAAAAAAATCATAAATTTAGGAGAACAAAATTTTTTAGACAGAATCAAAACCGCGATTGTCCCGTTAAATGAGAATCACCCATTGATGATCTTGATTGATTTTCTAACTAATCTCACAACAATATATGCGCACGTTGAGCTGTTAGTTTAGGCAAACACCAATCCTTTCTATTTCTACTTCAGCGAGTTTTTTCAACCGATCCATTCCATTCTTATTTTTAGGAATTAAAATTTTGGTTTAGTCTCCAAACATATTTCAAAACTTTCAATTTTCATTATGGAAGGGTGTTACGGAAAAAATAAAAGGGATAAATCATTTTATCTTCACTATTTTCATCTGATTCATCGATTTTTTTGTTCGACACTAATTATATTCTGATCGTGAAACACATCACAAATCTTGAATCCCTATCGGTTAGGGAGATAGAGGGGATAATAAACAATCCACCGTGACGGAGCGAAATGGCATAAAAACATGTCAACAAGCCCAGGTAGATCTGAAAATGTAGTTACATCATTAGTGTTTGTTCTACTCAGTTAGAAAGATTTAGATGTAATATTTCGAAATGGCGCCTGGATACATAAATAGTGAACCAAGAGTACTCAATTATAAACTATAGGTATATTATGAGTCATTTAACATAATAATGTTTCTTTGAATGATTTGGATGGATGTCGTGGCTCAGTGAATCCATTTATTTTTCCCTCATCCAAAAATAGGGCTTCCCAATCACAATATTGTAGTTTAGGAGGTAGTTTCTAGTGTTTTTTTGGGGAAGTTTCCATTATGACGTCAAAACTTCCCATGACTCCCGTCTTATTGAAAACGCTGATCCTCAGTCTGAAGACGTTGTAGAAGAAAGCGGGAATCCCCTCAATATTCAATTCCGGGCTTACCACCATATCAGTGTAATTTCCCTGAAAACATCCAAAAAAGTTAATATGCCTAATCATGGTTGAATAAGAAATGGGGATCTTATGATACACACCCAAGCCGGAAAAACCATTACGATATACACCCGGGGGCGCGTTATTATACAAACCCTCCGTTACGATATGCACCCCTACAAAGATTATCTTATACACCCGATGTGAGCAATTAGCGAGGAGGTTGCTCACGTTGTCCCCCATATCAGTGAGGAGGCATTTGAGATGTGGCATGAGCCACCTCGTCAAATTCATATAAACTATGTACAAATAATGTAAAGTGGCATGAGCCAAATCGTCAAAGTATTCAAAGTAGGCGTGTCTATTTGGGATGTGGTCTCAGTTTGAAGGAGAGGACTTTGACGAGCTTGTAAGTAGAAACGTTATCTGGATTACTCTCTTGGCGCCGAATCTACTTATCTACCCTCTAATATATTAAATTTAAATGTGTTTATGTGCAATTATTATGTGCAAATTTATTTCTAGTGGGTGTAGGTAGTGGGGTGACCACATTCACTTTGAATCTTTTGTTTGGAGCGTAAGTATTTATTTTCTTCGTATTTGATTAGGTACGCTTCATCCTGCAGCTAGGACTTCTTCAGTCTATAACTTCCGTTGATCTCCTTGAGGATTGCTCCTGCGTCCCTGCCCCGCTCCATGGCTAGCCATGCAGGATGAAACGTATCTAATCAAATCGAAGATACGAAGAAAATAAATACTTACGCTCCGAACAAAAGATTCAAATTCATTTCTATTTCATCGTGACAATACCTACCACGCCTGTGCCAGATGAAATCTACACACTAACCAATACAGCCTCAGGCCAAACGAGAGTCACTGCATTCTTGCTACTGCCCACAGGTAGCAGTGAGCTCTATCGGCTTATCGGGTGTGTATGATAAAAGGTTCAACAGTCATAGGCCAACGAATAGGTGTGTATCATAACGCGACCCAGCGGCCTTTCACTTCCGAGCGGCCAGTCGGGTGTGTATCTTAGGTCGCCCTAAGAAATTACGATCTGCCTGAATAGGTAGCATGTGATACTTTTATATAATACGAGACCATTTTCTACACTGACTGAAAGTGATGCTTCGGTAAATTTGGTGAGCAAAATTTATTATCAACCACCTAAGTTTGACCCTAGGTGATTTATTGGATATTTATTTGTCGTCCAACCATTCCATTTGAGAAAAATATCTAATTAATCGATGCATTCCAATTCTAACCAAATTCTTCAAAATATTGATGGAAACTTAGAAATAGACGTCTTCGATCATCCCTTAAGGGAACTACTATAACGAGATGAAAGTTAGCAACTGCAAATGCTTGTACTAGGAGTGGTTGAGGCAATGGATTAGGTTGCGAATAGAAGCATGTTGTTTCAATGACATTTGGTTAGAGTCTTATTGATTGGGTGGTGGATGATTCCCTATATACATTGTGGAGTGAATAAGTGCAATATGCTTGCCTCCTCATTCTCAGCCACCTGTTGAATTTTTACGCCGAGTTAGGCATAAATGGACGATGCTATTTTTGCAAATCATGCTAGACTTCCCAAACCAAAATGCGCATTTTTTGTATTGTTCTAATATGCTTGATATCTATCCAATCCCAAACTTAAAAACTATTTGGGAACCGACCTCTTGTTTGATGTAAATACGATTAAAGTAAAATTTTCTACAACGGCCTCCCTCACACACACACTTTTTTTTAAAATAATGTCACCACACAACATTGAAGAAAAACGAAAAAAAAACTAAACAAAACAGACCACACGATAGAAGTGAAAACTTCAACAAGACGGGTTTAATCCATCCAAATACTGGAATATCAGCATTATAATTTGAATATAAACTAAGCCAAACAACCGTGCGCACTTCAAGGTTTAGTGTTGTTTTGTCTGGTAGAGCACACAAATATGGAAGAACTGATCAATCGAGATAAAATTTTGGTCTGAGAACCGATTTACAACTCTACGCCCTGATCCCGAAACCAGTTCCACGGTACCTCTGAACTGCCCGTCGAAATTCAAATCATGAATGAAAAAATAATAAACTCAAAACGAATTTGCAGTCGTTTCAATGCATATCAGAATGCTTCAACCCGTGTATCGGTCTATAAACCCTTTTAGGAGTTCAAACAGTATCCACATTCACTACATCACTAGGTTACTGCGATCAAAACAATAAAAAGAAAAAAATGACAAGAACGACTTCAACCGAATGAGCGTTATGATAGCCGAGCGTTCGGCTCAGCCTCATTCATGTGAATACAAGAAAAGTGCTGAGCGCGCCTAAAGAAGTTTTCACTTCAATAAAAATGGGGAGGACGCCCATTTCTACCCAACGCCGGCTCTTGGGATTTGGGAAGTCTAGGATGATGGAGGAGGGAGAGAGAGAAGAAATTAGTGCCCCTATAATATGACAACCTATTATGAGCCCCGGATGAGGCGGGTGGTGATACCACGAAGTACTCTTGACGAGATGCCCAACTCAAGCAACTCCGTCGCACTTTTCCCGCACCACCTATTCTCCTTATTCAGTTTCAGCTTGTTCACGATGTTCTGTTCTTAAAAATGTACACAAGTTTGTATCTATCTGAAGACAGTGACATTTAAAGAGAACTATCTAGCCGTAATTAACTAGGTCTTAGCGAACTAGCTAGGTCATTACGGGGATTGGAACCAAACTGATTTCTAGAGGAACTTGAGAGAAATCTAATTCAGATCCCCATTCAAGAGCTCTCTTCCTTGCTTGTTAAGTCACTAAAAGGCTTGTTTTTCCGGAACCTCCCACCAAATCCCGAAAATTTCGAATTTTGATGAAAAAATAGATTGTTAAGGTACTAGGTCAAGTAGATAGGACTCTGTGATTGTCCTATGGGACAAATATATGTACAACAAAACTCTTTGAATAAAAAATTAATTACGGTAGTACTGCTCACCGTAGGAAGGGGGCAATCCTGTTTCTTAAGTTTCATGCCGGTTGACAAATCTTTAAGGATGCCTGGTACGAATTTCCTCAGTGCAGAACAAGCTGCTCCGGCTTCAAGCTGAAAAAAGTTTTCCTTCCATCCTTGTGGGGTTTTCTTGGCTACATTAACATTCGCCTGTATGATATTAACATCTAAATTGTGTAAGTATCTGTGATAGAAATGAAGCAGACATGAACTAAGAAAAATACTGACTGTACAAAATATTTTGATAGGCATTGAAAAAACGAATGAAACTAATTAGAAAATCTAATAAAAAACTTGAAGAACAACGCTGCAAATTCTTTCACTGGGGTTTATTATTCAATTGGGTTGCGTTTATGATTTGAATTTCTACTAAGCTTTGGAGTGTGCGTGTTTCACAGGTGATAGAGCGATTTTTGAATTTCAGGAGATATGCATAAAGCACGTAAATCTGTTCTCAACCAAAATACCTATTTGGATTGTTCAGTTGATCATTTTTGTGTGCCTCCTGAAATTCAATAATCACTCTGTCACCTGTGAAACACGCTCACTCCAAAGCTTAGTAGGAATTCAAATCATGAACGCAAGCCAATTGAATAATAAACCTCAGTGAAAGAATTTGCAGCGTTTCATGCGTATCAGAATGCTTCAACCCGTGTATCGGCCACAAAGCCTTTTAGGAGTTTACTCCAGTATCCACATTACTACATCACTACATCACTAGGTTACTGCGATGAAAACATGAACAATAATAAACCAAAAAAAAAAAACGCAAATGTTGGCACCATAAATCGGGCCGTATATCGGAATGGTTTGAGCTACGGACCTGGGGAAGGGCTCATTCGATTCCTCGTGGAAAGTTCTTCAAAAAGAGTCAAATTTAGGCCGCCTTGACTTTTTTGAGGTTTTTAGGGATTTTACTAAACTTAAACAAAACCCTTAAAGGACACGTTAAATTAAGTGAGAGAGCTGGCTCAAGAATTGGGGCGTCATCGGACCAAGATGGATTTTTCCTGAAAATTTCAGATTTTTTGCTCCAGCCGTTTCGGAGATAAAAATTGTTATTGCAGATTCGGATTCTACACCCTTTGAAACGTAAACCATGAAATTTTCAGGGGGGTTAGAATTTTTTTTTCAAGAGCGATTACAATGGTTTATTATTGAATAATAAACCAAAACGACGAATTCTGGAAGAACAACATCATTGATACTGGGCTTATTTGAATTACTTTATCTAGTTAAGTTTATCAAAATACTCACGTGGTAGTCATCGTTTATGGGTATTCCCAGTTGAACATCCATCAGTAAGTTAAATTTTTTCCTAGTCAACTTCTGTTGTCGGGTACGAAACATTAGCAAGTTTTTCCCTAATTTCGACGCTGGGCTGGCTTGGAACGAGCGAATTACACAGTCAAATGGTCCCTGCAAAATATGAATGAACGTTTCAAATTGTAATATGCGCCTGTATGCATTTACAGAGTAGGCAGTTTTAGTATACCTACCAACTCACAATAAGTGATATGTGTTTTATGGTTTAGCGAAGAGCAATATATTAATAGATAAAACTGTACTTTTAAAAATATTAACATGTATTAGAGACCGGGAAAACTGAATGGATGGGACTAGAACAACAGTTGTTCTTGTTGATCAGTTACTGATCACAAGGAAGTTGGATGAGAGGAGACAAAGGAGTGAAAGAAGGTGGTCGCGGTAGGGCGCGAGCAACGGAGCTTCAGGCAGGAAGCTAAAGTATGTTAGCGCCATGAGCGACAACATATACCTACAACAACATGACAAATTTGAGCACTTTTGAGGCGAAAACGCTGCAAATTCTTTCACTGGGGTTTATTATTCAATTGGCTTGCCTTCATGATTTTAATTTCTACTAAGCTTTGGAGTGTGTTTCACAGGTGACAGAGTGATTATTGAATTTCAGGAGGCACACAAAAATGATCAACTGAACAATCCAAATAGGTACTTTTGGTTGAGAACAGATTTACGTGCTCTAAGCATATCTCCTGAAATTCAAAAATCGCTCTATCACCTGTGAAACAAGCACACTCCAAAGCTTAGTAGAAATTCAAATCATGAACGCAAGCCAATTGAATGATAAACCCCAGTGAAAGAATTTGCAGCGTTTTTTTCATTTATTTATTTTTTAATGGTTATCAGAATGCTTCAATCCGTGTATCGGCTACAAAGCCTTTTAGGAGTTCACTCCAGTATCCACATTACTACATCACTACATCACTAGGTTACTGATATCAACACAAAAACAATAATAAACCAAAATAACGCGAATGTTGGCACCATAAATCGGGCCATACATCTAGAATGGTTTGACCTACGGACCTGGGGAGGGGCTCATTCGATTCCTCGTGGAGTGTTCTTCAAAAAGAGTGCAAATTTAGGCCACCTTGACATTTTTTGAGGTTTTTAGGGATTTTACAAAACTTTGACAACCCTTAAAGGGCACTTTAAATTAAGTGAGAGAGCTGGCTCAAGAATTGGGGCGTCGCCGGACCAACATGGATTTTTCCTGAATTTTCATCTTTTTTGCTTCAGCCGTTTGGTAGAAATCGTGCGTACGGCTTACGGCGGACGGACGGAAAATTGTTTATTGCAGATTAGGATTCTACACCCTTTGAAACGTAAACCATGAAATTTTCAGGGGGGTTATAATTTTTTTTTTTCAAAAGCGATTACATTGGTTTATTATTGAATAATAAACCAAAAATTCAACTATTGATTTTATTAGCCAAAAATGTGTACAATTTTTATCGGGGTATAACCTAACAACTTTTTAATTAACGTCCGTAACTTGGTTGTGCGTACAAAATGCTCAATTTTATATGTATTTCCCAGAATTGACTTATATAACAGATGTACATTTAGGAATGTTCACTCATGTGTTTTTGCATGACTGGACCTTATTTCTTTTCGTAATCCTCCGCTATCGATATCAGAAAAAAGAATAATAAGTAAATCGCTTCAGGGTTGAAAATCGCTTAGAAATAATATTATCTTATTCATTTTTTCTCTATTCTCTTATTTACAGTGGAATTTCAGGAACTATGTAACTTTATAGTTAACTCACCATTTGACCAATAGTAGGAGTCAGGCACAAAACCGCGAGAACTGCCAATCCGAGGGTCTTCATTGTTCATCGTATGGAAGTAGTTAACAGCGAAACCGGTGTACACTCGCCCCTCCACCTCCGGCGAAATATCATCAAACCCCATCGGCCTCATTAAACGGCCAGATAGAAGTAGAAACTGATTACGAGCCGATTACATCCTTGCTTATTGGCGGTACCATTTACAGTGAGTATGGGCATAGTCTACTCTTCAACAAAATTCAGTGAAACTCCCTTCCCACCAACAGCCATGAAAGGAAATGAAGGAACTTACTGACCAATTTATCTACTAATAAATATCAGGTTAATAGATTATTAACGTACTATTACGTTTTTATTTATTTTGAATTGTTAATATATTTCGAGGGCCTGATCATAATCTGTACCATATTACTGATAATGTTGCATGTAATGGTTTTATTACGGTTAACAGTGTATCTCAAGTTCAACATACACGTTGTTAACATATACATGTTGAATCCAAATAGTTTTATGTAGGTACCTGTTCTTCATGTTCCCTCAACTAAAGGTAATAGATCTATGATTATGTTGTATGATTATGACACGGATTATTACAACGTTAACCTTAACACTGCACGTTCGCTATTTGTCCATATCTTAAGTATATCCTTATTCCAAAGTAATCCTTTACCCAGGAAGAACCATTGTGGAGGTGAAATCCCAATTCCATGTTAAACCCAAGCTTAATTCATATTATTGCAGCAAAGAAGACAAGGGTAGCAGAAAACTTACATCACATCCGCAGAGCCAATCAACCTTTTCGTTGTAATGAGGGTTGAACTTGCGAATCGTGGAACGATTTCTGCTTTCCTTTGGGTTTTATGCAATCCTGTCAATAGTGGCGTTGGGCCCTGCATCACGAAGTTTGCTCCACCGATGTTGTACCGAACTCACGTTTTATTATACTTAATGTAGGTACTCATCGAGTATTTACTGCTAACAATGTACAGTCACAAGGATTGGGGAAAGAATTGGACCCTGCATCACGAAGTTTGCTTCACCGACGTTGTACCGAACTCACGTTTTATTACACTTAATGTAGGTACTCATCGAGTATTTACAGCTAACAATGTACAGTCACAAGGATTGGGGAAAATCGACTGAAAATAGGATAAGAGTGTGTTTTGTTGATTTTAGCGCACTCTAGCGGGTGAGCGAACATCTATTTGTGCTCTTGTGTAAGCTCTCTGAAGATTTGCGCGCTTTATTTTGGACCCTCTCATTGGTTCATTCTTTGGACCTGGATCCAAACAACGCTGTGTTCCATTCCATTCGAAGCACAGACGGAGTTGAGCTCCCGGACAGCGAACCCCTAACCCCCCTCACCAAACTCACAACTTCACCATGCTCTCACTCATCCTGAGGCGCTGTTTGGCCAGTGGATTTGATACTCTTCATCTTTTCAATGAGGATTCATGGGTAAAAGTTGGAAAACAGTATGATAATGTTGTACTTATTATTATTATCATATATCTTCTTCAAATTGGCCAGACAGTGCAGATGCGCCTGTCCCTTCAGCAGCAGCCCCTACTGATTGAACTCACAACTATAATAATCTCAAGGACTATTAAGCTGTCCCGAAGAGTGAACTATTAAATAATGAAATTCATGGTTGTTGGTTGTGGTGTGACCACTTTCATTCAAGACATCAGATTGGAGCGTATAATAGGTTTATTTTTCTTTTTTGGAAACGTTTCGTCCCGCTATGGGGACTTCTTCAGTCCTCTCACTATGTCATATTTAAGTGTGCGTATCCAACCAACATCATCCTGTTCAACACTCACATGTTATTGTTGGAGTGATTCTATAATTTTGTATAAAATCATCATTTAAAATCCAGAAGGGAGCAGTAGAGAAGTTTCTTGTAAGATAATTCATGAGAAAATTTTTTTTTCAGTCACTAATTTTAGTTAACAATAAGAGGGAAGAAATGGGGGAGATTTTGCATCAACGACGTGATGTGGATATCCTAAGATTAATTTGTAAGTTGTCGTAATTGACAAGTAGTAATTCCGCCACCCGGATGACGGTGTGTTCCAATGCGTATGAAGGCAGGAGAAATTGCAGGAATACGCACCAGCAAATGGTGGTTTTAGAAGTGCTGTCATTTGAGTGTTGGGTCTTGTTGATGAAAAAGGAGCATCAAAACTAATTAGGAACTAAGATTCCTTTTTAATCCATTGTTCCATATGCATTCTCTATTTCGTTTATAATTACCAACCTATTTCCAACATCCTGTACGAATACAGAACGTTTTTGTTCAACTCCATAAACATAATGGTGGATTTATAGAACATGTACTGAGTAGAGTGTTGAGCTATGATGTCACTGCTTCACATGGTTGACAACTTTGGGAGACACAAATTTATCGATTAGCTTACCACCGAACCCCTGAACCTCCGCTGGCAACCATCTTCCTTATACCTTCATCGGAGATGCTAAGATTTGCACTTTTATTATTGGAGAAAGATCAATCAGTTTAAAAAGCTTTAACACGTTTGGTTTGGGTGGCATTGAGCCTGAATGTTCACTGTTTCAATGAATTCCCCCGATTTTGCCTCAATAGCCAATCACTTTGAGGAGTCACCGAATCGATGAACCGTTATCGTCGGGACGGTACTCAAGGCTTACCCATCAGTTACATTACATTCAACATTATACCCTACTATACCTACTATATTATTGTTATTTTATAGTTAATTATATGGGATATGTAGGGTATTTTGATTCTAGGGGTACAGGCAAACAATTACACAGTGTGAAATGGTACTTCAAGGATACCACAAATTAATTAAAACTTAATTACTTACCAAACAGAGTTTCTGACCAAATAATTTCAGAAACTCGTTAAGGTGAAGTTTAAAGGTGAAAATATTGTTCCGATTCAGTAGAGTCGAGAACATTTGAGGGAAATTTCGAGGTCGCCTTGGGTGGTAATTACCTATTTGCGGTTGTAAGTACTGCTGGAATGGGACTTTTATATACCTTACGTCCATTATGATATTAAATTAGTTAAAGTATTGAATATGTAGGGTATTTTGATTCTAGGGGTGAATTTCATACATATTTTCCGTTATAGTGCTTACGCGAACTGAAGAACTTAAAGGGAAGATTCCAAGGTTAGAAATTCTTCTCGCACCATTTCCCCCATTGTTGCGTTTTTCTTGTAACATCTTAACATAAAATCTACTGTGTTAGGTAAACTTATTGTATTTATTATCAATATTGTAGAAGACCACATTCTGCTCTTGTTGTCTTTCTTCATCCAGATTTCTTTGGTACGATGTCAACCGTTCCAATTATACAAAATATACGTTTCCGAGCTTTCAAAAGGTTGACCTTCGTGAGATATTTTCCGTATGGAAACACAGGAAACACTCCAACCGAAATGTGCAATGACAACGTCAGCGAGTAGTTTCCCTGTAACAGGAAAAAATATGTTTTTGGTAAGATTTAGAGAGTGTCCATCAAGAGTGATGTGAAATTAAATTATCCAAGATAAACAACATTTCAAAGAACAAAAATCTTATGAATAAAATCCAGTTTCAGATAATTTCGGATGGGAAGAATGCATGTGTTGCATCATATTATTCAGACTTTTCATTGGAGAACAATATGGATGTGCTTTGTGTTATTTCGAATCCGAAAGTTATTGAAAAAACTTGAAATCCATATATTTTTCGTTCTTGAACCGGAGGAGAACGTACTGATCTAAATTAATTTCGTTATGAAAAAAAAAAAAACCATAACGGAATGTACAGTCCTCTGGCTTTCCCTAATTGTTTTGTAATTATCTTTTCTAAAGTTCCATTCGCAAAGCGAATCTTGACCTCAAGGATTCACTTTACAATTTCATTTATCAGATGATTTGAAATGGCTACTCAAAGTAGTTTTTGGTACGATTAGCATAGGTAATATGTTTTCAAATTCTATTACAGTACTAATCCCTTTTTTGCATTGTCTGTGATTCTTGTTTTGCAATGACAGTGTGGTAAAAAAACGTTGCAAATTCTTTCACTGGGGTTCATTATTCAATTGGCTTGCGTTCATGATTTGAATTGCTACTAAGCTTTGGAGTGTGCGTGTTTTACAGGTGATAGAGCGATTATTGAATTTCAGGAGATATGCATAGACCACGTAAATCGGTTCTTAACCAAAACACCTATTTGGATTGATCAGTTGATGATATTTGTGTGCCTCCTCTACATCAGTCTACCTTTGGCTACATCGTTTAAATTTGGATTTGGGGAAGTTTTAACGCAATACGAGTGCAAAAGGACTTGATAAATTATAGATGTTTTTATTGTGGGGTGGTATTGAGGTTCAATAAAAAAACGCTGCAAATTCTTTCACTGGGGCTTATTATTCAATTGGCTTGCGATCATGATTTGAATTTCTACTAAGCTTTGGAGTGTGCGTCTTTCACAGGATAGAGCGATTATTGAGTTTCAAGAGGCACACAAATATGATCAACTGATCAATCCAAATAGGTATTTTGGTTGAGAACAAATTTACGTGCTCTATGCATACCTCCTGAAATGCTTGAAATACCATCAGAATGCTTCAACCCGTGTATCGGCTACAAAGCCTTTTAGGAGTTCACTCCAGTATCTATTACTACATCACTACGTCACTAGGTTACTGATACCTACTGTAAAAACAATTATTTTATGACAAAACGTTTTCAGACAATGTTGGCACAGTACAATTTAGGCCGCCTTGACTTTTTTTGAGAGCTAAACCATTCAAAATGGAGTCAACCATTAAAATAATCAATTTTAAATTAAAATTAGAAACAGCTACATAAGTTAATTCGTAACGCCAGAAACATGGATTTTTCCTGAAAATTTCAGCTTTTTTGCTTCAGCCTTTTGGGAGAAGTAGTGCGTACGACGTACCGGACGGACGGAAAATTTTTATTGATTCTACACCCGTAAACGTAAACCATGAAATTTTCAGGGGGTTTGGATTTTTTTTTCAAGAGCGATTACAATAGTTTATTATTGAATAATGAACCAAAACCCCAAAGCACCCATTCGAAAGACGTTGATGAAGAAAGACTTGATGGATCTTCGGAAGAGAGCTTCAAACAACCATTAATTAGGAGAAGTTTTTTTCAAGTTGGTTAGAATTGGTGATGAAAACGGTACTTATTTTATGACAGAACATTTTCAGACAACCTGTACAATTGTTACTCAACTGTCGGAGCTAAACCATTCAAAATGGCAGTCAACCATTAAAATAATCAATTGATTAAATTAAAATTAAAAACAAAAATACATAAGTTATAATCCCGATTCGCAACTTCAGAAGGATTTACCATTGAAAGATACCTGTAAGAAGCTAAAGACAAGAATCTGACGATGGATAGAATAGGCTAAGAACTTCAGCATCAACTGGCTGCGTTGGATTATTTCGAAGAGCGGTTAACACCTCAGCTGATTACCGAAAGCCTCAAAGCGGATTTCGATTTCATGATTTTTGGGAATAAAAGCTTCATTAATCCGGAAAGAGAAGATCCTAATAAATACTCAGAATACATCAAATCGTGACATAAAACCGTTTTCATGAGGAGTAATTTGCATTTCTCTAAGATTTGTAATCAAAACTGCGCGGAGCAAAAATATTGCAAGCTGCTCTATAGTGTGAGATAATTCGTTCAGTATTTTCGGGGTGAGAATTCAGACTAGGAACAGTCCATAAACAGCCAATGAGGTTCTGAAGTGAAAAGAGATACTTGAGAGTGCAGCAAATCGGATTATAAAACTTGCAAATCGGATAGCATAAAAAATTTAATGCAGAATATATTATACGAAGAATGAATAGGATTGATCACACTCCATCTCAAATCATCATATTGCAAGAAAACTGAAAGAAACGAACTTGGTACATATCGTTTTAAAAGAGAGAGAGGCAATAAAGATTGACCTAAAATACTGACATACAGACAGTTTATGAAAGATAAATGGCCAGAGGACAGAACATCGGCAATGGTCCTCACTAAGCAGGAAGGTATCCGGTTGGACGCTTAGCAGATTTTTGGGAAAGTTGAATGATAATCATCATGGAGGATACATAGGTATGAGAGATATTACTAAGATAAATGTTTGATGCCAATGAAAAGATGAAGAAATCGAGATGGATAACATGATGTGGATTGGAATCCCCAAGTTGGAAGACCGAAAGGTACATGGCGCAGGAGCACCCTGGCTGAGGCTCAATGTGTGGACCAATTGTTAGCCTGGAAGCAGGTAAAAGGAATAGCTGCCATGGAAAACTTTCACTGTATGCACCCGTGACCCGATGCAACAAATAATAAAATGAACAGATGAAGAAATCGAGTTAAATGATGTGCTCATCACGCTGAGAGAGCACATCCTAAGTGGATGACTATCGATTCAATTTTGGAGTGTCCCAGAGCAACGCTCCACCTGATTTTGGCAGGGCCGTTGAAGACTGCGCTGGTCAGTAGTTGTGGACGCGACAATCAAATGGATAGATGGAAACGGAAGAAGAAAGAAAAGAAAATCGCAATGAACAAATAGCGATAGAACCATTGGAAGAAATGTTTTCAAGTAGTTCTGGTGCGCAAGAACTGACCACATTTTATGGGAAGGTAGCTGCAAAAACATGCAGCTTCTACGTGTAACCCTGAAGGTTCAATAGGCTGGTGGGACGTACAATTAGCCTTTAAAGGTGTAGGGTGAGAGTAGCAAATAAGAGACGATTAGTATTCGACAGGGTCAATTGACCAATGATACAAGTGGATAAATCCGGGTCAATCAACCATTCAAAAGGGAGATCAGCCGTATACGGAAAATAACGCAGACGGAAAAGAAAATATAAATCACATAAATCAGTTATAGCTTTTGGGTTTAAGGAGCTGAAAGATGAGGCGGCAAATGCATTAGTTAATCGAGTTACTTGATAATGTCAACAACATTGTGAGTGTGGGTGGGATCATTTCCTTATATTAAACAGTTATGAGAATAGTAGGTAGTGTCACTTACTGTTCTGGAACTGTATGATGATGTTTATTTTGATTTGGAAAATACAGTTGTCGGGAAGATGGCAAAGTTATAAGGCGATTTAATTATTATCTTATTCAATGTACCTCAATAGTATGTTTTCAAAATGTATTCTAGTTTTAACCTAAATGTGATTGCTAAAAGATCTGAAGATGACCTAACTGTCAATATTAGCTGGAGGAGGCATTAAGAAACCAACATCAATGAAACACACTAACATTACAGTGATTAACATAAAACGTACACAAAAATTAATTGATCACCTTAAGGTATGGACATGTATTGCCTGCCATTTTCATCTGTGTACCCAATTCTTTATCCAGGCTGGGTACGTATCGTCTAAAAGTCGTGCATGCTTTCGGTGATTCTAAGATGAAGAAGTTCTCCTTCCAACCTTGACTGGTTTGTTTGGACAAATTAACTACAACCTAAAATGAAAATTTTCATTTCGATTATTATATCAGATTTGTGTAAAATATTTAAGTCACAGAAGTATTTTTTCTGCGTAATTGGGAAGGGTCAACTAGCCTTACCCATCACACTCCCAGGGCTCTGAGAATACCAACCCGGGGGGGTGGGATGAGCTTATTGCAGAAATGGCTCGCAAGTATAGGCTGATGTAATAGTTAGGTAAGGTAACTTGTATAGAGGTGGGGGAATGGGGGCGTCAGGACTGCCAAAAATTGTGGGCCAGTTATCGTAACTATGCTCTGGCTAACATGCGAGGTGATGGAATGGTATAGTTGCCCCTTCCTTTGAGCTGAATGCGGTAATGCCCGCCACGCTCAGAGGATAGCCTAGACGCTATCCTCTCTTGATCACAGAAAATTGTAGAAGAAATGATTTTGGGAGTCCTGGTCGCGGTGCTTCAATTTGGTATTCTGTTGGTTTATAGGAGGCTAGCGGAGTAAGTCGGAGTTAGCAAACAAGATAATTTTATCTTATTGATGTTAGTACTTGTGATAAATCGTACTCACACACATTATCCTGGTAGATGATAAAATATCTTTGTAACCGGAATTATTCGGATAGTTACAGAATCGTATAAAAGTCAAAACGAAGAGCAGAACAACTCGAATGAAGAGCACCGAACGCATTTCATCTGACTCAAAACAAGCAAAAGAGGCGAGTGCCCGTTTGATTTTGCCCACACGCACGAAACTAATAATCACGATTGTGCATTTGGATCGCGCATGTGTATAATATACACATATTATGTAGCTAGATGTTAATTTTCTTATATAAGGACACATGGTGAAAATATCCCCAAACTGATCTCTATATCTCCCTCCTCTCTAATCTCTAAATCTCCCTCTCTGATATATCCCTCCTTTTCAAATGGGGAGTGGGTACTTGATTACAAAAGGATTTTAAAAGAGACAAAAGACAAGATGCGTATATGTCATGATGCGTTTGTGTCTGGCCAAATGAGACAAAAAGACAAAATTGAGTAGATTCGAGAGAGCATTTCTCTCCCGAGTAGGAAGTCAGTGTTAGTGTGTAGTGTCTATGTACACGGTATTATTCAAAATCAAGTCTATAAGGAAACGATCCCGTTCTGACTCCTCTAGGCGAGATGCGCAAGTTGTCCTCGGAGTTCCTAAGCACAGCTGAGTCCAGAAGATCGGTTCTGACTACATTAGGTATAGATGTTGATCCCAGGGTTCAGTATCGCCTGCAAGAAACCACATTACACCATTAGGAGTATTCAAAATAAAGTTTCTAAACATAACAAGTGCTTTTGTAAAGCTATCTCCAACCTGTTCGAAAGTCGATACCCGTTCAACTATTGAAAAGTTTGGGCTTTTTTATTTGAGCTGTGGCTTTCAAAGACACTGTGTCTGTAAGGATCCTTCTGAGCTGTGATTGGAAAAAATCTGCGAGACGTATGTGATATTTTTGGAAACAGAGAGTCTGATGACTGTAAAACTTTGAATGTGAATCAAATTGGATTGTATCGTACTGATCTACCTACTCCGTTCCAGCAATATTGGGAAGGGTCACGCATGTCATAAGTTAGCCAAAATTTATTTTAGATCTTGCACGTACTGTACTAAATCTTGGAAGCAGAGTGTCATTGGAGACCGACATTTGAGTAAAGGAGTCTGATAAGTCAAAGAGGATAGGGCAGAACATGCATTGATTACTCCCTATTCATTATCCAACACTAATAACTTTATACTTATCTCTCCAAGAGAGGCATTAATTTCTGCTTGAGCCCTTCCAGATACCAGGATACTAGGGAGCAGAAGTTTATCAGATGTGACGGCTGCTTGGACTTGAAGGGATTTGGCGCCAGGCTCTTGTTCAGCTTCCTTGGGACTTTCCCGGGTTCTAAACATCTCTGTTACAAGTTCGCCATCAAGAGACATATCATCATCATAGCCAATTTCCATTTCCAATTGGTCACGATCCATTTTGCTAAATGTATAGGGCAGTATCAGTTCTTGCATAGCATACGTTTTACGTAACAGCAGAAATGTTTGAGTCCTATTTCTCTACCTTAATTCTCATCAACATTCTCAATTAATGCTTCGAACTCTCGAGGCTCAAATTTAGAATAAAGGATATACCCGAAGATCAAATTCAAATGAATTCTCAATCGAAGCTAATTTGACATTAAATAAATTGAGGTGAACATTTAAGGGCTCGGAAGAGTCAAACAAAATTGATTGTAAAAGCGAGGTGAGAAGTCAAATTTTGATTAAAAAATCTGAGAGTACAAGCTAAAGTTTTTCATATAGACCTGGTGAAGAAAAAACAAAACACAAAGTAGCTGGTCGGCTGGAGCTTGAACAGCAGCTAAAACATGAAAAGAATAGAATTAGCCATTGTTACAGTATAGTTACAGAAATCCTGTGTGACAACTCCGACTAAAAATTGTGAAAAAAATTGTATCTGTTTTACATTTGATAAAAACACGGCGATTATCCAAAAACGATCTGTTCAAATGGTGTGCACATGAAAGGCCGACTGTACATTCTCGTTCCATTTATCCGGTCGTACGAATTTACGGTCCTAGGTGCTTCAAGAATTAGTGGATGATGCAGCTCATTAACATTAGTCGCAAATCTTGTAAGTTTTGAAATCGCACCCAAAACAAAAAAATATATACCATATGTCATCCCCAAAGGATCCTTACTGTGTATTACATTCGTGGTAAAGAGCAATTGTATGCAGTTATCCATAAACAGCGTTGGATCAAGAGTCAATATGACTTACAGAAAAACTAACAGGGTCCGTTGACAACTTTTTCCCTCTTGGTGTCCAGGGGTGTCATGGTGCCGGAACGCGGCGGAACGCCGTTCCGGCACTGGTTTTGGACAAAAGTATTAATTGAAAAAATTTCAAAACAATTAAATTGCATATAAAATATATTTTTCGTTCAGACAAAACAATGTTGTTTTGAAAAAACGCTAAATTGGGCAATTCCAGATCATAGCATGAACAATATTGAATTGCCCTACACTTCAGTTTTGGACTAGGTGCACCGTTCCGCCACTGCAAAAATTGCCATGACACCACTGTTCGTGTCTTCTCACTGGTTTTATTAATTCAAACCTTTCTGTCGCTCATTTTTGAGTCAAGAACACGTAATTCGCACTGCTTTATGACTGAACTTTAACTCCGGAGGCTATGATAATTCGAAATCACCGTTTGAACATTATTCATTTGGTCGTGGTTGTTTAAGACCCTGATCAAGAATGGAACGCAGGAACCGGCTACCTTTTTTTTCACCGAACAGGCAACTGATTGTGCACATCGATCCGAGGCCTAAAGAAATTGATCAATTGTGCACCATTAAGATCGTTCATTGTTCGACTCGGGCTGGGTGACAAATGCTATCTCGTTCTGGCGCCCGTCGGTCTGTTGTTCAAATCCGTAAGACATACGCATAACTGCGTTGGAGACAGGACAGCGAATCTGAATACAGATGGAGCTGTTCGGGCTTGACGATGAGAGCGGTAGAATGGCCAATTCAATAACCACACAAATAACACCAAATCTTGTGTCAGATAACGACACTAATTGGAGGAAAACTCAAGAGAGGACAGAAACCTAAGCCAAGGAAGATCTACAATGAGTATCATGGGGAAATGTAGAATGTCGAAATTGGAATACAGAGAATGAGCGACATTCTTGAGCATTCGACGCAACCTGAATGACATATGGAAACATAAGCCTCGAATTGTGAGGGAAGAGCTTGGCAACAAGGAAAGCCAAGGGTCGTATTTATTCGAAATTGGGCTTCTTCATCCGGTTTAAAACTAAAGTTCAAACTTGAGACATGTATTTTTGGGTAAACCGGGTTCACATAATAATTCGCGTAGGCTCAAAGTTACCGAAGCGCCAACAGGTTAAGTTGGAGTTACCAAACAAAACAAATTATTTCACCTTATAATATAATAAACCGTGTAATAAATCATACTCACCCAGATCATCCTGAAAGACACTAAAACATCTTGGTAGTCGGAATTGAGAAAACGTAAAGGCACTTTGTAACGAAAAACGTATAATGACTGAAACAGTAAAACTCTAACACAGCGAATTCGTATCAAAATAATAAACGCTGATGGAGTGAATTAGATAATTGTAGAATCGTGTAAGATGATTTTACCCCAACGCATGGAACCAAAAATCACTGAAGTGTACTTGGATTGTGCATGGATTGTACACACACATGTGTATGCCGTATGCGGCTATACGTTCATGTTTGGAATGTAAAGACGAACCGAACATGGGACAATACGCCCAAACTGATAAGTACATTGCGTTATTCTAACATACCCCATCTCAAATCAAGGTACAAAAACTATAACTCACCAATACGTAAATAAATTGGTTAGAAGAAAAAACCTTGAATTGGTTTCGGAAAAAAACGCTGCAAATTCTTCCACTGGGGTTTATTATTCAATTGGCTTGCGTTCATGATTTGAATTTCTACTAAGCCTTGGAGCGTGCGTGTTTCACAGGATAGAGTGATTATTGAGTTTCAGGAGGAACACAAATATGATCAACTGAACAATCCGAATAGGTATTTTGGTTGAGAACAGATTTACGTGCTCTAAAAATATATCTCCAGAAATTCAATAATCGCTCTATCACCTGTGAAACACGCACACTCCAAAGCTTAGTAGAAATTCAAATCATGAACGCAAGCCAATTGAATAATAAACCCCAATGGAAGAATTTGCAGTGTTTTTTTCTGGTTATCAGAATGCTCCAACCCGTGTGTCGGCTACAAAGCCGTTTAGGAGTTCACTCCAGTATCCACATTACTACATCACTACGTCACTAGATTACTGATATAAAAACAAAAACAATAATAAACCAAAATAACGCAAATGTTGGCACCATAAATCGGGCCGTAGATCGGGAATGGTTTGACCTACGGACCTGGGGTGGGGCTCATTCGATTCCTCGTGGAGTGTTCTTCAAAAAGAGTACAAATTTAGGCCACCTTGACATTTTTTTGAGGTTTTTTGGGATTTTACAAAACTTTGACAACCCTTAAAGGGCACTTTAAATTAAGTGAGAGAGCTGGCTCAAGAATTGTGGCGTCGCCGGACCAACATGGATTTTTCCTGAAAATTTTAGCTTTTTTGCTTCAGCCGTTTGGGAGAAATCGTGCATACGGCGTACGGCGGACGGACGGAAAAATTTTAATTGCAGATTCGGATTCTACACCCTTTGAAACGTAAACCATGAAATTTTCAGAAGGGGTTAGAATTTTTTTTTCAAGAGCGATTACAATGGTTTATCATTGAATAATAAACCAAAACTTGAATTCGGTTTGAAAAATCTTGAATTTGATCTAGAAATAGTTTAGTTTCAGTGTGTACAGTCAGATTTCTTGAAGTCTATATCTACAGATTACCATACGCTACTTACATCAACTTCGTCGTCAATAGTCTCGAGAATTGACAAATTCGCTTGGACGACCAGTTTCTGTCTGGTGACCTTCAGCGTCTTTATAGAATACAAGAGACCTGGTGAAGGCTCGGTACAATGTTTCATATCTGAGAGTGAGGAATCAAATGGTCCCTGTTGCATGAAAATTAAAAAAAAATTAATGTCTCTCCCAATAAATACCTGTCAACAAATGCAGTTTGTATTCTATTTTGTTACTTTTGTCTCATCTTTGAATTATTTAGAATTTTTCAAACTCAATGGGGAGAAGCAGCGGAATCATCACTGATTTCTGACTCCCCTTCACGAAGTCAGGTGATGAAGTTCGTATGTGAATGCCAGTCAGACAAAATCCCCAACCTGAAATGAATGTCTAGTTTTTTTTTCTCTTAGTTTACTGAAAACATTTTGAGTTCTGAGGTATGACAGGATGAACATTTAGCCGGTGAACCAACTGTGCGAATTCCCACTTTTTATCTTGGGGTAGACGTTAAGAGTTCAGACGTATTTTCTAGAATGTTTTTCGTTTGTCCACCGCTGCGCCGCTAAAATGACCATGACGCTCTTAATTTATTGCCTGCATTAAAATCTGACTACCCTGATAGAAAGGACGTTAAATCGTCTGTCTCTCCAATGAAAACAACAATTTTTAAGCCAAATCAATTCTAAAAAATTCAGTTGATAATAATAAAGTCCGCTCATTATTTTTAAACTATATAATTCTCTTAAATGCAGACTTACAGGAAAAACGTCCATCGCACGATAAACCATTTTCAACATTTTTTATGGACGTTTTGTATTTGAAAATGAAGGGTGTAAATGCGGAAAAAGTGTTTTTTCATGGAAAAGACGTTTTCGGAAATATCGGCCTGTTGTATTGAAAACCGGTAACATTTTTTTTCAATTCTTATCCATGATTTGAGCAAAATTTGATCTTCAACATTCTGGTTAATTCATAAATTCCTTGTCTCGGAGAATCGAAAACTAGGATGGTTCATATTGATTCACAATTACTCCACTTAAGCAATTGTTTTCACTTTCTAATGGTCAATGTGAAAATTTTTTGTCTCCAAAATCAAAAATTTTAGCGACTTGCATTTTGCGTTTTAGACCTTGTCTGAACAAAACATGTTTACATCAATTTTGTGATCTCATTTATCCAGTTTGGGAAGGGAAAACTACACGATGTTGGTATAGTCTTTTGAAATTTTCAAGAAAGTGCGCACGTGAGGTGATTCCTCTAAATGGTAAGTATTAGGGTAATTCCTAAACTAGATCAATATTAGCAATTTGCGCATGCGCAAAATATGGAAATCCTTGTTAAAGCGCAATGGCAGCCATGAATCCTTTTAAAAGTCCAAAATTTGATTTGAAATTTTCCATGGATTGTTCGAATTGAATTAAATGGTACACGATAATGTTAATGTCCATTGTACATTTCATTTGCACAAATATTTTTTCTTTTGGTAGGTAGAAGGGAAAAATGGTTATTGAGGATGAAATTTTAATATCATTGTAATTATTGTGAATTCTAAGTTTGTTCAAGAATTATGAAAAATGATACATTTTAACTATCAGCCTTCAAAGTGTTCAACTGCAAGAAGAATAAAAAGAGTGATTCTAGTACCTGTCAAAATGGAAAGAAGATATGCTTTAGAAACAAGATCAACTCCGAAATAGGATTTCAATCGACGCAATTTAATCATCTTGTTTTCTGTATCACGAAAATCTTCTCACACAGCAAAATTGATCAAAAACAGAGATGGTTCACATTTTTCGTTTTCAGAGACCTGAGATACTTATTTTTACTTAGGGGGGTTCGTGATTAGAGTAAAATTTCCTAAAAGATTCAATTGAAAGCAGCATTTTCCCAAACCGACCATTTGATTGATGAGTTGTGTACCGGTCTGGAGTGATTCGTCCAGACGTTCGTTTTCAATTCAGTGTGATCAACTCGTTTGGTCATCCTGGGCAAGAAAAGTCGAGAAGTTGTTGCTGGAAGGGGAGGAGTGCGAAGAGTTGTCCTTTTTTTACACAAATGGGACAGGCTAGTCTAATCTCAGAGAGGAAAAGAGTTGAGGGATTTCAAACATCATTAATCAACAAACATCTCAATGACACCGTAGAGCAGGTCCGTTTGTTTTTTGGGATGAATCATGAGCGATTTGAGTTTGTATTGTACCTCGTCAAGGTTGACCTCAACAAACACAGTACAAGGGTTGCCATGTTTCCAGGACTGGGCCATCGTAACTGACCTAAGGTATAGTATTCCAAGAAAAATTATCTTATTAGTTATCTTACAATCATCACCTTTTGAAATCTTAAGCTTGCTTCAGTTTAAATTGAAAATTGAAGTTATTTACTTCCTTGTAAGAACAGGGATGCAGTAGTTAGGTACGAAACGAAATCCCAAAAATCAGTTTTCCCTATTACAAGGCTTCTCTCCTTACCCGAAAATAAACAATCCATTTGAATTTGAACTCGAAACAGAAGTAAATTTAGTTCAATGTGACCATTTTAGGGCCGCAAGGTGGAAAACATGAAAATAGTTTTGAGATGATTAAAAACGACGTTTTTAGTGTAAATGAAAAAAAAAGTTGTTTGAAATAAGTCGTCGAACCGATCTTGGAAAATAGCCAGTCGAGTCTAAAACAATACATAATTTTGTGATCATAGTGTAGAGGCTGAAATTCGTGGAGGTAAACAAGTAAATTGGAGTTACAACTTGTGCTTGTCTGCTAAATGAAGGGGATGGAGAGAAGAGTTTACCTTATAAAACCAATAATGTGTAATTGAAGTTACACTTACCACTGTATTGGAAGTGCCCGCCTCCTTCAACAAAGCGCCTAAAATGAATAAAACTATATAATTACCCACCATCACTTGGGCCATCACATCCAACTCTTGGTGGAGTACACCCAAAACTGAGGAACTTTCATTGACTCTAATCGGAGCATTGATTCCAATCGGGCATGTCTGAAACAATAGAGGTCAAAACAATGGCCAGATATCGGGCTCATTTAGATCTGCACAACCCGTTATCATTCACTTCGGCTGCTGAGTAGAAAGGGGAGACGGAACTGGGCATTGACTGATGGGTAAACCACTCTTATTTTGATTCATTATTTTCAGTAATGAACCTCCGTAATCGACCAACAAAACAGTAATTGCGAGCATTCTTGGACAAGCAACTTAACCATTCCAACACATCCTCTGTGACAAAGTTCACGATATGTGGCTCATGAGTGCAAGATTGATCAAGGGTGTGCCAGTCATCAGGGCGTGGTGATGAATCAACATTGAAAGATGACGTTTAAGAATTAAGCTGTCAAAACATTGAAATCCCGAAAACTTGGGAATTGAGAAGATATTTTTTTGGTTGAATTCAGATAAAAATCAGTTCCATGAATCACCCGTACGATTGCTAAACGTTTGAAAACGCCGCAAATTCTTCCACTGGGGTTTATTATTCAATTGGCATTCACAGGTGAGTGAAACACGCACGCTCCAAAGCTGAGTAGAAATTCAAATCATGAACCCAAGCCAATTGAATAATAAACCCCAGTGGAAGAATTTGCAGTGTTTTTTTCTGGTTATCAGAATGCTTCAACCCGTGTGTCGGCTACAAAGCCGTTTAGGAGTTCACTCCAGTATCCACATTACTACATCACTACGTCATTCGGTTACTGATAGCAACACAAAAACAATAATAAACCAAAATAACGCGAATGTTGGCACCATAAATCGGGTCATAGATCGGGAATGGTTTGACCGACGGACCTGGGGAGGGCTCATTCGATTCCTCGTGGAGTGTTCTTCAAAAAGAGTACAAATTATTTGACTTTTTTTGATTTTTTTAGGGATTTTACAAAACTTTGACAACCCTTAAAGGGCACTTTAAATTAAGTGACGAAGCTGGCTCAAGAATTGGGGCGTCACCGGACCAACATGGATTTTTCCTGAAAATGTCAGATCTTTTGCTCCAGCCGTTTGGGAGAAATCGTGCGTACGGCGTACGGCGGACGGACGGAAAAATTTTTATTGCAGATTCGGATTTTACACCCTTTGAAACGTAAACCATGAAATTTTCAGGGGGGGTTAGAATTTTTTTTCCAGAGCGATTACAATGGTTTATAATTGAATAATAAACCAACATTGGTCAGCAGACGGTGTTGCTGTTCATCTCGGTGAATTTCGGTTATATCTGTGTTTTTGTGTGCATCTTGAAGCATTGTCCCTGGTTGTAAAGATAATTTCTTGTAGTACTGTAATCCCCGTAGGTGAGTTATCTGATTTAGATATGATGAACCTTTGAGCAATCATTCACAGCATTTGTTTCATTCAGATATACATATATCTTCTAGTGAATATTTGTCTGGTTCTTTTGCTGCCAAGTGTGCGTGTAGGTAGCGAAAGGTTTCTTTTCAGAAGATTCATTTGACTGGAGTTCAGAGCGAGAACTCTCCGCCATGTAGTGATGACCAGCTGACTTGGCATCGTGGAGCTCGAAGCTGAATTTACATAAATACAATGGTGAGGAGGTTGTCTGATGGTACAACCAGAAATGCTATTACCCTCCCTCCATCTTCACTAGACCGATCCAGGGCAGCCCTCATCTAATATCTTATGCTCCAATGAAGGCTTCTGAATGGAATCAGCAGCATAGTCCCTCAAGTGACCGGAAAATTGTTATAATGGAGCTACAAATAACATTGCAAAAACCATTGCAACTTTTGTAACATTATCCAAATAAATATGTCAATGCAAGAAGTTGAAAAACTGGTCCTTTAAAATCAAAATGTTTACATGTCTTTTACGTTTCAGAGCTAATTATTACCGTGATGGATCCTCGCCACGCCCAGATACAACATTTAGGGACTTTGCGGGTTAGCTACCAGATAAACGTCAATTTCTTGTTATGATTCATCTTTAGATTTTGTCGGTTCTTTCCTGATCAGCTGAGAGGACTAAATTGTCTCCCATTCACTTTAAAAGTTGAAATTCACTGCGTCATTTGGAGAAGACTGAAATTACAAACTCTTACTTACTTTAAGAAAATTGAATAGAAAACATTGACTGCTAGACGGTGCAAAGTTCCCCATGTCAACTAGTACAAGACATGATACTAAATGATGATCATAATATTACGATCACGATGATGACGATGGTACCTAAAACTCTCTCTGATGTCATAAAATTGCACTCAATATTAACAGCACGATCGAACTACAGTTATGGGCGACCGTACAGACAAACTCTACTGTTTTTTGTATAAGATATTACAATAAGTGAGGGTATTGCTACATCGCCCATCCCACTTGCAAACGTCTTTCATCAGAAAGATCAACAGTTGATCAAGTTGTCAACTGTTGAAGGACGTGATCGAGAAGAGAAAGTAAGTGTGTAAAATTATGGTCCCAGATGAAGTCGCAGACCTGATTCGTGAAGCGAAGTGTGCTCAACCATTCCTAATCGTCAAAATGCTCTCTGCTGATTTCAAAGACGTTGCTAAATCCAGTGTCAAATCTCTAAACACGACTGGGTTGACAATCAGCACATTACCCTGGGTACAGATATGAAGAGCAGAATTTGCAAACATCAAGATTCGCCTCACTCAGAACGAATTGAAACATTGGAAGGATATAAAAATATTCAAAGAAGGCCTATTAATTATTACCGTTATTGGAGTGGGACCTTTTTCGAGAGCTTCAGAATAGGTTAACCATTGCCAAACCAAAAACAGGACCTGCTGCCCATGCTTGATTGCATAGATGTGAGGTACCATCGTTTTTATTTGCTATGAAGCCGCTGTTTGAACAGTGTTTAGTAAATATTTCAAGAGTTTCTTCGAAAATTCTAGTTGCTAGTTTTCAGTTACATAGCCTTTTTTTTGGCGATTTTGTTCAATAAATTTCGAGTTGAAGAGTGAAAAAATAGTGTTTTGCTTCTCCTCAACATTTTAGTTCCTTGACTTAACACCTTTCCCACGTCAACGCGTTAGTTACTAACCCTTCTTTCTTTATCACGGGTCACCTTGTACCTGTTTCTTTTTTCCGTTTCGTGGGCCTTCCTATGCTTTCATATGTCAAGTTTATTGGAAACAATTAACTTTTAGCAATCGATCCGGTCGTGAAGACCCAGATGGCTGTTATACGGGCGGTTTCACTGCGGATTCGAGGCTCAAGGAGAAAAGTCCGCTGCCTTGGGCTCGAAGATGGAGCCTTGATGCCACTCAACTAGCCCCAACCCACTTCCTTTCTTTTCTGAAACCCTCAAGAGCCCAACAACCCATTTAGGGCAGTTCTTCAAGAAAAAATAAATAGAAAGTGTAAATTGGAGGAAAAAAAACAACAAAAAACAAATTATATTCAACAGGAATAAAGGTAATTTGTTAGGGGGAAAAAAATCGATCCGGTCGTTGTCCTCCGCTGCCATGAAGCCTGTTTGTCGAGGTTAGTAATCGGGGATTCAGGTTTTATTGAACCTGGACGTTTACCCTTCCACTTATTACACTCTGTTTTGATTTGACAGTTCAATCGTTTAAAGTTTTCACGAAACCAATGAATTGTTACTATCTAGCATTCTACTACTTCAAAGGAAGTAGCGATGATAGGTTACATAATAAGTTACACCAGATACATATCATAATATGATATTTGACTTTGTCAATGAATTAAAACATTTTATTCCACTTTACTGAAAAAATTCTGAACATGGTTTATCGTTGATGGTGAAGTAACCGCTTCATAACATACTTGATAGGTAAGTTCTTCAATGGAAAATTGAACAAACGGTACTATTAAAAAACTAGAACATGCAAACGTAAAATTAATATGAGACCTATTTACTGATAGAGATCAATAATTAAGATTTTGTAGCGTGTTTCAAAAATTCAATAAGGAACTACCAACCGTTTGCTTGGCGCTTTCCGAACCATATCGTAACGTGATTACGACCCTCCGCAGTCGCGGGGGTTGGACGGGCAAGAGGTGATCAATTTAGTTTCTGTATTTTCTTCCCTAGGGAGCAGAAGTGTAACCTTGCAGTATGGAATGTTTAGGTGATGAAATAGAAACACAAATTTATCTTTGAAATGTACTCGTGTACAGAGAGGTAGTCGGTCTTTCTAGAACTTTTTTTAACAACGGAGGAATTAGGGGCTTCCCTTTGCTACCGCGTTGTTCTTTTTGTGGTTCATTCCCTCTAGCTTGGGATGACGAGTGGTCGGACCCCAAACCCCGCCTACAGCTCCAAGGGTGAAGGAGCGTCTCCTGGTAGCTCTCTGTGCCTTCCTACCTCTCTGTACGCTGGATACGGCTTTATTATTAAAGTTGATTAAACTACTTGTGGGGCTACCATAACATACATGTAATGAGAGATCTGATTGGAATCAATATTCCAATTAGAGATGAAGAAGGTTAATTAGCTCAAGGTTATATTTTCTTCTTGCATGATTCTTTCTCGTTCGTGATTGTAGTTGTTGTCTTCTTCCAGAATATTTTGGTGTCGTCATAAAATCTAATGATAAATACCAACAAATCGTCTATTCTTCACCCGGACTTCTTTGGTACGACGTCAACTAACCCAGTTATGCAAAATATATGTTTCCGACCTTTCAATAAAGTAATCCTTGCAAGGTATTTTCCGTAAGGGAACACAGGAAATACTCCCACTGAAACGTGCAACGACAACGTTAACGAGTAGTTTCCCTGAAACAAGAAAAAAAAGTTTTCCTGTAAACGGATGCTTCCATCACGAGTGATGGGAAATGAAGTCATCCAAGATCACACACCAGATGACACATCAATTCCGAAGACAAAAACATTCAACTTATCAAGTCCAGTTTTTGAACATTTCTAAAACAGTAAAGAAATTATTTTACCTTGCGTTTCATCAGTACGACCTACCTGTTGGTGGATTCTATAGGCATTCTAGGTATTCGGTGAATTACACTTAAGTGTACAGAGCGGTAAGATAAACAGTGAGAAGGACAGAAGCGTTGACATTTTTTTTTTTTTTTTTTTTTTTTACGAAAACTGGACAAAATAAGATGTATTACAGTTTTAGTCTAAATTTGGTTGTTATACCAAAAAGTAATGATTCAACTGTAGCTACTCCCTGGAGAAGAGCATTAATATACTCGTAACAAGAAATTCAATGATGATTCACATATTAATCACAATCAGTTAAATATAATTGCTCACCACTGGATAAGGACAAGTGCTGCCAGGCAATTTCATCTGTGAACCCAGTTCTTTATTCAGCCCAGGAACGTATTGCTTTATAATCGAACAGGCTTTTGGTGCTTCTAAGATGAAAAAGTTCTCCTTCCAGCCTTGACTGGTTTGTTTGGATAAATTAACTAGAACCTAGAATCACAATTATTACTTTGATAAAAAGCCTAATTCGCAGAATTTATGTATATACTTTCTCCGTGTCAGGTACTTCGAGCTAAATAGCTCAGAAATGTGAACCTGATTCAATTTTAATGGTCTATGAATTTGATCTAATTAATCGAGTGACAACTGAGTAAGGGGCGGGGGGGGGGCGGGGGCACGTGAGGAAGGAGGCACACAAATATGATCAACTGATCAATCCAAATAGGTATTTTGGTTGAGAACAGATTTACGTGCTCTATGCATATCTCCTGAAATTCAATAATCGCTCTATCACCTGTGAAACACGCACAGGATATATGAATGCAAGTCAAATGAATAATAAACCCAAGTGAAAGAATTTGCAGCGTTTCATGCATATCAGAATGCTTCAACCCGTGTATCGGGTATAAACTCTTTTAGGAGTTCACTCCAGTATCCACGTTCACTACGCCACTAGGTTACTGCAATCAAAACAAAAACAATAATAAACTAAAATAACGCAAATGTTGGCACCATAAATCGGGCCATACATCGGGAATGGTTTGAGCTACGAACCTGGGGAAGGGCTCATTCGATTCAGCATGGAAAGTTCTTCAAAAAGAATCCAAATTTAGGCCGCCTTGACTTTTTTTGAGGTTTTTAGGGATTTTACAAAACTTTGACAGCCCTCAAAGGGCACTTTAAATTAAGTGAGAGAGCTGGCTCAAGAATTGGGGCGTTGTCGGACCAACATGGATTTTTCTTGAAAATTTCAGATTTTTGCTCCAGCCGTTTGGGAGAAATCGTGCGTACGGCGTACTGCGTACGGACGGAAAAAATTTTATTGCAGATTTGGATTCTACACCCTTTGAAACGTAAACCGTAAAATTTTCAGGGGGGTGAGGGGGCTTACAATTTTTTTTAAAGAGCGATCTGTTTAATCCCGCCAGCATGACTGTTCGGAAACTTCGTTGTCGCTCAACCTTACAGGCTTGCGATTGTTACTAATCGAAATTAATATCAATACGAGTAGCGACCCTGTTTTAAAAACAAATTACTATGGTACAGCGTGATCTAATTACTCATAATGGAGTGAGATTAAACGCGTTGATACCTTTACATATTTGGTTTCGTACACTCCCCCTGAAAAATGTAGCAACTTCTGCAACCTATGATCCAGGAAAAGTATTGAAGGAACGCTACTGAATTCTCTCAGTCTGAAGAAGGCAATCTCCAAAAGTAAAGGGGTACATTGTCAACAAAACCGTGAAAACATTATTACTCTACGGTTGTGAAGCCGAATCTTTCGAAGAGTAATGGAATAATCAGAGTCTTCTGGCTAGTGATAGGAATACTTACAAATGAAGCGTTATGGAGAATCTCAAACCTGCAGTTCAAGGCTTAGCAAATGAAGGAGCGAATGAATTCTATCCCAGCTGCGTTACTTTGATCCACAATTCAATATTCTATCGAATCCTAATGACTTCAAATGTTATTCAGCTAAAAATTATACATTGACAAAGGAAACTGATTTGAAAGAGATGAGCAGCTGATTCAGGAAACGGAAAAAAGTTTAACGGGACGGAAAAGTTATCGTCGCGCCTTCCGACTCGGTTGATTTCTAACTGAACAAACTCATAAGGTTGAAGAGGGATACTTTCTTTCACACCTATTGGTACAGTTTAGATGAGGAAATCGGCTTTAGTTTGATCTTTACTGGTAATGAAATAACGGAACTTACGTCGAGACTGTCGTCGATTGGCATCAATATGGATGCATTGGCCGCAATGGCCATTTTTTGCCTGGATACCTTTAGTACCTTCATCGAAAACAGCACACCTGGTGAAGGCTCATTACATCGTTTTATATCTGACAATGAGGTATCATACGGGCCCTGTTGGATTAAAATAAATCAATTCATCTTCCCAATCATTGCATTTTGGATATATTAAAAAAGTAATTCAAATAATATATTCTGTAATTTTTTCTTTCTTTTGTTTTACACTGTGATCTTTCAAAACAACATTAGTTCGGTTTCCATGCAAAATTATCCTACGCCGGTATTACGATGTATTTTGTTTATAATACAAGAAGCAAAGATAGTCAACGCAATGAAATATATTCAAATTATATATAATAAAATATATTCAATGTCGATATGAGTGTTAGACAGACAGACAGACAGACAGACAGACAGATAGATAGATAGATAGATAGATTTTATTTAGAGAGAGAGAGAGAGAGAGAGAGAGAGAGAGAGAGAGAGAGAGAGAGAGAGAGAGAGAGAGAGAGAGAGAGAGAGAGAGAGAGAGAGAGAGAGAGAGAGAGAGAGAGAGAGAGAGAGAGAGAGAGAGAGAGAGAGAGAGAGAGAGAGAGAGAGAGAGAGAGAGAGAGAGAGAGAGAGAGAGAGAGAGAGAGTGAAACAAATGATTTTACAAACAACGGATTGTTGTAGGTGAAAAATAATGTTCAAAAGCGTATAATTTCCGTATTATAAATATTCTTACTTCAACCGGTTATTCTAACTAATTTTCATTCATTTTCTATTTCATTGAAATTTGGTGAATATTGTTTTGTAAGTAATTCCTTTCCCCTTACCTACCAAGGATTCAGAGGTTTTCTTCACACGTAACGGAATCCAATACCAGCAAGTGTCCTCAAAATTAAATAGTTATTGTGATATACATTAATATATATGAATGTGCAAACTGAGGCTACCAGTCAATGTAGGTACATCGTTTTATGAAAGACGCACACATGTTTGAGGCCGAATGCACGAAATGCCTGAATGACGCGAAGAGTTTTCCTTATAAGCACAATTATGTACGATTAAAATTACACTTACTACTGTGCTAGAAGCATCCCCGTCCTTAAACAACGTACCTAAAATGAGCAGGACTATAAAATTAGCAACCATCACTTGGGCTGTCACCAACACTTGGTTCCTTTCCACGCAAAAGTGAGGAACTTCTGTAGGATCTAATCGGAACATTGATTTCAATCAAGCCAGCCTGAAACAATAGAGCCAAATACAATGGTTCGGTATCTTGCTCATTTAGATCTATCCAATCCGTTTTCAGTAAAATAAAAGTCACGGAAATTTCTCCGTCGCGGAAATTTTCGTTTGGTGGCTTGGTGAGCGGTGTCTAAACTGGAGAGATTTGGTTGAGAACTGGCAGTGGTGGTTCCTTTATGGAGCGGCGTCCTCTGCTACTACTCGGAGTGCTATGTAAGTGGATTTCTATGGGTAGAAATCGGCGTCTTCAGTAATTCGTTCAAATCGACGTAAGTGGTCCTATTGAGAACGGTGTCTTCCGTCAGGTTGAGTTCTTCCGATTACACCTATTCAGAAATTTGTCTGCTCCAAGACTTGTTTTGTCATCAGGGAGTTAGATAATTTTTTTTTTTAAACATTCAGTGACTTAGCCCGTTTTATAAAGCCCATATGTCGGAAAAACTCTTTCAAGTAGAAAAAAAAGGATTTTACGGAGGTAGGGGAAACAAATTGTGGGACAAAAGTTGTAGCAAATTAAGCGCAGAATCGGCCCCCGACATATGGCCAGTAGAGTCTGATACCGGCGTGGAAACCTTATTACCTGCATGCAGAGAGCAGTGTTGTTCAACTCAAAACAATTTAATAATATGTATAACTACTGGCATACTTTAGGCATTGACATAGTGGTGCCACCACACATCTCTTCAGTTTGTTTGTTGTTGAAACTTTTAGTTTTGTAGTTGACATTAAACTGTTCACTCCTCCCTGTCCATAAATTAAAATTATTGAATGAGTGTCTGTCACTCACAGACACAACAGACACTCATGCAATAATTTTAATTTATGCTTGCAGTTCCTCTCTCCCTTTTTGTTATTTATAACAAAACAAATTTATTTAATTAATTAACGCAGTTGAGATCCAACAACTAAGCAATAGAGAATATGACCAGCCTGAGTATATGGACAGGGAGGAGTGAACAGTTTAATGTCAACTACAAAACTAAAAGTAACATACAAACTGAAGAGATGTGTGGTGGCACCACTATGTCAATGCCTAAAGTATGCCAGTAGTTATACATAGTTAGGTATAGACTGAGGAAGTAGCCGCTGCGGGACGAAACGTTTCTGACGTGAATAAACAGATATAACGCTCCAAATTAAGAGATTCGGAATGAATGTGGTCACTCCACTACCCACACCCACTATTAGAAGTTTATTTATTCTGTTTATAACTGAAATTTATAATGTTTGTTTGATTTTTCTTGAAAAATAGGAGATGAATGTTAATTATCTACGCCGGCTGATCAAAGTTAAAGTTTCCTGGTTCTCGTCCTTTGATGATGGTTGACTTGTGGTTTTCTTACTCACATTAGAGTACAGAGCTTTGGATCTTGAAAAAAATATGTTATTAGGAGAGTAATATTAGCAAAACAATGTTTGTAAAACCGAAAAATATTCCGCTGACCGAAGAAATTGTTTTCAGTTATGACAAAGGGTGTAGAATCCAAATCTGCAATACAAATGTTTCCCAAACGACTGGAGCAAAAGATCAGGAAAAATGCAATGCATTTTCAGGAAAAATCCATGTTGGTCCGACAACGCCCCAATTCTTGAGCCAGCTCTCTCACTTAATTTAAAGTGCCCTTTAAGGGTTGTCAAAGTTTTGTAAAATCCCTAAAAAAATCAAAAAAAGTCAATTCGGCCTAAATTTGGACTTTTTTGAAGAACTTTCCATGAGGAATTGAATGAGTCCTTCCCCAGGTCCGTAGCTCAAACCATTCCCGATGTATGGCCCGATTTATAGTGCCAACATTTGCGTTATTTTGGTTTATTATTGTTTTTGTTTTGATTGCAGTAACCTAGTGATGTAGTGAACGTGGATAGCCCTAAAAGAGTTTATAGCCGATACACGGGTTGAAGTATTCTGATAACCATAAAAAAACACAGCAAATTCTTTCACTGGATCCATGATTTGAATTTCTACTAAGCCTTGGAGTGTGCGTGTTTCACAGGTGATAGAGCGATTATTGAATTTCAGGAGGCATACAAATATGATCAATTGATCAATCCAAATAGGTATTTTGGTTGAGAACAGATTTACGTGCTCTATGCACATCTCCTGAAATTCGATAATCGCTCTATCACCTGTGAAACTGGGACACTCCAAAGCTTAGTAGAAATTCAAATCATGAACGCAACCCAATTGAATAATAAACCCCAGTGAAAGAATTTGCAGCATTTTTCGTATGGTTGGAATGTATCTATGGATGGCATTTTGTACATTTGATAGAATGTCTAATTGTCGGAAAATTGGCTGTTTATATTGCCCGAGTAGCCCGTAAATTAAGGATTATGCATCAAATTTACCCATATCTTATCAAATCTATTAGTTGTAATAGTTTTATTATGATAGATATAAATCCAATGATAATGGTCAACGATTGTTCAACTATTGTTTCAGCTATGTACTTTTTCACGTCAGAAGTTCATGATCTCTTGCTTTTTGCTCTCATAAACGCAGATATCTATGATTAAAGTTACACTTACTTTGGACGCATCCGTGACCTTCAATAATGAATATCAAACGAGCAGGACTATATTATTATTCATCACTGGACAGTTTCACTGAAGCTTGGTTCACGTCAAAATTATCAACGCCTATGAACTGGGCTCGTTTCAATTGAAGCAATGATTTCAATCGGAATTGGCAGAAACAATATACCCCGAAACAATGGTGTCAGTATCGGGTTCATTTAGATCTGTACAACCGGCTATCATTTACTTCTGCAGATTGAGCAGAAAAGAGTCGTCGTCGTCTGACGATAATGTTAGGCAATCGTTCAACGGGGATCCATAAATTCAAGCAAGAAATTTCAAAGGAAGAATTTATTGTTAAAGAATGTATGTAGCAAGATTGCTAAATATATTTCATAGCAGAACGAATCAGCCAAATCAGATGGACGTGTAGTCTGGTAAAACACAGTGTCTGATGGTCTAAGACATTAATGGGGCGAAGAGGTGGCGTGTTTGATAAGCGATTCCGTAAGAAGGGTTATCCAATATTTATCTGGGGGGGGGGGGGGCTTGAGTATAAACCATTGTATGAAAATATTTTACAACTAACTCATTTAATCCCATAAAGGAAACCACCTCGTCAACGGGTAAGTAAAACGATAATTCAGTGTTTTATGATAAAAGTGTATTCATAGAAATGTACATGTGCTTACAATGTGCATGCGGGTGTACCAATAGTGTGTCAGAATATTCAAAATGGTACTAAAATAGGAAATTTTGCATAAAAGTTTGGACTAAGAAATCGCTGATTAGATAGGTACAAAGTTAAGAAAGTTTTTGTAAAATATCTGACGGAAAATTTGATGCTTTGTTCAACGGTCTAACCACATTTCAATTTGCATACAAAATAAGACAAGGTGAAAAACACGAACAAAAAAAAAATTGGAAGTAAAATAATTCAAAAACAAAACTTCTTACATTTTTTTAAATTTTATTTTAAAATTGCAGATCAGTTGTCAAATTGATTCCAGAAGTTTGATCGATCGATTGTATAATGGGGCTTGTGCTAGAACGTTTTCACTACCTCAAGAGCTTGAAAAGACAGGTCACAAAGAGTTTGGTAAAAGGATTATGCAAGGACAAGTGCAGGCTTGTCCCTTAGGTCGCAGGTCACTTCCCTGTAAATTTTTCAACTTGGTTGGCGTAATATTTCGAACATTTTTTCCTGTTGACATCACTGGAAAACTTGGTTTATATCGCATGAAACGACGTGGTGCCGATGTTAAGGTTAATCATACCCACTTCCCTGAACATTGTTTTTACCTGTTGACATCACTGACCGGGAGATCCCGCCAACCCAATGATGACCTCCTTGGTTTTCGAGAAAACGCAGGTCTCTCCCCACACGTCAGTTCATCACGTGGTGCCGATCGTTAAAACGGTTAATCCATGGAGAAGCCGCTGTCACTTCATCTGGAAGTGCATGGCCTGAACTTGTGATAAAGTACCATAATACATAGAATAAGAATAATTAGTGCCTTTTCACGAGTATTATCAGACAAAAAAGAAACTCAACATAGTTACGAAAATGAGACCAACAGCTTGAATGGTTCTTTTATTTTGTGTAGTGTTGCAAGGAGCGTCCTTCTGTGTAACGTTCGATGGATTTGAACTGTTTCAGCAATCCTCATATTGAACATGACTGCCAATTTTGATGGCAGTATACTTAATTGATTAATTGTGACAACTTTTTTTAATTTTTAATCGGTTTTGCTTGATTCAATTCAATGGTCGTTGTAACCTACAAGTACCTAACTATCTATCTTTTGGTGTTCATCCAGGACGCACCTGATGTCACCAAAGACCCGCGAGGACATTTTGACCACATAGTGAATAAATTGCTACAACACTAGTCACGTTTTGTGGAAAATAGACCTCTTCTACAAGGTATTTGTGATATCTTCTGAAGTTTTAATGAAAATTTTACAAAACCATACGATTTTAGTCACTTCCCTGTCCTCTCAAATTTTCAAAATGGTGGTACCTTGAAAATGAATCATTTCTATGATGAGATTTTCCGGAATTTTACTTCCAATATATTGAAGAAGACAATCGTAAGGAAAATATCTGTTTTCCATGAAAGTGAGTTTCTTGTTTTTCTTTCGAAGCTGAAGTTGCCACTTTCCACGAAATGACCCTGTAGCGAGGTAGATTATTGATTTGGAGCCCCTTTCAACATAGTTGTTCCAAATAATAAGTGTTTTATTAAATGTACATTTTTGGTTCACCAGTAGGTAAGTAATTACACATGTTACACATTTTTGTAATATAGTTTTTAAACCAAATGCATCATTAATTTCTTTTCGGAACTATCTTTAACACGGTCTCAACACAAAAAATTCTATTGTGGTTGCGGATGAAAAATACTCTTCCACGGTATTTTCCATAGGTGAACACTGGAACCAAATTAAAATTAAGAACCAAGGGCATTGAAGCACTGTAATTCCCCTGCAACAAGAAAAATAAATTGAGCGGCGTTGTAACACACATAGGTACGTTCATTAAAGTCAACCTGAGAAGTCTCACTTTTTTTCGTACAAATATGTAAACGAGAAAGCTTAGTAGTGTCTATACGTTCAATATTGTGAGATTGTTAACATTTGATAAGCATTTCGCTCTGCATTTGAGAATGTATCGAACTCACGGGGGGGATAGGACATATCCCAAGTGGCTGGTTTGCCAGGCGTCTTATATCCCTATCCAATTCTGGTTGGTTGATGGCCAAAGCGGAACAGGCCCGTGGAACATCCAGTAAGAAGAAATTATCCTTCCATCCTTGGTTGGTTTCCTTTGCTAGGTTCATGCGAATCTATGAATTCGACACAAAGATAATTTTAGAATTAATATTTTATGAACAGTAACGGAAGAACTACAGGCCCAAAATACTCTTCAAAGTGTATGCTTAAGTTTCGAAGGTGTATTCTATATTTCAATTTCTTTTTGCTTTTGCTTTTTGGGTCACTTACAAGTTCTCAAGATCTACTCCGACTTTTGAGAAAAGGTAGATTAGTACCAAAAAATTTACATATCAGGTAAAAGGATTAATTCGGTGAGGCCTAGTAATGAGAGTGTTGGGAAACCATTTGTTGTTCACTAGGCATGATGGGGGTTTCTTTATTCGGATTTTCGAGTAAAGATAAACACATTTCTGTTAAATTACTTATTCAAAATGGAACAGCAATGAAATGAATGGGGACACACCTGTATATTCCTAGCAGAAATCGTGGCAATCGAGGCAGCAGCTATTGAGAGTCTCAGGAGGGAACACAAAAAGGCCCACGTCCGTATCCTCTCAGAAAGTCAAGCGTCGATAAAAGCATTGATGACACCAACCACCTCATCACGAGTGGTTTGGTGCTGCATGCAAACTCTCAACAACATAGTCAAACATTCGCCTGGAGTGGGTGCCGGGGCATGAAGAAAAACCTAGTAACGAGAAGGCTGACGAGCTTGCAAGAAGGGACTCCCAACCCTATTTGTAGGCCCTGAGCCGGCAAACGGTGTTCCAAAAACCGCCTTCAGAAGGACCATCAACAAGTGGGTCAAACAACAAACCACAAGTAGATGGCTCAATATTGAAGGACATGACCACAGTAAACTCATGGTGGCAGAACCCAGCACTAAAATTACTGAACGGCTACTTGGCAAAAATCGTAGTGAACTAAAAACGGCTTTGTAACCGGCCTTGCACCCCTAACGGACGTCATTCATTCATGCGGCATCCTTTGAACCGGACCGAACATGAGTCTGTTTGGGGTCGTCAATCGTTCGGGTCGCCTCATCTGCAAGGTCGGCACGCTTCCACACCTGTTCACCTTTGCGGATCCTACGAGGGTGTCCACCCTCATTCGGCATAGTGTGGACGGCATTCGGCTTAAGGTTCCAATTACACCACATTGGGGTCAAATATAGTTCAACTGTTTGCAGGTTATGTGAAAAGATTGACGAAAGCCTCCATCTCTTGATTTGATTCTTAAAGCTCCCAACTTACGTATGCTGTCACCGGATTAGGCAAAATCCACTTCAATTGGAACACAAACCGAAGTCAAATGGTCGAACTGAGCTCACTCAATTGATTGATATGGAATGTGTACAAAATCAAACATGAAACTTGCTGAAAAATTATCCAGATAGATACTCAAAATTTGGGTTCGTAAGCCAAATTGTTACTATCTGATCGGTCTTCAATGGATATGAAAAATTGCACTGCTTTATCTGATTCCTCATTGAAGGGAGAGAGGATCATAATGATGGCCGCTAAACCAAAATATCGAATATCTCTTGGATTGTAACATTCACTCATATCATGCGTTTATAAATTAATTATTACAAAAATAATACAAATCACAGAACTAAATTACGGTGCAGAATTCCTCACTTACATCAAGATCATCACCGAATGGGGTGAGAAGTGAAAAATTTGTGGTGAAGTGGAATTTTTTTCTGGATATTTTCTTCAATTTCAAATCGTAGATAAGGAGATTTTTGTCTTCCATGCCGTTTGGACAGTGGTCAATTGATGTCATCAACATTTCAAATGGCCCCTGCTTTCAACAGAGAAGAAAACTATTGGAAACTAGTAATAATCATTTGATGCAGACAAAAACCATTAGATTTCAACTTTCACTTATTTTCCCAATAAAAACAGTCATTTTCTGTCATAGAAATGAAAATTATGTATCTCCGGATCGAATCTTGAGATTTCTGATTTTGATTTGATTATTTCTGGGTAAACCCATAAGTCCGTTGTTCTTGATTCGGCCAAACAATTTAATTTGTTAAGAGTTTTTTCATTGTCACGAAGACTGTGTTTATTGGGTGTAACACCTTCGAAGATACTATGGTTGGAGTTGATTTACAGAAATCACTAGGCATTTAATGAGATTATATGGATCAAGAACCCATCAACGAAGCTGAATAAGTATGAAACACTTGGCCATGCTGCCCTTGCCAACGAGGGAATTGACAATCAAGTGTTGACTTGATGAGCCAATCATTTATATCAGTTTGCTTGGTCAACAGTTTCATAAGTTCGAGCATTGTTCGTTTAGGTTGCGGCTCAAATGTGCTGTTAACAAGGTGCTCTCAAATATATTCGATCGCTCAATAACATTGTAAATGGTGACCAGAATGGAATGCTCTTTCCTACAGGCATTTGGAAGAATTCATATATTACATATGCATGTGACATACACCATCATAGAAATTGCCTCGAATGGACTTAGAACACAAGTTCTTTGGTGACAAATAATGCAAATGAAGTATTATCAAATCATATTTTTGCACATTCAATTCAGTTACTTTGTCATTCAAAATTCCGATGAAACCTTTACGTTTCTCCTGTGTACAACTCACATCCTCGCGAACATGACGGATAGTATGAGGAAAAAAAAATATTGGTAAAAAAACGAGGCCTCTTTAAAAACTTTCCTATAAGGCACTTTTGGTCGGAAGTGAGTTGCAGAACAAGTAGGAGTCAGATTGTGCATAACCCATGGGACACATTGTATAACTACAAGCGTAAGCTGCGGAGGAGGCATTGTCTTGGGCAGGAGCTGGATATGCAATGACCCGCACGACCGTCCGGTCTTGAAGGAGGGGTTGCTTTGTGCGCCGTGTATTACCCACCCCAATCTGATTAGGCCGTAGCACTGGGTGTGGCAATGTTGATAATTTGTCGTTTCTGACCAAATTCAGTTTTAGTAAAATGTATATTATATATATATATATCCTTGTACGTGCTAGTACTTTTTACTTAGAATTGAAACGATTCCGGTCTAGGACTGTTTGGGCACTTATGCTTGAAACGATTCCGGTTCATTCAAATTATGGTTGAAGAAAATTTGAGTGAAAGTGGTGGAAAGAATTAATGGGGGTGTTGAGGTTAACTAGCTGTTGAGATTGTTTAGGAATTGACTATAGACATTCTGCTATTTTATGTTCATATTTAGGGTCATTTGCGGAGGTTATAGATGCTTTTTCAGTTCATAGTTACAGAGGTTTTCAGTCATATCATGATTTTTCTATGTCTTACGAATCCGAACTCTACCAATGACAGTACTATATGCGGTTCTTTTAAAAGTTTGCTACATGAACTATGCTTATGGACATCCTTGTTATCAAAAATATTTAATTGTGGTAGGTTCTATGGTTCACATTCAATCATAATATGACCGGATACATTATACAGCTTTCTTGATGGTAGCATGTAAATTAAAGTACTTACCGAGACAGCATTTGAATTAGCTTCAAAGATCAAATATGACAGAAATATTATTGTCATCCTCATGTTCATGATAGATATTCCTGCCACCATGAAGATCATTTGAGTACCCGCAGTTGATGTTGGCCGATTCGAAATAAGCAAGTAATTGAATTTTGATTGCTCTGGTTGTTACCACGTTTCCGCAAACAGTTGATGTTAATCGAACCGCTCTAAACTGGGTTTTAAATGACAAGTGATGTAAAGAGCAGCTGGTGATAGAAAACGGTTACACCATTTACTTTGATTTGGATTATTACAATCCATATAATGTTTTTAAAATCTTGAGCACCAACCGCTCTCGAAATTGTTAGTTTTTATATGGAAATAGGCAGTATACGAAACAAAATTGAGTAAAAGATTCGTCCGTCCTCTTCGTCTTTTCTCCCTAACCATTGGACTGGAAACAATGGAACTTGGACAAAAATCACTAACAGGGTGTCTCTCTTTGTCTCTGTCGAATTTAACCAACGCATTTTACAAGTACCTAATGTGCTACGAAAAGTCTCAGAAAGAACTTTTTCTCTTTTCTCAAATAAAAATCCGAACTTTGTTCACTTTTATGACATTTTTTGTGTTTGATCTTTTAAAATATCCATAACTCCCTTAATATGAAGACATGAAGAGCAAAACCAAATATGAGTACGCCATCAGAAGAGCGTTAAATTTTTCTTACATGTTAGTCTGACAACTATACTTTTGTGTACAACTATACTATATTTTTAGAAAAATTTGTGAAAGGAACCCGAGGTAGACAGGTCAACGTGAAAAGTTCATTTTGTCAAATCTGGAAAATAAACTTTTTTTTCAAACGGTCATAAGTCCCCGAATTTCTGGTGATAAGCAATGGCATGAACTCTTGAAAAATGCGTACAAGCCTCAGCTTTCCAAAGATTAGACCAATTTTTGTATTTAGAGGGAACGTTTTTGAGAAAATTAGGTTTGAATGGGAAAAATGTGTTTTTAAGCACATTTGAGGTTTCATTTGGGAAAAACGATTTTTTTTTTTTTTAAATAACAAACGATACATTTTTGTGCGTAGCACATTCTAGTAGGATGACAATAATCGAGATATAACAATCAACGCGCAACAAGAAAATCGTTTGGGATGTAAATTTTTGAGGTTTTTCAAAACGGTTATAAAGTCGGAAAGCTGGAACTTTTACACATTGTTCAATACTGCAGGCCATCACTTATACCCTGAACTACGGGGATTAATCGCCGTTTGGAAAAAACGTTATTTTTAAGTTTCACAATATTAACTTTTCAGGTTCATTTGTCTCCCTCGGGTTCCTTTCACATAATAACACTGGACTAATATGACAGGAAATGAACGCTTTTTTTAATGCCGTAATCACATTTGATTTTAAACTTCATATTAAAGGATTTATAGCCTTTTTATTGACCGAAGGTCGAGGTCACGAAAAAATTTATAAAAGTGGGAACGACGAATACAAACGAAGTTCTTACATGGACTTATACCCACAAGTGAGTTGTCAAATACGTTGCTGAAGTTTGACGTTTATAAAATTAGACACCCTTTATTGGCGTCTTGTCTAGTTGGTTCGAATCTAAAATTGAAAGGTTGTAATAATATAAAAACGGTATATTAGAAACACATAAAAACAAAAGTAGGTAAAATGTTTTAGACTTCAGGACATAAGTTTTGTCGGACGATTTGAGGTATAAATTGATTGCAGATCATGGAATCATTTCAAGAAACAGTGTGTGCTATAAAAATTCACAGCAGCTATGAGCGAAACTCAAAACCAACAGCGTCGACCATATTTTATTTTTGATCCATTTAGAAAAAGTGTAGTTAACAAAAACCTAACATGGAAACTAAAGTATTAAGTTGGAAATATATCGTTTAATTAATCTTTTTTAAATTTTCTTGTTCACAAAAATTATAACTAAATTCGAATCCGCTATTAGGGTATTTGGGATGAGAAGAAAACTCCTTGAATGTAAACAGTAAACGTATATAATCTCGACAAGAAAATATATATAAAGGACTTTGAACGGTCAACCATTTTTCCTGGGAACAAAATCAAAGATGGACTCAACGCAGAAAACGTTTTTATGGCCATGAAGTAAATTAACGCGCGAACGGTATTTCCCATACTTAATAATTGGAACCATATTAACATCAAAATCCAGCGATAAAATCATGTTTGAATAGTTCCCCTGAAACAAATAAAAAATTTTAAAAATCAAACGATTAGAATAATGAACTTCAAGAATAATTTATACTATTTTCGATTTAAAGGAGATCTTACAACCCTCCATATTTCCATAAGCAAAGTGCAAATAGTTTAACAGTCACTTGTTCGAACATGATGTGCACTCGCTGGCGGGGAAATTCAGGATTCACAAGGTTCCTCTCTCGGAATACCTTCAGCTGCCCCTTTTTGACGATAGACGTCATTTTTTCAGGGAGTAAAAAACTATGTTGAACAAGTCGCTCGTTGTTAGTGTAGTAGGTTTTTCAAATGAAACATTCGGAAAATTTGCTTTCTCTGTCAGAAAAGTTGTTGATAGGCTCACCAAAGACTCCTATTTATAAACTCAAGGTTAGTCAGTTTGTACCTGGAAACCGGTAACTGTTTGTACGTTCCCAATATACGGCTAAACTGGTGAACTGATTTTGACGGGAGCGGCGTGAAAACGATCAGCGAGTTCTGCTGCACAACATAAGGTAGATCAAAACCTACAAAGCATCCTTTTACATCATAAACGGCACTATCCTTCGCAAACGCATTGTTTTGTTCCCAAACTTGTATCATTGTAATTGTTAGCAGCCAGTTGATTAGCGGCGGAAAATCATGGCAACTGGGGGAGCCTTATAAGAAGAATATAATAAAGGTCACATCCTTCCGTAACGTCCTATGTTACCCAAGACAAGGCAATACCGCTGAGTTGGGTGGGTTCAGCGTTTGTTGCGGGGCGGGTAATTTTCCAATCAAATCATGACAACTGAGTTGTGTGTCCTGCGTGCACACGCTCTATCCCTAATAGCTGACAAGAACACGCTACACTCGGCTTGAAATAAAATCGGTTTGATTTTCTCCCTACTCTCGCTACAACGATGCGATTGTTTCCATCTATTGTCAAGGTTATTGGAGTTGTCCAAATCTGTTGAAGTCAAAATCGTTTCTCGAGTGTTTGCAACGTTGTTCGGAACGATGTTGGAGCTACTAATGGATCTTGATGGCGATAAAAAAGTCCATACTTCAAGAATATTATGAAGAGTCATGAATCCCCGAATTCGATCTTCGATTGATAAATCTCATGAGACGGTTGCCTTTGCATACGTCTATTGCAGATGTAATTTAGCAGAGCTGTACTCCATGAGGCCAAATTACATCGTCTCTGTGTTGAAAGATTTGAAAACAAATCGCTCATCATGTTAACACGGTAAGTACGGAAAAATGAGAACGATCTCTACTCCACTCGCAATTAACATTTCTTTTGGTAAACTCATGAAGAACGTTCTTCATCCTAACAGTTATGTCTTTGGGTGTGAAAATACTCAAAGAACTGGGGAGCACTGGTCATTTACCAACCGTCTCCCGTCCGTCTATGAGCATTACTTGTTACTTCAGCACCTGATTTTCCACTAATTACGATTACGTTCAAGTAGCATGAACTTTGAAACGAAATAATATTACAAGACTTGAGATTATCGACAACAGATATCTCAAAAGGTAATCAAACCGAGAATGTGAACAATGCTGACTACGAGGTTTGAATCTTTTATCGAATGGATATATCGAGTGTTATAGTTGTTCGATTTGAGTATTTTAATCGGTTTCAATCACGATTGGTTAGTGCATCACCACTGATGCATGCTCTATTAAAATTCCACTCATTTCTCTTCACCAAGATTCCTCCTGTAACTCAAACTGAAATCCAGAAACAATTAGGACTTTAATGAGTTAGAAAAACATAATGATAGTAAGAAGGTAACAAAATTTACCAGTCATTTTTGGATCCAACACGGCTTCAGGTATCCTGCGAAGGTTGCTGAACGTTTCCGAAAGTCGGAAAGTAGGGAGGATGTAGTGGTAGGAGGGGAAAAGAGACAGAATGGGGGAACATATCTTATTGCTTTGATTCTTTTCACAGCGATAACGAGAATGGACTACCCCAAAAAGAAGTGGGGGAATTGAAGCAGATTTGCCAAGGTCTAATTTTTCCTGAAGTGTCCTCCTTACTGTTCCTGACTGTGGTGATTTCGGTCCGTTCGTGGGGGAGTTTCAACATTCAAGGTTATTTTGTCTCCCTGAAAACCAGTACAGCAAATAATAGCTTTCTTAGCTACTACGCAACCAGACCCCCATAATGGGCTTTGTGGATTGCATCCTCCAATTGAATGTTATTTGATGCTGATGTTAGTAACGTGAAATACATTTTTGTAGGCAGTGTCCGTTTCATGATGAGCGTCATCGTGCTCTGTGTACATGTGGGGCTCGGCCTACCTTGCCTCACTTCAAATTACACCACTGATTCTGATATGAAAATTAAAAATCGTTTTCTCGTTTTAAATGTGTTTTATTTTTCCAATTGGTGAAAATGTAATACATCAACGTCACAAATTGTCACATACTTTTTCCTCTCCATTTCACAGTAGCTAGATTTCAAATAATGAGTTTTATAGTTTGAAACGTCTTGGCATTCATTATTGAAAAACAGATAGAAATAATTTATCAAAAAAGGAACACCTCTGAAATATAGAAAAATTTTCGGTCGTGAAAAAAGGGAACAACTGCTAAAGCCGCGGAAAGTAAAGAAAAAATCTCCCTCCACATTAGTGGAAAAGAATATTCATTAAGTTGTTGGGTCATCAAGGTTTGAACCCATTTGTGTAAGAATATCTACCATTCGATATGTTGCCGTGGAGAAATAGCCATTTGTGAATCAGCACTACATTGAACGTGATTTCCCGAAAATCAGCTGTTTTCGAGTTGTTCCCTTATTTCCCTCCGTGTGCGATATAAACTAAGTATGAAATCATTCGTCAAAGAACTCACGGGTGGTATTGGACAACTTTTTATCTTCATTTGACGAGATAAGTTGCGTTCTACAGCCGGGATATAAGTTTTTAAAGTGGCGCAAACCTTTTTCAAATCCAGAATGAAGAAATTGTCTTTCCATCCTTGGCTGGTGTGCTTCGCTAAATTCACTGACATCTGAAATATTGTGATTATCAGATTATAGGTGTGATTATCAGATATCCATACCACCTCGAGCTTTTGGCATATCAATTTATACTTTTCACAGATCCCAACATTCCACCCCATATAATGATCAATAAATGTTTTTTCTCTCTCTTTTATTTCATCAGATTATAGGTGTGTTTTAGTAAGAGACAAAATTGTGCACAATGTTGAAGTGCCTGATGTTATTTATTTGTGTTTATCCATATTTGAAGTTTTTAGGAAAGGGTGGTGATGAGTGAGATTTGAAAATAATGTTTTGTCCTCTCCTTTTTCTCTCAAAAATTTTTTGTTTCAAAAACTGATTGTTTCTTTCACAGTAAAATTATTTAAAGTGAGAACTATCACACTTACATCAATATTGTCGTCTATTGGGATGCTGAGGGAAGCGTTTATGTTCAATACCAATTTCGACCTGGACAACCGAGTTGATCTCATTGTAAAGTGTACCACATCTTCGTCATTACGCATAGCCGGACAGCTACCTACGGAGATGAATTCAACTTGGGACGAGCCCTGAACAAACACACAAGTACGAATTTTACAACGGTAAGAAAACATTGCAAAATCTCGTAGCTTTAGCTAGCTTCGTTCAGCTTCTAGCTGTCTTTTGGGCTCAAGGGCGTAATTACCAGGAAGGGGAAGGGGGAACTATTCATATTCATCACATTCCCGGGAAAATTTAAAAGCGGTGGAGGGCTGAGTGTGGGAACAGGGTCAAAGAGTTATGTTTAAGCGGTAACATTTAAAGCATAAATCAAAGCTCCGGTCAGTGTTGGAGGATGATTGATTCGTCAGGCTGATGATTGATCAGGCTATGCTAACACACAACAAGGAATATGTTAGCAAGACGCAGGGCCACCCCACAAAAGCAAAAAGCTTTAGGCGTATGCTTAGGTCTAGCAGTTTCAAGAAACGATAAGGGGGAACTATCTATCACACATCTATATATGTATAATATTTCTAGTGCAATGAAACATACACCTACTTTATCACTTAACCTTACTTACCATGGTAGCGGTGGCATTTGCACCAATAAAAAATAGCAATGTCGATTGTGTTAGAAAAAGTACCGTGACCGAATTCATAACGATGATTTGCACGTGGTCATAGGGAAAACTCTTTGAGGACAAAATTGAATTCCAATTGCCCAAGCCATTACCGTTCGTTGTCGCTTGAGAACATCTGACTGCTATCCGGCTGTTTGAATTCATTTAGCAAGTTTTTTTTGCGAACGGAGGATAGGTACCATTTTGCAGAAAAAACTGGTACACTGCAGTGAAAAAGATAGATGATTTCAAAGGGTAATATGTGCCCAAATTAGTGTTGAACACAGCTTCCTTGAATTTGCAACATGAATGTAAATAATGTATTGAGATGTTTACAATACTCTTCAAAGTTGTTAAATTAAGCTTATTAGAAGGATTCACCGGAGAATAATATCGAGGAACGTGTCCCTACAGACGTCAACCCCTTCAAGTGGATGAGTCGTGCTGAATTATATTTCTGTCTAAATCAATTTTTTGTTTGCGCCTGCGCAGAGCGGTATAATGGTTGAGCCATTCAACTTATCAACATAACCTGTAAATTTCATTGAAATTGAAAACCATGGAATTGAAGCTTGATACGAAAGTTTGAGACGCAGAACAAACACGCGCACTGATACTGACAGACACGAAACAATATTTCGAAGACGAGAGAAAATTTCGATTTTTGCAAAAAATTGTTTTGGATCTCCTCAAGAACTAAGGTTAATCTTGATTTTCGACGAACCTATGTGATGGAAATGGTTAGTTGCCATCCCGATTCTTGAATCCACCGCCTCGGGAGATATATCAGACGAGTTTCAGTTTCTGGAAAATCCTCTGAGTGTTGCGGGCATTATCTGCATTTAACTCGTGGAAGGGGCAACTTTACCATAATTGTTTCATTTCACCTAGGAGTGATCTCTGAAGCAAAATAGCGTAACTTTCTCTTTTCCCAGCCAAAAGGGGTCATAGAGCTTACGCAAATTCTTTCATACGCTTCTACTAACCCTAAAACTCAAACATTTATCTGATGTCATTAGCTGAGATACAGATTAAAGTATTAAATCGCCATTCCGTTTCAACCACATTTTTTACTCGAAATTATTCAAGAAACTATTTGCAGTTGTTAGCTAAACTATCAAGTGTTTCGGAATCTGAATCGAATTTGTAAGGAGGACGGTAAAACTCTCCAGGTGGTCGAGCTGTGGTTCCGTTTGATGTGGACGGCTTGTAAAAATTTTTCATGAGGGGCAAGTGCGATCTCGTTTGGTGGCATTTCCGTCCTCTGTCCGTTTTGAAGGTTCTACTGCAGTAAAAACATTTGGCAATGCTGGAGCTCATGCTTATTGCTTCTGGGTTTTGTCAGGTAGGTTCTGTGAAACCTGAGAACGAACAAATCATTGGAAACTCGACTTTTTACAATTGACTTTATAAGAATCATAATCCTTTCTTAAGGTAACTGGGCTGTTTAGCATGCTTGTAACGTTATTAAGTTTAAATTCGAAGTGCTTGAACGCAAAGCTGTGACCATTACAAAAATAGGAATGTAATTCATGTTCGAGCACGCGTACACCTGATCAGCAATCCCTAGTTCATCATTCAGGTACTTTGGGGCAACTTAGAACTAACTTGAACATTCCATTTTCAAGTTAATAGATCTATTAATCTCGGATTTTCATCTGTAGTACCTAAATCAGGTTTGCATTTTCGAAAATTACTACAACCTAAATGTATACGGTAACATCCTAGAATCCGTACCCAGGTACCCTAAAAGAATAAAGGAAATAGACCCCTTAACGGATAGTGAAAACAAATGTTTCTGAAAACTCACAATGCGCTTGAGCAAGCAACAATTAGTCCAATCGCTGTTGTCCAACCAATCGCTTTCAATTTTAAAGGGCATAATTTTAGAGACCTTTTTCCAACTACACTCCAATTTTGAAAGAATCGGTAGGCATTTAAGAAATCAAAGATCTACTTAATTCATGTTTGTGCGTATTCATGCGGTACGAGCAGAAATATGTTGGTACGAATCTTTCATGAATCTAGTCTAGTCCCGATTCTGACAGAAAGTATAGGTCAAAGAAGAACAGAATGAAATATGGAATCAACCACTTATAAAAACCAATTCCTCTAAAAAAAAAATAAGAAAACTTACTGGTATTCTGTGATTGATTTTTACATGAAACAAGTTCCAGTAAACGGGATGTAAATTATTCCGAGACAACCTACCACGCTTGGTGGCAAATTTATTCATTCAGACTCACACCAACCTTATCCGCTTCATCGAAATTTGCTGCCAAAATGTTCACTGTTCCAATTTATATTATAGATTTATACGTTGTAAACAAGCCAAAATGTTGTGCAGATGCTTGGAGATTCAAGAATGGTTACTTTTAAGAAGGAGATACTTGTTGGAAACCAAATAATGTCTACTACAATAAATCATGGTTTATCGTTTTCAATAATGATGGTATTGTCGTTTAATTACTGGGAAGTCGGTTTTTCCTACATCTGTTTGATCACTTTAGATTTTTTTTTAAAGTATTTAAATGTTTGTTTTGTGTTTTTGTTTGTTGTTGTTTTTTGTGTGTTTGGGAAGTCTGCTGGGATAAAATTCACATTATCGCTTTGAAGCAATAACGGTAGATGAGTCGGAAGACATGGTTTCATTTGTTGCCTAAATTCTGCTTCACTAAGCGAGACTTGAATGTTGATGGAATAAATCGTATGAAAAACACTCGTACGAAGTTGTCAATACTAAAGGCAGTCGCAGTATAGGTAAGTAATAATATCAACGATAATAGGTAAGTGCCAAGTCGTAGTTGAAATGACCTAAGGAAACTTGATAGGTTTTTGAAACTAAGCTAGACTTCAGCAATATTGTGTTGAATGCCATCATACAGACATCATCAAGAGAATTCGGAATTTTGTAAAGTTTGCTGCACAACTAGAGTAAAACTAGGATCGAATCGTGGAAATCGGTTGGGTATTTCACACACCAAATTTGTCAAACACACTTTTTTTTAATGGACTCCCCTCAAAAGCAGAAAGAACTTGCTATTGAACAAAAAGAAAAGAAAACAATCAAATAAAAATGGAGAGGACTGCCTTCTTTATTGGACAGCCTTCCTTCCCTTGATGTGGCTGTGGTTAGAAGGGACTCGAGGACTCTACAAGAGAGCTTCAAGAAGGATCGTCGGGCTTCGTTCTGGCAGCGGGCAGAATCATCAGAATCATTCACGTTATATAGAGAGCTGGATCGTCAGAACACATGTGGTACTTTAATCAGGGACTCGGGGGCTTCTTTATTCGCCGCCAGATGGGTATTTAGGGTGAGGACAGAGATGGTTAACCTGAATGCAAAACCCTTTTCAACATGCTCAGTGGATTTATGCCTTATGTGCAACTTGCATGAGAGGGAAGATTTGTGGCATTTCCTATGTACTTGCCCTGCCCTCACCGAGTTCCGCTTACCTTACTTCGGTACTCCGACTCTCTCCCGAGACAAGCCATTGAAGCAATAAATGGTCCAGATTGGTCGTCACTGGTTGGGTTCTGCAGACGGGCGTGGCGTTATAGACAATTTTTAGTATTGGAGTTCAACTGGTAGTTAACGTTTCATTTACTCATCCAAGAAAATCAACCAAAAACCTGTTCATAATGTTCCCAGTTTATTTATTTATTTTTTTTGTTTTTTATAATTGACATTTTTTGGTCTCGTACTTCCCAGCAGACGGTTCAATAAACCAAGCTGGTAATTGTTTATTGTATCCAAAACTATTTTCTCATTGTGCATTTTCTTACTAATAAACGCATTTCTTCTTCTTCTTCTTCCTTCTTTATTGGGCAATAGGAATTTGGGAAGGCGAGGTCGATGGAGAAGAGAGAGGGATGAAAGGGAATGATCCTATAAAATGATCAGAGTTGAGATAACAACCTGGAAGTGATACCTCGAAGCACTGCTGCCGAGATGCCCAACTCAAAAACCTCCGTGGTTGTACTCACTGCACATACACTTACACACATACATATAAATATATATGCTACCTTTTTTAAAGAATCTAGTTTTAGAATGATCTGAAATAGATTTATAGGTTTGTTTTTGGGAAAATTTCGTACTGCTGCGCCTTTTCGACACACCGCGAGACTCGATTAAGACAACAGATGAGTTGGGTACTCAGTTTTCTTGCAATTAGTCCATTTGTGTGGAAGTTATCGCAGAAAAGATGGACAGCGCGAACATCCAAGATTTATTTGGATTAAATGTAAAATGATCAGTTTTTTGAAAAATAAAATATCGAACCACTGGGGTAAACGAAGTTTGGCATTGGAGAAGCGTTGAAATTAAAATAATAGAAACATTTGACCGCTAGAAACCCATGAATGTGTACCCTGAAGAATGTGGCAAACGAACTGTAAAACGCATCATATCAGTTCATCGTGTGTCACAAATGGTTTATTTTGAAAAGTTACACAATAAGTTTTTTGGAGCTAACTCTAGACGAATAAATACATATCTAGGTGGTAATTATGTAACTAGCTTCGAAGTAAACAAAATTCTAGTCATTCGAGATTCCTGCAGACAATTTTCTACTTTCTTCACAGTAGTGTCATTCAATCCTTCACTATCCACTACCACACATTTTCACTTATCTGAAATTGTTTTCAATACAATATTTGTTCAATCAACATGGAAAGCTAATACAATGGTAATGTTAGACGATCAAATTATGTTGGGAATGAGTATTAAGTAGAGAAGAACCGAGTTATCATGTCGTTTTATTGGCTGAACGGGCGCCGCATCCAAAGGCGGGGCAGAGACAGCATGAAGGGTCTAATCGGCAGTATGGATGCCACTACTGATTCAAAGATACATAATAAGAAGGAAAAACCGGAAGACCAAAGCCCTTCTGCCAGGAAAATTCATGACCCCTCTGACATCACCGACGTTAATGCTAACCGTGGTGCCACAAGCCAGTCTGAGCCACAGGCCAAACAAGTCAGTTTCGATAGAAAACTCTTTGAAAATTTGACTGAACATGGCTTTTACTCATTTTCTAATATTTTATTGGATGAATTCAATTGCGTAGGATTTAATGAAATACGTCAGTTCATAGAAAAAATTCACATGAATTTTGAAAAGCTGCAAGAAGCGTTTTGTGAATCGCATGAACGTATTGAAGGTGTCGATTCTAACGTGCATGTTCAAAAACGTTCCACTTTCTACGAAGAACCGCGTCCTGACAAAGTTCCCTATAACAGAGAAGACAGCACAATCCAATGGTGTGTAGTGCCTAAAGGCCTCATCTCCCAACCGCCTTCTCACAGGGGTGGGAACCAGCACCATATCGACCCACTAGAGATTGAGAAAAGGTTGAACAATATTCTCCTGGAAATTGACAATGATTCAGACGACTGGTCGTCCATCGAAGGGGACGACGAGGACAGCGAAACTGCAACGCCTTCGAAAATATGGTCCAGAGCCAGGTTGTACTCAAAGTTGTCACACGATATAATGACGTCAAACATCAACAACGCCATTCATAATTGGAACGAAACTTACCGAAAACCTTTCCCACACGTTACATAAACCGGTTTTATAACGATTGCTCATTTTTCAGATTAAAATAATGGTTCAATGTAACTCACCGACTAAACGAACTTTGCCAATTGTTGAGTAAATTAGAAGCAATCTACACCGCTAACCAAAACTGAAGGATTAAGTAGTGCCGAATAAATTCAGTTTCAGATGTGTGGAAGCCAGATCAAATAATTCATCTATATTGAGACAAATTCTTAAGTACTTTTCGGTAAATAGACATCTTGAGAAACAGTCAGTTACAAATCCCAGCTCAATCGGGTGGTTCGAGCCCAAGTAAACCAAGGATACATTTTTTGAGAAAAATAGAAATTAATTTGTTTTTCGTCTTCAAGCAAATTATCGTCTTAATACTTAATCTCCCCCAAGGGTTCTCAAAGATTGTTCGAAACATTGAAAAGCTAAGTTCATGTTCAATGTTTTTTAAAATCCCTAAAATCCTCAAGAAAAGTCAAGGCGGTCTAAATTTGGACTCTTTTTGAAGAACGTTCCACGAGGAATCGAATGAGCTCCTCCCCAGGTCCGTAGCTCAAACCATTCCCGATGTATGTCCCGATTTATGCTGCCAACATTTGCATCCGACATTCACTACATCAGTAGGTTACTGCGATCAAAACAAACACGAACGTTTTATTTATTTTATTTTTTTTTTTTTTTAATTTTTTTATTTTTTGATCGCAGTAACCTAGTGATGTAATGAATGTGGATAGGTACTTAAGTGAACTCCTAAAAGGGTTTATAGCAGATACGCGGGTTGAAGCATTCTGATATGCATGCTCCGTCTTACGAAATTTAAAATTTTCAAGTAGAATATTTTTCCATTGTAATCGCTCTTGAAAGAAACACTGCAAATTCTTTCACTGGGGTTTATTATTCAATGATTCATGATTTGAATCTCTACCAAGCTTTGGAGTGTGCGTGTTTCACAGGTGATAAAGCGATTATTGAATTTCAGGAGGCACACAAATATGATCAACTGATCAATCCAAATAGTTATTTTGGTTGAGAACCGATTTAAGTGCTCTATCCGTATATCCTGAAATTCAATAATCGCTCTATCACCTGTGAACACTCCAAAGCTTTGTAGAAATTAAAATCAGAAAGAATTTGCAGCGTTTTTGTTTCCGAATGTAAAGAATTACAATGTAATAACGGTTCACTCCAAATAAGTAGTTCCTCATACGAATTTTATTGTACAATTGATGTGAAATACTCACGAATTATCGGAGTTTCTTCCACTCCATCATTGAGCATGAGGTAATGCAATCGTGTCACAGAACAATTACGGAACTGCTGAAGGGGGAACGTTAACCGAGATTCCAATATCCAAGTCTCTCCCTCTCTTTCTCCTTCTCTTGCACCCAGGGAATGCTCAGATTTTGAAGTCGAGTGACGTGATTGTCTTACATAGCGTATCCACTGGTGATTGGTCTGTTTAGTGGAGTTGTCACGAGAAGTCTCACGAAAGGAAGTCAGTTTAGTCTAGCATGAGGAAAAGACCGGAAGCCAGCGTATAGTAAGTACTTTTCACATTGGTTCACCTCATACAACTATTTTGTTTATTATTTTACTAGACAATCCCGTCAATACATGAGTGATATCTACATCAATGATGCCCGGTACATTCCATTTCATCAAAACCAAATCGACGTGGATTTTATTGTATTTCTCACTGGGACTATTAGAAATCACCCAAGTTCAAACAATCCAATAGTTTCCAAAGGAAGTAGATATTAAGTGCCTTCTCATGAAGATCAACTTGTGTGCAATGCAGAAGTTTATTTGTGTGCATTTCTGGTGTGAACCCTTAACTAAGCCTGCAATCCTTAACTCCTGCACAAAACATCAACGCCTAATTTCGATGAAATCGTCGATGATTTAACTTATTAGATATTCAAATTTCATTATCTCCAAAATGCACAAAATTTTCAACTCCAACCACGGAGTTACTCGAGTTGAGCATCTCGTTAGGAAAGCTCCGCGACATCACCACCCTGGTCGTTCTAGGTCCTTACCAAGGCTTGTAGTTGGGAAGTTTCATTAAAAAACTTTTGTCCTGAAGGTGCAAATTGGATCAGGTTCCGTGAGTAGTAGAAGGATGAACTCCAATTGCCACTGAAATTCACAGAAATTTGTTCCAACTAAGGCCACTACAGAAGCTTATGAACATAATCAGAAATTACTCACTAAAATCACCTCGCGCGATAACACCCATAAGAAACCCATGAAGAACAGGGTTACGCTCAGAGTTAGCTGTTTCAACGTCTGTCGATATCCCTCACATAAGTGGACACGAGAAATCGTTAACAGAATTAAAACTCCCTACAAATTAGCAATACTGAAATTAAATTATCATTAAATAAAACGGTGAAAAGAAAACTATTACATCTTATTCCATGACCAGGATGGCTGTTGTAAGGCTCGTATAGTGCAGAGTGCACTGGTTATTTGAAATGAATTACATCTGCCTACTCCTTTCCATTTAGCGCAACCCGAACTTGAAGACAGTGATCGTGTTATTATGAGTAAAATCCTGTCGGTTATAAAAAAGACGATATTATGATACTGTTGACTATTCTTGTCTCACATGAAAAATCAAGACAAGACTCGTTGTAGACACCATATTTTTATAGTTTCCTATTGCGTTTTTCGAATTCTAAATTAAATATCTTAATGCAGGCAGTAGGTAAGGGACCGGATAGTTGAACATACCAATGGAAAGTGGATCAAATTTTGCAAAATTTCTTGAAATGCTACGGTACGTTTTCCGGGAAAGCAGAAAATTCTTCTTTTTTTTTTTTTTTTTTTTTTGAATTTTGAATGATTAAACTGCAATTGTTGTTTTTAGGAGTTTCTTTTCGAATAATAATAATCACTAAGCGCATAGAAAATTCCGAAAATCATGTCTTGGGAAGAGATTGAGATAAAAAAAAATGCGGTTGGTGGTAGTCCGCTTTACCTCATATGTGCTTTCACGGCAGTTTTTCTGTCAAACCCAGTCCTATACACTTTGCATATTCGCGGAGACGTGAATGATAAGTAGGTTTACTCTATATCACTAAATTTCAGTTCCTCCATTCACCTCTCTCTCCATATATGGTAGATTGGGCCAATGGAGGTATTCAGATGAAAACTCAAGTTACCTAAGTACGAACAGAAGGACGAGTAAAGCTTTGGTGTTTAAGAAGTTTTATTTACAATGACGTAATCCTATCGTCTTTGGGACATCTAGAATAATTCTGATCTAGAACAATAATGAATTATTCATTTGCAATGTATGGAAACACACAGTGATCAGCTGCAGTAATCTTGTGGCTGATCTCTTTCCTGATCAATTTTGTAGGTAAAATATAAATGGAGCTCTTTTAGACCACACTTAACAAGATGTAACTGCCGAGTTTAGATAATATACTATGACCTGTTTCCAAAAAGCTTAGATTAGTCATTTACGCAGAAAGTTATCTATAAAATAAATAATAAACGTTGTTATCACTCTAATCGTTTGGAATATCTATTATAAAGTTGATATTTCCAGATTTGAACCCTTCATTCCAGTCTGGTAAGGGGTTTACATAAATATTGATCCGCTTGTACCATGGAACAAAACAACCCTCAGGCTGAGGAAGATGGCGATGAGAGTGCAGATAAAGCATGTGTATCACAAGACGGCCTGGAAGAAGCAACAGTGAGTATAAACTCAATAAAAATTAAGCGATATTCATTATAACTGTGGCAAAGAGTGGCGGATCAAGTGAGTGTATGTGGCACTCATAACCCTGGTCCTATCGCGCCTATTCGAGGCCATTAGAACTATCCCTGAATAGTTGGTTTTGTCACACAGTTTCCAATCTTGAAGTTTCTACCAAAGCTCCTCCCCCTCTTTATCGCCACTTGCTTCCACGTCATGCTACTAATATGAGCAGGTAAGACCTTATTTTGAAACTGTATTGTTGTGACTCCGGAATTTGAACTTAAAAACAGGTAGCAAGGAAGGTCACGACCTAGAAACCAGTGATCTAGTAGGTACAGCGTACGTCGATATCCAAACATCCAATTTCTTCAGGAAACTGTCATTGAATGGCTTATGTTGTGTAGTTGCTTCGGGGTAGCCATCTCCTACGTCATTCAACTTGGCCTGAGTGCTTTTTTCCGCATTCCCTCGACAATAACGCCTTTTTACTTCATTTTCCCAAGGGCTTCTGTCCTCTAACGACAGATGGTTCCGTGGTCCCCAGGTAAAATACACTATTTGTTGTATACTACATTGGGAGAAAGTCCTTCGTTCCCAAACTCCTTTCAATAGTCTTTGCCTTGCCAGATGACGTAGGTATTCACCGAATCTTAAATCCCTCTTGTTGATGTCATCTTGGCAATGATGGTTTCTGGAATTGACTCCCTAATTTGATCAGACAAGTTCTGTTGAGATTATTCCACTGTGGGCATTCTAAAAAGGTATGGAAGACCTCTTCCTCTTCTTGCTTGTAGTACAAGCAAGATCATTTTCGATTTCCATTGGGGAATTGCGTGAGATAATAATAACACGGTCCCTCCATTCTTCATCTCCCCCTTGTCCTTCCGATCCTTGATGAGGTGAAAGCCATCTATCGTAATGCGTCATCTAAATGGGTCATTACTTACCAGACAGACTCGAAATGTACCGACCCCCTCCGACTTTGTTCATACTTGGTGTAGTTGCTTCCATTAACGAATAAAAAAGGCCTGCCAGGTCAGTTCCTCCAAAAATGAACGGTTTTGGAAGCTATAGCAGTATGATATTTTGACGATTATTTCGATTTTTATGACCTAAACATGATTTTTTGACTATATCTTCGGTTCCAATCGATCAAATTAAGCGTACGCGGTCTGATTTTCTTCGTAATAAAGTAAAGAACGCAACGGACCCTGCAGAAAGCCGGTTTGAGCGTCCGTTTTGTTTGTCTGGCGTATAACGTCCGCAAATCTTAAAAACGCGATTTCTCCCGAGTCGCTCAGTAGAATTAGGCGTTCGATGTCTTCAAATGTTTATAATTACTTGTTTTACAATGCCCCCAACGGATTTTGTGTGTTATTTTCATTTGACGGTGTTATAGTTTAAGAGTTCGTTTTCGACTATTCTGAATGATCTGTCTCGTGTTTGTCAGGCTGTCGTATGTCCGCAAATCCTTGTGTCAGGAATAAATGGTGGACACTTCAGTCTTTGAAATTCCAATCTTTTTCATATCGTGATATCCGTTAACAAACGTTTCTCAGGTTTTAATGTTCCAATTTTACTCATGTTTTGAGGATAGGTGTGTCGCAATACAATAGGCGAGACAGACCCGCAATAAATGTCACCCATCTGATAATTTTGAGGTGCTCGATCGTTCACATTTTCCTCAACTACTGGAGTACATTCATGATGCATTGTGTTGACATTTGAACATTTTCGTAACATTTTCCAAATAATATCCCGGATTTTGTGAATTTTAACAATTTTCCGAAGTGTTCCCAAAATTTATCATACTATTTTAACGGAATTCAAGTACATTTTTTGTACGATTTCGTTCATACGTTTTCGAGTACCCTAGTACATGTTTGATTTTATTTTTTTTAGTAATATTCTGCTAAGAAAGTTGACAATATTAAGTTGTTTTTTTCCCATGGTTAGTGATTGCTTAGGATATCTTTTCTTCAAATTTGACCAATGTAATGTGCCGTCCACTCATACTTGATTTTTGATAAAGAAAAGTTCTCATCCTGATAGTGTGGAATGTAATCGTTTGAAATTACACGTTAATATAAAAGCGTATAATAAAATATTACATTTAAAATCCATAAATCGTCTCTGAAGGCCTAAAATTTATTTATTTATTATTTATTCTTTTTCTACTGATTTACTGCCAACCAAAAAATCCACTTCTATAAAATTATGATTAGTTTGTTATACGATAATTTATGGAACTGAGCTCATATTATTAATGCTGAATGATTGGAACTTCTGGAGAACAAATTCTTGGTACAAAGTCAAAAGTTTGGTTCAAGAAAAATGTTCGACGTTATAGGGAGAAGAGCATAATATGCTCTCCTATTATTATTTTATATTATTTCTATTATTATTCTAATATTATTTTATTTTATATTGGCGCGTGCTTCATTATTTCACAACTTATAGTTGTATCAGTACTAATTTACATCCTGGAAATGTATACGTTTTCCCCTGGTTACTTCCCACCAAGAATAATAATTATTTCATCACTCTGAGTTTATCCTATGTAAAAATGATATTATTAATCGGTGTATGTGACCTCGAGTGCCTAATAATTTATTTTAATTTAACACTTTTCGAAAAGTAAGTAGGTAAGTAATCGCAAAAATAATGTTCGAGTCGTACAAAAGAAAAAGCAGAAAGAGCGCCGTATCGTATTCCAACTCTGGCTCGTCCACGTCCTGTCATAGACTTAATGTGAGTAAATTTGAGCACTAGTAAAAGTACCTGCACTTAGTTAGCCCGAAATGATTTTATAGATTCACAATATTTGCATTTACGAATTTCAAAAGTTTTCTTTTGAGGGTCATATTTGGCCTAAATGTCCCAGTGAATGAGAAACGCCATTTTCATACCATGAGTGCTAAAGTCTCATAAGAAAATCGTTTTTTTTTGCCATAATTTTACAAAACAATTTAAATTGCATAAAAGTATAATAAATAAGAAAAATCTCATTGTCTACTTACGGGTGGGTTTTCAATAGGCTTCAAATTGTTTAGTTCAACTCTAGTTTCCTACCAAACGTTTGATGGTGTCCGTCGTTCATGAACTGAGTCGGTACAGTACAAACGATCTTTCGGGGTCAATTTTAGATTCATGAATTTATCATTATAAAATAACATAAACTATTGACAATTATTGTTATTATTTATTGTGGGAAAACTTCGACAGATCTTAAACATATCCTACTTTATTGTTAATCCACAATTATTAGCAAATGACACGCCGCTTGGCTATGTCAGTATACCCCCCCCCCCCCAGTTTTTGGAACATAGTGTGGGATCGCTAGATGTTAGGACCAACCAAACTCCGAGCGGATTCCATGTGCGAAAGAACGGATTCAATCCTAAGACACTTTAAGGGCCCATTGTAGTTGTTGAATCTATTCACCTCGAAAAGTAAAATGACACAGTTTGAGTTTGTTACCAAAATCGAACGTGAAGCCATCCAAATGATAGCAAACGTGATTTGTGAGTGCCTACTCGTTTGTCTACATGAACATATTTCTTAGGTCACCCTACTTGCATTTCAACTGCAGCATCATCATTTTTTCATTAAAATGCCGGCATGTTCTATCGTGAGGTCCAGTAACAGATATCGGGTTGGTGAAGAAGTGAGACTATTCAGCTTTCCTAAAACTATCACTAATCATTTTGAGAAAACTGAGGAGCTCCCTTCCAAACGAAGACCTGGGCGGTCATCCCGAATCATGAAAATCCCGTCAAATGCCAGTGTTCTGTTAGCAGTAAACCCCATGTATCGGTTGTTTGTATGCAACGGTGTTTCAGAATCGTGGGTGCACTGGGGTGGGTGACATTGCAGGTAAACTGTCAATATTGACGGACTGGTTATTTGAACTGTCACCATTTAACCCTTGCCTAAGCAGTGTGATTTGCGGCAAACACGTAAAAACGCTGCAAATCATACAATGTTTATTAGGGAGGTCTGAGCTAGAGGTAGCCCAAGTATTTGACTTTGCAATAACGAGGTTTGCAGGCGCGAGGTACCGAGTTTAGATACCACAGACTACATCTAATGTACGTAGTTTGGATTTTCACGTATGTTCCTGAGTGAACCTACCTAGAAACTTGAAGTCCATTTCTTCAAGTCCGGTGATCCGCGTAGTAGGGTTATCTAATACAGAAATAATGAAGCTTTGTATAATAGTTTGCAGCGTTTTTTATTCGATTTTTGGAATCTACGTTCTCTTGAAACATTAACCAACATTTTTCGGGTTACAAAGATGAACGAAAAAGCCTGTTCCATCCGCAACTAGACTTTTGAGCAAAAGTCCGTCAAGTTTGTTGAAGAACATACCTTCCTCGTATTGTAAACTTGACTGCATCGACAATGTAGGGTATTTGAAACGTGCTATATTTTCTGTGGTCTGTAGGCCAGAGCGTAGACGCCATGATTTGGTGCGTGCATTGTTCTTATTTATAGAAGAGTAGTAGAGTTATAGCTCTTAGCCATTCCCATGGTTCTCTCTACTTGAATTCTATGTTTGGGTTTGAGCACATTAGATGTGTTTTTACACTTCGTACGGGGGGGGGACTAATGTTCTGCCATTTCCACCCGTGCAATACTAGTATTGGGATTTATCAAACGTAATTCTTGTGATTTAGACCTTATCCCGTCTGTCGCGACACTTTACAAGCCACTTATTCTCCCAATCTTGGAGTATGCCCCAGTCGTTCGGACCCCATTCTACAGATGCCATATAGACCAGCTGGAAAGAGTCCACCACAAGTGTTCCCGATACATAGCCTACGAATTGAATATTCCTCAGGAGGCAGACAATTTTGAGTTCTTGGATGGGTATTGTTGCACACGGTGCACTGAGATCAGACGCTTTTTCAACGAACTAAAATGTTTCCATAGACTGATCCTGGGCATAGTGAGTTTCATGGTCGCCTATCCTGGTTAACGTTCATCAAGCCTCTTTTGGGTCCCGTTTTCTCCCACTAATTATCTCTACAATCGGTACAAATGCGCAGATTGCCACGATTCTTGAATCATGCGATTGAGAAGATCCCGGGCTTGGACGTTGTCACAGAGTCACCCGAAGTAGTGCGCAGTACAATGTTGAATAATGTTAGAAAAATTTTGTGTGTGATTGATTGTATATATTTTCTAAATTGTGATTATATCATTTTATCAGTCCATTATTTTACTGCTAGTGAACTATAGTCCCGGCAAAATCATATATGACAATAATCCTAATTATTTCCCTATACGTATAACTTTTACCTACGCCCAATCCCTGAAAATTTCAGATTAGGTAGCCCCATTCCTAAACATAAATCCAGCCTCTCCCTAGAAAGACAGGATCGGAGTGATCGATAGTGAGAAATCGACGTTAGGAGAAATTTGTGTTTGCGCATGCGCTATTGCTGTTGATCCGAATATTGAAATTATTGGGGGCCAAAAAGAATTTAATTCAAAATATCAAACATTGAAAAATCTTGAAAACCCCTCCAAGAATACAACAGGGACATGGTGGAGAGGCTATCACAGGTGACCGATGTTTGGGCGTCGTCAGGGGAACTAGTAGAATTTCCGTTCTAATCAATGTAGAGCATTGGTGAGCTATTAGTCGGATGTTAGCGTTCAGTAGGGTATCGGAAACGGCTCTTATTTCACGGGGGGTATATTTTCTGTCGTTTGTAGGTCAGAGCGTTGATGCCCAGAGGCTTTGGGGAGTGAATTGTTGTTATTTATAGAAGAGTTTACAAACAGTGTGACAAAATAATGTCTTCCCTGAAACTTGTAGCGTCGTCAAATCCTCGCATTTCCAGAATCTCTTCATCCAATGTTCAGGCAGTTTTGGATGATATGCCTCACTACAGGAGACCCAGCGGTGATTACGGCCCAGTAAGATGATTCGTTCATTCATTTGAAAGATACAAAACATTTCTTAACTAGTGAACTGGTAAATGATTAAGGTATTAAACAAGTTTATATGATTAGCTGTGCAGACATAACTTAAATGGAATAATCTTTTCGGGAAATCGGATTTTTAGTACATTTTGTTAACCTGACACAAACCTTGACGGACTAATAGAGGTTTTTAAAGTTTAGTTTTTGTTATTTATATTTAATACCAGTGATATGCATCAAAATGGTACTTAATTCGAAGTTATGTTTTATTATTATTATTTTTTTTTACAGTCCCGTGAAGACTTTTGGAATTTTTTAGCAAGCGAACAAGAGCAAATCAATGTTGACTATGAAAAAGTACGTGTACGATAAATCGATAAAGTTTTTATACATTTTTCATTTGAGATAATAAGCTGATGAGCGAATTACCAGTATAATTTGTGCTGAAGCATGCGTACACTGTTTCACAATGGCCAAACAAAGTCACATTCAAGAACTTGATCTATTTAATTTTCAATTAGTTCAATATGTGAGTTCTGAAGGCCAACTACACTGTAACGTCTAAAAATATTTTTTCACGAAAGGCTATTCACGATCTTCTTTCGCTCGAAGAGCCCCTTCCGAATGTCCAATCCGTCGTTACCAGAATGCAAGAACAGACCCAACGATACAGATTGGGGATCAAACGGAAGGAAGCCGAAATCAAAGAGAAAGAAGAAAAGATCGAAAAACTAACGACCACTTTGGGAAAATATAAGAACAGCATAACTATTGATCAGAAAAATGCCCTAGAACAGGTTAGAAATTATATTAATTATCTAATTTCTGTAAGCGTGTAAGGCCTGACAAACTAGTTGCATAGACTCATTAGATTGTACGAATAGAACGTTTGCCAAATCACTTAGCATGGGCATTTGTTAGTGGAATTATGAGACTAAATTATTTTAGGTAATTTATTAGGTTCCTAAGCAATAATAACTGTATGTGCTGAGAATCCAAACTCGGTACATACCTATAGGAACGTGTTTTAGGAGCTAACCCGCTTATTTTTATTGACGCATCGAAAAGACTTATAAAGGAGGGTATCACACCTGGGCAAAGTGGGACAAAACGGCTGAAAGCGACAACGTGGAGTTTGAATTGATTTCGTGAAGAGAGAAAACAACAAATTAATGATCCGAAGGTTTAGAACCTTCTATAAAATACAGGAAACGATTTGGCGTGACGAAAAAAAGCCTGTAAATTATTGGAAGAAAATTTGCATTTAGTCAATCAAGAATGGAATGGAGAATCAGGAATCAATTTAGATTTCCTGCGTTTCCGAGCCTTACGCTCGTACATTTTTGCTCTGTGACATTAAATTTTGAACGAGATACTTTCTATTGAATCTAATAAGTTGTGTTAAGCCACCCGTTTAACACGTGATGTTACATAAACTTTGAATGAAAATCAACAAAATATGCAAAGGGAAACAAGCTCGACTTTGCCACCGAACTTCTAGTTTTTCATCAAAGGATTTGAGAATTACCAAGACATGCCACGAATCACAATTTTTTTAAAACAAACTAAGATGATTTACAAATTGAAATTAATTTTATTTGGTCAATGATCATAAAAATAAGTAATCATAGTTTCAATCAATCCATTTGCTACATGTTCTCATCAGCAGCGTACCGAGAATAGACCTCTTTCTTTGAGAATCCAGAGCCATCCAGACGATAATATCATCTAATCTAATCTAAAATCCGTCTAATTTCTATCAATTTTTGTTTGACTATCAATTACATAATATTCTCCGTCAGAACAAAAACAAACAATCAATCAAAAATGAACAAATAAGTACGGATTTTTCGAGGGCGATGTGATTGGATGAAATTCCAACGTACTTATCTCCCAAAATACCTCGATCCTCCCAGAAAGCAATACTTTTTGAACCTGATTTGTACTAGATAATATTCCCTTAGATGCGCTAGAAATAAAAGGAAAGTCGTTTAGACCTATACATAAAATCGGAATCGATCAATACAAAAAATCAGATACTCCCCCAAAACTGATACATCCTCTTAGTTTATTTATTCACAACGCGCATTTCTCGTCATACACACTGATTTTCCATACACTATGGAATGTATAAATACAGGACTCAATAGATTTTATAGTGAAAACAACACTTTCAATTTGTAGCCAATGTCTCAGATTCCAGCGGCTTCGCCTCACTGCGGGTCTACTGCAGTTCAAGCTCCCTGAGGCATCGTGAATTCGTTGGCATTAACAAATTGGATGAAGGTCTATTATAATTTCATCCTCGAAGTGAAATGGCCAATTTTACATCTCCCATCTAAATATTATGTTATTCTGAGTATTCTGAAGGACATCCGAATCGAAACGACCATAAAAATTATGAGTATACAAAGTGGGATGAACAATCGTCCAAGGAAAACGTTCGAAGACAACTTTTCGTCCCCACAACTGAACAAGGACGTGATGTCTCACATGGACCAAGTTTCAAATCGCTAAGATACAAATTTTCAACTAATTTGCGATGAAGTTGACACAGGGACTACAAATTTTATATATCGCAGTTGGGCTGTAACTTTTGGCTCAGTTGGGTCACAATAACCTAAGTTTTTGTCCGGTTTGGAACCGTCCCCCGTGGAAAGATCTGAGAGTTTAACGAATAGATTTGTGCTCGTCCTTATCATCAAGCATGACTAAAAAAACAACAATGATCATTGAATTTAATCAATTTTTCTTGCATTGTGATTTTATTTTCAACTGTTTACATGAATTTTAAGGATATGGTGAACTTGCAAAAGAGGGTTGACATGTCTCATCTACGGGAGCAAGATCTGCAGGAAACAGTCGATTATTTGCGTAAGCAAGTGAAAACATTAGAGCAGTCAGTAGAGCAAAAGGATATGGAAGCTGCTGAATTGGACGCAGAGTAAGTTTTGTTGTAATCAGCATCATTTCATAGCAAAATAGCAATTAAATTAAATAATAATTAATTAACAACATGAAAGGTCGAAGTTAGATTGTCTGGTGAGAATCACCAATCGGTGAAAATAGTCTCAAAATTACCTCATACACCAAGCTATTTGTCATTGCAACTATTTCATGCTTTTTTTTTCGGAACGATTTGTTATGTTATGCTAACTAACATGTTGTTCACTATCGTCATCAATGAAATATTACAGCAGTCCACCTCAAAATTGAAAGTGTTGGTGGAAAACATTTTGTCTAATCATGCAAAGACGTGGTAGGGGTATAACTGAACTATTGGATTCAAATAACTGCTAGTGTTGGAACGGAGGAACGGAGAGGATTTTTCGGTGCACTATCCGACACCAGAACGAATTGGGGTCGTAATTACTAATTCCCGTGGTCAAATATCTGATCTGTATGGGGTACGTTAGGTGTCACGCATAAGGGTGGGAGCGGCTAATTTACAAGAATTTCTTTTATGTTTGTTTTATGTCGATAAGCCTGGTTTGGCAGACCAACCACTAGATAAGTTTCATTTATTTAAAACATCACATCAATTTGAATTCCCAAAGTTTGGAGTTGATGGGAAGAACTCGAGAAGGAATGCAGAAAGAGAAAGAAAAAATGAAGAAAATCATGATGCAGACCGAAGCTATGGTGTCGACGGCCAATGCTGAACGTGAAGAATATGCCCGTCTATATGACACATCAAAGGGTATTATCGAAGATTTGAGACAGCAGTTTTCTGTGAGTATTGCGTCCATTTTTCAATTAAACGAACCATCTTTAGTGTTGTAATCTCGCCTGTACTAATCAATTTAGTTTGTTTCAGGAAAAAATTACCGAAGCCGAAAAGATGACAGAGAAAATAGCTGGGAGTGAACTCACTATCAGTGATTTGAGGAAAAACTACCAAGAGCTTCTCAACGAATATGAAAGTCTCTATGAGATGTACATGGATTGCTTCAAACAGCTGACTATTCACCGGGACACTAACCATGAGCTTGCGGTAAGAATATTGACTTTTTATGATTGAGATCCAGGTTTTAAGGAATTCAACTTTTTTTCTGTTGACGTACGTACGTATCAGTGATTTGTTCGAAAGAAAATTTTCAGAACTCAATCAGAAGAAGAAGGGATCCAAGTTTGAGTTGCTACTGAATTCGTGAAAAAAATGTTACCTCTTTCAAATTCCGGTTTATAACGAAAAATAATAGAGGAAAATGAGCAGATACAGAACCTCGGGCCTTGCTCTTAACATAGTTCCAAATTTTAAGGATCTATTAAACATATTTTCCACATAGTTCAAGACAAAGAAATCTTTATCCTTTAGAATATAAATGTTTACTCTTACTGTGCACATTGGATCTTGTGGCATCATTACTGTTTTCTGTTGTTCAAAACAAGTATTAATCCCTCAATTGACTACTGATTTTGGTGAAATATTCAGGAATTGCGAGTATCACTTTCATAAGAGGCACTCCTATCTGCTCTGTCTGAACCCTTTCAATCGACCAAAAGGACTCAGACAGGGGGATGCCTTGGCCTGCATCTTGTTCAATGTTGCTCAGGATAGGGCTGTGAAGGATGCTGGTCTGGATCGGAGAGGCACAATATATCATAGGTCTGTCCAAGTTCTCGCATACGCTGATGACATCTACATCATTGGTAGAAGCCAGCGCGATGTGAGGGAGGCCTTCCTGGCACTAAACCGAGAAGCTGAAAAAGTGGGGCTAGAAGTGAACGAGCAGAAAACGAAGTATGTGATTGCACGCACAAGGGTAGCCTTGTTGTTGGGGGATACACTTTCCAGTTTGTGGATTCTTTCACATATCTTGGCTCGGTTGTCACCTCCTGTAATGACCTGTCTGAAGAAATATCTGCCAGGCTTATCGCAGCCAATAGGAGCTATTTTGGTCTAGTCCGTCACTTCAAATCAAATAACGTGTCAAGAAACACTAAGGTACTCCTTTACAAGACATTAGAACGACCTGTTCTAACGTACGGCTCAGAAACGTGGAAACTTGGTACCTCAACGATCAAAGCTCTTGAAGTGTTTGAACGCAAAATTTTGCGAAGGATATTTGGACATGTGAAAGATGGTGACCGATGGCGGTACGATACAACGATGAGATCTATCAACTTTGTGGTGATCAACGCGTTGTTGGATTCATAAAGTGTGGGAGGCTCAGATGGGCCGGCCACGTTGATAGAATGCCTGATCCGGAGATGCCACATAGTGTCCTAAAAGGCAGTCCAGGGGGGAGGCGAATGAAAAGAAGACCGGGTCTCCGATGGCTGGACGGAGTCGAGGAGGACTGTCGGCGGATAGGAGTCCGCAACTGGAGGACTGTGGCCCAGGATAGGACGGAATGGAGATGGCTCCTTGTGCAGGTCCAGGCCCGACATGGGCTGTAGCACCCAGGAGTAGTATAGTACATTCATAAGAGCCCTCGTATACAGTATTTACATCTAAATTACTAAGAATCAACAACGGTGAGGTGCGTGAGCTACTTGAACGCCAGAAACTCAAAACAACATGCTTAGAACTATTTACATGGAGGAACCGTTTTAACGTATCGTCCGCAGCACCTACGAAAAACTACTTTTATTGACAACATTTTGATAGCTTGGGTTACGTTGTTCCGTTTCGGTACTATATTTGAGTTTAAAAAATATAATATAGCCAATGTTAATAAGTTAAGCTGTGAAACGCAGCAAAATATTACAAAAAGTACATTGTCTCTGTATCTTAGAGTCCTGTATCTTAGTGTACTACAGATGATCAGTATTAGTACCCGGAGTTTGTTCCCCACTCTCAGCCCACGCGTTAAAGACAACTAATTTCTATCTGAATTAAACTAAAAAACTACCCGCAAACAGAAAGTACAAAAATTCATATACAACAAACCCCCCCTTGGGGTCCCTTAGGGTTGTTTGATCATAATGCCGAGATTATTGCGATCTCCCGGATCGATGTATGACTTTTGATCCCCATTTGGTACAGTAGTTTCGGAAAACAACAACGGGACAGTAGAGGGACAATTTCTTTGTTTGTTAATTTTATTTTATTATTATTATCATTGTTTAATTCGATTTTTGAAATGGCCATATCTTGAAACGTGAACCCAGGAATTTCAAGGGGGCTCGCTTTTCATTTCTTGGTCGTTATATAAAGGCTGATAATCGAAAATAATAAAACGAAATCGGTCGAGTTTCGAATTTTGAGTGAAATCCTAACCAACAAAACAATTAAATCTTGATGCTTTATGATATTAGTAAATGTGTTATTATGACTCTTCTGATAGTTCATTCCGATTTTGACTAAATGTCCGCGGATTGAACGGTTTACGCTGCGTATGGTGACTTTATCGCGTGCATAGACTGTGTTTTCTAATTCATTTTGAGATTCAAAAACTATTATTTAATCTAAATACATAAATTGGTGCTTGTAAATAGTCTAAAAGTGGAACAGTTTTTCAAAAGTACGGACATTTTCCTCATTTTATTTTCTCCATCATTTTTATTATTTCATCCGTCGTAACTTCTAAAAAAAAAGTGCGATCCCGACAGTTCAAACTGGAATTTAGACGTACAACTTCAACAATCATTATCAAAATATTTACAAGGGTAACGATTCATATTGATATCAATATCTCCATTATTTGATTCTAACCTTGGTAATAATTTAAACAAAAACTGTTATTGTAGCTGAAATATAATAGTTATACATAAACCTGAAAGGGGCCATTCATGACTAATGCCAATTATGTATCTGTCACCATTTAGCCATAATTAAAAGTTTTTGCAAAACAGAGACTTTTACAGGCAACATTTTCGGCATGAATCTCCGTTTTTGGAAAATTTAATGTAGCCTACTTACGTAGAAATTCTTTAATCAATATAATTTTCAAATATTTTTTTAGTTGTATCCTAACAAATAAACAAATTTTTACCTGTATCTACTCTGAGTAGCTCTGGAGAATGACGTATTATTTAAGTTTCTATGCGTAGTACACAAACGAAATATTCTATTGAACTCCTTACTGAACACCTCACGGAATTGCAATACGATTTTTGATCAAGAAATTGGATCATGTTCTTCGAAGTTATCTTGGATATTTACTTACTACGGTAATTTCTATTTTGTAGGCTGGTATAGAAGAGTTATTCAAAGAAAACGAAGATTACGAAGAAAACGATAAACTTTTGAAGAGGCAACTGAACGTAACGAGAGTTCGATTGTCAGTAAATGAGCGACGTTTCGCGGATCTCTCAGCAGATTATGATGTAAGTACATAACTGAATGAAATAGTTTTCAACTAATTTGTCGAATAGATTTTTAACTAATTACTTTGTGACTTCTCCATTATTTTCAGTTGTTCACCACTTTCTGTTCGCATTGTTTACTCCCTGAATATTATTATTGGTAATAGGTAATTAAAAATTGCCAATAACGATAACCATAGCTTAGGTCATACTAATGGACCACGCAACGGACATAGCTTGAGAATCAATGTTTGAATTACGTACTAATCAAATTTTAAAATCTCAAGTATTTTCAAATACATGCAGGAAGTGGTTCTACTTTTACTTTCGAAAATAGCAACCAGTTTCCTTCTAGAATCCATCCAATGACTCCCACTGCCCTTCCGTTCTCTTTTCAGAGCTGTACAACCGAATCGTCTGTCGTATACTCCTCTCTTTGTGCCAAAAAATGATTCATTATCAACCCGGTATCATTATCATTAGTCCAAAACGGTTAATTTCTCTGCGTTCGTATTTCGCTTTTGCAAACTAAGTGATATGATGGAATAGGAGTAATGTTCGAAGTCATTCTTCGGAACGCGAAGCATTTCAGTGGATGTTCAACAACAGCGGAGAGTCATTGAAAATGGCGTGAAGTCTGAGATCCATTGTTTGGCGGAGGAGACCAATCTTAATTTGAAATTCAATTAGATGCAAAATTGTAATTATATTTCAAAGTTACGTAGTAGTTTTTGTAGGGGAACAATAGAAAGGTAAGAATGAAAGAATGAAATTCGCCTTTTCGAGAAACTGAGTTACGTAGTACTTTTTGCTAAAAGCTCAAAAAACATATTTACAGACGACGAACTCTACAGAAATAAGTTTTAATACAAGTTCGACACGTTCAAACAAAAAAAACTGTTTAACATTATGAAGTAATCCAGATTATAATTATTTTAATCCAGATTCTCTGACGTACTGAGGCTTATGCAATTGTTTCTATTGTTTGATTAACGTGGGTTTACGGTATTTCATCTTAACTCCCATTGTTTTCTCAAATTTGGTTAATCCATTCAGAAACAACTCAAGATGGTCGAACAGCTTCGAGAACAATTGAAGAAACTAAATTGGTTTGAGTCACACGATAAAACGCTGGAGGGAACCGAAGTGAACACAGAATCCGGTCGTTGGGAAGCCGATGAAGTATGAAAACTTTAAGATGACAGAAAGAGAATGAGAATGAGAGCAGTGATTCGTATGCTTGGGGACAATATCATAGCTGCGTACTAAAATGTTTGATAGGATAATCAAAGATCCTTTTTTCAGAGAATTGAGGTAACAGTAGGTAGTAGTAAAGCAGAGTTGATGGAATTTGTGATCTGCAAAGCAGGCAGCAGGGTATGAGGACCATCTTACAGTATCCATAGCTTGAAAGAAGTCGGGGTTTGAATGTAGATTGGCTGTAGTTTGCTCTCATATACATGTGGTCTAAAAAGAGTTTTAGTAAAGACCGACCCCGAAAAGGAAGATCCTGTTTTGACTAGGGTGCAAGACGAGACTTCCTGCTTTATCCCTCGTTTTTCTTATTTTTCATCTTAGTTGGATTGCCAGGGCATCTAAGTCTAAGACTTTGATTCCTGCTATGCAATCACCTAACCAAGGTAAGCAGAACAGGCCGATAATATTGCATTTTGACTTATTTATTTTGACTTAGTTCGCTTCTGTTAAATAATATATAGAAAATAGCCACAGGTCGTTATTCGAAAAGGTATTAAAAATAAGTCAGGTTTTCCACCATTCAAAAATGTTCAACCCCCTGCCTACCACCTACCTTCTCCTGTATTTCGATCCCATAATTATTTTGCGAATTCTTACTGTAAATAATATTACTCATAAACATTCATACGCTTATCTTCGTTTGGATGGCAATAGTTTATTATCTGACTTTCCACCATTTTCAGCGATTGACAATAGATGTAGTGCATTTCATTTAGCCGATTTTAGAAAACAGAAAATTATAACTGAAGGCTCGTCTCTCTGCAGTGTTCAAACAAACTAGGCAGATTTACAAAAAATATCTAAAATGTATGGGGAAAATGGGCTAAAATGGAAGAAGATGGCCAAAATAAGGAAAAATCTAAAATTGAATGACACACAAACACCAGCACAACACTACAATACAACAATACACAGGGTGTCCCAGGAGTTATGAATATTCCGACTCCTACTATATGTTCTACAACTCATTTCCAAACAAAAATGCCACATAGCAATTTTTTGCTAGAGGACTCGTTTCCGACTTATTCGCGATCTAAGATTTTTTCGTGTTTTGATATTATGTCAATAAAACTGTTATAACTCCCTTAATTTTGAAGATAGCTCATATTTGATGACACCGTTGGAAAGAACATTAAATTTTCTATCTACATGATGCCAGGAAAATTTTTTTTTTTTTTTTTTGTTGCATTGAAGAAGTGCGATTGCTACGCGAAATGGCATTTTTGTCAAAATCTTGAAATCGCCTGTTTTACATCTCCCCTAGAAATCCCATTAATGCTTGATGCAGAACTGTGCAGGCCTGGTAAAACGTGCGCCAAAATTTCAGTTTTCCAACGGTGTAGTCGTTTTGGTTTTTGGCAACTCATCGCAATCAATGGTAAATGAACACAAACAATTGTCGTCTCTCGGCTCTTCTTTTATCCTGACTGTGTTTTCTGACATCAAATAGATAGAAAATGTAACGCTGTGTCATCAAATTTGAGCTATCTCCAAATTGAAGGAGTTATGACAGTTTTGATGACATAAGATCGAAAACAAGAAAAAAAAATCTTAAATCGCGAATGACTCGAAAACGAGGTCTCAGGGGAAAAATTGCTAAATAGCATTTTGTTCGGGAATGAGTTGTAGAACACGTCGGAGACGGAATGTTCATAACTCCTGGGACACCCCGAACTAAAACTAAAAGAGAACTAACTAAAAAAGACCTAATGTTTGAAAATTGGGAAAGCTACGGAGGAGGTATTGTCTTGGTCAGGGGCCAGGATATGCAATGACCCGCACGACCGCTCGGTCTTGAAGGAGGGGTTGGTTTGTGCGCCGTGACTATCAACCCCAGTCTGATTTGGCCGTAGCATTGGGTCTTGTAATGTTGACAATTTGTTGTTTCTGACCAAATTCAGTTTTACTAAAATGTTTGTTGACTCGAACATGTTATTAAGTTGAAGGAAAATTGTAAGATATTAGGGTTTTTTTTTTTTTTTAATAATAAATTTTATTTGGCATTGGTTGCCCATACATCATTATTGCATAATGTTTATACTACCTATTTAAAAATTACATAGGATAATGTATGATAAAATTTTGTCATTAATATGCTTTTTGGTTAAATATTTACAATACTGTCCGTTAGAAATGTATATATAATATTGTAAACTTTCACTGAATGAGGTTGTAGTAGAAGTGGTATTGAAAGGTTTCTCAATTTCGTTGGTTGAAGTTATAAAGAGTTCGAGTTTAAACAAGATTGTTAAGATATGAACCAACAAATAATTATTTAAAAATTAAAAATGAAAATGAATTTAATGAACGGAAACGTTCGTTGGTGAACAGCGTCTACGGCATTCCTAAGCTGTCCAGCCAAAGTTAGGATATTTGAAGAGCCGAGAGACGGCTATTGTTTGTGTTCATTTACGTTGATTGCGATGAATAGCTTTCAGTTGAGTAGCTATATCACAAGTGAGTATGTTGACACGGTTTCTGTGTACGGTTTTGCCAATGGTAATGCTTCTGAACCGAAAATGGTGTCACACTCTTCCTGTGAACAACTCACACCCTTGAGAACAAGTCGGATAGTATGGGGAAAAATATTTGTAGATAAAAGTTTTTATGTCAATGATCCTTTTTGGTGTATTTTTCAATATTAAACCATTGTAATCGCTCTTGGAAAAAAAAAGTACAACCGCCCCTGAAAATTTCATGGTTTACGTTTCAAAGGGTCTAGAATCCAAATGTGCAATAAACATTTTTCCGTCCGTCCTCCGTACGCCGTACGCACGATTTCTCCCGAACGGCTGGAGCAAAAAATCTGAAATATTTAGGAAAAATCCTTGTTGCTCCGACAACGTCCCAATTCTTTACCCAGCTCTCTCACTTAATTTAAAGAGCCCTTTAAGGGTTGTCAAAGTTTTGTAAAATCCCAAAAAACAAGGCCGCCTAAATGTGGACTTTTTTTTTAAGAACTTTCCATTAGGAATCGAATGAGCCTCTCCCCAGGTCTGTAGCTCAAACCATTCCCGATGTATGGCCCGATTTATGCAACCAACATTTGCATCCACGTTCACTACATCACTAGGTTATGCGATCAAAACAAAAACAATAGCTTTTTTTTTTTTAATTGGCAGTAACCTAGTGATGTTGTGAATATGGATACTGGAGTGAACCCCTAAAAGGGTTTATAGCCGATACAGGGGTTGAAGTATTCTGATATGCATGAAACGCTGCAAATTCTTTAACAGGGGTTTATTATTCAATTTCATTCATTTGGCTTGCATTCATGATTTGAATTTCTACTAAGCTTTGGAGTTTACGTGTTTCACAGGTGATAGAGCGATTATTGAATTTCAGGAGATATGCATAGATCACGTAAATCTGTTCTCAACCAAAATACCTATTTGGATTGATCAGTTGATCATGTTCGTGTGCCTCCTGAAATTCAATAATCGCTCTATCACCTGTGAAACACGCACACTCCAAAGCTTACTAGAAATTCAAATCAATAATAAACCCCAGTGATTTTTATCTAGTAATCTATCTGTTTTTTATCTACTAATCCTGTTTTATCAATAAGGTTTTGGTTATTACTACCAGCTATGTTCAGTAGCAATAGCGCACCATGATGAATGGGAATATGCAATAGGGAAACCACGCTGAAGGAAATACAGCGAGGAAAGAGACGCAAGGGAAGAGCTGGTAATGATACGGAAGCCTGGTTCGATTAGGGTCCATAGTGTCATCAAAAAGATGAATGGAACTCATCGCTATCAATCGTAAATTGACACAAACAATAGATGGCTCTTCGATTATCTTGACTTTGGCCGGACAGCTTAGAAATGCCGTAGACGCTGTTCACTAACGAACGGGTTTATGCATCCGACAAAACTAACTTGAACTGTCACTTGAGAGGTCTGGTGTTACCATTCGATTTAATGAAATAAGTTACATATATCCCCCCTCCAACCTTTTTTCGTCAAGACTTTTGAAAAAACCTTAATTTTAACGGAAAACACACGTTTTTCTGCAGTTAAACACCATTTCCTTAACTAAAATATTTTTTTTAAACCAAAACGACTACACCGTTGGAAAGCTGACATTTTGGCGCACGTTTTACCTGGTCTGCAAAATTTGGCGTCAAGTATTGATGGGGTGTTCAGGCGAGATGAAAAATAGGCGATTCAAGATTTTCACAAAACTGCCATTTCGCGCAGCAATCACACATCTTCAATGCAATTAAAAAAGGTTTTCTGACATCAAATAGAAAGAAAATTTAACGCTCTTTCCAACAGTGTCATCAAACATGAGCCATCTTCAAAACTGAGGGAGTTATGACCGTTTTATTGACATAAGATCGAAAACACGAAAAAAATCTGAAATCGCGAATAACTCGGAAACGAGGCTCTTGGCAAAAAATTGCTGATAGGCATTTTTGTTCGCAAATGAGTTGCAGAACACGTACGAGTCGGATTGTGCATAACTTCTGAGACACCCTGTATATCAACAAATTCTTGGAGACTCGGATGTTCGCGGGCTGCATAAAATTTATCAAACATGATGTTGGCACCAATTATTCTTCTTCCGCGAAGGAAGGCGTTATTGTTTGTCACGCCATCAATTTCTCATACTTTGTTATAACAGTATTTCACGATATCATACCAACTGTGGAGACTTTGGAGGATAGAGGGCATAATGATTTTTTCCTTTCTCACAATAACCAGACGCAAAGTTTAAATACAGGGAAAGTTATGAAGCACATTCATTAATCTTCAGTAATGAAAACATCCTATTGCGTTTACCGGAGATATTTTCACAGATTGATAGATCGATTATTTACCCCACTAATTCTGCTGAGAGGTGTTGCTAATCACTGCTAAAAGTCATACTCTGCTCGAAAGTAAAAGAACCGTATTAATTTGAAAAAACGCTTCAAATTATCACACAGAGGTACATTATTTCTGTATTAGTTAGCCTCATTTAAGTATATTAGACTCAGTTTGCGGTACGCTATCTGAACTCCGCACCTCCCGCCTCCTTATCTCGTAATTGCATTCACATGTAATATTTGTGCTTCCACCGGCCATGGTTCATTATCAGACCATCCGTTGAACTGATTCTGCAGCCCGACCACCAACCCAATCGATTTTTCTAATGGTGAGCGAACGGATCACGCGTTACCCCGAAGGGTCTTCGATTCAGGAAACTGATTTCTATATGAATCAAACGAAAATCTACTTTCTTACAGAGAAAGTGTTGGAGATTTCGAATAGTTGATAATCCCTTAAAGTTGATTAACCATGATGTAAATCCCGAATCGGTGGTGGATTTTCGAACCAAATTTCTAAACTCTGCTCCTGTAGTTTCGAAAAACGCTTTGGACGGCGGACTACGAACAATTTTTTTTTCGATGCTTGAATTCTTGAAATGGATTGAATCATTTGAATGATTGAATTCTTGATGTCTTGAAATGTAAAACAAAAAATAAAATTGTGAGGGAGGGTTAAACAAAATTTATATTCTTCTTAAATATCCCATAAGCAATACAGACCAGCGATACATAAATAAGTGTGGAGATATATGCATTGGAATAAATTTCGAAGAAGTTGTCAATTTCGAAGTAGTTGTAAAAACTTATTACTGATTTCTACTCCTTTATTTTATTATATCAAGACAATAGGCATGAAGTTTTGAGAACAATTAATGAACAAATCCTATTCAAATGCAATGTAGAGTTGTAATGATTGTCGTAAACCTTTTTTTGTAGAACTCTTGGAGAATATCATTACGCTCACAAAATTGGTTACTCCTGATATACAGAAATAAAAGTACCTACCTAGGCAACATTGTTTATCAGAGATTAATTGAGCTATCAGTTAAGATTCATATGTTTCATACATCCATACATAAGCTGCAGTAATGAGAACGAAATGATGAGTTATTGAACCTCGAGTTTTAGAAAGATGTAGATAATAGTCTAGGCAGGAGCTATCTCAAAGATACCTAAGCTACTGTTCATAAGTTGACTTGTGGTAGCCGTTGAGAAACGATGTAGTAACGATTTCAAAAAGTAAAAACCTAATTTTATGGGATGATTCCGTTTTATTAGTCAGTTTGTAAGCGACAATGCTGATACAAACCTGGTTGTTTGCATATTTTATTCCCCACCTAATTAATAACGGGGAATTTCGTATTCAATATAATAACAAAAACACAACAACTGTAATTTGTGAGCTGTGAGCTGTGTCCGTCTCAAGTAGGAGGTGAGGCGAGAGGATAAATTTCCCATCAAACCAATGTTAAAAACTGTTTTACTAGGAATTACAACAATTTGACACATTGATCACGCCCACATATAAATGAAAATTGCTACAGTGACAATTGCTCTTCTCGGCAATAGGCGCAATGTGACGAGCTTCAAAAACTCACCAAGGAAGTTCGCAAAATGAAGGAGGACAACGCGAAGAAACAGGCACAAAAAACTCTCAAAGTGTTCAGCCCTTCGAACCCCACCAAAGAAGTGCAGAAAGATCAGACAAAGCAAACCGCCGCCGTTAATAAAGAAGCAAGAGCGTATGTGGACGTTGAAATTCGAAATCTCGAGAAAGCGCTAAAAGAAAGAGAAAAGAAGTTGGTTGAACTTGATTCTGTTATAGAAACAACGCAAGCCGAAAAGAAACTGATGGCCGAAAGTATGGCGAAAATAGTTGGTGAGTTTAGAATTGGATATTCCCATAAAAACTATTCCTACCGTGTCGGCGCCCTCTTGGCCGCGGCGCCCGAGGCGACCGCCTCGGAAATCACACGGCAATCAATAACTAAATCAGGGAGTCACGTCTATCTATTCAGTAAACTGAACTGTTTGGTTAAAATCTCTGCCACTAGAGTAATGCCAAAAGAGTTGGCATCGTTCAATACATATTAAAATTACTTAAATGTGAAAAAGTAGCGTTTTAATAAGGGGGTAAGAAAAGAAGTGCTATACACTTTTGCAGGCACTTCTGGTCGGATCTGAGATCTGAACCGCGGGAGAGCTATCATCCTATGTACCCCTAAAAAAAGATAACCCTTGGAGAGTTTGCAGGAAATTTGACGGTAAACAAAATAAAATGTATAACCACATCCGCAAATGAAGTCATACCATTGAAAACATCAAAAAAGTGTTTTCTCACATTTGTTTGAGAATTACTACGGAATGGCTTGTCAAACTTTTAGCAAACACTTGAGTGCAGCTTCCCAATCTCACAATTAATAATTATAACGTTCTTTGGATGCTTCAAATCACAATGATAAAAAAAAAGATAGTCCAGTGAGTCCAAAATTTGAAAAACGGTTCAAGAGTTTCTACTCAGCCATGCCTTCGATGCACAGTTACATCGTAATCTCCAAAATGCATTTTCTGATACAATCCTGTATGTATGCATACAGTACAAATTATTTCACAGTTGGTTCATGAGTTCAATTTCCCCCGCAGGTTTGAACGGAGAGCTGCAATCGCAATTGAAATCTCAATCTGCAGCTTTCAAAGCAGTCGATCAATTTCTCACCGATGCTCGCCAAGAGCTGAGAGAACAGAAAAGTATTAATGACACTTTCAAACGTGAAAAGAGGAGGTAAGCTTAAAACATTCGATGTGAAACAACAACTAGAACAAGGATGTGAAACACAGACTTGTTCTTCTAGAAATCGTCTTGCTTCACAATTTTAGAGTAATATTACGTATGCCTGACTGCAATTCCAATTATAACCATGTACGTAAATATACAGAAGACATTTAGAGAAAGCTAGATGGTCCATGACCATATCCGAGTTAAGTACTCAGTGATAGAGCGTGCAAGTTGTGATGGATATGGTTAGTTGGCCCTTAACGTTTCTAAAAATCCATCGCCTTGAGAGATGAACCAGACGCCTTCAAGCGTCAAGGGCATTACTGCATGCAGCTCAATGGAAGGGGCAACTATACCATTCCATCACCTCACAATCTTCAAATGGTTTTCCACATGAAATCCTGACTCACTGTGTATAAGGAAATTTGCTACTCGGTGTTCTGTTCCAGCGTAATTCTCGCTATTGTATACAGGATCAGAGCAACCGTAATGCTTCATAAAGCTGGCTTACTTGTTCCTTAGCTCCGTTTGTAGTTTGAACATTTTGAAATCAAGGAAGGATTTTTCTATATCTAAATTTAATTTAAGCGAATGGCATTGATCTGAAAAGTTCATTAAATTATCATAATTCATTTCTGAAAAACCAAAAAATACACATAAATGGTTCAGTCTAATGCTTATCAAGATTTTTGAAAGACTTTATGTAGTTGTAAAACATTTTACTATTCTACCGCTTTATCAACTAAAATCTCACCCTGCATTACTGTTGCGTTTAGATACAGTATATAATAAATAGATTTATGTAGATATTTTTGACCCATCAGGAATATGATAGAGAAGGAAAGACTTCAAAATAAAGTGGATGAGCTAATGCAACTAGTTCACCAATATGAAGAACAGCTCATTTTAACCAGGAAGGAAGTCGCGTACAAAACCACTCAATTGAAAAAGGAGAAAAACAATTTGGAAGTGGTAAAAGCCGAAAGAAACAGTCAACATGCAAAATGGCAAGAAACAAATGTATGTCGGAAAGCAATATTATCTCTTTTTTTCTTAAGTGATATAGTAGGGTGAGGGAAACGCGTCGTGACCTTTCATATGTTCACAGTCCATGCTTCAGGATCAAAAGCGAATTTCAAAAATTGAAGCTACTCAGATTCAGCAGCTGAAAGAAGAAGTGGCAACACGGGACAAACGGCTGACGAAGGAGCAGTTAGGTAGGTGTCTGCGATAATTTCTGGTAGATATTTATTAAAAGGGTTTATTAGGATAACAAACCGGAATTTGAAAAATGTCTACCAGGTCACAAGATTAGTTATAATGTTTTTCTACTGAGAAAGGCGGTTTTTATGAGAGTGCGGTATCCTAGATGAACGATTCATCTTAAAGATCACACTCAGATAACTTGAGAAGGCCGTACTTATTCAAACTTTGAAACGGAGGACTATAATAACTCTTACTTTCAAATCATGAAGTTTTAAATAATGTTTTCTAGAAAATAATGTTGCTAGGTAATTCGCCAAGACCAAAAAAATCAAATGATGGAATGTTATTATAAGTACCTGATTGCTTTTTTTCAAGATTGAGTCGGTTGTTTATGCGTTTTTGCTTCCGAGTCTACTAAGGTAGCGGAAGCATTGTTTTCACTTTCGGAATGTGAAAATTTTTTTGTCTCCAAAATCAAAAATTCCGCTCGCATTTTGCGTTTTATACCTTTCTGAACAATTTTGGTTCCGTGTCTGTCTGTGAGTCGGTCTGTCTGTCTGTCAGCAAATCCTTGTTACGGGCAAAACTACACAAAGTTATAGTCCGATTTTGATGAAATTTTCAGGGTTTGTGCGGGTTGGGGTGTAAATGGTCCCCTATAGGTTTCATGACCCTCTGATCAACAGTTCTGCGTATGCGCATGAAATCCTTGTTACGCGCATTCGAGAAAATAATTTTCAGGGATTGTTCGGTTTGATGTGTAAATGGTACCCTGTGAGTTTCATGAACCCCTGATCAATAGTAGCCTCTGAAATCCTTGTTACGCGCATAACTCTGGGAGTTCTTGACCAATTTCGATGAAATTTTCAGGGATTGTTCGGACGTATTAGGTATATTTTATAATTTGTTCAATAGTTGAACATGATTACCTTTATTTTCTCAAGTTATGCTTTTTTCAATATTTACTTCGAATTGAGTTTGTCAATAATAATTAATGATTTATGTGTTTTTTTTTTTTAATGTTTGCAGCTTCGAAAAAACTCACTGCGAAATACAATTCCACCATCCTTCACGAGAGTAAGTTGGAAAAGAAAGTTGAAGAACTGAAAGCGGAAGCGAACAAATTTGAGTCCCTGAGAAAAACGTATGAGAACGCAAAGAAGGATGACGACAGAGAAAGACGAAATATAATGAAAAAACAGGCCAAGGTTTGATAGTTGCCAATAAATTAGTTTGGGAACCCTACTAAATTAGTTAAGGAAGAATTTTGCATGACTAAAATATTTTGATTTTCATTAGATGGTCTAGGATTTTGCGACTAGGCTTTTAGATGCTAGCATATAAATTCCACTATATCGTTGTCAACAACATGTATAAACGAAAATTTCGTTCACCTTCGATTCCCAAAGAATCATCGGTCCACTTAATCCAAGTTCGGAGGTGCAATTCGTTTTAGGTTGTAGATGCTCCATGGTTTGTACTGCAATGCGTAAAAATAACTATTGATCATGCGCAATAGTTATTTTACGATATATTTTCGATTACGTAATCGCTTATGATACACAGAGTGTACCAGATAAGGGTAATACGTGGGTGAAGTATTGCGCACCTTAACTGATACACCCTGTATGATTCGATTACACAAATATTCGACTTCATAATGTATGCTTAGATTAGAATATGTGGGATATTGAAGACCGTTGGATTATTACAAGGGTGCATGGAAGAACAAACAAGAATTTTAGCCGTGTTTTGCATGTGCTATACATGAATTTCTTTTATTTGAGTGAGATAGGGTTGGACGAAATGGTCAAGTTGCCTTATGGCTAAAATCTTTATTCTGTGCGAGTATTTTTGTGCTGGTAACCATTAGTGCTTCCCCCTCCTCTCTCCTTCCATCTGCTCCCCCGCAGCGTGGATGGTAGCGTATTAGACACTAATCTGATTTTGATGGGATGCTCAGAGATTTTGCTACCAGGCTTCTAGAAATGTACATAGAAATTCCATTATCTAATTGTCGTGAACATGAGCATCATACATGTTCATCCCATTAAGTACGAGTTTTTCCTACAAACGTTCCAAAAATACAGTGAATTTTCGATAAAGCCCACTATCACAAGAACAAACGGCCCTCCTCCAAAACTCTTCCATACTTCCTGTTTGTCTTCTACGTAATTCCGAGCTGTTGTTTTCCAGTCCCGAGATCTGTAGAAGATAGTGTCAGTATTTATGATTCGAGTATCAAAGAACGCCATTCTCTCCCTATCATGGATTTTTGAGTGATCGTGTCTCCAAATTATTCATGAATTTGGCTGCCCATAGTTCTGCCATGAACAATCTCATTTTTGATTGATCGTGTCCATTTTACAGCTGTGCAGAGGTAAAATACATCATCTGCCCAAAATCATCGAGCTCCATTGGTAAGTCTTCGGAATTTCTGCTAAATCTCGAGGTCAACACATCTTGAATTTGAGAAGTTCGTGAGTCCAACCCATTTGCCACGATGGATATAAACTATTACATTGAGTGAGGAAACTCTACATCTCACCCACCTTGGTTGACTTATTTTCTTGGAGGTTTCTTAAACCAGCAGTGAATTACGACGATTTATTTATGCAGGCTTTAAGACGATTTAGAACCTGACGTTTTTTAAACATCTAATTACATAACTAAATAAGTTAAAAGCCTATTGAAGAATTACTACTTCTATAATGTTAGAAATTATTGATTTATATAATCTGCTCTTCTTCGATCTTGAGTCATATCGAGTGTAAAGTTGTACCACTTATTATTTTCTTATGTCTATTCGTTCTTCAGTTCCAGAGGGAGATGGGCGTAGTTAACACGATGCTAGATAGGAGGCTTGTAGAGTTAGGTCTGCTTTACGAGAAAGTGGATTTGATGAATAACATGCTCCGGCAAGGAGAGCACCAGTACAAGGAAAGAACCGAAGACATTAGGCTTCTCAAATTGGAAGTTACAAGGCTGAGGTCAGAATGATTACGTATTTGATTAATTGTTGATTGTATAATTAATGCCATTATATCCAACGGATGGATTAATTGTGGTTATTTTATTATACTTTTAATTTTCTATAAGTTTCTACGTCAATCTAGGTATGGAATGGAACCTTATTTACTAAATAAGGTTTGTTCTTGGTACCATATGAGTCGTATGCACTTGTATGTCAACATTCGATTACTTTGTATCGGCTATGTTGATTGCTTCTTTTTCTTTCTCATAAATTAATTCTGTTCAACATTAGTATTAGGTCTTATCGAATGTTTCGATTTGAAACACCTTGTGTAAGCGCCTTCTATCGAAACGACAGCTGCTAATTGATTAACATGTTTTTCATACAGTTTAAGGGTGGAAAGATTAAAACCAATTGATCCGGGTAGACCTGGAATTACAGTGTAAAGCAGTGAATCATAGTGTAAAGCTCTGAATCCATAAACGTTCATGGAATTCACTTTTATGTACTTCATTGTGGCGAAATTGTATGTCTTCACCAGATACCAAAACCAAGTTTTACAAGCTACGTACAAAAACATGGCTGATTTGAGGCACGAAATTTATCACCTAAACCGCGATCTAGCCACGGAACGACAAAAATGTCATGCCCTTCAAGAAGAATTGGAAACTCCTATAAACTTCCACCGGTGGAGAGTCCTAGAGGCAAGTTCAAAACTCTTCATGGTCTTAAGGATAATGAGTAATTTGTGCTGATATAAATAATTGTGTGTAATTGGAACATACGTTAATTTCGTACTTCAATTGCAATTATCTGGTAAATTGGTAGTTCGGAATCAGAGGTCACAAAAAATTGTATACTTAATAAGTCAATGTTATTGTACTGAAGAACTACACTATCTCTAAAGACATCAGGTAGAAAATATCCCATCTTTCCACTTTTTCCTTTCAGTGTTTTCTTTCCTAATCGATCTATCATACGTGTTGAAAAATTAAAAACAAATTAAAAACCTACAACCAACAAAGTAAATCACTTTTTGTGCATGCAGTAAGGGTATCCGAATGAGTTAAGAGTAAAAGGAGAACAAACCAAGCTGCTTGGTGAAAGTTAATATGATCAGTACTTCCATCCCTCAACATCAGAAAGGAGTTGGTTACAAAGAACTACTAGTTATGGTACCCACCAAGCTCCTTGTAATGGTTTCAAAATCGTTAGGTACATACAATGCCTGTTTATCCATATCAAATCACATTGATCAGTTTCTGCTTGATGGATTTTCAGAAGGTAAGCTCTGCTAAGTCCATGTCCCGTTCTCAGTCTAGCCATGCTTGAATGAAAACTGTGTTCTTACCACGTTATTACGGATCGCCATGGTCTTAGTGCGATGTTGGGAAACATGAATTCATAATGATTTCCTGCCAGATAACTTTCATGGTACTCCTGCCATCTTCCCGCTATCGTCTTTTTAAATTCTGATTAGTAATCAGTGTAAGGCACAACAAGTTACTATCCTCTCCACAGTAGCAACCCAGTTTTACCGCCTGATACGCTTTCTCATTGCACATGCCTACAATATGCGCTCTAACCCACACAAATTTCACAGTCAATCTCACGTAAATAAACTGAAAGACACGTTGCTTAACTTTGATCAGCGTGTGTGAAGATTTCGAACCAGCTTTGGGATTTTGTAAATTCTGACTCTTGGAGTCTGAGACGATCAATACTGTTCGTGGTTGACCGACCATCTGCTCGACGTATTCTAGGGCTTTTTTCACGGTAATTACCTCGGTTGTGAGTACTAAGGCCAAATTATTGACCACGTATGACTTTGTCAAACCCGTGTTCCAATCAAATATCACACAACCTGCCTTACCCTCAATCTTGGTGCCATCTGTACATATCATTCTGTAGTGAGATCCTTGACGATTGTACAGCTGCTGTAGTACTTGTTCTACCTTCTCGTACCCCATTTCCCAAGAAAACATTGGAATTATCATATGTAGACGGTTAATTAGAGTCAAATAACCTATTTGATACATGGGTGGCTTTCTATACGTAAACGCTTGTCATAAATTGTGATATTTCGCGGAGATGTTCAGTGAGTGGAGGTGATACCTTCTTCTGCCTGAATCTTTCAATTAATGCCTTCACATTTAAGCACGATATTTTGTTGTAAATGGAAGGTTAAGTTCAGACGCACAAGGTATCTGACTCCCACCATCATCCGTCTTGCCTTTAATAGCGGTTCACCACTTTCCGCAAGAACTGCAATTAGTGGAGTAGATGGGAGTAAGCCCATGATTAGGAGTAGACATTCTACTTACTCGTTATAAAGAAATGCATCGCTGATTGAATACATTTTGATCAACAGGGTACAGACCCGGACAAAAGAAATTTGATCGATAAGGTCCAGATTCTTCAAAAAAAGCTTTTGAAAGAGATAGAAAATCGAGCACTGGAGAAAGAAAGGTACTTCGTACAGAAATACGTATCCACTAAGCAAATGATCGCGAATACACTAGTTTAATGGTTATGTGCTTGAACTTATGTACTACAACTTATGTACAGGTTCAAAGATCTTGAAGCTGTCTACCTCCAGATGAAGAAGAAGCTTATCCACCTTCCAGGGTCTGATGTAGTAGAAGAGTTAAATGGCACGAAAAAAGCATTGAAGGATAAAACTGACGAAAATAGGGTACGTTATGTATTGTCAGGTAAAATATTTTACATTTACCGCTTTCAGAGCTAAGCTCTAATCTCTGGTCTTGGAATTGACTTCAAGTTTGGTACCTAATTCCGGTTTTGGAATCGACTTCAATGGTAGCTTCGCGCTCTGGAATTATTCCCACTGATTGTTACCATACATTGAATAGAGCTATAAACAACTTTCTTTGTACCCGGTGTTAGATCCGTGATATTGTAGTCAGAATGGAGAACGTTGTATGTTACAAGCATTGATAATGAAACCTCGAGGAAATCCTAAGTCTCAAATTGGGCAGTAAGAATGATTTGGTTTCACTGAGAAATGCACATACTTCAACATTAGACTAAGATTTTATGATAACATATGTGCATTACTTACATCATTGATGGGCAACTATAGCTGATGTAGTTGACTGACTTATTCTGCGTACGGAACAGTATACGGATTGACAAAGAAGAAAGTTGGATTGTTTGAGTTGTATAGGATGCAAATAAGACTCCAAACGTATCTATCGATGTTACTTCGTAAATTGTTACTTCCATTCATTTCATGTCGTGCATTTCCAAAAAAGCTAGGAAACAAACTGCTGCTGATCGTTTTGTGGCCTGCAGAACATTGCATCAACCCAAACATATTATTTCGAGTTCATGCAAATATAATACGAACCTTCCGAAAACGAGTCCGTTCTTTTCATATCGTTATTCAAAATTTTTTTAATCGTAGGAACTTGCAAAGTCACATATCGCCCTTAAGATTCAGCTTAATACTCTTATTTTGGCTCAAACTAGTACAAACTGCAATAGATTCTTCTCCGTTCAATCATATGATTCCCGCTATCAAATCATTAAGACCACAATCCAAATTAAAAAATCGACTTACATATTATTCCAGTGGTGTGAACGAATGGGCATACTAGGAAATTGAAATTAACTAGCAAATATTGTACTTCCAGAGTTCTTTAATGATGCTTTTAAGCACATGGGGGGAGTCTCGATTGACATGACATGTCAATTACATTGTATCGACGCCTTTTTACAGGTTTTTGCAGCTACTATGTCTGCATACGAAGGGGAAATTCAAGACTACAAATATCGCCTAGAAAAACTTCAAAAGCAGTACGACGAATTGCGGAAGAAGTTTTTTGATGAAGTAAGCCCCAGGAATTTATTTTTTCTCTTCTGTTCGTTAACATTTGAAAATGTTACCGAATTTTAGAAACATCAAATGTCAAAGTTTACTGAGTCGGGAAATGTGTTAGCATCGAATAGATATTGAGGATACACGGCTTTTAAAGACAACTCGAATGAATCAGCCATTTCAAAAAACTTGATGAATTGGGCAAAACCATATTGCACCAATTATGGTTACCTTAAATGATGGCTATCTCAAGCTTTACATGTTTGATATCAACTAGGGCACGATCAATTTTGGTTTATTATTGGAATTTTGAAAATTGGTTGATTTAACTACATCCAATACTGTTTTACGAAAGTTAATGAAACTTCACGGATTCTACATCCTTTCTTTATATAACACTTTTGAATTTGATTCAGTGCATTCAAATTCAGTGCCTAAAGCATACAAAATATATACGGGACTTGCATTACGTTTGTTTGGTATCCCACAGAAACGAATTCAAGATCGACAGAAAATGAAGAAGTTCGACGCCAAAAACTTGTCACAACCCGATGTGATAGAAGGGAAAAGAGCACTTGGCGGTGGGTTCCGGTTGGAAGAACCTGTAGCTGTTTCGTGAACCCGAGAGAACATTTAATTAAAATATATTATTTTACATACCTATTTGAATATCATCATTTCAAGTCGCTACTTGTATACCTTCTATTTTTATGATTTACTTTCCGAGCTGAATTTCTTTTTACAAAACATCCTACTTCAAAATGATTGTAACCATTACAATGGTTGCATCGTTGACCATATGCAGGACAATTACTAGGTTCATGAAGTATTCCACACTTTTTACATTTATATCTAGTGCTATTATGCTAAACTGGTTTATTAGGTTCTTCTCCCTTTCTATTTAAATTGTTCTTTTTACCAATTACCTATCTTGTGACGCGTTCCGAATTGCGTCTACTTCCTTAGGTTCCGAAGATCAAACAGCAAAGTCCTTCAATTCTGTTTTTCTCGATCCGTGTAGCTTACAGATTGCCATGTTTTCTTCTAGGTTCAGCTCATCCCCTTTATCCAGAAGTTTGTTCAGCAAATCTTCTGTAATTTGCGAGATTATTCGGTCTCTGATCATGTTGTCTCTCCCCTCGAAATCACAGATGGTAGCTGCTATTTTTAGATGCGTTATGAGTTCTAGCAATGGCTGACCTTGCTATGCGAGTTTGTTAAATTTAAATCGTTCGTAGAGAACATTGCGTTTAAGCGAAAAATGATCAGTGGAAGCCTCGATCACCTCTTGCTACTTTGCAAGTACGTTTTTCGTGTCCTCGTCGTCTAGATCCGCTTCTCGATCAGGTTTTGAAGTATTATATATCTCAATTCCTCACGATCCTAGCTAGTTTAATGGTATAGCGATATTTACCTCGTCTTTCTCGTTATTTTTCTTCGATGCGACCAGGAAGAATCCGAATGCTTGAAGTCAATGTGCCCATTAGATCGGTGGCTTCAAAGTTAAATTGTTGAAGCTGGCGTGCATCAACCATTTTTAGAAAAACGTGGTTAATGGCGGCGGCTTTTTCGGGTTCGCGGTGACCTGCCTCATCGACGTGACAACTTTTTGATCAGCATATGGGATAACATAATACATTATAATTCCTGTGAGAAACGTTAATTTAAATTTTAATTTTCCGCAATGTAGTTCCACAGCGTGGGGTAATTTCCAATATTTAAGAGCGTTTTAATTTATTCTTATTTATATATTTTTTTAATTTCCTAAGGTATAGTTCTGTTGTTTTGTCCATGCTTTAATTTTATGGAAATAAACTCCTATTCATTCTTTTTTTTTTTTTTTTTGGTTTTACGGCGAAACGATGACTCGATCTTTTCAATTAGTATGCCTTCGATTGATACCGAGACGTTTACGCGACTTGATTATGGTTTTATACGGAAAACTTCACTTCTGACACCATGTAAAATTTAGTATATCAGTGGAGAGGGAGGTCCTACTGAAATGATGATATTTGACAAATTTTGAAAAATAACAAAGTTAATGGGAAGGTGAAAACGTGTTTTTATTTCCTCTCCTGATCAGAAAATACATGCTGAAGAAGCCCACGTTGTCTGGCAAATTTATTTTTACTCCAACAACCCATGACTATTCTTGAAAAATGGTCGATCCAAACTCACCAACTCTGTGGTTTTATACGGAAAACTTCACTTCTGACACCGTGTAAAATTTAGTAAGTTAGGGAGGTGAAATGATGGAGACAAGGGTAAGAGATAGACTGCGCTTTATTCGACCCAGGACAAGACGATCTCATCAACATCATCACGTGACGTCAACGTCACAATAACACTTAGTACTTTAACGGAAGAAGAAAGTACGCTGTATTCTATGGACCTGATTTTGTTTTAAATCACCCACCTCTTTTAACCTCATGCATTAAAACCACCGCCCGCCGACTTTTTTCGCTGTGCACCCGTTTCGCCAAAAGCGCCAGGTCAACTCATGACTATTCAACTATTTAAATGGTTGAATTCGTGTCCAGATGTTTCATCATGCACCAATAAAACACCAAAACAACAAACGGAACAATCTCCTTTAACACACCTCCTTTAACTTTAATTTCAGAAACCATTTCGACGTTGTTCGTCAATCAATATTCTTCCCTTAAAGTCCCCATTGAATACCAATTTGATATATTTAGATTTTTGGGTTCCTTGTTTCAAAAGCAAAGAATCACTTTTCCTATTGAGTCAAACTAAATAGTAAACAACTCAGAATTCAAGTTGTCTTGTAGAACACCACGTGGGAATGGTGCTGGTAGTTACAAATTGTATCAACCTGAAGAGTGATGGGGAATATATCAACAATTCTAACTAAAAGTCATTTATTTAACAAAATACAGAGAAGGAAACAAAGACGTACATAGAATCAAGGTTTCCTCGATTTATTTATGAAATATGGTTGTGTATTAAAACGTAGTTCACTCATGTAGGTGTCTACTCGTGCCTCGGTTCCTATAAATATTGGTAGAGATTAAAATCATATATTATTGCCTAACGAAATTGTAAAAGTTAACCTAGAAACGATAGGGAAACAAAAGTTGTTAACTTCGGTTAAAATAATGAGCAAAAGTAACCAACATCTCATCACAGTACAGTCGAGGCATGACGATTTATAAATTTTACAAAAATCGCATTCTTCATTCGCTTATCACAAAAACAATTGAAAACAATAATAATTCGCAGAATGAGCATTCTTCCTTATAAACCTTATAAATATTATAAAAATATATTGTTACTTATTACAATGAGTACCGAGTACATTTTTTTGTACTCGCTTAAGGCTTGAAAGAAACTCATCGTACCAACGCTAACTGCACGGGGTTTACTTTTCAAAAGTTGACCAAAAAAGAGAGCAAACTATAGTAGTGATAAGCAGAGATAATGTGCCCTTGAACCCATGACAACTATTCAGTACAATTACATTCTAAACACATATTTATATAGAGGTGTGAGCTCAGAAAAGAAAATCATATTTAGAATCTTTATTGGTTCTTGGTTTCCATTTTCCGAGTATCGTTGGGTAGGTATAATCTACAATAAAAAGGAATCACTCTGGAAAGCCAGGAAAAGCTCCCTGGCACATAGCCCAGCAGTAAAATCACACGTACGTCCTTTATTTAATCCTTATCACCCAAGAAAATGTTGTTTATTTTGTCTGTTCAATCTTCAAGTTGACGTAAGTACAGATCCTTATTTACAATTTATTTTTACTACACCTATCTACTTATCACCTGAAGAAACAGAAAACAGCTTAAATACGCAGGCATTCATGGCAATGTATAAGACGCAATACAAATTCATTGTTCCTAAGATTGTCACTAATAACTAAAAAAAATTAAGATTGAAAAGAAAAATATATATAGTTTACACAAGTTAACGCTTACAATGAACCAAAAAACTGAAACTCCGGGTTGACAAAAACTTGTAGAACCACTTGTGGTAACAGATTAAAACATTGGTCCGATATAATTGAACTATAATAGACTTCAACGTTTTTCTATGGAAATCAACGACAGACTAGCAAAATTGACAGCGGATAATTGACCCCTACTAACCTTAACTTCTACTAAAGGAGTTACGGTTTTTTGTCTCAGAGCGTAAAAATTCTTCTAACAGGTAAATGAATTGTTTATTAGGTAAAATTTATTGCATAATAATGTTGCAACTGCCCAGCCAAATGAACTAAAAACAAAATACAGGTTATCACTATCTACCAATATATTCTACTTCGGTTCATTCAGTTTGATCGAATCAACGAACTTCAATTTCCACATTTTTTCTCTTTCTTTCTAAATGTGCATATCACATTTTTTGATTTGATTGAGCTATTCATTAAAATAAAAAAAGAAAAGAAAGGTTTTTTTTTGCGCGTTCTGAAATCAGACGCGATGTCATGTCATCGTGCTTTGATAATAAATTATCCCGTATTTATGACACTTTACATTATGTACAATAAAAAAAAAGAAGGCTCTAGGTCTTTAACCCGTGAACAAATCCTAAGGGAGGGAAAGATGGGGATTGAGGTTTGGGCGACGTTGTTAGTGGACTAGTCCCTCGACGTGTGGGTTTATCCTCTCTTGAATCTCAGCACAAGGAGCGATATTGTCAGGAATCCGATGATCCAGAGACCTGAAACGAATTAGCGTATATTTCAGCGGATAGTCGATGTATTTTAATTAGTCATTCTAAAACATGTATACACCGCACACAATAAATCATAATTTGACCTTAATTTACATCATGAAAACAAGACCAATCAATAAAGTCAAGTTATTGACTTCAAATTCAGATGCTGTCTAAACGCAAATATTTGCATGAATATTATTAAGTGATCTCTATAGTGTTTGCTTGTTTCATTTCCGCTTTAAGGAATCCTTGTGTGACACCAGTCTCTAAATCCAGACCTTGAATTTGATCAGCTGAATTGGTGCGTTTTGGTTCACACATGCGTGGTTTTCCTAACAGTGAATACTGCAAAACTGATCCTTGATTTGGCAAGGTTGATGAGTACATTGAGCAATAGTTTGTATGATGTTTCAGATGTACTGCTAAATTTGGAATTGGTATCAGAGGAGTTGCATTAGTTGGTTCTCAACATATCAGTAGAGATATGGACGATGTTGGTTTGGGAAGGGAACACGCCGTTTGAAGACAACATCGTGTGAAAATATCTTTCGTTTCTGCACTTTTTGCTATTTATGGTGGACTCACGCTTTACATAGCCAAGTCTATGGTTACAAGTTGTATTGAACTGATGGAGCTCACCAGTATTGTGCCAGTATTGTAACCAAAAATCTACTTTCATGGTTATAACCTTGAGAGGACTTACTGTGTGCAGTTCATAGTTCTAAAAGTGTTTATACTCATTAAATATACACGTACCGGGCTTCACACTCATATCGTTGGAGACGTCTTACATCTTCAGACATTTTTGCAGCGCATTTCACGCAGCGTGAGAACTACTTGGAAGGAAGACCCTTTACCTTTGAAGTCACCAATCCAAGTACCTGCCCACCACGCTCAACGCTGCTTAACTTCTCTAATCGCATGAGAATTCATTGCATCGCCTAACCCGAACGGAAAAGGAAGTAAAAGACCTACCACGAAGGGATGCTAAAAAAGAGGATCCACCGTGGAGCCATAGCGAGAAAGGGATATATGTCTTAAGGCCGGGACGCACCTGTCCTGCACTCTTCCGATCCAGCTCCGATCCGATTTTGCCCCGAAAATCGGATCGGTGCGGAATTGGGAAGGGATGGGCACACTTGTTCCGCCTCGAATGTTAACAGTGTCATGTGACTGTGATGGAAAACGTTGAAGAATTTTAGCAAAGGGGATTTGGCCACGGTGGCACTTGCACTCGATGAGGAAGGTGAAGAGAACGGAAGATGTTTGGTGACGAAGAACCAAAATAAATAAACGTAGATTCTGGGTGCACGCTGCTTGGAAAAGCAGACCTGAAGAAGGAGAGTTTCCAACGTTGCTACCTCATCCTTTGGACGATGAAACCAAGTTCTATCAATATTTTAGAATGTCGATGTCTGTGAACTTGTTGGAAGCAAAAGTAAATAAAAGGTTTGGCCGTACAGTACCGGATATTCCCTCACACACTCAATTAGCTCCTCCGGTTTGATAGACATTGTTATTTAATTTTAGTTTGGAAAAACCCACAAAACGGCACGAACAAATTCACTAGAGCTTGGAAAATGAGAGCACGGCCGTCCTGCACCCTTCCCGCAAGCTGGACAACGAATAGATTCCGATTCCGGTGCAGGATCGGAAGCGAAATCGGAGTCGGACGGGACCAACTCGAAACTTTTTCATGCGTATAATTTATTGCTCTAAAATGAACAGTGCCAAAATATGCAAACAGACAATCACAGTCACATGACTCCCGACCCAAGTAGTTACTTCTCAGTTATTCGATCTGGGCTGGTACTTATTAGAAATGATTTGGATATACTTGGCTAGGGTAACCGTTTACCAACATCATATCTCGATTTCCAAGCGAACTTTTCGTTAACAAGGCTACTTTGGGTTCCATCTTCGCTCGGATTCCTTCCAATCACTGGATTCAACTGGCCTGCGGGCCTTCGCTCGAGCGGGGCCGCTCGTACCATTTCTAATCTGTGCCCTTAGACCAGGCGGAGCCGCTCGTACATGAATATGACTCCAAACAATCGCCTCCCCTCCCTACGGGGACGCTCGTACAAGTACCCGGATCGGTCGTGTGTCGGAAAAGTGTGAACCACAGGGTTTCAAGTTCGAATACATTGCCCTCTCCGACACCCGTCCGACTGCATGATCGGAGCTGGATTGGAAGAGTGCAGGACAGGTGTGTCCCGGCCTTTAGTTGGTATTCCGTCAAATAGGGCACACCAACACAAACAGCCCGTAAAGGATTTCACGAACCCCATCAAATACCCAAACATCCGTTTTCATGAATTTTGTTCGTTCTTAAATTGAAAAAGTGATTTTTCTCGGTGAGTCAAGATTTACCTTATGAAGAAAGTAAGAATTTTACCTGTCGAGATGAAGCCAAGGTAGACGTCAGGCTCTGACATCGACCATCCCCTTGTGAGCATCGACCTCAGAGACGTCGTTGCCATTGTGAGAGGAAGGCAAGCGCTGATGTACCGCAGGACGACTGGCATACCCTCTACCGGCCAGATAACACCTGCAAAAGAAAAAGGATTTTCCTCAGCTACTCGTACAGAACGTTTTTTATTACCTATTTTTCTCGTTTTCACCTTCCAAATTTCGTCATGGATATTGACAACTCCCCCTTCCCGATCCTTGAAACTGTCGCCTCCGGGGTTAACCTTTCGCCTTCCAACGTTGTTTGAAAGGAACAACTATCCCCTTACATCATGCTCCACATTACACTGAGTTGATCATGTCTAACAGTAATTTCCAAAGAATGAAGTTGTAGCGTATCAGTCCAACTCAACATTGTAGGCGATTTTTTTTCATTTGAAGAGGGATTCTAGGTGAAATTTCAGCATATAAGAAACCAAATTCAAAATTGTTAATTCCAAATCAAGAATTTTCCTTTTCGATGTTAGAATCTGATAAATGCATGATGTTTGATAAGGTTGAGAATCAAAAGCGGGGTTAAACACTAGTCCAGGGGCAAAAACAAATGGGATGAAGAGATGAAAATGAGTGGGTCGCTCACAAAACTCATTAAATATTATAGAAAACAATATTAAACTTCTAAAATAGTCAATATCCATCAAAGTAGAAAAAAATGGTACTAAGATCATCTCGGTATTTGACTTGGAAACATCCTAAATTAGTTTGGAAATTTCTGAAAACGTTTCGGAAAATTCCGATTTAGATTTGAAAAAGTTGTAAATTAAAATTGGAGGTATAGGGCATTGGCCGTATAGAAATGAATGAGATTTGGTATTTTGGGTGCGGATAGCATGTATATATACCATGAGGATATTTCATTAGTAGTATTTCATAGTTAGCAGTTAACAGTGGAGTACATTCCCTTCCAAGGGGCTAGGCGACTATTCCCGCACCACCTACAGGTTGAGTCGGTTGCATATCTTCCCAAACTGGGAAAAGTTTGTTCCAATAATCGGGAAAACAAAATTATTCCAAAGTAAGGTATTTTCCCTGAGCTGTACATACTTGTTTCTACTGAGCCAAGTAGATGACTTTAGTTGTAATACGGCGTCAAATGAATAAACTGCTATAAGGCTGACAAATAGAATACACGATAAAGGAAGAACGAGCTAAAACGAAAGAAGTGTATTATGTAAAAATTAAGAAAAGGAAATGTTTATCATGAAATAATGTTTGGCCATCACAAAATCAACTGGGAAAACCAGTTTGCAAATTATTAGCACTGAATTTGTCCAAATTGTTCAAGATGATAAGGATGTTTAAGGTAATGAGTCTACTTTGGACAAGTTCATTCAGTTCTAGAAACGTATTAGACAGCACAACGGGTGACACCAAGGGGCTAGGAATTCTTAAGTTGTCAATAATGTGTTCGGATAAAATAATTTTTCCAAAATCAACAAGAAAGCCATTTTTGCTCAACTTTGTGGGTATATCCATACATATTGTGAACGCAATAGTTATAAACGTTGGTGCTACAACCTAACTGCTCAACTACCCCATTTGATAAAAACTTTTAACACTAAGTAGGTACATTAATTTTATGACACCCGATTACTCGACTGAAATGTGTGATTACTATATACGGCGAGATATTGTACGCAATGATTGTAAGGCTTACCGCTGAGGAGTAGTGTGGGGTAGAAGCTTCCAAGCGCCAACTGAATGGCATTCCTTTCTAGCTCACAAATGGCTGAGATGACAAAACCTGAGAAGAAATAGGAAGAGCATTTACTTACAAAGCATAAATAACATTAGTTTTACAATGTACGAATGATTTTATGTATCGTATTTAGGTATATATACCTATATATGAACGTAATGGACGTATTGTGAAACAAAAGCAGTGAATTGGACCCATATGCCCGATCGGATAGTTTCAAACCTGTTTGAATTTTTTCATATCAATTCTTCCACTAAGAATATGAGAGCTTTAAAAACACTAAAACGATTGCGTTCACAAAAAAAAAAAAAAAAAAAAAAATGGAAAAATCGTCGGTATTTATTTAATTGAGATGATTGAGCGCTGGTTTCCAGTTCAAATCTTTATCGTTGTTTGACCGTAATTCGCTTAGTTTCTGTGATACAGTGAGTAATAGTTCCCACTATGGGAAGACAATGGAAGGTGCGGACCCATGACCATACGTCAAACGGCCCATTCGTCTGAACCTCTAAATGGGCCCACAAAAAACCTCTGCCAAGTGGGTGTGGCACATAGCTTCTTCGTATCCATAACATGACTGTATAGATCATTGAAAATTATTATTGACTAAAGAACTTCGTTCAATTAGGCGAAGTAAATATTGAATTAGGGTAAATTCATTGTTATGCAGGAGCATAACTTGAGAAAAGTCTTTGAAAATTTCATCGAAATCAGTCATGAACTCCCGGAGTTATGCGTGTAACAAGGATTTCACGTTTGCGCATATGCGCAGAGGCTACTATTGATCCGGGGGTTATGAAACCTCTAGGGGACCATCTACACCCCAACCCGCACAACCCCTGAAAATTTCATCAAAATCGGACCATAACTTCGTGTAGTTTTGCCCGTAACAAGGATTTGCTGACAGACACACAGACAGACAGACACGGAACCAAAATTGTTCAGAAAGGTCTAAAACGCAAAATGCAAGTGGAATTTTCGATTTTGGAGACAAAAAAATTTTCACATTCCGAAAATGAAAACAATGCTTATGCTACCTTGGTAGACTCGGAAGCAAAAATGCTAATGATTTGACTCACTGCATAATGACTAACATGAAAGTTAGTCAAATACGAGGACGAAACAAGATAAAAGTGACCAGCACAACCCATGAGAGCTGAAAGAACTCCCATTTATTGATAAGCGTTGAGTAATTCAAAGGCTTTCGTTTAACCACGAGTAGTCTTTATTGAAAATAGAGATTGATGGGAATGTTTCGGGAACATATAGGATTCTGTTAAACAGTCTACGATGACAAAGTGTATAAATCCTAGAATTATGATACATTTTTACCATTGATTACTTACCGAAACACATGCCGCATAGACCTTGGAGGATGGTGAGTATGATTACGAGGAAGATGTCTCCCTTACACTCGACGCCGAACACGAGGATCATGAAGAAGAGGACGAGGGCGGTTTGACCGCACATAACAACGAACTGAGTGATGACGTGGGAGAAGAGGATCTCATGGGGCATTACACCTGGAGAAATGAATGAGTTGGACATGAAACCAAAACCAAATATGATGGAAATGTGACTTACTGATTACCTGGTTGTTTACTAAATGTGATAAATTACTATTGGCTTGTTGTGTGAGAACAATGCGTTGTTGGCAACCTAGATGCACACACAACAATGCACCTACTACATTTAAATACCATTTCTTTATTCTTTGATTGAATTAAAAGAAAAAACCGAACATCAAAATCAAATATTAGACACGCCATGAATAATATTGGATTACACAAGCTCAAACAAAAAACTCTCAAACCGTATTTTTTCAATCATTTCCAGTAAAAATTGTATAATTAGTGATTTGTGTGTATAGTTGCGATCAGAGGGGAGTCTCCATGTTCTCCAGGAGCTCAATTCGTATCAACGTATGGGGCAACACGGAATCTTCGGTAGACATTGTAGAACATAAAACGCTGGACCCTGGACAAATAATTGCGATGTATTCTTATTTCTAAGAAAATTGCGATGTAGACTATTTCACAGACAATACTCTGCTTTTCTTTCAACGGTAGCCTAATCTGCACTCGCAGCCTCTCAACGCTGATCTTTTTGAGCCAACCCGGATATATTTGTCTCCTCGAATAATACACCTTTTGCCTGTGAAGGTGGCTGTACGGAGAGTTCCAAGTGCTCTATCTCTGAGATCCAACGGAGGTTCTTAAATCTCTACACCAGGCTGCTGTAACTCGCTCTGAGAACCCCAAAATGTAAGGGGCAAACATGATGTAAGCAGTTCCAATGATTGGCAGGTAGTTTTGAGAAACCTTCGTTAAAGACCTACCTTTGTTCCTTCAGACGTTATAATTAGAGCCCGCCACAAACTTTTCTCTGGTAAGATAATGTTATTAATTAGGGACCTAGGGAAGGAAAGAACGATGTATGACCAGTTTTGACAGGTTAGGTGCTTTTCCTATGATCGTTGGAACTCGTTACATTGTTGTTGAAAGTACTTTAAACTTATTCTTACAAAACAAATATTATGTTTCAGAATATTATATCGGTATTCACAATTTAATCGCAGTAAATACATACCGCTATTGGGTGTAGACCTAATCTTTAACAAAAGTAGACTATTTTTTTATATTCAGTCGGGAAGTAAAAACAGTTCGATTTTTCTAATTTTTCTGTTTTCTTGCGAGTTTGGAATGGAATTTATCTACATGGTTGCCGCTTTGAGGGAGGAACATTCGCAGCTGCTATGTTTCATGGAGGTGTGAAGCCCAGAAACCACCAGATATTTCCTAGTATACTATGAACTATGAGCTTCGTACCTCGCAACATTCTTTATTATTTGTATTCCATTGTTACGGATATTTGATAACTTAAAAACTTCTCCAAGTAACAAGGAGACTTATTGAATTGCTAATGAAAATAATCAAATACCTACCCGCTACCCAACTCCTGTCCAGCAGACCTTCCATCCTTTCAATGATGAGAGCAGACGACGTGAGAGCGACAGCCAAGAAGAACACAATGCTGAAATCAATAAAAGAATTCCATCATTCCATGTTGTTCGTTGAATAGAGCCGATTTCTAATGACAGAACGGTATTATCAGCCCTAACGATACGGACTGTCATAGGAAATGATTACATTGGATATTACGTCAAACAGATAAAATATAAAAACTCACGTCAAAATTACACCAGGAGCAACAAAGTCGGTGAAGCTGGGGTCGTTGCTACCATAGATTGGCTCTTTAAACTGGAAATGAATCGGATTTAAATGAAATACAATTTATACAGACCCTAATCATATAAATTATACAGTTAATACGAAGAAGTGATTCAAATTTAATGAGAACATTCAGTGAATGATTCAGATTTGATGTTTCATCTTATTTTTTGAGACCACACTATATTTTAAAAACTTCAATTCCCAGCAATTAATAGCGCCGGCGTGGCACTGGCTGCAGTCATAAATTGGGAGTCATGAAATTGTTTACTGTGGTTCCCGCTTTGGTAAAGACTTCCACAATTGTCACCGCTCAGAGATCGTTCACTATTTGTTGAAAATCTCCCGAATCAACTCCTATTTTCATGCCGTAGTTTCATACTTATTTAGAAGAAATTAGTCCAATAATGTTATTGTTGATTAGTGAACAATCTCGACTGCGCTTGGTAAACCACTAAGGCAGCATCATAACTACATTGGTAGAAAACTATGCTTATCAAAAAAGCACGGCCAAAGAATGTTCCATGAATTTTTGCCACGAGCTCTTGGCAAAAGCGACCGGCAGTCAAGGCGCTTGCCCATTGGGATGAAGGGGAGCTTCGATTTTATTATTCTTACTCGAGTGTTTAGAACTGAAAGTGGAGTCAAGTTATTGCTGGAAGAAAGTACTGTTGACGTTAAATTTTGTCATAAGAAATACATTGTTTGTATTAGAATGTGAAAGTCCTTGAAACATTAACTAGTTGTTAGCATCCCGACCAATTTAAGAACGGTATAATGGGGTTGGGGCAGTATGTTTACCTGAATAGGGATGTCAGCTAGTTTAGGATTCTGCCCGCAAGTATTGAGTAGCTGCTGAGCGAAATCCCTGTAGGCCACCTGGAGATCTCTGTTCAGCATCAGTCCAATCTGCTGATCTGCATCATTGCGATACAAAATTTATGGATGAATACCAGCCACCATAACTTTGGATAAGCACATGGTTACATTATTCAAAAACTTTTCATACTCACCTCTCCAGGTACTAAGTAGGTACCATTGATTGGATTATTTGTATTTAGTAATTTTTTTAAATTATGAATTGTTGATAATACGAAAATCGGGAAAGAATATTATGTAAGGAACTCTAATATAATACCTAGTTTGTGATTTGAAAAGTGAAAATTAAGCGGCAAAAAAATTGTTACGAGGGGTATGTAAAACACCTGATTGCGGTTAATTTGTACACTTTATGGGACGAGATCTTTATTTTGAACAGGTACCACAACCGATTTCACTAAATAGTTTCACTCAAGTTATTCGAATAATCGATTTGCTAGTCTTAGGAATAGGTATACATTACGTTGACGTAAAATGAGAATTCCTCTAAAGATTAAATTATGTACCTCCTTCACCGTGATCGAATGAATTCGATTAGAGCTTTTACGTTTGCGCAAAAGTATAATATTCGTAGTTTCAGAAGTTTCTTTCAAATTTTGTTGCAGTAATTTGATATTGCACGGGTTAGGTTTGATTTTCTCCAATAAACTTCATCGTTGGCAGATCTATAGAAGTAGCATCCAGTGCTTTAAGTGATGTAGGGAGTTAAACATTTTTTTTTTTTTCAGAAATTATTTCTTTTCCCTACTCTAAAAACACGACGGAATGTTTGATTATTTAGGAAGGTACTCTTAACATAGTATGTTGATGAAGTATATCTAAAAGATAATGAATGATGATAGTTGAGGATCCAACGATTGGGGACAGACTGAATGATGAAGACAAAAGGTTATGGGCGATGAAACAAGACAAAGGCCAAGGAACATGGATTTGAACGGAGACCATCTTACTTGACATGTCCAACCAAACCCTCAATTCGCTCGAGTCCAGCGTTTCTTGGTCGGAGTCCCGCCCGAGAGCCATCCTCGCGACGAGGGCGTCAGTGAAGTTCTCGTTGAAGTAAATCGCTCCCCAAGCTTCCCCGACCCGGACGGCGTCTATGGCGTCATCGGGGTTTTCGTAGTACTCCTGCAGGTGGACACAGACAAGGAAGGACACAGGTGAAGTGCGAAGTGCAATACAAACACATGGGAACAAGGTGCGGCAATGAAAATTGAAGAACTTCTCGAAGAACGTGAAAGCCATTCGACCAAATGGAATTGCCAAACGAGCAGCCAGTAACAACATAGTGTGTGGGATCTCTTTTTACCAAATCATATGATAAGTCCCAGTCACTAGTGTGTAGTTGAAATAGCAAACGAAATATTTAGGAATGTGTTTAAAAAAACCAGCATCGGAAAAAGCGCTTACATCCCCTCCCCCCTCCCCATCTCCCCACCCAGAATGTAGTTTATCAATTTTCAGTCGATATGATTTAGACAAATAATTCAATGCTTCGCGTAAAACATTCGTATCATTAAAACAAACGCAGCATGAGGAAAACCCCGTTTTAGGGGAAATCAATTCTTGACATAATCAAATCAAAGCCATGGCCTAATCAACTAATTGAACCAAATATGTGCAATCATCAAGCCTCTACCAGTGCTCTAGAACGTAACCTACCTCAACGTTAACTATTATCAATTGAAAAGTTGAGGGTTAAAGTACCTATTGACTCGGAAAAATCTAATCAATCGGCGTTATGGGTTCCCAACGTGGTGAAATTTAACGGGCTGTTTTGAAAAAAGTCTCTAGTCGGTATTTGTTTAGCATTCTGGACCAAATACCTGCTGAGATAAATCAGCATTAAATCGGACATGCTCTACTGGCAACGGCAGTCGTGAAATATGCTCACACAATGAATGTAGTTGAATGATTTTGTAATACAGGTACAGGTTAATGTGTTTGTAATGATACTGTTGAACAAAACAATAATTGAAGAAAACATTATTGTTTACGTAATCGCTTGTTCATTAACGCCGTGTTCAAGTTGGCACATATACATCGTGCTGAATACAATATTTCTACAGTGAGTTTTGAATCACCTCTAATGCACCAACAGTGACTCGTATGAATAATAAACCAAACAGCTTAACTACTTGTGCCGATGGGATCATACATAATGTAGGACCCAACAAAGCAAACAGAACAAATACATGGTGAGTAATTTTGACGTTGCATTGTGCGCTAGACAACATAATCTTCTGAAGCTCTTCTTTTGGCGGTAAAACCACTCACTGGATTAGCGAAACTTTAATAAGCTAGTAAGGACCTGGGTATGTACCAACACAGGCGGCAAGTAAACCCAAACAAAACAAATCAGAACTCAAACGTGGTGGTTACTATTACACGACACGGTGAATCGGCTAGTTCAAGGATTATTTTGAAACAGGAGCACTTTCGTTGGTTTCAACTCTACTCACTGGATAGATCCAGCCAAACTTTGACTTCGGAATTGCTCAAAGTTTCGGCATCGGCGTCTGTGCCCAAAATGACGCGAGCTGTCAGGTCTTTGGAGTAATCTTTGAGGAACTCAATCGCTCCCCAAGCATAACCGTCTTTCACAGCCTGCACAGCCTCTTCCCGGGAATTATAGTAATCCTGGGGAGGCCAATATTTCTCATATATCGTCAAAAAATCAACAGGTATCATTAAATAAATATTCGAGTACTGAGGCGGTAAGTACTGGTAGATTTTCAGTTTTTTCCATCTTGTGAATACCTATCTAACTTCTTTGTATCCCAGAAACTACTTCATTGCGGAATCTGCTTTCATTCGAATATTGTTATTACTGTTTTTATTTCAAAGCTAATTTTCAAGAATATCGAGTTCATTATTCAACATCCTGATATTTAACAGCATTTACATGTCATTTGAATCGTGATCTAACTGAACCAGAAAGCCATAATAAAACCATGATCAGGAAGTTAAGAAAGGTAATAACTAACTAGTTTTATTGGATAACATTATTGTTTACATGAAAAACGAATCTAAAGAAATTCTAATCTATAAGGACACTGTTAGAAAATTTCGGTAAACATTTTCTAGCAACCATTATCAGTTAATTCCTAGTCTCAAGTCGGTATTAGTAGGCACCCACTCAATTTCACGGTAGGTCCTTTTTAGATAAATTGAAATAAATACTTGTTTATAGGTTTGCAGATCGAACTTCCCATTTGGAATTAATAAAGTTCTAGAAAATGTGTGGACATATAAGAGAAAATCTTGATTGAACAATGAAATTACACACCGATGCTGTTAGGTGCCCATACAGGGTGTACAGCGTATGATCCGAAAATTTTCGCACACGTATTCTACAACTTGTTTCCAACAAAAAGTGCCTCGTGAAGATTTTTTTTTAGAGGCTTCGTTTTTGAGTTATTCCACTTTTAAGATTTGTTTCGTGTTTTCGAACTTACGTCACTAAAACGGCCGTAACTCAGCGTTTTCAAAGTATTTGCAAATCTAAGTATGCCGTTGGAAAGAGCATAAAATTATCTATCGTTTCAGTTTTTAATATTAATTTTTTAAAAGGAACTAAGGGGTAAAAATGAGCTTAAAAAGTTAATTTTGTCAAATTTAAAAAAAATTATTTTTTTAATGGATCATTAGTCCCCCTTAATTTTGATTATACGTTTGAGCATGTAAGCTTAAAAAATGCGCAAAAGCCTCAGCTTTCCAATGATATATTTAATTTTTAGGTTTTAGAAGGAACTTTTTTGAGGAAATTGAGATTTTATGCAAAAAAACGTGTATTTTCAAGCACATTTGAGGGTTTTTTTTTTTTTTTTTTAAGAGAATAAAACCTACATAACTAAAACTTTTTTTCTTTTTCTGGGTGTAGAATGTATCATGTCAACGGCATTACCTAAAAAATTTAAGTTTGGGTGAGAGCATCCGCGGAATGAATTGATGTAAATCAACTGTTAAATGTCTCCCGTTCTTGCTGATATCGTGAGGTTTGATCCCGTTGTTTGTTATGATTTCCTCTTCTTATCGTTGATAGAAACATCGTCACGAGCAAAATGTTATAATGAACCAAATCCTACTTCGGTGGCAATGCAGTTGTTCTGGATCGAACTATTCACCGTAAAGATTTTTGAAACAGGAATATTTTCCTCTTAATGACCAAATGATAATTCTATAAATACCTTCACTATCGTATCATTTCGTAACGAATTGATGTATCGACACGACAGGTTCTTGAAGTCACATTTGTTGTACACGATCGGGCATTCCTTGGTCGTCCAGTTCATTTCGTGGTTGACGATGGCCAGGTGGAGTCCTGTGGGGTCCCGTCCAATTGCCAGGCAGAACAGAATGACTTGCATAACGGGTAGGGCGAAGATGAAAAGCATAATTCTGAAACGAGCCATATCAGAGGTATAAATGTGTGAGTCATCAAATGCCGATCTCGTCATGTACATAAGATGAAAATGGTCGCTAAATATCCCAAAATACTCATAATATTGATTGCTCTTCAGGTTGTCTCATTCGATTCTTAGAATGAACATTATCCCGGTTCCACCAAAGTTTTTAATCAGCATTTTCTCTCTCAACCGGATATCTCAGCTGTTAAACAACAGTGTTCGGTTTCACCAACTCCGGTTGAGATGAAATCGAGGATCAAAACTAACCGACCAAATGTTCGGATGGTTACCGTCCCAAAATAGTTCTTTTCGCTATTTTACCATTCCTAAATTCTGTTTTGCTCCATTACTGTTTATTGTGGTACGTCTCCTATTTTGTGTTATTGTTTTTCGTTAGTTAAATATTTTTGATGATTATTAGACAATTCGTGTTATTAGTTTTTTTTGTTTGCCTAATTTATGCTAAAAATGAGCCACTAGGAGGGCACTTGAGGACGAAAATGATGCAGAGTTTAATATTCCGATTTCAAGCTCGACGAAAGAGATTTCATGAATTAAAAATGAACACCCCATTTTAATGGACACTTCATCTATATTTAATTAAAAAATAGCGCGAATGTGACAAAATTGAAAGGAGGGGTGTATAAATAAGTTACCTCAAATATCAGTTTCATTATAGTATAACCCCAGAAGAGATACACGAGGCAGAATATTCTTCAATAAACAAGACGTATTAGTATTTCTTTTACGTAAAATTTAAATTTCGGTTCACGTTATCGCGCAAGCGAAGCTCATTTATATACCAACAAATTAAGAAACGAAATATTAAAGTAAACAGCACTATTAACAAAACCAGAAAACAAAGAGTAAAGCAAGTGAAGTAGTGATGTAAAAAAAGCAGTAATCGAACAAGAACGGGAATAGAGCGAAAATAAAAACGGTTGATTGCAGTCATATCGGTATCACCCACATTTTGCTGGAAAATGCACAAATTCGTTTAGCTATGTGATCCTCGATATCGTATAAATCGATGTTTTAAGGAAATTTTGTTTTAAATCCAAATTTAAATCCCTGATTTTGTAAAACTGATTTACTGTAACTGATATGAGGGATTGTTGGTGGAACCGGCCATCAATCAAACGGAAACAATTATTTTCTTCTATGTTGAAAGTTTTTTAATAAGTGGAAACCTGTTATCCATAGGTTTTCTGTCAGTAAATATCAGGTAAAACTATATACGTAATTTTGATGAGCCTGGTTTGAGGGACCACCTTTCGGCTCCCTTCCTCACCTTGATCTCTTAAGCCGGGTTTACAGCTACATCAACTCTCCAGAACTGATCATCATAACGTAACAAAAAACAATTAAATCCCCGAACATATCTGCGAAATTCGTCGTTTCGACCCCGATCACACAGATCGGTGGTTTGTGCCAAAAACATCAAAAGAAAGTTAACGGTGTTCGAATGGGACAGTGGAAATGGGTTCTGCTGGTTCACCAAAACCTCCGCAACACCTAACGTTTCCAGCAGCATCCCCGATACGGCCCACTTATTGGCTTTACGCTCAAATCCTTCATTAAGCTGATTTCCCAACATGACTCGAAATATCACTGACTTCCACACCAAGTGTTTCAGCATTCAACAAGATGGACTTTGTGGTTTTTTTTCACCATCTTGTTATGAATATGAAGAAACACCTATGTACTCCACTTGTTGGGAACGCATCGTGTTCGGCGGGTATGTACGTTCTAAACTAGGTATCGAAAACAACGGTATCGTGTTGTATTACGATACAGTGTTATGTTATGAGTTCATAAATATTCATTGCTATTGAGAAGTGATCTCCAAGGTACATGTGTTTCGAGTGGGTCAATAACTATGTTTAACATTCTCTGATTTTTGGAGCGTGACAGATGACGTACCCGACGTTTCTCCACATTTTGAGGAAGTTCTTTTGGAGGAGCGCCCTCGTTTTGCCTTTGGTGGTGAGATTGCAACAGCTGTTACAATCGTCGCAGTTCGTTTCAGCTGTGTCCTTGGAGCCATGAGCCATTCCGTTCATTTTCTGAAATCAAAATTTCACGTGTTACACTCCGAGATGGTATTTGGTTCAAGAGATATGGACATTTGTGTCTAATGAATAAACTTTAAAAATAATAAAGACATAATTTCTATGTTTAACCTTATTTCAAATACAAAGAGTAAGTAGGGAAATTTGTACATTAGTAACACTTTCCTACAGGGGCGGTCTCAGGGGGGGGGGGGGGTCAAGGGGGTCATGACCCCCCCAAAATTTTTATAATAAGCTTATTTTGCAACCACACTTTTTTCTTCCTCTGGTTTCTGTTAATTTTAACCTGGATTAAAAACCGTCAAGTGAAGTGATTAAATATAAATTAAACTGCGTGTTTAGGTAAGGACTTGGCTTTGGTTTGATAAAAAAATGTATTACATTTTCTAACAATGACCCCCCCAAAATGTAGGCCTAGGAACGCCACTGCTTTCCTAACACTTGCAGTGGCTGAGAGAGAGAAAATAATGTAATTGCTTACAATTATATTCTAGAGCTTTCTGAATACATGGGTTTGAAACATCCATTTCGAATGATAACTGTGAAAATAGGAGTTATTGTTATCTGTGTTTTTGGCATTAATAGGGGAACAATGTTCAGTGTCCTGGAACAACATGAACATAGTAGAAATAAATTATTTACTTCATTTAAAATTATTTTTAACCAAAAAGTACAAGATTACCATCGTCTCGAATAATTCATGATTGTTTCAAATAAATCGGCGTTATAAAACGAACAAACACACTACAAGAAAAATAATATACCTCTTGTTTCTCTTCAGTGACCACTGGCTGAGTAGTCTTCAATAGGATGCATGAAATCCAACAAAACAGGTAATGTAGTGTTGTACTTACTAAAATAACATAATAGATAATACCTACCTGCCTACTAAAAATTAGGGTACTGACTATAAATCATTTGTGAAATTTACTTTTAGGAATTACCTGGATTCCGGCTTTAGCAGGCTGCAAGAAGCGTGAAACAGTTTATGTAATGAGGTTGATTTTGCGTAGTATTCCAATGCACCCACTATTAAAGTGGAGTAATGGGCATAGATAGATAAATTATTTGGGGACAGGTTGTCCGAGCGAGCTAAGACAATCAGTCCTTAGGCTGTTTACTTTCAGTGGGAGTACTGATTTGCCTGGTTCGAATCCGGCAGGTACCAATGATTAGGGCCAAAATCCTATCACGTGTTGTATACCTCTGATCTCGATATCACGTGAATCCAAGTCCCTCCCAACCCAGGGGCGTGCGGCAATGGGAAGCCACGAGCGAAATCGTCAGACCTAGTTCCGATCCTCTCTAGAGGACGCCTGTTGACGTGCACGACACCTCCTGGTAGTCGGACGAAAATCCAAGGTAAAATTCCTTGTTTACTTTACTTTTACATAAATTACTTGTTTTTTGTACAAGAAGGATGATGTTTATAGACGAGCTAACATGAGGCAGGAATTACAGTATGTGAATAGTTACAATTCCTGATGGTGCGGAAACTTAACATTATTGATACTGGCGATTGGAAGATGGCTTCAACTCTACGGAAATTGTTTTGAAATAGAATAGATAGAACTTACACACAATAGGTCAAGTTGATATCCAAGAAGCAAACACATTAATCAACCACGTATTGATGCGATTCAAGCAATTCTGTTTCAATGATGGTGTTCAGAACATGAGCCATGAAAATTATAGTAGTTGAACAAACTACGTTTTATAGAAAATGGCTAATTGAACGTTATTTCATGGAATCGTGAATGTTAGAAGATGCTTTAAGATAGGTCGGTTTAAAGTAGCAGCTCGCAACGGAGACAATACCGCTCACTGAGGGTAATTAGAACGGGAACGAGACGAAAAAACAAGTAGCTTGGTCCTTCGCTGAGCCATAAGCTCACCCGAGTTCATTGAATTCTGGCATTCCTATGGGACTGATAACTTCGAGGAACCCGGAGAGCCAGTGTCCCAAGAACGTCTGCTTACCTATGGTCTGAGGAAAGGGCAAAGGAAGGGTGGGTGAGAACTTGCACGTGTGAGGGTGATGGAATGGTACAGTTGCCCCTTCCAAGCAGGTGGATGCATTAATTATGCTCCGCCACGCTCAGAGGATGAATCAGACGCTTGCAGGCGTCCGATTCATCTCCGAAGGCGACAGATTCTAAAATCGGGAAGAGGCCAACTAACCATATCCATCACACACGTACCATCTATGCATCATGTACCCTTCAGTGCTCGTGATTGATTTATTTTCATTGGAATAGCTCCCACAGTTTGATAGGTCCACCGTTTTCACCGTACTCTCTCTATCTCTCCCGTAAATTGCGCCTCAACCTTAGCAACATGGAACCTGATATGAAGAACATCTCTGAACCACTATTCACAAGTCCCATTGGTCTGCAGTACCTACTAATTATTGTTCATGCTGTGCCTTTTGTAGAAAAAAAAATTGTAGCAGTACCTCCCTAATCTAGTTCCTTCTCATTTTTGCTCAATAAAAGTTAACGATCAAAGAAACTTTTGAACTTCATTCTTCCCTGATAGGGAGCGTTGAAAAATGGCAAGGTCTTCTCAGGGCGGCAGTCACTTAAAAAAAGGTTGAGAACCACCGGTGTAAAGGCATACAATAATTGTATTTAAGTAGTTCAATTATTGAACTACTTGGAGATTATTCAGTTAAGATGCCAATTAATAATTACACGAAAATATTGGTTACTCACGTCGTAATGCCCGTTAGAGCTGTCCTGGATGAGAATCTCTTTGCTTTGATGGAAATTGAGTCCGACGACTCCACTTTCTTCTGTCACGTATACGGGTTCGTCTTTCTTGCCCCATTGCAACGTGGCCTAGATAGACAACGAATAAAGATGATTAGTTGTGGTTTTTGTAATTTTAACCAATATCATTGTGCGTTCTATTGGTAGTTGGATGAATAAAATGCTCTATGCAGTAGTGGGAGATCACAGCTTCTACTAGGATTTGTTCTATAATGATTTATAAGTGAAGAGTAAGCTTACCTGTGACTAATGAAGCATGAAACACAAAAACGTTGGTCAAATTTAAAACTATATCTTAAGTTTTTATCTCCAAAAACATCAACATGGAGAAACGATGAGTTTAAACGAATTTTCTATAGGTAACATTCATTCATGAAAGTAAATGATTAGAAACTGTGAGAGTAATAAGTAAGTTTAGTGAGGACAGTTGGTAGCTGTGAACGAATAGTTACGTGAGCGTAAAGAAGAATCTTTTTCATAGGAATGGGGTTAATATTAATATTTACTCATAAAGTTCCCTAATTTAATAACTAACTCTGACGCAATGTAGAAAGACTTTATTGCTGCTTTTGATGAAAACAGGACTTCAGTACCCGGATGAATGATTTTCTACCTCAAACATTGTAATAGAAATACTACTCCCACAATTCCATTCGTATGTACTGATTGATTGTTGTTTTCCTAAGTATTATGACAAGTATGCTAGAATTTGAAGCAAAACTTCGAAACTTAACGTTCAGTTATTAACTTTTTCCTAAAGAATACCGCGTAGCACACGATGTTAGATGGTTCCGAATCCAAAACCTCCTCCCCCCCCCCATTGCCCACATCTACTAAATTTTGCTTGAAAATCACAATAATTGTTTTTAATTAATATTGTTTAAGCATGGACATGTACTGTTTTCCTCATGTGATAGCGCAATAATACTTAATAATTACAATAGGCAGGCAAATTAGAATTTGACAATATCCTCCCTTTTGAACAATTATTGGATATGATAGCTACGACTATAATATACTTACACAATTCATTTCAAAGATTACGAGAGATACAGAAGAACATCAGCAGAATTGATGCTTTCCCTAACAACGACCACTATTGAAATCAACGTAAAATGATTAGTTATCAAGTTTCAGTGCATCTTAATATTCCGTAATTTCGAAAGTTTTTAAAAACGAAGTACTATCGTACTATACACCTTCAATTAATGTAATAAAGGACTTAAAAAATACCCAGTCATGAGACACGTAATACGCACAAATTCAAGCGCATCTTGTTCATTGAATGCTTGGTTTCGTGTATTTATAATGAAAACACATACTATTAATGGATTATGACATAAATGCCACTCCCAGATGATTTGTTTTCGAATCAGGATTTTTTGAAAATTATTGATCAAAGAGTGGAAAATAAATTATCAGAGAATGCCATTTATGGTAGAATTCCTATGAGAGTATACATTTTCTTTATAATATTATACAAATAAAACGATATAAATACTGTGATCATTATTACAATCTTCACACAAGCTCATCCCTTACAACTGATCAGGTATCTCAATCTTAACGTAACAATGAAGTGTAATAATTTATAGTCAATAGCTATCAACTGCAAGGTGCATCATTCTGAAACCTACGCCCAACAACTCCGTGAGTTTGAATATAAAACTGACCAATAGAGCAATCAATGTTTTAGAAAATCACAATTTCACATGCACATGTACTACTTATGATCCGGCTTCGAAAAAGTGCATGAAAACCGACTAAGAGCTAACCCCCAAGATGTAAGAAATTTCAACAAAACGAATTATCGTTTCGGGTACGATATGGCATTGGCACAGACACATGCGTAGAAAGACGTGGAACCGACATTGGACAGTTAAGAAAGTGGAAATTTCGATTTTGAAGAGCAATTTTTTTCGACTTCTTGTGTGAACACATTCGTAACCTTTGGGTAACCACATTATTTCTTTATTTCGGTTTTAACAAGGGACAATCCCCCTCCTACTTATCAGTTCTTCTACTTCCAATGAACCTGCACCTATGCATGTACCTTTTCATTTTAAAAGAGACGCAATTAAGAACCGCGCAATTGGGAAAAGGACCTTTACGCAATAAGTATGTAGGATTGGGGCAAAGATTAGCATTAAGCTAAGCAAAAACTGCATAGTCATGAGACCTAATTGTAGGTTTACTTATAAAAAAGGTTGTTAGGAGGACTCAGAATCCGCGGGAATACTCTAATGACGGATCAAAGCCTTGAAACCAAAGCATAGAGGGAAGTTGATTGAAGCAATTTTCTTGAGGTTAATTATTTGACTGGACTTACCGACCCGTTCGTTATTTCATATTTTCCAAGGTGAGACACCACAATTAGTGCATGTTGTTCCCTCAACACTGGACTTAAGACTATAAATAAGATATAACCGTGATCAAGAACTAAAATGATAATCACACCACCTTCGTAATTTCAGAGGGACCCGCCGAATTTGCGATTCAAGATTCCACTTTGTTTGCGCACAGAAAACGCTACAAATTCGTTCACTGGGGTTTGTTATTCAATTGGCTTGCGTTCATGATCTAAATTTCTTCTAAGCTTTGGAGTGTGCGTGTTTCACAGGATTGAGCGATTATTGAATTTCAGGAGATATGCATAGAGCACGTAAATCTGTTCTCAACCAAAATACCTATTTGGATTGTTCAGTTGATCATATTTGTGTGCCTCCTGACATTCAATAATCACTCGATCACCTGTGAAACGCGCACACTCCAAAGCTTAATAGAAATTCAAATCATGAACGCAAGCCAATGGAATAATAAACCCCAGTGAAAGAATTTGTAGCGTTTCATACGCATCAGAATGCTTCAACCCGTGTATCGGCTACAAAGCCTTTTAGGAGTTCACTCCAGTATCCACATTACTACATCACTACATCACTAGGTTACTGCGATGAAAACAAAAACAATACTAAACAAATGGGGAATGGTTTGAGCTACGAACCTGGGGAAGGGCTCATTCGATTCCTCATAGAAAGTTCTTCAAAAAGAGTCCAAATTAAGGCCGCTTCGACTTTTTTTGAGGTTTTTAGGGGTTTTACAAAACTTTGACAACCCTTAAAGGGCGCTTTAAATTAAGTGAGAGTGCTGGCTAAAGAATTGGGGCGTTGTCGGACGAATATTGATTTTTCCTTGAAAATTTCAGATTTTTTGCTCCAGCCGTTTGGGAGAAATCGTACGTACGTACGGCCGACGGACGGAAAATTTTTTATTGCAGATTCGGATTCTACACCCTTTGAAACGTAAACCATGAAGTTTTCAGCGGGGGTTAGAATTTTTTTTTTTTTTTTTTATTGAGTAATAAACCAAAAAGAAAGTATACCCGAGCTTATGCGTTTCTAGAAAGCAATACGCCGGTCTCTTTCATTAAAGACGGCCTTCCCATTACTAACACCGTTCATTTACGGAATGGTAACCTTTATAAATGATGAAACTTTTCAAAAATGAAAAATAGCCACCTCGAAACCTGTTTAGTTAGGGTACACCACCGCCAAACGATGAAAAATGTCACGACAGTCCTCGTAGCGTTAGTTTTCATACACTTCTTGTTCAACTTGAGCATACAAAACATCCACCCGGTACACCCAAAGCGGCCAATTTTAGGTTTATCATTTCCTCTGTTCCGAAAATAATGTATGTAAAGCGAATGGCTTAGTGACAATTTCGCTGAATAAAAAATCCAGACTCATGGATAAAAGGAACATATTTAAAGCAAGTGCCATAAAAATTAGTCCTCTACGTTTATTTTTCACGTATATCCGATAAGTAACTCTTTCCAACTTCATCTCATTCAAATAATTCTCCTCCCGTGGAAGACTTTTTAGTTTGTACGTTGCACGATGGAAGCTGAATTATTAACCATCTTGTTTATCTACTAAATCTACTCATTTTGCCATTTCATTAACTCAAAAAAGATCAGGGCGATATAAAAATAGTATCCTATCTACCCTCAGTAAAGGCAGAGGGCCGAAATACGAGATGACAAATTGGAAAAATCAAGTTTTTCAGTTTTATATATCTTCCATGTTGCTTTGTCACCTAAATGAACGGACAGTTTCAATATTCACAAATAATATTTCCAATTGATAGATATTCTTTCGATTTTGATGAAATGATCAGAGAATCTGCGGCTTAGGCTGAGAATAATCGCGCATCAGTTCCATTGTTTTTGTTTCGTTTCGAAATTCTACGAATTATTCAATTCATAAAGCTACTGCCAGAATATAGTACGTTCAAAAAACTGTAATCGGTAATAATAAACCTACTTTGTTCTAAATTTGCGAATCTCACTTGCTGTACCAACTTTTTCAATATAAATTTATATTGGTTTTGAACTACAGTAACTCTGATCTATGATGTGTCTAATGTATTTGAATATATTTCGGTTAAAAAATAGCAACTTATTAAAATGTGACTTACCAGAGAAATGTTGTTGGACAAGTTGGCGTCCTGAGGTGAGTTCTCCTGCCCCTGCTTCCTGCTGAGCTTGAGAAAGACCTCTTCCAGACTTTGGCAGTTGTACATTGACAAGAGAACTTGAGGGGCTTCCTCGGCGAGGAGACGACCGCTCCTCATCAATCCGATCTGTGAAAGAAACAATTGATAATAATCAACATGGTACACAAGGATTTCATACAGTTGTAAAATGAAAAAGTATGTCTGTTTCGACATAAGAATAACAGGCTTCTCAGTTTCTTTTCAGCAACACTGAAGCCTCCTCCGAAATTTGTTTGTTATGGAATGGAGAAAATTCATGAAAATTCATATAAAATATTTATGAGGGAAAAGAATATGTTTTGATGAAAACCAGACAACATACTTTTTATAATAGGCTTATCAGTCATAACGAGGGATTGAATGTGTGGGGATGACTCCAATCGTACTAAATACATGAGTACATTAAGTTTCAAGTGGGCCGGACTTTATTAGCTATGTTGATCTTACGGTTGACAGTATCCCAGTGCGGCGTATCTCCAGGTGTCTACCAGTAATTTCAGCAGAACTTATCATTTTAAAACATCGAGCAGCTGAATACGAGCTCTTGACAACTTCTGACTTAGCTCCTGACGTTTTTGGTACCTTTTAGGGTACTAACTTAGTTGGCAGAATTTGGCAACCAAAAAAATAAAAGAAATTGCAATATTCTCTTCATATTTCATGTTGTGATGATCCTTTGGACGTCGCATGAGTTGTGAACAAAACCGCGAGATCGTGGGGCGGGGAGGTTATCTCCAAGGAACGCACGGAGGACGGGAGAGGGAAGAAGGGTATTCTACAAGTCGATTCCGTTGGGGAAGGAGCTCTCTCGCTAAATTTTCTTCTGTGCATCCCTCTTTCTTTTCTCTCTTCAACTTTCTACAATTCCCTTTAAACTCGTTTGGAAGTCATCATCGAGACTCAGGCCGCGGCTCCACTGGCTGTGGTTAATCGCGCCGTAATTTTATCGCGTTACACGCGACTGTTGGGTGGCTCCACGGGCAACAGAGAACCAACTGCAATCCGTCGCGCCACCAGCAGTAGAAGTCAGTGTGGTAGACGTGACCAATGAACGATCATGCCACAAGTTACTGAGACGCGACCGACGCTGCATTCTACAGCTAGTGGAGCAAGATAGTGGCAGCAAAATGTAGCGGTAGAATAGGACCGGTTCCATTTGCGCGCGACTCTACATTCTGTGGCGCGCCGTCAAATGTTTCACGCTGCAGGCTGTCGCTAGTGAAGCCACCTCCGTTTGTTTCCTGCCTTCTCATTTTTCTGACTTGCCGACTGCACTTTGTAGCGCGATTAGCTACGGCCAGTGGAGGCACGGCCTCAGGAATCTGCTCTCGCCCTGTGAGCACAACGAACCTGCAGCATCCCTTTTTTGGTTGAGGAGGATATACACCCGAAATATTTCCGCCAGGACCACGTGCTCTATCTCCATTCACACTTTCAAATTTGGAGATGTCTTCGATATCGAACCAAATTGTATTTGCATTCCTATATTTGAACCTTTCAGCTCCGGATAGGCAAGTGTACCCCCACGCTATGATTCTTTTTTTTTAAAGCTCATTTCAATCAAATTTGAATTTCATTTATAGCTTAGAAATAAGTGAATTTCACAATATCTAGGTAATTAACTCTATTTTATCTGCAAGTGGACTGGTGGTAAGTTATTAATACACCTACCAGACTTTTAAAATAAACGCGGAGTTGACTTTTTCTTCTTAAAAACTCATTTCAGGTTGCCAGCCAGGGAGACTGCTGTTTGCAAATCGGGTAATATAAATATAAATCGATGCACAGAATGCATCATAATGACGATGAACAATAAATTAATTATCACTGTCGTTGTAAGATGTTCGTCTAAAAAGTGACTGTGGAAACGCTGAAAGCTTCGAGGAAGAGGTCCGTGTGTCAAGGTTGGAAATCGGGTCCCCCGAAAAGTTCAATTTGTTTTATGGTTTAGGTAGAATTTCCTCTGAAACCACTAACCTATTCTCAGTTTAAATGAGAAAATAAAAACAAAATTATAGGTAATAGGTTAATATTTATAAACAATTAACTAAAAAAGATTTACAACTTTTTTTTTAACAATTTGGCGGGAATGGACCATACAAATTGACCGGTATTAGCATAGAAATCAACTCCCACAAACTAAACTAAACTTGCCTTTCTACCAAGAAACATGTATTATTTAGCCATTTTCGTACCAACGAATCATATAAATTAATCAAAAACCTAGCCCCACAGAACCCCTTAACTGTATTATAAATACCAAACCACGTAGTAATGGAGGGAGGGGGAACATTAGCTCCGCGATGACAGATACAAATCACATTCTTTCAGAAAGATAATTACACCTGTTACTCTACGTTAAATACAACGAGGCGGCCACTTTGAAGGCACGGATTAGCTTTTACAAACGCTCTGCCAGGTAAGACAAAGATGTTTCCTTCCATACCCAGATGACGCAAAGCCTGCCTTTAGTATTGTACCAACACAAGTCAAAAGCCAACGCGGACAATTTTTGGCAATAATGATTGTTGTACATGAGCGATAGTTTTGATTTAATGTACCCAATCCGAATTTTGCCAGCGTCAGTTATATAATAGTCGATCCTCATAAGTTAATTACAACGCCTGATGCCAGGGGTCTCCAAACTATTTGCCCCAAGGGCCATATCATAATGTGAAGGTGGTAGGGCGGGAAAACAGGGTGGTTTGGGGGTAATCGCCCAACTAAAGGAGGGCCCTCCCCCGGAAAATTTTTCAAATTGGACACTTGAAAACATTGTTTTTTACCACCCCTAGAAGAGTTTGACACATTCAAAATAAGGCCTAATATAGGTAAGTACAAAAAATTAGTTTTTAGTGATTGTATTTATTTAAATTCCATAATCACTTTTTCGTAGTTCAATAAAAATATTAGCAATTGAATGTTCAGGAATGGAAAATTTTGAAAGTCAGGCACTTGAAACAAGGTTTTTAAGGACTCCTAGACGAATTTGACAAATTCAAAATTTGGCCAAATACAGGAACTTTAACTTACTTTTTAAAGATTGAATATATCTTTTTAATTCCAAGATTATCTGTTTTTCATTATAGATTTCGCTGGGTCACATGGCTGACTTTTCTTCTTGTACTGGCGGTTGCCTAAATTTTTCTATTGGCGTCCGCGGGCGGTGGGCCGAACCAAATCCTTCCGCAGGCCGGCGGACCGTAGTTTGGAGGCCCCTGCTCTATGCCAATAGTTCATTTACAAAATGTCTGTCTTATTTGTTTTGAATAAGTCCGCTCGAATGTATTTTTATTCCGATAACAAGACATTTTGTTCCAAAAGCCTTCAAATCCAAATTAAGTCAACTAGAAATCCAATATCTTCTTTACTTTCTGAACCGGACGGCTGTAGTAACAACGTAATGGAGTTTCTACCACTTGCTCTCATTTATATTGAAAAAGAGGTCGTCACATGACATTATTGTAATATTAATTCATCCGCTCATATTTGACTCTATTAGGAGCGTGGAATGGATTTTGCATAATTTATAGGAACCTCCAACAAGAACATCATGTCCCCCGCAGTCGTATCAAGTGGAACTCCAACCAACTGAAAACGGAATGTTGACTCGACATTCGCCTCGGCCTGATTCCGAATGTGACCTTGACAAGGGATGAAATCCGATGACAAACGACTTCCTAGATGTAGCTGATGTGAAACTCTTGTTAGACGCTTTGAAACCTTCTAAAGTCAGCTTCATCATTTCAATAACGTTTCAGCATATCAACTGTCGGAATGATGATATTCATGTTTAAAAGTGAACACTTGTATCAGTCACAAACTAATCTATTTTTTTGAGAAGGTTCATAGTATTAGTTCTCAGATAACGATAGAATTAGCCAAATCCTCTATAGTGGCACCAAGGAGAATCATTCTAGACAGCAATCTCGACAGCAAAATTTTTCTCATAGCGTTCCCAAGAACTCAGTTTTTACGAGGCAAGAAAGAGATCCAAACCTGGGCACTAAAGTTAAGTAGTTTTGTACTATATCAACTTCATGGTCTAAGCCCAATTCGTATTTGAAGAGACCACAAATTGTTGTTTATTATTTTCAATAATGTCTTTGTAATCGAAAAAGAAAAAAAAATGTTTAACCCCTAAAAAATGGTTAATTGACGTTTCAAAAATGGAATACAAAAACACACAAAAAAAACGGTCTGTCCCAAAGCTTTTCTTCGAAACAACGGGACCATAGTTGGTGATGGAACAAAGACCTTAAAAAATGGCCTAAAAGGCATTTTGGTCATTTTCCCGAAAAACGGGACCTTTTTTTCGGGTCAGGAGGATGGGAGGTCAAAAAAGGGACGAACCCCTTCAAAAAGGGACGTTCTATTCCCTAGTCATAGATAAGATTCTGACCTACTATCATTGATGAATTATATGCCATTATTGTTTAAAAGTTCGCAAAATTTGATCGTTCGTGAATAAAGTATTCATTTCCGAAGAAAATGTAAATCCGAAGAAGGAAAGTGTATTCCATTGACAGGTTCACTTAAACAACATGGTACGCACAATTAAAACGAGTACGAGTCATCGTCTATTTGCAATAGTCAAAGGACTCAGGAGAGGTGAGGAAGGTTCAGGAAATAATTTCTACTCTTCTGAAAATTTTGGATTTTGCTTCCGAGTCTACCAAGGTAGCGGAAACATTGTTTTCACTTTCGGAATGTGAAAATTTTTTTGTCTCCAAAATCAAAAATTCCACTCGCATTTTGCGTTTTAGACCTTTCTGAACAATTTTGGTTCCGTGTCTGTGTGTCTGTCTGTCTGTCAGCAAATCCTTGTTACGGGCACAACCACACGAAGTTATAGTCCGATTTTGATGAAATTTTCAGGTATTGTGCGGGTTGGGGTGTAGATGGTCCCCTATAGGTTTCATGACCCCCGGATCAATAGTAGCCTCTGCGTATGCGCAAACGTGAAATCCTTGTTACGCGCATAACTCCGGGAGTTCTTGACCAATTTCGATGAAATTTTCAGGGATTGTTCGGTTTCATGTGTGGATGGTCCCCTACAAGTTCCATAACCCCCGGATCAATAGTAGCCTCTGCACATGCGCAAACGTGAAATCCTTGTTACAAGCATAACTCCGGGAGTTCATGACTGATTTCGATGAAATTTTTAGGGATTGTTCGGACTGATGTAAAGATGGTCCTCGTGAGTAATAAAGAGAAAATAAAGTTTTAGCCTCGAGCTTGATTGAACGAAGTTCTTTAGTCAATAATAATTTTCAATGATCTATACAGTCATGTTATGGATACGAGGAAGCTATGTGCCACACCCACTTGGCAGACGTTTTTGAATTTCTAGGGCTGTTTGTTTGTAGAATTGACCAAGCGTTGTTCAATTTATTGTTTTGAGCTGTTCAGAAATGTATTTTTGTTTGTTAAGTTTGTACTTATCCATCCATATCCTCATCAATACTAATAATTACTAATTATTAGTTAAACTTCTAGAAAAAACCGTTTACCGTAAAGAAATTACGATATTTAAGAGGATATTTGACTTATCGCCAGATATTTTAGGAATGAGAAAAACTGAGCTTATGGACGGAAGTCGAGGAGAATTTCGAGGACTCGACGAATCCGGGGAGGCTAGTGTTGTCATAGATGACTACCAATATTATTAGAATTATAATCTCCTACAAGGACACCCGCACGGATACTCAGGACTAAGGCCACGTCAACCAAATTCTTCCACTTTTGTTCAACAAGTAGCCTCGTGTGCTACGTTCGTCCACCGCAAGTTGGAAAAAAACGAAACCGCTTAAAAGCGTTTCCATAAAAGACTGCTACTTTTACAGCCATGACTATAAACATTGCAATATTTAATAGACATAGATGAATAATAACAATAAATAATATTGTCAGCTTGATAAGTAAACCTAAAAAAACACTTGACTAAGAAGCAATCCTAATTATCAAAAACTAAATATAAAATGTGGAATAAATTGAATCTAATTTCTCACATTGAATGTATTCTAATTGAATTTAACTGGTAACAATGTGCTTCATAGTCAATAGCTACTTAGGCTCAATATTACCATATTTTCTCCAACATCATCAATGAAAATGGCTTTTTACTATCTTATCATGACTAATTGAGGAGCGTCCAGTCAAAAGCAAACATGTCGCTCAGACGAAACTTTTCTGCAAGCTTAAAAACACTTTTAACATGATCTAAAAAAGATAACTGTACGGTAGGGGTTTTTATAAAATCCTTTCTGGCTACTTAAGTCCCCAAATTAGTTCATTCAAATCAGAAACCATTTTAAAACGAGGAAAATCGTCTTTGAAAGGTGGCGATGTTTGGTTTTGACCAGATCGCTAGTGACAAGTTTGTTTTTGATCAGACCCTATGCAGAGTTGTTTGCTTTTAATTCAACCTATAATCTTCTAAAATGTTTTGTGAGCTTTTAAAATTTCTATCTTATTTTCATATAAGCATAGTTATTACGACATACATTTTAAGCTAAGCTTGTCCTGTGCATTTATCGCAATATACTTCAGTTGCTCTTCAAGTTTCAATCCTATGCGCTGATTGAAATATTTATAACGAATTAACTGAGGTCATGACACGAAAAAGTTACTCTAAAGATATATCTGATGAAATTATGATTCGTTCAAGATTTAAACAATAATCCTTTTCCCTTGCCTTGCCGTTTTCTGCGCTTTCTTCTTTCCATGTCCTCTGGAAATCTCACCGACACTCACTAGTCCTTCCTCAAAATCATCCAACCCGAAAATTCTATAAAAACTACTTGAAATATAGGAAAACTCGCGATCTCTTTGTTAAACAACATAAACTTTATGGTCATATCAAGTGCAAAGATTGGAATGAAACACTAAAACCCCTCTCTTCCTCTCCTGATGAAACCCTGTCACGTGAGAAAAATGACTTTATTTGCTTTTGACTGGACGCTTCTCAATTGTTAATCTATTTTCAGATGCAATGGGATATAAATGTTGCTTCTTCCTGCTTGACAGTAGTTTAAGATAGATAAGAGACTCTTTCAACTAATAATTGCTAATGGGACAGAATGGACTATTTTCAATGTTACTGCCGTGAAATTTAAAAGAGAAAATAAACACCAATGGTTTAACAAAGACTGTGGTTCAAAAATTTCAAGTTTTCATGTTTATTAATGAGCGTATCTTGCCTACTTCCACACGAATTCTTTGAAAAACATAACCTGACCAGTATTTTGACTTTAAAGACTGCTAAAATCGACTTACAGTATGAGCCTGTCTAGCTTCTTCGATGTAATGCGTGGTGATAATGACTGTTTTGTTTCCATCTTTAGTAATCTGCACCAAATGGTTCCATATACTGCAAACAAACAGAATATACACAATGATCAAAAATACTAAATTGATAACCGTCGCTTGGGATATAAAAAAAGACAAATCGAACCGCAAACAAACAAAATTTACCCGTTGATCAAGAATACTATATTGATAATTGTCGCTTGAGACATAATCAAATTAATAAACCGAACGTTTCCACCGTCAAGAATGGCATTGTCAAATTTAAGTTGTATTCGCACCATAAATAAATAATCCGGTTTTAATTAAATATGAAGTCTTGTGGGTCGTGAAGTATTGCGCGTTTCATTGCACCAGAACCACTTATAGCATCTAAATTTTCCGTAAGGTGTTAATCGCTGATGAGACAGACTTTCCTTCACTTTCAACAGTTATCTGAGCCATGATTTGGGCGAGTTAATTTGTAAGCAAATCTTTTTCCATTGATTGTATGAGAGTCACTGTACACGCGCAAATGTAAAATTCCCGAAGACCTCATAATAGAATTTCACGATTTTCATCTGATTTATGAAACTTTCCAAATATGTACATGCAATCCATTTTCCATGAAAACAGCTGTTTATGATTGAATCATGGAATTATCTTTGTAAACAATTCCCACTGATTCCTGACGGTTTATCATTTCTCAGTCTATTCGTACAGGATTTTGCACAGGATTTTGAGTATAAAATCGTACAGGATTTTGCACAGTTTTGTTTAAGAATCTCAAGGGATTAGTTTCGGAGCTGGGCTTAAATGAAATTTCACCAGGCTAAATTATGACGAACGCGGTTAGTCAATGAATATTGAAAATCTGATAGAGAATTGCACACTACTGGTGATACCATGATGTATAATAAAGCGGAATGTGATCTCCTTGAGTATTTAAATTTTAACGATTTAGTTCGCAATGGATAAGAACTATTTATCTTGGCACACTGGGCAACACAATGAAATGTTGAACGGTATGATTTTGCACGTTTCCATCAACCACAGATATTACTGGTTAAATATTATTTTTCTAGATGAGATTTCCGACTTGACCCAATATGATGAATAGAAAATTTGGTTGTTGTGCATTGCTCAATTTACACCGTCCAGTCCAAATTCTTGGTCCGTTTCGAGTTCTGATCCACGTTAAAATCAACTGCAACATTGGATTTTTTTAGAGGCCAGCTGTGAATGGTAGAGGCCTTTTCTCAATACTGAAAAAAATCATTGCCTATGCAAAAATATTCTAGATTTTATTTTACCATTTGATAGAGGTAGAAATACTGTATTCGCTCCTTTGTTTCGGAGAAACAGGTTTTTTTCCGAAGAAGACAACAATATCCTTGAGTACCGAGGTAAAAAAACTCTTCACGTTCGGCGAGGGAGAGATCCTTAACGATTCCCGCATAAAGAAACACAAATCTTTGTAGATTCTACGCGTTCAACAATCACGCGGCCTTGGGACCTAAACGTTTTCACTCCAATTCAAAACAGGTTGTTAATGGGAGATACCTTAATGGTAGTTCGATTAAGGCGACTGAAAAGCACGTTGGGATGACGTTATTTCTTTGGAAGGATTTGCCTACAAGCCATCAACAAGGACACTTTAGCTGTCAATGTACTACCCACATCCAAAATAGTGATAATCGTAAGAAACACGAAACTATGGGCGGTCCCACGTCATTTTCTCAACATGTACTATTCAATTTACTTACCTACATTCGATGGCATTGGAAGTTTTTTATTTGTTCAGAATCTGCTCAAGGACTTCCGTCCGTTGCAGAACCCTCGCACTCCCGCGTTTTTTCAAGTCGAAGTCTGAAGGTTACAATGGCTGGTTCACCATTTTTAAATTTATAATTTTTTAGTTCCTAACTAGATTTTTTAAACATCTTTAACTAATTTTAGGTGGCTGGCTAGATGGACGTCCACAGATTTTTGACAGATGTGATTATACCATAACTTCACCCGATTTTAGTGAAGTGTCAAGGTGTCACCCGGTCCTGTATGAATATAATTGCGAATGAGCTGAAGACGAATCTCGAAACATCATACCAAGTAATATTGATCTGATTTCGCACAAGTTTGATGAGTAGGCAGTTGCTATTTCTCATACACGTGTTTTTTGTATTTCAGTTTTACAGAATCCTTCAAATCAAACTTCGTCTAAGTTGGTTGTTGTAAAGCTTTGAGCTAGTAAAATTTTCTAGTTATTCGTAAATCATACTACGTAGACGAAAGTAATTGTTTTTTGTGCAACTCTGACATCCAACTTGTAGCAGCGAAAATGCAATTCCGTCAGATGTTCTTCCGAAAGAAGTGTGTTCATTGTTACTTAATTGCACACTCATCGTCACTCTTTGTAGTATCTATACTAGTAGCACCGATTTTTCAATTTTATTTCATATTTATATTTACAGGAGGATACTATTTATCTTTTATGATGAGATATGCCTAATTATATTATTATTTTTGAAAAAACTAAGTAAGTTACCGACCACGAAACAACATTCATGCTTGTGAAATCTTTTCAAGTGAATTTTAAACATAAACCGTTACGGGGTGGAAAACGAATTTTTATTTTGCGAAAATGAACGAGATACATAATAGTTTCCAAGAGTTATTGAAATACATATAGCTTTTCCAAGTCAGATTCAGAAATTTCCAAACCAATTTCAGAATTTTCCATTTCAATTTCAGACTTTTTCATTTCAATTTCAGAATTTTCCATTTCAATTTCAGAATGTGATCAACATCCGGGTGGGTGCGTAAAAAAGGGGGATAAAGTGAAGGAAATAAGTAGGTAGCACACAAAATGTATTAATAAAATTAAAAAATTATCACGAGAGGTAAGAAGGAACTGGTTCATCGAAATTGATAACGTGAAACGCGCTAACGTGAAATTCTTGAAACAGCCAAAAAGTTATACCTATTTCAAAAATTTCACGTTAGCGCATGCGCAGAGCGTACCGCTGATTATATTGAGATGAAATTTGTATGGGACCTCAAGAGACCTTATCTGCAAAATCCCTCAAAATATGAGCTAAATTCATTCAAAATTGTGGAAGTTATGGCTGTAACAAAAAATTCGGACTGACAGACAGACAGGGAACCAAATTTGTTTAGTAGGCTATGAAACGCAAAATACGACTGGAAATTCTAAATTCGGACAACGAAAATTGTTTGGCTTCCGAAAGTGAACACAAGGCTTCCGCTGCTTCGCAGACTTGGAAGCGAAACATGCGCATATTTTATCAATTTGATGAACCAGTTCTTTCTCACCTCTCGTGATAATTTTTTAATTTTATTAATACATTTTCTGTGCTACCTACTCATTTTCTTCACTTTATCATCCTTTTTTACGCTCCCGCCCGGATATTTATCACATTCTGAATTTAAATGGAAAATTCTGAAATTGAAATGGAAAAGTCTGAAACTGGCTTGGAAATTTCCGAATCTGACTTGGAAAAGCTATAAACAACATGTATTTTGTTAACCAGTAACATTGGTTAGTCAGTTTGAGTTTCATTGAATGTAATTGCTCCTTAGTTGTACTAATGAACCGTTTCAATTCATTCTTTCAATTACATACTACTTAAGGGCCAAATATTCCCTCCTGTTTGTTTTTGAGTGATACCTATTCGAGATTTTAGACTGAAGCGAGTGAATTGATTAAAAACCCAAATAGATTTCCCTCCCAAGCCACAACAACGCAATTTTGGGACAGTCGGGTCCACGGAAAGGAAGCGCGCGTCCAATGTCCCCTCCACCTGGCTCACGGCGGCCTTCCCCCGGGAAATTGAAGACGGCAGGAGTTTTCTTAGGAAGCAGCGAACTGCACAAAATTTAGTCCGGAGAAAGCTGCGTTAGAAAACAATTCGCTGTTGTTTCCTACCACATCCACGACTCCTAAGACGAATAGCCCCGTCGTAGTATCCAGTGCTCAAAGCAGTCCCCCTCGCGTTCGGAACAAGCTGTCGCCCCATCGTTCTCGACGTTAAGGTACCATATGAGGAGAGACTTTAGTTTAGGGTTAATTAATAGATAATTAGGATTAAGACGAAGTTGTTAATTATAGTCTTTATTCAGCTTGATTGCCGACTTTTCCTTGAATACCTAATTGAATCAAACGCCCCTAAACCAGCACTGACAGGACTGTTTCGTAAGATTACCTTCTCTCGTGGAACCAAGTAAATAACTACATCTTAACATGAAATATGGTATCCTTCTTGTGCGGGTTTAGAGATTCTATCAATCATCATAGAAGCAATGCAAGCATTTAAACAGAATAAGTACATGAAGTACAATTGAGGAGCTTACTTTCAAAGAGGCACATATCCAAATCGGGGAGAAAACGCTTTTTTCTCAATTTTCTATCTCTGAATATGAGTTGAATCAGATCCCCCTATCGTTTCCGAACAAAACAGAACACATCCACGTCAATTCCGGGGCTAAAGTTATGTGTTTGCATCAAAAGGTAACAAATCCGTCCCCTACATTTTTTTCAGTGCCTTGCAATCGAATTGGCACATATCCTCCGAACTCCGTCAGGCGATAAGTCGTGGGTTTTTAAAAAGGCACATATCCAAAAAGAAGCATTGCGCCTTCGTCTTGAGGTTGAATATTTACGCGAGACTCGATAGATGGCAGGCATGACAAATGGAAAAATGGAGTCAGGTAAAGTTTTCAATAAAACCTACAGAATGGACAATGAATTCTTTCTTTTTCAAAAAATCACAAATCCATGAGTTTTGATCGAAAGGGCATATTCCCAAAGTGAAAATGGATATACAGCCTCGTGTTTTGGAGAAAATTGATTCTTATTCTGAGGCATCTTTATCTGTATGTGCCTTCTCACACATTACTCCGATGAGAAACTGCAGAAAAACATCTCCACTAATCTGCAAATAGTTTTTTTTTTTTTCACTTCCTGAACATTTTGTCGGAATGGATATGTGCCTGTTTGAAAGTAAGCTCCTCAATTGTGATTTTTAATGAACCTAACAAAAGCAAAAGTACCAAATGAAACACCAGAAATGAATTCAAAGAGCAAGTAAGGCCACTTGTTTCACAGCCCAGCTTAGGGTCATTTTTTTACGTTGTTATAGTTAATAGTAGAATTAGTTTAGCGGGCAAAATAGTAATATGGTGCTCACCTTTGCCTGAGGAGAGGGTCAACCCCGACGGTGGGTTCATCGAGGATGAGCAACTCAGGATCGTGCATCAAGGCAACTGCGAACGAAACTCTACGCTGTTGACCTCCGCTGGAAATGAAGATGGAGAATTATTAAAGATATGAGCGAACGATAGGATCAAGTTCATTGGCCCGTTTATAAAATTTTTTTTAATGTAAGGGATTAACTCGTTCTGGGAAAAGAAGCATGAGAAACAATTCAAATTCGAACAAACAACTTTGGAAAATTTGTTTCATCGATTGGATGTAGGCCTGGATGTATAACAGATTCACATGACAAAACAAACACTAACATTTGATACGGTCAGTTGCAATGAGAGAAATACACCTGAAGGGTGTAGTTTTCAAATACTGGCTTTTAGAACATTGTCACTGGCGGGGGATTAGTGCTTTTTAAAAATAAAAATATATCATCCAATGTATAATCAACTATATAATACATTGGATTGACGTGATGGGTTTTCCTAAATCATTCAGAAAAAATGAAATTACTGTAATAAATGAATTATTTTCTGTACAGGTGAAAAAATGACCTTCTTATTTCATCAAGGTCGATTAAAAATGATGATAATAGTAATAATGAATAAATGAGAAATGGATTTGAGTTTTGGTAAGGGAAGATATTCGACAATACTGAAGAACTCATACACCAACTAACACGCAAATAAAAATAATTAGGAATCAAACTGCCAAAACCGTATTATGCATGTAAGTTCCACATTTTCCCACTTCAGCTGTATAAACAATCGTTAGAACATTGGACATTGTTTGTGGTAGAAAAAGCATATGATACTTTGTAATATAAATTATATGCTTTAGCTGTAAACATTCGTTAGAACACTGAATAATGTTTGTGGTAGGGCAATAATATAAAATATTATACCAACACCTTCCACAAACATTAGCTATAAGTGCTGTACGTAATTTTTCACAAAAACCTACGAATGTGGATGCATCTGAATAAGTAATTTAAATACCATCGTGTCCTGCGGAGCACAATGATTGGATTGAGGGTAAAGCTAAGACAGCTAGAGACACAAAGTGTTTCTAACCATTTCTCTAATCGACAAACCTATGTTATCAGCTTCAGGTCTTACTCCAGATTGCTTGAGGGTTTCAGAAAAAAATCAGGGCAGTTATACAACTTCCTCTATTATCCGAGTAATTTATTTCACAGTTAGTTTCGGTTGGGATGATCGTTTCGTCATTTTTAATGTTTTGCGTGTTTTCGGGCTCATTTGTCGCCTTTGCACGAATTCGTTGGGTGTAAGGAATGGAGAGGCTGACTTTGTTGTATAATTGCAAGAAGAGTACGGACCTAAATGAGGAATGGGGGCTGCCGTCGCCACAAAATCACATTATCGCGCATTAGGCAAGTGCGCGTAATGTGATTTCACAATTCAGCGTGAAATGAAAGGGCATCCACTCTCCTTTTTCCATAATTTTACATTATCCACAACCAACAATCACATAGGAATCTTAATTTCGTAGGTCCCCAATGTCGATCGTGTGCCGACACAAGTTCGTCAAACTTTGAGGGTCGATTCAAGAGCTCATTTTTTTCTAGACCTTTTTTTTTTTTTTTCATATTTTTTCCTTTTTATCTTACTAAAATATCCATAATTCCCGTCCATTGGTGACCGTAACTAATTTCTATCCAAATCGATTATAAAGATGAAGTATGTATAAATGGACCTCTTTTTAAGGAAACTAGAAGTTACGAAAGCGCGTACATAACCAAATGCACTATAGACTACCCGTAATAAACATGATCGGTGATTTACATAAAAGGGTTATCTAATACAGAAATTATAAACCTCTACGTTAATATTTCCAGCGTTTTAAATTATCCTATTTCCTTCTTGCTAATATAATAAGGATTGATTCAGTTTTCAATACACTGATGGAACTCACCTCAGGTTTTTGACGAGCCTGGATTGTGATGGGAGATCGAGAAAGTTAAGCAAAAATTGGAGCCTATCGTTGATTTCCGGAGTTTCCATACCAAATATCCAACCGAAGTACATCATCGTTTCCTTGATAGAGAACTCGCCGTAAAGGGCGATTTCCTGTGGACACATGAAAATTATTTCGAGACAACAGCCATAAGTGGGCATACTTTACTAGTTGAAGGTAAGATTATTTAAAATTATCATAACTAATGCTATAAATAGGTGCCTTCAAACTTGCAGGAATCATAATTCTATCAGAGTGTCTGTAGACGTCTATCTGTCGGAAATCTGTCGGATGTGTCTATGACATTTGTGTGTGGGAGAGAGCTTTTGTCGAGAGAGAGAGATCTCTTTTTGTGAGAGAGAGATTTTGTCGACTCTGCCCTACCTGCAATTCGTAACCAATTTTTATTGTTCTTCTTTCCTTCGATCACAGTTTTACTCTAGTTGTGCAACAAACCTCGGAAAGTTCGAATTCCATTACGAAGGAGATATTAATATGATACCTATCCCCAAATATGTATCATAGAAGACAAAGCTGACGAGCTTGCAAAAAGGGGCTCCCGAACCCCATTTGTAGGCCCTGAGCCGGCAGTCGGTATACCAAAAACCGCCTTCAGGGGGACCATCAACATGTGGGTCAACAAACAAACCACTAGTAGATGGCTCAATATCGAAGGACATGTCCACAGTAAACTTATGGTGGAGAAACCCAACAGCAAAATTACTGACTGGCTACTAGGCAAAAACCGTAGGGAACTAAGAACAATGGTCGGCCTCATAACCGGCTTTGTACCCCTAAGGTTCCACCTACACCGCATCGGGGTAACACAAAGTACAACCCTGTGCAGGCTATGTGAGGAGGCTGACGAAACGGCATCCCACATAATATTTGAGTGCCCTGCACTCGCATCTCGTAGATTTGAACTCTTTGGGGCTCAAACCCCAATGAGGTCTATTCAGAGCGAACAATTAATCAAGGGCCTCAAACCCCTCACCAAGGGGCTGAATCTCCTTGATTAAAAGTAAAACTCCCAGGAAAGTACAATAAGCCAGCAGGCTTCCGTGCTGGGGGCTCCCAAACCCCCACCCTGAGAGTTTTAATACTACATCTACATCTACATCTATTCCCAAATATTGATATTCATAACGCTCCTTTCTCTCGCACAACTGACATAGGCTAAATAGGCAATATCATTTAAACATTACTCCTTAAAAATTGTAAATTTCGTCTTGCTCAATTGCTAGGCGACACCCATCCCCTGTTTCTCAAAAGCCAAAGAGGACAGATCCTTCCTACCGTTACTTGATTCTGCTACTCCATAGAGTAAGCCTGAGGTTTTTAATCTTTAGTTGAATCCCCCGACCATTACAGACCTATCGTCTCAGTCCATTCCATCCTTGTTATACGTTTTCACATAAATCAAAAGAGAAAAGTTTGTATAAGCACTTCCTTTCCCTCACTATGTATATTGTGACACTATCTCTATTTTAATTCAGAATCTCTTTAATGGCGTCTTCATTCACTAAGTAAAGGAGGTTTTCGGGCGCTTCATTGGCAATATCGGTGGGCGATGTGGCACCCTTTCCAAAATGCTGGAATCTTTTAGATGCAACAGCAAGATGCAACAAAGCATGTGTTCCACTGTTTCCGCCTCTCCGCAGCAAAGACGGCATTCTATTACCCTGACCTGCCCATGTTCTTAAGGAGGTATCTTAAGAGGTAAAATAAAATACGAGTGTAATCAAGTCCAGATACATCCAACGATGTATATGAATTCATTCGAATTTCATTGAAAACCAAGGAATCGTTTCACGTCGCGTGACGTTAGCGATTGCAACAGCTGAATTTTCTTCAACAATTCATTAATCGCCCTTCTCAGTGGGTTAGTATCTCACGTGCTAACCTACTCCATTTCTCCTTCCGACTCGCTCCCCGTAATTGATTAAATTCGATCGCTCACCTGAGGCATGTAGCCAACTCGTTTTCCAGGCACGCCGCTCCCTTTGGTCCCGGGTTTCCCGCCGAGGACGTAAATCTCTCCGGTGTTGAGCCGCCGCCGGCCGACGATACAGCTGAGGAGCGTCGTCTTGCCACAACCGCTGGCCCCCAGGAGACCATATCTGCAACAACCAGAGCAAAAAAACGTCTATTTCAAAATCATATGAAATTACCTAATTAAATTAATGAAATTCACGTCCAACGAAACAGAAATGACTGACAGAAAAAAAACCTCGTAAAGTACGAAAATACGTCCAAATTGAGTGGACCACATAGCTGTCTCGAAACTAACATTAATGTGTAGTTCATTGAAACACTTTCAATATCCTCGTTAGATTCCATAGCAGGTGGTATAGTTGGCAATAGTAAGGTACAGTTCAACGTAAAAGGAAAAAATCCATAAGTTTGGAGTAGTCGCAACGTCATTTCACAACAAACCTTCAAGCTTGTGCGATAGGTTTTGCTGAATATGATATCGGCAGAATTTACTTCAGCAGTTAAGATTCTAATTGACTCCAACGTCATTGTTTTGTGGTTCCCTAAGTGTTTTGGGTTGATAATGTTTCGTTAATGAATTTTGAACTACGTACACCTTTAAAAGTACGGAATAACGAGCGCTCTGAATTCAGAAGTTTTATTTTATCTTACTAATTTTCGTACTAAGAAGTATTACATTAGTACAATGAGCAAACGCGTGATGAAAACTACATTTTTTCAATTGATCTTATTGATAAATAAATATTTACAGCCTAGCCAGTACAGCTCCTGAAAACTGTAGGCATAATGTTTGCCATAAGTATCTGAGCCATTATGGAGAAGATCAATTTTAAATTCACTATAGTTTTCAAACCGTCTGTGTCTAACTACTCTCCAAATTTAAGCGAGCTCGAACGGCTAGAGCGAGAAAAATTTGTTTGATCGATTTTTACATCTGCGTACGCAGTCATTGAAGTTTTAATTTAATAGGTGATCTAACCGCGAATATTTCATAAAAATCTGAAGGGACATGTAGAAACAATACAAGGGTATAGTTATATCATGGATATACAGCATTTAGGCAACACACTTTTATACCCACATTAAACGGAAAATGCGAGTGGAAACTTTTACTTTTTTTGTTCTACTTTTCAAACGTGAAAACTCTCGAAAGTGAAACAGCCTCCTTACTTATTGAGACAAAAACATAAAAAATCTCAAAAATCCTTCCAAAAACGAACATTTTTTGGGGGGGTCTTTCTCACAAAATGAGATGGAATTATCACATATCAAACCTAAAATCACATATCACAGAAATCATGTCAATTACTTCATCATTCGACAATGGCAAGTGGTTTGCTAGGACATCAGACTTTAATAATACCAATAGAACTGAAGTCGGAGAATTGTGGAGTGAGTATTGGGACCCCTCTTACAACGAATTCAACAGGGATGATTTAGTCATACTGCACGTGAAGTCTACTTACTTTATTGATCTGGTCGTCAAAAATACTTCACGAACCACTTTGAAAATATTATTCAGCAATCTTAAACGTTTGAGCTCATAAAATGGGGACATAGGCGATTTTTAAACATTTTTTTTGAACTGCCAGCAAGAGGCAAATTAAGATTATTGTCGTTTACACTTCGTTTTGTCTTCCAGGAGCTTAGCGAAATTTGAATTACCGGCAGCGGCTTATGACGTCTTGAGCCGCAGCGGCAACCCAGTCTATGGATTCCTAAGACCTGTAGGGTACAAATAGTCTCTAAGTTACCACAGCCAACGTTCAAATTTACTGTTTCGTTGCCTCTACTTTTGGAATTCTGTCAACAGTCATGACAATTCAAAAAGCTCTAATAAGACACAAGTTATGTGAAGACAATGGTAAGAAAAAGTTAACATCTCGGACGTTCGGACCCCACAAATCCCTTGGTTAGGCCAAAAACACATAGTGGCGATCATTAGTACAGCTACTTGAAGTTAATTTTCAAGCACCAAATATTCAACTATTGCTTCCTCCCAAATCTCCTATTGTTTTCTGTAAGACAAACTCGTTTTAACTGGATAGCAACTTGTATTTCACGCTTCTGGAGGGATTCCATTGAATTAACTTGAACTTTCTACATAATTTATTCACCTTGTTGCTGTTTTCTGAAGAGCACATGCCCCAATGGTCCAACTATCATAATTATCCCAGAATTTGAGTTTAAAATTGATTTTTATTTGGACACTGAGAGACATTTCTGGCTTTTCCGTAGGTACGCCCTTGGTGAGCTCGAATAATTATTTGTACTCATGAGTAGTATTTGTACATATAACTACTAATGCTGAACAGGTGATACCGCTCTAGAACCAGAAATTAGCCTTCTGTCATTCAATATGTCACCGTTAAGTACTTTCATTCGAGAATCCAAGAAGGAGTTTTAAAAACTCGCCTTTTTTGCCTGAAAAAGACAAAACGATCTCGTTTTGTTGTAAGTACTCAAATTAACTCGACCTTCTAAGAATAAATGTGACCAAGCCTGGCTTTGTTCACTAAGAATAAATTTTAAAATAATTATACCTATTTACATAATACATTATCATGATGAATTCATTATCGCATTATAGTGCATTCATTATTATTGTATTGAAACATATATTGAAAAGCTTGCTCCATTCAAACTTGAGAATAATCTTCCGTTTCCTGTATAGTATCGAGGACATCATTAATGATCGTGTAGAGCGAAGAATAAATGCAAATTAGCAGTATCATTAAAAGTGCTGCAGGTCTTTCCTGTTTTCACAACGTGATTATATTGAAAAGATGTTGGAGCGATAAATGTAAAGGTAGGTACATAAATCTTCAATGGGAACCAAAATCACATGGTGAGGATTTACCGTCGATAAGTTACTATATCAGTTTGAACGTTTATTTGGCTTAGAATTGTTGAATTGTTGAATTCTTAAACTACACATTTCGTCTTCAAATACTCGTTTGATTGTATTACGTAACGATTGAAATCCCGGGGGGTTTTCTAACAGCTGTCTGTATTAACGACGGCTGTATATCTCTGACTGATGTCGAGAAAGCTGTGTAATCAGTATGTGACTCTTAGAACTGGTCGATTTTGTCAAAAATATATACATTTTTAGGAGAGGCAAAGCAGTACGAAAATCAAGTAAGCATAAAGTGATACAAGCATGCCGCGGTCAAACTCACCGTATCAAATCTGAACAAAACTATGTAATTCACTCGACACTAATTAACTAATTATACGAATCAGCTAAGGAGTGGGCTTAGAGACTTGAAATATATAATTTTGTCATACACTAGCTCACTATGAGTGTGGCATAGATATGATCACCCACATACCGTGCTTATTACAGGTAAACCTCAAAATCCGAAGTTTCTTTGAAGTATATTCTGGAATATTTCGATAAGTCGATGCAATATATTCGAAAGTGCGATATCAGTGGAAAAAATGCTGCAAATTCTTTCACTGGAGTTTATTATTCAATTGGCTTGCTTTCATGATTTGAATTTCTACTAAGCTTTGGAGTGTGCGTGTTTCTCAGGTGATAGAGCGATTATTGAAATTTCAGGAGATATGCATAGAGCACGTAAATCTGTTCTCAACCAAAATACCTATTTACCTACCAAAATACCTATTTGGAATGATCAGTTGATCATATTAAATATGATTATATTTTGTGTGCCTCTAGTGAAACACGGACAGTCCAAAGCATAGTAGAAATTCAAATCATGAACGCAAGCCAATTGAATATAAACCCCAGTGAGAGAATTAGCAGCGTTTTTTAATGGTTATCAGAATGTTTCAACCCGTGTATGGGCTACAAAGCCTTTTAGGAGTTCACTCCAGTATCCACATTATTACATCACTACATCATTACATCACTACGTCACTAGGTTACTGATAGCAACACAAAAACAATAATAAACCAAGATAACGCGAATGTTGGCACCATTAATCGGGCCATAGATCGGGAATGGTTTGACCAACGGACCTGGGGAGGGGCTCATTCGATTTCTCGTGGAGTGTTCTTCAAAAAGAGTCTAAATTTAGGCCGCACTTGACTTTTTTTTGAGGTTTTTAGGGATTTTAGAAAACTTTGACAACCCTCAAAGGGCACTTTAAATTAAGTGAGAGAGCTGGCTCAAGAATTGGGGTGTTGTCGGACCAACATTGATTTTTCCTGAAAATTTCAGATCTTTTGCTCCAGCCGTTTGGGAGAAATCGTGCGCACGGCGTACGGGCAGGAAAAATATCAAAATCAGTTTCTTTGAAACGTATGGTCTGGAATATTTCGATAACTCGATGCAATATTCGAAAGTGCGATATCAGTGAAAAATAGTGAAATACAACCACCGATAATATCCAAACTCCGCGAAGCTGTATGATAAGAGATACATTATAATTAGAACTTGGTTTGAAGGAAATCTCACAATATGGTCAGTGATCTATTAAACAATGGGGCAGTACTGGACAGCACATAATATATTTTGAGGAAACGTCGAAATCAGTTTGACTCATATTTATGCCATCATTGGATGAGCGTGAGGTACCTAATTTAATTAGTGAGAATTGAATCAATGATTCGAATTCATTTTCGAAATGTAAGTAGAAAACGTATGAGATTTGGAGGTTGTTGGATTGGTCACTTGATTTGGAAGGCAGATAGCTGGTGGGGTACCTACATTGAGGGGTATATCGACTGAAAATATCCAATTAAAACCAGGTGTCACGCTTTTGGAAATCGTTTCACGTCCCGCAATCTCCCATGCATGCAAAACAAATTATTGCTAACCAAAGGCGTCTCCTCACTCATGAAGGTTAGCGGAAGTTATACTCACCGTCGTTAAACGTCGGGTTAAGAATTTTTTCTCGTACTTCCGAAAAAGAAAAAAAGTAGGAATCGAATCGTTTCGTTTGTCAAGGAATTTTTGGGGCAGAAAATTCATAATATTCAAGAAACAAAGTAACTTTAAATTGACTGCACATAAACGGGACGTTCACTCTAAGATTGCAACAAAATTTTACCTACGTGAAGCTTTATAACGTAGATTATGTTCAACTACGTTCAACTTTGAGGGTCAATGAGGGACAACTGGTGTGTCAGTTAGTATACCTAATTAGTACTTCTAAGCATGGTTCATTATTTTATAGGTCCTACCAATATGGGTTTAACGTACTTTGTAGGTTTTTGAGTAAAAGTTTGGAATTTGTTGTGTTATTCGAGTATGGAGAGTGACACTTCTGGGCTGTAAGGTGCTGTCTTGTTGCGTAGCTCCCTGAAAATAGCCAGAATATGCTAAGGTTTAAATGAGGTGAAATTCATAAAGGTTCATGTGGGGCTTATCGGCACAATTCACGTAAATGCCCTTGAAATGGTGATCTACAATGAAACCATTACAGGTTATAAATGCTGAACTGGAGGTAGCACATGTCCGTTCCAGGCAAATGATGATTCTCTACTACAGCACGTATTCATATAAGGATGATCTCTACATAGTCTACCTTCAGCATTACCTGGAAGAACAAGAGTAGCAAACCTTGCTGCAATGTCTAACTCATACACACCTAACTTATACAACTATTATTCGTCATAATTAGAATAGGCGATAGAAGCCAGGGTACATTTGATAACCAACGACCCTGCAAAGCCACAGCTAAACTCCTGTGTTACAGCCTCTAATCACCATCTTCTAGCCAGCCCTTTCACCTCTTACGCTCTCTGACTGTCATGTATAGAATCAATCTTGGAGAAACAATGGAAAACCTTTATCATATTAGAGGATAATTTGCTCTCCTGTATCAGTGACCTCTTCACAGAGAATGAGATGTGATTTAAAGACCCTCAGCGCTTTTGAATGCATCTGCGCCCCCACATGCCTCTTCTGAGCATAGTTAGTACCACTGTTCCTCACAGGTGGTCCGATCTTCTTCATAAGGAGTTCGATATCTCATCGAATAATCAACCATGAATGCATTCCAGGTTGCTGAACATATGTAATTCCATATGAACACGTCATAACTTTCGTGGGTCAAAACTACCGATGGTACTATTGCATTGTTTCGCATACAGTTGTAGCTGACGTCCACTAGCAAGGTAGGTCAAGGCAAACGAACTATCTCTTCCGCAGACAGACAAAGTTACTGTATATGGTCATCGTGTTCGAAATGTTTCAAGTTATTTAGTAAATCGTTTTGGGACTAAAAACAATCACTATCAGAGGAGTATGGCATTAGTTCGAAGAAAACCAACTTATGTATGGAAAAATGGGACAAATAATGCGAAATCAAGCCGCCACCCAGGATTGGAAAGATTGAGGCCAACTGACAAGTGTGTCACCAAAGCACAGGCAATCACAACGGCGATCTAAGAACACAATGGCGTTACCTCACTTCATCAAACCCTTACATGGGAAGGCTTAGCATCCCGTTATCAGCCCCTAACATGTAACCGAAAACTGAAGCTCAACACGGTTTATATGTCATTACAGCTGATAAGTGATTTATGAATCTATATGAGAGGTTCGTTAATAATCAAGCATCATGTAGGAACCGTGATGTGTGTTGTGTAAGGAGTTTTATTCACACAAAACCAGTAGGTATTTAAAAAATTGCGGAACTGGATATTTTCATTGAACTGGATTTTGTTATATTTTGGCTTGAATTCTCAAACGTATTTCTATACCTACTTACCATAAAAAAACGCTGCAAATTCTTTCACTGGGGTTTATTATTCAATTGGCTTGCGTTCATGATTTGAATTTCTACTAAGCTTTGGAGTGTGCGTGTTTCACAGGTGATAGAGCGATTATTGAATTTCAGGAGGCACACAAATATGATCAACTGATCAATCCAAATAGGTATTTTGGTCGAGAACAGATTTACGTGCCTGCATATCTCCTGAAATTCAATTGGCTCTGCGTTCATATTGTTAGAGATCAACTGATAAATAGGTAATTTGGTCAGTGAAAGAATTTGCAGCGTTTTCCTGAAAATTTCAGATTTTCTGATTTTTCCTGAAAATTATCAGAATGCTTCAACCCGTGTATCGGCTACAAAGACTTAGGAGTTCCCTCCAGTATCCACATTACTACATCACTACATCACTCCGTCACTAGGTTACTGATATCAACACAAAAACAATAATAAACCAAAATAACGCAAATGTTGGCACCATAAATCGGGCCATAGATCGGGACTGGTTTGGGCTACGGACCTGGGGAGGGGTTCATTCGATTCCTCGTGGTTCTTCAAAAAGAGTACAAATTTAGGGAGTCTTGACTTTTTTTGAGGTTTTCAGGGATTTTACAAAACTTTGACAACTCTCAAAGGGCACTTTAAATTAAGTGATAGAGCTGGCTCAAGAGTTGGGTCGTCACCGGACCAACATGGATTTTTCCTGAAAATTTCAGCTTTTTTGCTTCATAAATAGTGCGAAATAGGGAGAAATCGTGCGTACGGCGGACGGACCGAAAAATTTTTATTGCAGATTTGGATTCTACCCCCTTGGACACGTACACCATGCAAGTCTCCGGGTTCGACATTTTTTTTTTCCAAGAGCGATTATAATGGTTTATTCTTGAATAATAAACCAAAAGTCGAAACGCCAATTTTCGTAGCTATTGAGATCAAAACTGTGTTCCATTATGTGATTGTTACAATCCAAAATAGAATCAACGAGGACGCCTTAATCTTCAAAATTCTCGTGGTGTGTAAATTTGATGCTCAGTGTTCATGGGATAGGAAGCCAACTCCAAACCTACAAGTACGTAGCTATTGGAACACCTCTCCATTCGCCTAATTCTACTAATTCTTCCTTCATTGTGCCTACCTAATAGCATGGTATGTCTTCTATTGTTCATTTGATTGCAGGAAGCGACATGCAAACGCGTTACGTGATGCTAATTAAACAGAATCTCTTACCAAGCAAGTGACCATAGAACAGGATAAAAGTCTCGAGGAAAATTCATAATATTTTGTAATTTTCTGTAGACTGCCGACGGGAATTGATCGGCTTTTAGTTTATGAAGATGAAAGAAGAGCAGGGATTTCGTTAAGCCTATAAATTTCACCGCAATTTCCATTGGTCCCTGTGCTTTCAAGATTGGACAATCCATTGCAAAATTCAAAACGACGCTGCCAAAGATATCACCTAGAGGTTTCGTAGTACGATTGCGTTGGTATGACAGTAAGGCTAACGAAACACTTCCATTCTTAACACCACTTCACCATTTAAGTATCCGCATAATGGCCTAAGGAAGGCGTTCATCTAAAGGTATTCGGTTGAAATGAGAATGGCGGGAAAAATTCCTTTTCAGCTATCATTTTGTCATCAACTAATCAGATAAACCTAAGTTATAAAAAATTAAGACCGTCTACTCTTACAACTTGGTAGAAGCAGTACAACTTTCAATCTCTGACCTAAAATTTCACCCACAAGTCTGCAAAGACGGTCATTAAAGTTGAAGTCAGCCAGCCATCACAAAACTGAGTCACTTCCACATTGAAATCACAACATCGACAAAAGTCGTTTTCTTGTGCCTCAAAAATGTACTCTCTACCTAAGCAAATGTTATTAAGCTTACTCAATCAGTGCAGTTAACTTTTCATACACTTCTGTTCAATTTAGGAAAACTCCACCTAACTAGATTAATTATAGATTAATTCTATAATTCGAAGATAATCTTTACTACCAACCATTTCACTACAGTTGATTTTAAAAACAATGTAATGAGTTCCTGTCTTGTCTTAAGTGGAATTAATGAGAGCGGAATGGAACTATCCTCACTAACACAGCCACGCTCGGACGTATCAGTTATTTTCACTATTTTGACTTTAGGTCATAAATCCAACGTTATACTTGAGTAATTCTGGCTACTGGTAAGTTGTTCTATGGAAACAATATGCTTTAAATAATTTAAATTGCTTTCAATGCATCAATATGCATACATCCATGTCCGGCCATCACTTAAGTTAACGTAGTCAAATACCTCGGTATTCATATCGATCAGCATCTTAGGTGGAATTGTCATGTTGAACTGTAAACAGCTCGAATTAGCAAGCTCATTTATGTTTTTGCTCGGATTAGAAATTATGTCTCGAATTATGTCTTATGTCCGTGTACAACGGCCTAGTACAACCGCTACTTCAATGTGGTATTCTAGGTTGGGGTGATGCGCACCAGTACATTCTAAAAAACAAACTAAAAAAAAAAACTTCAATAATTCATCTAAATAAAGAGACCAAATTTAACACCATAACCCATGACGTTCCCACTCGGTCTAAGGATTGAATGATGGTTCCCACACCGCGGTGAGGTTTTTCACCACTCAGAACCAATATTATTTCAACGAACTACCGTTTAACATTAAACTTAGCAAAAACAATAAAAATTTCAAAAGGAATATTTCTACATTTTTAGTTAACAATGAAATTTATTAAGGTTTTTTTTCTCATAATTCTATTGTCTTTCTTTGTGAACCCAAGCAGGGTTGAATACTTTGAGCTATTAAGTTCTCAGTTCTTTCTTTCTTCTTTAATTTTGGAAGTACAGTATACATGATGTATTAACAGAATAACAATACATTAGTGTATAGTATTATTATTATTTTCTATTTGGTTATTTATTATTTTCATATTTATTACTCAAGATATGTACGTTAATTTCTAAAATGACTCCTTCCCTCTGTGCGCGGTTTGCCATACAGAGGAAGTATATTTCCGTAAACTTATTGTAAAATATGTAGTTATTGTTTAGTTTCATTTAGTAGAGAGTTACAACATCTTAGAAAGGGCACAATAAAGAGTGGATCATATTTTCTAATTTTAGGTACAGGGAGAGAACAAGTTTCGGAGATTTGTCATCAAGGAGGTAGGTGTGGATCAACACTCGGTTCGCTCGCAGTCTCAACGACAGGCTCCGTCGCACTGATTGATGCACACGGCACTGTTCACAGTCCAATAAATGTACATGCCAACTTTCTCTTTGTTCTGACTTATGGTTGCTTCTTTTAATGCAGAGGTTTAAGCGATTCTTCTTGCCTGAACCCTGCCCCTCATCCTGTGCCTCGGAGTTGGGGTTTGATTCATATACATGTACAACGTCCACAGAAAACTAACTCAATACAAATGAAAATCAACACGCGACTGAATCACCTTGGGATGTATCAATTTATCCACTTCGACATTTTAAAACAAGTCACCTAATTTCCAATATGCGGAAACCGAAACTTGAACATTTAGATTTACTTATGGTTTTGGTTAAAAACGGGTTTCAAATTCCTGGAAAACGATTGTTTTCAGGATTGTACATCATAAACCTTTTATCATCGCAAACTTATGAAGAGAAAAAAAAAGTTCTTTGTTTGTTTTCGTCACGCTTGGATACTCGGCGTCCTCACGAGAAAGACGATAGTTCTTTATTTTGTGATGTCCTCATCGCGGAAGCGTGAGGAAAGACGTAATCACCGCTAGATTTTCGGTCAAGGTTGCTGTTTCCCCATATTACCGTTTACATGCTCTATAAAACTGCCTTATACCTTTGTAAAAAGTGCCTACGTAAATATGCTATAAAGAACGTGAGGTTAATATGGTGTAATTGTTCTCCTTTTCTTCTACAAGTTTCATTCAATTCAATTTTCATTTTGGACAACATTCCGTTAGAATTAGGAAATTACATAAAATTACAGACACTATTTTTCAATATAAAAAAGCCAGAAGTGCCCCCCCCCCCCCCCAAAAAACGCACCCTCTTCAAACTTAGCTTCCCCCCCTTCAAACTTAGAACCCCATGTAAGTCGGTAACCCCTCCCAAAACAAAAATGTAAAACAATATTCGAGCATTGTCATTGTCATTTATACAGTTTCAGATAGAAAAACAAACCATATTTAAATTAATTAATAGCTTTAGTATTACTTACGCTCTACCTAGTGTTGTAATATATTTTTGAATGTTGTCACGTTAAGAACTGTTTCAAACAAATCTATCCCCCAAAATTCTTTTGGAACCCCCCTAAAAGAATTTTAATGACAGAATCTGCGTCATAGCCCCCCTCCCCCCCTGTCGGCACCCCTGAAAAAGCCTTTCTTATTAATGAAGGCATTCTCAACCTACCGACAACAGGTGCATTAACAGACACCAAAAGTGTTCAGAAAACTGTAAAATGCAATTAGCAGTGAACATTTCCACCGTTGAAGAACGTCAAGCTGACCGAATTACCAGCTACGGTATTGTAGAAGCAACAACTGAACTAGAATGATCACTACTCCTCTACTAAGCATCAAAGTTATAATATACTAAGGAATATGGGAGTTATTTCTTCTAGATAATCAACAGTAAAATGTATTTACCCACTGATTGAGGAGTTATTTGAGGGACCGAAAAGTTTTTGACCTTAATGTTTGTCCGTTGAATTATAACTGAGAAGGATTGACATGAGAGATGAGTCACCAAGTTGTTTCCATTTCCAATCATTGTTCCTGATGAATATATGATAAAAAGTGTAATTTAAATTTAAAATCATGAATATTTTTCTGTCAAAGCTGTATCTGATAGTCCATAAACTTTTATAATTCATGGTAGCTGAATTCAAAAAGATCAAAAGTGAATCTATAGAAATTTTACTGAACATTTCTCAAGGTTGAATTCCATCGTGCTTCAAGGTCATTTTGCCTTCGATCTAGTACCTATAATATATTATATTATAATACAATATTGGTTCAGAACAGTGCCAATTACAATGAGAGTAGATTAAACAATTTGTTTGACACGGAAACATTTTGACAGTCCCTATTATTTGAACATTGGATAAAATAGATAAGGTTTAACCAACATTGTTTTTCACATTTTTCAGAAACTGCTATGCACGCAGGTATACATACATTTACTGAAATATTTCTATAATTTATGCAAATAAGGTTGGCCATGTTATATTTTAAACAGTTGCTTTAATAGTGATGGGAAACTTTCCAAGAGTGTTTCAGGTGAATTATCACATGTATCGACTTTTATTAATACATTGATGAGTAAACGGCAAAATTCCAAACTGTGAAAGTTAACAGAGCGGCAACTATGCATGGGGCCTTGACCACTGACGAAGTTGCTACTGTCCAGTGTGGCAAAGTTTCGTAAACCGACCTGAATCCGAGGCGTTGGCAGTGGGACAGCCCGATCGCTAAGAATTCGTAATGTCAAGGTTGAATCCCTAACAGCCTAACTGTGAATGAGGGGTTACTTAAGTAAACGAAAAACCTATCAAATTTATCATTTAGCTGGATAACTAATGAGGACATTAGATCACGTCAATGCGGCTCTTCTCCCTAACATACATTTGTATCACAAAAGTCATACTACTGTTACCTACTTCTTGAGAGACATCAAATGTTAATAACGGTTGAACATTTGAGGTTGAACATTATCATAATTTTGGACACGTGAGAACTTTCCACGGATATAGAATTGGGTCAATAGTTATCACATTTAGGACCATCATAGTAGGCACTTTTATCAATGATCAAAGGTCGATTTGTTAAGGAGATCCAATCCACGATGGCCTGTTCTTTTCCCCACCGCCTGATAAATGGGATAACTACTCAGGCCCAGAGTGGGTGTGAGGAATGGTACTGCTCACCATTCAAGAAACCTTGTTCGGATATTTCCTTACAAGGTACCTGCTGGGATTTCCGCTGATTCTAGCTGATTCGACCAACTAAGGATTTTGGTGCAATAACATTTGTAGCAAAACTCACATGTTGAGTCACATTGTAGGGGTGCAAGTCCACAGTGATCGCCCCGGGAAAATCCCGTGGGCTGGGGTATGCTCAACTATTGTCACCACGAATCCAACCTCAACATGGCGGGAGGGGGCAGACTGGTGACACTGTGGCTCATGTGAACCCCTGGAACCGGTTTCGAGATGGGAGAGTCCACTGTCGCCAGATGCCTGATCGGGAAGCAGACCCTAGAGCGGATAATTCGTACCTGCAGTCTAACCGCTCTACCTCCCCCTAAGTGAGGATGTTCCTCCTCAAGCTCAGTCCGAACATTGCAGAACATAACAGTAGATACATATTGTGTGAAATCACATGTTAGAAGACCAGCGAGCAAGGTGGAGGAGGTCAACGGCCATTAAACTCCTCTTCCAAAGACTCGCTGCTGCTTTTCATCTATCTCCTGGCGGCACTTGAAAACACTCCGAAGAGGTATCGTGATCATCTTAGTGTATTTCACCCCTAACTACAAGCAGTTTTCTTTCTCACAATATACCAGTGGAACTACAGTACTCTACCAATTAAGGCGCATTGTATTATTAGCGTAGTAAAGCTTGATTAACTTTTACTGCGATCTACGAACGAGCTACTGGGGATACTCAATGTTCTGCTACAACCATTTTCAATAACTTGTTGGACTTGAAAACCAAAAACCTGTTACCTAAGGAAGCCACGTTCTCAAGTGTTTACAATGGTTTTGCGAGAAAATAACTAATACATTTTGGCACGACTTCGATGTTTAATAGTCCCCGAAACATTTTATTAGAGTGAACATAATTACTTTTTTTGTAGGTTTTGTGAGGCGAATATTGTCTGCATATTTTCCCAAATTTTTAAAGTAAAAATATTATCACCATGTAGCACTGTATATTAAGTTGCGAATTTCTGAAAGCTAAGACGCTGAGAGTTATTATATTTGAAGCTCATTTCACTGCACTCCATTAACGCCTCACATAATGCAAAGTTCGGTCACTTTTGTATCACTTTCTATGCAGATCACTGGTCAATAATCATCCATGGCACGGCCAAGGTTCACTATCCTATCCTATTGGATAGGAGAACACCGAGGAAGATGGACTGCACGCCTAATACCCTGTATCGACACATGGATGAACAGACCACATGGGGAGGTGAACTTTTTCCTGACGTAGTTCCTCTCAGGCCATGGACTCTTCTACGCCTACTTGCATAGGATGGGGAAAGTGGATGACCCAGCATGCCCGTATTGCAAGGAAGAGGATGATGATGATGTGTTCCATACTTTCTTCAAATGTGAATACTGGGCTGCCAACAGAAGTTGGCTTCAGCAGACACTGGAGCTATCACCTCAGGATATGACACCAGAATGTATCTTAAGTAAAATGCTTGAGCGTGAACAGAACTGGACCGCCGAAGCACCCTTTTCTGAAAAGATCCTGAAAATAAAGGCTGTGAAGGAACGCCGAAGCACCCTTTTCTGAAAAGATCCTGAAAATAAAGGCTGTGAAGGAACGGGAGAGGCAGAGCAGGGAGAACACGGACCGAGAGGAGTAACAAATCCCTCCCTAGAACCAGCCTGAAGTATTGTGTCAGTTCCAGGCTGAGTTTCGTCGTGGGAAATGGAAGGTGAGGTTTTAGTGGGTTTGAATCCCACATAACCCAAACTGCGGTCCCTTTTGGGTATCTTAGGAGATCCGATTTCCACCTAAGGATCTCAAAGATTTCCTCACCTGCCACCGGAAAAAAAAGGTTCACTATCAAAACATTATTACACGGACGTACACAACTAGGAGGAATAATTTAAATTTAATAATCACCTGTACTTCACTAAAACCTCTGTATGTAACAAGTGCCGTTATATATGTAAAAAATGTTGAGAAATAAAGCATTAAGGCAATGAGATTTTGAGTACAGATAGTAACTACTTCGCTACATTTCTTTGCATATTACATGTTATAAATTTACATTTGTTTGAAACCAACTATTTGAGTTTAAAAAAAAATACATTCGAGCAGAAAATTTCAAATTAAAATCTTTGGATCCGTGAAGGACCGATTGGAGGTTAATGGCTAAACGATTATATAGCCAACCTCTAAAGTATCGCTAGTGTTTAATGCCACCCTTAGCATAAAAAAACGTTTTAAGTGCCCTTGTAGAATCGCTGGATATTACCGATTTGATAGACTTGATAAGGCGGAACCTGGCTGTAAGCAGCAAAACGAAACAGAGACAGAAAATAATTTATTACCGACACCTTCAGTTTGATTACTCCAAGAAACAGCGGACACGCCGCTGAAACAAGAAGCAAGAAGAGAAACAAGAACCTGTTCCTAAGTCGGACTTCAGGACACAGACGAGTCGGTTAGTGTGTTATTTGGATGGCAGGGCCGGTATGTCCCTCCCGCCGTAGCCGCTAGCCCAGTTGAGTCCGAGGATTATCTTGGAAGTTACGCCACCAGAGTCGATAGGGATGGAAAAAAAGAAAGTCCCTCCTCTCGGAGAGTTGTGTAACTCGAACGGCAAAGTTACACTGCAGCATCTTCCGAGAATAACGACAGATGCAGGTGTTTTGCAGCCACGGAGCGAGACGGGGAAGCAATTTGTTCAATTTCGTCATTGTGTTCCCAAAGGGAGCAAGGCGTATCTAGGTTTTTGAGAAACCTCAAAATCACTGATTGTGCGGTGGCATGAATAACCCTTGAATGCTGCGCTTCATCATTCATTAATTCAATAGGTTCATTCTTGCAATACTTGGGACCATTCAGAACCCCTTTCCCTTCACTTCTGCAGACAGATCCATGAATAGTTAAATGTACATTTTTTGGATAAGCCCATTGCGCAATTGTGGAGCGCTCCAAAATTATCATTAGACAATTTTTGTCGGTGTTCTAATTTTAGGGTAACTGGAAAAAAGTTTGAAAACAGAAGAAACTGAGAGATGAGTGCAGATGAATCTTATATTCCAGCCTAAAATACAGGGGAATCAACATCATATTATTATAGGGAAAACATATTAAATGTTGCTGTACTTAATTGAGTGACAGTTTTCCTATCTAAGAAGCTGACAATTTTTTAAGAAATGTATGTGATAGATGAAGATGTAAAACTCGATGGAATAGAATTGAATTATGGGAATGATTTCAGTTTTTGTATTATATCTTGGAATATTGTATGTAGGTACTTGAACTGAAAACGTGAAGATTCATACTATGTGGGGCAGATCACGTGTGTGTAATGTCTTCTAAAAAGCCGACGATCAAATAGGCCCAAGAAGAGGTCACTAGTACGTGAATCGTAACCACCAATAGACCGGACACCGGGGATAAGTTACATCACCACCATCGCCCTCTCTCCGTGTTCTTCTTGGACTTAACTTCCACCTCCACGCTTCCTCCCGCCAATTGCCCTCTTCCACTTCATCATCCTTCGTTCCTCGCGGGGAACCCATCCCGAAAGTGAAAAGACCTTCCTCGTCCCAACAGGGCCAAGATTGGTGTCCGCCCCGTGACCTCCATCTGCCCCTGTTACGAATGCCACTGGGTCCCCAGCATCCTTGTTACATCACTTCGACCGATCAACGAGGATTTTATGTGACCTGTTCAAGATAATATCTTATTTTGGGAAGCGAGAAAACTAGGACTCATGTTGACGTGGAATGTACCTACTACAATTTTCCCCATAGTTCCCCAAATTATGTATCTCTTTCCAGAACGAAGAAGGGGTAAATATCAACTTGCACAATACTGCTCTTTCAGAAACAACTACGGATACACTAGTTTAACTGCGGATTCTACCACCAATTCCAACCAATATACTTACACTGTCTCAAAAAAAAAGTTTTTAATATAATTTTCTTACATGCAATAAGGGGCGTAAAAAGTGAATTGAACACTATATTCAGTGGTTTAAACTCTGAAAGTTTCATGTTTTCATTTGTTTCAGTAATTGTTTACTGAATCCAATAATCCACAACGAGAAAACATTTATTAACCCCCCCCTAATCTCCATATTACTTAAACTTCAAAGATCGGATAAAAAATATGAAATCATGGAAAGTTCTTCAAAAAAAATGAGTCCAAATTTAGGCCGCCTTGACTTTTTTTGAGGTTTTTAGGGATTTTACAAAACTTTGACAACCCTTAAAGGGCACTTTAAAGCTAAGTGAGAGTGCTGGCTAAAGAATCGGCGCGTTGTCGGACCAATATTGATTTTTCCTGAAAATTTCAGATTTTTTGCTCCAGCCATTTGGGAGAAATCGTGCGTACGGCGTACGGCGGATGGACGGAAAAATTGTTATTGCCAATTCGGATTCTACACCCTTTGAAACCTAAGCCATGAAATATTTCAGGGGGCGGTTAAAATTTTGTTTTTCAAGAGCGATTACAATGGTTTATTATTGAAGGTTATAACATATTTCCATTAATAAACCAAAATCGGTCCAAAGTTATACAAAATTGGCTGGAAATTGGAAACTGGACCAAAGTTATACGAAATTTGGCTGAAAAATCCAACATCGATCCGGAATCCAACAGTAATCTCGGCATCTTGGTCAATCAACCCCAAAGGATTATATTTAAGTAACAATCTATCAAAATATCGAAAAGTTTCGATGCAGAAGGCTAATTACAATTATCCATTTGCACACTATTTGAAAACCCTCATCTTCGGGTTATGAAAATCGGTCGTTTAATTACGGCCAGGTAGGAAGTTGTAAGGCGTAGCCGGGCTGCAGTACTTTCAACGGGAAGTCTGTGCAAAACCACGTGGCTGGCGTCAGCTCAAGTATTTTCATCTTCGAAGCAATTACAAGATGTGGAAGCGAGAGGTGTCGAGTTTAGATAGTGTATCATGGCTGGATATTCTTAGATGATTGATTTACATGGAAGAGTTAATTCAGAAATTATAACCCTCAGTGTAGTCATGCAGCGTTTTACTTCGGATATTTCATACAGAACACGGCGGTGATGCCGAATAGCTCTTAATGCCATTCACGTGACTTGAAGGTTTTTTCGGAAGTATAATAATAATACAAAAACTATTCACACGTTTTAATATCATATCCGAACTTTTCCTCAACGAAGAATATTAAATGTTACAGTCCAAAAAGTTTAGAAAATACACTAAATTCAATGGATCGAACAATAAACAGAATAATTTTTTCAAGTTTTGTTCTGAGCCTTTTTCACAAATGCACTCTTTATTTTGGTGAGTTATTTAAATTCATCTTTCAACCTAACCTTATAGGTTTACGTCATTCCTTTTTCAGTGAATAATCACATATGGAATCATCTATTTTGTTCACGTATTTAAGTCATGAAAGAAGATATGTTATCATTCAGAAAATTTTCAATTATCTACCAAAATGTTGTATTAGAAAGACTTTTAATTATAATTTTGTAGTTGAACGGCTTCGTTTTAAGGTTGTTTCCCTCTTCATCAACAAGAGTTCGAAAGCATTTTTTACCTTCCTTACCTTATCACCATTTATGAAACTCAAGGATGATATGAAGGTAACTACACAACCCGACCCAAACGTGCTGAGCTCAGCAATTCGATGGATGGTACGACTGTACCCTTGAGACTTCTTATGTACAAGTGGAAGCTTTTGTTCACAATGGTTGCGACGAAATGAGCCAATTCCAATTCCACGCACCCCCTCAATTCAAGCTGACCCCCGCGCGTAGGAGCCCTTGACGTCATGACGATGCGCGTCGCGTTCCTCATATGACGCCATTGACCTTTCGTTCGTGTTTGATGCCACGAAACTCATATTGATCGGGCTTGCTCATTTATAATCGTTGCGAATTCAAGGACCTAAGATTTCGTAGCACATAGCGCCAATTTTCTGTTCATCGCCGAAATGACTTTTCCAGATGAAATTTTCAATCGGTAAATCATAAGTCAATGAATGTTAGGATTTAGCACAGTTCAAATCTAGCAAGTTTCTTAATTTTTAGTTTGTTGGACTATTACTTTCCTGGAGAGAGGAACTAATTTCACTTTCGGGAGAATACAAACAATTTATTTTCCGAAACTAAAGTTCCACTTGTATTTCACGGTTTGCACCATCTTGAATAACTTAAAGTTTTGAATCTGATTGCCTGATCTTATGTTTTGAATTAGTGTCTGAGATACAACGCTTTATGAATCCACTTGAAGGTGTGAGTGTCAATGAAAATACGGATACGTGCCATTTTGTCCAGTGTTCGTTTATTATATTTTCCAAATGCCTAAATTATAATTTCCAACAACTAAGATTACTGTAATGGCACCTGTTTGTAGAGAAGCAACAGCGTTATGTTATAGGCCATTCGAGATACACAATTAAATTGTCAAATGATGTGGAATTCCATGAACAGAAATCAATCCCACTGGATTATAGCTTTGAATTTTCCCAAAACTCCTAATCAAGGTTCTACTGAAGGAAACACGTCCAAAAATTCAAGAACTTGACCAAACTAGATAGGTCCCAAAGTTGAACGGTTAAAGGTGAATCCATTGAAAATAGATTGACTGTTTGACTGTAGTGGAACTACATTGTGTAACGCAGCAAAATACTTTTTTTTTAACTTTGAAATTACAGAATTATAGTGTAAAGAGTCACCTTATTTAGGCGCTTCAAGTTTGAAAAAATGTTGAGTTGGTGGGGTATGGCTTGACCATTTTTTTTTGCGAATAGGGTTGTTGGAGCTCTCTTCAATTTTTAAAACATTTTTATTGTCGTGTTCGTTTCACCCATACAACGTGGGCTTCATCAGCAGGTATTTTCTTAATTTTTATATAAGCAACAATCTCTCTGGTAATGAACATTCATCAGATTCGTTTGTATCATCGTCAACGTGATCATCTAATTTATTTATATGTGCTACTTCTGGATCCTCTACCCTAAAAAACGTGCTCATACTCTCCCAATTTTTCGAAATTAACATTTTAAAAAAACGCATTAACATAAAGCTATTCAAGTCAACCTAACAATATGTAAAGTAATGCACCTAGTGAGCAGTGCAATCAACAAAAGTGATCTCTACAAAAATAATATCAAGCAGAAAAAGTTCTTTTACTCTGGAACAGTTGAAAGAGGAGGTTGGGGTGTTGCCAAGGTACTTCACAGGAGGATGACTAGCTGCGAAGTTAATATAAATGTATGCAAAACTAATGACTGAAGTAGCACATATAAATAAATTAGATGATCACGTTGACGATGATACAAACGAATCTGAAGAATGTTTAATACCAGAGAGATTGTTGCTTATATAAAAATTAAGAAAGTACCTGCTGATGAAGCCCACGTTGTATGGGTGAAACGTACACGACAATGAAGATGTTTTAAAAATTGAAGAGCTCCAACAAACCTATTAAAAAATGCCAACGACCGGCACACACGTGTTACCAATACAAGAAAGCTGAATGACAAAACCACGGAAGACATTTTTGCAATGTTCAGAGTTTTAATAAGTAAGTTTTCAACAGTGACTTACATAGTTCCTTTGCCGACGGTCATGTTGAGGTTTTGGAGCACGTGGTTGGGGGATTTCGAAGACCCGTAATGCTTGAAGGCGTGTCTCACGCTGACCGCCTGCTGCCTTCGGGTCCATACTGTGCTCTGCTGATGATCCAATTTCGGCTTGCTGGAGTCGATGGTGACTACGTCCGGCCCTTCATCCAGGCTGAGCCCGGGATTCACCACGCCTCCCTCCCTGGAAAAATCGGAAAACGCCATTAAATTTCCGCGGTCTGTCTGTAGCATCAATGGTCGAACATAGCGCACACCGAGAATAATATTAATATAAATCCTACATCAACGATTTTGAGTTATATATATGTACAGTGTAACAAAGGTCATTACTAACAAAAAATGTCTCAGACTTTTCTTTTTAGAGGCTTCAGGTTCGAGTTGTTTCACTTCTTAAGATTTTGTTCGTGTTTCATTCCTTACGAAACTAAAATGGCTCTCTACAATCAACTAAACTATTCTCTACAATCAACTTTGAGGACTCCGTTGGAAAAACGCTGCAAATTCTTTCACTGAGGTTTATTATTCAGTTGGCTTGCGTTCATGATTTGAATTTCTACTAAGCTTTGGAGTGTGCGTGTTTCACATGTGGAAGAGCGATTATTGAATTTCGGGAGATATGCATAGAGCACGTAAATCTGTTCTCAACCAAAATACCTATTTGGATTGATCAGTTGATCATATTTGTGTGCCTCCTGAAATTCAATAATCGCTCTATCACCTGTGAAACACACACACTCCAAAGCTTAGAAGAAATTCAAATCATAAACGCAAGCCAATTGAATAATAAACCCCAGTGAAAGAATTTGCAGCGGTTTTTTTTTATGGTTATCAGAATAATTCAACCCGTGTATCGGTTATAAACCCTATTAGGAGTTCACTCCAGTATCCACGTTCACTACATCACTAGGTTACTGCAATTAAAAAAACAAAAAACAATAATAAACCAAAATAACGCAAATGTTGGCACCATAAATCGAGCCATACATCGGGAATGGTTTGAGCTACGGACCTGTTTTACCTTCAGGAGCCGTATTTGCTATTATTGGAAGGTTTGTTCCATAATACCCTCTAGATAAAGGTTTAACATTAAATCCTAAATGATTAAAAATCCAATTTATAATAGCATTCATCCTCATAACTGTTTCCTTAAGATGAGATAAGAAATTTTAACACAACTTGGCAGACAAATTAGTCCCAAGATCGGACTTTGAGAATTTATGAAAAAACTACCTATTTTTAGCGTAGAATACGCTTTAGCCATGGACTAACTAGCCGAAAAGTGTCAGGCGGGAGTGGAACGAAAAAGGGCATGGTATCCAGGAACGAAAACGGTGACACGAGACCAATAAACATAAGAATATTTACATCCATGTGTAGTAGTTGCGACAAACCCGTTTGAAGTAAGTCATTTTATTTATGTAAATCGGAGTTTCAGTCGTTCGCGAAACGTCCTTCGGTTCGACAATGAACGTTCGATGATCATCGTTGAACGTTCAGCGTTCAATCGAGGCTAAAGCGTATTCTACGTTCCTATACTTGTGGCAGTAGTCTCTAAATAAAAGCAAAAGGGGGTCCAGGGGGCTTGCCCGCTGGCGAGGCGCGGAGCGCCGAGTTTCATCTTTTCTTTTGCCCGTAATTTACTCGATTTGTAACTTTAACTTCCAAGAAATAACTTCCACAGAATCCCAGCTTTCCAACGGTATTAGCAAATAAATTTTTGTTTTTGAAAATCATGTTTATATGTAGAAAAACGGGGGCTTACACCACGAAATCGACGTTTTTCACCCAAAATCCACTTGCTACAAAAATATAAGTTTGGCATCGGAACGTATGTATAATATTTCGATGAAACGAATGGTGGACCTTTGAGGCCTCTTTGCTGAACAAATGAGGGATTCTCAGACTGTAATAAGTTATTTCAGGCTGAAATATGAATGGAGCTATTTTTAAGACATCTTGAATAAAAAAGTATGTAGATGTGGGGCGCCTAGTTTAGATAATGTACCGCAGACTATATCTTATAAACAAAGATCAATGATTCATGTAGAAGGAACTTTAACAGGACTTTTACAGGGGAAGGGCAGAAGGGGAATATTACAGGAATAATAAATCTCACATAAATTCAGGTAATTCGAGTATTTGGTGCGTTTGTATGGGGAATCCTGTATTTGGTAGAACTCGATCTGAAGACTTCGCATGGTCAAATGACAAGTACAACATTAGAAGCTTCATCATCATGTCCTGATCCCAAAAGTTGGTTAAACACGAATACGTGAGTCGCCGTTCTTGTACGGCCAACTTTGGAGGCACATTTCAACACACTTCACCCTTGGAACATCTATCTGATAACTCGACTTCCGATTTGGTACAACACTTTTCCAGCTCGTTCGATAATTTTGCCCCAAGTGCGGCAAAAGGGTTTTTAAGGTTTTTTTTTTTTTTAAATCTATGTAGTCGTGTCTTGAAACGGCGTTAAACTTTGTTTTCTCGGTCGATTAGAAAGGTTCATTATTCAAAATAATAAACCAAAAATACGTTCGTGGACAATAAAGGACTATGTTTCTAAAATGTTCGATATGAAGGTAAAGATGGATTAACTGAAGTTGAATTTGGAAAGAATGGATGATTGATAAACTGTACCTCCTACCGAAGATTAAATATCATATTGTTGAATAGTATCATAGCTAGTGAATTCTAATAGGTAAGCGCAACTAGAAATGGAGTATCATGGAATTGGTGGAAGGAGATGAGTATCGACTGAACAACATTTCATTATTGGGTGGAACTCGGATACATTCTACATTATCGTCAGAAGCCCATCGTCACCCAAGACTTGCCAAGTTGTGGAATTCCCATCTTTTAAGGCGTTGCATGTAACAAGAATTCCGTGTGATACTAATAAGCCAGCGAAGAAAGGTCACAGAAAGTTCATTCTATTATTTATGTTCATCCTCATCTTTTCTATTTCAAAACCCACGGAATAATTCACGATGCTCATCGACTGAGGACGGAAAGTTGCACAGAGGCGAGTCGATTACGATTGATATTTATGCCTTCTCAGATGGCCCTTCAGCTGACAAGATTGTGAAATATGAATGTGCATCCAATCGAAGATATTGATTCCACATTGTATGGACAATAAGATTGATGTCGCCATGTTAGAGAACAGCTATGGTGTCGTGTAAAACACAGCACAAATTCAATTACCAAAACTGGTATATATTTCTCACTCTTCACGCCGCATCTAAAATCGTAAATAAGTCGTGTTTCTGCCCACAATGGATAGATTCATCCAATCATTCATACAATCCGTAGAAGTATGTCAATAATTGATGCTTGCTGGTGCAAACATGCAAGCACACATACAGGAAATATGTAGTAGTAGATGCATCATTCTTGGATCATTGATTTACTATCAATTTCTGATTTTTCATCACAACCCTACAATTGTCAGAGTATTTGTCATTTTTTCTAAAGGAAACGTCGAATGATAAGACCTCAACGATATCTTCTGTAACGTGATTTACGATATGTTAATTAAAATAATGTACGTATTATCACATTCAACTACGGTACACTATTTTAACCGCTACAGCTTAATGAAATAATATTGAAACTGAAATTAAAGTGAAAGTATGCAAGGAATTGTGGGGACGATTGAGAATATTTTATGTCGTTTAAGCGATTGTGATTTTAAGGGAATCAGAGGGAGGGATCAGAAGAATTGGAACCGATAGAGTTACAGTGTGATGTAATTTGTTGTTATGTTCTTGCTGGAATGGGAAAAAAACTGTATCGTTGTTCTCTCTCATAAATACTAACTCTTATTAGTCTAGTGACTTTAAGTAATCGAGCAAGTAAAAAAGAGTTTAAAACTCTCACAAACTCTCCTTTGTATTTGTTCACGTTTCGAGATATGTAGAATCCCAAAGTCCTACTGTAAAACCAATTAGTCCACTAACTATGGTCCAGAATCGGCTACAAAAAATACCCCAAATCCATCTGATCATATTTGCATTTTGGAAAAAGGATGTAGAATTCAGTTTTTTGAGAAAAATGATCTAATGCACATCAGTATAAGGTGCAAAACTCGAAAACAGTGGGTTCTCATAATGGATATGTAATGCACTTTGTTCCTTAAAATTGACATTGATTCCGAAAAAGTTTGCAAAGAGACTATTTCCTGTCTGTATTTTTTTTTAAATTGGTTTCCCTATTTACTAACAGTGTTTTCAGTAGCTCCTCATAGCTACAGTCCTCTTAGTCCGCGAGAGTTGCAAGTATTCAGTTCTAATGTTTCAATTGACCTAATCAATTTCTGTCTAAATTGTGACAATACGGCAGAAACGGATCTCGGGTTCAAGAAATGTTCACAACATTGCCATCGTTTATCAACATTAACAGTTAGGTAACCGTACAGGAGCCCTTATACAAATTCATTTGTGTGGCTGTCCCAAAAGATAGCTGGACTGAAAATACATCAACAATCATGGAACTGATATGAAAGCCGGGTTCCAGTGAGCTCAATAGGATCAAGCCGAAGAATGAATACAAGCGAAAGTGTGATCGTACAAAGATACAGTTGAAGCATCATGACTTTTCTACGGTGTGAAAAGACCCCTCCTTCCTTTGTCTTAACCAGAATTAAACACTAAGGCGCGGTGCACACTGGAAAACGTTTTTCATGAAAACGATTTCTTGTAATGTGAAACGAAAGTTTCTAGCAACTGATGGATAATATCACTCAAGTCTGTGCATCTGCAATGGCATGAAACTGCAGCATCGTTGGTTCCACAAAATCGGATTTAGCAAAACTAAAAAAAAAAACGGTTTCACGAAGGTGAAGATTCACAACGAAAACTGCCCTTCAATTTTGTCACAATTTGCGATAGGCACTGTGTTCATATGATGGAAGACATATCATTTCAAGTGATATTGGTGTACTTACCCAACATTTATGGACTAACTAGCTCCAACAAATAATTAAAGAGTGACATTTTAAAAAATTCTTCAAATTTGACAGTATCACTAATGAGCAATTGAGTAACTACGAGTGATGAGCAAATGAGCCCAGATTTTCGTTTTTTCTCCTTTTTTCAGCAATTAAAACAAAACAACCACGTCGTCCTTGGAATCTATCATGAAATAGACCGAAAACCGATTGTTCTGTATGTATGTAATACATGAAACAATTCCGAAAAAGCATTTATCTTTAAAACTTCCTTGAACCGTGTTTCTCCAGAGTGCACCGTGACTAAGTTATGTTTGACCCCAATGCATGAGGAGAGATGTTGTTTTCAAATTCAATGGAGCCAATCAGCCCAGTAATAGTTTCTCTAGAACTCATATTGGCTTGTCATGTTAACACCAACCCCCTTACATTTGTTCTTAGCTCAAAAGCCAATCCCTGACAACCCTGATCACTGTTTTCTTATGTGATTTCATAAGGGGAAGGGGTGTTCATTGGTGGACAAACTAACTTGTCACTATCGACTTGTCATAAACTACAGGGCAATTTAGTCTACAGGTTGATCAAGGGGCCCCTTATAAGTAGCATTGTCATTATTCCTTGTTACGGACCATTCACTTTACTCAAAATACCCTTCGAGGCGGGTACATACCCTGAAACTCTGGACGCTATGGAAACCGGCCATTTCCCTTGACAGCATAAAATCTTTACGAATTTGCTCTAGCTTCGGCAACTTCGAGCCACGATTTGAAAGATTTTAGATAATTAATCTTCGAGTGGATACCAAGTAGAAATTATATCCACAGAAGGTCCTATCGACTCAAGTTGTTCCAATTCTCAATTTTCACGTCAGCTGTTAAAGCTACATCCGCCTGAGAATTCCCGCAATATCCGCACCTCATTCAACAATGTATTGTTTCTTTTGAACGGTATGAAGTTTATTTCTTTTTCTCTCGAATAATGGAATTTGGCATTTCATCTCCGAGGTTTTGATTCCAAATCAATCAGATCTTACTTCCTCAACAACGGAAGAGGTGCGCAATAATTCGTTCAAGAAAAAATACGCCAATAAACGATTTGGTATGTACAACAGTTTGAAACTTGTTGTAGAGTGTAGATCGCTTGTTGTCGTGTTGTTATCGTACCTACTAGGTTTCGTTTCACAATGTTAAGTTAGGTTACGAAAAAATATCAAAGCTTAGTTTGATTGTTTTCTCCAGAATGATAAATTTTTAGAGCAACACTTAGAAGTGAAAAAGTATTTTACAATTATCGATGTAATAATAAAATTTGGCTCATCACTTAGAAATAGAAAGGATGTGTAAGAGCATTTAGATTCGGCTAATAGGTCAAATGTTGAAAATGCTCGAGAAAGTCGCTAAAAATGGCAAGAAAGCTAAAAATAGTTGGGTTTACGCTTTTTAGTCATATTTTTATATACTATCAAATTTTTACTCAATTATTATTACGTTTTATGCCCAAATTATGAAACAATTTAATATATAAGTATAATAAGATAATTTACGAAAATTCACCAATAGGCCGAATGTTGCAGTTCCTGAGTCATGCTGTCGTATAGTTGCGATTGCATCTTTTCGCAATAATCGATTAACGATTGTCGTCCAGGCTCGGTTAGAACAATAATATTTATCCCATATCCAAATCAATCAATACCACTTTGGTTCCGAGTGACGTGGTCTACAATGTAATTATAAATTGGTATATGCTAAGGAACAACAAGCGAGGTTCGTCGCTCCCCACCCTCACATTCCCGGATTCACTTATCAGCATGAAGACGACTAATTTCTAACTAAAACTGGGATATACCATATGATTTTCCAAGCTTCCGAGAACTAAAGACATTATTGCAAGGTAGTTTTCAAGATGGAATCTGAAAATATGGCGCGTTGAACCATCGATATCATTCAAACGCCCGTCGCGTCATTTGGCTAATGGGTTAACAGGAATTCGGCCACATCCTAACTCTTCACGATCGTTCTACGTAACTGATTTGGAGTCGTGACTGGTCGAAATCGGCAGAAAAAACTGCACAATCTCCAGAAAACTAAATAGTGTTCCACGCTATGTTGGTCTCTAGGTTAATGACGACGCAGATCTGGAATGTTCCCTAGATCATACGAAAGACCGGTTCTCAATGAAAAGCTTCTGCTTCTTTTCTCGTTTCTATTCAAGAAAAAAATTGAAAAATAACAAAATCGAGGGCTTTGACTTTTTTGAGTCATTTCAATCACTTACACCACTATGAGATTCATAAATCAATCCAATGTTAGAAAATGTATTGCTTAAATACTTCTAATTATTTTCGGTCCGCTCCTTTTCTGCCTATTCTACATCAAAGTTTCTTTTATCGTATATTCGACCTTATTTCACTGACCTTAACTCCCTTAATTTACCGAATAGATTAAATGTTAAATTATACTGTTGCAAAGAGCGTCAATTTTTCTTTAATTTTCATTTTATAACATTTTCTTCCGTGTCACTTTATACACATTTTTTTCTAGCCTAAACCTGAATTTTAATCAACCTTCTGCTTTTTAACAATTTCCAATATTGATTTACCATCACGCCATCTACTGGAAAATTGATGAGCTCTACGGTAAAAACATTTTCATTTCATCATCTTGTACCGGTTGATTGAATTCTTATTTGAAGCCATTTTTCTAAAGAGAAATGGGTGTTCGAATGTGGAAAACAAAAAAACGTTAATTTGTAAAATCAAATCGGTGTTTTGGCATGGGATAATACCTCTGATGTTGAATGGAATTGAAGGGCATAGGGCGATTTAACTATGCATTTTCTCTCGCTGAATCGAATGAACGCATTTCTAATCTCTCCAAATGATTAAAATCAAAGGAAGAACGGGGGAAGGGTTTTGGGTAATTCAGGAATGGAAAACCATGTGATCTGAAATAAAACCTTTTAAACAAAATTTTTTAAAAAACAAAAACCGATATAATGAAAAAATATTTTCACGCACGATTTCTCCCAAACGGCTGGAGCAAACAATCTGAAATTTTCAGGAAAAATCAATATTGGTCCGACAACGCCCCAATTCTTTAGCCAGCACTCTCACTCAATTTTAAGTGCCCTTTGAGGGTTGTCAAAGTTTTCTAAAATCCCTAAAAATCTCAAAAAAAGTCAAGGAAATTTGGACTTTTTTTGAAGAACTTTCCATGAGGAACCGAATGAGCCCTTCCCCAGGTTCGTAGCTTGAACCATTCCCGATATACGGCCCGATTTATGGGGCCAACATTTGCGTTATTTTGGTTTATGATTGTTTTTGTTTTGATTGAGTGATGTAGTGAACGTACCCAGTGATGTAGTGAACGTGGATACTGGAGTGAACTCCTAAAAGGGTTTATAGCCGATACACGGGTAGTAGCATTCTCATAACCATTAAAAAAACGCTGCAAATCCTTTCGCTGAGGTTTATTATTCAATGATTCATGATTTCAGGAGGCACACAAATGTGATCAACTGATCAATCCAAATAGGTATTTTGGTTGAGAACAGATTTACGTGCTCTATTCATATCTCCTGAAATTCAATAATTGTTCTATCACCTGTGAAACACGCACACTCCAAAACTTGGTAGAAATTCAAATCATGAACGCAAGCCAATTGAATAATAAACCCCAGTGAAATAATTTGCAACGTTTTTTGTTGTACAATCCATAACAACTGTTCATCACAACTTTTTTACTTTCAGATTTCCTTTCGGTATAATTTAAAATTTACCTAATTTATTTAGTAAATTAAGAGAGTTACGGCCACCATTTCAGTGAAGTAAGGTCGAATATACGAGATAAAAAACGTAGATGTGGAATAGGCAGAAAAGGAGTGTACTAAGAAGATCGGTATGAGGTTTAAGTTGTTGCGAATTAGTTGCTGAATCGATCGCTAAAGTTTCGTTGTTCTTATACCGAACACCCTGCATTGTACTGAAAACTGATCAGGGGCTTCTTTCAGGATCTTCTGGGTATCTACGGCGTGGCATGCACCAACGATCAAACGATCAACTGCGCGTGAATTGAGGTTTGCCGTACCGTATTTAACTTTCGAGGGAGGATTTGACGTGAAGCCAACTTAACCCTTCCGGGTTCCATGAATAAGATCTGTAGTAATCCCTCTTTCTACGTATCCGAGTTTATATGTAGTTAAAGTGGAATACAAATGGTGATACTGACGGAGATAATTGGAAACTTTCAATTGGTACAGATTGGATGCCGTTATGAGTCAACTTGTTGTTTGCCACAAGGAGGAGGATCCAGGAAGAATTCATCGAATCTTTATCTCACGCCCCGTAGTTGATCAGCAACGCAACTACGCTGCAAACTTCCACTCAGTGTTTTACTACACAATTCAGATATCCTCAGAGTAAGCATAACGTCATTCATCAATGAATCAAATCTGTTGAAAGTTGCTCAAGATACACTGCTGCATTAGCATTTGTCTTTTGTGCTGCCGCTCCAAACTATTTCCGAAAATCGAAAGAAATTATACCTCCTATTAGAGGGCATAGAAGTTTCAGAAGTTAGAACTATAATTTAAAACAAAACCGACACCCTTCATTTCTTTAGTAGACTTAGTATAATATTAAGTCTATTAATATTGAATATTCTTCTTCTCGGGAATAACGACGCTCAGTGGAGGAAATTAACTGTTTAACATTAAAAAACTGATCTACATTGCCTTGGGTAACTAAAGGTGTACGTTACCAATGTAGCGCAGGTGTCTAAAGCCATCATCGTATTCACAACTTACCTGAAAAAGACAAAAAAAATTATTACATTAAGTTTATGAAATCAAAACCAGCCATCAAAATAGATTCGCAATTTGAAATATATCTTACAATATTATTTGCAATAATCAGAAAATTGGCAGAAAGTTAAGTGTTAGTGGAATTCCTTATGTATATCGGACGCTATAGTTGCATTTTGATATCAATATTCCGATTTGTGAGATTGAAAATATTGGAGATAAATGTTGACGTATCGCAGGAGAAAATATCGTTATTTTGAATATATTGATATTTTCCACCATCCCTAATCAGCATTCGATAAAACAATCGGCTTCTTTGAAGATATGCAGACCAGTTGTCTTTCTTTCAGACCAAATACTGAGATTTCCATACGAACTTCGGCCGAACGGTGAACTGTTGTCATCGACCACTTCCTGCCGTTCGCGTGAGCGCCCGGGAGCGATTACGTGGTTGTCCTTGAGGTTTTGGAACTTTGTCGATGTAACATTCGCATCAGAGTCCAGACTTCCTTGTTATTGGAGAGAAGGTTTTTCCGTGATTTTCTGTGTCGAACAACTTTGGATGCGAGTAACATCTTATCTCGTAAGATTATCTTGTGAGGAGGACTGATGAAACCTATTCTCGCATCCACTTCGATCGTTTTATGAACGCTGCGAGTATTGACATTTGAGGTGGTTAATATGAAATTGGACAACCATGTTTTATTAAGTTGCTCTAACGTCAAAAGCAATTATATCGTTCTTCTTCATCCACTCTCGCACAACTTCTCAGTCACACTATCCTGTCTGCCTCTTCCTCCTCCTTGCTCATTCAGACTATTCTGTATCCTTTTTTACTCTTCCTTCCCATTCTGTTCCAAAACCTATCTTATCCTCCATCACTCCTCTCTCGATCTTACTCATACTCTCTCCACAGTGTGACACGAGACCCATCCCGGAGTTGGTTGTTACTTCTAATTTTTATAAAGTATCACTAGGTACGATATGTACAACACGAACAGTATAACGACAATCCACTCTGTTCCGATAATTTAATTATTAATTATCTTAACTTATCAAAAATTGTATTAATTAATTTTTAACAATTAGGAATTCATCCAAGCAATCATCTTAATCACGAGTCAACAAATAGGTACTATCTCAACTTTTGAATTCCACTTTACTCCTAATCTTGTAATTAGTTGTGGGTTAGTTTTTTCTTTTTCTTTTTTAAACTACTTCATTTTGGTAAATTTAACTTATTTTGGTTCAAATCATCCAATTTTTAAATAGATATTCACTATTAATCTTCAACAGATTTTCGAATTTGTCAAAACCTCTATTTATTATTTGCATTTCTTTGTATTTATTCGTCATTTTAGCCGTTGTATTTTTCACTCACGACAATTTTAGTCTACACGATTTGCATTGCCGCTGTCCCACATCAGTAATATATATTTGTTATATAGGTACCTCGGTGTTTACGGATTAGTATGAACACATTTATGGTTTACAATGCTGATCGACTAGCTAAAAAGGGATCAGAGTCCAGCCCAATTGGACCCGAACCGCAACTAGGGGTTACCAAGAGTTATATAACTCAACAGGTCCAGAAATGGGAGGACAAGACTCGAACAACATATTGGCAAGACACTCCCAAGCAGAGACAAGCCAAGCAGTTTCTTACAATCTCAAAGAAACGCGCACATTCCCTATTGTCACCGAGGCGTACAGACCTTCGCAAACTTGTGGGACTCCTCACTGGCCACTGTCCTCTAAGGTACCACCTTAACAAAATGGGTAAGGCCAGGACAATATAATGCCGGCTCTGTTGCGAAGAAGCGGAGACAGCTGAACACTTACTCTGCGACTGTTCTGCTGTCGCATCGATAAGATTCCGGCATTTGGGAAAGGGTACTCTAACACCCGCCGATATTGCCAAGGAAACGCCTGAAAACCTCCTTCACTTTGTGAATGAAGAGGCCATTAAAAAGATTCTTAAATAAAACTGGGAAAGTTTCACTATAGATCCTAGCGGTCTCAGTGACCAGGGGTTCCTCCCATCCCATTGAAGGAAAAAAAATGGTTTACAATAATTGTATTGTAATGAGGACTCATTTAATGAGGACAGTTAATACATTCACATCATGAAATAATGCATCAATAGCGCCTGGGTTTATCGAACAGTACTCATAGCCAAGAACCAGTAAAGAAGTGTTTACGTTCTTCCCATTGTTGCTTCACCAGTCTAATTAACGAAGTTGCTCCACACTGCACGCTTGAATCTCACATTATATATGAGCCCAACCAGGAGGAAGCAGTAGTTAAAAAGTTTCAACCTAATGCACTGAGCAATGCGACACACGGACAATTTGCTTTACTAACCCAGTTTTCTACCAGATAAAAATTAAGATAGAAATTCGAAGAACAAAATATAATTGTTTACCGTTTATCTCAATAAAAATTTGAAGAGAGAGATAGATTCTGTGACCCTTCTCCTTTACCCCAGGCGGGAGCTGGATGTGCGACGGCATAAACTGTTGGTGACCTTGACATTTCTAAACTCCTTCTGGAGGTTCTGTAGCCATCTCCAACTCACAAATAGAAACTTCTTAGAAAGCACTGTGCTTTATATTGTGGTTAAAACTAAAATGAAAATAGGAAGGTTCACCCTTTACTGAATGATAGGGTAGAAGTTGTAATGACGCATGGGGAACTTGTCTGACGGCTTTTGACTTCCAGTTCGTGGAGCCGAAGAACTCCTCACAAAACTGACTATGACGTCAACAAAGTTCAACAGAACTGACAAAATTCATTCTTCCAAGGTAAGGAGTCCGTCCACACTAGAACGTTGTCTTTTCTGCCACGCCCTATCGTAGTGGTCTCAAAATTACGGAATGAAAACCGGGACATTTTGAGAGGGTTTTACCTTGATTGATTATACCTTCAATGTTTTATTTTTAGAAATTATTATGAAAAGTCGAGGAGAAACGTGTAAAACCACAGCTGAATGCAATGAGTGGGAAATATTCCAGCCCGTGACATCTACCGAAAAAAATCTATCAGCAACCAGCAAATATATGGAAGGCAAACAAATAAGGTATTGATTCATGAATGTTCTTAAATATCGCCTCGTAATTCAATCACCCAGTGTTACACACAATAATTTATAGAAGATCGTTTTCATCTCCATTTATTGGAAAAGTAATGAAAAGTAACTAGTTGTTATAAAAGAGTATATTAGCTTACTTTAGGAAATGAAGTTTCAACATCGATCTAGGTCTTACGAGTGCAAAAGTGCAAAGTCTAAATGCCTAATTTATAGAAGACTCTCCATTTAAAAATTAATGAAAAGTAACAGTAAAAATGCTTACTTTAGGAAATGAAGTTTCAACATCGATCTAGGTTCCAAAAGTTTACTAGCCAAAGAAAAATGCTGGTACAACGGCTAGTCAACAAACATAGTTCATGTCGATAAGTTCACTCAAAAGTCATTCTTAGTTAGCGCTATGGATCTAGAAATAAGAAACCAACAGACCAATAAGTTGATATCTTATTTATATATCAATGTATCATGAGATTTAGGGATGATGAAAATGCTGTCGATTATGAGTTGAAGCATCAACATCGAGAAGCTGGAAATAGTCAGCGTTTTGGACAGTGCCAAAAAACTTGAGCAACTGATTTGCAATAAATCACGGAATTATACTGAAAGTTATCGATTATTAACTAAACGTTGGTGACCCCACGGAATGGAATAGACAAAAACCTTATGCAAAATTGATTATTGTCTCATGAAAAGTATATTACCGACACAATACCGCTGAGAAGGTTATTTATTCATCTATATAAAACTAGGTCTATTAGTGCTTACAGTGTAAAAGAAATTGTGAGGAGAAACACGAGGTATTTAGTGACAAAAGCATTCCTCATGATGTAGGCCAAATCATTAGTCAGGAGTCCAAAAGTCACTTGACAAAAGGACAACTGAACCTCAATAATGGCCTCGCCTTCAAGAAAAGCCCAGCTCCAAAGACCTCATTACTGCAGGGTAGTGATCTCCAACTGAAATGCGGCCACGGACCACTTTTTACAGCTGTCTTAAAGCCATGGGCCACCATGTTCCACATGCATTAAGAACCATACACTCGTTTGAAGTTCACCTAAATTTAATCAAATCTTGGAATTGGTCGGTTTTGTGATGATAAAATGAATTGGAAAACTTTAGAAACTGTTCACTTCTAAAGGGAATTACCAGATGAATTAAATCAGACTACTATCCAGAAATTACCATGATACTTCCGCATCAATAGAGAGCAAAACGTCCACAAGAACTACCAAACAGTGGATTGCAGCATTTTGTTGACTTTTAATAAGGCGTGTGGAAGGAGGACCACATAACGAGGGTCGCAGGATATGTTAATTGATTTTTTCTCCTTTCCAGATGTGAAATGCCAGTTGAATTTGAAGGTAAAAACTCTTGGAAAGAGCATCTTCAAACAAACTTCCTTGCTTCAATCAAATTAGTTAACCTAGTACTAAATACATGTGGATTTTCTTATCATCACTGTATGTACTTAAGTAACTCAATCTTCACTCTTGTAGCAGTTCCTGGAACCAGCAGTCACTCTTGGAGCAGTTCCGATACTTCATCGCTCCGCCTCCGCGCTCTCTCCTCCAAAAGGCAAGTTGTGAGATCAGTCGATCCGTTGCCGTCTTTCAACTGGTAAGTTTGAATTTTTGACTTTTTTTGAAGTTTTGAGATTCCAAACAAACCTTTTCAAAGAAACGTTTCAACAAATAATAACAATCAGTTTCATATTGGTTGAAGAAATCAGAAGTTAAACTAATACAACACCAGCATGAAGGCAACCCCCCCGGAACGGTCTTTGACGATAAACCACGATAAGCTCCCACACCTAGCATCTAATCAATAAAAAAAAACAGCTATTTCCACCAAACATCAATCAGATGAAGCTTGATACAAGAGGTCCTCTCAAAGCTTGGACATTTGATAAATCGTCCTGATTCTTTCTCGCATGCATCCATCCCACAACAGGTAGCTGCTGGTTTTTGGGAAAGTACGAGATCCAATAAAAACGGAGTAAAATAGAACGTTGTCTATATTTCCACGAAAATAATGAGCACACAGCTAAATTGATTTCGATGATCATGTTTGTCCATGTGAGTTCATGTTTGTTACTGATGATGACCTATATGTCGAAATCGATTTAACTGTGTGATCATTTATTTCCATGGAAATATAGACAACGTTCCATTTCACTCCGTTTCGAATGGGTTTCCATAAGTTCGTCGCGAGTGACCAAGTACGGAGATTCAATGTTGGAATACAGGAACACAGTCCATACTGGTCAAGGCCAACACTTGAATGGGAGATGACTATGAAGGACGGTAAAAGTAAACAAAGGTGATTCAGGTGGGCGCCTCAGCGTTGCGGAGGTGCATCTCAAAGCATTACGCCAAACAATGCTCGAATCAGCTTGTTTACTATCTGCTCACCTTGCCACTGCTAAAATAGTCGTTGGAGGTCAACATTTTCTGTTGAAAGTCAGAACCAATCTTGTTTGATGGGCTATTCTTTTCGCACACAAAATTATTCCCACATAATATGTGAGATCATCTCTCTTCAAGAAATTAAAAAAAAAAAACCTCTCGCATACCAGTCAGAATAAATGTCATCAACTGTAGTTAAGCATTTGCACAACGTGTCTATCTGATAATGTTGGCTAAAAGTTCGAATTTATTGCATGCAAAGGATCTGATTTTTTTCTCAAGAAAAATATTTTACATACTAATTCGTCATGTAGTTACGCAATATTTTCAACTCTTCATGCCGAAATACTGCGACCTCCATATGTTTTATGTTACTGTAAATGTTCATACGATCATTGTACGCACAAAGTTCCAGTGAAATGAAATCCGTTCAGAATTATTTGGAGGCGAATCCACATAATCTCTTGAAATGAGAGTGAATCATGATTCGTTAGTGGGATGTGATATTTTGATTTATTATGTTCAATAATAAACTTTTGTAATCAACCGCAAAAAAATGTTTAACCCCCTTCAAAATTCGTTGTATTGCGTTTCGAAACGTGTAGAATCCGGAAATCTCTTTGGATTTTTAGAAGTCAATTTTAAGGCATGGCTTTCAGTGATCAGCAGAAAGCCTTTGTAGCTAACTTCGTTCCTAATTACTCTAATTTGCTGAAATGAAAATGAGGGCTTTTTTATGATGTCGAGATTGAACACACAGGAAGAAGTAAGGAGGCTCGCAGAATTTAAATAATGAACTACTAACAACGTCTAATATACACAAATCAGTGATTTACGAAGATTTTCACCTTTTTCATTTCATCATTTCAAGTTTTTGGCACATTTCACACTAGTACCAGTTCTTAAAAAGATTGTTTGCCATTAAGTTATATTTACATAATGACCAGCCCATACACCATACACTTTTTCCGTTTGCCTCCACAATAGTAACACGACTAAAAGCAAATGTGGAAAAAATCAGACCCCTGGGTAACTATATTGTGAGGAAGGAAGAAAATTTTATAAACTTATACTGGTTTCGAGAACTGCTTGACCTTTTTCAGATAATGAAGTATGTAAGCGATTTATTTCATTTTTTATTGGAAGTTGGAGGCGAATTAAGACTATTGAAGTAATCGTTTTGCAGAAAAAGTCCGGTTTTACCCGTCAGGAGCTTAACGAAGTTGTGACATTTGAGCAGGCGCCTGCGGCCTATGAAATGTTTAACCGCAATGACGACCCTGCCTACAGATTTCTAAAATCCGTGGGCTACGCTACGAATACTCCGTAGATTACCATAACGAACGTTCAAAGACACTGTTTTGTTGCGTCGACTGTTGAATAGCCATCAAATGTCAAGACAATTAAAAACGAGTCAATAGGTGATTTGAAGAGAGTGGTTAGGAAAAATAGGAAAATCGGACATTTGGACATTCGGAAAAAATCCCCAGGTTTGACAACAGCGTACATGTTGAGGTGTGTGATCTTGGTTCTGCTATTTGAAGTTTATGTTCAAGTGTCAATTATTTAAACTTTGATTATTCTCAAACCCCCTCCTATATTCCGTTCAAGATTAAAACTCGCTCAAACTGGATAAAATGTAGTGTTTGATGGTTCTGAAAGAGTTTTCAGTGGAAAATATGAATTTATCACACATTTATACACCCCAATGAAACTTGTAGAGGTCATCATAATCGGATGCATTAACCCCCGGGATCCAAGAGCAACGAACGGGAATAAGAGGTTGTCGGAACCTGTTTGGCAACTTAGAGCCCGAGTAAAAATCTTATTTTCGAGAATCGCCAGTCCCGGAAGATGTATACAAGCTATTACGAGTATAACATGTTCGCAATCAAGTGAACATCGTTTTCGATAATATAATATCCCAGTCAGAAACGAACTGCAAAACATTAACTAATCGCTTAACGTGTCAGTACTACGAGCAAATTCCAGTAAAACTTACCTCTTGTCTTAAATGTTTAAGCTTTTTGTCGAGGTTTGTTTTGAGTTATCGTTTTGAATTTTTTTTTTTTTTTTTTTTTTTTTTTTTAAAGCGTATATTTATATATTTATTATATATTATATATTGAACATAACAACTAGTTACACATACATACATACAGTAAGTAACTATCAAGTTATTTAGCTATAACATAATTACGCAATTTTATGGTGAGAGTTCACTAACTAGCACCACACTTCACTGTCACATCGGTATCAGCATTCCAAGTCCAAGGGTTTGGTCCTCTTCAAACAGTACTGGAGTTGTCAAGAAGCTAATGGCTTCCAAATTAGTATGAGCGTGAAGACGCTGTTCATATCTTCGAGCTAATTTTTTCGCAGTATCTCTTACGGTTTCCACTCTGAGATCTTTATGGAGGTCGTCATTTCTGATGTACCAGGGAGCGTTTACTGCACACCTCAGTACTTTATTTTGAAAAGTTTGAATCATTTGCATGTTGGATTTTGCTGTGCAGCCCCATAGTTGGATGCCATAAGTCCAAATAGGCATTAGCAATGTCTGATACAGAAGAATTTTGTTATAAACGTTGAGTTGTGAGTATCGCCCCATAATCCAATAAAGTTTGCGAAATTTTATTTGCAGCTCTTGCTTTTTTTTCTTTACGTGTTCCTTCCATTTCAACTTTGCGTCCAGGGTCATACCCAAATATTTGGCAGAGTTGGCATGTGGGATAATGCACTGGTTCAAGAACAATGGTACATGGGGTATCCTTTATCGTTTTGAATTGAGAAACTCTGTAATCAATCATGGAAAAGCTTCACGAATCCCCTCAAAATATTTTGTTTTACCTTTCATGTTGTTCGGAGTGATGTTTCAGGTATAACAATGGAACATATTGGTTGGAAATACAGTCCTCAAAGGGACGTTTCTATATCCATTGTTTACATGATCATACTTGAACAAAATCATGATCATTAACAATGATCTTAAAACTAGAGCTAATCCCTGATGCAAAAAAAAACACTAATATCGGATGAGAATTTTAGTGAATTTTAATGCCGTTCCCCCTCCCCATCCCTCTTTTCGACATCAAATTTAAAAATTCGGAGGTTCATGGTTTATCGCTCAAGACAGGTTTGTTAGACTGCGATCGGTGTCGAAAGTAAAAGATGGAATAAAACAAAGTAGTAAGTAGTCTCTTTTACGTCAAAGCTCTATGTAAACTCCTTTAATTAAAAAAGATCATATTTCATATTATTGGGTCGAGTCATAAATAACTTCCGCCTGAGTAATGTGTCCCTATTTGTACACAATGGAAGTTCCCCCGCTAGGGATTTTTGTTTTCGCTTCGCAGGTATAAACTGGTCAGTCTTTGGACAACTTCTGTTCGGTGAGCGCGCCAATATTTTTTTTTTTTTTTGCCTTCATAATGAACAACCAAACAATACACTTTCGGCATGTTATGATTTGGGAATTCAAACAAGGCAATAGTGCTACATCTATGGCTCAAAAACTGTGCTGTGTGTATGGTGAAGGAGTGATAACTGATCGGCCAGTGAGAAATTAGTTTGTGAAATTCAGTTCTGGAGACATATAATCCGCTCTGTTGAGTTCACTCAAATTATGGGGTACCCATACTTTCCTTGAGTTTCCTTGACTTTGACTGTCAGAAAAATTGAACTCACGAAGTGTGAGTTTTGATCGGATGTCAAGACAGCGAAAAGTCGTGTAGTTGTACCTATTTCTTTATTTTAACAATACATTTCTCAATAATAGCGCTTCAACTTTTGAATTTGCTTCAAAACGGATTTTGACGAAGTCGATTTTTCATCTCTCGAATTTTTTAAGATATTTATCAACATTGGGATCGCTCCCAACCCAGGGGCGTGAGGCAAATAAATTGTCAGTTTGATGACGGCATTTGTCAAAATCCAAGGTGAAATTTTACTTTACTTTTCTTCATCTAACATTGGACTAGTGCTTGATCAACATCTTGAACGAACGGAATTTTCTTTGAGCGCCGACGATCAAAGTTGTCTTTCATTAATTTCAAATACTTATCTTTATTGTCATCCGGGTAAGGCATGATAAAAAGTTAAGTAATGTCGTCATGATAAGTGATATCTCACCTTATGCTCTGAACTGTGGACTACAACCAATATTAGAACTATGAGATCAATTTGTGTGATTCACTGAAACCTTTAGAGATGCCTTCCATCCTCCTTCGAAATTTGGATACAAAGATATGAAATTCTTAATGTCCCGAATTTTCCAATCCGCTAAACGATTACTAGCTGGGTGGTATGTTGCTGTGTGGAAGGATGGGTCACAAATCACGGATTGCGGCTAGCTGGTCATATCTTCTCGGCATTACATGTACCCAACCTCTATCTCCTTATGGCACAATAAGACACTTTCATCATGTCTTAGCAAGAACTTCCATTGTTCAATAGCTCAAATCACCTACTCATTATATCAATGTAATGAGGGGCCACTTTCAAAAGAAATGTTACCATTGAGAAACATTTTCTTAAACAAAAGAGATATTACAACTGTATTGAGAGTTTCCTTGACTTTGACTGTCAGAAAAATTGAACTCACGAAGTCAAGACAATTCTCAAAGTAGTTGTAATATTTCTTTATTTTAACAATACGTTTCTTAATAATAGCGTATGTGATTACCTTCAACTTTTGAATTTGCTTCAAAACGGATTTTGACGAAGTCGAATTTTCATCTCTCGAATTTTTTACGATAAGTATCATCACGAGGCTAGTTTCAAGCAAATATTTGAGAAGGTATGATGACGGCATTTGTCAAATTCAACTTGTTAAACAGAACTCGGTAAAACGCAACGTCATGAACAGAAAACTGGAAGAAACTAACATTTACTTCGCACTTCACTTTGTTCTTTCATGTCCAAAACACATTTTTAGAGTTTTGAAATTTTTCAGTCATCTAAATAGCGTCATTTTGAAGAAAATTCTGTACAATATATGCTTACAGTAGTGAAATGCCAAGGACATCCATCTTCTCGTATTCAAATACCTTTGAGTATAAATTTAATGGTTAGCCGCATCATTTACTATAACTAAGAAGTAATCAAATTTAAAATCTGAATCTGGACAGTAGACAGTTATTGCTTGGAAGGAGCTACATTAATTCTACGATTGATTTTGAAAATAAGACTCATCATAATTATGGTCAATTTTCTCTGGTAGCAGATATTGAAGCCAGGAAGTTTATTTGGTAGAGTTGATAACTGTTCCTGCGTGGGAACATCCTTCAAAAGAACATATTACAACAAAACTGTTTAGTTAGTTCACTGTTCTTGCGTAGCAACACTGGAGTAGTAGCAGCTAATGAAACCATACAGTTCGATTATAGAAAAATGAATGGAACTGTGGTGTGTCAATCGCTTGATTAATGTCTCACTGCGTCTAACCAGTGACTATCTCATTCATGTATGAGATATTCAGGCTGAAAACTATAAATTTCTGTAGTTTGTTGATAGGTAACACCGTAGTGTACTTTGCTATATTTGCTATAATTCATATTCCTTCTTTTAGGTGACTCGCTTCACATATTTTCCGTCAAGTTCGAATTCGCATCTTTGATACATCGATTCGGGCTCGTCGGTATCATTTATTTCTCCATCAAAAGAGAACGGCGTATGGCGTGACAGTGTGTAGATAATCGATTCTAGATCTGAATCTTTCCATCTTTCCGCAAATCTAAAGCATATAAACGTAACCCATCGCTTAGTCGTTGGTTACGTACGGTACCACTAGATTCTTTAAAAATCTCATTGCACTCACGAATATTTCTGGCAGTGTCATTCATTCGTCAATACTGTTACAACTGAATTGCCAACTCTATCAAACTAACACGCCTATTCCTCCTTTTGTGTTTGAATTCAAACGGTAGAATTCATCTACCATGGACACGTAGATCAAGCCAAATAGAAAGACTTGGGAATCACCGGAGAATAAATGTATTTGAAAACCAGTAGGAATGGAAAAAAAACAACGTTTTTCACGGTAATAAAATTGCAAGCTTTTACCTACGTAGATAGTCTTCCAACACCGTTTGTTAGTCATATTGACGAAAAGCTGAACATTCAGTTGATCGCGCTACTCTCATAAAACCGATATGTACAAGTAAAGTACGATAAAACGACTATCACGAAATGAAATGTTATCCAGGAGTCCTCGACAAGAATTGTATATTTCGTGTGAAGAACGGGTGTCCCACTCGTAGTATCATTACTACGGCGGATTATTTGACAGAAGATAGTATGGAAAGTGAGTGAAACTTGTTTGTTCACGTTTCCGATATCACAAACCAAGTGACCTGAAGAGCTTGTGATAATGGTCCACTCGTTGAATAAGCACACAAAATTATCTGTAGTTTTATCAGTTATCGATGTCACCGTGTAACAATGTTGTGTAAACTTATTGCATTCCCGAAACTACGTAATTCACTTTAGAAAACATTGGAAAACTGAGTCCGAAATCAACTGAAACGGACTTAGAATTTTTCTAATAAGATCACGTTACAATTATCTGATGAAGAACATTTGAGACATTAAATGAGATGTATGATAATAACCAACGAATTCAGTATACTTTGAGTACCTATATATTTCTTTTCAAATCAATATTAGTAAGGTCAGGTGAAACTACTTCTGTATGTGGACCTCACTGAGTTTATTCTTAGTTGGAAATAGATTATTGCGGAGCTATAGTTTATAAAACTCATTCTTTATAGAATCCTAGTTAAATATCCTATGAAACACTTCCTGCTTAGGTGAGTGCAAACCGAGGATGGGGGAATCACCAAATCCCCCCCAGCATTAGTGACATGAATTTTTACTGCATTGCACTCAAGTTTCAACTATGGGCAACACATCCGACGGTTGGAAAAATGATGTGTTTTCATATGAAATGTATTCGATCTGTTAATTATGAACTTTCCTTCTCTCCTTCCAATGTATCGTCGTGAACAACGGGTTTGATACATTTCTTGCCAGTCTAACTATTCCTCATTCCAGATTTCATGTATGTTTGTATTAATCAAAACGGCTTTGTGAGGCAATTCCTTCGTTTAATTGGGACTTTACGTTAGATACCATTGTGTTCATTTTATAGTTGATGCATCTGAACCGTCCTATGTGTTGGATGGATTGTCAACTCTTCTAATTAGTGAACAAGGATGTTTTGATAAATTAACAATCCCTTGATGCATTTTATGTGACAGACCTTCTTTCAAATATCTGGTTTCATGTACGTGTGTCTACGAATAAAGTAATGTCCAAAATCATAGCAGATCACAAACAAAAACAAATCCTTAATGCATTTCACGTGATAGACCTTCTTCCAAATTTTAGGTTTCATGTATGTGTCTACTAATCCAGTAATGCCCAAAACCATAGCAGATCACATACAAAAAGTGTAGCTAAAATTCATCGGTCAAACAAAACTGCCGCAGTTGTAATCAGATTGTAATGGAATCTTAACAGATAGAGCGGTTTGGAGTAAATGAATTGTGTATGCTTCTGCGCATCTCAAATGTTGGTTGTAGAATCCTCTGAACACTCTTGATTCGTCATCCATGGTTATTTATATCATTCGTAAATCACATTTATACTGTTTGCTTAATTCATGCTCCTGAATTAGAATTTAGTAATATGGGCTCAAAACTGAGTCAGCAGAACGTTTTCATCTTGGCGGACTATTGAATAGTAGTCCATAGAAAATTAGCCCTTGTGTCCAAGTTGTTTTTACTAAGTCACGCTTATATCTCAACCGGTAATTTCTGATGAAAATAAATTATGTCTTTCTTGTTCATTTCACAATGCCTAGTACATTTTTAGTACAATTAGGGAACCAATAACATTCTAAGGAGCCCAGAGAACGGAGTGTGTCTCTATCGATCTCGTACCCTCCTCCATCTCCAAATCCTAATTACAGGAAGTCATATCAGAGTTTTGTGTACAACACTGCCGTGTAATTTAGGTTCAAAAATAGAACCTTGTGTAAGGAGGGTTATTAGTAACATACATAAAGTGATTAATTAGACCTCTGATGCAATCTAAACTTGCTTAATTACGAAATCTCTTCAATTTTTTCGTAATTATCACAGTTCTCTAGCACCCTTAATGGAACGGTTCCCATGCATGTTTCCATCGCATGCGCAAGGACGTAGGGATACGCGTAGACCCTCACAGTCCGTTATTACGTGTTTACAACTGAACTGTGACCGGCCAACCGACGCTGTACCCGCAGGCACTATAATAGAGGAACGTCTACCTTCCGGATAACAGTAATTAGCAGGGCGATCCTGACGGCTCCCACGTCTGCAGGTTAATCTGACGTATTAAACAATATCATTGGTGACATTGACCACATAAGGTCTAACCCTGACCCTGCAGCTCCAACGGTGAAATCATTAAATCATTCATAACATGACTTTTATTCTCTTTCTTATGGGCAACTGAATGTAATTTTTTGTAATGCATCTACTTGAAATATATAGAACTGACAGTCATGGGACTTCATCCAAGTATATATTAAATCATGATGACGAAAATTGTGCAACTCCATCCAGCAGCACCCCTGCCTACATGCTTCACCTCGAAACCGGCGTTGATTTCTCTGTTGGTAGGCTACGTCCAAAAGCACACTAACTACGTTTTCAAAGTTCTACAAATAAGACTCTGCAGACTGTAGAGCAATTTGACAAACTGTCACTGGGAGAATGAACAAGGGGTTTTGGAACGTGGAGTATGCCCGATTTGTGCCAACTGTAGTAGGAAAAATTGACACCGCCCAAGAAGCATTATGATTCGTACTGGAAAATTGAACGCTGAGACAATACACAAAATAGTGTGAGAAATGAGTGGTGGATGCTAAAGAAGTAATGTTGGAACACCAAATGTACACTGCTCCATGTAGAGTTTGGACAAGACAATATTTCCCTTTCCTTGAAAATGTCTCACAAATGCCACATTCAGATCCAAGCATTCCCGTTGATCGTTTTTCGAGCCTTGAGAAGTCATTCAATACCTGAATAGATCAGACTAGAACAGGTTCTACCTGTTTCTAGAAAAATCACGAAAACACAGTCGGTTCCTTTGAAAAAAACTTCACTTTTACAGGTCATTCAATGCAAAACAAGTATCAAGTAGCTTTGCTAAAGTGTAGTGAAAAAACGCTTCAAATTCTTTCACTGGGGTTTATTATTCAATTGGCTTGAGTTCATGATTTGAATTTCTACTAAGCTTTGGAGTGTGGGTGTTTCACAAGTGATAGAGCGATTATTGAATTTCAGGAGATATGCATAGAGCAGGTAAATCTGTTCTCAAACAAAATACCTATTTGGATTGATCAGTTGATCAAATTTTTGTGCCTCCTGAAATTCAATAATCGCTCTATCACTTGTGAAACACGCACACTCCAAAGCTTAGTAGAAATTCAAATCATGAACTCAAAGACAATTGAATAATAAACCCCAGTGAAAGAATTTGCAGCTTTTTTTTAATGGTTATCCGAATGCTTCAACCCGTGTATCGGCTACAAAGCCTTTTAGGAGTTCACTCCAGTATCCACATTACTACATAACTACATCACTAGGTTACTGATATCAAAACAAAAACAATAATAAACAAAAATAACGCAAATGTTGGCAACATAAATCGGGCCATACATCGGGAATGGTTTGACCTACGGACCTGAGGAGGGGCTCATTCGATTCCTCGTGGGAAGTTCTTCAAAAAGAGTTCAAATTTAGGCCGCCTTGACTTTTTTTGAGGTTTTTAGGGATTTTACAAAACTTTGACAACCCTTAAAGGGCACTTTAAATTAAGTGAGAGAGCTGGCTCAAGAATTGGGGCGTCGTCGGACCACCATGGATTTTTCCTGAAAATTTCAGCTTGTTTGCTCCAGCCGTTTGGGAGATATCCTGCGTACGGCGGACGGACGGAAAAATTTGTATTGCAGATTCGGATTCTACACGTACGTACTGACAACGTAAACCATGAAATTTTCAAGGGGGATGGGGGGGTTAGAATTTTTTTTTCAAGAGCGTTTATCATTGTTTATCATTGAATAATAAACCAAAAATCAACACATCTGTGAATCACCAGGCGATTTTCACACGCAAAAATAATATCAACTTCGACTGGTACGGCACACGTTTCTTTTCATGTCAATATTCTCGTTCCAATGTTTCCTCCATTTCCTGATCGGTCGCTGATACCGCTCCCAAATCGAAGGCTCAACTATGAAACTAATGGCCGTTAGCGGTAAAAATCCTTCATCCCCACTTCAGAGCTCGGTGACGTGACTAGGTGATTGTGTCACGTTGTTTTCTTCGTGGTGAAGATCCTTCTCTTCTTTGTCCTTGTCCGACCTTCCTTCGCAAACTTTTAGGAAATTCATGCAAACATCTTGATTCTTCCCTTACGAAAAACCTTGGCGCCACATACCATGGAATACGTATTATTCTTTTCGAATTCAAGATGCAACCAGTTAGCGCCTCATTGAAGATGTAGTCACTCCACTGTTTGCATTACCATTACTCCCATCCAATGAAATATCTTTTCGTTATAATTCAAAGTAACATTTTTCATTATGGCACCAAATGGACAATGCCATGACTCAAGCAGATTACAAAAACAGCTTTCACAATTATTATTTAACGTTGTCAAATCATTCTGCCATTGATGAACTAAAATATGCAACTTTCTGAATTTGTAAATTACTAACGTGGTTCTAATGTATTTCAGTGTGATCGTAACAGTACTGTATGTGAATGCGTTATTGTGTGATCCTTTTTCGGGGCGAATCCGCCACAATTGTCATCTGATTTTTCTCATATTCTTGAGGTACTTGGAATCTAACCAATTGAAGGGATGCAATGAAATTATTATCGAACAAATTATTATCGAGCAGTTTAGTTTTGATATTCGTAACCCGGCTAATCCTTCCAAAATTATCAAACTTGTATCCAAAGGGATGATGGATACATTTTATCAAATGGTTATTTATACGAACTCGTATATATCATTATTTTAGATAGTTGAGATAAGGTCCCATCTGATATATACATATCAAATTTATATTGGGTCTACTAAACAGTGTTATTAACCTTAGAAATCATTTGCAGTGAGTGCAAGGCTATCAAGAATAACAAATCTGATTCAGTTAGAAGGTGTAATAGATAATCAATGTAACTTTATCATGCAACCTTTTTTATTGTGGACTACAATTAATGATCTTTATTGGTTCCCAAACCCTTAATCTGAGCAAATTGAGGATAGGAATGTACCCTCATTTATAGGAAAATGTTTCGGGAGTGCATAAAAACAGCATTAAAGCTCGTAACTATCTTCGATGCTTGTCATTAACAGTCAAGCATGAACCAATTGACGATCACTTCGTTTCCATGACAAAAGGGAACGTCAATTTCTCTATCCATTCGTCTGATGATTGGTTGGAATCTTTAGTCATGCGGTTGAGATTCCCCTTCGGAAAATATCTTCCTTGCGGTGGGTTCGACGATTCGATCATTCTTGAGAGGCTTGTACTCAGCAACGTGGCATAACGTCAAACAGCCTCGCATTTTTAGTTGTGCGCGTCCAGAGAGCTGGTTCACACCGCGAATTGGGTTGGAACAGCATTTGCCAATATTTCTCCAACCCTTGTAGAGGTTTCCCCGTTAAATTTGGGTTCAAAAAGTATCGTAGCCGCCGTATACCGTTCAACGCGTTCTCAAACAGAAAATACAACCAAGGTAAATGGAATCATGCCAGCTACGACAGAGGACAATTTAAAATTAGGAACGTTATCAATAGGACGGAAAATCAAGTTGATGGATGAGGTTATTCTGTTTTTAGGGCCATTCCAAGCCATCTTGAACCCAAACGTACAATGTATCCCTCGGGTGAATTATAAAATTTATCATTGTAGGGAATCTCTTTTAGTTATTGAGCAAATTTAAAGCTACGTATTAAAGATGAAGGTACACTTACTTCTATTTTACAGTGAAAAAGACTCATCAACTTACTCTTACTAAGCAGATTTGTTGTTTCTAAAACATAACTTTAAGTTATGAAAGTATCGTAACCACTCATTATTCATTCTTTGTTCCTGCAGAATCTATCGGCATACTAAGGGATGATTTTTCAGAAACAAATACGCTTCCAAAGCACTTTTTCACTTCAGTAGGTCAAGAATTAGCTCTGGTTTAATAGCAATCCAATTTTGATTGAGTAGTCAAAAATTCGTCCAGCTAGTGCCGTAGTCGTCTATTTGAATTCTAATGAATTCGGATCAATAGCGGCTTTTAAGAAATAAGAATGTATTGTATTTTCAACAGTAACCCGTATGACGTAACATAAAAATAACGCAACATAGTGATACTAGATAAATATTTTCTTTAGATTTCAAGGATTTGGCTATTTTCTTTCTCCTAGTTCATTTTTCATCCGTTTCGCCTGTTTGAAAATCTTCGACTTTTCATAAGAGCGATGTGAAATTTATTACTTTTTCAAACTTCTTCAATTAAACGAGTTATTAGCATTTTAGAGCGTTAAAATCTTTTAACTGATATAACTCGAAAATCAAGCAAAGTGAAAAAACATTTTGGGACAACTTCGGTCAGAAATGAGCCCTACAAATCTTATCTGGCCGGGGTCAGTCGGTTAAGGGTAACTTGTCTGTCTCTAGAGATGTAAAGATGGTAGGTGGGTTTATTTGTTTACATGTAGGATGGAAGGTTATTTTATTATTATTTTTTTAATCTCAGACGGACTGTGGGTTTTGATTGCAGGACCCCTCCACTCGGACCCGAAGGATCTATTGTGGATTGCCCCCAGGCTGCATTATTGACAAGGGTTTTTCAAAACCCTTTCCCCCTTGTTTTGGCGAACCGGAGAAGATCGGCATATTCCACCTTGGAAATAGCATAAGGAGACAATACATCAGTTCCAAGGATATCGTATTTGATTAGACCACGTCCACCACAGTACCACAAGACGCAGCCTCAGTTTCTGTTTCATAGAAGCGGCAGGTATCCGTCACTTTCCCAATGTTCTTGAAATGATAACGAAGCGAGCTATGCCCATGTATTCTGACGGCTTGTACAGGCATGGCAACCGATTGAGAGATAAACGGAACGTTCTTGCTTTGTTCTCTCCCAGTTGTTGGCCATATTCCGCAGGCAGCTTTTGGTGGCTCCAAAAAAAAAAATTGTTTAGGCCTTGTTACTCGATAAGCACTTTCACCCTCATGACCGAATAGTGGACTGATTGCTCTGGGTTGAACAGTAGGGATATAAGATGATTCATACATGAAGTGTTCATAAACAATGATTAGTCAATGATAATCGTAAGCATACTAAAATATCATGAATTAACCCTGAATTTTCAAATGTTTGTTTGTATAAATATGCAATAATGAATACACTGTGTAAACCATGATCAGAATAAGCATACCCCATATATACTGTTTACTAGTAAAACCTATTGAGTTTCTGATTATATTATTCCCATCTGTGAATTATGTTGATATTCATTATAACTCTCGCATTCATCTCTTTGTCGTATATACGATACTTGAATTTTTCTAGAATCTTTTCTGAGAGGGTTGTTAAAATATTTTCCACTCGACGTAACAGTGTCAAATATACTCTACGACTTTCAAAGTGAATGGGAGGTTTTTTCCATCCATAAATATTCAATTGCCAATCAAGGGAGCGTGAACCGTCAATTCTCGTGGCTCGAAGTACCCCACTCAACCAATATTCCGTTGATCTTCTTTGTGTTTGGTTAACTTTTCACGCATGTGTAGTACGGGCAGCATTTTATGACACGATCCCAATATTCATGTGTATTGTTGTTCTTATTTTAATCGGTCATACGTCAACTGAATGCGAATGGCTTACACGATTAAAGGAGGAGGAAACAAAAGCGTCGGATATAAAGAAACAAGTATAACAGAATGGAAATTCACTGAATATTGAAAATAACCATTTGGTACATTCCGTTTTGTGATAAGAAATCAGAATCAAGTACCGATAGATTTTGTGGGTAGCGTGAACCCTCGATGATGCTACAAGTATTTTAAAAATTGAACAATTTTAGGTTTTTTATTTATTTATTTGTGAGGGAATATAAATTTTCCAGATGGACTGTTTCGCTTTTGGCCGGAATTTACTAATAACAAGGGGACCCATATCATTGAAAAAAATCATAAGGTTCAAAAATCATCGTATCGATTTAGATGTTCTACGAATCCCGAAGTTTCGGATCATTAGTGCCTGAACTCAGAATCTATGGGTTTGTTAGATAGCAACCCTAACATAAGGAGAAGTTTTCAGAAAATTCTGTGACTCATAAGAATGGAAAAGACTAAACTCGGTCACAATATGCCATTTCTTTAATCCATGGACACAAATGTTCATGCTAGAGTGTCCATGTTGCTAGTAAGATCATTTCTCCCCTGCGATGTTGTGTCATTCAAACGTTACTTGGTATTGTAAATCCCAGGCATAATTTGGGAACACTGGAATCACCTTTATACAGCAGACCTCACGATGACGGCACAACGTGTACGTGTACTCAACGTGTACTTTTGGGATCAACAACGACCCTAGTCTTCTGGAAAATGAAGTATTGCTTAGAGGGCAGCTTTGCATGGTGCCATATTAGTATTCCTGAAGGACGTGAAAGAAGTATACCGACCCTGAACTGCGATAGAGCCTCGACGAAGCACATTTCAATGAGGATTTCTTGTAAGTACCTTCCACAAAGCTTCCTATGTACGAGTACCTTTTTCTCTACATGTATATTCTGCGTAGCACTGTGGGGCGCATACTACCATAGAAACCAAGGGTTGTGGGGCTCCGGAGGGATGTGTCGCGCATACTAATATAGCACCGCTTTGCATGGCGTAGCGTCCAGTGAGAAATAATCTATCCTTCCATCCATCAAACAATATTTCCAGATTAATTTACAGGAACTATTTCAGTTAGCTTAGAATAGAATACATCGGCTTACAGTGCCGAGAAAATACTTTATATCAAAAGAAAAACCAGTAAATATTTCTCCTTACTCTTCTCAAAATTCTCTTTAACGTTCACAACGTAATCAAGAAAGAACATTTCTGGAAGTTGGCGTCTCATTGAACAACGGCAGTAAGTACATATTAAATATACAAACCAACAGCTGTATCCACCACACTCTCAACATACAAAGCGATCAACTCCTAAATCATTGCAAATCAGAGGGCATTACATTTGCTTGAAAGGCAAGTTTATGGAGAGAGGTTATCCACAAAACCTTGTTAGTAAAGGAATTATCCCAACGTTAACCTTCTACTACCTGAGCCACTGATGAGCCATCATGGATGACTAAATTTTTCTTTTGATCCCAAAAAATTACTAATATCCTTCGCGGACAGCAGGCATTCTTTTCGTCAGTCACAGCATCGTGTTCACAGAACAGGGATATCTTGCATGAGACACTGAGTGTGGCCTATTTGAAGAATCATCTCCCTGCGCCATTCCCAACATTGCTTTCTAGCGTGAAAAGTCCAAGTTATGCAAGTAGGTCATTGAAGAGTCCAATTTTATTTTGGCGAACACAAGCCATACCTATAAGCCTACCCATGAGTAGGATCCGCAATATGTCAGTTCGAGTATTGCGTTTACCAGTTTATATCCAAAAAGTGAGAGGATGAACCAGCCTTTCGCATGGGGAAAATCACAAATCTGAATCTAAAGATGGATACCTAATCATAGGGCCTCTGTTAGAAAATAAAATAGACATGAAAATAGAATCATTTCTATGACATGACTAATTACTCATTTCTAGCTTTCGTTAAAACGTTGCAACCAGGATTCCTTAAATCACTTATTTCTATGTGATCACGACTAGACTGTAGTATTAACATATCTAGCTATATGTATCCGTTCTTTCTCGTAATTGTATACGTTATTTGCAATTTTTATCAGTTAACCTAATGAACAGTGTTTTTACTTTCCTTCCTCTCTTCATAAAATCACCGTCTTTCGTTTTGTTTCCTATCCTGACAACAAATTCAAGAACCATGCGTAGGAGACCTCTCCAAGAAAGATCTCAAGCTACTTTCAAGCGAGTCATTTCCATTAGGGTTTAGCGGAGAACTTATCAACCTTAGACGACCTGGTTACATGATTCCCTCCTGATGTTAGATTGCACTAATTTCATTCTTCACCTTGTACATCTTGGTATCATGCAGTTCACCTTGTGGCGCTGATATCCTATTTATCCAATATCGAAAGGTTTATTCTCATTTGGATCGTAGACTGTACACTTGCGGTTTTTTCTAGTTGTTTTTTTACGTTTACCTTTCCATGACCCCAGGGTATACCGCGATATGTTCGTGTAGACATAACCCTGAAGTTCCTTCCAAGCAGTTTCAAGCTTGTCAGTCTTGAGTCAGGGACACCGAGATCACAACCAGTCTGTGAGTGCCAACGCTCAAAACGGTAGTGAAACCGTCCAACTTAAAAGCAACCAAATCAAACTGGTTTGAGCGCAACTTTATGGACGTCCCATTGACATTATTTTATCTCCGATCACTGCCGCAATCTGAGCCATTAACTGGTGTACTCATTCAAAACGTAAAATTGAATTCGTGTAAAATAATTTGAACCCTATAATGTGGCAAAATGAGAAGTCAACCTTCTTATACAACGGATAATAAGAACAACGGATAATAATGAAGTAAAAGTGCTGGAGTTTTAAACAAATTTGTCATCCTAATTAAAAAAGTCATTCTACCGCGGAGTACCGGTCCATCCAACATTCCTTTCGATCTAGAGCTCTAATTCTCTAAACATTCACTGGTAGTTGAGAAAAGGCTATAAAATAATCTATTTAGTACCACTTTCATCAACAATGGGTTAATTATGACACTACTAATACGGGAACTTTAACATTAGCTATCCTTGAAGGTTACATAGATTCTGGTGGAGGTCCTTTGGGATTCCCGCTCTCAATTTCAACAAATTTTTATTATCTCCCATAACACTGTTGGTATGGCAATACGATGAAGCTCAAAAAGGAACGTTACTACTTTTGAAAGGTAAGTGATCACCAACCCCTTATGAATCTTTAAATAAAGTAATTAAAGTTTATATAATAATTATATACATATATGTATTATGCATACAGTGTATTGTTCTCTTTCTTTTACAACGTTATATTATTCTAACAAGTTCGACATTAAATGTCAGAATCCATCTTGACACGCCTGTTAAACTCAAGTGGACAAGTTTAATAACCCACGACGTTTATTCTCTTGATTTTTACAGTTGTAATAATATAAGGTGGCTCTACAAATGATGATGATCAGGCATTTAAACGTGCGGTAAAGTGGGAATTTCCATTCCGAACTCACATCATTATTCTATTATATTATATTATTCTATAAATATCCCCTCTAATATTTACTAAGGCATTTTAATTTAAATTGTATGGGTATCATTAGCTTGTTTCTTTTCAACAATTTACTTGAGCAATAATCACTTTTTTATACGAAATGAAATATTATTTTCACATCGTAAATGGCAGAAAGATCATGATGAACAGTGTTGGAGAATGGGAGACAATTGAAGTTGGAACACTTTTAATCACCAGTCACATAAGTGACTGGTGACGTACTGAGCTATTATTTTATTATCATCCATGTAATATCAATTTTCTTCTGCATACTGGCGTTTTGTAACTTCTTCGGCTGTCACAGAGAACGTCCCTAAGATGACTACTTGTCACGCAACTATTGTAATATTTTTCAAAAACCTTCACCCACCAACTCTAAAAAATCGATGAAATATTACCGTCACAATATAAACCATGCCGATTAAATTAGCTTGACGGTTCAATAGCTCAATCAATAGATTTCGTCAGAACTCCGGAGATTTTGGGTTACTTAACATATACAGGCGGTGCTTTACAAAGTTGACTGCTACATGCTGTTTTTTCGTATTTTTTTGTCAAAGTTTAGAAACTTGACATAACAACTGAACATGGCCTATAAAGTTAATTTACTCTAATACAGTGGTTAACAATGTGTATAGTTAATAGCCCAACGGATCAGTAGTTATTGTTGCGCATGCTCATAACTAAAAACATTTGAGACAGAATTTAACAACATAACCACAAAACGTGCCAGTTAGTTCTCAGTGACAACTACCCTGTAACTGCCGCCCGTTTTAGGGTATTGTCATTTGGAACATGTAATATGTTTTTGTAATCGAAGGAAGCTTTATAGGTTAGAAAGCTAGTGTCCACCCAAGGTGGCCGACTTTTTTGTTCAAAACAAGACAGGGTCTGTATCAACGGAAGCAATCCTTCATCGAATATCCTGATGCATGGAGTTTCACAAGTAGGTTCTCTCTGAGCTCATCAGATTTGCATTCACTTAGTGTTGTACGCTTTTGAGGATGTTAAACATTATCCTCGTCTTACATTGTCTACAGACTAAGCAATTTCTTGTCCAGAGCTGATGAAACAGCTGAGAAGCCTTCCGTCATGAAGCCACCAGATGGGATATTAAAACAGCTCGTCAGAAATGATCGCATCATACGGAATCTGAGTAGGTACATCAATCTGTTGAGAATCTTGATTTATTTGAAGATGTCAGTTCCCACATAAATCAAATAATGAGTTCATCTTAAACATGTCTGATCAAAATGCGGGTATTTCTGTAAGCTATACGAATATGAACTGAAGGGTGTTGCGGGTCAGCGCTCTCGTCGTGGTTGTGAATTAACTTTCTGTCTGTGTTAACATCGGTGGAATATCGAAACTATCGATACAATATCTAAACTAAAAAGTACGATTCGAATTACTCAAACCAAAACCTCCTTAAATCAAATCTTCATCCAATCCCAATACACTATTCAGTTCTTCTTCATTTTTTCAGATAAACGAGAAGAGTAGCCAATAACTAAACCATCTTGCTTTTGACATTGGATCGTCCTCTTAATCATCACACGAAGGTCTTGTCCCAATTCGATCGATGCGTTTTATAATTCATCATCGTTTCATCAAGGATCACTAAAACGTCCTGCCTTATTTTACTATTCTCTGCCGTCGTTTCTATTTTAAAAGGCGGCGTCATTATTCAAGAAAAGGTGATTTGGCTTATAGATGTTTCACAGGTGATGCAACAACGTGTACCTTGAAGCCAGTCAACTTAGTTTTATATCTTGCAAGGATTTTGTTCTATTATTTTCAACGATGAACCTTTTTATATTGACAAGCAACAATATCTAAGCCCCTTTAAAATATGATATTTTACGTTTCAAGCTGTTTAGAATCCGAAAATCGAGTTTTAACAAATCCGATTAAGTCAGTCGTCCGCCGCACGTCCCACTGACAGAGCGTCAATTTTATGGTCGGGTTGGACGAAATTCGGGTTTTTCTGGATTATTTTAGGAAATATAAAGCTGGAAATTAATATCGGCCATGTTCTTATGAACTGGAAAAAATGAGAGAATGAAAAAAAAAAAAGATAATTTACGGTTTCATCGTATTTTGTTTTGTAAAGCTAATATAAGAGCCAAAGAACATTTTGTCGGAGAACGATGATATCGATTATTTAAATTTGAGTCGATTGATGATTTAGACGTTTGAAAAACCTTGAACTAAGGAAGTTGGACCATTTCTAAGTTCTACTTCACTAAAGAAGGGACTTTTAATTTCAGTTAATTGCTCGTTTCAAACACCAAGGGTGTGGTTCTGGAAATGTTGTCATATTTCAACCACCCAAGATTTAATTTCATCCAATTCATACGCTCCGTTGGACGTTTTCCAACAAACTGGTTCTCAATCCTATAGAAATTCGGACAGCTCATAGGTACATTCTATTTGGGGGGGGGGGGGGGGGGGGTACTCGCTGTAAATAAGTATGTGTTTAGCTCTTATCCTGTATGAGACGCATCGAGAGCTTCGTCTAATTGGGCTGTGCATGTTGTACCACGGACAGGTACTTGGTACTCGTAAAGTTAACTTAAAAGTTGGGAAATGCATGTATTTCCCGAACGGCAGTTTATAGAAGCTACTGTTTCCAAGCATCTATGTATATCAACCAATGAAACGTCCCTGAGCATTTGGAAGAGGAGGTTTTCAGGAGACTTTTCATTGGTTCTATTTGGAATGTTTGGATTTTTCATCTTATTACCTGAAAATTGGAGGTACCCACAGATATCCTGAACGGACAGCCTGGGGCACTTAATCTAGAACTTCAAAACAGTAAGAGGCAATTTCGGACATATTTTTCAGGCTCCACGGTTGAAGAAATTAGGAAATCCATAAATGTTCAGGACAACTGAAATTTAACAAGATGAATAAGACGCCTACCTACGCTCAACAACTATACGAACAAGTACACAAAAGTTATGAAAAACTCGATTTCAAAAGGAACTCTTTAAACAGCTGATCCGATTGTCACAACATACTATTGGAGTTTTACTATGTTCAGATATGTTCACATTCACACACCTTTCGACGTTGTTTCATCTGTCAAAGTTCGATCTCTTAGAGAGAGCGAACGGATGAACGTAAAGCGAGCGGGCACATTCGATTTAATGAAGGGACGTCTAGCAGCAATGAACAAGAAAACATTGTGATATTTTGGAAGTTTAGCATATTATTCTGTTTCCTTTTTTCACCCTTCATATTGACAGAAAGTGATGGCCTGAACAATCCCGACTAGAGCCCAGTCGCGATTTTGTACTCAAGTTTCATCAACTTTGGTTTGGTAGTTTCGGATAAGAACTCCGACTTTTTCGAGTTTTGAATTTCTCGCATGTTGAACCGTAAAATAAAAAATTTGAGTTCTTGGTAGAGGTAAGTTTTTGGAATGAAAGAGGCGAATTGCATTCAGCGTTTAAGAAAGCCGAAAGTATTTATGTTAAAAAATTTATGATTTCACAAGAATGAGACATGCACGAAATCATCTGCAGTTGGTACCAGTAAGCCCCTGATGTCAGTTGTTTGGTAACGTGTCTGTGTGTAACGTTGGTGTTTCGAGTCGTTACGATTGTTTTCCCTAACTCTCAACCGTGTACGCTATATAATATTGTGATATTATACCTGTCGAAATGCTAGTTGATCTAACTGAACATTACTAACTTTCTTCCAGATGACATAACTAATTGATTCAGAAAATATTCCAGTATTAATCAGTAGATTGTCTAATTCATTCGTATTCAAAGAGTTTTGCGAAAGGCCGGAACCTTTGGTCTAACTAAAAGGCTTCGGATGAGTGCTGAAGCGTGAGCAACCTTGACCCAAAGGAGAAGGTGGCGCTCTGCTGCAACGTAGCTGGACTCATCCGCAGCAACTGAACTGTGAAGATGAAACGATTGAGACGGATCGCCACTCTCGAACTTTTCGGGTCTCTCAGCGACTTGAAAAGCGTCAATCTCAGTCCAACGTCTTTTGCACATACATCATTATCACACTCCTGTGATTTTGAAAGAACAACTGAACTGAACCCCGCACAACTAGGTATAAATTGTTTCACGTGAAATACTGTTTTCGTGTGCATGGAACTTGATTCGCACTGGTCATAAAAGACTAAAGACTAAAATTTCAATTGTAGTACTATAAGTTATATTGGATAGCAAGAACGAGGAGTGTTACATTTTTTCCCCCAAGAGCCTTAGTTATGGAACACGTGTAAATAAGTCCCGAAAGCCCTCGTAATAATGTAATCTTGCTGTTTGCCACTTGAATCAGTTCCTGAATGTTTATTTTTCTTCACTACACTTTTGTTTACAATCAAAACTTAGTTACAGAACCTGTGAAGTGTCCCTAGTTTGAAACTAGCAAACACTGCTGCATGTTTTAGAGTGATATGTATAACTGGTTGAAATAGTGCCAACTAACATGGTACGAAATAGGAAAGTTTCTTTTTATTATTCTCAACTATTGATTCAAGCTACCTTTGAAGGTGCTGTAATATATGAAGTTAAGATACGATCGGTTCCAATAGAAGAAACAAGGGTTTTGACATACCCTTAAACCTGTATATTGTGAATATTATCGTGATAAAGAAATAATTTTGACATAATTTTGTGAATTAAGGAAATTCGCTCCAACCCGCTCTGTAAGCCTACTGAAATATCAAACCTTATATACAATTACTTACGACAAACTTGCGTACCCTTCAACAGGATAGTGCTCGTACTTACCTGAAAAATATAAAAATTATATTACATATAATTCAATATCGATTCTTTCAGTTGTACTATTCAACTCAAAATCTTATCTATTTACTTATCAATTGCTTATTTAATTAATTATGTTTAATCTTATTGCAAATTTGACGAGTTTATTTTACTTCACGTTAAAGGAAGCAAAATGACTCATGAGTGCTTACCGAGGCAGTTTTTGGGAAGTTCATGAAAATCAAATGTTCTAATCATTATTCATTATTCCCATGTTCTGACCATTAGTAGAATCTATTAGTAGTACGACGTAAGAGTTAGCAGGCAGACAGACACGAGACTAAACTTGTTCATCGATATCAGCTTTTGTTCAGCAGATTGGGACTACTAAAAGTGGCTGTTCACCGAGCTATATTTTTAAGAAGTTATCAAAATCTCTTTGAGTATCTAGAACTCAACTATATATTATGGAGGCTCAGTTGAGGAGCTTACTTTCAAAAAGGCACATATCCAAATCTGGGAGAAAACGCTTTTTTCTCAATTTTCTATTTCTGAATATGAGTTGAATCAGATCCCCCTATCATTTCCGAACAAAACAGAATACATCCACGTCAATTCCGGGGCTAAAGTTATGTGTTTGCATCAAAAGGTGACAAATCCGTCCCCTACATTTTTTTCAGTGCCTTGCAACCCAAATGGCACATATCCTCCGAACTTCGTCAGGCGTTAAGTCGTGGGTTTTCAAAAATGCACATATCCAAAAAGAAGCATTGCGCCTTCGTCTTGACGTTGAATATTTACACGAGACTCGATAGATGGCAGGCATGACAAATGGAAATATGGAGTCAGGTAAAGTTTTCAATAAAACTTACAGAATGGAGAATGAATTCTTTTGTTTTCAAAAAGGCACAAATCCATGAGTTTTGATCAAAAGGGCACATTTCCAAAGTGAAAATGGATATACAGCCTCGTGTTTTGGAGAAAATTGATTCATATTCTGAGGCATCTTTATCTGCGCCTTCTCACAAATTACTCCGATGAGGAACTGCAGAAAGACATCTCCACTAATCTGCAAATCGTTTTTTTTTTTTTTTTTTTTTTTCACTTCCTTAACATTTTGTCGGAATGATTTGTGGCTGTTTGAAAGTAAGCTCTTCAGTTATCAACTGAAAGGACCATTGTGGCTAATTTCGTTACCGATCAATCTACCCTTCTGAAATATAAATGTGTCTCTTAGGCACCTAGAATACAATTACAAGATAATATACCACAGGCTACTACGTTTGATATACGTAGTACACTGATTTACGTAGAAGAGGTATTCTACAACAGAACTAGTACATAAACCTAGTTTTTGAAGTGATTCTGAAGTAGTTTTCTTAAATTTGCTGAACATGGAATCGATTGTGCTAGTAGTGACTACAAATTGCAACACTTTATTGCGAATGTGCTCGTAAAAATAAAAAGCGGTTCCCGGCTTTGTCGATATCTGAATGGGTTCTTTTTATTTCACACACCGTCGGCTTGACGGAGGCAGTCGACAGGAAAGTTCGATTGGATGAGTCGAAGAGTTGCAACGGTCATTATCTGAGTTACTGATCTGAGAAAAACCCATCGGGATCCCAATCATCGGGTTCACCTGGGAACTGGAAAATGATGCCGAAATTGAAAGCGATTGTTTCGGGCACGTTACGTAAAGGAGATTCTCGCGGCGGGAAGAGGTTTTTTGGTGAAACCGCAGCAAAAATGTAAAGACGAACGAGTGAAAGACTGCACTGTACAGGGCTGGAAAGCAGGGAAACTCGAGGTGGTTAACTAATTTTGAATCATTCAAAAATGAAAACAATTGACGCTCTTTTCATGTTAAACAGTTTTTTGGACAAATTGGTTCGCTTCTGTCAGAATGTTAGGGTGTCAGACGGTCTGACTGTAGTTCTTGCAAATCTCAAAATAAAGTCGGCCATGAGGGTTCGAATTTCATGACACCTATTGTGCAGGACAACAGCACATACATAAATATACATTTGTACGTACGCATAAAGGTTTGAGAATGCATAGAGGCCCCCCACATAATATCTTGAAATGCGTTAATCGGACTGTAAATTAATTTCAGTTGACCCCTGCAACTGTACATACTTTAAAGAAATATGTCGCTAGTCAACAACTGATCTAAAAATTCACAATGCCCACTTCTAAATGAACATCATGAATAAAAATTCTGATAAAAATCAATAATCTAGTATCTTGCACAATGATATGCACACACCATTAACACAACGTTGTACCGGTCGTAAAAACTGGTAAGATAATAATTATCATACCAGTTTTCACGATGGCTATATCAGGGTCTCAATTATACTGAGTACAGATTGAGCAAAGGTGCTGAATCCTAAATGGAAGGAACGCAAAACGAATAGATTGAGTTAAGTTGAAGAAAATTTGGATATTATCAAGAGAAATGTAGTTTTTACTGTCAAAGAAAACGATGGTCACGGCAATAGGCGTCACCCAGCTCTTTCAACATCTGTCCAGGTCTATATCAAATCCTGATGTGGCTATTGGCAAAACCATAAGATATTATATCATACCACAGCCTTACTGGATTACAGCAATGATACAACTAAATATATAGTTATTAGGTTGTAGATGAACTGGTATGAATATAGTTTCACTCAAAATGATAGCTGTCACACTCAAGGCATTAAGACATTATGGGTATGGAAGTTATTTTTGGGGCTTAGCTGAGACAATTCATGAATAACTTGGAGTAGTTATTTCATTGTTAATCAGCAAATAAACCGATTAGGATTATATTGTCATTTTCAAATTTTTAGAAGGTGACCGTAGAACTACACATGAGAACTACACAGCACAGAAGGCGCACCCTCACGTAAATCCACTGAAACTTGGCAATAGTTTATACGCATGCGCAAATCTATATTCACCTATGATCTTGTTCCTGCACACCTGCTGGACCAGGTCATTCGGACTAGTACCAAGCCACCCAACCAGCTAGGCGGTCGTTATAAAATCCCCCAACTTCAGGCTCACGGGTTTTCCCGTTACCGAGAACGAATTATTGCCTCACAACTCGTCTTTCTCCTTCGTGACTCATAACCAGTGTAGAGGGGAATAAGTCAACCCTGATATTTCACTATAGAATCCAAATTCTCAACTTTTCGGTATATTAGTCGGAGGTACGATACTGAACTTGATTAATATTCATTATACGTCAAGTTCATGCTGACTACTAATGATGAGTGAACGTGCAGAGACAAATACCTATTGACCGCCATGAGTACTATTCTGCAACACTGTGAGACATCACACATTTTCATCTGAAACATTTCACTCTCATGTCGCCTTTTGAGCGCACGCTTCCCTGGAAATATCGTATATAATATATGTAATATCGTATATAATATATGTAACCCTACATATTGTACATAATATGTTTTCGGGTATAGATATACGAATTCATGATCCGATGTTCTTTTCTCTGATGACATTAAAGGGCATTGTTTTTTTTCACATATCAAACACCCCATGGCTAATCGTCGAAAGTTAGTGAAATTGCAACAGCGGTAGCAGCGAAACGAGTGAAATTGGAACTGTAAACGTCTAATACATAAGTTCATTTTCTAGTGAAGTAACCAGCCTCAATATCCCCCCTACGAAGTTTATAAGAATCATGTTGTGTTTTTATCAAAACGTATAACTCCATCTTGACTTTACTAAATCTAATATATTTTTAAAACTCAAAATTTGTTTTTGACGGGATGGTTTGTAAAATGATCAGTGAGTTCCAGCACACCACATAGGGGACGTCAGAACCTCAACATCCTCCTAATTCATAAAGGTGGTTTGTTAGAGGCGGAAAATCGGGACTATTGGAGTACCTAACCTGGGTTGCATACTTGATAAGTTTATTTGTTTGCAGGAATTCGGTATTTCGTGCGAAGCCTGGCTTCCCGGATACAACGACACAATAAAAAGTTACTATATAAACTTAATATAGTAATACTATATAAAGTTACTATATAGTACTACTATATTAAGTTACTATATAAAGACTTTATCAACGATTAGTGAACGTTTTTTGGTTTAAAAAATTAGGTTGTTTCACTCTCCCTAGAACTGTTCGGTTGTAAGTGAAAAGCATTACACAGAAAAATAAGAAACGGCTCGTGAAGTTCTTCAGGATTGCGTGACAAAACAAGTATTTGAAAACGTCGGCAGGTAAAACTTCTAGAATGTTGAATGACAGTCATTGGTAACTTCGTAGTCGCGATTCCTTATTATCCACAAATGTAATAATAAAAAATAAGCTGGGGAGAACGGTGTCCTTTTGACGCTAGCGCTACCAGAGCCTCTACAATACCTGCAAGAAGTGAGGAGTTTGCCTGCCTTTGAGATGGGATGCAAAGTAAAGGTGAACTACTCTGCAGAATCACGAACAACAATCAATGAAACCCGCGCCAATCTCGAAGCCAGAAGCTGAATATTAATCAGATGTAACATGTTATTTTGAAATGTTTCGTCCATTATAGGTTTACCGGACCTTCACATGAGTGTGCTCGTGTATATTTAACATGGTAAAATGTGTTCAATGTTCGATTTACCGTTCCAAATTTAAATAATACATCGTATTCGCAAAAATTTGCATTTCCAAACCAACTGAAACGTGCAGATTAGTAATGGCAGGTGGTACCAATTGGTAAGGGCACCATCAGTGATACTTATAGACTCTGCTGGTGGTAGCGCTAAGGAATGGGCGGTATTCGGCTAACAGGCTGAAAACCGACACCGGATCTCCTTCGGACGGCGGTCTTGTGTCGTCACTTGTCGTCGGACTGAGGCAACGTCGGGGGTTCTCTGCGTTGCTTAAAGGAACGAAGAAATTGAGTAAGACGGCTCGCGCCGCACGCTAGCGATACACGTTGAAAGGGGAGTGCCGCACGCCGACATGAGGTCCTACCTCGTGAATCTGCGGTTCTCCGAGGACCATTACAGCCCGAGATGATTCGAAAACTCCGACGCGCCCCGAAAACTGACAATACCACCTGCTCAAGGTCGGTTAATCGGAATTTCGCGGTCTGTTTTCTGTGGGAAATGAATGAAGTTCGACTCGAAACGCATGGGTGCGAGACGTGAATGAACTAATATGTGAAATAATCAATTTCTCAAATCGGTGACGACAGCCAAATTCGAAATAGGGACGAATAGATAAACGACACAAATAACCTATTTGCTCCGATGGACACGAAACGTAAATTAAACTAACGGTGTATGAAAAAGGGAATCAAAGACAAACTAAACAGTCCATGATTACCAGTTTGCAAAAGCTGAGATAGGATTTTTATTGACGTAAAAACGTTCCGTCGTAAAATTCAGTTAACAATCGCTGAAACCATTTTTCAAAAGGAAAATGAAAATAAGCACATCATTTAAGTACCGATTGGATTGAGAAAGGTCTGCATAACTCTATAGTAAGAACATACAGTACACCAACACACCGAGCAAAAAGGCGTCTCGATAAGTTGCTTTAAATAGCATAAAGATAGAAAAGAACTTCTTTGTAATAATTGGCAGCATTTTGTACTCCAAAACCATGATATTAGAATGTGAACTTTCAAATCGCTCTCCTGAAAATATTGTCAAAAACGATGCAAATTCCTTCACTGGGGTTTATTATTCAATTGGCTTGCGTTCATGATTTGAATTTCTACTAGTCTTTGGAGTGTGCGTGTTTCACAGGTGATAAAGCGATTATTGAATTTCAGGAGATATGCATAGAGCACGTAAATCTGTTTTCAACCAAAATACCTATTTGAATTTGTGTGCCTCCTGAAATTCAATAATCACTCTATCACTTGTGAAACACGCACACTCCAAAGCTTAGTATAAATTCAAATCATGAACGCAAGCCAATTGAATAATAAACCCCAGTGAAAGAATTTGCAGCGTTTTTTATGGTTATCAGAATGCTTCAACCCGTGTATCGGCTATAACGCCTTTTAGGAGTTCACTCCAGTATCCACATTACTACATCACTACGTCACTAGGTTACTGATATCAACACAAAAACAATAATAAACCAAAATACCGCGAATGTTGGCATCATAAATCGGGACATACATCGGGAATGGTTTGAGCTACGAACCTGGGGAGAGACTCATTCGATTCCTCGTGGAGTGTTCTTTAAAAAGAGTACAAATTTAGGCCGCCTTGACTTTTTTTGAGGTTTTTATGGATTTTACAAAACTTTGACAACCCTTAAAGGGCTCTTTAAATTAAGTGAGAGAGCTGGCTCAAGAATCAGGGGCGTCGCCGGACCGACATGGATTTTTCCTTAAAATTTCAGCTTTTTTCTACAGCCGTTTGGGAGAAATCGTGCGTACGGCGTGAATTTTCTTTTCAAGAGCGATTACAATGGTTTATTATTGAATAATAAACCAATTACGAAGATTTACACATACAATATTGTTGCATGATTGCATTTTTTTTTTTTTTTTTAACATGGAACATGTTTTTAGCCGGGCCTATCTAGTAAAAAAGCGTCATACAGAAACCGTTATATAGAAAGTGTCACGAAATTGTTCTGATAGTTTTCACGTACAACCGAGCTGTTTCTAGGGAAATGAAAGTTGTTCAGTTTTCGACGGACGAAAATCGTTCTCCATTCGTTGGAAAACTCTCGATTTATCACGCACGACTTGCATACTTGTTGTTGGTATTTATGTCGTGATTTAATTTTATTATGTTATTATATAGATAAAACAATTACTTATTGTCTTTTCTTCGAACAGTTTATTGTTTTTTACAGACAACATAAAGAGAAAGAGGAACAAGTTGAAGCTTGTTCCATGTATTGTGATGTTTTTTTTTTTTTTTTTGTAATGCCGAGGCTAATCTTCGGCTGGAAGTATTCTCAGTGCGTGATCAAGAGTGAGGACTGAGTTGACGGAAAAGATTCATAATTGAGCTAGAGCCAACACGTGACGAAGGGATCACGCTCATCGCCTTCACAAGGCCCAAGTATTAGCGCCGATTGCACACAGCATTAACATAAATTAACGAGGTGAGAGTCGACCGTAGATGAGAGACCCTGAAGCTCGGAAATAGCGAAATTGCCTGGCGTGACGCCCAGACTGTCGGCGGGGGGGAAGAAAACAGTTGACAAAGAACTCAAAGTCCCATGAATAATAATTGAGCCCGGTGGGTGCTTATGATTGACGCAAGTGAATAGCCACTTACTCTAACAAACGCATAGTTTCTTTGATTAAACCATTTTCACTAAAAGACTACGATCAAAGCCACAGTCAAGGCTTCTCTCAGGGTGAGCTGTAATTTCGCCAGGTATACTCTTGTGAACCAAAGCGCCAAGGATTCGATGAATTGAAAAAATGTACAGTGTTGTAACAGGTTCAAAAATGGATAATAACAAGTCATTATTCGAACTACAAAAGCTAGATAAATTAATCTAGGCTACTGATTCTTCAGTTGAATCTAATCCCATGTCTACGTTTGCAAAAGACCTCATTTATTAGGGTCCCATCCACACATACATGTCATGGCCGATCATAAATGTCATGATGGAAGTGCCCAGGCGTTCAAGTCGTCTCAAATAGTTGGAAGGATCATATTGGACCAACACTGTGCCAATGATTACAGGAAGATGCATGGAGTTCTAGAGCAACGAAGAACTTGATGAAATCGTATTTGCCTCTCAACTCTTTTACAATACTACTGATCCTGGAGATGAAGATGTTGCAATACGATTCCATATTTGTACAGAGACAGCTGATGCAAATACTCAAAAAAGATATATTGGTCTATCATTTCATAAAATGTACCTTCGCAATCGAATAAGAAAAAAAAAGTTTACGGCCCCTCAAAAATTGTTGGTTTACATTTCAAGGTGATGCAAGCATTACCTACTTACCAATATGTTTACATCTGCCAAGATTAAATCTTATCTTAAATCTTGAATTTTATTAGCTTCCTTTGCCACAGGACTACAACAATTTTTCTTAACTGAAATATAACTGTGTCAATGCGAAAAAGGATTAATATCTGCTACATCGTTCACTGCAGCCTTGAGACGGTGAAATTATTTGGTCATGGGAGAAGCTGACGCAGCGGCTGATTTTTCAAGGATCGCCGGCGATAGCGATCGCGTGCCGTGGATGAGCCAACTCTTCCAACGTCCGAGAATATTCCTCTGCTGTTTTCAAAACTTGAAAACAAATCCGACAACGAAAATACCGCTCTGAACATTCAAAATACAATGGAAACAGCAACATCGAATTGGGGAAGAACGAGAAGACAATAACAGGGAAAGTTTTGTCAGCCCTAACCGGAAATAACACTGCAGCATTATATTAATTTCACCGATAAGATAGAAGTATGCTGAGTTGACTTAGCTATCAGACAGAAATCCCTCTGATGATTCAGTGTAGGTCCTTATCTGTTCAAAATACCTCATCAGGATCACGAAAGACCGACAGAACACTTTTTTCTGTAGTTTAGTGAGTTTATAGAAAACATCCTAACGTTTCAAACAGCGAATCATTTCAAAGTTCATTTTACGATATCTTGTTTATGTCGAGATCAATAATCGACAACTTTCGGTTGCAAATTATAAATTCTTTGTACGTTATCGCTTGAGAATGGAGTGATGCCTTTGGTGTGTGGAAGAAGATCACATGTAATAAGGGAATGAGAACGATTTCGAAAAGTCAAAGAAGAACTAGCCAATAGTTGTGTATGACGTAGCAACGCATTGATGCTGGAAAGTAGGGATAGATACATAAAGTTTATGATAAACCGACCTCAGGGGAGCAGGAGGGTTTTTGCTAGGTTTGTGGAAGATAATGAAATAACCGAGTAACCCAGTTACCTGTGCATGACATTAGACAGAATTATACAAAAACTATGCACTTCATGTTACATAAGCATAACAAAATGTATACTACCCGGAATGAATCGATTCCTTCATATAATAGGTACTTAGTTACTGAAGACGTTCCATGCATTATTAGTTATGGGTACAGTCCAATGATTCATCATCCTCACTGGGAATTTTATGGAATGTCAGTAAGGAGTATCCAGATTGCTATGTTTTGCATACACAGCTTCACGCTTCTTGAAACGTTGGGAGAGCGAGGGAACGCATAATGGTATTTAAATCTCGCCCTAACATCTTTTAATCAACAACAAATCATGAACGATAGAACTCAACAAAACCAATAACAATAAACAATGCAGCAGGCTGAGAATAAACCATACCAGAAGGAGGAAAATCGGTGAAAGCATGACTTCCCTTAAATTGCTTGATTTTATTCGATGTGAAACGGTTGATAATAAATAGGATCACTTTCTAAGAGAGATACCATAATATCTGAACCGAAGTTCTTGACCGAAAAACTTCTTTACTACTGAGTGAGTGTGATGCTGTAAAACAGTCAATACAAACTCATTATAACCAGACCAATAACCATGTGACGACTCCATGAGTGGACAGAAGAATCGCGACTATATTATTATCTTCGTGATTAATTTGTATTTCTGACATTCATGACTCTTTTGATGATCCTCCGAAGTGCAAACGATTTGGAAAAATGCAAATGATTTGATCTACTTCGATTGACCCACCAAAAATGTATAATGAAAGTTATAATCAATGGTATCACGTTTATCTATTCATTTCAGACAATCTTTGACCCTAAAAAGCACCAGTAACGAAACTGCAAAACAATCGCTAATCAAAATCGTTTTCAACATAAGGAAATGTTGAAACTAGATAGTAACATTAAATCAAAACTGTATAGCCAACAGCACTTGTTTATTTGAAAAACCAAAAGCACATATACATGAACAAAGAATATCCTAAAATTAAAAAAGAAACTTTTTGCTTTGAAAAGTAGGTGTGAGTTGCAAGACATTGGCAGTGATTATGTTATTACATGGGAATATAATTCAATAAAATTGTAGTCCTATAAATTTGGACTGTAAAAGTCGTGTATTCGATTCAGAAATGTTGGGAATATTGAAAAAGAAACTTACGAAAACTTTCTGTTTGACTCGGGATGCATGACTGGAGCTTTTGGCTAAGCAACTTCTAGCTTGGCGAATATCCGTAGATAATATTTACCAATGGATCAGCATCGTTCTGAGTACCTACCGTGAAGGACGAATGAAGAAGGTCCATTCACGCAATGCGTGTAGAGGTCTTCACCCGGTTCGCCCGACAAATAGGTGAGAATTGGAAGAAAAATACGCCCTCATTCAAAAGTGGGGTAAGCTAAGAAGGAATCCCGAATGTGTTACGCGGTAAGACCGGGTTATAAGAGCAGGCTGAGAGACGTTACGAAGTATTACGCGGCTTTGGAACTCGCCGAGTGAAAGTCCGCGGATATGATAAATCCACGACCCCTATTGGGACTGCAGGATCGGAGCTGGGTTCCTGACCCCGTCCCAAGTCGGTGGGTGTGTGCCCTAAATTCATCCCTTTGTAATTCAGGGAAGTTTCCTCCGGAAGAATTGTGGAAAAGTACTCGTATTTACTTGCGTCTGGCACTACCGTGATATTTTGTGGTGACACGTGAGTGAACGTGATTTGCAAAACCACTTAGCAATCAACGGAGAAGGAAAATGGTTCCATAAAAACTCTCTTACTTCGAACACTTAAAAGCTTGAATTAATCAATAAAAGCCGCACTTAGCTCTCAGACTAATTGTTCCTAAGGCGCCTTTGATTGGGGACCAAAGACACAACCGAGGTGCCCATGCTGAAAGACTGAGATACGGCTGCAGGAGATGACACCATCATTCTGATCGGGCTAACACATCACCATCCCCTACAGTTTTCTTGTCCTTCAACTAAAATTTAATTAGTTGTTTGAAAATGAAGGAATTAAATGATACGTTGAAGAAAACATTCATGTAACGTACAAGTAAACTGAGTGTCATATATTCAAGAGGCGCAATACTTAGCACGTCCCATGAGCAAGCATTAGTGTCATGGACACCCTTGGACACAATTCGTTCCATCCATCACTGAGACGATTATCCACCAGCTGTTATGCGAGTATTAGCATGGAATCTCCATCATGGAAATTAATAATAATAAAATTACGTACAATGATCGACCCGCTGTTACTATCCCTGAATCGATTGAACATATATGAACATATATTATATTAAACGAGAAATAATGAAGAGGATCCTACCCATTATCAATAATTATCGAGGACTGCTCCATTTATTTCGGATCTTTCCGTGTTTTCAAGTTTTGTAAAATTTGACCTAGAAAATGTTTAACCAGATCGTTTATGGCCATTGGCTGTATGGTAATTACCTCTAGAGTATCTCGTATTGGGACCAACGAAAGTTCTAAACAAAGCAGTGTGGAAGGATTTTGCAGCATCCGAACAGCAATTACAGGAAATTGAATAGAGAACTGAACATAATTATATATAAAAAAGACAGTAACTAGTTCGTTCTACGTATCATCTTGAGGCAACTGAAATCAGCTCATCAATCTAAGCCTATGCTGGGCTGCCGAAGAAAGTCTAATTCAGCGCCGGTTGATAACTACTCCCCCTCTTTTGCTTCTTCAGGCCGCATTCAGTGATTGTTCAAACCAGGCAAAATATGGCTCTGAGAAGCACCACACAGAACTTGATGGGGACAACATCTTCAATATAATTGGTGCTTTGTATTTTTGTATTTTTACCATGGCCCGGGAGTGGAAGTAGTCTCGACAAGTGTCATACGTAACAAACACGTTATTCTAAACTTAAACGTGTGACGCGAATGAACCACGAAATCCACGGAGTCTGAATTATTTAATTTGTAATACAGTAAATTTGTTTCTATAGCATCGACCAAGAAAAGCAAGAAACTTTGTCAATAGATTAACCAAGCCTCTCGGATGAGACCCAGCTTAGAAAATTCCGACTGTAGAACTTCTGAGAGTGCAATTCCAATTCAACGAATTTTATTGGAATTCCAAAGCCGATTCTGAAAGAGTTTCCGCCAATATGAGATTGAGAGCTTCATGTTTTTTAACCACGAATGATTATTTTTTGATAGCTGGGATCAGTCAATTAAATTAAATAACCTGATTTCAGTGTTCATAACTTTAATTATACATCTACGAACTGGAGAGTACTTTCAAAAATCGCCGAAAATTGAAAAAGGGTTTCCGCTTCACTTGGCTATTAACCCTTGACCATCTTAGAAAAAACATACTTAAACTCAATTTTATGAAACTAATTATTTCAAAGGCTCGGTCGGAACGTCGTGAGAAAATAATGTAATCTGATAGAATTCCCAGGATTATGGTATCGAGTCAAGAGTTGGGTTAACAGTAATTGTTCCCTAATTATTATTTTATCGTAATTTTTGATTTATCTTGATTTTTTGGGTTGAGGGAGGGGGAGGCTTTATGGATGTATTTAATAAGTAATTTGTTGTTGATGTGGGGGAGTAGAATAAGATATTATTTCCAAAATGGAGTATGAAATGAATCAATATCTCCTAGGCAAACATATAAATTAATTGTTGTTTCCTCTCTAATCGTAGCGGTGATTTGTTGACCCAAATCCCTGCTATGACATCTTACAGACTGAGGAATATTCGCGCACTTCACTTCAATGACGAGGAAGAAGATTCGCATTGCCAACGGCTACCATAGATGGAGCAGATCTCGAGACTCTACATTCAGTACTGCCCGGCTTAGGACTCCGTCTACAAACCCGGAGATCGCTCGGTCGGGTCCACTGATATACCAAAAAGGGGATGACGAATTGGAACAAATGACTTTTGTCGGACGGATGCCCTACAAGAGAGACTGCAATGTATGCGCTTCAGAGCTGCCCTTCAGTAGTACTGTCTACGTGCAAACTCTATCCAGTTTCTGTGATCTCTGATTCAGAAAGAGATCATTTTCAGATATCACCTCTGCCAAATTTAGGAAGTACCAAGCTTATGTTCTATTCCAAGCAGCAGCAACAACAGCAGATGTAAACCCTGGCCAGATACCAATAATTGGTGCAAACATTCCGCGGCGTGATGTATGGTACAAGAGGTTAGAGTGCTGGCTGGAGCAGGTTTTCGTTCCATGATACTGGAATGGATGACCAGCAGGGTTTAACAGAGGGCAACAGCTTCCCGTCATGTAATGATGAGTAGCTGACTTGGCAGGGTGGGGCCCTGAGCTGAACCCACAAAAATACAATGGAGAGGAGACTTTCTTATGATAATATTTGCCCCCACTTTCCAAGCGTGTTTCATTTATGCCAACTGGTAATTATTTGCATTAGCAATAATGATCTCAGTTGTGTGAATGTTCCACGGCAAACACTGATTTAATTCCAAAAAAAATGTTTTGCATCGCACCTTCAGCTTCAACTCCAAAAATCGTTGAATAACCGCAAATAAATTTAAATTTAGAACGTTGAATGGGATGGTAGAATTTTCAGGTCTGACCCCCATTGGAACACGAGCCATGAGTGTTTGAGCAGATTGTGACAAGCTTGAAAAAGCTTAAGAAACCGCTTTCCCATTCCAATACTTTTGATTAACCTCGGTTGAGTCAGGAGGAAGGCAGAAAATATTCTACGAGGAGATTATTTCGATAAGTCTCACATATCTCATAACTTATAAGCGCATTGTAGGAAATGTAAGTTCACAAAACTGATCAAACAACCAAAACCCAATAAATGAAGACTTAATACGAATCATTCTCATCGAACCAATCGAAATATTGAATATTGTACAGATGTTGAAGATTGTATATTCTTATCAACGCTTCATGACCAACACAATCGCCATTTTATCGGGGCACCTGTTAGTTTTCCGACATAGGATACTATCGTTGTTAATCCATATGTTGACAAGAGTATAACAATGACAGTAGAATGTTGACCCACTAACTGTATCAATGTTGCTACTTGAGCCTTCTGAAAGATCAGCTATTTGAAACTAAAATTACTATGTTACGAAATTTTCATTATTTTATGAATCGGTTTTCGGGCAGTCATTCAAGTAGTTTGCACCCAAACAAATCAAACAAAGTATTCCTCTGTGCCAGGTTTGGTATAGTTGATCTGAGGCTTGAAAAGACTGACCCCTTCAAAGTCGGCAAATGATGGATGTTACATAAGTGCCGGTGGACTTTCATGGAGGATGTTTACCTCCGAATGGTATTTTGAAAATAGGGTTTGACAATTTCGTACTTGAGCCTCGAATTATATAACAGACATATTGGTTGTTAATGAATATATGAGGTAAGTAGCTTAAGAGGGTAGAGACCGCTGGTGAAGAAGTAGGTAAGTACTTACGTAATCAACATGACAGCTTCACTGAGTTTCTCGGAGAGTTCACAATCACACGCGCACTCCCCGTCAATATATTTTTTCTGGAAAAGAAAAACAACCAAAAGGTTTTTCTAAACAGTTATCATAAGGAACAAACTACCGACGATCGCATTCCGAAATCCTGATTAATTGGACATTTGTCGATGTGTACACGGTGTGGTGGTGAGTTTTCTTCAAACCGTTTTACGTTCTAGGTGTATTGTTAATTTGCACGGACACTGAAAGCACATCGAGACTTCCAAGATGATTGCAATAAACTATTGAGCATATACAGATATTCCTCCCTTTGGAATGCCTTTCTCAATGCAGCATTGGAGAACACAGTCCATAATCTACCACTTGCTTATATCAATAAATACAATCCTAGATGGCTTGACTACTTTAAAACATTTCAAATCTAATTTGGCGGAAAATATTAATAAATCTATTCCAACAATTGGACAACGTTTGTTTTCCTTCACTGTAAGAATTCCACAATCAATACAACATAACTGAGCCAAGAATAATTTCTTTGATTTGCTCCTTGTCTTAAAAACAATTTAAGATTCATCTAAACCCAGAAGTGTCAAAGTAGTCTCCGTTAGGGATACGGTACTGAAGAGAGGCCTGTTGACCGTTCTGCCATCACGTACCCCGCTGGACCGGAGAAAATAATAATAGTAGTACCCTGCAGATCAAGCTGTAGAGATATAGCGAAAATCACAACAAAACCCCTGAAGCGGATAAAAATGTCCCTAGAAAACGCTAAAACTATCAACTACATCTACATCTTACGGGTACTGATGTACTATCTTCAACGGCTAAATAACATATAGATATGACTAGATGCGTAAAATACGTTACATTATGAAGAAGCCACAGTCCGTATCTTACAGTAGCTGGGTCATAGGTACCATAGCACAATGTGGACCTTGTCTTGATAGAATACCAATCCCCTGAGGGGGTTCAAGCTGTATCCAAAGATCCTTCGGAACTAGCTAATGATATGATGTTTCATATTAAATTTCATATTGATTGATCATCGTTAGTCAGTATATTGATAAAATTACTCATTCGAAGACGATGACTGATAAAACAGCCAATGTACACGTTAGAAAAATGTACTCATAGGTACTGAAAAGCGAAAGCACCTCCAATATTTTTGTAACTTGAAATAGATAGACTTGACATTTTTGTACATCAACCCATAATTAATTCAGTTTCACTGAAAAAAATTGGAAAATTAATAGATTTTCAATTTTGTTCATGATGCGGTTTTAGATTTATAACCCCCTGAAGCCGTTGAAGTATAACGGTCGGTAGTGCAGTAGTCTGGAGGTCTGTTCTGGGTGTGGGCTAAGTACCGGCGAATCCTTATTTCACTCTTTGTGCCGCTTGCTATCTAATCATAAGTACGAAGTGAGCCTTTACTCTTATTTGATTGCTTTTCGTCTGTCAGTATTTTAAGGTGAGAGAATAGAAAGATAGTTGTTTTGCATGTTCGTCATTTGCTAATCGTTTTATAAAAAAAAAAAAAAAGTAAAGTAAACAAGGAATTTCACCTTGGATTTTCGTCCGACTACCCGGAGGTGTCGCGGACGTCGCCAGCCGTCCTCCAGAGAGGATTGGAACTAGGTCTGACGATTTCGCTCGTGGCTTCCCATTGCCTCACGCCCCTGGGTTGGGAGCGTTTTGGATTCACGTGATATCGAGATCAGAGGTGAACTGTCCAACGACAGGACAGGTATACAACACTTGAAAGGATTTTGGCCATAATCATTGGTGCCAGCCGGATTCGAACGGGGGCGATCAGTACTCCCACTGATAGTAAACAGCAAGAGAACTGACGCCCCAGCTCGCTCGGACAACCTGCCCTTAATAATCGTTTTATATCATACGTGAAATATGTTCGGATTGGAAATTTCTTATAGCGAACGGGGGTATTCACTAATAATCATAGTTATTTATTGTATTGACTGGCCTCAAACCGAACGAAGATACATTAGTAGGTTATGGCCGATTAACTTACAAACAAAGTTTTGAAATTAATACCTACATTGGTGGTCCACTAATTTTTGGGGGGCACGTGAGCAACCTCCTTGTGGTCCACCCTGGGTTACGCTAATCGGTCACAAGGAAGAACAGTGGAGAGTGAAAGGATAGGGGCATTTAGCCCTTCTGATGAGGAAGGTACCGGCACACCTAGCCCTTCCGACATGGACGACGCAGTTAACGTATGCACTTCTGTTTCGAATAATCGAAATGGAATACACCAAAATCTGACAATAACTCGGCTCACCGGGAGTGGACCCTTGGATCCCTCTTTCTGTCACCTTGAGTCTCAGCTGAACATTGGGGAAACGTGGAACATGCCTTGAAAAAGTGAAGACAACTAAAAAAGCTAACACGGATGGATTTTGTGGGGAGCAGCAATGGAATTGATATGTCCACTCCGTTCCGATTGTCACCTGAGATGGTAACCGACATTGGACATTACCTTCCACATTGTTGGAAAAGTAAGTTACGGTTCACCCCTTCGGAAATAGTTGATTATGGACGAAAGTAATACATATTCCTTTTTAACTGCATGTTTTTTGCGAAGTATTTTGAACACGACCCTCTTGCTCATGGCAAACAGATGCAACGCACACCGACTCAATTTTTTTCAAATGGGAACCCGCATTTTTCTTTGCAGATTTGGATTATCGCTACTTTTAGTTGGTCAATGAATGAGAAACCGACCCAGACCATGGGGACCTTAGCGACCTCCCACAAAATCTCAATACTAGCCAGGCGGATGTCAAACGTAAGACCCGTTGAAAATGTACATATAAAATCAGAAAATGACAAAAAACCATCCTAAATAGTTTGAGACATCGACTTTTCCCGAATTGATCGAAAATGTCACCCCATAATTTGATGTGATGATTTGAAGAACATAATCGACCGAATTTTCGAGTAAAATTACTTAAAATTTGAAAAGTTGAATGTTTTTATCATTCGCATGATGGTATTAAATTTAATTTCGAGAATCTTACTCTCATTTTATTATTTTAAACAATTTCATTCTTACCCCTTTTACAATCGCCAGTACTCTTGGAAACTATCTCGTTCATCGAATATTTAGAATAAACCGATATTGATACTTCTGCGGTCGTATTTCTTATTCATGAGATAATTATCCAAAGGGTTAGCGAAAAGTGAAGAAAGAATTTTTCATGAAGTAGACTATTAAAAGTCACCACAGCTCGTTCATTTGACCTAGATATTTCAAATCGTGAAAGCGAACCTCCGCTTTTCAGATCAATTCCGTACGGAAATCATTGGGATCTAATGGGCAAGAATATCGATTCCGCAGCGGAAGGCCCGAGACACTCCGACACGTACCGTTTAAGTGATTTAAATTCATCTCGTTTACCTCGAGTACGAGCGTTTTTGTTCATTTCGAAGTGGGGGACGGAGGACCTTGTTCGAAGAGTATGTTCACCCAAGGATAACTGCATGCGTGGATCAGGTGACTGTGACACGGAAACGGAATTCCCGTGTAGGGATTCTTCCCACGTCTTTCCGCATAGCCAATATGTATTAGTTTGAGTACACTAATGACCGAAAACGGAGGAATTGAAGTAATATGTACGGTCATGTGATCTGGACATTACAGCCATAGTTTTCCAATACATATTCGAATTTCCCAGTAGATCGGACAATAAGCTTAATCTGTTTCATTGATATCATTATTTCACCCTCCTACGCGGAATCACTTAATGACCAGAACTGGGCTGTATATATAGAAACAGTTCAGAACCCCATCTTCAGTAATCTGGTTAAAAAAAAACGCTGCAAATTCTTTCACTGGGGTTTATTATTCAATTGGCTTGCGTTCATGATTTGAATTTCTACTAAGCTTTGGAGTGTGCGTGTTTCACAGGTGATAGAGCGATTATTGAATTTCAGGAGATATGCATATAGCACGTAAATCTGTTCTCAACCAAAATACCTATTTGGATTGTTCAGTTGATCATGATTTGTGTGCCTCCTGAAATTCAATAATCACTCTATCACCTTTGAAACACGCACACTCCAAATCTTAGTAGAAATTCAAATCATGAACGCAAGCCAATTGAATAATAAACCCCAGAGAAAGAATTTGCAGCGTTTCATGCGTATCAGAATGCTTGCAACCCGTGTATCGGCTACAAAGCCTTTTACAGGAGTTCACTCCAGTATCCACATTACTACATCACTACATCACTAGCTTACTGATATCAAAACAAAAACAATAATAAACCAAAAAAACGCAAATGTTGGCACCATAAATCGGGCCGTATATCGGGAATGGTTTGAGCTACGAACCTGGGGAAGGGCTCATTCGATTCCTCGTGGAGGGTTCTTCGAAAAGAGTATACAAATTTAGGCCGCCTTGAATTTTTTTTGAGGATTTTAGGGATTTTACAAAACTTTGACAACCCTCAAAGGGCACTTTAAATTGAGTGAGAGTGCTGGCTAAAGAATTGGGGCGTAGTCGGACCAATATTGATTTTTCCTGAAAATTTCAGATATTTTGCTCCAGCCGTTTGGGAGAAATCGTGCGTACGACTTACGGCGGAGGACGGAAAAATTTTTTATTGCAGATTCGGATTCTACACCCTTTGAAACGTAAACCATGAAATTTTCAGATTCTCATGGAAAGTTTTTGGTTTTTTTCAAGAGCGATTACTTTTAATGGTTTTATTTTTTTTTTCAAATAATAAACCAATTTTATATTTAATTTTATAAAATTAAGGATTTTTTTTTTTTCTTTGATTTTACAAAAACTTCTAAGTAAATCACTGATCTATAGTTAGACGAAGTCAGAGATAAATAACCTAAACTTGAAGGTTACACCTTCTAATTTCATTCCAGATACCTTGAGAAGAGTTATATTTATACTTGAGCCGTATAACAAGCTGTTGAGATTTTTTTAAACCGTAAATTCAAGATCTATTGAAGATTGTTTTTATTGCAACGGTTGAAAACATAACGAAGTCAGCTGTTATAACTGAGATACCTCCAAATTCTAATATCACTAATGTTAATTAATCCGTGAATATAGGGTAGGTATTGAATCCTTACATCAGGTCTATTGTTTCGTTTAATTGGTCGCAAATAAACGTAAATTCGAATAAAGGAAAATATTTTCCCTTTCAGACTAACGCTCATTATGTTGACCGATGAACGCTTCCATTGTCTCTACTCGGTTTGAACTATTATTTCGTTAATTTCGGGTAGTTTTTTCTCGTTTTAATACTCTCCTTTTTTCCTTGGACTCAGTTATTTTTGTGAAAGATTTAGCGATTCCAACCACCTCTTTCTGACTCGTACATCCCATTCCAACAGTGTACTGCTAATTATTCTTTCGAACTGAAGGATTTCCATCGATTCATTTCCCCATTCCTTTAGTATGCGTCCTCGTGATGAATAATTTACTCACGCTCTTCCTCTTCTGCTATACTGCCCCCATTATCCTCGAACCCTCAAATTCTTTCGTCCTCTTGGAACTATTCGAACACCATACAGCCTCCATCTCACGTTCTCCGTTGTGAATACTTGAGCGTTTCCCTTTGTGGAACTTTGCCAGCTCACATTGTACGTGATTTGTCGGAATACGCTGGTGGCCAATGAGAGGATTTTTAAGGATTATCCTGTTACTAATATTTGCCGCAACAATTTGCCATGTTTTTTTAATAAAAGATGCTATGGAACTATCAGCCACGATGTCGATGGGGCTTTATGCATGTAAATCATTTTGTTCAGAAAATTGTTGAAACCATTGGTACTAGCTCTAGGTAGATTAATTGGTTATATTCTCAAATAAACAATTATCTAATTTTGTTGCTTCTAAATCAACCTAATATATGTAACAAAAGGTCTGTATTCTATTTCTGGAGATGACTTTTTTCTCCAAAATCACAATTTCTACAAGCATTTAGCATTTCGGGCTCTAAGAGAAGCCTTTCAAGTAAAATTCTGTCGTCCAGGGGTTTCAACGTTGGGTTTAAGAATTAAAATAATCTCAAATCTTCTTTGGGTACGGTTGAGGATAAAATTAACGTTCAGGATAAAAGTGGGGTTTATAAACTAAATTGCTCATATGGGCTTGAGTACTGTGGTCAAACTGGTAGGAAATTCAGGGAACGAATAAAAGAGCTTGAAAAGGATTTCAGTGACAACAAGGGTGATTCTGCCTTTGCAAGTCATCTGAATGAATCCAATCATATTTTCAGTTTTGATCTGACAAACAGGAAATATGTAGAATTCCCTCACTTTTGCCCAAAGTTAGGTATGTCGGATGTGCTAGAAAAATTCGAAATTGTTAAAAGTGATAGGTCAGGAAAATGTTTAAATGATGTCATTCCTCAAAATATTTCACCATTATTGGGTTCTTTCTTGCAATAAGTTTGGCTCCGCCTCTCCATAATGATACTGTTTGTGCCCCTTTCACTTTGTAAGCCTTGAGTGGCATTGGTTGGTCCTCCCCGCCCCTTTCACTTCCTTGAGCCAATAGGATTCAATCTCCTCTCACTCGATCCTATATATCTTTATCTATATATATATCTTTCAGTGATCTACTTTCAGTTTGTTATTGATGATGACCTAACCGTCGAAATCGATTTAACAGTGTAACTCTTTACTTTCGTGGAAATATAGACAACGTTTTATCTTACTCCGTTTTTATTCCATCTACTGTAGTTTGTCTCGGTCCGTGTGTCCGCAGATCCATGTAACAAACTATACGTGCTTTCATACGGTTTCGATGAATTGCAAGGGTTCGCGTGGGTAGGAGTGCAGTTTTTTATTATGTCTCTCAAAAATCAATACATCAATCTCCGCATGCGAAAAAACGATACTTTCATCGATTGCTAGTCATGTACTGTTGCTCGAATTCGGATGGTAGTTGGGGAAGCCATCTCAGATCAATTTCACTTCGAATCGTTATTCTGTCCTATAGAGAATGAGCGCGATAGACCCACACTGACATGTCTCGCAACATGATATATTTCAGCATCTTGTTTGTAGTACAGCTGCAGAGTGTATGGTATATAATTGATATCTTGTAATCTGATGGTACAAATTTGCTTAAAACTGAATGCTAGATGATGAATGACTTGTCAAAGATCCTCCATGAATTTTTCAGGCGTGAAATCAGCAATTACTTGAGCGCATGGCAAAATAGAGAATGTTTGGTTAAAAAAAAAACCGAACGGTGTTTGGGCAATTTTAATCAGTTCATTGGATAGTACCATTCACTTGCATTATTAACGAACATTGCCTCAAAGAGACATTGGGACATAGACAATGGGAAACCTTGACCTACATAGATAAATCTACGATGTGATCTTAAATGGTGATTAATGGTGAAATTGTGCGGGACGTAATGTTTAATGGAAGAACGCATAAATCTAAGTTTTTATTCGGTTTCATTAAATTAACTATCAATCATCGGCGGTACTACAGAACGTGATGACTCGAGTGTCATTTAAAGTTTTATATCCTTTGCAATGTAAGTTTAATAATCGGAATCGCTTTTTGATGCTTGCATAAAATTAACGCTCCACTTCCTGTATAGCTGCTTAATTCTTAGTTTGATCAAGTCCCGCTTTTGTGCCTTTAATCAAAATATCAAAAACAACAGCTTGCAAGCTTGTTCCATTGATAGAAACCAAAGAACATTCCTTTGGTATGCAGAAATATGTTGTCAATTCATACTTGATCCATGAAACTATTGATGACGACTGATAGATAAGGGATCCAGAAGTCATTAAAATGCATTTCAAGATTATATAAATAATCGTAGTAGTTGTATATAACTAATATCTATACACTGAGACAGTAATGGTGAAATATGAGATTATGTTATACTGTGCAGGACTTTTGATTGACATTGTAGACAATGGAAGAAAAGCAAATTTAATAAGTTTATGCAAAATGGAGATAGCATTACGGTCATTCATGAATGTTAAAACAAAGGTATTATAGCTAAACCAGCAGGACTAATATATAATTAATCAATCAGGAAAATCTCCAATGTTTTCTTCGTTCGTTTTAAAGGATTACAAATTAAGGCATTGCTCGGAACTCGTTTGGAGATGTCAAATTACATTAATTCGTACACGAAGTTGAGGTTCTCCAAGCCTTTCGGTTCTTGAAATAACACGAAAACACAGATCTTTTAAGAATATTAGTTAGAAAAACCACTGGTCGCGAAATAAAAACGTATCATCCACATATTTACAGGTGGGCTGACAGGCGGAAGTCCCTCAAACGCAACCACAAGGCAACGCCGTTACACGAGGTTGCGAAAACTGAATACAAGAAGAGCAAAAAAAGGAGGAGGCTTGGATGTGGGGCAGAGAGGGAAGAAAGAGCCGGTTTTGAGCAGGAAGGATCAACAAATTCCTGTACCTATGTGAATGCGACTGGTTCCTCCAGCCAGTCGAACAAACCAAGATTTTTGGATGAAGGAATATCAAAAATCTTCAATTCACACAAAATCACCTTCTCGAGTGGTTATTGCTATCTGATGTTTTTCTAGTAATTGAAGTATACGGTAACAAAATGGTGGGACGTAAACATTATAGATCATCTATATCAGTTATCTTTTTATAGTATGAAATAGCATTGATGGATAAGGAGCAATTAAATAAATAGCTTCTAAGAGCTAATCAGTTAAATCCCTAGAAATATCATCGAAATTGGGAGAATGATTTACCTCGGAAAGCATGAACGCAGCGCCTATAGCTGATCGAATAGCGATAAAACTGGACCGCGAGAAATATAAAAATAGGTTTCTGGAAACTCACGTTTCTGTTACATACGCTAACGCTTTCGATCCAACGGTTATCAAAATCAAACTTCTATTTTACATAATTTTTCTCGAAATTGAATAAAACGTCTGCCAAGTGGGTGTGGCACACGGATTCCTCGTATCCATAACATGACTGTATAGATCATTGAAAATTATTATTGACTAAAGAACTTCGTTCAATTAGGCGAAGTAAATATTGAATTAGGGTAAATTTGTTGTTATGCAGGAGCATAACTTGAGAAAATGAAGGTAGGATGTTCAAGCTCGAGGCTAAAACTTTATTTTATCTTTATTACTCACGAGGACCATCTTTACATCAGTTCGAACAATCCCTGAAAATTTCATCGAAATCAGTCATGAACTCCGGGAGTTATGCGTGTAACAAGGATTTCACGTTTGCGGATGCGCAGAGGCTACTATTGATCCGGGTGTCATGAAACTCATAGGGGACCATCCACACATCAAACCGAACAATCCCTAAAAATTTCATCGAAATTGTTCAAGAACTGCCGGAGTTATGCCTGTGGCAAGGATTTCACGTTTGCTCATTCGCAGAGGCTACTATTGATCCGGGGGTCATGAAACTTATAGGGGACCATCTACACATCAAACCGAACAATCCCTGAAAATTTCATCGAAATTGGACTATAACTTCGTGTAGTTTTGCCCGTAACAAGGATTTGCTGGCAGACAGACAGACACGGAACCAAAATTGTTCAGAAAGGTCTAAAACGCAAAATGCGAGTGGAATTTTTGATTTCGGAGACAAAAAAATTTTCACATTCCGCAAGTTAAAACAATGCTTCCGCTACCTTGGTAGACTCGGAACCAAAAACAATCAGGGTCTATCGCTGCTCTAAAAATAGTCAATAGTTTTTAAGTCCTTTATGATATTAAACATTATTGAGATGTAGCTGTAGATTATGCTATAGCTAACTCGTACGTGAACCTCATAGGTACGAGTGCATTAGAAGTGTTCATAATCATATCGACATGCTCAAGTATTGTGTGGTCAGAATGTATATCAGTTTCGCGAAGGTCCCGAAACCCAGTTAACTGTTGGGCAGTTCCTTCGCCTACCTAAACATCATTGAAACGAAACGGCCTTCAAGGCGGCCTCAGAGCTGATGGTGCAACGCTCCCGTGAAAGCGTCGAGTCTCCTTTCTTAGTTGAATTCTTGTTGTTGCTCTTTTTCATCAATAAACAGGGCGTCAGCAACCTTGACTCTCGGGGGCAGCTCGTGACAATGAGAGGGAAATTGATTGTTATGATCTCGGTCTGGGGGGTTTTAAAAGTGAGGCTTTCATCTCGTTTGCTGGAGAAAATTTCGCTGCCATAGTTGACAACTCAAATGGGTAACATTATCTTTCTGTCGGGGTAGGGATTTGTATACAGCATGTTTGTTCAAACGATCAAACGATTGAGGGATGAAGGATTCTACATAAATGATAGTCAAACACAGGTACGCTCAATGCCACAAGTAGCGCCGAACGTGTTTGTCTAAATCATTAACTGTATGTTATTTACATATTGTTACTACTATATTTTGAATATAAAAGGATGATTTACAAAGAAAAAAAACACACTGTTTCATACATAATTAAATAATAAGCTTTTTTTTTGAGGGAGGAGGGGGAATTGAATTGGGCGTGTCATTGTCCAAGGTGATCCCGAAGATGATTTTAAGGCTTTTAAACGTGACATTATGAGTGAATATTTATAATTTTTCGCATCCGGTCAGTTTTTATTTATTATTTTCAATAATTAACCTTTGTAAACGACTGAGGGAAAACTATTTTGGCTCCCCTCCAAATTACTTGTTTTACGATTTAAGATGAGTAGAATCTAAAAATCCGTCCATCTTCCTTTTACCATCCGACCATCGTACTTTGGGTCAAAAATCACATTTGGCGTTTAGCTGGGACTAAGTTCTGGGCATCACATACTGTCAGTAGGTACTAAATGATGGAAACAAAGGACTGAAATATTTAAAAATCATAATCTCGACGAATTTTGAAATAGCTCTGCCGTTTTTATGCTCGTTGTTGATAGAAATCACTTCAATGCATCGAATAAGCCCAGTCCAACCACACTACGGTTCATACGTTAGCTCTCCCTAAGAGAACTTGGACGGAATAAAATAACTAGGGCTGGGCGATATTCGATATCCGTATTGGTATTTTTCCTGAAATATCGATATTCTCGATTTGCTCGCTACCCAGTACCTACTTTCAAGATTCCTTTCATTTCATACACTAGTGAAAACCTAGCAAATCATTTTTCTACAGCAGGGGGAAAAATACTGAGAACGTAGGAAGCTTGTTCCCCGGTTATGCCTCTCAGAACTTGAGCGATCACGAAGCAAAGGAGCAGCCTCCGTCCAGATAAAGCTGAAATGCTCGTGTTTTTAAACGAGAATTTATGGCTTCTTGAGGAGAAAAGTAGGTCCAGGTAAATTGTATCAAGGTTGTAACCGCCTTAACCGTAGCCATACCTCTAATCGTTTCTGTTGGAGGGAGGGACTTGAAATCCTACTTTCCGAGTTGGTTTTTTGAAATTATTTTTTATATTGAATACCTACGTTTACCACAGTTTTGCGTTTAAACCTATTTTTCTGTCTATTTCTTCTTCTATCTATCATCTGAAGCTCATCTAACCACTCAACTATACATGTCATTGGGTGGTTTTTCGGCAGGTTTCAGGTATGTTCAAGAGTTTAGCAAGTTCTGAAAATTACAGTATCATCATAGAAATTCCATTAGGTACCTAATTATCACGATATGCAATGATGCAATGGTAGGTAACGCCTGTTTTTCATACCTTAAGAATCATCGATATTGTATCGATACTCTTGAATATCGAATATCGCCCAGCCCTAAAAATAACGTCAAACGAATGTGAATATGAACTTGTGGAAACATAATATAATCACCTAGTAAATTGGGACGATCAAATCAGCTGATAGTGTTAAATGGAATTTCGTTTTCAACAGTTATTATTCAAATCGAGCTTTTCATCACTTTTCTGAATACCAGTGAGGCGTAGGTAGGTGTTTTATTTTATCTCGTTAAATTTCAAAGTTCCATTTGTGGGTTTCAACGATTTGTTCCTAAACAGTAAGTCGAACCATTGCAGCTATTTGGATATCAGCTTTTGTGACACATTTGGGGACAAGTAAAGTGCCAGTGTTTACTGAATAAACAAATCTAGAAGTCAAAGCCAATCTATGAAGAGAAGTTGATCAACTTATTGACCATAGTGGGTAATGTCTCTCCATCTAGAATACAATTATAAGCCAGCGCCGAGTTTAGACAGCGTGCCTCAAACTACAGACAACTTACAAAAAACATAGATGTGTAGAAGGGATATCTAATGCAGGAATCATAACCCCTTCGTGCAGAGTTTTTATGTATACTACTTAGCATTTTGATCGGTTTAAAATATTGAATTCAAGCAGGAGCTATGCTTAAGCTATCATTCCTCAACCCAAAAATAAGGCAAAATATCCCAAGGCACATAGCGATTGAGTAGCGGGTAAAGAGAGGGAAGCCAATTAATGCCAGTAAATTAACGAGAGTCGGTATTCATAGAAAAACGCGTGGTATATCAAATGAATCCAAGATTTAATGGTTGCAACGAGCGAATACATACACATCATTATTTTATTTTATTTGCATACTAGATATGCATCAGCGATTTGGAGGAACTATTTTAATTATTGATTATAAATATTTAACGGATTTCCATGCAGAAAAAATGTATCTGATGAGGCTTTTAGAAATGTTCATTGAGTCTTTTTTCGTAATTAGACTGCATTTGCATTGCTGAATACGAACTGCGATGAAAAACGCTTAATTATCGCGAAGAAACTATACGCGTTTCCCGGTTATTTTGCTACAGTGAGATCAAAATTTGATTTTCGTTATTTATTAATGAACAAAATTGGATAATTAAACATTGAATAATGTGTATTCAACAGAGGCATGAGAGTTTTTGATTATTGTATGAATTGTAACACTTAAGCCCCTTCTTCAACGACCAACGGCCATCTTTGAGGGCTCAAAGAGACAAATATGATCCAAACGGTAATGAAACTTGGAGATCTTATTGAAGAGCATGGAAGAGACATATACCTAACAATTTTTACGTGTGAATGGTTATAATGTTCTATCCCGACTAAAGCTTTATTGCAAGTGGATTAATAGATTATACATCATAATTTGAAATAGGGAATTATTATCACTTGATACCTGAACAAAAATATAGCTTTCTGATGGTTGAATACGGTCGGATGAGCGGAGCTAGCAGGAACTGAAATGTCCATTCGTACGAGCTTAGAGAAGTCGAAGCAACTTGTTGAATCAAAACCTGTTTTACCTGCAGTCATCAACGAGTTGCGCGGAGCGTGAAGCGATTTGCTAGATCCTGAACGAACCCTGTTATGAAAACGGGTCGTTTTTCCGTACCTAGATCATCTAGGCTGAGAAAAGTGGAGCTGACGCTTGGGACGAAGCTTTCCAATAACCACTCTGCATTTTACGAGTATTTTCCAAATTAATAATTGTAATGATTCCAGAAACGGAGGAGATTTCATGTTTATTTTGTAATTTGCTAGTTATTTGTCTCCGATAGATGCATGAGATGAATAACGGGATTTGGACAAAATGTTTAAGTTTGGAATACGAATTTACCTACACGGATGTACCTACGATTTGAGGTGTAGAATCATGGGCCGTAAATTGATGCGTGATAGAAGAAATAATGCACATACTTAATCGTACTGCATGAATAGTAATACGTGATGTACAAAAGATTTAAGTATGAATACGACGTAGGCAGTTGTTGATTTAAAGGTAGTAATGCAGAAAAAGGGTCATTACCAATACTACTTCAGATCGTGAAAAATTATTAAAAATTGATTATTATTACAAATTACTAATCGTGTAAAATCGATAAGTAGGAGAAAAAAGCCTGTCAAAGGCCTGTTGGCTAAAATTAAGAACAGTCTCCACATCAAATATTTTTCTCCTGAGTTTCAGAATCCACCATTCGCAAGGACGCATTCCGCATGAACGGCCTTGTACCTGTTATTGAAGTTGTTAATAAGAAGAACCTCGTGAAATACGTGATTCAGACAGCCAACAACTAATAACGATACAATAAGGCAACTCGTCGCAATTTAACAAAGTTTTTATCCTGTAATATAGTTTTCGTGTTAGGGGAAATCGTTGAGAATGTTGATGGGACAGATGGTCTAAAACACAAGACTTGAGATGATGTAGAAATGTGAATTCAGCCACAATGTACTTTTGCCATTTTGTTCAAATATTAGAAGGGCGGACCCCATAAATGATCTCTACCACTATCTCAAAACAATTAGGAACTCTCGTGAATACAAAACCACTACTTCCTTCTCCTTTTGTGTTAAACTCCAAAGAGCCTTCAGATTGATGGTTTTCTATTGATGGAATGACAATTTCGGTTTAAATTACAATTTAGGATAGACTGGGGATAAACAGCGAAGTCAAACCTTCAAACCAGTTGGATGCAGGTTTCAAGAAGAGGAACAGCGCTGAGTTTGATATCCAAGTTATCTAATATTATCGTATACTAAATGCGTCACCCATGGGCGACGACATAAGAAGAATAAAGAGCCGGTCTCTCCTAATAAAGTACAAGAGTATGTAAGAATAAATATAGAAATGGCCAATTCACCAATGAATCAGGCGGAGAAGGAGCGATGCGAGAAATGTGCGGATTTGAGCAATAAATTCATGGACATTATGTAAACCGAATAAATCTCCTTAGACGACTAGAATCGCTTTATGTAAGATATTCCATCTATCTATCTGGTGTCTACCTGGAGTAGAGTTCAGGATCGCGGCACCATTCTACTAGTGAATGCCAACACGAAAGTGACGTATGCAATTTTGATTTGTCTTTCAGCTATTCGCCAAGTCATCTCCAGCCAGCTCATCGTAATTCAAACCGCGCTTGTTGGAGTGTACGAAATGACTCACGTCTGTTGGTAAGTTAGCACAATTCAAAACCAACTCAGAACGCAAACGAGCGAAACCTAAAAAAAGATTTAAACAAATACTGGTTGGGAATTCCATTTTGGATTTGAAGGAAATAGCAGTTTTAGAGATGAGCATTGCTTTAGAGGAACCTGGGCACTTCCCAAAATTTAATTCATAGAACGAATTACCATTAACGTACGTACCTATAAGATGACCAAAATGTTAGACGTAACTGTTAGCCATAAAATGAGTTGTTTCACCGCCTTTATCATAAACATCGTAACATAATGAGTTCAAGAGAAAAATGTCCAATTATCCCAACATCAATTATTGGTAGCCATACTGAAATATGAACAATAAAAAATTGTATTTTTAGAATTCAATAATAAACCATTGAGATTGAAAAAAATTAGAACTGCAATAACCAAAATTTCCGTACGCCGTATGCATCAATTCTTGAGCCAGACTCAACTATGAAATTAATATTAATAATATTCTATTCACACAAAAAGTTACCTCGTTTGGTTGAATGTTTTTGTTATACTACAATAAATGTAGGCAAACAAATTCTCATTTCCACGGTTTTTGATGTTTCCCGTGTGAATTTGAAATTCCAAATTTGATGGAAATGTATGCAAAACTAACCATTTGTTCAAAATTTAGGAACTGAAAAATTAAGGTTTGAAATTCAAAACTGTTCTAAATGCAGTAATAAATCATAATATTTTGTTTGAAGAAATGTGAAATTCAAGTTTTTTTTTTCAAGAAAATTTAGTAATTATTTTTTTTTTAATATGCAAGAATCGCTCTTGAAAAAATTAAAATGTAACTTTGAGCCATAAAATGAGCTGTTTCACCGCCTTTATCATAAACGTCGTAACATAATGTACACTCATTATCCCAACATCAATTATTTGTAGCCATACTGAAATATGAACAATACAAAATTGAATCTTTGAAATAGTGAATTAATTATAATGGCCGAGCTTTGAAGAAAATCAAAAGATCTTTTTTCTTAGAGTGGCAACAACAGTTTACCTCATGGAATGCAAAACTAACAATACAACTCATATGTTCAATTATAAATAGGACAATTTTCTTCTTACAGAAGCTCCGATTATGATAGAAGTGTCGCATTGAAGGACAACATTATCTTACAGTAAGCTGCTGCTAAATTGTAAGAGTTTTACAGGAATTTCTAGATTGAACCCAGTGGTTTTCACCTAGTTGTGATGTACTTCTGGAAACTTGTTCTATATTGTGTTGTCCAACGCCCAATGTAATCCAAATTCTCGTCGCTTTTTGCTGATTTACTGAAATCGGTTTAGAAGTAGCTCAGTGAGATCCGTTGACAGGCATGATGGAAATTTGTGTTGCGAAGGTTAAATGCTAAAGGCAATCACCTTAATGGTTCTTACCAATCAATGTGCACTGATGATGCGATATTCCCATCCTCAAACCAACGCTTGACCAACATGATAACTGCCAGTCATTGCATTACGTAACCCTCAATCGACGCTAAGCCGCTGTGTTAAAAACCACTCAGGAATACAAGCCCGTTGCTTGATCTCTCTATTGTACCCCCAAGCATAAAGATTCCACTTAGTCGTAATGACATATGTATTTTTATTTTAAACTGCCACCTACTGAGCTAATTTTCTTAAGTGGGTCAACGCTGCAAGTCAGCCTCAACGAAAGTGAATCTGTACGACTTTCTCTCAAACGTTACCAAGACTTACAAAACAGACCGGTTCCCAAACGCCGGAACCCACAGAGAATTCGTCAGCTTGGCGCGGGAGGCGACAAATTCTGGCCCATTTCCTTAGTTTCCGCATTCAAGCTCCCGATGAAGTTAAAATCATTTGTCATCTGCCATCCAACGATGTACCATTACTAACTACTGAAAATGGAGCCAATCGAGGCCGTTGACCTTTCTATGTTACAAACATATTTTAAAAAAATGCAAATCACTGGTGTTAGTCCCCTGAATCCCAGCTGAACAACTGATTAACAAGTTTCTACTCAACAACTGAATCGAATGGAAGGGCTCCAAATACGTAAGAACCAGTCCTGTTACAGGATTCAGTATTGGCTACAGCGAGAAGAGTAGGTAGGTACCACACATTGTCGAAAATTTGAAAATGAATATACATGAAGGTGGTAGAAGATGGTAGGCCATACGGCTTTTCATGGATTCATACCTATACCAAATTTATAGTAAATCGGTGTCGGTCATACGAAAATATTTTGGTGGGTATTCTTCCAGAACAAATGAGAAAACCACTAATGTATCTTAAAAGTTCATTTTTGAAAATTCCTGCTCTTGAATATCATCTTGGTCTTCCCCAATTTGTGGAACTCCACGTAGAATATTACAAATTTTGGTTTACTATGTCAAATAATAAGCCTTTCTAATCGTTCAGCAAACAATTTGTATAATCCCCCTCGAATTTTGTCATTTCATGTTTCAAGGTATATAGAATTCAAGTCTGCACTGTCCGTCTGTCATCCGCTGTAGGGGCCATGAAAAGAGTTAGTCATGGTGTAAAAAAAACCGTTGGGACGCCACTAGGGGTCTATTGAATCCTAAAACCTCCTCGCACTCATAGATGCTACGGCCGTTAAACTGGTCAAAAACATTGTTTTTCGAGATTTTTGATGACATACTACCCGAATGAGTTGTCACTTTCCTAATAATTTTGGAAGCAGAACTCACTGGAATGGGTGGAAATGTATAATATTCTTTCAAATTATAGGTATATATTTTCCGTATAAATTCACTGAGAGCAAATAATCTCAATTTCATCAGTTTAGTGTCTTCAATTTGAACCGTAATCGACCGAGAAACAAAAATTTGTAATCCATCTCCCCTAATTGGGTTATTCACGTTTCTCGATTCGTAGATTTTTGGAACTGTAATTCAACTATGTACCGCTATAATATATTATATTCTACACTTTTTTGTCATCTTCAAGGTTTTTGAAACAAGAACGTTCTATGATTTTATTGCTAGACTAGATTAGTCCATTCAATTTAAGTTCCAAAACTGACCTGAACTTAACTAACTGAACATTCATAACTACTTATCACATTCTGCCTAATTCAGAAACTTGACACTACGCACCCGTTTTCCGTTAGTATTTTACGTAGAGCAACAAATTTGAAAAGCGGGAAACATTTTTTTTCTGTCCTAGAAGGATTGAAATTATTTCTTACTGATATAAACCAGATAAGGTCCGCTCGAATCATAAAATATACCATAATCGTAATGCACACTCATCAGTCGTAAACTGAGCCCCTATCTCATTTAAATTCTCATCTCTTTATCGTTAAGAAACAGGAAGCAACTTAACGTTTATAAATACTATACGGTTTTCCTAATGGATAAACCAGCTGGATTTTGTAAGACCGTAACATCTCGTTTCTTGCATACAGTTCCAGGGAACTTGTTACGCGTAAGTTCACGAGCTCTCAGCCTAATTAATTCAATAGATATTTCTCTTCTCCTGCACCAACCGTGGAAAGTTAAATGTCAGATGGACTAAGTAAATTACATTTCTCAGGGCTGGTTATTCCGGAAGGAAGGCTTTGAAACCGCCCTGACTCCTCAGGGCATATTTGCGTTCTACCATGGGAAGTATCGCTGTTTCATCAAATGTTTTATCGAAGTATCCCTGTTTTATCAAATGCTGCTGTCACCATTGTCGCTCTTGGGTTCAGCATCCTGAAAACTTTCCTATCCATTAGAATCAACATGCTCATTTCGGTTTTTCCTCCCACCCGATTCTTCCCATTTGGTCAAGTATGCCAAGCAAACGGTGACAAATCCATTCTTGGAGGCCAGTGCTCCATAGCATATTGACGGTATTAAAAAAATTAATAGACCTAGCAAAATGGTGATGGGCTTCATAAAGAAACTTCTTCCTACTGCCGATTAGGATTCTACCAAAATTGCGTGCTCAATGAACTAGATAAACTGTGAACTACAACTAGAAAAAACGCTGCAAATTCTTTCCCGGGGGTTTATTATTCAATTGGCTTGCGTACATGGTTTGAATTTCTACTAAACTTTGGAGTGTGCGTGTTTCACAGGTGATAGAGCGATTATTGAATTTCAGGAGATATGCATAGAGCACGTAAATCTGTTCTCAACCAAAATACCTATTTTGATTGTTCAGTTGATCGTATTTGTGTTCCTCCTGAAATTCAATAATCACTCTATCACCTGTGAAACACGTACACCCCAAAGCTTAGTAGAAATTCAAATCATGAACGCAAGTCAATTGAATAATAAACCCCAGTGAAAGAATTTGCAACGTTTCATGCGTATCAGAATGCTTCAACCCGTGTATCTGCTACAAAGCCTTTTAGGAGTTCACTCCAGTATCCAAATTACCGCATCACTACATCACTAGGTTACTGCAATCAAAACAAAAACAATGATAAACCAAAAAAACGCAAATGTTGGCACCATAAATCCGTATATCGGGAATGGTTTGAGCTACGAACCTGAAGAAGGGCTCATTCGATTCCTCATGGAAATTTCTTCAAAAAGAGTTCAAATTTAGGCCGCGTCGACTTTTTTTGCGGTTTTTAGGGATTTTATAAAACTTTGACAACCCTTAAAGGGCACTTTAAAGGGAAAGAGCTGGCTCAAGAATTGGGGCGTCGCCGGATAAACATGGATTTTTCCTGAAAATTTCAGCTCTTTTGCTCCAGCCGTTTGGGAAAAATCGTGCGTACGGCGGACGGACGGAAAAATTGTTATTGCAGATTCGGATTCTACACCCTTTGAAACGTAAACCATGAGATTTTCAGGGGGGTTAGCATTTTTCTTTTCAAGAGCGATTACAATGGTTTATTATTGAATAATAAACCAAAATGAAAAACATGTTTGCTTAAATTTGACTAAAATTTGATCTTAGAAAATAAAAACTTCAATTTCACATTTCTTCAAATAAAAATATTTTAATTAGCGTTGAAAATTCGCTTAGATGGCCATACTGCATGATTAGAACAGCTTTGAATTTAGACCAATATTGAATTTTTCAATTCCTAAATTTTTAGCAAATGGTTAGTTTTGGCATACATTTCCATCATAATTTTGGAATTTCAAATTCACACGGGAAACATCAAAAACCGTGGATGATCTTAGCAATTTGCATCTGAGAATTTCAGCTGTTTCGCCTACATGAACGTCGGCCAAGTGTAGTGAACAATCATAAGAAAAACGCGAAATTATTCATCTAACAAATTCAGCCAATCAATGATGAAGAAGAGATTCAACCAAACGAGATAACTTTTTGTGTGAATAGAATATTATTAATATTAATTTCATTCCAATAGTAGTTCCAAGTTACGGCGACAATGGAACAAAGCATCCGTTTGCGAATTGTACTTGTGACTTTGAGATTGAAGGCTGTGGGAGCAGACGGGGGAACACGCTATGGTTATTCTTTTGTTATTTTACGAGTCACTGGTAAAGGATTCGGACTCTACTCACGAAGTAGGTACGTATCCTCTACACTCAAGAGCTTTCAAAACAATTTCATGACATATCATTGTATTGTTTAGGATTAACCTCGAGCCCCAAAATATAATCACTTTTAAGCACTCACACTTAATTTTGAAACAGTTAAGTATTAAAGTGATATGTATACCATGTTTTAAGTTCCGTAATGTTTTTTTTTTACTTATGTCTGTGAATAGACTTGTCATCTAAAACGTGAATATTCAACAAGAGCATTTTAAAGAACTAAGATGGTTGTTGATAGGACATAAAATTTAATTAAAAGTATAAATCAAGCATATTTTTAAAAAGTATAAATTTAATTATCAGTCCATTTAATGGACTGATTAAATAAATGTAAATTAATTTTAAAAAAATTTAAAAAAAAAAGAAGAATCTGATATTTTCGAAAATCATGCGAGCAGAATATATTCTATATATAGAAGGAAAATTTCGCTGGCAGTTGCTTGACGAATAATTGTATCCACGGGCATGATAGTAGTCCATATGATTCGGCACAATGTAATTTGAACAATAATAGTAGTTCAAATTGAGGCCTAGGAGTCGGTCGGATAAATCGATGCACTCTTTCTGATGATTCTTTAAGCAATTTTTTAGCTGCATTAGGAGTGTTTTGAGAATTTTGACCACGAAACATTGATCAAATAATGGACTGTGATATAGTGCATATTTCTTCAATGGAAGTGTCAGGAATTGTTAAACGGATGGTCTTTGATTGTTCACTCATAACGAGGAACTGATGGATTTAACATCATATAATACAATAATATCTACTACTTATTATGTATGGGTATTTTCATTGGTACTCTATGATACTGAATCTATGTTGACAATCTGATAACCAAAATGATCCACAAGTTGATTCGATACAGTTGAACTACATTTGTGAAATAAGTCCTCTTCAAAACGTTTCCAAGTACGGCAGTAATGTAACTTTAAACTGTCGCTTAAGAGGTGTTCTTTTTTATTGAAAAACAAAATAAAATCTTCTGCTGTACCTCTATCTGATTTCTCTTCAATATTGATTCAATTCTTCTATATTCTTCAATATTGATTCAACCCTGTTGAACTGGCTTACAGAATTCAAATGCTTTCCACAAAGCCCATAACCTCACCCAGTCATAACGACTTGGTTTTTGAACAGGATTTTAACCACTGTGAAATTTGGGTAGAGAGACATTATAAAACATTTGGAATTTCAATGCAAGTGGAATATTACTCAAATGTACAAATCCTCACTTTCTAAACCCTTAACGAGACGCTGTTCACATTGCCAGTTCTCCAACTCATTCAAATCTCAAGATAGTCTAGAAATGCAATCGGCATATTACAACAACCAAGAGACGGGTCGTGGTTTTGCACAAGCAAAGAGTCAATCAGAGCTGTGATTATAGTTGTGCAACTACGCTCGGTGAAGTAGAACGTCTTTTGGGGCATAGGTATTAAATCGATGACTAGGCCGTTATATTCCAGCATGTTTTATTGTTTCCTAGGCTCTTGATGAATGACCATAGGAGACGAGAGATCACTTAATGAAGCAAGTCCACACTTTTGGAATTCAGAACTCCGACGCCACCTGTCCCTTCAGTGATGAAATTTGAATTCCGCATAGAAAAAGGTTAGGGAAGTTGCATTTTGGTATTAGATGTCGGAGAGTTCATACATCAAAACTGATGATCGGCAATGGCATAAGTAACCCGTTCACGAATACCAACGCCATATTGAGACGCATTTTAGACCTGCGATGCGTTAGCAAACGGAAATCATTCACAACTTGAAACCTTGAGTAAATAGTTCAATTATGAAGAGAATCACTGAAATGATGTTGATCGCGTCAGTGCTTCAGCTGAGATGTCAAATATGCAACTTTTCTGCCACTGAGAGTGTTCCGAATAAATTGATTAATCGGGTGATGAAAGCTTAAGTGCGAATAAACAAGACAGGAAACGTTTTTATTGTTTTGAAGTTGCATGAGTTATCTAATTTTCGATTGAAATACTATAGTTGCCTGATATTGCTTTTCTTACCATTTTTTTCACACTTAGCTTAATATTTAGGAACTTTACTTCTTACTTGGGGAAATTTGGCAAAGCGAAGGACTTGCATAATCAATACCACGGCACTGGTCATTTCCACCGTAATATCTACTAGTTAGTATGTATAGGTATTATTTCCTCTTAGAACTATTCTCCAGAATGTTTTCATTTATTCATTATCCCTATTTTCAATCGCATATTAGTTCATTCAACAACGTCAACAGAAGTTACTTCCAAGTTCACGAGAGGGACGATGGATGCAACACAAATACGTCAGCATCACGAAAATCAGGCCTCTAATAGATTGTGAGCCGTGCTCTAGTCGACAACTTGTTTCCTATTCGTTTGTTTCCTATACATCGACTACGCGAGCTTTGGGATTGCATTGCACCCTAAGAGTAACATTTCGCTTTAATATCTTCAGTGATGAAATCCAGCAGGGCCGCTATTATTGAAAATATCATTTCGTACGGGATGATAAGATCTAGAGGTTGCAATACAATCACTTGATGTGAAAGTTTCAACAGGATTTTATGACATGGGATGGGACACTCCGGGAAGTAAAAGTTGGATTAATTTTAGTAAATCTTGCTCTTGAATTCAGCCACTTTGCCTCGAGAATTGTCATAAAATTGCAACAACTTGTTCCAAACTAGTCTCAAGCATAAATTTGTATCGTTCCTAGAGTGTAATGCGCCAAATTTCTTGTTGTGATTTTATATTTGACATGATAACAATGCATTTGAACGCATCAACAAAGTTGCTTGATGGTTATATTCGGTATCATATACATTTTTGGTTATTGACTCAAACTACTTCAAGAAGAACTTTGAAAATAGGTAAATGAATTACTGAACTTTCAATCATTTTAGCACTAGCTGTAAACGGCACCAAGAATATTGGCTAAGTTACTTTTATTGTATACTGAGAAAAGCTCAAAAAACGAACTATTGCAAGCTTGAAAATTTGAGAACTATCACGATGAAAACGGAGTAAGATAGAACGTTGTCTATATTTCCACGAAAGTAAAGAGTTACACAGTTAACTGTGTTAACTTTAACTTTAACAACGTTCTATCTTACTCCGTTTTTATTGAAATGGGTTTCCACAACTTCGTCGCGAGTGACTTAGTCCGTAACTATCACGATATAATTGTAAACGTACCTTAAGATTCAGTGAATAACACGTTTTAAGTGCTCATTTAAAACTCGTAAGTTGTCGTCGTATTTGCTACTTGTGGTAGGAGTAAATTTTCGTAGGAGTCTAATGACCTGATCAAGGTGAACTTATATTGTACAACAATGTTCAGCTTTATTATTATTTGTTAAAATATCTAGAATAGTGAATGAAGATCAACTTCAACGCTTTCACGATTAGAACAAATAATGATATAATATAAAAACCATTGTGTGTCCAAAAATAATATGAATTAATGGATAATAGGAATTGTGCCAATTTTACATGCTAAGACGTAACGCTCTAAGTATTTTGGAGAGCTAACTTTGTCGTGAAATGATGCTAAAGATATATTGAATGGGAGGAATCGGAGTGCACTTGAGAATTGTAATGGCAGCTTCAGAATATGGTAACTTTTTTGTACAGAAGTTTAACTATAACGAATCTTTTACGATTTGTTTTCTGAGACCTTCTTCACTTCACGTTTTTTCTTGTTTGTGAAAAATGTTTACAAGCTTTACTAATTTATTGATTCATTGTTCTCTTTGTTAGATATTGTCACTTATGTTTCCTACGTTAATATTTCCAGCTGCTCACCCATCTTATACCCACTGATTGTTGAATTTACCTGTTACACCGATTTGTATTATCAGTCCGGCTTACTCCAGCACCTGAAAGACCAAAGTCTTTCCATGTGATTTTGAAAATACGAGTTTATTTATTGTCAAGAATTCATGTAAAACACACGAAAATCAATAATGAATATTAATAATTATGATAATAACTTTTATTACTATTCCTTCATTCAATTTCATTTTTTCGCCGTTTTTTGGTTTATTATTCAAAAATAAACCATTGTAATCGCTCTTGAAAAAAAAAATTCTAACCACCCCTGAAAATTTCATGGTTTACGTTTCAAAGGGTGTAGAATCCGAATCTGCAATAACAATTTTTCCGTCCGTCGGCCGTCCGCACGCACAATTTCTCCCAAACGGCTGAAGCAAAAAAGCTGAAATTTTCAGGAAAAATCCATGTTGGTCCGACGACGCCGCAATTCATGAGCCAGCTCTCTCACTTAATTTAAAGTGCCCATTAAGGGTTGTCAAAGTTATATAAGATCCTTAAAAACCTCAAAAAAAGTGAAGGCGGCCTAAATTTGGACTCTTTTTGAAGAACTTTCCACAAGGAATCGAATGAGCCCCTACCCAGGTCCGTAGGTCAAACCATTCCCGATTTATGGTGCCAACATTAGCGTTATTTTGGTTTATTATTGTTTTTGTTTTGATACCAGTAACCTAGTGATGTAGTGATGTAGTAATGTGGATACTGGAGTGAACTCCCAAAAGGCTTTGTAGCCGATACACATGTTGAAACGTTCTGATAACCAAAAAATGCTGCAAATTCTTTCACTGGGGTTTATTATTCAATTGGCTTGCGTTCATGATTTGAATTTCTACTAAGCTTTGGAGTGTGCGTGTTTCACAAGTGATATACCGATTGTTGAATTTCAGGAGGCACACAAATATGATCAACATATCAATCCAAATAGGTATTTTGGTTGAGAACAGATTTACGTGCTCTATGCACATCTCCTGAAATTCAATAATTGCTCTATCACCTGTGAAACACGCACACTCAAAGCTTTGTAGAAATTCAAATCATGAACACAATCCAATTGAATAATAAACCCCAGCGATTTTTCTTCATGGAAGGTGTCAATATGTATATAGTTATTATGTACATTAACTATACACGACAATGCGATGTAAATTTTTGACTGAGTACATCCACGTGAAGAAGCCAACAAGAATACCAACAAAGCCGACTATTTTAACTAGGCAACGGAAATTCGAAAGGAATATTCCACGACGTTGTCAAGCATATTAGCGGAAGAGGTTACGCGCTATTATTAGCCTGGACAGCAATTAAGGACGGGCTCATGAGACCACCAACTTAGCAGATTTGCCGAGGGGAAACTCAAATCCCGGTATAACAATGAAAAGTTGAGTTGGGTGAGGATATTTACCGTGGATATTTACATATCTGACATCTCCTCGAAGATGATGGTCGGCCGAAGGACGGAAACTGGAGTCTGGAAGGTTGCAGATGATAACTAGATAACCTTACTCAGGTGCTAACAGGTAAACCAACGTAAAAACAAACACAGTGTTCGCGCGATAAAACGTTTCTTGAAGTATATTTCCAACCATTCCAGATATCAGTAAGTCGCACGAAATCGACGTCTTAAGAAATTCCCGCTGACACATGCACAAGCAACCATCGTTCCGACGGTAGTGGAGTTAAACGTATTCATGGGATTTCTTTGCTTTTAACCCACAGATTAGATTTTTTAGAGGCTAACAGTCACAATCACTGAAATTGTTAGCAAAATCTTAGAAGAGTTCACGGGAAGACATAAAAAGAGCCAAATACTTAGAAGCAGACGGATATCGATAGACTTGGAGCTGTCCAAACCTGATGAATGAGTTCAACAACAGGTACACAGATTCATATAATTAGATAACACCACCGATTTAATATCTATAGAAATCCACGTAGCAAATTTAGGTAGTCTAAGGAGTCCGGCTAACAAGTTTTACTTCGATAGCTCCGAAATTGCGGACTGCACCACGGAATCCAAAAACAGACTCGTACGCAGAGAAACTCCGGCAGATAATAAGAAAAACTCCTTCGTTCTCTGATTAACGATTAATTAATGAAACAGGAAGGTAAATAGCGGCCAACATTTGATTTCGGTCGTTAAATCAATAAATGAGGAGCTTACTTTCAAAAAGGCACATATCCAAATCTGGGAGAAAACGCTTTTTTCTCAATTTTCTATCTCTGAATATGAGTTGAATCAGATCCCCCTATCATTTCCAAACAAAACAGAACACATCCACGTCAATTACGGGGCTAAAGTTATGTGTTTGCATCAAAAGGTAACAAATCCGTCCCCTACATTTTTTTCAGTGCCTTGCAATCCAAATGGCACATATCCTCCGAATTTCTTCAGGCGATAAGTCGTAGGTTTTCAAAAAGGCACATATCCAAAAAGAAGCATTGCGCCTTCGTCTTGACGTTGAATATTTACACGAGACTCGATAGATGGCAGACATGACAAATGGAAATATGGAGTCAGGTAAAGTTTTCAATAAAACCTAAAGAATGGAGAATGAATTCTTTTGTTTTCAAAAAGGCATAAATCCACGAGTTTTGTTCAAAAAGGCACATTTCCAAAGTGAAAATGGATATACAGCCTCGTACAGCCAGAAAATTGATTCATATTCTGAAGCATCTTTTTCTGTGCCTTTTCACACATTACTCCGATGAGAAACTGCAGAAAAACATCTCCACTAATCTGCAAATCGTTTTTTTCACTTCCTGAACATTTTGTCGGAATGGATATGTGCCTGTTTGAAAGTAACCTCCTCAAATGATCACATCAGTTTCAACTGGTAGGAAAAAACTGAAAATAAAAAGCTACTTCGAAATGAGGAATCGAGAAATTGTTGGGAAAATATGTCTGGCGTTTGCCAATGACAAATCATTTTACGTTCAGTGGTCATAGTCAAACCAATTTAGTTGATAATCACAGGCAATCAGCCAAAGACCATCCTTCAACTACCCTCCAGGTTTGAACGCATGTAATGTACTCGTATTAGCTCTTGAGAAACAGGAGTCCTGTGAAATCCACTTATACATGGCGCACACGCTAACCACGCAACCACTTGACAGCGAGGAAAACTTGCAGGGACCATAAAGCAAACAATAATATTTTGTACTATAGTTTTGAGGTTTTGCTTAAAGCAACGACAGTGACCGTATTTGATGCAACTATGATACAACTCATTGGCAATCACTTCAAGATAATCATCATTCATTATGAATCAACAGTAATTCAACAGTTTCATACCGCTTTTGTTTAAATTCTCCTTTAAAAAAGCGAGAGAAATCCCCCCCCATTCTTCAATCGAAACTCGCCACTCGTAATTTATTACGTTCAGAATATGCTAGTAAAGAGAGTATTGTAATTGAATTTTCAGGAATCTGAAGCTTTTTGATCAACGTTGTAATCTCGTGCCACGCACGAAGATACAGATATGTACATCATCAATGTGCGAAGACAAATAGAAAAAAATTATTCACGTCGAAACAACCCTCAAAAAGAAAGCACGAATCTCTTCAAATTCTTGAAGTCATGGAAAGTAATGAAAAACGGTCATGTGGAAAATTTCTGATACAAACCTGAGAATAATGGAATTTTTCTGACGAAAACGAGAAAATTAACCTTAGTTTCCCAATGAACGCGAACCTAGAATTTCGCGGGTGAAATTCATATATCATGAATATTATGTATATTATTACAACCTTAATTCATGACTACTTAATTTAAATAGAATAAAGCATGAACAATAGGTCAAATTTAAAAAAATACTAAATAACAATATAAAAAGATTGTGATGGTGTCCTTTTCGAATGTGATCAATATTTTAAGCACGTTTTTGTATTCAATGTGTTTCAGATTGAAATTCAAACGGCCTTTGGTGGTGGTGAGTATTTATGGTATTAAAATCATAGGTTCTCATTTCTTACAAATATATTAGTTATTTTTTTTTGGAAGCCAGTAACTTCGGTGTGTGTCAACAGGATGCGATTTCGGATTGCGATCGTATATGTGCAGATATAATGTTTTTTACATACTGTAATCAGCATATTAGTACATATCACTTGCATAAAATGGGATGCCAACCTTTATTAAAAAGCCGTACTACCAACCTGGTAAATGCTTCTACTACCAATTTCCTTGAAAAGACCAACGCATACCGATTCATCCAAAACAGTGTTTTCATGAGTTTTTCTCATATTTCCGATAAGTCGACATAACAACCCTAAAGACTCCAATCAACTGAAGCGAAACGGGAATCTATACATCACTTCGAGCAATGTTAATTTTGAGTGCGAAAAAATTCTCATCTTTTCTGAGCCAGAAAAATTCAAATTTTTGTGGTATTTTTCTTTTACTTAGTTTACAGGTTTTTCCCATTATAACCCCTCAATCCACCAATCTGGGCAAAATCGTTCTTTTCAACAGATAAAACATCAATAGATCTATCCGTACCCCTCGTATGTACGTTATTTAATACCGGGCCGTTTCGAAGCTGATCTTTTAAAGTTAAAGCGGTGTTAAAGCAGGACCAATTAGTTCTTTTGAAATTGTTGGCAAATGAACTTCATAATTTCAATATCAATTATCAACTGAATTAAACGAAACGTAGTTTTGATTCGGTGCGTTGTTCGAATTTAACTTCCTTCAAATTCTTCAGCGAAATTGCATGATTAATTATTGAAGTTTAAACTATCTAAGTGAGGTAAAGTAGAAAACAAGAAGAGAACAATTCAAATTGAAAAGATTTTTCGAAACAAGGGGGTATCACACATACCCAACGAGAGGATGTTTATTATAAATTAAATTTATGCAATTTGGTTGGTAGTTCGCCCATAAAGTTGACAGCCCATTCGTAAGTAAAACATTTTATGTAAGTATACATGTCACTAGGACTTACATGATGTGCAGTTAGTAGATCCTCAGATGAATGTTGTAATCAAGATGACATCACTATCACTCACAACAACGGTTCTTGACTGACTGACTCGCGTGTAAGAACTTGAGGACGCCCGGCCCCTTCTCTCGTGGGGAGTCGTTTGGCCGAAGACGCGGAGCGGAGGGGAGCTGAGGGGTCGTCACCCCACCACAGGTGGATCGCACAGGTCCGACGTTACACGAAAATACGGAGCTGGAACGACCAAGCTCCACTACTGAAACGGTTCAATTAGCCGTTCCAATGTTTTTATTATCCAACAACAAGCCTTACTCGTATAAACCTCAAGATGAGAAATTTCTTGTATTATTGCATTTACTTATTTTAATTTGCCCCATTTCAATCAGTTTGAGCTGGAGCCAATTTTACTAAAAAATATGGGTTCAACCGTTGAGATTTTTCATCAATTGATAAGGTCTTATCCTCAGAGCATCCATGTCAAATCCCCGTTCCCCTCAAGTTCAAGTCCTATTACAACGACTGATTGTAGTGAATTAGATGTAGCAGTTTGGACGTTCCAGGGGTAGCTGGTGTTGAGTTCGAGTCATAGAGCCCGTTCCAAGCCGTTCCAGTTTGGTATTACGTTCCACCGAACGGTTCCAGCCAGGACGTCTCGCCTCCAGTTCCTCCGGGTCCCCCGCTTCTGGGTGTCGAGGGCCTCCCCGGGACCTTGGGGTTTTCCTGGCTTCTCACCGCGACCGACCTGCTGAAGAAATTGCGCGGCGGCGCCTCTGAATTTCTGGGGGGCGGGAGGTTGGAAATCCGCAGGAGCCCGTCCGAAAACGAGAGACTCGTGGAATCGGCAACCTTCACGTTTTCAAGAATCTAATTCTATAACAAGGAGGTGATGGAATGGAAGATTCGACCCTTCAAGAGGCTGAGGCGGTAAGACTGGAACACCCAGATTATACCCTGGTTCTAAAAAACGTCAGGTTTACGCTCAAGTGTAGCAGTTGTAAGAATTGGGAAGAGGGAAATATTCATATCCAGCATACTGTCAAATCCCAGGACTCTAAATTGTTCAACTCAGGACTGAAAATAGTTTGAACAAAAAATGATTTCAAGTAAATGCTTTCTTTGCACTCCTATGCTTACTTTCAATCAACCGATACCCTTCATATCGCACCCTCTTAGAAAGCCCATTTCTCAACCTTCAATGATACATGGAAAATTTGTGAGCAAATTCAACGAATCTTGGTATTATAATATATATCTATTACGACAAATAGTCCGTAAGTTGTGTGGCCAGCATAGAATTCTCACTTACGAAACGTAGAACTGGTTGTAACCCGAATTAGGACTTTAAGAAATTTGATTTGAAAAAATATTGACACTCTGACTGAGTTCAAACTTGTGTCCTTACTACTTAAGGAAAATTTCCTTTCAGTTGCAACACTCTAACGAATTGAGCTACGAGGCCGATTTAATCAAGTCTCTTCAACTTTGGATTAACTCCTAGAACATAACATTTCCACGGAGCCAAACACCAGCTGTCTCGGCAGGCAGCTCGCTCCAAGAACTTGCAACCAATTGCACATTTGCACACTCAGTTATTCAACCAAAGCCAAGGAGATTTTCCTTTGACTCGCTCAATGCTTGAAAACCTAATTAGAACCAGTCCATTAGTCTGAGTTTCCTCTGTATCAACCAATTTTATTTTATTTCATTCTTTTAATAAGCAATAACTATCAGACCATATAGTAAAGTATAGTTTGAACGTTGGCTGGAGGTCCAAAAATATACTTTATAATTAATTAAAGCTACAGTTGTGCACAAACTACCATTAATGTAATGTATACCCCTAGACGGCAATGTAATTTAGAGGAGAACGTCCGGAAGCTAACTCGCTCGATGCCTTCAAGTTTCATTGAAATCAGACCAAGTAGGAAAAATCAATTATAAGGTATTTTATACGAGATCGTTCGAATCCTAAGACGAGAACGGAAACACAAATCAAGCTTCATATTTCCTTTTACCTAAAAAGCTACGCCCCGATTATTATATTGGGTTGAGGTAAAAACTTCAAGGCGATCGAGATGAACGCCGAAGAATATTTGGAAGAGCCTTAGCTACGATTTCTTTTTTTTTTATTTAATTAGTTCTGCTAGTTTTTATATCTTGTATCACTACACCTAATCAAATTGGAGTGACGCGGTCAGAGGCCTGTTAAGGTTACGAATAAAATCTTGCAGAAACTGCTTAGCCGAGTGTAGGAGATAAAAATCAAGGCTGACCGCGATCCTCCGACGTCGGCAATTATAGGATTTGTGCTAACTCGTATATACAACTTAGATTTGTGACATGGATAGATTGTTTCTTAGATCTAACATGTCAGACATAAAACACGATCTACCCAGTCCGGAAACTTTACGAAAAAGTGCCGCTAAATAACGATACTGTTTTGCATATATGGACAACCCGTTTCTTCTCTTAGTAATTATAAGATTGCATGAGTTTGCTTGCTTGCATTGTTGGGAAGCTCGTAATCTCCACCTCTATATACAGGTCATATATACGATCATATACATATAGAGATCGGTGGTTCTCAACTTTTTTCGAACTACCACCTCCCCGAGAGACGCAAATTTTCCAACGCTCCGACTCACAGGAGAAATGGAGAAAAGAAGACATTTGCTAGCAACTCAGATCAACTATAGAGAAATACACTTGGGTAAAAGATAAAAATAAGTATTTACTGCACTAAAAATGTTTTTGTACTGCTACATGATTAGTAGGATTTAACTTTTCAAGAACGACATCAGTCGACTGCTTGAGGTTGGTGAATGAGAGGCATTTTCTTGGTTCTGTGATATTGATAAGATCTTTTCTCGATTCCTTTTTCTTTTATCTTGTGAAGGGGGAGAAAATTTTAAAACTAAGAAGTTTTAAGAGGCTATGAATTGAAGTGAGCAATGCTAGCTTGAAGCCAAATCGGGGACCCTACTACCATTATCAAAGTTGGTAGCGGCGCATTCGTGAAAACTCTGTCTCAATATTGACAAAAGGATACATGACCCACGAAGGAATTTTGAGAAGGAAGAGAATCCAATCTACGGACGTATGAAAGCACCTGCAAAATTCCAAAGCAAATAGAACGAGGAGACGAACGACAATCTACACCAGCCTCTCGGCGAACCTACGCTGTCAATTTTGCGCAAAAAAACGTGGATTTCAACGTACAATTTTAGCATTCAAACATCAATTTCTCCACTAACTTCCAGAGTATAATATTTGCTGGTTTTACCGTTACACACCTGTGGTTTTGGAACACATTCTAAGACTACAGGCTAAAATTAACCTCTCGATCACAGGAACCTATAAGCAATTGAAAAATTGGGGATTTTGAAGATATGAAAATGTTTGTCTTCATGTTCATTTTTCACTCGTTTAGCTAATTCGAAAAACTTTGGTTCCCTACCAGGGAGTTGGAAATCTCTTTTCATCAAATTTGAAAAGTCAATTGAGGGAGCTTCGAACTAAAGTTTCTGCTATCATCCAGGGATCCCCAATTTCTGAAGCATGCTGAGCCGTCCCTCGTTGATAAATTAAGAAATCATTTTCTATCGGTTGCTGTAGATCTCGTCTACAACGCTCGATTTAACAACGTTTATCGTGCTGTTGTAAATTTTTCAGGGCGACAAAGCTATTTAGGTTCATTCCCAAATATTACTATAGAGAGGGTCTTGGCACAAATGAGAACGGGGCATAAAGCTAAATTTACGATTTATTATGAAGGTCACTCATATAAATTGAACAGTCCTGAGCTGTGTAATATATGTAATTTAAAAGACACCGACGACCTTCCTCACTATCTAATCCGTTGCCCTATCCTCGGACCCTTCAGACAACAATATCTTTCACGACATCTGGTCGGCTACCATAACTCTGAAGATAACCACTTATTGTCGGGACTGCTAGATTTTGAAAATGATAGACAGAAGGTGTTGGATTTGTTCCGGTTTGCCACTAACTCTCTTTTACTCAGAGCATTTGCTCTCAACGAATAAATTCCGCCTTTATAGAACAGGCATTACATACCTACCTTCCACACCTAGAGCTTTTATTGTGGTATTCATTCTATCAAAAAATACATAGAATTACTTGTGTTGTATCATTTCATTTTTACTTATTTATTTACACACGTATAGGTACGTGGAAATATTTATGTTGTATTTTGATTTATTTGTGCGGGCAGTCTCCAAGCCGGTTTTTTCATTTGTTTCTCATATTCTCTGAGTTGGTCCTGTCTTGTATGACTTGTCATTTTTTGGTTTGATTCCATCACTTTTGTCTTTATTTGCGGAATCGGAAACCTTTACCTCATTTTATTTATTATAGGAAGCAACGTTCGTTACCGTCTCAGACAACTTTCCTTTGTTAGATTTAAGCCATATCAATATTTTAAGGATGAAGAATCATGCAGTATTTGTGTTGTTTAAAATTCGATACCATGTGCTCTTGTAATAATCCTACGAATTTTTACAATAAATAATTACTACTAGCTTCGAACTAAAACACCAATTTTGTCACAGGCTAATCTAGAAAGCTAAGTAAAATTTAAAAAAAAACGAATTTATAGGGCAACCTTCGTTGTACAATCGATGCCTGGCCTGCGGCAGGCCTGTGTAATATACTATACCTTATGTATATCTGATACCTGGATATGAGTATCTGAATACCTCTACACAGCCCAGGTACACTGCTTTAGGTGTATACTTACTTATGGCTTGTGTGAGCACAAGGTATAATGTATGAAGGGGTTCAGAAGGCAAACAACGTTTGGAACTGCCGTCTTGGAATATCTAACAACTTCACCTCACAAAACAAGAGACGAGCCGAAGAGCCGTTCTTTCGAAAATGAGTAAAGATTCTCTCCTTGGCTCCCTAATTACCTCGTTACCTTCACTTCCATTATTGTCACCCAACATTTAACGCGAAGGAGGTTATTCACTCAACTTTCTCTATTTCCCCGGTTCGTGGAAACGAATCTCCCTGTGAGTCGGCCTGTGTCGTCTCTGCGTAAATCTTTATTGTCCCTTGTCCGGGTGAATTATTCACCTCAAAAAACGTTGAGAACGAAGGAGGCGCCCGAGGCCGCCATATTTTTCGTGTGGAAGATTCGAACTTGACACAGTCGGCGCGGAGTAGGAGGGAAACCTTGCCGCGTCGGTGACGGCTTTGATTGAACGAATTGCCCAATCGAAGATCCAAGAACGCGTTAAGAACCGATAGATTAGTCCGGATGGTTTGATTTATTCCTATGGCCCCATCACACTTGTGGTCCCTACCTACCCACCAAAATAAATATGAATGAACGTTCAGACATGAGGAGTGAATCGCCAGAGGTACTAGACAGCTTGAATTCCCTTTACTCAATTGTTATTATAAATTTTACCAATCTAACGCAACAAATTTTCAACTAAATTCTACTATTTTCCAATCAAATTCAACATTTTCCCAATCATATGTATTCAAATCTTCATTCACATTCAATACTACTTAAACTGAAAAAAGATTTTGGGAAATGAATGATCAGTTGAGAAAATGTAGGCGAGCAAAATGTTTTAACTGAATTCACGTAGTGCACTCAACTTCAACAATTTCAACATATTTTCACTGAAAAAAAAACCGTGATTATCAAAAATGGAAATCGATGTAACAGCACATTACATACAATTCCGGGTGAGTAGAGCTGGGATATTGTCAGTACTGCTGCTGTTATTGTATTCCTTAGATAACAGTGATTGTGAAGAGAGTGAGCAACACCAACCCCTCAAAAATCCAGTTCTTCTGCTGAATTCGCTGATACAGAGCTGGGCCAGTGCTCTAAATTTCGTACTGGGTTAAGTCTGGCGACTACTGGATTTTCAGTGTGTCCGGCTTTTTGGTGGGGTGTTCTAAACCAAAGGTACTCGCAGTTCTTTTGATGTGTATATTGGAGAATACAAATGAGAGTGTTTAAAATTATTGTATGGATGAACTTATGGTGGCCACATTCTACGACATGATGGGGTTTCCAAGCTGTTAGCATTTGTTCTGACATCTAGTAGCTGGGGGATTGGAAGGGAGGATTGTATCATTTGCCGTGTGACCGAGAACCCTAATATCATTGTATCCTAGCCCAATGGGTCAGCCACTATCATTGATGTAAACATTATCAGTGGCAGCGTAAACGTAACTTTATTGCTACAGTTTCTATTCTTTTTCATGACGTTTTTAGGGAATGTGTGATCTCAACTGTAGATGCTTCCGTATGAGCTTGATTCTTCACAAATAAATACCCACTCTGCGCATGCGCAAACAAAAAATTCATCGAGGATCAATCTTAAACGACCTAGACGTTAGAGCTCGGTCGGACTGGGTGGGCAGGCAGCGAATTATTTGTCTTTCCTATTTCTTCACAATCGTATCATTAGTTGCTGCTGCACTTCCGTGAACTTGAATTCCTTAATTCCTGTGTAAACCCTTGTCGTAGCTGCATAGATCTTCTCGCCGACAACAAATTTAACCTCCTGTTTACCTTAAGGATTTTCACGGTCCTAGCAGCAAGTGGAGAATAACATCCTCCCTGGAGGACGTAACAGGTCAATCATGACCGTCAGATAAAAAACGGCGTTACTGAGAGGGTCGTCGTACCGACAAGCGGTACCTTGTACAACGTTTTGGTTCTGCTAAGATATTCGTGAAATTAATCGTGTCGAAGGCGTTGAGATGGAGTGAACGACGAAAAGTCCCGTTAGGGGCTTCCCAGAGTGAATCGGGCGATTAGAGCTAAGGTGAAATGCGGATACGGGGTAACTGGGAAGAGGCCCTGTTCCCGTGTTTACTGTGGTTGAATATTGAGACTTTACTGCTGGATTTTTCAATGCGATTTCATGAAGAGATGTTGTTTGGAACGAAATATGTATAAATGGAAAAATAAACACATCATATATCCTCGCAAAGAGTATTCAACTTCAGGAATCGGTTTACGTTGCCTCCAAACGGATTCCCTCGAAGATTATGTAACAAATTAAAGGTAAAAAAGAGAATAAACGGTGAAAATGATTTTACGAAGATATACTATTTTGACCAACCTAATAATATGGAATTTGAGGAACTCGGAGGAGCTGGAGAGATGGATGCGAGGAACTGACACTATCGAATGCCAATTCCATAATCTCAGTTAAGGAAAGAGCTCCGACATGGCAAGTGATATGCATTATAGCCCCACACCTTGCGCCATGTTTCTGTCAAAAACCTTAATACTACTTGACGTCAGTTTTTTCTTTTTTTTTTACTTTTTTTTCAAGATTTTTTTTTATTACAGTCAATTAGTGGCATTGCGATCATAACTTTATCTTAATTTGATTCATGTCAATGTATTTATTATGATGGCATATTATATTAGTAGTGAGGGTGTCTTCTCAACCAGTAATAAATCAGCCGAACTGTACGAAGGATTCAGCCTTTTGACCCACCGGAGGCCGCGATTAATTTGTTTGGATATAAAAACCACCAGTTTAGGGATTCGCCCTTCAACACATTTTAAAGCCGTATGCAATCGCGGGTCACAATGGTAAAGTTGAATATTGCTGGTATGTCTGCACTTGTACGGGAACCGCTTCACGGATAAAATTGATGTGAAATATATTCATCAACCAGTCCCATAAATAATTTCTGCATACCTTCGTTAATCCGCCATCATCTCATTCTTGTTTTGCATTCATGATACCGAATCACCATTGCAACTTCTAATATAAAAATAATTAAGGTAACTAACCGTATTACTCTGATATGAAGACAATTATCACATCCTAGTTAAATCTTTCATTATCAATAAAGCTTTTCAACCCAATTCTATCTATTATCATATACTATTATTAACATGATAGACGATTTACTTACCATTAAAAAAACAAGCATTTAGTGTAGCATCACGAGGAACAGAGAATTGAATAATAGCTGATGAGCTGAGTGGAGGACTTTGAGCACGAATAGTTCAAAAAGCTGGGAAAATCGAAAAAGCGTTTGAAAAATCGATTTCGGAGAAAAAACTGATTTAGCCTCCAGCGTGAAATCGTAAAAACCTCAATTCCAACTTCGGGTGAGCAGGTTCTCGCCGAAAAATGAGGAAGAGCAGCAATCTCAAGGTTCTGAACAAAAGAGTTAACTCAAGTGCATTCCATCCACACAAAGGCCCGAAGAATCAACCTATCTAGTGTAACAAAATAAGATTGGATTTTATTTCAAATAACCGGTTTCTTTTACGGTGAACGTTTCCATTCGACTTAGTAAACCAATTTTGTTTTTTTTAACCGGATCAAAATTGTTTGGTTTACGTTTCAAGAGACGTCAAATCTGGAATGCTTCAACAAGGGTAAAAGACAGCGCTTCTGTTCAGATGAGAACAAGTCAGGGAAATTGTTTGTGGTGCATAGCTCCTCGTTTCGATAATATGAATCGTAACATCATCAATGAAATGTTTCAATCAATCTTAAAGTATTCTTAATCTTAAAAGATATAAAAGGTAGAAAATATTCGTCTAACAACTATTGACGGGGCATGTTCCCACAGGCATCAACGCCTTCAAATGGGTAAAACGTTATGTACTGCAATCATGTTTTTCAATTTTATAACAGAAACAATCCAAGATTTAGTTGAAATTGAAATAAGCTCCCACCTACCCGCCGAGCGTGGGCTAGTGAACACGGTGATACTTTAAGGATTTGGCGTTCCCACTTGCTTAGCAGCTACTAATGAATCTATCGCGTTGGAAACCGTGTGAAAACTGAGGAGCAACTGCTCGTAACAGCTGCTGTTACAAGTATTTGTGGGCATAAGTCATACAAGACACGAGAGATTTTTAGAATGGTCCAAAACGTAAAGTGCGAGTGGAAATTTTGATTTCGGAGAAACAATGTATAGAAGTACTCATTTCCACTGTCGATCTGTAGATATGAGTTGCAAATACATGATCAACTATACGCAAAACCACACGATAGTCTAAAGACAATTACATAATAGTCAAACTCAACTGTCGAATGAAATTTATGATGATGATGATGATGATATATCGATTGTTGTAATGATGAATGCAGAACTGTTATGAAATAATAACATCTGTTGTTTAGAAGGAATCTTCATCGTATTTTACAAGATACTTTTACCAGCCTAACCCCGCCCATGGAGAGAGCAAGCGTTTCAACGTACTATGATCCAGGTGGGCTCAATTGATTGGTTGAATTGATAAATACAAAGTTTTCTTTCTGTAAAGGTCTTTACAAAGTTTTCGAGCTCTGTATCAATCAATATATCAACCTATGTATAACTTAAGGGTTCATCGTATTTGATGCCGCGAACTCACAACCATTAGGTTGTCAATCCTCAATTTGCCGGTAGTTAATTAAAAGTTGGGTGCGTGCAAATTTTTCAAATCACGTTTACCTCAGCTAGTAATTTTTTTTACTCTTAAAGATTGTATTGGTCGGATAGTAAAGATACTCTCTTGCAATTTTAAGGTTTACGATTCAGTACTACTCGGTATCTGCGCCTGCGCAAACGAAAAGTCTTTGTAACTGCAACATGCACAGTTTCGGTAGATTTTCAGGGATTCAGCTATTTGGAAGTGATTGAGATAGTCTTTCATTGCCTCTAACCTGTCCATGCATCTAATACACTATTCTTGTACCAAATAAAATTTGATGAGACTCTTAGGTAAAATGTGATTGTATTCTTCTATATTCATCAATCTCGTTGTTGCCAGATACCTGTACGTGTGCAAACGTAACAAACACTAGATACTTCGTTTCTGTCACCGCCTCATGAGCTATCCCATCATTTACCACAGTTCCCTCAGGATGTGGTTCTGTTGTTCAAAAAATGCTTCCTACATTCTCCTTGATACGTTTTACTTATCTGAACTACCAAATTACAATAAGAAGAAGCGGTGTACCACACCCAACAAGGCGGACGTCTTTCTTACGATCCAGCTGTGTAGGATGAAAGCGACCAATGGGTTACGCCGTCAGATTGGAGCTACGAGTAAATGATTGGAGCATGGCTAAAATTAAACGTTTGAAACTGGTTTGAAACACAAGATATTATCTTGTAATGACATGGATCCAGAGATATCTGCTGATGAAAACAAGTATGGTGAATGTTAACTGATGTGTTGTCATTTTCAGAAGGAATTTTTGAGAACCACAATGTACATTTTGGCTTTTCCCCAGTGGCTTGGCTAAACCTACATTTGAGCTTATAAATTATACATATATTATCGGGGGGAACCGGATTATGTTATAAGGTCACATCAACCATCAGTCTAACGAGCGGTATTTGAGACAGCAAGATTAATCGTATTGCTTGGTAAATTTTATTGATTCAAGACGACAACCTTTTAAAAAACTACGTCGGCCCCAAGATGACGGTCTCGTGCCTGATGGAATACGATTATGGAAATTTCGGCATTGGAAGGTGAAACGATACATCAGCACAAGGGTAATGATAACTAACATCCCTGAAAAGTGTCTAGAATTAAAAATATATGTCGAAGAATGTCTGTGCCGGCTAAATGTTAATTTAGTAAAACCGGAATATGGAAATCAATCAAGTGTAGATTTCTTCTTCTTAACAGTTCATTATGAACCTTGGCCACCTCCACGAATCTCCGCTAATCCACTCGATCCCTAGATGCCGTCGCCATCTGACCTTCAATCAACCACGCCCTCTAAGCCGTCTTGGGTCGTCCGGAAGGAGCCTCTTGAGGATTTCTGCGTCCGTCTGCCGTTCGGGCTACCCAGCCCTTGTAAGTCTGCACCTAGGAGGCAGGAGGGCTCCACGATATCATCACCACATATTACGTCTCGTATAGTTCCAAATGGCACCTCAACATTTTTCGATATGTATCACGTCACTGTTACGATTACATCGCTTAACTGTTCGTTCATACTTGTTGAGCAGTTCCGAGTCAGTCATTGAAGGGTATGCTGCAGAGGCACAGGTTAGTCTTGGGCATCTTTGGGATAGTAGTACCTCTTCTTCGGATAGCCGCCTCTCCACGAATGTTCCTCTCTAGGACTGCTGATACTAACCAAGAGAATCATTTCAAGAGAGGCAGCTCGCTTTTTGTGATACCCTAATAAAGCTTTTTATCTCAGCCATTCTCTTCTTGACCTTCCTGATCAACCTCGTTTTTATACAAAGCTGTACAATCGTGTACGAGTGTTTTTCGAGCCCATCCCATGTTTTAGTGGTCCCGGCTGGACCGCAACGGTTACTTTTGAGCTTCCGAATGCCGCGCATTACCCTCTCCACTGCAAAAAGAATGCTATTTTCAACTATTTGGAGGTCACAGAAGGTCGGAAGAGAATGGTTTCCGAACTTAATTGATTATATTGTAGAACATTCTGCACGTCCTAGAGTTATTTAAAATATCAATATTTCCTTCTATTTTTTTTGCCATGGTGTTTTTTTTTAACACTATTATAATGAGCACTCTATCACTTTTGTTCCAATCTTTGAACTTCTATTTCATGCTTCTAGTGCACGTAACTGTCAAGGGTTTGGTTTTCGCAAACACTGTGATTTTATTCGATAATCACTTTTTGCTCAGTCACAATCACGTTTTCCTTCACCAAGTGCACTACTTATCAGTATGCCAAAATAGAATCGTCACTATACCAAACCTACTCCCAGAGGTATTCAATGCTTTCAGCTTCCATTGCTTCAGTCAATCGGCGTACGGATTTCTTTTTTATCTGGTGACTCCAACACTAAAGCATACAACTGGTCCAACTCTTTGGAGACACCCGCTTTAATCTTAAAAATAACAAGTAAATTATCCGAGTGAGTAACGTTTGTTCCTCTTGGGGTTCTCACATTCATCAAATCCAATGCAGCCCTGGCAACGAACATCAGGTGGTCAATTCGATAGTTTCATGGTGGTTCCATGACTCAATGCCTTCCAAATTCTTTGTTGTTTATCCTTACAAGGGAATCGCTTGGAGCTCAACTCCTTGTTTTATAAGCAGCGAAAATTATTTGTCTCTTCTGAAAACTTTGTCCTTACTGTGGAGATCAGTGGCGGGTTTGAATTAGTGTTTACCTACTTCAAATACAAAATTAATTTAATTAGCTGTGTAGAACAATTCACTACCTACTTTTTATTAACATCGATATGGAAACAGCAGGCGATGACCTGAGTGGCTAGATAGTAGGTACCTTGAAACTGCAGTATGGGGTTAATCCCGCTGAGAGTCTTGCGAAAATCTGCTAACTTTTCAAAATGAGTGTCCCGAATAGGTGTTTACAATAACCAGATAAGTAATTTCATTCAAACGACAAAAAATTTGTTAAAACAAACATTTGATTTGTTAATTAACATTTAAGTTGGACACCGACAACTTTCTTGATTACTGTCGATGAATTTTACAATAAAAATTAGCTAGTCCGATAGTTGAAAAATAACTTGATATTGCTTCGGCTTAATCAAGTTAAAATTCAGTAGGTGTCGAGTTCCAAAGACCTAAGTTTACTTACCATACTAATCAAGCTGTTCTAGATACGGACGCAAAGGTTGAATCATCAGTTGTACTTACCTGTAAATAAATAAAAAATGAATGAATAACTCATTAGTTCAATTTCTACATCAACGATGTGTGTATTGAACTGAATTGTGATTAAACAAAACATGAAGTATAAGAACAAGAATGGGTAAGTAATGACTTTTAAAATATAGAAATGCATGACTATTATTGTCAGCTAATTTTGATCGAAGAAGCTAGATTGCAGTCATTCGTTAATATGTTATAAGTTTCATCGAATAGATACAAGTAATTAAATTGATAAATGTGATTGCTACCCACATGACTCGTAATTTTTGTCTGATTCCTCTATTATTTAGTTAATCAGTTATGGTTATCTACGAATGTGGTTTCCTATGAATTTCATACACCAGTGCCAATAAACAAAATGAAGCTACTGTTCCCAGTTTTGCTTATGAATAACGATTATTCGAACCATATCATGTGTTTCGAATAAAGCTATCAAGACATTGATCCGTTTATTGCACGGGTTTCAAAGTTCCCGTGGACATAACTTCAACACGATCAACCATGAGATAATCGTTGTTATAATCTATTATCCGCTGTACAGTCTAATCTATCTTACGAACACTAAAGATACGTTAATTGTAGATATTTATAAAAAATTAACGTGCTTCAAGTAGATAACAGTTTGTAAATTCTGGAATACTCAAATGCTCAGGATCATTCATATTGTGTTCTTTTAGCGAGACTTCCTAGTGCAAAATTTCCTAGCTTGAACAGAATGAATTTAGTAAATTCAATTGTCTTTAGTTATACCGAAGAGGTTCCTCAACAATTTTAACTTCCCAGGGTCGACAGGAGAGTAGAGCAAACTTAGGTATCTACAATCTGCAATCAATTTTTATTAAAGGACAACTTGAAGAATAGTATAGTGCTGTGGAATACTTTATCGAGATAGAAATGTATTTATCCCCAGAAGAGTATTTCTGATTTTGGTTCTGATGAGTTTAACAACGTGGTGGAACTATTGAGCAGGAGAAAACATCCCTCCGTTTGCATATGGAGAACTTGGGCTGGATCTCCTGGAACAGCATTTACATGAACAGTCTGGCTGCAGAAAAAAGCGGATGATTCGAGCGAGGTTCCAGTTCTCACACCTGTTTCCGAGCGTATAGATTAAAGTTTATGAAATGAGAGCGGAACGCTTTAAACCTGTACTGGTGGGAATTGTGTGCGTATAAAACCGCTATGAAACCGAACCCATCACTCTTCGCTGATGGCTAAACTCTGTTGAAGATGACCATTCACTGGTAAATAATGTCATATTGCTTAACTTTGGGGTGATCAATCATGAAAACGCGAAATGTTTCAACATGTTTCATGTGTCTTGATCCAACCGAAGACAACCGGTTTGTGGATGGTTCAAGTCTCATTTCGTTGATGTTGGATTTATGGTCGCTCGAATGCTCAAAACGTGGATTCCTCACAACAAACATTCACAACCCGATTTCAATGAAATTCCGGGATTACAGGCGAATGATTCTTTGTAGCTCTCCACGCATTTTCGAAATGCTCTCAATCATTCAGATTCTCAATTCTCAAGTAGTCGTTTACGAAGAAGTAGTAAACCCGAGAAGTTGCCGATCTCTGGATGATCTCTTATGATCAGGCTTCTGATCAACCCATTGAGCTCAGTATCTTCCATCAACTATGGCCACCCCATACCTATCAGGCCACCGGGAGCATCAAAGTATTCAAATTTCAAGACAACTTATCAGAAATATGATTCATAAAACGGTATAAATGGGTTTATGATTTTCAAATAGCCTTTTTACGTAGATCGCTGAACTGCACATTACACAGCCCCCCAAAAAAAATAGTTTTTTGGCCTTAGCTCAAAATTGTGGTGGTCAGGGGATTTTTTGGACCTTGGATTCGAATTCAACATCGAAAAATACAAACGGATACACTAGCCTACAATACGGATCTTGACTTTTTGGTTTATTATTCAATAATAAACCATTGTAATCGCTCTTGAAAAAAAAAATTTTTTAACCCCCCCTGGAAATTTCATGGTTTACGTTTCAAATGGTGTAGAATCCAAATCTGCAATAAAATTTTTCCGTCCGTCCACCGTACGCACGATTTCTCCCAAACAGCTTGAGCAACAAATCTGAAATTTTCAGGAAAAATCCATGTTGGTCCGACAACGCCCCAATTCTTTAGCCAACTCTCTCACTAAATTTAAAGTGCCGTTTAAGGGTTGTCAAAGTTTTGTAAAATCCCTAAAAACCTCAAAAAAAGGCAAGGCGTCCTAAATTTGGACTTTTTTTTAAGAACTTTCCATGAGGAATCGAATGAGCCCCTCCCCAGGTCCGTAGCTCAAACCATTCCCGATGTATGGTCCGATTTATGGTGCCAACATTTGTGTTTTTTTGGTTTATTATTGTTTTTGTTTTGAAAGCAGTAACCTAGTGATGTAGTGAATGTGGATACTGGAGTGAACTCCTAAAAGGGTTTATAGCCGATACACGGGTTGAAGCATTCTGATATGCATGCTCCGTCTTACGAAATTTAAAATTTTCAAATAGAATATTTTTCCATTGTAATCGCTCTTGAAAAAAACGCTGCAAATTCTTTCACTTGGGTTTATTATTCAATGATTCATGATTTGAATTTCTACTAAGCTTTGGAGTGTGCGTGTTTCACAGGTGATTGAGCGATTATTGAATTTCAGGAGGCACACAAATATGATCAACTGATCAACCCAAATAGGTATTTTGGTTGAGAACCGATTTAAGTGCTCTATGCATATCTCCTGAAATTCAATAATCGCTCTATCACCTGTGAAACACGCACACTCCAAAGCTTAGTAGAAATTCAAATCATGAATCATTGAATAATAAACCCCAGTGAAAGAATTTGCAGCGTTTTTTTGTGGATCTGTGTAATTATTGCGTTAATAAATGTATAACTAACATAAAAACAATGTTGTTATTTCGAAAGTTTTTGATGTTCGGATTTTTGAAATGTCAGCCATTTGATTTCACAATTTTTTTTAGATAAGTTTACGATTAAAATCTAGCGGATGAGATCGATTTATTCTCGCCGACAGGACTTAACGTAGTCAACGAAGAAATTTCATGATTATTCTTGGAAGATGTTTAATCCTAAAACAGAAGTAATGACAGATCAGAGTGAGTAAAGAAAGATCAACAGTCGTAGAGTTTGTTTTCTCGATCCTAAAGCTCCTCCCTCCACAACGATACGAAAAAGCTTCAATTAGCAAATTTTTTATGGCCTTGGAGACCGATTGAAGGATCTCCTGACACTTCATATGACTTACAAATGAATGAATAGAAGAGAGAAAAATGGTGGAAGAACGTCAAATCACTTATGGGAGTTATTACGGAGACTTAGTTGGTCGATGGATTTACTAATGGCGCGAGGAATAGCGCTGAAGGATGGAGTTACCTTGACGGGACCAGACTTCCGCGCCTTGTCTGACGGCTAATGGTTTGATTGTTTCATCCGAGGCCCTTGCGTCGTGCGTACTCGCACGTTGCTATGAAAGAAAAAACTTTTTGATTCGAGCTTTGCGGGCAATAACCATCTGATGAGATTCGTATCGAGTTTCAGAAAACAGATAACTAGCGTGTTGAAACTTCCGGCCGGCATTGATTGGTCTATTGATCTTGATCATGAGTAGGTATGTCTACATCCATGAACTTGGCTATAGATTTGGGCGAGAACCTCGTGATTTACAATAAAATAGCCAATGTGCCCATCACATTTTTCCCGCCTCCCATCACATTATCCCAAAACCAGTTTTTGACTTTAAACGGAAGATAATCATACGGGCGTATTGACTAAGGGTTCATTCAAGTTATACACGCTCGGGTAATACATTTCCACATCATAAAAACCAACATTATAAAAACTACACGACCGACTTAAAAAATGCATTCGTCATTAATAGGCTACATCTTTACCAAGTTTCGTAGGATGTAATATCTCTTCAAAAGGCCTAGGGATCACTATCTGAAACGGAACAATGACACATGATCACACATTAAGATTTGGCCGATAGAAGTCAGTGTTTTGTATGCTCTGCTATAAGGCATATAAAACATTTCCCCATACATTATTAGTACTCATGTTTAGTAGCAAAAAAGTACCAGCAATAGTATATGCCGAACTATTTTTGCTTACTACCAACTACGAAAGCGGCTGGAATCGAATGATGGTGATATCGGTAGGTTTATCCTTATCCATTTAAATGGTTTGACAATTAAGGTTGAAAGGCGTGAACTAGGGTTAAAAAATCAGATCGAACTATTCGTTCAGAAGTTGAGTCAATGACGATAGGTTAAGTAAATAGTTGAACAACTGAAATTTAACGAGAATGAAACACCTGGCTACCCTACACAATTAGGTACATTACTTAAGACTTGAAAAACTCGATTTCAAAAGGAACTTTCGGAACAAAACTCCACTACAATGATTTCATCTGGTGGGTTCCTCACATGATACCATGCGATTTACACTATATCCAAGAATGATCACATTCTCAACCGCTTTGACGTTCTTTTCTCTGTCAATGGTCCTGCCTTTAACGAGAGCGAATAGATGAATTTAAACAGCCTAGGTGGGCTCATTCGATTCTTTGAATGCGTGTCTAGTATGCGCCTTTGATTGTCAGAGAAGGGAAGAAATCAGTCCCAACCAGACCCCAATTTTAATGTTTACCTGACTCAAGTCATCTGTTAACAAACACAAATTGACGTATCTAGTTATAAATGATAGAATAATAGTTTTCAAATTTAAAAATCAATCTTGAAAAAATCGCTCTGCTTTTGAAGCGTGTAGGTTTTTAATTGGTGTTGTTTATTGTTTCCCTTTTTACAGGCTAATTCCTCATTATGGAAATATTACAGAAAAAAAGGAAATGAAGAACCGGACTTCAGCTGGACTTTTGTATGTTAATGATGAGAGTGAACCCCGCACTCACTTTGCTAAACTAACCCGGAAAACAACGCGTTAATTGGCACGGGCTGTATAATTTCATACTAAGGTAGGTACAGTAGTTACTCGAACCGTATACCTAGGTCTGAAAACATTAAAACATCTAAATTGACGTAGGACCAGGGGTGGCTGGCTGCAGACAGGCTCACAGGCATCTGCACCTCCTGGCCATCAATAAAAAGATACCTGATAATAATAATATTAAAAGTAAAATATTGGCATACTGTTTTCTAACTTTTCCCCATGAATCCTCGTTGAAGTGCAGAAGAGTTTCAAATTTAATGTTTTCAAACAGAGAAACAGAGCCTCAGGATGGGTGATACGATGGTGTAGTCGTGAGTTTTGGAGTTTTGTCAGGGGGGGAGGGGGGGGTAGTGAGCGACAATTTTGTTTCAGCGCGTCCAGAAAGTGTTGAAATATGTTGTTTTTTTTTCACAGTTTTTATTCTATTTTGAATAAAGTGTCATAGAATGAGTGAGTTAAGCTATAGGTATTCCGCAATTTTTTTCATTGATCACCAATCAACACATCCATCTGCACATGTGCAAAAGTAAAATCCCTCAACATCATTTTCCTAGGTTCTAGTAGTCCGATCTCGCTCAAATTCGGAGGGTTCTCTGGGAAGTTAAGTGTCATGGGGTAGGCGATGTTTTAAATATATTTTTTATCGCTAGCTAGAACCAAATCAAGATTATTAACAACATCATTTTGTGTAAACAGTCCCGTTTCATCCGTCAGGAGCTTAAAGAAATTCGAGGATTTGAATTAGCGGGGCTAATTAGGGCTTATAAATCTGAAGCCGCAGTGGCAACCCTGTATACGGGTTTTAAAATTCAAAGGCTGCTCTACGAATGGTCCGTAGGTTACCATAACGAACGGTCAAAGTTGCTTTTCTGCTGTCTCGACTGTTGGAATGGCTGTCAACAGATGACAATATAGTCAATGCGTGAATTGGGTACCTTAACACGGTAGGTTCTCTTTTTTCTACCAGATAGTTACTCGAATTTTCTCAACCATCGACGAGAAAATCGGCTGCGTTTTACTTTATCCTGTATATAAAATCCTTTGCACTGCAAAGTAGCATTAAAGATTCCGTGTCTTTAATTTAAAATCCTGCAAAAAAGCGAATGAGTGGCTTACAGTGTTAATTTGATGATTGATTTAATCAACGAATTTTAAGTAAACCAATACTACTGTTCTACGAGAGGCTTTTAGCGATCTAAATTCACCGTTTGTAGTAGGTTGAAAGTGATACTGAAACTGAAGCACTATCGACCTATCATTCCAAATTTCGTACACTTGATGTAGAATTTCGTATGGTAAGACGGATTTGTATTTAATTGCGTTTTTTTTCTACTCTACGCATACAAACGTAATTGCAAGTAATTAAAATTTTCTTCATTATTATTTCAAAGATCCATTCAATGAAATAAGTAATAATAAATTACGAAATCATTTATTGGAGACCGACATTAATCTAAATGTATTTCGTGTCTTGTATCAATGTGCAGGTCAGTAGTAACTGCCTAACCATCAGTGATGCTTTCAACTGAATGATATGTTCCAAAGTTCCCACAGGAATTCCCTGAATTTTGTTAAGTAGATAGATACTGAATGCTCAATAGCAGTCACTTGATCGCTCCCTGGATTACAATGCCATGGGAATGAACGAGTTGTATTAGGAAGTTCTTCACTGGCATTGAACCGCCCTATTTCATTCGGAAATGGATTGTATTCCATGCGAATAAGAGATTACAGATTACCATGCATACTTTGATTCACACATATTTTAGACGGTATTACTGAAAATGTGGGGGTTCAGTTGGCTACTGTCATCGCGTTCTTTGTAGGGATGTCAGGTTTTAGGTTGACGGTAACACTGTCATTATTGAAGTGTTTCTGGAAACTTAGCTAACATTAATGGACATACTTTTGTTATTGCCTTTAACAACATTTGATTCCAGCTTTTACAATATCTACGTGTTAAGTTATTGTGCCAAGCAAGGCTCTCATAAATCACAATATGATGTTGATTACAATTTTCAAGTCATTTTACTATAGGTTTCGCGACTTTCACAACGCTTCGTGATCCTAGAAGCTTTTCGATTGCGCAAACGTTACATTTCAAAAACACCAGTATTTGAGCGATGTTTAGGTCCAACTAGCTAAATCAGTAATATAGAGGACAGTTGATGAATGGACACGGAGTCCGATCTTGATCGCAATTAGATTGAACTAAATGGATGAACTTGATTGATTGATTGAACTTGACCTGCTGCGCTATCAACGTAAAAAGTGGAAATCCTAGTTCTCAGACTCAAAACACACATTCCATGGTATCAATCTTGGAAACATTTTCAGGGATGTTTTTTTTTCTCTCTCAATTTTTTTCTCGAAAATCTCTGTTGCGCAATAAACATCACAAATTTTGAATTTGACGACAGGGGAGGGGGGTTGGCGGGGGTAATGGCCAATCCTTTTAAGCGCAGCTCTAACCTGCGAGAATTCTCAACCTAATTTTGAGCTTGTTTTTGTTCAATTAAGTGCTCGGTCCAATTTTAAAGAGATTTTTTTTTAGTATTTATAATTATCTTTATAGATGTGACCGTCCCTGTAATGCATGCATTAATTAGCAGTATGTTTTGTTAATGTGTATTTTTACTTTTTATTACTATTATTTTGCCAAACAAAACATAATTGACCTTGTGATTTGTGACTTCCATCTCAAGTCCATTTAGTAGGTTGTGACCCATCTTTATTTAGTGCAGTAGAATGTACTACTTCCTTTGAATGAACGACACTTTGCGGAAGTACTCCATCAGCTTCTAAAACGAACCAATCTGGAAATGACCGTTATTTCGCGCCAATTAGCATGACGTAGGATCACCTTTCTTGGGTGTTACGTTTTGCTGACGTCGAACCGGTTTCGGATTTAGGTTCATTTCTGAGCCCTCCATCGCGTGACTAGCAAGGACGTGTTCCCGAAGGTTGCTGAACGTACCTACGGTTATGATGGTCACCCCCACCGAACCCAATCACCGCCGTTGATTGTCCCTTAAATCAAAACTCACCTCCAACTTGATAATCCGAGTTGCTCACGAACTCGTTAACCTCATTATTCTTCCTAGATACCGGATCTACAGACGTCACCATTTCATGCAGGAAAAACAAACAAACTCCGAAAACAAACATTTCTAAAGTAATCACCTAAATTAAATTACTTGAGGATTTTGCAGATATTTAAAGTGGAGACATTTAAAGACAACGAACTTTCGTGTGTTGGAATTTTACGTTACGTTACGTTACTTAAGTAAGAATTTCATTCTGCGGCCTTGATAACTTCAGACTGCAAATACCATATGCTCTAACTACCAAATGCTTCAACAGAAAATATTGGTAATAATGCAAACACTAGACCGGTTTCTTATATTTAAAAAAAAAATCACATGAATCGGTCAAGTATGAATGTACTTAGGTGTGTTGTTGATGCATACCGGTACACCCGAAATGTTCGACTTCACAAAGAACTTTGTATACCAACAGTAAATGAAGTAATCAGAATGCACGCTATAGCCCATCACAAGCGGCTACAACTGCACGTCAATGAAGAAGCTGTGCAGCTCCTCGTCGTTGACGACCTATCCAGACGACTCAAGAGAAATAAGCCTCATGATCTGTGTACGTGAATTAAGGTGTTCGCGATAACAAAATCCGCACAGTGAAAAAAGAAATTCAGTGAATCTCAAGTGCAACAAATGACACTTCTAACATTCGAAACCATTAGAGACTTAGTTATGTACCTGAACTTTACTATAACCAATCCATATTTAAATGTCAAAAATTTGTTGCTAATAAGTTGTAACTTGGTGCAATAAATCATTTTCAAAAAAAAAATCGGTCAAGAATTCTTGCTTGAGTAGCGGTGGTATTATCCCGGTGTCAACGACATTGTCACACACTTATGCAGACGGAAATACACCAATTTTTTTACAGTTTTACAAAAGTAGTCATTTTGTTTTCTTTATGTCTCGGTATTGACCACTTACAATCAACATCCGATAAACTCTACATTGCACCGTTTTGGAAAGTTCCCGTCTAGGTGACTCCGCCGATGGAATGAAACAAAATTTTAAAAAATAACCTATTGGTCACCCATGGTGGCTACAACCTGAATTAAAACTTGGAATTTAAATTTCCGCTTAGAATGGTATTGAGTTTACTGCGTTGAACTCGAGTAGTGTTTTAATCTGAATTAATCGAGAATATAAACGCCTTCCCAACATAATTCGAAGATAACTAATTGAATTTCAACACTAATTGAAATAACATTGTGCAAGTGATGATCCCCATTGGCAATAAATGAAGTCACTCCATTATTTAAGGATCCACTCTTTCCAGCTTGTCGAACAGGATATTGGCGACAGCTTCATGGATATTTGTCATAAAAAAAGCGGGTGTTCTGAAATCGAGTAGTTTAAAGATAAAATCTTGACCCGCCGAATCTCTTAGTGGAATAGAGATGGTCTAGGAAAAAAGCTCTCCAAACTCCCTTTGAACATCGTGCCGAATGAGCTCCATTGTGCTGGAACCTCGCAGCTTTGAGGGAAAAAATTGGTTGACCATTTGAGAATCACGACCTGAAGTCATCGTAACAAAATGGTTGTTTTCTTCAGAGGAGTAAGACCATTATATCATCAGTCTCGAAACTGAACTCCGAACAGGGACACATTTACTTTCAAGTGGTCACTGGTGTCGCTCGCGAGAGTTGTTACCACTCCGATAACGTACGTTTGGCTTTTTCACACAAACACGAATTTGGAAACAAGACTCGTTGCTAAAATCCAAGTAACTTTAAAGGCAGGTCTACGAGGAGCGATTGACATGATGTAAGATGCGTAGTAGAATCCGTCCATAAACCTAAAGTGAACGAAACTTTTGGACCCCTTCGTTGGTAATTAAATTCTCGTCACCCTTACATACAAATCTGCTGGTTATGGATGACAACCAAGATTTGGTCACAACAGGGCAATGGTGAAATCCTTCTCACTCTTAACTGATTCATTGACTTGTTTGTGGGTTAGTTGACAAAGAGAGTTGTGTTCGGAAAGTCACCCGCTAAAGAGTTGGGTTAGTTGATTGAATACATAAATTTTCAAAGAACAATCAATATATTGATCAATTGAAATATATATACAGCCTACGTCGAAGAAAAGAATAAACCAAGAATAATCACAATGACTTGCAAAAAGAATCAATTATTACTTTCACAGAGATGTCGCTTTTAAAAGTAATTACTTAATATATTTCAGTGAGAACGTTATTAATTCATCGCTGAATCATAACTAATAGGTTTTTAATGAATAATTGGTTCTTAGAAAATCTAGGAAGAATAAAATTTTGTATCTAGGGAGATAGGAAATTACTCCATAGTTTGAAAGTTTAATAATAATAATTATAATGAAGCTCCACAATTATCCGTGGAGCCCGTATAGACCGTTCAACAATTTGTGTGAGTAAACGAAATGAGACAGTTTGCAAATCAATCGTTTTAAACTATTTAACCAACACAATGTCCGTCAGTTTATAGAAAAATGAAATTATATCTCCTCAATCATTATAATTATTATTCAAACCATCTGATATATCAACAACAACTCTGGGAACAATTATATGAATATGGCGAAATGGACTACGTATATTGTACGTCATGGATACTGCTTCTTGACAACATTAGTCTGATGAATCCCGTCGGGGAAAACTACTGACAATTACGAATAATGAGGAAGAGCTAATTTATTTTACCCCATCACACCTAATTGTGGAGAACAAAAAATTGCAATTAGCGACTCAAATGCATGATCACTCATCGATTTGGTGTCAAACACGTCAATACCAGTTTCTAATAAACTAAACTTGATTTGAATATTTCGATTAAAGCGATGCACACATTAGGGGTTCAACACTATTAAAGTAAATTCCAGTGACTTCTAACTAGAGCAACACATTGTTTTACACGGTTTGAATTTCGTTATGACCTTATAGTCCAAGACAGAATCAAACCTGCCATGATGATTCGACAAGCTTAGCTTATTGTCAAACTAATCGCCAACGCTGCTTCACCTGTCAAGCGCGCCCCTACACCTATATTATATCTTGTAACAATCGGATACACTTTATTGAACACCTTTTAGATACATTTAATGTGAATTTCAAGTTTCGTCTTAAAACACGGGAAAAAGAAGACAATTTTTGTCTACCCAGCATTTCTCACTTTTCAACATTGCCAGTAAACATGGAAGGAGCACGATATTGAGCGATTGGCCTTTTCCGGCAAATGACCAAAACCTTATCTGGATAACCTTTCCGGACGATGGCCAGTTGGTGTCCCTACTGACGATAACATCGCAATATATCTAGACCCAAGTGAAGAGTGTCTCTGAGTTTTAGGAAATCCTAAAGGTCCTCTTCCACAGAGGCATTTCGATGAATACCCGTTTTATGTATATATCCTCCTATCCCCTGGTCACTTGTTACTCATTCATTCATTCTCCCAACCGACCTTCAGTTCAGAGGGGGTTTTCATTTTTCTCCAGATGCGTATTTTGAATTTGTTTCGAAACTCAGACTAAATATTCGGCTTTTTTGAGATCTTATTACACGTCTTATATGAAGGTTATGGTCCCTGTGTCGGATCAAATTCACACTGCTTTTCCTTCAAATTCTGATATTTTTTAAATCATATCGATCTGAACTGTGGTAGTAAGTGAACATCTGGCTTTAGTCATCAGTTTCTCTCAATCCTAAGTAGTTAAATCGAAAACTGCTTTTATGATCGTTATTCAATTAATCAACTACTTTACGTTCAGCCGTCGCCTAATGACGTGAGAAAAAAGAACGTCAACATGAAAGTGAATCTGGACGTCGACCTCGAGCTGATACTAAAAACGGGGCTTGTGCATTTTGACAAAAGAATCGGCTGACATAATTCCAATGGAATTTAGTTTTCACGAGTTCCTTTTGTAATCAAGTTTTTCAGAACACTTGATATATGTGTATATAAATGCGGACCAGACAAGCAAGCATATGTAGACGTTTTATTTTAAATCGTTAAATTGTTGTTTTCCGTTTTTTTACGTCTGAGTCGGTACGCAATATATTGCACCATTGTATGTACGTAGATATCACCTTATTACGTTCTAAGTCACTAGTAAATATTAACTGTGTAAGGAGTCGTATTGAAGATGAAGTCATCCTATCATCATTTCGGTAAGTGAAGTGTTTGGATAATACTCACTTCGTCCGACTTCTAAAACGTTCGGTATGTAAATTCCAAATTACATTCGGATAGGAAGACGATTGACTGAACACTGCATACGTATGTGCTTCGGCTGTGCAGAGAACTTTAGGAATATCTACTTTACACAAGAGTAGTGTTATGAAAGACTGGGGAAAAGCCCGTTGTTTGAAATACAACAGGTGCTAGAATTTGGGTAATCTGAAAGACAATTTTCATCATCGCATTTTCAAGAAGGAAGAAATTATGCTCAGATCCGAATCAGCTGCTTGTGATGGCTATGTACTTGGTTATTAATATAAATGGTATACATTTTTGTTCTCGTTCGTGGAAAGCAATTTTTGTTGCGTCTGAGTCGGTATGCAGTATATTGCACCGTTGTAGTTACGCAGATATCAGCTTATTACGTTATAAGTTACTAGTAAATGTTAACTTTGTAAAGAGACGTATTAGGATTAAGTCATCATATCATCTTTTGTATATCTAAAAGTCAATTACAAGGTGGCTTTTCACTCGTTAATGAACTGAAGGACCAGTGTGGCTAATTTGTCTCCTGATCGATTACAGAAGTGAAGTATTTGTAAAAGAAGTTCTTTTTATGGCATCTAGAAAACAATTACACGGCATGGAATCGCTGAGTTGGTATAATGTACATATCAGTGACTTACATTGAAACTAGTTCGTAAACACTGACCCTTTGTGCAATATACTGCAAATTAAAATCTGTCACATTTTAAAATCATTGGATCCTACACCTCCTGGATCGACTTTTCATGTATCAAGAAAATGTTAGAATTTGTTCTTATTGAGAGGGAAATGTATAATACTTCAGATTTTCTTTTATATAAATAAGTTTAATTTAAACTGTTGACATTTGCCACATTCTTCCTTGTAAGAGATTACACTACACGGAATACAGTTAATTTACTTATTTTTACTGAACCTATATTGATTAGAGAAGTCTGAAAATAAAGTTCCAGAGGAAACGAAATTCTGGTTCCTTCATAGAGAACACCCTTCCTCCAAGGGGGTACTGGTTAAAAATAAAATTCAAGTGTATTCAGAGTAAGCAGTGCGTGAGAGGTCAGATGATCTAATGACGCTAAGTTTTCACTTCAAAAATGCAGCTCTTAACTAGGGCAAGATCAAGAGATTGCAACAGAATAAAAGGACGCGTATAAGCTCCACCTGGCTCACAAAAGCGACAGCACAAGGGGGACCTAAACACAATCACCGCTTTCTATGATGTGATGATCCATTCGTCATCCTCCAAGAAGAACAACTAGTTTTCCTTCACCCGAATATCCCGAGCGAGGATGAGTCATGACGAAAACCGAGCAGGCCATTAGGAAAGAAGATAGTTGCGAATTCGTAAAATCAACTGACAACTATAGATGCGAATAAGCAGTTACTAGGTGTCCGAAAGATTAGTAAATCTTCCAATACGTCAGGGAAATCCGGAGCCCTGCCAAACATTTTCAGACAGTCTAATATTATGTAAGTAGCAGGTTATCTGGTTGTTACCCCGAAACTCGTCGTTAGCACCATTTTTAATGCGAGTTCCTGCTCCTCGTACTGCAGTGTGTGTATCCCGGAATACTTTTTTGGTCCTCCTAACTGCCAAAATTTAACAACGTAGAACATGCTTTAGCCATCAGCTAGCTTCGATATTTGATCGGTATAGATCCCGTCATTTTATTTGTATTTAGCGGTCAAGAGACGCTGTTTATCACATTCCAGCTTCTCTGGTTGAACTAGATAAAATTTAGCTAATTAGTGCTAGCAATAACTGGTAACAATGTCATTCTTACTGATGATGATCTAATCGTCGAAATAGATTTCGATTAATTAAATAAAGTAATTAAATAAGTTAATTAGTTAAAGTAATTCTTTTAATTTTGTGGAAATATACCACGTTTTCTTCTATAAACACTGTGTTTTTCTTGACATGGATTTCCACAATTCAATCGCGAATGATTTAGTGCGTACTAGCAAGTTTTCCGTTAGTTTTGAGTGAAATCCGAGCTTGCTATTCTCTCAACTTGGGTTGTTCGGGAGCTTCAAATGGATAAAAAACAGATCAATTTTTCGGGGTCAATCCGCTGTTCATTTTGTAGAAAACCACATTGAATTCAGTACATTCAGTTCAATGGTTGGTTGTGGCAACAAACGAAAGAGCTATGAAAAATACGGGTGGTTGGTCATACCGTAAAGAACACCTGAAGACATAACCAACTCGAATTACACGTCTTACTTATCGCACACAGCACTCCACGCTATGACAGAGTCGCTGCCATGACTTTGATTTTATTGCCCACCACTTATTCAACATAATTGCCCTTTGCCTCATGCCATTTTTATTTCACATAGTTATCACCCCTATGTCATCTCTATATACTTTTTGCCATTAACAACCTGGACATTCAGGATGAAGGCAGATCATATTCAGTGTGATCTATTCAGTCAACTAATCTATTGGTTTCGAATTCTACTGCGAGAGAGATTACTGTTGGAGCATTTGCTACAAGAGCGAGTTAGCGTCGCTCATCACTCCCGTACAAGACATCTAACTTGTAATAGGTATGATATGGTTCTCAAATAAGTGTGAAATTGCAGATGGTAATGTAGATGCAATTTTATAACGTTGAAATTGTCGCAAAAAGGGAAAGTCATAGTCCAAGACGTGGAATGCCCTACATATCAAATAGAGAATTTGATTTTCAAAGGCCTCACGTATATGATGAAAAAGTATACAAAAAGCGTAAACTTTCTACGATGACTCTTTCGTGATAGTTTTGAAATATTATACTAAATGAAATTAAAAACGTATGTTCTACAAGAGGGTTTTGTTAATTACAGTAGGTCCTTTTATAAAATTCTCCAGAGCGTTCATTCACGCAGCCTTCGTGTGGATTGTACTCGTAACAACTCACGTAACGTCGTTAATACTAACTAGACTCGAATTCCCCTGTGAATAAAGATTATCTAATGGGAGGATGCATTAACTGGGTTTCGTATTAAAGTTTGAGAAGGGGTGTGAGGGTAATAGATTCATGTATTGAAGTAATTCGCGTACGATACGTGACACACGCTTGTGAGTCCAGTTGGTTCGATGATAATGTAGTAGTGTGGCTATTATAATAAAAAGGTAATGGAATGGGCTAGTTGCCCCTCCTAAGGGCTGACGCGATTAACACGCAACCAGAGGATACCATGACATCTAAAATATGATATGACATCTAAACAGGATGATAATAATGAATGAGGAATAAATTATGGCTCTGATAACATGGGAGTTATTAGGGAACCATGCCAACCCCCAATTCCCCAAGGGACTCCAAACTACCATTCATAGAGACAGTCTTATTTACTAGCTGCAGAAGGACATCAGCACGTGGGTCAACCAACAAACCACAAGAAGGTGGCCCAATACTGGAGAACATGTCCACAGTAAACCCATGGTGGCCGAACCAAACATAAAATCGAAAAGTTCTAATCAAAGTGAACTTCGAGAACTGAGAGGTTTATATCCACATCTCCATCACCCCAATCATCACATTACTAGAGAAAGTTATCTATATTCCAGAACAATTAATAGATGGAAAGAAAACGGCCACCAAGTTGGGTGCGGAATACAGCTTCATTGAATTTTTATCTGGCATGTACAGAGCATTAATATTTTTAATGATCTTGACAGATCCTGTGGTGAGCACCCATGATTGAAGGAAATAGTAAATTAAGATGTAGCGAAAATGACAAAATCGGAAAATTAGGTGAACAAATTATGCTTATTGGTTACGTTCGATTTGTTTTGAGTTTTTGGGAGCTACCGGTGGGCCGGGAGAATATTTTGTTTGATGCTAGTTACATTATTCGAGATCCACCTATGTGCAGTAACTGCTGATTCGATCCCGTTGAAATTCATATGGCATAATGATTAGGAAGATTTAGGAGAGATCCGACGAGTAGACCATGAGAAAATGGCGCTTAACGAATTTTACTATATCCATCTGCATATAGTACATACATCTGTTGTGAAAACTATTTTGATTGATAAAAACTCATAAGAAACCACCCTGAAGATAACCTACACTTTCTTCGAAAATATAATAACAATCCAATGAAAACTGTAGAATTATTGCAGGATTTCACATCCCTGAAGTGCAGCAACTAGAAACGATCCGAACATGTTATAGCAACCAGAAATGATCCGAAAATTATAAATGATGATTAAACCATTTTTTCCACGAACACCCTGAAAATCTGACGGTCTCTGGTGTAAGACAGCTAAGCTTGAAGAAATTTTCGTTAACGTGTGCGCTGACTTAAGAGTTGATTCGTTATTAACGAAAATCAGAGGGGACCAACTAGAATGTAACTCCCACATTTCCTGAAAATCCGACTAAAATCAGATGAAAAACTGATAATATTCAGCATCTTATAAGGATTTCTGAACATAAGTCAAACACATACCCTCACATAGACAAAGAGATTCGGAGTAAACATTATTTAAATGATCTAAAATGCAAAACATTGTTGTAAATGTTGATGTTACTGAAAAACCGTCTGCCAAGTTGGGTGTGGCACATAGCCTCCTCTGTCTAGGTAATGTTAACGTATGGATTTGTTGGAATATTTTAGATAATTTCGAAAGACGTAGAATATAAGTGTGTTACAACGATCTTGGGGACATAAATGCCCCAGGATATGTTTCGGATTACTGCAACGCCTTTTAATTAATGGTCAACTGCCTTCGAATGAAGCGGATATTATGTTGATACGATCGTGTTGATAAGATATTATCAAACAGTACTTTCCCTACTACCTTAATATTATTAGCGCGATTAAATCGCTAGAACTTGAGAAATAGGGGATTGGTGGATTTTAAGTTTGCGCTTGCGCAGAGGGGGATATGATTTTTGAGTGATGAAATGCTCCGGAGACCGTCTACGTTTTACCCCTCACATTCCCAGAAAATTTCCCTAAAATCAGATTAAAACAGTACAAATTGGGCGTTTCGCGAGGATTTCACTTTCGCGTGCACAGAAACTAACAATGATACTATGATACTGATGATCGTTGAAATTGATACGAAATCAATAAATCGTTCTTCCTCGACCACCTTTCAAATTTGAGTGGGTAGGAACAACTTGAACCTGAGGAAATGATGCTTGGTGGACATGCACAGGCTGATGTATTCATTTGTGAGCAATGAAACTCATACGGAGCCGTTCACAGCCTGACCTATATTGGACAAAAACTGTAGAAATTAGGGTTGTTACTAATATCTGCGGACAACGGACAGATAGACACGAAACGAAGGTAGCACAGAATAAAACTGCGAGTTCCCGAGAGAGGAAATAATGTTTTCGCTACGTCTAAGTTACATTCGTAGGCAAAACCTGTGTCAACAAAATCAGATATTCTATCTCAGTTAGGGTCCGAATCAAAATATTTCTATTAAATATTTCTAGATCTATGCTATACAATCTGAAACAATGGTAGATCTTTTGTTTGAATCTTAATTTTTTGATGAAGCATTAAATTGCCGATGCCCAACGGGAATGTCCATAATGAAGGGCGCAAGTATAAATACCCACTCTAACGGCCCATTATGAAAAATCGACCCCAATCTCCACCTGCATATTTCGCGATGGTATTTCGGCAACTGGTAATTTACCTACGGATGCCTGGAAGAAGGTGATCAACTTCAGTGTCCTTGGGGAAAGCGAAAATCACATCCTCGCTGGGGGTCACACGTTGACTTTGGGTTCAGTGAATCATGAATACCCACTTCACCTCGAGGACCCTTAGAATGGCAGATTTCGCATTCATTAGATTCCATTCATCAAATCTTTTTAATAAACCTATAAATCAGTACAAGAGTCTACAAATAAGTACTTAGTAGACACAAGAGACTTGGTTGTTTTTCTTAAACAATCAATTGTTACTACGACGACCGATGAGCAAACGTGACGTGCGCGAATGAGGGGTTCCCTTGTGAATTTCATCGGCTAAAAACCAATTTTTCTCTCTGCGCATGTGCAAATCTAAAAAACATCAAATAGCTTTTTTTCAAATCATTGTCCCAACCTCGCTCATTTGGAGGGTAATCGTGTAAGGAAGGTGTAATAATACAGGTACTATTTTAAATAATATAAAAATAAATTAATTTTATACAAAAATAATTATAACATAATCTCTTAACAATTTCAACACTATGGTTTCTCCCAATCAAGCGCGCTAGATATTGAACTAATCAGGTTCCGGACGGCACCCGCTGGCCTTTTTCTGGGGCGATCCCCAAAAAGCATTATGATGTGCTATTCGAAAAGTATTTTTGAACACAGAGTCACACTGAATATAAGTAATTGTTCTTGTAATTGAAAGTTCAAGTGCAAGTAAAAGTACTAGTGATTTAAGTCCAACAACAAGTAAAGCTAGTTGTACATTACGTGGAGGACGAGTTCTCCCTCGAGTTGAAGTACTAGTAGAAGTTTATTTTTTCAAGTAGTACTTTTGAGGACAGAGCATATAAATCACTTTTCGAGGACCAAGGTGATCATATAAATCAAAAATTCCACTCGCATTTTGCGTTTTAGAGAACAATTTTGGTTCCTCTTTGTGTGTGTGTCTTTTGTCAGCAAATCCTTCTTACAAAAGTACATGAAGTTATAGTCCGATTTAGATGAAATATTCAGGGATTGTTCGGTTTGGTGTGCAGATGGTCCCCTACTGATTCAATAGAGCCACGGCGCATGCGCAAAAGTAATCCTTGCTAGAAATAACACCGATTTCGATGAAATTTTCAGGGATTGTTCGGTTTGATGTGTAGATGGTCTTGAGTAATAAAGAGAAAATAAAGTTTTAGCCTCGAGCTTGAATGAACGAAGTTCTTTAGTCAATAATAATTTTAATGATCTATACAGTCATGTTATGGATACGAGGAAGCTATGTGCCACACCCACTTGGCAGATGTTTCTTCATCTACCCGACTTAAGAATGATTGAGGGGCCCTAGTTGGCCATACTCTTTTACTCGTCCTGTACATAATGCACAACTACTTTTACCTGTATTCGGACTTTCAATTACAAGTAGTATTTGTACTTGTAAGAAGTTAGGACTCACTGTTTAAGAACACTTTTTGAACGGCGCATCATAGCGCTCCAGAAAATGTCCAGTAGCTACTTGCAGCATCAAGAACAGTTCTAACTGTTCTATGTTTTGTCCTAAAGGACAAAGTATAGGTGGAAGTACTCGTACTGAGGATCTCACAAGTACATACACTTGTACTTGTATGGAGAGTTGATACGTAAAAGTGAAGGTACTTGTACAACCTCAAGTACAAGTAAGGTAAAAGAAGATAAAGTAGACTTTGTCGCAATAGTGCATAAAGGTGAAAAAAAGAGTAAATGGCTACACACCACTTCGAAATATACAGACATGGTAGGTGAAACTATCTTTGAAGCAATTGTAGAACTACTGGGTTTAGAGCATTACCAGAATGAATGATAACAAGTTGAAAACTCGGAATCCGTGGTCTTCAATGCTCGAAAATGGAATCTGTTGGTGAATCTCGTAAGGATACATTTAAGTTCCAACAGTAAATTTCGAAACTTTTAATTGCTTGAGCGACTTTCAGCCGTAAATTTCTCGGGGAAGGTAGAACTCGAGTGATGTCCACTATAGATGCATCAAGTGTCCACTCAATCAATCAATTTGGAATTTTCCAAATTTTTTGGAAAGATTGGAAACAATCTGGGCGTGCCCACTTTGTCCATATTTTGAGCTAATCATAATAATAATTATTATTATTTCATAAATATTTTAAAGTGATTCAAATAGGGATTATAGAGCCCCGGTTCGAATCCGGCTGGCACCAATGATCAGGGCCAAAATCCTATCAAGTGTTGTATACCTGTCCTGTCGTTAGACAGTTCACCTCTGATCTCGATATCACGTGAATCCAAAACGCTCCCAACCCAGGGGCGTGAGGCAATGGGAAGCCACGAGCGAAATCGTCAGACTTAGTTCCGATCCTCTCTGGAGGACGGCTGGCGACGTCCGCGACACCTCCGGGTAGTCGGACGAAAATCCGAGGTTAAATTCCTAGTTTACTTACTTATAGGGATTATAGACGTGGAGTTGAAAGAAGAGGTGTTGAAGTATATAAAGAACGAAGATTTATTCGTTCCATACAAACTGCACTAGGTACATCGATTGAGAATGTAATAGAAAACACAGCACTGGGCTCCCCTGGACCCCCGGACGCTTACTGCTTTGAGCCTGCGGCGGAAATTCAAAAAATATGGAACATGCGTTAGCCATGCTATTCTTGAGGTTTTAATTTCGCTAATTTCTTATCATTCTGCTGGTTTGAATTTGCAACTTTCTTGTCTGCTATTTCGGCTTCACCTATGTGACAGATGTCCCCTAAAATCTCCGTGATCTACTTTTAAAACATATCTATAGTAATAATGCTGTTAGACTTATTATGTAAGTGAGGACTCACAGCTCAGGTTCTCGCAGAACTATTAAGGATTACAGCGTTTTGATGACTCACCACTAACCTCCATAAGGAAGTAGATTATTCTTATTTTATATATAAGATATAAGTATATCATATTAAATACAATATCTTGCGTCACCCATCCCGTGTTCCACTTCCGTGTGACATTTTTCAACTAGTTAGTCAAAGGCTAAAGCGTGTTCCACGCTAATTGTGTTCAAACTCCACTATTAGTGATTTTACCTCAAAGGTACTTAAATAACTTCAAGTACAAGTGAAGGTACTTGTTTAACTTACAAGTATACTTATGCTCGTTCTTATTTTCCAAGTGCTTTCACTTAGGACTTGTCAATATAATTTGCTCAATTTCGTAATGCAACGATTTGCAGCGTTTTTCATTCATGACCACAAAAGAAATCGGTGCCCAAGGCCTCTTCCGAAGTTTCAATGTCATTGGAGTCGCATTGCCTTGTTGCGGTTGGTACCAAAGCGGATGGTGCGATTAACTTTAATTTTTATTAAAATTATTACCAGTGAAAGGTACAGGTGCAATATCAAAGCAGGGATTTTGAGATCGTGATCTGAGGGGAAAAAAGTATATCATCAAATTCCTGTTCCCTCCCAACCCTCGGAAAGTTGTCACAAGTTTTAGTACACACATGGTCCTGTTATTTCCATAACACTAAAAGATTATATGGGCGTCTTTAAAAAATCCAATATTGTCTTCCGAGTTAAATGCATAAACGTTGCTGCTGTTCAGGAAACAACTTCACGGATCGATTCAACGATATTTTATTCCGATTCGACGCGTATTCTCGATTCCCAACTCGTCAAGAGTGAACGTGGGGCGTTGCGTAATCCCGAGCTGAGGGAGAAGAACCATCGGCGCTATCTCGCGGACTCCTGACGAAGTCGACACAACCACCTGTTAGTAATCCACCACGTTCTCCTTCCACCGGGAGTCCTTCCGTCTGCGTAGTTTCTATCACCTTGGGCCGGTGTCACCTCCAGTCTAAACGTATTTTCATATGAAGTTTATATCAAAACATCAAATGAAATGATGAAGTGAATCAGATTGATAATTATTTGACGGATAATTCACATTATTGTTACGTTTCGCTGGCAATAATCGATTGAATACCTTTCAATATTGTTTTTCCATCACGCAAGAAAAACAAACAAGATAAGGCTTTACAAGGACAATAAAAAATTGTCTGTTGCAAAAGAAATTTAAGTTTAGTATGCGTGTGCTGAGAAAGGTTTGAAGAATGAGGATTAGGAGAGGCTTTTTTGTTAATTATCACAGCTCAATTTATTCTACATATATTTCTGATTTTCTCCAGCCATACGACCATCGTCAGAGTATCTGAGAGTATTTAACCCGCCAGTTCCTGCACCTCTTTTTAGGCCTTCAAAAAACGCTGCAAATTCTTATACAGGGGTTTATTATTCAATTAGCTTGCATTCATGATTTGAATTTAACCAAGCTTTGGAGTGCGCGTGTTTCACAGGTGATAGAGCAATTATTGAATTTCAGGAGGCACACAAATATGATCAACTGATCAATCCAAATTGGTATTTTGGTTGAGAACAGATTTACGTGCTCTATGCATACCTCCTGAAATTCAATAATCGCTCTATCACCTGTGAAACACGCACACTCCAGAGCTTAGTATAAATTCAAATCGTGAACGCAAGCCAATTGAATAATAAACCCCAGTGGAAGAATTTGCAGCGTTCTTTATGGTTATCAAAATACTTCAACCCGTGTATCGGCTACAAAGCCTTTTAGGAGTTCACTCCAATATCCACATTACTACATCGCTACGTCACTAGGTTACTGATATCAACACAAAAACAAAATAAACCAAAATAACGCGAATGTTGGCACCACAAATCGGGCCATAGATCGGGGATGGTTTGACGTACAGACCTGGGGAGGGTCTCATTCGATTTCTCGTGGAGTGTTCTTCAAAAAGAGTAGAAATTTAGGCCGCCTTGACTTTTTTTGATGTTTTTAGGGATTTTACAAAACTTTGACAGCCATTAAATGGCACTTTCATTTGAGTGATAGAGCTGGCTCAAGAATTGGGGCGTCGCCGGACCAACATGGATTTTTCCTGAAAATTTCAGCTTTTTTGCTTCAGCCGTTCGGGCCGTTTAAAATGGAACCCGTGTAAATCGTCCGGAAAATAAAAACGATGTTGTGTTTGTTTTGACGGCGGACGGACACCATAAAAAAATTCCTCGAGGAAAGTTTTTCAATAAGATTTTCTAGGATTCTACAAAACTTTGACAACCCTTGAAACGTGAAATTATGACATTTTTAGCTAAAGAATCGGGGGGGGACCAACATGGATTTTTCCTGAAAATTTCATTTTTTGCTCAAGTATGGCGATTATAATGGTTTATTATTGAATAATAAACCAAAATTTACTAATCTCCATGTAAAGGTTATAGAGCTTTCGGCTGTCCCTGTACGAACGCTATAAGCTGTGAAACCAGTTTGGAGCAGGTTATTTGAAATCCATGCTATTTAGAACCATTGAATCAAGCGTAATCACCTGTGTCTGGCTTTTACTGGAGATGTTGTTGGAATATTGCACAGTAGGTCGATAAAAACGTAAATTATTTCTTTTTCTTCTAATTTGTACTTTCCCAGGTGATTTCTGTACCAGTTTATGTAGAAAAGTTTGAATGTATCACAATATTTTCGTCTCTGGGCTACTTAAAATTAAATTACACCCTACAGGGTGCACTAGGTTGGTGTTCAACTTATGGTGCGAAGATAATTACCTGTTTGTGTAGGTATTTCATGTTAGAGTTATTATTTGGATACCTTTTGATCTTTTATGAAGGAGTCATTTATACTATATATGTGTATTTATGTCATAATATATGTTTTTATCAGCATCTTTGTATCTTCTGAATACAGCGTACACAAATTTGAGAATGCTTGGTCGTTTGGCAAATACGGACCGAAACAACATGAGAAGGGGAAACCAAAAAGATCAGGATGTATAATATAGTCAATGGCTTTCGAAATAGATACATTTTTCCTTCGATTCTTACCAAAGGGTTAACAGATGCGATCTTCCATCAACCTCAAATGACACATATAATTTTAGCAAAGACAATTTCTTCACAAGAATTCATTCAGGTTGGCTGATGGCACAAAAAGGTCTAGGCTGCACCGGTACAACAAGGGACTACAGAATTGAAGGATGTCCGCTCTCTACACAAAACGATCTGAAAAAATTGTTGAAAGGGTGCTACTCCATCAGAAATACTGATAGGTATTTGTCTTGTTAATTGGACTGTCATATCATACTGACCATTGCATCCAACTGTCATGGAAAAACGCCAATGATGTTCTGATTTCTGAAATTTGATACTTATATGAGAAACCATGATCGGATTTACACGAAGTGTTACAAATGATGTCCCGTCTGATACGATACAGTATGCATTTGTTGATCCATTGCATAATGAACCCTATGAAGTGCGGTACTGTAACTTTGAGAAAAAAATGTAAAATAATAGGAGGTCCCATAGAGAAGGAGAATCGTGGATAAAATTAAATTCGGGTTTCCCTTGAGTTATAGGAACTGAAAGGTTGAATCCTTTCAATGAGCTACTCCTGCTACGGATGGAAGGAAGGTGAATATGTATTACACCCAATATGAAACATTTGTTTCTTGTGGTTTCTCAACTTCAATAATAAATCTTTGTACACAAAAAAATAACAGAAGTAAAATCTAAAAAATTAATAAATAAAAATCAATAAGAATCCAGCCCAACTACAAAATTGTTTCCGAAATTCCGAGCTTGAATAAATCCGTTCATCTGGAGCCTTTTTCTGAAACTATTGGACCACATTTTATAACCCGGATCAAAAAAGATTTCTGGGACCGAGTTAGAACTGACATATCAACATCTTTCTTGATCAACCCTAACGGATATAATAATTCTACCTAATTTCAATTTTTTGAGAGCTGAAATGTAAGAAAACAGTCGCTGTTCTTGAAACGTAAAACAACACAGTTAGTGTGATCTGGGTTACACTTTTTTTCTTGGTCGATAACAAAGGTTCATTATTGAAAATAATAAACCAAAAGCACAAAAACTGCAGGAAAATAACGAAGTACAACTGACCAGGGCCGTGAAGAGAGAATGCGAGCCCGGGGGCGAAATTCCAGTTGAAGACACTCTATGGATTTGAAGGGGCAGAAGCTACAGTACCATCAAGACCAGAAGGTCGTGCGGGTACTGTATAACCTGGCGCCGTCTTAATATTGTTTCCTCCTTTACTTTTACATTTTTCCTCAATTGTCCAGCTCAGAAAAACGCTGCAAATTCTTTCACTGGGGTTTATTATTCAATAATTTGAATGTCTACTAAGCTTTGGAGTGTGCATGTTTCACAGGTGATAGAGCGATTATTGAATTTCAGGAGATATGCATAGAGCACGTAAATCTGTTCTCAACCAAAATACCTATTTGGATTGATCAGTTGATCATATTTGTGTGCCTTCTGAAATTCAATAATCGCTCTATCACCTTGAAACCGGCACACTCCAAAGCTTAATAGAAATTCAAATCATGAATCATCGAAAAATAAACCCCAGTGAAAGAATTTGCAGCGTTTTCCTCAAGAGCGATTACAATGGAAAAATATTATACTTGAAAATTTTGAATTTCGTAAGACGGAGGATGCATATCAGAATGCTTCAACCCGTGTATCTTCTATAAACCCTTTTAGGAGTTCAAATCATGAATCATTGAATTCACTACATCACTAGGTTACTGCGATTTTTTTCAAAACAAAAAAAAAACGATGTTGTGTTTGTTTTGATCGCAGTAACCCAGTGATGTAGTGAATGTGGATGCAAATGTTGGCACCATAAATCGGACCATACATCGGGAATGGTTTGCGCTACGGACCTGGGGAGGGACTCATTCGATTTCTTATGGAAAGTTCTTTAAAAAAAAAAGTACAAATAAAGGCCGCCTTGACCTTTTTTTGAGGTTTTTAGGGATTTTACAAAACTATGGCAACCCTTAAAGGACACTTTAAATTAAGTGAGAGTGCTGGCTAAAGAATTGGGGCGTTGTCGGACCAACATGGATTTTTCCTGAAAATTTCAGATTTTCTGCTCCAGCCGTTTGGGAAAAATCGTGCGTACGGCGGACGGACGAAAAATTTGTATTGCGGTTTCGGATTCTACACCCTTTGAAACGTAAACCATGAAATTTTCAGGGGCGGTTAGAATTTTTTTTTTTTTTTCTGATTTTTTTTTTTTTATTGAATAATAAATTAAAATGAATGGTAAAGAATAAATGCACTCTACTAGCAATTTTTGCAACTGAACAGTATAATTCTGTATTAATATTTCCAAACGTGATTAATATTAAACAAGGAAGCTTCTTACACTTCAAAGAACAAAAAATCTGGGCCCCCTTACAAAGGCCAGGCAAACCACTGAGCAAAACCGCGAAAAATAGGTAAGTATGTCGGTAAACTGCACTGCGGGATGGATTCCAGCCTAGAACGACTTTGTTTCCTGCCAAATTGGGATCTGACGCTTGTCTGATTCTGAAAATGATATGTCACAGATCCTAATATGGACCTGTTGCTTTTATACGGGGAGTAGGAGGGAGTGGCGAATCCTAGAAAATAGGAGGCTCTTGAAATAAGAGCTGGGGTGAAATCCGCCCACGATTCTTTTCTGGGGTTAATCCCCACCCAATCATCAACAGGAATCATATTTGGGGTTACACTAATAATTAAACTATCATCCGAATCGTCGGTATTAGGTTACTTGACTATAAGTTATTCATTTTCAGCGTTAGGAGGTTAGTGGTGAAGCTTCACACTAACCAGCATTCTATTCTTGTTTGACCGGCATTCCGGTATCAATTGGCATGGTTTCCCAGGGTAATGAGGGGTCTTGCATATTCCAATATCATCCCTTATCGAGGTACACAACAGCGGCGCAAACGCTCGGGCGGATCCAGAACGTAATAAATATCTTGACTAATTCAGCGGCCTCTGAGACAAGGTCGTTTCGGAAATCCAGGTTATCGATTCGGATCACCAATACCCAATTTTTCCAAACACATTCGGCAGTGGCAGGACTTTTCTTATTGAGATACTGAGTACCAGCTCCTCAATGATGGGGATTTTGGCGACAAAGTTTCACTTGAGCGTTTCCTTCCGACCAACTAGTGACTATGAATTCCGCCCTTATGCCCGTTTGACCTTTCTTCCTCTTTCTCTCTATGACCACGTTTACGTCCCAAAAGACCCTCCGAAGAGGATACTGACCACCTAACCAAGACCCTACCACAACACCCAAGCCACAATACCCAAGTTCCTGCATTGACCCAGAGGTAGGGGGGTGTTTTACACAATCCACACTTCCAGCTGAGCTGGCGGGTTTCAGACTTTTTGGCACAGCCACACAACTTTCAGTCAGAATCACTCCCTCAGACAGTAGATTAGATAAGATACTGAGATATTCAGACCACTGCCCCCTCGAACTAGGGAGACATACGGTAGGTACTTCGACAGAGTATACGCACTGTTAGCCTGTGGCTCCGTTGCCAGCGGTACCACGTCCATGTTCCAAACGCTTTTTATTAATCGACGATTTCAAAGCTCAACCATCATGAATGCGAGAGGAAGGGCATCAGAATCTATTCTCACACAACCATTTCAGGTTCCTTAAGGCTGTGGCGGAAACCAAGCCCGCACCACTTTAACAAGTGAAAAGAATTCAATGAGAGATACGATTGCCCCCTATGAACTTCATGTTTTCAGTCATCCAGTTGGATCAGTTAACCAGATATCTCCACTTCGACTAAACTGATACGAGATTTCTTCGTCAAATTCAACGGCAGCGAATACAGTTCTAGGATTTTTGACTCAGTCAATATTGAGATACCCACCCATGGCTGGCAATCTGAAGGAAGATTTTCTGCGGACTGAGCAATTGAGCTCAATTTGTTAATCTACGAACCCAACTGTTCCATTTTTGAATGAACTCTTTCTGGCCTAGCTCATGTCATACTTTATCTAGCAACATGATTTCCTTATCATCTACAGTGTAGATTTTATTTTACATGATATAAGGAGTTGAATGAAATTATTTGTGTATTGAATAGTATCATTTTCCAATTGTTTATACTCTTGGAAGCCTCTTGAACACTCCGTCACGAATCAACCTTGTATGATTTCAGTTGGAACCCCGATCTTGAAGTGAACCATTGGCAACTGAGAGCCTTCAAGAATAGCAGGACGATAACCGCATTACAACACGGACAAGCTGAGAGCGTCAATTAGCGCGCAGGCGCTAAAAGAGAAACCTGTGGACGCTTCGCCTTCCTTCATAGAAAAGTGGATCAGAACTAAACAAGGGCGAGGTTGCAATTTAAAGTAGGATTATTTCAATAAATTACATGGAAGTTGTATTCAGGTGTTCTACATCGAACAAAATCAAAAATTAATTTGCCTTTAAATAAAAATATTTTATAGATTGATGTTGTTAGTTTTCGACATTTTAACAAAAAAGGTTTCATTCCATTGGATTCATATTAACAGCGAAAGTGGAATTGTGGTTTTAAACACGTCCTAAGGCAATTAAAATAAAACTGTACAAAAAAATAATACAATAGTGATCCGTTCCTGAAGAATGTCCGTACAGCGAAATGTACAAATTGCGGACCTAATAATGCCACAAGAAATAATGGAAATAGCGATTAATCCGTTCTCTCGTCCCACACCCACCCATTTCAATGTTTGTTTACACAATATTGTTGCTAAATAATGACAACTAAAATGTGAATACATTATTATTAGAAGAAACGTAAACAAATAAAGGAAAAATAAGGCAATATTCAACAAAAGAAATGCGTAAACCATGATTGCAGAAGGTGCAGCAGTAGTAATAATTGAGGTGACAGCTGAAAATGATGGAGGAGATTAAATCGTCACAACTCCTCAACCTTTTTATACCGATAGAGCAGGTTTTAAGAGAGGCAATGACAAATATCACTTAAATATAAAGCGATTTATATGCGAGCGAATGTTTTCGGCACAGGTACGAAACGATGCGTTACCTGGAACTGGGACAAAGGCCTGTACTTTAACCGAAATATACGTAGTCCGAATGTACGTTAAGTGGGGTATTACTGTACTGAGGTACACAATAAAACCAAACATATGGTAACATGGGTATGGTTTTGAATTGGAATTTTTTTAAATGTTTAAAATTAAAGTTACATAATCTTAAAAAATGTAGAAATATAACTAGTTGAAAATATTCACGGGGCATATACCCACAGACATTAAAGCGTTCGTGTGGGTGCATTGCGGGTCTGTTTGTGAGAAATGATATGCGAGCCAAGTTGAGAAAATCGGAAGATTGGGAAGGTAGAAAAATTATAACTGATACATAAGGACTGCGTTTGCGAAAAAAACTCTTCTAGATTAAATCTAACACGAATATGTTCTGTTAATCTCCTCAAAATCAGAAGAAAACTGTAAAAATTAGGCTTGCTACGCGGATTCTCAGTCACTTAGACACGAATTGTACAAAATGCGAGTGAAATTTTTGATTTTGGAGGACAAAAAATCATCTCGCTAAAATGAGAACAATCCTTCAGTTACTATAAGTAGACTGTAAGCAAAATGTTAACTAGTTTAAATTATCAACCAAAATAAGTAACGGGATTAGATACTTGTTGATTGATATTTTTAGTCCATGTTCTCCACGATCTTTGGTGATCTCTAGGAATTTAAACTCCCGACTGTTTAGACTGGTTGAATATTTACTTACGGTGTTAGGACTATAAGAGAGCACTGTCACTTACCTGAAACACACAAATTAATCTGCATTAGAACTTGAGTGGAACGGACAACGGGTAACATATTTTAGAGAGAAGAAAACAAATCAAATAGTTAATGGTAATTATGAGTAGTAATCATTACTAAATTCGTAGTTGCTAATTTTATGAATGGGGCCTCCGTGCCGCTGTTGTATATCCGCTCATACGAACCTGCAAAGGACATGCGTTATGTTTTTCAGCAAAAAATTAAAAAACCCTGAAGCACTGTTTCCAAAAGATGCGGAAATCCACTACTAATGAAGTTGTCATACTACACTAATAAATATTAGCTGGAAATGAATGAATAAGTAGTTCAGAACTAAACTATATTGAGTCTTGCCGTGGATAAGGACAGTTCCCCTTTCCAATTCTTGAACCGCCGACGCTGAGCATAACCTGACGCCTACTACCGTCTGGAAAACCTCTAGGTGTTGCGGTCAATAATCGCTTCAGAACTTCGAAGGGGCTCCATCACCTCCCACGTAGCAGTTTTTGAAATTGTTCCGCCACTTAATAAATAACATACGTCACTTTCAGTCTACTCGGAAAATACCATTAATATTTATCTTTTATGGGGTGCTGAATCCTAATCTGACCCCCGTTTTTTCCGATCACGTCCATATTTTAGAAATTATTGCTGATTTTTCGTTTTATCGGGCTCTTTCATTTTAGAATATCACAGTTTTGTTACGCACTGTGGGACTAGTAATGTGTCAATGTTTAAGGAGTTATATTTATGACGAAGTCATCTATCGCGTTTGGGTCATCTAAAAGTCAATTACAAGATATCTTGAAGGAGATTAGCTGATTGACCCTTGTGGTTAATTTATTTCCTAATCAATTTATCGAAGTATAAATGGAGCTCTTTATAATGAATCTATTATGTGATTGCAAGGAATGGATCTTTAGATAATAACCCATAGCCTTCGTCTAATAAACATAGTACGAGCGATTTTCGTATAAAGGGTGATACAAACAAAATAAACGTTATGTAATAATTTGCAGCGTTTAACACATTGTTACTAGGTGTGTGTGCGAGTGCATATGTTTATGTACTTGTTGTGTTTTTAATACGAATAATTAATATTAATACCAAGAAGAGTTATTCTTCTGTTAGAGGACTTCTTAGCTTATCCTTTATCACGCTATATCCTCCTCATCCTTATCCTTAATCCTTACTAATCCTATGTCTTTCCTGGAGAGCTCCTCCCACATTTGCAGTAACGACTGAAGATGTCCTCCAACACTCCTGAGAGAAGCTGATGACGTAACTGCACCCCACCCTCTATATCCACGCACTTGCTCACGCACCAATCACGACCTACAACGACATCGATTTTCAAGGTTATTCGCTCTCTCACCGACTTTCTATGACGGCGCTTCCTTATTTGACTCTGCTGACACCTTTCAAACATCCAGCTACTGAATGTAACTAACGGGAATTCTCGAACCAGTTCCTACAACTCGGATTGGAGTTCTACAACTGTACTGTAGCTTTAATTTGTGACATCGGTGTCCAGCGAATTCAGAATTTGTACAGCATTTCTTCAAATGGGATGAAAGGAACGAACATAATCGAGGGCCCCAACGTTTTTTATGTAACCTCCTTAGGAGAAGCTAAGAACGTGAAGATGCTCAATTGCAAGAACAGCTGAGTGGGCAGGCATGTTTGGTGCGGAGCACTGGTTTTTCACTATGACATAAATGGATAGGAGTAAACATAGTTTTTATACTGGGTGTCCCAGGAGTTATGTACAATTCGACTCCTACGTGTTTTACAACTCATTTCCGAACAAAAATGCCTCATAGCAATTTTTTGATAGAGGCCTCGTTTCCGAGTTATTCGCGATTTAAGATTTTTTCGTGTTTTCGATCTTGTGTCTCTAAAACTGTCATAACTCCCTCAATTTTGGCGATAGCTCAAATTCTTCCCTCTAAAAAAGAAAAACTAATTATACCATTGGAAAGCTGAGGCTTTTGCGCATTATTTAGGCTTACAGGCTCAAACTTATCATTAAAATCAAGAAAGACTAATGACCAATTAAAAAAGCATTTTTTCAAAATTTACTTTTCAGGACCGCTTTTAACCTTTTAGTGCCCTTTATAAAATCACTGTTGAAGACTGAGACGATGGAAAATTCAATGCTCTTTCCAACGGTATCCTTAGATTCGCAAATACTTCAAAAACGCTGGAGTTACGGCCGTTTTAGTGACGTAAGGTTGAAAACACGAAAAAAATCTTAAATCGCGAATAACTCGGAAACGAGGCCTCTATCAAAAACATCTAGGAGGCATTTTTGGTCGGAAATGAGTTGTAAAACACGTAGGAGTCGCATTGTGCATAACTCCTGGGACACCCTGTATAAGGATTTGTTTTTCTACTGGGAGTGTTTAAAAGTAACATGGAAAGTGAAAGATTCGAAAAAGAATGGCCCTATAAAATTACCACTAGTTAAGGTAAGAGCCAAGAAAAACAGGGATATATTATATATTGATATCAGAACTCGAGAAACTCCGTGGCACTTTTCCCGCATTCCCACACTGTTCCCGAAAGACCACTGATATGACAAACACACGAATGTTTTCCAAAATTCTCCTCAACCTAAAACGCGTGTGAAAATCGTGGTTTTGATAGAAACAAAACAAGACCAAAAGTGAAAAATAATGCTTCTCTTTACTTGCAGAAAGATTTGTGATTCCCTATCGGATCTCGGCTTGGAAAGTACAAACCCATCATTTCTGATTCATAGAAATCGTTCTCAACTACTACGATGAGCATCGCGTATTGTGTCGTACTTGTTTGAAGTTCATGTTTAACAAGGGAACATAATGGAAATATCGTTTTGTACATGTTGTGTAAAGCTATTGATGCAGATTTATCTCAAAAGGTATTGACGGATGCCTATAATCTAACACAATTGAGGAAGTAAATACAAGAATGAAACACCACAACCAACCGACTGAAAAATCCAACATTAAAACAAGGCTGGTTTTTCACTTCGTTGGTCTTCAGGTTAGTGATAATTCAGAAATATTTGCCACGGACCTCTCACATTTCTTTATCGCCACGTTGAGCGGCTTCGTCTCGAGGAACCGTCACATAAAACCAACGCGAATACCGGTAATTCAATTCTCTTTCTCATCTGAAGATATTCTTTGTCTAAGAACTAGAAACTATTGAAGCGTCTGAAGTTCCCAGACCTCGTCCTTTTGCTGAAGGTTAAACTCGAGTTACTTGAGTGATAGAAAAATCAGCTAAGGGAGGTCTGGAGACGGCAGCTAAACCATGTTCCACTTTTATTATTGAAGCTTATAAGTTTCAAGTGAACTGCACTTGTTAGGTCGCGGGGAATGGAATCCAATTTCTATAAGAGCCCGGTTTACAATTAATTTAATAGTAGGTTTAAACATTGAGCTTGCATCTACAAAGAAGACTCTGATACTTTGTCATTTGCTCAAACTAATTAATTTTATTAAACGTTGACCAAATGAAATCAATATCATTTTCAAGTCGGCCTCAATAATAAAGATACCTAAATAGGCAAAGGACGCAAACGAACCGGGGCCGCAAGTTCTCACCCCTTCTTGAACGGTAAGCTATCTCATTAAACATTCAGACCACACGATGAGTGTCCTTGTATTACATTCCACGCTCCGTTTTGCGAATCAGATATTCAAGAATGCAAGAAATGAGGTAGTTATCATCGATTTTTCGAAATCTAGACGGACAAGATAATTTCTAAATACCGTGGGTGCTCACTTGATTTATTTATAAGGGTAGCTCAGTGAAGAGAGTTCCAATTGTTTCTTCTGATAATTCGGTATGGTAGAACCAAAGAATAGGTAACGCACCTCTTATCAGTGATAAGTTATCACACCCGCCATATCGATATAGGTCCACGGTATCGATATATCGAAGAAACGTGTTATTAAACATCTGATTAATACCTCAGCTGTGCAACAATATGGGGGTTTTGTCCGAAACAAAAAAACATCTCAGCTGGGCTAGAATATCGGTGTTTGGTCCGGGATTAAAAGAAACATAAATACGAATGAAAGCAACAATTTCTGGTTTGAAAGCAAAAATCTCCTACCGTCCAGTTAGGTGGTAGTTTGGTGGTCTCGCTACGCTCGCATCTCAAAAAGAAAAAAATATCCTACATCAATCCTTCTAGTGAAGTATAGATCAGAAGAAACAGAAATAGGAATGAAAGCAACAATTTCGGGTTTGAAAGCAACAATCTCCTATCGTTTAGTTTGGTGGTCTGGATGCTCGCTACGCTCGCATCTCAAAAAGAAAAAAATATCCTACATCAATCCTTCAAGTAAAGTATAGATGAGAAGAAATAAATACGAATGAAAGCAACAATCTCCTATCGTCTAGTTTGGTGGTCTGGATGCTCCACCGCTGAGGTGTGCGTTAAGTATTCTTTGGTTTAGCCTTCGGTTTAACTAAGAGGAACTTCAATTAGGAATAAGATCATTCCATAAAGCCACAAAATAGAAAAATTAATAATACATCATCACCTAATTGTTTTACTTCTGCTAAAGAAGATGTGATGTATGGATTTGGGAAAGCGCAGTTTCTGCTCAGCTATTACATCCTATCTTGATTAGCAATAAGGTCAAGAAAGGTGGGTTCTTGAGAGACCATGTAACATGAAGTATGAGATAACTGCTACAAATATTTCGAAAACAAAAATTGCAATAGCTATGATACGTAAAACAAATAATTATTTCGCAAAACAAGTTCCTCTAGAGAGTTCCTCCTTTTAAACGTCTTCGCTTTCTCCAAAACCACAATTCCCTCTTGCATTTTACGTCCTAGTAAACTGTTTCACCATTCGTGAGAGTTCGGATGTGGAAGGTAAAAATTACCAATCACAATATTCGCAGGTTCTTGAGGTCTTATATGCGTTTGGATTTGAAGGGAGTAGTAAGAACGGAGGGGTAAAGGGAGCAGAACGATCTGATAATCTCATAGCGAATTCAACGCAAAAGTCATTACGTTCTGTTGCTCAAGTGCCTACGCTAGATGCTTGGAAAATACCTGATTTATACGATTTTCAGCTGTTTTGATGATTTGAGTGGATGTTCCAGTTAGAACACAGATTTTCCTCCCTAAAGTTTCATTGCTCACTAATCAATACATCACTCAGCGCGTGTGAGGGTAGTTGGAGAACGACATTTTAATGATCTAATAGCAATTTCTACTCAATATTATCATTATTTTGTCCGCTCCAGAATTAAAGAGCCAGTTCTGCACGCAACACATGTCAATTCACCCAAGTTTGCGGGAACATGACTTTGTTCTCCCGTGAATCAGTGTGCCAAGCTTAGAATGTTTTACATCTTTCAAGATTAAGAATATTTTGCGATTATTTACACCTTTTCATCGATCTATACATTCTTTTATCAATTCCAGAAACCGAAGCCCCTCATCCAGCTTGGCAAACGATTTTTCACCAGTTCCAATGTCTCAGACTGTTCTCGAAGAAACAAAGAAGTTGGAGGGGCTAGGCCATTCTAAGCGGAACTTATATCGAGTACAATCAATGATCCCTTTTACAGAAAAATGGTTGATATTTGTTTTTTTAAAAAGCCTATCCTTCTTGGACTGCGTTTCTTCCTTACCAGTAAGCAGACAGGACATAAATAATCCCGGGAAGGGAGAGATGAATGTACTTCTACAACATTCTGGAGACCTAGTTTGGAAATTTACTTCCAAGGTGCCTGCTTGATGGTATTACAGGTTGAGTGGAATCTTCTAGCTGGCTCTACCAGCTAAGGAAGCTGTTACCGGGGTTTGTAACGCAACCTGTATGCCAAGGTACATAAACAGGGTAAAAGTACCTGGTAATGCAATCTCTACCTCCGAGTATCTGGGCCAGACCCCATGGGCTGGATTTGCTCAGCGACTGCCACCACGAATCCTATCCTAATAGGCTGGTGGCGCCGGGGCGGCAAACACAGGTTCGGCGGTAGCCTATCCCTCTCCCCCAAACCCTTGGTATCCGTTTTGAGATATGAGATTTCCATTTTACCTGGGCTTTCCACTGTGATGCCTGACTGGTTGGTAAGTCCGAAGGCAGAAAATTTATTTGTGCCCGGCCTCTATCAGCTCTGTTTCCACCTGAGCAAGGACTCTCCTCCCCAAGCTCTGTCCAAACTGACAGTGCGGAGGATTGAGATTACCATATACTAGCACTTTGGTGTCCAGAAAATGGTCTCTCTGTGCCCCAGACAGCCAGAGGTGTAGCCCACGAGGACAAGTTGCGGTTGTTTCAAGCAGTTCCGCTGTGAAACAGTTCCAGCTGGAACGTCACAACTGTATTAGCTGTACGAACTATACAAACCTAATATGAAATTGTACAGTAACTGGTTTAAGAAGAGAGCTACAATAGCAGAGTGCGAATTTCATATTTTTAAAACCGTTCCTCACTCGTAAAATCCTGTTTGTAAAGATGAACTCAAGCCAGGTATACAACTAAAGGAGTTAGAAAGATTGCAATTATTTAAAATTTTTGTCGTTGATTCAATATCGAAAATATTGAAGATGACAACACGAATAACAAATCAAGATAATGTGAGGTTTCGTGACGGCTCAGTTCACATGTAAAAACGAATTAATATAAAGTAGTGGTAGATTCTAGGAAAGTTGTACGTTATTGTAACATTAATATGTATAATGAAAGGATCCGATTAGCCACGCTTCTTAAATCCTCGGGTGATCACTCTCATTATCAAACAGATTATACGTTGGCTTAGTGGTCGAACTTTCTCTTCGGACGCGTGAGGCCATTGGAAAAACAACTTCCGAGTGAAAACACATTTCAGCCATGTCAGGTATGTAAGTCTTGCCCAACCATGCGTTCGTTCATCTGTCCACCCAATAATTAGCAAGTTCCCAAGAGAAGTTTACCTAATATCGCACGTTTACCTAATAACCCACCCACCATTTTCCACAAACAGATAAAACTGTAAAAAAAACTAAAAATTAAGTGCCAACCATTAAACGAGCTTTAAATATTTGAGGGCGGAGGTTCTCAAACTTACCGCACTCGAAGATCCCTTCAATTGTTTTTATTTATCCACTGTTGTTTATTTATCCACTGTCAACCCCTCAAAACTTCCCCTAGTTTTCAAGTTTTTTTTTTTTTTTTTAATTGATATAAAAACCATTAACATCTGGTAAATTTAAATTTGCACAAATTTAAAATTTATTTTTCATTTTAAAGATGGGGCAAAAAGTTGTGGGCTTAAAAAAGAATTGACTTGCTTCATTTGGTATCTAGATAATTATTTATTCACACTGAACAAAACATGACATTTAATGCCATGTTTTATCATGTTGAACTTGGAACAAAAATTGTCTCACACATATCAGTATAAACTAATTTTCATATTAATAGCAGACTTTAAGGCGATAAAAACTGATATATTTATTTCAGTGTTCATTGGTTTTGTCAGTGAGAACAATGCCACTCCTTTTTGTTTTCAACATTATTGAGTTTTATGTTAGACCGGTTAAACCTTGAATCAGTTTCAATGTTTTTCAATATTTTTCTTTTTGCTGGCTTCAAGCTGCAGTTCGTAAAAAGTTCTTTCTCACAAACTCTCTAAAGAAAGCTATCATGTTTGCTTTTTGAATTGTTTTTTCTAATTTTATAGCTCAATTCAAAAAGATCACACTTTGATAAGCTCTGTTTTCTACGGCATCTTAACTCGTTAGTACACAACTTGCTAATTGTCCACCAACTGATTTTCGTACTGAAAAGTACTCCATTTTTCACTTTTACTATCTAAACCCTAATTTTACAATTTGGAAAATGTTCAACCTATATGAAATCTGAACTTCTGAATAGAGCAAAAATGTTCAACACCACCATTCAATTACATTCTCTACAGATGGTATGATGATGCAGTACTCTCCCCCACCCCCTCCCCCAGTTCCCTGTCTTTCTTTCCGAAGCATGCAAAATTTGTGTTTCGAGCTTCGTGATGAATGAAATAATTGACATCCTGAATATTCAGTTAATTACAATTTTATATCAATGAAATATATTAATACAAAGCGTTCAAAATCTATTAATTTTCAGATAGATACCAAGTTTCCCGTTATCTAATTTCAAAGAGTACCTTGAACATTCATAAAATGGATCATTCATAGATTATTTTGTTAGGAGCCGTTTGTTCTAAATCACACTGAAATGATGGCATGTTTTGAATTACGTTAGCGTGAAAAAATTCACAGAGAGAATTTCACCCCAAGTAGCCTCTCAAGCAATATTCTGAACTTGAAGAACATAATATGTTATTAACATAATCTGTTCATATTACGACGGTTAAAGGAAATTAGTTCTGAAGTTGTTGGAATTTCCAACACTATGCGGAAACACCGATTGTTGATACATATTGTAGTTGTGAATATAAAATTCAAGAATCCGTGATACACGAAGCTTCCTGAATACGTCGTCTCTTATTTATACATTTTATTTGTCCGAGCGTGATTTAGTCCGTTTGGTAGATCTTCGGGAGAGCGTTCAACTCCGACCTATGGCAGTTGTGTCGACTTACGCGAGGTCTCCGGGGCCAATGTGCTCAATTCGTAATGATCCCAGTGACAACAGCCCTCACAATAAAAAATTTACGGGACCAAGGTCAAAGAACTGACCTCTTACGTTCTGGTCAAAGCAGCTTTGATATCCTGAAATTATACCAACGGATCGTAATATAACACTGATCGTATGTAAATTGGTGCTGCAGAGCTTCCATGTTTCTTAATCAGTTTGATGAGATAGATCCAAACGAGGCCCTTTTTAGTGAACTGGCAAAGAAAAATGTATCTACTGCAACGGTTCTAAAAAATGTTCAACATTATATTTTCTATTCTATTTTGACAATTCCAGGATTGTGTGTTGGAGTATGTGTGTGGGGAGGGGTAGGTTCTCATCCCAATCGTTGAAACTCGTGATAGCTTATGGATAGCCGTCAACGAATTCGTTGAGCAAGCAAACCAGGGGTGGTTGGTTCTTGGTCCTATTAGTACGGCAGGGTAAGATGAAGATGGTGGATGATGAGTGTTTTGATGATAGGTCAATCTATGTTGGTTTACTATTATGAAAATAACAAAACAACATAGGTGCAGGGCTGGGGAAGCCCACATAGTGAGGGGGGATGGCATACCACAGCCTGACCGCTTGGGCCTCCTTCCAACCAGCTCAGTTTTCATTCCGTTAGCATAGTTCGTTGGGTCTGACAAAGCAACTCGAACGACTCCCAAGTCCAGTTCATCTGTTGGATGAATCAGTAGGTAGCTCCGACCCATCTAGGAACAATGGCTAGATCAAGAAATGACGTTCGTCACATACCATAAGATGTGATTACCATTCGTGTTTGGATGGCTATGATATTTGAGGGAGTTATTAAATAACTTTTTTTGTGCAAGGTGTCGATTCACTAACATTGACTTATTGACGCCTGTTGAACTCAAAGAACATAGGATCGGTGACGAAGAAGGTGTTTTCCCGGATAAATATGCAGATTCGATTTGAAACGGAATATTAAACAGTGAACCTGTTGCGGGTGACACGGTAACATGCGATCCCAGCACAAAAGTTCAAGAGCTTGCATGTGCGACTGTCCAACCAAACAGACGATGAAAGATCAAAGGTGCTTGAAAAAAACTAGATGAGAGCTGATGATGTCCATTTGAAGTGATTTGAATATGTATTGACTGTGTCGATCACATCATAATTACAAATACGTGCATTACAGGGACGTCCTCATTTCTTGTTTAAGATCACACTTATAAACACTTGAACGCAAGTTAGTTGGTGATAGGACCAACTAAGCCCAAGTGAATTCTATGTGCGAAAGAAAGGATCTTTTTACGTCAACCCTAAAGCTTTTTATGGCTCGTACGGCTGGCATTGCAGATTTTGAATCAACGCACCTCGAAATGTGGAGTGACAACGTCCGAGAGGGGATTGTTAAGAATGCCTGCTTCACGATTACAAAGACTCATTATTGAAAGTAATAAACCAAAAAGACTAAAGTCGATAGGGAATTGTAGCAGATATGAGCAGCCCTTGAATGCATTGACTATTAAGCCCTGCATTCCGACTACTGACAGAAACTTGAAAATTTCATAGGTTTGTTGCACAACTAGACTAAAATTTGGATCGAATAAAATAAGAACAATGAAAAGCCCCTTAAAATGGAGGTGGAGATACCAGGAAACACTCCTGACGAGATGACCAGCTCGAGTAGCTTTGTGGCACCATGATACAGTTGTAGCCATATCCTTGATGTTATTAGGCGCCACTCCTTTTAGCTCAGTAACGGCTCACCCCGGGTCGTTCTTATCGTATTTACTTTTCTTAGCCCTCCTGGTCTGTTTTATTTCCAAGCTGCCACTGACAACTTGGACGTCCAGGATTATGGCAAACCCATTGGGCTTAACGGCAACGATGTCTGGCTTCTTATCCCGATCACTCTTCATGTCTCTTAACAAAAACGTAACTCTGACAACGCTGTCAGAGAATTTCCTGAGTTCTTTACGATTCACTGAATCATGGAGGGCAGCACCGAACTCAGAAGATGTGCTGGATTTTGGAGCACTTGGAGTTGCTCGATTGCCCCACAGCTACCGCTGCCTGATAAACACGCACAATACACACGCATATTTACATGTACATCAGCTCCAGACGGACGTCTAACAAACGTTTCGTCCATCAGTCCATCAAGACTGTTTTAACTGCCGGCTGGTTTATGACCCTACTTATCATATCTTGCGTCAGTCTCATCCGCTCCATGTAACTTTCAAAATGTTCAATTGGGAAAGGAATATATATAACATAAAAGATGACGTGATCAGTGACGAACAAAAAAATCCTTGCATTTCATTTACTATTCAAAGGGGTATCGTTTTTAGTCGTAATTAACGGTGTAAATAGAGGCTATAATCAATCTTCCTAATCTAAGGAAACAAAAATGAATTTCCCACAAATCTTATAGCTACAGGAAGTTATTAGTAGTTGAATAAAACAAATAATATATGTACATATTCATATACGTACATAATCATCATATTAATGTGTAATGTGTGTTTCAGTCATTTGAAACATTTTTTCAATCAAACGAAATTTCGTAATGACATGAAATGTAAACTCTTACCTACCAAATGATACCATGTTGCTTGCCAAATGAAACCTCTTTTAAACCAAATGAGACTTGTTCGTATTCTCCAGAAAATTATAACATTTTGTTTCATATTTTTACTGAACAAGATAACATTGAAAAATGCAAATTAATTTCATGAAGCGGGCGTCCAGCAACTGCAGCTTGTTCCATCATCATATTTATCACTAAGTTGGAGCAATTGGTGGCGGTAATTGTTTCGACGATGAGGACTGTGACTTCCTCGAAGTCATCATTTTGACTTGCTATGAGTAATGTCTATCAACAGATTTGGAAAACGTATTTCCCATCGTATTCAAGGTTGGTGAGTATGATGCCAGGTACTCCAGTGACAAGGGCAAAGAGACAGCTAAAAGAAAAACAGAAGGCTGTATAATCCGTGAGCAAAAAGTGCAAACGATAATGATGGAAGTAACGAGAATTTACCCTGCATATCACAGTGATGACTGACCACTGATCAGTAATTTGGAGGACAAAATTGCTGTTGTGTTTGTTGATGTATTTGATCGACAGAGGTTTGGTGGGTAAGTGGTTTAATTCGGTAAGTGAGGTTTCATCTGATTAGAACAAGGTTTCATTCGGTCGGTTCAAAGCTTCATCTCATAGAGCAAGGGTGCCATTTGACTGAAAAATACTATACCAGATGTTAGATTTCAATCTCGCACTCACTTTTGCGGAGAATCAGGCGGTTCGGTGGGTAACGACTCGTCTTCTAACTGCTCTTTCGCGTCAGCCTCCGTCACGATGGAGTCCAACTTGTCGAGCTCCATATCACGATCGACGCGTCGCTCTTCTTTCTCAGCCTCGTCGACGAGGTGCTGAGGAGAGCCGAGGGCGGCCTCCACGTCGACTTCGTCATCCCACGCGCTGCGCGGCCGCTCGCCGTCGCCGCTGCTGCTCGCGTCCATGTCCCCGGCGTCACTGAGGGCCGCCCGCCTCTCGCTCGTTCCCCGATCGATCCCCCGGTTGCCATGGCCAGCACAGCACGCGCCGTGCATCCCATCAGCTGACCGCCCCACGTCTTCTTTTACGTGCATTCTTTCGGGACATAGTTCACCCACTTTCCCCATGATTAGATATGGCTATCTACTGATGTGCCAAATGAAGAAACGGTCAAAATCAATTCTGCTTTAATAAAATAATTGAAATTGAAAGGTTTATAAAAATGCAGTATTAAAACGTTTCTTCAAACGATTAGGTATGTTAAAAATTGCGTCGTTAGTTCAAAATTGAGCATACAGATCAAAATATGTTGAAGGAACGAAATTTAGGGTCTTTCATAATTTTAATTCTCATGCATTTTTTATAGGACCTCTCTACAGCTGGTTTTGATTGTAATCTGCAGAACGGTATATTTAAGGGAGGGATAAATATAGCTTTCGAAAACCAAATCCAAGATTTTCCAAACTGAATTGAAGATTTTGCAAACCAAATTCAAGATTTTTTCAAACCAATTTATTTAAATTTTAATTAACCATAATGTTTGCTCCATGATTTGATATGTGTTGAGTGCGACTAAAGCGCTGAAATAAACTATATAGGTAATATGTTCAGTAGATGAGAATAATTGAGATGATCTCCCTGACGGATATATGACAAAAGTCAACAGAAGTTAGAAATCAATCCAATCAATTAAAACAATAACCTCTTACTAACCACAATAACACTGCTTACACACAATTGTGATGGAAATCAGTAGGAACCGAGTTTTGTGGTCGACTATCTCCGTTAGGACTGACAGTTATGTTCGCACTGAATTTCTCTTTATTTGGTTTTAATTGGTGGTTGAATCTTGAATTGGTTCGAAAAATATTGAATTTGACTTCTAAATGCTACGGATGAATTGTAGAATATTTACATTCTCACCCTTTGAAGAATTTTTATGGAACTGCACTTAGTAGCAATGAGTTTATTCTTCAGTGATAATTATTCACGTTTATCAAATTAATTTGATAAAAACACTAAGTTTAATAATGAAACGGAATTGGCGATTAGTAGCTGGTTGTATTTGATACCAATCGAAATTGGTATGAATCGTGATTAAGTTTGAAAAAATGTAAACGTTGAAATGGTGTTGAATGTTAGTTTACTCTCTGTTTTTTATGTGTACGCGTTTTAGCGGATCTCGTGGGCATGAGAGAGCGATAAAGATAATGCGAATGGAAGCCTTGCGGTATTCCTGTTTACGATAAGAAAATAGAAAAATCTCTACCGCATCGAGAGCTGGAATTAAGTACGAAAATTGTTTATCATCATATTAGGAACATGTAAGTTTTCTCATTAGGTTAAGGTGCCCCTTGAACCGAAGTTTGCGATTTGAGCTGAGCTCTGCTCGTAGTCGTTAGGGGTGATTTAAAGTCAGTTCTATGGGTTTTAGGACGTCTATGGGTTCAGGAGACGGACGCGAATTAGAATTGATCCAGGAGGATGTGGGAACCCGAACATGTGAAAAATATAACTGAATACAAATCCGTTTCAAAACAAATTCGTAAGGAAAAGTGTAACAGTGTGTGACAATTTTACAGACACTTCCAAGCCTGCGATTCTTAATCGATTTTCATTATTTGACATATATATTTTTTAATTCCAATTTTACTGTAATTCTGATACAAACTTCAGATACGAGTATTACTGATTTCGACCGAAAGGACAAATAAGAGTAGGTAATTTTTTCGCAACAAATTCTGTCGACGCTACTGAGGTTTTATGAGAAACATTTTTTTTTGTTTAATCATATTTTAGTCTTGTTTTGCAACAAATTTCGGAAATTTTGAATTTCCTTTCAGAAAGGGGAATGGAAGGAGGGGGGGATAATGGCAAATTGTTATATCTGCACATCTCCTCGGTTTTTCACTTTCATCGGTGTTTTTTGTTTTTTTTTTCGATCTCAAGTTTTGTCTAAAAAACCTCTCCTGTTCAAAAACCTCAAACATTTTAATTTGATACCAGGACGAGGGGGCTAATGGAGGGGGTAATGGCCATCCATTCGAGTATTTCTCCGACCTACTCTCACCGATTTTCTTAGCGACTGATGAACTCTATTTTCTATTAGAATGTTGAACTCTCAACTGATTTTCATGTTTTCTTGTTCAGTCATGATTATGTTTACAACGGAGATCACATAAATACATTTAACCGAGAAATTGTCCTTCAGTTCGTGGGTTTTCAAATTGAGGAAGATGTGAGACGATGGAATGGTATAGTTGCCCCTACCATTGCGGTGGATGCGATAAAAATGCTCCGCCACGCTCAGAGGATGACCCACACGCATGAAAACGTCTGATTCACCTCCCAAGGCGACAAATTCTAAAATCGCCAACTAACCATATCCATCACAGAGTGCAATCCAAACCATAATAAATATCAGATATTGTGGCATGGATTGAGATTGTTTTTTAACGTTTTAGCAAATGCTTTGAAAAATGAAGCTGTTGCAAAGGCTCAGAAATATTTGAAATAACTATTTTTCATAAAAGACCATTTTGTGGCATTTTGAAACGATTTCTCGACTGAATTATTTTTTGTGTGCAAGTTGTCCAAATAGTAAAAACTTCAAGACTCGATTCCGCAAATGATTGACAAGAACTTTTGACCCGTAACATTCTTTCCAAAACGTCCTTAAAATCTGTCTTTTTCTACTTTCAAGTTTATTTTTGTTTATTACTTCAACAAATTGGCCGTAACTTCCTTAATTTGCCTCGTAAATTCAAATCTAAGGATACTTCTGGAAAGGGCGTTGAATTTTCTGTCTTCTCAATGAATAATGAAAATGTTATGAAAGAGCTCAGTAAGTGAAAAATTGTGCCAAAGAGAAAACATTTTGTCAGTCAAAAGTTTTGGCATTTTCAAAAGCAAGTTTTGCCCACACCCGAAAACTTGGAATTCAAGAGATTTCCCATGGTCTAATAAAAAAAAAATGAGGCAGTAATTTATTGGATATATTGACGTTTGAATGCAGAAAAACGTGGGTTTTACGGTAAAATATATCTTTTCACTGAAAATCGAGTTGCCAAAAAAAGGGTTAGGGTCCTCTCTCAATAAATTAGGAGCTTTCTGGGCCTATTACTTTTTTAAATTTCTCCTTCATCTCAAAATTTGAAAATTTAAACTATTGATTCAGCCCTTCTATTGTAGTTAACCCACAATAACAATTTTGGTTTAAATTATTAGTTCACATACAGGTGGAATCGAATGGTCTTAATATTGGTATCATGATATTAATCCTTATCTGTTTAAACGGTTTGATAATTAGGGTTGATTGTGTACTTGTAAATTCTACGTTAAATTATTCACATCGGAATAATTCTATTTTTTTAGAAGTTATGAGGGACGTTGAACATTTCTCAATATGAAAATCGTCACGGTTTGAACAAATCGGCCATGAGTCACGTCGTGAGCACAAAAACATGAGCTAAAAGCAGTTCAATTAATTATAATGATGTATAATAAAAACATTTCTGAAGCCGTAATGAAATCGACACAACCATATTATGACTGTGTGGATTTCATTATGGTTTCAGAACTTGTTGGCTTTGGAGATGTGGAGTTGGCTAGGATTTATGAATGGAGGATGCATTGAAGTTACTACTCCGAAATTTCGTTAGGACCTCAATTATTTTAGATGAGAAATATTTTTAAATGACTTTTCAGAGAGTTTTAGCTACATACCATAGGACAAGAGGTTCCACCTACGCTATAGACACAATTACGTTACTGGATGTAATTCAGAAAAGTCTAAGAAATTAAGGTGCTTGTTGTGTAAGAGTGGGGTTGGAGTCATTGCTTTAAGCGAAATGTAAATTTCATCGTTTGAAAATGTAAGAATGACGGTAATCAGGAAAATGGGTATTACTCATTTGGGATGTAAATATCACGGAAAGGCGCACATCACAATGTTGTTAAACACTTCCACCAGGTCACAGCACAAACTTCATTAGACAACGGAACAAGAAGAATAAAACGTGTGAACAACAAGTGAGACGACCGAATCGGTACGAATCTCGCGAAATGACTGGTGGCAGGTTCAGTAGCGACAATATGAGATGCAGACTCGCGGAGGCGGTGGGTCAAGAAGCTATTACGGTCGAGATCGCCAAGGCTAACTGAGGTCAATCTGTCATTCAGACGTCCGCAGTGATTTGTATAGTGTTCCAAATGATAGCGGAATTTCGAGGCGGAATGAAATAATAACGAGAATGCCGGTCAATGTATCTGTCAAGGACAACGCAATCACCAAAGTGTTCCAGATAATGAATCATCTGAATTATATCAAAATAGTTGGAGCTGGTATAAAAACGTCATTTTCTGGTAGCCTGAAAGCACCTGATGGAATAATTTATTCCATACGGTTTCAGGGACAGGAGAGGCCACGGTTACAAACTTCAACCAAGTTGTGTGACACGTAGCTTACTCGTCTAGGTAACAATTAGGTTTAGATCTTCTAAAATGTTTTAGATAATCTTGAAAGAAGTAGAATAAGCTTCTTACAACGATTCAACGGACAAAAATTCCAACGGACATGTTCCGGCCACTCATCAACGCTTTTAAAGCTTATTCGACATATATCGCGGATTTGTTGCGCCAACTCTACAGCGGATAGAAAGATGATACGATCGAGGAGAAATTCACATTAGATCGTTCTTCCCCGACTACCCTACAAATTTCAGAGCGATCGTAACGCAACCAGAGAAAATCATGTTTGTTGCATTTTACGTTTGTGCAATTACGAAGTGAGTTATTGATACTTCATTCATTCATACTTCGGGAACCATCAACATTTCAACACTCAAATTTCATTAAAACGGCAGTTGCAGGAATTAGGCTTGTTGCAACATACGCACACACATACTCACGAAACGAAAGTTGTTCAGAATGCTCTAAAACGCAGAATGAGCGTGACAATTTCGGTTTTTGAGAAAACAATTTTGGCACCCTTCAAAAGTGAAAAACTAAGCTTGTAGCAAATATTTGGAAGCAACATTGGGTTGGAAACTACGTTTCTACCAAATATTCCAAAATGATGTCCCTCTTCTCATATAAGCGCCGGAGGAACAGATTAGTTTTACATAATCTGTTTCTCATTAGTATAGAACTGTGAAGTTCAATATTGCAGGACCTAGAATAGATTGTATTTGCATATCGATGTAAAAGTTTATGAATACATGAGGTCAGATGATGCTTACACGCCGCCGGTCCCAAGGATCACGGATGTGGGAGAAGGGAGGAAGGGGTGAAAGTTCCCTATAGAATCCACCCTTTGAGTTAACAGCCTCGAAGCACAAAGGATACCATTATGGTATTCTGCCAAGATTACCGACTTTAGTAGCTTTGAGGCACTTTTCCTTGAACGCTCCTAACGCCTTGAATTGGTGAATTGGCGGCAGCCATGGAATCGATGTTACTTGTTGCCAATCATTCTAGATGGGATATTGAATCGTATTAGTCATTCCATCTCACTTACTCGTTTTTTTCGGCACCTAACCAGGTCTGCTAAATGTTGGGTTGCTAACAACATGGACTTTCTGAATTACGGTAGGCTCAACTTCGCTGAAAAAGAAATTCTTCATTTTGCTGTGATCACTCGGCTTAAAGTACATTCTTTCCATTCTCACAAGGCAACTTTACAATACGGAAGCACCTACAACATCGGCCACCACTGCTCTGCAAACATTGCTGCAACTCCTGGTACAGGACTGAGAAGGCCAAGGAGATCAACTCAATAGCATCGATATTTCAGTAGTGGTAGGCCCTGGTGCAAGAGAGAACTCATTTCATCCACAGGGAGGTATTCGGAGTTCCGAGCTATACTGATTCATGCAGAAGACTAGGTGGGTTTATGAGCCGTTCGAGTTGGTGGGCGACAAACTGCTATTGGCTACTAACTGACGCTGGCTGTTCAAACTGCTTCCTGAAGGAATGAAGATGATCAGCATTCCTGGCAATCTCCCGATTTGAGCCAGTACTGGAATTCGAGTGCTGCCAAGGCAAAGACAAGATACTGACCGACAATGAGCCAACATTTTCGGAATATAGTATAGTGATCAAATATATAATATAGTAGTAGTGATCAAAAGGTATTAATTGTGGTATGTTAAACAACTTGTGATCAAAGGCGAGGAACCTAATCGCTGCACGAAATCATCACTTCTGACAAAATATTTGTATCTGCTGTAGATGTGCAACACAGGCCTTTTCGCACTTCAGATCCACTAGAATTTAGAATTGAATTTATTTGTTCGGCATATTAGAGCACCGATATCGCATTTTAAAATACATTTTACGTTTTAACAAAAAATTAAATAATTACTAATGAGAAGGAAAATAATAAAAATAAATTTCTGTACAATACTTACAAAAGGAAAGCAATTCCAGTAATATAAGTATTTATACATGTGCCCTGATTACGCCAACCATCAGAATTAGTTCATTGAACCTACCAGCCATAAGAAAATAAAATTCAGGCTAAAATTTAAGGATAATTTTAACGTTAACTTGGTGACCTTGTAAATCCGATTAGCAAGAAGGTGCTACCCCAAATCAAAATTCCATATTTCAAAGCAGAAAATGCTAGAGCAAAATAAATATTATGCATTAATTTCAATGATAAAAACCCTTGGAATCATAAAAACATGAAGCAACTTTCATCATTTCTTTATAGCAATTGCAATGCGCCCTTTGAGTGTTCATATCATCAATGAATTATAAGTAGCATCCCCTTTATGAAAAGCGAACGGATAAACTTTCAACAATCCGAATAGTCTATATAGTTCGTAATAATGCTATTAACACCTGCCAAAATATCCCTCGTCTCTACAAATTGTTGAGATATTACTTTTTTCATATTCCTGTCCTTAAATGTATGATTTATGAGCCATATTTCGTAAACTTTATCCCAGTCGTTTCAGAGAAAATAGTCAAGCAATAGTCGGCTGGTGAACTTTTTAAATTGTATTCTATAAGGCTATTGTTGCGTTGCTTCCAAGTCTACCTGTACATAAGAGAAGCTTCGTCGTCACCTTTGGGAAAAGACCCATTTTCCCTCCAAAATAAAAATTTCTATTCGCATTCTGCATTTTAGACCATTCTGAACTGCATTTGTTTCGTGTCTGTCTGACTGTCTTCTATGTACGTGTGTCCATGGATCTCTGTAACAACCTTAGTTCCTGCAGTTGTCAACTGATTTTGATGAAATCTTCTGGGAACGTGCAAGTTCCTCTTCGTCCTCTATGAGTTTCATTACTCAAAAATTAATACATCAGTCTACACTAAGTCTTGAGCAAACGTAAAATCAACAAAGCACGTCTGTACTAGCGTCTGACAAACGGTCTGATAATTCAACACGATTATTCTATTCGACATAGGATTAGCGCGACACACCCGCAATACGTATCAACTAACCTTTTGAAGGCATTGGATGTATGCCGGACGATGGCCAACACCATTTCTGTCTGGTAAATCGTAGTAAGAAGCTTGTATTCTACATGTTTTCGGATTATATAAAACATTTCAAAACGTTCGTGTTACCTAGATAAGGAAAGTATGTACCACATCCAACCTTGGCAGATTTTATTATTTTATTCATTTTTAACGTGATATTTGAATTTAAGTGTCATAAACCAACAAAATTTGTTAAAACAACATTTAATGTTGAGAGGAGTAGAACTATCTTTTTTTCATGATCAATTACAACGTTGCATTATTCAAAGAAAAAAACGCTGCAAATTCTTTCACTGAGGTTTATTATTCAATTGGCTTGCGCTCATGATTTGGATTTCTACAAAGCTTTGGAGTGTGCGTGTTTCACAGGTGATAGAGCGATTATTGAATTTCAGTAGATATGCATAGAGCTCGTAAACCTGTTCTCAACCAAAATGCCTGTTTGGATTGATCAGTTGATCATATTCGTGGGCCTCCTGAAATTCAATAGTCGCTCTATCACCTGTGAAACAAGCACACTCCAAAGCTTAGTAGAAATTCAAATCATGAACGCAAGCCAATTGAATAATAAACCCCAGTGAAAGAATTTGCAGTGTTTTTCATGGTTATCAGAATACTTCAACCCGTGTATCGGCTATAAACCCTTTTAGGAGTTCACTGCAGTATCCACGTTCACTACATCACTAGGTTACTGCGATCAAAACGTATAAAAAAAAAGCTGTTGTTTTTGTTTTGATCGCAGTAATTTCATGATGTAGTGAATGTGGATGCAAATTTTGCCACCATAAATCGGGCAATGCATCGGGAATGGTTTGATCTACGGACCTGGGGAGGGGCTCATTCGATTCCTCGTGGAAAGTTCTTCAAGAAGAGTCCAAATTTAGGCTGCTTCGACTTTTTTGAGGTTTTTAGGGATTTTACAAAACTTCGACAAACCTTAAAGGGCACTTTAAATTAAATGAGAGAGCTGGCTCAAGAATTGGGGCGTTGTCGGACCAACATGAATTTTTCCTGAATATTTCAGATTTCTTGCTTCAGGCGTTTGGGAGAAATCGTGCGTACGGAGTACGGCGGACGGACGGAAAAATTTTTTGTTGCAGATTCGGATTCTACACCCTTTGAAACGTAAACCATGAAATTTTCAGGGGGGGTTACAATTTTTTTTTCAAGAGCGATTACAACGGTTTATTATTGAATAAAAAACCACAACCAAAAGCAACCCAGAACAGCTAATAGAGTTGTCGAAACCACTACTATGAAAATGAAGCCTATTCTGATATCTGATATTCACAAGCCGGGCTTTATTATTGAATAAAAAAACCACAACCAAAAGCAACCCAGAACAGCTAATAGAGTTGTTCCATTCACTTCATATTCACACCTAAAGGTGTGAATGCCAACGATGAGTAGAATAAAACCCAATATATTGTCCTATATAGACCCTGTATCTCACTCTTACGTAGCCAGCCACCGAGATATGATGATAGGCACAAACACGAAGGGCAGTGATAAATACTGAATGACAGAGAGAAGAAAATATCAATATGAACTACTGACCTACGTGCCGCCCCCCTGGATTAAATATTGACGAGACATTGACACGACATGTTGAAACCGAGTACGAAACTCTTCGTCAGCTCTATCCTTGAACCTCTCTTGAAATTCATAAAAGCGTTTACCGAACGAGATTATCCAATATTTACGGGTTATTTAATAGTTAATTTTTATGTTTCTTTCTACTTTTCAAAGTGTACTCACTGTTGGATACAAATAATTTTGACATAGTTATGTATCTGGGCTAGGGTCATGTGTTACACTGATGGTGAAACTATTAGAAACGAGTTTCTTTCAAGTACAACAAAGGTACTATAAACCTCCCAATAGAATGATGCACGCCGAAAGTGAAATTGGAAGCAACGGTTAGAACAGCTATGATAAGAACCAGAAGGGAATTTCCAATTGTTTCATTGTAACACTAAACAATTAGCAGTGCAGCATAAACACTCTCTTAAGACACTGCCATTTCGAATTCGACGTGTTTTTCAACATTTACTCCTCTGTTTCAAACTTATTTCCTTTTTATTTCCTAAACCTTCTATCTATTTTTCAATAGCTGTGCTGTGTGAGTGTGTAGTATTGTTCAACGTCCTACACTGAATCGCAATTAAAACCATGAAGGACCCAAAAATAGTTCGTTTCTCTGTATAAAACCTCTGAGGAAGCAATTTGAAGTGAGACATCTCTCTTCCACAGATCGGCAGAATCGATTTTAATACGGATTGCTCCATTGTGATCAGTAAGTTCCAGACGTTCCTGTCGATTGGATGTCACTCAGCTACTTACTTCACCTTTGAACTCGCCGTCCTATGTGAAGATAATTGAATGAGCACATGCGTTAGTAGGGAAATGAGGAAAGTTATCGCAGTTATACGACTTTTCAAACTGATTGGGGAGGTGATGCTAATTGCCAAAAATAACTTCTGTAACAAACCCAGCGATACCAAAACCATTTCTCTGAGTTGTGCCGTTCTAATCGAAGGAGAAGAATGCCGAAATTTAGTTTCCTTTGAGCCTTACAGATAACTTTCTTTTCGTCATAGCTGAGCGCTGAAGTTCGGTGCACAGCTTCATGAGTTCACGGGGAGGGATGACAGGATTTCAGACGTGGGTGAGCGATAAAGGGGGGATTCCCCCCTGCTCAGTAGCAGTGCTCATCCTATTGCGCTGAATACGCAGTAAATCATTAGCGACGGAATTGTGGAAACCCATGTTATGAAAAACACAGAGTTCGTGAAAGAAAACGTAGGTCTAGTCCACAAAATAAAAAGAGAGATTTCGATAGTGAACAACTATTCATTGTTACTGATTATGACCTAACCGTCGAAATCGATTTAACGTTGAGACTCTCCTAATTTTGTTCCACGTTCTACGTTTTCTTCTACGAACCTTGTCTTTTTCTTGGGAGCGCTGAAATTCGTAAATCAGGACTTCTGTACCGATTTTGATGAGGATAATTCCCAAGTGTGTCCGTTTGCGTGAATTTGTGGCTATAACGTCCATCCTGTTCATCATGGAGCGCCTAAGTCCTCCTGAGACTGTGGGAGAATGATTGGGATTTGATAAAGATTGCTCCATTGTGATCCGCATGTACCAGAGAAGAATCCTATAGATACTACATGTCGCATAACTTCTTCCTCAACCGTGGAACTGATCATCAATAGTGACAATGATTGGATGATGAAAGAAATTTGTTAGTAGAGAAAGGAACCCTAGCTGTACAACTTTTCAAATCGAATGGGGATGTCATGCAAACGGTCGATAATAACGTTTTGTAACGAATCCAGAGCCATTTCTATGAGTTGGGCCACACTAATGTCAATCATCAGGGAAATGAATATATAAACAGACAGAATCATTCCTCTAGAAAAAGGTAATTAAATTGTTCCAATGCGCACAGTGCCACCCTCACCAATTGAGTAAGCTTTGAAGGCAATTTCTGTTTAATTAATGGTCTTTAGCATCTTTCGGACTGGTCAGCTGATTATGCTTCTTCGGGCTTCTTCTGCCTGCGAAGATGAAAATCTAAACGGCATTTTTTATTAGGTTGCCGCCATTCTAGCGCCGGCTGTAATTTGAAAAAAACGGGGTTTCCTGCTATAAATTTTTTCCTATTTCTTTTTTCAGAAGCAAACCCAACGTTTTTATGCTCATATTTGCGAATTGTTTCATTCTGTTGAGCTTCTGCAGTCGTTTTGTGGGTTCATCCAGCTCATTCTTTACTGAGGCAATTTTCAATTCTTTAAACGAGCAATCCTTCCTGTGAAATGCACGTGCCTACTGAACCTTCTAAGTCCTCAGCATATCTACCTTTTTATTGGGAAGTTTCCAAATTTTGCACCATCGAACGTAAATATGACTCCCAGCTGATGCATATGTGCTGGTACATACCCATGCCTAGAGGTATCAGATTGTAAAATAGATTTGTTTAGGATTATTTTATTATTAATTTACTATTTATTTCTTACTTTTTATTCGTTTATAAAATGTAATTCTAATTTTGTTCTTACCTGTTAAAATTTCATATGAAAAGCAATACGTTGTAATTCATCAGACTGTAATGAACTTAGAACGAAAGAGTATGGACTGTTTCCAAGTTTTTGCCCACACAAATATTAATTAACTTTTCATTTAATCACGAGTTTATTTCCTACTTCATGGGATACGGAATGGCAATTTGAAAATGATAAGATGGTTGTCGAAAACTTGATGGAATCAGAGATTAATCTATATAATTCATTATTTTAATTTAATTTGTATAAATACTTGTAGTAATTAACATGTATTATGTTGGAAGTTATTATCTCTAGGTTTATTATTTTTGTATTAAATAACCCTTCTCCGTAAATCACTCGTACGTTTATCGGATGTAGTCTATGGTACATTATTTTCCATAAATTGTAAATGGTATTAAAGATCATTCATAAAAAGCTCCATTTATGTTCCGGCAGCGTATACCGATTAGGAATGACATTTAGCCACAAGTATCCTTCAGCTGATCAGTGTGTCTCTATACCTTTAGTTGACTTGTAGGTGTCTCAGATACAAAGTGATTCTTCGTCGTAAATATAACTTTGTTAGGCAAACGAAAATCTTGAATGTAAATACCTGCGATGTTGCTATTTACCGTATGAGGACCAAACCCAGCTGTGGCTTACAACTATAGTGGTGACGAGGAACTGTATTCTTCATTTTATAAAAATAAAACCCTTTTTCACTAATTCTCTCTAATGTCAAAGTTTGACAGTCAAACTTTTAGCATCAATTCAAATTATCCCCCTATTACTAAGAGGGCACGAAAGGGTGCACGAGAAGGGCAGTAATTCGTTGGTTGGCGAGCATCGTTCGAACTAATTGAGGGTCTTTAGCTATCCTTCGTTTTAACTTGGTATCCAAATTACGATTAAATAGTTAATAGGCAAAAGATCGCGAACTTCACAGTATTCTCAAGCATCGATTCATCACGATCCTCAGGGGAAAATAGTATTGGAATAATTTCGAGGTCACGAAAAACCGTCATGAATTTTTATGTCAACCAACGGTGATACCGTGCGACCTCACGACATGACAAATATTACATGACGTGTGATGTCACGAGTCAACCAATAAAAAAGTATTCGTGTTAGGTGGTTTGCATTGCTTCCTACCTAATATACAGGGTGTCCCACAAGTTTTTCTGAATCTTCATATTTATTTCATTTCAGATATCTATCAGTAAAAATTAGGAACACAACTTTTAAAAGCGTCCCGCGAACATATTTATACAGTAAGGTTTGGTCCATAACATGTCAAAGGTTGGCCATACCCGTTAGGAGTTAAGCGTCAGAAATTGTGTAGACGTGTTCGATTATTTTCACGATGTGGAAAAAAGAGGAGAATGCGAAGTACGACGTTCACGATGTGACAGGTAAAGCGACGGATGTCCCTGCCCCAATAATCGGCAATATTTCAAAGGAAGTTTAATGTCAAACTTCATCAGATCACGCGACATGTTTTCTTATTCCACCAACCAAGTCTACATTCCACAAGATTTCCGCTATTGACAATTTCGCTGCTATGCAAAACGAGGTACGTGAGGTACAGTTGGGGTCATGATGGACTCAGCGCTGTTGTGGAAAGAGCACGTGTCTTACCTCTACTCCAAAATCCGTAAATTCGTTTACCTATTTTACTACGTGAGATCCATTCTTTCGGTAGAACGCTTAAAACTGGTATATTTATCACTCGCCCAGTCATTGTTCCAGTGTGGCATATTGGTGTGGGGAGGAGCTCTTTTAAGCTGTGCACGTTAAGTGTCGGTGCTGCAGAAAGCAATCCTAAAGGTCATGCTTGGCAAGCCCAAGCGATATCCTAGCTAGCAAATCTTCCGGTACGCAAAGGTATTTAATTTGAGGCAGCTTTTCATTAAAGGATTAGTCCTATTTTACTACTGCAACTCATCAATTGTGAACAACCCTAACATTCACGTTTACTCCACCCGTTTTCCACTCCTCCATCGTGTGGCAAATCCAAGAATAAACCTGAAGCTTACTTCACGCAGCCCGCAGTACTTGGAATACCTAGTTTACAATTTCTTGCCAACAGATCTGAAAAACCTTACTAACATAACCCGGCCTTACAAAAGGATGATATTTACCTGGCTAATTAATTTGGGGCCAGCAAATGCTGATGTCATTCTCACAAGCATTTACAGTTGATAGCTAATTTCTCTCCCTCAAGTAATGCTGCTGTCTCGTCGAGATAGGAAGCCACGTTATAATATGGAAATTAAAAATTGATTAATCATTAGAAAATAATAGTTGTTATATAATAATAGAGAATGAAATAATGACAACTTAAGCCCTAAATTGTAAACTTGTACTTAATTGTAAAATCATGCAACTCTAATCCGTCAATACAGGCTCTGCCTACTATATTATTCAATAATTATTAACTTTTGGTTTGTACATTGTAGTTATATGTAATAAACTCTTCTCTGTCTCTATCTCTATCTATCTATTCTCGATGAAAACTCTGTGCAGCTCTGGCGAGTGAACGAGTTGTTTAATGACGTATAAATTACATTTGGATTTGGATTTGGGATTTGGAATTACTAAGTGAATCGGCTACGGTGATTGCAACACGAAATACCAATAGTTCCGAAGAGGAGTCTGATTTTTCTGTTTGAATTGATTGACTTTCATTTCTGTTCGAATTCTGCCCATAAATTTTCGACAAATAAAATTAATCAAACTTTTTTGCATACCAGAATTGAACAGTGGTAGGTTCCTGAAAGCTGTGGGTTTTATGACAGTAGACTTTTTTTTACAACGAAAAATTGAGTGAAATTAACAATTTAATGTTGTTAATGTTGTAATTAAGTGCAATTAAGTTACTTTCACTGGACAAGATTTATTAAACTTTCGGTTTTATAATTTCTCCATAATTGTAATATGAATCAATCAACTAATTTCATTCCCTCTGACACATGTTTACAAACACATAACTATTTCATGAATTCAGTATAAATTACTATAAAAAGATGTATTATTTTATCTGTTTTAGATAAGTAGCCCTCCTACATGAATCAGTGGAGTACCAGAGAAACCCGCTTCTTACATCAAAGGTTTTTGAGATTTCGATTTTTTAATTAATATGTTCACCCTAAACGATTAAACCATAGGGTTCATTGATCCAAACAGCGAGATTACTGGCACATCAAGACGGAGGGAGGGATTTTTATAATTTGATTTTTGAATTCTTCATATTCCCGAACGAAAACAACAACTATTTTTCTTAGTCGACCACAAACGTTCGTTATTAAAAATAATGGAAGAAAATCTACACACTGGCTGATAATCTATTGCTACTGCTAACAACATTTGTCATCCCTCATACACATTATCCCGAAGAGAACTCTATAGGTACATGCTAATTGACCAACTGACATTAGACACAAGCCGCTCGAGAGGAGAACAATTACCTTAAAAAGTCACTGTTCAAAACACCGATGACACACGTTATGGCAGTCAAACGTGTGGATAGCTCCACGAACCACGTACGTGCTAAGACCGTTTTGCTTGGAAATTGATTTCTAACAGCAGATAGCAGAAGTAGAATTTAGCAATATACATCAGTATACATTCATTTATATTCGTCAATCTTACTTCACAAACCGCTTTACGGAAAATTCAACGAGTTAGTGATCCTCTCTACTTTGTCTCCATCTTTTTAATTCTATTCCGGATGCCTCAAAGCAACTCGTTTTCAAATACTGTAATGCCTTCATATCCGCAGAAGTTAAGGTTAACCTCGGATAGGTACGCACTAATTGTGATTAGGTACAGGATGGTCCACCTAACGTGAACACGCCTATTATTTTCAATATACAAACAGTATATTTGAATATCCAAAAAATACGTGCCCAATGATTTTTGACAAGGATTTTACAAATTATGTGTGCACTTTTGCAGACGTGCGCAGTCTACATCAACTTCCTTACTTCAAATAAGAACCACTATTTTTTAATTCCAAATCCGGATTCTACGTCAAATTTCATGAAAAAAAATTTTTTTGTTGGTTATTTAATAACCCCATACACGATTTTTCAGGCTCGCGAAAACGTGCACAAACTTGATTTTTGCACGTTTTCAATCATTTTCCATAACGTAGTACGAATTGTCCAATACAGTTGAATGACCAATTCGCAATCAAACAACCTGACGTTGTTCTTTCTTCTGCGCTTTCCAAGACGAACTACCGAGCCTGATCATTAAAATTCTTAATAACCCCAAGATCGTACTACGTAATGGGAAATTAGTGCGGTTGGGAAATCTTTCACGGTAAAGAGAGTCATGCGCGGTATGTAGAGGTTCAGAGAAACTGTTTTTATCAAGTTTGTGCACGTTTTCGCGAGCCTAAAAAATAGTAGGGGGTTATTTTTTCATGAAATTTGACGTAGAATCCGAATCTGGAATGAAAAATAGGGGTTCTCATTTTAAATAAGGGAGTTATTGTTGAATGCGCACGCACGCACGTGCGCAAAACAGCGCACACATAATTTGTTGAATCCTCGTCAGAAATCATTGGACACGTATTTTTTGGATTTTCAAATATACTGTTTGTATTGAAAATAAAAGGGGTGTTCACGTTAGGTATAGTTACTTATTGTACAAGTTTTTTTATTGAACAAGAAAAAAATAGTACTATAGTATCTACAGATGGACCTTACCTACGAGTTTCATATTAGGAAGGCAAAATCGACTTTTCCGTTCAAACCATCTTTGACTCGCTGCGAATGAAGCTGCGATGTGAATTCGCACTACCTTCCCCTACAGAGCCAAAAAGCCTCGTGAAGCTGAGGGCTCAGAAGCAATCGCTTCCTGATTTGATTTGATTTTCGATCCACATGTTCAATGCCTTTTCAGTTTGTTCTACCATCACATAACGAGAGCAAGAAGCAATTTTTCACAGAGAATTCCGCTCTCCTTCGCACTAACTCTAATTTTCTCCTCGTTTTTTCCTGATTTCTGTAACATTTGACTCATTCTTCCGACTGAAGGAATTCTGACAATTTTCAATGAGTCTGAACTTGAAGTGAGCATAACGCGTTTTCTTTTCACCATTTCAGGTAACTTCGTTTGACTCAGACGAAAAAACTAGAAATACGATGATAACTTGAAACTACGTGATTACAATAACGTTCAAAAATCAAACTTGCATTTTGCCATCGCCTGTACGTTCTACTGGTGAAAAACACGATGATGCTGCAACATTCAAGGACAATGGGCGAAAAATGAGGATAACAGTGTGAATGCACGGATACCGAAACCCCTGATAACGAGGGATTGTACTGTTTCAGCACAGTTTGTAGATTGTTCTGGCAGGTGCAATGCTAAATCAATGATGACAGAGCGCAATACATTGAACCGATTACATATGGAACAATTGCCAGATGTTAGATTAGGTACTGCACGTTTGATAGATCGATCATTACTCCCAAAAGAGGGGTGTACTAAACTACTGAGTGAGTGATGGAAACATTGGAAGCTGCTGAAGTAACTGCCTGTTCAACCCCTGATCACAACTGTAGGGTCCAAAATCTTCGAACCTGTTATACGAAACTGGCAGTTCGGGTTCAGACCTCTACATTCGTGTCAACAACAAATCCATCGAGTTGAAGAAATCTTGGACGCATATGAACATAAGGAAAGTCTTGGATTGTTTTTGGACGCCGAAAAAGCCTTCGATAAACTCTGGCACCAAGGACTACTTTTCAAGTCCAGACACCTTCTGTTCCAGACACCTACTTTCTTATACTTAGATCATGGCTCAGTCAGCGTACGTTCAGTGTAAGCTACGAACATGCTACCTCCAGATCCACACTTATACGAGACTCTGTGCTCCAAGGAAGTGTATGGGGCCCTTTTCTCTATTTGGTATATTCATCGGACACTCCAACTTCCCCACATAACACCTCCGCAATGTTTGCTGATGAACATGCCATTATCACTCGAGCGATGAGTGGTGTCCATGCTTCTAGGAATCTACAAGATCACGTTAATAGTATAACTCATTGGAACACTAAATGGTTAATGAAAAACAACACGAGCAAATCACGCCTCGTCAAATTCACCTACAGAAGATCATACCAAACAACGCCAATCGAAATTAACAATGAAGCTGTTCCTTACTCTACCGAGGCTCGCTATCTGGGGGTGCATCTGGTCAGCCGATTGACATTCAATCATCACATAGGTGACCTTGTCAAAAGAATCCGCCACAGAACATACCTTTTAAAACCGCTACTGGAAAATACCTCACCACTTACTCTTCAACTCAAATTACTCCTCTGCATGGTACTGATACGCCCGATCTGGCTCTATGGATGTTCTATATGGGGATCAGCATCAAATACCCAAATAGCCCGAATTCAAAGGCAGCAAAATATAATATTAAGGCTTATATTGAACCCCCCATGGTAAGTCCGTAACTCCGTCATACATCGCGATCTCGGTGTAGCGGAAGTCAAAGAAGTAATAAGCTCTGCATTCAGCCAAACCTATACCTCAATCATCCGACACCACAATACATCACTATCAAATTTCGAAGAAAGATTCTCCTTTCAGCAGCAACGAAGGAGATTAAAACGTAGACGTCCTGTTGACCTCCTCGAATGATTGTCGCCACAATAAAATATTATATATTTGCTATAAATTATATTGTAAATGTATTACATACTTAAAAATCTAGTAAATAAATTAATAATTATGTTACTGTTATAGTAAAGTTAATGTCATGTCAACTGTTATTTATTCAAATGTATTTGTTATATTCTCAAATTATTAGGAGGCCTGTCACTGGACGGTACCCTCCAAACATGTTCCACGACCGTTTCGGTAATTTAAAAAAAAAACTGTAGGGACGCTGAATACACAACTCATAGATTAATTACATCTGAAAGAAATCGGTCTCAGAGATCCCTAAGCTGATCTGTACTCCTGCGTGCCTTCACATTATACTCTAGATGTTCTGTTCGAACATCATTCAAAATTTAGGGGAAAGAGTTCCACTTAATTTTGTGATGGTAGGGGGAAAAGATGACTTCACTTTTAATACTCATAGAATGTAAATCCTTTAATATGATTTGTCGGTCAGATGTTTGAACCACTTGAACCACCACTTATTAATCACCAAATTCACTAACCATTTCTTTGGAATCGATTAACAGCTTTAGAAGATTTTGTGCTGTGCGCAACTATGCAATCGTCTTCAACTTCTTGGCGGCTGGGCCGATTTGAATGATAGTTCCCACCTCCATTTCCTAATCTTAATTTGTTTTTACTATGCTCAGTCATTTGATTTCGAATATTGCATCTGTTAATTGTTATGAAAACATTTTTTAAAAACGAGGTGGTAATTTTTAAATGACCAACTATTGAATATTTGGACAACAATTGGGAATAATTGATATCACAGAGCCTAAAGGAAGGGTGGTTTCGCCTACGTACTTTATGGATGAAGTGTGTACTCAACACCGCAAATGATAGGTCAGCTAATCGTCCGCCTATTCGGGCGTTTGTGGAAATTCGTGTTCGCTTCTGACGCCGGTCATAATTTATCCAAGAACAGACACGAATGCTTTGGTGAAAATCAATTGCGAGTAATCATGATCTGAAGTTTCTAAAGTAATGAATCTCATTATTCTAAGTATAGTAATGCACAGTATAAGTATGAAACAATATCAAGAAACAATGTCGTCATCCAATATTCCTGTCTCCAAGCCTCTTCCACGCAATCCTTACCATGTTGGATCGGGTTTTCATTCACTACCAAATCCCATTTGCGAATTGAATGAAAGGTTATTTGCTAGTAGACAGCCAAAGGACTGATGCCTTAGCTCGCTCGGGACAACCTGTCCCCATCAGCAGAACTTCATTCTGTTGGAGAGTTTAGTCATATTTTGTGGAAAGTAGGGGATTCGTTACTCACTCGACGAAAGGATCTCAGACTAGATATTCTATATAGAACAAAGAACTTTGGGGTTATTTTAACATTCACCGCATTGGTGGAGATAATTTCAACCTTCAAAGTTGAAATAACAAAACTTGACTAGGGGATCAACGTGAAGTGAAATCAATCTTACAATACTAAGTATTGTAATAAGTCTTATTGTAAATTTATAGATTTGTTGTTGAGTGTTTTTGATTCTGTTTCTTACCAATTTATACGTAATATTAGAATAATCACGAAATGAATTATTAACATTTTATTGCCTAACCAAAGGCTATTAAACATTGGAAAGTAATGTGCACATCACAGGGACTTAATTGTGTTTGGTTTGCAGTAATAAACATGAATTAACCTCGATTCACTGGCTCCGAACAGGCAAAGTGAATGAATAGTTGATGCGATTAATCTAATGACGAGAAAAAAAACAATACCAGAATATAACTAAATAAAATTAACTACTTTTCCTCTCCTGTCAACAAAAGTAAAATTTCCGAGGTTAGAACTGGAGTGAAATTGGGATCGAACAAAAGAGAATCACAAAAGTCTGTTTAGAATTGGAGCCTGGGCAGCGTCATTATTTTCATTGCTGCTTTAAAATAAATTCTTCTCAAAGGTGACTTTGCCTATGCAGCAGGATATACCTATCGGGCATCCAGTATTATGGCAGACCCATCGGGTATGCCCTCACAAATACGCACAGACATACAGCTATCCGTTTTCCATTGATTACGGACACAAAACTCCGTAAACTCTAATAATGAAGCCTTACATCTGAGGGACGTCCTACAAAAACCTATTCTATTCAACAGAAATTTGAGAGAAAATTGCAGGGAAACTAAAGGAAAACGAGTAATTCCCATTGATTCCCCGACTCCTGTTGAAACGGGAACGGCACAAATTCAAAGATGTGACGCAAATTATCCGAATAGCTCGATCAATGACTTGAGCACGTGTCGTTAGGGTCACGTCAGGTCATTTTTCGAATGTGGAGTTCTAATCGCAGCAGATCCCGTGATTCTTGGTCGGTCATCGAGCTGATGGGCACTCAAGGGGTATTTGAAAGTTTGAGTAGGTTTTCCTCAGGAAATAATCACAACAATAGCGTCAGAATTTGCTAAAACGCGATGACTTTTTAAATGGTTTTCCATGGAGACGATGTTTGAGGGTCATGAAGGAGACCTTTCTTCGCCATTATTTATATATGAATGACACAGGCGGGAGGTATAACATGGAGAATGAGAATAATTATCTTATGATGCTTTGAATAATTCATCGTCACCGCACCAATGTCGAAGCTATTTTTTAGCGTTGATTTCACGCGATTCACTTGATCCACTGTTGGTTTGGAATATTCACGAAGTTTTTTTGGATCGTGCAAAATCGGAATCATCAATGATTTATGTTCTGATCCATAAACGGTAGATTTCTGAACGTAGAAGAGTCTAGTACACGTTAGTAATGAGCGTTGCATCATATCATGTTACTGTTGCAAAAAGTTACGATTCAGAGCCTGAAGGTTCCCCGAATGATTAAGAGCGATAGGCATTAGGTACTTCAAGTTTCTCATAAAACAACGTAATAGATAATTGACTATAGTTTCCTTCAGACGAAAATGCAGCAAATAGTTCCTTCGGAAATTTTACTGTAAAAGAGAGTTTTTTCCCGAACAATGGATTTCTCGAAAGATAGCCATATTGCAAAGGCGTCGGAACTGTAGAGGGTAATGTTCTTCATTTCTTATAGACAAAGAAATCATCAACTTATTTCAGGGAGTGGCGGCAAAATCAATGACTTTACACGATCTAGAGTTATACGCTACCCAGGGTGTAGCAAAAAAAGACGAAATTTTCATTATTCAATGAAACGAAAAAACTATAGGCTGTAGACATCAACGGGTGTATAAGAAGCTGGTAAGTCACCTTGTTGTTATTCAGAAGTACGGGTACATTCAGGGTACGTGTAGGCGTCTTTACTATTTTGTGTTTATGCAGTTTTAAATTAAGCGGGATAACGAGGCACAGACTCGTTGAAATTTGTATTCAGCTAAGAATAGCATCTCTTCAGACCATTTTGCGATAGCCCCTCGTGATCCCTGTGCCTCCCGGAGTTTCATGGGAGGAGCCTTCACTGCCTCTAAGGTGAGGGAATCCAAGTAGTTTTTAACGCTTCAGTACGGCAAGCACCTCTCTACCCATGGGAGCTAGGTAATAAGTAGCTTTTAGCGAAATCATCAGACAAAAAGCCTATCCTCCCTCAGGCGGAGGCTGATAACGTCCACAACGCCAAGGCAATCGAACCTGCAACAGCTGTCAACTTTGAAACAAATTTGGTCCTACGCTGATCCATGTTTTATTCGATCCCAATTTTACTGTACTTGTACAACAAATCTCGGGAATTTCCCTTTTGTTAACAGGAGGAAGAATGGAGGTGGTTATACCCAATCCTTTCAATGTATGATCAAGCGACAGTTCTTGACCGATTCAAACATTCTTTTTTGTTTAACTAACTTTTTCTTTTTTTTTTTTAGTATTTTGACATAATTCAGAACTTTCAATATCATTGCACTATGAAAAGGGGTGATTCTGGCAATAGTGACGAATCGTTATATCTTCAATACTTCTATCTGATTTTTGTGGACCACAATTGTAATCTAGCTGAACAACAAAAGCTCGAAAATTTTGGGAATGAAGCGCTGCCCTTTTAGCTGATTTTTTCTCTCCTTTTTTTCTAAATTAAGAATTTTGGTCTAATTTTGAATTTATCCAAATGGAGGGGGATAAATGTTACGTCGGTGTATTTTCAGTATTTTCATTCAATTTTAGCTATAGTTTTTTGTCTATTTGTGCAGTTTTTAGTTTGAGTTGGAGGGGGGATGGAGGGAATAATAGCCGATCCATTCATAACGTGCCCAAGCTAATATTCTCAGCCAATTTTCGCGATTTCTTTTGGGGGAAATTTCCCTATTAATTTCAGAAACCAATTTCAGGAAACAACGGACCGGCCAAGTGTTTAATAGCTTCGTGGGATGTTACGAATTCCATTTAAACCGAAGATTCAATAAACCGACTGCAGAAGGAAATTATAGTAGCTAACAATTTTACTCGTCTTACAAAACTCTGAGCTTAACACTTCAGCGTTTTTCTTGGTAGACTTGGAAATTAATTCCTCTACTTACCTGAGTTTAGAATGGAAGTAGATAGAGGTAGAAAAATCGAAAGACTTGGGGTTTACTCACCTGAAAAACAAAAATCCATCGTTATTACAGGAAATACTTTTAAAAAACGCTGCAAATTATTACACAGAAGTTCATCATTTCTGTATTAGAATAATTTTTCTTCGTTTATCACTGATCGATGTATATCGGACATAGTCAGTGGCCCGTTATCTGAACTCGGCTCCTTTAGCCTTATTTATTTATTGTTATTAAAATTAATGCATTCCAAGTTTAATCCAATCGAATCGTACTTTTCCAGAGCAAAATAAGGTTTGAGATGCAGTATGAAATTATAACTGAAATTGCAAATTAAGAACGAATATTTCACGTGCAGAGAGATCCATTTCCGAACAGAGTTAGTAGAAAATAGCTTTCGGGAGTCTTGTGATCTATTCAGTCAACTAATGTGTTACTAGAGAGTTATACAGTTTAGTTCAAAATTGCTAGTAAATTGAATTACACCGATCATCGTTTATCATTTCTGTATCTATTCAGAAACTAATCTGTTTTTTGAGAGTTATGCTGTTAGTTCCGAAAATTGCTAGTAGTAGTACCTATGACAATAAATGAAAGGTACAACTTCTTTTCACGGAATGATTGAATCAATTATTGGAACTGATTTTTTATGCTCTTGGAGGCGGAAAACACTAGAACTTAGTTTTGATTTTGGTTTGTTATTCAATCCATTGTAATCCTTAAAAAAAAAAATGTAACTTAAAATTTCATGGTTTACGTTTCAAAAATCAACTGAAATTTTTCCGTGAGTTTAAATCTGAATGCATTCAGGAAAAATCAATTCAATAGTCTACTTGATTTAAAGTGCCCTTTAAGGGTTGTCAAAGTTTCGTGAAATCCCTAAAAACCTCAAAAAAAGTAAGGCTAAATTTTTTTTTCCATGAGGAATAATTGAATCAATTATTGGAACTGATTTTTATGCTCTTGGAGGCGGATAACAACTTGTGTCGTTTTTTCGGTTGAATCCCTCAGGAGTTTCCTAAATCTCAGAAGAAAAGATACAAATTTATACGGCGATTCATTCCTATTACATAATATTACAATCCTATCACATGATTTCTTTCGTGATGAATCTTTACCATATGAAAAAGATTCGTCAAGAAAGAAATAGGCTAAACAAAAAGAGAGTATAGTGATGTTTTACAATATCAAATACTCTTCTAAATTTTCTGCGGTATTGTATGATACAATTTGTGTAAGACAATCCGAGCAAAGATGCAAATCCGCTGCAAATCATTTCACAAAGGTTTATTATTTTTGACACCACTCCTAGAACACCCCACAGCTATTCTTGTTCGCCCAAATCGTCAAAACAAGAACATGAAAAAAATTGGGATTTAAAAAATTGAAATTTACACATTTTAAGAAAATCTCTTGAAATGAGAATTTACAAGTCAGATGAGCTCGAACTGGTCTGGAGCTCATCTTTATCGATTCGCCGTCCAAAACTATTGGTGATGATTGCTCGTGTCTTGTGAGGTTTCTAGATCACTTTTAGGATCTGAAATTGAGATTATTTGCTTATGTAAATTTCAAGGGATCTGACCTACCCCAGCCAATCGTTTTCCCGCCGAAATTTCGAGAAAATGTCACTTCACTTGCCTGTATCACAAAAAAAAAAAAAAAACGTTTTTAACAAGTTTTTGAGCCATAGCATCTCCATGAGTGAGAGGCGATCTGGGTGGCTAGAAGTGACTACCAACTAGGCCATGTGCGAGTGAACAGATTTTTAACATCAATTCTAATAGTGAATCATAGACACCCTCAAGTTGTATCCTACTTGTATCCTTCTACGCAATAGCTGAATTCTAACACCATGGAGGATCGACTACTAGGAATTAAAAACAAACTTGCATGAAGGGAATGAGGAAACGGCGCGAGTGGGTAAGGAGGACAGAGGCAGACGGTGGGAGGCGGTGAGGAATGGGACCTTGCTGGCCCCAGCCGAGTCCCCAGTGCCGGCATTCAAGAAGCGGGAAAGGTCCAGGTCCCTCGTTGTGCAAGGGAGCAGTGAAAGTGACGAACTTTCCTCGTCCATATCTGCGCATACCTTACATCACATCGCATCATATCCCCCCAACTGGAGGACCGCCGTGCAATCCCCCGCCCGATCGGGTCATTTCTAAAGCGCTGGTGGTTCGCGCCTGGTTCGCGCCTCCGCCCGCCGAATCTCAGTTTTAGTGCTCAGCTTTGCATGAAGTACCTGACCAGACGAGAATATTGGAAAGCCAATTGTACAGATAGGAGCAGAAAAGCGAATACCCATTTCCTTTCGATTCCAAATATGGACTTTATTTTATTGTTATCGAAAATTCATTCATTTAGAATCATAGCCCCCTTCCCCAAGCACAGTGTACAACCCGACTAATGGAAAATATTCGCGATTGTTTTTAATTTTTAAATTGAAGGACATGAAATTATAAGAATATAGACCTCAGCCGCACTCTTCGACGCGAAGGAAATAATTTTAATACCTAATTAATAAAATTATTATTATCTTCCTATGATTTTTCAAAATTTTAGCAAAAGCCTACTTCATCACGCCGATCCCGCCTGGCCAGGGCACCCACCAGGAATTGAATTGCCAGTCTGAGTTGTTCAAGGCTCAAAATAAAACTTCAAATTATACGATATTTAGCCAACAAATATCAAATCTGATCAAACCACTGGAAATGCCTTATAAAACGCCAATCGCCACTGTACCAAATTGACTTTTTCATTCAGATTTTATAGGAAGAAAAATATTTCTAGTACTTCGAGGTTTCTGCGAGAAACATGATATTTCATAACTTATGAAGTTTGCATAGTTCGATGTGGTACCCACCTCCCTGTTTTAAGTAACGTAAACGTATGGATCTCTTGAAATGTTTTAGATGATCTCGAAAGAATTAGATTATAAGCTTGGCACAAGTATTCATGGGACAGAAGGAGGGCAAGTATCCTTCAAATGGTTAGTCGCCGCGTATTGCGCTTCTGTCCCACTAATCGTGTAACAAATTGAACGATGATCGTTTGAAATATGTATATTAAACGGTTCTTTCTTGACTACCTTAGGAATTACCAAACCACTAGAATGTGAGAAAATTATAGTGTATCCTACGTTTGCGTATGCGCCGACTGATGTATTGATTTCTCATCAACGAAACGCATATGACATTATCTGCAAACTAATCCGCTCATGCTCTAAAATATTCATCAAAATCAGACACGAACTGTAGGAATTAGGCTTGTTAAAGGGATTTGCTGACAGACAGATGGACGTCGAAGCGAAAGTTGTTCAGAATAATCAAAAATAAAATTCTTGCGTTAACTTGTGAGGGAGGGAAAAGTCGACATGTATTATTTTAAAAAAACCCTAATATCTTATCATTTTTCTTCATTGGATAACAGGTTCGAGTCAACAAAAATTTTAGTAAAACTGAAGTTGGTCAAATTTACAAATTATCAACATTACAGCACCCAATACTTCGGCCAAATCAGATTGGGGTTGATAGTACACGGCGCACAAACCAACCCCTCCTTCAAGACCTGGGAGTCGTGCGGGTCATTGCATATCCTCGCCCCTGAACAAGACAATGCCTCCTCCGTAGCTTTCCCAATTTCCAAACATTAGGTCTTTTTTAGTGATACATGTTGTCCCAGGGCTTATGCACAATCCGACTCTTACGTGTTCTACTACTCATTTCCGACTGCGATGAGCCGCATTCATCTTCGAGACTTTTGGAAAAACCTCAATTTTAACTGAAAACACACGTTTTTCTGCATTTAAACTCCATTTCCTTAACTATAAATATTTTAAAAAACCAAAACGACTACACCGTTGGAAAGCTGACATTTCGGCGCATGTTTTACCAGGCCTGCACAGTTCTGCGTTAAGCATTCATGGGGTTTCTAGGCGAGATGAAAAACAGGCGATTTCAAGATTTTGACAAAACTGCCATTTCGCGCAGCAATCGCACATCTTCAATGCAATCAAAAAAAGTTTTCTGACATCAAACAGATAGACAATTTAACGCTCTTTCCAACGGCGTCATCAAATTTGAGCTATCTTCAAAATTGAGGGAGTTATGACGGTTTTAATGACATAAGATCGAAAACACGAAAAAAATCTTGAATCGCGAATAGCTCGGAAACGAGGCCTCCGGCAAAAAATTGCTACGAGGCATTTTTGTTCTGAAATGAGTTGTAGAACACGTAGGAGTCGAATTGTGCATAACTCCTGGGACACCCTGTATATTGATTCCTCGATTTGACCTGTCCGGTCAACTGTGACCAATGTTGGTTCATCTTCTTTTATTTAAAACGAAGGTACCTACTCCTACATACTTACTGCGTTAGTAAACCCTGGACAACTAAGCGGAGCATGATGTAATAAGGACGTTACAATAAAGCAGACTGCGCAAGAAGGCATCCATGTTACGAGATACCAAAATTAACGAGCTCGAGGCACAGGCAGGATTATCTGATGTAGGTACCTGGTGTTTACCCGAGTAAATACCTCGGCAGCCCGCCCCGCCAGACGAAAACTGATTCAGACGGACTAAAGCCGTTTAAAAACACGGACATCTCTTTATTGACCTTCTAAATCCGGTTTTGGTTCATTTTCTATACGAAATGAGTCTTTGTAATCGAACAAAATCGAAAGAAATGTACGAGCCTCCTTCAAAACTTGATAATGTACGTTTGATTCAAGTTATGGCGTTCTATAAATTCACTTGAAAAATCTATATTGTATATGATTACCCTTCTAAGCAGATCAATGGCCTGAGTTACTATAGAACATCTTTTAACCTTAACCAGATGATAATTAGAATGATAGACGTTTATATCAACGTAACATATTGGTAAGTAACGTGTGCAATTCAATTTCAATGAGCTCCACTGACGAAACCTGACCATCCAGATAGCAGTGCAAATTTATAAACTCCTAATTTCTTCTGCGATATGAGCCCGGAAAGTAATATTTAAGTCGAGCTCGTTATTAACTGTGCCACCCGGTCCTCAATAAAGATTTGTGTCACTAGTCTCTCCACGTAATGATCCCTTCGTGAGGGCCGAACAGATGAACATAAGCCATCCGGTTGGCCTCATTCAGTTCAGTAATATGAATCATTATCTACTAACCAGTAAAACTCATCTTTGTCGATTAAAATTTTCATTATTGGATACACTTGCTCCGAGTCTGAGACCATCTACAAATTATCTAGGATCCTTCTAAGCTTGTTAAATATCTCTTTAAGCCCTACATAGCAGTTTCTGTCTTTTTGATGAGGAAACGGAAAATCTTGATTATTTCTTCGTTGGAAATAGACTCAACTACAACTTATTCTGCAGCAAGAGCCATTAGATTGGACAACCATGAGTCTCCTCTAGCTGATCTGAGTCTGTTTGTGATAATTTTAACTCGAATCATTGCTCCTCCCACCGAACAACTAGTAGTACTAATACTGAATAACTGGTAAGCACTGTCACTGTATTCATACATTTTCAGATATAAAAACAAACCATATTTGAATTAATTACTAGGTTCATTATTATTTACGTTCTATCTAGTGATGTAATACATTTTCAATGCCGTAACGTTAAACACTGTTTCAATCAACTTTCCCCCCAAAAAATTTTGTTGGAACCCCTCCCAAGAATTTCAATGACTCAGTCTGCATCACAGCCCCCCCCCCCCCCCTGGGGGCACCCCTGTGTATAATCTGGAGTCTGAAGTTTTTAAATGATACTGAACCTCAATTGGTGGTGAGAAGTTTGAAATTCCGTCCCACCAAAATACCCGTGACGTTGTATAAGCACGGTTCACGACGGACGTGCTATTCAGCAGGGGTCACAGAGACCCAGAAGTCGAAAGCCGTTTGTTTCTACCGTATTTTCAACTCCTTGACACAAATGTGTTACAATCGTTATCCGTTTCTAGGAATCGTAGCATGTCGGGCGATTACGCGTGACACCAGCTCCAACCCCTGCCAATATGACCACTCGCTATGCCTTCATAAAGCTCTGTGACAATTCGTCCCTTTTTTTTAACCCTCCTTCGAACACTCGTCCAATTGAATCACGGACCAGCTGTTTACGCAACACTCACCTCACAGGTGGTCCGTATTGAATGCGGGGCTTTTCAAGCTATCAGTTGTTCTATTCAACATACCCTCCCTTGATTTCTCCATTACTTAGCTTTATCTTAGTGGCACGGACGATTAGTGTGGCAACCCTTACGATCTCGTTGAATAATCGAATTAAGTAGTGAAAACGAGGTATCAATATAAAAAAGTAAGTTACCTATGTCCCCAAGGGCCGATTTCATCACTGGTTTACGAAACCAGAAATTGAAATTTTGATTTAAAACAAACGGGTTTCAAAAATGTAATGAATTGTTACACTGTTATCAATAAACATTGATTTGTGAATACATTTATTTAGCGGTGAAAGGTCAGTGATATATTTATGTTTTCGACAAAGAGAGAGGTTCATTGGTTTCTATGCACCTTGATCCTGATGAAATATATTGATTCTTAATATTCTGTCAGATTGTTGGTGCCAATTAACATTTTTGAAATGTATTATTTATGCACTAACAAACTACACATTACCACAACAGACATTGTACTCGCTCCAGGACTTGGATCTATTTTACAACCAATCATAGGTTCAGTTGTAGAAAATTGGTGACAAGAATACTTACACCACCAATCATCAATCCCCACCCCATCAATCAAACTCTCTCCGTCCTGAGTGGTCAAAATGTAGATTTATATTCGTGTCAACACGTCAACGTTGAGAGTAGACAGCTTAATCACAAATGGATAGCGAACGATTCTGATCTTCTTCGGCTCATAGAAAACGTCTTCCTATTCGGTTGGGCAAATTCGGAGGGGGTCGGAACATTTTGAGTCTGTCTGGATATGGAATGACCCACTTAAAAATTTTGTAGTTCCAATAAAATATGTGAAGAATACAGGCTAACAAAACAAAAGGTTGGTGAGCAACCTGGAATGAATCATAGCTTTGTTGCGAGTGAATGTATTTATCAATTCCTTGTCAAAAACCCATTTTCCTTGGGAATAACGTAATCCTTATTGGGAGAACTCCAATCTTTTTATCATTTGAAATCTTTCCCCATAAAATCTTTATGTTGGCGATAGTAGCAAGGACATGAATTGAAGTACCTATAAACCTTTTTATTTTTAAACTAATTTCCCTTTTAGCAAATAAGTAAATACATATGGGGAATGGGGTCGTTGGACAACACATTTTGGACGCACTAAATTAGCCAAATTTCAAAAATTGAACCAAAAAATCACAAAAAATGAAGAAAAACGGCTAAAAACTGTTACATTTACTGTTAATTTCAAGGTATGGAGGCGAAGTTATCTGTTTTTGGACCCTTGTGCCTATTTACTACTGCTTATTACACCATTGTAGGTATTTGATATCAATTGCTGTTTCATACAAAGAGACTAGTAAAGGTCTGTGTTCACGGAGTTATATTTAGCCGAAATCATCCAACAGTCTTTCGGGAAGTACAAGGTCAGGTCAATTACAAAGTAAGGGATAACTATAACCTTCGGGAATCATGTGGCTTATTTCGAACCTAATCGCTCGCTGAAATTTTAAAGGTGAAACTTTTAAACATTTAGAATGGACAAAACAAGATATGGAGGCTCGAGGCGCTGAGTTTGGAATATATACCTCTGATGCCTAATGCACATATACAGGGATTTAGGTAGAAGCGTTATTCTGATACAGAAATAATAACACCCTCTGTAATAATTTGGTGCGTTTTTCTTTATGGATTATATTCATGTAGATACGCAAACCAATAAATTTGAATTAAACTGTCTTTCTTTTCTTGGACCAAGGAAAAGTATTTTTATTTTTATTTATTTATTTTTTTTTAATTAATTTTTTTTTTTTATTATTTTTGAACAAGGTTCATAATTAAAACCATTAACCCGAGGTTCTAACGTCAAAGATTGTCCAAGTGAGCCAAAGAGGACGAATTATATTCTACCAGAACTGTCAATTCCCGCATAAAGCCTTGTCTCAAGGTTTTTGGATTTAGCACTTGAATCTTCACTTTTTGTTTTACTTGAAATGTCTTATCATTCCTCTCACGGAGCTACAAAAGAATTAAGATCTTCGGTAAATACTGAGTCAACATGATCACACATTACAGTGGGTCCTTACATGAAACACGACCTTGAGGATAGATATATGCCTTGAAAAAATGTGCGTGGTACGGGAACGATAATTTATTGGACTAACAACAGGGAGGCATGCAAGCTGTATTCAGTAGCGTGGGGATGGGACCGCTTGGCTATCAATGAACAATGACTTACCCAAATGGGTTGGAAAATAACTTCATTTTGAGGAACACTTCGTGGTTCGTGTTATATGTGTTATTTGATTCGTTTACTCGTTACTTAGTTATTATTCTCTCAAAGTAGTGTGGAAGAATAGCTACGTTTATATGGAGTAGCGAAGCACTAGATTTACGAGTATTATCTGACTGGAAAATGCACATTTTGGGCATTAAGGGAAGTGACTTACTAGCAGCTTCCTCGTGACAATCAAAGTGACACCATTAAAAATTTAAAATAAAAAAATCTTCAGATGAAAGATGTTGAGGTAATTGGTCAAACTTCCTAAAATTATTCTGATATCGGATATAAGATAAAAGGACGGTCGAAAATAATAGTTATACCGTCTGGATCGATATTGTTGGTTACATTGCGTTCAAATACAAGTTGCTTTAACGGTTACTCGTCAGAGGCGGGTAGTAGAAACGAAAATTAATTAATTCCACGTAAGTGCATGCACACAGCATACCGCTAGTTCGATCATGATGAAATTCATATGAGACCTTGAGGGGCGTTGTGCGTATAATCCTTTATCATATGAGCTAAATTGAATCGAAATTGTGAAAGTTATACCTGTTTCAAGAATTTCACGTCAACGCATGCGCAGAGCGTACCGCTGATTATATTGAAATGAAATTCCTATGGGACCTCAAGAGACCTTATCCGCATAGTCAATCAAAATATGTGCTAAATTCATTCAAAATTGTGGAAGTTATGGCTGTAACAAGGATATGCAGACAGACAGACAGACCTAGTGGACTTACACGGGACCAAATTTGTTCAGTAGGCTACGAAGCGTAAAATGCGAGAGGAAATTTTGAATTCGGATAACAAAAATTCATTGGCTCTCAAAAGTGAACACAAGGCTTCAGCTGCTTCACAGACTCGGAAGAAATAAAACATTGAGCGAAACTGCTTCTGTAATTTAAAAATGCGCTGGCATAATTATGTCTCATGTCTACGTTGTATAGAGCAATGATTTTAGTTGTGGGATAGTTTGCGGAATTTCATTTAAACCCAAAATGTCTCTTCATTACTTCAATCGACGGCAAATTCCAGCAGCTCATAGCGTCACGCCTTATAGGACTAGGCAATAATTAATAAATACGTTTATTTGTCAAAATAATTGTTACCAACAGTTTGCACACTATATAAATATTTTAAAAATTATTAAAATAAACTCATTCACTACGTAAATCAAAATAGTTCTATTACCTAGTTTGAGAAAGAAAAAGGAACTAATTCAATATTCAATTCAACTTCAATATTCATTCTCCAAGAAATCGGCCAAATATAATTATTCATTTCTTCAGTTAGTGCAAACACTGGGTGAAATATTCACTTCTCCCTTTGTAGTTCAAGTTTGTTCATTATTCAATTATTAATTACTTGATATTTAGACTGTCAATACGAAATGCAATTCATTTTATTGCTCAATCTACATCAATTGTAGTTGTTAACCCCGTTTACCGAATCGGTGGAAAAAAAACGTTGGTGTGTGTGAAGTGGCGCCTTATAACATCAAGGTCTTGTCCGCGATCGTTTCAACAAGGGGTTTCGTGGGGGAAAAATCGAGTTGGGCATCTCGGCAGGAATGCTTTGTGGTACCACCGGCGGTCATTTTATAGGGGCACTTCTTTTCATCCCTCTCATCTTCCTCCGTCTATCTCAACTTTCCAAATTTCTAGAGTCCTCCCAACACACACATACACCACACCAACACACACCATACACACCACATCATCACACACATCATATACATATTTGTAGTTCTCAATGTTCGGTACACCCTCTCCGCCTTTGAGGATAGCTTGTTATTTTTTTCTGTACGAATTTATGTTTGTGAGTAATTTAGTCAATGCTGCCCAGCTTTCAATTCTAAACTGATATTCGTGATTATTTTTTTGTTCGTTCCCAATTTTCCTCTTGTTCTACATCAAAGCTCAGAAATTTCTAATTTTATTATGGGAGAGTGGAAATGGAGGGAATAGTGCCGGAAACGCAATCGACAAATTTTGTTGATACTGCTTAGGATATATTTCTCAACCGATTTTTGAGATTCTTACTTTGTTCGATCCCAATTGTAGTCTAGTTGTACAACAACCCTGGACATATTGCTTTTGCTGACAGGAGCGGGAATAGTGGGAGCAATAGCCTATCCTTTCAATCGCTGTTCAACTGAATTGATACATGCTCAACTGAAACGTGAAGCCTTATTCACAAATGTCGTTACTACCTGAGGATTCTTTGCATTTCCTTGTGTTCTCGAGACATTAACATAAGCCAGACCTTACAACCCGAGGCCATCAAATATTTGAGTAGAATCACTTACCAAGGATTCCGCCCAAGATAGAGATAGGGTTGTATGAATAGTTATAGAAAATAAACAAGAGGGTTACGACCTCACAAAAGCCGCCTTGTGTTTTGCGAACCCAGATTAAACAACTCCACACCCTTTCCCAGTATTCATTTTTATCGTTTCCACATTACAGATAACAAATTGAATGTTTCCGTGCAGCACAAAGACGTTTATTTTATTACTTTCAGTAATTAGTCTTTTCACTATACCGAAAAAAAGCCTGCCCTCAAAATTTGTTTGTTCACATTTCAAGATATTAACGTGGATCCCAAAAATTGAATAAACTTAAATCAGTCCGAACTTATCAGTTAGGAGTAAGAATTGAGATAAGCCGAAAAACTTATTAGACTCTACTATTGACATATCACGTAGGGAACCTCCGCGGCTTTTTTTCTGTGCACTTTTAGGCGATAAAAATTTTGCACCTCTATTATTTGCCTTTCCTTCCGTATTTTATGAAATGAAATTAAAATGAATTTATTTCTTCAGTAAGTACATAACGCTAATCTAGAATTAAAGGATGTAGAGAAACATAATCACCCAATATGGGCTAAGAGCCCGAGCTGGGGGACGACCCGGTTGAGCAACAAAACAAAAACGAAAAACCTTATACAATCAATTCTAAGCACTACTGAACACAATTACCGTTATACTAACTAATATTTACAATATTAGTGACAGATATGACATATAAGACAAATTTACTATTATTATATTAATAATTCCCAAGACCGAATTGAAAAAGACAGAAAACAAAACATACATTTGAGCTTCCACACATTATAAGCTACCATCTGTTTTAATTCTTATAATTTTAACGTTTGAAAGTTGTAATCTCAAAGTGTATGTTAACGTGGCATAATCTAATGCGAGCTGAATTATATTTAACAGTAGCAAGCTACTGGGCGCCAATAGTTGGAGCTGCGGAGAGCAGAATAGAATCTCAAAATCTAAACAACTGTTGAAGCTTCAGTTTTTTTTTATCGTTGAGGTAATTGTTCACATACTGCATAGTGTTAATAAACAACATAATCTCATGAAAAGATAATAATAATTTGATGAAAAACTTTATAAGGAAATAACATTAAAGTTCTGAAATTCATTCTAGTTTCTTGTATCTAAATTCATTCTACTTCATAATTTTGGTTCACATCTCTTACTCCAACAGATTTTGAGCCGACCATGTATCCACTGCGAGCCCATGAACACTAATTAAGAGACTCACCCCACCCATTAAGGGGCTTGTTTCCAAGGTACTAGGTATATCTTTGGGTCATAAGCGAGAAATACACGGAAAACTATTACAAGCCAAAACCTTGCCCCATGTCAAAAGCTTTTTTAAATGTATTCGACATTTAACATACAAAAATTTCGCTAAAAGAAGCAAGTTAGTTTGAGACGTAAATTAATTTAGGTGGAGCTTTGAAATTTCAAGATTTTGGGTATAACACTTCTTGGCGTTTAGTACTTTTTGTAACCAATCAAAGTGGATGTAGTACGTTTTGAAATCAAATCTTTTCCTTCTGCCAAGGACCTTATTAATATTCCCAAAGCTGTAGCAGAGACATTCCCAAGCTTTTGCAGTAGTTGTAGGCAGCTGCCGCCTCCTCCTCCTCTATCCCCACTTTTTCCACAGAAAAACAATTTTTCTTTCAATTCAAACAAATTTCTTAACACTGCGCTCTTTATATTCAGTCGAAATTAACGAAAAACAAGGGACAAAATACCAAGCTTTATCGGAGCAGTGAGTGGCAGTTTTATATGATTCTGCAGCTGTAATCATCAGTCTGTCCACAAACAGCGAAACAGAGTCCCATGATGTTTTGAAGGGCAGAAAACTATTGGAGCAGCTGCTACGGAGGGGAAAACTATCGACTTGCAGTGGATCCCATCACACATAGGCATATGAGGAAATTAGCAAGGTGATGTCCTAGCGAGGGAAGGCTCCCGCATGCCTATCCCTGACGCCCCTATTACCTATCGAGCCGCAAAAAGTGCTATAAGATCCTCCGTTCAGGAGAATTTGATTGATGCCCAACGACACTCAAGTCGAAGGGAAGCAGCGAGCCTCACTGCTGGACATGAAAAGTCGCATCCCACCGGATCTCCCTCGCCATGAGTCAGTTGCAGCGTTCAGACCTGTCACTGGCCATGATTATTTAAACGCTTACCTGCACAGGATCGGACAGAGAGATAGTCCTGGATGCAGCCTCTCCAGTAGCACTGCTCCGATGACGACAAATCATTTATTTGACTGTTCTTGACTCGAGGATACACGACAAGAATTTCACCCCGACGACACCATGTGGTCGAAAACAGCAAAATTGTATTGGGCTGCAAGAAGTCTAGAAGAAGTTCTAGCGTTCTAGAAGTTCTTGAAGTTCTAGTGCTATAAGAACCATCGGCGGAGGGAGAAAAAAAAGTGTTTGATGATGACAATGTTATGGAAGCCACTTCGGAGGTTTCACCATGGTTGTCAACATTCTTTCTATTAAAACTGATATGAACAAACTAAAAAAATACTGTTTAAATCATTGAAAAAACTTCAATAATGGCTTGAAAGATGAGAAATTCTTTAAGATAATGGAAGTGCTCTTTTATGGTAGTTATAGTACCTTTTGAAATAAAACTGAATTTTCAACCTAGTTTTTCAAGGGGGTATAGTTCATTTAGCTCCAACCTAATTGCATTTTTATGAAGAACTCGGTCCCAAACACCCGGCTGGGTAATAACTTGATTTTGAAAAGAATGGTCTTTAGTACCTTTTGGAAACAAGCTCCTCAATCGTTCGACGCGTTTTTCTCATCTCATATTCCTGATTACAAAATTTAACAAATATTTTGAATTTAGCTAGCCCATTCTGACAACCATTTCAGTACCAGTTGTTTCCAAGAAGGCAAGGAAGAAGGGTCGGAAATTACATAGATAATTGTAATTGTATAAGGATGGAATGCATATGTAATTCCATGCAATGATTCATCAATCTTAATTGGGCAGTTGTTTGAAGATTTGGTAGGAAGAACGCCCCGGTGTTAGTTGCGCTAAGCACATTTTTTATTCGACGGTTCCGTGTGGTCATCGGATCATATCAAGCGGCCTTCACCGCGCCGCTATCTGATCTCATCATCTTCCCTCGGCGGCTCGGTCTCTCGTTTTTTTTCTGGAATACAACTCGGCGGATTCCATTTGCCGTTTTGTGTGCAAATTTCCACCGTTTCGACGCCGTTTTCCCAACCTTACAATAACCTGGAATTGAGTGCTAGAATGATCTTCGTTGTAAACCAACAAGTCAGTAATATATTGATATTTGGGACAGTCCAAGTTGAAACACATCATATTTTTACAAATAGGTTTACTATTTCTTGGTATGCTTGGGAGATCTTGAAGTTTGATCGATAAATAACTTTTCTTTTGGTCCAACGCTATCATGAATACATGACATCATTTTTTGTGTTCTCATTCTGTAAGCCATTCCTAACAGTGAAATTACTTCCATTTTATGAGTCTTTCTATTACTGTCTTTACTTTAAGGCCCTGAAGGTGCTAAATACATTCAGTGAAACGCTGTCCTAGGAGAAAAAGTTATCTATAGACCTGCATAATATAGCTATTATTTTCTGCCCTACGTAATATACCTAAGGGGAAGTCTTGGGCAAATGATCTAAATTAGGTATATAAGTGGTAAAAGATTCTAGTTGTTCTAGTGGAATCTTTTTCAAAAGCATGAAAAACAAGTTTTAATCTAGTTTAAACGCGCTTAATCCTGTACAGGAATAATAGGGCTTTCTGAATAATCAACGTTTGAATGTTTGCCGCGTGAACAGAAACATCGAACGTATTACAGGGAGTTACCACCGTATAAGCCAGTGTCGAACCTAACGATTTTCGGGGTCCCAAAAGCCGATTTTTTTTACTTTTCCTAATCATTATCGTCAAATAACTAGCATCCTATTAACACGTTTTTCATTGTATTGACTGTTGACAGCCTTTCCAACAGCAAACTAGAATTTTATTTGACTGTTCACCAAGATAGTCTACGTGTTTTTGTAAGGTGGCTTGGAGATTTTAGAAATCCGTGCATAAGACGTCATAAGCCACAGGAGCCAATTCAAATCACAAGACGGATAAAACGGGACTTTGTCCGCGAAATGATTACTTCAGTAGCCGTAATTCAACTCTAGTTCGCAATCAAATTAAATTGGTAAAATCGCTAGTATACCCCATTATAGACAGTTACTGTATAAATGTAATAATGGTGAGCTACGGTTCAAACTATGCAACCAACGGCATTATTTTATCATTTTAGCCATTGTTACTGCCTTCGGAGGACTTTGTGAAGCAGGATCCCCAATATTTTTCATTTATTTTTTCATATTTGATTTCTTTTAACCATTATTTAATTAAATAGGAGCTATAGCAATGATTTATGATGGAATAATAAGAAAAAATGTTTGAGTGAATGATACTGAGATAATCTGCGGGAACAATGCGAAAGCCTTTAGTCAAAATATATTGGCAACACAAAGGTACGTAACTACCAACTAAGAAAAAAATGCACGAAACTATGACAGGTACCAACCTAGTACAATGAAATTAAACACTGAGCTCCAAGGTACAATATTTTTGACAAAAGGACCTCAAGTGCTTTTGACAATAGCAGTGACATTGTGTGGTTTGTGTGACACAGGAGCAGGGCAGAGACCCTAATTTTTCAGGGCGCGACATCAATCCAGTTTTTGAGCGGTGACATCAATCTCCCGAAAAACGAGGACAATCGGGGCAGACTTTAAATGGAATCATGCGGCCATTAACAAGGCGTAAAGGTATGAGGGCTTCTAGGCGAGCGAAGGAGCTGGGCATAAGAACACAAAAGAAAGCGAAACCATTGGGGTGTCCAGGCGGAGCGTGTGAGAGCCGGGATTATGTAATGCAAGGCCCAAGTGGGACCTGAAGGTACTTCACTCCCTTGGACCGAAGAACCTGCTGTCTGCTTCCATTGAGATGGTTTACACGAAGCAGACACCACGACTGTTCGTTTTTGTTTTTGGGTTAAAAAAAAACAATACAGACTAGTTTTTATTTTCGAAAAGAAAACTTACTTTTCTTTGGACATTACACTTTAAAAACGCTGCGAATTCTTTCACTGGGGTTTATTATTCAATTGGCTTGCGTTCGTGATTTGAATTTCTACTAAGCTTTGGAGTGTGTGTGTTTCACAGGTGATAGAGCGATTATTGAATTTCAGGAGGCACACAAATATGATCAACTGATCAATCCAAATAGGTATTTTGTTTGAAAACAGATTTACGTGCTCTATGCATATCTCCTGAAATTCAATAATCGCTCTATCACTTATGGAATGGGGACACCCCAACGCTTAGTAGAAATTCAAATCATGAACACGAGCCAATTGAATAGTGAACCCCAGTGAAAGAATTTGCAGCGTTTTTCCATGGTTATCAGAATACTTCAACCCGTGTATCGGCTATAAACCCTTTTAGGAGTTCACTCCAATATCCACGTTCACTACATCACTAGGTTACTGTATCAAAACAAAAACAATAATAAACCAAAATAACGCGAATGTTGGCACCATAGCCGGGCCATAGATCGTAGGGTGTGGTTTGACCTACGGACCTGGGGAGGGGCTCATTCGATTCCTCGTGGAAGTGTCTTCAAAAAGAGTACAAATTTAGGCCGCCTTGATTTTTTTTGAGGTTTTTAGGAATTTTACAAAACTTTGACAACCCTTAAAGGGCACTTTCAATTAAGTGAGAGAGCTGGCTCGAGAATTGGGGCGTCGTCGGACCAACATAGATTTTTCCAGAAAATTTCAGCTTTTTTGCTTCAGCCGTTTGGGAGAAATCGTGCTTACGGCGTACGGCGGACGGACAGAAAATTTTTTATTGCAGATTCGGATTCTACACCCTTTGAAACGTAAACCATGCATGCAGGGGGGGGGGGGGGTTACAATTTTCTTTGTTGAGAGCGATTACAATGGTTTATTATTGAATAATAAACCAAAAAAAAAATCAAAACGACAGTATTCAGTCTCTATGTGTCTCAGATACCTTGTCGACATCAGCAGATCAAAATACATTTACTTATTGGGCCTGCACATTCTTGAATTATAATGTGGTGGAAATACGTCGGGGACTTGAATGGGATGATAACCTTCCCCATATGTTTTAACATGGTTTATCATTGGTTGTAGAATAAGTTTCCTGTCGATATTATTAAATGGAAGTTAGAACAGTACATTATGTACATACTTGATAATTAGCAACATTAACAAGCTCACACCATGATATCAATTCAACGGCATTCGCCTCCCAAGGTATATAAACCTAGCCTGCACAACTCATGATCATTTCATCAATGTTTCTGCAACAGACAATTTCAGGTTTACCATGAACAATGGATACTACCACTAAATCAATAGGATACCATTGGAAAATTCGTACCCAAGAACTCAGATTTGACATAAATTCTCATACGAGATCAATGTCAAAACCTCAAAAATTTCATATTTAAGCGAAATTGGGGGAAACGTCTTTACAAGAATTTGAAGTTATAAATTCACGTTAGCACATGCGCGGATTCTACTGAGTCTCCAATATTGTAAAAGTCAATACCACTCAATGTCTGTACATTTTATTCAATGTAAGTATGTTAGTACACGAGTGTATTCTAGTTCGATAATATTTAGTTTGGATCGATATTGTTCAATCAATCATGATAAAATTCATATAAACCCTGATAATGATTCCATATTCCCAACTACCTCCAGAGTGAGAATGAAATTGGACCAATGGATCGAATGAAATTCAAGTCTGCGCTTTCCTCCTCATTTTCCGCTGATCAATGGAGTGCACCGTCTACATCAGGGGTCTCCAAACTATTTGCTCCAAGGGCCGTATCATAATGTGGAAAAGGTGGGGCGGGCCAACAGGGGGTCTGGGGCCCTCTCCCGGAAAATGTTGAAAATTAGACACTTGAAAACAGTGTTTTTAAGCACTCCTAGACGAGTTTGACAAATTCAAAATTAGGCCTAACACAGAAAAAAATTAGTTTTTAGTGATAGTACCTATTTTTTAAAATCCCATAACAACTTTTTCGTTGTTCAATAAAAAATATTAACAATTGAATTTTCAGGAATTGATAGTTTTTTAAAATCTAGTTTTAGTTTTGAAATACTATCATTTACTTTGGAAAAAATGGTAACACCAGTCATGTTACTCTTCTTTGAATATACGTCTGCTAATTCTTCCGTAATTTGAAAATTATTGTCAATTCCTCTGACAAAAAAAGCACTTGGGCTGAGTCTGATTCATCAGTTGATTCGTATAATGCTATTGAAAACCATTCAAATTGTTTGCATGCATTCACAAATTGATTAGTAGTATTGGCATCAATATCTTTAGTTCGGCGAGCTACTGTGTTTGCAGACAGACTGATTGCATTAACGTGGATTGCTTTTCTAGTCGAAGCTCTTCAACTGCCGTTTGAATGTACGTTTTTACTAACTCTCCGTCAGTAAAAAGTTTACCAGCCTTTGCTGGGTCACATGGCTGACTTTTCTTTCTGTTCTGGCGGTAGCCTAATTTTTTCCAATGGCATCCGCGGGCGGCGGGCAGGACCAAACCCTTCAGTGGGCCGTAGTTAGGAGACCCCTGGTCTACATCATCTCAATGATCACCAATCCTCAATTGTTTTACTCTGAAACCTCCAGTGATTCAAAATGACCATTGGAAAACGGTAACATCCCATTATCCGCTCATACTGAATGTCTCCAGCTACCCAACCCATCCCGACAGATTCTTTGTCATCATCCTGCAATGTGAACCTCGATGGTTTGACATAATCACCGACAAAGACCGACAATATTAACAATAATAACAGTCGAGCGACCGGTCCGAACCCGTTTGACGTGAAGAGCATAGGAAACGTTTCAAGTCCATCGACTCCCCCAAGCTCCACCGTCAAAGCAGAATATTGTGTGCGTACTTACCCTAAATTATCCCGATATTCAATACCTCGTTTATTTTAGCAGATAATTTAGAGTTCTTGGACGAATCGTTTTCTTTTGGTATTCACCAAAATTGCTTTACGTATGCAAAATTTTGTAAGACAGCCGGTTTTTAAAAGGTATTGGTGGCTGAAAAAGTGCTATTTCAGCCACCTTGTGAGGCCACCATTTTGAATTGCAACTGGATTTGAGATAGCAGACAAGATTTTCCCAGTGTATAGGATGAATTTTCAAAATATGAGCTCAAGCGTTTCTTATTAGAAACCACGCATTTTCTGCCTAGCTTTCCAAGCTTGGACCTTCCACCGAGAAGACGAAACAGTTGAACACTTGGGATATATTGGATATCCTTGGACTGGCAATGACGGTAGAGACGGGGAGAAATCACGGAGTCGTTAAAAAAGGTGCTCCATCATTCATCCTATTACCACTTTTTAATTGGTAAAGCGTGAATCACATGTTACTAGATAATCAGGACTCATGTTCAACTCCAGAGAGACCTAAGTGGCTTTTAAATTTCAGTTCTTCCTCGTTCAACTTGCACCTACAACCACTTACAGTTTATTTACAAACAATAACACTGCATAATGTAGTTAAATATTGGAATCCGTACCCGGAAGATAGTCAGCCTACATCTACCACCACTATTTAAACAGAATCTGATATAATTTTCAGCATCAGAACATATAGCAGTAGTTTACTTTCCAAGAGCTTTTTGACGAAAATAGGGTAACAATTATTGAATGCCTACTGCAAAGTTTTTTTCTTCCGCACAAGCATAGTAGCCGATATTGGAGTACCTTAAAAATCGTACTGGGCCGTTCATGTATCGGAGGAATGTCTTATGAAACAAGAGAATTATACTCCTTGCATGGATTTCGTCTTTATTCGGTTTGATAGTAATTCATTTGAATCCGAAGAAAATTGTGGTCTATACGAGAGAATTTCGCGAGTCCGAGTTATCCTGTGCATAAACATGAATCACGCTGGGATAGAACTTCTCTTGAGAAACGTCAACAAGTAATCAAAAGAGATTCTCAAAAATTACTTTCAATACGGATGAAAATTAAAGAAGATGTTCGTTTTCCTCAGATTAATCCATTTTCATTGGACCTTTTCCGTTATCGTTCCGCCGCCCTTGATAATGTTGTTGTACTGTATATAATAAACGAAAGAAGAGAATACGTTTAGGTTTAGAATACTTGAAGGTTTGTTTTACTCACATAATAGGATAAAATTGTGTCAAATTTTCGTCAATTATTATTAGAAGTTGCCATTCACAATTCTTCACTGGGAGGCCAAAATATGGCAATCTCGTCGAGAATTTCGTCGAAGGGTCCACTTGTCGGGCTTTAAGGGTCTGGCGCCACATAAATTCGCAGAGGTAGGAATCTAGGAGACTTCGGTGAGTACCACATTGCAGTTTAATCCGGGTTTTACATTTTCCCCATAAACTCTCAATCGACTGTGTGTGGGCTCTCGTTGTCGCGTCAACAAAGTTCAGGGAGTGGTTGACAGTGAAATGCTCTCTTGTTGAAAAAACACTCTTTTGTTTCTCGGCAGATGCCTCCAAAAATCCACTGTTGAGGAAGTTGTCGTCCAGTATGGTTCTTCCAGCGGGATTTCCACGGTCATATTGGGACGACCAAGCGTGACTGAGTGCGCAATATTGAGTTTGCGCACACTTCGTGCATATAATTGCACCAATCAACAACTGTATTATGGTTCATACTGAGTTCTTTCTCGCGAAATTTCACACTGACCAAAAAAACACAACTGACCTCCGATATCGATAGGCAAGATGACTCCAAAAACATGACCGACAGATATGACCTCTGATATCAACAATGAAGGAAAGAGTGTCATTTTAGAAGTTGCGGAACGATAACGGCGTCGGATGAGACCGCGCGGGTCTGGTGGAACGATAACGGAAAAGGTCCTTTTCATTTTCCAGATATCAAAAATACGAAGTGGATTAAACTTATCGGCTGATCCATAAGCCCCTTCAAAATCACGGAGAAACAAATTTTGGATGTCAAGGTGCCGAAACATGGAAGTGAGAGACTTGTTCCCCTTAATGCTAATTTTGTATTTTGATATTCAGATACGTAGTAACGTCATGATAAGTATGGCTACTATATATAAATTCGACTTGTCCTGATTGAGTTGAGAACAATTCGGCTTTTGTCTAAAAACCAAATAAGACGGGACGGAATTTATCCGTCTGTTGGCTCAAGATGCACAATTTGTTTTTATGGCCTAGCTGCTGGTTTCTAAGCGATACTTCAACGTATGAGAAACGATAAGTAAGCGATTCAACTTACTCATCTCATCCTTATTTTATCGTCTCTTGTTATCTCAGAGAGGATTCCTACAGTGGACATGAGAGAACTTAGCTCATTCCTCACACTAGATTAATAATTTGGTGTCATATGACACTTGAAACTCCCAACAATGACAATTAACTTAGTTTTTATACATACCTGCCCATAGGCCTCGGAAGAAAGTTGAGGGAGGAAGCAGCACGAAATACGTATGATGTATCGAGTGCCATTTAGAGCATTTCAAACAATGGTTTACACTTCTTTGAGGTGGAAAACGGACAATATACAGCTCCCCAGCCACGATTGATTGTACCTACCCGAAAAGATCTGGAAAGTACCATGTAACGCATTTCCCTAACCGTATTTCGTCACTGGAAATAACACCGTTTTGTGCTGGGGAGATACGGGTAAAGCACGTATTTCTACGCTGAAATTTGTTAGACTTTTTAAAACGCTATTAAAATTTTAAAGCTTGTTAAAACGAGCGAATGAACGTTTGATTTTTGCTACTACGTTGCTAAGCAAGCTGTTGCTTGATTCAAAAATGACAGCTGTTTCTTTCCGTAATAATAATAGTATGATGATATTATCTATGACCTTGTGTGTGAAGAGACATGAGCGTGGAGCTTGGTAACGAAATTTTCCACAGAGCAAAAGTATTATATGGTGAGCCAAGTATTTTAAGGTGAGACAAAAACTGATGGAGTGATTTTTAGGTGAATTACGTGAAGAACAACATTCCACACATTTCACAATCCTTCCACAAGGCTGTAATGACCACGTTTCCCCGAAACGGAAAATCTCGTTTTGGCGAGGATTGGCCACAGAGTGACAAACAATCCGGGAACAAAATGGTTCAAAAACTAAACCTCAAAATATTTTCGTGCTAAGTCCAACGATGATGAAACGTACACTATACATAGTAAATGTTCAATAGAGATTAAACCGCCTCAATCTTCAAAAGCACAATCGAAGTTAGACTGAAATTTGGTTAATTTTAACCGGGTCAAGAATTTGACACAAATTGTTGAACAAACACAGAACCAAAATTGTTCAAAAAGCTATGATTTATACTGAAATCCAGTGGACATTATTTTTCTGGAGGACAGATTTTATGTACTACCGCTGATTTCCTTCTCCAAGTAAAAATGAAGCAAAAAGCACAAGTACCTCTCTTAATAGAGTTCTAGGTACAGACTTTTTAAACATTCAACACTTGAATTATGGTGAGGCATGTCAAGGAGACCTTGGGAATGATCCTCGCAACACTTGAATACTCTATTAAAATCAAACAGTAATTTTTTGTTGTTTGGCTTTTAGATTCACAGATTAACAGATATCCCAATCACCACAGACCATACACACAGAATGATGATTGTTCAACAAATTCAGAAACGCAACAAGAGATTTAGTTGTGGGGGAACGAAACAACAGCAACGATGTAAAGCATTTGCTTGTGTCTTCGATGGTCCTTTTTAAGAAATACTGTCAGAGAGTTGGTAACAGATGGGGCCAGCCTGTCTGAAGAGATCATTATTAGAGGATCAGGTAAAAAATTAAGTGGCAATTTTTTTGGACTCACAATGAATCCGGCGCAGTCCAGGTAAACATCTTCCTGATTCTTTCGGCTCGGTCCAATGAGGGCGGCTGCATTTTGGAGAGAAGCTTCGATCACAAAATCCAAAAAGTGGAATTTAAAACGTAAACGTTCGTAAATACGTATCGGAAACGATTGGGAAAAAATCGTAGAAGGAAACAATGGAAAATTATAATAACGCGGTTTGTTCGTTCGGGTTCGGCAAGAAATCCGGCGTGCACCAAACGACCACTTCATAGACACTGGAGCGTCAGACGTGGAGGTGGGGGCGTGGGGGCCCCCTCCATCAGCTGGGCCCTAAAGGGCCCCCTGTCCGGGAGGTGAAGGGAAGGGGGCCCCCGGGGGCCCAGAGGAAGAGCTAGCTGTGGCGGTGGCGAGGGGTGAAAGCGAGCTTCTGCCTGTGTTCACTTCCTACTCGCTAACGTGAGATATGTCACGGTTGTGGTTTACAGAAGAACTCAGATCTAGAGGTCACCAGAACGAAATCTCGACCAAATATATTGTCCAACATTTAGCTACATACAAAACATTCATCAACCTCCTTGACGGATGATAATTATCATTCAATCCTTCCTCACTTCAGCAGTGAGAAAGTAAAATGAAATAAAACCCAATCAGCTGATGCTCCTACCCGAAAATCACAAATCAAATTATCCTGTCAGCCTGATTTTTACATTTTAATTATATATGCGTCGATAAGGGGTGATACATTACCGTGGAAGTATCCTACGCATTTTTAACTAGCGTGAAATGTGGGAGAAAACGTTCCGAACGTAAAAGATTTGAGTTTGTTATATTTTGTGCATGAAGCGGAGAATTTTCGGTCAAAACTTCCTCATCGTTTCCTATTGTCGTTTAAAATGATGTTACAAATTTATAGGTAATATCAATTAACAAGGTACCTAAGAGGGAACTGACAGTTACGTACAATTTGCAATAATCTTCTTTTTTTGGTAGGGAGGAAGAGGGAACTGGGAAAACTTTTGGTTCATTTGGTAATTTCATAGTAATACACCCCCCACCCTCCTACATTTTATCTAGTGACGTCACTAATTATCTTTACAACGCACGTGACACTTGTGACACACAAAGTTCATGAGAAAGGTTCGGGCAGCTCGCTACATTACAGAAATTTTTCCAACTTACCTACCAGCTATTAAAAAATCTCGGGGATATTTTCATAGCAAGTAACCAACTACTAACTTTTAGTCGAATCACGTGTTCATTCTCAATCCAAGGGTGCCCACCCATGTAAGTTGGTACCCTCTCCCCAAAACAAAAACGTAAAAATTACTCGTAAGCACCCCTGATTTTATCTAAAGATGAAATAGATTTATGTGAGTATCGCAAACCATGCCGCGTGGTGGCGCCAAAACCACGGACAATATTTGACCACTGTCATCGTCATTTATTCATTTTTGGATAGAAAAACAAACCATATTTAAATTAATTACTAGCTTCATTTTTAAATACGTTTTAGTGATGTAATATATTTTTGAATGTCTTCACGTTAAACACTGTTTCAATCAACTTTACCCCCTCCCCCCAAGAATTTCGATGACGCAGTCTGTGTCATGCCACCCCTGCTCAATCCAATCGATTTTTGAATTAAAAATTCAATGAAAAACCTCCGTAAGGCCAGGATTTGTTGGTTTCAGTTTCAAGATGTGGAGAATCCAAGAAAAAATTATTATAATAATGATCCATCCATCCACTCTTCCCCTTTCGCAATCGGCATTTTTCTGAGAAACTACTGGACCTTAGGTAGAAAGTCAAGCTATAAGTCACAAATAGGGCCTAGTTGGGATTGGATCCTGTGTGTTACTTTCGATCAATTATAAAGGGTGGAATTGAAGGTTTGCAATGTTACTAAATTGGGATGTGTTGAACATACCTTCATTTTACATGGAAATCCGCTAAAAGGGTTTTGCTCGATTGATATTAGAGATTGCATAGTTCAATATCTAGTCTACACGCATAGTCAAAGGCGTTGTCTATATCTAGTCAATATCTAGTCTAGACGCATAGTCAAAGGCGTTGTAAGACCTACCGTACGTACTCCAGATGGGTCTGAAAATAATGGGGGAACAAAAACCGTGAACAGCAACATTAAGCTACTTTGACTTTGGTTTAGGTCGAATTGTTATGCATCCAGTTCGATTTTATTCGTTTTTCTCATTATGATTGTTTTCACACCAAGCTGGATGTTATTATAGGGCCAATTTATAAATAATGAACCGTTGTGTATTAATTTACACCATTTTACAGTAAGATCCGTCTATTGTAAAGTGTTGTTCATGATTTAAACGCAATCATTACGCATAATGAGAAATTTAAAAGTAAATAAGAGATTCTGCTCCATTATATCTATTGAATAAATGCCAACAACCAGTTCTCCAGATTCGTGAAGTGCAACATGATAACTTGAAGTTTATCCTCTTTATCCAAAGGACCTCCAATTCACAATTCCATGAGCTTATAGTAGTATGATTTGGGGCGATCTTTCTTCTTCTTACAGGGATTTCTTGTAGCTTCGATTCTGTTGTGTTGAACCAACAAATATTGTCGAGTTACGTCAGACTTGGGCGGTATTTCGCGAGGTTCCTCTTGGCGTCTCTGTGCTGAGGTTGGTACCCTGAAGAATCGTACAAAAGCAACGGAACAATTGTTGGATAAATCACCGAGCAGCACTGAGCGTTGAAAGACAATGAGTTGTGATTGGAAAGAATAGAACTACGTTGCAATTTTTAATTCATCCCTATCTAAGTGATTTGTGGAAGTAAACAGGGGTGCCCACAGGGGGTGACTGCGTCATTGAAATTCTTGGGGGGGGGGGGGGGGTTTCAAAAAATGTTTGGGGGGGGGGGGGGTAAAGTTGATTGAAACAGTGTTTAACAAGAGGCCATTCCAAATATATTACATCACTAGATAGAAGGTAAATAATAATGAACCTATTAATTAATTTAAATATGGTTTGTTTTGGTTTATTATTCAATAATAACCATTGTAGTCGCTCTTGAAAAAAAAAATTATAACCCCCCTGAAAATGTCATGGTTTACGTTTCAAAGGGTGTAGAATCCGAATCTGCGATAAACATTTTTCCGTCCGTCCGCCGTACGCCATATGCACGATTTCTCCCAAACGGCTGAAGCAAAAAAACTGAAATTTTCAGGAAAAATCCATGTTGGTCCGGCGATGCCCCAATTCTTGAGCCAGCTCTCTCACTTAATTTAAAGTGCCCTTTAAGGGTTGTCAAAGTTTTGTAAAATTCATAAAAACCTCAAAAACAGTCAAGGCGGCCTAAATTTATACTCTTTTTGAAGAACACACCACGAGGAATCGAATGAGCCCCTCCCCAGGTCCGTTGGTCAAACCATTCCCCATCTATCGCCAGATTTATGGTGCCAACATTCGCGTTATTTTGGTTTATTATTGTTTTTGTGTTGATATCAGTAACCTAGTGACGTAGTGATGTAGTAATGTGGATACTGGAGTGAACTCCTAAAGGCTTTGTAGCCGATACACGGGTTGAAGCATTCTGATAACTATAAAAAACGCTGCAAATTATTTCACTGGGGTTTATCATTCAATTGGCTTGCGTTCATGATTTGAATTTCTACTGAGCTTTGGAGTGTGCATGTTTCACAGGTGTATCGGAGATATGTAATCTATGTAATGTAAGATATGTAATATATTTCAGGAGATATGCATAGAGCACGTAAATCTATTCTCAACCAAAATACCTATTTGGATTGATCAGTTTATCATATTTGTGTGCCTCCTGAAATTCAATAATCGCTCTATCACCTGTGAAACACGCACACTCCAAAGCTTAGTATAAATTCAAATCATGAACGCAAGCCAATTGAATAATAAACCCCAGTGAAAGAATTTGCTGCGTTTTTTATCTGAAATGTATAAATGACAATGACAGTGCTCGAATATTGTCCGTTTTGTCTATTGCCGTTTGAATTTGTTCAATACCTAAATAAATCTTCTTTTAAGACTTTTCCGGCTGCCCCAGAACGCTCCGAACTATATGGCCTATTCCGAGACGAAGCAGGAACCTGTGCACATCTTCACGCTTAGACTGAAAGGTGATTTTATTTGAAAAGTACTCAAATAGTCTGAGAAAAGGTTCGCTAAAGTAACGGCAATGGAAATAATCAGGCGTAATATCGGATGGGCTGGAATTTGGCGGAATAAAATAAGAAGTATTGTGAACGGACCTGATATTGATCCTTTTGACGCTTTGCGGTATGCGAGTTACACCAAGTTGGTTTTGCTGGAAGAGCGATCTACGTTCGAAGAGTTTTTAAGAAGTAGACCAGCGGCCGATCAGTTTCACCTCCTTTACCAACAGTTCAACCATGGAGTTAAGTATCGGACTGGATCCAGCTTGAGCGATGCAGTATTTATTATGAAGTGTAGGGGTGAAATGTTAAATCTGAATTGGAAGCCATGGGTTAGGGATAGAACTTATCTTTGCGCCTTTTGAAATTGGGGGGTAAATGAGTCCACAGAACATTTTCTAGCGCACTGTCCTATTCTTAGCTATTATAGAAGGGCATTCTTTGGCAAAGCCGAGCTGTCAAGGATCGATTTGATTGAAATTTTGAATGAGCGAAATTGGGCACAGCTGTGTGGCTATTTTAGAAGTGCCTGGCGCTATAGAGAATTTTTGATTGCGGAGTTCAATTACGATAATAATTAGAGGCACGCCCAACTAGATTTATCATCTTTGATTTGTTTGTTATCCTGATCCCTCCTAGCCTTTGTGCATAGGTGTCCTTCAGCACCTATTTTTTATTGTTAACTCTCTGAATATTTCTTTTCAATGTTTTGATTGCTTGTTTTTTTTCCACTTAGGCTAAAATATTTAATGAAGGAATAAATTGTATAGTGGAACCCCTACTGACGGTTTCCGAACCATAGCGGTTCACGTGTATATTTGCCCTGTTTTTGTAATTTTATTAACTAATAAACGTGATATTGATTGATTGATATAAATCTTCTTTTAGTTTTAGACAAAATAAGGGGTGCTTGTGAGTATTTTTACATTTTTGTTTTGGGGAGGGGGTACCAAATTATATTCGGGGGCTGATTCTAAGTATGTGGGGGGGGGCGTCATGAAGCTTAGGGGGGGGGCACCCCTGAAGTAAACATAAGTTTCGTTCGTTTATCTTGACTACAAAAGAGTATTTTGGTGTTTCTAAATAATGTTCCGCACTAATAACGCAAATTTCATGATTTGGATATTATTTTTACTTCAAGCGATAAGTGATTTTTGAAGCAAATTTTAATGATACAAATTTTAGCACGTCAATTGGTATCGTTTCGAAAATCTGGTCTACAATTCAAAAGAAAACTTTATAGTTCAGCAATGTTTAGCTGTTTAAGAAGGCATTTTTCTAAATTTTAGCAAATTTTGAAGCACAAAAATTGCTGTTCTTTAAACCCGTCCTTTCTTTTAGGAAGATTAATTTGAATTCAAGTTAATTTTAGTTAACCTTTTCCTTCGATTTACATCATGAACAGTCGTTTCTGTGAACTAAATTTTATAAAATTACACGAAACTTATGTCAAACACAAAAGTTATGCCGTATATTAGTGTGACAGCATCTGGCCTAAAATTAGATAAAATCTTTGAAAGTATTTAAATAACTCAAAGGAGCTTGGGCACACATCAATCGGATCCATTTCAATGGTCCGTCGATTTGAAATGATTTCAAAGGACATTATTCAGACGGGAGGAGGAACCAGCCCAAAGTCAGACTCACAAAAGTTCGCAACTCCTGTATTATAGGTATTAGAGCAGTGAGAATTTAGATTTCCTCGGGTGGAATCGCTCTCCTTTACTTACGCCGCAATTTTGCTGCAATATGAATTTCAGTGGGACACGTTTTAGGAATTTCATGAGAAATGATTTGAAGTGTTCGATCGTAGCCATCCTCCTGGGACAGTCATTTGGATTGACAGAAAACAATATGTAACCACAAAGTTTTTGGCTGTCAGCTCATGGACTAGAATGAAATCGGAAGTTCGAACCTGCCGTATATATTGTTTATCCCCCAATGAGCCGCGATCCGGTCGACCTCGTCTTCATCCAGCTCGTCCTCAGTGATGCTGTCGACAGATCGGTCGCTAGCGCTGCTGTACCACTCGACCCGAGTTGGATCGAACGCCACAGCCTCCACGCTTGAGGCTTCGGACAGCGTCAGATCCGAACTGTCATCGCCGTCCATGGGTTGGCCCTCGCCGACCCGAAATATCTCGACAGAGCTCGTCGAAGTTGACCCTTCAGTGTCCTCGTATTCGGTGGACGACCCGCTGCGTGGTGGGTAGTGTGTCGGACAAGTGCACGTCTTTCCTACATGCAAATAGCGATGAGATGGTAATACCAGTTAAAATAACTGGTTATTACATTTTCGGAGTTACCTCTATAGCCAGTTATTCGAAAGATACAGTATTCAGAATGACGCCTAAACAGCCCTCCTAGCTTGAAACTTGTGATAACGGCTAAGTTTTCCAGGACGCTGGGTTGTCCCCTCTACCTGGTTTTCGTCTCAGAGGTGGAAATCGTAGGAATAATTATAATAATGAGTACCTTCGAGGACACTAGAGATAACCACCAGGAGCTGAGTCTGGAACTACATTTGAAGGGATACGGTAAACCATCCCTCCAGTAACTTTTTACGAAATAACGCGTTATTTTACAAGGAGTTCCTGGACCCCACCAGCCGCTGATCCCTGACCTAACTAACTTCTCTCGTATAAGTAGTAGCACAAGCGCTAAGTGAACAGACAACTAGCAAGAAACTACTTAATTACTCCTGTCAAATAAGTGTATTTTTTAATTTAATTATTTTGAAGGATATGACTTTGACATCTACATTTATTGCCTGTATTTCTTGCCTACAAGCTATCATTAAGCATGGATATACCTATACATTTTCCGATTTGAATTCAGAATTTTCCAAACAAATTCATAATTGAAACAGATTTCAGAATTTTCAAAAACAAATTCATTCTAGCGAGTTTTCAAAAAAATTGGCGAATTGAAACTCTCCAAAATTACGGGAATTACCCCCTCCCAAAACTCTGTTTCAGCCCTTGGAGCATGAAATCCTGAATCGGGACGTTTTTGTAATGTGAGTGCTAATAATTTTACGTATTATAACACATTGCTTCTTTCCGTATCAATACAAAGATTTTATCATTTTTATTAATTCATTCTCTTTTACTCAGTACTTTCCTTGGCTCCATCATATCTCACAGCAAAGAATACTGAAGTGAGGCACGAAAATTATATAGGTACCACAACATTCCGATGGTGTGTGAGTGAGTAAAGTGTTACTGTTGGATCACAATAACTGAATAACTAGTTATTGGAAAATATCAGGCTAGCCCATCCCTACATGTATCGATTCCTGAGTAATAAATAAATATATTATAGAAATATGGTTAGGGTCGTACTTAACAATGTTATCCCTACAACCGCTCAAACGACAGTTTCCTGAGTCAAGTATACAGATTTTCCAGGTAAAATTTACAGGTGATTTATAAAACCGGTAACAAGGTTGACTATTTACATTTTGGTTTTACGAAAATGTTATGTCTTTGTAATTGAGCCTCAGAAATTATTCTCGTTGATTTTTTGTCCAATAATGACCTTTGTAAAAAAAATACAAAACCTTATAACAACCGAGATTTTTAAAAAAAATCATTTGCCATTCCTGAAATTTGTATGGCTAGCGGCTTTGTTGATGTATTTTAATGACTCGGTTAAACGTGATAGGTCCGATGTCACTTATTCATTAAACTAGAAACTAAATGTTGACTAATACTAATTGATCAAACTTGGGAAAGTCGGATTAAGACCCGTGAAGTAATGATGTTCGTTGTTGTTTTTGAAAATGTTCTCCAATAAATAGCGGGTGATTACTTTGTTAAATTATCATTTCGGAGTTGAAACCGAAAAAGGTCTAGAATATTAAGAAAATAACGCACAAAGATGGATCCATCTACGAGCGAACCCGATGAACATGCGATTTCACGTTTTTTTTTTTTTTTTTTAGAACGGCCCATAAAAAACCATTCGTAGCTTTAATCCGAAAATGCTGAAGCAAGGAATCCGAAATTTTTCTCAAAAATTATTCATCAGCTAGGATTAGTCGTTCCTGTAATTTCGGAATCATTTTTGATAAATAAAAGATAGGAGTACAAAAAAAATCATCTTTTGAAACGTTCAAAATTAAAGGGTAATTTTACTTTCGAATCAATCTACAGGCGGATGAAGGTTGGTTTTCACTTTCGGCAGATAAAATGTTTATCTATCCGTGAGTCCACAGATCCTTGTAAAAATTGTTATTCATACAGTTTTAATCGGATTTTGAGAACGTTTTCAGCTAATGTGCGAGTGGGGTTGCAGAAGGTCTCCCACGAATTTCATCGCTAGGAATTCCCATAGTAGTCATTCTGCGTTACTCAATCGTAAAATCCAATAAGCTTCATTTTCTCAAGTTCTAGTGCTTAAATCATCAGGGAAGTTTGGGAAGAACGGTCTAACCATCACATATTTCAACGCGATAGTATCATTGTAGTGTACTTGAGTATTCTTATTGTTGTCATTTCATTTATTTTCCTTCGTTTGGTGTTTACGTCTGTGAAGTTATTTTGCATGAAAATAAATGCCTTTCTCAAACTGGGAGTTTGATGAACGATGTAGGAATGAAAGAGTCCTCTCTATTTTAAAGATCGACATGAGAGTCGAGATCAGTCGAGAATTTCATAAATTTTGACATTAGTACAGTTGTATCTTGAAACAAAACATTGAAAAACATATGTACAGTTCTAAAATGCAGGCTGTTGACCTGTAGATTTATCATACTCCTGTACATATGTTAACTTGTTAATTGGAACATTTAGTTTTTAAATTATTCATTGCAGTTGTATAAAATTGGCTCTATAAGTCCCATCCACCTGGAAAATTCTTAATAAGTATGATGAGAGCAACCTCGTACCCATTCAACGCACCGGATCTTGTCACCCTCTAGCAGTTTCCAGCTGAATGACGACAATAAGTATTAGATGAGTCTAAAATTACTTCTTGTCTTCATATCTGTTCTGAATTCTTCATTACCATGCTCTGAGTAAGAAGCGATTAAAAGAATAGAATATTGTACTACAGTCTACTAACTATAATAGTAACTATTTTCCCTCTTCAATCCAAATACATCACTGTTTGATACTATTTAAACATGGAATTTTGGTCACCTTCCTTCTTGACGACTCCAGTTTTCTTAACATCAGGTTTGTCTGCTTGTTCTATATCACCTCCACCATATTCTATCGGAGGCCATACTTCATCTTCTTCAGCAACTTCCCCATAGTCCTCCAACATCTGCGCCTCCCCCAACTCGCCGATTTCTTCCTCGAATTCATCAATCCCCCTGTAAACCACTTCCACGACATTCGGTTTTACGTTCGGTTTGTCTTTCAAAAAAGCCAAACAGTCGCACTGAATTGGCTGAGGAGTTTTAGCTTCGCAGACGCAATAACGAACGGGAGCGGATTTGGGCTCCTTGAGCTTTGATAACGACCGCTGCAGCTCTTCATAGCTTGACATTTTCTCTTCTTCTTCTTCGGGAGAGGTGGGACAGGTGCAAGGCTTGAACGGTCGCCTGGTCGCTTGGCCATGGCGTTTGCACTCCTTAATTTTGTAAAACCAACTGCAAAATTGGCAGGTGACAAAGTTTTCGCATGTACAAAAAGATTTGAAAGGCCCCTCTGCCGCTTGGTACCCAGGAGGAATGTATTCTCCCTCTTCCTCCCCGTATTCTTCAACAGCTTCCTCTAAAATCAAGATATATTTTTCTATAAATTAACATCTAACTCAAAAAGTTGAAAAGATAATGAGACGGTTTAACTGAAAAGGATGGAAGAACATTCAATATCAGATATTCTATCAACTTGTTCCTAATGCGATCTTAGCAAGAACCAGATTTCCCAAGCATACGTTGGATCTTAGTAGGAAGTATAAGCATTGTACCCCAGCATTGCACAGAGGTTTGAATAGGTATTTAAGATCTTGATGAAACGGTGAATAGTCTCTTAAAACAAAACAGTTTTGCTTTTAGCAGTCTTCTTCCAATTGAATGATTTATTAATAATGAATGAACAATTTACTGGTTAATTGAAAGATGTTTATTAACTATCTTCCTATAAACGGTCAAGCTGAATTGCAGAAAATACCTCGGTATAAAGGTAGGCCGACCTACCTAAATTTTCCCAGCCGTCTTCCTCCAAGGTATTTTCCATTGTTCAGACGTAGATAAATAGCGGATAATGAGAGAATAGCCACAAGTTCCTACAAAAATATACTACTGCTAATATAGTAGAGATTTTAAATACAGAATTTAACGAAATCCGAACTTTTGCTACTTCTAATTGCACGACTACAACAAATGTTTGAATACATTTTCTAAACTACGAATTGAATTCATGAACTTGGAACCTAACTAGAGAGGCTGGATATTTGCCCTAGTCTTTTCAGGACCTGCTGGGCGTTGTGAATAATCTACGTTAGTCGCCTTTACTCTACGAAAACAAAATTATCTCGTATATTTGATTTCAAGCAACTGTTCTGTTCAATATCCGTCGATTGATTTGTCTGAGATTCTTCGGATCTCAAATAGTGATTTGCACCCGATTGTAATAAGATTCTCATGAACTACACGGTCAGTCGTTTAGGAGGTATACTGCTGGTCTCCGTCAATTTTTCAACCAATGCTCTGATTTCCTTCGAATATTGAATATCAAGCTTGAATGCAAGTAATTAAATTGAAAGATAATTCACAAGAAATCTAATCACTGCCATATGAAATCTTTTCAATGCGTAGTACTTCCTCAATTTTTACAGATTTTTTTTAGACATTACATGCCTATGCACTCGATCTTTAAGATCCTTTTTACACTTTTATGACGTATAGGTCCTTTCTAAAAAAAAACGTATAAATCAATGTATTTTAAACTATTTTGAATATTAACACAAACATCACAGTAACTAATAAAATCATGAATCACGCAGGTACTGAACGGAAGGAACCTGTCTAATTTCGAGCTACCCACCACCCAACTTGGCACTTTTGTGATTAACCAATATGAAACAGCGAATTAGTACGAATGAGCCTTCGGTAATAGAATAGAATAGGAAAGTAATGAAGAATAATTAATTTAAAGAAACGCTGCCAATTTTAACATATGGATTCATAATTTTTGGAATAATGCGTGATAGCACGTGTCATTGTGAGGTTTGGAGAGTCACTTTTGGGTTCAGAAATTGAAATTTTTCGCTGCCTACAGGTGAATTTCTATGACTTTGAAACCTATCCCACTCGATTTTGCGCCCAAAATTATTATCAAATTACACTCAACTTGCCTGTTTCAGCAAAAACTGGAAAAAATACGTTTTTTTGCTAGTTTTTGGTCCATAGCATGTTTGTGAGATATGGCTGGCTTGAAGTTAGGACTAACTAGACCCCAAGTGGAGTCCAAATGGGAAAGAACAATTTAGGGTTTCCAATAGTAGGGCCCATACGTCGCGGCTGTGACGGAAGGATGTTTTAGAAAGGTATCTACGCAGTTTGAAACGTAAAATGACAAAATTTGAGGGGAAGTCGATCAGAAAGCCCAATCATTGGAAATAGTAAACCAAAAGATTCCTGGATTCACGAGTAAATCGATATGCCTGATCGAATAACTACATTGTAGCTAATATCCAAACGATCAAGAAAGCCTACTGCGCAACAATTCCAAAAAATCAGCTTCAGTTTCATGGATACTGTTGATAACAATTAGTAAATTTACACTTTATTTTGAATTTTGAAGTTCTTGCGTAAAATAGGTAGGTACCTACATTCTTGCCGAGTGTCCCTTCGTCAAAGCTATTTATTGAAAGTTATCCAAGTTTAAATAGATATTGCATAAGTTTCCCAAGCTAACAATCTAGAAAATACGTAATGGATTAGCTCAAAACATTTTTTATGAAGGTTCCATGTTCTTTGATCAACCTGTTTGAAAAGAAAATCGCCAGTGAAATCAAGTGACAAAGCCCATCTCGGCAAGGCACATTCTATCATTTTTACTTTCATCGTTCAACAGAGTGTGACTCGCGAAACACTAACCAGGAAGACGTAGAAAGCAAACTCGAGAGCTTGTCATCAGTAAGTACACGATATCCATCGCCGTCAAAGAAATGAAAGGTCCAGGAACTTGAAGAAAATTCCTCTCCCCACTCCACTTGTTTATCACTGTTGTCAAAATCGAGGTTCTTTGAAAGTGAGAAGTGTTACTATATAGTATTTTGGAATAACATACCTATTCAAATACACCGCTGTGTGAAATATTTCCTAACGAAAACTGATCTATTTATAGTGTCAACCTATATTGATTATATTCGTACCCATATTATCTAATCGAAACGGAAACCCTACTTTCTTCATTAGGTAGATCGAGAACGAGTTAATAATGTGTTCACCTTTTCGAGGCAGACTAAAATGTACCTGTAGGTACCTACCTACTTCTGTTGGTCCGCGACTGGCCAGAGTAAGCCTGAAACTCGTGGTGTTCAGACCTCCTTCGCACCAATGCCCAACGAGATACAATGAAACTTAAAATTAACAGTAAACCCTTTACTTTGATGCATCTGAGTACAGTAGGTACTCACGAGCAGGGACGTAACCAGCCCGTATTTCACCCGGGGCAAGAAATAAATTTGGCGCAGCCCCCCCCCCCCCATAGACCCGATATCTCATGACTCATACCATCTTAATGTACCTACCAATGAACCAAAATATAAATATAATTAATTTGATTTATTCACAATGTATAAACTCTTTTACTAAAAGGAGGAAGGTTTGGTAAGTAAGTGCTTAATGTAAAATAACATCTAATTTCTATTAAATTTAACAAACTAATAGATGATAAATACATTTTTGTACGAAATGGAAGCCCTAAACAAACTTTAAAATGTTTTAATGTTACCATCAAAAGATAGTGATGAAGCTATTTTGTGCTCTATTGATTTGATGGCCAAGTTGCTTAGTCGTTGTTGTCTAAATGTAGTTTTTTATCATCTTTCATTCGATGCTACACACACGGGAATTGTAAGAAAAATTCTCAAAGCTGTGGTTAAATTGGGATAGGCGTCATGGAGGCCGTTTTGGCAAATATAAACCAAAAGTTCGAATGGAGTAGACTCGCCTCGTCAACTACCCTGCATACGGCCGCTCAAGGCTAGTTCTCGCTTCGCGAAGTATACGTTTTCTATATCCTTTGTCCTTTCTTGTAGGCCTATTGCATTCCTTATTTATATTATTTTTCCTTTTAGTAAATATTTTCAAATTTACTCAAACCGGTCATAATATTTAAAAGAACTTGGTAAGCTGTCACTTTTTTGCCTATTCGGCGCCCCTCTAACTTTGGAGCCGGGACCGCAAGCCATTACGTCCCTGTTCACGAGTAATAATATATTGTCCAGCGAGACAACCTTGGTTAGAAAGAGGTATTTTCTGAAATCAAATTACTTCGTGTCTTTTGTTTAAGCAAATAAGTTATTTATGTTCGCGCAATTTCGGGCGCTCGCTGAACGGGTTGCCAACCAATTGAGGGTCGAATTTCCACGAAATATTCTGTAAAACCAGAATCTGGAATAAAAACGGGATTCACAATACCAGAAGCGTTCCCGACATCATCAGAAAACGAGGAATCTGTTAATGGAATTAACACAATAAGACGATAGTGCAATCCACATTTGAATAATCAGCCCATCAGTATTCACCAGTAGTCTCTAGGAGAGATTGTAATGAGACTAATAACTTACAAGTTACTCTTTCTTCTGTTTTATTCTCGTTATTTTAATTTACGAATGTTTTAAATTTGAAAACCATATGCTTTCATTTAGTTTGAAATGTTTATTGACTTATGAAATAATAATTATGGCTACACGAGTTTTCTTTTGACAGTATACCACTTTGGATTTTTTGCCGTCTGTTTTTCTCTCCAATCATTGAACTATGCAGAATCTCACTAGTCCACGCTGAAACCCCACAACTTGGTAAAAATCAATCAAACAACCACTTGTCCAAACTTCAACATGAAATTTCAAAATTATTACAGCCTACGATTTAAATCACTACTGTTACGTAGCTTATATTACCGATATAAAAACGCTGCAAATTCTTTCACTGGGGTTTATTATTCAATTTCATTAATTTGGCTTGCATTCATGATTTGAATTTCTACTAAGCTTTGGAGTGTCGTGTTTCACAGGTGATAGAGCGATTATTGAATTTCAGGAGATATGCATAGAGCACTTAAATCGGTTCTCAACCAAAATACCTATTTGGATTGATCAGTTAATCATATTTGTGAGCGATTACAATGGTTTATTATTGAATAATAAACCAATAATAAAATTTTTTTAAAAAAATGTAAATTCCATTCTTAACAGTCCATTTTTAACAGTTTTCGTCAATACTCAAAATTCAGTTCAGGGGTACTTGTGGGGTTCTGCTTGGGACTTCCTCATACTGTATCCACGAGTATAATAGATTGTCCATCGAGACAACCTTGATGAGAAAGTGGTATTTTCTAACATCGAATTACTACGTGTCTTTTGCATTCCATAGTAACAACTGTTGTCAGCTGTACTAAAGATAACATCCGTCTCTCAGATTCAGCTACCTACAAGAAATGGATATCAGGAATCACAGGTAACAATAAGAAATTGGCAAAATGTTCTTATGTTTAGCTCAGCAGTGTTGATGTTTTATTTTAGTCTTATGATTTTCTTAAGGTGGTAACTTAGTCCATGTATGAATGTACCTAGTTATTTGTAGATATATTCCATGGGCTATGTTTAGTGTTTATCTATATGTTTATGTTTACCTATACGGGAATAATGAAGTGCTGTGTAATAATTTTATGCTCCAAAAATGCTGCCAATTCTAACAGATGGGTTTATTATTTGAATTTGGATAATTGATGATTGCTCGTGTCCGTGTGAAATTTATGCGATCACTTTTATGTTCAGAAATTGTGATTATTTGCCATCGGTGAGTTTCCAAGGATCTGAAACTTATCCCAGTAGCTGTCTAGTACAAAATTACAAGGGTATGACTCCGCATCTGTGTCAGTGTTCATGCCTCGAAAGAAACATGTTTTGACAAGTTTTTCAATTGTGATATGATCAGACTGGCTACTTAAGGCGGACTAGACCCAGAAAGGAGTCCATGTGAGAAAAACGGATTTTCAATCAATCAATTTCAATGCTTTTTATGACCCAGAAAACAGGCATTGCACATTTCGAATCTACCCACCGTAAAATGACAAAATTTGAAAATTGTTGCTATCAAAGGCATATCATTGAAAGTAATAAACAAAAAAATCTGTCATTCTGTTCTTATTTATTGAACGTATTGTTTTATTGGTCCAAATGGTTTGTAGTATCGGCTGGTTTTTGGTTAAATGGTCCCCTCTTCTCAACAGTTTCATAATGCCACCTTATTACAAATATGTACCATATGTTTAAAAGTTCATATACGTAAGTCGTTCATGCGATGCTATTTAGGTGCATGATGGAACTGTGTCTACTCACACAGGGAGGCCGTTGATGTAGTACTCAATCCTCAAAACTTCTTCCTTCATATCGGCGACCGGTACCGCAGTCGCTACCGAACTATAGCTGATCGTCATATTGTCGTCCTTGCCGGCTTTCGGTTTCCCGTTAATAATTAAACCTCTCGCCTCCGGACTTGGTGGTATATTATTTATGCATGCGAGTGTGAGGATACTCGCGCGATCTATTTCACAACAGAAGGCGAAACACAAAACGAATTCCTCCGTCTCAACGTCAAATAAAAAACCAAAATTATGAGTTTGCTCACTGACTTGTTTGTTCTTGTCAGTCGGAGATCCGACTGAACACTCCCTTCGAGTTTCGCCCTTCTTCTATCTCTCGAACGTTCATTAATATTTCATTCTGAAGAAATTGCCGTTCATTATGGTCTCCTCGTCACGACAAGACTGTTGAGTTTCTTACCCATCGATCTTGCGGTAGCCAATCTTCCAATATTTCCATCGACACCTCTGTTTCCAACAGATCACAGCACCATGATTGATCTTTCAAATTCCTACCAATATCAGGAGTGATCTCTCAAGGTTTCCTTGGCCTTAACTCGAATTAAAAACGCAGCGAATTATTACATAAAGGTTTACTGTTTACTAGTTCTTTTCAACGTATATCATTAATCGGTTTATTAGACTTGGTCTGTGGTACATAATCTAAACTCGGCGAATACAGACCCCTGTAATTGTATTCTTACAACACATCGTAAATTGGCCACGTGGGTGATTCTCAAACAACGGGAAAATTCGTGTAACACACTGTACCATTCAAAATCGTCTGACTTTCAACTTTTTCCCCTTACCTGCATATATTTATTGAGTGCTGCATTGACCAATAGAAAACCCTCGGAAGCTAACATAATTTCCATGTTATTTAGGGTTAAGAAACCCTGATTTGAAATTGTTATGAACAGCAACTGTATCGAGGTTCCCAATTTCTTCTATCTGAGTTAATTTTTCGAATATTCTACCTGAGATTTAAAATTACATGAAAATTCTCTCGTCTTTAGTTACATCTGAAGAGCAGCTGTCAATGGTTTTTCAACCCCTGCTTCAAGTTTTTAATGTCCCTAACACTGCACTTTATTCAAGTCACTTCAGTCTAGGGTCATTGTCATGGCCCAAAAAGAATGTGTTCCTGATGGAACAAAACGGGGATTTTCGAGGAAGTTCTCGTTTTGGTGGTAGCAGTGACTTGCAAGCAGGGACGTAACCAGCCCGTATTTCACCCGGGTCAAGAAACAAATTTGGCGCCCCCCCCCCATAGACCAGATATCTCATGACTCATCCCATCTTAATATACCAATGAACCAAAATATAGATATAATTAACTTGATTTATTCACAATGTATAAACTCTTTTACTGAAAGGAGGAAGGTTTGGTAAGTAAGTGCTCAATTTAAAATAATTAAATTTAACAAGAAGTAGTAGTAAATAGTTTATTGTATAAAATCACAAAGTGATTATTACAAATAATTCAGGTCCCAATACAAACAATATTGAATTTAACAAACTAATAGATGATAAATAAATTTTTGTACGAAATGGAAGCCCTAAACAACCTTTAAAATGAAAATTGTCGGGCTTTTTTTCCTGCAAATTTTTTAACCCTTAATCTTTTGATACCATCAAAAGATAGTGCTGAAGCTATTTTGTGCTCTATTGATATGATGACCAAGTTGCTTAGTCGTTGTTGTCCTGTCAAGTTCCTGATGTAGTTTTTTATTATCCTCAGTTTTCTAAAATTCTTTCATTCGACGCTACACGCACGGGTATTGTAAGAAAAATTCTCAAAGCTGTGGTTATATTGGGATTGGCGTCATGGAAGCCGTTTTGGCAAATATAAACCAAAAGTTCGAATGGAGTAGACTCGCTTCCTCAACTACCCTGCATACGGCCGCTCAAGGCTAGTTCTCGCCTCGCCAAGTAAACGTTTTCTATATCCTTTGTCCTTTCTTGTAGGCCTATTGCATTCCTTATTTATATTATTTTTCCTTTTAGTAAATATTTTCAAATTTACTCCAAACGGTCATAATATTTAAAAGAACTTGGTAAGCTGTCACTTTTTTGCCTATTGGCGCCCCTCTAACTTTGGAGCCGGGGCCGCACGCCATTACGTCCCTGTTCACGAGTACCTAATAATATATTGTCCAGCGAGACAACCTTGGTTAGAAAGAGGTATTTTCTGAAATCAAATTACTTCTTGTCTTTTGTTTAAGCAAATAAGTTATTTATAAGAGGCCAATTTAGGGATAAACATCCACAAACGTAGCAAAAGAAACACTTAAATTTTCAAAATGTCAGGACCTGAAAATCGCCCGTAGTTTGAGAATCACCCTTCTATAATTCACCTTCGTAAACCCTTCAGCTAATCACCGATCTCCATATATTGCCGTTGTCTTCTAGATATCCAAGGACAGTTAGATGAGGAAGTCTTAAATATACCTACGTGAACACCAACCTTTACTAGTCCTATTGTACGAAATAGAAACTGATATCAAAACTTATGGCTCACGAAGTTCTGTACTGGAGACCATGGGTCATTCAACTTTAGACAACTCATAAAATGGCCATTACAATTCCTCGTAGTACAAGAGCTATTGTGGTGCAATAGGTTGTGTAAAACAAATGAAATTTATCATGGTCAAGTAAAACCACCTATCCTAAAGACCTACCAACGCATCACTTGTCCACTATCACATAAGACTAGAAAAACTCCATTTCAAATGGAACACTTGAAACAAAATACCACGGTAATTATGTCAGCTGATATGATCTTTAGGGGATTTTTACCAAGCACGTTCACATTTGTGTTGCCGTTTTTCTCTCCCTCGAAAATTCTGAACCGTCAGTTCTGAAAATCCGTCCTTCCGCTGTCCAGTGATTTTCGCCAAAACTACTGAATCAAGGTTAATGAAATTTGGGTCAAAAATCACATTTGCGAAAGGGTTGGGACTGGATTATCGGCAACGCTGTCAGTCAATCCTAAAGGGTGAGACCTAGAGCAGCGATATTCAAAAATCCGAACATCGATAATTTTCGAAGTAACACTAGGGATGCAAAAGAAAGTATCGATTCTTTGAAGAATCGATTTTTTAAAAAATAAAGTATCGATACTTTTAGATTCATTTTTTTCCCCCAAGTATCGATTCAAATTTTGAGAATCGGCCCGATTCTTTTAATTTTGAAGGAAATTTTTGACAATTCCAACAACAACAATCGAAAAGGAGCAAGAAGTGAAAATACCTCAAGAACACTCATCACAGCTTATTACAATCTAATGACCACCAGTTGTTACTCATCTACAACTATCATCTCCTCACACACATTACCTTCATCATTGTCTGGAATGATTGCGGTCAAGACGTTGCAATTTTAAGAAGAACCTGTGCATCATCCATGGTGGGTAAAAAAAAAATGAGAAAGAAGTCGTGTCCAAAAAATGTGAAAGATGTTGTTTCCAAGTTGTGCCCATAAATAATGACCTTGCACCTTCAGTGAGCACCATCTCATCTGGGGGTACAGGTAATGAACCAGCCGACAGATCGGATTGGATAAAGCAAAAGAGACATTGGAAGTAGAACATGTTCGGCATTGCATGTGTAGATGGTCCTACAAACAAGGAACGGATCAAAACTAGTGCTGGACTGGACAAGAACAATTATAAGAACAATCCTTCAACAACACCAATGATTTCAATAAATAGGAGAAAAGAGTTCATTTACCACTTTCGTTGCAAAATTCGAAGACGCTTGTTCTTGGAAAAAATCGATCCTTTCATGAAAGATTGATCAATCATAAATCTTATCATTCTAATAATACTCATTTAAAAATTAGAAAAAAGTATCTATTGTCAATGGACGAAGTTCTTTAGTCAATAATAATTTCAATGATCTATACAGTCATGTTATGGATACGAGGAAGCTATGTGCCACACCCACTTGGCAGACGTTTTTTTCGTTTTTGATAGACGTCCCTTCAATGAATCGGATGAGCCCATCCAGACCGCTTTACGTTCATCCTTCTCTCCTCAAGGGCTACAACTTCACAGAAGGGCAAAATTATTAAGCTTCATCTATGTTGGACTACCCAATGGCTGGAAGAAATTACGGGTGGAAAAATTCCATTCTCATTAATACATAAAATCTAATGGGAGACCATCAATCAAATCACGAGGAAAAGGGGCTTCGACTGATAAAAATTTAAAAACCACCTCCAATTGAATAAATATAGTTTTATTAGGATTTTTACAAAATCAGCATTTGTCTGCATTCAATTCAATAAAGAATGAAATAAATAACGTGGATAATAGTGAATTTTACACAAAAAAATAATTATAATAGCAAAATAAAACGCAGACATGACAAACAAAATTTATTCTTACAAATGCAAAAGGTTTTTGGCGGCAGAAGGAACATGGAAGATAGCAGGCCAATTTTGTTTTCAACTGTGAGCTAGAAAGTTTGTGCTTCCACAAAAGGCCTTCTTTACATAGGCTTTTTCCTTTTATTTCCAAATGGAAATATTTATCAAATACGTACATGCAGCTAGTCTATTTTTTAAAGTATGATAATAAACTAAAGATAAATATTTAACCTCTCTTCTAAGAAGAAGTGAGAGCACCATATATACGAACTGCGAAAGGCGAATTTTATAAATAAATTATGCAGAGAAACCTTCCAGCTCAAAACAATAAACCGCTCAGAAATCAATTGGAACGAAAGTAGAAAGAAACCACAACATTTTGTAACAATTATCCAAAAATTATTGGCAAGAAAAGAAGCTGCAATGCAGTAAAATTCACCTTCACAGTTATTCAATTACAACTTTTTTGACTATGGGCAATACCAACAATTTGTTAAATGTAGGGAAATATCGGTAGGTAATCATGGTACTTAATAGATAATACATAGAAGTCGATCCTTAAATTTTGAAGGCGGCAGACTAACTTATTTTTCATCATAAGGCAATTATTATCAATATTATAAATCTACCAGCACAAAATAGCTCAAATGAAAACCTTAAGAAGTTAATTTTAACGTAATTAAGTAGTAGTGAACCGAACGCACCCAGGGAACAACTTAGAAAATAAACAAAACAAAAATTACTCAGACTATCAACAGTCAATAGTAAATGTTCACTTTACAGGGAAAGAAAATATTAAAAATTTTAAAAGAAAAATTATAAGGGCACGCAGCAGGAAATTGGGACCAATCCACACAACTCCTTGATGAAAAATGGTTGAAAATTTTTTTTTGTGTTTTCAAAAACTCATCAAAATGTTGATATTCAAAAGAAACAATTTTTTTTGCATTTTATAAGTGAATGGTCAAAAAACTAGCACCACTGAAATCAAGATTTGGCTATCTGGTGTTTGAACGAGCATCTAAGAAGAAAACATCGTTCAAAAATTAATTTAATTTTGTTGAACAAACCAGAGAATCATTTAGTCTCTTAATAACCCAGCCTGCCTCAAAATTCCAGGTAGTCAAAAACAACAAATTTTTTAAGGCATTTGCACCAATGATTAAGTTAAGATCTCCTACCTGCTACGCCTTTAGAACAAGGGCATAAATTCTAAAATCCACATTAACCGACACCTACCAGTACGAAACAAGAAGTTGAAACCAAAAAACAAAATCTAAGCAAAGGAATCTCAAAAACCAATAATCTTTCTCAATGAGGGAGGGAAAAGCACAATACCTTTCAACTAGATTTAACAATTTGTATTGCACAGAAGTCACAAAATAGCACAGTTTTGGATGTAGAGGTACAGACATGAAATTGTGCCCGAAAAAAAAAAAAAAAAAAAAAAAGTAAAATAAATAAGCTAAAGCACACCGAGAAATTGAAGTAGAGGGGAAATCTCTAAATTTCTTGAGATCTTGTATAGTAACTACACTTGGGGTTTCTTGGTTATACTTCAACCGTAATCAATTGTTTCTTCATTTATTGTGGCGATGTTCGAAAGGATCTGTAAGAACCGTAGTACTGTATGGTACAAGAGCCAGATTAAGACGGCACCAATAACTTCCAGCCGCTTTCGAATCCGTTCCGAGTTAATCCAAATCAAATTGAAGGTAAAATTAGTACTTGCAAGTATCGGGACTTACATTACAGTCTTGAAGCTAACTAGAAAGTTTTGTGGAGCCAATCGACAACACTTACTGCGAACATTATTTACGTTCCAAAATGTAACAACATTCAACTCTCATTCCAAAACAAACTAACAGAAAAACAGAAACCTTCAATCGTTAAAGAATGATTTTTGATTGTAACTGCTACAAACGTTTAGAATTAATTTATTTTAGAATGAAAAGGGGAAAAATTAGAACAACGTCACAATAAATAAGTAAATAATACAAGATAGAGGCTGAACACATCAACAATACAAACAAGAAACAACAAACAAATTGCAGCCAATCAAACTAAATCAAGTCTAGTCACTACATTGCTGTCATACATTTTAAAAAACAACCAAAGCTTCCAAAAAAAGCGAAATTCATCTCATTTTTTGTTTTTTATATATATATATATATATAAAGTTCAAAGTAAGCTATTGTTTGCTAAGACGTAAATTCTTATCGTCAATTTCAATTTTGATATTTTTCAATAAATTAAATTTAACCAAAATATCACTGAACGGTCAATAAGAAAATACTAGAGCTATAAGAAGTGTTTACCACAGTTTTTCTTGAACAAAAATCGTACATCAGTATTGTGATCAATATCTTTTAACTCTCTCATATAAAACTCTTCGAACACTAAGGCATCTTTTCTTAATAAACATTTTAATTTTTGTGCTTTTTTATCGAGTTTCCCTTTCACAGTTTTTGACAACTGATAGCCGCTCATTTCCCATCCTTCCTTGTTTTGTAATTAACCAACGTACAGTTTGAGTGCTAATGGTAGCCAACGTGAATGAGTATTTGAAACGCTACTTAAGATTATAGAGGAAGTGTGAAAGCGAGAAGCAAAAGAAGGTTCGCTTTTGCTTCGTAGGAAAAAATAAATTAATTGAAAGTGTTGAATTATCTTAGAAAAGTCTAGCTCGCTTTTTCAACTCGTTTTTCTTCCAAGCGGGCATCATGTAGAATTCACTGCGGCTACATTGGAACAACGTTTCAAACTCCGACTGTGATAAATGTCTCTGAAAATGATAATGATTTTGGTTACTGCTTTAAGTAGCATTCATTAGGTACAATAACTGTGCAGGATGAAATGCATGAAGCGAAAACACTGACGTGGTTTTGTGGGTCTCTCAAAGTTATGAGCACTAAGTCTCAATCTAGTTTGAAATTCACTGTATAGTGAATTTACGGTAGAGTACTCAATAGAAAGTTCCTGCTCCTCACGGTTGCCGATTTCACGGAGACCGTGAACCGCCGATGATGGCCGACAGCTCAAGATCGTCCGTGAAGGTCGCCTCACAGCCCGTAGGCCGTGGGGGGAACACAGCGTCCACACCGTGTGATCGAGTCCCCCCACGTTCTACTCAGTTCCCGCCCTAACGTTTGGATAACCTGAAGAAGTTTTCAACTGATAACACATTTCGTTTCTACATCTTCTTTCCAACATCATGTTCCACTACGAACTTACCTACCTTGATTTAGCAGATCGATTAGTTAGGGAGTAATCAGTATCGTTTTAATTTTTTGACGTCTGGAATGGTAACAAGTGGGAGTGTGCGGTGTAGGGCTAGGGTATTCGATGTAGATACCTACGTACTTACATTGGTGAACGAGCTTGACGACACTCAAGTTCTTCATTAAGTTAACAAACATAAATATCTACCTAACGCAGAGCTCGTCATCCTACGTATGTTCTAATAAATTACGACGTAACTATGTTTCTACTCAGCTATGCTAATTCAAAAGCAACTTATTGAAATGAGTGTGGAGAACTACGAATAGAAGATACTCCTCAAATACATTTGCTAACTCGCGTTGTACAGATTAATGAAGTCCACAACTTCTCCTTGCATAATCCAAACTTGAAGACGAGCAAAACTACGACTCGACACAACTGGGAGACTTGAACTAAAATTGCGGAACACAGAGTCAGGTTATGAATCTAATGATAAGAAACACCGCGGAGGAACACGGAAACCGTCGGGAGATGACGTTGAACGTTAGCACCAACTCGATTGTGCCTAGATTCCCGTTTACGGTGAGCGAACACCGTGAGGAGCAGGAACTCTCTATTAAAAATAGCCGCAAAACGCTTAAAGAAGTTAAGAAGAGATTTTGTAGGAGACTAAATGTAGACACCAAACAGGACTATAACTGTTTCATGCCGCAACCTGACTATGTGTACTAATAAGCTTACTGATAAATAGACAATGATGTGTTGACAAGCTAAAGTGAATATGAAAGACACAGAACACATCTTTTTCATTAGCCTCAAATAGAAGGAAAGTATGAAACCGACATCACTTTTTAATAACTTGTTACAGCTATTAGAATGAAAAAACGGGGAATGAAATTCTGCAGAAAACTGATGAAGGCCTAATACTGGAAGAGTCCACCCTCAAGCTGAATAGTCTGACTCTTTCCAGTAAAAAGGTACGAAGGAGCACCAGCTTTTCAAAAGGGGTATATATTGGTATAACCTTCATACACCTCCAATTGTCAGAATAAAAATATTTTGAATTCTTTAGATACATGGAAGAAGCATGAACACTCACAAAATGGTGACATTCAACTTGTTCGTCAAGTTTTCCAAAGCGTTGTTTGCTGTAACGTGCTCATAATTTTTCCTTGTGATGGATTTGGATATGGTTACATCCACTGGCCCTCTTATTATCTTATTAACTGTCTTGCCAACCCCAATCACTCGCATTTCCCCTTAATTATGACCCCTTTAATAATTGTCAACCCCCCCCCCACGGGTGTTCTCAGGTCAGATTCCTGCAGTCCTCAAAATTTGGAGTTTTTGGCGATCTTGAATTTGCTATTTTGATTCGGTATCAATTGGAAAACCATATACCTATAACCTAACATAGATAAGATCAAGCTTATATGTAAGTCGTCAGTCATAATCTCATCTGTCTGGAAACCAAGAGTCCCACTTGAGGCTCACATGTAATTTTTTACTTACTTACAGAATAGTAAGTGATAAAGTTTATTCCACATCGCATCACAAGGGGCTCCTCTACTATTACGCCGAAATTTAAATTAACTATTTATGGATAATGATCAAGTAAAATGTTCTCTACAAACAAATGAGCTTTTGTACTTAATGTAGGTATGTAGTAAGAATGTACAATAATAGAGCAAAGAATTACCTCTAGGTTGCATCGGTCCACGTCAGGGGGTAGTCGGTAATTCGATGTTATGAGAAGGTGATACGGATACACTTTAGCAGGGGTCTGAATGCCACACATGTTGGGCAGTGATCTTCTAAGATAGGATACTCCACCAACGCTCTGAAAGAATGAAGGTCCACAGTTATAGTGACAGGCGAAATATTAAAAGTGATAATAAGTTACATTTGATAGATCCCTTAAACGTATGCTCAGAACTACGATATCATCTGAACTTAATCCCCATTCGAAAACCTGGACGTTAATTATGTATTTATATAGTGACTTTAACATCTAAAGTAGTATATTTCTACATGGTGGATAGAATATTATTTTGCAGTGACTCGTGAATTTGAATGATTTGTTTTAACCAAAAAACTTCAATTATTTATTTTTCTGCTTAAAATAGAACATCGATCCGGGATATGAAAGCAACATCGACATCTTGATCAATCAGGAGTAATCTATCAAACATATAGTATTTTCATATTGCAAGATTTGGAGGTACGAGGTTGCTAGTTGATATAGGTTATGTACCACTGCCTACATCCATAGAAGAAAAATAGATAAATGATTTACTTGAAAGGAGGATCTAATATATAAATAATAAAACCTCTTGTAATAATTTGCAGCGATTTTCGCAATGTTTTTGGTATCTGGACAAGATCATTCAACCAACTCTGGCCTGTCTGATTTGAGTAAGTGCGCTACATAACATAATGCGATTTTCTCTTGTCTCCATCACAACAATCACTGTGTCACAATGAACTATATTTTTTAAGAATTTAATTGAAATCACATCAACACAAACCCACGCATACTTAATCGTCTTGACTATTGATCAACAGTCATTCCGAAGTTTAATTCGAACGTTCACTATAGTAATCTACAGATTATTCCGAGGGTGACATAAGGATTTTAGAAATCCGTAGACAGGGTTGCCTCGCAAAGCCGAATTTCGAAAGGATTGTGACAGATAAAACGAGAGTTTTTCTGCGAAATGACAACAGCCAATAGTCTTAATGGGACCCTAGCTTGCATCTAGAGAAGTATCCAATATTCCCTTACGAATCCCATTGGGGGAAGGATACAGTTTGAGATATAGATTGAGATTTCTACGCTTTCTATAATGGTTTTAGTGGCGAGTAAAGCAGAAGGCATAGTATTTGTTCTAGAGTTTAGCAAAAACCTATTCATTTCAGCCAATGAATGGGATTGAAGTTAAGCCTACAGAAACTTTTGATGAATAAAGAACCTCTCAGAGCAGAATGTCATAAATCACATCCACCCACTTGCAGCATAACATATATTTTACCAAAATCTAAAAAAAAGAACTATTTACCTATTCCACATAAGTATATGAAACTTATAATAAATGCATAAACGAAAATATTTATGTTAAAAGTCCATTTTTAGGCAATCCGCCTTCTAAAGCAGTAATTGTTAAAATCCTGTAACTTTGGACTTCAAAAAAGAAAATTAAATTAAAATAAAGCACTATATCAATTTTCTCGAAATGAGAAAGGAACAAAATTAAATTGATTTCAATGGTTAGGTTGAGTTATTTTTATGGTTCATTAAGTTCTTTATTTTACCTCCGTTTTCTTCATTGACACGGGTTTCATACTTCATCTATATAACATAACATTCAATAACTATATCGCACAGAATAAATGGGTAGAACTTGACTAAAGAGATATTCTCGACGAACAAAAAATAAAAATAAGGCAAGTGGGTCGTCTTTGCCACTTGCACAATATTTAATGAAGGGTTTATTTTCAAGGAGCTATACGACGGATTTTTATGTGGTTATTTTTGCATCACTCTACGAAGGAACGTCCAGCTAAAATTCTCAAAAATCCCGAGAACCACAGTAGCATCAGCAGTTAGAAAGATACTGGTAACTACAATTTGACATTTACGAACAATTTACTTGTAGGTATGATCAACAATTACCATAGTAGCTCGATCTACTTCGGATATAGAACCAGCAGACACTGAAACAAAAGAAATACCCATGGGATACAAATTTCCATCATAACTTCATTAAATTGTGTTTAACCAGACTCAAACAGAATTCCTAGCTATACTTCCAGGTATACAATGAATTTCAAGTACATCTAGTATAATTTCTCACCATCTGATTTGGCGCTGCTGAAATCTGTACTAGGGGCTTTATCTCCAAAACCGCTGTAAGAAAAATCACCCTGAAACAAAATTAACCGGAGTCAAGTAACATAGCAGATCGAGGATAATGACTTGTTTCAAAAGAGATTGGATCAGCGATATCACTTCAACACGCCGCATGTTCAAGGCATTTAATATGAATATATTCTTAAAAAATAAACAAAATTAATAGGTGAAACATACATTATAAACCAGTCTTTGAACAACTGTTGCAAACAAATCAAGATAGCAGGGGATATTTTTTTACTATTGGCCGTTAGACACAACGCATTCATATTGCAAAAGACAAATGTACTAGGTCAACGAAGGTGAATAAGTGATAACTACTCAGATGGGCGATGTAATTTTAAAAACACTACTTGGGAAAGTGATTGGCACACGGGAAAACCAAACTAACGATCAATAGCGAATGATTCATACATGGAGACTTTCTATGGTGAGCGGAGGAGGAGAATGACGACGACATATCTCTCTAGTAACAAATAAAGGAACCAAACATTGGAGCGGCTAAAGTTATATCTCTCGAACGACGGATGGAATGAAAGCTGGATTAGTCGTTGGTACTGAAACTGTCGATGTTACTATACATTCAATGGTGGGTAGCCAGTGGCGGCTCCATCGGGTAGACCCGGGCCTACCCTAAATTAAAGCCGCGTTCACATTTGTCTGACGTGTTGTGTCGTGACGCATCAGAACGGTATCGGTTTCATAGGAGCGTTCACATTTGTCTGATGCTCTGTGTCGTGACAGCTTCTGATGTGTCGCATCAGAAGCGATCCTGGTCTGCGTCAGATTGGGTGACCCCCCTCTCCCGTACGGGGGCGGGGCAGCGACACGACAGAGCGCCATTTGCTAGTGTGAACGCGCTGGTTTTCTGTTGTGACGCGTCAGAGCTGCGAAGCGACAATGGATCTCGAGCTGCTCATTGAATACGTACGGCAATAGGATGTGATTTATAATACAAAATGTAAGCAGTATAAAAAGATCTGACGTTCTAAACAGTATAACGTTCTAAAATACAGATGGAATCTTTCAGAGTCACTCTCAAGCTCTTTAACGAGACTGTGAAACTCGCCATTAGGCTCCCTCTTTCTGTTTATTGGATGAATCCAATATCTCCGTCTCTTTCTTCCTTTTGTCAACATAGTACCTAAGCGCCAACAATTATAGTTCATCTTCAAAATCGGAATCTGAATTGGATGATTCTTGAAAAAACATTGTGACCGTGTGAGCTATCCAAGCGCTGAGACCGAACTGAACTAAAAATTGCATCAGAATGCGTCATAACGCGTCAGACAAATGTGAACAGTAGCCATTTCGTCAGAGAGCGTCACAACACAACACACAGATATGAACGCGGCTTTATGTATATTTAAATATATGCAATTTATTTATGTGTATTTTAGCTAGGACTGATTCACTACGAACACTTTAAATGAAATTATGCAAAGCCAAAGCGCTCATAATTAATCAGTCTCAACTATATACATATATTGTGCCTAACCTAAAAATAAATCCTGGAGCCGCCCCTGTGGATAGCCAGGATGGTGGTCTTGGATGATTAACTGCGAAACCCAGCAAATTAGTGCTCATACCTATGACGTTTCAGGTTTCTAGGAGGGAATGAGAGATGAGATTGCGATCTCCCTCAAGTAACAAAATTTACTGTATTTAATACAGGAACCGAACAGTTGAGTGGGTGAAGTAAGGTTTGTTCAGCTAAGATATCGAATCAGTTCTCGACTGAATCGCGTTCAGAAAAGGGGAGGAATGTGATTCCAGTTCGGGGCGAGTGTTCTGCAACTTTATTTCGTTGGGATAAAAGCCTCCATATTTAGGGCTCAATTAGCTCTCCAGGTGTTCTGTAAGTCTTCTCTCTTCTTGACTTTACTCTTGACCACCTTAGAAGGTAAGGGAAGCTTTGCTAGACTAGGTTAATCTGGTCGCTGATCATTGCTTTTAAGCTGTTCATTGTCTCCCCACAGTTCCGTCTCATATTGTCAATTTTTCTTTCAAGTTTCTTGCATATATTGCTGTATGCACGAATGTTGTACATACTGTTGTTTTGCCTGCATTTTGCAGGTGGAAACTTATTCCACTGTTCTTTTTTCTCAACAGTTACACAACACATAAGGTAATGTTTAACCGCATTATTGCAGAACTACGAGTTCTGAAAAATCCAAGTACTGTTTGGGTAGCAAACTGTGTATATGAACTGTTCGCCGAACTAACAAGTATATATCTGATTGAGAAATTATTAGGGACTTCTTACAGTTGTAATCTCTTGACAATTAGTAAAGTAATAGGATGATAGGACCCAAAATGTATTTGCAATGTCATTACTTATGTGAGCCGAATTAGACAACCTTCAGTATGATCAGCACGATAATAGTAATATTGAAACAGTAACGATGTTGAATGCCACATGGCAGATTCATAAGTGCCAGCGATATGTATTCATGTTCCACCAAAAACCTGGTCTTGATGAGAATCGTTGGTTTTGGGAGTCAACTTCACAAACAGGTAGATTGCAGGTTCGTACCCACTTGAACCGTAAGCTGTATTGTGACTTATTCTAGTTCTGATTACAAAGTATTTTAACGTGCTTAGTAACTTGCAGGGTTTGAGAGATAACTCTTACAGTAAGCACTATGACCTCCTCGACTTTCACAAGAGCATTCCACAGGCTAAGGCACAGTTTGAGCACTGCCCAGCACACAGTCACAGTGGTCATGGACCACTCATGTTAACCATATGATGTAGACGTTATACCCTAGATGACAATAGGCAATTCTGGTGTAATCCACTCCACCAGAAAGCTGAGAACTGAAGCATTTAATCGATCCAACTTCCAGCTTCAAATTAAGGGATAGTTTAACTGGTTAGACCACCACACCTCAATATGGCAGAATAGGATGGAACTAATTAGATTCGAATTCTGTTTAATTAAGTTTCTTTTAAAATGGGAGGGGGATAAAAGCCCTTTTTATTGGATAAATGTACTCCATTCAGAAGTTGTTAGCTCACACTGAAATTAGGCTTCAATGACATTTGATTGGTTGTCAATGCCCTCATGCACTAATTATTCTCATAATGAAACTCGTTAAGAATTATTACTCGTATTATTCATCTTATGGGCCATTCTAGAAGAAGCAGCTTATAATGATCATTAAGATAGCACTGAAATATGAAATTCACAACCTACAAACATTTTACCTTTAAAAAAATCAAGAACAAAAAATCAGGAATTCATCATGGGGCTCACACGTCACACTGGGGGCTATCTACACACTTACTGTGGTGGAACTGAAGGTGTGAGACCTGGGCGCTAGGCCGTAGCCAGGCTTAGGGACCTGGCGGAGCGAACTGACGACTGTAACATGATCAGAAAACAAACACCGGGTACCGACCAAAATTTCAATCAAGAGAGTTCGAATATCTTAAACGCTACGACTCACCATGTAACGAGACACCATTGGAGGCAGCGTGGATGACTTTCCCATGGGGCGCTCCCTCGCTTGGAAAACTGCACATGCACAAAGACACTCAAACTACATTCTAAGTTATAAAAAAAAAAGACGAGCACACGTTAAAAAAATAAACAAAACAAATAAAACCGTAAGAAGTATAAAGAAAATAAACTAAGCGAAAATGAAACCAAAAGTCAGTACACACAAAACTTGAAATAAAATTGAAAAACCCAGACATAAGTGTTCGTTATTACATAAGCACAAACATGTGATCCAGACGACCATTAACTCTTAATTAAGTACATTGGCAGACTTTACACGAGAATTTAACTAATGAACTATTTAGCTGAAAATTGCCTTCAGAAAGACTAAAAACAACAATTTGAAGTTGTTTCCACACAATAAGATGGGATTGGTAAATCCCATCCTAATGGAATAAATGCGAACATACGTTTTTTTCCCATGTCTACTTTGATATTTTCAGTAGATATTGAATATATTGTCAGAAGTTACAGGAAGAACAAATGAGGGTCCAAAAAATTGGTCAGATGTGTCATTCAAGCTCGATTACGGCTTTCGGTTTTGGTTTGCATTTTTATTACAGCTTTCTTAAAAGGTGCAATATGGCTGGTATAATTGACTGAAGGATGCAGTTGCAATTTTTTTTCGGTGTTTTTGAGGAGCACTAATCAATACACCGACTACCCCAGTATTTGAGCAACATGGTTCAAAAGCAGCAAAGAATCTTCAGTAAAAGAACTGAGATAAAAACAGCGATTAATACATTAATGTATTGATGACCATTACATTTTCAATACATTGTTTTCTTGATAATTTCGGACAGAAAGTTATTTGCAATAATACCAGCCTCCACTTGCCCATTTAAAAAAAAAGTTAAAAAATTGTAAAGCCATGCGAGCAACAACGAAACCTCAAATTGAAATCCATAACGAAATTCATTTTGATGATGTAGGCGAGTTTCACTTACCTACCGAGGCGACTACAGCTCGAATAGAAAACGAGGATATTATGAGAAAATGAAAAGAAAATTACAGAAAGTTGAGAGAAAAACAGTTTTTAATCCATACAGCACTACAGATACAATGAGATGCTATTGTTAAATTACTGTTATCCAACAGGGAAAATAGGTTACAAAGAGAATGGATGGACACTGAAATTACTACCGTGTAGTCACAAGAATAGACTGTGGTTTATTGCCAAATGGGTTTCCTTAAATTACAAAGAGAGAGGACCAATAAATGCAAGAAAACAATGAACAAATTTAATTAATAAGTAAAATACATTGAACCATATTTATTAGCAAGTAAGTGTAAATATTTAAATTAGGGAACAATTACTATCGGGGAATATTCTTGAAAGTTATTCAAGTTTACAAGCTAAGGTGAACCGTAACTTCAAAAGAGGGATATAGTATTTAATTTGATTTCCCAATAAAGGAAAATACAGCAATTCGTTTAAAAGTTAAGTAATTAATAGCTTTTTAAGTAAATAACCTCTAGAGAATGGTTCAATAAATCAATTATATTCAGTTAAATATAACTCCTACTAAAAATGTGGTATGTGATTTATTTTATGAGCACATTTTATTGATTCAGTTGACGGAATTTGTTAGAATCTAGCGTTGTAATCTAAGTAGAGGTAGAGAGAGGAGTGAAGATATTTAGAAGGGAGGGGAAAAAAACAACAAAATCTTTTTTAAATTGGTAAACTAAACATAAAATAGGAACCTTGAACTCATCCTGATAACATTTTGTGTTATTCACAACACTTCATGTGTAGTTGGGAGGATAAGATGATCAGGAAAACCTCAAACTCTTATAACTGAATGTTAATAGAAAACTAAAACTACAAACATGAACGTTCTCAAAGCCCCTAAACCATGCTTAACAAACAACCATGCTTAATTAATTTATTTTGAGCATGCTACAGAAAAATAACTTACATTAATCAGAAGTGATACAATAGGTCCACACAGGGTTAGGTTCGATGGCATTCAATTTAGTAGGTAATGTATTTAAGAAAAATAACAACAAATCAAAATCTTAAAAAGTCGTAAAATAATATTGAGGCACCAAACGGTGTTCCAGGTCGTGATGGTCACAAAATAATGACCCAAGTCAACACATGGGTTGATGATGAGTAATTAACAAATCCTATTAGGTTAATGAGTCAATAAATAATTATTAAAATGTTCTTAACGTATTGAAGTTGAACTCAACGTTCACTAAGAAATGAATCAAGTATCACAGATTTAAATGGGACGTTACATGAAGAGGGTAAAAAGTAATGTTGCAATGATTTTCATTAGTGTTTTATATTAAGCACAACTTTTTTTACTCGTAGCTGTGCAAGGTATATTGAAAGTGACCTTTTATATTTTGTTCATTCTTTTATATTATTGTCTTTTTTTCCAACCCAATCGTATTTATTACTTTGTGATAAATGTGAAATAAGAAAAACTATTTTCTACTCATTAAATTCCTTTCCATCACCAATTATTGAAATGTTATCAGCGTTAAGAAAGCGCAGATCACTGAGTGACCTCTACAAGTTGATATCTAGCTGTATTGCAGTTATTTTAACAGGAGGCAATCGATCGTAAGAATCGCTTGTACAATTAATGTATAAGTTTCAACATTTCATTTTCAACTGTTTCTACCCAAATAATGTATCCAAGTCTTTATCAAGCCAATGCAAATGATTTTAGTAAAATGACTTATCTAGTTATATAGAGCGCTAATAGATGTTTGTTCTCATCATTAACACGTTTGAGTGGTAATTTTTATTTATCAATTACCATTATTATTATTATCACCATTACAATTATTTTATTTTCATTTTTTTTATTTTTACATTGAATAGTTTACAAATAATACATGAAAATACAGTATTTAAGGCAGTTTATGAACCGTTATTTTTAAAGTTTACTCCCGTTCTTAGTATCAAAAGCTATACTCAGTTGCCACAGTTGTCAGAACAATGACTAGCGTTTGGTTTCAGGCAACCTTCAAGAATGTTTAATAGGAATTATGATTTTTCAATTAAACGCGAATTCAAATCCTTTAGATTTGACTAACGAAACAAAAGCATACTGAATTTGTAGCCTCCGCAAGATTATTCTAGTCAAATTGATTGGTACAAACATTGGATAATGACAGAAATTATATTGGCACAAAGAAAAAATAATTAAAAATATACTGTCAAGTAAGAAACATCAATGCAATGTGAAAGAAAAAAACACGTCTGTTAATAAAATTAACGCAGATAGTACGAAACATTGGGCCTGCAATGCGCTCAGTTGTGAAGCCTGTATTCGATTTTTCACGAGTCAGAAGAAATAGTTCCCCACAACATGCATATTCGAACGATTAAAAGTAATTCATTGAAAAATATTTTCGGATAAAAATATCTTAACCAGAAAATGCTATTGGAAACGGTAGGAAGTTTGGAAGATGGAAAAACTCAACGATTTTTAGTGAATCCCTGACCGTTTTGATGTTAAGCGCGGAATGGAAGTTGATCTATAATAGAAAAATTTATTACACAACATTTATTTATTTATTTTATTTTTTCAGAAAGATCATACCAAAGCATTTATTTTTGTCTATACCTCACAATAAAACTTAGTTGTATTTTCACTACTTTCAGTGATTATTACCGCCAATTTCATTCAATTGGAACAGTAGACAAAAAAGTTACCCCAGGCACCACGTTTAGTTTTTGAACCCGACAGAGGTTGGGATATACTTCAGTTTAAGAATTTATGTTAGAACACTTGGAACTAATTTGACCGCATTAGCTCCGATGCCTAAATCCAGATTTTCTGAATTCGATGAATCGAATTTTCGAAATATGCTGAACCGTCGTCTGCAAAAAGTAATGCCAAGAATGGTTGCGTAACTCTCCTCGCTAGGAACCTCCATTTTATTGATTGCTATTTTTTTTAATCAGCACTTGGCGAGATGAACTTATTTTAGAGAGTACTAAACCCTAATAGAAGGCTATTAGTAAAGTCACTGCTAGTTGACAGCATAGCATACTTCATCAGTTGAGCATCAACCCCAAATAATCAGATTATGATCTGTTTGTAACAATTAATTAACGCCTCCTTCGCCTCAATCGCTCAAATTTCAATCGTCATCGTTTTCCTCATTCAAATGTCTACATACTATTGCCAAAAAGCCAAAGTAAATATGATTTCGCTTCAATTTTTAGTTTCAAATTAAAATCTTAAGTGCTATTTTTCATGGAACTGTCGGTGCGAGGGACTCATATTATTTGCTAAAAATTATAAATTGCAAGCAGAACTTAACAACGGAGCGCACTGCCAAGGTCAAGTCACTTCTACCACCAAACGGAAACTGTGTGGGAGTTAAATTCCATGTTGAAAAAAACCATCGAAAATAATTACCATTGTAAGTGGGAATAGTTGGTATAGATCTCCCGACAGAGGACCTGTAGCTTGAGCATCGGTCCAATGTCTCTTCATCGTCCCATGGACGGGGAGCGTCAAGATTCCGAGAAGGCGCTGTAAACTCACTCCGTGTTATCTCACATTACAGGGGAAAACATATGAATGCTCGAAACAAAGCCAAAACTTGAGTGTTACTTGGTGTTAGATTGATACATACGAACACCAAACGTTATATATGTATACAGACGCTAACTAAGTTACCTACTATAAAAGGAAATAAATAAATAAGTAAATATCAAAAATATGGTCGGTGATTTGAAAATGATATGTACCAACTTCCATAGTTGACAAAATTAAGACATGCGTGAAGAAAAGTATTCAAGAGAAAAACGATTCAAACGCTTGGCTCTTGAGTTGTACGTTTTCTGGACAATTTTGGTTGTTGTTAACATTGTCTGTTGGTGTGCTTGAGGTGAATTCCTTATCTCCGGCACATTAATACTAAGTTGAAATTCAATTTTGATATTGATTTCTAAGGTTTTCGTCGATTAGGCAATGCAGGTATAATCACCATTAGATCGGCACATTTGTACATACTTCTTTACTGAAACTCATCCGGAGTAAGATCCATTGGTCCTACTTAGCGCAACCAAGGAGAACAGAGGCTTCTATGATTCCCTAATATTGCATGACTAGTTTAATGGCCCTGCTACGCAGGTTAAAAAGAAATAGGTGAATAACACAATGAGGGAGTATAATAACAATATGCAAAGTCAAAAAATCGTATATCCCAAATCCCCGAGGAGAGGACCACGTCGCTTGCCCTGGGAGACGCTTCCCCCCGCTGGGGCCCTCCTTCCTTCACTGGCAGGGTCGGGGGGAGGGGGGAGCAGGACGGTTGCCCTGTGAGACGGGGGCGAGAATTCCACCCGCCCAGCGTTACCACCCCCTGAAACGTCGATATACTCTGATAAGCTCGTCTTTATATAGTGTGATGGCCTCATCATTAGTCGGTACAGCATAAGCACTGAAATTTAACCGACACGCGAAAGTCCACACTAAGCATCCATCGGGCGTCACATTTTCTAGCAGTCAAGTATTAGCTGAATTGGGCTCACACTGGCTAAAACTGTTAGCTGCTTGTTCAGCAGAAGTAGAAGACAAGCAACGTCGTCGTCACTGTGTATTTTAACTCAAAAATATTGCATATCGAGGGTCTTATTGTTCTGCAGCCCCAAAAAATCATTCATACCCCGATAGAATTCAAATTTATGTACCGTATTCATGTACCACTGGTACCTTTATGTACCGCGGCCAATTCAATCAATAACTGTTAGGGTGTGGGGGTTTTATCTGAACGAAACCAACAGACCCAGACTATGAAGTGTCTATAATCGTAAATCTTTCCCCTGTGACTCTAGCGGCTTCAATTTACATGACAAGAACGGTATTTTTAGTTGACCTATTCGCCCTGGAGTTTGAATACGCACTATCCATGCATCCAGTAGTCCCAGAAGACATTTGGCTTCAACATCTAGTTTATGACAGTGCTGCGAGGCTCGTCGGAAACTGTAAATATCTACATGTTTCCATACAACCTAGTCGAATAGTAGACAATTTGGAAGTTCGAGATACAATTAGTACTCATATCTTCTAAAATTCCAACGAAGAAACTGTTTCAAAGCGTTTAGAAAAAAAAACACCTTTCTTCCAAAATATTCCATTTGTTAGGCTGAGCTATCAGATTAACTGACAACTAAAACTAACGACTTCGGCTGATATGATCAGCTACATTTTCAAGGTGCTTTGATATAGAACCATGGAATAACTGGCAAATGCTTACAATGTTGAGCAAAGGAAGTTTCACTCGAATTTGATGAAGGTTCATCTGCTCATTCTCTAGATCCATTGAATGTAGCAGGTTTACTACTGGCAATTGATAGGTTCAACACTACCTTCACAGAATGGGGAAAATAGACGATCCAACTTGTCCAAACTGTGATGGAGGAGATGATGATGTGTTTCACACATTCTTCGTGTGTCAACAGTGGGAAATACAAAGAAGATATTTGCAGGATGACCTGGAAATGCCATCTGAGGACATTACACCGGAGAATATCGTTGTCAAAATGCTTGAAAGAGACCTCTGCAGTTGTCTACGTCGAAGGCATCCTGCAGAGAGAGATCACCCAAGAGCGGGAGAGACAGAGGAGGCTACCAATGGACCGGGAAGATTAAATACATCCCAAGGACTTGACCTGAAGAAATGTGTTAAACAGTTCCAGGCAACGTGGGAAAAGTAAGTAAGGTTTTAGTGGGATTGAATCCTACATAACCCGAAGATCCGATTTCCTCCTCAGGACCTTAAAGATTTCCTCACCTGCCTAAATAATAATCCATAAATATCACGTGGGTACACGCAGAGCTAATTTTGATGGGAGGGAGAGTCAAAGGTGTTGTATACTCACCAGAATTCTTTGTTGGGAGATTTGCTTCACATAGTGTCTTAATTTTTCAAGAGAAACTCAACTTGAAAATACCTCCTTTCCGTTAACACTCAGCACGATAGTGATATGTGAATGGAGAACACAAATTAAGAATTCTTTAGTATACAATAGCTTTTCAAATCACCGACCCTACAAAGAACGCTGTTAGCTTGTAAGTATTTAATAACATCTCTGCAGTGGCTACAATATTTCATGATTTAAAAAAAAAACACTGAAAATATATCGTAAATTATTGTAAATAAAGAACCTCATACAAGCACAATATTTTTTTAAAGCATTCCGAAAGATAAATCGAGGTTTTAGTCTTGCCCAGCGTTACGATATGGAACTGGCATAATTAACAATAAATTAGCAAAAACTGTGAAAAGCCACGTTTCAGAAAGAATTCAAAAAAATCAAGATAATAGCGTTCAAAATAAAATATACAAAAATAATTATATTACAGCAAAATAATGGTCCCATCCACCATTACAAAGGAAATATTTTTAAAAATCTATTTATGTACATATATCTACAATATAAAAATAACAAGGTGTAGTGCTGTATATAAAAGCGATAAAAATTCAATTATTACCCATGTGCAACATTTATCAACTGTTCTCAAGTTATTAACGATAATTTTGAAGAATGAAAAACTTTAGTGATAAGAAAACGATACTCCCTGGAAATGAGCCAATGGCCGTATCGGTCCTTAGTTGTGTCATGTCGTACCAATAACTTTTAAAATATGATTATGGAATAGCAGTAGTGAGACATAGTAGTTACACATAAATCATAGGAATGAATTATGAGATGTGATGTTGAAACCTAGGGATCTCCCCACACACTGGGTGTGACAGGATTTGCTGTAAGCTATCTGAATGGCAATACTTGAGGCTGTTGCACCCTACTCTTCCCTTGACTACGCATTTGAACAGCTAATAGATTGTAAATAAGCGTTGTCGATTATAAGGAAAATGTGAATTACTATTTTTGAATGAAGGTTCACATTGATCAAATGTAAATACCATTAACGATCATATTTCAAAAATCTGGAAACTAACCAGCAGTCATTTAAACAGTCAAAACATTATTCAAGACAGCTCATAATGCAAGATGACTTTCATTTTCCAATCAGTTACAAAATAGGACTAGGGGTTGATTAGATTGTGAAATTATGAAAACATCAAAAATGATCTTGAGGAGAAAAAATTTAACACTCTTCAAGGTCATCTTTACGAATTTTGGCAAAAACCGCCTTCAAGTAATGAATACAACCTCTCTGCATTCTATGAAATTCGATGCAATGACACTAATTAGACCAGAAAACGAGAGAACGAGCAGCAGGTGCTTTTGTAGAGCAAATATGTAAGAAGGCTTCCTTGTAGGGGTAGGAAGTGGATGACCTCAAAAGGATGAGTACAAGCGTCCAAGGAAGTAAGTCCCTTTCGTTCTTCGGCAATTGTGCCTGCCTTGTATCCACACTTCATTTCCGACTAGCTTTCCAGCACACAAAACTGTTCATGTGAAGGCTAATGCTACTGGTATGCTTAGTAGTCTTGAGTTCCTTGACATGGCTCTGCAATGCTCTATACCAAGTTGGATTTCGTTATGTGTCGTAAAAGCACCAAGTTCTAAGATTAGTTCCCTCGCCACGATGTACCAAGTAAGAGGCAAGTGTGTCCTGGGGATGTTATTCAAGGACCCTCCAAATGGATTAGGAGGATCCTCCAAATTGAACAGCTCAATCGGTTGATGTTCATTCATGCATCAACTGCCATTGGCTCACAAAGAGTTGGGTTCCCACTGAACGTTTCTTCCTTACCAGAACGAGAGGAAACTTAGAAGCCTTGATCAGTAAGCTCTTTTATCACGTATTTCCCGCCATTCTTCAAATTGACATCTCTCAACCTCTTTTACTCTGCTTCTACAGAGACACATGGCAAGAAATCATTGCGGTTTCCTAAGCAGTCAAGGAATGGATCCCAAAACAGGTGAATAAGCAAGAAGAAAACTCAGTGAATTGATCGAAAACAGGGTGTACCTATCAGCAGACTTCTGGATCTAAGTTATCTCATCAATAAACTGCCTCAGCAAAGGTGCACAGGGAGAATAAAGTTAAGACGTAGGTAGATGGAAGGGATAGGTTACCAAAAAGGTCACCCACTTCCTTCATCCCCACAAGCACTTGATGAAATAAACAATTCATTACACCGACACAAAAAATACCTCCTAACAGGTGAAATACGTCATAAAGATCCTACTTGGTACTGGTGGAATACTTACATGCGTTGATGGGGCTCTGGTACCTAAGCCTGAGAGAGGGCTGTGAAGAGGCAGACGGGGATCGGGACGCATTTCTCGGATCGAGTTGACGCTGTCTCATAATACGTTCCCGCTCCTTCACGTTGGCCAGGAACACACGGCCCATTCCTGAACTGAGTTTAGACAGCTCGGCTTCTTCTTTCTGAATTACGTAATTTACTCATTAGATTAAAAAACGATAATATTTCACTGGAAGGGTTCCCAGATCCGAAATCAAAACAATATCATTTAAGTATCATTAATAAAACAAAAACTGAATAAATTTGTTTTTTAATTCGATCCTCCAGGCCTCGTTAGGGAGGCAAGCCCTTCTGGACCATCTAACGCTTTTTTCTTCCACCGTGCCCCGAAAATTCGTAGAACATGGAACATGCTTAAGCTGATTTTCCCCAGATGCGATGGACAGGGCCGGGTTTTTGGTAAAATTACTAACTTCCAATATGGGGGGAATCGTCTATTATTAATAAACAATACTTCCCACTTTGATGGGAAAGAACTTCTAAGAAAGTAAAAGGTCAAACATTCAAGAAACTAAGACTAGAAATTGAGGAAAACGTGGAATGAAGTCACCCTAAAGAGCATCCACATATAACACCATAAGAAATTATTCCGATCTATTTCTCCTAAGCTACATGGAGATACGAGTTGGGGTTGCTGCAATTGTTAATTCCAAAACAACTACAACTAACTAACCGAAGAGTTCAAAAATGAAAAATTCAGTTTTAGGAATCCCCATACCCTAATGAATTTTCAGATTCCAATCTTATACATTGTAGAACATGAAGACAATGGTGTTGTACAACCCTGGAACTTACATTAAAAACACCTGGACAAATCCTGTTAAAGTACTGTTAAATTCATAGTTCTATCTTGAGGCAGTATATTTTACTTAGCTCCTCTAAAGGAGGTGCATGGGTTATTTGAATCAGTCATCCGTGTTAAAAAATGCAGTCTATCAACAACTACTGCAGTTAGTCTTAAAGCATACTAATTGAACATGCTTTCTTAACCAAACAATCTGTGTGCTGATGTTCACATACCAAGGATAAGGAAAGTATCAAATTGAATTTCCATAGCATATGGTAACTCATAAAGTAAAACATGTTTCTGATGAAACAGTAACCTTAAAGCTGCAGAAATTCATTACAATTAGTGAAATTGCGGCATTAACAGTGCTAACGACATGGTAGAATAGTCGTCGTTTTGTTCTAATTTGACAACATAGCAAAATTATACCATTTTCATTTTCAAGATACGAACAGTTAATGAACCTCAGTTACGAAAACAGTAAATTTCGTGAAAATCGACTGAACTACTCTAAAAATAACACAATAAAACATAAAATCGGATTGGCAAACTATTAGCATTTACTTCATTTTTGTCAAGTTTTTTACGACTCTCTTATTAAGAAAGAAAAGGTTAAGTAATAGCGCGATGAATAGTTCATAGTTTTGGAACTGATTGGTTAATGATGACATGATAATTTCAGTAGGGTTTTGCAAGCTGCCATATTTTGCCAAATCCGGCAACTTGGTACCATTCTAACATACACTAAATAACTTTCAACGTTATAAGACAAAAATATTGGCAACCGCAATTTTACAATAAGTTTATCAATAAAGCTCTTAAGTATGTAACTGCTTTACGTTGCAACTTTCTCGGAGGTGAGAAAAAAAGACCAGTTATTAAGTCCTTAATTATTTAAGGCCTGATCAAAAATCCATTTAGCGATTCAATGACTTATTCAGTGAACAATTAAAAACTGAGTGACTGAGGTGGACTACATACCGCTCCAAAATCGCTGAGAAGTTTCAGTCATACTCAACCTTGTTAGATATTAGGGACGTTTTGGTTTAACCGTATACATATAAAATTTGAAGAAATTCATCTGCGCAAACATTTGTAACGCTTCAATTACGGTAGACAAACTAATAATACTTAATTACCTGGGTGATTTCTTCATTTAGCACTTGTTGAATTTTTCATTTTAGATGTTTTGTGAGCAAAAATTGCTGTCCTTGCCACTCAAAAAATAACTTTATATGGACTTGGTCTTGAGGTAGTGGTTGCATATGATTCGGTAGAGCTTTCTATTTGATATAGTAGGTATGTCATCTACTAAACAAGTACCTAATACCGCGTTATGCACGAACAACTGCATCATAAAACAGGATCGAATAGTTTTAACTCACTTTAAGTTTAGCATCTACTGTTGTGACTTTGGTTTTAGTGATGGTCCCATCGATTTCATCGTCGTCGTCAGATTCAGGAACGCCTTTATAGGAATCAGACCATCGCCTACGTCTCTCTGTAAAATCAAAATCATTTCATTTTATTGGGAAGTTCTACAGTTGAACTGTATTTTAGATGATTCTTATCTACGCCCTGATGATAAATGGCTTGAAATTAGTAGTTTATAGTATATAATTGATTATACAGATAGAAAAACCGTTAAAATTACAGAATGATACAAAAAACTACTATCTAACACTCGTATTGAAACACTACTTCTAAGGATGGACCCTGGAAACCATCATTGACTGACCATCAACACGTTTTCACCTTGGCAACTTGGAAAAATGTTACGAAGTTCAATTAATAAGATTTTCAATTTATTTAGAGCTCCCACTTAGCAATAATTACGGATAACTCAAGTTAAGTATCAATTTCAACTTTCAAATCCACCGCTTTAAAAAATGTTTATCATGACACCATTCGTAGGTGTTTTCACTTTAATATATTCATATGAAAATAATGTTTCCTCGACGAGAATGTAAGGAATCTTTAGAGTTTCGAATTACCTTCGAACTCGTCAGATATTTGATCAAATTTGTTATTTTTGTCATAGCCCAACAGTACAATTGCAGGAACTCCTTAGGGCACCCAAGACTTCTCCTCAGAAAGGTATTCACGAAGTCATTTTTAATAATTCGGAAAATAGCAGGCAACGCTTTTTTAAATTCACAAATAATATGCTGAATGACTTGTAGGTATTGTCACAGAGCACTATTCCGTATAGATCATTTCTGGCCGAATTTCACGAAGGCAACCGACTGAATAGCTTTGGTGATATAATAAGAAGTAAAAAAACGTCTGCCAAGTAGGTGTGGCACATAGCTATATATGTACTGATCATTGAAAATTATTATTGACTAAAGAACTTCGTTCAATTAGGTGAAGTAAATATTGAATTAGGGTGAATTTATTGTTATGCAGGAGCATAACTTGAGAAAATAAAGGTAGGCATGTTCAACTATTGAACAAACTATAAAATATACCAAATCCGAACAATCCCTGAAAATTTCATCGAAATCAGTCATGAACTCCCGGAGTTATGCGTGTAACAAGGATTTCACTTTTGCGGATGCGCAGAGGCTACTATTGATCCGGGTGTCATGAAACTCATAGGGGATCATCTAGACATCAAACTGAACAATCCCTGAAAATTTCATCGAAATCAGTCAAGAACTTCCGAAGTTATGCGCGTAACAAGGATTTCACGTTTGCGCATGCACAGAGGCTACTATTGATCCGGGGGTCATGAAACCTATAGGGGACCATCTACACCCCAACCCGCACAATCTCTGAAAATTTCATCAAAATCGGACTATAACTTCGTGTAGTTTTGCCCGTGTAAAGGATTTGCTGACAGAGACACAGACAGACACGGAACCAAAATTGTTCAAAAGGTCTAAAACAAGTGGAATTTTTGATTTAGTAAAAAAGACATTCCCAAAGTGAAAACAATACCTTCGGTAGACTTTCACGGTGAAGTTAGCAATTGTAACTCAAGTTGCTACTCTCAGTTTGAACCCCAAGATAACACTCTAGGGAAACACACAGAAAACATTTTCTCTATCCTGCGAAGACGTTTCAGTTATTCATTAGCATATTCAGGGTCACAACTCGAAAGTATTCAATGGCAGATTGATATACATACCTATGGTAGGGTTTAAGATATATACGTAAGGCGTAAGTCGAACCCTACGTATTTATCATAATACATGTTTTATATTACAATCCATAATAATGAATCCCAGCGTATATTAAACTGAGATGTCTTGTTTCAACGAGGTATGTAGCCCAGTGGTTTCGTCAACTTCATGGTTTGGACCAGTCTACTTATCGTAGCACAACTTCTCAACGAAAAAAAAAAAATTAGGTAAATACAGAAATTCATGTAACTTGGGCTGACTAAACTAAGACGTTAAAATAAATTTAGACACGTAGCCACAATATATGCAGTACGTACCTTCTAGAACTTCAGCTAAACAATTGATACTGCTGGAAATTATGCCCAAAGCTTCGTAGACAGTTGTGTCACCAGCGATTTGCGATGCCATTACAACGTCATGACGAGAGTGAAAAACTCGTTCGATAACCCACAACCCGGTAATCCGATATGCGAGACTGCCTCTTATCATCAGCCGCAAAGGGACGTTGTATTTTTTATGTACCTAGTGAGAGTAGAAACAGTGGACAACAGGACAAGGTCAATTAGAGGCTTAACGCGTCGTTTCCTCATGTCCCCAAAGCCGCGGGCCGCATTCGAAATGAGAAGATGGAGATCGGTCTTCTAAGAACGTTCTCCGCCAGAAATCTAGTAGAAGTTGAAGTATGATGCAAAAACCATGCCAAATAGGAGTGCAGTATTACTAGCTTCTCCGGCCTAATGTTCTGTAGGTGCATTTACAATTCAGTTATCTAGAATTCCAAGTCACCTATAAAGTACTCCGCACCCCTAGTAGATCCTAATAGTATAGTAGACTAGTAGAGGTGTCTGAACGATTAAAAATGGTGCATGCAATTTTTTTATTGAATGAATCTGCAGTTAATCAATCGAACTTCAATTCGGGGAAACCAATGCCGATATTCCTTTAAGTAAAGTTGAGCGATTCTTTGTGAGGGACTTGGACGTTAAACGATTATAAATTGGGCCTAGCAGAAACTACCAATTACTGTATTTACAGTGATTGAGAATGCCTCAACTTCGCCATAGATACCAAAACACAAAAAAATGGTTCACCCGTGCAGGCTACACCAGTCAATCACAGAAAGTTTAATGAAAATCGGACGAATGAGTTTGCAATTATAAATTACAAAAGAAATGTAGGTAGACTTCTCATAGACATCAGGGTTTATTTTACAACAATAAGAAAACGTAACACCCTGTAATAGGCGGTTTTTCTCGCTCTCTCAGTGTTCAACTTTGGTAGGACAATGTTAATTTCTCTAAGTTATGCGAAGGAATTCGATGCACTATACACGGAACTTTCTCTACCGACTATCCTAAGAGTACGATCCACTTGAAAGTTGATCGCCTCATCAACGTGTTTTCCTATCTTCCTTTCAATCAACTTCTTCATACAACACTACCCCTTACCGTTTCATAACTCTGCCCAGGGTCCAGTCTTTGGCAGATGGCAAGTTAGCCCCTCCCTAAATTTTTGTTTTCATTCCTGATTCATCAATCGAACTACTCAAGTAGATCAATAAAAGTTGGAACCATTTTCTCTTGATAATCTGAGTTTTCATCCCAGCACCGTCCAACCAAGACAGAACTTCAAGCACCAGTACCTAATTGGTACGAGACGGCGAAGAGGGTATACAGTACCCGCACGACCGCCAGGTCTTGAAGGTGGGGTAGGTCTTGCCCCTTGATGACCCCAATCGCCAAACCTAGTCCGTGGGTGGTATGAACCTTTCTTTAGGGGAAGTAATGTTTTCAGATTCAGGAGACAAACTTTCTTGCACGGATTCAAAATTTCCACTCGCAATCGGAAATTTAAACCATTCTGAATACCTTTCGGTATGAGCAAGTGTGAACGTGTCCACTGATAATTGTAACAAACTGTATTTTTTACAGCTTCCGTATGATTTTGATGATTTTTTCAAGAATTTTTTTTTCAAACTCAAAACTTTGCACGTTTAATAATAATTTTATTGTATAGGTCAAGTATGTAATTTTGAAATTCCCAAGTCACTATAATTTGTTTCAAAGGTACAAGGAACATTAAATGACAAGAATCCAATTAAAATATGATGTTGTTTTCACAATCGAAAGTGTCCTTTGATATTTTGTTGCAAGAAAGTTTTCAGAGAAGGAATATGTAAAAAGCTTCTTGGATATATTCAGATAATACCAAATTGAATAGCGTGGAATAATTTTTTCCGATCAGTTATTCACAAACCTCGAACAATTTTTCCTAAAAATAAGGTTGCCTCGCATTTGCAAGAGTGAACGAAACTACTAATGAGACTTTGATGATGGAACGCGAGTACACGAGCCGCGACTTCCTCTGGCGGCTTGAACTGGCTCAATTACTTATGAAAAACACCTCCCACCCAGGGCACCGGTAGGGGAGAGAAAGGCATCTGACATTATCACATCGGAGATAAGAGCATTACGATATTTGAAGTAGGCACTATTCGGAGAGCGTTTGCTACATAGAAGTGGGAAGTGGGACCAGTCGAATTTCAGCTCCTATCCATAGCAAAATACCCTACAATGGAAGCATAGGGCTATCTAATCAAGTAAAATAAATCAATGCTTCCAAATGTTACCGAAAACTACTTTTTCTTCAGATAAATTTAAATTTGTCAAGTCTGGTAAATATTCCATAAGACGAATACTGTATCAATTGGGTAAAACTAAGAATCAGTATGGTGACAGGTACCAGGGAGCCTTTGTCCCACAATTGAATAATTATTATTCAGTAGCCTTCTCGATGATTTTAAAGACGGTAAATTCCAAGGCACTCAAACAGAAATTCATTGCATATCTGTTGGAGATGGGATGACTGAAATGGATGAACTATTGTATGGACTAATTTCGGATTACTTTGATTTATATTATGAACGAATGAATGTATTTGGTGTAAAACACATTACAGTGAGTAGCGTCTCTTTTGGTTTACAAAATTTATATAAAAATTGGTAGATACTTAGTAGGTATTAAATGGTAAATAACATACTAGACAAAATAGATAATAGTTTATAAAGCTAGACATGAACATTATTTTTATTTTATCCATCACCTAACAGATTACCTATCGTTATTTTATGTTTACGTTCGCACTTATTTGATCGTATGTTTTTGATTTCATGTTGAAGTTCGCTTTGATTTATATTATGACTGATAAAGCACATTTGATTTGTTTGGTTCGCAAATTGGGATTTTTCATATTTCTATGGTTTTATGTTTCTAATTTCATAGAATTTTGTTCTTTGATTGTGTTATATAACAACATTTAAATTCATTTTGTTTTTCTACTAGTATATACGGTTTGAAACATGTCTTTAGAATAATACTGTTTGTTTGTGTCAAGCTTCGAGCGTAAGCAGCATTGTCAAATATAGTCATGGTTACTATTCAACTAATGAAAAGATTGGGAAAAAAGTACTTAAAAAGGACAACTTTAGAGGACACTAACTACCTTGAGTAGTAACAATTGAAACTATGATATCCTACATCAATGGTTTATCTATAATTGCCATGATCACTTAAGATTATTAGCTTTAGATTAGGTTTTAAATATTTCTAGTGTGAACGAATGTACCTGATACTCGAATGAATTCCTTGCCTCCACACATGACATAGAAGAGAAGTGAGGACCAATAAAATGTGTCAAGTGTCGAGCCCCATATTTTTCAACATAGATTTCCATAATTTGAAGAGGAAACGGTAGGAAAAACGTCAAGTTGGGAGTAACATAACATGAGTAATATAAGCTTTTAGTTTGCTACAACGATTCACGGGACAAAAATACTAAGTGACTTGTTGACGCAGACATCAACGCCTTCAAACGGGTGAAATGACAAGTATTGCCGGTCTTTTGCGCTAGTTTTATAACCCATGATAGAATCGAGATGAAATCGATATGAGATTAGAAAAGGGTAATTCTCCAACTATCCTCCATACTTGGGGAAGGTTGCACAATTAGAAAGACTAAATTATGACAATATTATTTTATGTTTGCGCGTGCGCAGAGTAATGTACTGATTTGGGAGCCATGAACTCATAGGGAACCTACATCTAAACCGCACATTTCATGAAAATCGGTCGTCCAGGTAATTGGAGAATCCACTATACGTACAATGCTGTGGAAATTGATCTGCGATTACTGTACAGTTCTTTTCCTACCACCCGTCAACTTCATCGAGATTGGACGACTAGAAACTGAGAAGATTATGCTTGGCCGAACTGTTGAAATGAAGATCGTTAAAAGGATTTGCGAGCACACGACAGATACACTGATTTTGGAGTAAAAAAGATCTTGCCATCTCGCGGAAACTAAAACTAACCTACCGCTACCAACAGATTGACTCGGAAGCGACATTGTCAGCACGCTTACATTAAGAATAAGGAGGAAATCAACAGTGTTAAGGTACCAAGAGAATGTTAACCAACTTACCAGGGTCTGTGTAAGGGTAGGGTGGGGCCGGGAAATCGTCCCTCTCGATTTTCGCTTTTTCTGTCGGTTTCGGCGGGTGCGCGTCGGGGAAATGGGCCAGTTCGATGGGCTCCTCGTTGTTCATGTGAGGAGATTTCGGCCGCTCGCGGGACATCGTCTCTGCCAGAGCGGACATGGCGCCGCCCCGAGACCATTTGCCGCTGCCCCTGAGGCTTCCTCCCCCACCGCTAGAACCTGCTGAACAGGAACAACAAGAAAACGTTCATCATAATGTAATACACAATGTACATCTGCTCAAAATTAACGCTCCACCAACAATTTCTTCGCATATACCCTTCTCTTTTCACTCATATACTCATAACAATGAGGGGATGAAATGGGCTAGTTCCCCCACCCAAGGGGGTAGTAGACGATGAGCCTACAAGATCCAGTCGATGCCCCTATCGTGGATAGTGGGACCCCCGACATGTTATCAAGAGTGTGGGATGAACTGAGTTATCGTGTCGATGTGATTAATGCTTCCCGTGGTGGAGATATCGAACATCTATGAATACCAAAAAAAACTGTGGAACTTGACTTTTCATTTCCATTTTTTTTTCTTTCAAGTGTAATACTTCCTTGAATAAAGAATTTTAAAGTTCCGATATTCTTTTGTAGACATCCTGTATATAAAACGTATTGCCCATTTCATTCATGGGGTCGGTGCGGGGGGGACGGTGCTTCAGAACAGGAGAGCGAATGGATAATAACCAGGATTTGCTAACATATAACAGGAGGTGATGAAATGGACTAGTTGCCCCACCCAAGGGAGTAGACGATGAGCCTACAAAATCCAGTCGATACCCCTAAAGCTAAAAGGCTTCAGGTTTGTGCTCAGGCTTAGTAGTTTCCAAGAAACGGGAAGGGAGAACCATCCATATCCATCAAACTCATCAAGTAAACCAAGAGACAAAATTGATCTGATGAAAAGTGTAGCGAAAGAGCAGTGAGAAAATGATAGAAACTTGATAGAAACAAGAGTTGAAGTTCCAAATTTTCAAGCCAGAGCAAGCCAGGAGTATCTAAAAGTATGTAAGCTTTCCTGGCTACCCTTTCTCTATTGTCTTGTTACATTGATGCAGGATAAAGAAAAAAAAATGCATTAAAAAGAGAAGGTAATCAGTGAAGAAATACACAGAGGACCCTTAGTTTCGGACATGAGTCTATTAACGTACTTCGTGAAAAAGATAATCAAGTAATAATCAACTTTTTATGGCTCGCTGTAAAAATTTGGCAACTTATACTTTCAACTTATTTCATACCCCGGCACTTCATGGTTTTAGTTGACCCTCCCCAAACGAGAGTCATTGTAAATCCACCCCGTCTTAACTTCAACAATATTCCCAATTGTTGATGTATCTATTTACGAATGAAAAAAGGTTCAAATTTACCAATGAAAACCTATTTGAGTAGTTCACAGGAAGCTTATGCGATTTCCAGTAGATATATCCTGTACCGAACCCATACTTATAGCACTTATAATACTTATTCTCCAAGCATAAAATTAACAATGCAAATTGACCACGGTCAGCGAAGTCACAACTCATTACTTTTACTCCAAACGCGTTGAAGGGAGTTAACAAGACCTAAGTAATATAATCGACCTTGGAAAGTATAATTGGTCTGCTTTTTTTTCCTTGGAATTCCTCAAATTGCTCTCGAAGTAATGGCAATCTGAAAAAATATTTTCTCGAATCTGAGTAAGGTCGGTAGGTGCATAGAACGGATTGTTTGCACCACCTGATGAGGATTAAATTAGTTTTTGTTTCTACGAAGAATAGTGAAGCACTGCCAGAAAATAAAACAGTTTTCCATCATGTACCGCAAAAATTATTGGATACACTGAAAATATAATTTGAGGTCAGAGTATAAAAGACCATTAGGAAAGCGTTCTGATCCTATACCCATATCATAAATAAGAACAATAATAACTTTCCATTTGAAAACAGGAAGAACAGGATTGTAATCTTGACCTCAACAAGATATCATTTTTACAATGTGAAATTAACCATTATCTAATTAAACTCCCTTTCCTCTGTAACTCCAAGTTTGATATTACCGAGTAGCCATCATGAGCTATGGTAACTTCAGTTGTACTCAAAATATGAGGACAAAACGAAGTTAGATTACACCGAAATTGATGGAGATTCCAAATTTTCTGTAATGCATTTTCAAAAATTTGCTGTACAATCGATCCTGAAAAGTATATTGAACTCGCTAGATCAAGTTACGTGAAATCAGGTAGACCTAACCGGGGAAAACTCATTTTGCTGTAATTTTCAAACAACTGTACTTGACATAGATTTTATGAGAATCCTACAAGTGTTTTTTATATTTGCGAAGATTAACTGGATGATCATGAACGATGATCCAGGACATACTGAAAACAGATTATCCTGGAGTATAGAGGGAGCCTGTGAGCTGTGATCATGTCTAGCGGAAGTTACAAAGTAATTCTTGCGGAAAAATTGTTTCATTCTTGATTCAGTTGCTAGAGTAAGGACATCAGCACTCCGCGTCTTTCGCATAATAAAATTTTCACTAACTCTATCATTACAGTTTCATTTTTATATGTTGTTTACTCAAAAGTGTAACATAACGTGAACAAGAGAAGTTGGTAGGTGTCTTACTGTGTGGCCTGTGGAAATGAGGCGATGTCGGAGGTTTGTCGTAAGGGTCGATCGGTTTTTTCAAGTAGCCTTGCGTCGGTGTCTCCGTCAAATAGCTGTAGGTGTAGATCCTGCTGACATCCTGGGGGTAGTCTCTCTTGTTGTACTCGCGGAGAAGCAGCCCAGGGCTTCCGGCTCGCTGAAACAGACCGACGTCAGACTCGCAAACGGACATAACGCGGAAAGCCGAGGAGAACTCGGACTGAGATCATTCATTCTCGCAAGAGGACAATTTCGCCCGAGCTCTTAATGAAACCACACCCACTGTCCTATTGAAGCAGCCCCTCCTACTGGTTCTAGCTAACGAATCTCTGCTTCTTCCTAGATGCCAACGAGATGATGCAAATATCTCGTTACCTTGTTTTACAAGGTGGCTCCCAAACAATATACTCCTACTACACAAAAACTAAAGCTGATGTACAGTGTAATCTTATAAGGGAATTTTCGAGCATTATCGTATTCATATTTATGTTGAACTATTTTGAAACTTGAGCACATAGAGGCAAAGACAATGCTAAATAAAATTTTGCTATCTAAAAAGTGTTTGGATTTTAACAATTTTTATTGGTGTTTTAACGTCTATTATTGATATTTCACTACGTTTTTCAGCACTATTCTGTGAATTCGCTTCTGAATACTGTATTTTGTAGTAAATGGACTTTTTCTGAGCCGGTTTCTGAGTTGATTTTTAGCACATTTTAAATGGTACCAATTTATTTTGAGAAGGCCCTTCAATTTTGTCATTTTACTTTTCAAGGGTTAGTAGATTCCAAATCTTCAAAGTTTTGCCTTAAAATTGGTGCAAAAAATCTATTCTTTCGCATATGAACTCCGCTAGGAGTCTAATTGGTCTTTACTTCTAGCCAGACCGATTGGCTCACACATATAGGGACAAAAGCTAGTGAGCAACGTGGTTTTTCAAAGTTTTTACTATCACAGACGAATGGAGAGTCAATTCAGACACAAAATCAACTAGGATAGGTTTAAGATCCGACGCAATTCAGCCATAGCAAATAATCGCAATTTCTGAACCTAAAAGTGACACCCAAACAACAAAATGACAATGTCAATCACGCATGAACCTGTGTTTCAAAATTGGCAGCTTTTTCAACATAATTCTATCAAAAAATATAGTTTTTGTAGATAAATTGTACACTTATTTGCCATAAATTGTATAGTTTATAATATTCTTGTGTTTTCTTAATATGAGTGCTCAAATTAAAAGAAAAAATAGTCAACTACAGCACACAAAAAAATATGTTCATGTACTAAAGCCGCAACACTATTCTATATTATCAATTTTCGTCTGACTAACTTTTCGGAGCAGTAACGAACTGTGGTGTCAAAACAGTTTTCCGTGGAAGAATATGAATCACGTTTACAGTTTATAAATCCTACGTTATAGAGGCCAACGGGTTTTCTTTAGTTTAATAAAATTTTCATTTTGCTTTTTACGAGAAGAATCACAACAAACAATGGGGTATATAATAATTATAATTATCTTTCTTTTTTTTTTTTTTTTTTTTTTTTTTTTTTTTTTTTTTTTTTTTTTTTTTTTTTTTTTTTAATTCCAAGCTAGAGGCAAATTAAGACTATTGACATCGTCATTTCGCGAGGGAAGTCCCGTTTTATATAGCTTTTCCAAGTCAGATTCAGAAATTTCCTAACCGATTTCAGAATTTTCCATTTCAATTTCAGAATGTGATCTGGCTTGGAAAAGCTATACTTCAGAAGCTTAACTAAATTCGGGATTTGAATTAGACACTGCAGCTTATGATGTCTTAAGTAAAATTGGAAAAATAATCTATATCGTTCAAAATCGAAAGAATTCATGAAGACTAAGAGAAGGTTTGGCATTCATCATTAGATATTATTTTGATAATAAAACGCCTCCAATGAAGTCACAATTATCTGATATAGTTAACACTTTTGATGTTTTGCTCAATGGGTACCACACCGGAAAAGTGAGTAGTAGGGAGATGACTTACCTTTCTTTCGATGCCGTAAAGGGAGCCATTTAAGCTGGTGCCATGTGACTGGAGCGATAGCTGAAACCATCATAGGTTAACAAAGTGCTCATTGTCCGCCATATTATAAACTATTGACAACCTTGCCGTTTAAAATAATGAAAGTAAGTTCATGTACCACCTAGTAGAAACGGAAGATGGTTAGGGGAAAAGGGGATAGAACCGAAGTTCGATCAACGTAAGTCCTTAGTCGTAATTGTCTGCAGATTCACGCGCTACTTCAATCTATTCACATAGCTCGAAAGAATTAAGCAAAATACGAGAGGGCTTTCTTATAGCTATCCATGCTTTCAAGAAGCTTTCCATTCGCAATGCGATTGTATTAATCATCAAGCAAGTTATTCGAAGCCATTCAATAGTGCAACTTGAACATAGTTCAGATCTTTTCTTCCTTCAAGAACAAGCAAGACCGATTTATCAACTGTGAAGATTAAATGTTCACACGGAATACATACCTACATTTATAAGCAAGTGTAACAACCTAAACAATACAATTTATTCTTGCTAACACATTTATCAAAACTGTTCAAGCCCTGAGAATTAACAGGGTGTTGCACAGTAAGTAATGCAACGCTGAATTTGTTGGGTTACCAAGCGAGACATAAACAATCAGCTGTGCTTCATATGTAATCCATATTTTTTCAAGTTTATAGGAAGAAGAAAATATGAGATATGGTAAAGTAATATTTCTTCGTAACGATTTCTCTATGGACAACTCTTAAGGGTGGGCTGAAGACTTTTAGCCAACATTAACTTGAAGATGCCCTAAAATAGAGAGGAAAGCTTAGCACTCGCTAAACTCCACAGCATATAGCGACAATCTAAATGACCAATATTGCTAATTTAGTTTCAATATGTACGGTGTTTAATATTCACACTAAGCAACAAAGTGTTTATGTAACAATTCAGAGTTGCTGGAAACATCGGTACCTTCCATGCGATATATATTTCAGTTCAGTTAGTTTATTGAATTTTTCTTTGCAAGATTCAAAAGATTTACGTCATGAATGTATTTACCAATTTATATGTCTTATTTACGTGTCTACATGTTCCATTTCAAGATTGATTGAAAAACATGGGGGACTATGAGGGGACCTCGATTAACTACGCTTACAATCCATTTTTCACAGAACAAAGATCAATATTGGGGGATTTTTATTGTCATTTATTGTTTAATAGAAGAATGTAGGAATGTAAAGATGTTCTACAAAGTACTGTTCATCTTTTTTTCTCATCTTGTCCACCCACTAATAAAAATCTAAAAATATCTACACTCATTAATCCATAATTCTGTATCAATGTAGCTAATTTTCTTTAGGTAAAAATTGGCCTAGATAGGCACTAATGTTTTTCAAACAGAAACCAAAATGTTTTCGGAAAATAGCATTCTACATGAAAATTCAAACAATTTTGATATTCACTCACTAATTAACATTAATATGACATTAATGATTAGCTCACCCATAAACTAATTACAAACTTTTACGCTACGTCCTACCTTGAAATTGGCCAACAATGGGAACTTATAAATTGATATATATACAATTTTTCACTTGTTAATTAACAAGTTGAAGAACAATTGACCATATCGATATTTAGTGATAAAGCTCTAGTTAGGCCCCGAATTTCAGGATGAAAATTGGCATGTGCCATTATATTTAGAGTCAAAAATTCGTTTTTTATGGGATTATTTTCTGAGGTTGGTTCGGCACATTTTAGGTACAATCGAATTTTGACATAATGTTGCGTAGAATTCAAATCAGCTTTGAAAAATAGGCTTTTGTCTGAAGAAACGGAGTCAATTTCGCCAATAAAGAACAAGCGTAGTTAAAAATAATATTCATTAATTTAATTATCGATTTAATGAGGGTAGGCATTTTTAGATTAGTGTAAGAGTGAGAAATAGGGCTAGACGAAAAAGAAGAGCCAGGGCATTATTTATAATAACAAATTTTGGACCAAACCAAAGTAATATTTCTTAGAAGGTTTTCAGTTATTGCATTTTAATTTTACAAAGTGGTTCATTTTACTTTTCTCACACAACCAAGTCATTAACCATTTAAAATATAACCTTGATCGTTACTTTGGGCAATCGAAGCCCCCAAACTATTAAAGTCTTCTTCCCCTTGTTAATAGAGTAATGTTATACGCAAAGTGAATTAGGTTGATCTTCCAAGATTACGAAAGAAGCAAAAGTTAACAAGATGCCAAAATAAGATAAAAGTTTAAGGACTACCGGAATGTCGCTGTTGCTGATATGGTCTATCTCAGAATGGGAGTGACCATTGGCCATTGGTTCTCCTTGAGGGCCAGGACCGCACCGGGGATGCCAGATAGCGGAACCTGAAAACGGAAAGACAAGGGATATCTGTAGATAAAGCCTCGTGAGTCAACAGAACTGACAAAATCGTTAACCTACAGCGGTAGTCAGTATCGTGAAGTCAACGAGTGAAACAGCTTTCGATTTATAACAGCGGAGAATGCGCAACATTCAGTGCTACAAGAATCCAGATGTGGCAGTGAAAGTGATTTACAACCACAACCTGATTAGGTGAGTCAATCCGATAATTCAATAAATAATTATCAACTATGACACGTATAAACTAGACTCACAATCTTTCCGTTCTAGTAAGTACAATGAAAACATATGGAAGATGAGCCGAAGCCTCAAAACTAATGGCTGTAGCAGCTGTTACGGTAATGAAATGTAAGAGGCGAACACCACAAACAGTGAATGATTAGCGTGTGAACAGGTGCGATTTACCGTTTTGAATTTATCTTTAGGAGGTAGATTTTGGTGTTTCTCTCCGCCTAAGGCTTGTTTCACACTACTCCTGCAGTCGGGTGTCCAGTTTTCTACCCAGCAACGACACGGCAACGACCGAATTGGTCTATTCACACAGGAAAGACAGGGGCCCGGCAACGTTCTTCTCATAGCCTGGTTTGACGCAGAGCACCATGGAACGTGATTTGTTAGCGCGGTTGGTGTTGTATCGGCGAATGAAGGGAAGAACATACAGAATGCTCTGGGTTCATCCAATCAACAGAAAAGAGATGAAGTGGGGTCATTCTACGTCAACTAAGAGAAGACGTGAACAAAGTTTTGATGAACTACTCGAAACTACTACGAAAATCAAGGATTTCGACTTCGAATCTATCCGAACGATACCGACAGCCGTCCACGGCAGTGGGGGAGGCCGGTGCCCCCTCGTCGTTCATCCGACTGCCGGCCATCGGAGAGACGACCACGACTTCAGTCGGCTTGATGTGAATCGTCTAATTCCGCCGTGGACCTATCAACCGGGTGACCGGCGTCGTCTACCCAACTGCCGGAGTAGTGTGAAGCGGGCCTAAGAAACAAGTGTTTGCGACCAAAAGAGCAGTCGTTCGGCAGTGAGCTCTTTAAGGGTTTCGACCGCAAAAATCCGTAGAAATGCGACCAACGCCTTCTCAAGTGTCCCACGTCAAGGACAGCCAAACTTCGGGAGTTGTTACTAAATTCCGATTAGAAGTGTCTCTTTGCAATTTTTGATTTTACTCCCCTAAGGAACCGAGTTTTTTTGCATGTTTTTGACGATGTGGCCCTAAAATGATTGTAACTCCCTTAAATCAGGTGGTGAATCAAAATCTGAGGACACGGTTGGAAAGAGCGTTCCAATACTCGTCTTCCCAGTGCCTACAAAAAATTGTCAGAGGTCTTGAGGGGGGAAAAATCAACTGACTTCTGATTTTAGAATTTCGTAATATAATATATTATATTATTTATATTATATATCTGCATTTAAGGGCAACATTTTACGCTCACTACTCCTCCGTATCACAGGTACGACTTGGATCAGATTTTGAAAAGTCGTGTTACCACGTAGGAACTTGTACCTCGCTGACTTAGGTTGGAATCAACTGGCCAGAGCCGTAATATCAATCATAATATTGGGAAAATCAGATTCAAATAAGAGACGAGCAAAGTGAGGGACGACATCCTGATATGCTAAAAGTTAAGTCGCCTATTCGGTTACAACGAAATTTAATATTAAGCCTCGTTTTTGCAACGTACTCCGCTAACCAGTCAGTTCAAGGGAAGCATTTTGTAAACAAATTTTCCAGCAATTAACACGAAATTGTCAATAACCACGGTTAAAACCTTTCGAATATATTCATTCTTTATTTTCTTTTATTCTCGCGTTCATTGACTGCTCTATTTTGACTTTTCATTCCAATGTTCTTCCATCTCTGCTCAAAAAGCTGGTTCTAATAGCGCGAATTGCGTTAGAGTTCTTTTTAATATCTCTAGGAATGTCCAGTTTAATTTTTTTAAATGAAAGAAAACAACTTTTGTTTCTTCATTTTTAGCGGTTGAAATATTTTGAATATGTCAGCTTCTATCCTTCCCATTAACCGCTTAATTTAATTGTTGATTTCATGACACGGAGAATTGACAAACGCAATAAAAATCGTAAAATCTAAACTCGGAATGCTGAAATTTGGGCTCGATGGCACTTTAAGGCATGATAGATCGCCCTTCACGGCTTCCTGCCTGCTAAAATATTCAAATGGATGGTTCACAGTAGATGATTCATCTAGTTTTATTAAAAATGATAAAAAGATAATTATTCACCTTGCAAATACATTTCTTCGCCATCACCAAACGGATCACCGCACTTGGTGCAGCGAGCGCAAGTAGGATGAAAGTGATGGTTATCACCAGCCTACAACGAAACGAAACAAAATAAATGTAAACTTATTCAGAAATCAACCTCATAATGAATTCGTAAGACGCAATAATGTCAAGATACTTGGAGATGAAAATGGAAAACTTACTTGTAGCACCTTTCCGCAAATAAATCTACTGCAATAAGCGCATTTAACCCCAAAATGCTTTTGAAAGCACTTGTCGCAGTAAGGGTTTCCATCCCTGTAATCAAAACGATTAGAGAATATCAAATATTGCTTGAATGAAGGCGATATGCCATCTAATGACATCATTGAATAAACGACATTTCAGAATGAGAATTACACAAGAGTGTAATAAAAAAAGGTACTTTTACAGACGCTACTTTTACTCTTTTTCAATTCATCCCAGTAATTAAAGCAATTAGAGAATATCAATTATTGCTTGAATGAAGGATGCTATGTAACGTTTTACGATCGTTCACAAACTCTTTTTCAGACTACTCGAGCGTGCAATTGCCTACCGAAATCAAGATGTGCATTTCCGTTTAGCATATCTCAGCTAGCTGAACAATTTTCATTATATTTATGCCATGGAAATTCCTTGTCAATCCCAAACTATAGTTTAGTCGAATTAGTGCGGGTTAGCTCCTAGATGGTCCCCTAAAAATTTCATTGACGTAAGATAAATAGTTGAGGAGAGTTTCTTATAACAATGTTCAACGATCTATTGGTCCGATTTCGTTCGAAGCGGGGGAAGAGGGGGGGGGGGGGGTAGATTATGAAGAATCATTTTATGAAGGCACCTCTAGTTGGTTGGGTAACAGATTAGAAAACTAGTGGACCAATTTTGATCACCAGACACGGATTTGTAACTATTTACTGAAATAAGTACTCACTTGCCCATGTACTCCCCCGGGAGTGACACACCACAAGTCGTGCACAAGAAGCACCAAACGTGCCAATGGCGGTCCAAAGCGATCAGAGCCTGACCTTCCTTCAACTCTTTGAGACAGCGCCTGCATTCTGTAACATCAATAGCAAACAAAATGATTCAACAACAAACCCATTAGAGAACGAAGGGCCCATTGTGAGTCAATGAATGGATCGAAGAAAGGAGATTAACGCTATAGAGAGCCTCGGCCGTGAGACGCTCTTTCATTGATAGAACTCACTGGACGTTTGTTTTCCAAGAGAATTGTTTGGGTTAAGTCCACGTTCTCAATGTACTGCAACATATCGACTAGAACCAGGGCCTCATTGAAGAATGCTGCGTATGAACCGAGCTCCATTTTTCGGATTTAACTTCAAATGTTCAACTTTATTTTGGGACTGGAATAACTACGAAAGAAATGGAATCCAATGCTAAGCTTGATGCTCGAGACCATGCAATTTCGGGTCATAAGTGTTTTTTTATGCACGATAACAAAGTGTAATTAAACATGAATAAATATATTGTTACTATTTTATAGCCCTTTTCCAATGAATTCTACCAAATAACGTCTGTATGACCAAATTTTTTAAACGTAAGAGAGAGCATTAGAAAGTAAGATAGTTGGAGGGGTGAAAATGCCTCCCAGACTCGATATTGACCCGTTTGACACCCAATTATCTTTTCAGATAAACTGCCTAGATTGGACAATAACTAATTAGAAAGGTAAAATCACAGCCATCTAAGATAGAATTTTGATTCGAATGTTAGCGAAACCACACCGACGTTAGTAGTATGGCCTGTGAATGCTAAAGAACGGCCTAATTGGTTCTGCAAATTGAAACTCATTTACTACAATTGGACTGCAAACCATTATCCAATAAATGGCGAAATTATATCGAGTGGCGAGTTAGCTAGAAATAGATCCGAAGATGATTTGGTCAACCAAGTCTCAAGACTACCGAAGTTCAAAGACAAGACGCTATTTGAATTAACGGTAGAACTTGCCACATGTTCAATTTTACAAATCATTTACTTATTCCATCAAATTGGTGCATAGAAAATGGCCTATTATATTAATAATGCGTGGATGTACTTCTTTATTCTTATTCACTCCCACTTAACCGCAGTAGCGTAAGGCATTCTGAATATTGTACCCATTTTCTGGTCAAACGCCCTCTATTTCTTTGAATAACATTTCAGTTTACAACTATTTCCGCTGTACAATAATAAACCAACTAAAGCTTTGCGAAATTCTCCTCCAATTAATTTCTAACAACCTAGTACCCATTTTTGCAGTAACTTCCTCATCCGTTGGTGTTTTTCCCACTAACTTTTACTACCCCCAACATTATCGTATTAAATTAGAAAAACTAACAAATTGTAATGACTGACCGTTGTTAGCACTTGTAGTTGAAGTACTCTGCGAATTGTTCTCCTCGGGTAAATTGCTGCACTTAGAGCAGAGCACGAGTTTCCCAGTGTACGTGACGCGTTCGCCACTGGGGAAAGGGCTCCTGAAATTGAACGAAATCATATCAGGAACAACAACGTTAGGAAACTGAATTGACAAATGCAGCGTCCAAGGAATGACAATGAAAAACAAAAGCGACCTTGAGTCATCTCAAGTTTTACGACATCCATAAAAATTAATGATTTCAGGCCATTATAATGATAGTTTTCTTTTTGTTTCAACGACTGTTTCGGTAAACATATTGGCAAGTACTGCACGCATCACAGGGACCTATTTCTGATTTTCAAATGATCACACTTACAAAAAATAATATACAAACACTTGTGGATATTTTTAAAAGCAACACCAAAAAACAGGAAAATCGCTTGAACGGAACAGCTATCGAAAATATATGAAAATAGTGAAGAATACGATTTATTACTAATACCCCCTAATTTTGTCCCCTGCACAAATAAATTATAAAGACTTAAAATGTTTCAAAATAAGAGCAAAGTTCTTAATCGCAAAAAAAAGAATCAAGGAAGTATAAGCTGTATGAGCTGGGCTTGAATGGATTGTTTATTACCCCCTCCATCACCCCTCTCAACAGAAAATTGAAAATTTCGAGGTTTGTTGCACAACTAGACTAGAATTAGAGTTCAACAGAAAAATGTTTTCAAATTCATAAAATCAGATGAAAATAGTGACGACGTAAGGATTTATCACTATTACTCCCTCCATTCACCAATCTTCTCAATGAAAATTTAACGTGCTGAACTAATTTTGAATAATATACCAAAACCCTAAATGTAAAATTATGACATCAATCGATCGAGAATTCTCATTTGAGCAGCAGTTGACAGGCTATTACGCCTCGTGCCCGCAAAAGCAAATTTTCCGAGGTTTGTTGGGCAACTTGAATTAAGATTCTGATCGAACCAAAAAACAGCCATGAAAATCGGTTAAGAATATCACAATCGGCCAATCCGTCACGCAGACATACACATACCTACCTTTCGTTTTTAAACCACTCCCAGCCCCCTGTGTCAATTCTAATAGAAGTCCATTTACTGACAAAGCCTTGTTAAAAATCCGTAGTATTAGTAATACTAATGTTGAACGAACATTTGAAAACAATATAAATTTTGACATAAAATGATTTCCCACGCTTTATAAAGCTCTCATCTATCACGATCTCAGGGGGCGGAAATTTCGCCTCTCAATGTGCCTTTACAGCAAAATTGTCTGCTTCATTCTTCAATTTGTTTACTAAACACTGGCTTCTATCTTATTTCCATTCAACTCTCGACATTGAAGTTTTCTCAACTGTAACTGAAAAATAACTTTTTTAACTGCCATGAAAAGCAACCTTATCAGCAAACTGAGCTTGGAAGCTAAACCATTTTTCCATATCTTTATAAACCATCATCACACTATAAAAAGACGAGCTTATCAGAGTATATCGACGTTTCAGGGGGTGGTAACGCTGGGCGGGTGGAATTCTTGGCCCCGTCTCCCAGGGCAAACGACCTGCTCCCTCCGACCACGCCAGCGTAGGGGAGATGGTCCCAGCGAGGGGAAGCGTCTCCCAGGGCAAGCGACGTGGTCCTCTCCTCGGGGATTTGGGTTATACGATTTTTTGACTTTGCATATTGTTATTATACTCCCTCATTGTGTTATTCACCTATTTCTTTTTAACCTGCGTAGCAGGGCCATTAAACTAGTATATTATAAACGTTAATTATAAAAGGGTAATCGAATCGCTCTAAATCTGAATCCATTCACATTTAATCGATTACAATATGATCTGTTATATTCAAGCCTTAGCACAAATCTGCTTCTGCCTTCTGGCTTATTAATATTTGAAATCAAACGAAAACCCCTCTAAGATAAAGACAAATACATAAAATAGTTGTCCTTGACCAGCGAATCATGCCCAGTAGCAGCCTTGTCAGTTGGTATACGCAATAAGGAAGCCCCTTCTCTACAATAGCAATCCTCTTCTCCAGATTTCATCAAAAATTTCCTTTTTCGTGGAATACAGAAAATAGGTGAGAGTTCACTAATATACCAATCGGCATCAACATCTTGATTTAACATACTGATCGAATTCTGATCATGAGACTGCATTGAAAGCCTTACAGTGTATAGAACAATTTTATCTAGGTGGCAGTTGAGAGGGTTTGGGTAAAATAGAATGTTTATATAAATACGACCGCAAAGTTGCAATTTGTTGCAGTAACAACGCCAGTACTCGTAAATAACTCTCAAACAACTAGAATCAGATTAGGATGAACTCACACATTGGATGAGGTTTACGTTTGGTTTCCTATCTCTCGGCACTACTTGCCTATTAAATATTTAAACACAAACAAATTAATTTCAAGTTTAACTCGATTTTGAGGCTAATAAACGACAGGATACATGCATTTTATTATGAACGAAACATGAAACGGATATCAACGACTTACTTGCACTTGCCGCACGTGAAACAAGCTTGATGGTAAGTGTTCCCAAGGGCGGTGACCACTTCTCCTTCCACATACTTTTGACATTTTGCACATTTTGTACCGAATTTCTTCTGGTAGTCTTCAGTGCAGTAGTAAGCGCCATCCTTGTTGAAGAAACCGCCTTGGGCGAGAGACTGCTTGCAAACTGCGATGGAAAGGGACATGAGATTAGAAGCTGTACAATTGAAAATCAAAGGCAGTAAAGCAGAGATAGTTCAAGGGACAGTTTTCAAATACTTGGGAATCCGAAAAAATGGTAATCGTGGCAATGGATCATTTTGAATTTTGAAACATGAGCAACACAATGCGAAATTTAAATTTAGTTTTGACACAATCACATTTTGACACCAATGAGTGCTGCACTTTAAATGAGCGAACATATAGGAACAGAAAACCAAAAGAGTTAAAACACAACAAGGATGACTTGTCGGTCGCATCTGCATCCAAATGGGTTCATCTGCATAACAAAACGCTCACTGAATCACAGAACCAACAAACTGTCGGCACATTTTACAATTACAACGAGGAGTTTAACTTGAAGGTTTTTTCCACCTGTGAAGATCACCTTTTACCGATTAGAAAAATGCTGTAAACGAGAGAGAAAATATTGGAGGTCTCATAGTAGATTTTAATAGTGCTTAACCACAGTATTAATACGGTTCCCCATCTTTTACAAAAATCGAACAGTTGGTGAATGAATGGAGGATAAGCACGGTTGCTTCGATTCCATTATGCTATCAACCCCAACCCATCAAATCGTCGTTTTTGTTCCCCTTCAAATAATTGATGTCTTAAATAACGCCTCAGTGGTGACTTCAACGAAATCTGACGATTGGCTAGCGAAATTATACTGGCCCGGAATTGCTAGGGTTTAGAACAGTTCTGTCCATTCGATCTTTATAACTTTTGATATCCTTTTTGGTAAATTGATGCCAAAACGCAACCATAACAACTGTACACAATTGTGCACAAAAGTTTGAAACCAAATTCCTGAACTATAATCTCAAATTGCTTATCTAAATCGATATTGTCCACTGTAAAGCATTCGTTTTTTAAATGAAAGAAGATATTTTTTGTAAGCTCCAGCACTTCTAAACCTTCTAATATTTTGCCCACTTAATTTCATGGAAGTTGGAATCAAAACCTTTTTGATGGAAGATTTCGACTAGTTAATTCGGAAAGTTTACCAAGGGGAAATGAAAAACTAAAGGGCTTCTTCCGTGAATACCAACTAGGAGCATCAGTGATCGTGACGAGAATGCCCATAGCGCCTGCAACTATCAATGCACTCAAGTGGTTTGAAGGTAGAGTCTATTAGCTCCAATCAAAGAGTTAAACTGACACCGCGCATTATCTAAATAGACGATTTAGAAGTGCGAAACAAGGGTGAATCTAACCATGTTACAGAAAGTGGAAGAGAAATTCGGATTGAAATTTAACGAAAGTTCATTATTTAGTAGCAAATAACTGAGTAGAGCACATTGTAGTACAGAACGTAGCGGGTGAAAGAAAGTTTTTTAGAAGCGATGATTAAAATAACTTAATTTCAGCAAGTGGGTCGATCATTACGGTTCAACTATGAAAGCTGATAGAGATCTCAGTTGAGCTGATTCAAGAATTGTATTTTTGGCAATGCTGAACTATGTAAGCAAGTTGTAAAACATCATATCTAAAACCAGAGTAAATGACAGCTGATAAAATACAGCACAGCTCGAGTGGTCCGCAACTATCTTTATTCTACCAGAAATTTCCACAAGTAATTAGATGAATAGAGATATCCGTTTTCCATTCCACAGCCTCCAATTGCTGATTCCATAATTCCTTTATAGGAAGAACCGATCGTGGAACGCAATTATGACATGTCAGATTCGAGCCTCAGTTTTTGACACATGTGAATTGACAGATCTACATTTGTTAGTGAGAGTTAACTGAATTGGTGACGGAGGGATATCATCAGACATCTTCATTTTAAACTCATCAGGGGCAAGTACTGATCTGATCAGGAAGTAACTTAGATGAAATAAAGAGCGTTGGATATCATCAGAAATCGCGAATAGATGACTTATCTCGACGTTAACAATTTCAGTACTAGAAAGACATCCGTGTGGACCGCATTCGTTCTCCCCGCTCTTCACTCATATAAACGAGTTCGCCAATTGTGCTGATCTGATAAAAATACGTAACGCACCACGCATCCAGATGAAATCAACCATTCATTTTCGAGCGTTTTTCTTTTGTTTTGTTTTCTGCTTTACTAAATTGCTTAATTTGCCCCCTCCAATGATTCGGTAATTTCACTTCAAGAAAGCATACAATGGTTTTGAGCGAAAGAGTCTTTAGCTGACTTTACAGGACGTTCATGAGTACAACACTCTATCACTTATCTTCCAACTGATTGCTGCTTATTCGGCAATTAGAGTTCATATCATCCTTTAAACAAGGGTTAGGCATTAGTTGCCCGGTTCCATTTCTCCAACACCCTATGGCCGCGGCTTCACTGGCCGTAGTTGATCGCGCTACAAAGTGCAGTTGGTAAGTCAGAGAAATGAGAAGGCAGGAAACAAACGGAGGTGGCTTCACTAGCGACAGTCTACAGCGTGAAACATTTGACACAGAATGTAGAGGCGCGCGCAAATGGAACCGGTCCTATTCTACTGCTACATTTTGCTGCCACTACCTTGCGCCACTAGCTGTAGACTGCAGCGTCGGTCGCGTCTCAGTAACTTGTGGCATGATCGTTCATCGGCCACGTCTACCACACTGACTTCTACTGCTAGTGAAGCCATGGTGGTGCGACGGATTGCAATTGGTTCTCTGTTGCCCGTGGAGCCACCCAACTGTCGCGTGTAAAGCGAGAAAATTACGGCGCGATCAACTACGGCCAGTGGAGCCGCGGCCTATGGGTAAGGCCTACCCTGGAGGCTTCCAAGACCACAACGACCACGTCTGCCCCAGGACTACTCGACCTTAGCTCGGTTGCAGGCCCAGCCACTGGCAGTTATATGTAAACTTCTCACACTACAATTCAGTTCACAGTATCTACTGCTCACAAGGCGTGGAAAATCAAGTTGTTGGAGTCAGATTTGAGTAAAAAGTTTTACACATCTAGCCGGGTAAAGGTAGATGGGGTCCGCTGGTTCTCCATTCCGTGGTGTTCTAGGAAGACAGCCTGGCCGAAGGAGCTTTGAACGATTCAAACTAGACAAATCTTGACATGCTCCTTCGGCTAAATGCAAAACGACAAAATGGAATCCCGTTACCTGGATATCCAGTAGGAGATCAGCTTTACAATCACTAAATGGCCTAGTTTCTATTAAATCATGCTTTCATCTCAGAAATTTACGATAAAACTAAATTATCCTTTTTAGGACAACCTAGATCAGTTGGGGTTCGAACGATTGCTCCATAATCCGACGCACATTCTCTGAGCGAAGGATTTTGAATGTTCAGAACAAACTATTAGAAGACTCCAGAACGTCTAACGGTTGATACAAACTAATTCATGGCTAACTGAATCCCACTAATACCGTAGGTTTCCAACGATCATCTATCCTTCAAAGCGTAGAGGGATTTCTAAAGAGCAACTTACTTAGAACTTTCTTTACAAATTAAAAGAGACTTCCAATCCGTCGGAGCGCATTTTATTTTACAGTCTAAACTAAATCAATTAAACCATAATCGTCAATTTCTAATGAACCAACTAACCTGAGCACTTGAAGCACCCAATATGGAAATATTTGTCTTGGACTTTTAAAACCTCTCCGCTGCATTTCTTCTTGCAGCACTGGCAGTAAGTTTTCCCTGTGAAATGAAATGACAAATTAAGATATATTACAAGAAAAAACAGAATCTCGAAACAAACAAGGAGTAGAAACATACACATTTATACGTAGTCAATAGTAAATAAATAACAAATAATTATTGTATTGACTAATAACGACCAGCCATAATCTAACAATTATACGATATTTTGTCCTAAATTCTTCCTACCCTTGAAAGTACCCATAGAAACATCTAAAAAAAAAAAACTTTTATTTATCCCCCCCCCCTCATTATCTTCAAGATATACTTAATCTTGTATAGATAGCACTAATGATCTGTTCCAAGACTTTCACCTTATTTTATCGTGCAAAGCTTTTATATTGTTACCAATAAACTGTACATAAAGTAAAATGTGTGTTTATATTATGTTCTTGACATTAAAATTTCAACCAAAATGGATTTTCAAATGTTTTATGAAATCTGTGTGAAACCAGTTCAGAAGGGTGTATGACACTGGTGACACCCAGTTTTTGCCCTGTACGACTCTGGTCAACTAAACCGAATTTCGAAATAAATTAATTATTATTCAAAGAAACCAAATTTTGACATTTTCTTAAAGAGATGGTATAATAATATCAACCTCTCCAAAGCTCGTCAGACGACATCAGGTCAAAATATTGAGCAAAAACTGGAGATTTTCCTCTAATGTGTACGATACTGGTACCACCACCTAACTCATTTGGGCTCGTTTATTTGCATTATTACCCATATAGCATGGCGAAAGTCAAAACCTAATTAAATGTATCCTTACATGTAACTATACGATGAACCAAAGATCTATGTTGAGTAATGAAAATAAAAATGAAACGCCGGTATACGATGAAACAAAGATATATGTTGAGTAATCAAAGTAAAAACTAAACGCCGGTCGTACGGAAACAAACTGGGCATTAAGAGCGAGCCCAGGACCGGCTCACCATGAAGGCCCCCCAATAAAAGTTCATCCAAAGCAAATCATAAGTTCAATGCGGGATGAACACCCCCTGATCACTGCATTGAATTCGGGGTTTATTATTCAATTGGCTTGCGTTCATGATTTGAATTTGTACTAAGCTTTGGAGTGTGCGTGTTTCACAGGTGATGGAGCGATTATTGAATTTCAGGAGATATGCATAGAGCACGTAAATCTGTTCTCGACCAAAATACTTATTTGGATTGATCAGTTGATCATATTTGTGTGCCTCCTGAAATTCAATAATCGCTCTATCACCTGTGAAACACGCACACTCCAAAGTTTAGTATAAATTCAAATCATGAACGCAAGCCAATTGAATAATAAACTCCAGTGAAAGAATTTGCAGCGTTTTTCCGTTATTTGGCATAGCATAGCATCTAACAGTGTAAGTTAGGACCAACTAGACCTCATATGAAGGCGTTGTGTGAAAAAAAAAACAGATTTTGGTTTATTATTTTTAATATTGAATCTTTTTAACCGACCACGAAAAGAAAGTTTTTAATTCCCTCCCAAAAGATGACGGTTGACGTTTCAAGAATCTGGAATTTTAAAAAATTCGTCGGTTCGAAGCTTTAATTTGAAACAACTGAACGAAATTTGGCTGGAAAATCCAACATCGATCAGGCATGTGTCTGTAATTTGGGCAACTTGATCGATCAATTATATTATAAAATTTTACTTCAATTATACTTGATATTTTTTTATATTATAAAATACCAAGATCACGAAAATAAGTTTTTTTCATTTCTCAGCAATAGCTGTGACTTAGATAAAATACTCCAACCCTCACTTTGGTTGTTCAGAAGTGGAGTGGCAGTGTCCACATTATACGCCAAAATAACGGATATCCTACATAAAACGTCGATTCATGATTCATGAGACATCACTGGACGTATAAAGAACAAGTGTGGAGCGAAGGATTCAAAGACCAAGAAGGTTACCGCCACACTAACTGTCATACATTAATGTCATAAATTCTTTCCGCTGTCAATTTTGAGATACTGACGAATTTGTTCATCCCTACACCAATAACTATTCGTGACATGACCAATATCAACGGAACCGTTTGTCTCTGTGGAATCCCTGTTCCCTACCTAAAAAAAGTAAAACAAAAAGAAGCCCAATAACTGAAATTCATTCAATGAAGTTCCAAGTGATACACATATGAATGAAAGTTTGAATTCAATGGAATAAGCGTTTCCCTTATCGCTTAAAAGGCTTCGCATGCTAAAGAACGTGGACTAGCTAGATAACGAGGTCAGCTGCATTCAATTACGCCCCTCACAGAACCGAAGAGACAAATTAAAAACGAGCAAAGGATTGAGCGAACAATTTTTCCGACGACATATTTAGTCCAATCAATGACCTTAGTAAAACACAATTCTCTGACAAAACTTAATAACTCTTATTGGAAACTTCATTGAATTGAATCCATACAATCTTAAACTATGATCTCAATAGTAACGTATCATGCTTTTATACAATTCTTCTTCTTGTTGTCAAACAAACCATCTCTTAGGGCTTTTTTCGATCAGCAAATGAGATAGATTTAAGACCCCAACCAAACTTTCCTGCAATATAACTTTTCCAAGTTATTACAATAAAATATGCAATTTATTGAACTAATACGTCGATATATTGAAATTTTCAGAACAATTGCTAACCGTCATTGTTTAGATTTTTATTTTCACGGAATTTGAAAAAATTTTATCAACTGAAGCTTTTATCCTAATATTTAGCTGAATATTTAATGAATGCCTAAACTAGTAGGTATAATAAAAATCTATAATGATTTTTTGTATCACAAATTGGATTTGGAGATAATCGACAGAAAATCTGTTGAGGTGCCCAAATTTCCGAGGATTCCACTTCCTACAGCCGAAAATGTTAGTACTCCGCACGCGGTACATCATTTGGATGTTTCACTCGGACATGAATCATCATCAATCAATATTATTCAAAAATCAATATTAATATTTGGCAGATAAATACGTGAGTAACATTATTTATGAACGTAAAGTACCTAATAGTATATTTTTGTCGGCGCAAGACATGATAACGGCAATGATAACAAAATGATGACTAGTGATACACGTACGTTGGGTGTAGAATCAAATGAACCGAACACAAGATAGTTATATTCAAGCTGTAGACCAACTCATGATCAAATGTAGGAAACCAAACACAATATTTTCTGATTACAAGAGAGCGATATGAGGTCGGGGCTGTAATCGATGAACTTATAACTACGTTATTTTACATAGCAACGGATTTTAAAATCATTCAAAACAAAATAAAGCTACAACCTAACTTTTAAATGTACAGCGGGAAATGAAAAAATTTAAAATCGAAAATATCTACTTATACAATGCACACAAAAACATATACATTCCAAATAATATACATATTTTATGATCGAAGCTAACTATATACAGAAATTGTTTCCTGATTTTTACGTACCATCTTCAGAATCGTTACCGTCTTCTAGGCAGCGTGAAAAACACAAACCGTTGAATATACAGGATCGTCAGAAAACATCGACTAACTAATAACATGCAATTCTAATGTTACCTATAAGAAAAGAAGTCCCATTCATACGACATGACCTGATGAACAAGTTTTCGTAATTTTGCTATCGTAAAATATTAGAAATTGGAGAAAAGAAAATGTCAACTACTATATTTTATGGCAACGGTTCTTTGTCTGCATAATATTATGCAATAATAAAAAAGTCTTAAACAATCAAAATCCTTATTCATTTTTCATTAAAATTGGATTCTGCTGTTTTGAAAAATGCATTCAAAGCCGTATAAATTGTTTTGTATTCAGCATCACCTACTGTTTTCAAAAAAAGTTTTTGGTAGCATATTTTGAAATCTCTGAATAATTTCATAGTCTTTCGAAATGGACATCAATGAAAGAAAAAAGTTCGCATATTTAATTTTCTAATTTCTGGCCAAATCCGAAAGCGGAAAAGCGAATCTTTTTTTTTCTTCTATATCAGAGTCGCATTATCTTTACACCCACGGGAATGATGTATAAATGAGACTTCTCGAATCACATCAATTGTCGGGAAAAATGTTCAAATAATGGACAAACAAGACCAGGAGAATCGAGATGATTAATAGAGGAAATCGTCTTTGAATACCATGAAGCCGAAATTAAATCCGACATCACAGTTCTTATCGATGAACTGTCGGGCATACGAGTAATTTATATGTAATTGTGTCCTTACTATAGTTTCCTATAGAAGAAATGTAGTTGGAAGAAGCGTATTAAAAAATGAAACATCTCAAATGCAGATGGAACAAAGCAAAAAACGCTGCGAATTCTTTCACTGGGGTTTATTATTCAATTTCATTCATTTGGCTAGCATTCATGATTTTAATTTCTACTAAGCTTTGGAGTGTGCTTGATTCACAGGTGATAGAGCGATTATTGAATTTCAGGAGGCACACAAATATGATCAACTGATCAATCCAAATAGGTATTTTGGTTGAGAACCGATTTACGTGCTCTATGCATATCTCCTGAAATTCAATGATCGCTCTACCACCTGTGAAACACGCATACTCCAAAGCTTAGTAGAAATTCAAATCATGAATGCAAGCCAAATGAATGAAATTGAATGATAAACCCCAGTGAAAGAATTTGCAGCGTTTCATGCATATCAGAATGCTTCAACCCGTGTATCGGCTACAAAGCCTTTTAGGAGTTCACTCCAGTGTCCACACTCGCTACATCACTAGGTTACTGCGATCAAAACAAAAAAAAAAACCTGTTGTTTTTGTTTTGATCGCGGTAACCTAGTGATGTAGTGAATGTGGATGCAAATGTTGGCACCATAAATCGGGCCATACATCGGGAATGGTTTGACCTACGGACCTGGGGAGGGGCTCATTCGATTCCTCGTGGAATGTTCTTCAAAAAGAGTCCTAATTTAGGCCGCCTTGACTTTTTTTGAGGTTTTTAGGGATTTTACAAAACTTTGACAACCCTTAAAGGGCACATTAAATTAAGTGAGAGAGCTGGCTCAAGAATTTTGGCGTCGCCGGACCAACATGGATTTTTCCTGAAAATTTCAGCTTTTTTGCCTCATCCGTTTGGGAGAAATCGTGAGTACGGCGTACGGCGGACGGACGGAAAATTTTTTAATGCAGATTTGGATTCTACACCCTTTGAAATGTAAACCATGAAATTTTCAGGGGGGTTACAATTTTTTTTCCAGAGCGATTACAATGGTTTATTATTGAATAATAAACCAAAATCATATTATCGCATAGGTCTCCTTAAATCATTTGAGTCACAAGACCAAAACAACTCGAACACCTCCATGGTGGATTCTCTTCTATATAGACGAAATAATACTCCCATTCCCCGATTTCTTCAGAATTCGATGCATCCAAATAAAGAATCGAGGATCAGTTATTTTTACAAATGCCTCATCCACTTTAGAAGTGGTCTAATGAGCTTAAATAGAGACGGTTATCAAGAGATACAGCTTGGACTCAAGGAGGCAACTCGAGAGCACTTTTCGGACCATAACGAGATGGACCAAGCTGGTCCACGTGAATCAATAAATATCGCAGATAAGCATCTTCATTTCTATCTTTTTGAAATAAACAACTTTTGAGCGGTTCCGATTTTAGGCACCTGTTTTCGTACTCAATTCCGTATAATTATAAAAACTGTACAGGGATTCAACAAATTCGTATTCCATTATCATCGGATAATTTTCGCATTACCAGCAAGCATGAATCGATGTATCATGATCTAATTGCCCAAGTTCACTAAACATGGACTTTCGTAGGCATATAAAAGGACATTTGCTCACATCTGCAGGTGTGACAGGATCGTTTACCTTTGCCATATGAAACACTAGGTCCATACAAACATAGTATAAGTACGTAACATTCGTGATACCCGGTATCGAGCAACGGATTTTCACGACGTTCAGAAATTCAACCAAACATTCTTTTGACCATTATGGAATGACAACAAACAAAAATCAAGCCGTTAGCGGAAAAGATGCTTTCGAAGTGTGTAACTGTAGAAAACATCAACAAAACAGAAACGAAAAAATAAAAACCATACTTCCAAATTTGATCTTAGTGCACTATAGCTTGTTGAAAGTTGTGTACCCAAGTGAAAGAGAACACCTTCATTCGATCTCAAACGTGATGCACCAATATGGTTCTGTTGAACAGATACGTACAACTCATTGTGCCCTGGTCGTGCTATCCGCTACAAAACGGAATGCATAATCTCCAAGCATTTCTACAGAGCAAGTTTTTCCGCCATTATCATAAGATCGATATCGCTGAGAGCCATGACATCATCTCTCAACTTATAAGACCACTTGGCTAGTTAAAATGGCAAATCTCCTGCAGGATTTTATCGAAGTTCCAAGCATTAACTGTCCAAATCTTTCCGAAGATACACCACGACACCAACAGTAGGTATCGTTTTGACAATGTTTGACGTGAACTACTTTACGCACAAATTTTGGTGCTCACAATCTGCTAACCCCCATTCGGTCAAAATCAAAGTCTAGAAGATGTACACAAATGGATGTCGGATACCCCTGCAAAGGGAAAAATATCTCAAAGGCAAACCGCTCATGGCAGTCTCGAACAGTTTTGCTATGCCAGTTCGTGCCTTATGAACCGATTCTGTGAACAGTTGACATTTTTAAAATCGTATTTTATAGTCTCGGGTGGGTGGTTTCACCTGATCACCGGATGAGATAGCGAACACTTTCATGACTTGAAACGAAAGGGATGGTGGTGCCCCACTTTCCAACTAACTCTTCCTTCCAGCGGAGTTGCCCGTTTCCGTTTTCTTCATCTCACCTCGCTGGACGTTCTTTTCTATTAAGCCAATAAACTAACACATTGTTCAACGATATTTGATACTTAGTTCTTACATTCTGAAAATCTATCAAAATCAATTTTCACCGACTCGGTTAATGAAAATTAACTAATTGAGCTGACAAATCTGTTTGTTTCCACACCGACATTTACAACCGCAATCCCTCTTCTATAGCTTCCGATTTAGTTTCAGAACCTAGCCACTCAGACGTGTTTACCCGCTGATTCTTGTCATACTCAAAACCTCCTCGATATTCATTATAATATAATAAGAGTTACCTATCAGAGATAATGCAATTTGGGGTTAAGATGGCATCCTCTAATTTGAACCTCCATGCTAAATATGGATTTCCACGAAGAAAATTCTTGAGAAATCAGATTTTCAACATTTTTAACCATTGAAATACCAAATTTTACCTGTCACCCACTTTATTTATGCATTCTTTAAAAATTTGCTGTACTAAAGGAGTTAGAATAGATTTTTTATCTATTCCACGGGAGCTTTTTTGTAACGCTACTCGAAGGGTTTAAAATTAAATTTATGTTAAACGCGGCCATTTTGCTGTGGTAAATTGATCGAGGTGTTCTGTAACCCGCTAGTAAAGGCTGGCGTGTTTTGTTTGGTTACACCAACTCCATTTTAGTTACTTACCCCACAAGTTGTACAGAGATTTGGTGTTTCCTAGTCATATTCATATCACTTTGTAATATGTCCCCCAATTTAAGTATTGCATATAAATTGGGTAATTCAGTCCATGAGCTTAGTGGTTCTAATAGTTGCAGTAAAAGAAAGAAAATTGTATTCATTGTGCCAGAAATGTAAGTACACTTGGTTATTTTAACAACGTTAGTTTGCCTTTTTGTCTGTTCATCACCATCATCATCATCTGATTCATTTATTTAATTTGTCTGTAAATGAACCGAACAACGGACCCAACCTCCCCCGAAAGATATCTTCTACACTCAATATAAAACGATAGTGCTACAAAAATGTTGATATACTGAAGTACGAACTTGAGAATTTCAATTGTTCAGTGGATTGTTGTTTATGTCTTCCCCACCTCAATCCGACCGATCCTTTTTTATGCGTAATTACAAACTTACAAGAGTATTACAAATCCAACCGTTGTGCATATCAAGCTGTCGATTGCTTCCTTAAAGGTTTCTTCAGCGTAAAAATTCATGAGCGTCCCATTGTCAAGAGAGTTGAACACGTTCGCACTATCCGGTTTCCAACGATTCTTTCGTACGGAGGCGGAAAACCAATGAAATGAATATGAAACTCGTGTTGAACATTAATAGGACCACAACGCCTGCCGCCTCGAAGAACGGCAAATCGTACAAGGATCACGACCAGGTCAGAATGCGAATAGATAGTGAGCAGTCAAGAGTTGTAGTTTTATTTCATGTTACTACCGTGATCAGAATTAACGATTCATAAAATACGAACAAGATGAATATATGAGTTTGAAAGTTGTTCACAATATGGGTAATGAGGGGGTCCTCATTACGGTTAGATGTACACTTCATTGGGTAATGAATTAGAACACGATTCAAAAATACTGTTAAATATTAACCAGCTGTAGCCTAGCTATTAATTTTCTCTTTTTTCCCTCCAATATCTTCATAATTAGATACTTACAGTTTAAATACAAACAATGGTTGATAAACTAAAAGAGTTATAGGCTCCAAATCAAATGTCAATATCTTAAATGAAAGGGAAAGAAATTAGCAGTAAGTCTTCGGGACTAAGAATTTCATAACTTCACATGAGCGGACCCAAATCCTCGTATTAAGCAACAACTGCCTCATTTCAATTTCGACCAAATCTCAAGAACTTGAATACTTAACAAGTATATGGTAGCTGGTTTTTTCTTTTTTATTGCAAGATTTGTTTTTAAAATTACCTAATAACTTTTATTCAACCTAAATATGTAAATTAGTGTTTGCTAATTAACGAAAGACAGTTCGTTCAAACCGTGGCATTTTTCTTACTAGGGGAATTTTATACCCCTCATAACGTCTAAGCGAAAAGTCCAAATAATTTGAATAGCAAATGATCAACATATTTAACCCTAATTATCTAAATTTAAATGGACAAGTTAATCTAAAAATTAATATCCCCACCATTCAATTCTACCCATATAAGAACCAATCATTCAAAAAAAAAAAACTGTTATGGCTCATCGCGGACTTTCCTGTGACCATTCATGAGTTATATCAATATACTAGTTTAATGGCCCTGCTACGCAGATTAAAAAGAAATAGGTGAATAACACAACAATATGCAATATAATAACAATATAATAGCAATATAATAACAATATGCTAAGTCAAAAAATCGTACGTCCCAAGTCCTGGGAGACGCTCTGCCGGGTTGGGTGGGGGTAAGGGGGAGAACACCACCCGCCCAGCGTTACCACCCCCTGAAAAGGGGATATACCTACCTACTTACCCACTCTGATATTTTCGTCTTTAGATAGTTTGATGATGATGATGATGCTGATGATGGAAACTGAAGCTGAGTCCTAGGTACAGGGCCGCTGGGCGCCTGCCGCGCCGCGCCTCTTGAGAGAGCACTCTCCCACAGCGCGGCGCGAAATCACACAGTCCACACACACAGTCCTGTGTGTGTACCTACATGAAGAAGTCGCCAGCCGCGGACGCGTCAGGGTCATACGTGTGAAACGAACCCGAGCGCGCGGGCCACCAACGCGATCTGTTCTATAAGCAATCAAACTGTGCTGTTCTATGGAATTGTCATACGTAAAAGCGCATCACCGCGCTAGTCAGCACGTTTGTCGCGGCAAACCCTCGTGCCGCGTGGTTTGACTTTAGAATCGCTTTCTCGCCGCGCTATCGCACTTTGTAGGATAACCTGCTTCTCTCGAGATTTACCGTTCTTCGTTGATGTTACCTTTGTGGTGATTTTATTCGCCTACTGAATTGTCAGCAAGTCTATAAGATGATTGATGATAATCCGCTCATTATAGCTTTTCCCAGTCAAATTAATACTTTCCCCAATTGATACTTTTCCCAATAAACTTAATACTTTTTCCATTCAAATTAATACTTTTCTCAGTCAAATTAATACTTTTCCCAACCAAATTAATACTTTTCCCATCCAAATTAATACTTTTCCCATCCAAATCAATGCTTTTCCCTACCAAATTAATAATTTTCCCATCCAAATTAATACTTTCCCAACCAAATTAATATTTAAAAAAAATATTAACCTCCTATATATCAAATGCTAACTAACCAAATTGATCTTAAAAAAATTAAGGAAATAGAACAACGCAAAGCTTGCAATCCAACGAATAATATGTGTCTATATTATTTTATTATACAAATGATTGGCAGAAAAAATATTGGTAGTTTATCATCTTAGTTGAAGTTTATTTTTAGTGTAGGTATATTAATTGTATAAACATACTACTTTAATGGCCCTGCTACGCAGGTTAAAAAGAAATAGGTGAATAACACAATGAGGGAGTATAATAACAATATGCAAAGTCAAAAAATCGTATATCCCAAATCCCCGAGGAGAGGACCACTTCGCTTGCCCTGGGAGACGCTTCCCCCCGCTGGGGCCCTCTCCCCTTCTCTGGCGGGGTCGGGGGGATCAGGTCAGTTGCCCTGGGAGACGGGGGCGAGAATTCCACCCGCCCGGCGTTACCACCCCCTGAAACGTCGATATACTCTGATAAGCTCGTCTTTATATAGTGTGATAGGGCACTATTTAATGTTTCGCCAATAGTTTTCGAAGCGCAAGTGAAATGACTTTTATAGGCAACATTTTGAAGTTGTTCTATGCCATGGAGCATTTACTACGCTTCTCAGAATTTTTTTCTTGGCTGTTTGGATGATTTTTACGTTGCTCTTTTAGGTACAGTCCCATAGTGGTGCGAAAGGATGGAACGTAAAGCGGTCTGTGAGCTCATTCGGTTAATTAAAGGATGACTTTGACATTTTTTCTCTTTTAATATAGTTTAGTGTTTTGGTTTTACCCCTTACGCTGTGTCCTACGTGAGCGGGAACTAAGCGATACCAGCGGGTCGGGTGGGTTCAGCGTTTTTTGCGGGGCGGGCGATTTTCCGATCAAACTATGATAACAGAGTTGTGCGTCCTGCGTGCACACGCTACACGCATCTTGAACTCAAATCGGTTTGATTTTTTCTCGCTACTCCCGCTACAATCGCGCGATTGTTTACATGTGTTATCAAGGTTATTGGAGTTGTCCAAGTCTGCAGGAGTCAAAATCATTTTTCGAGTGCTTGCTAGGTTAGTCAGAACAATGCTGTTGTCACTTATCAACGAAATAAGAAAACAAGAATAGGCTGAAGAGTTATAAATCCCCCGAATTAGTTCTTTAATTGATACATTTCATGAGATGGTTGCCTCTGCAAACGTTTATTAGAAATGTAATTGAACAGAGCTGGACTACTTCAGCCCAACGCGCATCGCCTCTCTCTGTAAGAAATTCAGAAAAAACACTCATCGTATTGATTGACAGGGTAGGTACGGAACTAACCCAACTAAAACGCGCTCCCCTCCATTCGCGGCATCGCTCGCACATAGGACACTAGCGGCGTTTCCCGCTGTAAACGCTTGCACTCGCGTAAATCGCCGGTATCGCCAGTAACGCTGAAATCGCCCGACTCCCGCTGACGGTTGACCATCGCACTGATGCTGATGATTCAGGACCATCATACAGATACAAGTTTCATTAACCTTGGTCCAGTAGTTTCGGATGAAAGATCTGGAGTTGTTTCCCCGGTTAAGAACGTTCAAATATCAATTTCAACACATTTTCAGCATCAGAATATCGCTGTGTAATTAGCGAAATACATGACCACCAACCTTTAGAAGGCGTTCATGTCAACGGGAACATGTCCCTCGGCATTTCTGTCCCGTGAATCGTTGTAAAAAGTATACATTCGAGATTATGTAAAACACTATGCGTTCATGTTGCCCAGACGAGGATGCCATGTCCCACACTCAACATGGTAGTTTTTTTTTTTTTTTTTTTTTTCATGACTTGAATCACTTTTTTGATTATTGAGCGAGGCAGACACCGGTGGGATGCGGTAAAATTATAACCTGTTATCCTTAAGAAAATATTGCTTGCATGTCCTCAGAAGGCTATCAGTACACAAGTAGACTCGAGCTTACCCGGATCGGTCGAACGAGTGGAGCGCATTTCCATACGGAACAAGGTCAGAACTTCCGAGGCGAAGGCCTCCACCGAGTTTGGAGCCGGCTTGGCTGATGGAGTTAAGTGGTGAACACACGCCCACGCGACGAACAAGTACGAACTTCCGACCCGAAATCCAGAACTAGATTCATCTTCAGAGAGATCCACATCGCTCGCTTGCTACTCACTGCACTATATCATCGTGGAATCCCCCAGCAATGCTTTTCAACTGATTTGTGAGGAAAATGTCAAATAACAATGTGACAGTATAGTTTCCATGTGAAACTCAACTGGAAAGATTTCATTAATGTTCTCTTCATTACGAAATAACAATGCTGAAGATCTTAGAACAAATTTCATTACGTAATACTCACGGTGGGAAGTCTGTTCGATTAATGTTGATTACATAAACCGAAATTGAGGGGATTTCGTCTTAAACCTTCATTTAAATAATTATTGAAAGCAATTCTTTTCTTTTAATGATTCCCAACTCCCGAACTTGACATTTTTTAGTCTGAATGACAAATAAATTGTCCACCTCTAGTAAAAAACGGACATCATCGTTCAAAAAGAGTGGAAACATACGAAAATATTGTCCCTCAGCTTTCAGTACAACAGATCGGCTATCAACCAACTAATCGAATAGAATTATTTGGGAATATGCCAACAAAACGCAAAGAATTATAGTTCGAGTTTGTAATTTCGAGTGTTTAATTAGATGTACGTAACTCATTGATATGGAAGCTTGCGAACGAGCTTCTCAATGATAAAAAGCACTCTAAATCAATATTTTTAGTAAATACAGACGAAGCCTTAAAAAAGGTGTAAAGCGTGTCATATCCGATCGCATTCCACGTGGTCTCCAACACATTTCCGGCCAACAACGCATCGTTTACTGCTCTTAAAATGTCACTTTATTTATAGGGTTTATGAAATTTCATTGAAGTAAGAAGTAAAATTAAATGTGAAAAAAGAACATTTTTTGTGGAGTAAAAAAAAATGTGCTATGAGGCACGTTTGGTCGGAAATGAGTTACAGAATGTCTGCAGATTGGGATGATGGTAAAAGTAGGTATAATGTCGTCGTCAGGACGCTTGCGAGCTCTCATCTTGAAAATCGAATAAAAACGCCGAAATCAATTCTTTTAGTAAAATGTAGATCCAATGAACAATTTTAGTAGATCAGAAAGTGTGATTGTGAACTAGTTTTGTTGTTGAATAAAGTGAAAGTAAAAAAGTTTAGGGCAACTCAATCTGTAGTACGGCCACACTGAGTTGGTTGATTCCTTTAGAAGAAAATGTGCGCGCAACTGACTTATTGTCTGAAATGTGATTGCATTCAAATAGTCAACCCATAGCTGATAAAGTATGTTATCGGAACTTTGTTCTGATTTAAACCAAGTATGACTTAGGTAATACGAACAAATCCAGGCGGTTCCATTTCAAATAGACTAACCCAACTACTTGCTTAAGCGGATGATGTAGACATTATAGGAAGAACAGTACCCGCACTCTCTGGGGCATTTCAAGAGTTTGAGAAAGCAGCAGTGGAGCGAGGACAGTTAATGAGGACAAGACTGTCTATATGAAAACATTCAGAAATTCAGCCCCGCCAGAAAGATCTCTAAACATCCTAGAACATAGCTTCCTCTCTAGCGATCAGTTTAAGTACCTAGGAGCCATTGTAACTAAGGATAATGACGTCACCACTGAAATCAAAGCGAGATTAGCCGCAGGAAGCAGATGCTTTTGGTCTATCCAGAAAGCTCTCAATTCCCGCCGGCTCTCTCGAAAAGCAAAGCTGGCCGTCTACAAAACCATTGTTAGACCAGCGGTGACTTACGCAAGTGAGTCATGGGTCCTCACAAAATCCAATGCACGCCTCTTGAATTGTTGGGAAAGAAAACCCCTTCGTAAAATATATGGCCCAATACGTGAATTGGGCGAATGGCGAATTAGGCGTAATGCTGAGCTGAGAGCGTTGTATGATCAGCCCGATATTGTCGCAGTCATCAAACGCGGTCGACTTAGATGTCTTGGCCATGTAGAGCGGATGCCAGTGGGGAGACATCCTAAAACCCTCTTAAATGGCCCCTGGGGAAAGAAGATTAAAAGGAAGACCCCGACTACGCTGGGTTGACGATGTAGAGGACGATCTCAGAGCCATTGGTGTGCGAAGATGGAGGAGAAAGGCGACTGATCGCAAGGAGTGGTCATCTGTTGTTGAGAAGGCCCTGGTTCTCCAATGACCGTAGAGCCGTATACTAATAATAATAATAATAATAATAATTACTTAGGTAAGTAGACAATGCAATCCGTGTTTTCGATCATACAATGAGGGAATATAAATGAAAAATAATGAGGAGTGCCGCTCAAAAAACTGAGTTTGGTAATCCTCAAAACGTTGTTCCCTCAGTGAACAACATTTAGGTCAACATTTGCTCAATTCCAACCAATTCTGATTTAAATGAAACGACAATGAAAATCCGTTTTGGTTTATTATTCAATAATAAACCATTGTAATCGCTCTTGAAAAAAAAAAAAAAATTCTAACCCCCCTGAAAATTTCATGGTTTACGTTTCAAAGGGTGTAGAATCCGAATCTGCAATAACAATTTTTCCGTCCGTCAGCCGTACGCCGTACGCACGATTTCTCCCAAACGGCTGAAGCAAAAAAAGCTGAAATATTCAGGAAAAATCCACGTTGGTCCGGCGACGCCCCAATTCTTGAGCCAGCTCTCTCACTTAATTTAAAGTGCCCTTTAAGGGTTGTCAAAGTTTTGTAAAATCCCTAAAAACCTCAAAAAAAGTCAAGGCGGTCTAAATTTGAAGAACTTTCTACGAGGGATCGAATGAGCCCTTCCCCAGGTCCGTAGGTAAAACCATTCCCGATGTATGGTGCCAACATTTGCGTTATTTTGGTATATTATTGTTTTTGTGTTGATATCAGTAACCTAGTGACGTAGTGAAGTAGTAATGTAGATACTGGAGTAAACTCCTAAAAGGCTTTGTAGCCGATACAAGGGTTGAAGCATTCTGATAACCATTAAAGAAAAGAAAAACGCTGCAAATTCTTTCACTGGGGTTTATTATTCAATTGGCTTGCGTTCATGATTTGAATTAATACTAAGCTTTGGAGTGTGCGTGTTTCACAGGTGATAGAGCGATTATTGAATTTCAGGAGATATGCATAGAGCACGTAAATCTGTTCTCAACCAAAATACCTATTTGGATTGATCAGTTGATCATATTTGCGTGCCTCCTGAAATTCAATAATCGCTCTATCACCTGTGAAACACGCACACTCCAAAGCTTAGTATAAATTCAAATCATGAACGCAAGCCAATTGAATAATAAACCCCAGTGAAAGAATTTGCAGCGTTTTTGAAACATATTTAACGAGAAAATACATAAGAAAAGCAAGTTTGAAATAAAGTGTTGGTCGTTATAAAGGATCGTTACCAATAGAAAATGCTAAATCCAAAAGGGTCATCTCCTGGATAAAAATAACGCCCAATGACGAGTGAATGAATGCATTTCCACTCTTTACAATCTATCAACGAAGGCTCCAACGTTGTAGCGAATATAATAGAAGGACAAGCCATTCGAGGGAAAGGCCGATAGGTGGATGGGAATCCTTGCCGAAAAAACGCCCATGGTCACACAGCCAAGGAATGACAATGACTCTTGGAACCAGATTACAAGCCGGGAGTTACCTACTCGAACTATGGAATTCTTTGAACAATAGCCGCTGATTTGGCTTAATGGCTCGCTAAGCAGTGGTAATTTTTCACATCAATCCTACAACATTTGCGTTTGACCTTTCAAAGGTAAAAATAACAATGATATAAACATAGTTTACTTAATATAATCGCAATTTTGATCATTTCACAAACACGATCATGAAAGCATATCTCCACCCTTATTTGAACGGTACGACGACAATTTATAGAATGATAACAAAGATAATTACACATCTTTTCAGATTTAACGACGTACCGCAACCAATGCCATAGCCAATAAATCATACGCCTGGGACCGAGGTAGAAAGTTCCAAGTAATTTCGGGAGAGGGTTCCTTTATGAATAGAATCAAACTATTGAAAATTAAAGCCCAAGCTCGACTGAGAAAAATTCAGCCACCAGAATAATTTCATTGGAGTTAATCCGATGCAGATTAAAGTATGAGTGACTGTACAGGTTAAACCAAAGGTGAACCTTGAGGGGATTAGTCAGAAATAAATTCAAGAAAATCTATTTTTCATTTCTATTTCTTTCTATTTTTTTAACACAACATGAAATTGACAGTTTGGTAAAAAAAAAAATACTAATGGATAAACGAATGACCAGTTAGAAGTTTTTGAAATAATTACATCACTTCTGGAAAATATGATCACCGATTCATGAAGCACATTCAAAGCGATGGAGTACACCGATATTAAGAAGTACATGTACAGAACATGAACTACAAGGAATTCTGACCAGATCAGAACCAGTATGTGGGAGCGCTGCTTTTTGGGTGACAGATGGTCCTTTTGGTTTCTTATTCAATAATAAACCATTGTAATCGCTCTGGAAAAAAAATTCTAACCCCCCCTGAAAATTTCATGGTTTACGTTTCAAAGGGTGTAGAATCCGAACCTGCAATTACAATTTTTCCATCCGACCGACGTACGTCGTACGCTGTACGCACGGTTTCTCCAAGCAAAATATGTGAAATTTTCAGGGAAAATCCATGTTGGTCCGACGACGCCCAAATTCTTGAGCCAGCTCTCTCACTAATTTAAAGTGCCCTTTAAGGGTTGTCAAAGTTTTGTAAAATCCCTAAAAACCTCAAAAATAGTCAAAGCGGCCTAAATTTAGACTTTTTTTTAAGAACTTTCCGTGAGGAATCGAATGAGCCTTTCCCCAGGTCCGTAGCTCAAACCATTCCCGATGTATGGCCCAATTTACGGTGCCAACATTTGCTTTTTTTTTTTTGTTTATTATTGTTTATGTTTTCATCGCAGTAACCTAGTGATGTAAAGATGTTGTAATGTGGATACTGGAGTGAACTCCTAAAAGGCTTTGTAGCCGATACACGGGTTGAAGCATTCTGATATTCATGAAACGCTGCAAATTCTTTCACTGGGGTTCATTATTCAATAGGCTTGCGTTCATGACTTGAATTTCTACTAAGCTTTGGAGTGTGCGTGTTTCACAAGTGATAGAGCGATTATTGAATTTCAGGAGGCACACAAATATGATCAACTGAACAATCCAAATAGGTATTTTGGTTGAGAACAGATTTACGTGCTCTATGCATGTCTCCTGAAATTCAATAATCGCTCTATCACCTGTGAAACACGCACACTCCAAAGCTTAGTAGAAATTCAAATCATGAACGCAAGCCAATTGAATAATAAACCCCAGTGAAAGAATTTGCAGCGTTTTTGAGTAACATAAACATGCTTAGATTGGTATGCCATATTTTTGAGTTTCGTTTACTTGAGATAGAAAATATATGAGCTATTTTTAGTCAAAATTCCTGACAGTGATGGTTGTACATATATTGAAGAAGGACGGAGTGAACATTAGAATCAGATTGGCCTGATTCAAAAAATCAACATGGAAATGACCCATTTTTCTATACTAAAAAATAATATGTCGGTATATTTTAAACTTTTTCTTTATTTTACCAATTTGGGCAAAGCTTACATGAGACATACTTCCTCTTAAAGCAAAACGAAAAAAAGGGCCAAAGGATACTCCCCTTGATTAAATTAATCCAAACAGGGAAACAGTAACAATACGCGTAACCCAGGAAAATTATCAGTATTTCGATGACGTTTCCAACAATTATGAAGATTCGGTTCAATTGGTTCCCTATAATTTACACAAAAAAAAAAACGATAACACAGTTGATACCATTTTAGGAGTAAAACCTCAAATTCGGAGACCCCTTCCTTCTGAGAATTGATTGTTCCTGGTAATTTTCAGCAATTCTTTATTGAATATACAAAACCAAAACGTCTAGAAGGTAATCTACGTTGGTGGGGAGTCAGGGTCGCTCATACTCAAAATCCCGTTTTCGGCTTGAAACCCGACCGATAAGACCACTTTAGAATTCAACCGGAATGATTCATTCTGTTCTCAAGGTGAGAAAGTGACATTATCGATAACCACGTCCGTAAAAGAGGAAAAAAATAGATAACCTTCGGATAATGTGAGCTGTATGAGGGAAAATAACGTTTCGCTTTCTCAAAAAGCTGAATAGGCCAGTATTTACACATTGAGTCGAAAAGCTGACGTGTAAAAGATGGTTTCACTCGAATTGTATCCGGAAAACATTTTACGACCGAAAAGTTACGAAATTGCGGATTAAAAATAAACTATCGGTCTTGATCAACGATTAAACCGCTGCTAGCCTCCACAGTTTCCTCGGTTGAATTACATAATACAAATCGTTCCATTTTACTGCTTCTGCGAAAACCAACCGAATCTTATCACCTCGTTTTTCATTTTAGCTTCATATTTAATTGAATCAATTAATCCGGGTGGATCGGCTTTCAAAGAATAATTCACCCCAAACTTACAGCTGACACCCTGGAAAATTCTCAGGTACATATTTTAGGCAGTAAATTCCGGTTAGTTTCATCACTAACTGCGAGAACGTTAGGCTATTAAGAAGCTAGGGGTTCCTCCAAGGGTATTCATCCATTTCCATTATACATACAATACTGAACCTTTTATGAAAGCTCGAATCATTGCCATTCCATAGAAAAATCTTATTTGATAAACATTGACCGAATCCCCAGCAAAATCATAAAAAGTGGAACACGCACCAAGTTTCCTCGACAAATCAAGTTTTTTTCTCTTGACAATTCGTTGAGCATTATGAATTGAAAATATGAATTAGCTAATCCGTAGTTTGTCCAAACATCAAAGTTAAGAGAAAAAGACTAGAAATTAAACAAAAACTAGTTGAATAAATATGTAGTATCATTTATGTACTAAACAAATGTCCGTTTTGTGATAAAATCCATTCACGTCCATCGAAGGGAAAACCAGTACCTTAGATAACCTGAGAAGTAGCAGCTCGAAATTTCCAAGATTTAACAAAAACCAATACGATATTCAAACCATAATAAAAACAAACAACAAAACAAAAAATGCCCCCAACCCCTAAATACAAAATCGTAATTCAAACTACTGATGCCTGGGAGCAGCCACATCTGAAACAAGTCAATAAACTGGTTCTTGTAAAATTCTAAATATCAATTATCAAGACCTGGGCGACCGGAACAAAAGTTACAGAATATTGATTCCCTCCACGTGCTTCCTGAATGTTTTAACAATTCCAAATTATGGCACGTTCTGAATAAATGAAACATCCGGGAATGAGTATGTCACATAAATACGTCATACGTATTTAATCAGAGGATTTTCGAGGTTTTTCGTAACTCGTATTTGAAAACAACAGTAATAAGTTTTAGTAAGTTTTGGATAGGAGAACTACCGAAGTAGAAACAACGTATTTTACAAAAAGATCAAACGAATCGTGTTGTGATGCAACTTTTACATCAAATAGTTTCCTCGTGTGTTATTGTTATTAAAACTGTACAGACTGGAAGCAGAATATCGGAATATGTACGGCATTTATAACACACAATAACTGGTTGAAGGATTATTGTTGTACTTGTGAAATGAACGAAAAGGTATCTGGAGACCTATTCACGACACCGAGTGTCCCCGAAGATAATGACCTTGTCAAAGACAAATGAACACAGCCAGTAATGAAACAACAATAATTATTGCCGGTCCGCGCGTCAGCGATTGTCAGAAAGGACTTTTAGCTTGTGGCATTATAGCTACGAAATTTCCAGTTCGAAAGAGTGAATTTCACTACGTTTGCCTTATTATTAACAGAAAGATCTAGGTCAACTTCAAAGAAGTTCGTTGTTGTTAGAAGTGCCACAACTGTTTATAAGTTCTTTTGTAATTATTAGTTGGCAGACCTGAATAAATCCCTTAGTTTTCTTTTCGTCCCATCTTCCATGCTTTTTCTTTCTACCAATTTTTCTCATATTTTAAAATAATTTACTTATTATTTCATCAGGTTATGGGCCCAGAATATAATAAGTGTTCCTTACAGTGTGGTGTAAAAAATTGCTTCACCACCACAAAAATTCGAGATTTTTTTTGAGAAATAGTAAATTCAAAGCCAACCTTGTTGAAGCCGGTCGGTACCTTGCATTATTGAAAGGTTAGGACACTTTCACAATGCTGAATCCATGCTCTCAGGACTTGTTCTCCCTCAGTTGTCTGGATCGAATTTCTCCACATGGAAATTCCGAATTGAAGCAATCCTCGAAAAAGAAGGAGTCAAAGAAACCCTTACGGAACTCACTGAAGAGCAGCTAGCGAAATACACAGCACCCGAAATAATCACACGCGAGATGTATGACACCAAAGCTAGATGCATTATTATTCAGAGTCTCAGCGATTCATATCACTCGATTAGAGGGATTGTTGTTTTCTTCGTTGAAATGGGTTGCATGAGCCTTATGTACGCCCTCTGGTATTGAGATTGTGCAGCAGTTCCCTCACCTATTGTTCGTAAGTTGAGCACATTGCAACATTTGACATAACAAAACATTTTGTTGCAATAATTAACCTTTGTTTTCCACCATCTTTGTTCTGGCTTGTTTGGGTCACTTCAGGGGTGGTTCACTAGGTACGAAAGATCTCTGAACGGTTCTCAGCCACCTGTGGAAATACTCGGCTTCCATCCCGGGCCTCGGCTTTCTCTTTTTGGTTAATCAGCAGGGGCTGTTAAGTACGGAATTTCCTCTTTGCGGATGAACCCAACATCATTTCAATCGTGCGCACTGATTCGCTGCAAGCATTTAATTGCAACTTAACAAAGACAAATGCTTAGCAGCCAAGTTCTAACGTTCATTAGCCCCCATCATCCGTAGCTAAGTCATCGGAGGTGTCTCACACCAGCGAAGGTCTCACACTAAAGATCTCAGAGTCTGGTTTAATTCTGGATCGGTCATCTCCACTCATATTGGCAAGATATTATCATACGCGATAGGTATACTAGGGTATCGTTCATTTGCAACAATTTGACCTCTACACTATGGTCAACCACCAACAGAAGTCCAAAACAGCCCATTGGATACGTGCCACGTGATTTTTTACACATTCCATCCAAGAGAGGATTTCAGATAATATCTGGACAACATTGTTTTGTCCTTTATCCCCTTCACATAATATGTTGGACAATACAATGTTGTACCGCCAAGATAATCACAGGGAGATTGATGGTATGTTCCTCCAGAGTTTGGTGTCAGGTTAACTTGATTGTCCTGCTCTGTTTGGCAACATATGTATATCTCTCCGAATGGAACCTTACTTTGCCCACTCTTCCATTTTGCAAAGTCTACCACAAACTCGCCTCCGAATCAATCTCATTTGTAGAGAGCAGAAGGAGTACAACAGACTCATTCGAGATATAACGAATATTTCGATGCCTTCACCAACTGTACCAGATCATTCGGATAAGTTCTCCGCAGCCATCTTCCTCTTAATTAACGTTGCTCATCTACCATCAAATTTGAATGATTTTCTTTCTTTTCATATAAATGAACGAGACATTAAGAACTTTGCTGTGATTTAACCTAGTGGCCTTCACATTTTTAGGACGTTCTTGTACCGTGTTACAATCAGTGTCCAGGCGGATGGTTACACTTCAGGAATCTTTCCGAGGCATTCATCATTTTTTCATCTCTCCAATTTCTGAATCAAAAACAAAATTTGGCCTAAATAAGACACATCAGCCATTGAAGAGCCTGAAATGACACCTCCTTCATTCACAAATTGTTATTTCGTTAAAGGACAATATCAACTACCACTACATTTCTACGGTATTCGAATATTTCGTGCATCAGCATCTACGTCTATCTATGTACACACTTATCTAACTATACACTACAGCCCCTTCTGTACAAAGAGTTGTTTTTAATAAATTAAAGTGCTTATAGAACTGCTAGAATGAAAACTCTTTGGGCACTCTCTTGAGGGACCCAAATGTGTTTGAGATTTGCAAGATTTTGCTTTCAAAAGTTAACCAGATTGACTTGATGAAGCAGAAATGGTTAAACCAGGAGGAACCAATATGGGTAAGTGGTGTAGGGATGTGCACCCAAATTACTTATCAGTAGAAACTGCATTATCATTTAAGATAGTTGATCTTGGTACGCTTCATATTGGATTCTTGGATATTGGAATCTACATACACAACTGTATTAGAGTTCTTCAATAATAGAACCGACAATTCTGTACGTGACTAACTTTGGGCTGTCACAGACTTTGTTGTATACATTATATTAGCGCTAAAGAATCCAGATAACTCAATAAATGTTGATGGACACTTCATAAAGTAGGATAATGTAACTCTCTCAGTACATTAAATGTACCGAATATAGAACGCGTTTGAATTCGGCAGTCGTGAAATTCGCTGTAGTGATTAATTAGGAATAAAATTAATATTCCAATTTCATATTTGGGAAAAGACTTGTGTTAGAGATGCTTAACTACTTCAACGTGGAATAATCAGAGTCGAAGCTACGGGGCAAATTTAATGCCATTCATAAACACCTAGAAGTAAGTAGGCGGTTGTATTTTACGATGTTGTCCCCGCTTAACTTGCCCCTGACACGATTTCTGAACTAACCTACGACCTAAGTCGTTATATCAGACAGACGATAACAGATGGATTCCTCCAGCAATATAAATGTGAATTTTTGTTTAAAAATATAAATAACTACATAAAAACGTTTGTTTTCTTTGAGTGGGATCAATTATCGAGTTTCTAATGAATTGAGAACAGCGGTACAACTATCGCAGACAATTACTGACCGAAGAGTGGCCCGTTTTACATTTTACTGTCTCAACCAAAAAAGTTTTGGAGCTCCCAAAATGGGTTTCCCCGAAAAATGACTCCAAAGCTCATACGCATTAATGAAAACAGAACAACTCGGAGGTGTAATGTAATTCAATTACTGACAAAAAAACAACTGTTCCGAGGCTCCACTATACTTTCCAATCATAGGTTTAGTTCACCAGATTGGACACTACTATAGTGCCACTGGACAGGCCACTTTTGATGTAATAGGAATTGTTTGGTATAATTATATGCACCGACATAATGGGAGGGTAACTCTTATATCTTGCGGAGAATTGTTTCGATTCGTGAGAAAGTCAAATGAAAAACGTCTGCCAAGTGGGTGTGGCACATAGCTTCCTCGTATCCATAACATGACTGTATAGAGTATGCAATATGGTTCGATCCAAGCTCGAGGCTAAAACTTTATTTTCTCTTTATTACTCACAAGGACCATCTTTACATCAGTCCGAACAATCCCTGAAAATTTCATCGAAATCAGTCATGAACTCCCGGAGTTATGCGTGAAACAAGGATTTGTTCCTGAACCAAAATTGTTCAGAAAGGTCTAAAACGCAAAATGCAAGTGGAATTTTTGATTTTGGAGACAAACAAATTTTCACATTCCGAAAGTGAAAACAATGCTTCCGCTACCTTGGTAGACTCGGAAGCAACGAATTAAAATCCACATGTTGCTTACGGATAGAGGAAGCATTGTTTCCACTTTCTGGAGAAAACTTTCCTTTCGGCGGGAAAAAATAGAATAAAAATGTCCACTCACACTTGATGTTTTAGACCAGTCTGAACAACAACGAATACGAATCCAAACCGAAATGGAAATGTTGATCCCCCAGCCCAATACCCAGTTTTTCATTCTTGCAAGGAGATTCCTTCTTCACAACGTTCCGATGTCGTTGGATCTTTGGAAGTTGCACTCTTGCAGAAACTCCATCCCATTCCATAAAGTTATAATCTGTTTCTATAGCTTTTCCAAGTCAGATTCAGGAATTTCCGAAGCAATTTCAGACTTTTCCATTTCAATTTCAGAATTTTCCATTTCAATTTCAGAATTTTCGATTTCAATTTCAGAATGTGATCAACATCAAGGTGGGAGCATAAAAAAGGGGGATAAAGTGGAGAAAATAAGTAGGAAGCACACAAAATGATCCCATTAGCTAAAAAGTTATACCTATTTCAAAAAATTTCACGTTAGCGCATGCGCAGAGCGTACCGCTGATTATATTGAGATGAAATTCGTATGGGACCTCAAGAGACCTTATCTGCGAAATCCCTCAAAATATGAGCTAAATTCATTCAAAATTGTGGAAGTTATGGCTGTAACAAGGAAATGCGAACTGACAGACAGACAGACAGGGAACCAAATTCGTTTAGTAGGCTACGAAACGCGAAATACGACTGGAAATTCTAAATTCGGACAACGAAAATGGTTTGGCTTCCGAAAGTGAATACAAGGCTTCCGCTGCTTCGCAGACTCGGAAGCAAAACATGCGCATATTTTATCAATTTCGATGAACCAGTTCCTTCTCACCTCTCGTGATAATTTTTTAATTTTATTAAACATATTGTGTGCTTCCTACTTATTTCCTTCACTTAATCAACCTTTTTTACGCTCCCACCCGTATGTTGATCACATTCTGAAATTGAAATGGAAAATTCTGAAATTGAAATGGAAAAGTCTGAAATTGAAATGGAAAATTGGTTTGGAAATTTCTGAATCTGACTTGAAAAAGCTATATATCCATGTTATTGTGTACCATGTTTTATACATACTTTCCACCCAACTTGGCACTTACTTCTGAATCAATTACCTCGACATCGTCGAACACAACTGATGCATTGTCTGCCTATTCATGTCAATCACGTGTCTTACCTTGATATCGAATGGTAACTGTGGTAAAGTATTATCTGTAAGTTATCCAGGTAATCAGATAATTGGGAGCGAAAGTATTCGAAGAGTAAAAATTCCAATCCAGGTACTAACAGTAAATCAAGAACTACGGCTAAAGGTAAAAAAGAATCGCTGTAGCAATTGGCCCACCTTTGTCTTCTATTGACACACACCGTGATAACACAGTGCTCTCAGAATCATCGCTCCATTTGTTTTTACCGAGCCAGAGCCAATAGAATGCGATGGACGTCCGTTAGTTGACAAATTTCGAATTACCTCTGACGAAACGAATTACCAGTCTGGCAGGCGGCGCCCACTGCCAATATTCCCGTCTCAGCTTCCTCTTGGCCGCCCTCCCGCGAGGATGTACCTACTACACTCGTGATTCGGTATTTTAGTTCTAAGTCGGGGGCAGACGATTTGTTCTCGGGTGGAACTTGAGAATGAGGTCAACGAGAGGTTCTACTCGCAGTATACTGCCCTTCTGTCCCATTATCAAGTCTCTAGTTCAAATATAGTTAATACAGATTCACATTCGATCGACTCCACCATTTTCATACTCCGCTGCATACTTATTAATTAAATTAATCAGGTTCAGTTGATGATAATTCATAAACTAAACATGAACTATGTAAATAAAGCTCATAATTTTTCTAGTTCATGTTAGTTCCTTTGGCGTTGGATTCCGAGTAAATATGATAAAAGACGTGACTTTTTTCTCAAGATGATAACCATCTTATCATTTCATCGATAATATCACAACCTTGATTGATATAATTTAATCGCATCTCTATGACAACATTTTTTGTTTGTACTGGCAACATCAACAATATTTGTAACCTTATGTGATATCATATTAGAAAAATGGTGGATATTGGTTTATTATTCAATAATAAACTATTGTAATCGCTTTTGAAAAAAAAAAAGTCTAACCCCCCCTGAAAATTTCATGGTTTGCGTTTCAAAGGGTGTAGAATCCGAATCTGCAATAAAAAATTTTCCCTCCGTCCGCCGTTCGTACGATTTCTCCCAAACGGCAGAAGCAAAAAAGCTGAAATTTTCAGGAAAAATCCATGTTGGTCCGACGACGCCCCAATTCTTCAGCCAGCTCTCTCACTTAATTTAAAGTGCCCTTTAAGGGTTGTCAAAGTTTTCTAAAACCCCTAAAAACCTTGAAAAAAAAGGTCGAAGCGGCCTAAATTTGGACGAGGAGTCGAATGAGCCCCTCCCCAGGTCCGTAGGTCAAACCATTCCCGATTTATGGTGCCAACATTCGCGTTATTCTGGTTTATTATTGTTTTTGTTTTGATATCAGTAACCTAGTGATGTAGTGATGTAGTAATGTGGATACTGAAGTGAATTCCTAAAAGGCTTTGTAGCCGATACACGGGTTGAAGCGTTGTGATATGCATGCTCCGTCTTACGAAATTTAAAATTGTCAAATAGAATATTTTTCGGTTGAAATCGCTCTTGAAAAAAAAAACGCTGCAAATTCTTTCACTGGGGTTTATTATTCAATTGGCTTGCGTTCATGATTTGAATTTCTACTACGCTTTGGAGTGTGCGTGTTTCACAGGTGATAGAGCGATTATTGAATTCCAGGAGATATGCATAGAGCACTTAAATCGGTTCTCAACCAAAATACCTACTTAGATTGATCAGTTGATCAATCTCGATAAAAAATTTAAAAAGTCAAGCTTATATCTTGTTTCTACTCTGTACGTTCTACAATATTTGAGTTAGACGTAATCATTGCAGCCTATCTCATAAAAGAATTGATCTGGGATAGTTCCTCATTTTCAGGCGACACAAACCAAAACCAGAAGAACTTCCTGGTTTCACTGAACCATAAGAAAGTAAAGAGGCGTTTGGAGCCTTACACACATTTCTCATTCGTTTCCCAAGTATAATACCAATCCTCCTCCCGTAACCGTCATATTTCCACTTTATTCATCAGCAACTACATTGATGATTGTAATAAAATGGGGGGAAAATATTGGAGTAGTAAATATTTCAAGGGCAAGGCTTGTACCAGCGGTTTTGGATGTTGTGGTCATCAAATTGAAAATTGAAAAAAAAACATCACAAATCAATTCTTTTGATGAGAATGTCCGTAGGTCAGCCTGTTGCAAATATAATCAAAATCGTTGTTATTTTGGAGAAAAGTTGAAAAACAACGTTCCTCCCTGATTTGTACATAAATATTGTTTTCTGTTTTCCTTTTATTTATTCCCTTACTTGAGAATATTAGAAGCAGATTTTTACATGGTTTCGCACATCCTCGTGAAGGAAATAACGAGAATGTATACTGCTTTCGATAAAGTATGCAGCAGTACTCTTGTGCATTCTTCATATTGTTAAGTGTACGAATGATAGTAATTATCCACTGTATATTATACAGTGTATAATAAGGTATAATTGATGCGTGAATTAGGATCTTAAAATTGTTTTTTTTTTTCAATTTTATAAGTATGTTGAGTTTTAGTTGAACTTCTTGCCTTCATCAAACTGCGTGGAACTCTACACGGAATAACACAATATTTGTGCCCACAAGTTTGTATGAATGAGTATCAGCTCTCAAGAAAGAGTAATTTTGTAGCTGTTCATTAAATAACTGAATACTTGGGTGATGAATAGTTTATTATGTTAGAAATCGACAAGTACACAAGGACGAGAAGGTAACCGTAAAACTTGAATGAAGAAATGGGAAATTTTGTCTACCTTGGATGGGGTTAGTGAGGGAGTACATGCTCTTATTACAACACACAATAACTTCTACCTACATAGTTGAAAGTAAGTTATATGTTTCAAATATGAGTTACTACGTCGGTTTCGAAGTTCTCAAGTAAGAATGCTGTACAATTTGGTGGATATGGAATACAAATACCTAACCCACACGGGGAATGTTCGCCCAGCACACCCACTGACCTAAAATCAGTTGTCCTTGAGCCGGGCCCGGGTTCATTATGCAAGTTAGGTGTGCGGCTATCCCCACCTCTTTAATTGAGGAAGATGACATCATCCTCCCGCTCACACCACGACGGTTCGGCGTTTAATTTCGAACGTACCCCACAACAACGGCGGTAAAAATCTCCACGACGACGTCTAGTGGCCCATTCCAGAAAAGCGTCCGAAAAAAACTTGACTCATTCCCTAAGAATAAAATAGTACTATTTAGAGACTATTGAGTATGTATGTGTGTGGATCCTTATCACATGACCAAATCGGAATTGAATTAGTGATCTGAGGGGCAGGGGAGCCGATTTAAGACCGTCGCTAAAAATAGAGTTTTGGAAGATGTTGGCATTAACCTTCCCCAATGGAAAAAGTGTCATCGACCGCAAAAGCCCAACCTGAATATCGCCTTAGCCTTCACTCGATGAGTTCATTCAACTATTTCAACATGAAAAACATCAACACAAACACGGAATGGGTCTTCGCAAATATCGGAGCTGTTCAGCTGTAAGCATTTTGCAGTACCCAACTAGCTTTGCAGTAGTAACAACCTTGACTGAACGGAAGCAGGTAGATTTGTACTTGGCAGAAATTACAGTTAACTCACTCAGACTCGTCAAAAATTAATAGAGAAACCCTACAATAAACATCAAAATCTTACCGTTTGGTCTTACGGCTGACAAGTTCAAGAATTCAAAAACGAAAATGATTTTGAAGTAAGAATGCACAGTCACAATCGTCCGGCTCTTCCCACCGACGATCCAAAAGTTATGTCTTTTACGGGGTTTCATAGCACACACATCCGTCAAAGAAACCGACTAGAACGACAGAGAAAAGGGGTGCCATAGATGTCGTGTTTGCTTAGAAGAAACCTGCTTTGGAATTTCAAATAGGTAACGCACCTATTTCGAAATCGTTCCCCTCCCGTAGTATTACCCATCCGATTCCTTGGCAAGCGAGGAGCCGCATAGAGAAATCGAAGTGAGGGTGTAAGCTGAGGTGAACGGGTACGGGGAAAAAAAATCTGGACTTACCCATCTTGAGGGCTTCGCAGGTAGCAGGAACAGAGCACGAACGACGCACGAGTAAATTTAGAAACGAGATGACATCTCCATAGACCGAAAAAAAGGGATGAACGAACGATTTGATCAGCACTTGATACAAAATATCAACATCTCAAAAGCAATGGGAGGGGTCCATAGAGCACTCAACTTCAATCAATCGAAACGGTATTGCCAACGTAAACGGGGGCTGTCATGAAATTTACCTGCATGAGAGATAAGATAAGAAATCGAATAATTATTAGTTCGTTAGATATTCCTACAAATCAGATATTGCGCGGCATTTGCAACGAACGGAGGAATAATAAAAAACAATAATGTACGAAAATATAAACGATCAAACTCAGGGTGCCAACCCAGTGAACAACTTGCATGGATCTAAGAGAGAATACGAATATGTAGCTCCATGAAAAATGAGGACAGTTTCAAAATGTCGCTAGAAAAATCCCTTAATTTTTTTTGCTAAACACTCATACAGACTTCCTTCTTCCAAGCTACAATAGAACAAGTTAGTTTTAGCGAAATACTAGAGATTGAGTTTCGATAATGTACATCGATGCCCTGATAACGCCAACGACAGTTGGGACGGTACACCTTCACTTAGAGCGCTCTGTCGGTGAACAAGGCACTTCACGTCAAGGAATCTCTGCACTGCTTAGGATTGAACACACCTGAAGACACTTTCTCCTTAGCTACTTCACTAACAGCTGCATACGTGCCACTGCTGTCGAGATCGATTGGCAAACTACCTGTCACACCACTCACCTATTCAAATGATGAAGTAGCCAGTGGCGGCTACTGCCGTGAAACCCCGGGGGTAGACCGAGACTGTAAAGGATGACCGCGAAGGTAACGTGCTTTTCTCAGCCAATTCAATTGTCAACTACCAATATGCTAATATGGAAGGAAGCCGCTTTCTTGGCTTCAAATCATGAAACCAACGACTCAATCCTACCTTTTAAAAAACTTCACCAGTAGGTACAATACCTAAAAAGGAAAATGAAGACCGTCGCCGAGATGGTAATCAATCTGGGGGAATCGGGGAGCCGGTGCTGTTATGGAAGGCAATCGAACTGGGCAAAGGTCTTGCGATTGAACTGGGAAGTTCCCAGTGGGAACGTTATCGCTTGGGAATCTAGCGAGCCACTCAGCTTTTTATTGTGCAATAATATAGATGTGTCCGTGGAGTAACCATTTGTGTCACCCACCACCAGACGAAGGTGCTGTCGAAAAGGAATGACGGACAAAAATCCCCGGACAAAAAATCCTCGCATTTAGCCCACCCCGGACAAAAAAAAACCGTGTGAAAAATTACAGAAATATCCTATCGTCTAGTTTGCTGGCTGGATGCTCGCTACGCTCGCATCTCAGAAACAGAAAAATATCCTACATCAATCCTTTTAGTAAAGTATGGATCAGTTGGAAAAATAGATGCGTTGCCTATATATAGTTTGCTGGTCTGGATGCTCGCTACGCTCACATCTCAAAAACAAAAAAATATCCTATATCAATCTTTTTAGTAAAGTATAGATCAGTTGGAAAAATAGATGCGTTACCTATTCTGTGATTCAACCCTAGTTTTCCGAAGGTGGGGATTTTTTGTCCGCCCTAGGGGATTTTTTGTCCGATTACCGTCGAAAGGGGTCTGTAACACTCTGAAGAGGAAGACTGTTGACGAAGTTCATACGAAGCCAAATAAATTGATTAGAAAAGAACTCCTCTCGTCGCCGACTTGTAGCCTCGAACATAGAGACTTGAAGTTACTTCGTCAGTGCATGTACACGTCCAGGAGGAGCTGATACCACGCGTACCCAAATCATTTGAAGAACGTGTTGATCAATTGAAGGACATTGAAGACATCGTTACCGTTAATGATGCCAAATTTTGTTTCATTAACAACGAAGACAACATGCCAATATGGGCTGAGGCTTCCTTGAAAGTATCGAGCATTGAAAAAGGTAAAAATGAATGAAATTAAATAAAAATTAAATTACTACAATACTGTATGCACTAATTGGCCGATTCTTCTGATTTCCCCATCAGGAACCATCAACTTGCCGAGAAGAGCGGTTCGTGAAAATTATAATGTTTTGGTGGACTGCTGGAACGGGTACCAGGAGCATGGTGACGTAAAAAAATACTTGTGGGATTTAGCTACCCCGTACAAAGTGGACGTCTGTCAGTGTCGGTCCTAGGCTTACATTGTCATTGTTAGAAAATGTAATACATTTTTTTATCAAACCAAAGCCAAGTCCTTACCTAAAGATTTTCAATGAAACTTAGGTCTATCTTTAACATTTTTTCCCGTACAATAATTATCAGAGGAAGAAAAAAGTGCGTTTGCAAAATAAGCTTATTATAAACCATAAAATTAAAAATGTTGGGGGGGTCATGACCCCTGTGAACCCCCCTTGGATCCGCGCCTGACGTCTGGAACCCCCAAATCAAACGATAAGTATCTAGGTCGTTCGTAATTTGACCGACGTTGACGATGTTCGTGATTTGACTCAGAGTTTGTGATGACAGCACCATTTTTTTGTGTTTAAGAAAGTAATTAACCACTTCGATATTAGTAATTTTTCGGATTTCGTCATTCACACAGTTCAATTGCGGGTCCCCCAAAACCTTCCCCCAGTTAGATTGCGTTTTGGCAACTTTTCCCTTAGTTGAAAATCCACCGTCGCCGAACAACTGTCTATGTTATATTTTTGAAATTTTACAAGAGAGAAAAACAACGAACGCCGGAACAGATTTTTCACAAATCTGTAGCTGGAAAGTACTCAACATAGATGGTTGTTCCACAGCTTGGGATCAATAATCATAAAAAAGGGTTTTGCAACTACTCTCAAACATTGTTGTACCAAATATTTTACGTTTCAAATTGCGTAGTTTAGACTGGTGCACAATCTGCCTGTCCTCCGTTCAGGCTGCTATTTTTTCTCTCACAGCTTTCATTTGGATCTTAGCCCTGCCTCGTCAGATAAACCCCCTCCTCCCGAGCCCACTCCTAATACCCTTTGAAATTGATAGTTCGGGTCTTTGATTTGTTCAATCTGTCCACATCTTTGGGGTAAATTTGATGATTTTGGGATTTACATGATTTTTAAAAAGAACACGCATCAGCAAATTGCGGAGGTGGAAGCCCAATTCCATCTTTAACCCAAGCTTCATTCCTATTATTGCAGCAAAGAAGACGAAAGAAGCAGAATAGTTTATTACTTACCCCACATCTGCAGAGCCAATCTACCTTTTTGTAGTAATGGGGGTTGAACATGCGAATCGTGAAACAATTTCTACTTGCCTTTAAAGTTTGTTCGCAGTCCTGTCAATAGTGGCATTGGGCATCATGAATAATCACTTTCTGATCCACTGCGATTTCAGGAACTCACGTTTTCTAGCTCATCGGATCAAATCAAACAGCGTGAACTGTTTTCATGTCCAAGCTCCACCCATCTTGTGCAAAGCTGGAGCATCGCTCCTGGACAGCAAATTTGAAACTCTTCTGCTTTTCATTGAGGAGCCATTGGGGATAATGATATACTTTCAATATCATTATTACCAGGTATCTTTTTCATTCTGGCCAGGGGGTGCAGATACGCCTGTGCTCCTGTCAGCAGCTGCCCCTGCTGAAGGAGCTTTCTTCGTTTACTTTCTCTCAGCACATTGACAGCTACTTATTGAAATCTATACAATCCATATTAACCCATAGAATGTACAGTGTAAGAAGAATTTATGAAGGGAGGTCATTGAACACTGGGATCCTCCCCAACATATTTCCCTTGACAATGGGTAAATAAAACTCCAAATCGTTGGAAACAAGTTTTTTCGTAAATTAATCCTGTGTATATATGATAAGATCAAGACAAAAGCTTCGTTCTTTCTGCAATGTACTCACATATTACAGCTGACCTCTACACAGTTACTCCACGAAGCTGGTGAAAAATCAAAGTATAATATAATCAGTAGCGGCTCCTGCCCTGAAACCCCAGGGGTGAACCAAGACCTTAAGGGATAACCACGAAGAAAACGTGAGACGAAATGTGCTTTTCTCTGCAAACTTCAATTTTCAACTACCAATATGCAAAAGAGATCAATCTTGTCCACTTACTTGGCTTCGAATTGTGAAACAAACAATTCAATCCTACCTTCAACAAAAGTTCACTAGTAAATACGTAAATAGGTACCTAAAAAAAAATCTGAAATGGTTGTCAAATTTCAGAAAACTGTGTTTTGCAGCAGTTGAAATTCATATCTGCCCAGCAAGAACCATCGTGGAGGTGAATTTCATCTTTAACCCAAGATTCATTCCTATTATTGCAGCAAAGAAGAAAAGGAAGCATAAAAGTGTATTACTTATCTCAACTCTGCCTTTTCGTAGTAATGAGGGGTGAAGTTGCAAATTGTGGAAAGCCAAAGCTTTGATCCTGGCCAGCAAACCCCCACCAACTCACGACTTCACCATCCTCTCACACATCCTGAGGCTCTGTTTGGCGCGTGAATTTGAAACTCTTCTGCTCTTCAGTGAGGCTTCATGGAGAAAAGTTGGAAAAAGAATTGGTAATATTATACTTTTAATATTATTATTATCAGGGATCTTTTTCATTTTAGCTAGGGGCTGCAGATGAGCCTGTGCTCCTGTTAGCAGCTGCCCCTAAATATCAGTTGAATAGAAATATCTACTTTGCAAAAGATGTCATACTACCTGCAGACTATTAAAATGTGTGTGTGCAACAAACTGATTGATGCAAGTGACGTATTTACACACAACAAATCTATACACTAATGAAAAATGAAGTAATTTACGTTTTCAACAACATTGTACCTATCAATTTTCCAACTTCATCGAACTATCACTATTCTCATTTTCTCTGTTCACCCAAATAATGTACTCATAGGTAACGATGCAATAATAAGAACACTTCGTCAATCAATTGAATAACTTTATTGTACAAATCGTAAACAAGCATCTAAATTTTTGATTACTAATTACCACAAATAAATTCCACATTTTAAATAACAATTGAATATTCATATATTTATATCGTCCCCACTATGAAAAACTCGCAAATCTTTTTTTCACTCTGACAAACTCGCGAAACTGCGAAAACCGAATTTTTCAGATGAGCACAAAGTTTGACTTCATGTTAAACATTTAATATGAGCCTCCATATAATTTTTTAAGTCTCATAATGTCAAGTATAAATATCCTTTCTAAGGGCAATGATGATTTGGGTGACGGATTAAGTAGTTTAAATTTTGTTATAGCAACAATCATGTGTAAAAAGCCACCAAATCTCATTCGTTAGTTTTGCAGTTTACCGAGTTTGTCAGAAGGAAAAAAGATTCGACAGTTTGTCATAGTGGGGACGATATTGTACATAACATTATTTCCCATCTCTTGTCATGATAATATACTATCTCCTATGGGTCATTCCATACAGAGACAGACTCGAAATGTACCGACCCCTCCGATTTTGTTCATACTTGGTGTAGTTGCTTCCATTATCGAACATAAAACGCCTGCTAGGTCAGTTCCTCCAAAAATGAACGGTTTTGGAAGCTCTAGCAGTATGATACTTTGACGATTTTTTATGAACTAAACATAGTTTTTCGACTATATCTTCGGTTTCATTCGATCAAATTGAGCGTACGCGGTCTGATATTCTTCGTAATAAAGTAAAGAACGCAACGGATCCTGCAGAAAGCCGGTATGAGCGTCCGTTTTGTTTGACTGGCGGATAACGTCCGCAAATCTTAAAAACGCGATTTCTACCGAGTCCCTCAGTAGAATGAGGCGTTCGAGGTCTTAAAATGTTTGTAATTACTTGTTTTACAATGCCACCAACGGGTTTTGTGTGTTCTTTTCATTTGACGGAGTTATAACGATTTTAAGGGCTATGCACCGCCATTATTTCACTTTATTTCGCCTTTTATCGATGTAAAGCTGAATTATCTCGAGAACCGTACGAGATATTGAAAATTGTCATAAAAGAAAAGTTGTAGCTCTTGAAATTTCCATTTGGATGGACTCCTTCCACTTTTCCATAGCTCCAACCGTTTACGCGCTATGAGCAAAACAAAGTCTGCCCATTCACGGGTATGGGTAAGAAGGTAGCAGTGGCAAAGGGAGTTTCATAGTCAGTAGAGCTCCAATTTGACCCATAAAGTGCAGCACTAGTTTGACCCGTAAAACTTGTACTTTTCATCTTTAAAACGAACAATAGTTCTCGGGTCACTCCTTCCAAAACCGTTCATTTTTGGAGGAACTGACCTAGCAGGCCTTTTTCATTCGTTCATGGAAGCAACTACACCAAGTATGAACAAAATCGGAGGGGTCGGTACATTTCGAATCTGTCTGGGTATGGAATGACCCCTATATTACACCATCATTATTCCATTACTACATTAGACCAAGTTAAAAAAATAAAGTATCAAAGGTTTTTCTATCATAATTCTTTTTGAAGCATTGGAGCACACATACTTCAACCCTGAGTTCATCAACTTTTTAATTTTATTGATATCATTATAGACAAGTTGAAAAATTTCAAAAATCGTGCGGAAGTCAAGAAAGGTGAAAATATATTGTTTAAATCAAAATATTTGACAGATAAAAATTTGGTACGCGAAGTTTGAACGTAATTTTGAAACAATACGTGGGATGTTGATTTTTGTTTGAAAATAATACTTTATTGCTGCTCCATTTCCTTTCTCATTCATAATTAATATCACATTGGGCGCTGTTCAGCTAAAATGTATACTTAGATACCTACTTGTTTAATGTTAGCTCTTTAATAATTTGACGTCGCGTTATTTGTAATTCGTGGAAATTGGGAAAATTACAGCTTTGATAAGATGGCCGAAAATTTTTTCGCTGCCTTGTTAATCTTTGTATGAGCTTCATCATAATATGGGTTGGTCTCCGATCTCACCCGGTTCAACCAGGCTGCGAGCGCGGGTCGCCCATCCTTCGGATCGTAGTCCGTCAACAGCAGCTCTTCAACTTCGCAAGCCGCCAACAGGTCAGCAAATGACAGCTCCTCTCCTGCGACGTAGGGCTTGTTCTTCAGCCAGACGTCGTTCAAATCATCGCACGCTTTGATCATGGAACTTTTTCTGGATTCCACTTGTTTCGGATTGAGCGTTTTCCCCGTCATTACTGGCGTGAAACACACAGCCCAAACGTACAGAGCGCAAGGAGCTCTGAGGCCTATGTGCTGCCACTCAAGGTACTCGTCAACTCTCGCCCTTTTTATGTCATCTTTGGGATACCATTTGTCGGGAATTTTCCGTTGGCGACACAAGTGTCTGAAAATGGCGACGCTCTCCGTCAAAATGAAACCGTCCTCGTCCATGACCGGTACTTTCTTGAATGGATTGAGTTTCTCAAACTCTTCCGACATGTGTTCCAATTGAGCCAAATTTACATTGATAGGCTCGTACGGCAATTTGTTGATCTTTAGAAATATGTCGAGGGCTCGGCATGGTTGGGACATTAAATCAACGTACAGTTTAATCGGAGCGGATTTACTGCTGAAGAATCTGCTCACCATTTTCAGCGATACGTTGTACACTTGTTGATACCAAATAATGAAATGATGTCGATCGTTTTATGTCGGTAGGTAGGCAGATACCGATTCCGAAGAAACCCTTTGATAAACTACTTTTATCACTTGTGGAGCCTTTCTTGATCAGTAGTTGAAAATGTACATGGCCTAAGATGAAGGTAAAGAGAGGTACATACCTGATGAACAGATACTCCCTAAAGTTTAACGTTGCGACTGAGTACCACTAACCTACCTATAATTATGAAAAAAATGTTTTGTAATACTTCGAGATTCTCTTATCACGACACGGATACGTCAAGGACTGATAACTCGCTATCTAGTGGTGAACGGGGGAACAATCATTTCCCACTACTAATTCCCAGAGTCATGTTCTGCGTTATCTCAATGCAAAGTCATTGTGCCTCATCATAAATTTTTCTTTATATTCATCGATTCGAAAAATCGAATTTGAGCGCATGATAAACATAAAGCTATATATTTGACAGGAATACCAGTCATCTAGTAGTACTACCAACGAGAAGAAAAAATACAAGATTTTAATCCTCACGTTTTGTTTCAAGTGATGATCTCTACTTTCATGGCGATTATTAATAAAATTTAGACATTAAACTGGTTGAGTACTGTTCAATCAATGTCATGGGACCAGTTCTTCAGAAATTTTGAAAATAGTTTACTGTATCACGATATATCTATCATTGATGATGCGTATTTTAAGGGACGTAACTGTGCGTTCATCTCAGTTTGGAAAATATAAAGAAACATTTTTTAAAAACTTGATCTATTTAGGTTTCATTTAGTGGTAATAAATCTGGACTGATCTGAATAATTTATTTATCTATTGACAAAAGAAACAATGACAAAAACATTGAATAAGTATACAAAATTCAATGGCTGCTCAGTGATGAACTTGAGTAACCGGTGGTGTTGATAATTCAATGAAAGTAGGCACTAAGCTACTAACCACTAAGCACATACAAATCGGGCATCAAAATTACAAAAATAACGAGAAGTAAACAATTTCAGGAGACACACAAATATGATCAACTGAACAATCCAATTAGGTATTTTGGTTGAGAACCGATTTAAGTGCTCTATGTTTATCTCCTGAAATTCAATAATCGCTCTATCACCTGTGAAACACGCACACCCCAAAGCTTAGTAGAAATTCAAATCATGATCGCAAGCCAATTGAATGATAAACCCCAGTGAAAGAATTTGCAGCGTTTTTTGGTTGAGAACCGATTTACGTGATCTATGCATATCTCCTGAAATTCAGTAATCGCTCTATCACCTGTGAAACACGCACCCTCCAAAGCTTAGTAGAAATTCAAATCATGAATGCAAGCTAAATTAATAAAATTGAATAATGAACCCCAGTGAACGAATTTGTAGCGTTTTACCTACATTTACGGGAGTGATTCAACGCGTGTATCGGCTACAAAGCCTTTTAGGAGTTCACTCCAGTATCCACATTACTACATCACTAGGTTACTGCGATGAAAACATGAACAATAGGTAATAAACCAAAAAAACGCAAATGTTGGCACCATAAATCGGGCCGTATATCTGGAATGGGTCGAGCTACGAACCTGGGGAAGGGCTCATTCGATTCCTCATGGATAGTTCTTCAAAAAGAGTCCAAATTTAGGCCGCTTCGACTTTTTTTGAGGTTTTTAGGGATTTTACAAAACTTTGACAACTCTTAAAGGGCACTTTAAATTAAGTGAGAGTGCTGTCTTAAGAATTCTGAATTACTAAATGGGCGTTGTCGGACCAATATTGATTTTTCCTGAAAATTTCAGATATTTTGCTCCAGCCGTTTGGGAGAAATCGTGCGTACGGCGGACGGACGGAAAATTTTTGATTGCAGATTCGGATTCTACACCCTTTGAAACGTATACCATGCAATTTTCAGAGGGGGTTAGAATTTTTTTTTTTGTTTTTTTTTCAAGAGCGATTACAATGGTTTATTATTGAATAATAAACCAAAATCAAACAAAAACACGATGGGTGTATGTCTGTGCCAAATGTTGTCAACGCTGTCTTGTCTGCAATTCTTATAAGATTTTCGAAATTTGTTTTTTTTTCGATCCCAATTTCACTTTTGTAGTTCAGCAAACCTCTGAAAAATGTATTTTGCTTGTAGGAGGAGATATGGATTGGTTAACAGACAATCCCTTCAATCGCTGCTCAAGCGATTCATGTCATTGTTCTTTTTTTCAATATAGATTCGGTCTAGTATTTTTACACACTTCAGAACTTCGAATTTTCATTATGTAAAGGGTTGAATGGAGAGGGTAATACAGATAAATCGCTATACAGCGTGCTAACCGGAGGGACCTACCACTGACTAGGAATAAATTTTATAACATTTCTGACAAAAAGTGCCTTCTTAGAAAATTTTTTTAAAGGCTTTGTTTTCGAGTTATTTCAACTTTTTTTTCTTGTTTTCGATCTTAATTCACTAAAACGGCCATAACACTCTTATGTAATTGAGAAAATCCGATTTTGATTATACCGTTAAATTTTCCTTTTCCTTGCTTCATTTTCGTTATATTAAGAATTTTTGTCCACCTTCGAAATATATTGTAGAAGTTTCAAATTTAATTATGGAAAGGGTGAAAGCAGAAGTAACAGCCGATCGATTCAAGCGCTGCTCGTAGCTACTGGAATTCTCAGCCGATTTTCGTGCTTGTTTTTCAGATTAAAAATGTGGTTTGGTTTTTAACCATATTTTTATAATGTTTATAAGTATGATTAAATAAAAACCGGACATAAGACGCCCCTGTAATGCATGCATAGTGAATCTATAGATTGCGGAAGCCTCAACACACGCACTCCAATTAGTTTCAAATTATACATTTATTGATCATTATATGGGGTAGAATTGGTTTCAAATTATTGTTTTCAATACCATTGAATTAAAAAAAAAAAAAAAAAAAACAATTCTTTGGAAAATGAAAACTGGCGAAATGACCCTCTTTAAAAACGTGCTGTTTCAAGTAATGTAAAAAAGTATGCTATGAAAATACTGGATTTAAATATTTAAAAAACCATACATCGAAATCTTTTCTAAATAATAAAATGAATTTCATCAATTGGTTTGAATATTATTTCACTTCAAGGAATCGAATACCATTCGCGCTCCTCAAGGGTTTGAGAGTTAAAAAACAGATGATAAGTCAACCTGATTATGCATCGCAGAAATAGGCAGCATTTATTCTAATTCTACAACATCGTACTCGAGGTTACTTTTTGAACGGGCGAAGTATTAAAAGCATTCAATCGTAGCATTTACCTACTTTAAAGGCGTGAACGGTAAATTTCAGAGTAAAGGTGCGATAGTTATTAACACGATGTATATTTAGCTTTAAAAAATAAAACAAACTTCCAAACATTTTACAAATTTGTTTATTATCACATAGAATTCCGAAAAAAAAATATATAAATAAACTTCTCATTTTGAAAATTCTCTAACCTAACAGTCTCCAAGTACAGAGGAATTAACATTTTCCAACACACTTTTTATATATCAGTTTGTAGCGTTTACATCTTCACGTCTACACATATTTACAGACAATTGTAGCTTTGAAGTCGAGCTTTAAAAAAAATCCGCAATCCGTTCTTTCGTTACAAAATCAAGGAAGCCAGAGAACAGCACTTTCTGTGCGCAAGAATACAATAGTAAAATTAGTTGAAATCGCTGATATTGAATACTTATTTGATTATTACTTAGATTGTACAAACGTTTATGCACAGTGATTTCTTTAGAATTAGCTTGAAAAAACAGGAATTATTACACCTAAGAAATATTGATAAAACTCAAATTTACAGTGTAGAAAATAATACAGCAGAAAAATACTCGAATATATTGGAAAAAACCTCGTTTAAAGATTTTGTGGAACAACATGAACGTTTTCCTCATTATCCCTGAACTGAACAACGAATAGGTTCCGAATCATAGTTATTTATCTTTGTAGTCTTTCAAAACTTGCTCCTTTAATTCGGTGTATTTTACAAGCCCAAATTGTCTGTGTCTGGTGGGTCCTTGGAATGACTAGCACCTCATATTTGTTACTGTACGCTTCTACTTTGCAGTTTACTCGCAATTTTATTGATTTTCGTGTGTGAAATATCGTAGAAGGGGTTCGTATCATTTTTCACCCTTTCTATCCAGTCTGCGAGAGCCGGCCGGTCTACTTTCGGGTCGTACCCCGACAACTTGAGCTCTTCCACCTCAGTGGCAGCGACCAAATCGGCGAAAGAGATCTCACTTCCCGCGACGTACGGTTTATCCTTCAACCAAATCCCATCCAATTCGTCCAGCGCGTTGACCATTTTCTCGGCCCGTTCTTCTACCAACTCGGGGTTTGTCGGCTCTCCGGTGATATTCGGCATGAAGAAAGTGGCCCATACGTAAAGCCCGCAATGGACTCTCAGCCCGATATGTTGCCATTCTAAATATTCATCAACAGCTGCTTGTTTCTTGGTGTCTCTAGGGTACCACTTATCTTCCACTTCGTGTTGACGGCACAAATATCGAAATATAGCGATGCTTTCGGTGAGGCGAAACCCGTTGTCGTCGACGACCGGCACTTTCCTGAATGGAGTCACTTTACCGAATTCCTCACTGTGATGTTCTAATTTACCAAGATTAATCGTAACCGGTTCATACGGGATTTTGTTGATTTTCATAAATATTTCCAAGGCTCTGCACGGTTGAGACAGCGTGTCCAAGTAGAGTTTGAGCGGTTTTGACGCTGAACTTAAAAATCGAATCGCCATTTTTCAGCTGAAACGACTGTCACGTTACGGTCAACGAACTGTTCACGACTAAAACGCTTTGATTCGGGTTGCGGGTTATAACGAAATAAACTGATGGCAATTACGGGGACAACAAGCTGGTTGAACAAGCTGACAATGTTATCTACGAGATTGATAAAAATTTTTCGAATGGCCTTGAGGAGCGATGGAGGAGTCCCTGTGCCATCTAGCGGAATCTTATGGAATCACACCGTTTCTTCTTAACATCCAGAGTTGGTGGTTTCACTGGTATATAATTTCGGAACTAAGAACAATATACCTAATTGTCACACCTATATTCATATTATGTAGGTAGTTTAGGCTAGCTCCATTCTATTTACGTTCTATAATTTTCGTTCTTAATGATAATGATGATCATAGTTCCAAGTGGAGGAGGTGGAAGATTAATCATCATGTCACGATGAGTTTCTGTTTGGGTGTGCCAATTCTTTCTTACCGACGCCAACTAACTCGAATAAAAAATCATTCTGTTCGCCGCAGAATGAAGCTGTTTTAAGGAAACAGTACTTAAATCGAATTACAGGCGAAAATTGAGTCAAAAACCTCATTGCACGGATGTGTCTGCAATTTGTGTATCACATACAACTCACCACTTGGCTCAAGGGCTGATAAAGTTGAAAACATTAGACACTTATCTAAACAATTATAGAAATGAGTGAGTAGTTTTATTAGAATAATAAACCAATGTACCTAATCGCTCTTGAAAAAAATTCTAACCCCCCCCCCCCCCCCCCCCCCCCCGAAATGTTCATGGTTTACGTTTCAAAAGGTGTAGAATCCGAATCTGCAATAAAAATGTTACGATTTCTCACAAACGGCTGAAGCAAATAAGCTGGAATTTTCAGGAAAAATCCATGTTGGTCCGGCGACGCCCCAATTCTTGAGCCAGCTCTCTCACTTAATTTAAAGTGCCCTTTAAGGGTTGTCAAAGATTTGTAAAATCCCTAAAAACCTCAAAACAAGTCAAGGCGGCCTAAATTTGTACTGTTTTTGAAGAACACTCCGCGAGGAATCGAATGAGCCCTTCCCCGGGTCCGTAGGTCAAACCATTCCCGATGTATGGTGCCAACATTTGCGTTATTTTGGTTTATTATTGTTTTTGTGTTGCTATCAGTAACCTAGTGACGTAGTGATCTAGTAATGTGGATACTGAAGTGAACTCCTAAGAGGCTTTGTAGCCGATACACGGGTTGAAGCATTCTGATACGCATGAAACACTGCAAATTCTTCCACTGGGTTTATTATTCAATTGGCTTGTTCCATGATTTGAATTTCTACTAAGCTTTGGAGTGTGCGTTTTTCACAAGTGATAGAGCGATTATTGAATTTCAAGAGGCACCAAGCTCAGGAAGATCAACTGATCAATCCAAATAGGTATTTTGGTTGAGAACAGATTTACGTGCTCTATGCATATCTCCTGAAATTCAATAATCGCTCTATCACCTGTGAAACACGCACACTCCGAAGCTTAGTAGAAATTCAAATCATAAACGCAAGCCAATTGAACAATAAGCCCCAGTGAAAGAATTTGCAGCGTTTTTTGTTTGTTTTATATTAATAGTATTAAATTGATACGAACCGGAGGGTTTGAATGTTGATCATCAGCAAACGTTTAGCCCACTTCTGCATGCAAAATTTTGTTGCCGATTTGCGATCATCTTGACGATTTCTTTTTTGTAGCACCTATACCCTGAGGTCGTACAAGGCTCAAGATAGTCTTATTCGATCCATTGAACCAATTTCAATGTATATAAAACGAAAAAACATCCCCCAAGTTAGATGTGATACTAAGCTTCCTTGTGTCGTTTAATGTTGTAAATAATCTTGGAAGAATTTACATCTTGAAAGATGTAGAATATAAGCTCGTTCTAACGATTCACGGGACAAAACCGTCAGTATGTATTGCGGGTTTGTCCCATTAACTCTATAGCGGATACAATGTGATACTATCGTGTTTAAATTGATCTGCGATCATTAGACCGCTCTTCCCTGACTGGCTGAAGGTGGTGTATTTTTAAAAAGTGATAATTATCCTCCCCCCACCCCCTTCCAAAGTTGTTGGTTTACGTTTTAAGTTAGATGGATTTCAAAAATCGAATATAAAACATTTGGGCTTCTGCCTGTCAGGAGGTTGGAGGGGGTCTGCCCACCCCAAGGCAGACCGATTTTCCAAACGTGAGCAAACTGATGATCCTACAATATCCCAAATTCAAGTTCAAATGACGTTTTTTTCGAATCCAATTTGAGTCTAGTAGTGCAGCAAACCTACGTAATTTTTTAATTTTTGTCATTAGGAGGAATGGAGGGGATTAAAGTCAATCCATTCATGCTTGCCTTCTCAAATTATGGCTGCACCCGCTAGATACCCTTTTGAAACCCTATTTCCTGCAAGCTCTAGCACTGATTCCTTTGAAAAATCCACTGACCACGAGAAAAAAACAACGTACTCAAGCTTCTACAGTCGCATTTTGAAGATAACTGGAAAGAAAGAGAAGACGGGAGGCTCAAGACTCACTTCAACACCATGATTCTCTTGACGAGCCCATTACAGAACAGGAGTCGGATTGTGATTGTATGGACAGGAAATCACTGGGGTTTATTATTCAATCGGCTTGCGTTCATGATTTGAATTTCTACTAAGCTTTAGGAGTCTGCGTGTTTCACAGGATAGGGCGATTATTGAATTTCAGGAGATATACATGGAGCACGTGAGTCTGTTCTCGACCAAAATACCTATTTGGATTGATCAGTTGATCATATTTGTGTGCCTCCTGAAATTCAATAATCGCCCTATCCTGTGAAACACGCAGACTCCTAAGCTTAGTTCAAATCATGAACGCAAGCCGATTGAATAATAAACCCCAGTGAAAGAATTTGCAGCGTTTTTTTATTGAACCTCAATAACTCCCACAATAAAAACATCTATAATTTATCAAGTCCTTTGGCACTCGTATTGCGTTAAAACTTCCCCAAATCCAAATTTAAATGATGTAGCCAAAGGTAGACAGATGTAGAGGGGGCATACAAATATCATCAACTGATCAATCCAAATAGGTGTTTTGGATGAGAACCGATTTACGTGATCTATACATATCTCCTGAAATTCAATAATCGCTCTATCACCTGTAAAACACGCACACTCCGAAGCTTAGTAAGATTCAAATCATGAACGCAAGCCAATTGAATAATAAACCCCAGTGAAAGAATACTTATTTACCCCAGTAATAATATTGAATAATAAACCTCAGTAATAATATTTACCTATATATTATCAGAATGCTTCAACCCGTGTATCGGCTAATAACTACACTACAAGTATTCACATCGGCTATCACTCCAGTATCCACATTCACTACAACTCAACGCTATCGGCCGGACATCACTAGGTTACAAACAAATAATAATAAACGAAAAAACGCGAATGTTGGCACCATAAATCGGGCCATACATCGGGAATGGTTTGACCTACGGACGTGGGGAAGGGCTCATTCGATTCCTAATGGTATGTTCTTCAAATAGGAAAATGTTTAGGCCGATTCGACTAGTTTTGAGGTTTTCAGGGATTTTACAAAATCATATGCATTTACAGCCCTTAAAGGGCACTTTAAATTGAGTGAGGGATTTGGCTCAAGAATGGGGGGACGATATCGTGCGTACGGCGTACGGCGGACGGACGGTAAATTTTTTATTGCAGATTTGGATTCTACACCCTTTGAAACGTAACCCATGAAATTTTCAGGGGGGGTTACAGCTTTTTTTTTTCAAGAGGTTCACAATGGTTTATTATTGAATAATAAACCAAAAAAGTTGTGGAGAATACCGTCGCTCCGAATTTTTTACATGGAAATTAAAGGGATGTCACCACTAACTGGGACACCCTGTATATAGTACTTAATGACTTTTGTTCTAGTCTATCCTATTTTGCATTCAATTTCGCAAAAGTCAAACCTGCCTATTGACCAGTGTTAATGAACCATTTTTGATACATTTTTTTCCTGAGATATACTGAGATACTGTTCTAGTCTGATTGGTAATTTCAGAACTCACGTGGTCTTATTATTATGTCTTATTTATTCAATCAATTTACTGCCGATGAAGAGGTGATTGAATAGGGATTGTACTTCTCTTCAAGTAAAAAGCACATATTACAAGTCGTAGCCGTATAGTTTTGATAACGATTAAACTCTCAAATAAAAGTAGAAGGAACTGTAGAATAGCTTCTTTGCATAAGATTTTAAATCCAATGCTGACGGTTATTCTTGGCGGTGACGTTCTAAGTTTCACATTCGATTCGCACGAGTCTCTTTTTGAAGGTCTTTTCGCCGGAAATTTCTCCTGCAGGTGCGCTTAGCTTCTGACTTGCTCCCCTCAGACTCGCCTCGAAGAGCGTTTACCTACCGAATCCTTTTTTCGGAGCCTTCGTTTCGTTTTTCATTCTCTCCCTAACTTCCAATCCCTGACGAAGGCGATGCTCCAGAGTTGTCGACAGTTCAAAAACATCCCGGAGCGTTCGCCTTGGCATTGAAAACACTTCCAGTTCACCCAGGAATGACCAGTTATTAATTTACGGATGAAGGGGTTTAACCTTAGTGAGAGAGCACCCAAGTGGAAAGTTTGACAGGATACAGGACCCTCCAAACATGGCGGAGGGCAATTAGAATATTTTAGAGCGGCCAGTATGTTCCTACGCCTCAGTGGCACGGTGTCTTCTTTCCTACGATGTAAGTACCATCCTCAACTCCAATATGTACATACCTTATTGAATATATTATTGAAACATTACTGATATAGAGTTCATATGAACGATCAAAATCAATTTCGTGCAAAATTTATTATAAATTTAATTCAAATGTTGTTTGGGTAGGGAATCAATTTTCGGAGGACCACCTATTCCACGTGATTATGGGGTTCGCGTTATCGCTTTCATTAGTTTTGGGTGGGCTTAGGAAAGCTGAAAGAGAAATCTCAATACCAGACATAGCTAGCATACTAACCTACTCTTGTCTTGTGACCCATTTGCGGGACAGTTTCATTCGTCTTCTTGGAGCGTTCACATCTCTCCGTGTTATAGTATTCGAAGATTTGAGGCGTTTGTTTGATAGGTACTGAACGGTTTGAAACACGCGGAAACTCCCTCCACTTGAATGCAAAACCGAGGCGTCTTCTCGGTAATTGTGCAATAGGTCAGAATTCTGTTGCCTTTCTAAAGGAGGAAGGATCTCACAGTTAGGGGTTCCCATGGCAGGAGGGATAGAGACACCCGAGAAATCTCTTGTATGATGAACAATCACTGTAAAGCCATCGGCTCATACGTTCAGCGGTTTTATGATACGACTTACGCAGGAAATGGGACTGCTGGGAGGAAGATGAACCTGTACAAGAATGGAATGATATTCGGCACCTTCCTGGGCTCCTGTTTGTGCATCGGCCTCCTTGCTGCGTCTCTGGGGACGAGGTACTGGATCGTTTCCACGGCGACTATCGTCAACAGGACGGAGTCTGACGGAAGGGTGTTTTACGGTCTATTCAGCGGAGAGAAGAACCTCAACTTTGGCATAGGATGGAGAACGTACGAGCTAAATGGTGAGTCGAATCACAAATTCATAAGCTGTTTATAGAAATATTTCATTTACCTACCCAGGACACTTTGCCTACTTGCATTCACTAAAATAAGCTCGTTTATGCAGTCCTAGGAAAGTTTATTGGCTACGGAAAACTCCTCTATACCTACTCCTTTATCGACATACACTAACGATGTCCACCTTTTAAAAAACGCTGCAAATTCGTTCACTGGGGTTTATTATTCAATTTTATTAATTTGACTTGCATTCATGATTTGAATTTCTACTAAGCTTTGGAGTGAACATGTTTCACAGGTGATAGAGCGATTATTAAATTTCAGGAGATATGCATAGGGCACATAAATCTGTTCTCAACCAAAATACCTATTTAGATTGTTCAGTTGATCATATTTGTGTGCCTCCTAAAATTCAATAATCACTCTATCACCTGTGAAACACGCACACTCCAAAGCTTAGTAGAAATTCAAGACAATTGAATAATTACGCCAGTAAAAGAATTTGCAGCGTTTCATGCGTATCAGAATGCTTCAACCCTTGTATCGGCTACAAAGCCTTTTAGGAGTTCACTCCAGTATCCACATTACTACATCACAACATCACTACATCACTAGGTTACTGCGATGAAAACATAAACAATAATAAACCAAAAAAACGCAAATGTTGGCACCATAAATCGGGCCGTATATCGGGAATGGTTTGAGCTACGAACCTGGGGAAGGGCTCATACGATTCCTCATGGAAAGTTCTTCAAAAAGAGTCCAAATTTAGGCCGCTTCGACTTTTTTTGAGGTTTTTAGGGATTTTACAAAACTTCGACAACCTTTAAAGGGCACTTTAAATTAAGTGAGAGTGCTGGCTAAAGAATTGGGGCGTTGTCGGACCAATATTGATTTTTCCTGAAAACTTCATATATTTTGCTCCAGCCGTTTGGGAGAAATCGTGCATACGGCGTACGACGTACGGCGGACTGACGGAAAAATTTGTATTGCAGATTCGGATTCTACACCTTTTGAAACGTAAACCATGAAATTTTCAGGGGGGGTTAGAATTTTTTTTTTACAATGGTTTACTGTTGAATAATAAACCAAAACATCGCAATAAACGAATATCAGTACTAAACGGTAAAACTCCTCATCACTTCAGTACTAAGAATGGTTTGCTGGATAAGGATTTGCGGAGGGCATGCCTTCAAAACTATTTTCTTGGGCCAGATCAATGGGATATTATGAATCGAAATGCTTGAATTATAATTTATTCCTATACGCTCCAATACTTGAAATTCGCTGACGAGTTTCGTTCTAAATATTGTTCCAAATCTCTACTAAAATGTAAGAAATGTGAGGCTTTTGTCATGTGTGTTTTGGAATTGAGTTACTTACTATGCGATGAAGAAATCAGAGGTTAGAGAGTGAAAAATCACTCATTCTTTCTCGTAAAATTAGACTCCACCTCAACGATTTTGAATAACCTAATACCACTTCGACCAGCCTATTCTCCCGAATTCAATCAATTAGAAATTATATGTAGTTAATTTAAAACCATTTCAAAAAATATCTTATCTATTTAATCTGGGGATTAAATAGGTGTGGGCTGCATCTTTTGTTTCATTTCTGTTTATTAATTTTCCTTAAAAAGCTCTAGGGATCATGTTCATTCCTCTTCCTTGCTAGACTGAGATTATAGTAAATGTAGGTAGGTACCCCTGTAAAATTAAAGTCAGCGAGCGGTGGTGGGATCTCTTAATTGCAAAATGAAGCTGTTGTACTGGCTACCAACATTTTTTTTAAATTCAAGATTCCCTTCTTTGCTTTGAAGCATTCTGGACTTATTTCTTTTCATCTGTATAAATTGTTGGAAGCAAAACTCATATAGCTGAAAATATCTTGAGAAAAGTCGATAAACGATAAAAGTTAACAGTGATATACTAAATAGTTAATTATGAACTAGTTAGGAACTTATAACACATTGTATTCAGAAATGTATGCTCAAAATTTCTGTGAAGAAAGCCTGAAGAAATCGATAAAAATGCAAAAAAACTTGATATTAAGAATTATAAAAAAAAATTTTTTTTTTTTTTTTTTTCCTCCTAAAATGTGCAGAATATTGTTCAGAATAAATTGTTTTTTGTTGGCTGTTGATGGTTTTTCTTGAGTCATACGGTTAACAATTTTTGTGCGGATCAAGTGATCAAAATTCAAAAAACATTTGATTTGAAAATTTAGCGCCAATAAGTTAAGGAAATTTGTTGTTACGTCGCTCTTATACGGCGTACGTTTGACATGAAAATTTACCGCCAATGAGTTAAGGAAATTCGGTGATACGTCGATCTCGTACGACACACATTTGACATGAAAATTTAGCACCAAATAAGTTAAGAAAATGTGGTTTTACGGTCGCTCTTGTGCGGCCTACATTTTTCATCCGTAAACTAGTCTTGTGCCGTTCTTTTCCTGAGATATTGGAAATGCTCATCTTGGAAGATAATCTTATTGTGATATCTTGCAGTTCTATTTTTAATAATGCACCTTTCTAATAGACTTGAAAAACGCCGCAAATTCTTTCACTGGGGTTTGTAATTCAATGATTCATGATTTGAGTTTCTACTAAGCTTTGGAGTGTGCGTGTTTCACGGGTGATAGAACGATTATCGAATTTCAGGAGATATGCATAGAGCACTTAAATCGGTTCTCAACCAAAATACCTATCATATTTGTGTGCCTCCTGAAATTCAATAATCGCTCTATCACCTGTGAAACACGCACACTCCACAGCTTAGTAGAAATTCAAATCATGAATCATTGAATAATAAAAAATAGTGAAATAATTTGCAGCGTTTTTTCAAGAGCGATTACAATGGAAAAATATTCTATTTGAAAATTTTAAATTTCGTATGACGGAGCATGCATATCAGAATGCTTCAACCCGTGTATCGGCTATAAACCCATTTAGGAGTTCACTCCAGTATCCACATTCACTACATCACTAGTGTGCCTCTTGAAATTCAATAATCGCTCTATCACTTGTGAAACACGGACACTCCAAAGCTTAGTAGAAATTCAAATCATGAACGCAAGCCAATAGAATAATAAACCCCAGTGAAAGAATTTGCATTTAATCAGTATTAAACCTTTGGGATATACTAAAAAACATTTTTGATTTATTATCTTAATTTGTGGGTCAACGTTTCAGGAACACAAAATAGTTGAAGATATTAGTTACAAAACTGTATTATTTCGTATTAGGTACTTAGTTAACTTTTCGCTAGTAGAGATATTAATTGGTTTGAAAATGGAGCTAGTAACTTGATACTTGTATAACAAGTATTTATTATCGCCTACCAAGTGACAATTTATGAAATATAATAAGACAATGATCCACGGAAGGAACAAAGTATCATTTCAGTAGGAATCAGTAATAACGGCAAGGTATTGATGATCAGTAATAATTGAATTTTATAGTGTACCAATACGTAAGAACGGTATAATACGCGAAGAGTTGCCTTAGGAATTAAAGGTCTTCTTGAAATACCTACATTCCCGATGCTCAAGGTCGGATCCCCCTTCTAAATGTCACCTGGTTATTTAGGGAATGCATCTTAGCCGCTCTCCGATCTCCTCCGCTGCATTCAAAACTTACGGACATAATAGTAGGTAGGTGAATCTTGAAAACCTCCCATAAATTTACATATTCGGCCCGTTTTATTAGACATGGTGCAATATGAGCGAACCGCCGGAGGATGACTCTGTTGCACCATACGAGAAAGTTGATTGGCTCGGAGGCCCAAGTCACGATTTTTACGGATTCCTGTTTATAAAAACAATGGAAGGATGTTATTCGGAGCCGTCCTGACATTTCCTTTTTCGGTGTGATGAGACCATCCTGATATTTCTGTAACTTTTACACACGTTTTTGACGTACATAATTTTATTTCTTGTAACATATCCCCGCAATTCACTGTATTACAAAAGGTAACGATTCAGGTGATGCAGAAATACGTGACGTTTGTAGGATCCCTTGCTGTGAATCAATTAAAATTTTGATTGAACGTTGCATCTGAGAGTCGAGATAATGTAACGCAAGCAGTGCCGCACAATTTTCAGAAAGAACTCCTTCCCCTCCCTCCCAAGTACTGAGTTGTTGGTATGGAAAAAACGCTGCAAATTCTTTCACTGGCGTTTATTATTCAATTGGCTTGCGTTCATGATTTGGGATTCTACTAAGCTTTGGAGTGTGCGTGTTTCACAGGTGAGAGAAGTGATTATTGAATTTCAGGAGAGATGCATAGAGCACGTAAATCTGTTCTCAACCAAAATACCTATTTGGATTGTTCAGTTGATCATATTTGTAATGGTTTGACAAACATCGGTTGAATGGTTTGACCTACGGACCTGGGGACAGGCTCATTCGATTCCTCAGGAAAGTTCTTCAAAAAAGTCCAAATTTAGGCCGCTTTGACTTTTTTTGAGTTTTTAGGGATTTTACAAAACTTCGACAACCCTTAAAGGGCACTTTAAATTAAGTGAGAGTGCTGGCTAAGGAATTGGGGCGTTGTTGGACCAATATTGATTCTTCCTGAAAATGACAGATTTTTTGCTCCAGCCTTTTGGGAAAAATCGTGCGTACGGCGGACGGACGGAAAAATGTTCATTGCAGATTTGGATTCTACACCCTTTGAATCGTGAACCATGAAATTTTCAGGGGGGTTACAAATTTTTCTTTCAAGAGCGAATACAACGGTTTATTATTGAATAATAAACCAAAATGGCATGTCTTCACTTGTCTTTGATACCTGATCTGACAGAGGAACGTCTACATCCATATTTTGATGTTTCTCTTATAAGGGATCATGCACACTTTTTAGGATGTGTCTTTTTAAGAGGTTTTTAGGAGTCACAACACGTTTTGCAGTAAAAAAGAATACAGTTGGTTAGCGATGCAGTGAAAAAACAAAAATGATCAAAAAGAAGTAATCTAAATTAACTTGGATTGTTTGCCCAACAGTAGCGATAATGGTTCCAGGAAGATGAAAGTTCTGACCTTCCTACATAGCCCTCTGAATTCCCGAGAATTTCATCAAAAATTTTCCGAACGGTTCCGGTATTTTCCCCGTGACAACTGTTTTTATCTTAGCTAAAATCGATCCAGATGGAATTCAAACCTCGAGTTGACCGCCGACCCGCTAAATTTCATAAATTTCGTCAGAGGTTCAGCGGTTTAGTAGCTTGAGAACAGCTTTGAGCAACCAAATATAAATTGCAGGCCTAATTTGATCTTTGAATTCTTCAAAACATGAAAGTGAAGTATACATTTAAAAGCGGATTGAAAATAGAAAACCCACTTGACGAAAAACTTAACCTTCCTAGGTTAGTTTTTGCTCCATAATTTTCAATAATAGGCCTTTGAAATCGCTATACATTTTAATATTTTAAACAAGTTAATGGCACATTGAAACCCTGATAGTACGATGGAACAACGTATGTAGCTACTATCAGCAGAGTTCATTCTTGGCAAAAACTACCTCTAACGTTACCTAATCACGAGTATTACACAGTATTGTACAAATTCATTGATCATCAGTCTTGATGTGGATATTTGCTCATCCAAGCCCGTTATTCGAGTAATATTCGGTTAAAATCGATATTTTATTATTGAATTCTCGGAGTTATTCAACAACCTACCCTTATAGCATGGTCACTGTAACGTCCCGACCTACCACAAGCCGAGATTTACGACCCCCCAATAGACATGACAATCGGACGGCGTATTAATCAACTTATTGGACCATGTATCTGACGCAACTACCTTCGTGAAATGGGCAATGTAATAATTTCCATTGTGTAATTCTTTACATACATTGTAATCGTGTAATGACTCATGTTTCCTTGCGGTTTTCAATTCGTGGGGGAAGCCACTGGGTGAATTTCACCGAGGGCTCTCTCCGCGACCGAACAGTATAATTACATTCCCACTTTCACGTACACTCGCAGATGTCACATGTTGCTTCTTTGTTCGTGTTTATTCGGTTAGTTAATTTTTCACCTCCGTAATGGCAGACTAGGTGTCATCAAGTGGTTGTGGTCGGGTCTTTCACACTTTCTTCTGTCTTTGATCTCGATTAGAAGCAACTAGATACATACCCAGTACACAAAATTGCGTGTTTCATTCAAAATAAAGTCGCATCGTACAGTTTTAAATCGGACGGTGTAAAACATGGAAATTCCACTGTTCTTTTCTGTTAACCCTATAGGTTTGTGAATATTCGTCATATTTCACCAATAATGCACGGACTAATAACCTGCTGCAAGTCAAAAACTATTGCCAAGCTATGGTCCCCTTACACATGAATGTTACCTAAGTGGACTGTGAAGTAGCTCACGAAATTATTTAGTTTTAGTTATAATTTATCTCTATTATATACTTACTATTAATGTAAGTGTAGTAAAGCGTACAAAAAACGCTGCTAATTCTTTCACTGGGGTTTATTATTCAATTGGCTTGCGTTCATGATTTGAATTTATACTAAGCTTTGGAGTTTTTCACAGGTGATAGAGCAATTGTAAATAAAAGGCTTTTACTACTACTACTACTGCTACTGATTACTGTTTGAACATAAATATGTTGCGACCTAGCAGTATTTACTCTTTACTACTGAGGGGAAATTTCCTTTTAGTTGCAGCACTCTAAGCAGTTGAGCTATGAGGCCGATCTAATCTAACTTCTTCGACTGGATTTTCCTTGAACATAACGCAATTCAATTCTGAGACATTTACTTCCGATTACAGTTGATATCCCACATGGTATTTCAACTTTCTCAAAGCGGGTTCCCATGCGATTGCGCTATCCTTCTTAAATTCTAACATAATTCTACTGTCCCGGCCTAAGCTTTCAGTTCTGCCCCAGATCAAGTTGCGGGTTTCGCGCCGGTCGCCTTGGATGTAAAAGCTCCTCGGCCGGTGTCCAGTGAGAGTCAACTCTTTCTCCGCTAGTTTTAATTAATATGCTAACCTGCCTCTATTGGCCAACCTTCATTCGTTTCAAGGTTTTCGAAGAAAAAAAAAACGCTTCAAGTAGAAACGAGTATTACGACTCACCCTAGAAATTGCTTATGAAAGCTAAATTGTAAAGTACCCTTTGGATGTAGAACTTCGAGCAGTTTTACCTTTCGGATTATCTCGTCTTCTATTATGGGTTGTGTTAAAAGTGTTCAATTCGCCTGGTACCCTCGTAGAAAGATCCGCACATTCATCAGTAGGCGAAATAGTAACTATTATGGAACAGAGAAAGTTTGATTGAAAAAAACGCTGCGAATTCTTTCACTCGGAATTATTATTCAATGATTCATGATTTGAATGTCTACTAAGCTTTGGAGTGTGCGTGTTTCACAGGTGATAGAGTGATTATTGAGTTTCAGGAGGCACACAAATATGACCAACTGATCAATCCAAACAGGTAGTTGGGTTGAGAACCGATTTAAGTGCTCTATGCATTTCTCCTGAAATTCAATAACCGCTCTACCACCTGTGAAACACGCACACTACAAAGCTTAGTAGAAATTTAAATCATGAATCATTGAATAATAAACCCCAGTGAAAGAATTTGCAGCGTTTTTTCAAGAGCGATTACAATGGATAAATATCCTATTTGAAAATTTTAAATTTCGTAAGACGGAGCATGCATATCAGAATACTTCAACCCGTGTATCGGCCATAAACACTTTTAGGAGTTCACTCCAGTATCCACATTCACTAAATCACTAGGTTACTGCGATGAAAACAAACACAACAAACAACAACATGTGCATGCAAATGTTGGCACCATAAATCGTGAATAGTTTGAGCTACGGACCTGGGGAGGGGCTCATTCGATTCCTCATGGAAAGTTCTTCAAAAAAAAGTCAAAAGCCTTGACTTTGTTTGAGGTTTTTAGGGATTTTACACAACTTTGACAACCCTTAAAGGGCATTTTAAATTAAGTGAAAGTGCTCACTAAAGAATTGGGGCGTTGTCGGACCAATATTGATTTTTCCTGAAAATTTCAGATTTTTTGCTCCTGCCGTTTGGGAGAAATCGTGCGTACGGCGGACGGACGGAAACATTTTTATTGCAGATTCGGATTCTACACCCTTTGAAACGTAAACCATGAAATTGTCAGGGGGGTTAAACTTTTTCTTTCAAGAGCGATTACAATGGTTTATTATTGAATAATAAACCAAAAAGAGTCAATAGTGGGCACATTATTCGGTTCAATCTGCAAGCTATGCAAAAACGGTAGTTTGTTAAGCACGACTTCTAGTTTCGGTGAAAGTTGAATAGGCAGGTGGTTCCTGTTTGACCCTGGCACTGCAGCGACCGTGCTAGATTCGATTATAGTATGCCTGTAGGTAGGTATATTACAACATTATTTCCACCCAATTATTGCTTACTAGGAAACCAAGGTTGCCGAAGCCTTGAGATCAATTTCTAATAAGAAACGCTGCAAATTGTTATGGTTTATTTCTGCGATATCACAACGGCTTAGATCATAGAAGTATTACGTTATATCCATAAGTTTAGTTTTCCTTCAACTACCCGTCATATTCGGCACGAAACTATTTGCAAATTTGTAGCAGTATAAACTCCGTTTTTAAAACACAAAACTACTGGGAAGGGTACCAAAATTTGTTGCAAATTATGAGGTCGTGAATGTTGATAACAGGCTTTACTATTGCTCGGAATTTTGTAAAATTTCTGTAAAACAAAACGCATAATCCCCTTAGATTAGTTTGAGGTGTCATAAAATTTATTACACAACATTTAATGTTATGGAAGTTCGTTTGATTCCATTTCACGTTTCACTTCATTTTCGAGTTCATAATGGCGTTGCGATTTATTCGAAACTAATTTGCACGAATTCCTGCAGGAATGTTATATTTATTGAAAACCTGAAATTATTATTGATCGTCTTCAAGGTCCTATGTTCATTCATTCAGATAATATGGTTTTTCACAAATTTCACTATAAGAAATTAAAAGATATATTATATGGGTGATTCCTAAACTAGGAAAATTTTGATCAGGGGAAAATTTGTAAAAAAAGTTTTCAAAATTACTGGAATTACTGGAATGTTTTATATGTTTTTTTATATTTTTTTATATTTATAAACTTCTATTTGTTTGTTACCATGTAGGATCCGAATCACTCCATGAAACTTATCGAAATGGACAAAATATTCACGTAGTTCTCCCTGACACTAACAGTTATTGCAGTGGTCCAATCTTTATGAAATGGTTAAGTTATCTTCATGAGACGACCCTTGGGCTAATTTGAGCTAACTCGGTCCTCTCGGTCATGGAAAATAATTCACGCTGTCGAATGATCTTACATTGCTGAAACCTTTCGGGGCTGTTCATTTCTGGTAATATAGTCAAAATAGATCTTGAATTTAGACAATTTTTAGTTGTGGTTAGGAGTAGGTACCACCTACAGGCCAACACGGGAGGAAACAAAAATTGTGAACAATTAGAAAACAAAAGGAACTTTTGATTTTAGAGTGAACAACTTGTTCGATATACTGTAGTATTATCTGGCTTCCTTTGGCTTTGGTATCGAGGAAGCGACAATTTACATTTTATGACTCATTGAATATGGTCCATTCTCCCTGTGATGTGGGAGTGTCTTGCTTTTTCAATAGAACGGTTTGTTTTGTTGATTTCAGTGCCGCAGGAAATGTCGGCTCTCATGGTTTACTCGTACTGGCTGGGCACGGTCTGCTGCATGGCGGCGGGAATCGTGTTCAGCTCCGTTTCGGCGGTTCTCGCCGTCGTCAACAGCGCTACCACGCCCATCTGGACCATCACCGGCGTCCCTGGCCTCTACCTCTGGAACATGATGTCAAGTAAGTTCTCTTGTCGTGTCGGACCCTACCCACTGAAATGGAAATTTTAGCTGGAAAGAATTATCTTACGGAGAAAACGCTGAAAATCATTACACAGAGGGTTATTATTTCTATATTGGACAGCCATTTTTCGTAAATCACTGATCTAAGTATATTATAAGTAGTCTCTGTTTATATTAATGGACCTCGGTACCACGCGCCTTAATTGCAATCGAAATAAAAATACTTGGGCTACCCACAGCGACGCGGTCTAGCTGAAACCTCGCGTTGAATGGGCTCCGCAGCCCGACCGCCTACCTAATTTTCGAATGGTGAGCGAACAGATGATCGTTCATTAATTGGTCTCATTCTATTCTGAGAACTGATTTCTATCTTAATCAAACAAAAAAATGTCCTCTTACATCGAACATTCTTGAGATTTCGATTTTTGATAGATAAATGCTTAAATGCTGAATATTTGCTTGGAGTTGAACGATCAAGATGCCGAGATTACTGAAATATGGTGAATGAGGCACGTCATTTCAATATTTTCTGATGTTCCAAAGAGGGAACACTTTATAGAATTTCAATTTCCTATGGTAACTTTGTAAATTGCTTATTTTATACCTTGTAATAATTGTCAATTGTTATTCAACTATTCTTAATTGATTTTGCTTCCGAGTCTACCATGGTAGCGAAAGCATTGTTTTCACTTTCGGAATGTGAAAATTTGTTTGTCTCCAAAATCAAAAATTCCACTCTCATTTTGCGTTTTAGACCTTTCTGAACAATTTTGGTTCCGTGTCTGCCTGTGTGTCTGTCTGTCTGCCAGCAAATCCTTGTTACGGGCAAAACTACACGAAGTTATAGTCCGATTTTGATGACATTTTCAGGGATTGTGCGGGTTGGGGTGTAGATGGTCCCCTATAGGTTTCATGACCCCCGGATCAACAGTAGTCTCTGCGCATGCGCAAACGTGAAATCCTTGTTACGCGCATAACTCCGGGAGTTCTTGACTAATTTCGATGAAATTTTCTGGGATTGTTCGGTTTGATGTGTAGATGGTCCCCTATGAGTTTCATGACCCCCGAATCAATAATAGCCTCTGCTCATGCGCAAACGTGAAATCCTTGTTACACGCATAAATCCGGGAGTTCATGACTGATTTCGATGAAATTTTCAGGGATTTTTCTCAAATTATGCTCCTGCATAACAATAAGTTTACCCAAATTCAATATTTACTTCGCCTAATTGAACGAAGTTCTTTGGTCAATAATAATTTTCAATGATCTACACAGTCATGTTATGGATACGAGGAAGCTATGTGCCACACCCACTTGGCAGACGTTTTTTTGTTATAATTTGTTGTTTATTTCACACTCGGTCTGGCTTTGAGTAATAAATCTTGGTTTTTTTTTCTAAATATTTCTACGAATCTCTTAAAAATGGAAAATGTATAATAAATTATACCTATTGTTTCAATTATAATAAACTAATTCACCACGAATCTAGTTGAAAGCAGAGAATCCGCGAAGCAATGATTATTCAAGCCCACAACTATAAACCCTCCATAGGGACGTCCTGTATTACACGTATTACTTACCTCTGGTTTTTGTCGATCACTGTCAATTATAATTAAACGGTACATTTTTTTCGTGCATGTTCAGTTTAAAAACGTGATTTGGTGGTTGGTAGATTGAAATTTTCAGATCATTTGATGGGAGGGAGAATCTTGATCGTTGGCCTTGAGTGTTTTTCCATTATTCATCGCCACTTCTTTTGTCTCCATTGGTTAGTAATTGTTTGTAGACGATACTTAAACCCAAGGCCTCTCATGTGTTTTTTCCCCCTAAATGGAATGGATCTGAACTCAAATCGTCAGTCTACCATAGACCTAGTGGAATCGGGCAACGATCCTCGATATCGATATAATTACTAATTTTTTCAGTAACAGTAAGCACTTCATATCCTGAAGTTTTCGCCACTAAACCAATTTAACGTGTTTGAGGAGTTTGTGCCCTGGATCGTCTATGAGCCGGAGAAACATCTTGTCATAACTGGCGGTTCAACAACGACAGCTTGATAACCAACTAGAGCGAGACTTCATGATTCTTCCTACCCTATTAACCTTTCATATTTTCGGCTCGAAATGTTCGAAAGTGCATTCATTTAGGCTCTAATGAAGACGTTCCTCTTGTAAGTTAAAAAAAACGCTGCAAATTCTTTCACTGGGTTTATTATTCAATTGGCTTGCGTTCATGATTTGAATTTCTACTAAGCTTTGGAGTGTGCGTGTTTCACAGGTGATAGAGCGATTATTGAATTTCAGGAGATATGCGTAGAGCACGTAAATCTGTTCTCAACCAAAATACCTATTTGGATTGATCAGTTGATCATGTATTTGTGTGCCTCCTGAAATTCAATAGTCGCTCTATCACTTGTGAAACACGCACACGCCAAAGCTTAGTAGAAATTCAAATCATGAACGCAAGCCAATTGAATAATAAACTCCAGTGAAAGAATTTGCTGCGTTTCGTGCATATCAGAATGCTTCAGCCCGTGTATCGGCTACAAAGCCTTTAGGAGTTCACTCCGGTATCCACATCATTACGTTACTAGGTTACTGCTATCAAAACAAACACAATAATAAACTAAAATAACGCAAATGTTGGCACCATAAATCGGGCCATACATCGGGAATGGTTTGACCTACGGATCTGGGGAAAGGCTCATTCGATTCCTCGTGGAAAGTTCTTCAAAAAGAGTTCAAATTTATGCCGCCTTGACTTTTTTTGAGGTTTTTAGGGATTTTACCAAACTTTGACAACCCTTGAAGGGCACTTTAAATCAAGTGAGAGAGCTGGCTCAAGAATTGGGGCGTCGTCGGGCCAACATGGATTTTTCCTGAAAATTTCAGCTTTTTAGCTTCAGCCGTTTGGGAGAAATCGTGCGTACGGCGGACGGACGGTAAATTTTTTATTGCAGATTCGGATTCTACACCCTTTGAAACATCAACCATGAAATTTTTTTTTTTTTTTTTTTTTCAAGAGCAATTTCAATGGTTTATTATTGAATGATAAACCAAAAAAATTAATGGCATGAAACTACAATTTAAAAATTCGAATAATGGGTGTATTATTTTTTGAATAATTCGTGATCGCATCATTGTGAGATTTGGCGGGTTCATTTAGGTTCAGAACTTGCGATTATGTACTTACTATGAATTTTTACGAATCTGAAATCCATTCCAGGCCATTTTCCGTTCGAAACGACTAGGAAAATTACGCCCCACTTGCCTCGAAAACCCACGTTTTTGGCTCATACCATGTAAGCATGTGAGGCGAACGGGCTGGCTGGAACTAGACTCCATTTGGGAAAGAGCAGATTATTCTACATTAAGCCGAAGGCCTTTTATGGCCCGTACGGCTTATGAACATAGCAGATTCTGCAACATCCTGGGATGGAAGCTATAAAAGATTTTGCGATACGATTGCAAAGGCTTATGATTGAAACTAATAACCTAAATCCGTGCTTTGGATGTAATGATTCAAAAGATGTCCACAAAGCTTACATTTAATAATATGGAACGTGCTTCAACCTTCTCGTACCGGGGCTCACTCTTGCCATCCAGTTGACCGTAAGAGATCTTTTTTAAAGAACAATGCGCTGTCAGGATCATCTTGAATCGGAAAGAAGTACGCCTCTTTGCACTTGCCGATGGTTGTAACTGAACACAATAATTTGTTCCATATTTACTGGAAATGTGGGAAACATGAGTCGTAACCAACTGTTTGGGAAGTACCAATACTGGTTTGTGTAACTTCTAGTGAACTTTGTTTGAAAAATAAAATTTAGTGACGAACACGGCTCTATCAAGATTTAAGAAACTAAATAATGATATTTCTATTACGATATTTTTCTCCCGTAAACATGGTAAAAATTGAAACTTTTCGATTAGTTACCTATGTCATTCATCAAGTTCAATGCAGCTTCTTTGGAGCATTGCTGAACAATCGAAATTAAACAAGCGGACAGACAGAGTTATTCAAGTGTTGTTATCTTCACCTTCAAATAGGACTAATTGTCCCACCTCTTAATGTTTGTTTCATAGAGAGTATTCCGCCTGCTTTCCCTTCCCCACAGTGTGGCAACAATGTAATATTATTCTTATGTAATGACCAGGTAGTCTAATTAATGGATCGTTCATTCATGTTATAATATTAAGGAAGTTCTGACACAATTAACCTACATTGTAACCATTTCCGACCGAGGATTTTTAACTAATCTTCATTTCCACTTTGGTGTGAATCATTATTAAGCTACTTCTCACACTGGGCAGTTGTCCGGAGACCTATTTACTTGAAGCGTCCCATTGATGCGGTTGCCGCACGCGGTTCTCATGAACATTTCCCAGGCGCCACAATCGTGGTCCTCTAATTCATATTTTGCTGTAAGTGTAGAACAGGTACCTACCATCTTACTTTCTGGAGAAAGCTGATACAACTTTTCTTTTTTGTTTTTTTCCAGTCCTGTTTCAAAGTGGAGCGGTAGGTTTATGGGTGACTCTTTACTTCAGACAGCTGCAGTTCAGCATCATGACGTCCGATGATCGTTGGTCGACGGAAGGAAGAGCGTTTTTCGGACTCTCATTTTGGTAAGACCACCTTCGCGACTTTCCATTAAACCACCTCCATCTTGTTGCAATTTGACACAAACTTATTTTTTTCACCCCGAAATACGTGATGAAACCATTGATCGTTTACAACAAATTCCGTTTACACAGAATTTGACAACAATGCACTTGCGTTAAATGGGTTTTCACGATTTTTTCTAATTTCGGTGCACTAGTAATATCACAATGGGTAAGATGCAAAAACGTCACCAGTGTATCAAATTATCGTTGACAAAAGTAAATAAATTATAACGATAAATTAACGATATTCTGCTTCTTTAGATGGGCTACTACATTGTGGATACGTGTTTATTATGTGTTTCTTACAGGTAACTTCCCTTACACTGATGATGACCTAACTGTCGAAATCAATTCAACTGTGTATCTCATTATTTTCGTGGGAATGTAGACAACATTCTATCTTACTCCGTTCTTGTTGAAATGGGTTTCTACAACTTCGTTCATCTAGTCCGTATTAATTTATCATTCCTTTGATCTCGAAGATCAAAACAATATCATTTCATTTTCATATTATTCGGTATCCTACGTAAGTTTTCGTTCCCTTTTACTTTCATATAAGGGGCATAATTGTGGATGTCGACCGTTAGTTGATGAGAGTCTTCATTCCTCATCACCAATTCCCTTTCTTAATGATCCCGATGCTCATCTGCCTCTATGCTGCATGCTCCGTCCTAATTATTGTAATTTTATTCTTTTTTTAGGTTAGTCGTAGCCTCTATCTGCGTTCAAATCATAAACGTCATCTTTATCTACTCTGCCACGAGCGACATGAGGCAGAAAAAGAAAGCAGCCAAGCCTGTGATTGAAGAAAAGACTAACGGCGCCATCATGCTCTACTAGACAGATCCGCGCTTTAAAAAATGGCTTGGAAGCCTAGGTTAATCTTGTCATAATCACCTTAATCTATTTATTTCCAAATCAGAAGTACTAAACTCATTAGGCAGGGTGGCGGTAGCCCCAGTTTATCGTCTCTAATGAACTGGAGCATGCTATTTTTTCGGGCCATCTAAAAGAAGGAATTTCTAAAACAGTGATGAGGATTGTTATTTTGTAGATTCCCGTGACACCCACAGCCCCTCATTAAGAACAACCTCGCCCTTGTATCGGACAAATAATTTGTTAATAACAAATGAAATTGTAAAAGGAGATTGTTATTGTGTTACAGATTCGTTACAGGGAAAGCCCCTTAGAATGGAATTAGCTACTCCCCTTCTTGAACGGTAGAATATAACTTCAACATTAACCCCTTCTATGTTCACGTCCGAGTAAACTCATTCATTTTAAAATGATTCAGCCAAGCACACAGACTCTTGATATGAACAGTTCAAGAAAGGAAAATGAATCAACAATAAATCAGCTGAGTTGTGCTCCGACAGGACATCCGATTCACTCCGTAATAAAACCCATAAAAGTAAAACAACCTTCACTGGACAAAAAAATAAATGAACAATTTTGTAGTGGATGTTCAAAATGTCACCCCTTGGTGTTGATTGAAAATATTATTTCGGTCCCTTATAAAGCACAAATTATTGATGAGCTATAGTGCAAGTACTTCGATCATGTGAATTGCGAAAAAACTAACTTTTGAAGGGGCATTGAACGGCTTACAGTGGTCAATTACAAAGATTCATTATTGAAATTAGTTTCAACGGTATTGATTGATTGTGGCTTGGCTGGTCACGAAAAATCCTGAATTCATGGGGTTTTCTCGCAAAAGTTGATTCAAAATAGTCTTAAACGGGGTTAACAAATTTTGTGCTACAATAAATTAAAGTACGATTGTAAATTTGACTTGTATTAGTTATACACATCGAGCTACCATGTCAAGCTGGGATTGAAATTTTTCAATTAGCTGGAGAAGTTCTAGATTTGTAGCAATTTTGGTTCATTATGATATAATCCTTCAACAAGATAAATAATGATTTATTTCTTTCGTCAAAACAAAACTCAAAAATTGAATATTTATACTTAAATTGCTAACAATAGTAATTTACTTGCTTGAACTGCCACCAGGTGCAATAACAGGTGTTATTTAATACTTGCGAAATGATTTTTGAAGTTTTTCCGTAATTTGCAGGGTCTGGTGTGCCATTTTTAGAGCATGCCAGTTTTTTTCCAAAGTATGTAGGTAGTTTTGTTGTGAATCTGAAATGTTGAGAAGATGAGTAACTACTTACAAAATTTAGAGTTACGACTGAAGAATGTACAGACCGTCAGCTGTGGGTGTTGAAGTGGTCTATTAACCACTGATGAAGTATCTACTTAATTGTTTTTCGTAACATCTTCAATTAATGTTCATATTTTCATTAATTTAACTCCCTCACAGATATCTCCAGGTGGTTACTTCCACTCGTATGCCTTGCACAAACCAAAATTGATTAAAAAAAATTAACGGATGTATCTGTATTAAGTTTAGTACTAACACTACTTCCTAGCAACTCAGGACGACTAATGATATTAATATAAGGTCGACATTGTTACGTGATGTGAAGTTAGAGAACAATTAATTTATTATTTCTTATAGGATTAACTTATGAAAAACATTGCATTTCCACCTTGAATAACATACTACATAGGTATTAAATAAGTTACAGTTTCTTCTTCAAGAAATTTAGCTTAATGAAAAGTGACTGATCAGTCCGTCCATTTCCACTTTTTAACAGAATTTTGTGTACATTTTTTATTCTCTTAATTAAGTTATTTGTGAACGAACTGATTTAGTTTATTACGTTTTATCTATCTTGTACAAAAAAATAAGCTTTTCTCAAAATAAGTAACTGATTAGTGTATGTATTGATTGCTAGATAGTTTATCAGAGTTATGTGTATTGATGTGATTTTAATCTAGTGGAACTTGTTGTAACTCTTAAACGTAAAAGATCTAACTAAAAAATTATTTTCCGTAAAATGTTGGTATTCAAAATGCTACACGTTGAAAAAATGTTCAAGTAATGTACATAACAGATTAAACTTTGATAAAGTGTTGAAAAAAAAAACATTATTTTATTATAATCCAATTTTTTCACGATGATTGTTATACTTAATTCCCAATACCCACTACCTCATTTTTAAAATTAAGGGGTTAGTTAACATGGTTTGGCCAGTTGAAGGATGAACATATATTTTGTAAACTCAATTTTGTGATGGTCAGATTGATATTATGGACTGTAATCGCATTTAAACTTTCGAGGGAAGGCAACCATAGTTGCTTAAGCCTTTTATTCACTTCGAAGTTGAAAAATCGTGGGCGTTTTTGCCATTTTATTGTCCAAATCTCATGATATTGATTGACATTAAATCGGCTCAATGTTGCCTCCTACGCATTCTAACACGCCGAATTCTTCGAATTCGTTCAAATGGTGCAATTAGTCCACTATCTCGAAAATCGAAACCTCAATAGCAATAAGTTCACCAACGCTCTAAGTGGTTCACTAAGAAGAATTTCGTTGCTTTAGGCAAATGAGAGCTACTTCCTTAAATCTTCATATCGTTGGTGCAACAGCGCATGTAAGAGTTCGCTTGCTTACTAATTACTCGCGGTAGCCCTATACGATTAAAACTTGATAATAAACAAATTGGTAATTAATGCATACAATACAGGGATATATGTCCGGCTTTTATATGGTTTCGCTAATTAATAACTGCAACTAACTAATCACAAATACTTGATATTTGTTTAAATGACCAGATTCATATACGAAAGAAAGACGGAAAGTGCCTGAAAGTTCGAATACAGAAGAGCAGCGCCATGTCCCTTTCTCGAAATTAAAATTTCTGAGGTTTATTACACAAGAGAAATTTGTTGGACGAAAATTGGAACTGAGCAAATTAGAAGTATATATTATTGATAAAATAAAAAACATGAAAATAGTGAAGATATAACGATTTATTACTATTACTTCCTCCATTAATCCTTTCCATTATAGGATTTAAAAGGTCTGAAATATGCAATCAATCTTGAAAGGATGGACGATTATCCCCTCTTGACTGAAAATTAAAAATTTCTGCGGTTTTTTTGCACTACTAGACTGGATTTGGAATCGAAAAAAAAAGAAATTATTTGAAAGAGTCAATAAAATCACATGAAAATAGTGAAGAAATACCGATTTATCACTGTTACCTCCTTCACTCACCTTCTTTCATAATGAAAATTCAACGTGCTGAAATGAGTGTAAATACTAAAACGAAATCTCAACTGAAAGAAAAAAGAATGACATAAATCGGTCGAGAATTCCCACTTGTGTAACGATTGAAAGGAATGGCTGTTACTCGCTCCATTCCCCCTGTTTTCATCAAAGCTAAATTTCTAAGATAGCCTTAGTAGCGACGATGAAATTCATTGCGAAAAAACGTGTTTTTTAGCTTTAGCCACACCCCCCCTCCCCATTTCTCTTTCTTCGAAATTCCCAGTGTTTGTTGCATAACTAAAGTCAAAGTGAGATCGAACAAAAAAGGAACCGTTGAATAATAATTCTTGATTTTTGCAGGCTGGGTAGCGATGCCAAAATTTGTCTCACAGACATTCACCGACGGTTTTTTTTACAGATTTTGTTTTAGAATGTCTGAAATGGATTTGTATTTTATTAGTTTTTTTTTACTCATGTCAAAGTTGTCTCAGACCACCCATGATCAATTTTAATAGGCGTCCCTAAACTAATGAAGCCTTTGTTCAGAGGAACATCCTAAAACAACGACTAATTATTAGATGAATTCTGCTCTTGGAGAATGAGGATTTATATGGGATGTCCGGCAAAAGGAGGCTTAAAAAATTGGGAGTGATCATCGAAAATGCAGCGAAATGTCGCCATCTAGACTTTTTTTAATCTCAAGTAGATAAAAGCCATCACGATCCTTAAAAGAATTTGTTATAATATCATATCTCAAATATGACCGTATCAATGAGAGTCAAGTGCGTATTGTGATAACCCGCAGTTGGAAAGAATCGCGAGATATTATATAGAGAATGAGATCCATGTTATTAGATCTGAAAAACGGTGGTAAGAAACAAAGTTGCATCAATTGTTTAATATAGAGAGCTGAAAAAACGTTTATTTGGAGTGACGAAATCACGTTTTTTTGCTTTTCAATTCCACGTTCTCCCAAAACATCCCAACAAAAAATTGTTTTTTTTCTTTTTTTAACAGAAAGTTTGAAAGGTAACAGTTCGATGGAGATTTTCCCACAGAGCGCCCTCCAAAAGACGGAAAGAAAAAACAATTAGGCGAAGTAAATATTGAATTAGGGTAAATTTATTGTTATGCAGGAGCATAACTTGAGAAAATAAAGGTCGGCATGTTCAACTATTGAACAAACTATAAAATATACCTAATTATAAAAAATTGACATTGACGCTGAATGGATAGATGACTGAAGTGAGTTATGTCCCGGAGTTATGCTTGTGGCAAGGATTTCACATTTGAGCATGCGCAGAGGCTACTATTGATCCGGGGGTCATGAAAACTATAGGGGACCATCTACACCCCAACCCGCACAATCCCTGAAAATTTCATCAAAATCGGACTATAACTTCGTTCAGTTTTGCCCGTAACAAGAATTTGCTGACAGACAGACACGGAACCAAAATTGTTCAGAAAGGTCTAAAACGCAAAATGCGAGTGGAATTTTTGATTTTGGAGACAAAAAAATGTTCGCATTCCGAATGTGAAAACAATGCTTCCGCTACCTTGGTAGACTCGGAAGCAAAACGCCTATTATTAAATTCTGTTTAAATTTGGTAAAATTACCTTTTTCGACCAACTAAAAATGATCAAAAAAGTTTAATTTTGTATCATTCGTAGAATCTGCCAAAGAGTAGTCCGCGGTGGATCGATAGGAGAACATTTAAGAAGCTACCTGAACAACGTACATTAGTTCTCATCGATGGCCGTGTCCTTCAACTTCGTATATCAAAATCTTCCCGGCAATATCGTATCGGAAGCAAATCGTGTCATCAAGATACCCACTTACCAATTTGTTACATTCTATTGGGGTGATTCAAAATTATACCAATATGTAATATACTTTTTAGCCAAATTTGGTAAACTTCGTTCCAATAGTTAGGAAGAAAAAATCAATCAAATTTCCCGAGAGTCTATGTGTTTTGAACGTAATCCAGGAAATGTTGGTAAGCTTTTTTTAGGAGAAAAGCTCATTAGCGGAAATAATTCTGATTTATAAAACTAAATGCCGGTTTTCTTGATGGAGATAAGAAAAATCTATAGCAGTGATGCCTCTCGCCAGATATTATCATTCGAGTATGCAACCAGCGAAAATTGGTGGAAAATATATCTTGTCAGGGACATTGGTCTGACGATAGGTGGTGTCATTTAGAAGAGTGAAAGCATAATTAGAAACTTACAGCTAAGAGAACATAGATCTAAGTTATCTATGAGAAATATGAGGAGCGTTGTCGAGCAAGTGGGGGCGGCCGACAGCAACCGAAAAAATCAATAAACGGCAGTTGAAGGAGGCTACGACCATGAGAGACTTCCTACTAACCTTATACTCGTATTGCATCCTGTATATTTCCCACCTCATACACATCCCGGACGATGAAATACCTCTCATCGGTCTCAAAAGGTAAATACGCGCCCTAAAATAGTCATACATTTCAAGTAGATGGCCAGTCAAGTAGCACAACACACCTGTGTTCAGTTCATAGATAGGCAAAGTAAAGTGAAGGTTAAAACCTTATCTCCCATTTAAACATGTTGGCACTTCACTTACTCGCTCGACTCGTAAACGTTCTATTCATCCTCATCGAATTCGTATGAATAATCTATAGTAGGTACATTGGAAACTCAAGAATGGCCTGCCTAGGAAAATTGGATAGGTATCAACCTAATACCCCAAAAATAGTTTTGAGCTTTCACCCTTCTCGTAGTTTTTGGTACAAAATTAAGTTCCACGAAAACCATGATACCCATATTACAACTGTGTTATTGTTTTTGTAAATCACATTTCATAAGAAAACAAAGAAGGCAAATCTACGATATATTTACATTATTTTATTCAATAGAAAAGCGCTGAACATTTTACGCAAAAAGTATTTCGAACTATCTAAAGTTTTAGACGATGAAATTTTTTCAAAAACAAATCATCTTGAAACTTCTGAAAATAATTCCCACATTACATATTTTTGTGAGCGTCTAGGGTGTCCCAGGAGTTATGCACAATCCGACTCCTACGCGTTCTACAACTCATTTCCGAACAAAAATGATTCCTGGCAATTTTTTGCCACAGGCCTCGTTTCCGAGTTATTCGCGATTTAAGATTTTTTTTTAGTGTTTTCATTGTTACGTCATTAAAACTGTAAGAACTTCCTCAATTTTAATGATAGCTCAAATTTGATGACACTGTTGGAAAGAGCGTTACATTTTCTATCTATTTGATGTCAGAAAACATTTTTTTTTATTGCATTGAAGATGTGCGATTGCTAGCATCTCATTTTGATTACAATTTTATGTATAAGGCCCCAAAAAACAATTTCTAGTTGCTCAAAACTCATTGATGCCACATAGCAATTTTTTGCCAAAGAGCTATTCGCTTTTAAGATTTTTTTCGTGTTTTCATCTGTCATTTGATGTCAAATTTGATGACACCTTTGGAAAGAGCAAATTTTCTATTATTTATGTCGGAATTTTTAAGCATTGAAGATGTGCGATTGCTGCGCGAAATGGCAGTGTTGTCAAAATCTTGAAATCGCCTGTTTGTCATCTCGCCTAGAAACCCCATTAACGCTTGACGCAGAACTGTGCAAGCCTGGTAAAACGTGCACCTAAATATCAGCTTTCCAATCGGTGTAGTCGTTTTGGTTTTTACAAATATTTTTAGTTAGGGAAATGGTGTTTAACTGCAGAAAAACGTGTGTTCTCTGTTGAAATTGAGGTTTTTCCAAAAGTCTCGACGAAAAAAGGTTGGAGGCGGGATATACGTAACTTTTCTGGTTAAATCGAATGAAAACAACGCCAGACGTCTCAAGTGACGAAGAACAATATTATCTACCAATATATTTTCCTCATACTACTCGACGAGTTCGGAAGGGTGTGAGTTGTGCACGGGAGGAACGTGACTCCCTTGCTTCTTCAGAAGCATTACCATTGCCTAAACCGTACACGGAAATCATGTCAACATACTCACTTGTGGTAACTCACCTGAAAGCTACTCATCGGTAATAAGTTGTAGAACACGTAGGAGTCTGTTTGTGCATAACCACTGGGACACCCTGTATAACTAAATAAGACCTCATGTTTGAAAAGTGGGAAAGCTACGGAGGAGGCATTGTCTTGGTCAGGGGAAGGGTATGCAATGACCCGCACGACCTCCCGGTCTTGAAGGAGGGGTTGCTTTGTGCGCCGTGTATTATCAATCCCAATCTGACTTGGCCGTAGCAAGGGAGGGTTGCAATGTTGATAATTTGTTGTTTCTGACCAAATTCAGTTTTAGTTAAATGTTTGTTGACTCGAACATGTTATCCAGTTGTAGGACAATGGTAAAATATTGGGGCTTAAATCGAGTTCATATAAAGATAATGTTCAATAGCTATAGCGCACCATGATGAATGGGAATATGCAATAGGGAAATCACGCTGGAGGAAATACAGCGAGGAAAGAGACGAAAGGGAAGAGTTGGTAATGATACGGAAGCCTGGTTTGATAAGGGTCCATAGTGGCAGCAAAAAGCTTAATTTTAAATTGCGTTTCTTTGTTAATTAGGAGCTTACATATGTGCTATAAGAGAATAGTTCTGAGCGTTTTATGAAGGTGCTATTTCGATCAGTCGGCGTTCGGGTTTTGAACGAAACATCCGTAAGTACCGAGGAGTTGAATGATATATAAGATGGATCGGGACTTGAGACATGTCACCTCTGTTTGTATGAGGGACCCATCACAGGGTCGATGTTTCGTACATATTTACCTACTTCTGCAAATATCACCTGCAACACAGGTTCATTGCGAATTGGGGCTTACAGGTGCTCTGTACCCAATCTACAGTTGTAGTTGACAACTTCAATAACAAACGTGATTTTATTTCAGTGACAACGCCCATTTCGCTGGTTTGGTTCTTGCCAGAGGAGGCTCAAAAGGGATAAAACTCAAAAATCTATCAAGAATCAATAATGTTACGTTGTTAACACGGACGCTAAACACAATGCAAAAATTTGGACGTGAGTAAGGACAAAATTAATACATCTAATTTATTATGTGCTATTAGTAGATCATTACTTGAAATGAAAGCATAGCTTGTCGTATAAACAACCCAATAGTAATTTTCCAGAGTTAACAAAACTTTTTTGAATGTTCTAGAATAGATCTAATTACAAATTACCGAAGTGATCATTTAAATTAGGTACCTAGTTGATAATAGAGAGAAATAGATATTAATGTATTTCAAACATTAACAAGTCTGTATATTAACACCTTGAGTAGCAATAAATAATGTTATTTTAAAATAGCTTAAATACATCTCCTGTAATCTGCACACAAAGAATGATGAAAGCCAAATTTCTGTTGATTGTGACAATTACGACAGCTTTTGCCAGATAGGACAACTGGTGAATAGGCTAGAAAGAATTTTAGAAGAATTCTATTTAGTTGAGGTCAGTGATTTTCCTCGACTTTCTGGCGCGCTGGGTAAGGTGTAGACTAGATTGTATGAGTTCGGCAGTGGCATCAAATTAAATTACGTAAGGCCAGAGCTCAGTTTCTCTCCAGGAATTTTCAGCTCCTCGCATCGACTGGTGCTAGTGGAGACAGTTGAGCACTGCAGATAACACTTTTCCCGGTCATTGTTAGGCTGATTCCTTTTTCTGTTACACGTAGACCCTCTTCTACCGGCTGATAATTGCATGAAATCAGCATCTATATCTCACTATCATGAATGGTCGGAGTATCAAGATCTTTTGTAACCAACTGCCACAAAACAGGCTAGTTTAGTTCTGTTTCATGATGATTAGATAAAAAATGACATATACCCCACAAATCTGGATGGTTTGCAGTAACGTAAGAGTATAATAAATGAAAACCATTTTTAAATTTCAGGATTCGACTCAATATGGGTATCTACTGACAACGAAAAAATAGCAGACGAAGCCAAGCTGTCTCCAAATGTGAGTGTTCATCACAGAGCAGCATATACAGCCACGGACACAGCAACCTCTCTGATTGCTGTCCAAGAATTTCTAGGACAACATCCAGGTGCCTACATCTCATTATTATTAACGTTAAATGGTGCAAGAAATAAGGTATAAATGTTCTAACAAAGACTATCCCTATCTATTATGTATTTTACGGATATAAAATGAGCAAAGCACGCTTGTAAGCTAACTTTTTATTGACAAAATGTAGAACAGGTAGCATGGAGTGATGGAGTGAATGGAAGGGTACAATGGCTAGGCTTGATGAGTCCCCTAGCGGGAAAATACACAACACTATCCCAACTAGCGCTGATGTAGGAACAAGGAATTCGCATCTGATTGACTAAACATCAATAGGTCTTCCTACAAATTTAAGGCAAATATGAAGTCAATACTGATTATTGAATTCTATAAAGGAATTCAAACCACTATTTAAGCAACTGTAGAAATATCTTGGGGGCTTAATACACAAAATTTGTAATCAAAATTAGTTGCTATTCAAGGAGGTCATGTATTTGGTAAAGAGTTGAAAATGTCCAACAATGCGCTCAATTTTGGCTCATACGGTCATACTGACTTTTATTTAAAGTTAGTCTTTGTAATATGAAAACGCATAATGCCAAAATTTGTTGTTACAGAAGTTGATATGATCGCACTAGTACAATGTACTTCTCCATTCTTGAGGCCTGAGTACCTGGCGAAGGCATATGACGCAATGATGTCAGGTTACCACTCTATATTCTCAGTAACGAGGCAATTCAAACTTCGATGGAAACTGACTGAAGGTAATTATCTAATATAATTATCAAAAAATTAAAATAATACAGTTATGGAGTTGAAAAGGAAATCGACTAAGTTAAGTATGAGATTGAAATCCCAGCTGCGACTTCATGATTGATTTTTCGCGAGGAATATAGAAGAAACACGTGACTTTTCAGAGAGCAAACTGGTTCCAGACAATTTCAACGTTCAGAGTCGGCCAAGACGACAAGATTGGAAAGGAGAAATTATAGAAAATGGTATGTTTTATATGACATACGCGACCATAGCAATGGAATTCAACGTTCTCCAAGGTGGAAGGTAAACCATTTCCAACATTTCTTTTTTCAATAGGTTTCTATTATACTTTTGGAAGTTCAAGAGCAGGTTAGGTTTCAAGTTGTGCGAATCAGACATTTTAATTATACGAAGGTGTTCGTTAGGAAAGGTGTTTACTTCTTGCCTTACATACATACAGACTTTCAACAACGGTGACATAGCCTCATTCAGTAAATGAACTAGGCATATAAGCCGCCCTTTGTTCTGCCTGCTCTGAATGACGGTACTAAGAAAGAAAGGAGTAGAACCAACACGAAAATCAAGCGTTAGACAGAAACATCGTCAAGAACAGCAAATGTATTCTTACTGCCCAGAAAAAATTCGCAAATATAAAGCTAAATCACGCACTCCATTGCTGAAAAAGAATTTTTTCTTCTGTCTTTTAAGATGTGCAGAGAACTTACGACTTTATGGATACTTATCTCATATCAAGAACCACCGTCTACCATGTTAGTTTCTCGTATTTGGGTGACATAACGGGACAATCGAGGTTTTGATTCTCACTGAAGAATTTTGTTTTCCCAAATTTATGATTTATGATTATTATTATTGGTACAGTGATGTGCAAGCACTCATGATTTTCGTTTGTTTCCTCAAAATTCAGGTTTTAAAATTTTATAGGTTACGAGAATGGCATGTATCCATGACAATGAGCTTTGTCAACCAAATAACGATGGAATTACATAAACGATGTTTAGGTAAGAGAAGGACTGATATCTGATTTCCAACAAGTCGAAAATCAAATACCAAACTTGAAAACATTTTTTTCAAACAGTTAGACAGAAAAAATCGCCACGACAATTCAACATTAGTCAAGAACAGCAAATGTATTCTTATCTGCCGAATCAATAAGAAAAATGATTTTCGAGAAGTATGAAATGTACACACCTGTTTTACAAACGACTAACTTCATTTTTGAGCCCCAACTGTATAGAAATCGGAAGCATGGTGTTTCCTCACTCCATTTTGAATTGCTGAAAAAGCTAATTTTTTCAAACCCATCAATGAGACAGAAGGTCAAACTTTGTCTTTCTAAAATGTGTAAGAGTTAAAATATTTCTTACGACTTCACTCACGGATACAATGAGATTAGAGGTACATATCAAGAACCACCGTCCACATATCTACAAAAATAATTTTTGTTAACAGAAAATTATTTATCAATCGTAAATTTTTGCAGTATGAAAGTATGGACCATTGAAATATTTCGAATATTACAATTGAATTCGTAACGATTCAATTAGGGATCCAATGGTTGGGGGAAGCAGTAAATTGGGATGGAGTAAAAAGTGTAACCTTAATAGATTATTTGTTCCAAGCTGAAAATCAACTAAAATGTTAAGTTTTCTCCACGTGCAAAAGGTACTAGTGAATCGGGAGGGATGAAATTCATTGGGAATCATCTTTAGCCGTTCATAGCCAAAACATTTCTACGAAATTGTATAACTGTGGATATAATGCTTATTTAAGAGTTCACAATCGTAATTGCGGAGCATTAACAAATGGAACGATTTTGATGAAATTTTTACACATCGGAGGAAAATTATGCTTGATAGTTTTAGGTTTGCGCAGAGTTGAAACGGACTCGGTACGATAGGTCGACAACTAAACTCTCACATTCCCTGAAAATCACATCAATACCGTTGAAACTGTTGATGTTAAGCTGGTTTCAAGGATTGCCGGACAAACCAGTTGTTTGAAATAGTACAAAACGTTAAATGCGAGTAGAAATTTTGTTCAGAGAAAACAAAGCCGAAACTTGGTAGACTCGATGCAACGCTTACCGTAAGACACTACAGTTAATAAACTTTTTAGAATACAATCTTCATTGATTTAATAATAAAAATATACACAATGTCATATGTACAGGTCAACTATGTTTTAAATGTGGTTCAAGATTCTAGTCAATTAGGCAATATCAAAATATCGGGCGATTTAAAAAAAAAGTAATTATTTGTCAATTTATCGCTTTAATAGATGTGAGAGAGAATATAACAAGACACTAACATCTTATTATATTCTCTGTAGACATTAAACATCTTGTTATATTCTATACTGTAGTGTGCACGATAAACCAGCCTTCGTGTGAATTAGGGTCACCCAATGAGCATTACTCTTGGGTCTGCAAAATTCACTTTTCATGAACAAATTAGATTCAATTCCATATGAGTACCTATTTCAACATGAACGGGAATTTTCTTCGACAATGTAATTTAATTTATGGTTAACGTAGATGTTGTCATAAACTTTACACCAAATTCAGAAGCGACATCACTCAACAATTTAGAGGCATCAAAATGATTGACGGTACTCTACAATTATTTAAAACTACAAATGAACAAATTAGTACCTCTTGTTGGATATTTCAATATTGAAAATCGAACTGTATAGGTACCATAAATGTACGATTTTGGTTTGTGTAGAATTGGAGTCGTTGACATCCCACCAAGTGAAAGTTTGGAAATCGATAACATCAACGACTTGTTGCTCGCTGAAATCATCGATCTCAGGCGTTCCTAGCAACAAAGCCAAAAACCCCACTCAGGTTGTATGGTAAACTTTATATTCCAAGGCGTATTTTTACTAAATCTAATTTTATTGTGATGATAAATATATCAAATTATATTTTGTACAGTATAAAAAGCGTATTTATTTACAATACGATACATTTCCTACACCCTAATAAGTAAGTCAACAACCAGCTTAATATGAATTAACGAATTATACAGAGCTGCAGACGAATACCAACAGCTTGGAAATGATCTTGTAATCGCAGACAACATCCAAGCTAAGTATTACGAACCACCAACCCTCAACATTTCTTCGACGTCAACTATTTTCTCTCGTGGTTTCCCTATCGCTGTTCCTCTTCGCACTTCAACTGCATCGATTTTTTTCCACCCGCCAAAATCAACTGTAACTACACCTGAAATAATAAAGTAAATAAAACAGCGCGCATATACAGGGTGGAAGTGGATAAGTTACGAAAAATTTTGTCTCTTAATCTGCATAAAAAATGTAGTAAAACCCCGACAACCGCACTTTTCTATCTTAATCCGTTCTCTAAATATATTTTTTAAAGTTTGTTTATAGAAAACCACGTTTTTTGACATAAAAACCACGTTTCTCCACTTAAAAACCACTTTTTTCTACTTTTGACCACATTTTTGGATTCAGCGTGAAATTTCCTTCACGATCAATGCATATTCATAATCATAAACGAACCCCTAAGGACCGCAATTGCAGCTCAAGCATTGAAAATTTTAAAAAGTTGCTACTTTTATTTTTACTGCTGGAACTTGTCAACCCTCAGGAAAACTTGCAAATTTAATCAGCTTTCTAATTGTATGGTCAACTTTGTGATTCCGCGTTGATCTCATAGAGAAATTCCAGTTTGAAGGCGAAAAAACGTTAGGCACCTTCCGGTTTTAAAGGAGGATATTCATCTTTTCTCTTGCCATGAGTCTGTAGGGAGTCTGTTTCAAGACTAGTTCAAGCTTGAAAGCGAACTGAGTAGACAAAACGTCATGAAAGAGTTCAGTTACGTTAAAATCATGGCAGGCATCGCAAATGAGGAATACGCTGACATTTTCTAAGGGCGAAGATCATAGAGGTAGCCACAACAGATAGTCTAACGCACGACATAACAGTTAGAGCCATGCGGAAAAGAACGAGAGCCTTCATAAGAAACAATGGTAAAATGTCATATATGATACCAACTTTAATAACGTAATTCCTGCTCTAGCCAATCAACAATATCATTGATTAAGACGGCTTACTGCATTCTGATTGAAACTTGTGACAATGACCTCTTCACAAACTGGACCTCAGGAGTATGACTACTGAGACTAGTGCCACAAGCAATTGCTGGCTATAGACATTCATTGCCCAGGCGGTATTCTCCAAGCTAAGGACCCCATTGTTATTTTTAATGAACTGTAACTTCCATGGCCTGAGAGTTGTCATTAGGGAAAGGACCCTCAAACCCAATTGAGGGGTTGGTAGCAAAAACCCCATTAGTCACAGAACTAGAAAATGTGTTGAAGTTACCATGGCGTTGTGTACGGCATTCCACACATAGTTTCTTAATCAATTCTTACAAAAATAACACTAGTCGGCGTGCACAGCTCACGGAAAATGTGGTGATTCAGCAAAAACCCCACAAGTCAAAAAGGTTTCGAGCAAGAACGCCACTAGTCACGGGTTGTTCCATTAGCCACCGCCAGAGTGGTCTTCTGACGTGCATTGTTTATTATGAAAAATCGTCAGGTGTTGCATGGAATTTGTACTCGTTTCTCTTCTGCTTAGTGCACGTCCTCAAACTGTTCAAAAAAGTGACATACCTTTTTCCCGTTCGTGGTCACGCGTACCTTCCAAACGACCAGGACTGTGGAATTGATGCTGTATTTGAGGAATTTGTATTTTTAACATTCGAGATTCGAGCAAAGGTAAATTCAAGATTATGGTCCAACCATCAACGAATACCTGGCAAATTTTTATATCTCCAAGTCTGCTAAGTTTTAGTTGACTACGTGTTGAGTTGTAAGGGCTGCTCATAGTTTTGCATTTCACACACACAATCCAGCACTCCCATTTGAAACTAAAACCAATATAAAAAATAATAAATAATCATTTGAGCCTTGAGAATCAACTACCTTTCGATTTGAGAATCTTCTCGATGGCTGCGAATCCAGGTTTGCTTTTGGAGACATCTAATTTCTTTTCATTAATATCCGCCACTAAAAGGTTGGATTGGTCATAAGCATCTGCCATGGTCGATAATATAACTCCAGTGGGCCCTCTATGAATCCATCCAGCGCTATAAATACCTACAAAAACCAAAAGTGAGTTCATGCCATAGCCACAGTTCAGTTGGACTCCATTAAAAAAAAAAGTGAAAATGTGATGGAGGGGATATTACCTCCTCTATGGTAGGGTATTTGTATGTAAATAAAACCGAAATCGATCATAAATCTGCTCATCATTATGGGAACCATCAACTCCGGACTACGTGGAGGATTTGGTGCTAAAAGATATCTTGACCCATTCCACACGATCCAGACGATGTCAACCCGAAAGACATTTTAACATTTACCTCCATAAAAACATCAAAGGGATGCAGCATCCTAATTCAGATAAAACCAATGATAATCCAATTAATTATTCCAGTAAAGCTTCTAGTAGACTCTTTAAAGCCAAGAGCAATTTGATATCATTGTCAATAACAATTACGAATATTCAACCAATCATTCAAAAATATTTTCACAGGGTTCACCCTACTCATCCAAAATCTTCACTCATTCTCTAACCTGCTTGATTCAGTACGGTTCCTTTTTTGGTGTCAAAAGGAATGTCATTGTCGGGGCATGTTCCTTTATAGCCTATACTTCTCAGCACCATTCCACCCTCGTACTCTTCATGAATTCCGGTTCCTCGGGCGATTCCCTAATTGAAAAATAATCATTAGACGAAAACAAACAGAAACAATTGGGATACTTATAAAGCATTCGAATCTTTACAGATACAGATAGATAGGTTATCTTCCATTATTGGCAAATTCAGACTGAATAGTGTCTTATAGTATACATTTAAGTTGTACCTATTACCTTTTCGTGATCGATGTCATTGATTTCGAATTTAACTCCTCTAACTGATTTAGATTTGGTTCTACTCAGAATTTCAACAGGTTTGTGCAAAAACGTTGGTCTAAAGAAGCGATCGCCTTCTTGCTTACTCGAAGCGGTGGTGACTAGAAGTTCCGATAACCTTTTTCGAGCTCGAGGGAGCTCTAAAAAATAAATATATATGTAATAATAAAATTAAAAACCCAAAACAATAACAATGAAACAAAAACGCTGAAAATTAGTACGTAAAGGTTTGTTATTTTTGTACTAGATAGTCTTTTTGAACAAATGGCTAGTACTTAACACATGTATACATCAATAACAGAACCAAGACGTGCCGAGTTAAGCGACACACATGTGCATTTAGTTCAGACGAGAAAACTGAATAGAATCTTGTCTATTTATTGTAAGGAAGTTAACTTACTCCATAATACGAAAATTGAGCACATCAAATGTTGGTTTACGTTACGATACTACGTATGGTTGGATCATGGTAAAATTTTCTGTTTCCTTAACCCCTCTGTTCTCCATTACAGCTCCAATTGATTCTAGACACTTTATTTTATTTATTTATTTATCATTTCCGTTTTCATTGCAATAATCTCAACGTATCTACTTATTCTTCCAATAAGAGTGTTTTTAAGGGGAAGGAGTGCACGTGAACTGAATGCATGTGAATCTGCGACTATGAAGGTGTTCACCGGGCTTTTCTCAATACTTCTGTTCGCGGCAGGACGTGATACTCTAACCTCATACAAACGAGGAAGATGATACCCAATGGATGTATCTAGTGCACTTTAATGAAGCTATCGCGCGCTTCTATCGTTAATATCGTCGAATTTGAGGGCCTTTCGTCGTAAACTTCACGACCCAAACCGAATAGATATATAATCTGTCCTGCAAACTCGGTATCCCAACCGACTGACCCTAATGAGTACTGTAAAAAGGATACAATTCTTGTACTTTTTTCTTTGATATTGGCAGATTAAATTTAAAAAATCGAATGCAAGAAACGGCAAACATGAGCGAATAAGGCAACCTCTGTGTATAGCTTAGACAGGACTACTATCCTATTTCATTCGTGTCCTTTCATTGGGTCTTCGTATACTGCATCCAGTGATAAATAAAGAACTTTTCTTCAGCTTTGTTTAAGAATTATCTGAGTACAAGTGATAGATCCCCAAAAGGGCAGATCTTCAGAGCGTTCAATACAGAAATAATAAACCTTTTGAGCAATATTTTGAACCAATTTTAAATTTTAAATATTCATAACTTGAAACGTAAAACGACAAATGGTTTTGGTGGGTTGAAGTTTATTCTTCATCATTTACACAGGTTAACTATCGGATTGTTATTACGTAATGGTATTTTGGACGGGCGCAGTACTTGACTACTTACGAGGAATGAGTTCTTCTGTACCACTGAAATGCTCTTTTTGAAGTAGTGTCTGAACGCCAGGCAGTTTGGTCATTTCACGAAATTCTTTTATTGTGAAAGCACATTGCAGAGGGCCTCTTCGTCCTACGAGGTAAACCGTTTTTACTTTGCTTTGGGAGAGAGCTTGAAGAGCATACTCGGTGATATCTGTGACCTGCAAAAATGGCGTGATTCGGAATAAGAGTTTGTAGCAGTTCTGACAAGTAGAATAAAATAGAGAATCTATTAATAAGTTAACTAAAGCCATTGCAGATTCCGCCAACGTATAATTTAGTATGGGCTAAAATCTAAACGCAATTTTTGGCACTAACTCCATGATAACGGTAAATCCAACACCAACACAAGATGGTGGAAACCCCCTTCACGCATCAGAAGTATCTTTTATTCCTGTGCAGTCAATAGTTGCCTAGGTAAAATTAACCGTTACATAGTTACTATATTCCAACTCGAGTAAATGATGTAGTTCTGTTTAAATGTGTCTCAGATCTGTGCGTAACACAGATGGACTTTGATGATGAGCTTTGGGGGACCTATAGGCATTTCTAACTCCCACTTCCCGTAAGTGGAACCACCCAGTTAACAATTACAGAAATTTCTGCGTAAAAAAGCAATTTTTTGGCACAGGAAAGTAGTTACACTTCTGTCTCGTTTGCCAGGTGAAACAACAACTGTTGCCTATAGAATGGAAAGTATTCATTCCCAGCAGCTCTATTGCGCTCAGTTTTTATTATTATCATCAATTTCAAAGCCCAGTTGATTTGAAGCTCAAACTGGTAGACTGGAAGTTTAGGTAGTAAACCAGTAGATCTACCAGAATTGTGGTGAAATTGCAACACTGCCAGCGGCAGCACCGATAATGGCGGCAAAACAAAGGAAGGAAGACACTGGACCAACTCCCAATTGTGGATGATCCAAGCATGACTGGTACAGGACTGATGGAATTTGTTAATTTTTGTGTGCAGAAAGTATTATGCAAACCTGCAAGATAGATGTGCCGTGCACTTTTTTTTATACTTGTTGCAGGCACTCCAAGTAGCAAGGGACTAGCTTTTCCCCATCTTCCAAACTCTTTGGGGCTTCCTCTGCTGACCTTGACTTTCTTAGTACACAACGCAAGTGATTTGACATGGTGAATGAGTCTGTGTTGTGTACTAAGAAAGTCAAGATCAGCAGAGGAAGCTCCAAAGAGTTTGGAAGATGGGGAAAAGCCTTGTCCCTTGCTACTTGGAGTGCCTGCTGATCCGGTGTATAAAATAAAGTGCACATCAAAATCGGCACATCTGTATCTTGCAGGTTTGCATACTTTCTGCACACAAAAATTAAAAAAAAAAATCCTCAATTTCAGTAACGAAAACAATTAGTTATGATATGAACAACTACCTTTTTTCCCCTTTGGCCCACCACCAGACCCCCTGACAAGATGCCTCTGTTCAGTAATCGACAAAATTATTTCGATCCCACAAAACAACTAGTAAGAAGTGTCACCTTTATATCTGAGACTAAACATTTCACTGTATTGCTATAAAAGGAATTCCACTTATTTTTACGACCAAACTATACCTGTATTGATGTTGATACCCCCTTAGGTTGCTAAAATAAACATTCTGTAAGCGAAAATGAATTGGAATGGGTTATCACAATCTAATGACTATGAGTAGGTACAAGCAATTAACTTTTGATGGATTATAAAGACGATAATTAGGAATATGATTAAGCCATTCTCTAAGGTGAATATCATTTACACAACTCAACATATTCAACGATGAAGTGTCTTATTGTATAAGACAGTGTCATGTTTTTGTGAATAAAGAAGTAAAAAGTTACCATACTAAGGCGAGACCTTGAGTAAGTCTATAGAGGAAAGCAGGATCCTGGCCACGTCAATTGCCACGTTACCCTGCCCTAGGACTATTACACTTTCGCTGCTGAGATCCATTTTGAGATTCTTATCCTCTGGCAGACCATTATACCATCCAACGAATTTTCTAGCTGAAATTACATTGGACAGTTTTTCGCCCGGGATTTCAAGTTCTCTGTCTTCATTGCACCCATATGCCTGTTGAACAGATGATATACAGTTTGGGTGATAATGTAATTGTGATGAGACAGAACTAAGCTATCAACCACAAAGGAAACAATGTGAAAACTTCAAAGTTTTAGATAGGGATACTGATCAAGTACACATATCGATGTGATACAGTGACCTACATACTAGAGGGATGTTTTCACTGTCCACTGAATTCCTCAATACATGTATAACGTAAAAAATTTCCGACGAGTTAATAGCAAAGCTTTAAAATATCAGTGGCAAAGCTTCTATAGGGATTTTCCAACCGACCTGCTACGAGCAGGTTCGGGGCATGGCAGTGTAGGCCACTTGCTGCTCGGGACCACTGCGGTGTACACACGGAATTACACTGGGTTGGAAAATGAAATGAAAGTCCCAGAGCAACCTTACGGGAGGATAACCCTCGAACGTGAAACCTTCCTCATCTCGCGCGGCTTCTGTCAAATGTTCCTTGATTTTCACTTAAGCTAGTCTCTTGGTGTTATTATACTGTTAAGTGCACTGTTACCTGAAATGGCCGTAAAAATCGTTGGCGTCATACTGCTCGACAACTCTTTCGAAATACAATCTATTTCTGAGAACTTCTCGATCAATTAGCTCCTGGGCTACAATGTCTAGGAACTCAGAGTCCGACCAAGAACTTTCGCTCGAGGATGAGGACGAAATATCTCCAATTAATTCCAGAAACTCCATCGAAAATAAGTAGGAAACAACCGCAAGAAAACGAAAAATGGAATGAGGAAGGTTAGACTTTTGAAGAGGTTACCCTAGGTTTCCTGCTCAGAGCAAGTTACTCCGACCTCAGGCTGGAGTACCCTGGCAGAGTCCCGAGCAAGTTCCCTGGCCGGTTGGAATTCAGTGCAAGTTGCCCCGAAGTTACACTGGCGGCGGTTGGAAAACGCCTCATCCTGCTCCCTCATTAGTGCGCCTGCGCTCTTCCACTGGTGTAGCTCGGAGCAAGCGGTTGGAAAATCCCTAATAATGCAAGGTGCACTTGCTCTTTTTTCAGTTATTAGGTTCAACAACATCGATTCTACAATATAGAACATTCCAGTAGGAGAAACAGGAGATAAATTAGATCTAATTATGTACGGAACGATTTGAAACTTACCAAAACGACAGCATGATAGGCATTTTGTATTTCCGAGAACTTCACATCACGACCAAGAGTGACGTTTCCATAAAACCTAAAGTTCTTATTAGTGGCCGTTTTCTCGAAGGTGTTGATGACATTCTTCACTTCAGGGTGATCAGGAGCCACCCCGTATCTGACCAGTCCAAATGGCACTGGCAACTTTTCGTACATATCAACATTAACATCTGGTATTTTCTAAAACAGAAATTAAGTCTTTTAAACAGATATTAATCTATTGTGCTACTATTTGATTCCCATTTAATGTAGTTATGTAACTATTTTTATAAATATTCATTCATTTCACAAATTTCTTCCAGCCGTATAAGAGAAGCTCTAGTGAAAGCACAGCATCCTAGATTGCTCCTCACTGTGCAAGTTTGTTAGCTACTTATTTTTCTGCTAGTCTCAAACTAAATGCTCTCTACCATCAATTCCTAAGTTTCTGTTTTTGTTTAAGTCGTCCTGATTTTTTCTTTCGATCAAATTTATTCAGCTATTCTCTTTCATAAGCAGTAGCTTTGTAGAGAAATAAAATTTGATACCATATGCCCCAAGACCTTCTCTAATCGTATGCAGATTCACTGAAAACCCATGTACTCCAAAGCTAATATATCTGGGCTTGAGACAGATCTGCCAAGTGGATACATGCACTTTGCTAATGCTGCACTAACCTAAAACTGGCATTGACCTCATCACGAAGTAGTGGTAAATACTGTTATCCTTCTCAGTATCTTGTAATAAACTTTAGACTTCACAAAATTTGCGTAAATTATTGGCTAGAATTCCAGAATCGATGTCACATAGTACCCAGTAGTTAGGCCATACAACCCTTTACGAAGTTATAATGATTTTAATGATTAATCAACTCTATGCATAGCGTGTTTATGCCCCACACGTATATACGCATCATACCAGTAAAACAAAGTGGTAACAACCTACGTGAATCTGTTACTTTGTGGCTACAACACAATAAACAGAATTGGATTCTGTACCTGTAGGTACTTCTGTAATAATTACAATTTCATATTTGTTACGAACACTTATCTAACTACTACTGGTATGTGAAAAACTGTTTCACTCAAACTAATACTGTCATTATTCTGTTTTATTCTATCGTATGGAGGCGGTGAGACGCGATTCTGTCAGATCAGTAGGTTGATGATTCTGTCACCTACTTACCTTGAGCAGGTTTTGGGCAAAATAAAATCCAGCTGGTCCACTTCCAACAATGCAAATCTTCTTCGTAGGTTCAGAATGAATTGACGAGCAAGGAATTTTAGAAACGGTAAACTGCAGCGGTAGAAGGAAAGAACAAGATCTTTTCCACATTTTGACTTAGTCGATGGTCATTGGTCCTCTGAAACAGAAAACGCTCTCGGTAAAAATCGAGATGGTTGAATGCAACTCATGAATGAGTAAATCGGAATATCTTTGAATGAATTACAGACAAGTCTTCTCATACATCATCGATTATTTCGATTTCTTTCATTTCTATGTCTGAAGAAATACACGTTGAGTGCCCGCCACATAATCAAAAATATTCAGCAGCAGATAATCATAGCTGGGAACTGATACCTTCAGTATTAATTATAATTAACTGATATCGAAAGCAGTGGTGGATTGAAGGTGAGGATTGTCCATCAGTGTCCTAGAAAACGAACTGATTCAAAGGGGGTACTCTCCGAGAGGATTCCAGAAATTGTAATTGAATTACTTAGTTCAGCAACTAATTTCAGTGTATAGTTTGAACTTTTGATCATGATGTTTTACCAATATTGAACCTTTTTTTGGCTGGTCTGGTGCTCATGCACTTCAAACACCAACTCTCAATGGATTGGTTAGACCAAAGGCGTTGAGCCCAGTTTCATCAAAGATACACAAGATCTGGATAAGTACCACTAATCTGTGATGGTTCCACCAAATCTTTCAATCAAGATCATCCAAGAAAATCGGTTATCTGCAGATCAAATAGTTAGCATCTGGATGACTGTCCTCAGACGAAAAGTTAGCAAATTACATCTGATAGAAGTGGAGCTGCATAATTTTTTGTCTCCACCATCATTGTTGTGATCACCATTCAAACATCGAGATGGAAAACTCCAGGTTGGATGTTGATGGAAACGTTATATTCTAAAACACGTTTGTAGATAATTTCAGACCAGGCTTTATGCTGGTTTCGTAATTCAAGCTTTTGAGGTAATACAGTGAGGTTAAATTTCAATCAATGACATCAAAAGGACAAAACAAATAGCTTATGCCTTCTTACATAATGACGAGCTATGATATGGAACTGCTCCTTGTTTTTGAATTCTCGGTTGCCCAATGCAGAAGCAAACAACGAACAATAGCGGTAGGTTTTGATATTAAACACAGAAAAACGACAGTAGAACTCCAACTTTCAATTTTGGGCTTCGTATATGGAAAAACACCACAACCTTCAACAAGACTGGGAAGTAGGTGACCAATGGGAGGTCACAAAACTCATATCAGTCACAATAATTCGCAGCTCCTCGAACCTACCCACATCACCAAGACCATCAGTTCCACACCTTCTTCTTGGGTGTTCGAGCAGCGAGTGACTAAACCACAGAGCTTATTTAGAATACCCCCAACCAACGTGCAATGCTCCATGTTAAAGCATGGCACACATATAAGCCAAGCTCTGATTGAGCCATAGAATCTACGAGTTATTTCCTATCCAACTCTTGCCATGTGGTCTCACCTTTGGTTTCAGATGGCAGAGGCACACTTATCCTACTAGAGAAGACGGTGCAACAAGCGAATGGCCATATTTCTAATCGAATTGCTGTATTTATGCAACGACATGCGGCAGTGTTACCTCAAGTTAACTGTTGGGCCCTTATATCTCTATTTTAGCGAACAGCCCAAGCATTACAGGTGCTGGAGTGACATATATGGGGAGCGAGTAGATCATGTTCTAACTCCCTCTCAAAAACTCACCTTCGAATTCATGATTGGGCTGAAGTAGAGAATAGGTAACCCGTACCTCTTATCAGGCTCATTTGAACATGTATCGATGTGTACTTTCATCGATATATATAGGATAGTATATCGATATCACTACCATATACTATGGAACGATCTTCACGACCGTTATAACGATAAAAGTATTTTTAATACGCAGAGACGCAAGTGTTAACACATTCTGATCTATTTGTCAAACTGATCAACACTTTACTGAAAGGATTGATGTAGGATATTTGTTGTTTTTAACCAGATCCAGACCAGCAAATTAGACAGAACACACATCGAAAGCGTGGACCTATATCGGTAGGAGACATCGGGTTTCTCAATATGGCGACGTTCTTATCTGGAAGGGGCTACCTATTCTCTACTTCTACCCATGATTGTTGTAGAATGGCCTTGTTCAATTCTCCCTACTTTAATTTATTTAGGTGGCTCGGTGCTTGAGTCCATCACTCACCTCATCCCGCTAGTTCAAGCACCATTCGCCATCATTATAGCAAGTTATTATTAAACTCTCTTCTATTTTTCTGGAACCTGGTTCCTGGAGCGTTAAATAACTTTATAGAATACGTAATTCTAATTAAGGGCGCATATACAATAATAAATGACATCCTATTACCCAAGCGAAACAGACAGTTTTCCTCGAAATATTCCAATATGTCCTTACACTACAGATATACTAGACCTTTTTCACTCGAACAGAAGGGAAATTGTGGAGCGGATCTGCTGTGTAAAGATTGGAAAGATACAGTTATACCGTTATAAAATCCACAATCTAAACTTCACCCCAGGAAAGAATGTATAACAACAGTGGTTTTCAAATCATGGATTTCAAGGTGTTTAGGAAATTCCCACATGATGTTTTTACTTACCAAAAGTATGAAGATGTTAAGTTTCTTTTCCCTAGAGTATCATCTGGCTAAAATGGATAGAGAGATTTCAAATGAGCAACATAATCAGAGACAAACTGGGTAATTAAATAGGCGAAATCTACCATACGAACATTTATCAGCAAGCAGATGAATGTGTGAAAGATACCTACTTGTAAATAGTATCTAGCTGATAGAAAGTCAAATTGTTTACAATTTCTCATGGATAGTATCCATTGGATACTAATATCACTGATAAGAACAACGGTGTCCAATCTTCTCTATCAGCAGAAGAATATGACTTTTAATTGTGGATCGCTGCGCATGGCTCAATGAGTGAGAGATTGGGGAGGGATGCTTTGTTATGACGCCACGAACTATCGCCAAATACTACTGTATAATAATAATCAGGAATAATAATCCTGATCGCCCCCGATTCCTTCGAAGACTCTGACTTTCCGAGTTCCCGCTCTCATTCAAATGTCAATCTACGAAATCTGGCTTTATCTAGGAACACTCCTAGACTGATGGCTAGAGAATACTCCTGTTGACTGGGAATTTTAGCGTAGAATACGCTTTAGCCATGGACTAACTAGCCGAAAAGTGTCACGCGGGAGTGGAACGAAAAAGGGTATGGTATCCAGGAACGAAAACGGTGACGCGAGACCAATAAACATAAGAATATTTTTAAAAGGCTATCGTAATAGCATAATAGGTTTGATCGCATTTTGAAAAAAAAAAAAAAAAAAAAAAAAACTAAACTATAAATAGTTTAATAAAATAGAAATAGAATAAAAAAGCGCTTTTATTTGAGGTAGGTACCTTTTATTTGAAGTTTAATAAATATTAAATTAAATAAATTAAATTCATAAATTTCATAAACCGTTATTGTCCATTACCTCTAACGATTGTGCATCACAAAAATAAAAAAATAAACCGTTTTTACATTCTTAACATACCTTTATTTTTATTCCTTTTTCTCGGAGAAATACACTGGCTTAAATCCTTTCGTAGATTCAGTTACATTGAAAAACAAGTTTTCCTTCAAATTTAAGCCATTCATCGAAGTTTCGTCCATTTTTGCATATCGGACTGGCAAGAAACAGCTAAAATCATCGCTGATCACCATTAGTCGTTTGCCATATTTGGTAGTAACTCTCTTGAGTGTATCCATTCTATACCATTTATTCTGCTCTACTTCATTTACCTTCAGCAGAGGTGTTTCTGGACAATCTGCCAGAGCATTAATTGCATCCAAAGAATTCATTATTTTCTCTCACACAGCAACCTTTTCATATATAATGTGAAATGTTGCGCTCATCAACGTTAATTCACGTTCCACGAGCGCCAATGAACGATCCTTAAACGTTAATGAACGTTTCTCTAACGATAATCAACAATACTAAAACATTAATGAACGATCCTTAAACGACAATGAACGTTCGATGATCATCGTTGAACGTTCAGCGTTCAATCGAGGCTAAAGCGTATTCTACGTTCCTATACTTGTGGCAGTAGTCTCTAAATAAAAGCAAAAGGGGGTCCAGGGGGCTTTTGTGGGATGGTTCTCCATGAAAATAAAAAAAGTTCAACCATCCGAATGCATGAATGAGCGATTGACGTAATTCCGTCAAAAAATGATGGTTCAGAAAATAAACTTGATCAGGACCTTTTCCATTAGTATTTCCCCCACCACTAATTAGTATTTCCTCTCCCTTAGTAGCTCCTACCCAGAAACCCAGGGGGTCCACCGAGACCATAACGGTCACCACAGAGGGAAAAATGAGACAACAAATTATCAACATTGCAACGCCAAATGCTACGGCCAAACCAGATTGGGGTTGACAATGCACGGCGCACAAAGCAACCCCTCCTTCAAGACCTGGAGGTCGTGCGGGTCATTGCATATCCTCGCCCCTGACCGAGACAACGCCTCCTCTGTAGCTTTCCCAATTTTCAATTCGTAGCTTTCCTATGTTCAATAGCTATAGCGCACCATAATGAATGGGAATATGCAATAGGGATGAAGGAAATACAGCTGGGAAAAAGACGAGAGGGAAGAGTTGGTAATGATACGGAAGCCTGGTTTGATGAGGGTCCATAGTGTCAGCAAAAAGATGAATGCAACTCATCGCAATCCATCGTAAATGAACACAAACAATAGCCGTCTCTCGGCTCTTCGATTATCTTGAATTTGGCCGGAGAGCTTAGAAATGCCGTAGACGCTGTTCACAAACGAACGGGTTTATGCATTTTACAATACTAACTTAAATCGTCACTTGAGAGGTCTGGCGTTGTCATCATTCGCTTCAGCGAGAAAAGTTACGTACACCCTGCCTCCATCCTTTTAAATACCTCAATTTTAACTAAATTTTAACTATTTTATTTCCTTAACTAAAAATATTTTGTAAAACCAAAACGACTACACCGTTGGTTTTTGGCGCACGTTTTACCAGACCTGCACAGTTCTACGTCAAGCATTCATGGGGTTTCTAGGCGAGATGAAAAATAGGCGATTTCAAGATTTTGACAAAACTGCCATTTCGCGAAGCAATCGCACATCTTCAATGCAATAAAAAAAAATGTTTTCTGACATTAAATAGATAGAAAATTTAACGCTCTTTCCAATGGTGTCATCAAATTTGAGCTATCTCCAAAATTGAGGGAGTTATGACAGTTTTAATGACATAGGAATCAACGAAAAGACGAAAAAACTCTTAAATCGCGAATAACTCGGAAACGAAGTCTCAGGCAAAAAATGGCTAGGAGGCATTTCTGTTCGGAAATGAGTTGTAGAAGAGGTAAGAGTCGGATTGTGCATAACTCCTGGGACAATCTGTATATAAGCAGGTCCTTCGCCCTATTTGGACCTATGGGTACAGATCTGGGGCTGTGCCAAGAAATCAAATATTAAGAAAATTCAAACCTCTCAGATATAAAAAACCGAGAAGTATAGTTGGAACCCCTTGGTACATGCGAAACGATGGTATTAATCGAGATTTGAGGATGTAGACAGTCTATGAAATTATTGCAAAATACGCAAGGAAGCATGAACATCGCCTCCACAAACATGAGAGCCCGGAGATGTTCTACGTTCTGGACAACGAAGGTGAAATCCGACGTCTCAAGCGAAACGAACCACTGGATTTGGTTGTGCTGCGTGAATAGAAGTGCAATCGAACTCAGTGCTATTTAATTGGGCTATAAAGGGCTAGGATTTGCTGTAAACCTACCCTCTTGGAATGTACCTATTTTGACATGTAAAATTGCTAGATGAAATGTATTTGATTTTTCAGTTGCAATTAATAAATCACGAAAAAAATTTTTGCCTGTCATGGTCCTCAGTTTCCTGTTTCTTTGAAAATTATTATCTTGGATACACATATTGTTTATTGTTTTCATTTTTCAGTTCTGATTTTACGAGTACACTCTTAAAACACTGTTTTCACACGGGCTCTGTATTTAAGACCCAAAGCTCCTCTACGACAGTGACACGGTGCGTATTAGAGCAAATTGGATCTACATCCTCACCCACCCTGGAACTGTCTTCGGATAAGAGCACAAACCTTTCTTGGAAGATTTGAAGCTTTCATGAATAATTCCCTTCCAAGTTCAAATCCGAGAACTGAAACTTTAAATGTTCAATACTACTGAGTAGTGTTTACAGTGAACAGCGAATCGATTGGTGACTGTTATACTTCAAACGTATAGTAATTAGTGAATTATCATTATGGTTGATCAGAGTAAAATGATTTTTAATTTGATTAATCGTGAATTAATCCGCATTCCTAGGAAACGCACGATGACCTCTTCGACTGCGACTTTTCCATTAGCCGAGTTCTACACGTTAACAAGAATCAAGTATTTTAACTTGTATCAATATTGCAATTTAGATAGAAATATTGCGAACTCAGATAATACTCAGTTGTGAACAGCTAGGCCCAATTAGTGGGTAAGATTTAAAAAAAAAACCCTTGTGACATTGTTCGAAACCAACTCAGTTTGGCGAACGTGGTTCTACACGATTTTGTTGTAAGGGCGATCGCACTCGTATCCCCCCCCCCCCCCCCCTCTAAATAATGCATTTAGTATAAGCTCAACCCATTTGAATGATGTTTTGTTCCACTTAACTAAGCTTTTTGGACGAGTATCGTCTACGAAACAAGTCAAGAATCTTTAGAAGACTTTTTTTTACCGTATGCAACAAGAAAAATGTCCTTGAAGGGAGAAACTCATGAATTATTATGGATAAATTTCTTCACAGCAAAACGACTGGAAATGTTTTTTGAATTTCCTCCGAGTCGTGACGATTTTCCAACAATCATTATAATATTCATCATTATATTATAACATCAAACATCAGGTTGGGTGCATCTCCTACCCAGCTCATGAGCTACCTCTCATTTTCCTCGAAAATTGAATTCACTATTAGTAACTTCATTTTGTTTGTGGGCGAAGAAACTGAAGTATTGTCGCCACTCTACAATTCAGCGCTAAACCATTCCCAATTCTCTTCAACGACGCAAACACGAACTACGAATTCAGGAAATCTTTATTTTAACTATGACAACCTCTTCTAAGCCCGACGAAATTGTAAAATTTAAAAAAACTCGGTGATCAAATTTGAAGTATAACGTGAGTTAGTTTGAAAGTATAAAGCGTGTGAAAGCGTGAATGAGGCTAGAAACGAGTAATCGGTATGCGATCATTGAAAAACATGGAGGGCTGGGGATTGCGTCCGCAATCTTGCGATGCTCCGCCGCACTGTACAGTGACTCGGATTCAGGGGGTGTATTCAGATTCCATCACGAGTATCCTCAGCAAGAAGGGGTACAAGCTCGGGAAGACGATAGGGGAAGGATCCTATTGTAAAGTGAGTATACGTATTTGGAATTATAGGGTAGATTTTAACAATTAGTGAATCTAAATATCTTGTGACTTTGGATGATAGGGTAAGAAGTTGAAGAAGTGAACCAAAACTGGCGGCCTCCGTGTAATACCCTAGTACTGTCTTTTGTTTCAAATGTCTTCAGTTCGTATCTACTGTCAGTCTATTTCCCTCTAATAAGTCATACGAATATTTATGTGTAGAGTAGGATGAGAGTTGTAATACAGGAATTTTATTGGGCTCGATGGGTCATTTGTTCGTGGGTATCTAGAGCTAAGTATGTATAAATACCCAAGTACTTATTATTACATTTACTTATCCTAAGAAAGAATACCAGTAGTATTTTTTGTGCTGGTTATTTGAAGATTCAGGCTTGTGACAAGGAGGAGATGGAATGAGTAGATCCAAGGGCTGAGGAATTTATTGAACACCCAGAGGAAAACGGTGGCAGGTTAATGCTAAGAGGTAGCAGTTCCAAGAATAGAGAAGGTGGAACTGTAGGGAACGTATTAATATTTAATATGCAATTTTGCTTAAGGGTTCAGCGCAAGCTATCCTTGCAGGGGTCCAAACAAGGGATCTTTGCTGAAACCAGCTATCCACTTGCACGTTGTCTCTGGTAGACTTTCGTGTTTATAAGGAACATATGGGGGCATCTGGATGCGAGGATACATCCAACGATCAGATTGCTGATACTTTAATGTCAGATACCTTAAATTTCTTTCACCATTGCTTCGATATATTGCTTTCAACACTACCTACAATCAGCGGAAGCTTCGTTTTTGTTTTCGAGAGATCCTTAACTTCGAATCGCATTTTGCGTTTAAGACCGTCCTGAACAACTTTTCTTCCGTGTCTGTCTGTGTTTGTGGGTAAATATGTCAACTTTTTGGGAAAGGGTTTCCTTTCGGATTAATTGTCCTCACAGCTTCAACCTTGCATGAAACACTTGTTACGAGACTAATTTCTAAACTTTTTCCACAGATTTTGATGAAAATTAAAGCGAATTTGCGGTTAAACTGTAGATGATTCCCTATCAGATTCATTACCCACAAATCATAGTCCAATTTGCGCATGCGCTTACATAAAATCCATCAAGCATCATTTTATAACTTTTCTATCACCCGATCTTTCTCAAATTCGGAGGGTCGTCAGAGAAAAATGGTTCAACTACCTTATATCAATTTGAAGTCCTGCAATAAGTTGGTGTTAGCCTCAAAAGAATCTGAAGCATAAAAGCAAACCGTCGATAATCCCGCTGAGGCGTCATTTTGTGTTTCAAAATGCACATTTTAGGATAATTTCCAGTTGCCCGACCAGCTAAGTGGATGGTCGCAAACCGTTCACGATGTTTTTTCGATGCCACAATCGACTTACTTTCTTATCTTCCTCACACACAATAAACGTATGCAGAACCACCGTACAGAACAGAACAGAGAACCCGCCGATATCCGTTGAAACCGTATCCTAGAAAGTATCAAACTCACTGCCACAATCATAATATTTAATACATTTATTAGCCCAATTTGTCAGAATGTGTCAGAAATTAGTACTGTGCTCATGCGCTCAGCTTGAGGGCATCCAAACCTTTCAATAGCTACAGGGTTTGACGCCTTTCCAAGACATCTGCGTCTTGGTTCGGTGTCTGCAACAAAAATACAAGTGTGTGTTACTCTTGATTTGGAGGACTCCTCTTTTTCCTGCTGTTCTAACTTAACCATTTTTAAATAGGTACCATTAACTGTATAGGAAAGTTGTGACAAATCCAAATTCTCTTATCAACACAATTCCGTTGAGTTGAGAATCATCGAATAATTGATACTTCAACGGCTACGGAACTAATTTGTGTCGTCGGCCAACATCACTCATGTGTGGAGGTTCGTTATTCATCGGGTTGAAACGTGTCAGTTACTTCGCCTCCCCATAATAAATATCATAGTAAACTAATCAAATGGGCTACCCATCACGCCTGAGTAAACATGAAGTCTACCAGGGGCTATTCAGGTAACCAACGATCGAAACTTCTATGCATTTAGGTTTATAGGTTGGCTGATCACAATTCATTCCACCCTAATGTATGTACCCTTACATTAACTAGTATACTCGGCGTTGCAATAAAATAGGTGAAGGGTCCCATTACTATCACACAAATGTCCGTTTGAAGTTCTAAAAATAATTTTATCTTTTTTCCTTCAATATTTCATAATTGGGTATTCGCCTGTTTAAATGAAAACGATAAAAGACGTGCAGGCTTAGAATAGAATGTCTTCGGTGAATATTTTCATTGAATAGGAGAATAGGCCTGATGATCATCATACCGAGCTCTGTAGAACTATCAACTTCATCACTGGTGAAAGACTGTTTCAAATTTGAATACTGTTATTAAACCTGCGGGTAAATTTGTGAATTAGTGCCTGTTCGTTAACAGGGTGAACGTAACATTTTGTTCAAACCCTGACATTTTCATTCCTATCCTAACTTATTATGAAACGACCGATCCGAACGATTTAAAATGGAATTCGTGTGTATGTACAACAACTTAAATTATCGTACCATTTGAATGGTTGATACCATGATACCAATATTACTGCTACACGATTCTATCTATCCATGGAACTAAACCTCCAGGCTTTTAGATGTATAGGTCGTTGATTATAATCTTGTGGCTTACTAGCTGTTTTGCCGGGCGTTGCCTCGGTTAGGGTAATAAAATAGGTGTTCAACATCGAAATTTAGAAATTGAACCACAACTGTAATTCTGGCTTAATTGTAGTAGCTACACATGTAAGTCGGACTTTTTTTATGACCAATCATTATTACTATCAATGAATAAAACACTATTTAATTTATCATCAATATTTTCGCAGAACATGACTGTAACGACTGTAATATGCAACATATTACAATTACTACTTTTTGAAAATATAATATAGGCTATGGTTCTCAGTAAAAATGTCGCTCTATATGAAATGATTTTTAAGCGGTTTTTGAGTTAAGACGTAACACAAAAACCATCAAGCACAGCTTGTACAAGTTCAGTGTACGTTATTGGTGATCATTTGGTATAAATTTGAATTGTCTTGTTTGAACGTTTGTTTTCAAGCCAGTTGTTTTATGTAAGTTCATTTTAGGTGATGAGATAACTACTCATTTTTCACAAAGAACATAAAACCTAAAAGGGTGTTTTTATCTATTTTAGGTACGGGTAGCATATAAAGCGTCAGAGCTAGGCTACAACCACAGGTTGGCGTGCAAAATCGTTAACAAGAAAAAAGCTTCCAGGGACTTCGTGACCAAATTTCTCCCAAGGGAAGTATCCATCGTTCGCGTAATCCGCCATCCTCACATCGTCACGGTATTCAACATTATCGAGTTGGACGATCAGGTATATTGTTTTTCTATAGTTCTTCATTGTGTTGTAGAATCGATGTCCTGTACTCGTAGTTTGGGTGGCTATCGGGTGAAGGTTCTTAACGTGATTCAAAATCACAACTGTTAGCCACCACAATTAATTGAAGACTAAACAAATTTTTCTTCTTCAAAAAAAATATATACATTCCGAGTCTATTAAAAAGTAAAATTGATTTCATTAAAAGTTTTCACTTTCCCAGAATGTGAACATTTTTTTGTCTCAAAAATCTAAAATTCTAATACAAAAATCTAATTTAATGACAAAAAATTACAATTTCTTAAATGGTTACGTTTTCTGAAGCACGAACTTGACGTTTGTATTTGATAAAAAGAGTAAGTTTTTTCTTCGCCCAATATTAAAATGGCACCTACATCGTTCTTCGCAGTTTAAAATTTTAAAGGGCTACAGCAACTGCTCAAACTGTCCTTCTTCTCGAATGCGTGTCCATCAACTTACCAAAATTGATGAAGTTGCTCGTCCGGTACTCCCGCTGCGCTGACACTCCTCCTACGATCCCCTTGAATTATCGTTATTAGTTTTTGACTTGTCGCTAAGAGGAATTTTTAGTTCGAAATAAAATACCTACATTTACGGTGGTTCCTGTAGAATTGATTCCCCAAGTTGCATGCAGTAACAGCATTTTTACCTTGAATACCTAGTATTCCTAAATCATTGGATGGAAGTCTATCCTTGGTTACCTTTAGTGCATAATTTTGATGTTTTCTCTGGCTCAGGAAGGAGAACAATCGTATTCAATATTGTATAATTGTATCGAATGATTATGTTCAACATTATCTTCAAACAGTGTACGTTATTAGTGATCATTTGGTAGAAATTTCAATTGTCTTGTTTGTACGTTTGTTTTCAAGTCAGTTGTTTTATGTAAGTTCATTTTAGGTGATGATATAACTACCCATTTTTCACAAAGAACATAAAACCTAAAAGGGTGTTTTTATCTATTTTAGGTACGGGTAGCATATAAAGCGTCAGAGCTAGGCTACAACCACAGGTTGGCGTGCAAAATCGTTAACAAGAAAAAAGCTTCCAGAGACTTCGTGACCAAATTTCTCCCAAGGGAAGTATCCATCGTTCGCGTAATCCGCCATCCTCACATCGTCACGGTATTCAACATTATCGAGTTGGACGATCAGGTATATTGTTTTTCTATAGCTCTTTATTGTGTTGTAGAATCGATGTCTTGTACTCGTAGTTTGGGTGGCGATCGGTTGAAGGTTCTTAACGTGATTCAAAATCACAACTGTAAGCCCCCACAATTTACTGAAGACTCCTGTATCTTCATATTTTGCTTCCGAGTCTACCAAGGTAGCGGAAGCATTGTTTTCACGGATGTGAAATTTTTTTGTCTCCAAAATCAAAAATTCCACTCGCAGCGTTTTAGACCTTTCTGAACAATTTTGGTTCCGTGGTGTGTCTGTGTGCCAACAAGGTTAAAAAGATGCATAACTCATTCTTGACCAATTTCGATGAAATTTTCATTATTGTTCTTTTGATGTGTAGATGGTCCCTAGTTTCATGAGAGAGATATGCGCATGCGAAACGAAATCCTATTACGCGCATAACTCCGGGAGTTCTTGACCTTTCGATGAAATTTATTGTTCGATGTGTAGACGCCACAGTTTCAAATTATCCAAAACGTGAAATCCTTGCCACAAGCATTTCATCCCGATTTCGATGAAATTTTCAAGGATTGTCATTGTAGTTCGATCTTCCATAAAAAGAGCTCCATTCATATTTCAGCCTGAGAGTAGGCACATCCTTCAGAAGATCAGAATGTCCCCACATTTTATAGTTAACTTCTAGATGGCTTAAAAAAGTTAGGATAACTTCGTCATAAATACATCTCCGTGAACAGCGAACCTTGAATAGTCACTCTGTACGAAAAAACAAATGATATCTAAATAACTTCAATGGAGCATAAATCCATGAATAGAATAACTGAAATTTTACGAGATAAAACGTCAAACGTAACCCGAGACGTGGAAGACCTACGCTTCACTTGCCCCTAATTGTAAAACAGAAGTGATGAACAACTTGATTTCAAAAGGTACTTTTGAAAACAAAATTCCACTGTAATTGTATCGGCTGAGTCTATCGTTACAGTTGACAAGTCGACTACGTCTCAATTTACTATGATGATACACGTTCATATTCACGTTCATGTTGTCATCATTTTTTCTGTCAAGGTTTAAGCCATAAACGAGTGAACTCAAAGCGGTCGGTGTGGTCTCATTTGATCTATTGGAAGCACGTCCGTCAATAACAAACATAAAAACGATGTTCTGATTATGTAATTTTTCAACCCCTTGTTTTCAACCTTTTGAAGAGGTCAAAAGGAATCATTGATGCATCATGCGTTGATGTCTGTGATTCAAGACCATCCTCGGCTGTGATTTTTAATAGAATTTGTCAACTTTGGTTTATACAATTACGGGAAAAACCTCTAAACTGGGCTGCGGGCGGCAAACTAAGGATTTTCAAATATTTAATTCAATTTTTTGATTCTACACATTTTGGAATAAACCAAACATAATAAATTTTATCATAATTAAATGAGGTACGAAAACTAGGGTCAGTAAATTTAATTTAATTTTTAGCAAGAATACTTAACTAGTATACTAAACCCTAAATGAAAAAAAGAAAAGATGAGGTGGAATACAACCCTAAAAATGATTCTGGTATTTTGAATCAAAAACTTCGTTCTCAGGAATTGGCTCTTTTCAAATCGACTTACAGGAAATGTAGCTAATAGAACTGATTTTTTTCACATTTGGTATTATCAATACGATTGAACCCAATGGGACTGCCCAAGTAGATACATTTCGGCCAAAATCAGCATTGTTTCACAACCAGTATCAATTGAAATTCCCGTATATACCTTTTCCAAGTCAGATTCGGAAATTTCCAAACCAATTTCAGAATTTTCCAAGCCAAATTCAGAATTTTCCATTTCAATCAGGAATTTCCAAACCTAGTTCAGAATTTTCCATCTCAATTTCAAAATACCTTTTAAGGGGACTAATCGTCGGACTCCGGGGAACCTTCTGAAACAGGTATCAGGGAGTTGGGGTCATCGGATATCGAGCTGCAACTCGTGCGCAGCTCATACTGGTCACACAGAACAATTGAAAAAAAAACAAAAAAAAACGCATATTTGATCAATTTTGATGAACCAGTTTTTCTCACCTCTCGTTGTGATAATTTTTTAATTTAATTGATAAATTTTGTGTGCTACCTAGTTATTTCCTTATCTTCATCCCACTTTATTACTCTCCCACCCGGATATTGATCATATTCTGAAATTGAAATGAAAAAATCTGAAACTAAAATGGAAAATTCTGAATTTGGCTTCTAAAATAGGTTTGGAAAATTCTGAAATTAAAGTGGAAAATTCTGAATTTGGCTTGGCAAATTCTGAAATAGGTTTGGAAATTTCTGAAATAGGTTTGGGAATTTTGGGAATTTCCGAATCTGACTTGAAAAAGCTATAACTGTCTCAAAATCGCAAAAATCGTATTGAAGTCGTGGTATTGTTATCGTCGTGGAAAAGTACCGATAATCAAATGTGTAAACGAGTGGTTAATTTTTCAGTTCAGTCTTGTACCTCTACATGAATAAATACTGCACCTAATAATTTCCTGTTTGTTTTTAAAAATTAGAAAAAAAAACACATTTCCTTCATTTCTTGTACTTTATTTCAAGGTCTACATGTTCATGGACCTTTGTGAGCGAGGTGACTTGTTGGACCACATACGAACCAAAGGAGCTTTCACTGAAACCAAAGCTAAACACTTCTTCAGGTATTTATGATAGTGCTATTATCATTATTTCCAACCAAATGAACGCTGTTAGACGAAGTGTTCGTCTGTAATGCCAGTAATTGTCCAATAACCGCATTCTATATCCAGTTCGTAAGACAACTCGTTCCAAATGTATATCTGACGTGAGCTTTTCAAAATGCAACTAAATAAGTAGGCAATATATTCCTGAATATTAGAAAACAGGAACTATTTGGTATTCAATTCTTTAAATAAAATATGCTCTTACATAATCATTATAAATTGTTTTGGTCTTTTTATATTAGCAGTTGCCGTGATATATATGGAACCGTATGATTAGCTTTTTCTGTCTCTGCTAATAACGCCTTTTTTCCAGTATTGATTGTTCGATATCAAAGGTAATTTTTTCTGGCTCAGGTCCCATGCAGTGATGTAGCCTGTCATGTACAATGTAGACATAGACAAATGTGCCTTGGGCTTGGGTTTAGCCCCAAACTACTTTTCTGATCGCCTCGTTCTGTGACTCGAAGCCTTTTACGACCTTCTTGCAATATTTCATCCATTTATTGATTTTTCGATACTTGTTGGAAATATGTCCGTAAAATATCTGACAAAAACTGTTTGCCAATTTGTGAACGACATTCTGTAGAACAGAATACAGACATATCCTTTAAAGCAACTTGCGATAAAATGGCAGACATCACAGTTATGTTCATGTAACAACCTTATGAAGGGGCAGCGCATTTAGAAGATCAAATAAAAACGCTGCAAATTCGTTCACTGGGGTTTATTATTCAATTGGCTTGAGTTCATGATTTGAAGTTCTACTAAGCTTTGGAGTGTGCGTGTTTCACAGGAAAGAGCGATTATTGAATTTCAGAAGATATGCACGGAGCACGTAAATCTGTTCTCAACCAAAATACCTATTTGGATTGTTCAGTTGATCATATTTGTGTGCCTCCTGAAATTCAACAATCGCTCTATCCTGTGAAACACGCACACTCCAAAGCTTAGTAGAAATTCAAATCATGAACGCAAGCCAATTAAATAAACCCCAGTGAACGAATTTGCAGCGTTTTTATTGCAGATTCGGATTCTACACCCTTTGAAACGTAAACCATGAAATTTTCAGGGGGTTAGAATTTTAATAAACCCCAGAGAAAGAATACTTATTTACCCCACTAATAATATTGAATAATATTTACCTATATATCATCAGCGTTTCATGCATATCAGAATGCTTCAACCCGTGTATCGGCTATAAACTACAAGTATCAACATCGGCTATCACTCCAGTAACCACATTCACTACAACTCGACGCTATCGGCATCCCTAGGTTACAAACAAACAATAATAAACCAAAAAACGCAAATGTTGACACCATAAATCGGTCCATACATCGGGAATGGTTTGACCTACGGACCTGGGGAGGGACCATTCGATTCCTAGAGGTATGTTCTTCAAATTGGCCGCTTCGACTTGTTTTGAGGTTTTTAGGGATTTTACAAAACTTTGAGAGCCCTTAAAGGGCACTTTAAATTGAGTGAGAGAGCTGGCTCAAGAATTGGGGCGTCGTCGGACCAAGATGGATTTTCCCTGAAAATTTCAGATCTTCTGCTCCAGCCGTTTGGGAGAAATCGTGCGTACGGCGTATTTTTATTGCAGATTCGGATTCTACACCCTTTGAAACGTAAACCATGAAATTTTCAGGGGGGTTAGAATTTTTTTTCCAGAGCGATTACAATGGTTTATTATTGAATAATAAACCAAAACCGAAATGTCATCGAATCTTTGCCAGCCTCATAAAAAAACCTGGCTTGCTAACTTATTCGAAACTTTAATTTAATTTTTCAGATAGTTCAAACTTATATTTGTTAACGTAATATTATTGAATACGTACTGCTTATTATATCAAGGGGTTCACCGATTTTGAACCAAATAGAAAGCGCTCACAATCGTTTAAATTTCTGTATTAGATAATCCTTCAACGTCTATGTCTACTAGACTAACTATGTGGTACAATATCTGAACTCCGCGCGTCCATATCTTGTAAATATATTCCAGATGCCTTAAAAAGAGCTTCCTTTATATTTCAGCACTATAGATAGATTAGGAGAAAAAAAAGATCATTGAGTTTCCCGTGTCTCTAGATAAACCAAAGGAGCTCAATTTTCAATGTCTCCTCTGATATATTAGAAACGTTTTCACTTAACCATAACAACTTTCGCAATACCGTTTCGGAGAGTATTTTTAAACAAAATTTTGATTATCTGGTAATTTTATCTTCATAAATACAATTCCCCTAAAACAGACGCTTTCCTAGTGTTATAACAAAAGCTGGTATCTAAACACTTATTTAACTGACTTATCGCGACGAAATAAAACACGTACCTACGCTTCACTTTCCCTCAAATATATGAGAAAATTCATTACAAACTCAATTTCAAAGTTAACTCTTGAAAAGAAGTGACACTGCGAATATATCAGCTAATACGACTGTAACAATTTACAAGGCAATATTTACTAGTACTTTTAAACACGACTAGGTTCACATGCGTGTTGACGTTCTTTTTCTGTCAACGTTGTACCATTCAGGGAGAGTGAACAGATGAACATTAAAGCGATCTGGGTGTGCCCATTTGTTTCATTGAAGGGATGTCAATCAACAGCAAACGTAAGAACGTGAAAATTATTACACCGAGGTTATTTCTTCATTAGAGCCCTAAATCACTTATTTAGAACATTAGCCGTACTTTTTGGTACAGTATCTAAACTCGATCCATACCTCGTAATTGCATTCAAGGTGAAAGTACTTGATCGGCCGCCAGCCACGCGGTACAGCTCAGACCTCCCTTTGAACGGGCTGTGCAGCGCGGCTCTTCTGGTCGACCGTCTACCTGACCGTAGACGTCCGATTTTCATTACCGGAAGATGAGGGTTTTCAAATAATGAGCGAATGAATGATCGTGCAGTAATCCGAGTGGTCTCAATCGATTCAGAGAACTAATTTCTTGCTTAACTCAGCAAAAATCTATCCTCTTACATCGAACGTTTTTGATATTTCGATTGATTAATTCTTAAATATAATACGTTATGGTTGATTATTCAAGATTTCATGCCAAAATGTTGGATTTTGGATGGGGTTCCGTAGTTTCGGACGGGGGGACGCGCGCTTTTTTTTAAATTTGATTTTCAAAATCCACTTTTGAGGGAGGGGTGGGGGTTACGATTTGTTTTCGTGAAAGATTACAAAGGGTTATTATTGAAAATTGTAAAACAAAATATTAGTGTTCATTTGAAAGTTTTCGATAGTCTGAATTTCGTATATTTCTGCACTTTCATTTCACTCTTGACATCAACAGAGTGATTATTAAATCCCCGTCCCAACTCGACCCCGTTTGTGATTTTTGACCCAAGTTCAATTAAATTTGGTCCTGTTGTTTCGGACGGTGTGGATGACAGAGACGGTTTTTTTCCTAATTTCGATTTTCATATTCTACGCATCTTGAAAAGTAAACTAACAAATTCACCAGAATTCCAAGGCGATAAATCCCACAGCAACTTCAACCCCGCCGGCAGTAGGTCTCCCAACTAGTCTTCGAACAATATCGATCACTAAGTTACGGCACGTCCTTCTATCCTGTTTGTTGATAAACTTTTCAATACTAAACAATTCCTTAATCGCAATAACTCATCTTCATTGGCATTTAAAATCTATAAATCATCCACATACACTAAAAATCCGATTGACTGAACCGGGGTCAACCGAAAAGCTCAATCCCATTTCTTGTACAGAAAACATGCTTGAGCAGAAAGAATAGAAGCCCCCTTTTGTCTAATCTCAATGTACGTACATCGCTTTAAAATTAAAATACCGTAATTCAAAATGAGTAAAACCTAAAAGAAAAAAGTGATTAATTAATTTTCCTTAAATCTCATTGTAGTGGGTATTTTTAAGTGATGTGTTAACCGAAACTGTTTTTCCCATTATTTTAGTTACTCGGGGTTCAATGTATTTATCCGTCCATTTGCTTGGTCCATACTCCCTGGATCAATTCTAATAGGCATGGGAATTGACCACAACGTGATTATCCCTTGGAGATCGTGGGTTACGTAAAAGAAAGGACTTTTAAATCGATTTACATTACTATCCATAATCGAGCGAAATCGGTTGAAAATTATATCAATTTGTACATTCCCAGTTATCACGCGCCACTTATCACGCTGTAAGCGTGATCACCCAAGATTCAGCGCAGCTACGTCAATTTATAAGTGTGAGAAAACATGTGGTTGTAGGTTTTGAATCAAGTTGAGCGGACAGGACAGCAAGAATGATACAAAACAAATTCTGCAAAATCCAATTTCAAGAGAAATGTCGAAATATGCAACATATGCACTATGCAATCGGAAAATTTTCTCTACGAGGTAACAAAATTATGAACAAAGTACATATGGGGTGCATGTTTACCAAGTGGCAGAGTACAAAATGATTAAATCACAAGAGTATAACCTTGCGAGACCGCTGAACCATTTGCATGAATTAGTTTAGCTGTGCACAAACCTCATTCTAAGGATTTTCAAACTATTGGTTCACGTAGGTGGCTCTATTGTTCTTAATTTTTGAAATTGGTTATGCTTTTTCGTCATTCTCATCAACCTGTTGTCCTCAGGCCCTCAGGTGCATTGTCCTCACTATTTGTTATGTTCTCTTCCAAGGTGAAACGTATCTATTTGAAAACCGTGCAAATTGTAAAACACACTTACCTAATTATCTATGTGTAATGTATTTGAGGAAAACCTTCGTTGATCAAAATATTTCTTACAGTCGGACGATTTCAGCCAATTTTATAAAGGCTGCCGCAGCCTGTATAAAAAGTGATAATCTTCAATAATCTTTGATTTTTTCTATTCAGTTTGATGATTTTTCACTCGATAAATTCAGCGTTATGCTGTCCTGAATGAACAGTTACAACTAAGTTGTTCGATACGATTTTGAGATATTAGGTAAAAGTCAGGGTTACAGTTGTAGAGCATTTTAGGTAGGTATTTGTTGTAGAAGTCACCTGTATCAGTGATGTTATTTGATCCAACTGTTCAGATAAGTACTCTTATACTGTGTATAAAATGATACTAACTTCACTTTGTTATTCGTATACCATAGAGAACTTCAAATCGTTTGTGTCTTTCTGTGTATTAACGACCAAACTTTTAATGGTCTCACCGTGCTGTGGACTGGCTGCTTCGTTAATTCACTCCCTAACCGTTCCAAGTTGGATGCGGTTCTCCCGCGTTCCTCTTTTCCTCCGTTGAGCCGAGCGGAATTCTTAAACAGCTCTGGACATTAGTTTGATCTCCTCAGTCGCCACTTGGCCATTCTGTGACTATCGGATTCAGTGTAAATTAGCTGCAGAACTGGTTTACTTTCGGCTTGTTGGACTCGCAGATCCTAAAATGTCTAATAAGTTACAACAATTTAATAATGTTCTGCAACAACTTCCATGTATTTTAATGGTGATTTATTCCGCGATGTAATGGTATCGTTCAAAAACATTTGGTATACAATAAGGTAGAGTCTTAAACAGCTTTCCAAAAGCGGCAGCTTCCAACTTCCATAGGTTGTTTCATCATTTTCAATAATGAACCTTTGTAATTAACAAAGAAAGCGAAAAACGTTCGAAATAACACTATTCTTTTGGTTTATTATTCAATAATAAACATTTGTAATCGCTCTTGAAAAAAAATTCTAACCCCCCTAAAAATTTCATGGTTTACGTTTCAAAGGGTATAGAATCCGAATCTGCAATAAAAAATTTTCCGTACGTCCGTACGCCGTACGCACGATTTCCCCCAAACGGCTGGAGCAAAAAAGCTGAAATTTTCAGGAAAAATCCATGTTGGTCCGACGACGTCCCAATTCTCGAGCCACCGCTCTAACTTAATTTAAAGTGCCCTTTAAGGGTTGTCAAAGTTTTTTAAAATCCCTAAAAACCTCAAAACAAGTCAAGGTGGCCTAAATTTGTACTTTTTTTGAAGAACACTCCACGAGGAATCGAATGAGCCCCTTTCCCAGGTCCGTAGGTCAAACCATTCCCGATCTATGGCCCGATTTATAGTGGCAACATTCGCGTTATTTTGGTTTACTATTGTTTTTGTTTTGGTATCACTAACCTAGTGATTTAGTGATGTGGATACTGGAGTGAACTCCTAAAAGGCTTTGTAGCCGATACACGGGTTGAAGCATTCTGATATGCATGAAACGCTCCAAGTTCTTTCACTGGGATTTATTATTCAATTGGCTTGCGTACATGATTTGAATTTCTACTAAGCTTTGTGTTTCACAAATGATAGAGCGATTTTTGAATTTCAGGAGGCACACAAATATGATCAACTGATCAATCCAAATAGGTATTTTGGTTGAGAATAGATTTACGTGCTCTATGCATATCTCCCCATTTCTCCTGAAATTCAATAATCGCTCTATCAACTGTGAGACACGCACACTCCAAAGCTTAGTAGAAATTCAAATCATGAACGCAAGCCAATTGAATAATAAACCCCAGTGAAAGAATTTGCAGCGTTTTTGTGTTCGTTATTGGTAGACGTGCGTTCGAAAAATCAAATGAGCCCCCCCGGACTCTTTAGAGTCATTCCTTCCCTCTCCCTAATCTTGAAGTGTGAAACAGCCCTCCTGAACAGCTTAGTGAGCCCAAGGGCTATTTTTTGTTATAATCAAACTAGAATGCTGACATTTAAATGCATTAGGAGTTGATGTGAATCCAGGTGTAACATGTCAGAGGATATGGAATGAGCCAGGGTCTCACACGCGGAGCTCCTAAGTTTTGATATCAGCTTAGTAAAAGTTGGTGTTCACGGAGTTCAATTTAAGACAAAGTCATCCATTCTGTCTTTGGAGATCTAGAAGTCAGTTACAAAGTATGGAGATAAATGATCAGCTGAAGGCCCTTGTGAGCGTTCCTAATCGAACTAATGTGCTGAAATAGGTATAAACAGCACTCTTTTTGTGGCAAGACAAGTTATGAAGAAGAGAGGCGCCGAATTTAAATAATGTACCATTGACTAGGTGTTTTACCAACGTCAGTGATTTACGTAGAGGGGTGATTCTAATATAGATGTCAACAAATACGAATGTCAACGGTACTAATAAGTCAAGTATCAAAATGCAAATTTCAAATAATGCTTTTTTTTAAAAAAATGTAAGTGGCTTTTGATGAAGGGAGCTATTGAAATTTTTGTTGAGGAAAATTTATAAGGGGATATGCATTTAATATTGCTTTCAGAATTATCCATGATTTATTCTGGGACACTGTACAGTTATCAGTATAAATGAGGATTGAATGTAATTTACGAATCGGCACATTATAGTTTTGTTTCAATTTATCCAAGTATTAAGTTTAAAAGGTTGTATTAGAAAGATGTTTTTGCTCAAGAGCACTTTGAAGAGAGTGGTGTCTCAGGAAAGTGGTATCTTCTTCAAAATTCTATCGTTCCATCCTCAAGCTACATCGGGCTTTACTTGAAGAAAAAAGTCAATACTTTGAAGCACTCCACTCAAGTGCGCCCACCGCTACATAAATCCAACGCTGTCGTCTTTTGAACTCTTGATACTCACCACTTCAGCTCAATGTACAGTGTTGTACTTCCTTTGTTATATTTGCTCGAAGTGTCAGAAGCTGCTACAAAAAGAAAAGAATGATTCCTAGAGAGTTAGTAGGTACCTTTAGAGATACTCTAGAAAAACAAAAGAGTGGGATTTTCCAAGCGGTTTGGGGGGGGGAGTGGAGGCAAAGAAAACAGGAAGTGTCTAGTGTTTAGGAGAGAAGGGTCCACTCATCCTCCCTTATACTACATCCACTAAGCAAACTAAACTCCCCGCGGCACCACAAATCTTTACCCACCCCAACAAACCTCGCCGGACTTTTGCTTCTGGCTCGAAAACTGCGGACCTAAGCTCGGAGATACCTTTGTGTAATGTTACTCTAAAAGCCAGGATTTCTCTCACGTAAAACACCTGTCTTCGACCTAGATAACTTACAGATGTATTCTCTTACCTTCGGCCAACACATTGTTAAAATACTGACCACCTCGCACCGACGGTCTTTTCCACTACGGGACTTTTAGGAAGGTCGGAGGGGCTTTATTTCATCCAGCCATCCATAAATTTTCCTAACAACTCGAGTGTTCCTTTTATAAAATTTATCGTGGGCAACGTGTAAGCACGGGTTAAACATGAAGACTCCCTGAATTATACACCTGGGAAGCCACGCTGACCATAAAATGCTGATACTTTCCTCGTGTTGTAGATATTCCTTTAGAAGATAGAACGGATGTGAAATATGCACTCTTCGCCCCCCCCCCCCCCTTAACGTATCGAATGATTAAGATAACGATTTTATGGACAACATTTGTGCAACTTCCCTATACTTTGGTCTGAAATCATACTGAAAACATAAACTCTTATCAAAACTGTAAGCACTGTAACTCAATCCGTTGTGCCATATGAACAAACTTATTTTTCAGGGTTGAACGATTCACAAAAATGTGGTGACAATGTTCTCCATATTTCATCCAAACCACTTCAAGTATCTTAATTATATTTACACGTGATGATTCATCACTGATGAAGGATACTGATGTGGGCGACGTGGTTTTACAATTTTCAGTAATGAGCGTTTTTCAATAATCGACTAAGAAAATAATGCGTTACCTCAAAATTGATTGTCTTAGATTTAATAATATGGCTGATTTATAGTCTTAAAGACGTATACAGCTTTAAGAGAGTGCAAAATAAATGTCAACGTAAAACTTGTTGAAAATTACACTCTGCGTCGAATGATATCAATGGGAGGTATGTGTATAGCTGGACTTGATAATTTAAAATTCAACATGAATGAACAGCCAAAAGCCGGTACTGAAGAAGAAGAAGAGAGTTTCATTTCAAACACCTCGGTATCATGACAGTTTTGATGTGAGTATATCTTACGGCTAGGTGGTCACTATTAGGAAGATTGGTCCCCGAGATATCAATTTACAATACTTCCGAGATATCCAAGCAATAGTTGAGCTATTCCAAATCTTTCAGGAATCCAACTATTTTAAGGGGTAGTTACCCTTTACCTGCTGAGATCATGGCACAGCAGAGAGGTTGAAAAATCACATTCCGCCCTGTCAACCCTGGAGGACTTCACACTTAAAGTCGTGAAAAAAGGAAAAGCTCCCCCATCACATAGCGCCAGAGGATATTTCCCAACGAATGCTGGTGACAGTAAGAGGATATTGGGTCTCCTTAAAAGCGATGGGTCTGTGACGAATGGTGCAGCAGAATTGGGGATCGAGGGCCCCTATTTTGCCCTATCCAAGCCTTTTGGACATGCGACCGCCATTTATGAGGCAGAAACCCACACGATTGAATTTGTGCAGGAGATATTAGCAGGAAACAACCCAAAGATACAAAACTTTACATACTGTCAGAGCCCACTCAGTACTGAAGGTTATCATCGCTGACCTGAAGTTGCCACAGCTCCTTCAAGGCTGTATCTCAGGGCAACAAATGTTTTCTGGCCCTTCCTCAGTGGTGTTTGAGCCAAATCATATTCATAAACATGTTTTGTAGCAAAGAAAAAAAATCATCTAGCGATTCATTTCGAATAGTGTTTCATTTGTTAAAGTCAGTTGAGTTCTAAAAACAATGAAATATATCTAATAAAAAATACAGGTTTCCACAGTGGAGGTAAAGGAAAATCAACAAAATCGACGGGAACAAGCAATAACGTAGTTGCCCTACATTACTGGGAATGTACTGTGCAAATGACGATGATAATAATAATAATAATAATGTTGAATGAAAATCTTCGTTATCGCGTTTGATTGGAACTGAGTCACTGAGATTAATAATTAATCCACCCACCAGAAAGAAATTTGAAAAATGAAGCAGAAACGGTTCCTCTAATTCTTCTCTCTCTCTCTCTCTCTCTCTCTCTCTCTCTCTTCTCTCTCTCTCTCTCTTTTTTTATTAAAGAACGAAAGAACGTGAAATTACCGGAAAAGCAATTCAATAAACGGTAAGCGTTGAAAAGATTAAGAATGTTTAAATTGGTACTTAAATTTGAGAGCAGTGAAAAGAAGATCTCGTCCATAACTCGATAAATAATCCATAAACAGCTGCCTTTTCAAATCAATGTAACACCATCGGCCCCTGGGGTCTTATAAAAACCACTTGGAAATTACATAATAAACAAGACGGTCGGGCTATTATTTTCGCCTGACACACTCTGGGTAGGTACCTCTTTCAATATTTACAAGGTGTATTCTTCGTCCGGCAAAATGAGTACGGCATGAAAAAGTTTGTCGTAAATCCCATTTCCAAGGAAGAATAAATCGCGAGGAAGGATGAAAAATGGTTACCCACTCCAGACCTTGTTCCCAGTCACCTTTTTCTCAAGGCGCACATAAACGTCGGTAGCGATTATGATGGAGATCTTACTTTTCACGTCATCATTCCTGAAAATTGAGCCTTTCATAAACGAAGGGGGTTGTAACAGCAATCGAGGTTATTCTGACAAAGCATCTTTGGTGTCTCAGGGCCTTGTCAAAACTGAGGTTGTGTGCGGGCTGAGTAAGAACATGATCCTGACTCGAGGCTGGGAAAACAAGTTCCACCGTCTTCATCACCTCTTCTCGTTTCACCTCCGAAAATATGTTTACATTTAAATTCGCCTTAAAGATCAAACGTGAGCCCTGACTTTGTCGATTAAATATTTATAATGCTTTTAAAAATCCCACCAAGTTTCAAATGAAGTTGTATTATTTCTGTATTACATAACTCAATAGGGTAAAAAATCAAATTAATCAAGACAAGTTCCGTTCATGAATAATGACTGTAAGAACAATTGTAGTGCATTCAATTTAAAGAATTTATGGAAAAACCTTTTTTTTAGAAATACAGTTAACGGAATGCAGTTAATGGGAAATTTCACGCTGTGTCTTAATATGTGATCCAAATTCGGAAAAAAAGTGGTTTTAATTTGCAGAAATGAGGTTTTTATGATAAAAAACGCTGCCAATTCTTTCACTGGGGCTTATTATTCAATGATTCATGATTTGAATTTCGACTAAGCTTTGGAGTGTTCGTATTTCACAGGCGGTACAGCGATTATTGAATTTCAGGAGGCACACAAATATGATCTACTGATCAATCCAAATAGGTATTTTGGTTGAGAACAGATTTACGTGCTCTATGCATATCTTCTGAAATTCAATAATCGCTCTATCACCTGTGAAACACACACACTCCAAAGCTTAGTAGAAATTCAAATCATGAATGCAAGCCAAATGAATAATAAACCCCAGTGAAAGAATTTGCAGCGTTTCATGCATATCAGAATGCTTCAACCCGTGTATCGGCTATAAACCCTTTTAGGAGTTCAATAATCCAGTATCCACATTCACTACATCACTAGGTTACTGCGACCAACAAAAAAAAAAAAAATCTTGTGTTTGTTTTGATCGCAGTAGCCTAGTTATGTAGTGAATGTGGATGCTAATGTTGGCACTATAAACTGGGCCATACATCCCATACATCGGGAATGGTTTGAGCTACAGACCTGGGGAGAGGCTCATTCGATTCCTCATGGAAAGTTCTTCAAAAAAAAAATGTCCAAATTTAGGCCGCCTTGACTTCTTTTGAGGTTTTTAGGGATTTTACAAAACTTTGACAACCCTTAAAGGGCACTTTAAATTAAGTGAGAGCGCTGGCTAAAGAATTGGGGCGTTGTCGGACCAATATTGATTTTTCCTGAAATTGCTCCAGCCGTTTGGGAGAAATCGTGCGTACGGCCAACGGACGGAAATTTTTATTATTGAAGATTTGGATACCACACCCTTTGAAACGCAAACCATGAAATTTTAAGGGGGGGTTAGAAAAATTTTTCTTTTCAAGAGCGATTACAATGGTTTATTATTGAATAATAAACCGAAACGTGGTTTTCTCCAGACGCATTAAAAAATCATTTTCTGGGGAACGGACTGAGATAGAAAGGTGGGACCGACGGCGTTCTACTGCATTTGTTCTCTCAGCAAGTGCAAATTATTGAAATTTGCACATAAAAATGATTGAATTCCTGAAAAAAAAACTATTTAAAAAGGATTTTTACTGAATCGCTTTATAACGGGGATTTTTATCATATATTGATCGAACTTAAATATTATTTGTAATCAACAGGCAGCTGGTTGATGCAGTGGGCTACCTCCACGCGCGGGAAATCGCGCATCGGGATTTGAAATGCGAGAATGTTTTGCTATCGAGTCGGGACAACGTGAAAATCGCCGACTTCGGTTTCGCCCGGTGGTGCAGCGACCTTCAAACACGGAAGAGAGTCCTGAGCGACACCTTCTGCGGTTCGGCGGCTTATGCAGCTCCAGAAATTTTACAGGTACCTGAATGAAGTGGAGTTTTAGAGATTGAGCTCTGAAATACTATTATTACTGATATATTATTCAACACAAACCTGTTCATTAGTGGTAGGCACCCTAATATAAAAATGTTTTCAGAAAAACAGGTGGAAAAGAAATAACCAATTATCGTTGTTCACGAAATAATGAGTGAGAGTTTTTTGATAATATGTCTGTTAATAATTGTTTATAAATTAGATAAAACGTCTCAATCTTGATTAAGCTGAAATGGAGAGTATGGAGAATCAATACTTCAATGTTTTGGTGATAAAATGTGAGTTAATGCTATCGAATGAATGAGGAACACAAATGAAACAGCAAGAGACACAGTCACTCAAATGACATCGCGTTTGTCAGAGAGCAGGAAGAACATCGAGCATGTTTTGTATTCCTTGTCGTCCAATATGTGAGTTCCTGCCATGTTCTCTGAGGAGCACAATTCTGATCTAACCACCTGCTCACCAACATATCTACAAAGAAGAAGAAAGACACTGACAGCAGAAGAAAAATACTAGCGGTAAATTAACCGAGCAAACACAATCCAAGAAGGAGATTCTACAATATTTAGTACTCCTCGAATACGGAAATCTTCTTCGGGCGTTAAAAATTTATCAAACCTCATTGGTGACAGACTGAGGACAAAAGAGGATGCAAAAATTGTAGCAGAACAAGTTGAGGCACAAGCTGTGAGAGGAAAAATTGAAGAACAATGAAGCTCGCAGAACAAACTAGATCTATTCCAGTCTCGAAAATTTGTGAGGGTTAGAATGCTCCCTAATTTTCAGGACTATGGGCTTCTCCATTTCCGGATAACGGCTGCAACCACCACAAAGACGAATGTATAGTACGGGCCACCAAATAATTGTGGCACATGGTCCACGAGAGCACCAAAATATAGACGGACAATTAAAGTCGGTACCCAGTTACCCCCTATCACACACATCTTGTAATATATTTACTAGGAAATTAAGAACTCCGATCAGCTGGCGATTATTGAACTAGGAGGTTTAAACACCGTTGTCGGATGGGTTCATTCCAAAAATTCTTTCAGCCCGCTCGTGCAAAACAATTTATACACCCGCTTGCCTCAGCTATTTGAGTAACGACGCAATCAATTTGGTTTGCCGTTGGTCGTAATTACATCAGAGATTGCTCGGGGTGAGTGAAGGGTGATTGGGGATAGAGCTTCGTTCGGTTTGGGATGAAAACCGTGCGTTAACCACCCTTCCAACACGCATGTTCCAAGTTGACCTGATTATTTTTTTCATAAGTCGATTCACGTTATTCTTAATATCCAATCTCTGTCAACATAAAATAGTAATAGACTTGTGAGATTTTCTCCGTGTACCCGTATAACTAAAATATATGACCACCCGTCAGAATGCTATAGTTATTTATTTCCAACGTAATCCTTAAATTACGGATCCTAGTGGATTTTTACAATGTCCAAGCATGTGAACATTCGCATTCATGTTCTAGCCAGGGCTTCGAGAGAGTGAATGGATGAACGTAAAGTGGTCCGGTTGGGCTCATTCGATTCTTGAAGACACGCCTGTCAATAATGAACATGAAAACAATAATGATCTAATTTCGAAAGTTTTCGATGTTCGATTTTTTATAATTTCCTCCCTTCTATTTGATCCTTTAGGATTGGCAGAGATCGATGCCCAGAGTTCAGTCCTAACTGGACTACAATGTGATTTTGGTTTATTATTCAATAATAAACCATTGTATTCGTGTTGAAAAAAAAATTCAACCCCCCCCCCCCCCCCCTGAAAATTGTACGGTTTATGTTTCAAAGGGTGTAGAATCCAAATCTGCAATAAAAATGTCTGCCGTACGCCGCAAGCACGATTTCTCCCAAACGGCTGGAGCAAAAAATCTGCAATTTTCAGGAAAAATCCATGTTGGTCCGCCAACGCCCCAATTCTTTATCCAGCTCTCTCACTTAATTTAAAGTGCCCTTTAAGGGTTGTCAAAATTTTGTTAAATCCCTAAAAACCTCAAAAAAAGTCAGGGCGGCCTAAATTTGGACTTTTTTTTAATGAACTCCATGAGGAATCGAATGAGCCCATCCTCAGTTCCGTAGCTCAAACCATTCACGATGTATGACCCGATTTATGGTGCCAACATTTATAGTTATTTCGGTTTATTATTGTTTTTGTTTTGATTGCAGTAACCTAGTGAAGTGGTAATGTGGATACTGGAGTGAACTCCTAAAAGGGTTTATAGCCGATACACGGGTTAAGTAATCTGATAAGCATAAAAAAAACTTGGCGAATTCTTTCATTGGGGTTTATTATTCAATTGGCTTGCGTACATGATTTGAATTTCTACTAAGCTTTGGAGTGTGCGTGTTTCACAGGTGATAGAGATATTGTTGAATTTCAGGGGGCACACAAATATGATCAACTGATTAATCTAAATTGGTATTTTGGTTGAGAACCGATTTAAGTGCTCTATGCACATCTCCTAAAATTCCAGCGAAAGAATTTGCAGCGTTTTGAGCCAGGTTTCATTACTTTTTGTTCATTAGTTTTGAAGAAAAGCTCTTAACGTCATAGCGGTTTTTAAGAATTTGATTTTCCTAAACATCTTGAAACGCTAAACAACCAATTAGTGTGTGTGAGGGAGGGGGGGGGGGGGGAGATACATTTTTTTCTCGATCGAGTACTAAGGTTCATTATTGAAAATAAACCTAACAGAAGTTCCAATGTAAAACCTCCATCTTCAATTTTCTCTGAATTTTAGTTTTTACGATGTAGCACCCTCTTCCACTCAAATTTTCAATTGTCAATGAATGAATGACCCCGTCGACTCCAGTAACTAATTGCGAACAAAGCCAGGCTGTACAAATGTTTTGTTGAACAGCAGATAATTGTACCAAAATTCATGTATATATAAGAAAAATTGTATTCAACAATTTGGTTCGCATGAATTCCTGTACGTAATTACTTCAAGTTTATGTATCCCCCAAAGAAAGCAAAATGCTTACGGACTTTAAACATCACCTTCTAATGGTGGTGTGGAGGTGGCGTCTTAACTTGGGAATCTTAATTCGTAGGTAAGTGCGAGATATTTACAAAATATTGATTTGTGATGAAGATGACGCCTCACCTCTTATAATTATGAGGTTATTCTTTGAGTTTGGGTTCAGATAAGGCCGTGCGATTATAATAATCCTTATAATTGTGTAGAAGTCTGACGGTTAGCCAAGTTAGGAACTTTTTTTCAGAAATTATACCATCACAAGAATGGCTTCAGAGTAATTCGATGCAACCCATGATGCAACCTAGATAATTTAAAATGATTAACTATTTTATATGTTCCATTATTTGAGGAATTGCTCATAGAGTGTATTGGCATTGATCAATTATTACTCATTCCCGTACCAGATATCTAACATGTATCGAGTATGATGTGTGTCTTAAATTAGGGAGGGACAGCCTTAAAATCACGGGGGACAGCCGTGTGATCTACTCAGTCATGTGTACATATATGTGTACATATGGCTCGCATATATCGATATATGTGTACATGATTATTAACTATTTTATATTTTCCATTATTTGAGAAATTAATATATGTAAATACGGGGTGTAACGTGAATTGTGTCCGACCGTTTTCCCATGTGTTTTGCAACTAATTCCTCCAAATGTTCCTCCTGCCACATCATTTTTTCTCCTCTTAAAATTATGTTTTTTTTTCACGCTCAGAATGTTTTTTTTTTTTTGTCTTCGACTATACCTTAGGGCAGAAGCCGCCATTGACCGTTATAGTGTCTGACTATTGTTATTACTAACCATTAATAGGTATGCTATGCGAATATTGCGAGATTACCAGCAATAAAAATAATTAACTGATGCTTTTTTATAAAGTACCATCACTACGAACATAGTACCTATATAAAGATGAGGAGTAAATAACAATGAAATGAAAGGTACAGCGGCTGAGCCATAATGAGCTGTCAACTTCATAATCCAGAGCAATTTCGGAGGGCTTCTTTCGTATAAAGGAGCGCCTTTGTTTAAGACCCCCTGTCGAGATAATCGGAGCTTTTGTCTTCTGTCTTGGAGATAATTTAAAGCCAGAATGTAAAGTGTTTTCGTCGTTCTACCCTTCACAGAAGAGAATCGCTGCGAAAGTGCAGGGTCTTGGATTAAAAGCTTTCTACACATTTTTTCATGATGTTGTACCTATCATTGTTTGTTCGTTATATGCAGGCTGATTTTTTTCTGTTGAAATTGCATTTACATCAACACAAGTAGTGCTTGTGTATCACAATAGCGATACACTAACCCTATTTGTCGGTTCTACTTCGAATTTACAACAAAAAGTGCCTAGTAGGTAGACGTCTTTAGAGCTAAAATGGTCATAACCCTCACGAAACCGTGTAACCACAATTTCGATTATACCATGATAAACAGCGTTAAATGTTCTCTCGGAGTGTATTTTCAAGATGAGAAAATATGCGGTTTTAATAGTAACAAACTCACACCAAAGAGAAAAATTTGTCAAAACTTGCAAATCTAGGATCTTTGAAACTGCAGGAACATTTCAACAGCAGAGCAGCAGAACTTCGGGAGTGTCAACATTTGATTCAGCTATTAATACTACTCTCAACTTTCTCAAGTCAACAGCAAGAAAAATCTTTTTTTTCGTTAAAAACATAGACTCAAATATTTCGTTAGTTACTCGGAAATCAACTGTGCATGTTTCCCACTCTTCTTCCCACCCAAAGCAAACCCAAGCAATCAATCCAATATTTATAAAATACGAAAAAGTGCCTACTGGCAAGCGTTTTTTGTTTTGTACATGCGCGGGACAATCTCCAAAACAATCATAACTACATGTATTACATAATAATAAAACGTGCTTTATGAGATGAAAACGCATTTATAACTGGTTTAGTCAAGATTTTTCTTATAATCACAATTCAGTTTTCGTTATGTAAAAATAATAATAATAAATTAATTTTTCAAGTAAAACAGAATTCAAGAGCAATACAAAGGATTGTATTGGGTCGCACCGCGAATCATACTGGCGAATGTCTCTATGTCGAAATTTAAATAGAATGGAATAGAATAAATTTATTTCCACAAATGGTTCCAAAAATAAAAACTTCACACTCAATATGGTGGAAACAACTACCCTCAAGTTCGATCTGTACATTAAGTGTGAAAAGAAAATGACTATAGGAGCATAATTACAAATACATCACTCTAAATACATGAGGTGGAAGCAAATTGTAACAAAATATATTTTCTAGAAATAGTTGAACAATTTTCTGAAAAAAAAGAAGAAAAGAAAAGGGACACTGCGCGCACTTGGAAATAAGAAAGAATTATTAAGTGGTATAAATGCTGGAAGTCATAGCTTCGCAATCCAACGGATCAATAGTAATGAGGAATGAGAAAAACTGCTCTTTTGTAGGAGGATCTGCTGATAGAGATGGGGCGGGCCAAAGATGCTGGGAGAAATCTTAGCATGAATGGTAAGTTGTGGTAGAGATGACGGGATACTAGTCGGCTCGGAGGAATGGGCAAGACTGCCCTGGTCGTCGGTCTCAAGATGCGGTCGTTGGGGTTTCATTCAGATTGACTAACTGCTATAGTACTTGGGTGTTTATGGTAGTACATCAGAGCATGTTTAATAAAAAGCTGCTTTATTGTAAAACCTGTAGCCTCGCTAAATAATTCGGCACTAGAGGAATGTTGGGATTTCTTGAGGAGAACCTTCAGAATTGCTTTTTGCAAAACTTTCATTGGATCAAGTACAGTATCACCAGCTCTTCCCCACCAAAGGATACCAAAAACTGATCACTGATTGTACTAGTCCTTTATAAAGTGCAATGAGCGAGGGTTTCGACAAGCAGTTCCTTATATTGTAGAAATTATTGATAAATTCCTTAGTTTTATTAACTAAAGACTTGATCTGCTCCTTCCAGTCAGTGTTTTCATCTATTAGAATTCCCAAGTAGTTTGCGCTCTTCACCCTCTCAATTTCCTTGCAATCACAGGTTGAGAATACCAAGTCACAAAAGTGTAGCTGTGGGAATCCCGATCCCTAGCTCGAGAAAATAGTACATATTTGGACTTATCCACGTTGATAGTACGAGATTGGGAGTTCAGCCACTGACAAATTCTGCTCATATCCTCATTCTCCTGACTGAAAACTTCTTCCCAGGAATTACCATCAAACATCAAAGCGGCATCATTAGCAAAAATATAAAGAGTACCTCTGATTGGAACACTCGCCATGTCATTTATGGAGATGCGAAAGAGGTCCGGCCCGAGAGTACTCCCTTGTATTATACCATCAATAATCGGAAGAGTATTTATGTGCACATCGTCAATGCATACCAGCTGCCTTCTATCAGATACGTAGCACCTGAAACAAGACAACTCCTAGCCCATTATACCGTGGTGCTCTAAGGCATCCAACAACCTCACCCTGTCAATGGAGTCGAAGCACTTGGCGAGGTCAATCAGTGCCAAAATACCTCTGCCCTTTCTATCCATTATCTCGTATAAATCTTTAGTTAGGACATAATGAGCCTCTTCGACTCCGATACCGATACCTATATAAATATTCTATGCGATGGAATTACGATTCACGCATAGATTCCATTTGTCAGATCATAAAGCCAATAGAAGATTAAAGTTCAATCAGTGAGAGAGCTGAGGTCTCGGATGACTGTTGGGTTATCTGGGGCATTACCGACCAGGCGCTTATTGGCATCATCCTATCGAGTCCCCAGAGAAATCAAACCCCATTCCGGGAGGGGAATAGAGAGCGCAATAAGGAGGGAATTCCAATATGAAAATCGCAGAGATTCGCTTGAGAATATTTGCCTGATAAAAGAGATATTCAACTTCGTATTTTATAAAATTATTATTAACATTAGTCACGTATCTAAAGGCGAACATAATGGATCTGAGGTATTTAATTTCAATTTTCGTTTCTAATATTTCAGAAGATGAAAAAAAAAAAAAAAAAAAAAAAAAAAAAAAAAAAAAATCGCTGCCAATTCTCACATACGGTTTTTTATTTTCAGAATGATTCTTGATTGCTTGGCCATTGTGAATTTAAGGGGTCACTTTTATGTCAGAAATTGCGATTATTTGCTTTGGGTGAATTTCTACCTCCCAGTCGGTCTGGCGTCAGAAATCACTATGAAAATGACACCCCACTTCCCCATGCCAGTAAAATCCAGGAAAAAAAATATCTTTTCGACCAATTTTTTGTCCATAGCCTATGCATGCGAGGAGATCGGATTGGCTAGACATAGTCACCAACTAGACCCATATACTAGTTGGGTCCATTTGCGAATACATGGATTTTATACGTCAAGTCTCTAAGGCCTTTTAAGGGCCCGTATACGGCGGATGGCCATTTCAATTTGGAATCTACGCACCTTGAAACATAAAATGACAAAATTTGAACGGATCATAAAAAATTGTTGATGCAAGACCTCAAAGATTTATTGCTGGAAGTAATAAATCCAAAAATAAAAAAGACTGCCCTATCAACATTTCCGTTTCAAAATAAGCAGTTTCGAACAGAAAATCGTTGTAAATTTATTCCACAAAAGTTTAGTACATGCACTATATAGGTATTATTTTTTATTAATTCATTATTAGTTATGATTAATTAATTAGTTCATGTGTAATTTTGAGTTACATAATTAAAAATAATCCTGCGAATTTGGGAGAAAACCAATTTTGTAAAAATTACTTTCTCAAATACTATTTTTGTAGGTCGTCGCCATTATTTTGTGAGCATTTATTTTACAGTAATACCATTTTTAGGACATCCGTAGAGGGTCGCGTGTTAGAACTGATCCAAGCAGGTATGGGGCAACCCAAGCATGACTGCATCAAAATCTGTTTCAGACCATTGCAAAACCGAATCCGTGTATAATTGTGTCCGTGACAAATTCTTGGCCGATTTCCATGTCATTATATTTTTGTTCAATTGAGATTTTTGGTTTAGTATATAAAAACATTTCAAACTATTCAATTTTATTATGAAAGGGGGTGAATGGAGGGTGTAACAGTAATAAATCTTCATTTCTTCACCATTTTAAATTTTATGTAATTGAAAATTTCTTTTGTTTTGTTCGACCCTAAGTTCCTTCAGACTCCTTAAGTAATTAAGACCCTTTAATTCTAGTTCTAGATGTACAATAAACCTCGGAAATGTTCAATTTTCTGTTGGGAGGGGGAATGAAAAGGGAATAGACAATCCATTCAAGCGTTGCCCATAAATCTTATACCGCCGATTTTCTTGATTCATTCTTGTTCGATTATGAATTTTGATCTTGCTTTGAAACATATTTCAGATCTTTCTCATTTAATAAAGGAAGGGGGTGAATGGAGGGAGTAACAGTAATAAATCGTTGACTTCTGTATTTTCATGTTTTTTTTTTCTTTCGATTATGATCTTTGTTTTACAAACCTCTTCTGCGCAGCAAACCTCAGATGCTTCAAGTTCAACATCAGGAAGGGTGAATGGCCGATTCATTCACGCGCTCCAAATAGCTACTTAAATTCTGAATTGATTTTCGTGCGGGTTTTGTTCGATTAAGAATTTGGTCTAGTTTCTGTAAATATTCGTGTTTCTAAATGTTCAACAGGTGTGATCATATAACCAGACATCGGGAGGTCCCTGTATTGCATGTATTACGTACCAAATTTGTTTTTAATCCATTGTTGTGCTAGTCCGCCCTCCAAATTGAACAACTATCTAGCTTTCTTCTTCCTGTTTGAACGATGAAATTTTATTGTTATTTATGTAACATTACAATTAGGTTAACAACGTTTATAGTAGATAATTATACCTAATTAACATGAAACTAGAAAGTAGGGACCAATCCAACAATTGTCCTACATGCCGTAATTAAATAATTTATAAATCAATAAAGGGAACATTTAGATAACAAGGATAACATTTAGATAACAAATATTATTTATAATTTAATTTCAATCTACAGATAAGAAGTCTTGAGGTATTTTTCTTTTTAGCCGCCTTTGGTTTCGCGGAAATGGTGTGTTTGTGATGAGATCAGTTAGAAGAGTATTTTCATGATTTGTCATTGAAGTGTTTAGATTGAAATAAGCATTTCGCAGGACGATGCTTACATCAGGGATATTTAGGTTTGCGTGTAAGGTTGAGTTACGGACGAACCAAGGTGCATCCGTGATCACACGTAAAACCCGATTTTGGAGAGTTTGGATCCGTTTTACATGAGTTTGCGCTGCGGAGCCCCAAATGCCGCACGAATACATCCATATGGGGCGGATTAAAGATAAATATATTAGGCGTTTGGTGTGTAGGCTGAGTGGGGACTGATTGTTTAGTAGACTTCGGAGTTGTTTTATTCTAAGTCGAAGTTTCGCGACAAGCTTTGTGATATGCTATTTCCATAATAGTTTTTTGTCGATGATCAACCCCAGATAACGTACCGAATCAACTGGCATTATTTGATTGTACAGTGACACGGAAGGGTTAGTCTGTCTGGTGCGAAGCGTAAAATTGACTAGGATTGATTTGTTTGGGTTCATTATGACTCGCCAGTTCCGGCAACCAATTTTCGACTTGCTGTATGAAGGTTTGAGTAATTAATTCGGCTTGTTGAGAGTCTTCGCTTGTACATGACGCAGCAACATCATCAGCATATTGTGCTAATGTTAATTGATCGGCGGATGGGAAATCTCTGGTGTATAAAGCCTCTTTTTTGGATCGATTAATTTCCTTGAAGAACGACTATTACTGCAGTTTCTTATTGTGAGGTTTTGAAAAAACTTCGACGATCGATCCAAAAGTTATGCCGACCGTTGTTGTCAAAACTTTACCTCTTCCACCACAACTCCCAGAAGGTTACTCTGCTCGGATCATTCAAGATCGATTGGAGTCGCTCGTTTGGGACGTTTTTGAACATCCTCCTTATTCCCCCGATTTTGCACCATTTGATTTTCACCGCTTTCCTTTTCGCAAAGTTTCTGTAGGAAGGAAATCGATTCAAATAAGAAACATCTAGGGGACCAACCGTTTGGTACAGAGGCGGACCTCAAACAAGAAGTGGAAAGCTGGTTGACCAGTTAGGTGGCAGACTGATACAGTACTGGACTGAGAAAATGTATACAACAATGACAACTTCATAAACAAATAATATTTTAGTAAAGAAATGAATAATGATGCGTCCCGAATTTTCAGAATAATTTTTAAATAATGAAAAAAAGTTAACTGGCTCCTTGTAGTAATACAATTATTATAATATCTTTTACATACCTGCAATTTAGCAAAGTATCGAGTCCTCTAAACCCACTTTTACGATTCAAGTTAAAATGAATAATTAACAATTATTGTTTATATTTACACCTACTAAATCTCTGTGCTCCTTTATTTGTCATTTTGCGCCGCGTTGAAGATTAAAAACTTTCTTTATTTCATTTAGGTTTTATTTGCACAACGTTCCTTCACTCTGGGAGACGGTTACATACGGGAAACGTGATATTTTTTAAGTATCAAGAGAGTTCTTCCACTATTTATTTCCGCCGAGACTTCTGCGTCTCATCGATCATCGAATCCCCTACTGAGTTCCAAGGAAATTCACGTCCTCTGTTACGGCGGTCCCGCACACTCCAATTATTTGTCGATGCTGCCAAAAAGAGGCCGGAGGGTCGTATAACGTTGAAACATGCCCACCTGGAACGCAGTGATAAAACTCCCCCACTCTGCATCCAATCTAGTTAACCACGTTGTTAGATTAATGAAGACATAAGTGGATTATTCTTGGATTAGTTTGTACGAAGCAGCTACATTTGAGGCTTGTTCGTTGTTCGTTATTTGAAATCACCAATCTATTTGGTCGGTATTACTGTTCGAATTGTACTTACTTCTTTACTCTAGTTAATGGTTATGAGGTTAATTATGAGCGATCAAGTTGCTGATTTTCAATAGCTTTCGGTAATAACAAGTATTTAAACCTTTTGTTTTTAAACAATCAAAATTGCCTTTTTATTGGGAAATATCAGTAGTCCTCACCTGTTTTGGGACTGTGGGGAGTGTGGGAGACCCGAATGTTTGCAAAGGTATTTGCATCTCAATGGCAATAGAGAATTTGCACGTGTCCTTGAAATGGTAAAAAATCGCTTGGCTTGTCTCTGCTGAGGAGTATTTTGGCAGTGCGTTGTTCGTGTCTTGTCTTCCCATTTATTTTCTGGACTTGCTGGGCTGTATAACTCTTGGTAACTTTTAGTACTACCTCCATTTAATGATTACCTATACACTAATTACAGAGGTCTGCTAAACAAATTTTTGATCAGCTGCATGGAATATTTCAACTAAAAATGACCGCTATTTTCCTCCGTCACGTACAGTTTTTTTTGCAAATTAGGAGAGAGGGGGACATAAAAAACGAAAACGTAGAAAAAACACCATAATTTGTATTGTCTATAAACTCAAAATAAAAGAAAGTATTTTTTTACTATTCAGTACAAAATGCTCAAAAACTTAATTCAGTTTGCTTGTGGAACCTTTTTTTTTCTTTGATACTTCGTCGCACACGTTTTCGTGCTCCAGCATTGCCCGCGTATCACTCTTGAGCATCCAACAATCGTCAGCTAGCATATCGACGTTCCATCGTCCTTGGTAGCGTTTTTCCATATCCCGAATGTCTTGGTGAAATCTTTCTCCTTGCTCTTCACTAAACGCTCCCAGGTTTTCTGGAAAGTATTCGACATGGGAGTGTAGGAAATGAACTTTTAGGCTCATGTTGCATCCTTGAGCTTTGTAGGCAGCCAACATGCGATTCACAATTGTTTTGTAGTTAGGGTCTTTCGTTTTCCCTAGAAAATTTTGCACTAGATACAGCAAGGCATCTTGACTTTTCAGAAAATCAAATAAACGACGTGTTATGACATGATTTTAGGCATCCTTACGCTTCTCCTACTTCAAAAATATCCCACTCCCTTCTTCCCGACCACTCTCTTTCATTTCGTATCAATCCTGGGAGTGACATGACTAAATATGAGAGTGAAAAAATTCATGCAATTCATAAAATTTACAACTTGGAAGCAACTACCAAATTGAGGTTTAACGCTGAATAACACCGTATGTGGTATTCAAAAAACCAGTTCTGCGAGAAAACTAGACGTGATGGAATTTTTGGTTTATTATTCAATAATAGAGCAGATGTACGTGCTCTATGCATATCTCCTGAAATTCAAGCCAGCGAAAGAATTTCCTGTTCCGGAGAGTATGGTCAATATTTGGTGACATCCGAGGGAATAATGTGTCTTGAGAGGATTTATCTAGCGCAGTTCTTCGCCGTTCATTCTCATGCTATGGAATACACTATAAAAAACGCTGCAAATTCTTTCACTGGGGTTTATTATTCAATTGGCTTGCGTTCTTGATTTGAGTTTCTGCTAAGCTTTGGAGTGTGCGTGTTTCACAGGTGATAGAGAAATTATTGAATTTCAGGAGGCCCACAAATATGATCAACTGAACAATCCAAATAGGTATTTTGGTTGAGAAAAGATTTACGTGCTCTAGGTATGCATATCTCCTGAAATTCAATAATCGCTCTATCACCTGTGAAACACGCACACTCCAAAGCTTGGTAGAAATTCAAATCATGAACGCAAGCCAATTGAATAATAAACCCCAGTGAAAGAATATGCTGAGTTTTTTTAAAGCAATTTCTGCTAAACTGATACCATTGGAGATACTTAACATATCTGTACAATCGAACCTACTAATTATTTAGGACACGAAACAAAATAAATGACTACTAATCAAGACGGAAAACTTGTGAATATTTAGTTCCTTCAGAGACACTAGACAGAAAAGGTACGAGTGAAGAAAAATTCGGTGTAATGCTTATTCATTAAGACAGTGCTGAATTCTAGAGTGAGCCTGTGCAATGTTTTGTTGAACGTAGAGGAGATGGGATCCAGAATTTAAGTCTGGGCTCGAGAGTTATTTACTGCAGTAATTGTATATTAACTAGCATTAGCAAGGGGGCACTTGTTGGTGGTTTTAGAGGAAGAAAATCCCTCCAGCGTGGAACGTCCTCTGAGCAAGCGAGGCGTCTGAGTCCAGAGAAAGGTAATTTCGCTGAGTAGTTGGCACTCTCTGGCTGAATACATCAAGCTTGAAAGCGCTATGTATGGGTTCCCGTAAATGACCCGTAAGACCATGCATTTAATTTCATTTTATAATAGCAGGGAGGTTATTCATAGATTATACTAAACGGTTATCGATTCCATACTTTTGGATTCGTATATTTTCTTCACAAAATTATTTCCACGTACTATTTTGAGACAAGCCGTATTTATTATTATAATGTTCTATTTACTTCGAGGAAGTGTGCGACGTTGCCGGTCAGTTTTTCTTTTTCTAGGGCCGAGGGGTTTGCTTTCACCATCTGTTTGGTTTATTATTTTCAATAATGATAATTTGGAATCGACCTAGAAAACATTTTTCGACCACCCTCAATCTCAAAATTTATTGTTTTACGTGAACTGTTGGACACAAGTAGAAGAAACCTGGGTCAAAATCACATTGGGGGTCTTGTTGAGGCTGAATTCTGAATTCGTTATTGACAGCTGTGGCTTTTAAGAATTGAACCGGACCACTTCACTTTCATCCGTTCGCTTTCCTTAATAGTCCTGGCGCCACCTCCAAAAATATGTCGGAAAAGGCGGATAATTTTTTGAAATCTGATCTCATAAAACACACCTACCTGTTCACGAAATGGGTGGTCTGGGTTCAAAGCCGCTGGATTCAAAATTAGGAGGCTTTTAAATAGAAAAATTACTCAAAATCGAACCTATTTCTGGACGGCTGAACATTCTATGGTAGTTCCTACAGCTGGCTCCAGGACTACAAGGGCTAGAACTTTGACAGAAAAAAGGATATGCATGTGCTGTTCTTTCTCATAGTAAAAAGGATGCATTTTCTTTTCCAAATTCAACGTAGAATCGAAAACTAAAATAAAACTCAGGTGATAGAGCGATTATTGCATTTCAGGAGGCCCACAAATACGATCAACTGATCAATCCAAATAGGTATTTTGGTTGAGAACCGATTTAAGTGTTCTATGCATATCTCCTGAAATTCAATAATCGCTCCATCACCTGTGAAACACGCACACTCCAAAGCTTAGTAGAAATTCAAATCATGAATCATTGAACAATAAACCCAAAAGAATTTGCAGTGAAAGAATTTGCAGCTTTTTTCAAGAGCGATTACAATGGAAAATATTCTATTTGAAAATTTTAAATTTCGTAAGACGGAGCATACAAATTAGAATGCTTCAACCCGTGTATCGGCTATACACCCTTTTAGGAGTTCACTCTAGTATCCACATTCTCTACATCAGTAGGTTACTGCGATAAAAAAAAAAACCTAGTGATGTGTAGTGATTGTGGATGCAAATGTTGGCACCATAAATCGCCATACATCGGGAATGGTTTGACCTACGGACCTGGGGAAGGGCTCATTCGATTCCTCATGGAAAGTTCTTCAAAAAAGTCCAAATTTAGGCCGCCTTGACTTTTTTTGAGGGTTTTAGGGATTTTACAAAACTTTGACAACCCTTAAAGGGCACTTTAAATTAAGTGAGAGTGCTGGCTAAAGGATTGGGGCGTTGTCGGACCAAAATTGATTTTTCCTGAAAATTTCAGATTTTTTGCTCCAGCCGTTTGGGAGAAATCACGGCGTACGGCGGACGGACGGAAGAAATTTTTATTGCAGGTTTGGATTCTACACCCTTTGAAACGTAAACCGTGAAATTTTCAGGGGTGTTAGAATTTTTTTTTCAAGAGCGATTACAATGGTTTATTATTGATTAATAAACCAAAATCGCCAATCGCCATCATGTGACGATCGCATCAGCTGATATAATTGCAGTGGTATTCTGTTTCAAGAGTTCCTTATGTGTTTCAAGTTTCATGTAATATAATTGTGGACAAGTGAAACGTTTGTAGTTGTTTACTTTACCTCATTAAATTTCAGTTAACGAATTTCTACGTCGTGCCCATATGCAGTATATTCGACTGTAGGTATTGATATTCCCCGTCCTTTCTTTCACTTGACCCTATGGGAAAGTTACACTGACTAAAAATACTGAAATTTAGCCAAGAACCAACTCGTGTCAAATATTTCTGTAACCCTTCTCTACCTCGGGTTCGTCAAGTTTTTGAGGTTCAATTAAGGACCAACCCTCTCGTTCGGGAACATCCCCTATCCAAGAACATTTTCCCCCATGTCCCTTGCGCTGAATTATTTTGAGAGCTTATTCCCCTCGTGTTCTCCATATTGATTCCGTTAGTGGTTTGGTCTACCCCGATCCCCGACCATCTCCAACGTGACGATCGGAAACTGACTGACCAATGCAAGATGTTCATATTTCAGTTCCTTGAGACTACACCCTCGGTTTGGTGGGGCTAAATAAGCATCTTCTTTGAAAAGATAAGAAAAAAATACATGACAATTTATGGCAACCCCAAAGCTCTTAAAATTATTTACGTTGACAGTGGCTGCAACGCGGTTTACACAAAACATTATCTTTCAAATACCATGTATCAGACAAACTAAGCTTTGCAAGGTATACAACTGAAAAACAATTTGTTTAAATAATAAAAATATAATATTGTTAGAGAATATACTATACGATGAATAAAACGATGATTTTTTTCAAGCGTATGTTCATATATTTATTATATATTACATATATTGTAAATATAGTAATAGTTGTATTATATAGTTACATCATACATGTAAGCAGTAAGTAACTATCAAGACAATGAATTGAAACGAACAAAATAAAAAATAAAATTGATTGGGAAACATGTCCTTCATATTCTTTGATTCTCGAAAATTAAACTCCCTGTATGGTTTTGTATCCTCTAGCAGGGAGTTTGCGGTCAGTAATCGAAATAGCTTCGTACACTCTGTTCTTCGGAGAACAAATTTTTATTGGTTCATTTTTGTGCCCCAGAATGGATTCTAATCAAACTGGTAAGCATTTTCTTCTTGCTCAATATTTTGAACCATACTTTAGACAGAAAGCTTTCATTTATTCGGTTGCGTCACCCAAACTGCTGTCTTTTAGTCCACAAGTTTTTTCATGTAGCATGAAGCCACTTTAACTTTATTTCTGCACATTCAAAAAAGTGTAAGGTAAATTATAACACAACACTCAAGTCCCCGTTTGAATGTAGCAATGAAAACTGTGTTACAGGTCGAACACTCGTTGTTTCACATTTGGAACTTTTTTACTGAATGTAAAACACTTACTTTAATTTTGCTTCCGAGTCTACTAAAGTAACGGAAGCATTGTTTTCACTTTCGGAATGTGAAAAATTTGTTGTCTCCAAAATCAAAAATTCCACTCGCATTTTGCGTTTTAGACCTTTCTGAACGATTTTGGATCCGTGTCTGTCTGTGTGTCTGTGTGTCTGTGTGTCTGTCTGTGTGGCTGTCTGTCTGTCAGCAAATCCTTGTTACGGGCAAAACTACACGAAGTTATTGTCCGATTTTGATGAAATTTTCAGGGATTGTGCGGGTCGGGGTGTAGATGGTCCCCTATAGGTTTCATGACCCCCGGATCAATAGTAGCCTCTGCGCATGCGCAAACGTGAAATCCTTGTTACGCGCATAACTCCGGGAGTTCTTGACTAATTTCGATGAAATTTTCAGGGATTGTTTGGTTTGATGTGTGGATGGTACCCTATGAGTTTCATGACCCCCGGATCAATAGTAGCCTCTACGCATGCGCAAACGTGAAATCCTTGTTACGCGCATAACTCCGGGAGTTCTTGACCAATTTTGATGAAATTTTCAGGGGTTGTGCGGGTTGGGGTGTAGATGGTCCCCTATAGATTTCATAAACCCCGGATTAATAGTAAGCGCAAACGTGAAATCCTTGTTACGGGTATAACTCCGGAGGTTCTTGACCAATTTCGATGAAATTTTCAGGGATTGTTCGGGTTGGGGTGTAGATGGTTTCCTGACCCCCGGATCAATAGTAGCCTCTGCGCATGCGCAAACGTGAAATCCTTGCCACAAGCATAACACCGGGAGTTTTTGACCGATTTCGATGAAATTTTCAGGGATTGTTCGGACTTATTAGGTATATTTTATAGTTTGTTCAATAGTTGAACATGCCTACCTTTATTTTCTCAAGTTATGCTCCTGCATAACAATAAATGTACCCTAATTCAACATTTACTTCGCCTAATTGAACGAAGTTCTTTAGTCAATAATAATTTTCAATGATCTATACAGTCATGTTATGGATACGAGGAAGCTAACACACCCACTTGGCAGAATTTTTTTATTTTTAGCTTAGGCACATAGGAAGAAGATGTTTTTATCCTAAAACAGTAATGGACGATCAGACAAAAATAATATTTTAAATACCCAGATCTAGTTTAAACATCTAGTCCAATAAGTGACATTTACAGTAAGGTTGATTTGTACATACTACAGAAATATACTGATTTTCATAAAGAAATGGTTTAGTCTTTATTCTATCACCTTTTCTTTATCAACTAGAGGCCAGCATTAATGGGAAATGATGATACATAATCAATCATAATATCATAGATATTGATAATACATGCATTATCAATACATACGGTCCTAGACTTCTCCTACCTAAGGCAGGTTGAGAGGCAGCTTCCCCATATATACTTAACGCATTTTTACTAAATGCCCATTCTTTCTCTTAACCTCTTACCTACTAGAGTTGGCTTATGCTGTACCTTCATTCTCTGAACTCTGTCCTTTTGTATCACTACCCTTTTGCAAGTATGTCAGGTCCGCCTCGACGAAAAGGTAAAACTTCTTTTTGCGACCTCGTACGTCAGGAGATTCTGTACAGAATAGTCGAACCCTTAGCGAGTACGTCAGGTTCGCCGATGCGAAAAACTACCATTCCTTCCAAAACCTCGTTGGTCAGGTAATAAGATTGTAACTTCTGAAATATCCTCAGAACAAAGGTCTTCACTGTAATGCAGATTGTTAGGAAACCTCGGTGTACCTTATTCAGTGTACCTGCTTCAGATCTGTTGAAATCCGTAATCGTCATACAAAATGCCTAAACAAACGCTAAATGACACGACTACAGTAGGTACTCACCATGTAAAACAAAGCTTCTGCTAGGTATAAGTAGATTAGGAAGTAATTCAGAAAGAATTGAAAGGGGGATTAGGAAGTAATTCCTTCATGAAATTTAAGGATTTTGTAAAAATATTCCAAGGAAGTAATTAAAAGGAATTGGTAAAAATATTCTAAGGAGGTAATTGAAGGAATTCTAAGGAAGCAATTTAAGATATTTTACCGTTTTTCCTGAAAACTGTAGGTTTTTTGGGGCGTCTGAAATCTGACGAAGGAGTTCCCCATCAGCGTAGAAGGGTTATTGTAATACAGAAATAATAAACCTCTATAATATAAATAATTTGCGGCAATTTTTTATTTAACCTCGTTAAATTTCAGTTATTCTATTCGTAAGGTTCATTGTCAGGAAGCATTGTCTCTGGTTGTACTGCCCGGCTCCGGCTGGATAATGCAGTAATCATTCCCCTTTGTTTAATAATTTGCGGATGTGTTTTTTTTACATATTGGAAATGTCAATTGGTGTAAATATTAAAAAAATGTTTCTAATAGGTATTTGTATTTTCATTTGTTCTTGATCTATGTTTCATGAAAAAGTATGTTTGTTAGTGAATCTATGGGGGATTTGACCCGTGAGTAAGACTATCTGTTCTATACTAGCTTCAATGCTGACTTGGAGTTGCCTAAACTACCTCAAGGCATCGACCCAGGGCAGCAAACTCATGCTGCTATGGGTTCCGGGTCATGAGGGAGTAGGGGGCAACGAGGAAGCTGATCGCCTTGCTAAAAAGGGATCAGAGTCCAACCCAATTGGACCTGAACACCAACTAGGGGTTACCAAGAGTTATATAACTCAACAGGTTCAGAAATGGGAGGAAAAAACACGCACAGAATACTGCCACAACACTCCTAAGCAGAGGCAAGCCAAGCGGTTTCTTATAATCTCAAGGAAACGCGCAGAAGCCCTTCCATCATTGAGGCGCAAAGACCTTCGCAAACTTGTGGCCCACAAGTTGTGGGTCTTCTTACTGGACACTGCCCCCTAAGGTACCACCTAAACAAAATGGGTAAGGCCAGGACAGTAGAATGCCGGCTCTGCAGCGAAGAGGCGGAAACAGCAGAACACCTCCTCTGTAATTGCCCTGCTGTTGCATGAAATAGATTCCGGCATTTCGGGAAGGGTGTCCTAACACCCTCCGATATTGCTTTGGAGACGCCTGAAAACCTCCTACACTATGTGAACGAAGAGGTTATTAAAAAGGTTATGAATTAAAATGGGGACAGCGTCACAATAGATCCTAGCGGTTTCAGTGACCAGGGACTCCTAACATCCCTGATCGAAAAAAAATACTATCTGTAAAAAATCAACTCTTCATCCGATACTTGCTCTTACGGTCTAAAAAATCGAAGTTGTAAAAAGACTTCATTATCCAACTTTTCCTTATTTTTTGAAATTTCTCTCCAATTGAACAAATTTCTAGGCAGACATATCATCAACTACCTCACATGCTCGAAAAAAAACGTCAAAATATACTACGACAACCAAGAAGTTCTTTCCCCCAATCTATTGAGTTTTTAGGAGCCTTCTACAAGGATTCATGGTTTTTTCAAACACCACGTAATTAGATTCTCCCGACGGCACATGAATTCAACGTAAACAGAGGTGTACCACGCTTTGCTTATGGAAGCTATACCTTCCTTATTAAACTAGTAATAAGTACCACAAACTATAAAGGAAAATAAAACATAGGGAATCCATTGAACAAATGTTTTAAAATCGTACTCTAAAACGAGAAAGTTGTAGAAATGGACAGTCTCGGATGTCAAACAAAAATTGTGATTTTTGCTATATTTCAATCTGACACATCATCACTCACAATGCACTAACAGTGATGTGTTAATCAAAGTGGAAACTACATAAAACTCTCTCAGAGAAGAGGAACTGAGGTCGATTAATAACTTCCGAACCCCCGGTAAAGTTTTCAAATGAATGACTTTTCCATAAACTTTATTCATTTAATAAGAGCTCAGAGGGAATCTCGTAAAAAGAAGATTTAGTGGAACTTTCAATTCATTTCTCTTCCTTCATAGTTGGAAAGTGAAGACGGGGAATAATTGCCCTATCACAAAATGAAAAATTACAATGAGTAAATGAATAAAAATAAAAATAGAATAGCTAACATGGTTTTGAATAAATTATCATCTCAACTATTTATAATATCAGGTTTTTCAAGTTTTAAACATATACAAAAAAAATTTTTCTTTAAAAAAAGAGCTACTGAGCCCCGTTGTAACAGGAAATTTGGATGATTTTTTTACTCGTTTGGAGTTTACTACATTTTTGAAGTGGACGCTTTCAATGTTGCTAGATTCTTGGCTAAACTACACAATTCTGAATTTCTTAGTCTCATCCTCCAGTCGCATTGATGAAACTTCCGTACATAGATAATTGAATAATTACTTGGTTTTGGTGAATTCAACCAATCTTGTTCAAATGCATTCAGATATGATTCAACATATAATTCAATGAAGCCTTGTGACAAGAAGCTCTCCTTCCTATCGAAACGTTGGCTTAGTATTGACGAGAAGCTATTGGAAATGTAATTTCATAAAGCGAAAGTGAATAGCGATAATGCAAATCTCAGACACATTTTGAGAATCGATAAAGTTAAAGATATGGATTACTAACTAAATCTGCGCACCTGGACTAAGTAAATGCAAATTTTTTTGTACATAGGTTCTGCATTCACGAATCTGTATGCCATGGCACTTGAAAATAATATTACATAATGTTATGTATTTCAAAATTCTTCCACCCCCCCATTATTTCCCATAAACCATTATAGAGTATCCCCTCTTGAGGTTCGATGTATATGAGTTAAATTTATTGTTATTCTTAATCTTCATTCTGTATTAATTTGGTCCTTCATCATATTTCTTTCGTTGCAGGGAACGAAATACAATCCGAAGATGTATGATGTGTGGTCTCTGGGATGCATACTGTACATAATGCTCTGCGCTACCATGCCATTCGATGACGCTAACATCAAGCAAATGCTCAAGATTCAGACGCTGAGAAAACTCACTTTTCCACCCAAGTGCAGCCTCAGCACTAGAGTTAAAAGGCTTATTATGTAAGTACGAAGATTGGTGGATTGTAGTTAGCGTTGAAAAACTTGTCGATGGGGAGTTCTAACGAAGTTTTCAATCCATGATGGTTGGCCTGCCCGCTAGGATAGTGCTAGCGTCTACCGTGGTTTGTTCGAATCTTTGTGTTATTGGATGGTTGGTATAATGTGAATACTTATTTGCATTCTACTTCCTCCATTCCGTGGGTGACAGAGAAGCTAACAATCTATTTTACGTTCGACCTATAATCCAGCAAAAGTGTGTTCGTATAGGTGTGCGTTAGCATTAAGGCTACTTTTTAGTAGTCAAGATCTTGAATATTGAAAAATATCAGGAGTCACGTATATATTTTTGTGCCTGCCCCATTCATTGCCACAGCCCCTGATTTTGTTGGGATACTATCGCCTTCTGTTCTCGTCGTATGCCATTAGCGCATCATCGCGTCGACCCTCGCTCATTTTGGAAAATCAAATCTCCTTGATTTTTAAGAGTGAAGTCGCAAAGGGGGATTGTCATGATTGGCTGAGAGGCTGTCCCTACGCTGTACTACCTCCCTTCGTGTTTTCTGAGTTGAGGAAATAACTAAGTGGCGATTTTCACCTAGTTATTCTCTCATTTGGTTCAAAGGGTGAACTTAGAACTGCCAATTTTAAATAGTCCACTCATTGTGAGCCACTTACCGCGGGGCCCATTTCAAGTTCATAGTCACTCTGTCTATACATAACGCCGATGCTACTCTTGCAAGTTCGGAAGTAAAAAGACGCCATAATTTTATTAATACGTTAAGTTGTTATAATGCTCGTCTCATTATAGGGTTCGCTGGGTCACATTTAGGCTCTCCAATTGCGATTATTATCTAAAGGTGGATTTCTACCGATCTGACGCCTATCCCGGTCGATTTTTCTTCCAAAATGAATAGGAAATGACACACCACTGGCCTAAGTCAGTATAAATATATCAAAACCACGTTTTCGACCAGTTTTTGGTCCATAGCTTTTATCCATGCAAGGCGATCGGGATGTCTATTCGTTAGGACCAACTAGACCCCAAGTGGAGCCCATGTGGGAAAGAATGAATTTCTTACATCAGTTCTAAGGCCCGTTGTGGGCTGATACGTTTACTAAACTTACTTAATACGTTCCAAAAGGTAGAAAAAAGGCAGGAAATTTCTTCTTCTTTTTTCGGAAATTTCTTCTTTCTCGATCTCCTGTTCTTATCGGCTCTACCAACCCCTTGGGCCAATGGTGTTACTGTTTACCTTCCGAGGGGATTCCCTGTAGTAAAGAGCTTCTGGCTACTTGGCGGCTCTCCCAATAGACCTCCTCCTTTTAAGCTCCCTTCGTTTCTTCGTATTATTGCTTGGTAGCTCGGGGTCTTCAACGGAGGTAGTACGTATATTATTAATTGAGGATATTATGATATTTATACCCTTCTAGCCACGGGGAGGTTCATGTGCCTGTCTTCTCATTGGTTCACTGTTAGACCGATTTGGATGAAATGGTCAGGGGTTGTACCACTTTGCTTTAGGCCTCAACATGGTAAAAGCCGTTGAACTCAGGTAGGATGTACGCACGCGTTACACGACTTCTCTTTCATATTACCGTGTATACTCGTATATGACTGTTCTATATGCAGTAATTTTTACTAATACTATGCCCCCATGTTTCAATAATCGAGAAAGCTTTTTATCGTTTAAATGATTAACAGGAGTACAATCCAGTTCTTAGCGACCGTACCGAACCGACAGTTCCCCCCCCCCCCCCCGCTCAACACTCCTTCAACTAACCTTCGGGTGGGCTCCTTTCGCCCTTTGTTATCCCGGCATCATCACTTTTCCGTCTACCCGAGGGGGTCATTCGTGTACCTGCCACCTTGGTACGCACTAGCCTCTCTGGTGCTCTTGTTGAATCTACAGATTTTTGCAGGGGGTTGGTTAGGCTTAGTAAATACCGTTTTTGAACACAGAATGCGCTCACGTCAACCCTTGTTAGCAGCAGTAGCTTTCAACTCTGTTTACTAGCTCCCCTCCTCTGAGCTAAAATCCCACATTTGTAGGTTGCATTTGTAGGTTCATCTTCGGTACTTAAATGTGTAAAATTAATCATTTAAATGATCTGGCTGTAGAACCATGGAGGCCTACTGTCCTGATTTTTTTTTAATCGTGCAACGAAACTGCGAACTCCGACTTCAATTCCTTTCCACTGTAAAGATTTCATTTCCAAACTTTCAATACATGTATGCTCTATGAATCAAATTATTCATTATTCAGATCACCTTATGAAACACCCTATTTTCCTTTGATAAATATGTAACATAACAGATGTATCGTAAAAGTATGAACGTACCCTTGACATCCTGACAAATTAAATATACGGTTTATTACTCGTATTAACATTGAAAATGTCTCGAAATAGAGCGAGTTATAGACTCAAACACCGACGGTTTTGAAATTGTAAACCAAAGCAACAATTTTCATGTATCAAATTATAATGATTTAATGAAATATTTATGTATGTACGTTGCGGGTACACTGTGAGAAAGTGGCTTGAATAACGTTCGGTGCATGGCTCGGACTGTGAAAGTGACTATTTCTGAGCAAAAAGGGTTCTTCAGCTCAATATTCCGTGGCCGCCGCCGCTAAGACCCGGGAAAATAGGGGAATCTGGGTCGCAATATCCTGTTCTAAGTTCGCCTATGAAGAGGATGGAATTGAGGCAATGCGACTCGCTATTTTACAGTCAGCTTTCCAAGACTCGAAACACGACGATAGCATTCCTAATATTAAAATATGGGTTTAGTGGAGGGCTTTTATCCTTTCATCCTGAGGGCTCTTTCGTTATAAGACCTACGTAAACAGTAAGCTTCTTGCTTGGCAGTGACATGTATTCAGGATGTACTACTACTCTACCATTGAAACAGTTAAGATAATTAAACTGACAAGTCTGAAATGAATTATATCTAACTTAGAAGCACATTCACGCATTATATCACTCCAAGTGGTCTATGTAACAAATTATTCTCTGCTGATGGTTCGGTAGCTACACACTTGATTTCTTCTTGTATTTCTCCTAACACCTCATACACCATTTTATTGTCATGTTATTGTTCGTGAGTCACAGGCAAACGTCTAAGAGAGGGGAATAAGTACCTGTTTGTTGTAGTACCGATGGAATTACTTTTTTAAACTAGTTAGTTACTACTACTATGATGTATTATCATTAAACATTTCCATCTTTTTATGGGCGTTCATTAAATGTCTCTCTCATTCATACGGGCAAATATAATTTCAACAGAGTATGGAAAAAAAGTAAATCAATGAAAATTAAGTGAAGGATAAAAAAAAAAACCAAAAGAAAAAACAAAGTTTGTAGTGCAATTGATATAGATATCATGTAGTGCAATAGATATAGATCTATAACCGATCTGTCCATCTCCTCTAGAGTTGGGTTGAAATTGTTTCCCTTGTAACGTTTTATGGTGGATCAAATCGTGATACTCTTAATTCAATGATAGAGATGAAGTAAGTACTTAATAGAAATATTCCCGAAGAAATGTCAATTATCACGGAAAAACGTTGAATGATGGATAAGTTTAAAGGGTACGAAAATACGAATTCTTGATTCGATGTGTTTTTCTGTAATAACATTGATGGACGTTGAAACTAACTTTTTCACATGAATGTGGAATACAGTAATTTAGCATTCCTTTGCGTAGGACAAGGATTGCCAGATATAGCACAGAATTGACAATAAAAAAGGACTGACATAAAGCTGATCATATTTATTTTGGGTAACAACGAATTTTTCACCCTCTTGAATGAGCCTTCGGTAATGAGAAACCAGGATCAATACTTAGACAGGATCTTCGTTATCATTAGTTTGTGAATTAGATTTTGCTACATGTTCACTGTTCTAGGCATATTTTGGAACCGGACGTGACAAGGCGGGCCACCGTCAAGCAAATTTTGGGTTGCCCTTGGCTTATGAATACGGACTGCGTAAAATGAAGCTTTCCAAGTGAGAGCAACCGGTGCACGCACGGCCAGTCCGCTCACTGTCATACCGAAGAAGAAAATTTTAATGGTTCTTTCCTATGGCATTAAAATTTTACTGATACCTTTTGTTTATTACAACATTTACCGAATTGGTTTGAGGATGATAAACAAGCATTTTAACATTTTGATTTAGTAAGCAGAAAGTACCTAGTACAATGTGCTCACGTTTCAGTACAGATCAACATTAATACAATATAATAGCTTATGAAAGTTTGTTCATAGGATCATGGTTTATGACTGGAACAATTTTGACTCCGTACCGATCAGCCTGGTCTGTAGATACTTCACTGTGCATGTGCTCTAGTCTCAAATTTGGGCCGAATCTCGCTCGAATTCGAAGGGCAGTCGGGGAATGATGGTTTAATCATATCTTAACAATTTTAACCCGAGTATTTGTCTGGTAGCTTGTGTAGAATCTAAGTAACAATCATCACTTCTTTAGTTTTCATCTAATTTCAATTAATTTCTTAAGATTTGCTGTTTAGGCTTTGGTCCTGTATTGATTTCAAGACTGAAAAATCAAGTCCGAGCCCACTCAATTCCAATCCTACTTGGGACAGATTTTCTACCACCAAAGGAGTTACAATCGTATCTTAGATAGTTGCATCTCTTCAACAAGCAGGACTCATCTATCTATTTATAGTGAGGGACAAGCCCAAGTTCATAACCTGAAATAAAGTAGACTGAATAAGGTACTTATTAATTTTAACGAGATACGATTTAATTTTAGCGAGAAGGTACTGTCGGAAAACGTGATGTTAAAAGGTTTGCTGAAGGTGGGAGACGATGAAGTGGGCTATACCACTACATGCATGATATAATGTATAGTACTCCCCCATCTATTTCAACCTTTTTCGTATTGAATACAAATTTTCCCTTCTCAGTAAAGGGTGTTGAAAAAACGCCGGATTTGAAAATGCTGTTAAATTAATTTAGTTTCACAAAAACGCAAACAAAATCTTGTCATTCGACTCAATAGATATCTCACATTAAACGTGAAAAACAACATGTGGCATATGATCTCTCCTACTAGCCCTACACGCAATCACCCAGTCCATGAAATTCACCATAACCCAATCACACACATCTTCATCGTTTTGGCCAAGGACACGTTGAATTTCATGCATTAGATCTGCCAAATTTGTAGGTTTGTTGTCATAGACTTGTGACTTCGTGTAACCCCACAAAAAAGTCACATGAAAAGAGACATAGAGTTATAGCTGGCATGGCTCATGGAGTCAAGTCACATGATCGAGGTGGGTAGACTTGGTCTCCTCGTAGGTCGGTCTGGGAACATCTCGGGCAGGAGTGCAATTTTTCTCTGGAAGTGTGGCAAGTTGCACCATCCTTTTGGCACTAAGGGTTCTTGATGTTCATTTGACCGTCCAATAAACCTCGCGATTCATTTGATGAACCCATTATGGGGAAATGGCTTAATTTTTTGAAGCACTTTCAAACATATTTATCCATTGAGTAGCTTGACACCATATCAGAGGAGGACATAGAAATAAAGGATGTACGACTTCTTCAGCTTTCATCAAATTCCTATAGAAAAGTTGGGAACTGTACAATTTAGACTATAAATGTTGTTCGAATGCGCAAACGTAACACTATCAGGCACCGTTTTCTCGCTGCCCGATAGACCAATTTTGACATTTTTCGTTTCATCTTAATTTTCGATTTCCCCAACAATGGAACCTGGATACTTGAAACATTTCTATGATCTATACATTCATGGTAAGTAACAAAATTGTGGCCATCCTTTCTTTTTATTAAACCACAAATTTGTATATGCTTGCTTATACTTCGCTGTGATTCCGTATAACAAGGAGGTGATGGAATGAACTAGTGCCCCTTCCAAGGGCTGCTGTGGTAAACCTGCCACACCCAGAGGATACATCTGAAGTGGAAACGGAGGGTTAGCAGTTTCACGAAACGGAAAGGGGGAACTATTCATATTCATCACATGGCTCATTCCTCTTATAAATAAATGGATAAGTTCCCTTGGTCTGTGCGAAGATAGTTTTCAAAAGCAACGAGCTGTGGTTACGCAGCATCGCGGGAACTCTGCATTTTTACGGAACGACGGCTGAGGGAAACTGAGAGCGGAACAATAGTCCCACCAGGTTCAAAGACCTCAAATCCGCTACCTCCGCACCAACTCAAGTGAATTTACCTCGCAACGTCGTTCTTCTTACTTCGCTCTTCTTCGTTTCGTCAGCCCAGTAGAAGAAAACCATCAATTATTAATTCCCTTAATTATTAATAATTACTAGGTCTTTAATTAAGAAAATGTCGGTTAACATAGAAAGAGAACTAGATCAATTGATCATGGAGAATGTGCCTTACCTATTTCGGTGAGTTGAATTTTGAAAATACCTCCAAGTTACGTGGATAGTCCAGGCTCCTCACAACATGGCATGGTGAAAAATAACTTGTATTTTTGTTTTATTCGCTTACTATTTTCCGTACGTATTAATATTTCTCGTTCACTTGTATCACAATTTATCAATTTTTTCAAAGGTCAGCCATTGTGTTGGTGCCCATAGTTTCCATAATTATTCTCGTTGGTAGGTATTGAACTATGTAATGTGTCTCGTCCCTTACCTTCAACTTCTATTAGGCATTTTCGACCATAGAAAGTCAGGAATTCGTAAAACACTAATGACATGGGAGTAGTAGAAACTGATCTCATGAGTTAACCAGTGTAATTGGGTGGTCTATTAATCTGCAATCCTACTGATTTGTCTCACACTTTCGAACTTCCCAAAGGTCAAATGAGTTCCTTACTGCAATAACCCTTTCAGAAGAGGTTCAAATTTTTGAATGAACGTATTGATATAGTCACACCCTTCCCAAAGGAAGGATGGTGGTCGCATGTGAAGGTGTTCTTGAGCAACTGATTGAAAACCTCATCATGAAGCTGTTGCCGAATCGAAAGCGAACCCTTCGGAGTTCAACGGTTGCTTCTATTTCAGCAGATGGGGTTTACATACATTCAACTCAATTCAAAGACGAACACGAAATCCCTAAGAATTACGATGGTTGTGGATCAGTTTTTGATCTCACACACTCCCTAAAGTACAAAACGGGAGAGATGACAATATGGGTGATGTAGATGTGGGATTGTTGCATGGGGCAGTGCTGTGGTCTGACCAATCATGCGAAAAGCAGCCAATGATGAGGCAGCCTTATTAGGTGACTTTCGGTGAACGGGGTCTGGGACAGTTCTGGGGCAGCGGTTTTTGAGAATAACATTGTTTAAACAAAATATATTAACGCAGGATTCGTGTTATAGTTTTGCTGCTCGCTTCTTATCTCTCGCCAGACAGGCAATAGGCACAACTAGCAACTTTGAATCAGACTAAGTTCGAATACGCTGCTGGGGATCATATGTGCTCCTGCGTCTACTTAATATGATCTTGTGATGGAGCGTTCTAACGGGAGTTTTAAGTTTTCTGGAAGCGAAACACAAAAGTCTTGTTGGGACAATGATTTCGCAATTCTCAGGAAGGATGATGGTGAAGGTACGATTCGCCACAATTCAGGCACAGTCTCCCTAACATAGAAGTGCTTGAAGGAAAGTGCGACCAATTGAATTGGAAGATGAAGCTGGCTTGCCTTTGATCGTCGGCAGTTGCGGAAAAATTTACTTGCCCTCTTCCAGAACCGACTGAACGATTGATTTTCATACGTTGTAAATGTAAATTTAAATTTAGATTTAAGAAAATTTCAATAAATATTTTACTAGCGAATGATGAAACGACTTTACGAAGACACTTCAGTTGTAACACATTGATTAATATTGTCAAACAGTTGATGATTGGTTGGTTCGTCGCTTCTAGGGATTTACAAGTTGGATAATAAGCAACCTTTCCCATGTCGACCAAGTTACGAACAGTCCTAAGTAGATTTGACTAAGTTGAGTTTAGTCTTTACGAACTACATTTCCTTAATTAGGTATTGTATTATTCAATCCGTTCCAGAATCGTGACTCCTGGACAAGGTAGGTGCACGCTCGGATGTCGATAGTTTCCGGATTTGTGCTTATTCGTCTAGCATCAGAGATGTTACTATTGAAGTAAATGCATATGGGCTTTTAATGGCAGTTTATGCAGATAAACGCAGATCAACGTGAGTAGTCTCACGATAACGACAGGAGGTATTGATCGAAGGTACGAGGCGTACCAGGTGGAATGCAGAAATCATAAAGAAGGCAAAGAAAAATCTCAGATCGCGCGATCTAGAGATAATTGCATTAGTGTGGAGATGTGCTGACTTAATCCGAATGTCAACATTGATAAACTGATCAAGAATAAGTAAGTGTTATTAATTCGAATAATAAATTTATTATTATGTCTTAGAATCATCTCCGATTTATTTAGTAGAAAAGCGATTAACTATTACCTAGGAAGCGGATCCAAAATATAGAGAACTGAAAGTGGGAAAGAACATATGATTTTGATAACATGACATGAAAAAGCTAAGAAATTTCAACCGTACTTGCATTTACCTGGTATAAGGTATATTCACCTGAAATTAAGGAAGCAGTTCAAAACAGGTGAAAGTGAACTTACGAGTTTTTTAGTAAATCAATTCCTAACACCCAGGATTATGATCTACATACTTGATGTTTCAGATGCCGCACGAACTATTGACTATATAGCAACTTTGATAGAATTCTTTACAATTCAAGTGGTTCCAGGAGTTAACGGAGATTCTAGAAAGATAGGTAACGATTGAGCACGAACTAGGATTTAGTCTGAAACTAGGTCCCTTTTTCTTGGGGAAAAAAGCCCTCGCCCTTGGGATTTCGATGTGGAAGTTGGGGAACTCACTCTGTCCTAATCTGTCTACTTTCTAATCTGATAAGCTTCAGAAGTTGGTTTTTTTTTTTTTTTTTTTGCCATTCTTCACCGAAGTCCCAGAACCTTTTCTACCGAGTCTTTTTCCTGCAGCAATAAGAGAAAATAATTGCTCAACTTATCGCTAAGCTAAGAATATAGATCTTTCTAACGTTAGAAAAAAACATGTTCTTACTATTACCATGTATGGAATTTCATGTATACATGACTTACTCAGATAAGTACACTGTCACGTAGAGCCTACCAACTGATTGGTTCATTGCTGAAGAAACTTTTGTGCCCCGGGACATTGGTCTTTAGTGATATTGATTCTTTGTCATCCAAAAAATGAACCACCCATCCAGCAGCAGTTGAATATCTAAAATATTTTAGGAATTTCTGTGGAAAAAATGGGACTCTGCAACGCGTAGATACATTTAAGTTTATTATATTCATTGTTGCGATTATTTATAGGTAAAAATTAACAAACTAAAACCACAACATTTGTTAGTTAACAATCCATAACATATTCCGAAAAACTGAAAAGACAACAATTATACATACACAAACAAAGGTTCATCCGAAAAGAAAAGAGAGGGAGAGAAAACGACTTGCCAAGCTTTCGCACGACTAACCCTTCGGGACACAGTCAAAAGCTTTGGCAACGTCTACAAAAGCTGCTGACACATGATTACCATTAATGAATCAATCAAGGACAAAATTGGCTAGCCTAAAGAGAGCATCCGTGGTGGGGCAACCAGTGCGGAAACCGAATTGGTGCTCTGAAAAAGTCCATATGCCGCAAAATGAGAAATTATTTTCTTTTTAATCACTTTGTCAAACACTTTGGAAAGAACAGGGAGTTTGGAGATTGTGCGATTACTACCCATCAACGAGCGGCCTCCTTTCTTCGGCATGGGGATAGCTTCAGCACATTTTAGGATTTAAGGGAAACGGCCAGCATTCAATGACTTATTGATTATTTAGACTGCAGATCGTCTTGTATGATGTTCACCTATCGAAACCAATAGGTCGCTCTGGCAATGATACAGCTTAAAATCCATCGTCTGATCTTCCTCCAACTTTGAAGGTTGTCATCCCTTATAAACATTAATAAGATCGCATCATTACAGAACAAGTCTTAGAATTACCGGCGGTGAATCGCAATGCAACCACTTGAAGGCATTAATACGTCAACACCACCATGGCCAAGTTTTTTTCTTTCGTCAATAGGTGCTACGTTTCTATTTGGAAGGAAGGATTTCGTAATGTGGCAGTTTACTTGCATAACAATCCTTGATAAAGTGAAGTGTCAATTCTATTTAAGTTTGACGTAAAAAGAAGCGATGTTCACCAGAAAACCTTTTCATCCCTTCCAAATCACCCGTCAAACAGTCAAACTTATCCCTCAGATTTCTAATAAAAATTTCATCTTAGCAACTTCCGATGGACTAGTAAGAATTCTGCAGCTCGAGTTTCGCTGATGTCGTATTTCTCTCTCCCTCGAATGAGTGGCAGGTGTAGGTTGTACAAGAGAGGGCTTGAAAAATAACCGAGGACACTCCCGGAACTGCTATTAAGAAAGTTGTTGAAGGTCTGATCAATAATTTAAACAAAAAGACGGGAAGAAAAGTGCGACTCGGAGGAGGGAGTGAAAGAGTTGGTGAAACACGCTTCAAAAGCAAATCGCCTTTCTGTCTTTCTCTCCGTGACTCTTTTGTATTATAAATGTCAATACGGCGCTGCGGCGGCACGATCAGTCTTACAACCGCCCAGGGTCTCTTGAAGTTAGTTTCAACGAAGTTTCTTCAACCAGAGAAATACACATTAATCGTTATGAGAGATTCGATGGTGTGTTTCGAAGTTATCCTTCCCTCGTGCATTGGTTTTGGTAGTAGTTTCTTATTTTTAAATGGGAGGATGGAGGTGAAGCTCAACGATTTGTTTTCCCGATCTCTAGGAGGAGGGAGGTGGGAGGTTTTACACCATTTAAACAAAGGAGAAAGAAAATTTGCTCCATCAAAAACTTGAACTTAAATTTGGAACCACATGAAAAAAGCTGCAAATTATAACACGGAGGTTCATTGTTTCTATACTAGAATAATCCTTCTACGTAAATAACTAATCTAGTCTAAACTAGATAAACTTTCGGCATACCAATTCGAGCTTTTGGCATATCAATTTATACTTTTCACAACCCCGACTATTCCAACATTCCACCCCATATAATGATCAATAAATGTTTTTTCTCTCTCACAAAAAAAATTAAAATAAAAAAATAATGGTACCTACTTGGGATCACATAAAATGGAACCAAAAGTACCTACTAATTTAAAACCAAGATGTTAAAATATGGGGACATCGTTTGAGTTCAAATCTTAATTTGTACTAGTCTAAAATATAATTATTATTTTTTTAATTCATTTTTTTCTTCATCCAATCTAAACTATGTTAGAAGTAGTTTGTGGTGCATCATCTAAACGCGCCTTTATATTTTGTAATTTACATTTCAGGAGCCTTAAAGGGAGGCCTATTTATATTTCAGCACGGTAGATCGATGAGGAATGAAAGTAGCTATGAGTGTCCTTCAGCTAATCGTCTCCATACTTTGTACTTGTAATTGACTTCAAGATGTCCTAATGACACGCACACTCCAAAGCTTAGTATAAATTCAAATCATGAACGCAAGCCAATTGAATAATAAACCCCAGTGAAAGAATTTGCAGCGTTTTTTTATTGAACCTCAATCCCCCCCCAAAATAAAAACATCTATAATTTATCAAGTCCTTTAGCACTCGTATTGAGTTAAAACTTCCCCAAATCCAAACTTAAACGATGTAGCCAAAGGTAGACTGATGTAGAGGAGGCACACAAATATCATCAACTGATCAATCCAAATAGGTGTTTTGGTTGAGAACCGATTTACGTGGTCTATGCATATCTCCTGAAATTCAATAATCACTCTATCACCTGTAAAACACGCACACTCTAAAGCTTAGTAGAAATTCAAATCATGAATGCAACTCAAATGAATAAAATTGAATAATAAACCCCACTGAAAGAATTTGCAGTGTGCGTGTTTAACAGATGATAGAGCGATTATTGAATTTCAGGAGGCACACAAATATGATCAACTGATCAATCCAAATAGGTGTTTTGGTTGAGAACAGATTTACGTGCTCCGTGCATATCTCCTGAAATTCAACAATCGCTCTATCACCTGTGAAACACGCACACTCCAAAGCTTAGTAAAAATTCAAATCATGAACGCAAGCCAATTGAACAAACCCCAGTGAAAGAATTTGCAGCGTTTTTTACTGCACTTCCAAAAATTGTGCTGGAACTTGTCAAATTTAATCAGCTTTCTAATGGTAAGGTCAACTTTGCGATTCCACGTCTATCTCATGGAGAAATTCCAGTTTGAAGGCGAAAAAACGTTACGCAATTTTTAAACTGCATTCGAGGAATCCCAGGGATAAAAGACACATTTTGCGGTATGAATTGGGAAAATGATTAAATCCGCAAAATAGATAGGTTAAAAAAATAAAGAGATACTACTTTTCGGGAAAAAATGATCGAAAATCATTTCTAATATTCAGACTAGTAAAGTTTAAATAAATCGGACTAGTAAAATAATTTCAATTATTGAAAGAAGTCGCGTTCACAATGTGTTCTCAGAATGTATATCTGATATAGAGTAAACATTTATTTATTTTTTCAGCAAAATTAATCTATTATTCATTTTGTTGAAGCTCTCTTGAAAATCATTGAAATCATCATTGAAAATAAACCGCAAAGGAATCACCTAAAATCTCAACATAAGCAGGTTAACCTACAAAGTGTGAACAAATGTTAACGCGATTACGCGATTGCGACGAAAATCAAACCACGCGGCGCGGGCGTTTGCCGCACGGTGCCGCGCCGTATCGTATGACACATCCATAGAATCGCATTGTTTGACGGCGCCAACAGATCGCGATGGGCCAGCTCGCTCACGTTCGTTTTCCACGTAAGCCAAGACACGGCGGGTGGTTTCCCCGACGCCTGCGCCTGTGGCTCGCGTTCGTTTTCCACGTAAGCCAAGACACGGCGTGTGGTCCCCCCGACGCCTGCGCCTGCGGCTCGCGATTCCTTCCTGTACCTAAACAGGCGCCAGCCGCGCCGTCCTGTGGAAGAGTTTTCTCTCGAAAAGCGCGAGGCAAGGTGGCAGCGCGAGGCAAGGTGCCAGCGCCCGAGAACCTCGGTTCCAGCTTCAGTTTCGATGTTCAGTTATTTTCAATGCATTTCTAAAATATGGGCATTAACTTTCAGGCGTTCGCGCCAACATGACTCACGCTCGCTCAGCTGTCTATTGACCGCCCTTGCTTTTTCAACGGTTATCTTCCTGGTTTCTCTACTTTCCATTGCAGTAAATACAAAAGAAATAGAACTCTATTAAAAAAACATATTTTTCATCAAAAAATTCTTTACTATCCAATATAACATAGCCGTTAATTGTCGTTAATGGCTAAAAATAAACTCTTGCTTCCGAAAAAACGCAATTGGCTTCAAAAAGACACTTGAAAAATGATTACTTTTGTTCAATTTTTCCCTTTGGTGAAAAACTAGATTATTTATTTCAATTGAATCAGATGATACGGTATAAAATTGCTTATACTTAGGTATTTAAACTCATGTATTAACGTTACATGAACAGGAAACTCACACAAGCGGGATGTATCAAAAAAGCTCTTGCACCATCATTCTTCAAATTTTTTATTGTAAAAATGTAATTTTTCAGTCCAACTAGATGTAAACTAGAAAAAACATTAGCTAGCAGTTCCAAAATTACAATATACAGAAAAACGCTGCAAATTCTTTCACTGGGGTTTATTATTCAATCGGATTGCGTTCTTGATTTGAATTTCTACTAAGTTTTGGAGTCTGCGTGTTTCACAGGATAGGGCGATTATTGAATTTCAGCAGATATACATGGAGCACGTGAATCTGTTCTCGACCAAAATACCTATTTGGATTGATCAGTTGATCATATTTGTGTGCCTCCTGAAATTCAATAATCGCCCTATCCTGTGAAACACGCACACTCCAAAGCTTAGTAGAAATTCAAATCATGAACGCAAGCCGATTGAATAATAAACCCCAGTGAAAGAATTTGCAGCGTTTTTTTATTGAACCTCAATACAATAAAAACATTATAATTTATCAAGTCCTTTGGCAATCGTATTGCGTTAAAACTTCCCCAAATCCAAATTTAAACGATGTAGCCAAAGGTAGACAGATGTAGATGTATCATCAACTGATCAATCCAAATAAGTAGGTGTTTTGTATGAGAACCGATTTACGTCGTCTATGCATATCTCCTGAAATTCAATAATCGCTCTATCACCTGTAAAACACGCACACTCCGAAGCTAGTAAGATTCAATCATGAACGCAAGCCGATTGAATAATAAACCCCAGTGAAAGAATACTTATTTACCCCAGTAATAATATTGAATAATATTTACCTATATATTATCAGAATGCTTCAACCCGTGTATCGGCTACTAACTACACTACAAGTATTCACATCGGCTATCACTCCAGTATCCACATTCACTACAACTCGACGCTATCGGCCGGACATCACTAGGTTACAAAAAACAATAATAAACGAAAAAACGCAAATGTTGGCACCATAATCGGGCCATACATCGGAATGGTTTGACCTACGGACGTGGGGAAGGGCTCATTCGATTCCTAATGGTATATTCTTCAAATAGGAAAATATTTAGGCCGATTCGACTAGTTTTGAGGTTTTCAGGGATTTTAAAAATAAAAAAATACATAATATAGGGAAGTATCATTTCTTGGTCTTGGAGGGTTGTTCAGTCTCGGTATCCTCGTTCTCGAGCAACTGAACAAAAAATGGAAAAGGGTTATTCGTTTTTTTGGGTGAAAGAAGAAGAGGGCGAGAGAGGCAAGATAGGCAAATTAAGTTGCAAAGCTATACAAAAATTGTAATTTACTAGGTAGACACCCACTTATTCAAGCTTTTATTTTTTGAATGAAATTGATTTTAGTAATACACTATTAACAATATTATAATTTACTTCTTTTTTTATAATTTTTTTGGCATTAGCAGAATACTCTATACAGCTTTGTCATTTTCAAAATACATATGCAATGGATAACATATAGATATCAAAATTGGCTTCTAAGACTTATATATAAAATTACTTACTATATGGAGATCACTTAAATGCTACGGTTAATATTTTTTTAGAAATGAGAATAAATAATCATAAATTTCAATATTATTTAAGGAAACGAGGTAACACAGGAGGTTGAAGGGGAAGACCACTCTAGTACTCAGATTGCTGAAAAGTTCTATCCTTTTGTGCTCATACTTATTACAATTGAGGAAAATATGTTCCAAGTCTTCTTCTTCTGGGCAGTGGTTACAATTAGGTGTTTGTCTTCTTTGGATTTTAAAATGATATTTGTTTGTAAGTGCGTGGCCGTTTCTTAATCTTGTTATGGTTTTATAAAAACATTTGGACCTACCATTAACCATTGTAAACCATGGCAATCCACTTATTGAAGGGAATCGTGCTCTAAAAACCTGTCCCGGTGGATATGCCTCAAACATTTTTTGCCACTCTCTTATCATAGACAATTTAAATTCTCTTTTCAGATCAGTGTGTGAAAAACTGAAAGATAGGTTACTAAACTGATCCAATTGAGAACCCCTTTTGGCTAGGCGGTCTACGAGTTCGGTGGGGCCGATTCCTACGTGGGATTTAATCCATAGTAAATGGGTAGTATTATTTGTCGAGCGGATGTCGTGTATAATTTACTTACCTACATTTTATGATGTCGATGAAAGTATTCCGTCAGGAGCCGCGCGGCTGTCTCCTGACCGCACGATTTCTCCCAAACGGCTGAAGCAAAACATCTGAAATTTTCAGGAAAAATCAATATTGGTCCGACGACGCCCCAATTCTTGAGCCAGCTCTCTCACTTAATTCAAAGCGCCCTTTAAGGGTTGTCAAAGTTTTGTGAAATCCCAAAAAACCTCAAAAAAAGTCAAGGCGGCCTAAATTTGTACTCTTTTTGAAGAAAACTCCACGAGGAATCGAATGAGCCCTTCCCCAGGTCCGTAGGTCAAACCATTCCCGATCCATGGCCCGATTTATGGTGCCAACATTCGCGTTATTTTGGTTCATTATTTTTTGTGTTGATATCCAGTGATGTAGTAATGTGGATACTGGAGTGACCTCCTAAAAGGCTTTGTAGCCGATACACGGGTGGAAGCATTCTGATAACCATAAAAAATGAATAAATAAAAAGCAGTGGAAATTAGCTCGAAATTCAGATAGCAGACTGAAATGATTACCTTTGCTTCTTCTTCTAAGGAACTTCATGTATATTCTGGGATTTCATGTCCAAATTCACTTGGATGAGTGTCTTTCGGGCCAATCAATCGTACATAATCGTCGTGCAAAATTTACCGCCTGGTTTGGTAACACAAAACGCTGCAAATTATTTCACTGGGGTTTATTATTATAATTGGCTTGCGTTCATGATTTGAATTTGTACTAAGCTTTGGAGTGTGCGTGTTTCACAGGTGATAGAGCGATTATTGAATTTCGGGAGGCACACAAATATGATCAACTGATCAATCCAAATAGATATTTTGGTTGAGAACCAATTTACGCGCTCTATGCATTCCTGAAATTCAATAATCGCTCTATCACCTGTGAAACGCACACTCCAAAGCTTAGTAGAAATTCAAATTATGAATGCAAGCCAAACGAATGAAATTGAATAATAAACCCCAGTGAAAAAATTTGCAGCGTTTTTAAACACATAACACTCCTCTAGGAAATGGAAAATCTGAGGCGTGAAGCTCTTGCAGAAACCTCATTTTCTCCTGCAACGGAATCAGCCAACCGTAGTAGCCGTATTATCTACACTTTTACTTTTCCCAGCTTTCATCTCCATGAGCCTGCTGCGGTTTGCTCCTTATGGTCAACTACCTGCGGGGACTTTTTTGACTGATCCATTGTAATATGGGGTCGTAGTAAGTCCCGAAAAGAGAACAAGCTAATGAGTTCCACGTGTTGATATCATGGTGTTAATGTAGGAGTGCTCCTATCTGTAAGTGTTTCAGTGGAAGACGAAAGATGGACCTCAAACTTTAGCTCGTTAATGAGTACGCTATTTTACCCAGTATGCCATGCACATACAGTACTACCAAGTAACAATAAATCTCAATAGTTATTGTAAATGGATTTAAAGTTTTGATTATAATATAATAATCAACTACGATATTATCGTAGTTACCAATACTTTGAAAGGTTGGACACAAAACCATGACCACTTTGTGCATGATTTTAAGAAGACAAACAAATAGATCGTGATTTTGCTGGATGCCCAAATTTATAATACACCATAAATAAATGAGTTATCTCTCCATCCCTCACTGCCATCACATGTACATCGTGTGTTGCCTGTGATACTGTCAAAATTGGAATGTACCATTCGAACCGAAACTCCTTGTTAAATTCATAGGTATCTGTTAAACGTATTATACGTATTTGAGGTATTTTATATGGTAGTAAAGGACCTTAGTTCCATGGGAATTTCTTTTTACTTGAAACATGTGATCAATCTTGCATTTTCGAGAAACAGGAATACGCTCCAGTTGTTTATTCTCTGAATCTGAATCTGAATATCTCTGAAAATCGAGAATAATATTAGATAGACAGATAGATTTTCATGATGCAATGATGCAAATTTGTTACTCACTAAACTAAGGTACCTACTCGTTTAGCGTTTTCCCCCCATTGCTAGTATTAAGAACGGATAGGTGATCATTAAAATGTAAATATTTAATATAGAAAGAAAAAGGTAAGAGATAAGATGAAAGATACTTCGTTGAACTAAAAAATTACAGGGGATATATGTCTTAGCATTAAAAAAATAGGTGTTACAAATCTTGTGATCAATTTTGATGGAACACGTGCCCCATAAAACTGTTTCCGCTACAACATTCTCTGGCCCAGGGATGTCTCATCCTGGAAGCGTCAAGGAATTTTCATTTCTTAATTTGATCTTGAAGCCTGAATGAAGGGTAGCTGTCCCTGTTCTTGAGAGCCATCGTTTCGGTCAGAGAGCTCAAGCTTTTTAGAGCTCACTCGTTTTATAACGGGTCGAGCTTCTGTACTGGTCCCAGTGTATTGTTTGCCGTCTTGAGCTTGGCAAGCTTTTTAAAGTAAACAGGACTATACCAAAGTGCATTGTTGTTTATTTTAAATTATTTATTCCGAAATGTATATACAGGGTGTCCACCTTTCAGGTGACCCAAACTTTGAGGATCGATTCTACAACTAATTTGCTACAAAAAGTGCCCCTTAGACTTTTTTTTTTAGAGGCTTCGTTTCCGAGTTATTAACGGATTTAAGTTGTTTTTCGTGTTATCGACTTTACTTCACTGCCATAACTCCCTTGTTTTTGGAGTAATCTCAAATTTGAGGAAACCGTTGGAAAGAGCGTTAAATTTCCTATCCGTTTAGTGTTTTTTAAAGTTTTCTGAAGTAAAAAAATAAGCCAAAGTCTTTTAATTTTTTTTTCGAAAATCTTGGTAATAAATTGGAATATTGGTGTGCACTCAACGGAAAAAACTAGCCCAAGAAAACGTATCATCATTTTTCTCTTTACATTTGAATAAACGTCATTTTACCCACATTTCACATCTCGCTTCCCACATACATCTCGACTATCTTTCGTAAAGGCCAGCTGATTCTCAACCTCGACCAGCACCAACTCTCCTTTTTTCAATGGTTTCGGTTTCTCTCCTCCTCGTTGAACAATATTTGCCATGTATCCCTTCTTGAGCCTTTGTCGAAGAGCTTCACGGATTCTTTGTTGTCCGCGAAATCGTCGTCTCCACTTCGATTCGACTGAACCCAAATCAAGCACTTCCGAGTGCTGGTCACGTAAAAAGTGAACTGGTATCAAATGTGTCAGTTCGTTTGAATCGTCTGACAAATAAGTAAGAGGTCTTGAATCTATCAAACCTTCAACGCCACCCAATAAAGTTTCGACTTATTCATAAGTGAGTGTAGCCTTTCCGAGGATAATTCTGATGAGCTCCTCTTAGGACCGCCCGTTCCCAAAATAATTGCCATTATCTGAGTGTATCGCGTGTAAACCTCCTCAAACTCATGATACAATTTTTTGTCGAAAGTGAAGTGCTAAACTCCAAGAGAGTAGCACACTGTATACACATAAGGTAACGGCACCGGTAGTGGCCACTGCTCCAGTAGTGGCCATTTTAAAGTTTATATTTGAGAAATAAGGATTCCCGGTCTCCTAGTGGCTTCAAACTTGCAGGAGGTACAGCTCATGTCATCTTGTAGTCAGAGGTTGAACTAGGAGTGCGCAGAGCATCATTGGAAATTGTGGTAAACTTCTCAATATGACCGTCCCTAGTTTCCTCGTTTGTTGGGCTGTATCCTAGAGCTTCTACTGGATAGAATCAATTTTGTTCATCTGGTATTGAATTTAATGATATTAAACACGTAAGGAGGGCAAAATGTCAACTGGCCACTACTGAGACATGCACGTGGCCACTACTGGAAATTTCGTAATTTGATGTGGCCACTACTAGATCAAAATAAAGGTGTGAGAAAAAATTAATAAAAAATAGAAAAAATTGTTCTTTTGATAGTTTTAGGCAATGGATATGTTAGGGAAGAGTCGGGCTATATTCTAAATGAGTCCTGAAGAAAGTCAGTACTACTGTTGGTCCACAATTGTCAAAACTAAAGAAAAAAATTCTTAACTGTGGCCACTACCGGTACCGTTACCTTAGATGCACTTTACATTTAGAAAGTACCAACCAAACATTCTGTGTTTTCTTCAGATATAAAGGCTACGCCTGTTACTTGAAATGTTTCAACTAGATTAATTCTGTCTTTGAGCAACGAGATAGAAGGAGTTGAAGCAGCTTTCCCTTTCAGGTTCCTCCGTTTAACACACTAGGTTGTAACCGATCTTACTAACCTTCTGCCTTTCAAAATCCAAAATTTTAAAACTAAGGATATTCAATAACGTCTGTATCCTCCTCCCCCCATGACCCTCGTGATGTTCTACTACATAAAGCCTTACTAGAATACCCGGTAGAATTATTTGAGTTTTCGGGCCTCTATCAAATTCACTGTCTGTTAGCTTTATCGCCCGAATCCTATTCCCAAAATATCTTTTAAATGGTTCAGCATTTTCTGTTTGGTTTGTTTATCGAGTAATTTTTTTCTGTATGTTTATTAATGATCCCAGTTCCAATTTCAAAGACTTGGCTAACTTTAGTCCCTGAATGATCACGATTTTGATTGCACCGGCTTTCAAATCTACTCCACAATATTCGAAAACTCAAATTGTCCTCTTTCTCCTGCTTGTGGGCTAATAATTTATCTGAATTATCGACTGTCGATAAATTGTTCCTCTTACAACATTGCGCAAAACGATTCATCCAAATACGACCGATTTTTGAAAAGTTTGAACACCGCAACATTAAATAATCGAATAAATAAATAATCCTCTTTTATCGTCGAGTTGGTGATAGCTTCATGAACTGCCACCTCCTCTGTTTTGGAGGTAATAGGTATTTTTGGCCAAAATTCCGGATCAGTTCTGAGCTATGATGGGCCTTCCTACCTCCGAGAGGTCAATAATACTCTACCAGTACATCCAGATCTCGGAAACATAACGCCACATATCAACGTCCGTAATTATACGGATTTATTGAACTCTATTTGTAATAAATAGGACTCTTTTACGGCGTTCCAAAATCCAAGTCAAGAGGATCATTTACCCATTCCAAAAAATATATTTACTGTAAGTGGTTAAGCGGACAATACTGCTCGAGACAGGCGCGTCCCAATCAAGCCACTGGAAGTTCTAACCGGAGAATTGAAATTTCTTTAATTTTTTTCGAGAACACAAAATATACCTCTACTCCCCTCCTGATAATTACTGTCACAAATATCACAGCGGGGAACGCAGTTTTGCTGGCATCGCAAATACAAATACCAAAATCGCTATCAAGAACACCCACACCCAACCATCTCAAAATGTGGCACTGACTAACCTAAGCAACTTCCTTTCCAATTTTCGGAATGTCTACATTCTGACAACTCGTCGTCCCAACCATTTCTATATTTTTAAGCCTCTAGTAATATCACTTTTGATTATACAGTTACAGAACAGACGAATCCTATTGGATCGAAGATTGTATGAACTAGGGCTAACAACATCCACTTAGTGAGAACTTTTAGATCATCGTTCTCAACATTGTAGAACAGTGAGTCTCTCTCGTAATCCATCACTCCAAGAATAGACGTCGTTCCGGTGATGGAGTTCTCTTCGATAAATTTGCTGTTGTTCGCAACTCAGCAGCGAAGATCAAATTTTTCGTTTATCATTAGGTATTTCGATTCGTGAACAAATGTGTTGAGTTACCATTCGCTACTGAAACTCTCATCCCCTAAACGGTGTGATATGGATATGTTAAAAATAGAGCGGGGACCAGTTTGTGGAGCGTACCATTGGGTAAGGTCTTGGTTTTTCTTTAAACGATGGAAAACTCTTGAAGTCGCTCCAAGTCGCAAAACTCAAACATAGATGGATGCGTTAACTCTCGTTAGGATCCTAACAATTTTGTCTGTTCGTAATTTTATCATTACAAAAGCGGGCGTGGGTTGAATAAGGGTGTTAAATTGAGTAGGAAATCTCCTGAAATGGGGTAATAGGGGACGATAAGGACTTCTCGAGCAATTTCAGATTGGGGCGGTCCGTAACGTCATGGGAATAAGAGGGAAAACCCCCGACCGATCGCTTTAATATCGGAGCCGAAGGGTCGAATGGAATCAGCGCTGAGCTAGTGGGCGAATGAGATAGTGAGGGGACCCCTACCGACCCGAGTTGATTTTTTTGAACTAGATATCGGGCGGTTGGGATTGAGAAATAACTCTCCACTTCGCTATCCCGCTGACTACGCCAGGGTTAATTTCTGCGACATTACCGAAGTGCTTTACGTTCAATTTTGGTTTATTATTCAATAATAAACCATTGTAATCGCTCTGGAAAAAAAATTCTAACCCCCTGAAAATTTCATGGTTTACGTTTCAAAGGGTGTAGAATCCGAATCTGCAATAAAAAATTTTCCGTCCGTCCGCCGTACGCCGTATCTCCGAAACGGCTGGAGCAAAAGATCTGAAATTTTCAGGAAAAATCCATCTTGGTCCGACGACGCCCCAATTCTTGAGCCAGCTCTCTCACTCAATTTAAAGTGCCCTTTAAGGGCTGTTTTGTAAAATCCCTAAACACCTCAAAACAAGTCGAATCGGCCTAAATATTTACCTATTTGAAGAACATACCATGAGGAATCGAATGAGCCCTTCTCCACGTCCGTAGGTCAAACCATTCTCGATGTATGGCCCCATTTATGGTGACAACATTTGCGTTTTTTTGGTTTATTATTGTTTGTTTGTAACCTAGTGATGCCGATAGCGTCGAGTTGTAGTGAATGTGGTTACTGGAGTGATACCCGATGTGGATACTTGTAGTTTATAGCCGATACACGGGTTGAAGCATCATGAACGCAAACCAATTGAATAATAAACCCCAGTGAAAGAATTTGCAGCGTTTTTGTTAATTATTCTCAAAACCAAACCGTTGCAATCCGCCAAGGAAACAAATCGATTAAACATGTTTACCCCGTCTCATCCACCCTGATTCTCAAATTTGTAGGGTTCCATTCCAAATTGCGAGTACCTAACGCTGCTCATTTTAGTTTACTGTTTTCAATAACAAACCTTCATAATCAACCAATAACTTTTTTTTTGTTTTAAAATTTCAAATTTTTAACCATCAAAATTTATTGTTTTAAGTTTCAATATGTGTGGAATCTGAAAATCGAATGAAAAAACCCATCCGTCTGCCGTTCAGAGCTTCTCTCCTAAACTACTGAACAAAAGTTGAAGAAACATAGTCAAAAATAACATTTGCGGTCTAGTAGGGACTGAATTCTCAGCAGCTATTTCAGTTAATCCTATAGGGTGAAATCGAAGGGGTGGTTTCCAAGCAGTTTTCAATGGAGTGGGGTAACGATCAATAGACAAGTTGAATTTCTGTAAATAGAATAGTTGACGTTGAATTGTATTTGGGTTGGACGAGTATCTCTTCCTTCTCCTTTTCGAAAGCACTTGGTCCAACCCCCAAGTTTCAGGGGAGGAGCCCTGGAACATGATGGTCATTGTACCAACTATGTTCAGATCGGTTATCCCGTTCAATAATTTTGTGCCAATACGACAACAAAGGCACATACTTCCTTACAAAATGAATTTAAGTCAGGGGTGTCCACAGGGGGGACTATGACCCAGACTGCTCATTGAAATTGTTGGGGGGGTTCCAAAGAAATTTTTCTTGGGGGGGGGGGGGGGGGGTAAAGTTTATTGAAACAGTGTTTAGCGTGACGACATTCAAAAATAAACTACATCCTAGGTAAAGAATCTCAAAAAATATACATGTTTTGTCTATTGACGACTGGGTTTGAATTTTTTCCATACCTATTCTTTTAATTTTGGATAAAATAGGAGGTGCCTACCAGTACTTTTTACATTTTGGGGGGGGGGGGTTTACCAACTTACACGGGGGGGGGGGGGGGGGGGGTGCGTCATGAAGCTTGGGGGGGGGGGCACCCCTGATTTAAGTATTTCACGGTTCTTTTGGAAAGTAATAAACCAAGGGTCCAAGGCAGAGAGTAGATATTGTTTCATAATCCTTCATTATAATTCAAATCATATTCCCAGAGACAACGTTTTTTCCAAGAGAATTCGAGCTAAAAGCACGGAGATACGAACATTATGCACTACCTGCGAATAAAACCGTTTCTTGAGACTCCAACGGAATAGCAAGTACCATCGTAATTTATCGTGATGTTCGTCTCACTTTGTGGAACTGGTTCACCTGAGGAAATGCCTTTCTCATTCTAATAACTTGTTGGGAACCCCTTTACGTCAAAAGTCATCTCATTTTTTTAATGTATTCTGATCGCGAAATTATTACTATCACACCCTGTGAAATAGGGATATAAAGTGTATAAAGGATATAAAGTGTATAAAGAATATATAGGAACTCGAAGAATCTCAATATTTCTCAACTTTTTATTAACTCATATATATAATTTCACAATGAAGACACGGTTGCTGCTCTATTAAATTAAAATTTCTTAGTGGTCGGTCTGACAAGATAGGTACGTGCTGGTTCCTGTGTAGCAAACGGGGAGATAACCCCCAATGAGTGGGACGAGGTGCACGGTATGAAACGACATGAATTTTGATGATCCCCCAGCTGGAAAACGACGGTCCTTTTAAATAAATTTACCTCGTATGCGTGTAGGTGCCGGGTTTAAATAGAAAGCAGGAAAGTAACTGCCTACTTGGAAACATGGAAAAGGACCATACCGGCTTTCTACACACGCCGTTCTACATCGTGGTAATCGACGAGGAAAAAAGTAGGTATAAGAACCGAAAGACACTTAAGGGACTTGGGTGACACGATAAGGGATTTACGGTTGTCAACGAATAGATAGGTAAGTCAAGAAGGTGAGAAGAAAGAAATAAGGCCGACGTCAAAGAGCCGAGCTGCCGTTTTCCGCAGATATCAAGTTCCGGAAGGTGAAGTGAATACTTGACACCCCCAAGCTCTATACCATAATCTGATTCGCTCCAGACCTTTTTTTTCCATCTTCAACGGAGACTGAATCTGCATTATTAAACTTCCTTTCAGCGCTTGCCACGTCCTACTTCTGAAATAAGCGAGTAAGAAGTTTGAAGTTGTTCCACAAAAGAGGCGAATCCGACGGAGTTTCCGCACAATGTCCACATTTCCGTCGTAATGAATCCATTGAATAACAGCAGTAGCAGTATAGATTCATGGTTTAATCACGATAATTTTCTTTTTTTTTTTTTTTTTTTTTACGAAAAGTTAGAGGAATTTTTCTTCCTCTTACCTCCTGGAGCGAAATAGTCATGGAAGGTGTTTCAGGGGAATTAAGTTGTATATCCAAATTCCAATGGCCTTCCTCGAAGTGGAGCAAGTAAGTGCGCATATTACCACGTAAAAAAATAAAAAATATATACAGCTTATATGTATAAGCACAGGTCTTCGTATCACCCACCTATTGTTCGTAGTGCTCGGGGGCAAGAGAACAAGTAAACTAAGTAAACAAGGCATCTCATCACCCTTCGTCTCGACCAAAAGTATCCAATTATGTTTCAAGTCAAGTTCCGGTGTGGCGTTATTGAACGTAAAATTTATGCAACAAGTGAAGTTCTGTGGCACTTGAAGGCGGGTGTAAGGCCACTGTCAGAACTGATAGTGCATAGCAGAATTGGCGAGGAACACAACCATGATCGACCATCGATATTTGTCACCCCATTTGTCATCCAACTTCGATGATTCTCTCTAGGATTGTACGACTAGGGCAAACTGGTTCCTCCTGATTTTTGAAAAAAATTTCCAAATAACTAGGAAAACTCTATCTGTCCCAATATGAATTTTATTGTTCACCAATATAGTAATAGGGAAATGAAATCCTACAATCCAAAACCATAATTAGTGAATGACATTTCGACAGTTTTACTATGTTTTACGCCTTAATAACTATTTATACGTTCCAACATAGTTCTTCATTTACTTACATTACTTCATTTTCATCCTTAACTAACTTTTCTTTTCCTTATTCTCTTAAATAACTTAATTCAAATAATGATACTGTGGATCCGGAAATTAGCTCCCGATTTTGAAGTATTTAAACTGGCTCTGAGCAAAGGTGGATCTTGTGCCCCCATTCATTTCCTCATAGCTTTTCTGTATACGTTTTTTTTCGGACTTTATTTTATTAAAATTTGTAAATGCTTGCCACCCAAGTACATACATTCTCTTTTTCCATAAAAGACGATATCCCAATGTTGAAATGTTGTAACTGTCCACTGACAATTATAACTAATCGTGGTGGATTAGCCACTCCAAGTAGATGAGTTCTATGAACGTAATTCTGGAACGCAAGAGAGGCTTACAAATTAAAATAATAAAACCAGCAAAGGAAATTAGGTTGATTCGTGATCCCCAGTAATAGAACGGGAAATCATCAGTCAGTTCTACAGATAATTTACATATAATGTCATTTCTTAACGTAGAGAGAACAATTGGTTAAGAATTTGTTTTTTTTTTTTTATTTCGTAGGATAGATACTAATTTAATAATAGTATTTACTCACTTTGAAATTACTACTGTACTATCAATGGCAATCGGAATCGGCAGAAGGTGAGCGATTGACAGGATAAGCCCGTGTTTCGCTCGATCCTTCGAAACGTGGTGTCATTCGATCGCATATTTGAGTGCAGCGGACCGTGGAGTATGCAGTCTGGAGTCGGCGATTGAATTTCGTCTAGTGAATGGATCCGACCTGACCCGCTCACTACTGCAACCATTACATTGCCCTATTCATCTTGCCACATTCAGAAGGCCCCCACCGAACCCATGTTACGCAATTCCGAGTATATCCATGAACTCAGTACTCTCTAAAGGTCTCCATGAACCGCAGATGAAAAGTCCCACTTCTGTGTAAACAGTTGTGAGATAGCTATGTCGCTTGGATTTTGTTAGAAGAGAATATTCCGAATAGCACTCCACGTATGTAACAAGGTGGTGATGGAATGGAGTAGTTGCTGCTACAAAGAGCTAAGGCGATATGCCTGCAACACACACCTGGGATACCCCTGAAGCTAAAAAGCTTCTCAGGTTTATCTTGTATTCGGACTTGGCACCCAAAACCACTAGTCTCATGCCATTCAGCCTGTACATGAATTCTTTCAAAATGCACGATTTCCACGATCTTCAAACGACCGTGATGAAAAGCTACATATACATTTCACAACGTTTCGATTTACTGTGCTGCAGTAAACGTAAAATGTTTGAAAGTAAATTTCCCACAATAGCTGATACTGAGTTAATATATGTATAAGGTAGTGTTCAACAAGAATATGAAAGGAACAAAACCGTTGGAGATTATTCCAATTTTTCAATGTTGGATAATTATGTACTGATGCTTCTATTCTTTATTTAGCAACCAATTGTAGAATTACTTATTATAGTCAAATAGTAAAGTATAGTCGATGTAAAGGTATAATTTTGTTATATTACAATTATTTAAGACAAAAGGTTTCAGTCACTCATTGTTCGGCAACTTGATTGAAATGGTAACATTTGATAACGTGAGGCTATGATAGCTAACAGTGAACGATGCCTTCTGCAGGAACTCAGAATTGTGGCTTAGGTATTGATTCTAAATTCCTACCATAAATGTCGCCTTTAACGCGAATGACCCCATTCTCTCCGTGATGTCTGCGCGGGCTGCCTCTCGTCAGGAAGCCGTTGGGGTTTGGCATCTGGGAAAATTTACATGATTCGAAGGCCTATAGCTTCATCAAAGAGCAAACGTGACAGGAAGGCAAGAGGTCAGAAAGAGGGATGGAAATACGAGGGTCGCATACGTCATCCCTTGGCCCGTATGTGGTTGCTCCCTCAACCCACATCAACCTCAACACAATCCAGATGACAAATTCCTGGATTGTAGCACTTGGAGTGTTTTTTTTTTTTTTTTTTTTTTTCATTCCAGAAAGTTAATATTTTAAAACTAATACAATAAAGCGATTAATAGGGAGTTCATAAGTTTTTTGCCAAGACACGGACCCAAAACTCTTGTTGACCCTTCAATAGCGATTTCCATGTCAAACACGGGGATAAAGGATTCTGCGTGGTGACGTGGAAGACGTGGTTGTATTTTTATTCCAAAGATCCGTTTGAACCTACTTATGGACAGCACCATTTAACACATTGACTGTTTGAACGGAACAGAATTCATGTTGATTGACATTTTTATTGAGATCTTGAAATGGAAGCCATACAATTCGTTGTAAAGATTATTAGAATTCGTTACTACTAAGATTTAGAATATACTATTTTTGTTATATAAATGTGGGCATATTCTGAAGAAGATGTGAACACATCCTTTAATAGGAACAAGCTATGCTCGCTAGCTTCACTCTCTATCCTTGTAATGCACAGTTCAGGAATATCGAAATACAGTGAAATGCCCACTAAAAAGACGTTAGACGCCGTAAGAATATAATAGCCAAATCTCTGCCTCCGGTCTAGCTTTTCATAACTTATACATATTTGTGGATGGAGTATACATAGGTGTTTCACTTGATCTCCTTGAATTTCAGTGGTTCTATTCGTGGATTTCTACGTCGTACCTACATACATTCTATTGCACCATTTTGACTAGACGTTAATTTCTGGGACAGCGCTACTACCCCGACCTCCGCGGTAGGTTGGTATAAGATTTTCTTTAGTACAAATGAAGTAGTATCATTTGGCGTTCACGAAGTTATATTTAGGAAGAAGTCAATTACAATGTAAACCTATGTAAATACACTGATCAGTTGAAGGATCCTTTTGGCTAATTTCTTCCATAATTACGCTGAAATATAAATGGGGCTATCTTGACAGCGTCTAGAATACAATGACAATTCATGAACTACCTCTAATAAAAATCGATGAATGTCGAAAAATCAATGAATACATGTAGGCAGATATCTGATACAGAAATAATAAACCTTTGTGTAACACTTTGCAGAGTTTTTTATTGCAGTTGTTGCTCGTCATCTGGTCTATCTATTGGATAGATACACTGTATCCGAACCTTAAACAACTTCTCACAGTTTCTAGGCTATTTGATTAATGGTTTTGATGGATATGGTTTGGCCTTTCTTATTTCTTGAAACTGTTGCCTCCGAGGATATATCTGGAGCCTTTTAACTTCTAGGCTATCCTCTGGGTGTAGCAGGCTAATAGCCTTAACCTTAGGGTCACCTACATCATTCAATCACCTCCTTGTCACATGTCAGCAGGGGATGTTAATGAAACACCCCACCTACTGAAATTGAGCCTTCCTGACGCCCCTGTCCCTTGCACCGCATTGCAGGCGAAATAGGCAAATCGTTTTTTAAAATCGCGATTGGGCGACCTAGGTCAAAGAAAACATTATACCTACATAGACGAATTTACGATTGTTGGAATATCGAGCGTGTCAGGTGATTTCTACACAGTACGGCCTGAGACGGTGGCAAGAGTACTTCAATTGCATCAATATTCTCACATCTATCTTTTCTATTAGTCCACCTAACTGGACAACCCTAATTGTGTTTGAAACCTGTCCGATCTCCAGCGTATGGAAACCAGCGGTAGAGTTCGACGAGGCCCTGAAGCAGCCATTTCAAGTGAGCGTCTTTCTACTAATTACAACCCGACAACAAGGCGATGGAGAAATTCGATAAGGTATAAAGTTAATGACTAGTTTTGAAACAATGGAAACTTTCTTTACTGACCCTATAATAATTGTAAACCATCAAAACTAAGTGGTGACAGATGCAATAGTGGAAATTCGATCCAAGGAACCAAAGCACGAGGGGCGCCGAAATGGCTAGCACAAAGATTTTTTTATTTATACTGTACGCGACTTTGGGCGAATAGAATACAGAAATAATAGACCTCTGTTCTATGATTCCCAATACCAGCTCCGTGCTCGACGGACCAAAAAAATAAAATTGGGAACCAGAAACAATTCAAAGCAAATCTAATTTTATGAAGATCATAAAATTTTACTGTGATTTCCTGTTGCAAGCAATAAATGGAAATCGTGCCTAATTGTATTTTTCTTACTTATCAATCAATCAAGCATTGAATGTAATGACGATTTGTTCGTACTATGGGTTTCATTAAGAAATGTTATACTCGTATTTACCCAGGGCTTTTCAATACTTTTCAATGGGCTTTTTAACTGAAAAGCCCATAGTTGCTTATTATTTATCTAATAATATGAATAAACTTTCGATGATCAAACTTTGGGGGCCTTAAAGTTGATCCGGGGCCTACGCAACCTTCTGTTATCCATTTAACTTGAATGTCTCGTCATCGATGATTTTGAATAAATAATACGTTCCTGTGTTACTACATATATCCCGCACTTCATTGTAACAAACTATGAGTGTTATTATGTACCAAATATGAAAAAAAGCGGAACAGTAGACCTCTATGGTTCTAAAGCCAGATCATTTAAATGATTAATTTTACACATTTAGGTACCGGAGATGAAAATTGCCTATGCAACTTACAAATATGGGTTTCTAGCTCAGAGGAGGGGAGCTAGTAAACAGAGGTGAAAGCTACGGCTGGGGGGGGGGGGGGGCTAACAAGGGTTTACGTGAACGCATTCTGTGTTCATAAACGGTACTTATTAAGCCTAACCAACTCCCTGGAAATCTGTAGATTCAACTAGAGCATCAGAGAAGCTAGTGCTTACCAAGGTGGCAGGTACGCGAATGACCCCCCTCGGGCGGACGGTAAAGTGGTGATGCCGGGATAACAAAGTGCGAAGGAGCCCACCCGAAGGTTAGTTGAAGTACTCCTGTTAATCATTTAAATGAAAATAAATGATGAAAAGAAAAGATATACCATTTCATGCATTGTGTGGATAAAGTAACAGAGACTTGTCACAATATATACGAATCCACTCCACCTACATTCTCAACAGTTTCCTCTTATATAATAAATTTTCCTCACTATGGCAGATTCAAGTGTAAAAAACGTCACTTCCAACGGGCGAGAGTCTCGAAATTAATTACTCCCTCTACATCTATTTTGTCCTTGACCCCTCGCCTTTTTGCTTTCAGCTCGTTTCATCCAAGTACTCGCTCCTACAGCTTGACGTCCGAGCCATTTCGATGGAGAAACATAAGGGCGTCTCACTAGTGAGGAGGTCATTACCACCATCTACTTAATTGTACATGATAAAAGCAGAAACGTGCCTCAACTCACCAACAATCTTCGAGCTGCTTCATTATTTTTCACTAATGAACTTTATAGTTTAAGAAGAGAAATAACATATTAATCTTCTCAAACACTCTCAACTCCAACGTGGAATCGTGGAAATCGACTTTCTTGTGAAAATCTTAGGGATAGCCGGTATCCTTTTCCCCTAGTCCTATATCATGTCTAAATCGGGTGAAAATTGAGGGGGTTACACGATGCCTCAGTAGTAAGGGAATGCTACTATTGATTCGGACATAATGAAACCTATTGGTCTAAACTTGGCACCACACCTGTTCGTCATCCCAAGACCCTCATTATAAATCCCGCTGATCTTTTCAAGATTCAATACTTTCTGTTGTGGTTTTAATTATAGATTTTTCTTCATACACTGATACTGATAGGTAATAGATTCTATGTTATTGTGCACTCTGTTGATCATCCTAAGGAAGGTAGTGTCTTAGTGAACTAGAGATGTTTTCATTTTCTGTGAATATTTCGATCAATTTTACATTACATTAAATGGAACATTCACATTTGTATGAATAGAGAATTCTTGGTTTTTATTTTCAAATCATTCAGGTGAATCAAGGAAATTGATCAACCAATTGATCAATCAAATTATTACGTCTCTTTGTGGAATTAGCCCTTGTTTAATTAAATTGAACCTATTGCAATGGCTTTCAAAAATTTTAAATAGGAAATTCGTACCAAAAAAAGCGAGGGAATCCGTTTTGAGAGTAATTGAAACGATTTGTGGATTCTTACACTTTCTGACATATTATTTAGTATTATCAGGCGAGATTTCTAAGATCAAGGGGGTACATCAAATAACAGCGGTCATAGCCACCAACTTCATAGCGCAGGTACTCTTTCGGGCAACAAATTATATAAAATGTTCAAAAAAATAAATGGAAAAGAAAGTTATACAAACCTATCAAGAATAACTATCAAGTTGAAATAACTGTTTGAAAAATTTGAAAGGCAAACATTTTTAAATGTTTTCAACAAAAATTTCTGCACACAGTGTTGAAATTGTAACAAGAACTCTTCAAATTATTACACTAAGGTGTATTATTTTTAACCCCCTCAACACACCCCTCTCCCCTCCGCGCAACCATTTTTCTTAATTGCCAAGTGATTAAAACGAAGATTAGAAAATTTTACACCTCTTTTCCCTCAACATTTTCATCTTTATAATGTGATTTTTCAAATCAGATGAGCTCACACTGGTATGGATCCAGCCCAACCTATTCGTCTTCCAAAATTACTTGAAAACGACACCCCACTTGCCTATGAAAATAGAATACTGTAAAAAAACAGAATAAACTGTTCATAAAATCTCGATAAATCCCGTTTTTAGCCCACAGCATCTACGCGTGTGAAGCGATTGGGGTAGCTAGAAGTTAGGATTTTTCACTAGAATAGGACTTGAGACAAAATCACAAGGTTTATAGGGGGGGGGGGGGGGTCTAACAAATTTTTGGTAACGAAAATGAAAAAACTGTGTGTTTTGTTTATTATTGTTGAAAATGATAAACAGAAATCCCTCATCGCCGGTGCGTTAATTCACGTCTGCCGGAGGTGAGCATACGTTGAGGGAGGGGAGGTTGTAATGATCGATCTCAGTTTCACCAATCAAGGAATTGGTCTCCCTTGGCAATCAGCATAAAGGTCTCCTTGGAGGTAGTTCTATTGAGCAAAGGGAGCGAGGAACAGCTGTGCGTGGCTTTGTGAGAATCAAGAATTAATCATTGAGAGAAGAGAAGGTGATTGATGGAGCCATTAAACAGTTCAGTTAAGAAAACCGAATCAGAGCAACGTCAACAATGGTTCAGAGCTGTTAAGTCGTGTGTTAGCGAAATGAACAATCCTCCAGTTAACTTGAGACCTAGGGAAAATGAGTCCAAACTAAAAACTTGCATCAGGGTCTCATGTTTCTGGTCTACCTGAACAATTTTGGTTGCTTTGTGTCCATTCAACATCGTATTGAGCCACAATACATGTAGGAAAATACATGTAGGAAAACAATCGATGAAATGTTATTCATTAAATCGCCCCCGATAATTTATTCGCTACCTGATTGTTATACCATTCCAGATTGTTATGCACATTTGTACTCGTATATCCATTTTCGAAATACTTGTACAATTTTTAGTTAAATTATTTTTTTTTAAAGTTTTTTTAAGAATCTGGTTTATTTTTTTAAAATATTTATAAGTGCTTATAACTATAGCTTTTCCAAGTCGAATTGAGAATTGAGAATTTCCAAACCAGATAGAGATTTTTCCGAAACGAATTGAGATTTTTCCAAACTAATTTGAGAATTTTCCAAACTAATTTGAGAATTTTCCAAACCAATTTGAGAATTCTCCAAATCAATTTGAGAATTTTCCAATCTAGGAAACTTTCACTACTAAAATGGAAGAGGAAGTTTTCCAAACGGAATTGACAATTTTTTAAGGCAATCCAAGACTTTTATTGAAAACAAAATTAGTGGAGCAAAATGAAAAAATACCACTTTATGAACAAATGCAGCTGCTGGGAACCCTCTTCAATGAATTTTCTCCTAAACAACACCCCAATTTTTCATGTCATATTCACGATGCGTTCTTCGTTCATTTTGTCTTTTTGATTTCAATGTTAATTTGTTCATAAAGTGCTGTTCTTTCATTTCGCTCATCTAATTTTGTTTTCAATAAAAGTCTTGAATTGCCTTAAAAAAATGTCGAATCGGTTTGAAAAACTTCCTCTTCCTTTTTGGTAGTGAAAGTTTCTTAGATTGGAAAATTCTCCAATTGATTTGGAAAATTCTCAAATTGGTTTGGAAAATTCTCAAATTGGTTTAGAAAGTTCTCAATTCGACTTGGAAAATTCTCAATTCGCTATATATTTATGCGTGATCATTAAACAAAAAAAGGGACGTCCCTGTAATACATCCATTACTTACTATAAGATTTGCCAAAAATCTCAAATATGACTATGACGTACACCAATTTGGTTTTTTTTTTTTTTTTTTCAAAAAGAATTTCCCTTCTTTATTGCTGATTTGGATTTTCCTCTCGATTTCATGAAAATTATATTTCTCATTTGATTTTTTGGCATCCCGCAATCCATATACCGAGCGTGCAAAGTTACTAAGTCATCAAATTGAGCATAAATTAATCCTAATTAGTAAACCCAAAGTTTGACACATCAATTTTCATTGTTTTCAACGCTGATTAAGGCGTAAAAGGGTTCACATTTAGTCAACGAAAAAACGGATAGCATTAAGAAATTATGAATTTAGGATGAGGGGGAGATTGTTTTGTGGCATACCCTGTGTACTTACAAATAGACTCGAAAACAACATATCCAACGATATCCTCTACGGTACAGGTTTCCTGTGTATTTAGGAAGCTGAACTCAGATGTCTCTTCCTCCAAGTGGCTCGTCTATCACTGTTGGTGTCCGTGTTAGTCTCTACCTATTTGTTCTAGATGCCAGCTAGGACCTTTTCAATTACCCCCTCCCCGGGCCGGTTGTACGGAGTCGAGCGCACGAGCTAGGGCCTTTGGTACGAGAGAGGAGCAGACAACAGCGCTAACCCACCTACGGATCCTCTCCAGGGATCTCTGACAACCGAGAGACGTAAGCTCATTAGCCGACCAGCATTGTTTGACCCGTTACCAACCCCTACATTTCCACCCTCTCAAATCCTATTGTCCCTCCGTTGAAACGAACCCAGATCAGTCCTTTTAGGGCTTCATTAAGAGCTAATGAGGTTGGAATCTTTGTGAAACTTGCTTCCAACTATATTCATACAGAAATCGAATAGGTAGTATTTTAATCGAGACCTCCTTCTCTCATTTAGCCTTAACCTACTAAATCACCAAAATACTACCCAGTTTGGATCGTTTTTGTTTCCGTCCCAACAAAGGAAGCTGAAGCACAACTTTTGATTTTGAGAGTCCTCAGTTAACTTTCACAGTAAATGAAACTATTTCAATGACTCCAAAATTTTGAAATACAAATTTCATCATAGAACTCTGGTTTGAGTTGTCCCGAAGGGAGATTTATAAAAGATGTTCGTAAGTGTGTGATTCCAGAAGCACTTTTTCTGTTCAGGATTGATACGAAAATTGATACGTCCTATCACCAGAAAAATCAAGCGTTACAAAATAAAGGATTAATTCGTGGGCCAGCAATTTTTGGGTAAGGAAATTGATAATATTTTAAAGAAAATCGCTACAAGTATTAAAATCGCTCAACATTGACGCATGTTTTTTAAACCGGAATAGAAGAAGAGCTGCCAATTCTAACTGATTGGTTCATTATTTTTGAATAATGAGTGATTTTAAGTGTCAGTGTGATGCTTGTGGGGTCACTTTTAGGTTCAGAAATTGCGATTATTTGATTTAGTTGAACTTCTATGTGTGCGAAGCGACCTGGTTGGCTAGAAGTAGGACGAACTACAACCCAATTTGAGCCCATGTGCGAAAGAACGGATTGAGCTTATTGAGTTTAATCATTATTTGGGGAACAGATTGACGTGAATATTTATGAAATTTTCTAGTTCATGCTCTTACAACTATTGAAAAAGTATTGTTGTATTTACTGTTTTATTACAAACTGAAGTAGTGGGGGTGATTTGGCGATGTTCGCAACCTGAACAATGAAGAGAAGAAACAAACGAAGACGTTACCAATTAATTTCCTCGGCTCTCAGACGAGGTTGGTTATAATTTAATATTGAAAGCTACTACACAGGTGGGTAGCTTTTGCAATTAATAGAGCGGTATTTCTACTCGCTCTAATTAAAATTAATAATTCAACCATAGCGGCGGGATTGGCTGAGGTGGTTTGCTCGTTGCTTGCAACGTTTGTCTTCAATTCCAGAACAGGAAACAATAGCAGGTTGAATTCAATTGCGCTGCACCCCGGAAGGTTAAGAAAAAGTTATTATCGGCATCCTTTTTTGGTTTATTATTTTCAGTAATGAACCTTCTTAATCGACAAAGAAAAAACGGTCAACTATGGTCCGGGAGGAGGGATGGGGGACACAGTGTTCTTCACTTATTGTATAGAATTGGTTGAAGAACAAAGTCGAAGAACAAAGAACGAGTCAAAGTGATTGAATGATTATAGAACAAACAGCATAATATGCACATATTATGTGCATTAAGGCTGTGTACAGTAACTGAGGTTGGAAATGATCTCTAACACCGACACTCGGAGTTCGTCCTATAGTTACTCTGGACATCCTGCATAACGTCTTTTGCTAATATACGCGGTAGGGCTATAATTAATGTTGGCGCGAAAATTCGATCTAACGGCCCATCAACAAAGGGCTTGGTTGACCAAATTATTTCTGACCAGCATAATTTCGGACAATCTCTTCCCATTATCAAGAAATTCAATATTATTCTTCAGAAAGCTTTGCAATCAACGAGGGAGGATGAGATGGGAATTGGGTTTGTATGGAAAGGGCAGAATTAACACGGGGTTAACCCGGGCAAACCTTGAAAATTCCATAAAAATCGGTTCATTAGTCTCGGTTTTTTTTTAAACAACCTATTTTGCACATGCTTTCTAGTTATACTAGCTTGCTAGCTAGTGATAAAATTCTTAGCCCAACATCCTGAATCACATACCAACACTACTACCAATCAAGTTCGAACAAACTCGAGCCGATAGATCATGAGAAATTTACAACCTACGTTTGATTGGTCCGACGAGATTGAAATGTGAAGGAATCATTCAGGACCTAATCCGCACTAATATCTGAAAGTTGTATCGAAATAGGAGTAAAGCTAAGTAGGTAAACCTAGTTTTGGAAATGACAAGGAATTGCTACAGACTGAATGAATTCCCCCCGAGTAGCCTCCAAATTTGAGCCCTGATCAGAAGAATAGGAGGTCAGCAAATTATGTTTGGTGGATTTTATACTTACGCACGCGTAGAGCGACGTATTGATTGTTGAAAGATACAAATCATAAGGGACTCTCTACAGCCTAACCCGCTTTGAACCTTTGACGTTAGCCCATACGCATAACGTACCGCTGATTACATTAAGATGGAAATCCTATGGGAGCTCAAGAGGCCTTATCCGTATAGTCCCTCAAAATATGAGCAAAAGCAAAGCTTTGAAATTCATTCAAAATTGTGGAAGTTATGGCTGTTACAAGGAAATGAGGATAGACAGACAGACCGACAGACACGGAACCAAATTTGTTCAGTAGGCTATGAAAAGCAAAATGCGAGTGGAAATTTTGAATTCGGACAAAAAAAATTCGCTGCTTTGCTGACTCGAAAGCAAAAGTTAGGCTTCCGCCAGAGCAGAAAGAAAAGTCAGCCATGCGACCCAGCCAAACCTACCCGTACTCCCCAACAGATACCCGTGCTACCCTAAAAATATGTTTAATCATTAAAAACTAAGTTTTGGTTATTATATTAGGCCTAATTTTGAATTTGTCAAATTCGTCTAGTAGTGCTTAAAACCCTGTTTTCAAGTGTCTAATTTTCAAAATTTTCGGGGGGATGGCCCCTGGATCCTCTTTAGCTGGGGGACTAGCCCCCCAGACCCCCCTGTTGCCCCCCCCCCCCCACCTCCTCCACATTATGATACGGCCCTTGGGGCAATAGTTTGGAGAGCCCTGAGTTAGAGAAGTATACCTGCGTAATTTAAGTCCAGAACCATGTAATGTTAACTCCAAAAAATATTTTCTGGTCGGTTGTAAGTAGGTACATACTTTACTTCGAGTGTTGGGAAATATCGACTCCTGCGACCTACCGGGATACTCCCAATTCCACAGCTATTGGGTCGAAATGAACCATCAACTGAACGTCAGTGCGAGGGTGCCCAAGAGTTTGGTGGATAATATGAGGAGGTGAAAGTGACGTCTTGACATGAACATAGTTTCATATAGTGACCTTTTTGGGAGCGAAATGTCACAGCCGTGTGGTCTGGGGCTGCACATGGCGGCGGACTCCGGCTCAAGTTCAATTTCCCACTGGGGAGAGAAGTTTGATTGACCTCAGGGAGTTTCGTCTGGAGAGAGTATTGCGACATAGAGGTTATCAATTGTATTTGACAGAGCTCAAAGTATGTGAATATACGTTTGCCTTGTATCATCTAGAGCAGTGCGACCATTCGATCGCAAGTGCTTTTTGAGTAGATCTCGAGAAGAAACAATTTTTTAATAAGTAGGTAGGTAACTAAACAAAAAAAATTTATTGCGTAATAACACTGCTTGCGGCAAAAGGCGGCTACAATCGATTGGAGCACCATCAATGACTGGAAACAATAAAGGTTTTGTGGCATTGTGTCGAGCTAATGAAGAATTCCCTCCATTTTTTTCATTCCATTGCGTTATACATCAACAAGTTTTGTGTTCAAAAGTTTTAAACACGGAGGAAATTATAGGCATTGCAACAAAAATTGTGAATTTCATCCGTGCACGTAGCTTGCAACGGCGGCTGTTTAAGTTGCAGTTGGAAGATAGGGAGTCAGCTGAACACACTGATCTAGTTCTTCACACGGACGTCAGTTGGTTGAGTCGCGGAAAATTCCTAGAAAGGTTTCAAGAATTGTTTCCCGAAATAACAGCTGTTCTAGACGAAAAAGTTGATGACACTCAGATGTTGAAAAACGATAAATGGCTGATTGATTTGGCATTTTTGACTGACATCACAATGCACTTAAACACCATTAACTTGGACATACTAGGTTACAAACAAACAATAATAAACCAAAAAACGCAAATGTTGGCACCATAAATCGGCCATACATCGGGAATGGCTTGACCTACGGACGTGGGGAGGGTCTCATTCGATTCCTCATGGTATGTGCTTAAAAATAAGTACACATTTAGGCCCCCTTGCCTTGTTTCGAGGTTTTAGGGATTTTACAAAACTTTGACAGCCCTTAAAGGGCACTTTAAATTAAGTGAGAGAGCTGGCTCAAGAATTGGGGAGTCGTCGGACCAAAATGGAGTTTTCCTGAAAATTTCAGATCTTTTGCTCCAGCCGTTTGGAAGAAATCGTGCGTACGGTGGACGGACGGAAAATTTTTTATTACAGAGTCGGATTCTACACCCTTTGAAACGTAAACCATGAAATTTTCAGGGGGGTTAGATTTTTTTTTCCAGAGCGATTACAATGGTTTATTATTGAATAATAAACCAAAACACAAATGTTGACACCATAAATCGGGCTATAGATCGGGAATGGTTTGACCTACGGACCTGGGGAGGGGTTCATTCGATTCCTCGAGGAATGTTTTTAAAACTAAGTACACATTTAGGCCGCCTTGACTTGTTTTGAGGTTTTTAGGGATTTTACAAAACTTGGACAGCCCTTAAAGGGCACTTTAAATTGAGTGAGAGAGCTGGCTCAAGAATTGGGGCGTCGTCGAACCAAGATGGATATTTCCTGAAAATTTCAGATCTTTTGCTCCTGCCGTTTGGGAGAAATCGTGCGTACGGCGGACGGACGAAAAATTTTTTATTGCAGATTCGGATTCTACACCCTTTGAAATAACTAGAACCTAAACCATGAAATTTTCAGGGGGGGTTAGAATTTTTTTTTTCCAGAGCGATTACAATGATTTATTATTGAATAATAAACAAAAAAATCAAAATAGGTAGTGCTTGCGAATCAGTTACTTACTATAGATCCGACGGAAATGTTTGAGAAACTAGGGAGGAACAAACCTGAAAATTTCATCTAAATCGGACTGAAACATTATTTTAGCACAGTTTTCAGCGTCACAGGAATTTATCTGATTCACAAACCGGCGGACTCATAATTGATTAACAACCTCTCAACCTGGAACGAAGAAAAGAGGGATGATTTTCAAGACCTTCTCCTTTTTGTTAATTCAGGCCCTCGCTCCAGAAGAAAGGGCCTTAAAATAGTGTATTTTCGGCGAGGAGGTCCGAGAGAATCACAATTCGAGTTCTCGGAAAAGGATAAATAAAATCCGATGTCAAACTCATTTTCTTGTAGTAAGCCAATTCGGGAAGAACGGGATTTTAACATAAAACCCACGTTTTTCTGCACTTAAACGTCATGTTTTCACAACATAAAAAGATGAAAAACAATTTGAATAAAGCTTTTCAAAATATCAAATTCAACCAAACAATTGTAACTGGCTAAATTTTCATTTTTGCTATTTTTCAATAATTGAAAAATAGCAAAAAATGAACATTTAGCTATTATAACAATTTGATTATGCATTAAGAAGGACGAATATTTAACGCTCTTTCCAACGGAATTCTCAAATTTGAACGTTATGAGTTATTTCTATTTTAGTTAAGTCCCTACGGTTGAAAGCCCAAGAAAAAATCTGGATGGTATAAAAGAGAGATGGATTTTAAGAAGAGTTTAAAAAAAAGTTATAGGACAGAAGTTGTTGCATATTAGTTGCTTAATCGACCCCTAAAATGTGTACCATTGACATTGGAACACCCTGTGTACAAATCTGTGCTGAAAATTTGTCTCGTACTTGATTAAAGTGCGAACAAAAACAATAACAACTGAGAAAAAATTATCAAAAATCAATTATAAAAATGTTTTAGCACTTATGGAAATGCGGCTTAAGCGGCATGAATGATTTGGAAGAGAATAATGAAATGTAACAAAAAATTTTGCTCAGGTCACTTTTATGGCACAAAGGCACCCTTAGTATTGGGTATGTTGGTAAGGTCAGCACATATTGTTTGTTTTCTCTTAACAAATAATTGAGCAGCGGTTACGTGAGTATTTAACTGCTACATAACAAACTTTTATAGAGGAATAGATTTAGAGAGGGAAGGTAGGTAAACGATTTTTGATTCTGGTGGAATACGTATATTATTTTGGTTGTTATGGAAACTTGATGCCTACTCTAGACTACGTAGGATATTGTAGAAAGTAGAGATTTACGAAAAATGACAAATAATTCTAACAAAACTGCAGACGATATTTAATTCTTGTCTTTTCGGAACGCATCCCAGCGGGAAGAACATGTGCAGACACTGTGGCTCCATCGCATGTGGAGGATTGAAGAAAGTATTTGGAACGTTTCCACGGCTGGCTTCAATGTCAACTAAGCTCCTCATCTTGCAAGGTACTTACGATTAGAATATGTTTAATAATGTTAATAATTACAAATATCAACATAGAAAGATTCCCGGACGAGAACAATAACGTTCTTAGATCAATAGAAATAAGGATTTGCGCATGACCAATGCCGGCTGCCTCCCCCCAAGGTTATGTTTGCAGTTTCAAACTCGCAAGTTGAGCGAGTGTTTAGCGACAACTTCAATGTGACACTTCTTAGGGGTCTTGGAGGTTTTCGAAGAAATTTTCTGCATCAAAAAGAACGGTGATCCCTGAACACGTCACCCTCTAATAATACGCGGCTCGAAGAAACGATGATCCGAACCCATCAGCTGTTGGGCGACCGGTAGGAGCGCTAGCGTCGCCCAGACAATCATTCCTGGCAGACATCTTACCTTTGGTTCTCTTCGTGCATTACCCCGGATCGTGTCCTTTCAGTTATTTCCCATCGTCGTTATTCGTATCGATTTCCGTTGTGTTATTTTCATTACGAAACCTACTGCTTAAATGTTCGAATTATGCGCGATTTGATTCGTCTGTGCGTGAATGTAGTGAGTGCATAGAAAAGGCTACGAAATGTCTGGTGACCGGGAAATCGCTGCAGAGGACAGCATTAGGGTCGTGTGCCGTTTCCGACCACTCAACGATTCGGAGGAAAAAGCAGGGAGCAAGTTCATCGTCAAATTTCCTTCTGGCGGAGAAGAAAATTGTATATCAATCGGGGTAAGTTGCCTTGGTTTATCTTCTATATAAGACCAATCGTGAGTCGCATCATGTCATGAACTAATTTTGTGAGTGGGATTTCCCTGTAGACGTTTGCCACCTACTGCGATTGAACTTTCTTCCTACGACGAATTTATTGCCCGTGCATCGATAAATAACACGATTGTAGGCTTCTGAAAAGTCTAAAAAACTCTTTCGAGTTGAAGAAAGCCAGGGAAAATTGACCTTGATGGGCCCATCCTCTCGGAATCGTACCGTCGAATCCGACTCGAGGTTGACTGCGTCATCTGGTTATGTTCCATTTCGCTGGGTAACACAACACCTGCGTTCCCCCTTTCATATTTCTGGACTTATACGGCAGTTTGCAAAGTTCTACGTCCTTAGTGCACGATCATGCACCAATTTTGATTACGAATCATTGTTTCAAAGACGGTCCTTATTGATTTTTTACGCAACTTGATATCACTATTTCGCAAAACCTCCCCGACCTCACGGGTTACCTACCTGCCACCTACTTATACTGCTGCAGTGCATAAATCTACAGACAAGGATTTTTTGTTACTCTGCATCCTCATTTTCAACTAGATAAAACACCTTACTTCGTCAGAAATATGTATTGGTGTGCCAAACCAATCGGAATGATAGAGAAAATACCATTGTTCTCTCCGTTGGAACCGTAACCTCCCTATTGAATGAGTCACTGAACTTTTCCTGATATTCCAGCTAGTACCTAACTACCTACCTATTCCAGTTATATACCTTTCTAGGTTGAATCCACAATGTAAGATGATCGATGTTACAGGCTAGACAATTCAAAATGTTGGTGTTAAGTGGCAAGTGGTGTTGAAAAGTAGGTAACTTTTTGCAATCATCAAATTTAGGTGTTTTATTTGTTACTAAATAATTGAAATTCAAGAAAGTGATTATGATTATTACTTATTATGATTATATAATCACTTCCATGGGTTTCAGTGAATGGTACAGTACCTATTCCTATCTGTATTTATACAGATGTATCCATAAGTTAGCGAATTACCCTGTCCCCATGGATTTATATGAGTAGTAGGTACGTGTAATTTGGTTTATCAAAGCCAGCCGCATATCAAATATTTTTCTCTTCAAATAAATTATTTAACCACTGTTATTGCTCCTTCAATTTTGACTTAAAATCGATAGGTGTCACATGACAAATTCTAATTCCGGATGCGCACGTTATGACGACGATGAAATTAATATAGGACTTTCTTCCTCTGAAACATGTTGAATATTTTCTGGATTGTGAAGACTGCTGAATTATACGTTTATGCATGAGGACCAAGCTGAAATTATAACTTGAATAACAATGACGACATTGAGACTTAACAATTCTACAAGTTTACAAAAAATAGTTAGATAGGTTTCATTGAATTGATATCCCCTATTTCCATTTAGTTTACCAACAGGATTGTGTACACACACATACAATTTTCACGATTCCCAATGTGTTTTAATGTCATGCATATAAATTCCAATCTTAATATTCAACTATTACGTAATATTTGTAATCTAGGGTCCCAAGTAGTAATTTTTCAAAAATCATTCGATTTAGTTAGTATTACGAGTACCCTACAAAGTTACGCTGCATTTCCACGAAAGAAAAGTAATTTTGATAATTTGAAAAATACACGGGATGATACAGCGGTTCCGCGACATGAATACACCGACTTATGAGTATTCTTTATTTTCATTTTGAATCTAATACTTTTGTTCAAGTTTTCAACTTACCACATTTTCATTCATATTATGTCTGAATGGATAAATGTTCAATTTACAATTTCTACATGGGTCCTATGAGTCAGTTGCCTCGATTAGGCTGACTAATTGTAGGTAGTTGGTGCAGGGTCAACTCATAACAGCTTCTCGCTTTTCGATGTAAATCGTTACACTAACAACAATTTTTGGGCCACAACATCAACTGAGCCACCTTCTCTTGCACTATTTTTCGATCTGCAGTGTCTGAAAACGTCATGAAATTCAGGCCTCATGATCATTGAGGGGTGACGTGCAAGTGGCAGAGGCTACTATTTGCTCCGGATTCAATGGAATCTCGTTTGTTTTTCGATTACTAACGTTTTGCCCGACATGCTCTGCTGAAATCTAGCTGTCCGGCTGATGGTTTTTTTTCTGTTCTCCATCAGTAGAAAGGTCATTAGCGGAGTTGTACTGCGAGCGTCAAAAGATGTCTGAAAGTGTTAAACTTGAAATATCGTGCTGTCAACCAGCCTACGGCTCTGTGGCGCTGACGAATGCTCCAAATCTCTCTTGACGTGCCATAGAAAATGATACGTTACGTGACATGTCATACTATGTAGAAATTTTTTGTAGTGTACATTGTGGTAGATGCACAGTTTTCTGGCTTTATTGCCGACCCATACGAAAGACGTAGTATCGTACACAGCTGTGAGAGACACTGAATTCTGGCACGAATCTTATTTGTTCCCGCTTTCTGACTTCCCGATTTATCGATTCTACCACTAATTCGCAATAAGAAGGTCCTCATAGACTTTTTTAACTCTATGTCCATAACTCCCTTAATTCACGAAATAAACTCAAATTTGATAATACCGTTGAAAAGGGTGTTACATTTTCCATAAGTTTGGTGGGAAATAAGATTCTGTAAATCAATTTTCGCGGTTAAAAAATTGGCCGAGGTGAAAATTTCATTTATAAACTACCATTTTTTAGGCTAACTCCTTACCTGTAACAAATAGTGGTATCGACGAGCATTCAACGACAAAACAATAGCCCAGAATCGCAGCGTTCCAACGGTATGATCAATTTTGATTTTTACTTTACTAATTAGCGGGAAAAACTGTGTTTTTATGAAAAAAATAGCAATTTTTGTAGAAAATACTGCTTTTTGTCGCACCATCACTTTTACACCTTCCATCTTAGAGGAGCCGAGGTCGAATATTGGTTTTCATTTTTTGAAGATAGTAACGGATTAGACTTACAAAAGTAAGTCTTGTAAGGAAGTTACAAGTTATTAGCAACACATTTTTGACATTTAAGTATGGACTGGTTATAGTAAAGCTTAGGTACATAACTAAGTCTCTAATGGTTTCGAACGTTAGAAGTGCCATTTGTTGCACTTGAGAGTCACTGAATTTTTCACTGTGCAGATCTTGGTATCGCGAGCACCTTAATTCACGTACGCAGATCACGAGGCTTATTTTTCTTGAGACGTCTGAGAAGGTCGTCCAAGTCGAGGAGCTGCTCATCGTCTTCATTGACGTGTACTTGTTGCCGCTTGTGATGGGCTATAGCGTGCATTCTGATTACTTCATTTACAGTTGGTATACGAAGTTCTTGGTGTAGTCGAACATTTCTGGTGTACCGGTATGCGTCAACAACACACCTAAGTACATTGTTTTGAAACCGCTGTATAATATCGCGATTACTTAGAACAGTACATCCCTATGGTCGGCACTCAAAGACTTAGGCATGGGGTTAGATTCATTATAACTAAGAAATCTTTTGTTTGCCTTTCAAAATTGGTGGATTGCAAAGTATTGACCTCACAAAGATGACTGACATGGCACATTCCAAGTTTTTATTTTTATTTTTGCAAATTACCTACTTAACCGTACATGCTATGGAAATTTTAATTCGATTCAATGTTGTAGAGCATTAAAACCACAAAGCGATTGAATTCCGAACCCCTAAATTATCTTTCGAAACAAAGTAGTTACTGAAATTTGAAAATTAGGAGTAAATTTTCTCATTCTAATCCCAAACCATCTCCAGAAATTATGAGAAATTTTCAACCACGGCTTTTTAGATTGAAGATAATGCGTGTAAAAGTGGTTCTTTTTCATCTAAATGCTGTTTTCTTCCGCAATTGTTAAGTAAAATCCAAATTGATTACCCCGTTCCAAAGCTGAGATTCTAGGCTTCTATTATCGTTGAGTAACCGACGATAAGTAGGGAAATTTATTACAGGTAGGAAGTCGGACTGAAAAACGCCAATTTTCTAACTAAAAATTTCATTTTGGCTATTTGTTTTACCAGTGAAAATGCTTTACAAAACTTCATTTCCCACTAAACGGACAGGAAATTGAACGTCCTGTTCAACGGTATACACAAATTTGAGTTTATTTTGTGAATGCAGGAAGTTTTGGAAATTTAAGTGACAGGAGGTCTTTAACGCGCAAAAAACTTGAAAGCGGACAGAAAAAAACTCAAAGAAGCACTTTTTGCTGCAAATTAGTTGAAGAATCGATCTTTGAAGTTTGGTCCGTCTCAACGGTAGGCACCATGTGTACTTATGACAGTTTTGTTCACTACATTCTAGATATATCTAACGTTCACGAGTTTGTTTTGTTATAGTATTTTCTACCTTATCGATAAACGTCTTTTCACCTGAGCAGACGTTGTTAAATATCATCGAGCCGGAGGTCCTCACCAAAGCGAAGCAACCTGTGTAATTTTAGCAGCCCTCCGACAAGACCTCATTCAACCCCCCTCAATCGCCATTTCAATTTGTCGTTGTTCTTTCTCCAGTGATTTTGAATCGAATTCAAAAACAACTCATTAACCTCCCCGTTCCCCATCCCTCATACCACCTCTGGGGGTTCTAACGAGATCTCAATTATGACTGTCCATTAATTTCGAGGAGGCTCATCCTCTAATTGAGCTCCCTCCGCCTGCCTGTTTCTCTGGTCGCCCGTCTCGCCGGTCAAACGGGCCAGCTCATTTCCTTGCCAGGGTCAAATCGGTCGGCGGCGTATCGATCAGACGGTCGCATAACGATCCACTTGTCGTGCCGTAGGTCCGTCAGTACTCCCTCACTTACCCATTAAATTCGTCGTATTAACCCTCTTTTCTCCCTTTCATTCTTGCATTCTACGACGAGTTCCCTCAGGATTGAGCTGTTAAGCCCCGTTTATAGGGATGGAGTTGGAAATGGAGTGGAATGTATTCTAATCTGCTGACCATTCTTACTTACCATTCTATCCGAATCCCTCAGATTTCAGTAGAAATCCAGAATGATGGAGTGAAGCATTTCCATTCTTGCTGTGCTTCCTAAAAAGTATGTTAATAATGGAAGTGATGCATGGTTTACAGGGTATGTCCGGATTTTAAATCATCACACTTGCATTCATAACTCATAATTCTCATTCAATCATTAATCAGTTGTTTTTTTTTCTCTCATGTCTGGTTTGTCCTACACCACCACCCTCAATCAATTCTGATAGGCTCCCCTCTACTGACGGCGTCATGTTTTAGAGAGATGTCCTAAAAAATCATTTCATTAAAGACGTTAATAGTGGAAGTTCTGAGTAAGAAAGGAGGACGGTATTTAAGTCTGTATACGGTAGGGGATTGTTGGTTGGGTTCAAGGATGCTATAACCTGACATGAATTATCGTCCTGTTTTGCATATTAGTGGTCTATCACATAATATGAGGTTACTGGTATTAGGGTTCTGTTTTTCTTTCTTCCCTTTTGGCTCGCTCTTTGTTTTTAAATTAACTCTGTAAGCTCATGTTCAATAAGTGAGAAAGTTATATCGACAAAGTTGTCAGGCGCTTTTCTTCAATTTCATCACCTCGACCCATATACCAGGGATCTTCCTGGTTGTTGGCTGCCTCTGGCGTGATTCGGGAGGGCTAATAGTCTTATCGTCTTACCTCGTAGGGAGGTAGATTCAAATTGATAGGAAACCTATTTGCTTAAACTAAAATATGTATAACGTAAACATTTAGAACGTTGTATGTAGGGCCATACTGACACACATCACGTTCTCCATCGCTCTATTCAAAATAGACAAGTGTTCCATCCGCTGGAGACTTAGAGGGGAATTCATAGTCCTTACTTAGTCTAAAGAAATGCTTAAGTGAAGCTCTGAGAAGTTTCTCACAGTCACTGACTAACGAAACGCCTATTCAAGTGTTTGAGCATTTCCTTAATTCGGATTCATAAACGGAAAACCAAGCAAATGCTCTAGTAAATCAGCAGACAAATAAAAGTAGGTCCAGAGCTGCCTTGAGTTGAGCATTTCCTTAGTCACAATTCTTTACGTTCTCTCTCATATTTTCTTGCATTAATGCAAATAGCTATTTTTACGATAGTTTTTCCTACGATGTCTGAGAAAGGGTTTTCTTAAAAATAAAAACGAACAATTTTAGGTCTGAAAAAATGAATTAGGTAGGTTCCCCGTAGGTGTTCAATAAATCAGAGCAAAAAATCCATTTTTGCGCGTCATTTTATTTATGAACCTATCTGTAAAATAACTTGTTCTAATTAATATTATCATTATAAATTATTTGACAGTAATTTTTTATACTTTAGTTACCTATTGTAACTTCCGTATTTTTAGGTATTTTCGCTCAGAAATTAGAAAAAGAGCTTGTACCTAAACAAAATTTACGATAACAGACAAATCAAGTCACTTCAACAAATCGACACTTTCGCTACCGAGTCGCTAAGAAGTCGAAATTTTTCTCAACTCCCGAAAATCAACCTAAATCGAGAAATTCCTCAAGTTTAGAAAGTGAAGACTAAAGTCTGACTGTGCATACCACAAGGAGACGGAAGAAATTTGTTTACTTTGCCATTGCAGGAAAAATCTTTGTTTAGGTCACAGCTATGAATTCCCCCTTCAACTCGTGGCTGAAAAAACATGGAGGTACGCAAGCCGCTGTGCCAACTGCGCCAGTTAGATTTGCATTTTGCGCACCTCAATGAACGTTAGGGTTCAATTCGACCCTAAAAGTGCAGGAGAAATTGTAGAAGAGACTGTAGGCATCACAAGCCAATCCATTGTTGTACATAGATTTTTTACTACAGTTTATTTTTGAGTTTTCAATTTTTATAACACCTGTTGACAACGTGAAGTCAGTCAGTGTGTGTGAAAAATAGCGAACAGAAAAAAAGTTAAAAAAATATAATTTGAAATTTAAACACAGAAATCTTTGAAATTAATTATTATTTGGAGTCAGAAAGCGATATAGCCCCCCCAATAAGACGAACATCATTGTAGCCGAGAGCAAACTCTGACAGATTTAGGAGAACTCGGTCGGTTCGTACGGTTGAGGCAGGGGAAACCCTCCCAAGGGTCATGAAACTTTGCTATCATTCTCAAATAATAATCTTAACATAATTTCAGCCAAGACTAATCCAAGTTTAAATCCGCATTAAGTTATCATTTGACCGTCCTTCAACAACCCCGTGTAGTTGCGCGGATAAGCACTTTCGGATGGAGAGAAATTATTTAATGAAATACACAACACGTTAGTAATGGTTTTAATACTAAGCTACTGAACGCATTTTAGGGGTAAATTCGTTTGATAGTAACATATGACAGTTGAAATATTCTTTGAGTTGAGTGTTGTTCTCCCCTGAATGTTATGTTTACGCATGTGAAGTGATTCGATTAAATCGTGGTGATATTCTTAGAGAAACATCTGAAGACATCACGTACTCTAAAAATTGATCAAAAACATGTCAGAAGAATTCGGTAAATGGATTCATGAAATTCTAATTAGCTAAAAGTGCGTACTAACTACATGAAATTTAGTAATTTCGTGCATCAAATAGACTAACAGAATTCAGAATGCCGAGAAAGTAATGAAGTACAAATACATTTGTTTCATTTCGGCTTGAATACTCAACTTGCCTACCTTCAGCAGTGAGAGCTTCGTAACTTGTTACATTTTTTGGCAATTTGGTCATGTTCTATGCCGCATTTACGGTAATAATGAAAAAAAAACCCATTAACATCACTCACTCTCATCACACATCAAAGCACTCTTACCACACACCAACATTTACTTCATTGGGACGTACCATAACTCATTCACAAAAAAATTACGAATATTGTTTCGTTGTAATTATGTCAGCTTATTCTAATATTTATGGAGTCTATTATGTCCACTCACAGTAACCTCTGTTTTCAAACGTACTTGAGTTGACGGACTGCAGCTATCTAGGCGAATTATACGACTATGCATAGCTACCAAGCTCGTCGCTTTAGATTCTTAAAAATTACGTCATTGTTGAATAATCCCTGACATTGTTCCTTGAAAATATGTGTTACTGAAAACATCTCACCTCATATTTCAATGTTTTGGAGAATGAAAAGGATAACTATAAAGGTTTCAGCGCCATCCTCGCAAGACTACTGTTTTTTACCGTCTTTGAAGAAAATTTGCCAAATTTACCAAGCGTAGTTTTCTGAAGTTCCACAGGTTCGATCGCGCTTAAATTTCCAGGTTAGTCGGTGAAAATCGGGTTGATAATCCCGCATCAAAATCAATGAAATAGTATCAGTGGTCGCTAATGCGCATGCGGAAACCTAAATCCTTCAATTTTCTTCCGATTTTGATGAAATCTTCAGTTAATGTGTGGGTTAGAATTTTAATGGTCGTGTATGAGTTTCATTGCTCACAAATCAATACATCACTCTACGGATGCGCAAACGTGAACCATTTCAAGGAAAATTGTCTCAGCTTCTACTAATTTGATTGTGTTATAAATTTTTCAAATCTAATTATTACATATCAGTTTCAACACGATAGTTTTATTCCATCCATTTGAATCTACCAGGTTTTGTTGGAAATTGATTAAAATCTAAATACTTAAAGTATCTAAATGCTGTTTCTAAATTATACAGCCACGGGCCTTTTCTTCTAAAGGGTAACTAGTGTCAAAATTCAAAGCATTTATTGGAAAGGGTACAATGACCCGACAGATAGCGCAAAGTATAAACCATTATGTATAACATACTTATGAAGAAAACAACTTAACGTAGGAAACCGTGGTTGGCGTTTGAGTAACCTTTCATTTAAAAATATGAAATATTTAGTTATCTACGGTCCTACTCTCTCTTGTTATTATTATTCTCTTTGTGCTCTTATCTGCTTTGTAATATTATCTTTTATATCTGGACATATATGTTGCGGATGTTAGACGATTGAAAGAGCACAAGCTTAGCACGACAAAAGATGGAATCGTGTACAGTCACAAAATGGTGCGCAGTCTTCTTATTTCGTCCAACGTAAATTAGATTTCTAGGTCCGTCAAAAGCTTTGTCACGATCAGTGACACGAAGTTGACTGAAATGCCATTACGTGCCGGAAAAAATCTAAACAATGTTATAAGTGAGTTTCCCACCGTCTGCGAGAAAAACGCTTCGTCAAATAGGGAACATCATAAGAAAAACCGTTCTCTTTGAGTTTCCATTTCTCGTATTGACAACTATTCATGTATATTATTTACTGGAATTGTATGGCTCTACTGAAGCAATTATACATAACTATTCTTTGTATTTCGGCTTTTGCCAAAGACCACTCTTTTTGTAGTAGTGGTTATCGACATCAACAAGGAAGCTAAAATTACTATGGGATGTTAGTGGTTGCTTACCATTGTCGAATATTTAACCCTGGTAGATCGAATGCACCAAAACGTGGCAATGATCTTTTTCAAGTTGGTGTATCATCCTTTTCTTTGGGTTCCATTTTTCAAAAATTTAGTTACCGAAAAAATCATCAAAACTTGCGTTATTGGACAGCATGACGGCTTGCAGGTTCATCAGATTTTACAACTGAAGCATGATGGTTGTTTACCCTCAAGTTGGATTTCACGTTTCCCAACATAGAAAGAATTCATTCATGATTGTGAGCATTGTTCATTTGCGGTTCTTTGGATACATTCGTACGCACACATGGCATCGGACATTCTGCCGAATTTGCCGATCAAATTATGATAACAGAGTTGTGCGTCCTGCGTGCACACGCTCTATCGCAAATCGCTAACACGCACACGCTACAGGCGGCTTGAAATCAAATCGGTTTGATTTTTTCTCGCTACTCCCGCTACAATCGCGCGATTGTTTACATCTGTTGTCAAGGTTATTGGAGTTGTCCAGGTCTGTAGGAGTCAAAATCATTTCTCGAGTGCTTGCGAGGTTAGTCAGAACAATGTTGTTGTCACTTATCAACGAAATAAGAAAACAAGAATTGGCTGAAGAGTTATAAATTCCCCGAATTAGTTCTTCAATTGATAAATTTCATGAGATGGTTGCCTCTGCAAACGTTTATTGGAAATATAATTGAACAGAGCTGGGCTACTTCAGGCCAACGCAAAGCGTCCCACTCTGTAAGAAATTCAGAAAAAACACATCGTATTGATTGACAAGGTAGGTACGGAACTAACCTAACTAAAACGAGCTCTCCTCCATTCGCGGCATTGCTCCCACGTAGGACACTAGTGGCGTTTCCCGCTGTAAACGCTTGTACTCGCGTAAATCGCCGGTATCGCCAGTAACGCTGAAATCGCCCGACTCCCGCTCACGTAGGACGAGGCCTATAGCGTCATATTGCGTTAGAGTCATATAGCGTTTAGTCCTCAACTTCGGTTGAAAACTGAGCGAATTGTACAAGAAGCTGGTTCCTATTGAGTCGTGGGTATTGAGTTATACAGGAGGCGTTCTTAATCTGCATGATGCCAGGATATTTGTCATCGAAATCATTTGAATTAGAGTAGTAGCAAAATAAGTTGACTCAGGTAACTCACGATTCTGTGGGTTGAGAATGATTCAAATTTGACTGGTAGTTTAGCGTTAAGTCGTGGTTGATTCTAGGTGGGTTTGATCATCACTAGATTTTGCGCATGCTCAAATGCTACTAGTTTTAATTGTACATAACTGATATGTGGCTTGCTTGGGATGTACACTTTGGAAAAATATGTTGTGGAAATGATCGCTCTGAAAAACAAATTATTCGCCTCGCCCTATTTAAATCACGTTTTGTTGTTGTGAGCTGTTCAGTGACGTCCTTCTTTATTTCTGGACCTGATTCAAATCTCCTTCTGAGTTCAGATGCTTTATGTTGAGCTTCCTGAAATATTCGTGACCTAGGTCCCCTTTAGTTGCGTGTAAAAACAACGCTGACGAGCGGCGGCCCGTCTCATTAAACTTGTTTTGGTCTTTGAAGTCAGTCATTCTAATAGAAATCTTGATCGTCCGAATAAAAATCCCCCAATTACGTTATAGAAATCTTGATGTCCCCCTTTCAAACATCTCTTGAGTTGCGATCTAAAGACAGCATATTTTCATTGCTGTTTCAACTCTCCATGACGACATGTTATATGAATTTTTCAACATTATAAAGCTATTGTTCAAACATATTAGAAAATTGATTTTTTTCGAACTTTTTCTAAGTTAATAAACCTTACAAAAAATGATTAGTTCAAGTGTCAACCAGCACTTTTCGTCCTTAAATTGCGCTCAAAACTACATAATTCATTTTTGAAATACAGATATTACTTAGAATTAGTACGAATGGGTATATGTCCTACAAAGTATTCGTTAGAAATGTTGGTGCCCGGAACTGGAGATAGTATTTCGTTCAAATCGAATTCCATAATATCTAAATGAGAGTTTAGAATTGCTTAATCTCATGTACAGCGTTTGATTAATGTCACAATATTATTCACTACTGTATTCGATGTGCATTCGTTGTAATAATTCATAGCCATCTTGAGTTATATTAGAAAACATTACCTTATATTCTGTGAAACACCGAGTTCTCCAGATGTTTCATTACTACTATTACAGAAGAGCATAGATCTACATAACGGCCCCTGAATCATGATCCATTAATAAAGTCCAAGTGAACTTGTTTTGTGAGCTACCAACATTCACTACAGTCCCCTCACCATTTAAAACAGAATTTGCTTTTGTTCTCTTTCATTTACCGAGTTCCTGTCGTCCCACGTCCTCCGTAATTTGCGACTGAATCCGTTTCCAGTAAATCCAATCTTGTTTTCAATTTATTCTGGGCAAGCGGCGTTGCATTTCTAGGGTAGGTTTACTTCTTTCAGATTGATAGAGGCTTTTCCTAATCTGGATTCACTGCAGACCTACGAATTTCAATCGATTGGAAGAAAACTCCCGTTGAAATAGAATTGAATTTCTGCTTGTGTGGTTAGATTGTTAGAGGTACGCACATAGGCACCTGCTATTGTTGGTCGTTGCTTGACTTTATTCGTTGCAGAAAAATGGAAGGGAGGCTGTCCTGCGTGATAGTTATTCATGGGGTAAAAATCGTACATGTTTTTTGCCTAGCATTTTAAACATGTGCACGTAGACTTCATTAAAATTTGTTCCCTCAACCGATTTTTCGGCCGCGCGCAACACTCTCAGCGAGCGTTTGAAGTTTGAAACCTTGTGGTTGCGCAGCCTTGCTAAAATCGTTGTTTATTCGCAAACAATTTTTTTTTTCAAATCTAAACTTTTTAAAAGGATTTGACTAAGACCATGTCGCACTCTGAGCACGTGTTTTTCGAAATGGGAACCCTTCTTTTTTGTACCAGATTCGGATCCAACGTTCAATGTTGCCATGCCATCAAAATTGGGTGATTTACGCTAAAAGGTTCAATTTTTGTCCAATGAAAAAACGAATAGCACCAGCCTAATCGGCGTTGAAAACAATGGAAATTGGAAAGTCACAATCTTGTTTGCGAACTCTTAATTCAAATTCGATTAAAAAAATTTCCCATTTCAAATATTCTCCAACGAGTGATATGTCAGAGTATGGGATGGTGTCAGCTGGAATATCGATTTCGCAGACAAGATTAACTGTAAACAAAACGAAAAAAACGTGACCCGGATTAGGAATGTAGTGTGCATTGTTTGTACAGAAGTTTCGTAATGAATAATCGTAAAGCGATGAGGCAGTTTTCGGAAGTTGGAATTCCTCCTTTTAGATATAAGAATTGGATTCTGTGTCGCAAAATTTGCTTGTAAAAAGATAGTACTTAAATTTCATTAACTTGTGAATATCGATGCAATAGTGTAAAATGGTGAACATCCAAAACATTGAAAGGTTTAATATTAGTTAGAAAACATGTTTTACCATTAAGTTAATTATTGAAGTAAAATTTCCATGCACATGAAGCGTTCAAATTTCAAGACAATGGAATATGACTACAAAATATAAGATTTAAAAAAAGAGAAATAATAATAAAAAACCACAACGACTATGCTGCAGGAGTTTTCGTTTTTTAAATTTGATTTCGGTGAGCTTTCATGAACGACGAAGAATGATCTCGGTAATGGGGGATATCCTTTGATCGGAATCGGGGAAAGCGTGTCGGGTACAAAAACTGATGCGCCTTCTTCGTGCGAATGGCCCTAGCGGCCCCCTTCCGTACTCCGTCTGCATTGCCGACGTCTGGGGTTCCGAGTTGAAAGTTTTGACGGGGTTTTTCCCCCTGAGTTGAAGATTTTTAAAGAGCTCGAATTCAAATTGTCGCCAGGAAATGCCTCGTTACCCACCATATGCCGGAACGTCTAACTACAACGATGTCATATTCATTGATTTTGGTGGATTTGTCACTGTTTTTGAAACATAGATATCCTGAGGTGGCCAAATGACAATCGTTAGAAAGTATTAGCATCTGCTAACTACACTTGAAGACAATAATAAGAAACTACCACATACTTGTTACCAATGATCAAATACTCAATATGAATACCTATTGCCGTCAGCGTAATTTTTCATGTCGATATGGTGACACTTCTGAATTCGTTGATCAACGATGATCGACGTTAGTCTCACACGCACTACATACTCGTATCTGCCTTTACTACAGAGACTTATACGATAAGAAATTTATCGTTAGAGAACATGATCATTCGCGTGCTCTTTATCGTTTGCACCAAAACGTCAGACCCCAGAGGCAGCGAGAGTAGAATCAGATGTAGGCAAATGGAACGAGATTGGAGCGAGCAGTGATGACATAAGGCCTGCGAAATTGGGAATTGGAACGAACCACTTGCCCATATTGAGGTGACAGATGAGTTCATCTCTTCCTTTGCGGACTTAGAAAACTCTAAGTTCTAAAACTTAGAAAAGCTCGGTCCATCCTCGACATTAGAAGAAGATATTTCATCGAGATATACTCCAAAAATTAAAAATACAAGAATGTCATATATGATAACACTAGAGAGAAAAATCACACTATTTTTAGAAGAAAAGACATCCAAATTGTTGTTTTTACCTAGTCTAGGGAATTTTTCAGGGTCTTGAATCCGAAAATGATAGCTTTTTTTCGGTTGGTTCGAATAATTTCTTTTTTGGGCATTTTTTTTGTTTAATTCTACCTTTCCTTAGACTGAATGTTGCAGTGACCACCGACTTCACTCAAACATCTTCAAAAGACACTCATCTTATTGGTAATTCGTCGCAGATTCCAATTATGTACTCAATTTTAGTCTAAAACCTTTTTAATCGATCAAATTACTCAAAAAACTGAACAAAATGAGCAAAAAATCACATTTTCCACCTTTATTGTTCTTATATGATTTTCTCTATTCGTTTTGAAGAGTCCTGGAAAAAATGGAATGTTACGTTTTGAAAGCTTAGACTTTTCTGAATAGAATGCGACCAACCATGGCTCTCAAACATTGAGACTAAGGAAGCTAAAAAATGTTGAAGTTTGGCAACTAAAGATCGGAAATTTGATACTCTCCATACAGAATTTTTTCTAGCGACTGTTCCAAGAGGAAAATCAACTTGTAATGTTTATCAGACCTCTTCCTCATCAACCCAAACGGCTGACTAAAATTTCAAGGCCATCGGATTGGTCGAACAAGCTGAATATAAATGTTAATTGAACCTACTTACGAAATTTGAATACGAGTATATTTTGTGGAGAAAATCAAGTTGGCACAAATTTAATTTTTGATATAGAAAGATGTGGATGGAGTTCAGATTATTGAGGATGAAAACAGGCTCTGGTTGATTTTCTTCTATTTTCCATGTTACCGTCTTCTCTATGTTTATTCCAACAATAGTCTCATGTGGTTGTCCCATCGTCCCAAGTACCATTTTTCTATTACTTACTGAATATAAGAAATATAACGGTTAAAAATGTAAATGTGAATACATTTTTGCTCATTTTGTTTCAGTTTTTGGTGGTTTAATAAGGTTTTAAACTAAATTTGTATGTTTATAATTAGAATCTTCAATGAATTTCCTATAATATCTTTTGAAAAACTTTGAGTGAAGTTGGTGATTGCTGCATAATTCAGTGTAGTAATAGGTCCAAAAAACCAAAAGACTGCCCAAAAAGGCCTTATTTAACCCCCCTCCCCCCTTATTCAAACTAGGAGGTTATTATTATTAATATTGTTGTTAATTTGTTGTTTGGCCTGTAGGCACTCCAGCTGGAAGCCAATTTATCATCCAAACTTTGAAAAGGCTCGCTCACATACAATATATGTGGGGATGTGTAAATAATCTTTTGTATGTTTTGGATCGAAATAAAATAGCCTATATTTAATATATTAATAGGACAAAAACCACTCAACCCTCTTCCATTGTGTATTTGCTATAAATTGTATCGTACGATCAATATATCTCATTTACTTCTAGCGAAAATCCCAAAACAGATCCACCTGAATCGGCCAATAATTGGTGAATTATTCACCTCATTTATTCGAATTCTGGCTATCCTTCGTAAAGCTGCATGAAACATACCCGTCTTCACCTGTGATAGTTGAATAATCTATGAGGCACACTATTCCAAAAATTTCCTTATTCGGCAGCTTTCTTGAGATAGAAAAATAGCTACTGTGACGATATTCTTCACATAATTTCCCATTGATTGTACATGAAGCTTCTTAGTTTTCACACTACGGTCAAATGGATAGTTTCAATGTAAATATCGATGGCGTTTGATATCTAATGAAATTTCCATGGAATCCTTAGATGTTTTCTGAGAGAAGACTGCTTACGCAATCCAGATTATTTCGCTGATTTATTTCCGTTCGCTAAGTTTCTAAAAAACCTCCTTCTTTGTGTTCGACTCCGAAGTTCTAATAAGCGTAATATCAGTCGTGTGGTTGTCACAGAGTTATCAGAATTACTCTCTTTAGAATTCCAGAGATAAGAATGACTCTGGGGACGAGAGATCTTCCTTGGTCTTGAATAGGCGGTTGAGCGAGGAATGGCGTGAGTTTTTCAACTAGAAAGGTTTTTATTGTGGAGCCAATCTCCCTTTTCCTACCGCATCATCAGCTCGGCTCGTTGGGATTGAAGAGACTTTTTTAGGCCAACAAAACGCAGCCCAAGGACCAAGGAGAGAAAGTTCAGTTACTCCAACCTCCATTCACAGCAGTTTCTCATCGTTGCGTTTTTCGTAGTTTTGAGTATTCGGTGAGAGGGGGGGGAGTTTGTAGAGTTGGGTAGGCAATATAGCCTCTTCGCTTCTAGCGAATTTCCATGGAAAATTTTAGAATAAGAATTTTCGAAACATATCTTCATCGTAATCCGTTTTGAAGCATTCTGAAATGGTTCTTGGATTTTAACGCTTCTATATTCCATTCCAGACGATAACTCTCGATTGGATTAAGATAATAGAAAAAACTTCGTTCCTGCTCTATACAAAATCAAGCATTCTAAACAAAAAGATGAGGCCGTCGGAGCCTTTTTTGAGCTCATTAAATTCGTCAAATTTCATGAATTGTTCCAAAAAAATCATAAAGAATTGCAAACAATGTCTAGAAAAAGTTACTCAAATAAATTCTATCATGACCGGAACTTTTTTGTTACATGGTCATACCAGAAAATTTGTTGAAGAAAAAAGTGTTTTGATTTAAGGGCCAAAGTGATTTTATATGTGTGCATTTACGGTTATTTAATAGAACACTCACCGTCAAATCTATACGTAGGAGAACGTCTTTGTTGTAACTAGCTCAATGACAGACCACATCATCGTAATCGGTAAGATACTCTCCCCTGTTTCGCCTGTCAAATCAGTCTCAGATTTACGCGTGCGTAATCGTCACAAAATCGGTCTAATGTGAATTTGGTGTATGGGCTCAACATACTCGTAGTATTGACCTGCGGTAATGGATTTTAGGGGTTTCTCCAGAGACCCACTTAAATTCCTGGGAATATAAATATATCTATCGATGTATTCGAATACAATGAGATTGTATAATAGTAATGTCAATTTACGTAACTTTTAGCATTGTTGATATGATTTGTTTGAGTAATGTTCTGCTAAAAATATATAGTTATATATTTGACGGTTTTTAGCAGTTTTTTTTTTTTAATTTACTGATCAAAAGGTGTTTTCCAACTAACTAGTCCATTCGTTAAGAATGCTGAAAAATTTTCCATAATTACTCCCGCGCAGACGATAATATTCGTTTTGCGACCACGGAATCGAGGTAGAATTATCTCAGCCTGAACTGACCCAACCTTGAAGCACATTAAAATCGGTTCGTTAGTCTTGGAGTAACACCTGTTTCAACCAATCTCAGTCTTCCGCTTAGAGATTAGTTACTAATCAATCACTCATGAAAAAAATTCAGCCATCATTCTAAAACATGTATCCAACCAACCCTGAATTTGAACGTAATTGACGTCACGAGAAACTCACGTTTCCGCATGAATGCAGCAAACTATAATTCTGAAGGCAATCAAATGTATAAGAGATCGACTAGTTCCTGAAACTTTTACCAAAATCTGACTAAAATTGGTTTAGTGTTGAGCTAAGTGAGGAATTAGCACAGACATATGGCGTGAGACTAACGGGCATGGAAGATAAATTGTCTTGAATTCAAAATCTTTATGAAAAGTGTAGCTGCGTATTATCATTTTTTCCTGGACAAGTAAACAATTTCCAGTTATACAGCTTGTCCTATGAAAGAATTTCATTACATTGTCGTATTTCAATTATCGTAATTATTGAAAAGAAAAAAAAAAAAAAAATCGTATTTCATTGATGTTAATCAGTAATATTTCTTTCCTTTCTAACTTTCAATGTAGATGCGAAAAAAACTTGTTATTAATGATATTCTTCTATTCAAACAAAGATTTAGGATTTTAAAAATCTTTTAGCATTGTTGATAAGATTTGTTTGGGTAATATTCTGCTAAAAATATATACTTGTATATCTAACGGTTTTTAGCAGTTTTTTGAAATTTAGGATCGAAAGGTGTTTTCCAACTAACTATTCCTTTCGTTAAGAATGCTGATAAATTCTCTATTTTGAAACTTTCAGAGTCATTGCAATAGCTTCATTTTTGTGTGGAAATTTATATTTATCACAATTAAAATTAGTGAAATTTATGTGAATACATTTTGTTGCTTCTCTACCGAAATCGCAAGAAATTCTATATTTAGTTTGTAAATGTCTTCTGCCTAAATAAAACGTTGGGCTTAATTCTCGAAATAGCGAATTCATTTGGACATTTTTCATCGCAGGGTAACCACTCATCAGCATATTAATGCGCACAATTTAGTAGAAAGGCTAAAACGCCTCCGGCTCATTCGCTGGTGATAAATGGAGTAATATATCACCGTGACCCTACTCATTTTTACACATTAAAACCGCCAAGAGGGAGAGGGGGATTCAGGGCGACGCTGCTGTGCTCAGAGGGTTAATTTGAATGTTAAGGCCCGCGGACGACTTAAAGAACACGCGACGGTAACTCACATCTTGAAACTTGAGCTTCAGAGAATCAGTCGTAGTCTACATTTTCGTTGAATTGCTTACATCAGCTAAATTAAAGGTTCTCCGGTTCACTTGTTTTAAGAAGAAAAGTATGCTTCTGCAATGGATTTCAAAAATTAAGTACTTACTCACTTTTGGCATTGTCTATATACTGGGTGTCGCAGAAGTTATGTACAATCCGACTCCTACGTGTTCTACAACTCATTTCCGAACAAAAATGCCTCTTAGCTTTTCCGAGTTATTTGCGATTTAAGATTTTTTTCGTGTTTTCCATCTTATGTTATTGAAACTGTCATAACTCCCTCAATTTTGGAGATAGCTCAAATTTCATTACACCGTTGGAAAGAATGTTAAATTTTATAGTACACAACTGAAAGCAACTCATCGCAATCAATCGTAAATGAACACAAACAATAACCGTCTTTCGGCTCTTCGATTATCCTGACTTTGGCTGGACAGCTTAGGAATGCCGTAGACGCTGCTCACAAACGAACGTTTTCATTCATTAAATTCATTTCAATTTTTGTTTTCAAATATTTATTTTTCGGTTTATATCTTAACAATATTGTTTAAACACTAACTCTTTATATGAACTCGATTTAAACCCCAATATCTTACCATTTTATCCTACAACTGGATAACATGTTCGTGTCAACAAACATTTTACTAAAACTGAATTTGGTCAGAAACAAATTATCAACATTGCAACCCTCCCTTGCTACGGCCGAATCAGATTGGGGTTGATAATACACGGCGCACAAAGCAACCCCTCCTTCAAGACCGGGCGGTCGTGCGGGTCATTGCATATCCTAGCCCCTGAACAAGACAATGCCTCCTCCGTAGCTTTCCCAATTTTCAAACTTCAGGTCTTTTTTAGTTATACAGGGTGTCCCAGGAGTTATGCACAGTCCGACTCCTACGTGTTCATACAACTCATTTCCGATGAGTTGCTTCCAGTTGAGTAGCTATACCACAAGTGAGTATGTTGATATGATTCTTGTGTACAGTTTTGCCAATGGTAATGCAGCAAGGGAGTCACACTCCTCCTGTGTACAACTCACACCCTTGCGAACACGTCGGATAGTATGAGGAAAAAATATTGGTAGATAATATTGTTTATGTCACTGATAATTTTTTCATCTAGTATACTATCTTCTTTTTTTTTTAATCTACTAATCCTTTTTTGTCACTAAGGTTTTGGTTAATACTACCAGGTATGTTCAATAGCTACAGCGCACCATGATGAGTGGGAATATGCAATAGGGAAACCACGCTGAATGAAATACAGCGAGGAAAGAGACGAAAGGGAAGAGTTGGTAATGATACGGAAGCCTGGTTTGATAAGGGTCCAAACAATAGCCGTCTCTCGGCTCTTCGATTATCCTGACTTTGGCCGGACAGCTTAGAGATGCCCTAGACGCTGTTCACAAACGAACGCATTTATGCATCCGACAAAACTAGTTTAAATCGTCACTTGAGAGGTCTGGCGTTGTCACCATTCGATTCAGCGAGAAAAGTTATATAGCCTTCAACCTTTTTTCGTCGAGCCTTTTGGAAAAACCTCAAGTTTAACAGAAAACACATGTTTTTCTTCAGTTGAACACCATTTTCTTAACTAAAAATATTTTCAAAAACCAAAACGACTACACCGTTGGAAAGCAGACTTTTTGGCGCACGTTTTACCAGGCCTGCACAGTTCTATGTCAAGCATTTATGTGGTTTCTAGGCGAGATGAAAAACAGGCGATTTCAAGATTTTGACAAAACTGTCATTTCGCGCAGCAATCGCACATCTTCTATGAAATTGAAAAAATGTTTTCTGACATCAAATAGATAGAAAATTTAATGTTCTTTCCAACGGTGTCATGAAATTTGAGCTATCTCCAAAATTGAGGGAGTTATGACAGTTTCAATGACATGAGATCGAAAACACGAAAAACATCTTAAATCGCGAATAACTCGGAAACGTGGCCTCTGGATAAAAATTGTTAGGAGGTATTTTTGTTCGGAAACAAGTTGTAGAACGCGTAGGAGTCGGATTGTGCATAACTCCTGGGACATTGTATAAGGTATGTTTGTGTCCATCATTCGAGACTGATCTTGGGCTCGTGATAATTGAACTGATTTCCCAAAGTTTGATCTAATAAATTGAACACAGGGAATTTAGTGCAGGAAAAATGAGTTCAAATTTTAATATAATGATTGGAAATTTGGAAAATCATAAAATTGTTTTATAGAAGAACATTTTTGAGAAACATTCGATGGTTTAAAAAAACATTCTTGATAATCACTTCGAATGAGATAATTGTTCATTACCTTTCAATTTGGCTTTTACAGAACAATATTACTTGGTTGTTAACTTTTTTAGCCTTACACCTGAAAGTTAATCTGAAATGAAAAGTAATAGTTTTATGATTGAAAAGGAAAACTATTGAATTGAATACAACGTGAAAAATGACGAAAACTGAAACTGAAAATGTATTTTATTCAACAAGCGAACCATAATTAATACTAATGTAGACCTGCTCCACGATAGAGGGCGAAAGTGGTGTCAATCAAGTGTCGGAAGTTGTCCCTCAACAACTACGGTGAGATAGGTGGATTAAGATGGGATTAGTTAGGGATCCCCTGAGGTGATACGGATCGTATATCCTTCGCATTTGTACCTACAATGGAAATGTGCTCGCGCACGTGTTTACGTCAGTCGTATTTGCTCATAGTCAACCATGTTTCTCAGGTTTTACGTGTTGGTTGTACTTGCAAATTATTTCTGAACTTAATCATTAGACAAATCAAAAAGAAAACCTACCTCTTCTCTACGCATTATAGTAGTGTAGAAGAGGTAGCAATAGTTCGAACGCCAAGGCAAGTATATTGGCAACAACTACTAAATATACAGGGTGCTCCACGAGAAAAGTCGTCCAATTTCTCCAAATAGGAAAAAATTTTCATATACATAAAATAATGTGAAGATTAAAAACTTTTTTTTCTCACTCCCATTTGGACGATTTTAGGAGGGGGGGGGGGGCAACTAATGGGACACCCTGTATGTATTACGTTTACATCATATAACAAATATATACACGTGTAATGCATAGGTATAACACTACCTACCTAATCATGAAATTACAGTATCTAATGGTTACGTAATGATATTCTCAGGTGTACAGATTTAACCTTATAGGTACATGTTCATGCTTTACATCACTGGAAGTAACAGAGGCAGAGAGGAGGTAAAAAGTATCTTTAAGATTGAAGGGGCTCTGTCCGTACCAAGCGTATATCATTCGGGTGGGTCCCGGTGGCCTGGGATCGGGCTGTGTAACCTTTTCAAGGTTATCTCCCGTTCGTCTGTCCTATTTATAAGGTTCTCTCCAGGAGATCCTTGGGGTGTCGGCAGCTGATAAAGATATTTAACAACGTTTGTCTTGACTGGAATTCTACCTGAGAGGTGTGGAAATGAAAACATCATTATTTTCACTCAACACTTCACATTTAGATTTGTTGAAAATCGTCGAAATATTCCCAAGCTTTGGTTCGACTTCCGAAAGCGTTTTAATAAAAGAAAGGTGAATGAAAGAATGTTACTGACCTATGTATTATTTAAATCCGTGAGAAAGTCTGTTTGTTTCCCTTGTGGTTTAAAATGGTCAAAAATGTTCATATCGTAGTACCTATGTGCAACATAATAAATTTTACCTGAGCAACGAAAAACGTACGCGTATGTACCTACTCCGAAAAAAGGATAATTTTTGTGATACGTGTTTATCATAAATGTTAATACCACAAATCAAACTAAATTGGTTGAAATTAATTTTTATTTTTCATCTTTCCAATAATAATGCGGAATCTATTGGAGCTTTGAGCTTGTCGTTTAGGCAGAGGAAATAAAACGATTTACGTATATACCAACATAAAATAAATAAATTCCACAAGTTCGAAGATTTTCGTTCTTCATGTCATCACGGGTTGCGTTTGTCATTAATTCTAGACTTCCGCTCCTTCTTACCTGTCCTAGTTATTAGAAATACATTTAAATCCCTGTATATAATTATTAGTTCGGTGTTACATCCCAAATAATAGATGATATGAGTTCAAACTTTGTTCAGTCTGAATTGAACTCTCATGGATTGATTTCACTAAAAAATGTTTCTTAATCTAAAATCAGCCAGAATATTATGAACAGAACAAAAACGTTAGTTTTTAACTTTTCAAACGCTCAAATTCAAAACTGTTTGATGATATTTAATCAACAGTTTGGGTGATCATCGGCCGGAAAGTATGAATGGCACACTTACACTCCATTAATCATATAGCTTAATTACTTGTGATGGAAGATTACTCTGCAAAGAGGTCATCACAGTTCGTTAAGAAACATTCATGTGATGATTTTTGAGACGAATTTTGTAAGGTTACGAAAATTATTGATGTTACCAGCCAGTTTTGCTGTGCACAATCCCCTCCGTTCGGAACAAAAAGTTCACGTACTGGTTTAAAATATCAAGGAAAGTAGAACAGTTAACTTGGGTTTTGTTACAACCAACTTTGATCTGTATTACCTCTTCTTGAACTCTTAAATTCGGGAACAATCCTTACAGAATCTTGTATCTATCTCAAGAAATTTTCTATCCGCAAACGGATCACAACGAATGAAGCTCTACTCCAGTCATGCCTATCGTGACCACAGAAATCCCGGAACCTTTGGTAGGAAAATCCAAGATTTGAAGGTGTACAATAAATTTTCCGTTCAAGTCTGTCTCTGCCTTATCGACCGACATTGTGACGCCCTCGTTCCGCCGCTCATTCTCTCCGTGCGCTTGCTACGGCCGTAAATCCACGCAAAGCTTTTCCTTCGACCTCGTTTTCTCGATTTCAGTAGCCTGATTTCAGTATTCCCGACTGTCTAGAGGCCGTACCTGCCTGACTCCGTACCAGAGTAGTGGATCAGGAGGTAGGCTTTGGAAAGGTTCCTTATTGACCCTCCAATAAGACATTACGAAGTTCACATACCGATTATTAGGTATAAAAAGTAGGTATAATGGATAATCTGTCACCTAGATAAATACTACGACCTAAAACACCGTGTTCGATTCTCTGGAAATCCCTCGATTGCTGTCATCGTTTCCCATTCAATAACGAAGGAATTCGGTGATTCAGACGACATTTTGAACTTTCAGAATCTCTTAAATGGATGTGCAATTAAGCATAAACAGGTGGATCTATAAAAATATCTGCCAAGTTGGGTGTGGCTCATAGATCTGCCCTCTGGCTCCTGAGCCCATTAAAATGATAAGGACAACTCCTCATCTTGTCATTTTATCCACTTATTCCAGGAGACTCAGTGCCATAGAAGCACAGTGCGTGATTCTTGTGTCTGTGGGTCCCAGGAATGTATGAGTAAGCAGTAGGCACTTCTAAGGAAAGCAAGGAGGTATGCCGTTTGATGGACCGAGAGTTTTGACATTTCACGTCTTTGCTATGGCACACAACCAAATTGTCGTTATGTCACGTTACGTTACGTAACGAAATATGCTCAATGATTATTATGATTCGTAGAAGTGAGGTAGGTAGGTACCTATATGATTATAACTGAAATTTGGCTATATGATTATTTCTGATGATTTTCGCTTACAACCTATAGTTGCTATGGATAAGTAACTTCCTCATTTTCCATCCCATGAAAATCGTTCGCCACTCGTTGGAAAGCTCTTGATTTATGTGAAAAATCTACACATCTCAAGCTACCAATTTCCCCCTCTTTACGCACCTGGCTACATTCCTAAACTAATTTGATCGGACTATAAAAAAAATCCCGAGATTGTTCGGAGTCCGGTTCCACATTGTACGGAGTCCGACAATGTACTGGAGCCACATAGTGTTAGGAGATGAGTGAAGTAATTCAAGAGGTTAGTTTTCATCCGACGTATAGCGCGATTGCAATCAGCTGAGTTTTCTCCTAGTTATAGAAAGGAAAGAGTATGAAGGGGCACAAGTGCCCAGAGCAAAGACATAAAATGTCCCCATGTGTTGCAGACTCGTATGCAAGCGTTTTTTTTTTTTTTTTTTTAGTACTCACTTTACACCTTCATGCATTGACTGTTGCCAAATCACTAATCAACTTTTTACAAATTGACACATCATCTAGTTGGGGCTTTACTAGTTTTTTTGACGCGTCGACGTTTTTTGTGGAGTGGGAGTTATCTAACAACAATTCGTTGTACGTGATGTTTTGCATCTTCGAAATAGCAAAACTTGTCTTTTTACCGTAACGTTTTCTGGCAGTTAGCTCAAGGCCAAACCATCCTTCATGTTGAAAATTCCGCTCACAAACTAACGCAATCTCTTACTTTCCTCGGGTGCGCATATGAGTAAGGAATATGATTCAAGGGATAGAAACTCATAATGAATAAGATTATTATTTATACTGCCTAACTGTTGGGTGACACGTCGGATTAGATAGCTGTAGACAGCTCAACTTCCCCGTATTGTTTATTCTTGGGCTTATCCGTCCATCCTGTTGACGACCAAGTAGATAACATGTTTTCCGGCCACCGGCTGACTCAAACATCTCACCCCCCTTCTTTCCTAACACGCCTCACTGTTTGCTGTCAGCCCAATTCTTCTACATATCGCTGTCTGGTTCAACTCAACGTTTACCAGGCTCTGGAAAATTTAGCAGACCGGCTCTCCTCTGAACGGAATCCTCTCGTATTTCCTTGGCCAAATATTAACCGAGGCCGCAGTATTCCATCCCCCTTTCGCTTTCTCCAGTTGGCAGCTCTCATTGCAAACAGTGAAACTGGCTCTTTGTGTACATTGAAGTTTCTGAGCCGGGGTATATATATTTATTTTTATTTTGTGGTTGTAATTGTGTTTACCTAGTTATTTCTGACAAGCTTAATCAAAGCGTTGATCAAACTTCGAAGAAGATATCTTGTTTTGGTTATTTTTGGCTCATTCCATACATAATCACCACTTTCATTTGTTTGTGCAACAACTTCATGGCAATACACATAACTGTTAATCAAAAACAAATTATGTTTATTGTTGTACTTCATATCATGTTAGCTTTTCTGCTAGAGATCTGATCCTCTCCTTGTCCTGTCACTAGCCGTTATGCCGTTCACATTGTGCAAAATGAATTACACTGTTCTACGGAAAAAATGACCTCAAAGTTGCCGGCATCTTTTCATCTATTCAAGGAGTTATTGTTGTGAATTTTACAGTAATCACCGATCTCACTCAAACTTCTGAAGAGACGCTCAACTTTTAGGAATTCATTACAGATTCTGCTTATATACTCAATTCTAGTCTAAACCCTGTTCAATCATCAAAGTCCTAATAAAAACTGAACAAAAATAAGAAAAAAATCACTTGCAGGACACAACATGTTTTCTGAGGTTTAAAACAAGAAGGTACCACTGTGTATTTCATTAAGCTTTTTCACTGTTGATACTTTTATTGCTTGTTTACGGCTGATGACGAGTCGTATCATTTCTGAAAATTTTCATCAGTCATGAAAGATGCCTAGCGGCTGCTCTTTTCACTAGGTGATTGCCGCCCCAAATACGATTATTAAGGCGAGTGGTGGATTGGATTTGTGGACAGTCAAGATATAAGTCCAAATCCTGGATAAATGGGGGGTGTCGTCCCTTTTTGCAGAACTTTTCCGTGCGCCTTATTAATTACCGATCGACGCAATCTGTAGGCGGTTGTGTTATGAGGAGGACACCCTTAGGACCTCAAATGTTGTTTAAAGCACTCAAACTGTAAGTCTGACATCTGATTTCACTCAGATTTTCCACTTTTCTTATTTGCTTACGTCAAGTGGAGATTCGTATCATTACTGAAAATTATGATTAATTCGGGAAAGTGATACTATCAGTTTATTAGGCCGCTGACTCCATAAGTAGGATGATTGTGTCATTCGGGCTACTTCATCGGAAGAAAGAACACCGACATCTTAATTTATTCGACGGATGGACAAATGTGAACAAATTCGATTGCAGCAGTAACGATGTTAGTTTAATCTCGACTGTTAGGTTATCGATTAGTTACACACAATAAGTCAGTTGCAGTTCAATGACTTCCGTCATCTCAACTACAATAATATTTACGCCGTTGCACTTATTTGATGAGCTCATCCCAAAACGGGCAAACCCGCTCATTTTTCGAGTTTTTGGTTTATTATTCAATAATAAACCATTGTAATCGCTCTTGAAAAAAAAAAAAAAAAAAAAAATCTAACCCCCCTGAAAATTTCATGGTTTACGTTTCAAAGCGTGTAGAATCCGAATCTGCAATAAAAAATTTTCCGTCCGTACGCCGTACTCACGATATCTCCGAAACGGCTGAAGCAAAAAATCTGAAATTTTCAGGAAAAATCCATGTTGGTCCGACGACGCCCCCATTCTTGAGCCAGCTCTCTCACTAAAGTGCCCTTTAAGAGGGCTTGTCAAAGTTTTGTAAAATCCCTAAAAACCTCAAAAAAAGTCAAGGCGGCCTAAATTTGTACTCTTTTGAAGAACACTCCACGAGGAATCGAATGAGCCCCTCCCCAGGTCCGTAGGTCAAACCATTCCCGATCTATGGCCCGATTTATGGTGACAACATTTGCGTTATTTTGGTTTATTATTGTTTTTGTGTTGATATCAGTAACCTAGTGATATAGTGATGTAGGAATGTGAATACTGTAGTGAACTCCTAAAAGGGTTTGTAGCCGATACACGGGTTGAAGCATTCTGATAACCATTAAAAAAAACGCTGCAAATTCTTTCACTGGGGTTTATTATTCAATTGGCTTGCGTTCATGATTTGAATTTCTACTAAGCTTTGGAGTGTGCGTGTTTCACAAGTGATAAAGCGATTATTGAATTTCAGGAGATGTGCATAGAGCATGTAAATCTGTTCTCAACCAAAATGCCTATTTGGATTGATCAGTTGATCGTATTTGTGTGCCTCCTGAAATTCAATAATCGCTCTATTACTTGTGAAACACGCACACTCCAAAGCTTAGTAGAAATTCAAATCATGAACGCAAGCCAATTGATAATAAACCAAAGTGGAAGAATTTGCAGCGTTTTTTATTTATTTACCTATTTAGTAGTTTTACCAATTTTAGTAGGATATATAAGGCTTTTACATCAAGTCGTTGTTATTTAAAAGTGGTTATCGTCTTTACAGCTGTTGTTAATTCAAAAATGGGATTGTTAAGCTAGCTGCTCCTGCAATTTGGGTAACCTAAAATGAAGGTATCGCGTTGGGAAGTGAGTGAGCTCTGTTAGCTCGGATCTCGGTGTTTTCCCATAACGAAATAATCGGGGTCGGGGTTGAATCATCCTCTTCCCCGCTGACCGCTCTGAATTCGTGGTCGGCAGTAACGCCATTAGAGCTCCTTGTCCCACCACCTCCCACAGTCCGACTGCCCCTGGGCGATTGCGGATTGCTGATGGGAGACTTCCACGTGATTATCACTTGTCTTTATCTTTCCCCGAGGGAGCTTCGATTAATATAGCCCACCACCAACACGCTGAGGGTTGACTACAATATATCTCAGCACATTTTTGCAAAAACAGGCGGTGTAGACGAAATTTCAAAGGCGCCTTATCACACCTAGGTGGTGATATCATTGCAGACGATATGACAATCGAAATGAGGATTGATTGTCGCAGAAATTAAATTTCACAATATTTTCAAATCTTCCTTTTGATTCACATTAATGTACTGATTAACGCTTATTGTGCACAAGAATGTACTTAGGAAGCTTTGTAAACGGTAGAGTTAAATCTGAATTCGTAGGTGCCCTTATAACCGATTTTAAATCTACATTTGAATCTGTATTTAAACAGGAGACTCTGCCATTCAATTCTTAATAATGTCCTTTAGTATATCAACATAAAGAGTGAAACATCAAAACCCAATCTGAATGAGGCTGTAATCTACCGTATAGAAAGTTGCTCAACCTTGCAAAAGTCATTTTGCGATTCACAGTCTTGTTGACAATAATGTTTTATCAACTATGGCGCGAATGGAGCGCGTACGTTGAACGGTTGTTCGGTTTCGATTCATTAGAAGTGAAATCTACCTCATGAAGAAAAGCAATAAGTACTACCCTTTCATTTTGATTTTTTCTAGTCTGAACTACTAAGGGTTGACTGAAAGTTCCCAATTGATGTGTGATTGTTGGCTAAGTATTTCTGAAACTATTGTGCTGTGGTTAAAAGGAAAGCATCGGAGGCGGTGGAACTATACTTGGATTAAGCTTCTGCGTCGTTCATCACAACTTAGGATAATGATCACTGTTGGAAATAGTGATTGGAAAATCAAAAGGAATTGTTTGAAAGCGTTGTATTTACAATGATTTTTAACTTAAGAAAAAGTGAATGTAATAATCTTTCTTGGGTGATTAGAATGAAATATAGAGAGTCTTACCGAGAGTGGGACCTTGAAAATGAAATGTATATCTCTCTGCTCTACCATCTACCATTGTTAACGAGATGGGCTGCCCTTAACCTTCATTCAAACGAATTTGGATGAAAATTGGATCATACATTGTCTTGGAAATCGATAAGTTGGCTTAAATAAAAACGAAATTTAGGCGGTAGCCTAATACATAGATTAACTCAAAGGTGCCTCTAATATAGGAGAAATATCTGGAAAAAAATGAACTTATGCCGTGCAGAAAGTAATTTTCTACCATACACGATGCGATTCGTTAGTGATTGACTGTTGAGGGAAGAAATATCATCGAATGAATATTGGACATAAGTTTTGATCAATTTCACTTGTGCATTTGCGAATGAAAATTTGTGCTCGGGACAAAGAATTGATTCGAATATCAATAAATAAGCAAAATGTACGTCATAGATCACAATACGTAATTCATTCTACTGGATACTAAGTTGTTTTGAAAATTTTGAGATTTGACAATAGTGATCTCTATATGTGTTGTCAAGTAACATTGTTCCGCGTTTTCTAACTTTTCAATGTTTACATGTATGAGCATTTAGCAGTTTTGGAAGATTTGGAGATTTGATAATAGTGATCTCAATATGTCAAGTCATTGTATTGATCAGTTGGACAGTTTATACTAAGGTTGCAAAACTCTGACTCAGTTGGATATCCTCCCTTCGTATAAATTGAACGAAACAATTAGAAGTCTTGCTTTTGTTAGTAGTTCCGAGGATATAGTAGACACATTTCCATTTCCATTATCAACTTATTCCAAGCACTTGCCAGGATAAGTGTCGATGTTTTGAACTAGTTGGTTCTCATAAAGAGTTTCTTCAGGAGCAGAACACCGTTGTTTGAATCCTTCAGCTTTTTCCCGTTGTCGAGAGGATTCTACAACTTCGAACTTCCGTAGTTATACACTTGGGAGGAGCGATTGTTAACGTCTCTGATAACAGAAGCGTGGGCTGTTAACGGCAGCCTCTGCTCTGTATTGAAGGACGTCCAACTTTCAGGCCCTCAGCAACTGGGGCGCGCCTCGTTTTAAACTCTCTCTTCGAGCTGGAGTCTGTAGACCGTTCGCTTCAATTTCCCTAATGTACACACCTCTTTGTCCGACCTCCTCAACCTGGCATGATGAATGAGCAAGACAAGAAGAGCAAAAAATGAGAAGCTGACTTACTTCTTGCTCAAACGTGTGCACTCACATTTGGTGCCTTCTGCGGGATGGTTTTGTCAAGAGATCATCTTTAAAAAAAATTCCTTGCTAATTGTTTTGATCATTTATTTTCTTGAGGGTTTTATTCGTAAAACCCTTTTTTTATACGGTATATATCACAAACTTTTACAGTCTTCATTACGCGTCCGTAGAAGAATGTTCCCTTATTGGATGATTTACGAAATGGAACGTTCTGAGCTTGGATGGGTCCATTATCCACAGTGTTGGTTAGCTAAAAATCTAAAGAAAAGAGGGTGGATAATCAGTTTTCTTGAACCCAGATCAGTGGACCGCATACGTACGATGTAGGAGCATAGTATAGTATTACACATAACTCGAGAAATCAGCATTTCTGCTGAATTTGTGCAAATGTTGTGGATGATCTGGAAGACGTCACGTTTGAGCGCCGGGCAGGGTCTGCCATGGTCGGAAGCGATAAATATCGTCTACGGTTGTTATGCATATTACAAGACCATACAGATTCGCATGCGTACCCAGTGGTAAACATATTCTGCAAGTCAGAAACCCCCTCTGTCAACATTGAAGTACAACTTGATGGAAATTCCTTTATCATAATTTCACGATATCTCAAACTTTTAGGGATCCTAACTCGTTAACGCACTCATCAGATGATCGTTGTTGGATTAATCAAAATGATTAATTAAATCTCACCAAATCTGACGGAAATGAAATAAATTATGTTAGTTGCAAAGATTTGATGGCTGCAAGGACTGGCGGTCAGTATTGATGAACTACACTGCCAAGGAGATGGCACAGACAGCAGCTTCCTCGTTACATCTTTTATCATGTGAGCTAAATTGAATCAAAATTGTGAAAGTAATACCAGTTTCAAGAATTTCGCGTTAGCGCATGCGCTGAGCCTACCGCTGATTATATTGAGATGAAATTTCTATGGGACCTCAAGAGACCTTATCCGCATAATCCCTCAAAATATGAGCTAAATTCATTCAAAATTGGAAGTTATGGTTGCAACAAGGAAATGCGGACAGACAGACCGACAGACACGGAACCAAATTTGTTCAGTAGGCTATGAAACGCAAAATGCGAGTGGAAATTTTGAATTCGGACAACAAAAATTGTTTGGCTCCCGAAAGTGAACACAAGTCTTCCGCTGCTTCGCAAACTCGGAAGCAAAAAAGCCTTCAAGCGTTACACAAACAAATACTTCCTTAAGAAAATGTATTTATGATGTTGTGAATGTTGTTAGAAATATTAGTTTATTATTGTTATAATTATATTTATTGATGTATTGATAGACGATTACTTATTTCCCGACTGCTCTAAAAAGTAAAATAGATAGATAAAGTAAAATCGAAATTGTTTTACTTTAGAAAGCTATCAGGAAGTTTCCTCTACACTGCCTAACGTCCTATGAAATTTGGATTGATGGTTTGGTTCATTTCCTACGTGCAGCAGGTAAACAAAGTTGTAGGCTCAAAATTTATACGGAAACGTCTACAATTGCAGTTACAAGGGCTAGTTCAAGTTTTGTTGAATCGTTGGTGAGAATTGGGTTCCTCGCCTCAAAAGCGCACTATGCCTCATGTGCATAGAGACGAATATTCAAGCATACAAAAGTGATGGAATGAATTAGTTCAGTCCAAAGTTCCACCCAGAATGAAAATTGTGGGACGAAATTTAAAATTTTGAAACCATGTTTGTATATTAACGGTGATTATTGAACAGTACACGTCGTTGTGTCTTGACATCGATCCGAATTTTAACGGAACAAGAAAATTTGTTCCTGGAATTTTTTACGTGAGAAAGCTGGTAGTACTTGAAATTGAATAATTGAGCGAATGGCTTTTTCAATAAATTACCAAAGTTGTTCTTCGTGCAGAGTCAACAGTCACAAGGTTGATGCGAATCGTATTTTTTGACGGGTGAAGTCAGAACTTAACGCTCCCTGGATTCTGTTTACTAAGGGCTCGTTCGACGGAGTTTGGGAAACTCCGAGTACAGAAAAAACTTGTTGGTTCCGAGTTAATCTCAATCCCAAAATGCTTTCGACAAAGTTGATATTGGAGCAGAACTCCATGCAAAAGTTAGGGCATGGACACATGACAAAATCCATGAGAATTCGTAGTCAGACGCTAAATTATTTTTCAACTTTATATTTTCGGCCACAATGTTTGTGGTAAACCTATGTTCTCGCCAATATTTTGATAACCCACCAGAGATGAAAAGGGGTTCTTTTCTCTTGGTTACAGTATATTGCTTTTAACTGACATTACTGGATTGGGTTATCTCTTGCACTTCTGTTTTAGTAGGACTCCTGTACTCGGACTCCTGTTGTAGTGCACACTTTTCACGATATGAATACTGCATATGCTGTTTTAGAACTAACTTAATTCTAATCAGGTTAGGCTATTGATGTCAAGATTCTATCAGTTCCAAAACTAGCCATGAAAATTCGAAATCTGTCTATGAATCAGGAATAGGTCAGAGTTGCCCATTACAACGACTTTCTCTACAATTTTTTATATAAGTAAATGCTCTCACTTACAGCTACTGTTGTGTTTCCATCAGGCCGAAACTTCTTGCTATTTGTAAATGAGTATACCCACGGTCTTCGAAAATTCATAGAAAAATTAAATCTCATACATCCTCTACTGAAATCGTAATTCTCAGAATGCAATTTGCTTTCGCAACACTAATTGAGAGTTGCATTTAAATCTAAGGGTGAGCATTTCTCAATTCTCACTCCATTCATAGCACCGCTGATATTCCAAAATGTTTGAAATCGTTTCATCAATCACCATGAGTGTAATGAGAATGATTGATGATGGAGTGAATAATCAAGGAAATGTGTGACGATTTGGTGCCTTGTCTTAGTACCCGTTCATTATCTTTCTCATCCATTTGAAAACGAGATCAGCCACAGAGTCACGATGTGATAACACCTCACAAATCGCCGTGTCACGTAGCTCTCTCGTAACTCCTTATTGCCGAATTGGGGAAATCGATTTCTGCTTTACGTCGTACGTTGAATACCCCAAAACTCGGTAATGATCTCAGAGTTTGACTGTATCCAGTTCGTCGTGGGTAAGGAGTCCCAAACAGCTGTAACCTGAACGTGGTGCACATCCCACATACGACCTCAATTGCTTAACATCAGATCAAATCCCCTAAATGTTCCCTTGTTTTGCAATTCAACCTCTCAATGCGCTCATATCATTGACGCTGAACGAATCAGACGATGGGTTGTTATTGAGACGGCGTGTGATCCTTATCTTCCTGATAGTGGCGGCGGCGGGGTATTGATTTTGTCGGCGCACTGCCGGCGATCAGAGCTGCAGGTGTTTCCCCGATATTTGGCGCTCGGAAAACTTTTTTGATCGTAGAGTTCTGGTTGAGTTTGAAAAATACAAAGTGAGGCCCCGTATGCTCGTATTATTTCTTATCGATTCCCAACGAGATATTGCGTTTGTTGGATCTCAATTGAAAGTCACCAGCTGTCACGAGCTGCAAGAGTGCACCAGTCATTTTACCAGTTTTCCCTTATTTAGTAAAACGGCTGTTTTTTGTTTTCCAACTCTTGTCGACTTCCTTCCTTTCTATCGGCCCTCCAATGAACAACAATAATCGACTTACAATCAATTCCATTTTCTTGTTCTTGCCTTTTTTGTTTTGTTTAATTTACCTTATCTGTTTTCCAGGTAGACTAGTCATTGTTCTTACTTTCGGGTACAACCAAATTTTTTATCACCATAATAAAAATTATCCCTCACAATTAAGTTTTATGCCATTCCAAGCAACTTTTTGTTTAGTCTCTGTATTTGGAACAAGCTTGAGTTTTGATTGCTTTATCTGATTTCGATATCGTTTTCAGGGATGACATGGTTTTGCTTTTATAGTTTAATATTCAAACATTTCAATGATTCATAGATCCATGAAACGGTTTCGAGGAAGCTCTAGGCCACACACTACTTCGTAATTCTTTTATAATACTAGCTGACCCGGCAAACGTTGTTTTGCCTTATAATTTATTTCTAGTCTAATATATAAAATTTCCATGTTACAATGTTAGTTTCCGAAACGGCTTCATAGATTTTTACCAAATTTTCTATGCGTTTATTTTATAATACTACTATATATTTTTCATGCGTCTTAGTGAAACAGGAGACCGGCTTCAGTCTACTCCGTGCTGTTTACTTAGAAGTGACACCGGTATAGCATTTCACTCACCAGTAAAGGCGCGGCAAATTTTAAGAATTTAAGATTGGTAACACTAAGCATACATCGGGATTAAACTCTAATAATAAAAATAACTGTTTATTTTAAATTAAAAAATTTTAGATTTGCCATAAGCTAATGAAATTTAAATCTACGTACAGTTAAAAACAATATAATTGCTCAGTTATCGAGCGGAATGATAATGATTAAATTACCAAAATGGCTATGAAAAAATTGGGGTTGGTGATAAAAAAGTAAACAATTTGGGGTTGTATGTATTTTTAAAGCCACATTATAAACAAATTAAATCGAAAAATTTCGTTCAAAAATTAAAAAAAATGTTAAGGGTCAACAACCTTTATCACTTAGGGGTATGAAAAATAGATAGTAGCCAATTCTCAGACTTACTGAATACGTATATAAAATTTGGTAAAGATCGATAAAGCCGTTTCGGAGGAGTACAGTAACTAACATTGTGACATGGGAATTTTATATATTAGATATTTTAGCTCGTGATTGAAGTATTAACGTTTGTGGGTAATGGGTGGATACATGTGTAAATTACTCTAGATTTCACCAATAAAAAATGTTCTGTTGAAGAGCTACGTTCAACACATTATTAGTTAGTAAGTTAGTCACCGATATTCTGAATCATTTACCTATTTGAAAATGTATTTACTATATTTTGTTCAAAATAAGAAATCGTTTTATTTTGAAATATCGAAGCGAAAGCTTTCCGTAACATATTGGTAAGTGGCATTACTTGGATTTCAGGTTTTTATATGATCACAGTTAGAAGCATAAATACCTATAAACACTTTCATTTTTGCTTTTTTAAACAAATCGGATGATAAATTTAGTTGGTATTAGCTGCGCTTGAATAGACCGGCCATTATCCGCTTCATCACACTTCCCGACAGCAATTCAACATTTCCGATGCTTATTAAACAAGAGGCGTTTGCTGAATAACAATTTTATTTGAAAAAAAAAAAAAAAAAACTGATAGAATATCATAATTTTCCTCTCCATTACATAATTCGATTTGAAACTTCTGAAATATGTTCCAAAAGTAAACCAAAATTCTCAATCGAACAGAAAAAGAAAGGAAAAATCGGCGGTGCATTCTGTAAGAACAGAGCTTGAATGGATTGCCTTTTAGCTCCTCCCGTCAGGAAATTCGCAATTCCCGATGTTCGGTCCACAAATAGACTAAAACTGGGATCGAAAAAAAAAGAATCATTGAAATCGTTTGAGAATTCCGACGAAAAGGCTCGAAAAAATACCGCTTTTTCGTATTATCCCTTCCAGCTTCTCCCTTTGTCGTGAGAATCGAAATTTTTTAAGTTTGATGCATAAGTACTCATAGAATAAATTTGGGGTTGAGAAAATTAAGAATAACGAATAACGGTTAAGACTTACAGGATGGCTAGCGTTGACAAAATTCGTCATACACACCTTTCGGTTTTTACGGGTTAGGTGTAGGAATGATCTGAATCTGATTTGTATTCAGTTATTTCTTCTTACGTTTGGGTTGTCCCACAACCCCCATGGATCAATCGTTATAAGCTGTATGCAAGAAGCCTTGCTCCACACGGACTTCCTAAAAAAAGAATGAACCATCAGGTGCAGTATGATGAGGATGAATTGGCACGATCTCTTGAAATATATTCTGCGTCCCCATGTCCCATGCGAGCAAAGCCTAGCTATTGAATCATGTACAACCATAATCTTCGCTGTACGTTGTCGAATGACTGCCTTCTCAATCCTACCAAATATAGGGCGGTAAGACCCCCCCCCCCCCCCTTCCTGATCCCTTGCAGTTTCAAATTGTTTAGAAAATCCGTGTATTCCCACAGAATACATTTCATTCCCAACCCTTTATCATTTCTCCCTTTTTCTTTGGTCTCATAAGGGAGTCGATGCAGAATCGGTGTAGTTGAAGTTCGAACGTATCGCCAAAGGCATTACCTTCACTGACTAAGTGCTGCCGATATGCATAGCAGTATTTTAGCTCAGTAAGTGGGTAGGCGTACGTTCGCTCCGTTCTACCACCGTATGGGGAAATTCAATAGCAAGCCCTTTTATCAACATCGCTCTCGACATTTTCGGTCTTTTGTGAATTTCCTCTCGTGTTTCTCCCCGTAAAATACATTTCCAGGTGATCTGTTTCAGTTCATACATCAACGCAATTTACTATACAAAGTGACCAATATTGGTTCATTATTTCTAGGATGCAGTAAGTACCGTTCTCGTCGCTTTTCTGTTGTTTTCTGACGGTCTTTGAATTGTCAAACTGTATCTATGCTGGGCAGTTTCGTGATTCAACATTAATTTAATGGATTGTGTGTAAACTAATGAAAGTAACATTGAGTGGGGTATTGGAGTCACGTTACTATTCTGGATTGTACCAAAAATCTGGATACCATTGCCCCTTGAACTAGTCAGTAGTAGTTTAAGAATTTATTAGGTTTAGGTTTAAGAAACTTCGAAGTTCATAATTAAATCGCGGAGGAGTTTGGAGATTATTGCTAAAAGCTGTTTCACGTTCTTTATGAAGTGAGAGAAGAATAATTCCAAATGACTCCTTGTAATACTTTGTATACTTCGATGGACGGCACCAGCGACAAGTTGACTGATCCATGATAGAGAACCTCTGGTTGTTGGTCTATTACAATACGTAGCAAATCAGGAATGGGCCAAACTATGACGTCATTTACGCATGAATAGATTAAAATATTGTAGCAAGTGGTCGCCTGAAATTTTCAAGAAATTAGTGACGGATATTTAGAATCAACTCGGTCAAAACCGAGGTGGGCTAGTCGAATTTGCAGACAACAGTAAATATAATACCTTAGCTCTATGTCTATTGTTAAGCAATGTGTGTTTGGTAGAACTGCTGAAACTTGACAGAAATAGGGGGTGATTAGAAGAAAGATTCAAAGAAATTAAATGTGAGAATCGAATGATGGAAGAAAGTCCATTTCAGTTTTGGGAACGCAGTAAAGAAACTGCCATAATGGACTCAATTGAGGGATATCTCAAGAAGCAATCACTAGAGTGGTTCACAAAGCGAGAACTTCGAGTTATATTGATTTGTAGGATGTTGACGTTGACTTTTGAAGGGCCGAGAAAACTCTGCCAAACACATTCGATGAGAAGAGGAGAGCGGAGTTATGAAATGTACTTCATGAATTGAAACGTTGATTGTAGTATTGAGCGGACATAGTTTGTGAATAGGGTCCTATGAAATATATTATCCCGGGTTCGTTCTCGTTTTGAATATCTTATTGAAAAGTAAATTAGCTTTAAGGTGGTTTTAGAAGAGCCCATCACACTGGTGTAGATAGTAGGATCATCAGAAAACGCGCATAATTTGCATTCATTCCAAATGTGAACTGTGGATTTTAATCAACTTCATACGATGTTCCAAGTTCCTAAAAATAACACCAGAATACATTGCAGTTCTTCAAATACTTAGTTATGTGCAAGTTGGTTATCAAGGTATGCTGTTTGCATAAACATGATATTTTGTGAACATAATCAAATAATAGTACCCCTACTATTACGTTTTATATAATTTTACGTAATTTATTCGCGAAAACCGCTGTCTTGACCTGAGCTGAATTTCATTCCATACAAATCTTGGAAAAATTTTCTCAGTCTGAGTCGAATAACCTTTGTCAGGTTTCAGTCGGATCCGCGTTAAGATCGCCGAGTTGTATGTAATAAAAACTCTTTTTTCTGACTCACCCAAATAATCTCAATTTTATTGGAAAAGCGTAATTTTACCTATTATTGGAAGGACGTCCTTTTGTACTCCAAAATGTTATTTGTCGGCTGAGAAAGATTTTTTTTCCCATTTCAAAAATCAAAATCGAATCAAGTTGTGGAAGTATATATTAAATTCCTGTTTTTATTTTATTTCGTTTTTATTTTGTGGGTTGTGCCCATGAATTGTAATAGGCTTCGCCTGAAAACAATAAAGAGATTTGATTTGAATAGAAAACAAAACCTCATCCGAAGTTAACTGGTATTTACGGCCTCGAGTCTAAGGATCAGCTTTTTTGCTAGTGCATAGATCATGAAGAGAGTCCAGTTCCCAAGGATGTCCCAGGAATGTACGAAAACTCTAAGCGCCTGTAAAGGATGCAATTACTCGTAAACAAAAATCCTCCAGAAAGCTTGCTCCGTGTAGAGTCCGTTGTTTAATCTAAAATGTTTGGATCAAAAAAGTTATTTCTCTTTGTGGACATTTCCAACGAGTCATGTGAAAATTGAATGCTAATTGTAGAAAAATATGCCTACCTGATCAAATCTTCAGAATACCATCTATTATCGAATGATGATCGTATCATCATGAATCAATTGATTAAAAGTTGGCTTTCTGCTCGTTTTGTGATCTCACATACAACTGAAAAACCTCTGCCAAGTGGGTGTGGCACATAGCTTCCTCGTATTCATAACATGACTGTATAGATCATTGAAAATTATTATTAACTAAAGAACTTCGTTCAATTAGGCGATTTCGTCGATATGTAACCTGACTTGGTCTACTTGGAGCGACTCCCCTTCATTCCGCCTATCGCTCGAATGTTGTTAATTATTCTCGTGCCACACCTCCATCCCACGCTTCAAGCCTCAGCCTTGGTGTCTCACCCAGAAAATTCCAATAATTTTTTGCAGAGGTATGGAAGATTTGAAAAAAACTGTAACTCACTCCTTTTTTACCCAAACCCAAATTTTATTTTTTGAATGTGTAACCTTAGATGTTCCCATTACAGAACCAGTCAGGATTGAAAAATTAGGATGTTGGAAATCTTGACAAATGACATTGTTTTGATAATGAGTGACGAAGCTCACTTTCATTTGTCAGGAGTGGTTAATTAGCAAAAATTCCGTTATTGGGCCTCTGAAAACCCGATAGAGCTCCATGAACGACCTCTCCACAGTGAAAGGGTAACTGTTTGGGGTGGCATTAGTCGAAACTTCATTATTGGTCCGTACTTTTTTCGTGAAAACGGTCGGACCGTCACTGTCAACACAGATCGTTACCCACAGATGTTGCGTGATGATTTTCTGCCAGAACTGAGAAGACGACGTATCAACATGAATACTGTGTGGTTTCAACATCAAGAGCAACAATGGATTTTTTAAGGAACACATTCCCTGGACGTCTGATTTCATTGCGAGGAGATGTGGAGTGGCCCCCTCGATCACCGGACCTATCACATTGTGATTACTTTTTATGGGGTTATCTCAAAGCACGAGAGTCCATAAATAAACCACGTACTCTCGAAGCCCTCAGTGAGACAATTACTGAAGAGATTAGAACAGTGCCACTTGAAATGCTTCAGAGAAGTATGCAGAACTTCTCACAACGTCTGCAGGAGTGTTTTGATAAAATGGACGGCACATGACTTATGTTATTTTTCGTACCTAAGCAATTTTTTTCAATCATGACTGGTTTTGTAATGGCAACATCTAAGGTACACATTCAAAAAATAAAATTTTGGTTTAGGTAAAACAGGAAAGAGTTACAGTTTTTTCAAATCTTCCATACCCCCCTGCCGGACCCTGTATTTTTAGGACCGATAACAAGAATCTCCGAAGAGATATTCAGTGACAAACTCATCCTATTTTCATTAATGGACTGAGCGGACAGAACAACCCCATATCGAGTGCGATCATAAAAGTAACCGTATAAGGCAATTTTTATTACGTCCACATACGTGTTAACGTTATTTTCCAGTCAATCTCCTCCTTGGTGGGACTGAATGACATTTATTTCGAAACTACATTTATTTCGAATGTTTTGAATCTCAAATTTTCAGCCCTTCAGTTCTTTTCTTTGCGATTAATCAAAACTGATGCAGAGAAATGAGTACCAACTATACCCCATTATTTCCCGAAAAAAGTATGTCAAAACTCCTGGCTCTGTTGACAGAGTACAAAATACGATTTTTATAATTGCAATTTTTGCTTGTAAGCGATCTGCGAGAATTGTAAATGTAATGACATCAGATCTCTAGCTCCGAATTTCCTTCATATTGTTTCACTGATCTCAGTGTATTTAGGACTTGGGTTTTCTTCTTTCTCTGCTACACGATCTAATCCCCGAAGGGAATGGAGCTAACCATCTGGGCCGAGGGTCAGCTAATGGTAGTTTACCCTGGTCCTTTACATTTAGTTGACGGTCGTCAGGGATCGCATAATGTTCCCTGATTGGAAGAGATTCCGGGATTGACTTGTGGTAGAGAGAACATCAGCTCTGCCTTGTCGACTTCTCACTTCCGCTCGTTCGATAGTTCGTCAGCTCTGTTTGCTCTTGAATAATTCACGCATTCCCATGGCCTTCCTCTCGTCTGAATCTTTCTCAAGCCCCTTCCAGTTGCCTGGTCGTTCCACTGTAGCAGTCCTCCATCTGAAAACCTTTGCGTTAGGGATCCAGAGTTACCCAACGTGAAACGGACGTTGTCAAGAGAACAGAACGCATTGAATATAATCAAGTAACTTTAAGAAGAACTAACCACTCCACCATTTTAAAATGCCTGAGTGAAGTCGCGTGCTAAGTGCCAACTTAGCTGTGACACGTAGCTTCCTCCCAAACGTGTAGATCATTGAAATATTTGTAGTAACCTTAAAAGATTAGGCTTGCTTCAGGGATTCACGGGACATGTTCCTACCAAAGTGAGCGAAACTGCTTGGGGATCAAATTGGCCGAGTGGTAAGGTGCGTGTAAGGTCCTTCGGCAAAGTTAAAGAACTGTTCTCTTGATTACCAGTTTTTAGGTTCGAATCTCTACTGCCCCTCGTCGCAACCCAGGGCGGTGTGGCAATAGGAACCGGCAGTATCTGGGATCTCCGGAGCATTGTTGATCGTCTAAAGGTGCTCCAATTGAAAAGGACCAAACACACATGCACGCATGTATATGATTTGTTTTGTATGATTGAGAGATAAACCAAGAAAGAAAAAAGATATTCTTGATATTTCGAATTGATCTTGTCCACAAGTTAGAAGTTGGAGTGCAATAAAAACTGATTCGGTAAATTATTTTATTTTTAATTTTCTCCTTGTACTGACGCACTGAGTATGTTGTGTGAGTTGGGTGGATGCACCTCGTACAGATAGGGAATTACGTTAATTAGAAGTAATAAAAACGCTTTTATTACTCTACATTTTCCCGAAAATGGAATCAACTCTTAGAGCGTGGTATTGATGTATTGAATATGTTCTGTGATTTTGGTGGTGCACTTCCCCAAAATCGGGATTTAAGTCAACTAAATGATGAAATCACTCAGTTCCCTGAGAGTAGGCGTCGTGGTGTAGCCCTTTCAGAATTAGTCGCGGGAATATCTCATATCTCGCTAATTTGAAACTGGTCAACGTTATCGTCTCCTCGCAAGATTAATCGATCACACCTCCTCCGCCCCTTGTTCTCCCACATGTTTTGTAAACGCCGTTTTTTTTTAAAGTTACCTATTTAAGTGGAAGCTATTTCACCCAACTGACTATTGTTTTCCATGTTTTCTCATAAAGTACTTTCAGAAAAAAACTATGCTATTTCCTAGTAATTGGGAAATTAACTACTTATTTTGTTGAAAAAACCTCGAAAACCGATTTTTGGCCATAGTTTCTGTTTTACATCGTGTCTTAAGCCTCCTATGACGAAAGGCGTATGGCGGTCGGACACAAATCTGCAACGTTACAAATGAGCAACGTACGCGCTTATTTGTATTATCATCGAATGGTTCCCTAAGATTTTAATCGACAAAACCTCGTTTCTAAAAACTTCTCATTCCGTGCGTTGAAAATGGAGTAATGACGTCTGAAAGATGACAATTAATCAGGAATCGTAAGCTAAATGAACCGCTTTTCCGCCTTGGGGAATGGAAGACGAATTAAGTAAGAGGAAATGGGGTGAGTATCTCATTCGACTCCCCGTCACCAACATCCGTTTGTTTAGACCATAACCTAGTTAAATCTGTTATAATTTCATTCCCCTCTTAGACTCGTTTACTTCTCCAGATCATTCGCTGAGGTGAAGGGAAATACTTGCGTTTAAAAACTGGAATGGCCATTCGTCTACCGGTGATTGCAGGACGGTTGTCTTTTTGTCGTAATCATTAAGTACCTAATTGATTGTTTATTTGAAGCATAATTAAACGAATACAAGTTGTGAGGTCTTGAACTTGAAGAAAATTAGTAAAATCATGTATTTGAAAATACACATCTAAAGGCACTCGTTGGATTTTACCGGGGAATCCAATGACCAAGTAACATGTCCTTTTTTTTTTGTCACCTACTAAGGCACGTTGTCTACTGTGTGTTCTTGCTAAATCTTCAAACTTATGCAAGAAATAAAAATAAATTTTACAGTTGTGAGGTCTTGAACTTGAAGAAAATTAGGGGAAAATAAAATCATGTATTTGAAAAAAAAACTATTCAGAACTATGTTTTTCAAGCATAATTGACCAAATCATCACAAGTTTTCGAATAAACTCTTGAATGATTGAAGCACGAAAACGAAAATACCTACAGGATAAAGAAAAATCGAAACATAGTCGGATGAGACATCACACAACCAGTGTTCGTAAGAAGAAAATAGGTGAAACTTCAGATCACTCCCCTGTTTAAAATGTTACTTGGTCACTTTTACTCGGAACCCCACGATTTACAATTTGACTGACCCCCTTTTTTCCAATGGAGGCAGTGTGAGTTAAAGGGGCGTCAAGACATTCAATATTAGAGAGTGGCGATGATCCGTAACCAATACGTACTACCATAAGACTAGAAGGTTATAGAATGTAGAGATTATTATTATACTAAATATCCATAATGAAATTTTGTTGATGAATTTTTCGTTTGATGCAATTCTAGATATATAAATAAATAAAACAAATGCTCCTCTTAATATTCTAGATAATATATGATATTCAAAATGAATTTATTATTATTCCTGTTATTATAGAGGTTATTATTGTTTGAGTATTTGCCCCTTTCAAGTATTAAGGATGTTACTCTGAAACACCATGAGGATACGGGTTTATTGAAGAATTAGCGGAACTGTTCAGAATGATTGGAAAAACGAAAATTTCCCCATCTGTGCAGTTCGGGTTTATAAGAGGCAATAGAATACACATTTGCGTAACGATTGGCTGAATGTGAAGATGTAATTTTTTGTAACAGTTGTATTTATTTTATTAAATATTTGTTACATTTTTGTTAGTTCGTCTGAGACTAGAATATATTTCTTCTCTACAAAATACTTATATTCTGTTCAGGAATCGTTATCATTAAACGTAACTTTTTCTCGTTTTTCTTTCTTTTGCGTTCCATTCGCCCCCGTTCCGACTCATTTCAATGTGATCTATTAAGGTAACGCTGATTGGACGGTACAATTATATCGGATGGAATAAATGAGTAAATAATTGATTAATAAAATTTATTTGTCAGTTTTAGCAAATATAATATCATGTAATATTGTATTGTAAGTGGAAGGGTTACTAAACCTACTACTAACTGGAGTAACTAAAGCTGGTATCCGTATGGTGAACTTGTGGAGCGACGGATTTGTGAGAAATTACTAAATATTATACTAAATATTACTAAAAATATTTTCTGTACGCTCCTTTGGAATCAAAGCGGAATCCTCTTTGATTACTCATAGTCGGAGCTCTTGGAACCGTGCGGGGTTTCTGTTTTTTCTTCTCTACGATACGGATGTATCTGTCCTCGGCGATGGGGAAACGATCAGCCAATCCGCTTCTGAGTCGTCTGACGACGTGACATATTATAAACGAGGAGTATTTAACTTTGATGGGCGGCTGACTCCGGTTCGGCGGATATATGACGTACCCTTCTCCTGTGTCTGCGCCCGCATCTTTCCCCGTCAGAAACCTGAAATGCGTTCAATATATCAACTAATGTAAAGTGTGATTCGTATACTTATACATTGTGATTATGAAAATGCAAGCGTAACTACTTGTGCTACTTTTGGCCCAGATTCGGCTCTCTTCGAGGGAAGAGATTCGTATGTACCACAGAAAGGTGGCATACACCATAAATTGCACGCAAATATGTATGCACTGCAATATGCGAGCTGAGGAAAGTATGGCCCACTTCATTATGCTCTGCCCACTCTATCAACCATATCGTGCACACTATTTGACACCATATATGCCGTCTGGCAGATCCTTTGGTCACATGAGCGCCAGTGAACTTGAGACTGTTCTTTGTGATATTTTGGATTTAGGCGAAAGCAATGAGAAGGCTTTTGCGGTTTATAACTTTGTCAGTCGGTCATTGCTGTTACGTGCCTTCTCTGCTAATGAGTAGCTGATGTGCTGTGTTGATGTATACATAAAATAATCTACTGGTTTCTTTTGTCATACGTTTCTTACTGGACAGTCAAGATTTAGCTGGAATACAATACTAAGCTTATTTTCGCTCCTACGGCTTTTAATCCAATTTTTCTTTATTTTAACATTTTATTTAAATTATCAGAAATGTACTTTATTTTTTTGTTCAACGAACTCTTGTAACGATCTACGATCTCTACAAATAAAATATCTATCTACTTGTGCTACAGGCATATAGGTTGCAATACAAATTTTAATCATTTTGGTAAGAAAAGCGTGCACTACAGGGACTTCTCTATGCCCGGTTTATGTACGGTCACACTTATAAATATAATTATCGAACAAAAAAAGCAGAAAAATCACCAAAAAAAAAGTGTTTAAAGTCAATTAAATCAAATGCAAATAGCGATGAAATAATGGTCTTCCTCTATTACCCATTCCATTCACCTCCTTCCATAATGAAAATTGAGTGAGCTGGAATATTTTAAATACTAAACCAAAATCATAATTGACCAAAAAAGGAAAACATGAATCGGTTGAGAATTCTCATTTGAGCAGCGGTTGAAACGATCGCTTATTACCCCCTACTATCAGCAAAAGCGAAATTTATGAGGTTCGTTGCTTTACTAGACTAAAACTGGAATCGAACCGAAAAAGAATCATGCCATTAGTCGGGTAGGTTAGGAATTGCAGGTTGGGCAGCGTCGACAAAATTAGCTTTGCTTCGGAGGACAGTCCTAAGTATGATTAGAAATGTTCTAATGGCATGGAAATTGGCTCACCTACCCAAAATTTTACATGCTACCTAGTATAGAAATTTCCGTTTTGAAGTGCTGTGAAACTCTACGGGGTCTGCTTTGAGATAATGTTAATAGTCAGTCACCGTGGATTTCAAAGTAACATAATCTAGATTCTTGTGATTTTGATCAATTCGAATCATCAAAGGTTGAGGTTGTATCGGGATTCCTTTTAATATAGAAACAAATTTCCGCATCGCTTCAAGTCAATGCTGAAGGGTAGAATTTGAATAATGATATATTTAAATTCGGGATCTCGAAGTAAGAGTTGGTTTTAAAAACACCATTTCGATAAAATGAAAGAGCTCACGAAAATACCTACGTTGATATGGATAGGTACGTAATTTCATTCGCTACCTCAAAGTACGAATACTAGAACTTCAGCAGGTAAAAGAACTTCAAGATTTGTGAGGATAAAAGTCGCTTTAAGAACTACGGGCACCGTGTAAGCTAGTATAATTCCAATCGCATTTTCAAATAACAACATCGGGTTGTTCTTTTGTCAAGTGTAGATTGAATGGCACCTGATAAAATTAGTGTTATCGCCCTTACAAACAGATAGTTGTGTACCCGCTTTTGAAGGAGCTTGGTTTTTGATCGTGTTTAGTGGTTTTTAATGTACTTTTACGAAATATTTAGGACGATGTAGGTTTTCAATTAAAATCATTTCCCGTTTTCAATAATGGTTGTCTTCTACTTCCCTGATTAGTTATAGAGTTCCCATATGTATTCGCAATATTGTAAATACTGTTTTCTGTCGTGCTTATCATGTTTAACTGTTGTAAGTATCCACATATACGGTATATTCCATAACTAGGACAGCAGTTCCTTCTGCTTAAAAATTTGATTCGTTCATTGATATTTGGGATTCACACTACCATATTCTATTATTAGTAACTATAAATTGTATACTTACTTCATGTACATACTCCGGAGTGTGTTTTCTAATTCTCTAGTCCTTAATGTACAGCAAAATCCATCTTCAAGTGGTTGTAATTTATATTCCGCCACTGTTGAAGGAAAATAAATAACTCCTTTAGTCAACTTCAGATTTTATAGTTTTTTCTTGTAACTTGCTAAGGGTTAAGGGAACATTGACAATATTGAGCAGATGATCCTTATGGAAGAACCTCTGATACGTGCAGGCCAATACATAAAATATCGTTCATGTGATATTAATAAAAACATCAGAGATCGACCCATAAAACTAATTACATACGACGTTGTTTTGGAGTTCGACACCGAATTTTCTTAATTCTTCATGTGTAACTACTCGTAACAAGTTCACATCCAGTTATATTTATCGTTTGGTTAAATCGGATATTTCAAAAGCTGGCAAAGGATAGATTAGGAAATTATACGTTACTCGGAATCAAATAGTTGATGAATGCCATTGTTATGTTGTTGGTTATCGTGGGATGACCAAAATTGAGGCAATTTATATTATTAATATTTTCAAGATGGCAGTTGTTAGCGATTTCGTATTAACGTAATAATTTGAGGCGATGCGTTTGTTTTCCGCATCAGAATAATATGTGTTATCTACTTGAGTGTGAAAGTTAGCTAGTTAGTTAGCAGACTATTCTATTCTTCTATTAAGAAGAATTTTAGCGGAAAACAATAATAGCTATGCATATGTGCAGGGAACAGAGAATGAGTATCCCCCGCTCAAAAGTGGAATAACTTAATTGAGTGGAAAGTGTATGATAATCCATCTTTGCCTCGTACAATAACTGCTTACCTTCACTCTCGTGGGTCACAGTCGCTAAGACGTAGAACGGTTTGTTGCCTCTTTTAGGGTGTTTGGCGATCAGTTCCTTGCCGCAAGTTTCCATCAGCAACGTGAAATCCGTCTTGGGAAAGTTGTTGTTCACACCGATGTTCTCCGTCACGTACTTCTTGATGTCGCCTTTCAACAAATCAAATTGGTGAGCCAGTTTGGTGGCGCCTCGAGAGCAGAATACGATGACGAACCCGCGATTTCTGTCTATTATGTGGTCTGGAAAATTTTCATCCAGACGCCCAGAGATGAACGCATCGTACGCTATTCCCGACTTGAAGAATACCGATGCTGTCGTCATCATGCCGTCGAATTTCCTGTTGGAAAAAGAGTCATATCATTGGCAGGCCACTGCAAGCTAAACAAATTGCAACTAAATCGGTTCAAAATCTACTGTTTCTTGCTCATTTTGCGATTTACTTCTTTCTAATAATAGTAGCTTGTGATGAGTCTATCAGATCAAAGTTGCTAGTGTATTTTTAGCTTGGTTTCGTAAAATTTACGCCAACTCTCTACGATTATTAAGCGATTTCTGATGTTTCTGTTTGATTCTTGGAAAGAAAGTCTAGAAGAAAACTGTGGGGAATTGTGACTTATAGAAATTGAGTCAAATTCCCCACTGCGCCCTTCCACCAAATCCCTTCTATGAAATCTTGTTTCCGTACAGTCCCAGTATTTTTTAAGTTCATGAATGTTCAATTCAGTGTTATTGGGTGAAATATGCAATCATTGAAATAACAGTGTATAATAACAAACAGATCGAAACTGTATTCGCTTTTGAGTTACAATAAATCTAAATGCAAAAGATGAATCTAAGGTGGGAGACTAAGAACGGAAAAAAACGGTTCCCGTTAGAGGTTGGGTTATATATTTATACTCGTACATGGAATATTCCCATGTTCAATGGGAACTACTACAAAGGGCATGCAATCTAGTTTAAAATGTCTATTTCTACCTAGTAATAAAGCCAGAATTAATTTGATATTTCAGTGAAACAAGTATTTCTCCCCATTTAGCAAAATGGAAGTCTCTGAACTCAAGTGTTAGGCAAATCTCCACTACTTCTACGGAAATGCACTATGTTTTTAACAACGGTTTCATCCGTGTATAAGTTAATTGTTCTTGAAATAATATTACCTGTACACCTTCCACTCTTCGTCCGGTCCATATGTTTTGTCCAAGTCGGAAAACGTGATCTCGTACTCCTGATCGGAATTTTTCTGTACACAAATAGATCAGTCTCAAATCAGTGTGGTATAAAAAACGTGCTTTATATTCTGATTTATTTTAAAGATAAACTAGACATCTGTACCGTTGTACTCTTAGAAATCTGCAAAATGATATTAACAATAATATTTATTAGCAATTCAAAACGAATGAAGTTGCGAGAATCGTCACCTCTTTGTGTATATACACACATACACAGACATGTGAGTAAATGTGTGTGTGTTCTGATAGCAGTTTGACTATATTTTACTTCTGAATTTTTTGCCTTCCGATGTATCCAAGATATTTCGAGGCCATTGCTACCACAAGTGTCTAGGCTTGATTCCTGGTATATTAATGGATGGCTTCTGACAAATTGACCTACCGAATCGTTTTCAATTTTAATCAGAACCTATTCACATTTTCACTGCAATTTTGTGCAGATGTTGTAATTAGGTATAGCATTGAAGGCGATTGATAATTTCAATGTTATTCACATGAAGTCGGTGGGCCATGTTGGGTAAGAAATTTGCTATAGAACCTCTTGTGAAATGTATTTTTAATGTATTTCGTGTGAGTTCCTGCTAGTTCTAATTAATTTTTATTTAGTATTACCCTTGTTTCGGCCCATTTTTCGTCGTTGTAGAGGAGCGAGTCTTCGATTCTCTCTGTTTCTTGTAAAACTATGGTCTGTGACACGGGGAACGCGTCTCTCACGTAAAACCATTTTTTGACCCGTTCGTCAAACCCCATGAAGACACCGCGATAGTCCATCGTCGGAGCATCAAAGCTCTTCGTCGAATTCCCGTAGTCCACTTTGAAGACGGACACCGTAGTTGATCCCGGGTTAACACGCGACACGATCACCTGCCGGTGAGACGAAAACACTTGTTTTAGGTCCTCTAACGGGGTTGTCGTTCCGTTTTTCAATAGCGAGTACAAGGTTTTGAAACGCGGCTTCGTCGTTGACGCCTGTCCGTCCATTTCCTCCGATTTTTGTTTTAAATCTGCAAAACAACAGCTCTCGGCCTGACAGTGATTCAGAATGGTTCGCTGATCAAGTGTAAAACTGTTCTTACTGGAATAGAATTAAAAAGAAACCAAGCGGGTTAACGGGAGGTTATCTTCGTACTGATCCCCATTCGCAGCCCGTCGGCGACTGGCGGCTATGACTCACTCCATTCGTTGCATAATATTTCATCAGCTGCGAACATGAAAGCTATATCAGCGGTTACATACAATTATTGTACGTTTTGGTTTTTATTGTTTATTCGCACCAAAATCTAACTTCTCGTGTTGCAATTCCTATCGTGTGCATTCCGTCATGCATAATGTTCGTGAACTAGGGGAAATATCTCTAACCTTCGCCAGAGAGCGGTTCTCTCACCGTCAACCTACCTACCCCAACTCCGCTCCTATCAAATCGTCACAATCTGTGCCCAGGTTTATCTATGGATCTCTGCAATATTCATCCTCCTGCATACAGTGTTGCTAGGGGAAATATCTCTAACCTTCGCCAGAGAGCGGTTCTCTCACCGTCAACCTACCTACCCCAACTCCGCTCCTATCAAATCGTCACAATCTGTGCCCAGGTTTATCTATGGATCTCTGTAATATTTATCCTCCTGCATACAGTGTTCGCCCCTTTCCACTGTCTTGATTCTGTTCATTTGTTCCGCTCCACCCACAAAAAATGCGGCAAATACCCTTCTCCCCGTCATCTATGATTCCAACTTGAACTTTTTGTTTTTGAGGAATCGATCATCACTTCCATACGAAGTGAAACGCAAATCGTGCCCGACCGCTCTCCCAAGTATTTCCACCAGTTTTTAATGCATGATTGTCCAGGCCCTTAGAAACTGCTCCTAAAGGTCAGCTTTCTCACGGACTAAAACATATTACGTTCCAATTAAATTTAGAAGAAATGAGGTTGAATGGAGCACAAAAACGTGTGTTTTTTCCGGTCAAATCGACTTTCTCAACACATGAGTTTGCCATCGGATTATGTTTATTCTTTGCTGAATCAGGTGGCGATCCTCTCGCTCAATAAATAAGGGATTTTCACCTAATTTACTTTTTGTATTCCATTTTCACCCCTCAATTCCACCCGAACTTTTAACATTAAAGGGACAGGGATTTTGGTGAAAATTCATTGAGTTATAGTAGTTTTAGTAAGGGAAGATCAAAAACACACACTCACAGAAATCACTGGGGTTTATTATTCAATCGGCTTGCGTTCATGATTTGAATTTCTACTTAGCTTTGGAGTGTGCGTGTTTCACAGGATAGGGCGATTATTGAATTTCAGGAGATATACATGGAGCACGTGAATCTGTTCTCGACCAAAATACCTATTTGGATTGATCAGTTGATCATATTTGTGTGCCTCCTGAAATTCAATAATCGCCCTATCCTGTGAAACACGCACACTCCAAAGCTTAGTAGAAATTCAAATCATGAACGCAAGCCGATTGAATAATAAACCCCAATGAAAGAATTTGCAGCGTTTTTTTATTGAACCTCAATACCGCCCCACAATAAAAACATCTATAATTTATCAAGTCCTTTGGCACTCGTATTGCGTTAAAACTTCCCCAAATCCAAATTTAAACGATGTAGCCAAAGGTAGACAGATGTAGAGGGCACACAAATATCATCAACTGATCAATCCACATAGGTGTTTTGGATGAGAACCGATTTACGTGGTCTATGCATGTCTCCTGAAATTCAATAATCGCTCTATCACCTGTAAAACACGCACACTCCGAAGCTTACTACAGATTCAAATCACGAACGCAAATATATTGAATAATAAACCCCAGTGAAAGAATACTTATTTACCCCAGTAATAATATTGAATAATAAACCCCAGTAATAATATTGAATAATATTTACCTATATATTATAATATGATAATTATCAGAATGCTTCAACCCGTGTATCGGCTACTAACTACACTACAAGTATTCATATCGGCTATCACTCCAGTACCCACATTCACTACAACTCGACGCAATCGGCCGTACATCACTAGGTTACAAACAAACAATAATAAACGAAAAAACGCAAATGTTGGCACCATAAATCGGGCCATACATCGGGAATGGTTTGACCTACGGACGTGGGGAAGGGCTCATTCGATTCCTAATGGTATGTTCTTCAAATAGGAAAATATTTAGGCCGATTCGACTAGTTTTGAATTTTTCAGGGATTTTACAAAACTTTCACAGCCCTTTAAGGGCACTTGAAATTGAGTGAGGGAGCTGGCTCAAGAATTTCGGCGTCGTCGGACCAAGATGGATTTTTCCTGAAAATTTCAGATCTTTTGCTCCAGCCGTTTGGGAGAAATCGTGCGTACGGCGGACGGACGGAAAATTTTTTATTGCAGATTCGGATTCTACACCCTTTGAAACGTAAACCATGAAATTTTCGGGTGGTTAAGAATTTTTTTTTTCCTGAGCGATTACAATTGTTTATTATTGAATAATAAACCAAAATGAATCATTCCATGTGGGGTGGTAAAAAAAATTCTGTTTCCTTGCTCAATATCTCTTCTTGAAACTTCCTCCGTAAGTAATCAGGAGTACATTTTAAGTCATTTTATTGTTCGTAAAATTCACTCCCCTCCACTTAATACAACAGAATATATTATTATGTTTATTGTTTTAATGAATTTAAACGTTACCAAAACCATTCAATACATGAAATTGCAAAAATTTGTGTCTACTACAGTGGTAATTCGTTTTTCTAATTGCTTTCAACTTTTCCTTCACATCAATTTCTCATTTGTACTTGTTTATTAGACAGACATTGTTAGACGTAGAGGTGATCTTAGCACTATCAAAGGTTGCGTAGAAAATTAAACACACGCAAGAACACATATAAATATATAACAACACTACTTATAAATGTTTTGAGCTATTAATTCAATCTCCATCTATTATTCCTTAGTGGTTTCAAGTACCGGATCAAGTATTGAGTAAGTACAGTTACCGAAGGACCATTTAGTGAGAATATCATAATTAGAAATGAATTTAGGTACTCTTGCATTTTTTATGTTTAAAAATAGCCATTTGCGAGGCCCCGCGTACGTTTCCCTACAAATATTAAACTTTCTTGGTGCAAGAAAATTCCCGTTTTCCAAAAAACGTAGTGGCACCGATGGCCTTCGTTGTGACGAGTTTAGAATGATATCAGATATAGGAAAGCATTTAAATTTGAAATTCATGTAAATTCCATTAGAATATGTATTTGGATTCCTTTGGAAAAAAAACGCGTCAATAGTAGTTTTACTAGCTGATGTTGTTGACAACCCTTGTTTCTCAAATATTGGAACACACGGAGAACCTTCGGGGTCCCTTATTTTTCATGAGAAATAATTGTTGAAATGACGCACTTACACGTTATACATAAGCAATCTCGTTCTGATGTATATTAACCAGAAATAAATTGCTGACTGATTACAAAACTACCCCTTTTCCTTGTAATTTGTTCGAAAAGTAAATATGATGATAAAATGTATCATAACCTAAAATTTATCATATTATATTTAATATAACCAAATACCCCCTTCTTATCCAACTTATTTCTTCGTGTACATGGTTTCTGTATCATTTGAGAATAGTGATGCGGGAAGACGCACGACAGCTAAATGTAGAGTTCAATTTAGAACAAGGTTAGCTGTAAGGGCATTCAAGTATTTTCATCGCACTAAACCAACGTTGGCGGATTATACGGGCAACTGTACGGCTGCAGGTTCTGCTTGCCTTGCATCTGCGTAATGCGGAAGTCGTCCCTTGCCGGTTGTATCATAATAACGAAGATCGTCTTTGAATTATACAGACCCCTGCTGGAAATAGTTTGTAGTTCTTCAATACAGTTAGATTGTAACTTGAAACCTTATTTCGTTGACTGTTATAAATGAATCCTCGCTCAAGTTTGAACATTCAACTTTCAGCAATGAAATGTGTTCTATTTTCTTTCTGAAGTAGATAGCCCTTGTCACTTGATATATGTTCATAACTGAGATATTACAGTTATAACGATGGAACTGAAATAGCAGAAGTTCAGCTTACGTGGTAAAAGTTGCAACTGCTTAATGCCGTTCGTCAGAACCTAGAAATTGTTCTATATTTTTATTCTTTGAGTTAAAATACAGTTCATTTATTGAAATATCCCGTTGAAAATCAGAGTTGGGCAAATAGTAATTACAGACATACAGATATAGTTGCTAGCAGATTCAGTTAACTGTATCCGCTCGCGGTTAAAGTTACATGCCCAGGATTTTTTTTTTCGGATACTTTTACGAATACAGTTTAGGTGTCGTTGAAGTAGCTGTGATGGTAACCACTGATACCAATTAACAGTTACGACACCTTCACGATTCCTTTCGTGTAAGTATACCTTCAAAACACTGAATTTTGATGAATTGGATGATGTGCCATCTTTTCCCCACAATAATTTCTCATGTGCGCTAGAAGCATCCGAAAAAGGTTCTAGATACCCAAGTTACTAGATACTCCCCAACTCTTTTTAAATGTAAGTAAGTTGTAAGAAATTTAATTTACGTTTCGAAACTGTCGCCCTAAGTTGTGAAACGTTGTAGCAAAGTGGAGAAAATTAGGTGCCTATGCAGAAAACGTCACTTAAAAAAAAACACTAAACACGGGTTGAAGCATTCTGATATGCATGCTCCGTCCTACGAAATTTAAAATTTTCAAATAGAATATTTTTCCAGTGTAATCGCTCTTGAAGAACGCTGCAAATTCTTTCACTGGGGTTTATTATTCAATGAATCGTGATTTGAATTTCTACTAAGCTTTGGAGTGTTCGTGTTTCACAGGTGATAGAGCGATTGTTGAATTTCAGGAGATATGCATAGAGCACTTAAATCGGTTCTCAACCAAAATACCTATTTGGATTGATCAGTTGATCGTATTTGTGTGCCTCCTGAAATTCAATAATCGCTCTATCACCTATGAAACACGCGCACTCCAAAGCTTAGTAGAAATTCAAATTATGAATCATTGAATAATAAACCTCAGTGAAAGAATTTGCAGCGTTTTTATTCATTCATGTACACATTTTTTCGGGAAGCCAGACATTGTCAATTATTCCTGTAACTCGTACGAATTTTGTCTTTTCCTCTTCTTCTTCGTACTTGAACATCCGTGAGACTCTTGGAATTTAATTCACGATTTGTATGGTTTCACACAGGAAAACACCCAAAGCACCATTAAAGATAGAACTAATAGAAGTATGTTGAAGATTTGCACAATAATTTTACCGTAGATCATAGAATATTTTTATCATTTCAACAGAAATCTCTTCGTTAGAGCACCATGGTGAAATTCTCGCTCCTGAATAGTCCTTTTACGAAGTCTAACTGCTTTAAGATCATCTCCTTAACATTCGTGTTGAAAATTTCATCAATGATAACGAACAGAACTCACCTAACCGGCCTTTCATGAGTAGCGTTCTCTTGATGACGTCACTCTGTCTCTGAAATTACGGGTTTCTCTCCGTTCTCCTCTCAATATGAATCCTCAAAATTATAGTTGTTTATTCATCATCCCCACCGGGGCTCGTCCAATCTCGCCTCAAACGACCCTTTTTGAAGTAGAGCCATTACTCGTCTTCTCTTCAATATGGGTTGATCCGGTCGCTCACCGAGTATCAATTTGCGAAGAACCCCGCTGCCAAGTTCTTGAGGGTTCAACTCTTCCATCCTGTTTATCTATGTTATTTGGGTACGTTGCTGGTATGATGAAAAATGTCGAGCTTGAGATAAAAAAAAGTAAATAATTTCACGATTTATTGCTCGAGTGCTCGATCGCACCTCGTTCTTCTGTTCTATGCGTGTCGAAACTGATCGAGCTTTTCTTTAAAATTCAACATGTAATTTGTGTATATCTGAATAGGACCTATGTATTTCTTGGAGAATTTTTGAAGAATGCAGCATGACATATGAGCAAGTAGAATTGAGTGAATTTGAAGTATGGTTCAACTTTCATTCGTTTTTTTTTCTCCCTATGGTGTGATTAACGAAGGGCGTTATCGAACGGTCTGATATCTAGGAGCACATTTTTTAATCGCTTCTGATTTCGAACAGTTTGGTGCATGAGTTAATTCTTCGCCGAGATTTGTGGAAGCTGAAGCTTATGGTTTCAATCCAGCCAAATGAAATCCGCTCTGTCATATCAATACTCGTATTTCTGGCCTGTTGATGATATTGGGTGCCGTTAAATGGCTCTGTGAACATCCCATGAATCATCCTTCGATCCTGCTAGTGATTGTGCAACCGTAAGTTTGTCAAATGTCCCTTGTTATTAGCAATGTCGAGGGCTGTATTGGGAGCGCAATTAACCCCGTCTATATCCCAATATTGGAGCATTGTCCATTTCCCCGTAAATTCGTCCTTTGAGTTGAGAGGTACTATGAGAACAGGGAAATAATTCCCAACGGATACGCAATAGCTACGTGATAATTGATGATGATTCAATTAGGGGTTATTGAAAAATGAAGAACAGCCTTCATAAATTAGGATTCGCATCAGAACGTTAATAGGTAATTTTTTGAACAAAATTTGTTTTGATATTATAGGTTACAGAATTTTAATTTTGGCGCCACCTACTTCTTACCACTTTGATCTAAGCACAGAAATTAATTTTGGATGATAGAATTACGAATCAATATCGTTTAGGTAAAATTGTGCAGCTCGATAACGGTTTAAAAGATTCGTCGTACTTGTCTCGTCTGGAATATTTACCCATCAATATAAAATATGCCGTTAAATCTACATGTTTTTTAAAAGTAACTTCCCTCTTTTCTCCAGAATTTTTCGAATAAGGTCAAAATTGGTTCAAGTCACTTTTGAGTAAAATTTCAACTATTGTGTAATAAGGTTTTCCATAATCTACTATGAATTAACGTATATGATGCTTAATGGAATGATGGCACAAGAATTTATGTGTTATAAAAAGTAAATTTTTGGTTTATTATTCAATAATAAACCATTGTAATCGCTCTTGAAAAAAAATTTGATCCCCCCCCCCCCCCCCATCAATATTCTAAAATTTCGTGGTTTACGTTTCAAAGGGTGTAGAATCCGAATCTGCAATAAAATTTTTCCATCCGTCCGCCGTACGCCGTACGCACGGTTTCTCCCAAACGGCTGAAGCAAAAAGCTGAAATTTTCAGGAAAAATCCCTTTTGGTCCGGCGACGCCCCAATTCTTGAGCCAGCTCTCTCACTCAATTTAAAGTGCCCTTTAAGGGTTGTCAAAGTTTTGTAAAATCCATTTAAAACCTCAAAAAAGTCAAGGCGGCCTAAATTTGTACTCTTTTTGATGAACACTCCACGAGGAATCGAATGAGCCCCTCCTCAGGTCCGTAGGTCAAACCATTCCCGATCTATGGCCCGATTTATGGTGTCAACATTTGCGTTATTTTGGTTTATTATTGTTTTTGTTTTGATATCAGTAACCTAGTGATGTAGTGATGTAGTAATGTGGATACTGGAGTGAACTCCTAAAAGGCTTTGTAGCCGATACACGGGTTGAAGCATTCTGATATGCACGAAACGCTGCAAATTCTTTCAGTGGGGTTAATTATTCAATTGGCTTGCGTTCATGATTTGAATTTCTACTAAGCTTGATAGAGTGATTATTGAAGATGAAAATGAGGCACACGTGTTTCACAGGTGATAGAGTGATTATTGAATTTCAGGAGGAAACACGTCACTCATTAAATTCTTCAATAACACACACGTTATGATCTTACTCCGTTTTTATTTGAACAAACTTCCAAATTAGTCCGTGTATTTTGGTCTCTGACCGCAGTATCTCATTCACATCCATGAAACGATCTGGAGAAAGGACATTGCAACGACTGAGTTTTCATACATACAGACACCATAGAATCCTTCAAGTAGGCCTTTCAAAGCTTTCATAAATATCTCGTTTCGTCTAGGAGCTATGTCACCTTTTGAACTCCTCTTTGAAAGCCTTGTAATAAAGTTCTCCTCCCGGCTTGCCGTTAAATCAGAAACTTTAAGATAAGCCTGTATGAAAGATGGATTTTCCTACTTGTGAAGGAAAAATGAAAGATTGCGGTTGTCTAAAAAGTAAAATCCTTCCTTTTTTTCATCTCGGTAGATCTCTCCCCTAACCTGCTCAATAACTCACCGCTTTAGTACCACATTCCGTGCCTTTGGCTGTGGCCCATTAAGGCCTTCGTTCCTTCCGAATGGCTTTGGAACTGGCCCAATCTGGGAAACGTATAACCTCGTCACCTTATCCTATCTGTTTGCCTCCGAGAAATAAAACCTTATGGTTTTTCATCTACCGTTATTCTATATGTGCGGTCTTCTCTATATTCTTGCCTTTACCCCTTCTCCATTGTCCTGAGGCGTAAAAATCATCCTTTCTGCGAGAAAACTGACATCGAACGAGGAAGTAGAATCTACTCTTACATTTCACCGAGAGTCGAATGGAGTTGAATAAATTTGGTGCGAAGCTTCTCATTCAATTTACTCAATGCTGTTGATATTTTGAACTTGGATCTGTTTTTGATTTGGGGTCCGTCAGAAATTCTTAGAAAATACTTTCTCTTCATTTTGTTGGTTCTGAAGAGGAATTTGTTTCCACCATCAAATGTTTTTTTCTTCATATTTTGTTTGTTGCCTCCATTAATTTTTCAATTTATTTACTTTCTATTTTTAATGACTACTGCAAAGTCGGATTTATCTAAATATAGGTATGAATTATAATAATTTTAGTAACCACAATATGAGGATATATGTCTGCCATTTGCTTCAAAACAAAATTACAATGATCTTCTAATAAATGAAAACCGCTCTGACTGGCATCAATAGTGGTCTTTGCTTATAATATGAACATATTTAGTTTTACGTTGCTATGGTTGATGATGATTCATTAATATAAATCCATAATTATGAATTTATCAATAAAATAATTATTTAAAATGACTATGTACTGTATTACAGGTAATATACGTATCTAATGATTGAAATTTCTGTTGTTGCAGGGCAAAGTTTATTTATTCGACAAAGTCTTCAAACCTAACGCAACTCAAGAAAAAGTTTATAATGAAGCAGCGAAGTCTATCGTTTCAGGTGAGCAACTGTCGTTTCATTTATCATGTTTTCAATCAATCACTCAATTCAAATTGTCTTTAATTGAACACGTGGGTAAATGATCAGCACAACATTTTGGCTATTATAATCAATGATGATCCTTTGTCATTGACCAAGAACAACATTGAACCTCCATTCCTAATCCTACAAAATCAATATTTTCATTTCTACTAAGTGAGTGTTGATTTAAATTAAACATGGATTAGTTTTGCATTTTCGTTTCAAGCGCATTACACAAATCGAGTTATCGAAACCTAATTCACTATGTGAGAATGAGTTCATGACCTTTCCTTCACCGGCTTGTCAAAAACCGAACTTCACCAATTCTAAACGGGTTCAAGTTAACTAACCCGTTCCCCGCGTTTGTGGGAAATTTTTTGAAGTAAATGCAAAATGTTTCCGAACCCGTGGTGATGGAAAGACGAAGGGAGAATTGGAAATGGCTCAGCCTCGCTTGGAACAAAGATTATACAAAGCTTCGTTAGTTATGAATAAGTTAGAAGGAAAAGACGCATGCTATGATTCTTAGGTTGTCGTCAACCCTCTTCCGCTATGTTAACTCTAGCGCCTTCCTCCCCCTTCCACCACCGTACATATAACATATACACCGTAAATATAATTTCATATGTTATGCCACAGTTCATCAACCTTTCCACCCGTCAAAACAGTCGTTCTTACTGTCAAAAACTGTCTCCAGTTATAACAGTGACAATTCTAGTATATGATCGATTACTTACAGTGAAAGAGGTCAGTAATCTCATCAAATACCTTTTTTGTTGGCAGATGTGCTCTGCGGATACAATGGCACAATATTCGCCTATGGTCAGACGTCCTCCGGTAAAACGCACACGATGGAAGGGGTCATTGGGGACCCTAACAAACAAGGTATCATCCCTCGGATCGTGAATGATATCTTCAATCACATCTACGCCATGGAAGAGAACCTCGAGTTTCACATCAAAGTCTCTTATTTTGAAATTTACATGGACAAGATCAGAGATCTCCTAGATGGTAAGTTCCTATTTTACTTGACTTCCATATTTTATGAACCGATGTAGGTAGGTATATGACGTTCAATGTCAACAGAATGAGCTGAAAGTTTAGCAGATTTCTACCTCAACACCGTTTATAATCTGGCAATATAGATGTACTTACCGTTTATTTTATTTCTTAGACTTAAAGTTCTCTTCGGGAACTGGCTATTATTTCTGGAACGGTCTTTTCGAACGAAAGTTTCTTGGGAGAAATAATGAACATCGTTGTTTGCTGGAGCGGCTTAAAAAAAATTCTTCGTAGAAATAAAAACCCGATCTCGGACCATCATTTTCTGCCTAACATCCTCGGTTATACCTTGAAACCGTCAATGAACTAAAAAATTCTATTTTTATTCGAACGGTATTTAATCAAATTTTCCTTGAAGTTTCTGCCCATCTTGTGCAGAAAAATAACTTAACGCTTCTGAGTTATAGTTCGTACTTTTTTTTAAAAGGAATATTTTGTAAGAGGTTATATTGTCATCATTAGCTCTAATATATTTAGCCGTTTTCTATCATTTAAACCAATCGTTGGACGTTTCCTGAAAATTAAACTCATTTTTGTACACAAGTTCGAATACTCAATGCTAAACAACGTGTATCCTGAATAATATTCTTGATTAATAGTGTACTTTAAGAGTGTCATTTTGCCCAAGCTTTTAGAACGTTTTCTGAGTTTTCGCTACTGAAAGTCGATCTACAACCTAAAAATTGTTTATCCTTTGTCAGTGGCGGTATGAAATAAGAAAGAAGCGAAACATTTTCTGAAAGATTTCTGAAAAAAATTGTTTTATTGTGGGGTAAAGCTTGACACTTGTGCGGTAGCTATGTATTGTCCATCGGTCTGGGAAATGTCAGGATTTCAAATCTGTCAGGGTTTATAAATATAAATGATACTGAAGTGAAGCACCCGGAAACAATCTGAAATAGGAAGAGGTCGTGGGCAATAGAAATGAAGAAGTACCCAACAACGTAAAAGATACAGATGGTGCAGAGGTGCTGAATCGCAGTAGTGATTGACGCTAAGGAGAATGACGTCCTCTGCTTCAAAGATAGACATTTATATATAAAGTGTAAACAACAATTATACCCTTTATTACAGTATGCACAGTTGAAGCCGACATTTTAATCGTTGTGGACTGATTATGACTCTACTAATCGAAGCCGGTCTCCGATCAGGTGTATAAATACGAATATTTCAAGCACAGGACGTCATTCTCTTTAAAATTAAGAAGTGCAAATTGACCAATGGAAATATTATTTGTTGAACAAGAAGTTATGAACGGTAGTTTCTGGAGACCCTTGGGCTCTAGTGATCTTCTGGGTTAGCAATAACGTAGTGAATACAATTACCCGAATTATACATTCCGGCACATAAGTCAACCACGCTTGTTGACAATAAGATGGAATTTAAGAGGGTCGGGCAGCCCGCATCGACTTTATACAGAAGTTCCACAATTATCGCTTGAAGTGCACGAAAAGATCCACGGTCGATTGAGACTGAAAGTGTCCCAAATGTAAACAGAAGAACCGCTAATGTTTTCGACTAACCGTGATCATTTTACAATGCACATTATCGTAAACGTCCTCTGCAATTGTCTTCGCCGATGGTGTTGATGTGACCTGTTACTGAGTTTGTCACCCTCATTTGTACTCGACGCTTCATCGTAGAATTACATGAGGTCTTACGTTACGTCATCTGCGTTAATTGATGTTAACTCAATATGAATGTTTGATTTCAAATTTTCCGTAAGACGCATTTTAAGGCATCTTCCCGAGTTTGCAATATCGTTCTTCGTCTCGCTGCCTTCTCAATCTATCTTCTTGTCACGTCTCTTAATTCCGTACTGACACGCTGCTATGAGTCTTGCAATAAAGCGAGAATGAATGCTGGTGAAATTCAATAGGGTTTTGTGTGAACTTGGTTTTCTGCTGGTGTCGATAGTATGTAACTGTATTAGATGTGAAACTTGAGCTTCATTATCTACATCTCATAAAGTTTTCTGATCGTTCTCTAGAGTAGTCTGATTTTTTTCCTAAACAGATCTCCTACTGTATGTGAAAATTTCAGTTCTAACATTTCCGTGGTGACTAATTTTACCTGAGGAGAAAAATTGTGGTACATACTTCTCAATGAAAGAAAAGCAGTAAAATAGTAAAATAAAATAGTTAATGAGTTCACACTCATCATTGTCACACTGAAGTTCTGCTGAATTAGGGTTCTTCCTCGTATAAATGAAATCAATAAAATGTCTTTATCTTCGGCGAGGAGGAACGAAATTAGATATTGAATATTTAACCTAAATACGTAAATTAGTATTAGTTGATTAACTAAACGTGGTACAATTAGTTAAAAGCTTGAACATTTTCTTACTTGAAGAATTGTTATGCCCGTTGTAACTTTTAAATGAAAAGTCCGATCTGAATAATTTAACATACAATTTATATGTGAATTCTTTAAATTGGATGAGATTTAGTATCATGTTACCAACATCACCACTATTCGCTTCCACCTAAATTTGAACTTGAGCATGTAAACAATAACTGTTATTGAGCCTTAACTATAGTATTTGGAATTGTTGAAATGTCCTGAAGTATTTGGACTGCACTAGAAAACATAATTTTCCCTAGATTTCCCCTAGTACAGACTAAGTAGTGTCAGTTGGTTAAAAAATGAAATGTTCGTATAAAAACTTCCACTACTTCGGTCCAAAAAATAAGGAATTCCATTTTAAAAAACGCTGCAAATTCTTTCACTGGGGTTTATTATTCAATCGGCTTGCGTTCATGATTTGAATTTCTACTAAGCTTTGGAGTTGCGTGTTTCACAGGATAGGGCGATTATTGAATTTCAGGAGATATACATGGAGCACGTGAATCTGTTCTCGACCAAAATACCTATTTGGATGGATCAGTTGATCATATTTGTGTGCCTCCTGAAATTCAATAATCGCCCTATCCTGTGAAACACGCAGACTCCAAAGCTTAGTAGAAATTCAAATCATGAACGCAAGCCGATTGAATAATAAACCCCAGTGAAAGAATTTGCAGCGTTTTTTATTGAACCTCAATACCCCCCCCCCCCCCACAATAAAAACATCTATAATTTATCAAGTCCTTTAGCACTCGTATTGCATTAAAACTTCCCTAAATCCAAATTTAAACGATGTAGCCAAAGGTAGACAGATGTAGAGGGGGCACACAAATATCATCAACTGATCAATCCAAATAGGTGTTTTGGATGAGATCCGATTTACGTGGTCTATGCATATCTCCTGAAATTCAATAATCGCTCTGTCACCTGTAAAACACGCACACTCCGAAGCTTAGTAAGATTCAAATCATGAACGCAAGCCAATTGAATAATAAACCCCAGTGAAAGAATACTTATTTACCCCAGTAATAATATTGAATATATTATCCAAGTTTCAGCGCGAAATTAAAAAACAAGCTAGGGTGCCGGGTAAAACTTTACCTATATATTATCAGAATGCTTCTACCCGTGTATCGGCTACTAACTACACTACAAGTATTCACATCGGCTATCACTCCAGTATCCACATTCACTACAACTCGACGCTAACGGCCGGACATCACTAGGTTACAAACAATAATAAACGAAAAAACGCAAATGTTGGCACCATAAATACATCGGGAATTGTTTGACCTACGGACGTGGGGAAGGGCTCATTCGATTCCTAATGGTACGTTCTTCAAATAGGAAAATATTTAGGAAGATTCGATTAGTTTTGAGGTTTTCAGGGATTTTACAAAACTTTTACAGCACTTAAAGGGCACTTTAAATTGACTGAGGGAGCTGGCTCAAGAATTGGGGCGTCGTCGGACCAAGATGGATTTTTCCTGAAAATTTCAGATTTTTTGCTTCAGCCGTTTCAGAGATATCGTGCGTACGGAGGACGGACGGAAATTTTTTTATTGCAGATTCGGATTCTATACCCTTTGAAACGTAAACCATGAAATTTTCAGGGGGGGTTAGAATTTTTTTTTTCCAGAGCGATTACAATGGTTTATTATTGAATAATAAACCAAAAATCGTAGTTTGAAAGAAGGAAAGGATTACTTTACATTAAGAACTATTTCTCGTACAGTCAGCATGCCTGCAGGGCGTTATTAAAATTTCATCAATTCAAAATCTGGATAAAAGAGGATTGAAATGGCGATTATAATTTTCTAGTTCCTTTTTCTCGAGAAGTTGTAATATTCCATGTTTTTTCCTTGTATCCTTTGCGTACTTTTCGGATTCGGATTGTTTGCCTTCTGAACGTCTTATTATAAACATGTGTGAATCACCGATTCGTGTTGTGAAAATACTGTGAATCACTTAAACCAATTCGTTCCACTCGGAAATGTAAGGAACCTCGTATTTCGTTGATTATGAATTTGGATCCCACGTATGGTTACCACGTTAGGACATAATATGTGACTAATAACATCTTGTTAGCTAAAATATTGTTGGCATATCTCAATACAGAAGTATAGTTAAATAAAGAGCCCTAATAGGATCAGTCGATTGCTGTGACTGTTACCCGATGAGAATTCAAGAATGTGTTAAGTCGAAGTATGTAGCTCAAAAGGCTCAAGAGAACACGTCTTCTAATTGTTCTCGATATTTTACATAACAGTTACTTGTCGAATTTCTAAATTGAGATTCACTTGATGCAGATACTGTCGAATATCAGAAGCTGAAATTTATGTTGATTACATTTTCATATCAAAAGTTAGACATTTCGAGCTTCGGATCTTCCTGGATTTTCCGGTCGACAGTATTTGCTTTGTAAACGCCAAGTTGGAATTCCCGATAGCCATTCATGACCCCGAAACTCCTTCCTGATTCAGTCTAAAAGCTCCCCTTTTCTTCGAAAGGGAAAACTTCTGCAAATTTCACTCAAGTCATCGGCTCCATGGACTTTCTCTTCGGGCGGAGTTGAATATTTCGTTGCAGGGATCTTCAAAGGAGTTTCTATCCTAACGCCAACCTTCGATTTTCCGAGGCTTCAGAGAGCTTCGTTCAAATTTGATGAGTTTCCTAGCGATCGTCTGGGGCCTCGCAAAGTAAACGATGTAGCGTATCGAAAAGGATGCCTTTCTCCCAATATTGTTCAATTTGCAAGGGTTACATCAAGAGATGCGCTCTCGTTGGAACTTTTCTCAACAATGGATTTCTAAATGATTGAATTGTCGTTTGATTGGATTTAAAGCACCTGATAAATACCTAATTGAGCATTTAACTATTGTTATTCACCATCCAGTTTCATTTCGGTTATAAAGAAGTTTTAAATTATTAGGAAATTCGTAACTTCGTGAAATAGGTACCCTTGACATACAAGTATGATTGCTTCTTTCATTTCTTTCCTCTTCTTTCAATCTGTTGGTGGTATGCAAAAAGTATGTATTCTTCAAATTACGTGGCACATGAATCGAGACAGATCATATATGGACCCTGGGGATTTCAAATCTGCCGAATTACAAATTAAAAATGAAACCATTTTTCTTTTTTTTTTACTGGAGAATGAGAATCAGTTGAAAGGGGAAGATGCAAATTTTTACAAATGTTCACAAAGTATAATTTGAATTGATGAAACAGTAGGCGATACAACAGAAGAGCAGGTAGCAAGAAGTCAGTTCCGGAACTGTTATGAGTTCACATCTATTGAACTGTCGCGTAAACATTTGTAAAATCGGACAGATCAGCAGGTGAAAAATCTGCGATGTTGTAATTGCGAATCCTCTTGAAGAAAGTTTCGAAAACTGATTATGCAGTTTAAAAACTTACTTCCTTTTTCGACCTTGATCCCAGCACATTCTTATCATATTTTGCTCGTGGATATAACGGATTTTAGGGCAGGTGTCGGTGGGTTGTTACATGTAGTAAGAGTTTTGTTGGATGATGGGATGGTCCTATTTGTAAGTAATACCTACACGTAATTTTCCTTCTGATTGCTTGTCATTTAAACTATAAAAAGTAAGTAGATAGTTTTTGCATCTTACAGAAATGGGAAAGGAAACTGGAAGATACAGAAAAAAATGTTTCAAATTTCTTCTATGATCTAATAAAGTGTGTTTACTAGTTGGAGGGATAAAAGAGTATGTTGCAATTTAAAGGCTTACCATTACAAAATTTTCGCACATAAGAACGATTGTTGCTGGTCTGCTGTTGCAGATGAAGAAGATGCTTACAAGGTTTCGTATGAGTTGAACAAGGATATTAATTCTACAAATTTACACGTTAATGGAACTCGAAAGATTCCAAGCGCGAAGTCAAGTTTAAACCATTGATTACGGGTGGTATCGTTCAACCCTTGTGGTGAAGATGGTAGTTAAGCAACTGAGTTAAAAACCACCCTCCATATTAATTGTTGAGAGAATGTTATGTCAAATGTGGTCGTAAAATGAAATATTCAATTTAAAAATTTAAGAAAATTTCTGTGTTTTTAAATTCTACTTACAACTTGGTAGAGGTTACAGGGTGGTGGTTGTTTATTCAACTATTCATTTAATAGTTGGCAGTTGATGTAACTTCCAGAAATATTTAGCCAGTGTAACTCACCTGTAACAGAATTGCTATAAGGAGTGCAGTTTCTGTTACGTGTGATGGATTTAGTTTGAACGTATAAGACGAGCACGTATGGGCACATCTCCACTTATGTCAGGTCGAATAGCAATGAAAATACAGCACGGTTCTCTATTTTACGAATGGAAGTGTTCCTACTTGAATGGTATCTTGTAGGATCGTTCTCCTCGACAACCGTTACATCTTTACTTCCCGTTCCCTGATCCCGACTGCTCGCCGGGCCCTGCAAATATCTTTCTCCTCCCATTGGTTTATTTATGTCCTTCCTCTTTCTCTGTTCCCCACGACTTCTCCGGGCATTAATGGAATTTTCTATTTCTTTCCAACCTAACATTGACCTCTAAGGTAACTCGTCCTTGTCCTGTCCAATTTACGGACTTCTAGATGGTAACCATAACATTACGTAACCTCTCTGGTATGTAGACGTATTATTTGATGTATATTGACTTTTCAAGCTCTCATCCGACTGCGTTTGAAAGGATCTTTTTCACACATATGAACTAGTATACATATATATCTCCACCTGGATAAGTGACTGCCTATAGGGGAAGGCATTGACCATTCGAGCAGAAGTTTAGAGGAAACCAAATCCCCTTGTTCTCACAATGACTGACAGTTCTCATTTCCGGCTTCATTCAAGCTTGTTTTATCATGCTATGGTCATGAAAAAACCATTTAGCGCTTTCTACTTTCAAAATTCTGCTACTACAGAGAATGGCCTATCCGTTTTCTGGTTTAATCGCTGAATAACTTCGAATCCATATTGTTACGAACTAAATGGAACGCCCGTTCTTTAAAATAGAAGCACCCATATAGAAAATACCTTTGAATTTTCATCATCGCAGGTAGAAAAAGGGGATTGTGCTCAGAGCCTAATCAGTTGATCATTGAACTCAGCCGTTCCAAAGATGCTCTATTTCTAATTACAGAGCATTAATCAGATATAAATTACCTTCAAAGTTTTCTCACTTAATGAGAGGGTGGCTCTATATGTAATGAACATATTTAAACAGCTTTGACAGATAGAATAATTCTGTCTCTTTGTACTGATGTACTTGTAATTGATGTAAAAAAGGGAAAAAGTAGTACCTAGGTATTAATAGATAGCAAAAAATAATTGTAATTAATTATATATTTTGTTGCAATAGTATGAAGTCCAGGTAAATGCTGATTATCTGGAAGCTCGGCCGATTCGATTTGATCAGTTTTCTTTGACAGTGGGGCTTATCATGTTCTTCAAAATTCAAAGATTAGGAGAATACGGAAACGGTCTTTTTGAAGTTGAATCACACTAACCTATTATCGCTGAAACACAAAAACAACCAAAACAAAATTGAAAACAAAAATAAACCATTGAGGAAAATTTCCCTACTTGCGATTAAGAAGGAGTTTCCATTAGCGGCGTTCTTCGGCTAGCTTTCGCTTTTACCGAATCGTGCGGTACGTTCCTCATCGTTATTACACTGTTTCCGCATAAAATATCACCACCATCATTTCAAAACATCAAAAACATAAATGGATTGACAACAATTATCCCAGTAACTAAAATGATTGTGATGACATTTTGTTTCTTTTTTAGTTGCGCATTAAGTTACGTTAAGGGACTCGAGTTTAGAGAATTCCGAGTAGACGGCGAAGGAGATCCGGAACTTTGCGATCGTTTTGCAAAAACCCGCGTCAAAATCGTTCAAGCCGTTTCGACGTGAATCGACCACACACAGACAGACAGACATACTTCTCTTTTTTGCATAGGAGGACTGTCATCGAAATTTCTTAGTTCCCCACATTTAATCGTGTACAGCAGCAATAAGTTCGAACTCCTAGGAATTATTCCACTCTTCTTCCTGCTGGATTTCGACTTTTTCCCCTAATGGCCTATCCATGTTGGAATAGTTTGATTGAACAGCTAGGAATATTTTTGAAATTTTGAACTCATTAACGGGTTTTATTGAGTAATTGATAAATTATAAAAAACCAAAATCTCGGCTTTGATAGTTTCCTCGTGTACCTCATCACTCATGTATAAAACACCCAAAATCTCTTTTGCAAATCAAACAAAATATTTTATTTTTATTGATTATAGCAAAATATTTATTTGCAGCCTAAGTCGCTGTTAGGTCTGGTGCCACCTTCGGCTAAAAAACCAAGGTTATTGTAGTAACAGTGTACCATCAATTCCGTATTTTAGATTAGTGGTGTTGGTTGTTTATAATTTGTCCGGAATTCACTGTTTTCGTGATTGCAATGAACTGAAAGTTTTTTATTCCTCTTTTCTAGTTTCAAAAGTGAATTTGAGCGTCCATGAAGACAAAAATAGGGTCCCTTTCGTGAAGGGAGCGACTGAAAGGTTCGTCTCCAGCCCTGACGAAGTGTTTGAAGTTATAGAAGAAGGAAAGGCCAACCGACACATCGCCGTCACGAGTAAGTCACTGTGATTTCAATTTTAAGGTATAGTAAATATCAAGTTATAGATGTTCCAATTACTGAAAGTTCAATGTTGATTATTCATCTCATTTTTACACACCAGTCGTAGGGAGCGTTTTCATACCAAGCTCCAGCATCTTAGGATTGATAAGAATGAAATTATTTTCCAAGTTTATTACAGCCCATACCTCGCAAAACAAATGGAATTCATGAAAGAATCGGAAGAGATTTCGAAGGATTTCTAGGTTTTTTTACTGCCAAATCTTCAAGTCTCTAGAATGTCCCTAACAAAAATTAAAGTAAGGACCTCAAGCATTCTACCCAAACCTTCAAAATACTCATGAAATGGTATTTCCAGTTCCACATAGCCTCTGAACAGTTTTCCACTTAAAAATGTGTTGCTGCTATTTCATTGTAATTAAAATGTATACACAGATTCGAACGAATCAATCCACAATTCATATTGTAAATTATTCCTCAGTAAAGTCAATTCCAACATTGTTTCTAAAATATTAAACCTCAAATAATTGTTTACGTATTACCATTAAACACATAAAAAGACACATTAAAGGTGTTTCTAATATGCTATGAATACCATTATTTTCCGCACATCAGCTTCCTCTTATTTCAGCTCGATTCGTAGTACCTAAATGTTGTGTTCTAACTGTATGAAATTGTATTGAATAGCGAGAAATAGATCGTGTCGCATGATCTTATATTTTCATAAGAATGAACAATTTATAAAACGTAAACATTGCATTGGAAACATTGTTATGGTATCCAATAGTTCATAATAATAACGGGTCATAATTATCTCCCCCACTTAACGAACTTGATAAGAATTAACAAACATAGCTTCCCAAATATTGTGGTGCCCTTTTGAGTCGCGTTGACCTCCTGAGCACCCGTTCTTCATTTCGAATATCAAGTTGATCCTCATGTGGATCTGCAGTTTCATCTGAATTCCCTGTTTGCACTTGAACCCTCTGCTTCCTTGCTTGGATAAGATCTCCTTCACTGAGATGTGGATTGTTGGATGGTCTATGATATGCCATAACTTTATGCTGTATTGGATCGAATATATTATCATTTGATGTGCTGAGCTCGGTGGTTGGTTCTTCTGTGTCCGAATTACCGTTTTCATTTAGTACCTCCGATCTTCTTAGTTGATTTATGTAAGTACCTCTTCAACGAACGGCCTCCATCTAGTTTTATTAAACCACTCAAGAATCGATTAAAAGCAATGACAAACGAAAAACTTCCAATGCCACAGAAAATTTAAAAAATCCCATCCTCGTCGCCAAAACTGTTGTGATCTAACTGTATGAAATTGTATTGAATAGCGAGAAATAGATCGTGTCGCTTGATCTTATATTTTCATAAGAATGAGCAATTTATAAAACGTAAACATTGCACTTGAAACATTGTTATGGTATTAATGAATTAATAGTTCATAATAATAACGGGTCATAATACTGAAGTAATTATTTACAAATATCGATTTCATGAAATGATATTCTCAAATAGATAATATATATTGCCATAATTTATACTCATTTAGGACAAAAAAGTTGGCTAGTTTTTCCGTTAATGTGAGATTGTTGAATAGATTGATTCTTCAGTCATTCCTAATTTCATCTTACTTGATCTCAGACATGAACGAACATAGCTCGAGGAGTCACAGCGTTTTCTTGATCAACGTGAAACAAGAGAACCTCGAAAACGAAAAGAAACTTTCTGGGAAACTCTACCTCGTCGATTTAGCTGGAAGTGAAAAAGTGAGTATTTTGTAATTCAAATCAAAGTAAAAACGTGACCCCACTTGAGGGTAGTATCTAATTTTTTCGAGAAAAAAAATCGATTTTTCTATTTGAAAAAAAAAAAAAAAAGTTTCATATTTATATGGGGAACCTAGAGGAAAACCAAAATTCTTTCACTTGGGTTTTGTTTATTCAATGATTCATGGTTTGAATTCAAATTTTTGACACGAGATGATGAATTGATAAATCAACAAAAAAAATGATCAACTGATCAATTCAAATAGGTATTTTGGTTGAGAACCGAAAAATTTAAGTGCTCTATGCATATCTCCTGAAATTCAATGTAAAAAAAAAAAAAAAAAAAAAAAAAACTTGTGTTTGTTTTGATCGCAGTAACCTAGTGATGCAGTGAATGTGGATGCAAATGTTGGCAAGGCAAAAAGTATTTACTTCATAAATTCAGGGCCATTCTCCAAATTCTTTTTTCATGTCTGATTTTTAGGTTTTCGTCGTGGAAAAATTTTCGGTTGTGACAACTTTTCTCTAAAGGGCCTTTAATTAGTTTGATTTAAATATCGATTAAAATGGGAATATTTTCAATTTATATACCGCCAAAGTCATTCTTTCACCCTGTCCAGATCTGACCTTGGCAACTTCTCTCATTTTTTCCGACCTCTCACAATTTTTTGATCGATTCGCGATCACGTTTCCCCGTTTTCCCCATATATGGGGAACCCAGAGAAAAAAGAATTGTGAAAAAATATTTACGGGAAGTGATTTATGTTAGAACCGCAAGGTCCGCTAGTGCCGGCTAGTACCATAAGCAGGTTCCTCGCCTTCCTCGGCCTCGCAAAAAATCAAGAAGTAAACATGTAATAAGTTTACCTATTCTTCTTTCCAATCTTTCTAAGTCATGGGTACTATAATCTAGATACAGGTATTCAAAAAAGTATATGTGATCGAGATGAAGTGAGTTGAAGCCTGGGGGATCAGGAGGGAACAGTAATAACTTCAGAAAATGGCGTCTCCTGAAACACGAGGTTTTTGTGCATAAATGCCCTATTATCTCCGTTACTATACAAATAATAGCCACATTATTATTTTTAATTATTTATTTTTTTCCTTAGAATGTTTGTAAAAACCTAATTTGCAGTTTGTGCCATGGATTTTGGGTTTTTTTTTCTTACAACATCAGGTAAAATCTTGAGAAGATCCTAAGCCTATACTTGAAGTTTTTTTTCAAACTCTCTGCAATTTTTCCTAACTGTCATGTGGAAATTACCATGGCTCCATCACTTCAGAATAATATACTTAACAAAACAAAACAAAAATAGGCTGATACGTTGAATAGAAGCTGGGAAAATGGGGCATGAAACTGACTTATCTTCAAGAGGGTTTCATCAGTACGGAAAAAATTACCAACTACCCTTAACGAACTTGATTTTAATTTTCATTCTTCATTCCAATAACTCTGATTTTAATTTTCCCTTTTGTTGTAGGTATCCAAAACTGGTGCTGAAGGAACCGTGTTGGATGAAGCAAAAAACATCAATAAATCCTTATCAGCTTTGGGCAACGTTATTTCCGCTCTGGCTGATGGCAATAAATCGCACATCCCTTACAGGTATGGACCTTGACAATTTATTACCTCACTCTGTGTGTAGAGTCTTTGCTCATCGAAATAATAAAGCTCTGTTCTTCTCGAACCTTATTACTATGATTTATTGGACCGGATTAAGTAAAAGTTATAGTAAACCGGAATTACAGTTCGTTGAGCCTTATATCAAAACTTCAACGGCAGCGCTCAATTTCAATTCACGATGCATTACCCTGGCCGTCATTTGCCCAGCGTAGGCTGTATTTTTTATGTTATTTATTAGATTAGTTTTGAGATTTCCATGGCCGATAATATAGTTTTCAAATTCCTATTACCCTAATTTCAATTTCGTTTGACATGATAATCGTTACGTGGGAAGAAAGAACACAATTTGATGTTAGAATTGTGCGTAAACTAAAACTTCAAGGTTTGTTGGAATGCGAGCAATGTCGTAGGGCAAACTACTGAATTCGCATGTCTGTAGTATGTAAGTGCCTTCATTCTTAGGTCTTAATGAAGCTGTAGGGTTTTGGCTGTTACAGTCGCGAATAATTTTTTGAAATCGTATTGTCTATCGTCCCCATGTCAATGTTGTTTGAAGGTGGAATTTGTTTAGAAACATGCTATCCAATTTTCCGGAACGGAAGAAAAGATACACTGCCAAGGAGATGGCACAGAAGCTTCCTCGTTACAATCAACGTGACACCATTATAAAATAGAAAATAAAGAAATCTCCTGTACATCGCGTTTCAAATACTTACAAGTTGCTTTTGTGATACTAGTCAGAGGCGGGCAGTAAAAGCGAAAATTAATTAATTCCATTTAATTGCATGCGCACAGCGTACCGCTGATTATATTGAGATGAGAGAGAGAGAGAGACTTTATTCATAAAAGAAACAGAACATAAGATATAGCTCGCTAGTTTTAGAAAAAAAAAAAAAATGTATGAGAAATAAGTCTCGCAGTTATAGAACAGAATAAGTATTGCTTGGCAAAGGCAGTGCTGTGGGCCAAGCAAGAGCTGCTCACAATTTGAGATCGAAATAATAAGCATAAATCCTCTAAGAAAATAGAAAATTTCTCCTAGTGCAAATTACGTAACTTAGTAAGCATACATATCAATATTTTATTATAGTCATTATTTACATTGTCATAGTTTATTGTACATATAAACTCTTAAAAATGCCTTCAGCGGCAATTTGACCAAGTTTGATTAACCAATCATAGACTATTTTTGTATAAGCGTCTCTCTTATAATTGGCAGGAGAACGGAGCGAACTATTGATTTGATTAAATACAATATACAACATATAAGTTGGACTACGAGTAGTTTGAGTGAGGCGAGTTTTAGGATTGGCGATGTTACGTGCCATTTGCAAAATTCCTATGGGACCTCAAGAGACCTTATCCGCAAAAAAATCTCAAAATTAGAGCTAAATTCATTTAAAAATGTGGAAAGTACGGCTGTTTCAAGAATTTTACGTTAGCGCATGCGCAGAGCGTACCGCTGATTATATTGAGATGAAATTCGTATGGGACCTCAAGAGGTCTTATCCGCATCGTTCCTCAAAATATAAGCTAAATGCATTCAAAATTGTGGAAGTTATGGCTGTAACAATGAAATGCGGACAGACAGACAGACACGGAACCAAATTTGTTCAGCAGGCTATGGGACGCAAAATGCGAGTGGAAATTTTGAATTTGGATAACAAAAATTGTATTGCTGCCGAAAGCGAACACAAGGTTTCCCAAGCTTTGCAGACTCGGAAGCAATATGTACAGAATATTTCCTTCTGGACGTTCTATCGATTCTGTGGTTCATTAATTTGTTGTTATCGTATTTTTCACAGAGACTCTAAGCTCACTCGTATCCTGCAAGAATCCCTAGGAGGTAATGCGAGGACCACTATAATCATTTGTTGCTCTCCAGCCTCGTTCAACGAATCCGAAACCAAGAGTACTCTTGATTTCGGCCGAAGGTAAATTTTATAATCCACCCTTGTAAATTATATTTAGATGTGCCTCATAATAACTAGTAACTTCAATTTAGACATACGATCAAGTTGAATTGTTGAAACATCCATCTTCCTTATTTGATTAGACCCATCTTGGTCGTTAAATAATTAAGATAGAAGCGCCAGGTTGTAAGGTTCATATTATTTGAAAATTATCTAGAATAAGATTTTAACTGTGAATAGTTAGTGTGAGGTGTATTTCTGCCTGTTAATGCGAATTTCATACCAATTATTCCTAATTGCAGAGCTATAACTAAATTAAATTACTTAATGGTAATGTAAAATTAAATGTTGATTATGGATAATTAATTATAATCATAATATGTGTATCTTTTTGTATTTAATTAGAGCGAAAACCATCAAAAACGTAGTCACTGTTAATGAAGAATTGACGGCCGAAGAATGGAAGCGAAGATACGAAAAAGAGAAAGAAAAAGTTGGCCGATTAAAGGGAAAACTTGAGAAGCTTGAAACTGAATTGGCCAGGTAATGAGTTCTTTTTTATTTTATGCCACAGAAAGTGCTTTTGTATTGAGTTTAAAGATGGTTTACATCCTTGTAATACGAAAAGAGTGTTGTCTTAAGAGTTGAATACTAAAGTCAGGAAGGCCTGAGGGTCTGGAACGGTTCAAAAAAGGACCAGGCCTCCATAGGTTCGTTCGCAGTAGAAAATTCCCGGACTGTTCGGAACTTCCAAGTTTGAGAAAATGGCCGCCACCGGTTCTGAACTATGTTTGGGAATCCCCAACACTGGGAACGCTTCGGTTCTAGAACTCCCTTCTTCTGAAAATGAGCACTTATTCATAAGCCTCCACTTTCCCATAGGGCCCAAATTTATGTTTATATTTGTTAGAGTTGCGGTAGAATTCGGTCAATTTTCGATCGATATGGTGGCTTACTCGAAAATGCTCCAAAAATTCAGCATTATTGAACTGGCTGACGACGGTGAACCCCTTGTTTTTAGGCCGAAGCCTTGTCCCTAAAAACAACTCCAAAACTTCGCCGCCATCTGACAGGTCCAAGTCACTAACCATCGGCTATCTGAGTCTTCTGTACCACTCCACATCATTTAAGCTCAATTCAAAGTTAAATTCAAGTAGGTAATTTATGAAAAACCAAACAAGAAAAACCGCTGAATGATAAGCTATGATGTGAAAGTTGCGCTCTGATAATAGCTTCCACCATCTCTCACCAGAGCGCTCTTCAGTAGCTGTCCCAAATCCGAGAAAAAATCCCGAACTCGAAAAGGGTGTTCCAAACTAGTCCGGAACTACTCCAAAAAGTTACTGCGAACAGCGAGCCTGGAGTCAGCACTCGGAACACCTGCACTACGAACGCATAAAGCTCAAGGGCACATGCCCGGACTACTCTGGAACAGTCTGGAACTGTAATACGAACGAACCTCATGATGCGTTCGTTAAATCACAGAACTCATTAGGTACCAATTTTATTCTATTCTCTTAAGAGTTCATTACCGTCAAGAATTAGTCCAACTAATACTAGAATTTGTCCAGAATTCCCTGTTGATGCATTCACCTTATTCCTCCCTCCCTTCATCATCTTCTCGATTTGCTTGCTTATACTATTACAGCTGCAAATAACTTCTTCGATTCTGGTGAAAAACCCAAATTTACAGAAGTAGGTAGATTGGAGTAAAGATTACCCGTTTCAACAATCCATAGAACATTTCATGTAAACACAGTCCCAACGGATGCCATCCTGTCCCTTTCAGGGATCCTTAGTCGAGCAAATTTTACGTATGACAATGTATTCCCAAGATTTATTTGATTCTATATTCTCTAGATGGAGAGGTGGTGAAACTGTTAATCCTGAGGAACAAGTCAACCTTCAAGAACCAGTTGAGGTGCAAACTCCAATCACCTCAACCACTGAGAACTTCAAACCCGGTGAGTGTTTCGCTTTATTCAATGTGTTCGCTGCAGATTTTCATCACTTCAGTGTTCCGTTGGTTTGCTGTGTCCGACGATTTAATGGCATTCTTCATGCCAGTCAGCTCTGAATACTATCCTGTAGTTTTCATAAAGTCCTGATCATTCACCCGTTATCAAATTCGTTCTATGGTGTTTTAAATCAATCAAGCCTATGCTTGTTTACCTTGTATTCCATCGGCACTTCAATTGTTGTACAGTTGAATTTGTCTATTGATAAAGTATCTATTAAGTTTGTTGTTGTACGAGTATTAAGTTATTTTATTTGATCACCTTTGGATAAACCTATTCTTTGTTCGAATTCATTTATTTCGGTTCTTTCCAGCTCTCCCTGTGCCAGCTTCTCCTGGCATTATGACAGGCTCTTTGAGCAACGAAGAGCGCCAAAAATTGGAAGAGGAGCGCGAAAGGTTGTACCAGCAGCTTGATGAAAAAGACGAAGAAATCAATCAGCAGTCTCAGTACATCGAGAAACTTAAAGACCAAATGTTGGAGCAGGAAGAGGTAATTGATTCGTTTCCTTACTCAAGGCATGACTTAGGGATGGAGCGTTCTACTTAGTTGCTGTGTGAAGGTGGGAAAGATTAACTTCGTGGTTTCGAAATCCTGCTTACTGTCCCAGACATTGAAGTTTCTACGTGTTTTACTAGTATAGTGTTAGTATGGTTTCACATGAGAAAAAACTGTATTCTACTGAAATTTTTGGTTCATTGCACCAATTGTGGCGTGGTTTAGAGAGGTACTAAACCTAAAAATTAGGTTTATTGGGATGGGGGTCTAAAGAGCGCTCATCATACCGTCGCTGCTAACTGCTCTATATACACATAGTAATCTGTATTGATTACCATGGAAACTCAACTTCAATGGTAATAACTTCTTCTTTATGAGTAGAAATTTACTTCATACTTAACTTATTTACGGTGTGCAAACAGTATTTGTTGAAGTCGCTTTAGCATCTCATATGTCCTCTTGAACTAATTGGAACTTTTCCACCTTTCTCCGTACTGCGTACGTGTAGTATCTAGATGTTTCGAAGAATAATTAGAGTATGAGTGCTTGTTACATAGATAAAATACGTTTATAATGCCATTGCTTTCTTTTCAGCTAATCGCCTCTACTCGTAGAGACTACGAACTCCTCCAACAGGAAATGAACAGGATCACTCAGGAGAACGAGTGCGCAAAGGAGGAGGTAAAAGAAGTTCTTCAAGCCCTGGAAGAATTGGCCGTCAACTACGACCAGAAGAGCCAAGAAGCTGACTCTAAGAGCAAAGAGAATGAGAATCTTACAGAAGAGCTCCTCTCTAAACAAGTAGGTTACCTAACAGCTGATGGCTACGTGTAACTCCTTATGCTAACAATACTAAGGACTACTCAGTCTGACAAAATCAATTGATAATGTCACTAGAATGTCTTAGATCACTGTGAACCTTTCTCGGAGAAAATCTCTGACCAAGTCTCTTGAGAGTCTTCTGTACGACCTTTACTTTAATTCTTATTGACTGTTTCAGTCTGCTCTCAACAGCACATCTTCTGAGCTCCAACAGTTGAAAGACATGTCAACCCACCAAAGAAAGAGGATCACGGAAATGCTTGCCAACCTCCTCAAAGATCTTTCTGGCATTGGCATTGCTATTGGCGGAAACGATAGTGAAATTAAGGTAACATGCGAGTAATCCCTAATATTGATTACCATCAAATCATAGGACCGATAAAAATGTATTTGCTCTCATTATGAAAATCATTACGTAAATTCTATTAATAAAGTCAGATAATTAGACTATATTTGTGTTTGAATGTCAGAGGCACCGTTGCATAGACAGTTCAGATACAGCAATTGTATCTTCACAATCATTTGCAGATCGCGGCTGACAGCAATGGCAAACTGGAAGAGGAATTCACGGTGGCTAGGTTGTACATTTCCAAAATGAAATCTGAAGTGAAGAATTTGGTGCAAAGATGTCAGGGACTTGAGACCTTCCAAGTGGACTCAAATAAAAAGGTTCGTATTTTGTTACCCTTGCTGAGATTCATTTAATTGATTGGAAATTTCCATTGATTTGCTTGGTACTTACTTGTCTTCTGTGTCACAGATTAGTGAATATGAGAAGGATTTGGCTGAGTGCCGCCTCCTCGTCTCACAGCACGAAGCTCGCATGAAATCCCTCCAGGAGTCGATGAAGGAGACTGAGAATAAGAAGCGGATGCTGGAAGAACAGCTAGATATGCTTCGGGAAGAATGCGCCAAAATGAAGGCTGCTGGTAATTTATACGTTGTTGATAGAATAGTTTCGAGTCTGCCATATGAACTGGAAAAAAAAGTTATACAGTCTCTTTCCCCATGCTAAATTTCAACAATACTGCATTAGTCCTTAAATGTCTTCTGCCTTTTCTCTACTCATTCATCTTGTAGACCAGGCCGCAAAATATGAAATAATTTACAATAATATAAAGTCATCATCAATAGTTCGCGCATACATTTATAGTGACATCGTATGAAGGGGCCCACAGCTCATTTCATCTACTGATGAGATTGTCGGGCTAACGTTTCCATTTATGCTAACCTGAATCGGCTCAAACGGCTCATTCCTGTTCAAGTTTTGCTGCTGATTTTCAAAATGCAAGTCTTTTCTTTCTGATGATTAATTTGCCAAGAGCTGATCCCTGCCAAACGTTGCCTCTCAAAAGCTAGGAGGCATTTAGTCCATCGTTCATTCAAACCAGCTGTATCTAACTTATTCATTGCTTTCATTTTGTTAAGAATCGTGCTTTGTTATTGGGCAAATGGCAAGTAAATTAATCAAAATTAATTGTTTCAGAACAAGTTCACGCTGCCTCTTCGGCCGAAAAAGAAGAAAAGGATAAGAGTGAGGCGACAATGAGGGTCGCTCTAGAGCAACAAATGGATCAGCTCCGCGACACTTATCAAAAACAGATTGCACAACTCAGAGATGAGATTGCCGAAAAACAAGAGCAAATCAATGCTGTCAAGGAGTAAGTATCGTAATTTGAGTTGTTACTGCACAAATACTAGATGTCTTTTATGTTTGCGACGGTTGTAGTAAGAGTAGTACACTTCAAATCTCTCCGAAATGGCTTTGGAGCTGGCAATCCGCTTCAATTTGTGATCCTCAGTAAGCTGTTTCGGCACCCACCGTGCACACAATTTTCGAAATCCTAGCGTTTCAGTGATCGTCTCGTACAGTAGGGTTCTTGAGAGCTGAGGAATCATTGCGGACATTTCGCCCAAAGTCAATTTACGATCTCCCAAGACAGTTTCCTTAATTTTCTGCACCAACTCGTCTGTCAAAATTGAAGGTCTTCCACTCCTTTGATCATCATGAACAGAAGTTCTTCCTTCCTTAAACTCACGGCACCACTTGTAAACATTAGTTCTGTTCATGACACCTTCACCATAAACGACTTGGCGCACCTTGGCGGGATTTTGAATTGGTATTATTCACGCAAACGCTCACCAACACCAAAGGTTTTGTACTAGCGAGGTGGTTGACCTCTCAATTTCTTCAGATGCCCCCCTACAACGCAGTGCAGCCAACTTAGGGAAAAAAATTGCCCCATCCCGTGAGAGCACCAGTACTCTTACTTTCCAAACAACTCTCGTAGTTATTAAGTTGTATTTGATTTTGATTAATCTATTAAATATTTCTTGCACTTGACGTACTGGTAAATCCTGATCCCTATGAACTGTTTTATTTATATCTACTTATCTATGAATTATTGTTGATTCATTATTTCATTTTAGTGAGAACCAGAAATACACCTTGGCGCACGAGCAGTTGAAGCAGGACTATGAGAAACTCAAACAGGAAGAAATGGAGAAGAGCAATAAGCTTCAAGAACTCATGTTAGTATTGTGACGTTATAAACTTATTTGAATTGATAGAAGTTTGAGTTATGAGCTGTAACAATCATTCCAAATATCGCTCTCAGATAAGTCAATAATTATTTATATATTAACTAAACTGGTTCAAATAATGGTCTTATTCAGTTGATGTGTCATCACAAAACAGAAAAAAAAGTCGAATGGAAAGAAGGTACATGCTGTTGGTGAATCATGTCACTCTTATTTTGGGATGTCTACCTTTTGTGCTATTTTCTTGCTATCAGATGTATTCTGATAACAAGTAAAGTTTATTTACTTACTTTGCTCTTTGGAAATAATTTTGGTTTGCTAATTGATGGCAGTAAGTTTCCAATTAAAATTTGAAATTTTAATCAACTTTTTACTGAATAATGCCAGTTGCAAACACATTTAAATCATTGCATTCATGCCACTGCTATCCAGTTATTTATTGTTTGACATTGACCGATCTGATTGCGCAATTTCCATTTAACTTCGAGTTTTGGAATCTTTTTCATCCTGTGGGAAGTATACATTTCCTACCTTTCGAATACAACACTCAAAACCTTGTTTCATCAGGCTCACTGTCGAAAGGAGAGAACAGGCTCGCAAAGACCTCAAGGGGCTGGAGGACACGGTGGCTAAAGAGCTGCAGACTCTGCACAACCTGCGAAAGTTGTTTGTTCAGGACCTGCAGGCCAGGATCAAAAAATCCGTCAACCAGGAGGATGAGGATGACGGCGGCTCACTTGCCCAGAAACAGAAAATATCCTTCCTGGAGAACAACCTCGATCAGCTCACCAAAGTTCACAAGCAACTGGTGCGGGATAACGCCGATCTTAGGTGTGAGCTTCCCAAATTGGAAAAGAGGCTCCGTGCAACGATGGAAAGAGTCAAGGTAATGATCACAATTATTATTATCTGTGATAGAGATTGTGTTATTCTTAATTTTATACAGATCATTTCGCTTTCTCAGTACGTATGTTGGAAAGATATGGTCCGTGGGTTGAAAGATGTGTTGCCCATTGAAATAAAAGATTTCTCTTCCGCATTAATTCCCTTGAGATATTGAATAATGTCGGTTCCTCGACTGTGTATCGTAAATTCCTCGCAAAACTGATTTTCTATTTTGTCAACCAATTTATTCTTAGATTATGTTATTCATTCTTTAATGTGATATAACGGAATATAGACAAAACATAGGCATTTATTTAAAATTGTTAATGTTGATACAAATGTTAACGGCTAGAGAGTTGTTTGAAATGTCGCCATCACTTTCAATCATTCAAAATATAAAACGTTGGAGGGGTAAGCAAATATAAGTTCATTTCTCTGAACTGAAACAAAACTTTGGGTCGGAAAAGTTTCCTGTATAGGTGGAGCTTGGTAGTTCTAGATATCACGGTTGCACAAAACATTTTCAAACTTGCAAAATGGCATCAATTTAGCTTTTATTTCATCCTGTACGATGTTTTGTTGGATTACTGAGCTCCCGATTTTCCGGAAACTTTCTACTCTTTGAAACTTGTACCCACGCAGAATGCTGTGAGGGGTTGGTAGAGGGTCTCCACAAGACTAAAATTGTCCTAAAATTAATATAAATTATAATCGATGTTTTTTGCTTGGGCAATTGTAGCATTTTATTGCTTCCGAGTCTACCAAGGTAGCGGAAGCATTGTTTTCACTTTCGGAATGTAAATTTTTTGACTCCAAAATCAAAAATTCCACTCGCATTTTGCGTTTTAGACCTTTCTGAACAATTTTGGTTCCGTGTCTGTCTGTCTGTCAGCAAATCCTTGTTACCGGCAAAACTACACGAAGTTATAGTCCAATTTTGATGAAATTTTCAGGGATTGTGCGGGTTGGGGTGTAGATGGTCCCCTATAGGTTTCATGACCCCCGGATCAATAGTAGCCTCTGAGCATGCGCAAACGTGAAATCCTTGTTACGCGCATAACTCTGGGAGTTCTTGACCAATTTCGATGAAATTTCCAGGGTTTGTTCGGTTTGATGTGTAGATGGTCCCCTATAAGTTTCATGACCTCCGGATCAATAGTAGCCTCTGCGCATGCGCAAACGTGAAATCCTTGTTATGCGCATAACTCCGGTAGTTCTTGACCAATTTCGATGAAATTTTCAGGGATTGTTCGGTTTGATGTGTAGATGGTCCCCTATAAGTTTCATGACCCCCGGATCAATAGTAGCCTCTGCGCATGCGCAAACGTGAAATCCTTGCCACAAGCACAACTCCGGGAGTTCTTGACCGGTTTCGATGAAATTTTCAGGGATTGTTCGGACTTATTAGGTATATTTAATAGTTTGTTCAATAGTTGAACATGCCTACCTTTATTTTCTCAAGTTATGCTCCAGCATAACAATAAATTCACCCTAATTCAATATCTACTTCGCCTAATTGAACGAAGTTCTTTAGTCAATAATAATTTTCAATGATCTATACAGTCATGTTATGGATACGAGGAAGCTATGTACCACACCCGCTTGGCAGACTTTTTTTAAAATGTCATCCATTCAAAAAACCTTTGTTGTCATCAACATGTCTGGTCATTAATGTCTAATGTAGATTGTGTCGATAGTACCTTTTAGATTAAGCAAATCCTGGGAATATTGCAATTACTGAATCACCATATTTACCTAATCTTCACTCGATGTCGTTTTCTATCGACGAAATGCTGAATTAACCGACGTATTTTAACAGGCACTTGAGGTGGCTCTGAAGGAAGCAAAGGAAGGCGCTATGCGTGACAGGAAGAGGTACCAATTTGAAGTCGATAGAATTAAGGAAGCTGTGAGGCAAAAGAATTTGGCAAGGAGAGGACCTACCCCACAAATCGGTAAGTTCACCTTTCTAGTTAAATTGAAAATATATGCTATTTAGCGCTGATTTTAGACAATTAATTGCCGTAATGAGTAAATGGTTAGGCGTTAAGCATTCTTCGTTTAGAAACAATTAATAACAAAAATCATGATTTAAAATCACAGTTTTGCATTAAACATCATTAATTATCAAACTAAACCTGCCCGAACCTTGATTATTTGTTAGGAATACCCATATGTAAACATTAATTCGAATTTTCGAAAGTAATTTACCAACTTGATGGTATTTTGTCAATTAGAACTACTGAGGTGGAATTGGTCATCCAGACCTACTCTATGCATATTATTGTTCCCGAAACTGTGCCAACTCATTGTAATTTGCATCATGATACTGTGAGTAATGTCAGATCGAATTGTACTCTAGTTTGCTTCAAATTAACACTTGATATTGAACAACTAATGCTTTTGGAAACTGTTTTCCAAATGTGTCATAGATGTTTGTTCATTAGTTTTGTTTTGCTTCGATGTCTATCTCTAATGATGAAATATTTTAGTACAAGTCTACCTCAGTGAAAGGCACACTGGTTTAGAGTTTCAGAAGTGTAGCATAATTTCTTTCGTTTTGATTCGTCGGATTATTATTGGACTGTACATAATTGTGCACCTGAAGTTCTTTTGAGTGTTATTATATGTGTCTAGGTATTTTGGCTCACCATTGACAATTTTTTTCTTCTAATAATGCATTTATTTAAGAAAAAATACAAAAAAAAGTACAAAAGAGTACAAAATACAAAAAAGTACAATAGAGCATTCCTATATGCCTTCACCCCTCAATAAGTAAAAAACTTGTGCTGAGGGCTGGAGTCGCTATTAGTTACTACTAGTAGTCGGTATAGTTACTACTACTTTGATTAATCTAGTGTATTTTCGAAACCGCAAATATTCTATTAAATATTAATTGCATCAAGAAATTGTATGTATTTCACTTGAAAATTTCCCGGCAGATGTGTTTTTTAATGCAACGTTTGAAAGATGATAAGTTATTAAGTTTCTTTAAATCATTAGTTAAGCTATTGAACATTTTATTACGTATATACGAGATGAAATTGCGCCTCTTCGTTGTGGATCTAAAAGGCAACTTCAATATAAGGTTCCCAGCTGACCTCGTTTGCCCATCACGTTTCTCAAACTTGGATAAGTGTTTGAATATATGTATCAGTACGATCTTTTTGTAAATGCGTGAGATATCCAGAACCTTAAACGCCTTGAAGGTTTCAGAGGTGAGAAATCTCACTTTCTTACGGAGAAAATTTTTAATATTTTCTTCTGAGTAATGTGTAAAGGCTCTAGGTAGGTTTTGTAGGCCGCAAGAATGCAGTAGGAAATTACAGATTGCACAAGAGAGTGATAAAACATTCTGAGGGTGCCCATAGACATAAGATTTCGGATTTCCAGTATGATCTTGTAAAGTCTATTGCACACATTGTCAATATGAAATTTCCAGGACAGACATTGGTCCACAACCACCCCTAAGTGCTTTGTTTTTGGGACCTGCTTGATACATGGGCAGCTGCAATCACTTGCAGTACAGGTTGACACATCGTGGCATTTGACACTTTCTAAGAACGGGACAGTAGCATTACGCAAGGAAAAAGCAACAAAATTGGATTTGTTAAAATTTAGCTTTAAGCCAACTCCATCCAGCCAGTCTTTGATCACACACAAGCAGGCAGACTCCGCTTGCGTAGATGCCTCCCACGTATTTCGTGAGACCACCACAGCAGTATCGTCAGCATAGGAAATTATATCCCCTTCGAGCTGGATGCCAAACAAATTATTCATAAAACAAATAAACAAAAGGGGTCCAAGAACTGTGCCCTGCGGAATTCCAAAGGAGAAGGAAGATCCCTCACTCAAAATTGTATTTATTTTAACTTTTTGACATCACCCTCGTAAATAACTCTGCACCCAGAAAGCAATGCTATCGCCCATTAATGTTCGTATACTTTCCACTAACTTCCTGTGCGAAACACAGTCAAAAGCCTTTCTCAAATCCAGAAAAATTGCCAATGGTTTATTTCCCTTATATTAATTCTCTATGCTCTATATTAATTTTAGCTAAACTTTGTGAGTTTTACCCATGGATATAATAGTAATTGTGTATACAACCAAGTGTAACTTGTTTGCTCTCTCTATATCTATCCATGTCTCTTAATAGGTGGGTAACACTCGGTGTGCCTTTTCATTTGAATGCTACGTAATTAAACTTTCTGAATAATCTTCGTACTGCACGACTTCTGCGTTTATTTAATGCTCGTTCGATATTTACAGCCAAACCGATCCGAGCTGGGCAGCAGCATATGATCAGCGGCAGTGGGCAAGGCACGCGGGGCGTTCAGATCATCCCTTCGCAAATCCGATCACCAGTTGACGATGGTTTGCGGAAGCACAAAGCCATCAGTAAGTAATGTAATTCGCGCAGTGAACCCCAAGCAAAATCACATGTTACAATGTCGACGAAGAATAAAATTGTGTCGTTTCATAGTCGGTGGCCCAATTCTACTTCACCCAATATTGTCTTTAAAAAGTGTTACACACATATATTCAGCTGCATGTGATTTTTAATCCCTTCCGCAACCACAATCCCCATTTTCAATCAATTGTCGACTTCTTGTGTTTCCATTACTCTCCTCTTGATATCGTCATAAATTTACTGTCTTTTTTTCTCAATAATTGCAGGCATGACAGTCGCCTAGACCTCTAGGGATCATGTCGGCGCTTAACTTTTGGTATATAATAATAATTCCTAAAACCACAGATTCCTTTGTTCATACGTACATTCACCTGAATTTAAATCTATTGGTGGCTTGCCGGCTTTTTGCTTCTCTCTTGAATTTGGTGAGAAAGGCTTCTGCACACCTTAACTGTACACCTTCCCTCAGAACAATGCAATCACTGTGAAAACACTTTTTATTAATTTTATTTTCGGGGTATGTATTAAATTCCGGGTTTTCCTGAAATTTTCTTCAGAGATCTGTTAATTTTTTTGCAGCCATGAAGAGGATAACTCATTGTTAGGTTTTTGTAACTGAGTACTAGGGAAGCGTGGGAATCGCTCACGTACACTGACCAGGGTTTTGCTATTTCCGATAATCGAATATTGTCATATATTTCTCTACAGCATTTTAAAATGAACACAAGATGTTCGATTGATGTTTCGGCTTTCTTGATGATTTACTAGATTTCTTAATATCACCCTGTAAATAATCCATGTATAATTCACATTGTTCCAATTGCTTTACTTGGTGCTAGCCGCACTGAAAATTTTCCTTCAGCACATTTGCTGCTTCTCTGGGAATGTGGAGACGCACAGGTTTAACGAGCTCCCAATGTCTGCCTTTTATCTGGGAAGAAATTTTTTCTAGTGGAAAGAACTGCACGACTTAGAATTTCGCTCCAAAATTAACTGCTCCGAATTCCTTAGTGGTGCTCTAAGAAAAATTATTATTTCTCATTATTTAATATTTTTGTTATAACCAAAAACAGAGGAATTGAAGGGATTTAGTATGAAAAAACAAATTTTTATTTCTTTCCATTTTATTTTAAATACACTTATGTGATTTATTGGCATTTTAAAAAGGCACGTCTAGAGCGGTCATGGTATTAATACGCACTCTCAAAATGTTTGCTGTTAGGATTAGTTTTCTCCCTTTTTTCTTAATAAAGCCCTGATTATTCACTAGCAGTATGAGGTTTGTTGCCCCTAATAACGGCTTGACCTTAAGTTGCGCCTCTGTGGCGCAATCCCTTCCACGCTCCTCTATTCAACCGTATTGCGTAATTTTGATGTGTCGTAGGACAATGTAGATATGAAGTAGTCCTGCCCGTTACGCCTTAATATTGATCATAGCCAACTCATAATATGCCCCTCCTTAGCACGATGTATAATGTATAGGTAACCAATTCTACATACCTTGACATGTTAAGGCACACCCAATGAATTGATTGCGATTACCAAATCAATGCCTCGTCTACTTGTACCATGAGTTCCATTAATGTCTGCTCAAAATTTTAAAATTTATCGGAATTAAGTATGTGAACTTGGTAAAATATTTTCTGTTTACCCGCCATTCTTGCTTTTGTCTTTGATGTTATAGCTCACTTTATTTCATTATATAAATATCCTTGAGACATTTGCATGTTCTAAAAGTTTTGAGTCTCTTCATACTTCATGGATCGGACATTGGTAATGAAGTATGAACTTCAATGAATGAAATAGTTATGAATGGAAAGACAAACGGCTTGATTCGTTTTAACGTTGCATAACTCAGTCGCTTCCGAAATGTAAAACATCAGGGATTTCGCTCGTCTCCCACTACACATTCTTACTACTATTAAAATAAGTGGTTCGTTGTTGGTGGCCTCCTTTAGGCTATTCTGCGCTCCACTGCATTGTACCATACATAAAATATTGAAATCTCCTTCTCTACACATCTTGAATTTCAACGTTGCTTAGCATTGCATATGAGAATATTCAGCTTTTCCACTACGATTCTCTCTTTTCTTACGAACTTTATCTTTTTGTAAATCTAAGTGTCACACGCTTTGTTTGTCCCTTGTTGCAGGTAACGAAAGCTGAACTGGCAGCTCACTTTTGGGTGCTTCAGCCCGAAATAGAAAATAGTTTTTAGCACCAGTCACACACTATACATAAGAATCTTTACTGTTATCTCTCTCTCTCTCTTCTCTCTCTCTATCTCTAACTTTGTTTCTCCCGGTTAATATTATTTATTTATTTTTCTTCTTTTTTCCCTATTATCATTTCATTTATTTTGTTTTTCTTCCCCATTTTCGGAACAATCTGTTTGTGTGTCTTGAATTTTTTCGGTGCTTTTCATTTTTTCCTGTCTTGGTGCGGATGCACGCGAAAAAGCGCTTGGTGCAATCCTATATGAATTTTATTGAATTTTTTAATCGCCTATTATTCCGACCAAAGAAGTATCTTCCTTCGCCCTCCCTCCCAGGGAGGATTATTTGTCTAGAGAACTGTTGACATGTTTCGTTTTCTCATGAGAACTACATTAAGTGCGTACTATTAATGGATAATATTTAATATAAGGGGTATACATGCAACTATTGGTAACATTTTATTAAGTAACCAATTAAAGAAAACCTAGGGTACAGGAAAGAAGTTGTCTATTGTAAAACAGTTTCTTCTTCGATTCAGCTGGAATTGTTAAACTCTAAAATTCTCTTTAAAATAATGAAATATATTTACGAGTAGTTTGGAACGGTATTCGCAACTTCAACTCAATAACACAAACTTGGGAATACCAATGGTTATCTCGCTCCTGAAATATCTTCTCTTTTTATTCTCATTCGAGAAAGAGAACCAGTGGCTGTTGAGGCAACTAAAACCACGTTCGACCTTTTTGCTAATTTAAACGCATTTCGCTGTCTCTCAAGCAATTCCGCCTCATATTTCTATTACTCTGAGGTTAGCGTGAATAGGGATTGAAGTTGGGCTAATTTTGCATGAAGACGTGAATAAACTAATTTGTCCTCCCTTACACTGCTGTACTTCGTTTCTTTACCCTTTACATTTGAATTGAACAGTTCAAGCTAAGTGCTGGATTCCATTACCATCTTCTATTTTGAATATCTCCAAGTCAAGGCGTGAGTTTCCCAATTTGTGAATTCTTGATTTTTCTGTTATTCCCGGAGCTTATGATATTGGTTTGAAGTTGCAATTTTTGTTGTCCAGACTGCCATCCAAACACAGTCTTGGACCCTTGGTAAAACTTATTTGCGGGGAGGCTTGGAAAGGTAGCTAGACCCTCGTCACTCCCAGAGGGAACACTACACATGAAACCATTTCATTTTTGCGAAGCACAGAAGGTTATGACGTTTCGCCAACCATATTCCAGTCAGTCTGATTCGGCTCGACGAGGATCCAAATCGCCACTATCCCTTTGGGATTATCCTAGCCTGAACACCAAATAATACCACCCTAGTAATACCCTAGTCTTTACTCTCAGATTGCCTGATCGCTTCTGATGAGCCATAGGACAGAGTTTTCCTGGTGCATTTTAGAACCAACATCTTCGTGCTCATCATTGTTGTCCCTGTACAGTGGGTACAACTTTATTTGATGGATGAGTCCTTAGATGATGGTCATCCGGAAAACTACATTTATTCATAAAAACCCTAACACGAATTGTTTGTACATAGCTCTGAAGTATTATGCCATGCTTGTTACATGCTTTGTACATAAACCTACAAATCTCTTGCGTAGATTGGACACCTCATTCAACTTTTTCTTCTTATTCTTGTACAGTATTATTTTTTCTTAATTTTTTAAATATAATGTTTTTTTCCCTGTCTTGATATTGAATCTCTAGAGAAACATCTTGAGCCTCTAACAAAGAATATCTTTTTTCAAACATTCTATCCAAACATCATGTGAAGTCTACCCGCTAGTCCATCGCCACAACTGAACAGTAGCATTATAAAAATCCTTTCCGTTTTTAACAAAAATACTTTTTTCGATGCTGTATAACGTTTTAAACTTGATCATTCTGTTCTAGCAGACTTCACAGTTTCAGTAGTTCTCTTAATGGTATCTTTCTGAACATCCCCTCCCTGAAACACCAATGATCATATAGGTAGAAGAGTGGTTATGATTTTTTAATCATCTTGTTTCTTTCCTCTATATTCATCGTTGGCAATAATGGATCCAGTTCTTAGGATTGAACGTTTTAAGCAAGTCTCAATGAAGTACCGTTAATCTGTCTAACTTAGAATTAACTTGAAACAGTGCGAGGTTAATTTTATTTTTTGATGGTAGGTAGCGTTGCTCTTCCCTTATCAATGGGTTCCAACATGGTGAACTCATGATACAAACATGATGAAAAGTTCCTAGCCAATCTAGGTTACCAAGTTAGACAGGTTCACGGTGTCGGCCTTCATTGGGAAGTGTAGAAATTTCAATCATTTGAGTGTCCACTGTTTGAAAGAGGTTTTTTGGCGGGCGTCGAGTCAAAACTTGAAATGTCTTTCCTCCCATCCTTTTACATTTTTATGTTGCTTCGAGGCTAACAGACCTCGCTTCATTTATATTATGACTTTCAAAGCGGTGGGTGTTGCTTAGTGGGCAAGCTAAGTTCAGCCAACCTAACCCGCTCTTAAAGAATTTCAAATCTTTACTCTTCGCCCGCTGAAATTCTGCACTTACAAAACAGCATCACTAAAGAACTGGTAAATTTGAATTGATCAATTATCTTTTCATTAATTTAAAAACTAATCAGCCATTCGTAGAGCAAGTTCCAGATTATTTCATATATATACATGCATATATATAAATAGATAAAGTGACAAAATTTGAGATTTAAAAAACTTGCTGGCAAGCACACTTGCTACTGCGCTGTAGGCATAATTTTAGCCCCTTATTTATAAAATAGAAACCATTCGTTGTAATCCGTTCTTTGGAACGATTCTGTCAATCTTGAATAAAGTTGTCCCCAGGGGTCTTACATGTTGTATTTATCGCGCTGGATGCTGTGTTCTCGTCATAAACAATATCCATTGTCATCACCCTCCACGTTTGTTGTATCCGAACACATTTAATCCATCAGAATTTACAGTTTCTTTGCAAATAACCGGAATCGGCATTAACAATTATTTTTTATTTCTATTAATTATTTATTCAATTGTATTAATTTTATAATGAAGATACATCGTAATTTACCTAATTTGTTCTTGTGTTTGTCTATATAAAATAAATTAGGTACTCTTTCAAAATTCTGCGATTTGAGGTTGGAAATTATTTAGTTCAGTAGATTCCGTTTCTTTACATGAACAATTTAGCTTTCTTTTATCATCGTTTCAGCAGATGATTCATTTTTTTTTCAAATTGAGCAAATTATTTAAATGCATGTACTTCAAAACAATTGCTAAGGTAGGTTTCTGAGTTGATCTTCATAATGTTTGTTAATTATCTCGATAAATTTTGTTAAATATGATTTTAGAACAATTTAATGAATGATGAAGAACTAAATTGCCACAGGGAATCCTATTTCCCCTCCCCTAACCTTCCCAATAGCTTTATTATTAGTGCATAAAATGAGTGTGATATTAGAGAAATCGTGCATTTGTTGTGCATAGTATATTTTTTACCGTTTGAATTCTCAATTATTTTTTGTTTTCTCCTTAATACTGAGAAAAATGATATTTTAAAAGTTTATCATTCCTTTTGTTTTAATACTCACTTCCTTTCATCCTAGCCTCTTTTTTTTCTTTTTCTTTTCTTAGTTTTGCCTAATTTGTACTTACTTTTTATCGCTTGTACATGATGAATATATATGTATATTGGGTATTTACCTGAGCTTGAACCTCCCCCAATTCCCATATGCTTTTCTAAACAAATGTTTTTCCGCTTTAGTTGTCTTAAAAATAAAAGTAAACTATTCATATGCATATTCTATGTTGTTCTCCTCATTAATAATATACTAATAGAAGTTGGTTTAAACAATGTCGAGTAACGCCATAGTATTAGAAATATGTACTGTGAATTGGAGTTAAAGCAAAGAAAAAAGTAAAGTGAATAGACTATTTTTTGGGAATGCGTGAGAGAGTGTTAGCTATTTGTGATTATTCGAGCTATTGCAAGAAAAGAAGATCGTCTTAGCAAGAAGAAAAAACCCACACTATTGTAAGCTTGGTGCACTTTATAATGATTATAATATTTACCTGGGGCCTGTGGATCTGTAATAAATTTCTGGAAGGTTGGTTTCAAATTATGAATTAATAAATGGCAATGCTTACATTTTGGTATACCTACACATTTTTTTAATATCTTATTTCCTTTAACCCCTACGATCAAGTTAGTGCAGTTGAAGAAGTACAGTGGATTTGTGATGTTCGAAGGTAGGAGCCGATTTTGTTTAAAATCGGTTTGAAAATTGTCGACGAAAGGAGACATGGTCTTGAAATGACTAAACAATCAGATCAATCTTGTCCGCCTTCTGGGCTTCAAATCGTGAAACAAACTACTCAATTCTATGTACCTTTTAGAAAACTTCACTAGTGGGTACGTAAACACTATTAAAAAACGAATGCCAAGTGGGTGTGGCACATAGCTTCTACCCTGGGGACGCTCCTACAGGCGCCCCTGGGAAGAGGGCGATGGCGGGTTGCAAGCGCATTCTACCGGGGCTCACTGCAACCAACTTCCGACTTGGTTAGACCAAACGCCGCTAGAATGCGCTTGAAACCTTAATAGCCTTCAGTAGACTCCCCTGGGAAGAGGGTGATAGCAGGTTGCAAGCGCATTCTACCGGCGCTCACTGCAACCAACTTCCGACTTGGTTAGACCAAACGCCGCTAGAATGCGCTTGAAACCTTAATAGCCTTCAGTAGACTCCCCTGGGAAGAGGGTGATAGCAGGTAGCAAGCGCATTCTACCGGGGCTCACTGCAACCAACTTCCGACTTGGTTAGACCAAACGCCGCTAGAATGCGCTTGAAACCTTAATAGCCTTCAGTAGACTCCCCTGGGAAGAGGGTGATAGCAGGTAGCAAGCGCATTCTACCGGGGCTCACTGCAACCAACTTCCGACTTGGTTAGACCAAACGCCGCTAGAATGCGCTTGAAACCTTAATAGCCTTCAGTAGACTCCCCTGGGAAGAGGGTGATAGCAGGTAGCAAGCGCATTCTACCGGGGCTCACTGCAACCAACTTCCGACTTGGTTAGACCAAACGCCGCTAGAATGCGCTTGAAACCTTAATAGCCTTCAGTAGACTCCCCTGGGAAGAGGGTGATAGCAGGTAGCAAGCGCATTCTACCGGGGCTCACTGCAACCAACTGCCGACGTGGTTAGACCAAACGCCGCTAGAATGCGCTTGAAACCTTAATAGCCTTCAGTAGACTCCCCTGGGAAGAGGGTGATAGCGGGTAGCAAGCGCATTCTACCGGGGCTCACTGCAACCAACTGCCGACGTGGTTAGACCAAACGCCGCTAGAATGCGCTTGAAACCTTAATAGCCTTCAGTAGACTCCCCTGGGAAGAGGGTGATAGCGGGTTGCAAGCGCATTCTACCGGGGCTCACTGCAACCAACTGCCGACGTGGTTAGACCAAACGCCGCTAGAATGCGCTTGAAACCTTAATAGCCTTCAGTAGACTCCCCTGGGAAGAGGGTGATAGCGGGTAGCAAGCGCATTCTACCGGGGCTCACTGCAACCAACTGCCGACGTGGTTAGACCAAACGCCGCTAGAATGCGCTTGAAACCTTAATAGCCTTCAGTAGACTCCCCTGGGAAGAGGGCGATGGCGGGTTGCAAGCGCATTCTACCGGGGCTCAGTGTAAACAACATCCGATGTGGTTATACAAAACGCCGCTAGAATGCGCTTGAAACCATCATAGCCTTCTCATTGAAACCATCAAATCGGTTCTCATCCAAAACACTTATTTGGATTGATCAGTTGATGATAATATCATTATTTGTGTGCCCCCTCTACATCTATCTACCTTTGGCTATATCGTTTAAATTTGGATTTTGGGAAGTTTTAACGCAATATGAGTGCCAAAGGACTTGATAAATTGTAGATGTTTTTATTGTGGGGGGGGGGGGGGGGGTATTGAGGTTCAATAAAAAAAACGCTGCAAATTCTTTCACTGCGGTTTATTATTCAATCGGCTTGCGTTCATGATTTGAATTTCTACTAAGCTTTGGAGTGTGCGTGTTTCACAGGATGGGGCGATTATTGAATTTCAGGAGGCACACAAATATGATCAACTGATCAATCCAAATAGGTATTTTGGTCGAGAACAGATTCACGTGCTCCATGTTTATCTCCTGAAATTCAATAATCGCCCTATCCTGTGAAACACGCACACTCCAAAGCTTAGTAGAAATTCAAATCATGAACGCAAGCCGATTGAATAATAAACCCCAGTGAAAGAATTTGCAGCGTTTTTTCTTTTACGTTGGCTATTCTGTGTCATAATTTTTCGGTATTGGGTCTCAAAAAGTCTCCGGATTCTTTATTTATTATTTCAATTTGAATATTTATTATTCAATAATAAACCATTGTAATCGCTCTGGAAAAAAAAATTCTAACCCTCCCTGAAAATTTCATGGTTTACGTTTCAAAGGCTGTAGAATCCGAATCTGCAATAAAAAATTTTACCGTCCGTCCGCCGTACGCCGTACGCACGATTTCTTCCAAACGGCTGGAGAAAAAAATCTGACATTTTCAGGAAAAATCCATCTAGGTCCGACGACGCCCCAATTCTTGAGCCAGCTCTCTCACTCAATTTAAAGTGCCTTTTAAGGGCTGTCAAAGTTTTGTAAAATCCCTAGAAACCTCAAAACAAGTCCAAGCGGCATGAATGTAAACTTATTTTAAGAACATACCGTCAGGAATCGAATGAGCACCTCCCCAGGTCCGTAGGTCAAACTTCCCGATGTATGGCCCGATTTATGGTGCCAACATTTGCGTTTTTTGGTTTATTATTGTTTGTTTGTAACCTAGTGATGCCGATAGCGTCGAGTTGTAGTGAATGTGGATACTGGAGTGATAGCCGATGTTGATACTTGTAGTTTATAGCCGATACACGGGTTGAAGCATTCTGATATGGATGAAACGCTGATGATAAATAGGTAAATATTGTTCAATATTATTAGTGGGGTAAATAAGTATTCTTTCTCTGGGTTTATTATTCAATTGGCTTGCGTTCATGATTTGAATCTGTACTAAGCTTCGGAGTGAGCGTGTTTCACAGGTGATAGAGCTATTGTTGAATTTCAGGAGATATGCATGGAGCACGTAAATCTGTTCCCAACCAAAATACCTATTTGGATTGATCAGTTGATCATATTTGTGTGCCTCCTGAAATTCAATAATCGCTCTATCACCTGTGAAACACGCACACTGCAAATTCTTTCAGTGGGGTTTATTATTCAATTTTATTCATTTCAGTTGCATTCATGACAAAAGGCAAAAAAAATCAGGGCAAAAAATAGCAAATTAAAATACGCACTAAAACATAAAGCCCACTGAAAAAAATAATAATTAAAAAACAAAATAAATAAAAATTTTATTCATTCTACTCCTTATTAGGGGTTAATTCATAGTTATTTATTCTTAATGTTCTATACAAATAATGTTTGGAGTAAGCTAATAAAAAGTATCGAGTAAAAAACTTACCGTATGAGAAAAACGAGAAAAAAATATTGAAAAAACGATCTGGTGGACGGCGAAGGCTTGGTCACAAACTTAGGATCTTTCGCTACGCTGAGGCTGAAAGGGAACTGGCTTCGAGTCGGCTGGACGTGTTGAGGTTGATCTGAATACGGGAAGCGAGGTGTCGACAGCTCGTCGACGTCCGCCAGGGGGAAGTGTTAAATTCGTTGTAAATGCTTGTAAACGGGCCGATTCATTCTCAGTTGAAAATGCTCGTGTCTGCTCTGCCCATTTTGACCAAGATGACTACTTGCGAGACTTGAGAGGTAAGTATTTACAAAATAATGATTTATACTCCAGGGAAAGTCCAAACAGAAACAACAAGAAGAAACTGATTTAAAAAAAAAACCGAAATTTTCGGAACAAAAGAAATTAATAGTAATAATAATTTTAAAAAAAAGATCATACCTAATTATCGAGGGTTTTTTTTTCTCTTGCAGGTGAGTTAATGGGTCTCACATCAAAACCTTACAGGTACGCAACGTCAAGCGCGAGTTCATAAGTGAAATTCTCGGAAATTCATTGATGAGCTATTACGCTCGGAAAAAAACACTATTGAGAACGTCGAGAGTCATGACGATGATGAAATAATAAATGTAGAAAACAATTCTGATGGCTGTAATAATGAAAGTCCCGCAGAGGTTGTTTTCTTGATGGCTGAGAATGTTAGACTAAAAAAAGAAAATAAACACCTTCAAGAACAACTTGCTGCAGCGAGTGATGAAATTGAAGAATTGAAAAAAAAAATTCTCAGGTTTCTGAGGAGAAATTTTCAACTTGTCAAAAACAGGTAATAACCGAGGGAAGGTGCAGCAGTTGGTCGTCTGATGGTATAGCAAACTAACACAACAGTAACTGCCTTTTGGATCTTCGATTATCTTGACTTTGGCTGGCCATTTGGGAATGCCGTTGACCCTGATCACAAACGAACATTTTCATTGATTAAATTCATTTTCGTTTTTCATTTTTAAATATTTATTTTTTAATTTAAATCTTAACGATCTTGTTAAAACTCTTAACTCTTTGTATGAACTCGATTCAAACCCCAATATCTTACCATTGTCCAACAGCTGGATAACATGTTCGAGTCAATAAACATTTTACTAAAACTCAATTTGGTCAGAAACAACAAATTATCAACATTGCGACACCCAATGCTACGGGGAAATCAGAATGGGGTTGGTTATACACGGCGCACAAAGCAACCCCTCCTTCAAGACCGCTCGGTCGTGCGGGTCATTGCATATCCTGGCCCCTGGCCGAGACAACGCCTCCTCCGTAGCTTTCCCAATTTTCAAACAGTAGGTGTTTTTTGGTGATACAGGGTATCCCAGGACTGATGCACAATCCGGCTCCTACGTGTTCTACAACTCATTTCCGACTGCGATGAGTTGCATTCATCTTCCAGACTTTTGGAAAAACCTCAATTTTAACAGAAAACACACGTTTTTCTGCAATCAAACACAATTTCCTAAGCTAAAAATATTTTTTTAAACCAAAACAACTACACCGTTGGAAAGCTGACATTTTGGCGCTGGTTTTACCAGGCCTGCACAGTTCTGCGTCAAGCATTTATAGGGTTTCTAGGCAAGATGAAAAACAGGCGATTTCAAGAATTTGACGAAACTGCCATTTGGCTCAGCGATCGCACATCTTCAATGCAATTTAAAAAAGTTTTCTTACATCAAATAGATAGAAAATTCAACGTTCTTTCCGTCGGTGTCATCAAATTTGAGGTATTTCCAAAATTGAGGGAGTTATGACAGTTTTAATGATGTAAGATCGAAAACACGAAGAAAATCTTAAATCGCGAATAGCTAGGAAACGAGGCCTCTGGCAAAAAATTGCTATGAGACATTTTTGGTTGGAAATGAGTTGTAGAACACGTAGGAGTCGGATTGTACATAACTCCTGGGACACCCTGTATATGGTCCAGTAGTTGGCGTGAAAAGCTAAGGGTTGTTTTTTTTCCTTTAATTCGATGTTTCAAATTATGTAGGTATCTTGAAACGTAACCAACAACTTTTGAAGGAGGGTTAATATATATATATATTTTTTTTTTTTTTTTTGGTCGATTACAAGGGTTTATTATCTAAAATAGTTAACCAAAACTGATGGCTGTTCTACCTGAGTTTTCGAAATCACCCTTGTGGCGAATAGCTGAGAGGAGTTAGACCCGCACCATTTATTAGCAACAGAAAATCGCGCTGATCTCCAAATATGATCAAACCTTTTTCACAAACTAGGTTCATTAACCATTTGATCAGTTATTGGGAGCGATGTGAAAACTTGCTGCAAATTTGTTCTTTCCGTCTTGGTACGGACTCCGTTCATATTCAATTAATTAGTGTGCCGAAAATGATAGAAAGAAGCACCTAAACGTGGTATCGGGAAATTTTATTGTAATTCATCATTATGGCTTTTATAGTTAAGTTCGTTCTACATTGTAGAGTAGTTACATTTGAAGTCGCAATTTAATTTTCAGTAAGAGGCAAATCGTGAAAACTATGTCAATTTTAGGCACATTATCCAATCTCGGTGCCCAAGTGCTTAGTAATGGTATTTAGAACGTCTTAAATAGAGCTCGATAGAGGGTTGAACTAAAAAAATTGATGTTCTCCGAAATTACTATTTTTGAGTATGTTGTACCTATAGGAGAGGGTAAATTTCCCACAAAGTTTCAGACCGATTAGTCGAATTTTCGCCCCACCTCAGGCAGTCCTAGTGGGCGACATAAGAGGTTTGGGTTCAAGAGAGCAAACAGAATTGTGAAGGAATGAAAAGACGGGACGAAGTTTAATTCTTTAATGAAGTTGTATAAACACGAATTTTTCCTAGAAGCGATTTATTTTTAACTGAAGAAAAAATAGTTTGAGGTGTTAAACTCAATCACTTTTTCAGAGGCAACAGATATCACCAATATAAATGGCACGACCAACTAAAAACATTGCTAAAATTGTACATAAAAACGGCAATCTTAGCGACTTTTTGCAACAAATCTCCGGAAAAAAAAAAAAAATACTATTTTTGCTGCAATGTCTTGCAACTGTAGGTACCTATTAACACTTCAATAGAGTACAAGTTGACAAACGTTAACATTAAATTAAAAAGAAATTTTTTCTTTTATAATTAAGACTTAAAAAGGCAGGGTTTTATCCGGTGTAAGAAGGTTTGGAACTACTGGGCGGCGGACGGACATAGCAGATTTTGAATCTTCTCACCCAGAAACGTTGAGTAATAAAGTTTTAGGGGGGATTTAAAAAAATGTTTCTGCTATACGATTACGGCTTATTATTGAGAATCACAAAACAAAAGGGTGAACTTCACCTACCGCATCCTTTAACTTTTAAAGGCCACAACTGGCGCTTATAAATTTAGGCAATTGGCGCTTTCCTAATTCTACAGTGAAGCTTTGTTGATGCAGTATTGGTAGGTAAGTAGGTACTTAGTGCGAGTTATTAGAACCACGTGTGATCGAAGAAATGGGCATTCGCCGTGTGGGCCCTCGGGGTGACGCTATAGTGCGACTTGTCGCCGATAGGTGGCGACCATCTGCTGATCCTGATCTCCCAGCTGCCTCCGAAGTTCTTGAGATCTGTCGAGGACCCCACCACCAGCTTTCACTTTCCTGAGGAAGGCCGTTTCTCCGGGCCGCGGACCTCCAGCTCAGTAACGCGAGCGACGTGATATCCATTCGGTCAACGTGAACATGTGACGTGCCCGACACCAACATGATCTTCGTCTTTCATTGTTTTTCTGGTGAGTCTCCTCGAACTACCTGTTGATTCCTAATTTGATTTTTTTTGGAATTTCATTAACCGCCTTAGTAAATTTAATCCGTCTGGATGTCTCTTGATATGGTTCAATATGGATATGTCAATCTTCAAATATAGACAATAAATACAGATGGTTAAATCAAGATAGATATTAAATTTGAAAAATTACGGAATAATATTTATTTGTTGTACAATTTGATTTAATTTCTTTCCGCCCATCTCTCTCGCGTAACTATAACTTACTGACTGTGCAATTTATTGGCTGCATATTGTTACATATTCGAGCTCAATTTATTGTTATAAACCATAATAATACATAAGTTGTTATATGCATTCTCTCTTCTTTGCTCTCCTTTGGCGCTTTGAGAGCAATTTAGTATTTGATTCAACTATGAATATGATAAAAGTATAATGCTTCTACTTTTGTACTTTTCTTACTAGGAGGCAAAGTACTACCTACAAGATACTTACTAGGCAAATATCTTGGATTCATTTATATATATAGGGTGTCCTACTAAACGTTTCCCCCCTCCCAAAATCGTTACTAAAGAGAAAAATAATTTTGGTTTAATATACTTATTTAAAAAGAATTTCCAATATATGAGCACGTTGAACATTACGGACATGAAGTTCAGCTAGTCCGGGTTACCTAACATAGATATAATAAATCTTTGTGTAATAAGTTGCAGTGTTTTTATTTCAGAGATCAGATGTTTGTTTACATCTCTGCACCATCTACTTATAATTTCAAAAAATAGTGAAGAAATAACGATGAATCGCTATTACTCCCTCCATTTGCCCCCTTTCTTAATGAAAATTCCAAGTTCTGAATTGCTGTACATGTTTATATGCTGAACCAATAGCGTACCTAATTGAACAAAACCGAATGACATGAATCGGTCGTTAATTCTCTCTAGTGCAGCAATTGAAAGGATTGACTATTATCCCCTCCATTCCCCTTCCTGTCAGCTAAACCAAATTTCAGAGATTTGTTGCACAACTGGATTAAAATTGGTAGAGAACTAAAAAAATATCACGGAAATTGCTTTGAAATTGTAGGCTGGGGTGCGTCGAAAAAATTTGTCACATACCTACACACTGTGTGTGGTTTTTAATTCGATTTTTGGATTCTGTTCATCTTAAAACGTAAAACAACGGATTCTCAGTCGCGGTTACAGTTTTTTCTTGTTTGATTAAAAAGGTTGAAAATAATAAACCAAAACAAGTTGATTGGACATTTATAACGGTTTTTCAGAGAATATCCATTCATTACGATAAACGCTGCACATAAATAGTATGTATGTATGACTATAAACAAGGGGAAATGTAAAAATCAAGGATTGAGTTCTCGGATGTCCGGAATCTCCTTGTTGGGGTCTCTGCCCCCTCCACCCCAATTTGAATTTTTCCAACTATCTTGCGCTCTAGAATAGAACTACCGAGCCGATTTCATTCGATCGAGCCTCAATACTCTGCAGTTTTTAATTGCTACGAATGTGGTTAATAGCAATCTATCACATGGTGCTAGTCACCTCTCAGCTTTTCTGATCTCTTTATTTTTCTTTCAAATGTTCCGCATGACCGGCTTTATATTCAATATTCCTATTCATATTCAACAATACAACATCTATCCGGACGCATTTAACTCCGAGCCTGATGACATGACAACTGGCAGAATATGATACTTTCGAAATGCTCGTAATTGGACCAATCTACTGGAGATCATTGAGATTTAGATTATATGTATTTAAACCCATGTGTATACTGGAGAGATGGGGGGAGAAAAAGAGAGAGAGGTGTTTACACCAGTTTGAGGTGTTAACGAATTAGAAATTCGGTGGTGAACCATTCACAAGTATCACCGTTCTGTTCGCGACGGTGAACATCGTTAACTGAATGAAAATATAACACTCCTATAACAAATAAAACTGCTTTGAAGCTAATGTAATCGATCAAACTAATGTGCTACGATTTACGCCACGATCCTAATGCATATTCATCAACTTCATCTTGTATGTTTAAACAACACCCACGTGCAGATGAACGCATTTCACATTATTATCCTACTCCGATTATTCTCGCTCCTGTACTCTGAAGATAATTCTGCGCCATCTCGAATGACAGATCTTGTTTTCAAACCACGATGTTGCTGAAAAGAACAAAAACTACTTACTTCAAGTCCTAACTATATATTCACCTAAAGCAAAGAAATACTGATTGGTCTCTTCATTTAATAAAAATCACATACCTAAGTAACATTAATCACCACCTGAGGCGAGGCGTCGCCTACTTTCCGTCACGCTGAGGTCGATCCGAATGATGATTATTCAAACTCTTTCTTACAAACATCTTGAAACTTTTGGCATAGTGTGCATAGTTTGGCATACCCAGACGAAATAGAGCTCACAATCCTCAGACGATTATATCAAAGTTCTCAGGAACACATGGTTTTCCACATTAACAAGGGTATTCTCCTACATGCAAAACTAAAATCTTTGTCATAGACTTCAGTAGTTTCCATCCCATTATCATGGAATCAAACGGAGTAGCATGAGTTAGGTTGCCGATGGTCCCCTACGAACTAAAAGTTCCCAAATTACATGTCAATGTTCAATCATGAAATATTCTCAATGCCCGGTCTTCACTTCCAAAATATTAAAATTGAATTACCTTGACAATGTTTTGAGTTATTATACACTAAATGTTAACATTAACTGCTGTAATTTAATTAAACTCAAGAATAAAAGCTTACTATGAATTTGTTTACCCATCGGTTCCGGTTGTATGGAGTCATCGGGACATCACAAACTGATCAATAATTTGAAACTGTGTAGATGGAAACCACGTGGACACGATCAACTTTGTTGCCTCTTCCATGAAATAGATGTTGAAGGCTGTAGCCCTATTAGACATGCCTTCAGAGGATTTGCACCTCATTGTCTGCCTGAAGTTGAACAGTAACTGTTCAACTAACTGTTAGTTTTCCTAATGGAATCCATGAAAGTCATCAAGCAATCATCCATTGATTGGTCCAATCTCGTAGCACTCGGATTGAAGAAGGATGGCTCAATCTGATTTTCTGTCGATTTCCGTCGTCTCAATGTTGTTTCTCAGAAAGACTCGTTATCTCCTCCCTAGAGATCAAAGATTGGCTCAATGGCAGGTAGCAGTTGGTTTAACTCTGACATGAGTTCTGGCAGATCCTATATGGCCTAGTAAGCTAGAGAAAAAAAAACAAAGGTAGTTCAAACACATGGCCCTTGGTTTATGTAGTTTCCAAACTATTTTCCCGCGAGCTATGAGTCAGCTGTTACCAAATTAGATTAGGAATGGCTACGATATTAGATGATATTCTGATCGAGTCACCTTCATTTAGTGATCACTTACTACACTTGCAAGAAGTGTTGATGGTACTGGCCAGTCTGGTGGAAAACTAAACTCTTAGAAATTAGATGTTTTTAGGAGTCAAGTTCGGGGCAAGTCAATTCAGAAAATGGGGTTACTGTAGATTTAGAAAAGCTCCAGGCTGTTGAAGATTGACCACCGCTCATACAGGATTAGTGTAGTAGGAGCCCCGTTTGAACGAATATGAATATCTAGTGTGTTTTGTCCATTGTCCAGGTCGGGTAAGGTCACAGCTTTACTGTAACTGTGACAGACTACTGCATACGATGGCTTAAGCACTCCTGGTGGTAGCTCAGAGGTGACTGTCGCTGAAGGGTTGGTGAATCATGTTATCAGCTGATTTGGAATTCCTCAAACACTACATTCAGACAAGGGCACGAATTTTGAATCCTGCAAAGTAATGAAGTTGTTGGGATTTCAGAAAATATGAACCGCTTCCTTACAGCCCTTCATCAAAGGCCTAGTAGCGTGGTTTGATAGGAAATTATGGGATTAGTTGCCTAAGGAGGTGACAGATCAACAACCTGACTAGAACCAGCACCAGCTCATTGCTCTCAAGGCCAACTGGCAACCGAAAACTGATACACTGTGCTGTTGTAAGACACTGACAACGAAATGGTAAGATACGCCTGGAGTGCCACAAGCGGGGAGCAAAGGACTCAATGTGCTCCTGTCATATTTTTTTCGAATTCTCTTGATTGGTCAATCGCATATGCTCGCCTCAGGGCATACCTACTTAAAATGCCCTGAAATCCCGCCTCACCACTCAGCATTAGGTCACTATATTGGGTGACCTTGGAGCGTGTGCTCATGTCCATCTGATTGGTCCCAACTGCATTCCAGAGCCCCGAAGGTATATTTCGCACGATGGTTCTAGTAGGGTAAGGGCAGTATTGTTCCACTAGCTTGGTTCCAATGGATGGATTTAAAAAAAAAATTGTTTCGGTTTATTGGTTTGGGGACGCACATGCTCCTATCAGGACTCACCTGGTCTCAGCCCATCAGGTTGAAAAGGATAACCTACAAAATTCAACCATCAGTCTGAAGAAGTGCAATAATGCTAAGGCTGGAGTACCATGTTTCAAGGAAGGGTTCCTATTGTGGCACTACTGGCCCAAATGGTTGGACCTCGCCTTAAGTTGCAATCTTCCAGGTTCGGCCCGTTCCGCATTCAGAAATACATCTCAAATGTTATCTACCGAATCCCATTTGGCTGGAAATACACAGTACACACAGATAGATCGGCGGAATATAAAGAACATTTGAAGGAAGAAGTGCTGTTATTGTTGCCTTAGGGTTTCATCAACTTGGAATAGTGAAAAGTGTACGCGAATCGATTTGAGATATTCAAGGCGTAAGGTTCAATTGACGGTTATCTTTGAAGTAATTAGTTAATAAAAACTCTTGTTTTTCTATTGCAACGTCATTAAAAATGTTGAACTCGGAAGCTGTACTTTCTAGCATTCACTGTTATTGTTACGCGCGCGTTAGCTGCTTCATCAAGGCGCTCTAAATTGACTCAACTCGAGAACGCCATCGTATTTTTAATCAGGAACAAAAGGCACGGGCACGGCTATTATTGACTGGCTGGATCGGAGGTAAAATGAAACACAACTGCATTCCAATACCCCGCAACCACCAGACCCGCCCACTCATTGTCGCTCCTCCGGCCTTCTTAATAAGTTGCGAGCCAAGCTTTCAAACCTATAACCTGCCTCTACAGTTTTCATTCAAAATCGGTTACACCTGCTGATAGAGGGAAGTAACTCTTAGGCAATTTATTATTTGGGGAGGTTCCTAAGTACTGACAATTATTAATGTACCATCAATAATGAATTTACAAGGGGAATGAGAGGTGATTGTTAAGTGAATTCCTGTAATTACTGTGCCTATCTTGTTGCAATTGGTATCAGAAATGTTAGAAAATATTCATGTGTAATCGGATATTAGTAAGGAAAAACAGACGATTGCCAGCAAATAGAATGTACTACTTTCATGTTGAAAAAAAAAAAAAAAATAGTTACTCATATGTGCCTATTTCTCTCGTAAGATTCTATCTCCAAGATCTTCACTGAGCAATACAGTTTTTTTTATACTTCCAAAAAACTGGAGATCTCTACCTAAAATTGAAAATGTAACCAAAGTTATCAACAGTGTGTCTTCACAATTATCTATTTCGATTGCACTGTGGTCTCACTTGTTTATATATAAAACATGGCACTCAAGTAGTGTAGAAGAAAGTAGTATGGTAGCACTCAAGTTTTGCCACAAAAACGTTCGGTATGGTAAATGTAAGAAATAGTTGAGCCACAACGGTAGTATTTGTTTAAATTATTAAACGCAGGTACGGGGAAATAAAATAGTGATGATATTTTAGTCATAATATTGATCCTCATTAATTTAAATGGTTTTATAGTTAAGGGTGACTATGTAAAAGGCATACGCGCATCTCTTGGATTCGGCGGGTGACCAATGTTGAGGTGCCCCGACGAATGGGGAAGGAGAAGGAGCTTCTTCTTACCGTCAAAGAGAGGAAAGTACCTTAAGCACGTGATGAGGGGTCCTCGTTTTTTTTATTTATTGGCATTGTTTATCTACATACAGCCATACATGAACTTATAATCTAGTCTTAAATGTGATATTTTGACATTCTTCTAAAAATTTACATAAAACATATACCTCTACATTTCCTTGTAAAATACAATTATAGTTGAAAGGCACAGTCAAGATATTGTTTAATTGATCAAATAGCGCGATCCTACTTCCACAATACTTGTGGCACTCCATCACTATGTGCTGCATATCTCCATCCCCCCCACAATATTCACATAAACCATTTGGTCTTCTCCTTCGTTACGAGCTGCTGAAGCTCACCATCGAAGGCAAGATTTGTGGGAGGCGTTCGATTGGGAGGAGGCAGAATTCATGGCTGAAGGACCTCAGGATCTGGTTTTCTTGCTCTTCGGTGGAAGTCTTCCGTATAGCGACCAGCAAAGAGCTTGCCGTTTGGATCGCCAACCTCCGCGTGGAGACGGCGAATTAAGAAGAAGATGTAAAAGACTTTAGCAAAGACTTGAAATTACTCAGATTAGACTTAACGTATAGATGTTAAGATGGGCATGAAAACGCTCAAAGTAGTGAAGATATCACGGTTTGAACGAAATTCAATTCCTTTCAATCTTTTTCAACCTATTCCATCTTCCAGCAGTGATGAAATTGATATTTCTGCACACTTTTGGGTACTAATCATGACCTTTTTAGTATCCTCGATCGATTGTGTGACCCTTGCTGGTGATTTCATGTTTGCTAAATTCAACGTATATGGGGGCGAACTAATAGTGAAACGACACAATCCTCAACCATTTCATTAGAAAAAGGTGCAACGCGCACATGCTTGTATTCATCCGACGGCGGTGGGATTAATAGAGGCCTGTCTTGAGGTTAATCCGCAAATTTGCAAGAAAATCTCACAAGAATTCATTCCGTCAGTCTTGACTGATTCTTTTAAGCATTTACTTATAATATTACGTATTCACAGCAATTATTACTCAACCAATCGTAATTAAACCCACCGAGTACGATCGTGAAGCCCTTACACAACTAAATCCGGAGTTTCATTGAAATCGTACTCATAAATCGTCGGAAAATATGAAATCCGAACCTATTGATACCAACAATTGAATTTTGGCCTAAAATTGTCTTGGCTGGTTTGGAACCTACTCCCAATCATTTCAACAGCCACCTCGAAGCATATTTGCAAGATTTAGCAAGACAAAATGAAGATTCGACCAGATCCAAAGATAGTTTTGCTAAAACACAATTTTTTGTCGCTGTCGCTGAGGAGTGCTGAGTAATGGAGCTTTATTCTCCTGAAAATTGAGGAAAGGTCACCTTGTCATTGTATTGGCTGGGCAACCTTCGTGGCCGTGACTTATACTTTTACGATGAGATTCAAATCAGCGCTCAGGATTATCGAATGAATACGCCCACCTTTTCGCTCCTCAAGTAATTAGATTGTTCATTGTCTAATGGGGTCAAGTTCGTTTATATCGTTTAGTGAATTAAAATACCCCTACAATTACCACGTTATCACCTGTAGCAAACATGCAATCTTGTTGTTCCAAGATTTAAAAAAAGTTCTTTATATTGGTTTGATGGGGTAGAGCAACTTGTACACGTACCAACACTAATCGTAGAAGGTAATTTTGGAATTCGCTGACAGCTGATCTGGTATACCAATTGGCTCATAGGTTCAACATCCTTAGCTAGGAATCTTAATTTTCTGTGCACTTCAAGTTGCCGTTGAGTCGAAACATTTTAGGACCGCAATAGGCAGAAATTTCGTTAACTATGGTCCAGTTGTTTTAATAACGCCGAACAGCAAATCATTTACATTTACATTTTAATGTTATTTTTTATTTTGTATAAGGTTTTTAGGAGTGATCACAAGCTTCTGTTTGCTTACTAACTAAGGTGAAAAAGCTATTCGTTTACGCAGGAATTGAAAATAAAATACCATTCAAAAATTAAAATTTGTTCTGGCTTATTGTGTATCATGGCTTACAGATCAATTCTGTTTCCTTATCTATCAGTCTCCCTGTAGTAATTCGTAGTCACGTTCAAACCTACAGTGAGTTCTGGTTCAATTTTCATCTAACTCACTCATTCCCTATAAATTTTGTTGCCGTCTAATCAATAATAAGGTCTCCAGTACATATATGTATATTACTGTACTGTTTTGCATTTAGTAATGCTGTCTCGTCTTTTATTTTTCAACTGATTCGATACGTTAAGAAGATCTACTGAACTTCCAACTTGGCAGATCTTTTCTCTCTTGCTCGATTGTTAAGGTTCATTAGGTAGGCCCCTATTTATTTCAAATAATGAACCAAAGCAATGATAGCCATGGGTGTGTAGATGTACCTACCGAACTTTGTGGCGTGAAAACATCATTACCCTTTCCTTATAGAAAAACAAAGAGATTACGAATAATTGGTCAGTAAAAGTTATCTTCTGGTTCCTACGTGGGCAGTATTGAAGGCTTAGTAAATCCGTCACGCTCGATCGCTGGGTTCAAAGGTTCTTACCCGGCTTGCCTATACCGTCAGGATAGAAATGAGGTTAGACTAAAAAAAGAAAATAAACTCAACTTGCTACAGCGAAAAGAATTGAAAAAAAATTCTCAGGTTTTTGAGGAGAAATTTTCAGGCAGTAAATCCAATCGCTGGGAAAGGTTCTTACGGCTTGCTCCATACCGTCACGCTCGATATGCACGGTGAACTGAGGTTCACCATAATAAGCAAGTAGGTTTCTCGTCACCCGAAACGGAGGCCTAAGAGGAAGAAATGAGAGGGCTCTCCACCTCTGTAAAAGGACGTCAGGTCTCGATCATTACGAAATAAAAAGATTGTACTTGATGCTAATATTGTGGAACCCGGTGTACGGGTATTGTCTGTTGACCGCAGGCTCCGTCTAAACACAATGATATTCAGGGATCCAATGATAATACGCTGAGATACAATGATTTGAAAGATCCCTTGAATGTATTGTGGACCCCAGAGTAGCTGCTTCGAACCTGACCGCATGTTGCGGTCAGATAGGCGGTTTATGTTTTATAATTGTCAATTGAATGAGCTGCTCTTCGTACAAACAAAAATGCTGTTATAGAAAACTTCACACGGATTTATTACTCACTCATGAAAAAAAACTTGTATGCACACTTCCAATACGCATAGAACGTTTGTTCCGCAAAGAGCAACACTCTCAAACAGCTACTTATAACTTCGCAACTCAGCATCAAACTCTGCAACACTACATAGCTTGAGGACTAGTTTCATTTGGCTGGATGTGGGAAAATACTGGACTTTATATCTCAAAACGAAACAAGACGCACATTGAATTAGAATACAAAAAACGTGATCAAAATGGCTCAAATTGTTTACCTTTTTCAACAAAAATGATTAGCCTTTATGTTTTCCAAAATCCAAAAATCCAAAAATCATTGCACCATTCGGTTCTGAGCGTCTCAAATGGACCAAAATCGTTTTTGAACGCGATTTATTAGTTGTCAGAGCTCTTTTCGCTGTGTAAGAGCGGTCTTAAACAAAAAATATGAAGTATTACAAAAGTGCATTTAGTGTTTTAGTTTGCATCTCGTTAAAGTTTCGTGATCTCAAGATCATTTTGTCTGAAGTTACACCTAGAACGATCAAAGCTCCGTGACGTAGGTAATAAACCCCGACGAGCCGCCGGTTCAAAGTTAAATATGTAATTGGAATGATGTTCTTAGGTAGAAGAGTAGGGAAGGGGCGTGTAATATAGTGAGTGAAACTAAGTCGGAAGAGAAAAAGTGGATCAGTATACCTTATTATGAAAAATTTCAGATAAAATTGGTAAAACTCTGTCATCCAGACGTTTCAATGTTGAGTTCGATAATAAAAAGTAATCTTAAAGCTTCCTTAGGTTCGGTTTGGGATAAAATTAACATTAAGGATAAAAGTGGGGTTTATAAACTAAAATGTTCATGTTGGCTTGAATACTGTGGTCAAACTGGTAGGAAATTTAGGGAACGAATAAAAGAGCATGAAAAGGATTTCAGGGACAACAAAGGTGATTCTTCCTTTGCAAATCATCTGAATGAGTCCAATCATAGCTTTATTTTATCTGACAAACAGGCAATTTGTAGAATTTCCTCACTTTTGCCCAAAAGGGGCAAAAGGATGTGCTAGAAAAATTCGAAGTTGTTAAGAGTGATAGGTAGGAAAATGTTTAAATGAAGTTATTCATTTGGTGGGTTCATTTTTGCAGTATGTTTGGCTCCCCTCCTCCAGAATGTTACTGTTAGTGCCCCCTTTCACTTTGTAAGCCTTAAGTGGCATTGGTTGGTCATCCCCGTCTCTTTCACTTCCGTGAGCCAATAGGATTCAATCTCCTATCACCTGGGCCTATATAAGATGTGCTATCTATGATGTTTTGTGCTTTCAGTTCAAGTTTGTTACTTACGATGACCTGACCGTCGAAATCGATTGAACTGTGTATTTATTATTTTCGTGGATATATAGACAACGTTTTATTTTACTCCGTTTTTATTGAAATGGGTTTCCATAAATTCGTCGAAAGTGACTTAGTCCGTGTCCCTCTCCAGACCCTGCATTGCTTTTTATGCTTAGTATGTTTATTTTTTATTCATTATTATTTTTTTGGTAGAATTAAAACAACTCACCATCAATTTGTGATGTGTGTTTGTATTTCCTCGTGTGAGTGGAGACAAGTGGCTTCCTCAAAATATCTGAGCACAGATAGGAAACTCACCACTTCAAAGTGAATGTGTGCAATCAGAAATGCCCGCCATCAGTCCATCTATTCGTAACAAGTAACCAATACGACCTTGTAGAACGACGGAATGATAATTAGCTTCTGTTTCAGGGTTACGTGTACACTCTGCCAAAGGTCAGGTCTTAATAAAACTTAAAATATATAATAATAACTATTAACATGAAAATTGCACCATAACTGCTAAAAGTGTAGTTCCTTGCCCACCCAACATGGAGATGTTTTTAATTTAGAAAATACTTGAAACATACGTTTTGCATACCGCTTCATAGATGAATAGGCGAACGTCACTCACTTTTGCACTTAATTAGAAGATAATGAAGCACAATGTTAAGTACCTAGTAGGTGCCCGATATGTTAGACCTCTTACGGAAGGATAAGTTACGACGTTCCTCATCAACGTTCCCGTGATCAAGTCCTTCATCAAAATATTCTCAAGCTTACTACTTCGTTGCCCTCGTCGAACATAATTTTCGCCGTTTACTAAGACGGTGGACGATAAAAATGCGAAATATATTTCATTTTCCTGGTCCATGTCCTCCTTATTTGGACGGTCGATGGGGAACCCGACGGCCGCGCAAGTAGAATTGCCGCTAAGTGTTGAACATACTTGACCTCCATATCATGCGCGACTCAAGGCGACTCTGTTCATGAAAGTCATCCAGTTCGTATCGGATGTCTTCAGGAAATTACGAGCGATCACTTTACGGAAACATCAACTGACTATCGAAAGATTGAACGACGGGCTGTGAAATGTCAACGCTTTTTTTGTTTTAATTTGTTTCAGGGTAATGAAGGAATTGAAATGAAAACTTGACAACAGTACCGTAGTATCACACAAGAGTTCACTCTTAGGAGGTCAGTAGGGCATCCTAGATAATTCCTTTAATTTGATACACAACCGCAAAAAACTTCAAACACTTTTTAAGGTCATCAACTCATTTTGTTTTTACAAGTATTGCTTTTCACTTTTCAAAAAGAGGATAACTTCATTTTTTCAACCAAGATAGTCAATCTCCCTTCCGAGACACACAGATTAATTTATGTGAAATGTATCGAGTTGTAGAGCAAATTTATAAGTGAGTGTGTACCATAAAATGATTTGTGTCCAATGAGGTAAACTTGTGTTTCTTGGGGAGAAGTTGTAGGGATTTTCGGTGGAGGGTAACCACAAACAGTAATCGATACTAACTAACACAACAAGTTGTTGCCAACAACTATTAAATTATGTTATTCTATTGAGCAACGCAACTCATGGGATTAATCGATTGAGATCTGCAATGAGTGCAAAATTTTTAATGGCTTGCTGGAAGGATCTATGAAAATGACACAAACAAAAATAAAGAAATGGAGAAAACCGAAAGAACAAGCAAAGAAATAAGTAACAAAATCTGACGGAACTTAGCCAATAAGCTAGATCAAACTGCCTCATCCTAAACAGTTACATACTAAACCCTCTTTACTAAAATACACTAATACTAGAAATCCCTACTATTTCGCTCCTCAGTGATATGAGGCTGACTACAAATAAGCAAGTTAGTTTAGTAAAGTTCAGTGCTAGGTAACAGTTAAGGATTCATAATACGAATCGTTCATAATATGAATAATGCGATGGAGTAAATACATATGAAAAAAAGAAATTAAACGTTCACGAATGTTGTGTGACATCCATCAAATTTTGAATTTGTCTTTATGTTCCCCAAAAGGTATCCAAGTTTCTATGTTTTGTCGTGATTGCGGCTATAAGTTTATTTCCTAAACGAAATTTCCATGGAGGCGTACTACCGCAAGTCAGTATTTCCTTTCCCAAAGGTTGTTTAGAGTGACTAATATCGATTTCCTTCTTAAAAACTTATGATCGAGAAGCGTCCGCGTTGGAAAGAAGCAGTGAAGTAAAAAAAGCAAGTTCTCCGAATCCTCTTCACATACATCGACACACGAAATGAAAGTTGTTCAGAATAATCTAAAACACAAAATGGAAGGACAACGGAAGCAATACCATATTACAGAAAGTTATTCTTAATTCTACCTACTAGTTATTGCAACTTGGCGTTACGTTTTTTTCACTCAATAATAAACAAACTCTTAATATGAAAACGTTTTAAAACGCTACGAATTCTTTCACTGGGGTTTATTATTCAATGGCTTGCGTTCATGATTTGAATTTCTACTAAGCTTTAGAGTGTGCGTGTTTCACAGTTGATAGAGCGACTATTGGATTTCAGGAGATATGCATAGAGCACGTAAATCTGTTCTCAACCAAAATAACTATTTGGATTGATCAGTTGATCATATTTGTGTGCCTCCTGAAATTCAATAATCTCTCTATCACCTGTGAAACACGCACACTCCAAAGCTTAGTAGAAATTCAAATCATGAACGCATGCCAATTGAATAATAAACCACAGTGAAAGAATTTGCAGCGTTTTTGATGGTTATCAGAATGCTTCAACCCGTATAGTTCACTCCAGTATCCACATTACTACATCACTACATCACTACGTCACTAGGTTACTGATAGCAACACAAAAACAATAATAAACCAAAATAACGCGAATGTTAGCACCATAAATCGGGCCGTAGATCGGGAATGGTTTGACCTACAGACCTGGGGAGGGGCTCATTCGATTCCTCGTGGAGTGTTCTTCAAAAAGAGTCCAAATTTAGGCCGCCTTGACTTTTTTTGAGGTTTTTAGGGATTTTATAAAACTTTGACAACCCTTAAAAGGCATTTTAAATTAAGTGAGAGAGCTGGCTCAAGAATTGGGGCGTCGTCGGACAAACATGGATTTTTTTCGAAAATTTCAGGTTTTTGGCTTCAGCCGTTTGGGAGAAATCGTGCGTACGGCGTTCGACTTTGTTTGCCATTATTTAAATTATTAAGGATAAGTAGTTTTCACATGTTCTCTGTTAGTTGTTCAACTCACTAAGTTAAAATGAAGTTTCAATAGAGATCTTAGATAGAGATCTTCATTATCAAACAAGTAGTTTTCGGCAAAAGTAAGAGCAGAAAACTGTTGAAAAAACCTTTGAACAAGCGATTAGTGTGTATATTGACAGTTTCTAGACTGAAAAACACCGAATGACAATTGTAGTGGATGGTGTCGGTATATTAAATGCTCATTGTTTCAATGGAAATCGAGTCAAACATTGTTGTAGATTAACGGTTTCTTTCAAGATTCAACCTTGACGGTGAGCACTGGGAGCAGTAGAAAGGTCGACGAAGGTAGTTGTGCCGTACGCCAGCTAGTTCTACGAGTTAGATGTTTGAGGCACCTCGTCCAAATTATGATTTCCATCAAAAGAAGGCGTTACCGTTGAAGGCACGAGGCTCTCACTTCTAGTCACTTTCACCATTTAATGAAATCTCACCGTTGTAGTTTCCAACTCATCTCGGACAATTCTCGGACTGGGCCTCGTCAATGTTTTTCTCGAAATGATCGTAAATGGCAGTCTGCTCGTATATTCTCTTTTTAAAAAAATGTTTTTTTCTGCTTGGTTTTATTGGTATCAACCGTATTAATGATACTAGAAATGTACAGGTAACCATTAACAGGTAAGCATTAGGGGATTATTAAGCTAAACATTGATGAACAAATGTTGCAGCATTCGCTTAAAGTTTGTTTCGACTGATTAAATCAGAGATGGCTCACTTTCGCATTTGAAAGTTGGTATATGCCTATCTGAATGGGATCCATAAATTCATTTGCATAAACCTTAACCTACTTCATTAATTACTAGAATAAATAACTGAAACCAAAGAAGTAACACCCCCATACTATGTTGTATCATTAATGTATTACTTTCACCTTATTGCCTACATGGGATTTTGTTAAACATGATGAATATTTGTGAGTAGGAACCAACCTGGGTTTTCTGGGAAAACATTTGTTGCCGATTATCGTATGTTTGAGACATGCTAACCTCTCAGTTGATTTTTTTTAAATTCTCATTAGGGCCCGTTATGATGAATACCCCTCAGTATCCAGCCAACTCTTCCTATATTTGTTCACTCCTAACCAGTTGCGGTTGCTAATGGGGTGGAGCTAGTAGGTACACGCCCATTCTGGGTTGTGGTTACTGTTCGAGACCATCGATCTGGATCATAGGTTCGAATCATGGCAACATTTGCCCCTAAGGCGGTGGGACAATAGGAACTGAATCTCGGAAGTAAATATTTTAACGAGTGGGAAGATCGGATGGCTTGATTCCTTTCTCCTTCCGTAATCGTCCACACACAAACAGAAGGTCAACGGGCTGTGGGTCTTCGTACATTGTTGCGCTTCATTTTGTTCCTTCTTTAATAGGCAAAACGTAACCCGCACTTTCTACTTGCTGAAGTTGCATTGGAGGTAACAATACTTTTACCAAATTACCGGAGGAGGCAGGGGAGAGGGAAGTACACGACTCTCGACGATTTAATGGATTTCAGTACCTATTTACCACCTTATCTCAGCACCTTAGTTAATTTTTCACTAACGCCAGAAGATCTTGATTTACATCGGTGCCTGTCAGGCAGTATTTGTGCCATCCAGACATCATTTAGATGAGTGAGTGATGGGAGAAGAAGATTAAGATGACAGCGATGAGAACTAATTTATTTTTTATAGTGTCAACTACAAAATGCCTACTCCGCCTTAATTTTCTGTGATGTTTATCACGGTCAGTGATATGAACTTGGCTGATTGCTTTTGAGTCCTACTATGGTGTCCTCATCTGAATTCATTTAGGTCGTGTATGTTCCTTATACGTTGTAAGGATCTTTCAGACAAAGGAGACAATGATTGGGGTGGGATGTCCAGGGATTTTAAAATTGTGTCCGAACACTCTGGTTAACATTTATTTTGATACGATTCAATGTAAGAAAGTAGAAGCAAGGTTTGAACTTGTTTATTTGGTGGAGGAAGGCGCTAAGGTGACCTGACAACTGGTAAATGTTCTTAGTCAAATTAAATTCGTAGGCTTCTTCTTTTTATGAAACATTCAACCTCAAATTCCTAACATTATGTACGTTGGTATGTGCCATAGCTTGCAGATTAAAAAAAATACGAACACAAACGACTTGCTCATTGTTTGATTAGTGAAGGTTTGAGATGATTAAGTAGTGCGACATTTTATTAAGACGGTAAAAAATATCAATTATAATTCACAGACTAATTGGTATTTTGTCATCAGAGGGAGAATTACTACTAAAATGTAAAATTAGGTTCAGAATCCCCTCAAAATTTTAATTAAATTATGAAAATGTTCGAGAATTTCAGTATTTTACTTTTTGAAGCCATTGCAATTCCCCATTTCACAAGCAAATTCGCTGATATGATCATATTTTATTACGACCAATGACGTGCAATTCACGTAATTTACCGCCCAGCGTTCAAGTCACCCGTCGTAACAAGTACATATTATACTACCGGCCTGGTTTCCCTTTTTCCATATGTAATGGGCCAATAACCGCAATTCAAGGCGGCGACTCAACAGCAGAAGAACAATTTCTTGTGGCGGTTCTATAGTAATTTCTTGTGAGACATGCAACTGCGCGTACAAATGACCATCTCATTAAACCAAATGGCCTACGCCAGTCAATGAACTCTGGTACTAAAGACTTGGGTCCAGCTCCGTAATTAACCGACTCATGATTCCTCCAATGTTAATTAATTGTTCCGCAATTAATGCATGACTGTATAGAAAATAAGGGGAAAAAATGGTGCATTAATGATACAATCAACTTTCCAACTCCAACATTTCAATCAAGCTATTAATTCTCATTAGGGGTTTGTAGGCAGGAATGTAAAATATACTAAAATGAGGTATTGCATTTTGTTCATGCATAAATGAAGACACTGCCTGAGCTTGGATTCCGGCAATTCAGTCAGTTCGATGACAATTGTTAAGGAATCGCGCAGAGTACACACTCGAATTGAAAATATGATAATATGAAAATATATTGTAATTCTAATAAAAAAATGTTTGGCGGGAATAAAACCACTGGAAACACGAAAAGATCGAAAGTTCTTGATTCTCCTATCTCTTTTAAAAACTAAAACACCTAATTGATATATTTTTATATATTCTTAAATTTGTATTATTCTGAATCACTCATAATAATAAGGGAGGAAATGTCATTTTCCAATCGGAAAACGTTTTGTTCTCCATGAGAAATTGAGGTTTGGGGGTGAAAAATGACCACCTACCTGAGGAGCAAATCCAACTGTTGATATGAGTGACGCTGCTAACAGACTAATTTATTTGTCGTCAAGTCGGTGACGTGAGCAGCAAACGATACAATATTGTTCACAGTACCCTTTCAGCATTCCCATTTAAGGACACTCACTCCGCTCTGGTATTAACAAACCCGAACATCCGTGGTATCATTGAAGTTACTAGAAATCATCCTTAAAATAGTTTCAGAGGCTTAGAAGACCACCATCTCCATACAAATCCATGTGGAAAACAGTGCAGAACTTGTCTCGTAGCAGATAGATCGTCATTTTTCACTCACAGCCCAAAAAAAGGAAGAATTCCGTACTATTCTGTGAATTCAAATTTAATGAAACCGTTGCAAAGCTGAGCTTTTTGGGCAATTTTTTCAGTAACAGTACAAAGATTTTCAATATTAGTATTTGGTTTGAAGATTGAAAAAACTAGTCATTCCCGGGATTTGAAAAAAAAATTAGGCTGATGTTTCACCCGCTGAACCTGAACAATAGATTTTCGTTTGGGCCCAGGGGGATAAGATATTCAATGCTCTTAACAAAGATGTCCTAAAATTTGAAATTGTTTGGGGAAATAACGGAGTTATAGCGGTTTTTGTGACCTAAGGTCGAAAACACGAAAAAAAAATTCGAAATACGTCTGAAGCTGAGAACAAAATATGTGTCATAGGACACTTTTCTTACAAATTTATTGTACAACTCACCCCCGGCCGGGTGTTTACTCCTAATTTGGACACCCAGTATACCTAATCATGATATGGATTGGAGGAAGCTAAATATCAGTGTGACGTTGGTGGGTTTGTGTTAGATGCTTTCGGTGATGAATATAGATATTTTGTTACTGCTTTAACATGATTTTGCTTTCTGTTGAGTTTTTTACAATCTGCGTTAAATGTGTGGAATTGATTCCCCGGCTAGTATCTAGGAGTAACTTCCCCATGCGGGACCCGCATGGTTCGGGTTACAGTTAAAACGGAGAGTCGGGAGTTGGCTTCGACTGATTTTACTGAAGAATCAAGTTGAAAACGATACTTCCTGATGAACCTTCGGATTTTATTCTGCCCTTCTACCTACTACTACAATACCAAATACATCCTGTGTTGATATAGAAGTTGAACATATATGTAAATAGTTGCTTACCTGTCAGTACTATACTGTGGTAATAAAATCAGAGAGGGGGGCCTTGGTAAAGGGGGCCCGGATTTTGGTAGTTTGAAGTTTTGGAAGCTCCCTCGTTTAGTTTTAACTGGTTTTCAAGTATTAATACAGAATTAATAAACACATACAAAGCAGTAGAACTCAATCATTCTCAATCGCCCCAATTCTTGAGCCAGCTCTCTCACTTAATTTAAAGTGCCCCTTAAGGGTTGCAAAAGTTTTGTAAAAATCCCTAAAAACCTCAAAAAAAGTAAAGGCGTCCTAAATTTGGACTCTTTTTGAAGAACTTTCCAAGAGGAAACGAATGAGCCCTTCCCCAGGTCCTTAGCTCAAACCATTCACGATATATGGCCCGATTTATGGTCCCAACATTTGCGTTAGTTTGGTTTATTATTGTTTTTGTTTTGATATCAGTAACCTAGTGATATAGTGCTGTGGATACTGGAGAGAACTCCTAAAAGGCTTTCTAGCCGATACACGGGTTGAAGCATTCTGATATGCGTGAAACGCTGCAAATTCTTTCACTGTGGTTTATTATTCAATTGGCTAGCGTTCATGATTTGAATTTCTACTAAGCTTTGGAGTGTCCGTGATTCGCAAGTGGTAGAGCGATTATTGAATTTTAGGAGGCACACAATTATGATCAACCGATCACTCCAAATATGTATTTTGGTTGAAAACAGATTTACGTACTCTATGCATATCTCCTGAAATTCAATAATCGCTCTATCACCTGTGAAGCTCGCACAATCCAAAGCTTAGTAGAAATTCAAATCATGAACGCATGCCAACTGAATAATAGACCCCAGTGAAAGAATTTGCAGCGTTTTTCTTTTATGGTTATCAGAATGCTTCAACCCGTGTATCGGCTACAAAGCCTCTTAGGAGTTCACTCCAGTATACACATTACTAAATCACTAGGTTGTCGCTATCAAAACAAAAACAATAATAAACCAAAATAACGTAAATGTTGGCACCATAAATCGGGCCATACATCTGGAATGGTTTGACCTACGGACCTGGGGAGGGGCTCATTCGATTCCTCATGGAGTGTTCTTCAAAAAGAGTCCAAATTTAGGCCGCCTTGACTTTTTTTGAGGTTTTAAGGGATTTTACAAATCTTTGACAACCCTGAGAGGGCACTTTAAATTAAGCGAGAGAATTGGCTCAAGAATTGGGGCGTCGGACCAACATGGATTTTTCATGAAAATTTCAGATCTTTTGCTCCAGCCGTACGGCGTACGGCGGACGGACGGAATAATTTTTATTGCGGATTCGGATTCTACGCCCTTTGAAACGTAAACCATGACATTTTCTGGGGAGGTAAGAATTTTTTTTGCAAGAGCGATTACAATGGTTTATTATTGAATAATAAACCAAAATCCATTCTTTCGCACATGGACTCCACTTGGGGGACTGGTTGGTCTTAACCGCTAACCCGCCCGATGCTTCACTCGACGCAATGGGCTAAACACTTGTCAAAAATGTGGTTTTTCGGTGTTTCTTTCTTAAAACAAAGAAAAAGGAGAAAAATCTACTGTGATAGGTTTCAGATCAGGGGAAATTCACCCAAATAAAAAAATAATCATTTCTTTACTTAAAACACGGTCCACGTCAAACGTAGGGTGATTGATCCTAATTCGTATCGTTCAATCGTGAACTGCTTATATTGAACGTAACTGATTACGGTCATTCGGTCAACTCCGAAGCAGCTATGGTATTAATCAAGAAACATTGTAACTATGGGAGTTGAACGGGTTCTAAACAGTCGAGGCTTAGTCGAAACATTTAATAATAGTTCCCTATCCAGGCGCCAGGTGTATCCGCTACACTCAATTTAATCCAACCGCTTCCCCCCCCCCCCCCCCTGGACCTGGTTCCACGTATTTTCTTCAAGTGGTTTCCACCTAAATTGCCGAAGGCGCGATCCGCGGCAGATCGAGACCTCCTCGGGGGAGCTATCAACCTCTTTTTCTCCATAATTTTCGGATCGTCCCACCCGACCGCGGGTATAATTACTTATGATTGAGTCGTTCTATTTTACGAACATCAATCAAAGGCGACCTTGTGGAATATTTGTTGGGTTTCGGCTCTTCGTCATTGTTTTTCGATTCTAACGGTACAAAATGTCAGATCGTTATTCGCTTTGATATTTCTCTGAATAGGCCCCAATGTATTTGAATTAGACAATCCATGTTTGGTCTCCACGAACAGCAGACATAGCTCGTCCTTGGTCCACAATCCTACAATGGACAGAAAATCTTAGTTATTTTACCACAAATGATGGAATTATTACTGTATTTAAATGAAGTCTCCAATAACTGACGACTTCATTGGAAAACGTACAAATGGAGCGGTATTGCATTTTTTTCAATGAATATTCAACTCCAAATAATTTTTTACAAATAGGCGGATAGTGGCCGCCATAGGACCAAGATTTCCTGCGAAACTATTAAACTGCGAGGCCTTATAGCGTAAAATAATGTTCCAAGTGAACTTTATTTGATTTAAAACATCAATTTTGTCTATTGGACTATTATCTAGTTTTTAAAATAAATTTGATGGTGAAGTTATTGACTTAAAAATTGATTTAGTACTATATGTGTTTGGAAAATTATTAATCGAACACTAATGGTAACGTTAGTAGTGTCAAATGAGGCGGTTATTTGCCATTTTAAAATTTCTTTTCTGTTGAAAACTAAACACACTGTAGTAGTGAGCAAATGTAAAACTTGAAGGATAATCTTCAATATTTCAGAGCAAGGAGGGTCGAATTTTCCTAGACTATGCTCATATTAATGATCATGCATCAATTTTACAAACATTTTAGGGCCGTGTCACTACTAAGAATACGGTTTTTGTACTAGAATCGTATCTTTATCGCTAGATATGAGTCAGCGAGACCTACCAGAGTTACATCAAACACGAATGTTAGTCAGTCTGACTCACATTGTTTCGAAATGAGACATCAAAACACCCTGCAGGACATTGCTAAGACTTTTTCCCAAGGGGAGGACATTGTTCCTTTCAAACAACCATAGTAAGTTGGCACTAGTGGAAGCCGTTCCAAATTTAGCATTGCATTTTTTCAGTAAGACACGATGACGCACATCGGAGTTCCGGGATGAAAGATACCATCCATGTTTTGGAAAACAAGAGATTTGAGTTTTTCAAATTTCATCTATCTAAGAGAATGCTCCAGAACTAATCAGCAGGTTAAGTAATTGAAAGGGGGTGCCTGCGAATAAATTGTTGGAGAAACCATGACCAGAGAGGAATAAGAAGCCTCGCAAGCATCCAGATCTCATCTAACTAAAAACATCTAGGTAAAAAATGTTTAGGTGTCACTGTCTCATCAATAATACGGAGTACTGGCAAATATCTGTCTCTTCTGTGATCAAAAAGCTCATTATGTCTCTCCATAAGTTGCTAATTGATAATTAACTTAATTTTTGGTGTGTGCTGAGAAGGGAATAATGTCTGTTGCATCTACCAGATTTGATACACTCCCAGAAGTTATTAACGATATTTAGCACCTTCTGTGTTTGCTTATCTCTCCGACCCCTCTAAGATTCAATATCTATGAAGACATATCCAAACAGAACAGCCTCCGAGAAGAAAGTGTGTCGGTACCTCGCTTCGTCATTGGCCCATAGAGCTCGCATCGCCTGTGGTTACTCACTTGGCTTGAGTAACCTTTTATGTACGGCAGGTGGCAGGGGTCTGCAGCCCAACTCTGCGCGTGAGATCGGATTTCTCAAACGGTAGTTTTCAACGACGCCACTTTGATCCTACCGTTTAGTGGGTTCCGCAATATTTTAATTCGAACAATCAACCACTTTGAAGCAATAGGGGTGAGAACTAAGGGAGGAACAAACTTGGAATCCATCCGCAATAACCTGGGAGGTAAAGCAACCTATGCATTTCAACTAATATACTCGTAAAAAACGGTGCAAATTCTTTCACTCGGGTTTATTATTCAATTAGCTTGCTTTCATGATTTGAATTTCAACTAAGCTTTGGAGTGTGCGTGTTTCACAAATGATAGAGCGATTATTGAATTTCAGGAGGCACACAAATATGATCAACTGATCATTCCAAATAGGTATTTTGGTTGAGAACAGATTTAGGTGCTCTATGCATATCTCCTGAAATTCAATAATCGCTCTATCACCTGTGAAACACGCACACTCCAAAGCTTAGTAGAAATGCAAATCATGGAAGCAAGCCAATTGAATAATAAAACCCGGTGAAAGACTTTGCAGCGTCTTTTTTTTAATGGTTATCAGAGTGCTTCAACCCGTGTATCGGCTACAAAGCCTTTCAGGAGTTCATTCCAGTATCCACATTACCACATCAGTACATCACTAGGTTACTGATATCAAAACAAAAACAATAATAAACCAAAATAAGGCAAATGTTGGCACCATAAATCGGGCCATTCATCGGGAATGGTTTGACCTACGGACCTGGGGAGGGGCTCATTCGATTCCTCGTGGAGTGTTCTTCAAAAAGAGTACAAATTGACTTTTTTGAGGTTTTTGGGGATTTTACAAAACTTTGACAACCCTTAAAGGGCACTTTAAATTGAGTGAGAGAGCAGGCTCAAGAATTGGGGCGTCGTCGGACCAAAAATCGTGCGTACGGCGGACGGACGGAAAATTTTTTATTGCAGATTCGGATTGAAACGTAAACCATGAAATTTTCAGGGGGGGGTTAGAATTGTTTTTTTTTTTTTTTTTTTTCAAGAGCTATTACAACGGTTTATTATTGAATAATAAACCAAAAAAAAAATGTCTAAAATGGAAGTGGAACTTAGTTTTCTGTCATTAGTAGGTAACATGAATGTATAGATATTGAAATGTTTTAAATCATTTCTCCAGATTTTTAATCTCAAAGGAAGTAGAAATTAAGCTTGTTACAAGGATTCACAAGACTACAATTTCTCGGGACATGTTCCCGGTAATGTCATCCAACCTTGTCTCTATCCCCCACTATCCTCCGAATTTGACCAAGGACTTAGGCATGACAAAATGACGTTTGATGGGATTTACTTTTGCGCAAGGCAGTGTTGAGGCAAGGCTGAGACAGTGTTTTGCGCGCAATGAAACACAGGGTATCATCCACCACTGCCTAAAGTTTAGGCCCTAAACCTTCCTTCCCTTAAATATGTCATCAAAATCTAGTGAGCCATTATGCGTATTACAAAAATTTCACTTCGAGTGTGCGCAGTAACTATAAATTGTACGATTGAACTTGAAATGAGATCATTAGACTGTCCTTCCCTATCAACTATTACAGTGCTTAATGTTTTAATGATATTTCCATGAGTAAATTCATTCCAGGTGTAAATTGTTTTCTCTTTGAAAGAAGAAGGTGAAGCAATCCCACAGGCTTAAGTATTATTTGAAGCCGACTTCCAACGGCGATGTCCGTGTATGTGATCATGTTCCACAGGGAGACGGTGACTATAAAATTGAACGCTCAAGGTTAGTTACGAGTACAACTAACGGTGAATGTAGAATTTTTTAATAAAAATTATTCTGAGGGAAGTCCCAACATAATTTATTAAATACTTACACATGAACTTAATGTTATAGTCCATAATGATGATCAAATCCACTTTCTTAAGAAAATTAAAAAAAAAAACCCGGTTGTTATGTATGTTGATCACGTTACTTTTACGTAATTTTTGCACCCCGTAGAAGCTGGATATACCTGCGAAGGTAACTATAATGGGAGCTTTTGTTCCTTTCCCAACCTGAGTGGTTTAATTGGTCTTTCTGGATTAGATGGGTAAAACTAGGAGTACGCGTAATAAGATTTATGTAATGCATTGTTGTTTTTGAATGAGATTAGTAATAGCTACATTTGGAAAGGATGTAATCATATTCTCTGTGGAGTTGCGAACGTGAAATCTTACTCTAGGTGGCTTTAATTCTTCTTTTGGAGCGGAATTGAAAAATTCCGTACTGGGGGGGTTTCTGTTTTGTTACGTAGTGTGTAGAAATCAATGGGAAGAACCTCGGCATCGGCTAAAATGCAAGTCTGGCTCGAGAGCGACAAACAAAGAAAAAAGAAGAAGAAACGTCCAGCAGATCGGGAGCGTGTGAAGAATACAAATAACAGCTTCGGTGGTTGAGTGCAGGGACAATGGCTACATCACTTCCGCGAGCCGCACCTATCTCTCTCTTCGTCGTTCTAATGATTCAATCTGCAGACTTAAATTATTTATGTCTTCCAGAAAGCTATGTCAAGGACCGGATTTGCTCGGTGGCCAAGGAAATCTTGTGTGGAGAGAAACTATTGCAATTCAATGTCATCCTTCTGGGGACTTACCCACCTGAGTCACTCGTCGATCGAACGGAGGCAAAAGTCAATTATTAATGTTCCGTGTATGTACCGTAACTAGGCCGTGTATTCTTTGACAATTTGAATTCGTTGATCAGATTTGATGTTATTCGACCACTGACACGCTCGTCGGTTGCTAAATAAAGTAAAACAGCTAGGAATTCTCACCCATAGTAGGTACCTACTGCTTTAAAGAATTTTTCCTCTGATCTAAGCAAATCGGGTGTAGGAAATGTGACATAAATTAGAGAATTCATTTGCCATTTCCTCCACTTTTGGAAAATGGTGGTATGGTAGATTTACCATAATAGCTATTTAAGCAATTATGACATTTATACACATCCGGCTGTGTAATAAAGACGTTTAACCGTGAATTTAATACAGAACGTTGGTTGTTCAATATTGTCTCTTTATTTTGGTTTATTATTTTCAATATTGAAATTTTATAATCAACTTAGAAAAATCATTTCAACTGCCCTCCCCCCTCTCTCCCAAAATATATTGGTTTATGTTATCTCGATAAATAGATTTCAAAAACCAAATTAAAAACATCCGTCCACCCGCTCCATGGCTTCCGCCAACCGAAAAAATCGAAAGAGCTGAGAGGTAGTTTTTTGTTCTAATTATGGAAGAAATTAGTTCCCTGAATCGAATGAGACTAGCGTTGATGTAGGATCATCCGTCCGCTTACCACTTGAAAAACGTCATCTTCGGGTGATGAAAATCGGTCGACTAAGGTCAGATAGGCGGTCGTGCTGGAGAGCCGGGCTGCAGTGCCGTTCAACGGGAGGTTTGAGCTAGACCGATCATGGCTGGCGGTCGCTCTAGTATTTTATCTTGATTGCAATTACAAGTTATGGAGGCGCTAGGTGTCGAGTTTAGATAATCTACCACGGACTAAGTCTAATATACAGATATATATAAGTGATTTACGTAGATGGGCTATCTATTTCAGATAAGAGAATAAACATATGCATAATAATTTTCCCCGTTTTTCTTATATATTTCCTTTTGGAGTACTTCAACGTTGAAATTGCCAAGAACACATAAAAGCCTCCTTCACTTTTTGAATGAGGAGGTCATTAAAAGGGTTCTGAAGTGAAATATGGCTAGTGTGAAACAAGAGTATATATGTAAAGTGTTTCATGACGAACAAATTCAATGAATTTGTAATTCACAGAGCTCTTATTTTTCATGATGAAATCGTCACTTATTGTATAGCCTGTTAATTTGGTGATTTTCGATGTGAACCTCATGCTTGAAGGTTTAATGTAATAATCAATTCGATATGGCTAATCAATACAGGCTCATGAGGTATAATAGGAAGGTTCTTTACTCTCATACGTTCGCACGTGCATATTTATGTCCGCGCCCTGTTCCAACCCCTAGCAATGAAACACTTTCTTTTGTCCGGCCCCTTCGCGGAGGTTGCGTCACGCTCGGAAAGTTGCAGGCAGTCGAGAAAAAAAGAAGAAAAATGGTCTTCAGAGTCGAAAACCGTAACCGGGATGGATTTAGTCTGTCCTCGCTGTGTAAGGCCTTTGTGGGGCTATGAATAGGACAATCCACCTGAAGGGCATTAACGAATCGTTTCATATCCTAAAGAAAAAATGACCTCCTTGATGATACGATCGCATTCCTCAACTCTCCAGTTACTTCTTCGGCACACTGCAAGGCCTGACATTATCTCTGGTGGGGGCATGAAAGATAAATAGTAACTTTCTGTGTATAGTTAGTATTTTCAGACTAGTTAATCTTCCCTTATAAGTACCTAAAAGGAAATGTATGGTAAATTCATTCATTTAATGATAGTATATGTCAGCAAATAAGACAAAAAAAAAAAAAAAATAGGCCATTCGCAAAACCCCTGTCGGAAGGTTGGATCGGAGTGAAGTACAAAGCGTGAGATGTATTGTACTCGTAAATTAAGATTGTAGCTAAGTCCGATGAAATCTGCACTTTAGATTTTCAGCCTAATATCCTCGTTTCTCATCTGTACTGTAAAGTTCTATTGATGAAATTCTGCTGAGGTTATTAGAGGCACAAGTAGCTCCAATTATCAGTATTTGTTTCTTGTTGAATATTCGCATGATCTGGATCTTGCACCCTCCCCTCAACAATATATGTTGATAATAATAATTAATTTAAACATACCCGTAATTCGCGCTTCGATTGATATTTCATACTTTCTTCTTATGTCCTCCGAAACAGATAAATATAGCAAAATAACATGCTTGCTGAATCAGCATCACAGTGGATTGTCTCGGCGTTGTTTACAAGGGCGCAGCAGAACACACAGTCGAGAAGCGGAGTTGATGGGTAGCTGCTTAGTAAGCTTTGCATTGCTCTTCTTCTAAAATAACGACTGTGTACCTACTAATATTGTATAAATCCACGAATTGCATGAAAATTATGTACTCAGCAATTATTTAATCAAGAGATATTGTGTATTGCTAGATTACGATTACTAAATTAGCTTCCAGCTGTCTCCCTATGAAAATACTATCGGAATTTTCAATCTCTTTCAGCGAAAACGATCATGGATCTTCCTACACAACATCTCAGTGTTAATACTTTTCTATTAGGTAATAAATATGGAGATAAATTAAATCAATTTATTGGATGGTGTAACAACCACAGAACCATTGGAGGGAATACCGATTAGCAAAAAGTTGTATGTTATACTTAGTACCGTTGGTAGATATTATGAGTTGTTTAAATTGAAAGTCAAGTTTATTGCCATGCCGCTAAAGTATTTGAAATTGAACATTTAATGTTGAAAATCAGATAATAAATACGCACTTTAAAATAACGTAGTTTAATGCAAATGTTGTCATTGGGCCAAGCTGCAAGCGTGAACTTTCTCCTTCTTCAGTTGGCAGGTAATGACCGAAGATAGGTGATTGGACAACCATCATCTCTTTTTTGTCTTTCACTATAACTGCATTCTACTCAATCTAGGTCCTTCACTTTTACGAGAGGGAAGTTACGAGGCCGTGTCTGAAGCCGTCTTCAGGATCTTTATATGGCAGGCAACGAACTTCGTTGCTCTCCAACAAAGGAAACTAGTTTGATGTCATAGACACGCAACTTTTCCTTTTTATTTCTCCGTCTAATGTGATCCGAACAGATGGGATTGTCGGCAGAATTAGCGAATTCCAAGTGTCGGAAAAGAGAGCTACTCCATCAATGTAAAGGCACTGAGCGCTTTCCACCCACACCATAAATGATTTGATAACTGAAAAGGCCCGAATCAGCATTCTCGAATTGATTTGTAATGAATATGGATAGTTTCCCCTTCCCGTTTCTTGAGACAGCAAGCATGAGCATCCATCATATCAATCCTTTGTCATACAAAAGGTTCCACGTTGTTTCCCATTATTCACTCATGGAAATGGGAAGAAATTGATTTCCTGAAATGCACCTACTGAATGTCGTCCAACCAACTGTAGGGCTTGTCATATGTTCCCAATATTGCGAGTGTCTGCGGTAAGTTTGAGACAGGGTTGTGAGAGCTCGCCATTTCTGTTTGACATTTTTCTAAATGATATTGAGGCTTGTTGGAAGGAGCTGATTGAAGGAGTCGAAATAAAGCTACTAGCCTCCGCTGATGATCTGATTCTGTTTGCGCCAGACCTCACTGACTATTGTATGAAAGGGAACTTTTTGATAAAGAAAAATAATTAAGCATTCTGATATTTAGAATAGAGGAAACGTTGGTAAACATGAGATATGGTGATAGGATAGTGAGGAGGTTGTGGTAGTGAAGGAGTATAAATATCTTTGCATGACTTTCTCTTCATACATTCCTTCCATACATATGTATGGAAAAGTATTTTGAAGAACGAGTATTTATAATTGTGCCTTACACATGACAAGGAATACATTTCTGACAACCAATGACGTCCCAGTAAACTAAAGTATTAGACTAGTGAAGCAGCTATCCTTACAATGGTGGGAAAATAATCAATAAAACTAATTTAACGTGACTTACTTGAACTGTGAAACTGAGATGTATGAGCGAGGTTTGGTAAATCAGCCATTATACCTTTTACACAGCTGCAAAAGGGCTAAAAATTTGAACAGGTGTCAATGAAACCCGATCTAATTGAATAAATGGGTAGGAAAAATATTGGAGTAGCCTTGTTGATGAGCGCACTTGCCAGTAGTCACCCTATCTATAGATGAATGATACCGCCAATGACCCTAGAACTCTTTGGTTTTGATTTCTCTCATCATATCTATTCAGCACGGTAGACAGTGTTTACAGCTTGTCACCAATTACCAGTTCTTCTTCTTATTTCTGGTATTCTCCTATTTTCTCAATCTATCAGGTGAACCAGAGGTTTGAGTAATCTCCAGATAGTATTACGGAGTAAGTTGCAGCACTTTTCTATTGAGAGGTCTGCTATTTGTTTCCACGTTCAGATGTTATTGGGTCTCTGGTCTTACTTCCTGGAAACAGAAAGACGCAGCCGCCGTAAAAGTTCTCTGTAGTGGACGGGCCGACTGTTTTACGGACGGACCGGCCTTCAAAGTTCCGCCGATTCAAGTTAAGGAGAACCGCCTCATTAGCCCCAAATTGAATACAAGTGGTAATGAAACAACAAGAGAAAATGGACCCGATTCCAAGCTTTCTGAGAACGCTATCTGGGAGTAGATAAAGATAGGTGTGAGGCGATTCCTGTGCCTTCCTAGGGAAAGAACCTTTTCAACAATGTTGTTATATATGTAATATCGCCATTACTAGCCATTAATAACTCAGTGTCTGGTAGACATGTGCCCCAACACTTCTAAAACATCATTAACATTGTACAACAGATATAATCTCAGCCGTCCATCACTTTGGCTATCAGTCGTCCGGGACTGTAAATGATTTTTCGGTAAGATCGGGACGGCATCTCGCCACGGTCTAAAACCTCATTTCTCCATCCACTGCCTTCAGTGACAGGTAATATGAAGAGCGAAAACACTCAATGAAGCAAATTTTATTCATACATATTTTTGGTTTATTATTCAATAATAAACCATTGTAATCGCTCTTGAAAAAAAAATTCTAACCCCCCTAAAAATTTCATGGTTTACGTTTCAAAGGGTGTAGAATCCGAATCTGCAATAAAAAATTTTCCGTCCGTCCACCGTACGCTGGACGCCGTACGCACAATTTCTCCCAAACGGCAAAAAAAACTGAAATTTTCAGGAAAAATCCATGTTGAGCCGGCGACGACCCAATTCTTGAGCCAGCTCTCTCACTTAATTTAAAGTGCCCTTTAAGGTTTGTCAAAGTTTTGTAAAATCCCTAAAAACCTCAAAAAAAGTCAAGGCGGCCTAAATTTGGACTCTTTTTGAAGAACACTCCATGAGGCATCGAATGAGCCCCTCCCCAGGTCCGTAGGTCAAATCATTCCCGATCTATGGCCCGATTTATGGTGCCAACATTCGCGTTATTTTGGTTTATTATTGTTAGTGTGTTGATATCAGTAACGTAGTGATGTAGTAATGTGGATACTGGAGTGAACTCCTAAAAGGCTTTGTAGCCGATACACGGGTTAAAGCATTCTGATAATTTCCAGGAAAACGATGCAAATTCTCTCACTGGGGTTTATTTTTCAATTGGCAATTGGAATATTGAACTATTGCAATATTGGACTATTACTGTAAGAAACATTCATTGAGTACCCATCAAAGAAATATTAGCCTCAGAAAACTCTCTGTTTTTATATTTGGTCGCGTTTACTCAAAATTTTCAACAAAGCTCCACTTCAATTGTGGAGTTTCAATAGGAACAAAACCAGTTTGCTCTTTTTGGAGCAGTTTCATTTCACAGCTATTTACGTATTTTGAGAACCACCCTCGTCACGCTTCATTCTCTTCAATTTTTCCAATCTAACGAATTCGATTTCTTAGGATCTATTGGTTCGATTGAGTTCAAGCTCCTGGGATAATTATATTTCAGAATAGTGCCCTATTCATTTCATCTTCATTGATTTAATAATGAATTTTGCGGATGCGTAAAACTAAAATTTGTTTAAATAGACAGACCATATCTGATCAACTGATTTGACGTTTGTAAATAAATAAATAACTAAAAAACCACGCTGTGCAAACGTGAGCGCTTACAATCCTGATTTCTTATGATCGGTAGTGTAATTTTGTCCGAGAAGTACATGGGGAGAAGTTTCAGCGTGGCATCCCATCAATTAATTTGTGATGCCACTTAGGAAAAAAAGAAAATCAGATTAGTTTGGCAAAATCAATTTGAATTTTTGGCATATTACCAAATTGAAAATTTTGGCAAATCAATTTGAACCTTTGGCATAAATCAATTCTAATATTTTTGGCATCTCAATTTGAACTTCCGGCAAATCAATTTCAACTTCTGGCATACCACTTCGAGCTTTTGGCATATCAATTTATACTTTTCACAAATCCCAACTAACCCAACATTAATTTGTGATTGGTTGTAATTATCATGGAACAATAACATGAAAAGCATGCCGTAACATGAAAACTTTCTTTCTAGGTGCTCTGCTGCTTTCGGTGATCACGGGCGGCGCGGGGGTAGAGCTGACGGCCCACATTTCGGAAAACGGACTCCACGGCTTCATTACGTTCGCAGAGGAAGACGGCCAGGTGAGTTGAAAATCACACGGCAAAGCGATTACAATTATTAGAAGTTACATAATGTTCGTGGAAGATAGGAAAAGACGCATTCATTCAAGAAGAAGAATGGTAGTGCGATGAGGCAACTGTTTAGCATGAGGAACTTACCTAATTCTGAGGTGAACGGATCATGTGCGAAGATGCGTAATGATTAGGTTGGAGATTCAGTACATCTTGAGAAAATAGATTTGTAGGCTTGTGATACACTTTCCTTGATACCTATGTAACTGTTCAACTTGATGGAATCAAAGGAAAGAGGATATCGCAGCGATGAATGCACTGAAATGAGGTATCGGGGTCTTTGGGTGTGCCTTACATTTATTTGAAATCAATAAGGTACAGATAGGCTCCACACATCCCAAAAGTAAGGTATGATAGGCAGGTGTGTCGTTTTTTAACCCTTATTTAAACCCTGTAATAGTTTGTGCAAAATATAGTCGCTCTCTCGCTAAATGGTTCAAGCTTATTGTACTATAAGGGACGTTTCCATGAAAGGAGTTGTATGAGTTGACCTAATTACGTGACACGATTGCACCGGTGATCATTGCTTTTAAATTGTGCTTCTTAACGAATTGTTCAGAAGGGACAAGGAGCTTGTATTTTGAACATTAATGCTGAGATCTATATTAAAACTTCAGTAGGAATGACTTGATGTTTTGTCCTCAGTAGAATAACTATGAGTTGACATTCCTGTATCTCCAACATTCCTCCCACATTCTTTGTCTGCAAATTTTAGGTTTTCCAGATGTCAATTTTTGTAAGTTTTTTTTTTTTTTTTTTTTTTTTAATTTATTTTAATTACAATCAAGTCAGTTTCAACAACTTATTAGTAACTTATTTCTGGTATCATAATTTAATATGCAGTCCTCTTGTACATAACAGGAGTTTCTTTTGTTCTAATAATAATAATAGTTTGTTAGCACTTCACTCGCGATAAGTTACTTCATACGTCAAGTGTCAGTTCGAACGAATTCTTCCTCTTTAGTCTTCGAAAAAGGTTGTCAACTTCAAGGAGATGGGTGGCCTCTGGGTTGACGTGGCCCTTTAGCCGTTCAGAGTGTTTAACGGCGAATTTTCTTATTGTGGCAGCGACGCTCTCGATCTTCAAATCATTATGAAGGTTGTCGTTCCGAATGTACCAAGGTGCACCGACGATGTTCCTCAATACTTGGTTTTGGAATGTTTGTACAATCTTGATGTTGCAATTAGCAGTGCAGCCCCATAGGTCCATTCAGGTTTTAGGACTTGCTTGAACAACATAAGCTTATTAGACGTTGACAGCTGCGAGTGTTGCCCATAAGCCAGTACATTTTTCGATACCTAATATCAAGCTCCAAATATCAAGTTCTTTTGACATGCTCTTTCCATTTCAATTTGGCATCAAGCGTCATCCCAGGTACTTTGCTTGGTTAGAGTAAGGGATGGTCTTTATAACTTGAGGGGATATTGTCCGCATTGACTTATGATTATTGATTTTAAATACTCAGTTGTCGTGCGCTCAAGTGAATGGGAGGTATGAAACTGTAATGCACTATAAGTTAATTTCAACAACCTGTACTTAACTTGTGATGGATATGGTTAGTTGGCCCTTCCCAATTCTTGAATCCGTCGCCTTGGGAGATGAATCAGACGTCTTCAAGCGCCTGGGTCATCCTCTGAGCATGACAGCATTACTGCATTCACCTCAATTGAAGGGGCAACTATTCCAATCCATCACCCCACATTTTAGCAGCCTATGTTTCGTTTCTGAGTGATACTAATGTTCTTAAAGCCTCTTTTTATACCTTTATCATTAGTTTTTCTACCTTGGTTCTTGTTCTCTCAGAAGATAAAAATTCAGGTGTAACAGTAAACCGCTGCTCTACGGTGTCCACAAGAATCACGCGTACCTGTTCGTATAGCGTTCGGAATGTACTGGGTACATAGACGTGCTACCTTGCGAGTAACAAAGTGAAATCAATCATTTAGATTTAATCAGTAGGCTCAGTAAATGTTGAACATCTTAATGAAAAAATAGTTTTGGCAAAAGTTTTGTTGTCCTGGTGTTCAGTCGAATGATGGCTATTTCTCTTTAGGTCTTCGTCGCAGCAAAGTTGACCACTGAGTCTTCATGGAAATGGGTAGTACGAAGTCTCCCCGTCGACTACACAGACCTTGCAGATCGCTGTAGTGACAGAAAGCTGGGAGAAACGTGAGTTATACATTTTCTTGATCAGTGCATCCTCTTAAGTTACTCCCATTTTATAGCCCAGATCTCAACATACACGGTTGACATTGAAATCTCTCATTTTTGTTAGACTTTTCAAACTTAGAGCGTAAGAATTTATTATAGCTAATATCAATGAAGGCAGTACAGTGAATTCATGTAATATCAGTTGACGTTGTAGTATAATCTGGTCCTTAACAGGGTTCTCGACTTGACGGCTATTCTCGGAGAAGTTTCCAGCAACACAAGTTCTCTCGTGTCCAGATCAGACTTGATCCCGCTCACAGGTGCCACGGGGATATGGTCGAGGTCTCTTCTCTTCGAATCAGGAGGAAAACGAGCCTGCGCGACGCTCATGGTAATCATATTTGACCCTACTTTAATCTGTTCATACCTATATTTGGAATCCCATTTGTGTTTAGTTGTGTTTTTCGAATGGTAAAATGAGACTTCCCTGAGATTTTGACATCATTAATCGTACTCATACATCTAAGAGGTAGATAGTGTCACATATTGGGGCTAGGTTAATACACAAGGTGAGGGTTTCCGGAGAGGTTTGTGTTTGAAGCGGACGGAGCTTCAATAGGGTAATTTTAATAGGGTAATTTTAAAATGCATATCCCTCTACCCCGTAAAAATCCATTGAAATGGTGTGTCACTAGAAATTTAGGGAGATAAATCATCACGTTTCTGTATTGTTCTCAATAACTACTATGACAGGTAAACAGTGGATTTTTGAACCTAGTCATCACATTTTAATGGTGTAATCTAATCATAATATAACAGTCAGTTTACGGGTTCATTAATACACTCCTAAAATAAACTGGATACATTGTTGATTACAATTCGTTAACAGACTAGTATTATTGTATTGTTGAAGACCCGCTGTCTAGACCTAATGTACCTGGGGCAGTCGGTTCATCACATGTGTTCATTCTTCCCAGCTCCCAATTGTAGATGGCACTATTGATTGTAGATTGTAATTTTTAGCACTTTTGTAAACTCCTAAACCATTATTTATGGTCACGCACGTGCCGCATTCGGCATTATCACAACTTCAAGCCAAATCACCCGATTTCAGAACTCTGTGGCTGAGGTTAGAAAGCCGTCATCAGTCGATTTGTTACGAAATGAGACAAGATGTGATGAACCGATGGCAAACGTAGGAGCAAAGAACAAAGGAAGTGTGATAAAACGATGCCCGCCCTAATATACTACAATCAAGTTGGATACTTGTAACTGAATATGTTTTATCTTGGACGATACTACAGCCCGTCTAGTAGGTATGATGTACTTACATGATTTTTACAAAAAATGGAGAAAAGCAACTTCGAAAGGTCTTCCAATCGTGCGTCTAACTGCCCATGAATAATGATGGGCTGTCGAGGAGCGTGGGAGAAGTCACTTAACCGATTCGTAGAAAGCCATGTGTGTCTCCAGTTATCGAACTTTGCAGTCCGTGAACAGTCACAAAAGTTCGACTATCATCATGTTTCTTTAAAATGCTATTATTTTTTCCAACGTTCATTTTTTTTTAAACTACGAAAATTGAGGCAGTTACTTTGGTCACATTCTTCTCATTTTCTAATAATGTTGTTAAAGCTGATACGTCTCACGTTATTTCAACTCAACAACGTTGAAACTATTCACGGAATAGTCGTTTCTGCAAGGTATTAGGTTTTCGGCTTGATATAGGACTTTTGGGGTGCGGATTTTTCATGAACTGATTTTCAGGTATATTTGTATTGATAGACTACGCAAATTATTACACAACTTTCTAGTCAATTTCTAGATAGCCCTTCTGCACTGATCACTGGTCTGTACTAGTTCATATTAACGAAGCCAGAATAAGATTTTGATTTATTATCTCTAATAATTGTACAGTAAAAATTTTTCTTACCCCCTCAAATTTTGTCATTTTACGTTTCAAACAGCGTAGATTCCAAATCTGCAATTTTCGTCCGCCGTCGAACCATAGAAGGCATTGGACTTGGAAAATCCGTTCTTTCGCTCACGGATTCCACTAGACGTCTAACCTGATCTGATCACCTCATTCTCTACTGGCTAAATACGTGGTTTTTCAAGGTTTCTGCCAACATAGGCTATAGGGGTGTAATTTTTCCCAGTAATTTTGGTCGTAAAACCGACTGGGATAGGTTTCAGTCCCGTGGAAACTCTCAAAGCAAATAATCGCAATTCCTGAACCCAGAAATGACCCCCAAAACCTTCAAAGTAACACAAACCAATCACGAATTATTCAGACAAATGAGTAAACCCATGTGCTAACATTGACAGTGTTTTTATCTTTTGTTCGAAAATTACTTCGTCTTATCACAACCTTATCGAAAAGAAAACGCTGCCGATTCTAACACAATTGCTCGTAGTCTCTATATAGAGGTGGTGCGGTGAGGTGGTCGGGCTGGTTAGAAGTTAGGGCCGACTAGACCCCGAGAGAAGGCCATGTGTAGTAGAACGGATTTTAGTTTATTATTCAATAATAAACTATTGTAATCGCTCTTGAAAAAAAAAGTTCTAACCCCCCCTGAAAATTTCATGGTTTACGTTTCAAAGGGTGTAGAATTCAAATCTGCAATAAAAGTTTTTTGTTCCGTCCGCCGTACGCCGTACGCACGATTTCTCCCAAACGGCTGAAGCAAAAAAGCTGAAATTTTCTGGAAAAATCCATGTTGGTCCGACGACCAATTCTTGAGCCAGCTCTCTCACTTAATTTAAAGTGCCCTGTAGGGTTGTCAAAGTTTTGTAAAATCCCTAAAAACCTCAAAAAAAGTCAAGGCGGCTTAAATTTGAACTCTTTTTGAAGAACTTTCCACGAGTCGAATGAGCCCCTCCCAGGTTAGGTCAAAGAGGTTCGCGATTTATGGTGCCAACATTTGCGTTATTTTGGTTTATTATCGTTTTTGTTTTGATATCAGTATCCTAGTGACGTAGTTAGTGATGTAGTAATGCGGATACTGGAGTGAACTCCTAAAAGGCTTTGTAGCCGATACACGGGTTAAAGCATTCTGATATGCATGAAACGCTGCAAATTCTTTCACTGGGGTTTATTATTCAATTGGCTTGCGTTCATGATTTGAATTTCTACTAAGCTTTGGAGTGTGCGTGTTTCACAGTGATAGAGCGATTATTGAATTTCAGGAGGCACACAAATATGATCAACTGATCAATCCAAATAGGCATTTTGGTTGAGAACAGATTTACGTGCTCCATACATATCCCCTGAAATTCAATAATCGCTCTATCCTGTGAAACACGCACAGTCCAAAGCTTAGTAGAATTCAAATCATGAAAGCAAGCCAATTGAATAATAAACCCCAGTGAAAGAATTTGCAGCGTTTTTTTCGTCATGTCTAAGGCTTTATATGGTCTGGACGGCTGTACGACATTGCAGATTTGGAAGCTACGCACATTGAAACATAAAATGACAACATTTGAGGGGGACTTGATCAACATTAAAACATTTTTAGTAAATGATGACGAAGGCTTACTCCTGGAACCGAGAGCATTTGTTTTGATCAAATGCTAGAACTGAGATGCAGATCGTGGTTCTTTGTTTGTGATGGCCAAATAGGTATCACGTTTCTAAGACCTCAAGAGCGTCGCAGACTGCAACGCCTCGTTGCACTCAGTCGTTCATAATTTCTTAAAAAGAAAACAATATTGAATTGACCTAGCAACACTCATAAAGAACCATGAAATTCACTTGTTCGACCTTCATAGCATGAATAGCATAGTACACTACTTCGTTGAGTTTCAGTTTGTTAGAGTTTCAGTCCTATAAACCTACATAGACAGAGTCCAGTTCCAGAGTCATCGTAATAACAGCTCCTTCGCAAGGCATCTACAGTTAGGCTTGCTTCAAATCGTTATAAAATGTAGGAAAAAGGAACGAACCTAACTGATTATTATGTTGTCAGGCGAGCGGAAACAGCAGCGTCAAAGTGGCCGAGGCTCATTTCCCTGGGGACGGAGGCCTTCGGGGCAGAGTCTTGTTCCAGTGGTTTGGCAGCAGTTTAGCATCCGATGCAGTCATCTACACCGACCTGCATTGGGCCAACGACCCGCTGAGAACATCCCACAACTGGAGGATCTACACAACTGATGTATTGGAGTCTGAAGTTGGTTCGTTACGCTGCGTAGTTTACATTTAATTGCACTTTAATTTTGTCATCTTCTCTTAAATAGTTCAACTACAAAATTCAGTTATTGATTGGGCTCAAAATATCCAGTGGGTTTCACGGAAGAATTCCAGCGGTATTGAAGTCTAAACGTTATTAGTGTTATCGCAAACTCAACAAGTGAGAAAACGTAAACAGCAGGGGTTTAAAAATATTCGTTTATCTTACTTTAGCTTTATAATCATTACGGAATGAAACTTGTGATTTTGAAATATCTAACGTCTCATCAAAACTAGGTTACGATAGGCATTGCGCATCGGTGAAAATTTTTCCATAAATGTTTTCCTTTGAAAAACAATTTGATTATGAGTACACATTACTACATCACTACATCACTAGGTTACTGCGATGAAAACATAAACAATAATAAACAAAAAAAACTCAAATGTTAGCACCATGAATCGGGCCGTATATCGTAAATGGTTTGAGCTACGAACCTGGGGAAGGGCTCATTCGATTCCTCATGGAAAGTTCTTCAAAGAGTTCAAATTTAGGCCGCTTCGACTTTTTTTTTTTTAGGTTTTTAGGAATTTTACAAAACTTTGACAACCCTTAAAGGGCACTTTAAATTAAGTGAGAGTGCTGGCTAAAGAATTGGGGCGTTGTCGGACCAATATTGATTTCTCCTGAAAATTTCAGATATTTTGCTCCAGCCGTTTGGGAGAAATCGTGCGTACTGCAGAATAATAACATGCAGAATAAAATTTTTTATTGCAGATTCGGATTCTACACCCTTTGATACGTAAATTAGCGTTAAATTTTCTATCTATTTGATGTCAGAAAACGTTTTTTTGGATTACATTGAAGATGCGCGATTGCTGCGCGAAATGGCAGCTTTGTCAAAATCTTGAAATCGCCTGTTTTTCATCTCGCCTAGGAACCCCATGAATGCTTGACGCAGAACTGTGCAGGCCTGGTAAAACGTGCGCCAAAATGTCAGCTTTCCAACGGTGTAGTCGTTTTGGTTTTTAAAGATACTTTTAGTTAAGGAAATGGAGATTAAATGCAGAAAAACGTGTGTTTTCTGTTGAAATTGAGGTTTTTCCAATGCGACTCATCGCTGTCGGAAATGAGTTGTACAACACGTAGGAGTCGGATTGTGCATAAGTCCTGGGGCGCCCTGTAGCACTAAAAAAGACCTGATGTTTGAAAATTGCTAAAGCTACGGAGGAGGCGTTGTCTCGGCCAGGGGCCAGGATATGCAATGACCCGCACGACCGCTCGGTCTTGAAGGAGGGGTTGCTTTGTGCGCCGTGTATTATCAACCCCAATCTGATTTGGCTGCAGCATAGGGTGTTGCAATGTTGATAATTTGTTGTTTCTGACCAATTTCAATTTTAGTAAAATGTTTATTGACTCGAACATGTTATCCAGTTGTTGAACAATGGTAAGATATTGTGGTTTAAATCGAGTACATCCAAACAGTTAGAGTTTAAACAAGATTGTTAAGATATAAATTTAAAAATAAATATTTAAAAATGAAAAATAATTTAATGATTGAAAACGTTCGTTTTTGATCAGCGTCTACGGCATTTCCAAGCTGTCTCAAAGTCCAAAGGCCAAATTCAGGATAATCGAAGATCCGAGAGACAGCTATTGTTTGTGTTCATTTACGATTGATTGCGATGATTTGCTTTCAGTTGAGTAGCTATACCACAAGTTAGTATGTTGACATGATTTTTGTGTACGGTTTTGGCAGTGGTAATGCTTCTGAAGCAGCAAGGGAGTCACACTCCTCCTGTGTACAACTCATAACCTAGCGAACACGTCGGATAAGATGAGGAAAAAATATTGGTAGATAATATTGTATATGTCACTGATCCTTCTTTATCTAGTAAACTATCTGTTTTTTATCTACAAATTGTTTTTCTTCACTAAGGTTTTGGTTATTACTACCAGCTATGTTCACTAGCTATAGCGCACCATGATAAATGGGAATATGCAGTAAGGAAAACGTCGCTGAAAGAAATACAACGAGGAAAGAGGCGAAAGGGAAGAGTTGGTAATGATACGAAAGCCTGGTTTGATAAGGGTCCATAGTGTCGGCAAAAAGATGAATGCAACTCATCGCAATCAATCGTAAATGAACAAAAACGATAGCCGTCTCTCGGCTCTTCGATGATCTTGACTTGGGCCGGACAGCTTAGAAATGCCGTAGACGCTGTTCACAAACGAACGGGTTTATGCATCCGACAAAACTAACTTAAATCGTCACTTGAGAGGTCTGGCGTTGTCACCATTCGATTCAGAGAGAAAAATTACGTATATCCCGCCTCCAATCTTTTTTCGTTGAGACTTTTGGAAAAACCTCAATTTTAACAGAAAACACACGTTTTTCTGCAGTTAAACACCATTTCTTTGACTAAAAGTATTATTAAAAACCAAAACAACTACAACGTTGGAAAGTTGACATTTTGGCGCATGTTTTACCAGGCCTGCACAGTTCTGCATCAAGCATTCATGGGGTTTCTAGGCGAGATGAAAACAGGCGATTTCAAAATTTTGACAAAACTGCCATTTCGCGCAGAATTCGCACTTCTTCAATGCAATCCAAAAAACGTTTTCTGACATCAAATAGATAAAAAATGTAACGCTCTTTCCAACGGTGTCATCAAATTTGAGCTATCTCCAAAATTGGGGGAGTTATGACGGTTTTAATGACAGAAGATTGAAAACACGAAAATAATCTTAAATCAAGCGATAGTTCGGAAACGAGGCCTCCTGCAAAAAATTGCTATGAGGCATTTTTGGTCGGAAATGAGTTGTAGAACACGTAGGAGTCGGATTGTGCATAACTCCTGGGACACCCTGTATAAGACCTGTTATCCCCAGACTGTTCAAATCTTGAAATAGTTGTACTTATGATAAAATACATGAATGAAAAGGGTTTTCAATTTTGATTTAGCTTGAAACATTCCATGTGATCCACTTATTGGACTAAATGCCGCAAGATGGTTGGTGTAGACTTCGGATGGATGTGAGAATTGATCATTGCGTCTCGGTTTTGAATCCCATCTTTCTGATTGTTCCAGACAAGGCGAAAGAAAACTGCAACTCACTCCAAGTGATTTTGATGGATCTCGGCACCAGACTCGACGGGATTCGAGTCGGCGACAGGAAGCTCTACAGGGACCCGAATCTCCCGCAGATGGACACGGGAAACAAGAAGCGTCAGCATTTCCTCGTCCTTCTGGACAACGACCACCCGGACACGTACTTGACGTGCGCCAGGATCCGACCCAAACCACCAACTCTAATCAGGTCGGTATTGTCCTCTTCCATAAATAAAATATCCAATCATGTAGCGAATTTTCCGCTGTAATCAAATTGAGCCCCGGCACGAACATTTTCCTTCACATTTTTGCGTAGACTTAGGACAGCCGACCGTCAAAGTATGTACGTTGGTTAAAAATGTTTAGGCTCAATAATCGACCGTCGTCAAACCAAAATGAAAATGAAGGTGAAAATTAACGCGAAAATTCGTGGCTAATTGCTGTGACGAAGGAGAGTCTGTCGATCCTGCCGGAATCATACTGCTGAATAAGTTGATGGATAGCCTGTTCTATCAATTGATCATATTTCTTTTTCTGTCCGTAATGGTTGACCGTCGATCGTATTGATCATATTGGCTCTTTGAAAATAAACAATCGGGGAAAAGCTGTTTCACTGACCTTTTCGATCATAACGACGGCTCTTTGAAAATGATCAGTCCGGGCTCATTTCGGCAACCGCAAAACCTCGCAATTAAAAGTGAGAGCTCATTTCGGCCGGTCACGGGAGTTTTGGGGCTCATTTCGGTTACTCCGGAATTTTCCTACATTTTCGCATTAGGAATGTCGCATGTTGAATTGTTTTGAAATTTTACCAATTAAGTGAAAATAAATTGGCAAACATCAATGTTATGGTACAAAAAGATTTTGGATTTACATTGGATTTTTTGCATTTTTATAGCGGATTTTAATTAAATTTAAATACTTTTTTTAATACAGAATTTGAGCTTATTTTGACTGATTATTCTAGTTCATAGTTAATAAAAACATTTTAGTAGCATTTTAGTATAAAAAGGAGGAAATTTAAAGGTTTTAGTTAAGCATATAATTTTGCTATGACTTTACTAATTTAATGTGTTCAATCAACGCTGCTTTTGGAATGCTTGAATTTCTTAATAAGAAACTAAAGTTTTGGGCTTTTTATCTCAATTCTGAGGAGGACAATTTATTATCGTCTGGAATTACAAATAAATACAAATAGGTGCGTATACGCACCTACTTCTTATACATAAGAAGTCTTACAATCCAGAAATCGTTTAGGAATGCTTCAAATCAGATTTCGTTGGACTGCATTTTGGAAAATCTTCGTTTTAAAATGTTTAGAGCTACTTAATACAATAGCTTCAATTGTGTATGAAAAGTTGTTACAACGTTTTACTGGTGATTATGAAGATAAGATGAAAGTGACGTGTACGTTCCTCTGATCCATAATATGATTGTTTTAATAGGAATACTTTATCAATTATTAGCAGTGTCCGCTCGCTTTGCTTGCTCGTCCAAGATATAAATCTAGATCACATTAAAGATATACATATTTATTATTCAAGACATACATTTCAATACTGCTAGGAGAATAGTTCAATTATTGAATCATACCGTTTCTAATTTCGGCATTTCAATCTGAATAGGAGCATAAATTCATTACAGTGCTCACTCAGTCGATCGGAGTGGAACCTCAGTTGGAATTATAATCCACCGAATCAAATTCCAAATTCTTCTTACCTAATGCAGCGTTTTTGACTCAATGGATAGAAATGGTTTTGGCTGGATTTTTGGCATAAACATTTTTCAAGTAGGTGTTAATTTACAAACATTCGATGAATAAGTTGTACCACCAAAATTAAATTCCTTAACTGCATGAAAGGGGCGGCGTTGTTTAGCTCCTCCCGTTAAAGGACGGTGTGTCACCTGAGGTTTAGAATTGCCGATTAGTCCCGCAATTAGTCCCGCCGTTTTAGAATCCATAATTTACTTATAGGCATAAATTGATATACGCAACGTATATATGTCATATATCCCAGACATATTTTTACTCTCTTGTATTCTACTCCATATATCAAGTCTATTAGTCCATGTTTAAATAACTACCCAAAAATAGGAACTACCTGTCGTTCATATTTCACCTTCGTGGAACAATCAGGAGGGAAACCAGTTAGGAGGTATTTTAATACACAATTTTGAAAAAGTTACCTACTAAACATGAAACATAAATATTTATTTACTACGCTATACAATTTTTGTAGGGGTAGTGGCAATGGAAATACTGTTTCGAGTAGATGATTGACGGTGGGAACAAGGTAAAAGAACGATCAGTGTGAGTGATAGACGGATGTCGACAGCCAACACCTTGACCTACTCATAGAAGCACGTGTCTAGGAGGATGTGAACTCGTCATTCGGGGAGAAAACTACCTCTCTTCTCCTGTCATTTGATAAAAGGCGATCCTGCAAACGATTGTCATATCTATTATTCCATATATCAAGTCTATTATTCCATAAATTCAACTTGAATCAAATCGAGACCAGTGAAGGAATTTGCAGCGTTTTTCATACGCATTTGTTCAGGAAAGTGGCCATTGTTTATATCCATTATGTAGCTGCCTTGGTGAAACGAAAGCAGATCCAAGCCGGACCGTAATCTTTATCAGGTACCTACACGATTCGTTAAAAGCAAAGATCTTGGTGAAGTTCAGATATTTTTACTTTTGTATTACGATTGCAAGGTTTTCCCTATGATACTGGTCTGTCTGGCAGTAAAAATGCATCCATTTTCAAATGTTGGGTATTTAACATGTCAAAATTATTGAAGAACTTAAAATTCCGACTCCTCTAAAAGAACACGGATTTGCCATGCACCCAAAAAAAAAAGATATTATACAACGTCACACGGACTTCATGGGGGACAAACTTTTAGGTATTGTACATATCCCTCATTTAAATTCAGGTAGAAACGGTCCCAAGTGCTTGATTGCGATAGGCACCACAACGACATAGCACTGGCTTTTTCGTAAATGCCATCTTTAGGGATTTTCTACGGCAATATTGTATTTAGAGCTCTTCAGGCTCACTCAACGGTACGATTGACTATGTTCCAACTCATTTTGGTCCTGGAACAACTCGGAACAACTTAAATTAAATTGAAGGAGGAAGGGGCCGCCCTGTATGATATGATGTATGATATCAGACAATTATGTATTTCATATATAATGAATAAAAAAATTTATAAGCAGCTACCTACTCGTTACAAGTAGTTAACTATTCATGTTGATGCGTGTTGCAGGGCACTAATAAGCGCTCACGGAGTCACCGGTTACCTCAATTTGGAGCAGCGGTCTCAGCTGACGCCCACCCGAGTTCACCTGAACATCACGCGCGTGACGGAGCCCGTGCTCGGTGGGTTCCGCGTCCACGCTCTCCCGGCTTTACCACCGCTGGACAACTCGCAGCATCTCGACCGCTGCAAAGAGATCGGCGGCGTCTTCAACCCGACTGACAAAGGGATCGCTGCCGATGCCCCGATACCAGGTCACCTTCCAGCCACTTTAAAATCAGACTAGAACCTGAGACGCAAATATTGCATATTTGCAAAACTTATTCAATGATGAAATTCAAAAGGAATCCCCCTTTGCCTATCTTAAATACTGACAGAATATGTCATCAAACTCATATAGCAACCGTAAAAGTAATGCAGGTTACAAAGATTTCATATTTACGCATGCGCATCAACTTCTAATGACCCGATCGTTTTGAAATTGATTGATGATGGTTAAACTGTATTTTCCCGAATATCCTCAGAGTTTGAGATAGATCAGATGATTTGGCTGAGAGAAAACGATGATTGATGGATTTTACGCTTTCAAAAAGTGAAGTTTCTGAGATACTTGTAGGTGTTGGAACATCGGCCATCCAACCCGCATAATCCCAGTCAATTTCATCAAAATTTGATGACCACTGGAGAAACTGGAGGTTGTTAATAAAATAGGCGGACACGCGAACAGGAAATGTTGATTTTGGGGAACAAATTGTTTTGCAGATCCTGTAAAAGAAAACAATGCTTTCGCTACCAATACTGTTGGGGTTTAGATTTTCTTTTTTTTTTTCAACTCATGTTTGCGTGTTTTCCCCTATTGTACAGAGCCAAGTGGAACATAACTGCTCGTCCCGTTCAATCCGTTAAAATGAATTCCATTAAAACCCGATAAAGAAGAACCATTAACTTTCATTCGAACGACAAGTGGGTCGAGAGGAGCAAATGGCGATTAGCGTCATCGGCTGATATGTGTAAAATCTCGTGAACTGTAACTCTGCAGTAGAGTTTTTCGAATATTACTTATTCATTTTTTCATATTTGGCATAACTACGAGCATAAGATAGTACTTCTTATTTGTTGTAAGCGTTACTGCCTACAATAAAGTTTTTTTTTCTAGCTGCTCACTGGTCATTGCAAGAAGCTGCAAATCCTTATGCACTATTGGAAATGTGTAGATAGTAGCTGTACAATAAATTGACCTTTGCGTTATTTGCATAAAGCTTTTTTCAAATCGTCAACGAACATACTTAGTTACTAATAAAATATGTTTATTGTTATTCAGGAGAGCAAAGCCAAGACAACTACGCGGTAGGAGATATCAGTGGCAAGCTGGGATATGCTGCCGCGCGGGAGTGGGACGTATTCCTTCCGTTGATGGGGAAACACAGCGTCGTTCTGAGGACGTTTGTCATTTACAGGTGACATTGGTTACCCACGTAATTTACAGGGTTGTACATTGTCTTAAACTAGCAACACTATCTAACCCTGTCTATTTTCCAGGAACGGCGAAAGCGCCATAGAAGAACCGTGGATCTGTACAACTCTGACTAGATACATTTGGTCAAATCCGGAGTACAAGATGCCGATGCTGACTGCGGAAGCGGTATACAGGTAAATTCTGAGTTGAAGAGCTGCTTTGGAATACAATTCTAAGTCATGTAAAAGTCAGTAGGTATTTTTTGATAACTCAAAAACCAGAGAGGTATTCTATTGAATTCAGTATGTAGGTTCAGATTCTTCGGAAACTGTGCATCTTAACATTCAACACCTCATATTGAAAGTGGATAGTGAAAATTTCCACGACGACTACGTCTCTCTAAAATATAACACTAATCAATGTCATCTTTCAAAATGTGTTCAATGTGTTACAAAATGTAACACATAGTACTTGGTACCATTCATAGAGTCAAGCTTGGTGTTTTCCAAATATGTTATGAAATTTCAAAGGGTAACTGTTCTTCAAAATATTTTTACTTGTCATCTGTTGAACTTAAAGGTCGCGAAAGTTTGAAAAATCGATCCGTAGGTGTAAGTACCTTTACGTTTTTGTCGGATTTGATTTTAAAATGGTCCGGAACAAATTTGTTCGGTAACCCCCATAATTGAATGTCCTCTTTCGGCCTAAATCGATTTAGCCTTGAACTTTAGGGGGCCTCAAGCATTTCTTTGAAGCCTAATTTAGAATACGTAGCAAACCCAGTGATCCAATGTGTCAGGGGAAGGGGATGTGAAAACCACCCAATGAAGTGGTTTTCCGCTAGCAAGCTCCACCCACATCGCTGCCTCCTGCATTCCTCAACCTCCTGGCGAATCGAGATCTCCTGTTACAAGAGCACGTCATTCAGAGTCAAAACGGCGCTGTGGAATGTGGGAGGGAAAACCCACTGATATCACATCACAACCTTAACATTCATGCTTGCATAATAGCGACCACCTTTCCCTCGGATTTAAGGGAAACATTCTCAATACATGGATTTGAATAACCACTTTAGCTTTTAGTGTTTGCAGGTGGCCCGATAATAGTGGAAGTATTATCAAGGTAGTACAAGTTGAAGGTAGAACGTGTAACACCAAAGAATATCTTATATTTATCGTTTATTACAAACCTATCGATCGATACTGTTAGGAACCCCGTTAACAGATGCATTGTTAATTCAAAAATGTTTACCAATGAAGTTATGAGCAATAAATACACAGCATCAGAACTTCCAATATTAAATTTCAATTATAAATTAGCGTTATAATTTGGTGATTTCCAACATTAAAATCTGAATTCAATTTTAATAACTGATTCTTGGAGGCGGGGGAAAGAATTCGGTTTCAGCACAACTAAGTAGTATGTCGAACAGCAAATTCCTCCACTCATGGACGAATTATTTTGGCATAAAGCCCGAATATTTTTGGTTTTATTTTTTAATAGAAGCACAATTTCGGAATGATAAAATCTTGAGAGTTCATTCAAGAAGAAGTAAATCTAGATTGGTTCAAGGGAGTAAATTTAAATTGGTTTATCACGCATGCAAGATAAAAATTTCATGTAAAAACTAGGTACCTATCTATCAAATTGTGACTGGAATAGCGTGGTACACAAATTTTTGTAGAAATTTCACTAATTGTAAGAGTTCATAAGCAGCGGTTTGCTGTTCAACGGTAACGAAGCATCAGTAGGTACCTAATGTTTGTACCCACCTACTGATGCTATTCAAAGGAGAGGAGTATGCCCTATGTATTTTGAGATTCACAAAGAAAGATTTGTTGGTAGATAGATAGCACCAGTTTTTGCACATTCGAAAATTCTATTGATGGATCAATTTTCCATGTAGATTCGGAATATGATAACGTAGAACCTGTAGTGGCTCTGTACCGCTTGATAATCAAAATATGTATACATGTGTTAGTAGGTATGTTTACTCTCCGAGTCTTGTAATGTTAAGGTACCTAATTTATCGTGTGCACCATCAATCACTTTTGTTTACCCCTTCATTGTATTTCACCATCTCTTATCAACCTTCTGCAGATATCCACTGGTGGGTCGAGTGATGTTTTTCCAGCCAGATCCGTATGGTGAAACCACAGTTTTGGTTGAGGGGCTGGTCCACGCCGACGGAATGTCACAAAACACCACGGGAGACCACAGGTTGAACTAATGTTCTATTCAATAAACATTTTAATACATTACTTGTACAAGAAACCTTTAAATGTATGTAAGACGCATATTAAACATGATTATCATTAACGTGTACTGTCTTTCCTACGGTTCTAACAGAAATCATGAATAAATAACATAAAAGAAACTAGATTTCTAGTGGATTAGTCGTCTAGGATTTCATCACCTACCACGATCCCCATTAAAAATTGTATCACTATTGGGCAGTAGTATCATTGTAGGGTTGCTAATACAGGTAATAATGAGTGACATTGATTAGGCATTTTCAATGATTCCGTCACATTTTGTCACGAACTAATTCTATAGTGTAGCATAGAATTCCAGTGTGTGTTAGTCATGAAAGAAAATCATTCGTTCTTCCGCATAACTTTTTTGTGTTATTATTTTTATTATTTTTAATATCTGAACCCCCTCCCCATTACCCATCTTGTCTTGAACATATCAAGTTATAAACCTTATAAGAAGGAACCACGAATCCAAGGGCTTCTTAAAGATGTAGGTACCTACTAAGGCTTAAGAAAATAAGTAGGTACCTACTAAGTGGATAATCTTATACTAAGTATTTGTTTGTAACTAATACCTATCCGTAACTGTTTCAGATGGAGTATAACAGTAAATCCTCCAGGAAAAGATTTTTACAATTGGACAGCCCGCTGTGTATCAGCTGGTCCAGTTTACAATCCATTCAAGGTAAAAAATAAATAAATAAATAAATAAAACTTGATATAAACCGCATGTATAACCAAACAACCTGTTTGAGTAGACTCTAAGGGAAAAAATTGAAAGTGATGGAATTTGATTAGCGGGAAGTTATATAAAATAATGAAAACTTTCTCGATCCATCCAGACCCATTCGCATTTTCGCTTCTTTTTAGAATTCAACATAGAAATTTCAACTTCGCTGAGTAGTGATGTTATGGAGGATCTAGTTTAGGATCTGTTGGAGAATCATCAGCCCAGTTTAGCAAAGTATTGCACCTCCACGTAGATTCACGCACTACAAAGATTCAACTTGTAAAGCCGTTCGGTTTAATATATGAAACATTTGCGGCTCCTGCCCTGAAACCCCGGGGGTGCACCGAGAGAAATGAACTTCAGAAAACCAAGTTTTGCAACAGCATCTGCCCAAGCTTCATTCTTACTAGCGCAGCAAAGAAGACAAAGGATGCAGAAAAGTTCACTACTTGCCTCACATCCGCAGAGCTTTTTTGTAATGAGGGCTGAAGTTGCGAATCGTGGAACGATTTCTGCCTACCTTCGAGGTTTGTTGCAGTCGTGTCAAGTGGCATTGGGAACCAGAACGAATCAAACAGCGTGAAGCGCTGTGTTTCACGTCCAAGCTCCGACCATCGGGTGCAATGCCGAAGCTTTGCTCCAGGACAGCAAACCCCTGACCCCCCTCATCAAACTCACGACTCCTCCATCCTCACACCAATCCTTCAATTAGGATTCACTGAGAAAAGTCTGAAAACAGTATGAAAATATTATACTTTTAATATTATTATTATTGTTATTATCAGGCATTATTTGGATTTTGGTCAGGTGGTGCAGAGGCGCCTGTGCTTGATATGAAAGTAGTTTAGGTTGTGATCCAGAACGCCCTTCAAGCTCAAAAGTGAGAGCCCAACCGGATAATTTTTTCCAGTCAAATACGCTCCAAAACGATCTTAACGACTTATGCGAGTAGATAATTTTCAGTAAAAGATTCACAATTCACGTGACTGCCGAACTAAATTCTTCCCTCAGATTGTGTCCAAATGTTCAATCAGTAAGAAAAGTTGGTAGTTAACAATTATTGAACCCTATTCACGTTCATATTGATGATTCAAACATGCTCTATTTCATTTAAAGGTGCAAAACAAAGATCCAAAGTTCATCTTCTCCATATTTGTTCCATTTTCAGGTCAACGTGAACGAATCAAAAGAGTCGGTCGTCGGCGATTTGACGTCTAGGTTGGGCCTCCTGAAGATCTCCGGAGGCAAGCGGCTCATCGGTGAGAGTCGCAATTTATTCACGGACGATAACGTCCCTATTGCGGGCCACAACTCCATTTTCGGAAAGTCTCTAGTCATTTTTGACGACCACGGCCCCGAAGCCAGAGGAGAAAGGTTGGCTTGTTCCATGTGAGTCTTCCCTGTTCATCATGTAAAGTACCTAGGAGAAAATTTTGCACAATCTGCATTCAACACTAATTCATAGGTTCGTGATGCTAATAATTGACTACCAAGACAGTAGTAGGTCTTCCATAATCAATTACCTACTTGGAATTCATTCAAATACGTATATTAGAGCAATTGACTTGGCTTTTGGTAGTTAGAGAGTTAAGAATCTTTATTAGAGAGTGTTCGTGCCACAAAACCGCAAATGTGTTAGCATCCGTGTCCCGCGATCGTAGACGGAGGTTTGTGCTACTTCTTTTCATCTATTTCAAGATAACAATCTGGCGTTTTTATGCCTCTAAACTCTATTTCTTCTATTTCAGTTATAAGGCCAGGAATAGAAGGTTTCTCTTCAAGGAATAATTAATGATCAAATTTATTTATTTATTATTTAAGGCGAAAAAGGCGGAATTAGGTAATAATTGTAAAATTTTGAAAGTTCTTTCTCTGCAAGAAAAGGGTTCAGAAGTGTTGTAATGAAATTCGATTTCTACGGGCTTTTCAATCATAAAAGAAGATTAAAATCCCAAAATCAATTCATTCACATAATTTTTAGTTAATTTCTTTATTTAGTTAGGGGTTTTCAAAATTAATTGTAGTCGAGCTCTAATTTATTGTTACAAAAAGTCGGAATGTTTTTATTGTTACAAAAAGGATGAAAAACTTTTATTGAAATCGATCATGCAAGTGTAATGATGTTGAAAGTTGAATTATAAATGTTCATGGATCTGTTTTTTGTTTACACGGGTGTGCTAGCGTGTTTAGATTTAGTTTTTTGAAAGAAAACAATATCGGTTTCGATATTCTAAAAATAATGTCGATACATCGGTATGTCTATATTTTTTCAACATCCCTAATTGTGAACGTTCCCTGAAATCCCGATTTAGCTAAGCGAGAACTTTCATCTATTGGTTTTCTTTCCAAAACTGATAGTTTCATGAAACACCACAAATATTCCGTGCATCTCCATTTAAAAGGGGCTTCATCCTCAACTAATGAGTGATTTTTGTCTCGAATTTAATATCTTAAATCAATTATAACGTACAACCGACAATCATTGTCGGTCTCAACCCCAAGATTTTAATAATCTATGAAATAATTTATTTAATTTCAGAATAAATGGCATATTCCGAAGGAAGGCAGTGGCTAAAGATTGGTTTGGCAACGGCTTGCCGGCAGATGTCAGCGGTAAGGTGGAATTCTTTCAGCAGACTCAGTATGGAATAACGGACATCGAAATGAACCTCGAGGGCCTCCAAAACGTCGAGCATTTCAGAATCCACCGAGTAAGTTATTGAATAATGAGATGAAGGACTGAAAATGACTAGGTACAATAATTGGGTACAAATTTGATTTGATTAGAATCGTGTTCTGAGGGAGTTACCAATTATGGATTACGTACCCTGCTATAAGCTATCTTTGATCCCAGGCATTTTGGTCAAATCAGCAGTATAGTATTGTTGTCATGGTTTTCTTATAACTTAAACCATAAAGTATAAAAGATTCTTAACAAATTCCATTTACAATATGAACGGGGATGGTGTTTCATGTTAGGAATTTGAACTCTTAATTATTTTGGTTCATTACTTTCAATAATAAAACTTTGTAACCGACCAAGAACAAAAACTTCAACCCCCTCAAAAATGGTTGGTTGGCATTTCAAGATACGTATTTCAAAAATCGAAAAAAAAAAACTAAAATCTATCCGTCCTTAGCTTTTTCCGAAACTACTCGACCAATCTTAGGAAATTTGGCTCGGATGTGGCAGCAATTTCCATGTCTAGATCAGTCAAGCCTAACGGATTACATTCAAATACTCATCTATCAAAAATTTGAATCTCAAAAACTTCCAAAATAAAAGGACAGTTTTTTTCCAGATAGAAATTAGTTTTCTGAATGGAACGAGACCTCTCGGGTTGGTGTACGAACATCTGTTTGGCTCAGCATTCAAATATCGGTTAGGTAGTCATTCGGGCAGCATTGCCTCTCCTACGGGATTTCTGAGCTACACCGCGTGACTGGTAGCAGCCCAAGTATTTCGATCTTGAGTGCGATTACAATGTATGGAGGCGCGAGGCCCGACTTTTGATGTCAAGTAACACAAACCGCATACTAGATCAGTGATTAACGTAGACGGGTAGTTTCAATGTAGGAATAATAGACCTCTGTATAATAATTTGCAGCGTTATAGTCGCCATTTAGATATCCATTTGACTGATTCAACTGTCAGGCATCAGACAGTTATTTGCTTTAGTAATGTCTTTACTTTTTTTACGAAAACAAGTAAATACATTCTTTGATAGTCGAAAAGAAATTTCTATAAATACGCAGTTTGTTGCGATGATAACTTTTGTCATAATACGGTTTTAGGAGAATTGAAAATGATCATTAGTGGGTGTCTCCCACTTAAGAGAAGAGGCGGTTGCCCAGTTGGAAAATTATATAATGATTACTTTCGTCTTGCAGACACCTGTGTTGGAGATACTTGAGTTTCCTTGTGAAGAGAGTACCCTGTACGAAGTGTACAACCCCTACCAAGAGGGTGGGTTCCACGCCGGCGGCACCCCCGATCAAATGCAGGTTGGTGATCTCAGCGGGAAGTTTGTCACTCTTGAGGGCCACACGTCCTTCCAGCAGATCGGACTCAACGACACCAATCTCATGTTGTTCGGGCAAACTGCTATCATCGGAAGGTCATTAGTTCTCCACTCCAAATCGCCACAAAGGCGGTAAGTAGAGCAAACATATTGTAATCAGAAATAATAATCTGCATTTTCGGTTCTTCAGCCTGGTAATTTTTCAAATAATGAGTTGAGTAATAATGAGTGTACCTCCATCTCAATGAGAGGGGAAGTAGGGGCATATGTTTAAAGTAATATAGGTACGACATTTTTGCAGAAAATGCAGATAGTACATCAATATGTTGACATTTAAGTTGGTAATCACGAACACAAGTGAGCAGAGTTGGGATACCCAACTATATTGGTACTTTAACCCTGCAGTGGAATCGCTCCCTGTAGTACAGCTAATGGAATCGCTCGCTTCACACCTCCCGTAAAAGCTCCAGTTAAAATTATATTTACCTTTTTTCCAATCTATCGAAATTCTTAAAGTGAAAAATATGACTTCTAGTCTATTTGAAAAGTCTTTGTTTGATAACAGGTACGAAATTGTGAATTTCAATTAACTTTCCTCTTAAAAAACCTACACCTGCTACCCAAGTGGTAATCATTTGGTAGACGAGCACAAAATCACACTATTGGTATTCATGGTAAAGCCTGTCATCTGCTGTAACTGATGCCGTATTTCCTCCTCGATGAATACTTTTTTTGCAGACCGGCGCTCCATTTTGTTCCTGAAATATAAAAGCATTTCGAATAGAGGTCTCGTTTCCGAGTTATTCGCGATTTAAGATTTTTTTCGTGTTTTTGATCTTATGTCATTAAAACTGTCATAACTACCTCAATTTTAAAGATAGCTCAAATTTGATGACACCGTTGGAAAGACCGTTAAATTTTCTATCTATTCAATGTCAGAAAACATTTTTTTTTATTGCATTGAAGATGTGCGATTGCTGCGCAGAATGACAGTTTGGCAAAATCTTGAAACCTCCTGTTTTTCATCTCATCTAGAAACCCCATTAATGCTTAACGCATAACTGGGCAGGCCTGGTAAAACGTTCGCCAAAATGTCAGCTTTCCAACGTTGTAGTTGTTTTGGTTTTTAATAATATTTTTAGTCAAAGAAATGGTGTTTAACTGCAGAAAAACGTGTGTTTTCTGTTAAAATTGAGGGTTTTCCAAAAGTCTCGACGAAAAAAGGTTGGAGGCGGGATATACGTAACTTTTCTGTGAGTTGTGCACAGGAGAAGTGTGACTCCCTTGCTGCTTTAGAAGCATTACCATTGGCAAAACCGTACACAAAAATCATATCAACATACTCACTCGCGGTAGAGCTAACTCAACTGAAAGCAACTCATCGCAATCAATCGTAAATATGCACAAACAATAGTCGTCTCTCGGCTCTTCGATTATCCTGACTTTGGCTGGACAGCATAGGAATGCCGTAGACGCTGTTCACAAACGAACGTTTTCATTCATTAAATTCATTTTCATTTTTCATTTTCAAATATTTATTTTTTGGTTTATATCTTAACAATTTTGTTCAAAATCTAACTCTTTAAATGAACTCGATTTAAACCAAAAATCTTACCATTGTCCAACAACTGGACAACATGTTTGATTATTATCCAACACCCAATGCTATGGCCGAATCAGATCGGAGTTGATAATGCACGGCGCACAAAGCAACCCCTCCTTCAAGACCGAGCGGTCGTGCGGGTCATTGCATATCCTGGCCCCTGGCCGAGACAATGCCTCCTCCGTAGCTTTCCCAACATTTATTTTTCCAAACTCTGCAACTCTGCAATAACACTTTGAAGCAAGCAAATTAAATTCCTGTTTCTGGAGGAGGCTCCAAATTGTAAGACACTTCCAACCCTGGTCCAACAGACCAGGCAAAGTATAGCTTTTCCCAGCTTTACTCTTCCCAGTCAAATTAATACTTTTCCCAGTCAGATTAATACTTTTCCCATCTAAATTAATACCTTTCCCATCCAAATTAATACTTTTCCCATTCAAATTAATACTTTTATCATTCAAATTAATACTTTTTCCAACCAAATTAATACTTTCCCTACCAAATTGATCTTAAAAAATTAAGTAAATAGAACGCCGCAAAGCTTGCAATCCAACGAATAATGAATGTAGGCATTATGTTATAATACAAATTTTTGGCAGAAAAAATATTGGTAGTCAAACAAGATTTTGGTAGCAAAAATCTTAGTTGAAGTTTATTGCTTCCGAGTCTACCAAGGTAGCGGAAGCATTGTTTTCACTTTCGGAATGTGAAAACATTTTTGTCTCCAAAATCAAAAATTCCACTCGCATTTTGCGTTTTAGACCTTTCTGAACAATTTTAGTTCCGTGTCTGTCTGTCTGTCAGCAAATCCTTGTTACGGGCAAAACTACACGAAGTTAAGTCCGATTTTGATGAAATTTTCAGGGATTGTGCGGGTTGGGGTGTCGATGGCCCCCTATAGGTTTCATGACCCCCGGATCAATAGTAGCCTCTGCGCATGCGCAAACGTGAAATCCTTGTTACGCACATAACTCCGGGAGTTCTTGACCAATTTCGATGATATTTTCAGGGATTGTTCGGTTTGTTGTGTAGATGCCACAAGCATTTTAGAAATGTCATAATAATTATTTATCACTTCAGTCATCTATCCATTCAGCGTCAATGTCAATTTTTATTATTAGGTATATTTTATAGTTTGTTCAGTAGTTGAACATGCCTACCTTTATTTTTTCAAGTTATGCTCCTGCATAACAATAAATTTACCCTAATTCAATATTTACTTTGCCTAATTGAACGAAGTTCTTTAGTCAATAATAATTTTCAATGATCTATACAGTCATGTTATTTTTCACAAAATTTGAACAATCTGTGCGGGACAATGTACCTACGGCTCTTGAAACTGTTTCTCCGAGGGCTTGATCTCGGGTAGCCTGAGAGAGATATCCTCTAACTGCCGTCTTAATCTTGGCAAAAGCGTACTCAGCCGGATGATGAACAACCAATATTTTTTCTGCCAATAATTTGTATTATAACATAATATATACATTCATTATTCGTTGGATTGCAAGCTTTGCGTTGTTCTATTTCCTTAATTTTTTAATATCAATTTGGTAGGGAAAATATTAATTTGGATGGGAAAAGTATTAATTTGGTTGGGAAAAGTATCAATTTGACTGGGAAGAGTATTAATTTTATTTGGAAAAGTATTAATTTGGTTAGGAAAAGTATTAATTTGACTGGGAAAAGCTATATTCAAGACAACACTCGAAATGTAAACACGCAGGCGATGTGCCTACCTATTGCAACTCACTGTTGATACTGGAGGAGTTACATTTGAATCAACTCCTGGAAATAAGCAATATTTCATATACCACTGAAGAACACCGAAATTCAGATGCACGAACCAGATACAAGGCCTTCCCTCCTGCAGATCAGAGTGCGTTAAGCTTTTCCGCTTTGTGTGCGACGAAGTTGTGGAAACCCATTTCAGATAAAAACGGAGTAAGATGGAACGTTGTCTATATTTCCACGAAAGTAAAGAGTTACACTGTTAAATCGATTTCGACGGTTCAGTAACAAACTCATTCAGTTCATGTTTGTTACTGATGATGACCTAACCGTCGAAATCGATTTAACAGTGTAACTCTTTACTTTCGTGGAAATATAGACAACGTTCCATCTTACTCCGTTTTTATTTACTCACTCGATGCTGTCAAGAAGGTCAGGTTTCTACTGAACAAACTTCCTCAACACACAGTGCCGAATGCTGACTACCATTTTCTTTAGTATAAATGGTTTTAGCAGTTTTAAAGGATTGAACTGTAGTGGATTTAAACAGCTCTCTACAATAACCCCTAAGAAGGCTCCCCACTGATCACAAGGACGCAAACATGCCGCTCCTCGATCCGATCATACTTACTAGCCCACATCGGGAAACGGTTATTTTCATCTCAACGATTCTTTCAAGAGCTAATCGGGGTACATAAGGTTTTAATATCACTATTAATTCATGCCAAGCTGCATGGACCTGTGTAATACCAACCATCAATGGTAAAATTAGCTTTTATAAAAGTAGTACGAGCTTATTTTCATCAACTTTTCTAAATGAAAACTATGATTCATTTTCTATTTATTGGATAACAATTATCACATCCAACATTAGTTATCTTCCTAATATTTTGCAGATGGGCTTGCTCAACCATTGAAAGAGGATACGCACCTTCGGAAGCTAGAGAACTCAGAGCTATAGCTTCCTTTCATCACCCTCTTGGTTATGCTGCAGGTTACGTCAGAATGGTAGGTGGAAGGTCCTATTCTAGTTCGGATAAAACTAATCTCATTATTTAATTACATGTTGCACATATGTGCGGTAATTATATTTTATAAATGATTCAAGGTTTTTGACTGTATGAACCCATGTCTGGTGAATTTTATGATTGGAGGTAGGTACTTCTAAATGTTATATTTCTAAACTTGGGTTTTCTCTTTTTAGACTCAGCTGATTCACAATGACGGAAGTGCGAGCGACACAACGATAGAAGTCAACTTGAGACATCCTGGAAGGCATGATCGTAACAAAGTAAGTTTTAGTTAAGTACTGTAGAATGTGTACAGCCAGGATATGTTCTCAAATTAAAAAGTTTCAATTGAAAATTGCTACATACTCAAAATTACCGAGCTGTCTTATTGACGGTCCTATTGGAGTAAGCCAAAGCATCAACCCAGGATGAAATACTTCCCAAGGTTCATATCGAGCAAGTTTCAGCACAAACCCCCATCTCAATTTATAACGAAGGGACCTAACTCATACAAGTTGTACAATTCTTTTGGAAAAACTCCATCAACAACCTTACACAATTTATTTATTTTACTACCAATTGACAACATAATAGGTATTGGTTTATTATTCAATTTATTATTCAATAATAAACCATTGTAATCGCTCTGGAAAAGGAAATTCTAACCCCCCCTGAAAATTTCATGGTTTACGTTTCAAAAGGTGTAGAATCCGAATCTGCAATAAAAAAAATTTTCCGTCCGTACGCACGATATCTCCGAAACGGCTGGAGCAAAAGATCCATCTTGGTCCGACGACGAACCAATTCTTGAGCCAGCTCTCTCACTCAATTTAAAGTGCCCTTTAAGGGCTGTAAAAATTTTGTAAAATCCCTAAAAACCTCAAAACAAGCCGAATCGGCCTAAATATTTACCTATTTGAAGAACATACCATGAGGAATCGAATGAGCCCTTCCCCACGTCCGTAGGTCAAACCATTCTCCATGTATGACCCGATTTATGGTGCCAACATTAGCGTTTTTCGGTTTATTATTGTTTGTTTGTAACCTAGTGATCCCGATAGCGTCGAGTTGTAGTGAATGTGGTTACTGGAGTGATAGCCGATGTGGATACTTGTAGTTTATAGCCGGTACACGGGTTGAAGCATTCTGATATGTATGAAACGATGATAATATATAGGTAAATATTATTACTGTTGATTATTATTCAATATTATTACTGGGGTAAATGATTATTCTTTCACTCGGGTTTATTATTCAATTGGCTTGCGTTCATGATTTGAATCTTACTAAGCTTCGGAGTGGCGTGTTTTACAGGTGGTAGGGCGATTATTGAATTTCAGGAGATATGCGTACAGCACGTAAATCTGTTCTCAACCAAAACACCTATTTGGATTGATCAGTTGATGATATTTGTGTGCCTCCTCTACATCAGTCTACCTTTGGCTACATCGTTTAAATTTGGGTTTGCGGAAGTTTTAACGCAATACGAGCGCTAAAGGACTTGATAAATTATTTATGCTTTTATTGTGGGGGGGGGGGGGTATTGAGGTTCAATCAAAAAAACGCTGCAAATTCTTTCACTGGGGTTTATTATTCAATTGGCTTGTGTTCATAATTTGAATTTTTCTAAGCTTTGGAGTGTGCGCGTTTCACAGAATAGAGCGATTATTGAATTTCAGGAGGCACAAAAATATGATCAACTGATCAATCCAAATGGGTATTTTGCTTGAGAACAGATTTACGTGCTCCATGCATTTCTCCTGAAATTCAATAATAGCTCTATCCTGTGAAACGCGCACACTCCAAAGTTAGTAGAAATTCAAATTATGAACGCAAGCCAATTGAATAATAAACCCCAGTGAAAGAATTTGCAGCGTTTTTAAATTGATATCTAAGATCCTAATTTTACCTAGAAGCTGACGATCGAACTATTTGGCAAACCTTCAACGTTTTGTAATACTATGTTCTAGTAATCTTCTGCATTCAAAAATACGATCACCTAATCATCTTACATTGAATCTTGGTTCCTTTCTAGACTTTGAACCACAACTGGGCGATTTACGTCAATCCCGTTGGAGTGGATGCGACTGTTCAAGTCCTCCACACAAGATGCACGGCAGCAGGGTACATATGGAATCCGTATTACACTCAACTGGCTGATCCTCTGAATGTAAGTTTTTTCTGGCAATAGCTGAAGTTCAAGTAAATTAATCAAATAGCCCTAATCATTAATGGCTTTAATTTCGGCTTATTTCAATTATCATAGCATCATTATCGTAGCATGTATGCGGGAACATCACATGCCACAAATGATTGTTTGTCTGGGCAACGGAATGTAGGAGGAAGGTGTGGTTTGGTGGTACCCATATGCAACTATACAAATAAAATGTTTTAAAAATATGAAAAACAGAAGGGAATCGACCAAGGAAAGAGAGAAGAAAACGCCTCCTTTTAAATACTCATCTCTTTGCGCTTTTATCTTGATTATAAGTAGGTAATTACATTTCAGTATCTATGTGTAAATTAATGAATACCTATATCCCATACGTAACTTTTTATAGGAGGATTTGTATCGACGAGAATGTGGACCTGATTCACCGCTTCGTTGCTACGTCGGCGATCTCTCTGCCAGACTTGGAACAGTGGATTTGGGAAATGGGCGAAAAGTTTTTACTGACGCTAATTTCCCTCTAGGTGGGCCTCCAGACTTTCCTATTTAGAATACTGTACTATACAATTATTACTATTTTGCGTAAATAGGGACATTATAGACTATAATTTACTATGATATAGTGCATCATAACTTCCTCACACCTATCCGTAACAAGAATGTAGGTACCTTTAGATCATCGAAGTAATTTTAGTTACAAGAATTTGAGGTCATTTACACAAATTTCACAGATCCCTTATGAGGAAATCAAATTACCATTTCCCAACTACCCTCCGAATTGGATCGAGATCGGGCGCCTAGACCATGAGAAAATTATGATCGAAAACCATTAATTTTGACTAGTTAAATTGATGGGATACCATCTAATCCGCACATTTCCAGAGATTTTCATCAAAATCAAATGAAAACAGTAGATGGAATGGTCATTACAAGGATTTTATATTCGTTCATGTACGATGAACACCTACTAATGATACGATCTCGATGTAATTGATATGATATGATCCGGTGAGAAAATCGTGCTTGATGGCTTACACATGAGTGAAGTAGGGACTTATTCGTTTTGTTTTTAATGGAAACTAGACAAATCAAGATTGTTACGAAACCGTAGTCGTTCAATACAAGATTCAGTACAACGTTAAATACGAGTGGAAATTTTGATTTTGGCGAAGAAAAATGTTTTTTATTTCATCAAATTCAAAATCATCAAAGATTCACGAGTGAGTTCAGCAACCATATGTAGATAATCATATGAGATTACTACACAAAGTTTCATTAATGTTTTATATACCTACTCGTATTATAAACCTAACACGTAGGTACACGATCTTTGCGCTTCAATATTTTCACTACAAACCATTCTTTTCTTTAGTTGAAAATTCAATAACTTTCTTCACAGTCATCCTTTAAAATAACAATTCAGAAATTAGTAGTAATGCAATACAATAAGTTCTTCAAAATCAACATTTTCAAGTGTATTTTAGTTTTAAGCGATTCCGAATTTTGCGTTTTACTCTAAAGGAAAGAGTGAAAGGAATTTCAATCGTGATGGAATAAATGTCGAGCACACAAAAATTTTCAAAATCGTAACACCAACAGTTTTTATTGGGTTGCCCCCCCTACAATTCACCAATCGTTTTCCGTAATGGAAAGTGATTTTTTCAAGTACCTATGCTATTAGTAATTTTAGATGATTATTGAATCAACAATTCTTAATATTAAACCAAAAATACAAGTATTTGCCTTCAATTCATTGAATCAATTCGTGATCCAATATTATGTTTCTATTTCCAGAGGGGAAAGTTTCTGCAATGGGTCGATCAATCGTCATCTTTAACAAAGACCGGGGCAGCGAGAAATTCGCTTGCGCCAACATCGAGCCGGACTACGACACTGTCAAATATGTCAACATTAGAAAGCCACCGAAATTCGTCGTGTAAGTACTTTTGATTCATTTTTTATTGGATATTTTCATGAAAAAGATAAAATGTTTATCGAAAAATTTTGTATTTGGACTTTGTTGAGTAACGATTCAAATTTCAGATCGCAGTTCTTGGAAGACGTTCGCAGAATAATGGGAGTGCCAGAATGGCTCCTAACAATTGATTCAAGAAAAACAAATATACTTTACGGCGGTGCGTGTATTCAGCTATTGATCCATTTTAAAGGTAATCATTATACATTGAATTTTGGAAAATAATATTCAATATATATAATATATAATAAATATATATAAATATACATTAAAAAAAATATACATTGTAGAAGGCGGTGTAGATGTTGATATTACTCAACTCATGTTATAATGATATTAGAAGGATGTACGCCTCCATAACTAGGGATTAATGAAACAAAATTACGCAGAGAATAGATCGCTAATAAAATTCTTCTTTTTCGAATAAAAAAATCCTAATCCACAACTTTGATACAGAAATTCCGCGCTGCAGGCTGAATAAGTCAATTGTTCAGTTGTTGGCCACCTGTCAATAGAGTGATGAGAGTATTGTGTTGAGAGCGTTCTAAACAATTTACGTTTAGGAAGCTGTAGGGTTAAGCTCTAGTGTCCAGCTGCCTGTTCATACATATCCTTTGCCGAAGCTCTGCGACGCTAAATGGCTCGGAACCCCAAGCTTTTTTTTGCGCGACTCTTGAGACATAGTGAAAAGAAAGTAGGAAAAGAGCTGATGTTGGTACTCAAAGCCATGGGGGAACTAACAGTGCTTCCACACTCTTGTCAATTTGACCTTAAGCTCAGCGTCGTTCTTGGGCTTAAGCATCCCTTGTAAGCAAATGAACATATCTCTGTAGGTGAACTTCTTCTTATCATTTGGGTTTCCTCGGGTCCTTTTTCCTGATCAAGGCGCTTTGCTTATTGATCATAGCTTTTGAGAAGGACATTGACAAGCTTGGGGGGAGGGGGGGGGCTTGGCTTGTTGGGGGGGGGGGTCATTGTGAGGGTCACTTTTAGATTCAGTAATCTCGATGATTAGCTAAGAGTGAGTTTCTCCAGATCCTTTCCCAGTCGGTTTTGCGACCAATATGACCCCACACTTTGCAGTCTTTAAGAACTTCGAAAAATCACGTTCTGACCAGTTTTGGCCCACAGCATCAATGCGTGGATCGCGATTCGACTGGCCAAAAGTTAGGACAAACTAGACCCCAAATAGAGTCCATGTGTGAAAGAGCGGTCCTTACACCAAGTCACAGGCTTTTTATTGCCAATACGGCTGTCAGCGATTGCGGATTTTGAATCCAAAAGATTGAAATGTTAATGAGGAATGATGACTAAAACGTAAAATTACAAAATGTGAGGGGGTTGTTATCATTTGTATGTTATACGGGTACAAAAGCTTATTATCGGAAATAAGAAACCAATAGTCAGTAATGCCTTTGATATTTATTCTTAAAAATAAACTTTTAAATTCCTAGCTGTAATAGTTCAGAAAGATTTATTCTTGAGAAATAATTTTTCTTCGTTCATCTTATGAAGGTAACTCCCGTGCTTGGCACATTGTTTAGTATCTTTTCATTATCGTTTCTGTTTGTTACAAGATTTATTCATGTTCTATATTCAAGATAAACGCATTTGTTTCTTCTTCTAGGTCCTCAAGCAAACAAACTGGAACAGGATTTCAGTAAGTTGCTGACGACTGGAAGATTATCCCAGCCATCGTTGTACAATCCGGGGTACACACCGCCTGCCAAGCGCGTGACGACTTCTTCCTATCAGCTCTGCCCCACGAGAGACGCAACCGATGTAGACAGGAGGAAATTCAACTTTTCTTTCAGAAGTTCAGCGACCGTTTCTAGTCCTCCGTTACTTTTGATGGTATTTACCACGTTTCAAACATACGTATTTGTACAAATGCGAAGTTTTAATACTAACACTCAAATTTTCGGAATCTAAGTGAATATGAATATAAATTCGAGCAGTTAACTGGTGGAGAGCTCAGCATAATACCAATAGAAAATGCGTCGACATTATATTTCATTGACCTTAAGGAATAACTGGAAGAAAGTAAAAGTTGGTATTAAAAGAACGGTAACTATTCAGGACGGTTAGGAAGCCACAATTTCCGTTCATCAAACACAAAAACAACCAAAAAACGCAGCAAATTCTTTCACTGGGGTTTATAATTCAATTGGCTTGCGTTCATGATTTGAATTTCTACTAAGCTTTGGAGTGTGCGTGTTACACAAGTGATAGAGCGATTATTGAATTTCTGGAGGAACAAATATGATCAACTGATCAATCAAATAGGTATTTTGGTTGAGAACAGATTTACGTGCTCTATGCATACCTCCTGAAATTCAATAATCGCTCTATCACCTGTGAAACCCGCACACTCCAAAGCTTAGTAGAAATTCAAATCATGAACGCAAGCCAATTGAATAATACACCCCAGTGAAAGAATTTGCAGCGTTTTTTATGGTTATCAGAATGCTTCAACCCGTGTATAGGCTACAAAGCCTTTTAGGAGTTCACTCCAGTATCCACATTACACATCACTACATCACTGCGTAACTAGGTTACTGGTATCAACACAAAAACATTAATAAACCAAAATAACGCGAATGTTGGCACCATAAATCGCGCCAGAGATCGGGAATGGTTTGACCTACGAACCTGGGGAGGGGCTCATTCGATTCCTCGTGGAGTGTTCTTCAAAAAGAGTACAAATTTAGGCCGCCTTGACTTTTTGTGAGGTTTTTAGGGATTCCCTGAAAATTTCAGCTTTTTAGCTTCAGCCGTTTGGGAGAAATCGTGCGTACGGCGTACGGCGGACGGACGGAAAATTTTTTATTGCAGACTCGGATTCTACACCCTTTGAAACGTAAACCATAAAATTTTCAGGGGGGTTAGAATTTTTTTTTTTTTTTTTTTTTTAAGAATAATAAACCAAAATCAGGAGATTTCCTATGGAAAGTTGTCCCCATGAAAAGAAATTTGCACCAAATCCGTTATTCTGAAAATTCCTTAGTAGATTAATGGAGTCTTGCAGGTTGAATTTCCCAAACCACACCAAATTATCTTAGTTACACGTCGAGTACTATCTATTATCGTAATTTTTAGGAACCTCTTTTAATTTCCTTAGCTCATTAAGCATCTCTCTCATTTTTCAGACGATTTCTACTGCTCTGTACACCGCACGTATTGCATTAGCCGGTCGATAGCCAGATCCGTTGCAAAGCCCGATTGTTGAGTCAAATACCTAAGGCATGCTGAAAGGTTCAACTTCACCATTCATCAGGAAATCTGGAAAAAAAGTACAAGTCGTTTGGTTGTACAATGTGAAGTGGAGCTTATTCAATGAGAGGGACTTGAGTTTTTAAAATTATTCCTAATGATTCAGGTAGCACAGGTTTTTCATAATTCAAATGTCTGACGTAAAAGTGAATATTAGTACGTATCCAATAATAAAATGATGTGTTTGTACTTATTGTAAATAGTGGATTATGTATATAGTATTGATATCAGTTGGATGACCCATTCGTAAGCACGACTATTTTTATATAGGTACGTTCGAATTCGTTCTTAATTGGATGTTTAACCAATGGTAATTAAACAATAATTATCTACCTTGATTCGTAAGCGATTGGTTAAACCAATACTGGTGAATGTGATGGAAAACTTAAAGTTGGAGTAAACATGAACTTAGGAACCTGCCAAAGCTTTTCAAAGAACAAAAATTGAGCGAAATTAACTCCAGCAAATATTCAAGCTACACTCACCAGGATATTATCACTAACGCTAAGCTCATGGTAACAGAGAAACCGTGTATTGCGGTTAGCTGAGGTGCCAATCGTAAAATTTTGACCTTTTTCCTCTTTCAAGAGATGAAGGATAGTGTGGAAATTTCAAGAATTTTGAACTCTCCAAAAGGCTGCACTCAGTGGAAGCCTGCATTATCAAGGAGATACCAAAATTTAAGAAAATAATAATAATAACGTCAGTGGGAACTCAAAATTAACTTTGCCCATACAACTGTATTTGGGAAGGTTGGTAGTTACTTAACGAGAGGTTTTTCATTTCTGAAAACCGTACTGACACCTCTAAAATTTAGTTCACCTAACCCGACCCCAAGGTGAAAGGGCTACTAAACTGAGAGTATTTAAATTAGAGGGGATCAGTAAAATCTGTGAACACAGGGTAGTTTCCTGTATGATAGTTACACGAAAGCTTGCTGTAAGGATATCCTTGAATGTTAACAAAACGAATGGGCCAGACATCTAATTACAATACTGCTCGACTACCCATTTAGTTAGTAGGTGTAATCATTGATAGAAATTTCATGAGTTCGATAATATTACGAGCTCAAATAAAGACACGAACACTTTTTACACTACCTATTGTACATAGTAGGTACTTACTACTTGAGCTGTGATAATGATGAAGAAAAAAAATTGTAAATTACGTGTTCCAGTGTAAATATGGAGACTAATAAATAATGTAATGTGTCTAACTTGACCGATTTGTTCTTTTTGAAAATCCGCGTACTCACCCTGTATGTCTGCACGAACCTACTTACTATATGATTAGGCAATATTAGCAGAAGAATCTCAAAAGGTTCCGCCGTGATAGGTCTTGCTGTGATTTATTATATCTAAGTCGACCAACTCTATTGTGGCGTTGCTTCTGAGTATTGTTATGTATAATGATCAAATTGGCCTATTCAGAAAGCTCAAGAAGCATCATTCCAATTTTCTGTGCTTCTGTTTCAAATTTTGAACAAAACGTGAGTTTTTCGGTGTTTGGGTCATTACCTCTTGAAAACCACACTTGACTCGTATTCAAGTCCCGCGGGTAACGGGACCATACTCGCCGCTATTGGCACCTCATTGTCGTTAATCCCATTCCTATGTGAAAATATTTAAAGCCTTAAATGGACTCCAAATTCTCCAAGCTGCTTTGTGCCGTTGGTTTTTCCCAAGCCACCCTTTTTTCTGGCAAACGGTCAGTCACTCGTAGTCTCCCCCTTAGCACCCTGGGTAGTTGTAACCCCGTCCCTGATTGGTTTCTACTATCCCCCTCTCTCTGCTCCCCGCGATTCCCCACTCTAAATTTTCTTCACTTCCCCTCCAAACAAAATTTTCCCATTTTTGGTCGAGTCTGGAGTCAGTTCTCTCCTTCGTTTTTAGCCGGCTCTTACACCCTTGTTAACTTGACAGACTTCATGTCATAGTTATCTAAGAGACTTCATTTTATTAACTAAGTACTGTCAAATTTCCATCATAGCTTCATATTTAATGGATCTCTTCTAGTTTTCTTTAATAACTCCTTACATGGCTTAGTATTTCGCGGTAAACTAAAATAGCATTGGCCAATATTTTTCCAAATGGGAATTAACTTTAGGACATAATCTTGCAGACTCCTAGAAATCCCGTTAAGTGTTCAGCCGACAAAGACAAAACAACAACCTATGATATTGCTTCCGAGTCTACCAAGGTAGCGGAAGCATTGTTTTCACTTTCGGAATGTGAAAATTTTTTTGTCTCCAAAATCTCGCATTTTGCGTTTTAGACCTTTCTGAACAATTTTGGTTCCGTGTCTGTCAGTCATTGTTACGGGCAAAACTACACGAAGTTATAGTTTTTGATGAAATTTTCAGGGATTGTGCGGGTTGGGGTGTAGATGGTCCCCTCATGACCCCCGGATCAATAGTACATGTGCAAACGTGAAATCCTTGCCACAAGCATAACTCCGGGATTCTTGACCGATTTCGATGAAATTTTCATTGTCGGTCAATAATAATTTTCAATGATCTATACAGTCATGTTATGGATACGAGGAAGCTATGTGCCACACCCACTTGGCAGACGTTTTTTTCATTTCAGTTACTATTTGTGAACGCTTCGAAACCTCCTCGAAATTCGAGTTAGGGTTTTAAGAAAGGAGATTTGATGTTTTGAGCAATGCATTATCAACAGATGTTGGACAATCACCACACATGTAAATTCAGCGCAATCGGGCACTCATTTAATTCCATTAAAACTTCTCCCAATTTACATAATTTTCACATTGAAAGAACCAGTAAAGAGTGAAAGAGATCATTAATTATTTATGAACATCCGTCTAATAACACCATCAGCAGCAATTTGCTGCAAGCTTGACGTTACAAAGTTAAATGCCATTCCAAGCCAAACATTTCAAGATGGTACAGAACAAATATTGAATATCTGGTTTAAATCATTTCCAAGACACTTGGTAATAAATAAAATTCACAATGGTTAAAAAGCTTGGGTTGTACAAATAAATTTTGTTCATACAGGGTCGGAAACTAATCATTCAAAACTCAAGTCTAGAGTTACATCAACGGCTTTAATTTCCAGTTCATAGCAAATAATGGCACACAGCGAATTTCACCACTGCCATTCAAAGAAAATTAAACAAATAGATTGGATTTGAGATATTGCATACTTATTTCGACATGGAAAAAGCTAAAAAAAATATATATTGGTTGGAACCTAAATAAATAAGACCCGTAACACCTCGATTGAAAAAGCTTGCAAAGACATGAATGATTTATTACAACAATACAATGCAAGAGGAATAAGAGGGATTTGAGTATTTGGTAGGAATACGATTGAAGCAGTGTTTCTTCATGTAAAATAATAGGGACGAGTCGTAATTTACACCTATGTTATTGACAAACATTGAGTGAAAACAAGACCTGTTTTCATACCTGGTATTTTTGGAAATTCTCAAACTCCTTTCACTAAGGTGCTAAATCTGAGGAAGTATTAAATGGCAGCAAAATAACCAGTTGTTACGGTATAGATTATTCATGTTTTTTGGATATGTGCTTTCAAGTAAACATGAACGTCATTGTCACACTGCAGTGCCCTCGTCATACTCAAAATTGGATGTGGGGTATACACGTCCCTTGTTTTATGTTTTTTTAACAGCGCCCTCTGTGGGAATAGGTACTCGACTGTAATGACTTCGATTGATTTCAATAACGAACCGTTGGAGTTGGCCAAGAAAAAAAGTTAATACCCCTTTCAAAATTTGTTGGTTTACCTGTCCAAGAATACAAAAAAAATCTGTCCAAGAATCCAAAAAAAAAACCATCGGTGTTAATTTTACCAGAACTGGACATATATCCAAACATCGTACCCGCTGGACATGTTTCACACAAGTGCGATTTCACGTGGCCAGGGTTAGATTCGATTCGGTTTCGTCCAACGGGGAAAACCTCGTGGACGTCTTCACATTTGACTAGTTCCAACCAGGTATGCTTGCGTTCGAACATCCAAAACTCAAAAGTTCCGTGTCCACTATGGCAAGAAGGCAAGTAATTGCTATGCCTGTGCAGCATAGGACGATCTCGGACAGGAACGGGAAGATTAGAGTTATTTTATTCAACAAACGACAAGAATTAGGAGCGTTTTATTGGCTTTTTCCGCGATAAATCTCCTCCGTCTTACCGAATAAAACCGGGCATTGATGATTGATCGTTGTCTACATTTTTATCACTTTCCTTCAAACAAAACTCATTTGAAAACTGAACTTCCACTGCTAAAACCCTAAGTCGAACAAGACTTAATGGCCAATGAACTGAAATCGAATTTAAGCCATGCTATTTGAAACTGTACAAGTGTGTAACAAGCCTGAGCCTGTGTGTGAATTGAGCTTCGTTCGTAGTACAGTTCCGGACAGTTCCATAACTGTCCAGGCATGCGCCCTTGTGCTTTACACGTTCCGGAGGTACGCGTAAAGCTCAAGGGCGCATGCCCGGACAGTTCTGGAACTGTACTATGAACGAAGCTTCGGAAACGGAGACTAAGGAGCCTTCTCGAAACTGCATGGAGGTCCCCCTTCAAGAATCAGTTCCTTTAGGTTCAAAAACGGAAGCGATTCGGGTGCAGGGCACACAAAGAAAGTGGACCCACCACACTTGCACGATATCAATTTTAGTACCGTCACCATTGCGTGCTGTTTGACGACATGGAAAGTGATAAAAACGTAGACACCGCGTGTCAGATATTGCTGGTCCATCAATGGCCAGTTTTATGTGTTGAGACGGACGAGATATTCTACAGAAGCCCTTGAAACCCTCCTAATTCTACTAAATTTTTGAGCCCCAACAAACCCCACAACCCAATAACTTCTTCACTTCCCCTTCCTGTTCTCGATTCGCCCAGCAGAGCACGCGGTGACCAAGACCAGATCGAATCCAAGCTGCGCCAGATAAAACCGTAGAAATGTGAAACGAGCCTTAGTCGAGCCAACGAGATTTTACTGAGATGCCATCCAAGGTTTGCGTACAGAGTAGGGAGAATTTCAATAAAGCTGAGGTTAAATTGAAACATAAAACAAAGGAAATCAGGCAGACTACGATTGGAGTGACCTTCTTGGATAATGAATGGACTGGAGTTATTACAAAGCCTTTTCCGCTAGCAGAATAATATAACTCCAGCTTCGACAACCTTTCAATACTTGAATTCTTCAAAGAAACACCACATCAACCTAAATAAATGGAATGTGAACTATCTAAAAAGATAAAAACAGCAGTAGTTCTATAATTAAAATTACCACCAAAACTGACAAGAAATTGAGTATTTCTGAGGAATCGTAAACTGTCATAACTGTCACCAAAATTGTTGTCAAACAAATTACGTCGATCTTGTAATTTACTGTTTTTCTGGAATTAAATACCAAAAACTGTTATATGTACGTGGCTAGGAAATGGTACATGCAAAAACGTTTTTAAACACAATCTCGTACATCGGAATCATAATCCCTCATTATCTTTTGTATTGCCTTCACATTTCACAACTATTCAAAGATGAAAATGAATTTGCAATATACCTACATGTTGGTTAAAACGTTATTTCAAATGATCTGCAGTACCAATTTCCAGCCACATATTCAACTCTTAAACATAATTCTGAACTTGTCTTGTTACTACGAACCTTCATATTTACTACCTATGCGAGATAAAATTTCTTCAACAAAACATACGTAAACTAGCAAAAATTTGTTATACATTGCTATGCCTTGACAACCAGAAAAGATACCAAGAAGTAAGGAGAATAGTTATATTGTCCTACAATGTTGATTTAACTTCATGTTCTACAAACGATTAAATGGATCATTTGAGACAAGGAATAGAGAGGTTCACACCGCTTGAAGACGTGGGATGACTAGAAAGGAACTATGCGGCAGCTCAATTCTTGGACCCATATCACACGACTCATTTAGGGTCAAGGTCGAGTGATTTTCCAGAAAGAAAATCAAGCAATGAGAGAGCACTCTACTACGCACCTGATACCTCTTCCCCTAACTCACTAGCAGCCATTACTACTCAATCAATCAGCCTCTGATTCGAGTTGCTGCGCAGGGAAGCCTGGTTCTGTTTTTGAACCATTTAGGAAACAGCATTTTTCATTATCCTCGCCTCAACATCATCAGGAGAATCTTCATTGATCTTACTGTTTTTCTTACTTTTTATCGAATCGAATTAATCTACAATTGATGTAGATAAGATACTCTCCATGCGTCATTGACGTCGTATAGCCCAGAATCGTTTTATGGGATAAACCACTTTCCTTCATCATCCTGATATGCTCAAGTGAGGGGTTCTCGACGGATCCCAGACAATAAAACCCACCGAAACATGGGAGAAGTCCAGGTTAACAACAGCGTATGATGATAAAATCTAAAATTACAGTAATATGAGCTGAATCACATCTACTGAGGAGGTGCAAAAGAGAAGTCAGGAACTTATTTGGTTTTCGAAGACTGCCTCACCAGAAGACTAACCCTAAACTAATGCGCGTAAGTCAACTTGTTCGTTTCACTCTTCTGTGGAGTTGTTTGTTCACTGAGTGTCTGCAATTCCTTTTAATGGTTTAACCTAATGGCATGTGTCCAAACGATTTTCAATATACAGCCTAATATGGGATTTATTTCTTGGACTAAATTCCTCTTTCTCACCCGCTCCCCCATATTTCTTTCCACTCCCGCATTATTTGTTTTTCTAAACTTCAAGCACGAAGAAAATTTAATCAAAGTGGAACACCAATAAAGCGTTTCCTTCATCAATGGACACACTAAAACGGCTAAATACGTACACCTCATTGCACTAAACACAGACGAAACGCCCTCATTTATCTGGACATAGCAATGCCTAACACAAATAAATAACATTGATTCAGATACCACTTCAAGCTCTTGGCTCCAACAATTAATTTATCAGTAGTACTATACATAAATATATTTTCGTTTCCGCATGAAAATCTTCCATATTATGTACAACAATAACTACTCGCAGTTTAATACATGAAAATAAATTTCTTGATCACGACATGTCGATCGGAATGTCCCTATATCTGTTGATAAGATTCCATTCCCCGGTAATATAGTTCATCTGGAAGTGGGTTTCGACGATTTTCGGCACTGGTATCGAGTTTGGTCCCATCGTAACCATTTCTTGGTACTCGCTCAGTTTAATAGTGATGACATCGCCGAGTTGGGGGCAAGGATTATCTGAAATAAAATCAACAAGGATTTAATTTAAATAATTGATAAAACATTGCTCTTTATGGCAGTGATATTCATAGAAATTTCCACTTTTTTGGAACATCCCCGATTACCAGCAACAGCTGTCTAGCTATTGTTTTCTTTAGTGAACAATGATTTTAGAATTCTAGTTCTGCTAGGTCGAGTGAAATTCCAATCTGCTGAATATCTTGGGCATTTGTTTTCCAATTAAACTTATTTTGCTGAGGTTCTATGAAACGTAGTAAAAACAAATATTTTTCACTAAACTGTAAGATCTAGGTCCTAACTAATGCGTTTCACGGGGAAATTTGACTTAACGCTGAACTGGGAAATACTTGTAAGTGCGAAGAAAACTTTTGCTCAAGGGAAAGAACTTTATCAAATTTACATTGAGAATGAAACCAATCATGCTAGTTCCATTTTAGATTTTAGACTCGGTTGTTCAGTTTTGTAGATACCATCAACAATGAATGTAAATGTTTATACGGGTCTTGTCAATCCGTCCTTGGAAACTGTAATTAGGTTCATACTAAAGCTAAAACTAATGTTCTTGAAAAATACCTCGAGATCCAGCGATGAATCCAAGAATTAAGGACTTCTCAGGCCTTGTAACTTTGTTAGCGGATTGGAAAAGCTCTTGGGCTTTCATCATCTGTTCTCTCTGTAAATTCAAAAGCAAAATAGAATAAAATATATTTATTTGCCACGAAACCCAAGAAATAACAAGTGTTACAATATTCGAAGTTATAGTGAAGAAGGTTCATTATACATGTGTTCTTGACCGGGAGAGTGAGGCGTCTACAATGGGCGAAAATGTCGGTAGAGGACGTAATGGTAGTAAGTCTCAATGCCCATGTATCCTAAAATCAGGATGGCAAATGGTTCATTTGGGCTAATTCAAAGAATAGGTAACGCACACCTCTTATCACGATCTTATCAGATAAGATCGATGTGTCCTTACATCGATATAATTATCGATTAGTACATCGATAAAATGCCATCTTGAAACGATTATCACGACCATTGTACCTTCACCCGACACCAGTACGCGCCATTTTCCCCATCACTCTCTTCCACGTCGGATTGATGTACGATATTTTTTCTTTTTGAGATGCGAGCGTAGCGAGCATCCAGACCACCAAACTAAACGGTAGGAGATTGTTGCTTTCAAACCCGAAATTGTTGCTTTCATTCCTGTTTCTTCTGATCTATACTTCACTAGAAGGATTGATGTAGGATATTTTTTTGTTTTTGAGATGCGAGCGTAGCGAGCATCCAGACCACTAAACTAGACGGTAGGAGATTTTTGCTTTCAAACCAGAAATTGTTGCTTTCATTCGTATTTATGTTTCTTTTAATCCCGGACCAAACACCGATATTCTAGCCCAGCTGAGATGTTTTTTTGTTTCGGACAAAACCCCCATATTGTTCCACAGCTGAGGGATTAATCAGATGTTTAATAACACGTTTCTTCGATATATCGATACCGTGGACCTATATCGATATCGTTGGTGTGATAACTTATCACTGATAAGAGGTGCGTTACCTATTCTTTGGATATACCGTTCATTTGTATATCTGAATCACCCGAATAAATAATATGAAGATGAAGTTTTTATATGAAGATAGAGGACAGAATACCTTGTATGCTAAAATTTTCTGCCATGCATTTGTTGAGTAACGTTTGATGCTTCAAAAAAGGAGGCCACTGCGACAGTACTTGAAACACTGAATCATGGAGAAATTTTTGTTGCATTTTGAGGACAACTCACAACGGGTGGGGGATGGGGGACGGCGATCTACTTTCCAGCGAGTTCACTACCACCACGAATCCAACCTCTGACGGAGGGCAGGCCTGTGATGCTTTGTCTTTCGACGCTGCATCTGTGGCAGCTGGGAATCCTCCCGTGGTACCATTTTGGGTAGAGTTGGCCTGCAGACAGCCCACACAAGGTGGTCTGTCCCCCGTCCAACGCACCCTAGGCCTTGAATGGTCGCAGGCCCGACAAATGTCTACCGCTTCTCATGCCTGCTTGTCTCCTGGGGGTGGAGTTACCCCATTTGACAGCCAGCCTTGAAGGAGACGGTCCCTTAAAAACACTAGCTAATCAGTGGAAAGTCGTTGGTTTGTTAGTGTATACTTTGAGGGGAGCAGCAACACTGCCAGTACTTCGCCAGAATGTTCTTTGCCACCCGCCAGACTCCTTTGCCAATCCAGTTAGGCAGAGTGGTAATCTGATTGCAGCTCCTCCTTTTCTTCAACAATCAACCCCTCGTTCACCCTGTAATTAGCCATATCAACCCCGCAACTCACTTCCAAGTCTTCTTTCTTCCATCAGAAGCGGCAGTGACCCGAACCCCTCACGTCTCCAGAACATTAGCCTCAATCAGGTAATGTCGACTATGAGCAGCGTCACCAAACCTCAATCAGAGCAGGCAAACTAAGCCTGGATGCTAAACTTTCAATGGACTTACAGAAATCAAGAAAAATTCCATCTAAAGCTCCAGAAACATGACCCCGACTGAAGTAATCACAAGTCTGTCTCGTGGGTGAGTACAAATGAAACGCAGTTAGTTTTTCCTGCATTAAATCTATTTTGTTTCTATTCTCCAAAGTCGGAAACCTTCGAACTTCAGCTGCCAATCTCAGATGCTCATGGTTTCTAGTGATAATCACCAGAAAAAGGAAGAGTCCAAGAAGACTATGATGCAGTTGAATGGCTAATCATGCGGTATCAGTGAGTTGGCCGGCCTTGAAATGATTGTACGCTAAATAGTATGTTAACCTATGCTGGAATGAGGTTTACTTCGACTTTCTGCTGCCGTAATGAAACGACAAAATATGAAAGTATAGGCAGATGAAACCAGCGCTGCGGGTCCTTTATTGTAAATACAACAACCTAAATGATATTCTTGATTGTTACGAAGTTACTTATGTATTAAAGTTAAAATTGGCGATAAGCATTGTTATGCTTAACATCATCCTGATCGCCAATTTTAACTTTAATACATAAGTAACTTCGTAACAATCAAGAAACGTGCTATATTGTACGTTCCAAAGTCAACAGTACCTTCAGGGGAAGTATGTAATCGTTATCTATATTTAAAGATTTTCTCAAATTGAAAAACAGCTCGTAATAGACAACTTTGAAAACCTCTATTAATCGGGAAAATGGTTCCAAGACAAACAACACGAGCTGTAAGCTAATTACTGGTGCCAATCTAACCATGTGACGGGTGCACAATATCTCTCTGGATCTCTGAGAGATTGGGATAAACTATGCCCTAAGCCGCCCAAGTTCTAAAAAAGAACTTTGGACTTTTTTAGATTGCTTAACGGAGGGATTCACAGTGATTCAATGTTATTCAAGCAGATAGCACTTTCAACGACGTTCCTCAACTCCATTCAGTTGGTAGCACTCTCTGCTAACTTATTTGACACACCCCCATCCAATTCAGGCATGTTTTTCAAACGGCTATTTCCATTGAACTATCTAATTTTTTTGGAAGCAATTACAAGTGACTGGCTATTGTTTTCCTTATTTTTGCAGGAACTACTTTCAGAAAAAGAACATACAAATTAACCATTGTACACAGTTGTGAATCAATTCTCTCTAGAGAATCACTTGGTTGCCAACTGAGATTAAAGTGGTATAACGACAACTTACTGTAAGTTCGTATTTCTTTTCTTCATTGATCACAACCGTTTGAGACCGTATCATCGTAGGTTGTGGCCTTTCAATAACAGGTATAACTTCAGGAACGTGCTGAATTATCTGTGGCTGGTCAGGCTGCAAAATAGAAACAATCAATAGTAGTAACTCAAGTATCGAGTACCTAGAAACGAATGGTGCAATAAAAATCAATAGTAAATATTCAATACAGTCTTGCACTTTCAAATTTTCAGCAACGTGTAGGAAGTATTTATCAGGAACTGTTAACCGAAACTGTGGTATGGTGAAGGATATGAAGGAAGATGAAGGATGTATGTTTAGGAAAGAGAGAAATGTAAGGCTTACTGAAGAGGAGTCAGGAAAGAATTCAATAGGAAAATAAGCTTGAATACCCCATCGACCAAGCATAGCACGAACTTCTTCAGATTCTGAGCAACGAACCCAAGTCATTCCGTTCTGTGAAGAGAATAGAGAGCTTATCCAAAAATTGATTTTGATACCTCTCTGCTCACACAGAAAAGACTGGAGCATTTGTTATTCATATTCTTGAAACTTGTGGGGTAATTAGCCATTACACATTTATAACTTCATCAATAAATACGAAGGGTATTATATTATTAATGATGAATAAAAAGATGTACTCTTAGGAACAACCAAATAAAACACTAAGTTTAGAGAAGTTCCAGGTACACCAAGCTCATTTTGTTAAATTAAGCAACTTTTCAGCACAAGTATGTGAAAATGTTCCTGAATTTTTTAGTTTACAGTCGACTTTTTTTTTCAATTAATTCTATCAACATTCAAACACAACATTTTACAAGTTTTGTGTCAGTTTTAGAGACCGTCTGCACATTTTTTTGAATTTCACATCATACCTTCCTTCCTCATAGAATGCTCCATTTTCCCGAACCATCAAATGCAATTTTACAGTTATAAACTCTATAACTATAAAATTGGATAAACATGGATATTTCCTATCTAGAATGACTCACAAACACGCATATAAGTATTAAATGAAACACTAAAAACCGAGGAATCAGTGGGTCTAGAATGCTCCAAAATATGAGGAAAAATTGTTTCTAACTAATAATTCTTGGAGACATACAATAGCTACATATTGGGTCCCAGGCAGTCCTGGCGATGGGTGCAAGAGCTCTACACTGGGCATATAGTGCTTGGTTCGGCAGTTGCCCTGTTCGAGCAGTCAAATTTGCGTGGGAAGGAGTTGGAGGTAACGTCCTGCTTCTCCAGCCACAACAGGCCCAAATTGGCATTTTTAATTTCCAAAAAAAAAAAAAAAGTTTGAAGAGAGTAGAAGCAATAGAAGATATCTGTCGCAGCTATAGCCAGGCGTTGTCTGACAAATCCAGTACATCGGTCATTGCCTCATTATAAAACGCAGCAAATTATTTCTCATAGGCTTATTATTTTTAACTCCCCCCTTACACACGTTCACAATTTTCATGAATAATTGAAGTTTACAACCGTTTTCAAACTTTTCACTCTTGAAATGAGATTTTCTAAATCAGGTGATCTCGGACTGGTCTGGAACTCCTTTCGATCGGTTCAGCGTCTGAAATCGCTTGGAAATCATGGCTCGTGTCACTGTGAGATTGGGGAGAGCCACTTGTAGGTACAGATATTGCGATTATTCGCTACGGGAGAATTTCTCCGGAAAATTACTGCGAAATGGCACAGCAGTTGCCTATGCAAGCAAACACCTCGGAAAACCACGTTTCATACCAGCTTTTGGCCCTTAGCATCTATGGGTGTGAAGCGACCAGGCTGGCTAGAAGTTAGGACCAACTAATCAACTAGACCTCAAATGAAGGCTCTAGAACCTGTTAAGGACCGTAAGGCGTAAGGATATAGCAGATTTTGAAAGAACACATCATGAACTTAAAATGACCAAATTTGAGGAAGTTATAAAGACTTTTTGGTTTAAGAGAACAAAGACTTATTATTGCAAATAATAAACCAAAAACCTTATCACCTCTCACATGTTGCTCACAATGCCCACTAGTGTGTGTCCAAATTTTAAAATTGTTAGCCCTAACTTTAAAATATTACTTTATCCACAGCCTCTTACTTTGGAATCTAAAGAATCATAGAAGAAGAACTAATTGATGATTACGACCTTACCTTTCCAATAACTTGACTTGTAGGTGTGATGACTTGGCTTATGACGTTCGATACTGGAGTAGATGGTGACTGAAGATGAGAAGATACGCCTGCACAAATACATCAATATTCGTTTCATGTCAATACGTCATAAGCAAATTGATTTCTGTTAAATTATTGGATTCATTGGAGGCAGGGAGGTTTCATCAAGTAAGGTTAAGGTTCCCTCTTTTGTTTTCCAACTTTTCTTGAATCTGTAGAATTCCTACTCTGTCCTCTGACCAAGTAATAGAACTACCTTTGTAGTTCCTTTAGTTGAAGAGAGACTGCTCGAATAAAAAACCCTAACACTTGGGCTTGTGGCTTTCTTCACATATCGAATGGTATCGAAATTTCACAAGAACAAATGAGTAGTGTTGCTCAGAGGGTCTATCATGCTTCTCTATTTTCGCCTGGCTGCTGCAAACAAGGAATTCCAGCGTTTGGGAAAGGAACGAAGCAGCAGCATAAAAAAACCCGCAAGCCATAAGCATCAGACTTCAATCGGAAGAGTTGATTTTTTGTTATTTCCAAAAATAAACCTTTGTATTTTTTCTTGGTCAATTATAAAAGGCTTTTCATACACAATCATAAACCAAAAACACATCCTCAGTTTCTAAAACAAGCACAAGTTGTCTGGAAAAGTTACTCACCAGTAGCACTTTGTGGAGCGTAGGACGGCGGTGCTGGCGTATCAGGGGCAGCGGGCGTTGGGGGCGCTACGGATGGAGTAGGTACGAGCCCAATAGCGTAGTCAGGAGTAACGATTGAAGAGGTAGTTGTGGACACGGATTCCGTAGCAGCTTTACTAAGCGCCTTGGCTTGACTTTCTTCGAGTTCTGAAAGAATACATTATCGAGTTAAGAAGGGCATTTCACACCAAGAATTCGAAGGTTCAAATATTCGCGACCTCTCATTCCAACCCAGGGCGGTTAGGCAATGGCAACCGAGAATATCGGATGAGTTGGATGGCCAAAAAGGTGCTCCGACTGAAAAATTGAACCAATTGGCCCAGAGTTGTGGCAAAAAGGCACTTCCCTACGTGAGCCCGAACGTTTTTGTACAAGATTATTTAAGAATTTTGATTAGATTATCGTAGTAGAAAATCACGTGGATGTATAATTTCACAATTATTTGGCTAGTGGATAATGTTGAGGTAGTACACAGAATAAATCTATGATAGGATGTTACATAAATCAACCTATTTACGAATGGGACACTAACAGAAACATTACGAGTACTAGATCTGAAAACCCTAAAATATTCTATAAAAACTGAAGATCAGGAATGCAAATTCTTGCTGATTGAATTTGTAGACAGAATGGCCTACCTATTCACCAAATTGAGTGTCCCCAATAATCCATTGCTCAAATTAAAAACTTGGCTAAACTTTGGATTTGTACGAGGGGCTTGCAATAAAAAAGGTTCCCTGGGCTATTAAAAATCGAAAACTTCATTTTGTCGAAAAAATTATATTTTATTCAAATTCAGCAATTAATTTTCTATTTTTCTACGTCATCATCATTTCGATCTAAAAATTTTGGGCCCAAATTGGGGAAGTAGGCGTTGACGGCAGCTGGCAATTCCGCGTCGTCCTGGAAGTCCCCCCCCCCCAGAAATCCCTTCATTTTTGGGCCCGATGGGGCGTGGTCAGGGAGTAGGCTGGGTGTGGAAAAACTTCCCATTTGAATTTTTTCAGCACGCAGTTGTTGGGTGCCCACTTCCCTCGGAATCGTGCACTGTTTCGCTTCCGTTCAAGAAACTTGTACGCCATTTGCCAACTTTCTGCACACTGAGAACATTTCCTCCGTAAACACTGGTTAGTTCTTGGTGAATTTGATTACCGGTTTTGCCTTTTAACGTTAAAAAACGGATTACAGCCCGCACTTCAATTTCGGACACGGTGATCTTTGACATTGTTTTGTTGTTATTGTTGTTACACGGGCCCAGGTTACATGATCTGCGAAAAAATTCAGTGTTGCCACAACACCCCAACAGGAGATCCCTCGAGGTTTCGGCTTTCCCCGTTCACATGGCGCCAAAATATTAATGAGCGAACCTTTTTTATTGCAAGCCCCTCGTACTTATTTAGATCCAGTTTATAAGTCGTGATATCCCACATTATAGGATGTAAGCCAGGATCCCAGAAGAAAACCCAACTAGATTTTCTACCAAATTTTCAAGAAAAAGTCGTGGAATATGCGGATTAGAATTCAACACTGAGGCACAACGGCTCTTCGAAAACTCTGAATTGGATTACTTCACACGTCAACTTAATCGAATCCCACATCAATATTCAATCACCTTGGCAATCGTAGAAGTAAAGGAATGTTCTAAACTATGGTTCCCCACAAAGTAGATGAGAAACACTCAATATTTATAATTAAGAAGAGGGTAGTCTGATTTGGTACTGACATTTTAGAGTTACTTACATTTTAGCAGAGAAACATACTACGACAAACTACATTTAGAGTAGATCATAGATCAACTAACCTTGCATCCTCTTTCTTTTCTTAGCTTGAGACATTGCGATTGGTTGTTCATTGATGTCTAGCAGTTTTATCCCGCCATCTTTACGTGGAAGAGTACTTCTGGGAAGTGAAGGTCTGGAGAGCAAAGCGTTATTGCTAAGGCCTGATTGAAAGCCACCAGTGGGCACTCTACTGGGGATGCCTTTGAGGGGTGCTGATAAAATTGCAATAAAACATATTTACTGAATATATAAACAAGATGCAAATGAAATCAACAGATTATTTGAAAATGGATAAAAGTTGGAGGTCGTAAAATTTACCCTCTGCAAAGGTTAAACCTTTTGTTTTCCCCACAATAGGATTGTTGCCAGGTTGTACAGAACAAATAGCCCATATTCGATGATCGCTGGGATTTTTAGAATACAAGAACTTTAGCCAGAGCGCAAGGTCAACCTGTACCTCAGCAATCCCAACAATTAATCCCCTTCTGGGAATGAGTAATAAACATTCAATATTTCGATCATTTCATCAACGAAATGGTGATTCGAGTGAACAATTAAAAATTAACGATTAAGAAGTCGAATCAGTTAACGATTTTAGGATTCTTATCGTATATATAAAGATGAAACTATCAGAGCAGGTAGGTAGGTATATCCGTTTTCAGGGGGTGGTGACGCTGGGCGGGTGGAATTCAACCCCCCCCCCCCCCCCTGACCACGCCAGTGAAGGGGAGAGGGCCTCAACGGGGCGGAGCGTCTCCCAGGGCAACCAACATGCTCCCCTCCTTGGGGACTTGGAATATACGATTTTTTGACTTTGCGAATTGTTTTTATAGTACCTTATTGTGTTATTCACCTATTTCTTTTTAACCTAGCGTAGCAGGGCCTTTAAACTAGTTGTCTTATATATCTCATCTAACTTATTAAATGCCTACGTTTACTTCTCGATTAAACTTGCACTCCAGGCTTTCCTGCACCAACTTGAACACAATTTCAACGCATTTTCATCAGAAGAATTAATACATTAAATTAAAAAATGAAAATAAGATGTCTAACAAATGATAACTGAAAAAGGATACTGATGAAGGGAAGACGGATAAAAGGGTCTTTAATCCGACGATTAGTTTCAAGATTAAAACCTGAGGGCGAGCACCAGTGACGACGGCAGCGATGGGGACCAGCCGTCGAGGGATCATCGAATATGGGCAAGAGGGTAGTTAAGAAGACTACAGTGTTCATTATTAAACACCTACAATAACTATAAATCAACTTTTCATGTTGCTATTTTGTATCAACTCACTTGTATCAGTCATTTTTCGGGGCATCCCTCTTGATCGGACAGGAACAGTTGGCGCAGTTGATTTTTTGATATTACTGGCTGCATCATTGGATTTCTGCATCAATTCAGCTCTAAGGGCAGCGGATTTAGGTTTTCGTTTTAGCGTGAAATGTTTAGTGGGGGTGGGCTGAAGATTACAAATATAATGCGGCATTAGGAACGGTATACCTCTGTGATAAAAAATATCATGTTTTCAAGAAGCATTGCAGACATAGATGGATAGAATGACACTTACCACAGATCCAACCAAGTTGCTCAGTGCAGCCTTGTTTAAATAGTGGCATTCCAGGGGTAAAAGGTTCAATTCGCTCTGTTTTCGAACTAAACAAATAACATGAATTAGCTTATTGAATTAAGAAATGACTTCCAGTTAAAACATTGATGTACTGTCCAAACTAACTAACAATCCAAGTACCAACTTTAGGATGTTGCAGAACACAAAATTTATGTTTTAATAGGGTCTCCCTCTGGGCCCACAATGAATCAGATAAAAAGCTATAATCAACAGCTCCGAGGAGGTAGTATTGACTGGGAGTCACTACTCATCGCGAACGAAATGCGGTAACACTACACACATGTAGTGCATTAATGTTCATGCATTAATGAAAGTTGGGAATCCCAAGGATGGCACCTCATGACTTCCAATCAGACCATCAATCTTCAACAGGAGAGTTTTAGAATGATTGAAAACTTCAATTCCATTACACGTTTCCCTGGAAATTTGAACCACAAGACGAACTTACAGAAATAATTATAATTTCCAAAGATAAGTTGAAGGATGAACAGGGAATGAAACAGGAACCTTAACATTAATCACGACTAAATCTGTAGACAATGTCACTGCGCTAAGGGTAGGCCTACCTTGATTTCTGCCCTGCAAGAGACCTTCATTCTCTCAGACCGCCATCAAGAAGATGGCAAAGGAAAAGTAATGGACATCCAACCAAATAATACGGTTTGGGTGCATCATCCAATTGAATTACAATGGCCAATATAATCAATTTATAACATTGATCAATTAAAACACTACAAAATGATACTACAAAATGAGCTGGGATCTTTGGGAACACTTGTAGCATTACAATGAATACATCTGAACCACTTTATTGAATCCATTAATGTGGTATAGTCTGAGGATGAGATGGGTAGGCAGAGACGTCCCAAGTACCAAATCTTTGACTTAATACTATGGAGTGTAGATAACAATGTTTTTGCTAGAATATGTGCTAGTCATGTACAGAGGCATTGGACGATACCCTTAGCACCCCTTTGATGTGACTACGTCTGACACAGGTCCATATCAGAGAAGTGTGTCAGCTTTTAATGTGACGAAATCGGGAGAAACAATAACCCACACATTTTCGGATGCTGTTACATAGCGAAATTCCAGCGATATGCTAAACACGTACTTCTACAATCAATTGGTCAAATCTGCTGACCATGTCGGCCTTGCTAGGGGAGCCAATGATGATGACTGGATGGATGATGTCCATGTGCAAAGGGCATTCAGGAAATAAATGTCACGTCCATGTGATCCAAACATTGGTAGGATGAAGTTACTAGTTAAATTCTCCAGAACCTGTGTTTTGTTGGTCTTTTTATTAACCAACCTAAAAAGAGGGACTTGGAAAACTGTTAATTGGATTGCACAAAAGCTCGTGATTTTGTGTGTTGAGCATACCGTGGTGATTTGTTCACATACCACATTAGAGAGAGCTGTTCAGCCTTTATGGACCTCTCTTTCCCGCTTAGAGACCCTAAAAAGAGCTGACACGACTCGTCTTGTCTATAATGGGGGACTAACCCATTGTTGTACCTGAGCGTTTTAATCTCTCTAACAAACTGCGATAACAACACAACATGAAGCTTAAATGTATTTGTCATTGCTTCTCTACAAGCTTGTTTGATGATTTAAAATTAGTCTAGTGTATTAGTCTAAGTAGTATTCCGCCCTTAGAATTAATTTCCATGGAATTGGGGGAATTCAACAAATTCCCGAAGTATTGAAATTAAAATGCATGAAAATTTAACAGCGAATTATAAAATAAAACCTAATTCAAACAAACTATCAAAGAAACATCAAGATGATTCGACATTGAGAACCAAACAGAAGCGGGTAACTATACTTATACAATGACGTAGGTTGTATACATTTATACACAATATATTTTACATTCATGTTACTAAAACAATGAATATAATTGATAGTTTAATAGCAATTAGAGCATACCTATTTTCTTCAAGTCGTTGTATAGGTCCGAAAAAATACGTTTATTCTGGTCATTTTCAGTGACAGCTGTATTGAGAGATCCAGTGGCAGGTAGGGTTTTCATCATTTCAGCCAACATTGACACCCATTGCTCACTGTCTACTTGCGCTACCTCAACAATTTCTTCCAGCTCTGTTTTCCACTGAAACAAAAATTTCATCGTTTAATTTTTTCAATAAATTATGAATAATTTTCTCAAATCTCCTTCCATCTGTCCAACACACGGTGTCACATTGTTACATCACAAACTACATGTTTACAGATCGCAAAGGCATGGATACGTCTATATTCCAGCAACATATCGGTTGGAGGCAAATGCTCCAAGTTGCAATGTTGTTCGTTTAACGGTATCGTGCTACATGATACGCGTTATGTGACGCATTTACTAGGATGAAAACCAGCCAAAAGGAATACGTAGATGTAGATGTAGATGTAGATGTAGACTGTTGTCTTATTGCACTTTCCTGAGACTTTTGCATTTAATCAAGGAGATTCAACCCCTTGGCAAGGGGTTTGAGGCAGTTGTTCGCTTTGAATAGACCTCATTGGGATTTGTGCCCCGAAGAGTTCAAATCTGCGACAGGTGAATGCTGAGCACTCAAATATTATGTGGGATGTCATTTCGTCAGTCCTTCACATAATCTGCATAGGGTTGAACTTTGCGTGATCCCAATGCGGTGAAAGTGGAACCTTAGGGGTGCAAAGCCGGTTGTGAGGCCGACCATTGTTTTTAGTTCCTTACGGTTTAAAAGAAAGACATATGTATCCATATTACAAATGAAAACAATACTTCTCGTAACCGAAATAGACTAGAAGTGTGTATTGACAAGGAAATTTGATATTTCTGATCTGTGACATAGTTAGGTATTTGCATTTAGCTAAAGCAATATTCCGCTTAAATGTAAAGTAGGTAGGACGCATAATCTACTCTTAGATCAATTTTTGACGGCTGAAGGGGATACAAAGATCATTAACGTTTTTCATGTGAGACGATATTACACTGCCAGTGGAGCCTATCTAGTGACGAAGGGTCAACTTGGCTCCCCCTAGAATTGTGCCCTTTGCACTCTCCCATTTTACATCTTGAACGGTGCCGCTAATAGCCCTCTTGTTAAAACACAGCACAAATTCTAGAAAGTACACAATAAAATTGTGACTTACTATCAATAACTCAAATAGAATACTAGTAACAACTTTTGATTCTATATCAGGGCTGTAGAAAACCTAATTTAGGTTGCATCAGTGTCCTCGAATCTGCCAACTAACCAATTAGGTACTTTGATATTCCAGTATGAGTACTTCCTTGATCCCTTATAGACGGTCAAATAAGGCGACAACCAGACTAATTTGAAATTTCCTTTTAGCATGGAACATGCTTAAGCCTCGGACTAACTAGCCAAAAAATATCACGGACGAGGGTGAAGCGAGATTTATTATAAAAGAAGACAAAATAATGTACTTCCTTTTATGGAAGTTAGTGGTAAGTCATCATCAGCGCTACAATCCTTTATAGTTTTGCGAGAACCTGAGCTGCGAGTTCTCATTTACCCAATCAGTCTGACAGCATTATTACTATAGATATATTTTAGTGAGTAGACCAAGGAGATCAGTAATATTAGGGCACATCCGTCACATAGGTAAAACCGAAATAGCAGACACGAAAAATTGAAACCAGCAGAGTGATAAGAAATTAGCTAAAGGAAAACTGCAAGTATAGCATGGCTAAAGCATGTTCCACGTTTTTTGAATTTCAGCAGCAGGCTCTAAACAGTATGCAAACAGGGGTCCAGGGGTCTTGCCACCTGGTGAGGCGCCTAGCGCCGAGTTTTTAAAATTAATTTTATAGCATCTCCACAAGGTCGAGGAGAGTTGAATGCAAAAAATTATCGTATTTTACCAATATGATCTGGTAAAATATGTAATTTGCCCAAGTTCTGGTGAATGTCGAGAATAGGTGACCCCTTCCTTATCAGACCGTCGCCATGAAAAACCAGATGTCTCCTATCGATATAGGTCCACGCTTCTGATGTGTTCTGTCTAGTATGCTGGTATGTGGGCTCGCATCTCAAAAACAAAAAAATATCCTACATCAATCCATTTAGTAAAGTGTAGATCAGTTGGAGAAATAGATCAGAATGTGTTAACACTTGTGTCTCTGCGTATTAAAAATACTTTTATCGATATAACGGTCGTGAAAATCATTCCACAATACATGGCAGTGATATCGATATATTTTACTATATATCGATGAAAGTACACATCGATATGAAGTTCGAAAGAGCATGACAAGAGGTAGGGGTCACCTATTCTCTACTTCAGCCCCTGTTATTTTCAACCGAACAAAGGAGATTGTACCCTAGCCATCAACTGGTAAGCAGTGGTTTCGGTTGATTCGGGAGACGATGTTTCCAAAACTTAACTTCTACAATCTTCCCCGATTAATGACATTGGAACGGCTCAGCGGTTCCGATATCGTTGGATTCGATACAAAAAGTTAACCTGAGCTCAAGTAGGTACTTATTTATTTCTTGTAAAGCTGAATGATTACAATGATATTTATTCTTCTTCCACGATTCTGACGATTATAACGCATTTCAGGTATATTCCTATAACAAAAACGTTGTCATATTGTCGTGCAGGTACGTGAGCCATACGTCAAATGGATAAGATAGACCAACCAGGTAAGGAACAGTAGTTTATTCCCAGTTCAGTAATAAGATGCACGTTAATTCATGCTCAACTTCATATTCAAACTATGATTGAAAAAATATGAAAATCAGAGTTGAGTGGCGGGTAAATTCATGAGCCGTTCACCTAGTTGCCAGATCGCAAACGGTATCATACAAACTTACACATGTTTCACTTTGAACAGTTAACCTAATATCTCTTCTTTCCTGTCCATGTGAGTATCTCTAGTACATCACACCGACGATCAAATAAGGAACTCTCGATATAATAAGCTTACCCACCTCTTCAACATTCCGACGAGGTATGTGGAAGAAAGACAGCAGCAGTTTGAGTTTAACTTGCGTTTGAAGGTCCGGGAAGCAGTCCTTGATATTTCTGAGAACTTCGTTGTTCAGTTGGGAACAGATCGAGCCGGATGTCCACGAATCGTTGGAGGTCCCTAATTTATTGTGGAGCCACAGCGAAATATCGCTGTCGCGGACCGTCGCCATCGATGAAAGCGACCTGCCCTGTTCCCAGATTAGAACTGAAAAATTGTTGACGTCCTGGAGTCGACCTCCATTTTGTAGTCAACGGCGCTACCACCAAACCAGGTTGGTTATGCAGTGACACCAACTTAATCCCCAAGTAGTAGAGTGTTTTTAACATGGATCTTGAACAGGAGAATGGAATTAGCACACTTCGTCCGTATTCTCCAAAATACACCTTCCTTAACACATAGTTACAGGTAAAAGGCAACACATACTTGCTTACGAATAAATTAAGAAGAAGAAATCACCTTCAGTTAATGACACAATCACATATATTCTAGCTCTGCAACCTGACCGTCTACCAGACCGATTTTTCAAATGTTGGGCAAACGGATGATCTTAGTGCAACTTGAGTGGTATCATTCGATTCATGTAACTAATTTCTATCTTAATCAAACGAAGAAGTACCCTCTGACGTCCAAAGCTTTAAGATTTCACTTTCTTTACAGTTTAATTGTCAAGCATGGGCGCCCGCAGAATATTTTCCCAGGGGGGACAAGGCCACCGTCTGAGGGGTATGAAACTTAGCGTTAAAAAAGTAAGTCAATTAGCAAGCTAGCAAGCAAGTCAAACTTGCTCTTCAGTGTCTAGCTTATTCTTCTTTTTGTTGTCAATTACGTTGTTTCTTTCGCTATAATACTAGGGTTTGGTTATTTATGTAGTCATGTTTTTCGTTAACGTGACCTTATCCCGGCGTTTATGCGGAATTGCCGATATTTATTAATTTTGGACATACTGAATTTTTCAAAACACTAAAACCTGACAAAAATGTATGCATACTATCCTGATTCTCAGGGGGGGGGGGGGGCAATGGCCCCCCTGGCCCCTCCCTGCGGGCGCCCATGTTCTCAAGCTGGCATTATCCCTAAGGGATGATTGATCAAGATGCCGAGATTACCAGCACATGCCGAAACAATGTTGGATTTTTGAGTCATATATCGTTAACTTTGGTCTGGTAGTTTTGGAAAAAAGCTTTGGAGAGAGGGTGGACAGATTTTAAAAACTTCTGCCGAATGGGTGTGGCACATAGCTTCCTCGTATCCATAACATGACTGTATAGATCATTGAAAATTATTGTTGACTAAATCAAACGGAACAATCCCTGAAAATTTCATCGAAATTGGTCAAGAACTCCCGGAGTTATGCTCGTAACAAGGATTTCACGTTTGCGCATGCGTAGAGGCTACTATTGATCCGGGGGTCATGAAACCTATAGGGGACCATCTACACCCCAACCCGCACAATCCCTGAAAATTTCATCAAAATCGGACAATAACTTCGTGTAGTTTTGCCCATAACAAGGATTTACTGACAGACAAACAGACAGACACACAGACAGAAACGGAACCAAAATTGTTCAGAAAGGTCTAAAACGCAAAATGCGAGTGGAATTTTTGATTTTGGAGACAGAAAAATTTTCACATTCCGAAAGTGAAAACAATGCTTCCGCTACCTTGGTAGACTCGGAAGCAAAAAACTCGATTTTGAACAAAGGTTCATTATTGAAACTAATAAACCAAAATTCTCATCTTCTCTCCAGTAATATTTGGAGGGGGAGAACACCCTCCGTTAAAGAGCAGACGTCTTATGTCAGTAGGTGCAAGTTTGATCAATAATTGTTGTTATGGTTACTCATTTATATTAGTTGCATTTATGACATTTCTCTAGTCTCAGTAAAATTGATTACTTAGTGCAGCATCAGTGTCATTAGAATCAAGGAGGTTTCTTTCGTCTGGCATAAGTGGTATGCGGAAAATAGGTACGTGCTGTAAAGTGAGTGAATCTCAACAATTGTTGAACTCAACGTTCTGTTTGGACCCTTTCTGCTGGACCAATATGGGCGACCGGGGGCTTACACCATATATGGGCGATTCCACGAAATGTTACCCTTTTTCCGAAGCGAAAAAAGAAGAGAAAATCTCTCCTATTTCAATTTTGTTGTGATTTTCTTTTGAGGTTAAGGTGCCTAGCAAAGCCTTAAATGGGGCACACAGGACATCCACTGGTTGTAAGGCAATGGCCAATCAAAGTTTTACAGCACCCAGATGAACGACCATCCTGCCAGATGAATGACTTATAATATGGATTTCACTGTTGGAAGGAAGAAAAGCAAATTGAACGTTTTTGAAATATTTTTTATAACACAAATAAAAACAAATCTTAGTCAAATTCTGAAATAAAAACAAATACATTGAAATTTGGAGCTTAATTTTATTTCACTAAGTAGTTAACAAAACAAATAACGCCAGCTAAGCATAAGTATTAACTATATCAATGAAAAAAAAAAAAAAGAACTCTCAATACAGGAACTGAAATTCAGGTGCCTTTCGTAACGTATTGATAAGAATCAGTCTTAAATACTCTTCAAAATATTTCAAAAAATAATTTTGTTAGCTTGGTAACATGACTAATGACTAAAGGTTTGGTTACATTAAAGAAAAACGCTGCAAATTCTTTCACTGGGGTTTATTGTTCAATGATTCATGATTTGAATTTCTACTAAGCTTTGGAGTGTGCGTGTTTCACAGGTGATAGAGCGATTATTGAATTTCAGGAGATATGCATAGAGCACTTAAATCTGTTTTCAACCAAAATACCTATTTGGATTGATCAGTTGATCATATTTGTGTGCCTCCTGAAATTCAATAATCGCCTATCACTTGTGAAACATGCACACTCCAATACTTAGTAGAAATTCAAATCATGAACGCCAGCCAATTGAATAATAAACCCCAGTGAAAGAATTTGCAGCGTTTCATGCGTATCAGAATGCTTCAACCCTTGTATCGGCTACAAAGCCTTTTAGGAGTTCACTCCAGTATCCATATTACTACGTCACTAGGTTACTGCTATCAAAACAAAAACAATAATAAACCAAAACCCCAGTGAAAGAATTTGCAGCGTTTCATGCATATCAGTTCTCAACCAACATACCTATTTGGATTGATCAGTTGATCATATTTGTGTGCCTCCTAGAAATGGGAGAAATAGAAATTCAAATCATCAATAATTGAACAATAAACCCCAGTAAAAGAATTGGCAGCGTTTTTTTCAAGAGCGATTACAATGGTTTATTATTAAATAATAATCCAAAATGTTATCAACTAAGTAGTGAAAGTAATGGAACAAATTGATCAGTCTTTAAGACTCGGACTGGCTTAACGAATTTTGAAAGGACTTAAATCTTCGTGGAACACGAATCGTTCTCTGCTGATTATTTTAGGCTTTGATAAAATCGAAATAACGTCAGAGGGAATGATGCTCGAGATGTCGTTTATTTGAGGGAAAACGAAGTGGTCTCCCCTGTTTCTCAGAAAAGAAACATCTAGATGTCCCCGAAAATGTTTTTTGATAATTTTACCAATGTAATAAATATATCTTTTCTTTGAAAGAACATTGATGACAACGTAGTCATCCATTACTAGGTGACCATTCAGGAAAGGCTCTGGTGCCGAAGCGGTGGCGTGGTCTTCTGCGTTATCCAAAATGGTTCACCTAAAACTACAAAGCAGTAGACATTCACAGAATACCATCACAAAACGTCCCCTGCTTCAAAAAATATGATATCTCACATGATAATAACTCACACAACATGAAAGTTTTACCTCTTGATTCGTTCATCTGGGGTCTTGTCGTTCATCTGGCTCCAGTTTGTAGTGGAATTCTAGATTAATGACATTTGACACTAAAATGGCATTTCCAGAGAAGATAGACCTGTTATAATTATTTTAAATCTACCAGTGACAACTAGGTTTCAAAGATTTGAAAATGAGTAAATGACCATTCATGGACATCCAGCATTTATATGTGACGATTCTTGCAGAAAAATAAAACCCCACCGACTTATTCAAGAAAATATACACTTCACTTACTCTGCTGATGAATTCGTTTGCTGAACTGATGAATATGAGAAAAGCATTGGGCCAAAGCTTGCACGAAGGACTTCTATTCACACCAGAAATGCCTACAGTTGATTACATAAATGCTAGAAAAATATTCATAGATGCAGTAAAACGGGAATTACGGGCGTTCAATTTGGCCAACATTCTGGAGCCGACGAAGTGGAGTAAACTTACGGTAAGTAAGTAAAATTTGGTACTTGTGGGGAATAGAGTAACTTCTCACTACCAGTAAGACGTAGAATAGGTATCTAATAATTGAGTTGCAGAATAACAAAGCAGTTTTCCGACATTCTTTCTGGAAGACAGAAGAAAAGTGTTAACTATATCTGAATAGCACTATCTTCGTGTACCTATTCATAAATACACCAAAATGTATAAATTCACCTGAAAATAAGTGACAGTGTATTCAGGCCACTGAAAGAGTACAAAACAATCTACGTATGCACCTACCGCTATACGTAATAATGTTAGCAATTTGGATTTTCACGCATTTTCGACTTTCAGCACATTTATCTAGCAAGAAATCAGTTGGTAAACCTGCCGGAGGAGCTGTTCTATCAAGCTGAAAACTTGGAATGGCTTGATGTACGATGGAACGAATTGCGAAAATTCCCTACTTCGGTCAAACACCATGCGTGTTTGAAAACCGTACTCCTTCAGGAAAACTATTTGGCGAAACTTCCTATTGAACTGGGTTAGTAATTTAAATAGTCCGATACAAATTGTGGATAGTAGATCGAAAGAAAGGCGTACAAGCGTTAGTTCTTGCCTGATGAAAGTATCTACTTACGTCTTCCTCATGAATAAGATCTAATAACATTTTGGAAGTAAGAAAACTAAGTAGAAATAATAATTGAGGCGTTGACGTGGAGAAGGACGTTATCGAGATGAGAAAGAAAGTGTTTAAAATTATGGTCCCAGATGAAGTCGCAAACATGATTCGTGAAGCAAAGTGCGCTCAACCATTTCAAACCGTCAAAATGCTCTCTGCTGATTTTAAAGACATAGCTAAATCCCTAGGTCAAATCTCTAAACACGACGGGGTTGACAATCAGCGCATTATCCTGGATATGAAGAGCCGAATTTTCAAACATCCAGACTCGCCTCACTCTGAACGAATTGGAACAGTGGAAGGAACTATAAATATTCAAAGAAGGCCTATTAATTAATACCATTATTGGAATGGAACATTTTTCGAGAGCTTCAGAATCTGCCAACCATTGCCAAACCAAAATCAGGACTTGCTGGTCATGCTTGATTCACATGTATGGGAAGTACCATTTTTTCTATGAGGAAATTTGGAATATTGTATAGTAAACATTTCAAGATTTTCCTCAAAAATTCCAGTTTCCAGTTATGCAGCCTTTTTTGGACAATTTTGTTGAATAAATTCGGAGTTGAAGATTGAAAAAATGGTTTTTTGCTTCCAATGTAAAATTTGTTTCTTGACTTAACACCTTTCCCACGTCAACGCCTCAATTGTTGAATGCAATATTATAGGTCAATATTGTTTAGAATGTAATGTGCTAACCAGATGTGTGCATCTTTGGGAATCTAATCCCAGAAAGAAACCAATGTAAGTAGTCTTTTAAGAAAGGGGTAGTAGGTTAGTTCTGAAGACCTTGTGCTATGTACAAAAATATGATTACAAACATCTGATCTAAAAGAAAATCATATCGCACCTTTTTGTAAAACTTTGACTAGAAAAGTTATCCTTCATATTGATTACATTTAACTTTAGGTAATAAATCTGATACAAAAATCTGTTTGAAATGAATTCATGTTATAGGTTTAACAAATTAAAGTTCGTTGCAGGATCCTTGGAAAATCTTCGTTGCCTGTCGGTGTCAAACAATCCATTGGAATTCCCAAGTCCAGAAACATTGTCCACGTGTCCTACCAGTGGGGACTTGATAAAATATTTGAGGAAATGTTGGCAAGAGCAGTCAACTGAAGTACTGCCAGAACCCAAGAGAGAATATAAAAGTTAGTGTCCGAATGAGACATTTCAAATATTTAAAGGCCGTTTTGAACTGTACACAAGTGGTAGGCACACTACTTAGGGCCCTAACAGATAACATTTGTTGTTAACAGCAAAAAGGAAGAGAATACCCAAGAAATTAGTCCCACCAAGGAGAGTGAGGGATCACACTGAAGTGATTTGCAAACTGAGAAATTCAGGGAAGATAAAAGATCAAATACGAGCTGAGAAGATGTTGCAAATGCTTGAATTTGAACAGAAACTAGTTCAATCGTTCAAGTACGATTTACCCTATTACCTTATGTATAACTCATCTTCTGGTAACTATTAAGAGTTGCGCCTTTGCAGACAAACAATTTAATTGAAGCTCTTCTTAATTTATAATCACAGAGACCAAGACGTGCTAAAAAACTGGAGAGATACATACAGAGCTTATCGGGGAACTGCTTCGGGCAATGATTCCAACAGATTCCGTCAGTTTTCTTCTCTGTTATTTAATAACGACGAAACATTCAAGGTACGTTGACGTCATTTAAAATATTCTGTCAAGCATATATTTACCTCATCATTTAACATTATTTTATTACCAATAATAATACTTTCATTATTAAATTAACAAAATATTAATTAGGTCAATTTTTTGCTAAAAATAACTTCAACGAATTTTGATTCAAAGACGGTGGGTGAAAGAAAATAATTGAAATAGTATAAATCCAGCAAATCAAAAATGTATTTATAATAATAACGCTTGTGTTCCTTTAATGAAAACAAGTTGAGACCGCATTTTAAAAATCGAGTGTCAACGGATAGTACGCCGCACAGTGGGAAACGTCTGATTCAGGTGATAACTTCAACACTATCGCGAGGCACCAAAATGTCATAATGACGATTTTGTATAATGGTAAAGTAATTGTAACACTATTACTGATTTAAGAAAATCAAGCCAATATTGATTCATGGAATTGCTGCAACGGAAAAAAAGTCATTAATGCTTATTACATTGAAACTCACATTAAGGTAATTTAATCTAATTGTTCACATGGGTTCCATCGAAGAAGTTAGGATTGAAAAAATTTACTAATCTACATCGAATGAGAAAGGAAGACTGGCAATTCTATTGTTTGGGCATCAAAAAAATGTAATGATACACATCTATGTTTTCATGTATAACGAATAGAATTCAATGAATCTTCTGAATCTCTTCATTATTTCACAACTATCGTTTCCTGCGGAAGAATTGTTGATTTTTCAAGTGATTTTGATTTTCGAGTTTTTTTTTTCTAGCTCAACGTGCGGTGTTTCCCAGAGAATGCAAATTTTGCGTACGTACGTAACTAAGTTAGGAGAAATAGCAAGGAATAACTAACTAGGAAAACAATTGAATGGTTTTTAGTAACTGGCATAAAATTGCATGACATGAAATCATCATAATCAAATGAAAAAACAAACATTTATTTTTCAGGTGAATCCGGATATTCAGAAGTATTTCACAGGGTAATGAACATTCCATCCATGTCTACTTCTTCCAACAGTTCAAATTTTAATATTCGGAAAACATTTCGTAACCCACGCGAGATTTACCTATGTGGGATACTAGTACAACAAGGCTCCTCGTTGTAATTATACTCTTAGGTATAGTTTGTTCAAATTGCATCTAAATGAGTTGATATTTTTCTCAGGGATATAGACTCCGCAATCAGTGAATTACAGAAGCAGTTGAAGCGAAGCAGTATATCTCAAATTGGTACAACAGATATTACTAATCCAGAGCTCACCATAAGGGAAAAAAAGAGGGAAATTGAAAATGTAAGTTTGCAAATAGTGAAAAATAAATCTTGTCTCGGAAGTAAATGAGCAAATATGAACGAAGAACGAAAATGGCTGGCTTTGTCATAAATTGGAGAGTCAGACTGCCTGCTTGCTCGTAGGGTCATACAGAGGGAACGGATAATAACGTAGTTCATTATCCCGTTTTTATCCCAAATTTTGAAATATAATAAGATTACCTATAGCGTTAATCAACAGTTCATATTTTTGTTTTCGCTTAATTCGCAGATGAAGGACATGAAGAAGAAAATAACGTATCTCAAGCAACGCTGTAGAAAGTGAAGCGCGCACAGCAATGTGCATAAGGAAATCTCAATGTCCAACTGAGGAAATTGAACGAAGCAGTTGTGAAAAATGTTCAAATAATAAAACGATGGTTGATAAGTTCATTGTTATATCACCAGAAAATTCCTTGCCAAACCTGGCCCCAATGTGCACTTCGACATTTGGTGTAGGTACCACTTTTTTGGGGTTTGAAAATGTAAGTGTGTACCTAGATTAATATTCAGTTGATTAAACGTCTTGCTTGGGCAGCCCTTTGAGCACCTTGATTTCTTTCACAATAATGATGTAAATTTAAAAAAGATTAAATATATCCAACAACAGTGAATTGACTATTTTGATCCTAGTTCGATGTTTTAAGCTGTATATCGGAGGATCAGAGTTTCTTAGGTGATTTATTTGTCGTGAACGATAACCTCACCAAGGAGGGAACTTCCCCCCTCCTCATCAGTAAGTCTAGGTAGCGCTACTGGTCTACGGGAGGAAGCAAGAGTGCTAGGAGAGAAGGTACAGTTGAGTTTCGTCTTACGTACGTATGAGTTGTGCGTGTGTTTTGGATGCAGTCAGCGGTAAGTTTATTTCAGGTTCTGCCTTAACGCCCCAGCTCATAACTATTCAGTCACTCAGGGATGTTGATACTCCTCCATCCTGAGTACAGAGTAAATTACATTCAGTAGCTGTGGATACTCCTCCATGCTACAGTATACTTTAGTCGTAGTAGCTGTCGATACTCCTCCAGCTACTTTCAGAGTACAAATTCAGATTCAGTAGCTGTGGAAACTTCTCCATGCTAAATCCAGTGTAATGCAGGTGTACCTAATAGCTGTCGATACTCCTCCAGCTAGTCTCAGAGTAACTCATGCAGTAGCTGTTGATATTCCTCCAGCTTTTCAGAACCCATCAAGTACACCCTTTCTGGTTGGCAGAGGCGGCATTTTGGGGACATGGTGGAGGCCATATAGGGCTGAGGCCCACCAGGGTGACTTGATGGTACTTCCAGCAGAACAGATACAGATACTATTCTTCCTAAATTACACCTCATGAGCTGGGGCATAGAACGAAATAATAATTCACGGAATGTTACGAAATTAGAACAGTAATATAACTATAATAATAAGATAACACAATTAGATAATTTAAATATGCGTAGATATAAGGCTTAGGATTTGTGAGTGGAAATACACCATTCGCAACATCATCGCATCACATATAGGTAGACATATATACCAGGATTCAGAAAATTTCTTGGAAGCACAGGATCATATTGTGCCAGTGTCATCAGGGGTTAGTTAACATGAAATGAAGGTTCGACATTCCTCGGACAGTCATCGAAGTTCACTGAGAACATCCCACACCCCTTAAAGTCGGCCATTCACAATCGCTGCAATGTGCCAAATGGACTGCTGTCACTCCATAACTGATCGCGAATGGGTGAGCAGTGTGATACAGTCAGGAGAGTCGAACATTCCCCCCCCCCCCCCTTCCCGAATCCCCCAAAGATCCTTCCACTCCACACAAAATGGAACGCAGCAGAGTAATCAAGAATGGGGAACACTGGAGTGGAGTAACTTCATGTCTTTGCAGAAAGTGTTGGATTTGGAAGTTCAGTTTCTTTGATGTCTCGTGCTTTAAAGCTGCTCGTTCACGATCACTCTAAATGGAGTGCACTCTGGGTCTCTCCACTCCAATCGTACCATAGAAAGGACATTCACGAGTGCAGTTACTCCAAACCCCCGCTCTTGAATCCATGAAGCCAGTCATTCCTAGCATTGCTTATTAGCGTACTGAGCCCTACACATTGAAAGTAAGGGAAACAGACAGTGCTGAGGATAAAAGTTGGGCGGGGGAATGTTGGGCAATCTTGAGGTGGGTGACATCAGAGATCGAAAGTCTGAATCCAACAATTTCTGAAAAGACAGTATGTCACTCTACTCCAGTGTTCCCCATTCACGATCAATGTGCGCCATTCCGTTTGGAGCAGAGTGGAAGGATTTTAACTGGGTTGATTATTCGCACCATGGGCTCCATCTGAGCTTCCCCATTCGTGATCAATTTTGGTGCAACCGCGTTCCATTTGGCGCGTTGGAGCGATTGTGAATGGCTAGCTCAAGATTGACCATCTACTTTGAGAATGGACGGGCAATTTGAACTTCGATCATATACTTTTCCTTTTCTTTTCATACTGAGTAATTTTGGAAAAAGATTTCCTCTCTATTCACCTTCCCCCAATGTCCAACAAATCCAAAAATACTTTTTTTGTGGCAAACTGAGTTCAATAGTTAAGGAGGAAAGCGATGGATGGAATTTTAAAATCCATTCATCTAAAACATGAGCCAACCTGATTTAAAAGGGGGAACTTTTCTTTCTTTCTGCAAATCACATGCAATTTGAAGAAAAAATAAATTTGAGCTCCAGAAGAATTCTGAAAAGAAAAAGAAAAAAAACCTGTTTCTATACTACTAGAAGAACTTAAAATATCAGCTGTTTCTTAAAAATTCTGAAATTATAGAAATTAATAACAGAAACATTGAAACCTATTTTAAATAGCCCTTACATATTGGGTTGGTAACAATAATGTAGAGGTTGATGAAGTTTAATGTTTTTATTTCAGCATAATGCAGCATCCCATTACAGATCAATTGGATTGTGAGATAACTGGAAACATCTTTTCTAATTTTACAAATCTGATGATGAATAATCATTCTCGACAGTATCTATACAATGTATGTATATGTCATATACATGCATGACTTTTATTTTTGCGAAAGAAAAATAGTATAGAAACGGATTGGTCGCCAGCTATTAGCACTCGATTGAAATTCAAACCACTCATAAAAATGAGTTGACGGTATAATTTCAAAATTGACGTATTTGAGCAATAATGGTGTTATTGATATCTACCTACATTTACAATGTTCAGTTTTTAGCTCAGCATTAGCTATTTAAATATTTTTGATGGATCATTGTTATTTCATTTAGACAATGCATTATAGAGAACAAGACAATTTCAAAGTCGTTGAATGATTTTTGAACACTCATTCTAGATAGGGAAAGTAATCTTTCTGATATCGATAAATCATAAAAGCTATAAAAAGTAATTATGTACAATTAATTGATCGAATATTTATGATACGACTACGTTTTTTCGTGCATTTGATGATGTCCGGAAGGAGAGGCAGGTAGGTACCTATTCAACTTCCCGCTTGGGCATTTTGTTATGGAGCATCTGTAAATGATATTTTCTTGTATTGAACGTTCTGAGGGAAGAAAACTGAGGACGTCAACATTTGATGTGTAGATATTATCTACACACGATAGTGCAAGGAAGGGAACAATTCTCATCTTACGTCCCTCACCAATAGCACGATTCACGGAGATACTGAGGTTTTTACTATCCATCCGTGTTACCCCTTAGGGTTGTCTAAAAATGATGGCGAGATAGCAGGCTAATGCAAGATTGGTGAGCATAATTTCGCAAGCTTTGTACCAGTAGTTTCGGGGAAGACTTTGGTTGCCCCTTTTTTGAATTTACTAAAGTATAATGAAACAAACACTAATTTTGAGGGGGTGCTTCATTTCCTTCATCAATTACGATTTATTCTTGAAAATTATGAACTAAAAAGTGGGAAAATGAAGAAACACTGAAGGCTTAGGATGTTCTTTTTTTAACTTGATGGCATGTGCGTGTATGTTGGAAACGGTACAGCAAAAAGATGAAATTGTTCTCCATGGCACTAGAAGACGATACCAATAATTGAAATGAGAGACCACTCAGTACTGTTGCCACCGAAAGGGGAAGTCAGCGAAAAAGGACAACTCCCATATTTCTGGTTCATTCAACTCTCCGTAGGTTGTAATGCTGGCAAGCTCGTAACAAACTCTTAGTCACTCGCCCTTTCACATAGGATCCTAGACATATGAAGTTTCCTTTCAACTATGCAAACGCCTGAATATCAACTCGGTTGTTTGCAACCCAACCACTTGGTTTGAGAGATCTGTAAAAGTAAGGATTGATACTGCTTCGCGGGCTGGATTTGAAAAAACTCATGTTGGTGAACTAGAAATCACTAATTGAAACCCCCTCCCCCATATGCGTGAAGCTCCATCGTCCAGTATAAAGTAATGAGTGTATCAAATTTTTGTAAAATCAAAAATGGGTATATTACATGGAAAAGTGCGACGGCGTCAAGTTTCAAAGATAATAAACCTTCGTATTCCAAAGATCAATATAGTCTCGACAATAAGGTACGGCATAAACATTATATATAAGCATATATTACATAATTCAAGGAATAGTACCTAAACAGATTTTCAAGAAAACAATTTTGGAGCCATGACAGTAGCTCCAACGTTTCCCAAAAATCCGCTAAAAGTTGCAGAGAAGAGAAATGTTATCCAAAAAGTTTATTGAAAGGGTATCCCAAGCCAATGCTAAATTCATTGATAACCTAATGCTCAATAGTATGATGGTCATGATGTATTTTCTTTACAGCTGGTCGAAATGTTAAATACCCACTACAAGACAATTCCCGGCCCAACCTCAGAGCGTAAACAGCTTGAATTAAGCTATTATTTCATAGCCAAGAGGTTAGAAAGTCCACTTTTCCGAGATCATGAAGTGGAAAACTCCCATCACAGACAATTTCCGTAGAATCTACATTGATTATGGACACGTAGACCCAGTGAAGTCACTGAACATGAAAAGGTGAATGATAGAACGCAAAAAGTAGAGGTGGCTGTACACTTGCCAACCAAAATTACTGATTGGCTACTAGGCAAAAACGGTAGGGAACTGAAAACAATGGTCGGCCTCATAACCGGCTTTGTACCCCTAAGGTTGCACCTGCACTGAGGTCACACAAAGTACAACCCTGTGCAGGCTATGTGAGGAGACTGAGGAAACGGCATCCCACATAATATTTGAGTGCCCAGCACTCGCATCTCGCAGATTTGAACTCTTTGGGGCACAAACCCCAATGAGGCCCATTCAGAGCGAACAACTAATCAAGGGTCTCAAACCCCTCATCAAGGGGCTGAATCTCCTTGATTAGAAGCGAAACTCCCAGGAAAGTACAATAAGTCAACAGGCTTCCGTGCTGGGGGCTCCCAGACCCCCACCCTGACAGTTTTAGTTATAATCTACATCTGCACTTGATTGCAACTGATTCGCAAAGCCCTAGAGCAAAAAGATAAAATGTTTCGTGTCTCTACCAATGGATACCAGTTATTGAAATGGAAGATCACTCGGGCGTTGCTGTAAGAACGGGACGGCAACGACCAAGCCCTACTCCCATGTTGTTGGTACATTCAACTCCTCGTAGGTTGTCAAGGTGGCAAGCTTGCTAAAGACCTTGGTCACCCACCCTTTCCCTCAGGATCCTAGACCGAAAGTTTCCTTTCAACTATACGAACGCTTCTACAATCAGTAATTTTACCTATTACTCAATGGATCCGGGATCCCAGAAAAACACACGATCAATACTAATAGCCTTTAAAACTGTATTGTATACTTTCATTAAATTAAAATAATACATTATTTTTCAGTAAAATCATAAGCATTTCTTTCCTATAGAATATGGGATCACATTTTACCTTAACTATCTAAAAATGTAACTATGGATAAAGCCAAAATTTTAACATACTCGTAGTCAACATTTCAGTTCATTTGTCTGTTCCTCTTGGAAAAGTATTCCAGACCACATATTTTTTTGGAACTTTCTAAAAACGATCCCAAATATTTATTTTTGCCTTTCTTTGAAACTTCATGAAAGTTTATATTACCCTAGAAGGTGGAAGAGGTTTGAAGGAGGAAAACATTCGGCAAATAAGGCATTTCGGATTATTAGTTTCAGTACAAATCTTTGTAATCGACCAAGGGGAAAAAAGTAACTCTTAATCCCTTAAAATGTGTTAAGTAGTTTACGTATCAAGACGCCTAAAATCCGAAAAAAGTGCCCTCCGTCCGGAGCTTTCCCCGAAACAAATCTAACAAAGTTTGTGATACTTGTTTGAAAAATCACCAATGGGGTATACGTGAGACAAAGTTTTCGGCATCGCTTTCGATCAATCCTAAAGGGTGATAGAACTGACGGGGAGAAATATGGAAGAATTGACATCTTGAAATAAGTTTTTATAGGCTTCTACTATGTTACTCAGGAAGATGTAATTAACATTTGTCCCAATTTTCAGAAAGTTCGTTGGTCTGGTCAGCAGTTGATGGACCTTCTTTCCTTAGGCTGCAATCATTTGCAGAGCATAAGCCCTTCAAGTTGTTACAATCATCTTGTTCTAAATAATGATCTTTAATACTTTGCAAACTTATTCTGTGATTCAAACAATAATATCTTTTTCAGAAAAATATCATGTATTTCTTCTCAAATGGATGAGGGATCACAATTAGCCTTAACAACTTAAAAAAATCATACGAATAAAATCATAACATTAATTGTGAGTCAACCTTTTATTTGGGTCGTTCGGAATACTTTAACTTCGTCTAATTGTTGGAATAATGTTTTATTTTAATTATGTTAAGCTAGGTAGCCCATTGTGTTACAATCATCTTGCTCATGAGACAAAAATAACCCTCATTATTGCCTTATTCCTAACGTAAAAACTTCATATAAAACAACGGTACACTTAAACTATAGTTATTTACAAAAAATGACTTAGTTGCTATTCGGTTATTCAATACATTTTTTCACGTTACAGCTGGGATATATCAGTCACAGGCGGGTCTTCCGTGTAGTCAGCCTTAATAACTCGTATTGGCAGTCATTTGATTCAAAATTAATTTTCGTATAAACGGAGAGGGGAATCAACAGGTGGTTTAATTTTGTTCGTATTCAAGGGTGTTTTAAAGTGAAAAATATGCACATGACCAGCCACAACTAGTTCCGTTTCAAACGACACATAGCAGCTGGTTACCTCAACTAAAGTCATACACGTGACTCTGTTAGATTCATTTGCCCACTCATCAGCCAACCAGGAACCCCACCGTCTCTCTCGATCCAGAAACTACATTTTAGGGGTTGCATTAAATGATTTGCAAGTGGTTGAACAGATATGTTACCGAAATAGCAGATAACCACAGGGGTGGGCATAATTCATGCGACATGTATCGGATTACCAACTCGTAGGATTCATAAATTATAAACCGATAATCTGTTCTTCACAATATTATAAAGCATACATAAATTATGATTCATTTGCTGAAAAAGTGGCCTTGAAAACAGAGCAAAAACACACCTACCGAGCCTACGAGTTTGTTTCATTTCAATTTTTACATGACCAGTTTGATAAAATGTTTGATTATTAGTGAGAAGTGAACGTACCAAATACTAGTAATTGTTGTGCTACTACTTAACCATGAATATGTCTTTTTCAATTTTTTAGTCGCTCTTGGCGAAAGAGTGCAATGATAATTATGGTCCAATAAATTAAACAGAACTTAGTGTTCTCTACAACAAATGGGGGAAAAAAATTAGATAGGAACAATAGACATCCTCAGGGTACTTATCGTGGAATGAACAATCAGACACCATTTCAACACCCTTGAATAGATGGAAAACGAGAGTACGAGATTATGAATTCAACAGCTTAGTTGTTACAACTAAATAAAAATTAAATCGAGGCATCACAGAAGCCAAATGAAAAAGAAAGAAAACATACTGACACGTAAAGATCCATAAACGAATTTGATAATTTCAAAATCCCTTACAAGAGAAACTCTAGGGTGAGTGATGTGCATTTTCTCGTTAATTGAACACTATGTGGCAACTTGAGCGAGTTGCGACTACCGGAGCGTTTGGAGCGACTTGCGGACCACGCTGACAACAAAACCTGACCCGCAGAGTACCTTGAAATGTTAGAAGACTCTTCCGAGGTATACAGTCTGGCTTGATTCATCTCGAGACATTTCAACGAACCCTAGTTTGCTATACGTTTCCAGTTGCTGCGTGTTGGAGGCACAGACAGGGGTAAATACTCCGCAAGAACCTGTAGCGAAAAATCAAAGATTCTTATAGACTAAAAAGTATACCTAATTTTCCAACTGAGAAACTTGTAACCAAATCTGTTGCTTCGATTGTCATGCTTGTAAAACATTATTTCTACTCTGAATCGACTTACCATTTGATCGAAGAGCTGCTAAAAGACAGATAGTGAGCCTCTTAGAAACAGATTGATCTGTTACTGAAGGATGTATTGCAGATACTATAATTGAAGGGTGGTGAGGTTTAGCTCCAGCTATACAACATTTCAAAATTTCGCTTGCCCAAGGCTCCAAACCGCTTTCTTCCTCTACAGAAGAAGAATGGTTTCGAATATCGGTGATGGCAATAGCGTAGCCAGCTATGCGCGGTTTATCTTCATTCTCAATTGCCTCCTCAACAACAAAACAGAGTTTTGGATTCAGTCTCAATATGCACTCTACTAACCTGCAAAGGGAATGGTGAGGTTAGATAACATTTTACCTAGACAGTACATCAGTAATCGCCGCATTAGAAGGTATTTGTGGACAAACACATATCTATTTTTTCAACCACCCGTACATACTGTAAGAAGCTAAGGGACATGGACACCATCAGTGAAGGGGGCGTATACATTTATTTTTTACAGTTTATTTTGTTGTCACTATAAATTTAGCTAAACACTCCCACAGTTTCAAGATTCCTTAACCCTGAGTAATGACTATCAATGCCATACAACAGTTTTTATTAGAGAGTTCCTAGGAGATCCGCCAACACCGTTATGAATCCGTATCGCAATACGAACGCGCGACTGCGCATGCGCCGCCAATACAATCGGTCGTATTGCAATACGACGGTGGTATCTTTACGGAAGTTACGATGCCATCGATGCGATCCGAACGAACGTATCTTTCGTCCTTATCGCAAAGTAACCCGCCATCGGGGTAACCTAGTTGTAAACCGCTTCGCATCAACATCTTCAACATTTCTACATAAAAATTTAATTTCTAAAATTGCTAAACTGAAATTTCATGCCAAGAGAGAGCAGAATTTTCATTTTGATTCAACATCATTTTATTAGGTACTTTACAGTTTAAGAAAACACAAAGATTTCGATATTTAGTACCTACGAACTAACAACTTGTTTTGAGTGAGCCTCTCGCCAACTGTACGAGTTTTTAAAGAGCCCAACAGCTTCATTTAGGAATTCGCTATTATAAAAACTGTCTAACTGCAACCCCACAATCCCTGCTGTACATTCCTTTTCTGGAGTATGTACTTCCCAAGTCGCTAAGCAAGAAGTTACAAACAAATCAATTTTGATTCCAAGCGTACTTATCTGTCGTAACTTCTGCGGGAATTTGAAGGAGCCTCTGGAGTAAATATACACGTTCTCTATTAAATCGGAACGAAAACAGTACATCATCCTCGCTCATGTCATCCAGGGAAAATCTCCCATAGAGCAGGCTTAATCGTCGAGGTGCTTCCCTTACACTCTCCCGCTCCAAATACGTTCGAAAAATCAACAGCAACTCCTTAGTTGAAGTCAATCCGTTAACATAATATTCAAACAAGTCTTCCACCCCGGCATTTTTGGTTAAAAAAACGAAAGAACGAGTGATCTTGTAAAGCACCAAAAGGAATGCTCGTTTTCTTATAGTGACGTGAAAGCAAAACGCACGTGACTCTTAGATACTGATCAGAGATACCACTAGTTCAGCTGAGTTGGTGGTAACGCCACCATTTTTGCTAACCAGAGCTGTGCTCGCCCTAGATACCACCACTGACTAGATACGATACCACGGTGTCCGAATCTCATAGGAACTCTCTATTATTACTTACTATTGTTGTATTAAAACTTGAGGAAGCAATGAATTCTACGTCACCGTGAACTTATATCTGCGTGCCAACTTTTTAGACACCTACAGTAGAACTTCATTGATTTGTGTAGGTTATATGCAAGAGGAAATATGAATGTGTTAGGTTTTTGGGGTTTTAGCCTACCTTTCCAAGTGATCAGGGCAGGATTCCGAGGTAGATTTGGTGAGTTGACTCAAATCCGTTATTTGTTCACGATCAACATCCACGTACTCTCGAATTGTATAAATTGTGCTACTCACGACTTGAGGAACTTTATACACAAACAAATCAGAACCACCATCTACCGGTATGAGCCGCTGTAACAGTAGAGAAAGATACGAAAGAGAAACATTACAAGCTACATTCTCATGTAATTGAAGTATTTTTCCAAGTTTCTCGACAAAATCAAAGCAAAACCTACGACAGTCTATCTCCACTCTCATAGTAAACAATGAAGTGGTTATTCATAATAAGGCCAATTTAAATGCTACCCACCTAACGCAAGTTATTTAACGCAGTATACAAATCAGATCAGGATTACCTGTAGATCAGCTGTTAAACCGCCTCTGAAGACCCATGGTTCTTGTTCGCCGCTCATGAAACTTTCTTTCCAACCTTTCGAAAACCCTACAGGAAAACGAAACAAGTTCCAAGATATGAAGTGAACGGCTATATTGATGATTATCAATCATGGTCTCACTGGTCTACTGATATTTCATTGATATTTTTAAACATTTTAAAAACCTTTTCTCCAATAGTTCCATAACACATTACCATAGTAAATTTTGTTTTAAAATTGTTGAATATTGTTCTTACATGTATAATTGCCAATGGCTGGGCTGTCACTCGAATGTCCACTTGAACCCCCACCTGAAAAATGAGAGAAAACTATAAATATAGTTCTCCGAACGAAGCAGTTACATAATGCACCTAAAGGTTCACTATCAAAAAGAGAATAAAACTCGATACCTGTACGAGTAGGTTTACCTAGCCATTTGATGTACGAATTCAAAGTAGAAATCACAGCTCGAATTTCCCAAATATACGGATAAAGTTCGTACATCAGTTCTTTATTGCTAATAGCATTTATTTTTTGAAATAAACGGTTGACACTATTACTCATTCCATCCAACTTTTTCGCCCTTTCTTTCCACTCAATAACCTGGAAACATTAAAATACGAGTAACAATAATTATCATAAATTCGAAGACATATACTTCTTACAGAAACGTACATCCCAATTAGATATAATGATGCAGGGGTTACCATTATGTATAATCTAATACCTAACTTAGTTGAAATGTTCAGGCTTAGACGCATTTTAGTCGGATTTTTTTCAATAGTTGTCCTTCTCATTCACCTCTTATTCAATAGGCAGGTATATCTACCCTGTTCTCATCACTACGATTTTTACACTTATGGGTTATAGTAAACAAATACGTTTACCTTTACATCTTAACGAGAGATAAGACTGGAGGGAGGGGGGGGAGGATAGACATGGCGATGAATAACCCTAACATTTTTAGAAATTCTCCTACAGGGTGCGGCAGAGGCGATTGACGAGTTTCGAAGGGTCATTGCTAAGGGCTGTGGTGGGGGCAGGTAGGTGCAAAAGGGCTATTTGTTACTTAGGGTATATAGTTTTTATTCGGCACCATGAATTGGGCCAGAATGGATTGGGATTGGGAGATCTGGCGTCTTCTTTCAGCAAGCCCACAAAGCGTTGAATAAGGGGATTGCTGCATATAAGAATGTCTGGCCAGTCATATTCAGATCTCAATCTGCTGATCCAGAAACCTGGTACGGATTGTTCTTCGGAGCAGTCGCAAGCACTTCATTGTATGGCGCTGAGGTCTGGGCATACCCTTATTCTGAGTGTCTGGAGCGTGTTCAGGTTAGAGCATTCAAGTCTCTGATGGGTCTCTCATTCAATTCTCCCGATTACATCGTAAGGCTGGAGCTGGGTCTTGCCCACCTTAAATTTATGATTGCCAAATCCATGTTTGGATGGTGGACCAAGCTGTTGTCCATGTCTCCAGAGAGGCTGCCGAAGATCTGTTTTCAGAGACTCATAGCCCTTTCGGCCAACTTTCCTGACCCAAAATTTAACTGGACGCTACAGCTTAGGGATGTCCTGAAGGAGGCTGGTCTTGAGGATTTGTGGTCCCAGAATGACGTCGCGGTGGTTAGAGGGGCAAAGGAGAAATTCCTGTCATCGCTTCTTTCCAACCTGCACCAGGCTGACCTGAACAAGGCTGCTGTTTCCTCGTTTAATTATTGCCCAAGAGGTTCCAATATTCAACCCCTTCAGCGTGAACCTTACCTTTCCAGCGACCACCCTTTGTTCACTAAGAGACTTCTGGCCCAGATCAGGTGCGCTAATCCAGCCTTCTGTAGAATAGTCCTTCACTGGGTGGTTAACTGCTTCGACGGCTCGCAAACATGTACGATTTGTAATACGCACAGCCCAGACACCCTTTTTCATATGCTATCTACCTGCCCCGTTTACAATTACGAACGTTTCAAGTTTTTTGGCTCCCCTCATTTTGATGAAAATTTCTTTCGCGCTCTTCTCCATTTCAAAGACAAATCTGAAATCACTAGGATCGTAGGGTTCCTGCAGACAGTGCTCAGGCAAAGAGCGTTCACCATAAATGAAGGCTTCATCATAGCCTAAATATTCTGTAGGCGTATGCCTATTTCCATTGTCACTAATTTTACTTGAAGTTATGTTTTAATTTTTATGCCAGTTGTTCAATCCACAATCAATTTTATTATTAGTTGAAACAAGCTGTATTTACTGTTTGATTTTATATACTTGTATTTCTGCACATTTCTGAATGCAAACTCTTGTGAAAACCGTATTGTTTACCACAATAGTCGTCTTCTTCATTGGGGCTTTTCCGTTCGTATTTTTTATGAGAATAACCGTTCTGGGATCACAACCCAGCTGAGGTCGACAACTTGAGGAAACAGGAAGTACGAGGACGAGGACATGGACAACTGAGAACGGTAAGGACACCCGAATGCAAGCTATTCAAGGAGGAAAATGTCACTGTCACAGTAACTTCCCAGCGTTATGTTTCGACGTTGGAAACTTTGTACAGCCTGAATTTGAAGAACTTGCTGAACAACACGATTTGGGTGACATCTGGTTCCAGCAGGATGGGGATACAACCCACACAGCTCGAATTTCATTGGCTGTTTTGAAAAAGATTTGAGCATCTGTGACTTCTTTCTTTGGGGCTACCTTGAAGATAAGTTCTGTAAACATCGACCAAACACCCTGCCACAACTCAAACAGCGAATAACCGAAGAAATCAGGGCCATACTACTCGCTATATGCTAAAAAGAGCTCAAAAACTTCCACAATTGGCTACATCAGTGTATCACTGCTGACGGCCACCATCTTAGCAATGTCATTTTCAGAACTTGAATAAAAAAACTATATTTTCCTACTTATTCGAATAAATAAAACCGCTTTCCTCCAACTTTTACATTTTTTTTTTAATAGCACTCGAAACCCATCAATCGGCTCTGCCACACCCTGTACTACAATGTAGTTAGTGACCTAAAAAAACTATTTCCCACTACTGGCTCTTACTAAATCGAATAAATACATAAGAATAACGTATTAAGTACACAGTCTCAGATATAAGAAAATTCTTCAATGTATTTCACACAATTTCATATTTGGGCCTTAGTAGAAGGATTTTTTTTACATTTTAACCAAGTATTATAAAAAAAGCGTTGTACGGCTGTTTTGAGGGGAAATCATTGTTGTTGATGTTATACCCCTATTTCCCACAGATGAAGTTATGTAGGGGACAAAAGAAATAAAAGTTGATAAATAAAACTCCCCACCAAAGGTTGCGTTTACCTCCATGTATGTGTCTGAGGTTTATCTGGAAGGGATCCCAGTAATCGATAAACCGGCTCTAATTAAAAATATAGCAATGGTTGCAAACATTTTTAAATATAATTTTTATTTAAATGTTCAAGTATTTTTGTCTCCTATGAATGAGCGAAATGCTCCTGGACTGCACATTTGGTCAGGCAATGAGCCACAACTCCACACATGTTGTTCCAGGACCACGATTTTCATAGCAAAGAGGAAACAATTAGATAGGAATAATTCCGATATTTCTTACTTCAGGCTTGTTTTCATCAGAGGCTACAAGGTGGGCATTAGTGTGTAGCCAATAAAATTCCTGTAAAATTTGAACTCCTTGGGTACCATGCTCGAAAGGTAGGTAGAATAAGTCACAGAGTAATATTAGATCTTCCATAGTTAACTGTTGAGCTGCCCAATCGGACCTGCAATATTACAAGAACTGCAATAACAAACTAAAGGAGTTACAACCATTTTTTTATATCTATCAATTAAACTCTATCAACTCATTGGAGTTCAGAATGTGACATTAGGGATTTGGTTATCTTTATGTGAATTAATTACTTGAAAAATAATTAATCAATCAATCTGAACCATACTAAAATCTTGCTACTTAACGATGGGTTTCAATCTCATGTAAATATTAAAAATACAAGCTTTGTACACATTAAATACACAAAAAGAACAAAAACTACGCATGCATATTGATAAAGAGAAGATAGATAGTGCAACGAATGCATGTTTAACTTGTTACCTCATAATGAAGTCTACGGATCTACCTATTTTCATCCTTCCACAAGAACAAGGCCACAAATAACTACACTATTCTCTTCATACAGTTTATAAGATGAAAGTGCGCATCTTAACAGAATCAAACACTGAGCATAACCTAAAAATCATATTCTAGGTGAACTGAAAAGAGCCAAGTCTATAGCAGAGATTACACTCAGAAATGTCCAGCACTCAGTGTTGATTCAGCATAGTAACCATCTACCTGACGAGAAATAAACCAACAACAACATGACGTTCAGGCCAAGCATAGATAAATAAATTACAGAAACGTCGTCATGCAGCCAGTAAGAGTGAACTTCGTGCTGTTCTTAAGAAGGTGGCAAGCTCTCTTGAGGAGGATGGTTGAAAAATACGCTTACACATCAACATCGTTCAAACTGCTTTCAGGTGAAGATGAATCTACTAACATTTTATTAGCACCATTAGAATCACCTTCTTCGTTACTGGTTGCTGGCACATTATTAGTAGAAACTGGATCGGCCTGGAACATTGAAACACACAATAAAATGTCCATAAGTATTAGCTCAAGAGCAGTCCATCACATAATCAGTGAAAAGCTCTCCTATTACTGACTTTGGTATTGATAATGTATCAGAGGACTGCATTAGGATGCCTTAACAAGGTTCACTATTTTCAATCCTAAAAGTAATCTTACTTCCAGTGGTGTCGGTGAGGATGACTTGTGGGCTTCAGGAGATGGTGCTATATTGCAATCCATAGGTTCCGTGCAAACCTTCGTTTCTGAGAGGAGTGAATTCATTACTATGGGCCCTGTATTTCCATTCACCTATAAATTAGAGAGGGTGAATATTACTGCATGAATAGCAATAAAATTATCATGCTGAAATCTGGGTATGAAATTTGTATGCAAAACTGTAAGATTGTAGTCAGATTGCCAGCTTGACTGACGATCTTCTTGTGTCGCCAGTGTTTGAATGACTTTGAAATAGAAGTGAGTGCTAAAACCTTCGACGATTCTCTCACACCAGGTATCTGATGGGTAGTAAAATTACACAGTTTTTACAGAAGTGTTGACGAAAGCAAACTTGTTTCTTATTCATTTACTGTGACGAATATCAGTGAGGTTTTCTGGTAGTTTGGCGGTTTTGTATAGGGGAAAAGCATAAATGTAATGCAATCAATTCTACTCACAGTGGTGCAAACGTCAGCCAATGCAGAAAGTTGAGGGGCGATAGTTGAAACAGACGTGGCAGTTGTAGTAGCAGTGGTGAGAGCTATGCAAGTATTGACGACAACTGGAGGAACGATTGGAGGCGTCGCTGTTGCAAGTACTGTTGGAGGTACGGCCAAAGAGCTGAGGACCTGAGGCTTGGTGACGAACCCTGCAATGAAGGAAACAATCAAGAATAATAACACGGCCGTTTATAACGGATTATTTGTGAATATGTTAGCGGCAGTAGACTCAGTTAACTACAACACCATTCAAAATCCAAGTAGCTCTGGGCGATACTCGACAATATGTGTATAGGAGATTTTCATTTTATAGAAGCCCTGCACATTCATAAGATGATAATGAATTGTCGTTTCAAGTGATTATCACCATACTGGGTTTATTGACGTAGATATGTCATTCAATATCAGTTTGAAGGGTTAAAATTGCAAAGAACGAAACCGTGACATCTGTTGTGACATTAAACAAACGTCGACTTAAAAATAACACCAAAACATCAAAAGCATTTCTACAAATAATTTCATATTCATATCTTGATCTCATGGAACTCACCAGAAGCTTGCCTACTGCGCTGGAACTCTGGCAACCAATCCACAATAGCGTTTCTCAATGCTCTTCTAGCATGATACATGTTGAGGGGAAGAGATGGAACTTCACTGCCATCGTCTGACTCAGTTTCCAATTTTATATCAGCACATACACTTTCATCTGGAACAAAAGTACATACTTATGTGTCATGCACATACATTCACACATCGAAATACATTCATCTAACGATCACACAGGTAGGTATCCAGGCTTACTTCGTTCGCGATCACCATCGACATTGCATTGTGACCATTGCGCAAGAGTATGAATCGCTATAAAATTGGCCCAAAATTCACAGTTAGGATTGGTCACTACTCCTCTTAATTTGGGTATCAAATCAGGGGAACGCCCTTGGTAGGGGCCCAAAAACACTCTTTTCTGGTCGTAATCATTCGCATGTAGGTTATCCCAAATTACGGGTGGACGTTTCAAAACGTCGGTGACTTCCTCAATAGACTCCAATGATAAAACTCGCGAAATGACTTTTCCTCCTGCAAAATGGATGAACAAATCAAATAAAACTTTTCCCAAGCAATTTTAAAGCACTAACATTAACTATACTTACCAGTCCACATAATGTCAATTTCAGGGACCAACTTGGAACCGAGAGTGGTGAGATACTCCGAATTTTGAACGTTAGGTACTGCCCTGGCGGCACAATACTGGGTCGGGCACACGATGAACTTGGGTTCGTTTAGATGGTTATAAACTTCGTTCGTGATAGAAACCTGGGAACAAATATCCCTGAATAGTCAAAGGCATAATAGAATAATTTCATACAAACTGAAGATTGGATATTTGTAATTCACCAGCAGAAATACGTGGATAACAACATTGTAATTACGAAATAAATCAAACAATGTCTTCACTGGACGTACCACTGCATTATACCCCAATATGAATGTGGTAAAAGCAACCTCTCAACTGTCTGACAACTATCAAAAAGTATGAGCTTCCCTATATTTAGTTCACAACTATCTTGATGAAATTGAACAAAATAATTATACAAACTCACGAAAATTTGATTTTTTTTTCTCGATTCACCAGTATGAAATTTAAATAACTCTCTCCCAACATCACATCTATGAGATTTGGATAAACTGAGAATGGCTGCACAGAGAAACCAATCAAAGCAAACCAATAAAATAAGGGGGATAAAGTAAACAGTGCATTGCTGTCGTGATTCTGAGACAATGTGATAGGTAATTAATAACCAATTACTTATAATTTCATGAAAAACTCATATTGATCTAATCCCGAAGATCAAAAATGTTTATTTTAATTTAACATTAAATTTATATAGAGATTATTATTTACCCGAAATAATGATCTCCTAACCCTTATGGGGAGATAGTTGATATTGTTCCTGGACAATTAAATATTTTATAATAAGGTGCCTGATAAAAAGGATTATTCTGATAGAATAAATTATGTATAAATTCATCAACATATGCTGCAGAAAAAAGTATGACAGCTAACATTAACAAAACTTTCGTAGGACTCCCACGATGACAAAAGCGAATATTCAGTAAGAAATGTTCATAAGAAACTAACTGTTTCAATAATATCAAGACTATATTTGCAAATTGCTCAGATTTTTCAATGCGTGTGAAAAGTAAAAACCAACCCACTGAATACAATTATCACATACAATATTTTAGATATACGATTCTTGGACAATTTCTGTCACTATAAAATGTGGTCATTTCATTTTCGGAGAAACTTTCAAGGCTGGGCAAAACTACGTCCCATTGGTACTTATTCTAAACTTGGAGAGTTAGGTTCTATATCTCATTCAAGTCAGGCGAAATAAACAAAAATAGTCAAAGATAACAAGAAAACTATGTCCTGAGTATTTAAATCCAGCCGAAATGGAACAGAAAATTGGCTCAGAAGCTGAAAGGGTTGTCATCAAGACGTTAGATTGGACATTTAAGAAAGAACGAAGGATTGCATCTCTGATAAGTATCCGACATATTTCAAGTTATGAAGGATGCTTCCACAGATCGAAATAGTTGTTACCTGGGCGTGTGCGAATGACTGAAATACTTCTTTGTCGGCTTCTGACATCTCTGGGTCAATATCATCAAACAGAAGAGCGAACGCAACACAACCGAACTGGGACACTTGTTCCAATTTGCGTTTCAGAGCCAGAACCTGCAGCAGAAATTTTCTGTATGAGTGAATATACACGATTACTTGTATTTCGAACTGATTTGAACAAAGCTGGCAGTACTGGTAAGTAACACTTATAATGGGAAAACAATTTTCTGTAAAAAATTAATTTATCAAGTTAATTTTTTCAAACAATAGTCAACGATTCCTCCTGGGTTTAGGTGATTTGCCCTTAACTGACACAAATAAAGGAAGCTTCAAGCTTTATCGAAGCCACTCGGTTTTCTGACTTTTTCCTACTTCATGTTCAACGATAAACCGTATATTTCAAAGCTATACCCCTTGGGGGAATCCACTACTACAAACAGGGGCAGCTGCTGACAGGAGCACAGGGCGCATCTGCACCCCCTGGCCAATATGAAAAAGATATGTGATAATAATACTATACATAAGTATAATATTATCATACTGTTAATCTTCCCCATGAATCCTCATGGAAGAGCAGAAGAGTTTCAAATCTACATGCCAAACATAGGATGGGTGAGACGATGGTGGTGTTCTGAGTTTGTTGAGGGGGGATAGGGGTTCACTGTCCGGGAGCACGTTTTGTCCATGCCCAAATGGAAGGAGAACACAGCGTTGGTTGGATCAGGGTCCAAAATAAAGCGCACAGTTTCAGAGAGCTTACACAGGAGCACAAAAATTGTTTGCTCACCCACTAGAGTTCACTAGAATCACACTCTTATCCTATTATCAGTTGACCATTCTGACTGAACTGTGTTAGATGTAAATACGCGATGAATACAGTGAGTGCTATAAAACGTGAGTTTGCTAAATTGTCGGTGACACTATGACAGGACTGCAACCTAAAAGGCAAGCATAAGTCATTCCACGATTCACAAGTTACCCTCTTTATAACGAAAAGGTTGATGTGAGTAAGTAATTGGGCTTTCACCCCCACAATGGTTCTTGCTGGGAAGACTTGAATTTCAACTAATGCAAAACATGGTGTTCTGAATATCAGTCATCATTTCAAAATTTTCATGTTTTTAAAATGTATTTACATAGCTATTAGTGAACTTCTCTTGAAGGTTGGATTGAGTAGTTTGTTTCACGATTTGAAGCCGAAAAAGCGGACAAGATTGATTCTCTTTGCATATTAGTAGTTGAAATTTGTATTTGGGCCAGAAAAGCTCATTTTTGTCCCACGTCCCCTTCATGGTTGTCTGTTAGGGACACCCCCTGGGTTTCAGGGCAGGAGCCGTCACTGACTACAAAGTTATCGGAATTTATTCTACAGGGTATTACGGCCTAATCTGACCATCTCTCTCCAAGGGCTTTAGCCCCAGCTATGGCCTCAATCCGTGCGTGTGACGGAAAAACAACTTCGGAAAATGTTGCTGACAAATATAAAGAACAAACCTCTTTTGAATTGGAATACGTGATGTCTAGCCCAGGAGATAAGGCGTAGAAGAATGTGATGCCATTTTCGTTGGCAGCAGTGATCAAGCTTGTGAGGTGTTCGGCCTCTTCAACTGTATACAAATCTCTCCAATTGGCTCGATGTTTTGAATCGTCTTTCGGAGCATATATGTAGGAATTCATTCCCCATTTTTTCATCCTAAAAGCAACATTTATAATAAACAGATCAGAAACTCTCCAAATAGTATTCGAAGTAGGTAGATTTGAAAATATAAAGTACGTATAAGAGTGAACATGCAAACCCAACTTCGTGGATTGTTTATTTCGGATGGTTCAGAACCGAATAAAAAAAACCCAATGTAACTACAGCAGAAGATGGTAAATGAAAACCTAAGTGCTTACTTTTGGAATAAATCCTTCCTTTGCTCTGAAGTCCATGGTCTTCCGTAAAAACCTAGAAAACGAAGAAAAAATAGTTCGTATAGGCTGTGCCAAGCAACCGCTTGTTAGTTGAATGCAAATGATTCACACTGACATTCTAAGATACCCGGGTATCATTCAAAACACCAAAAGTACTGTAGATAAAAATTTCCAGGGAAACAATTAATTATCCTCCAGTTTCAGACTAATTGATGTAAAGAAGCACCAGCCAACAGGGTAGCGAATTTCAGTTGTCCAGGAAGGTACAACTCACCGTAACCCGACCTCGATTCAAGAATGCTATTCACATATTGTTTACTACGACCAAAACTTATGGAAACGCTGGAATAATCCCTTTTTTTACAAAACACGAGTTAAAATACTAAATTCGAGAAACCCTATAAAAAGGAAATTCACAAGAAAATGATGATCAACAAAGCAGCTGGAAGTGAACTTTCTCGAATAAACACATTGCCACAGAAACCTAAACCATGGTAATGGCAAAATATGGTATTGCTGTTTGTTTCGCAACTATGCTACTAACTATTATGTAAATTGCAACAAAATAAAGATACCTTCAACGACTCCACAAATGAAATTTCCGTTTTTCGTATTCATATTGTTCATATCAGAAGTGTCTGCCATTTTAAAAGTGCTCAACAAATGTCCTCCAAAATCAACCGACAAGACAAAAAAGTTGAAGAAGACGAAAAGTTTAGAATCAGACAGATTCAAAAGGCATACGTATTTTTCAGGTTTTAATTCCTTTTTGTACTCTTTTAAAATAGATTATCCATCAACTAAAAGTTATTACTACTATGTAAAGAATTATTTTAAATTTTTGTCAAACAAAATTCACCAGTTTTCAGCGTAACTGACGGTTGTCAAATTAGTCATTGAGAACCACGAATGGGTTGAGCGCGGTATTTTTGAAAAGTCACATATTTTTTAATGCAGTTAATGATTGAATACGTGATTCAAAACGGATTTTATGATTACAGATATTGATTATATATATAAACAAACGAAAAATTTACTCTTGAGACAAATCATCATCTTCAGGACAAGAAGTAAGTTGAAATAACAAACGTGATGCTTAAAATTGCCGCCTTTTGAAGATCGCCATCATTTGTGATTCGTGTGTGTGTAGGGGTTGTGAAAGGAACTGGGGTTGGGGTTCTTGTTTGGGTAGTTAGAAGTCATATGGACATTAATTGGGAACGTTGCTACTATATTATCTTTAATTAGTTCTTTGCTGATTGTGGCTTTTCATTTTATTAACGACGATAGATACAGCAAACTTGAAGCAAGATCTTGTTTGTAAGAAACAAAATGGCAATCGGAGTGACGAATGCCGAGCTGAAGGATCTGTTCGAGAAAGAGAGGTAGGTACATAAGTTACGGATTCTTTGTTGTTTTCATTGTTTTACTCCCATGATTTGAATTAATCTAATATCAATCAAATTTTCAGGTTTCCTAAGTCCAATTGGCAATTTATATCCCTTTTGGTGTACTTCCCGTTTGGACTCGTCCTTGCGTTGTTGAGGTTCTTTATCGGATTTAACGCCTGTTTAGCTGCTTCCATTCTATCCAGGTCTCCTTTAATCAGAAAGTGAGTTTCAATTTGTCTTTAGCTGTACCTACTTAATAATTTGTTTTGCAATCATCCAAATGGGTACGTGGTGTCTGTAAAGTTATCAAAGCACTGACGTTGCTTTTTGCTTTTGACATACTATTCAAATATGAGGTCAATCGGAGGTGTGCTTGTCAAGTTCTTTTATACGAGAGCTGAAACTGATGAACTTTCCTTACACTCAAATTTTTTCAATATCATGATAAGTAAATCAAGATTTTGGTCAAGAAGCGAAGAATGATTATGCTCATTCGTACACGTCATTCATTGATATGAACTGAAGTACCTATGTATCACATGTCCTTGTTCCTTATTTTAGAAGGACAAGTGATACATACTTACATATATTGGTGATAACGATGAAATTCAAGTAATTAAGTGGAGAAAGGAGAGTGCTGAGGTTCTATAGAGCCGTCGATATTTCCATACCTGCTGATGGTTGTGGACTGACCAACCAACAATCTTATATACAGTTAAGAATGTTGTGTTTAGGCTTAGGGTTGTGTTTAGACAGTAGGTTGAAGGTGTCACCTGTAACTTCGTGCTTTGTACTTAGGATGTATGTTTCCCTGTTGTTTGATATAGTTCTTGGAATAGGCAATGTTTTCTTCCGACCATGCTTCGTGCTTTGTACTTAGGATGTATGTTTCCCTGTTGGTTGATATAGTTCTTGGAATAGGCATTGTTTTCTCCCGACCACCGACAGGCCTGACGCGCCCATAGGACCGTGCTCTGCTCTAACTGTCGGATATGTCGAACTGTCGGTATGTTTTTCCCGTCGAACGAATTGGGGCAGTTTATGGGCTGACTGGGTCAAACACAGTACAACTTGGAAGAGTGAAAATTAAATAAAAATAGGAGAAACTGGGAAGGACGAACTTATGAACTTGACGCTTCCACTACCATTTGGCGAAGTTCACCTGCTGGATCTAATTAATCTAATAAGTTCTCGTGAGGCGAAACCATCGAGCACATCGTTGGAAGAAGATATGTTTATCCAACAAAACTGCTGGGAGTGTCACTTGGCTGTAAGCAAGATACATAAGTAGAGCTCCAGTATTGGTTGTTGGATGATTTTGACATCTAAAAAACCCCAACAGACTGGTTCTAGTGTGGTTCCGTTATATTTTCAGCCACACGCTCCCCAACTGTCAAGGAGAAGGGTAGATGTCGCGACTCTCCTCCGCATATTGGATTGAACCAGTGGCGAAGCTTGTGGTCATCTCTGAATTCGGCGATGACCAGACGATTTATTAGATTTAGAGAATTATTCAATACTAATGTTGAATATTCAGTTTCCTCTTTATAAAAAAGTGTTGTTCATGCTCGCAGTTGGCGACATTAGCGCTTGTGTGGAAGCGCTGTCATTCTGCGTATCTCATACACCCCCACCCACCACAGAGGACCCCCTCATCTTACTCCCTCCAAAACATCGACCAATCAAATCGCTTTAAGACTCGTGCTCAAACACGCAACTTCGAGCGAGTCTGGCAACCTTTGGGAGCACTCGTGACTTTTCATTGGCATCCGTGGAATTTTGGTTCAAAGTCACAACGACAGGGTTGCTGTAGCAAACGATTTTCAACCTTAAGGCGGGGGAGTGAATTTCAGACGTCAAAAACACCTTGGATTGGCGTTTTTGACAGGTAATTTTTCAACATTTCCTGCGGGAGGACCTCCTTCTTTGCTGGGGGGGACTGCCCCCAGACCCCCCCGTGCTTCTGGTTACTAATCGCCACCACTGGCGATGACCTTGCAAAAATGTCGCGCCTCGCCACTGGATTGAACAGTTCTGTATGTGCCGTTAGACTCACTGTAAATGCTATTATTATTAGACATGAAATTTCAAGCATAGTTCGTCCAAGTGTTACAATCCACAAATTTTTGATACCTCTGACAAAGTTCGAACTCGTGTCCTTACTATTAAGGGGTAATTTCCCTTTAGTCGCCACTCTCTAATTGGTTGAGCTGAGGCCAATTTAATCAAACATTTTTTGCTGTGGGTTAATTTTCTTGAACCCAACACTTCCGCGGAGTCTAATACCAGCCGTCTTGGCTGGTGTGGGATCAGACGAAATGACGTGAAACTGCAGGTAGTTAGGTCAGTAGATGCTCCTTGGAAGAAGTTCCACAGTTGACAGAGGTCATTGTCACGGAGTCTGTCTTGACTCAAGTCAAACTTTCAAGGGGGTGAAAGATGCTACGTTAAAAATGTTTTTTTTTACAGTCTAATTCTCCGAGAGAGATTGTAATGTTTCGGGTCCTCATGACTGCGTCATTGTTACGGCCCAAATATATTTGATATCTCTGACAAAGTTTGAACCCTTCCTTACTACGAACCGAAATTCAGAGGAAATCCAACTGTTTGAGCTATGAGGCCGATTCAATCAAACCTCTTCGGCTGTGGATTATTTTCTTCGGGCATAACAGAAGCAACACTTCATACTTGTATGTTAATGAAGTAGCAGGTAGCATCTGTGTACTAGCCTATTGATACTTAAAATCGTAACGGACAAAAGTGGGAGTGTACCATGCAAGAGCATGGAGGGTTTCTTCTCAAGATCTATTATGGGCTAGGTCAGTCCACAAAAAAGATCAGTTTCCCCGACAAACCATACAAAATAAATAAAAATGCTCGTATTTGATGTAAAATTAGCATAATGTGTAATTATGTAAACTTATGGATATACAAATACATAGCTGCGTAGAATTGGATTTCAATTAAGTTACGTTTTACACGGTATGTAACTGTTTGCGTCTAAACTGAAGCAAGGGGCACGGGTCGCGGATACCACTAGGAATCGGCCTTCGCTTTGTCGAATGTGAGAAATCCTTCTCGAAACTACTAATGAGTCATTTCGATGAGGTATAATTGTCTTGCTTCTTTTTGCAAAATGGATATATTGCAATTTCGCTTCTGACAAAAACTAACTCCGGCTGACAAGCACCTCTATATCGATACAATCTTGAAATAATATTCGTATCTTGTCTGCTGAATTGTTGGGAATGGTGTCTTCAATTAATGAGTGTACACTTTTCCTTAAAAATGTGTAAGTTGTATTTAATTATGTTTTATGTTTTAGTGCCGTTCTACGAATGCTATATCTAGTCCTTGGGATTAATGTTGAGCAAGATAACAAACATGACAGGGATAAATCAACCAGAGTGATAGTGTCAAATTGCATGACTAGATTCGACCATATTGCTTTTCACCTTACCACGGAGTGCAAATCGGTTCGTCTTCTCATATCCTTTTTAAACTGTTGAAAAATCTTCAGCATAATATGTTGAATAAAACTTCATATAAATACAAGATGAATATGTGTTTAATCTTCAAGAAATTATCTGACTTTCGTTTGAAATGGTGACCGAACTATTCTGTCTTTTAAACAGCATTACAGAGACAATGGGATCCTGCCTCTCAATATGACTCCTGGCTTGCAAGACTTCTCACAATTAGGCGGAAACCTATTGGATGCATTGAATTCTTACATTGAGAACGAACGCACCCCTCTTCTAATTCAACCAGAGGAAACAACATCTGGAAAAGATTGTTTGTTGAAGTAAGTTATTTATTGATTGGTTATGCTTTCGATTTTTCATGATAAAATAGTTTTAAGTTTAAAGTCTGTTCAAGAAATTATTACGCTCTGGTTTGGTGTACATGTAGATTGTACAATTCTATTATACTGTAAATCAGTTACCGTTGAGTATCACCTTTGAACTGCATCGTTACTCATAAGACGGATGTGTTGTTTTTGAACTATCAAGTCCAGCTCGGGTTCACACGAAGCTCCCCGACTTGCCTCTATTTTATGGTTGTACCGAATCAGTAGAACTCTGTTCTTTGTTGGAGTAAGAAAACACTCTTGAAGTTTAGAACTCGCACCTAACGCTGGTGGACGCTGAAACTCCCATTTTTTGCTAGTTACTATTTTTGGAATTTCAATTGGATTTGACTAATATGCACGTTCTTGTTTTGCAAGAAAATAAAAAAAAGGCTTTTTTTACTTGAGAAACGATAATGGCAAAGAATATTTCCTTTTGGTTAGAATTTGTAATATTTTCCTCCCGATTGGATTTTTTTGTGTTCCCAACTGTTGGAAACAGTGCAGTTTACTGAAGTTTCCAAAGTGGTGAAAATAAGAACGATGTCAGATGAAGGTGTCAAGCAATCCATATAGAAATTTAAGGAACTCGGCTGTCTGTGATTTAACGCCCAGTAAAATGTTTCATTAACCTAAGGAATAATTTATTGATTCATAACATCTCTTACCTCGTTAAGACATTCCATCCTTTGTAACAAACATGAAAAACAAATCTGTACTGGTGTCTACTGTTGTAAGTTGAGCATTTGTTAGATACATAACAATGTTATACATGTATTTATATATGGTAGTGAGCCTGATTTGGTCCATGTGCTCTCTGACTGTTAGCCCACTGTTATTGAAAGATTAAAGTTTGTTGTTCTGTTAGACATTCATTACGTTCCAATCTAAATACGAAAAAGATGAAGTTTATTGGTCATCCTATTTTATTATTTCACACTAGTTCAAGCCATAACAATTTATTTGTTTTGTTCGTTTTGATCAATAGGTTCAGCACTCTGGCAGCTGAAGTTAGTACGAAAGTTCAACCTGCTGCTGTAATGGTGGATCGTCCATTGTGGGCCAACACAGCTCCTACTGTTCTTGGTGCTTCATCTCGGCTCGATCTTTTCTGGTTCCTCTTCTCTCCTTACACAGTGTTTAGGATCAAGTAAGTTTTTCCAGATTTAACTGTCTTTGAGAGGTACTAGTTAGCGTTAGGTTACAAAGTACTTGGCATTTCATGCTGGAAATGTCAGCAGATACCTACCTACAAGTGGTTTAATTTCAGAGACTTTATGAGAACGGAATCACGGTTTCCCAACACTGACATTATAGTTGGTTATGTCTTCTTCAATGCAGGGTATTTGGATTCTGATGGGCTGCTTGCAGACATTGGACATGATTCAGTCTTGGGCCCCGGTAGTTCATTGTCTTCATGGGGATTATTATCATACTGCACTCATTTTCCTTGAGTATGGATATCTGGGTGCAGATTGTGACTTATGTTGATATCCAAGTCCGGTTTTCATCATTGGCACACTGCAAAGATGCATTGCAAAGGAGTTTCATGCCATTCTGCTGCTACAATAAGCCCTTCCTAAATATTCGTTAGGCCCATTCCTGGGAACTCGGTACTCGAAACTGAATAGATCGCTGCCATTGCACCGACATATGGGAGCCCTAACAAATGAGAAGGAATAGTAGTCATGACGACATGAAGTTCTCAGTCTTGACAATGCTGCTTTCATAGAATCCTATTACCCCTTTGGGGTCTCTTTTCTCCAAGTAGCACTGCTGAAACAGGCTATCCAGGCCTAGTTGATGGAAATCATTTGTCACGGCAATCCGACTTAACTGTGGTAAAAGATTATGAGTAACGCACACTATTTTTGCACACTTTGTCGGAAAAATAAGTTCAGACTACCAAATCGCATGAATCTGGTGTGAAAATGCCTGATTTTAAGAAAAAGCTCAATGTGGATGGTAGGGGGGCTCTGCTTACCAAGAAAAACTAATTTTCCATGTTTGCTTTGAATCTCTAGTTCTTCATTAAGTTTAAGATTAAACTGATTATGGGATTTCCCGTCTTTAAAATAATGATTTTTTCATTGCTCCAGATATTTGACAGTTATTCACAGAGAACCTGAAGAGTCTGCTGAAGCATTCGCAGAAAGAATGAGGTCCGAAATAGCTACTGCTTTAGGCTTCAAATTATCACCATACACTGCAAGTGACAAGGTAGGTCAAACATTCAAATTCCAATGAGGTAGGATGCAAATCAGATGAGGTAGCGAAGTAACTGAGTTGCTTTCGATTGTAGCATTCTGTACCTCAATAACCATTAAAAGCTAAGCTGTGAAAAAATGTTTTTTGTTTTTACCTTACCCGATGAAAGGGTGTTGTGAAGTTATTAATAAAAACTTTGAAAAATCACTGAAAAAACACTTTGCTGGAGGGCGAGGGTCAATCTTCTTTACGGTACACTTATTAGTGGGTGTGAGTAGTGGGGTGACCTCATTCATTTTGAAACTCTTATTTGGAGCATAAGTATTTATTTTCTTCATCTTAGAAACGTTTCGTCCTGCAGCGAGGACTTCTTCAGTCTAAAACTTATTATGTCATAAGTACATTCATAATAAAGGAGTTTTAATTTTTGCTTGCAGCTCTCCCCTTTGTTATTCATAATAATTTTTTTAAAATAATTAACGCAGTTGAGACCAACAAAGTTTTTAATCATGACCACTTTGTACGTATGGGAAAGGATGAGGGAGCAATTTTACAACTTCGCTTACCCAAGCTACAAGTAATAAACAAACAAACAGAAGAGATGTGTGGTGGCACCACTACGTCACAGCCTAAATTCTGAATGTACTTATGACCTAATAAGTTATAGACTGAAGAAGTCCTCGCTGCAGGACGAAACGTTTCTAAGATGAAGAAAATAAATACTTATGCTCCAAATAAGAGGTACACTTATTATTTTGGGATATTATTGCTCTTTCCAACATAGGCTTCAAATTAGTAGTTAAGTTTAATTTGAATTCATTTAAAATCCTTTCTACACAAATATATGGAACATGAATATATAATTTAAATTAAGTATTTACAATATGTTGTGGGGTTTATTGTCTCACACATGTGTTACTTTTTAGGCTGAATACGAGAAACGCTACATTGACGAACTGAATCGCCCAGTTATGAACAACAGCATGTACGGCCCTGGAAGACCCCCATCCCCCGGCCTTATAAGAATGACAAATCAAGTTGCCGAGGTCCTTCCTTACGTTCCACGAGAAGTTATTATGCGTGATCTAAGTGAGTCCCTGACTATTAATTCACGATCCAGGAAATGGGAATAATCATATTAGGAGTGGAGATGGAAGGTGAAAATTGATGTTCACGTATTTTGAGGTGAACAAAATTAATCTTAGAAATGATTGTTGAATGAACTCCCACATTCTTAGGTTACACAATTTTACATTCGTACCTGTTGGTTAACTGATCGTGTTGTCTAATAGCACAAAGTACTCAAACGTTAGCACCAATTTTTATTACAAGGATGTTCGAATTTTGCATTTCTGTAGATTAGGTGCATCAATTTTGCCAATATCCCGCAGCGAAATGCTAGTGTGATGGGAGCTTAATAGCTACAAACGAGATTGGGTGGCAAAAGTTTCTACCAACGGGAATGAATTCTCTACATAAGAGAGTTTTGAATAAGGTTTTATTCAAGAATTAATCGATCATCAACAAAACTTACTATTGATCGGAAAGAATATCATTCGGTAGTGTGTACCTATTATGGTAGTCCTTCAGTATTCTGCCACTGGTGAAAGGTTGTTGTTAGCAAGCACAATGTAGCTGTGGCGAGGCGTGACATTTCTGCTAGGTCATCGCCAGTGGCGGCTACAAACCTCGTAAGGTTGAAAGTTGGTAACCCTGTCATTGTGACTCCACCGAGAAGTCACGAGAGCTCCTGAAGGTTGCCGGACTACCTCGAAGTTGCGTGTTTGAGCACGAGCCTTTAAGCGATTTGATTGTTCGATGTTTTGGAGGGAGTTAGAGGAGGGGGCCCTCTGCGATTTGTCGGGGGGGGGGGGGGGGGGGGGTGTATGGGATACGCAGAATGACAGCGCTTCCACACAAGCGCTAAAGTCGCTGATGAGGCGGTAATTGCGCCAACTACGAGCATGAACACTTCTTTTTTATAAAGAGGAAATTCTATATTTAACATTAGTATTATCTAATTCTTTAAATTTATTAAATCATCGCCGTTTAGTCATCGCCGAATCCAGAGACGACCACAGGCTTCGCCACTGCGATGTATCTATATTTTGATTATATTGAGCGACTACAGAAAGGGTTCATAAACTTACAAACTACTGGTATGATCGGTCTTAAGAATGAAAACTTAGGTACCCACTTACCATTTTATTCAGATGTGTGTGCACATAAGTGCTACATACTTAATATTTCTTCGCTTTCAATTTATAAAGTTACCACTACGTTGGTACTTTTCTAGAAACCTGGTTTCTATACATAGTAGCGATCTACACCTAATTCTATCGATCACTGGATTAGGATTGTGTCCTACTTAAGCTTTACCTCATATAACCGAATTTATGAATTTGTCTTGAGAAAGTTGTCTGAATGTGTTCTACTAAAGTTGCTACATACGGTAAATATGTTAACAAAGTGCGAGGAATCCACAGCAAATGGAACAAAAAAGATGTTGGACTTTATTTTAGAATGGCAATCTGGCAAAAGCGTAGGATCAAAGCTGATCTACGAGTTAAACCACCAATATGGGTTCCGAAATCTGTGTGTTTTTGCAAGAAGAACTCGAATCATGCATTGGCTGATTTCTCCGTATTGATGAGAAAACTCAGGTTCCTGGGGCCACCCGTGGAAAACTCTCGGTGGTGGAAGTAGACCTAAGGTATCTTTTGAAACTAGCGCAAGGCTGTAGTGGGGTGACTTGAGGCAGAGTTGTTAGGTAAATGATTAGGGGTGGACAGATACACCCACGTGAGGATGCCGGAAAATGGAAATGATATCCATCCCCTCTCCAAAACTCAATCTTTCGAATCAAGCCTTTCCACGTTCTTCATATAAATATACCTCCAAGAATCTTATTTGAATCTTTATTAAAGAACTCGAGGGAATCAGCTGGTTCATTTCAACTTGAGGTCATCAAAAAGGTGATTTCTCAGGAACATGAAGTCGCATTTACCTGAATAGTTATTTTGTCTATCATTCTGAACTAACTCTGTTTTTATCGCAGGTCGTACCGGTGCTGTTGATATGACGATCTCGAATATCCTGGAAGGAGTTGTTAGTTACAACCCCATCAACACGGCTGAACCCTCTAATCAGTCGAGATCCTCTGGTGCCCAACCACAAGTGAGTATTTGATCACGACGAATATTTAGAATCAGGAGTAAAATTAAACCTTACGTTCTCATCAAAGGTTGTTTTAGGTCAGCGAATGAAAAATGAACAGAACCAACTCAACTAGGCACATATAGCAAAATATTTCGATTAAAACATTTTTGAAGGAAATATGAACATTTTTGGAATCCTAGAAGGTAGGCTTGAACATTCAACTGACTGGGTGCCTTGGGTAAATTACGTTCGATGGTTTAAAGCCTTCCAGCGAGCTTGTTTGGATGCTGATTCCGTCCTATTGGTTGCATAGTTGCAAGCTTAATTAGAGTGAAATCGGTTTCTAGGAATGACAAAATCGCTAACTGACAAGCTATTCTCCAATTTGTCCAAGCTAATGTCCATTTTTACTTTCCCAACAGAGTGGGAAGTAACATCCATTGAGTACAATGCGGACTGTACAAAGACTGCCTAGGGTGGTACGCTGTTTGAGCGATGAACCTAACAGATTACTTGAAACGACCTACATTTTCCCTGACCACGAATTTAACATCTGTTTTATGTAAAACCGAATAGGCCACATTTGCGTTCAGACTTTATTTGTTTCTTTCGAGGTTTGAGTGAAGTTGGCCTCATGTATTAACGACATATTAGATCAAGTTTATGCATTCCTGATACTGTTCTGTAATTTAAGAACTGCAGGTAAAATCATACTAATTTGAACAGTGCTGAAGCAGGGACAAACGTTCTCGATGGAACCTTAGTTATAACAAAACAACCTCATTTGACAACTGTGAGAGATCAAAACGTTGTACGAGAGCTCTTCTCTCACCAAGTGCAACGAAATGTGCTTTAATACCACGATCTACTTCATTACACTCCTCAGCACCATCACTGGGAAGTGCTATCATATTTTCTATGGTTTCCATTTCGTTTTTTGGTCGGCATTTGAAGTTAAGTAGTTTCAATCACAACTCTCTCGAAATTACCTCAAAAACCGAATTGGCGTCACTTTAGCGTTTGACGTGACTATAAACCTCAACGCGTCTATCGGTTCCCCCACCAAGAACGGTAGAGCCTCCTTTTGCTTGAAACGCCTACATTTTCTAGTCACCGGTCACGGGGCCCACTGAGTTTCGTCTCCTGTGGGCTGCTATGTTAACGACATATTACAAGCCGAATTTGCCAACGTTGATGCAACGAAAGATCATAGTGAGTGCTGCTGAAGCATGTTCCATGTTCCGAATATTAGCCTTAGGCTCTATTCTGAAGCATACGGGAGTCCTGCCCCTGGCAAAGTGTGGAGTGCGGAGTTTTCTTGCCACTCCTAAAAATGTCTTTTCCCCTTCAAAATAGTCACATTTTTCGTATCAATGTAGTTGCACTCTGCAATATTTTTAATTGATTGCCTTTGTCCTCAAGATTTTTGAAATGTGAGTTGCACATATAATTGAGATGTTAGTACCGTAAATCGAGCTGTTCCCAAATCTAGTAGCCATTGTTCAATGCTGACGAAAATGTCACTCTTGCACTGCCATATCATGTAGAATGTTGATTGACTGGTCTTTGCAGGGCGTTGGTCGGAGCTGTGACAATCCAGTTTTCTCCAAATATTCTCTCGACAGGATGGCATCGTTTCAGGAGAGGAAAGCCAAAATGATCGCCGAAGCACGAAAGCGGTACATCGAAAAGAAAGGTCTCAAGGCTCTCGTCTAGAGGATTACGTCGTTCAATTAACAACATCCTTCAACAAACGAACATTATGCTATTTACAATCATCGCAAGAAATATCCACCGATTTCGATTTTGCCGATTTGAATCAGTGCTTGAAATAAACGATTTGTTGAGGAAATAACGATCGGTAAATTATTCGAAGAAATGGGGGTCCTGTTATTTTTCTAAGATGAGCAGAAATGGATTTAATTTTAAACACAATGTTTTTCCTGTTATGAGCATGCTACCCTTTCACCAAGTGCCGTGATGCCCCTACTACAGAAAGAAGCTGTACAATTAGGCGTTAACAAATTTTTAAATTGTAGCTTGAGATGTACTTTCTTTAACATTTTTTCTAGTTGATGTACCGTATTACATTTAGATGAACAAGTTATTGATCGCTTGTATAGACTGAATTTTTGTGGCTGTTCGTGAAATTGAAAAGATCCCATTCCAACAGATGAATTGAATGTGTTTGAGGAGAGTCGTTATTGATTTGCAGTGCTGTTGTTTGTATATAGCTAAGATGAATGGAATGGCTAGTGTTGCCAGCTGGATCTAGTTTATTTTAGAAAATGGGTATACTAATACTAAACCTCTTTTTGAAGGCTCCCTGTAGAATCACGAGCAAGTCATATGAGAGAAATACGTCAGAAAAGGTGTTATGTTTATGCAAGTTATGTTGCACAGCCATGGGCGTGAAGAGATGACTGAGATCAAAGGCGATGGTTGTAAAATTTTGCACGTTTACTTCTCAGAGCCTTTAGTACTTCCTTTCAATTGTCCGACAAAGTCTCGGTCTTACCTACGACGTGAACTTTTAAATACTTTGGCGAAACGTCTGGTTTCCCTCAATGGACGAAGAAACAGTTGTCATACTGTTTTCGGTTCTATTGGTTATTTATTGTTGATAGACTCGGAGATTCGGTAGGTAGTTCCAATGAGGAGATTCGCATCTGGCGATAAATTTGAAATTTTATGAGCTTAGAAGCATAGTTTTATCGTTAGGATGTACCATGTTTCATAAAATTGCTCATTCTATTGTTCTGCTGTAGTAATTTATCGGAAAACTGTGAGTCCTGGCGTACAACTTTAAAATCTCGTGTCTACTGTATCTTTACCAGAACAACTTGTTTTTAAAAATTTCTCTTATTCGCAAAATAACCATTCAGATGATGAAATTTGTCGGATTTGGTGCCAATCCCATACATAGTACCTCTACCATATCTTATAATTTGAATGCGTTATGGTTTGTTATTGAAATACGGACAAGAGTTTCTATTGCATTGAGTTTTTGTCGTTCAACGGATTTTTTCTTCCCGAGTACCAATACTAAGTAATTCTCCTAGCTTGACTTAAGGACTGTGTTTCTGCGTGGTCTTAATTTATTCCTCAATAACCTATTAGGACTTTTTAAAACATATTATCGTCATTATTATTTATCTATTTAATTTTTTTGAGCGGAGATTTCTACTTGATATAGAAAGGAAACATTGAACTACGATTGCAAAATATAGATCCTTTGTTGAGATTTGGATGGTAAATGATAATTTTCAATATTTTAAAGTCATTTTTGGGTTTGTTTCTATAACGTGTTTCTCGTACTTATGTATTTTAGGTGAACATTTCCTGGCACCGGGCTAATTTATTTGAATTTATCTGTGTTACTACTTAATTTTGAGCATTTCCTGATGGCGTTTCTGTTTGTCAATTGTCTAAATAGAATTATTATCGTTACCGAATAAACACCTTCATGTTCAGTTTTCTGTTGTTTCATTACGGTGATATGGTTAATGAAATCTGCGCAATCCATCAAAAATCCCTCTTCGATCAATTGATAGAAGCACTTTGAAAACTGGTAAGTAAGTTTTCAACAGCTAAAATTGCTGAAAAATTGTTGGTCTCTCTAAAAGCAATGAGCAACATGCTTTGGTTCGTTTTGACATGTATTATTTAATTAACTTTATTTATTTATCATTTATTAACAATAGTACGGGCATAAGCCCAATAGTAGAGGGATACATTATATCACGAAGAAAGAGAAGCGAGAGATAGTATAAATATAACAATAAATATGTATAAAAATAAAATATAACAGAGGCAAAAACACTTGAACAAATTACATTTAAAACAACCGAATTCACAACTCAGTTCATACCCAGTGCTCCTAACCAGAACCACTACTCATCTCGCAGACAACGGAGCCTCGCCCTGAACGCCGTGGGCGTCAACACCAACAGATCCAATGAGTCAGAATCAGGGAGTCGGTTGAATGACTCCTGGATCCGAATGACAGGATCGTTCCGCAGGTAGTTGGTAGGGGAATGCCGCATATAAAATGTCTGCATCTGTCATGTGGCGTACGGAGGAGCATAAAAGTTGAGCTGTGACAGGAGGAAGGGGCAATCAATACGTCCTGATACCAAGCCATGGAGGATCACCACGTCTGCTGCTCGTCGGCGACTATCTAGGGAACCAAGCTTACTTTCCCTCAGCGCCTCTCGATAGCTATAGTCCTCCCAGCTCTTCCCGCCCCTGAACGATGAATATCGTAACGCTCCCCTCTGAACTCTCTCCAAAGACTCCTTAGCGTTGACATAAATTGGAGACCACACCTGGGAGCAAAACTCCACTCATGGACGGACCAGCGCCGTGTAAAGGAGCATTATAACAGCTGGATCCGTAAACTCCCGTGTGTTTCTCTTCAGGTACCCCAAAGCTGACTTGGCTCCTCCCTCGTGGTATCAGAGCTCTTGCTACCCTATGAGTGGTGGATTGAGATCTAGTACGTGCCTGCTGATTGTCTTCGTGGAATAGAACCGTTTACTCGTCACTTGGGCAGGAACTAGGGCGTTCAATGAGATATGCTCTATTAACTAGAAACCTGAAAACAATAATACTTTGTATTAGCTTGCCATTCAACACAGTCAACTGTTGTGACTTTCTTCGGACAGGTGCGTTATATGTCAGGGCCCTAGTGGGTAGCCGCAAATGAAGTGTGCTGCGGCGAGTCCGGAATTAGTTCAATTACCCAAGGGCAAATATTCATACCAAGAAGTGCAAAATGAGTCGCCGACTACAGACCTGAAATTGAAACACGTGATCTGACTCCCTCCAGTGAGATTCCTCTCTTGGATTCTGCCCATTCACTGGCGTTTCGTCCCCCATTCTTAGTGTTCATGATTCGAAAAATTGATGATGGTTGTAACCCCGAAACTTGATTAACTTCATTTACATCACTCAATGGAATGAGCTTGGGGGACTGCAGGAAAGATCATCTCAGAATCAGAAACCCACGTACAGGGAGGAAGGATATTGCCTCGGAACCCGAAGCTGCCTGTGATGAAACTTCGGTCGATCCTGGTTGACATCAGGAAGCCCTGGGAGTAATAAACTCCATACCGCGAAGAAAGAGTACTTTGGAATCAGAAACTACTGGGTTGAAGGAGGAAGGTAGGAAAGGCCTGAGAAGTGAAGTTAACAAGTGTTGAGAATTGGATGGACGCATACCAGGAGGTCCAATCAGGCCACAGTTTGCCGAGCTGGCATCAAGAAATATTCAATTGCGGTGTCTCCTGCAAGCTGTTATTGTAACAATGTTGGGGTTCATAAGGCGTAGAGAATTCCATATTAGAAATGTCCCGGGGGAATATGTTCGGGATAACTGGACATGTCCCACATTTGAGGGTAATGGGGTAACTTTTTGGAACAACCTGTTAAAAAAGGAAGGTTTTAAGATCTTTCTGCGAGCCAATTCGATAAAGGCATGACAAAAATTAAGTAAGCCACTTCTTGAGTACTCCCTTTACATGTTTCTTGCTGCTCTACAGTTACGATTGAAATGTAACTGGAAAAATTGAACAGGACGATATTTTTGTACCATATTCCTGGATTTCTAAGTTGTCAGTGGCAGCCTGGACATGGGAGTGGACCTGGTTGGCTAAGAAAAGTAAATAGAAACGACCTGCGGCGAGCGGTATCCGAGTCGAAAGGAGTGGCGGTAAGGTTATGGCTGAAACATGTCATGGTGCGGAGTGTGGTGCTGGAAAAGTGCCATGGAGTTACTCGAGCTGGGTATCTCGTCAGGAGTACTTCGTGGAATCACCACCGTCGTCCAGGATTCTTACTTGAATTGGTGGTCATTCCATAGGGGTCCTTCCTTCCATTCCTCCCACCCTCCTCCATCTTCCTCAATTACCCATATCCCAAGGGCCAGCGTAGGGTCGTTTTTATTTAGATTCATCTTCCTCAATTACCCATATCCCAAGGGCCAGCGTGGGGTCGTTTTTATTTAGATTCGGTGGCCTCTAAAGGGAAGATCATTTTAAAAATAATTGATTGTTGATTGTACGTGTGTGTTTCCACGGGGAGCGGTGATACTGCTTGCTTGAGTTGGGCATCTCATCAGGAGTGCTTCGTGGTACCACTGTCGTATGACGCTCTTACCTGTATTAACTGGTGGGAGTTTTCTTTCATGAATTGGCAGTTTCTTTCATGAATTGAAATGAAATCTGCGTTAGTCCAAAACTTACCAATAATTGTAAAGCAAATTCATATGCTATAAATAAAAATTATTTTTATAAACATAAAACCATATGTAACAGTTAGGAACTCAACCATACATATTTATTTATTTTTTAAAAACTGTCTACCTTCATTTCTTGTTCTATTAAACCATCTTGGGACGGTAGGTACTTGAAAAACACATCTCGTAAGTTCAAGTATCGAATATACAGCTTCATGAGCAATATCTCTTGCCGCTATTGATGATCAGTTTAATAGGAGTTGGACGCTCGAGGTTTTTCTTTATTGTTAATCGTGGTTTTTATGAATCGTCAGAAGAGTGGAGTGCTTTTATGACAGGCTTTTCGGTCCAGCTTATATGGTCCTATAAATAATGGGCATTATCCCACACGTCGCTAATACGTCCGACGGAAGGGTTATTACAGACAGACCATTCTTTACTGCTTCTAGCAGTTTCGTAGGACTGTACAGGAAGGATACCCGTCGTATGACCCTGCATGTTCCTGCTCATACGTTCCCAATATTGCGAGTATAGCAGAGAGTTGTTATTTTCAAGAAAGATTGGTGTAATGACATATATGCTACCCTCGTTCAGTAGTTAGGTAGTAAAGACATCAACTTTTAGCCTATTTCAAATTATTATCAATTTTAAAAGTGGTAAAAATTAATAATGTTTTCAGATCAGATGCTCCAAATCGACTCAAGTTACAAAAATTGATAAAGTTTGTAGTTCTTTTATTTTTATGGCAATGGCATCTATTATTTTTTATTCTATTTCATTCATTTATATTTTTGAAACAAAAATTTTCCTAAAATACCGCTGTTGAGAAATGGTACAAGTTCCTTATTAAATTTTGTTTTAAAACTCCCTTGAAGTTGTGTGCATGTTCAAAATCGGAATTTCGCCCTTATTTCACGGGCTGTGATATCAAGATTGAGAGAATTTGTTAAGGAAAACGCGATAAGAAAGGACTCCTAAGGAAGGGGTGCCCCCCGCCCCCCAAGAAGAACATTACTATTACGGACAGAGGAATCTGTTACAATTCTTTCAACCCGTATAAGGCATTGGGAAAGTAAGAATCTGATGGGATGCGAAAACTGAAATCAGCAGATTCTAAACCTGTCTAATTTTAAACCAAACAGAATCAGTATAAGTACAACCGATTTGAAATAGAAAAGAGATGATTAAATAGGCTTTTCCTACCTATCCTCCAAATTTTACAAATTTTCAAGATCGGCAAGCAAGCAATCGGCAACCTGAGAAAAGTATGTTTTACGGATTTCACGTTGGATCGTGAGCACACTGAAGTATAGACACGAGCGATGAAATTTATTAGAGAACCATCTAAAAGTCTATCCCGCACATGCCCTGAAAACGCCAAACACTGGATCAAAATAGTGAAAATTGGGCTTGTTACAATGATTTCTTGTTCGTGTTTAGTAATGTGCATTTCAACCCCAGGAATGATATGATTTGTTTGGGGTTGAGTTTGTGCAGTATCTAACATAAGTAATTAGGTTCCTATTAAATCAAATATAAGGTGTAACCGTGGTTTACGTTTTCCCAAACTGATGCAACGGTTTTAATGGAAATTCTTCTAATTCTCTTTAACGGGGTTCTCTAATATTGTGCCAAGAAAGGGAATCTAATGAACTTGGTACAAGAGATTGATATTGTAAGGAGCACAAGAAGAATTTATTGCAAATTCCTAGCTTCGATCTTTTTCGTCACCATCTCGTTTTTTATCCACCATGCGATGAGGGTGCCTGAACATACTAATATCGTGTGGAGGAATTTGGTTCCACAATAGAGGAATTACAAAAAGCGGACAAAAAATGTTCGTGGGTCCATGGAAGTTCAATTTGATCCTCCATTTGTCTCAGCTTGTTAAACAATTTTGGCACCGGGTCTGTCCATTTTTGTGCGTAAAAACTGTACTTCACGCGATAGGATCAACTATGACCATTTGTTCGTTTTCAGCACACATCCCTTTTTCAGTAAATTCCGATGAAATTTCAAGAGATTTTTCGTAACAGCCTCTACTGACCTCTACAGTTGTTCTGAATAGGAGCGCATTTTCAGTTATAATTTTAATATAACCCCTTCTTCTTGAGAATTGTCGCTCAAATTTGCTCTGAATTGATAATTAGTTGAAAGGTTCGCCGAAGGTGATTTTATATAAATTCCGTTACTTCTGCGCCTGGATATATCCATAGAAGATTCAACTTGTACCTGAAATATCATTCGATATGGCTGAATAGTTTCGTTATTTTGCCTGGACCTTTTACGATTTTTCATGACATTCATTGGATTAAAAAGACAATAAAATCCATCGTAAATGTCGTGTTGTTTTACAGCAAATATAGGGTAGAACTACTTCAATACTATACTTAATACGTTACGTGGATCACTTAAAATAATTTCGTCCCCAACGAAGTAATTCTGCTGCTCTCCCAATCTCTCACCTACTTCTTACCCTATCACCAGCAATTCTGACTAACGGTGTTAAGAACATTTGGTTCTTGGACTATTCGCTCATTTGAGTGTGATTTAACTGTACTACCATTCTACACTAACTTACACTGTATGGACATGATTTTATTGTTTAGGTAGGCATCTCATTAGTAATCCAATTTGCATCCTTTTGTTCAACATATATGCATAAAATATTTAATTACGTTGCTTTGAATCCACTCTATCGTGATTTTTCTGAACATGGCCGGTGAGGTAGTGTATTCCTTTCGTTTTTCTGTGTGGTCTTCATGGTTCGACAGCCCCGTCGAATAACACATTTGAAGGCTTAGATGTCTGGGGAACATGTCTCTTGGTATTGAGATTCTTTCAAGATCATTTACAACATTTCCATGATCCGAAATGATTCACGGAAACTAATCGTGTTACCTACAAGAGGAAGCAACGTGTCAAACCAAACTTGCATGATTTCAAGCAGATATTAAAAAAAAAAAAATTATTTCTCACCTATGTACTCATTTTGAAAACAGTAGTTGATGATACGGTTCTTTGTACGTAAAGTAGTTATTCTGCTAATTCTCTCCAACCGAGTGATGCATTTGACCAGGTCCGCCGCAAATTGCACAATGCCGAAGAGGTGGAAGGGATGACAAAACGGTTAAATAATTATTCTAAAATGTTTTTGAAAGCCAAAGTTTTAATTTATTCCGACCAGAAGGGGTCCCTCCATTTAATTATGCAGCGCCAGGTGACGTGCCTCCCGTCTATCCCTTCCCTTAAACAAAGTCATTCCCGACTTCGCTCCTCGAACTTTTCCCACCAACGCAAACTCGCCCTTTCCAAAGTGGCTGCCACTTAGGTATTCGAAACCACCGAATTACTATAAACAATGTCGTTAAACGCTGAAAGGCCAAAAAAGGAAGGATAAACTGTTTTACCTCACTCGGGTGAGCGAGGACTCAACGTATTTTTATTCAAAGTTATGTCATGATTAGCTGCTCGGTTTTCTTAAAACAACTCGTATATTGTTTTCTCGTTAGGATTATCAATTAGCCAGATATGAATCGATGTTTTTGTTCCATTTACAGTAACAAAAATTCGTTAACGATCAAAAGTACACGTTAAAAGTTGCTTAAGATACAACGGTTAAAATTATTACAAAAAGTTTTACTTTTTCTGTATTAGATTGCCCTTTTGTGAAGACCACGGGCTGTAATTATTAAATCTAGTCTAATCTATATTACCCAAGTATAAAATCAGTTACACCTAGCAACTGAGAAGATGTTAATGAAATTAAATGTAACACATACATCTCACTAAGACGTTTGTGCCTAACCGTACAGTTGTTCTAAGGATCAAGTTTAACAACATAGACGCAGGTTACCACCATTAAAAAAAGTGAGATTACGCACCTACTTGCCTTATACCTGGTAAGCCTTTTTCATGACAAAAGTCACAATCAGCTTGATTTTTTGAAAAAAATTAGTAATTCTGCTGAAATTACAACAGCTGCTTTGATCGTCCCAGCTTAAGACAGGATTTTTGCTATGTTCACACCGGTTCTCATTTACATGAAGTTCGACGTCTTATTTTTTCATCTTGTCGTATAGATAAAAATATTTGTTTCATATAAGTACAGTCAACGCATAAATTCGTTGTGGGGTATTTTGAAATGATTCCAAGATTGTGACACATTTCAAACGTACGTAAAGGTTTATTTAGATATAGATCTACGAATTTCTTGCAGAGGAATCCCTATAGGAGCCACCCCTCCCGCCCAAGCTTGATGACGCGGTCTGCGTCAACCCCCCCCCCCCCCCTGGTGGGCACCCCTGGGTTACGTAATGTTTAAAAAAAAAACAATCTTGTTAATATATTAATATTTTAATATAAGGTTATTTGAAGCTATGTAACAAGTGTTAATAAATCTGATTAAATACACAATTGTTCTTGCAGGTATAAGTGTTGAATTGTGTAACACATTAAACTACTTGTCTTTCAATAATCTCTTAGAGAAGTGAGGAAGATAAGTATCACACGATCATCAAACAAGAATGATGTATTCGCGGCGATCGTAAGAAGTTGTTATCTTATCTCTTTTTTATATGAAATATTGTCGTTATCTATTAGGTACCTATCTTGGATGGCTCCCCTTAATTCTACACCAGTAGAGTTGTGGCCTTGCAAAATAACGAGAGGTTCCCCACCCTCCTGTTGAGGCCGACTAAAATATCACCTCCGGCCGGCACAGTTAGTTTCAATTCAAAGTGGAGCGTTCGAGAAGCTCCTCAACATGGCCGGGACGACCACAGTCAAGTTCAATAACGGTTTGGAGTGCCCTATTCTTGGTCTAGGCACGTACCTGTCTCAAAGAGGTGAGGTAGGTCAAGCTGTCAAAGATGCTGTGGACATTGGATATCGTCATTTTGATTGCGCCTATTTCTACGAAAACGAGAAAGAAGTAGGAGAAGCCATCCGGCAGAAGATCAACGAGGGAGTCATCAAAAGAGAAGACGTCTTTATCACAAGTAAGGTTTGGAACAATTTTCACAGAAAGGATTTGGCAAAAGCTGCTTTAGACAAGACTCTGAGCGACTTAGGTGTTGACTATATCGATCTTTTCCTAGTTCATTGGCCCTTTGCTTATAAAGATGGATGGGACATGAGGCCTTTGGACAACAACGGTAAAGTAATTTACAGCGACGTTGGTTTCATCGATACTTGGAAAGCACTGGAGGAATGCGTAAAAGCGGGGAAAATCAAATCCATCGGACTTTCTAATTTCAACAAAGAGCAAACTTTGAAAATCCTGGAAGTAGCCGAAATCAAACCCGTAAACAATCAGGTGGAATGTCACCCTTATTTGAACCAAAACAAACTTATAGAATTCTGTAAGAGCAAGGGTATCACCGTGACGGCATATAGGCCACTCAGCCCGCCTGACGATTTGTCCAATGTATCCCCGTTGAACGATCCCGTCGTCATCCAGATAGCCCGCAAATACAACAAAACCGTGGGGCAGATCCTTATAAAGTTTCAGACCCAGCGAGGAGTGATAGCCATACCGAAAACCGTCTCCAAAAACAGGCTGCTTGAAAACTTCAGCGTTTTCGACTTCGTTTTGGAAAACGAGGACATGGACGCATTGCTTAGCTTGGACAAAGGCAACAAAGGAAGATGTGTGCTGATGCCTGACGCAGTAGAACACAAGGACTATCCATTCAACGCTGAGTATTAGAACTAAAACTACCCAGGAATGTTTGTTCGATAAAGCCTCTTATTTCATTGGTTCACACTTCTTTCATATTATTCATTGTATATATTAATCGTATATACTACTTATTCTTCCACTGCTTTTATAGCTGTGAATTAATACAATATGTAATCAAGAAATAAATACTCATGCCAACAACTATGATGAGATATTTCTGTTTAAGTTCGCTCTCTTAACTATCATTTATTTTTCAAATGATGTTCGTGTTTCAAGTTCATCGTGTAAATTATAACAGTGCCACCACTGTGATTTCAAAACCAAGTACTCTCATAAAAGAAAAGTATTTTGATGAAATCGTAAAACATGATTTATTAGCTCACGTTCGCTTTTTTTTACGTAGGCAGGTAAGGGAAACTCTGAGCTCTTTAGGTGGAAATTGGATCTTATAACGCACCAACCCGTTTATAAAGAAACCGCACCCCGGGTTATGTAGGATTCAAATCCTCTAAAACCTCACCTTCCTTTCTCATAATGGAACTCAGCCTGGAACACATTACCAACTTCAGGCCAAATCTTTTCAGTCCTCTCAGTTCATACGGTCCCTCTTCTGTCTTTTCCGTTCTTGGGTAGTATTTTTCTGTGGGGTGTGTCCAACATTAGCAACTATACAAATCCAATATTGCTCTTTTTCATCATTTTGGCTGCTACCACCTCCGATCGCACGTCCTGAGGTGACGCTTCAAGATCCTGCTGTCCTCTGTCAATAGCAGAATACTTGCACGTGAAGATAGTGTAGAACTCATCAACGTCTGCTTTCTTGGAGTTTGAACAAGTTAGGACGTCCAATTTTCCCACTTCATCTAGATATTTCCGATAAACTTATAGGCGTGAAATAGACCATGTCCTGAGAGGAAGTGTGTTAAGGAAATGTCCACTTCTCATCTCTGTATTTTGAGGTATTCAAGCGGGCCGTCCATGTCGCTCTTTGCCCTTTGGTACAATCCCTGAAAATCGCTTTTTGCTGCTTGAGACTAGGTTACTGATTACAACGGATTACAGCTGTGTTTCCCAACCTCTTTTAGCCTTTAGTTACAAAAAAAGACAAATAGCCGCGGCACACCCAACCTAATTTCTAGGAAAAGTAAAGAAAACATTACATTGCAGGAATAACTCATTTTATTACAACTTATTTAACACACCTGTCCTAATCAAATACAATGAAAGTAGAGCTCAGAAAAGCAAACAAAATACTTCTTGCTTTCTATTACAAAAGTTCTTTGTTCCATCCATCAATCCATTACAGGATAGTCGAACGTTTTAGACTCGATTTCGCCAAATATATAACCCAGCGTTAATGCCTGGTTAAAAGTTTGATGAAATCGGTCATTTATTGTGCTAGACAAGCCGTTAGGCATTTTTTCGTTCGCAACTATTTTAGTTTAAGTTGACTTATCGCACGGCATACCTAGCCCACCTTTGCGGCACACCAGTGTGCAGACACGGAATTACAGACTTATCGAATGAAGACAGACGGAGCTGAAATCAGAGTTGAGAACTACGTATACCTCAAAACTGATCGATTTTTCATTTATTTAAGAGGTTTTATTTTTCATAGGTTTCGCTTTTCTGTTATGAAAGGCTGGGAGGAAATAGAAAAAAATGTGGAAAAAGCTACATTATACGAAATAGTTACCTAATTGTTATTTCGTCAATATTGCGCTAATTAGTGATTTTAATTTACAATAAATTTATAACAAAACAGAGTGCGTTGTGTAAATACGGGTTTGGAGAATGTGTGCGTGTTGTGGAAGAAGAGGACTTCAACAAGGAATGACGTGAAAAGCCGCATTTGATGCCTCTCACCGCAGCTACTGTAAGCGTTTACCTAGTTAGCGTCTTAATTGAAGCCGAAAGTAATTAAAAGCCCTGCCAAGTCATTCATCGAGAGACTGGCAGATCGTTTGCATGCGACATGATGTGGTGATTCTGCGGATATTGTCTATGCATTTTTCACGTGAAGCTCGGAGCGGTGAATATTTCACTTTCCCATTATTTCGGGGAATCGTCGAGCTTTTCTGCGCGGGATGAAATTTCTCCGAGGTGAATAACTCAAGCATGCCAAGTTTTCAGATGATGGTCGTTTATAAGGGAGCATGCCGACCTAACCTAGCCAAAAAAGAAAGGAATAAGAACCAAACATCGTTATAAAAAATAATTATTTCATAAACGTAGTGTTATTAAGAAATCACTCGGAAAAATTGTCTTCCGAATTCCGACTTTTGTGAAGAAGAGAATATTGTTGAATGTAATCTATATTAAACAAAACTAATCATAGGGTGTCCACTGATTACTAATAACGCACTACTGACAGTCAAGCGAGAATAAAACTGCGAGAATTCTTTCAGAAGCTAACTTTTTCAATTAATTTCGCAGCGTCAAGAGTGTTTAAACTTCATATTGTGATTAATAATCGCTATAAATTATTAATTATAAAATGAAGTTTCAAATATTCGTGGCTCTGCAACAATTCCTTAGTGAAAATATCGTGAATGTTGTCCAAAAAATGTCGGCACTTTTATTCCTGACAACGTACCTATTCGGTTGACGGCATGAGCGGCCCCGCGGGCAAGTTGGGGTACATGAGCGGCCCCACTCAGTGTGGGAGCACTTGTACCAGCGGCCCCGGTCGGTCTAGGCGTATATGTACGAGCGGCCCCATGGAAATATGGGAAATGAAACCAATAGCACCAACTAGAAACTTTTTTCATGCGTATAATTGATTGCTCTAAAATGAACACTGTCAAAACATGCAAATAGACAATCACAGTTACATGACTCCCGACCCAAGTAGGTACTTCTCAGTTATTCGATCTGGGCTGGTACTTTTAAGAAACGATTTGGACATACTTGGCTAGGGTAACCGTTTACCAACACCATATCTCGATTTCCACGCGAAGTTTTCGTTAACAAGGCTACTTCGGGTTCCATCTTCGCTCGGATATCTTCCAGTCACTGGATTCAACTGGCCTGCGGGCCTTCGCTCGAGAGGGGCCGCTCGTACATGCGTATGACTCCAAAACATCGCCTTCGCTCCCTACGGGGACGCTCGTACAAGTACCCACCTAATTCTGCAGATGAAAATGCTAGAGTCAAGGCTGGTTAAATCAAGATTAAATATAGAACCCATCATCAATCTACTGAGCCAATCGGAAGTTCGTGAGTTACAGTTTCGAGAAGATGACACAAGCTTATGAATGTTAAATGATACCGATAGAAGAAATTCTAAAGTTAAAATGCCTTCTATCAGTTTCATTTAAAATTTATAATCGAAACGATCAACTGCAGGGAGGAGTGAATATTTGACGGCATAAATAGAAGTTTTTCTTCGTTGTTCCTCAGCACTTCCTCCAGAAACGGAATTCTAAAAACCTTGCGGGCAATGCACAACTGAACAAAATTACTCGTAAGCACGGTATGAAACACAGAACATTTTTATAGCAGTAGAACAAAGATCAGCATTGAAAGGCTATCAAATACAGAAATAATAAACCATCGGGTGATAAAATTACATAGCCAAGTGGCCAGAAAGATTTACGTTGTATTTTGGTTTATTATACAATAAAAATTCTAACCCCCCCTGAAAATTGCATGGTTTACGTTTCAAAGGATGTACTTAGAATCCGAATGTGCAATAACATTTTTCCGTCCGTCCGCCGTACGCCGTTCGCACGATTTCTCCCAAACGCTGAAATTTTCAGGAAAAATCCATGTTGGTCCGGCGACGACCCAATTTTTGAGCCAGCTCTCTCACTTAATTTAAAGTGCTCTTTAAGAGTTGCCAAAGTTTTGTAAAATCCCTAAAAACCTCAAAAAAAGTCAAGGCGGCCTAAATTTGTACTCTTTTTGAAGAACACCCACGAGGAATCGAATGAGCCCCTCCCCAGGTCCGTAGGTCAAACCATTCCCGATCTATGGCCCGATTTAAGGTGCCAACATTCGCGTTATGTTGGTTTATTATTGTTTTTGTGTTGATATCAGTAACCTAGTGATGTAGTAATGTGGATACTGGAGGGAACTCCTAAAAGGCTTTGTAGCCGATACAGGGCATTCTGATAACCATAAAAAATAAATAAATGAAAAGCAGTGGAAATTACCTCGAAATTCAGTTAGCAGACTGAAATGATTACCTTTGCATCTTCTTCTAAGGAGCTTCATGTATATTCTGGGCATTCCTGTCCAAATTCACTTGGATGAGTGTCTTTCGGGCCCAGCGATCGTAATCGTCGTGCAAAATTTACCGCCTGGTTTGATAACACAAAACGCTGCAAATTCTTCCACTGGGGTTTATTATTCAATTGGCTTGCGTTCATGATTTGAATTTATACTAAGCTTTGGAGTGTGCATGTTTCACAAGTGATAGAGCGATTATTGAATTTCAGGAGGCACACAAATATGATCAACTGATCAATCCAAATGGGTATTTTGGTTGAGAACAGATTGACGTGCTCTATGCATATCTCCTGAAATTCAATAATCGCTCTATCAACTCCAAAGCTTAGTAGTAATTCAAATCATGAACGCAAGCCGATTGAATAATAAACCCCAGTGAAAGAATTTGCAGCGTTTTTTAGAACTGAGTGACACCTGCTTTGTTGACTTACTAGTTTCATGCAGAAATTCGTTAAAATATTACGTTGATCAACTTTTAAAGAACTCATCGCACGCCTCGGGTTCTGAACCGTAGTTTATGAACCCTGTTCTTTTGTTTTGCAGTTGCCCGCATGAAGTAGAGACAAAGAGCTTGTTTTCTGCGTTAAGCGGAGTGAGTGATTTAGGATTTCCGTCCTTGGGAGTTTTCGTACGCTGAAATGAAATATGGGGCATTTTCGTGGGGTGTATGAGGCTGAACCTATCCAAGTCATTTTCGGAGGATGGAAACCGTTGTGAATTTTTTAAACAATAAAATGATGAGCAAAGACTTATTCTTCAAAACTCTTTCCCTCATGCAAAATAACTAAATATGCGAAACACGGTGGGAGGTTGATTTATTCTAAATAGTCGAACGTACAATATTATTGCCATTTTTTTAAATCCCAATTTTACCTAACTTTTTAATTTTCAGTATAATTAAACTCTCCTACTAGAAACTTCCTATGGTTCCCCGCAGTCTTCAGAAATTTCACTAGATCTGGTAATGAATTGTTCCCATCTAATATGTTAATGAGCTCTTGCTCTGTTAGTCTAGAACCACCGAATACAGAAACAATAAAGCTTCAAGTAATGTTTGCAGGGTTTATAAGTACGTTGGATTAATGCAGGGCGAGGTTGAAATACCGCGATGATTATAAGCGATGATTATAAATACTAGCCAGATACAAAATTGAAGTTTTTCGAAAATTTTAGTTGAAACCTTCCTTCCTTCCTAGGTAATCAAATTGTTTTCATTGTCGCTCATTTCTCTAGGAAACTAATGACTAGTAACAATCACTACAAGCCTCTGATTGAATCGAATATACACTTGGATCAGCCGTAGTAGGAACATTAAAAAACTCTTATGAGGATTTTGAAGTTGGGTTTAGAAATTACTTACTATTTTGTGTTGAATGATCCCATTACTTCATTCATTGAATATTCGAGAGTGTAAAATAATGGGTGAGAAATGAATTCATTGATTCGTTCATTAGATGAAAATATTTGAAATGTCCTGTAACATCCGAGGACTATGACACTAGGTGCCCCTCTAATTCAACGCCGATTAGTTCGTTCTCCGTCTCCTGGCTCTTGTACCTCCCACTTTCTCACGCCACTTTCTCTTCTTTCCCCAGTGTTACCGCAGTCAGTTGCCTCGTGTCTTGATCACGCGCATGAGTTGTGAACGTAGCAACCGTGTAAGCCGTAGATACTGTATTTTACTATATATTGCATCTATCTACATGATTCAGTGTTGTTGTGGACAGCATTAAAATGAATGTGAAATTACATATGGCGATACCATAATGTGTGAGGGAAACAACCTCACTTTTTGTCAGCTTTCTGCCCGGACACCTTAGTACCATTTAGTGCAAGGTATCACTTAACTTTGAACTGCTTACTCAGACAGATTTCTGTTCCACCATAAAATTGTACAGCTCATTGGCATTAACGTTCATTAGCAACTGCGAAAATAAACTGTTTGACTGATGAAAGTGGTAATTTGCGTTTCATAAATCAGAGCATATAGTTTCAGAAATGGTTACCAGAATGATATTCAACAATGGTTGGGAGTGCCCGGTAATTGGATTGGGCACAGCGAGGAGCGCTGGAGATGAAACTTATGAAGCGGTCAAATGCGCGATTGAAGTGGGATATCGTCATATAGATTGCGCTCATTTGTACAGAAACGAAAAGGAAATCGGGCGAGCGATTGCCGACAAGATCAAGGACGGCACTGTCGAGAGGTCGGATCTCTTTATCTCGGGAAAGTTGTGGAATTCCTTCCATCGGGTGGATATGGTGAGACCGGCATTAGAAAAAACGCTTTGCGATCTTGGTCTCGACTATCTGGACCTCTATTTGATTCACTGGCCAATGGCATTTAAAGACGGCTGGGAACTAAACCTTAAGGGTGAGGATGGCCGAGTCCCCTACAGCAGCGCGGAGTTCACAGATACCTGGAAAGCGATGGAGGATTTGGTGCGAGATGGAAAAGTTCGATCAATCGGGATATCCAACTTCAATAAGGAGCAGATTGAGAGAATACTTCAAGTAGCGGATATCAGTCCAGTTACCAATCAGGTTGAGTGCCACCCTTATTTGAACCAAACGAGGCTTTTGGAGTTTTGTGCGTCTAAAGGAATAACGCTAACAGCATACCGTCCTTTGGGACTTGCCAGCGACCCTAGTTCTTCAATCCACGACCCACTGGTGCTCGAACTTGCTGGCAAGCATGGGAAAACAGCTGCACAAATTTTGATAAAATTCCAGGTACAGAGAGGAGTTTTAGTTATTCCTAAATCCACAAACCGAGATAGGATCAAAAGCAACATTGATGTTTTTAACTTTGAATTATCTGATGAAGAAATGACATCCCTGTTGAAATTAGATAAAGGAAAATGTGGCAGGCAGCTTGATGTTCCTTATGCAAGAGACCATCGAAATTATCCATTTCATAGTGAATATTAACAACTTCAAATCCGTAAGTGATCAATGGAAATTATTTTGATGTATGATTATGTTACAGTTTCCAGTCATCGAAGTTTTATTATCTACGGTCAATAAAATGTATCGCTGAAACATTAAATAATGACGTTTATTAACCAGAAAAGTTGAATAATAATAACTTCATAACACAGTGATTATCAAGATAAAAACAGTACACAATAATTCAAAAAGGTTTATTATTTTTCTAGGTCTTCGTTAATACAGTTTTGTAAAAAACAATCACTTTTCCAGTAAGTGATGATGATAATGACGTTCACTATCATATTACTTTTCTTACCACTTAAAGTTGCTTGGCCAGGATCATCAAAGTTAAGTACAATTAGCAAACAAGTTCTTATATACTCTATCAAGATGTGATGTTATCTACGTAGATATTACATCTATAGGTTTCACAGAAAATGTGTGCTTAAAATTTTGTAGTTCATGTAATTTGTATCAGTGTGAGGTTCGGGAGGTCACTTTTAGGTTCAGAAATAGCGATTATTTACTATTTGTGAACCTCTACGGTTCTGACACCTGGCCCCACTAAATTTTTCAAGCGAAATGACTGGGAAATTACACCTTACTTGCATTTGTTAGCAAAAACCTCGAAAAACCACGTTTCGGTACGTTATTGATAATTTTTTGGCTCATAGCACTTATCGAGCTGGCTAGGAGTTAGGTCCAACTAGACCACAAGTCTATGTGTGAATTTTAAGGCCTTTTGCACGGCGGATGGACATTGAAGATTCGGAATCTACGCACCTTGAAATAAAATGACAAAGTTTGAGGCGGAGTTATAAAACCTTTTTGCTGTAAAATTAGAAAGGCTTATTATTGAAAATAATAAACCTAAATCTGAGTCGAAAGGCTCTACCCTAAAAAAATAACCACTATAAAACCAGTTTTTTTTGTATCTAGTTGTCGTACAGGTGGCATCGTTCAAATGAATAATATGTGTATTATAAAATACACATAAATTGAATAAAATGAGAGCATAGTACAAAAGTGCTCCGAAGTCCCTTATGATCAAAAGAACTGTTAAGGTACCAAAATTGAACCACACTTGTCATAAATCCCAATTTTTTAAAGATCCATGTTACAACTGATACTGGCGGTGTGTTGATGGTAAGTACTCGTAATTCTGTGTACCATATAGATGCGACATACCTATTACATTATATTTTGATCCATTACTGAGTCATGAATCTTTATAATCGACCATGGAAAAAATGGTAATCCGCCTCCCAACATCGTAAATTTGTTGGTTTACGTTTTAAAAATACCTGTCGTCACGCATCCACCATTTGTAGCACAGTTCGTTTCCCTTACCAACTTCTTATGCAACCTGGATCAAAAATTGTATTTCAGCCAAGGATTGTTTTGAATCAATTTGAATCGTTGGCATCCTCCTGATTCACGTTAATCAGAAATTAATAATAATTATAGTAATTAATCATTAATAAATCCGTGTTCACGCAATAGTTGAAACCTTAGCAAGAAGCTGTAAATGCTCAATTTACATCGGATTTTGATGATAATCCTATAGTCTAAAGAGAAGAATATTCAATCTCGGAATACGGTATGTGATAATCTGTAGCATTTTAATAAGGAATCTGTTATTAGAAATATAAGAGAGTGGAGGCATCACTATCTATTTACAGATCGGACTTCGCAATTTTCAGCTATCAAAATGAAATACTCTGTTTTCACTTGCTTTGGTAAACATTCCGTATCAATACCAATAAAAAGTACGGGAGATGTTATAGCGATGGTGAAACAGTTGACACTCGCAATTCTCAGCTTGAGATTGCTCCACTTATCTCTCATTTACAACACATGATAGATAAAAACACTGAGCAATCGACGTTTCCAACCACTCATTAGGAAACCAAACGTGGTTGAAGCAAGTGGTTACCTTGAAGAATTTCGTTTTGGGAATATTATTCCCAATGATGGTACGTGTCAAACAATCCCTACTACAATAAAGAATGACGAAATTTCTGCATCTCGATGAATATTACAATTTATTTTCTAAGAATCCATGTACATTCACACTCCACAGTCGGAAATATTATAGGATATTCTTAATTTTAAATGAGGTTGTTGAAAACCTCAAGCTAATAACACATCAATCCATCATAGGCACGTTTTTCAGGCTAGGGGTCTCAATCACGACAATAGACTGTTTAATAGATCCTATCAATGATTATACGTAATGCCCAAACTACGTATGATGAAGAAATTCAACTTTAAATTTCATTGTATCCTCTTACAGTTGAATTAGAATTATATGACTGTTAAATTATTATATTCATGTGGCATGATACGTAATGACATTTGACATTGTTATAATACGGACCTAACTTGTAAAATATTTAATATGAACAGTTTACTGTAACGGAAACAATAAATTAAAAGGAGCAATTGCTTGTAGAATGTTGGTCATTACAGAAAATGCATACAGTAGGGTGGTAAGTTCCCAATTAAAATTGTTGGTAGATACTTAAGAAATCTTGCTAGAAATCGTCGGTGAAAGGGTAGTCCTTATGTTCTTTACTTTCCAACTCTGGGATGGTTCTACCTGCAGGTCCTATGTCCAGGGCTAGAAGTGTTCTCATTTCTTCTGGTGTTAGTTCGAAATCAAAAAGGTCGATGTTCGCTTTTAAACGATCTTTGTTGGTAGACTTTGGAATGACTATGATGCCCCGTTGGAGCTGTAATCTCAGCATGACTTGAGCAGGAGATACGCCGTATTTCGTAGCAATGTTGATCACTACCGGGTCGTTGATGGGACTGACTTTGGATAGTTTGCTCTGTCCAGCAATCGGTCTGTAAGCAGTTACAATAATACCGTTGGATTTGCAGAAATCCACATGATCTTGAACGGCCAAGTAGGGGTGAACTTCGATCTGATTCGTGACGGGCTTAATTTCTGCAACGTCTAAAATTTGTTGGATTTGTTTTCTGTTGAAGTTGGAAAGCCCGATCGACTTTGCCAATCCAAGTTTGACGCATTCTTCCATAGCTTTCCAGGTTTGAGTGAAATCCGAGTCGCCAAAAATCAATTTTCCGTTTTCATCGTACGGCTTCAACTCCCATCCATCTTTAAAAGAAATGGGCCAATGAATGAGGTATAAATCAACGTATTCGACTCTCAAATCACTCAAAGTTCTTTCCAGGGCCGGTTTCACCATGTGCTCCCCGTGAAAACTGTTCCACAGTTTACTCACGAGAAAGATGTCTTCTCTCTTGATGACGCCCTCCTGGATTTTTTCAGCCACCGCTTCACCGATTTCGTGTTCGTTTTTATAGAAATGTGCAGTATCTATATGGCGATACCCAATGTCGATGGCGTCTTTGACCGCTTGTTTAACTTCGTTTTCATAACCTCCAGACGTGCCTAGTCCCACAATTGGAATCTTCTGACCGTTGTTGAATGTAACTGTAGGACAAGACATTACCGCGTATAATTGTGCTTGATTGGTAGAACTGAATGGAATTTCTAAAACTCTGAGCGACGAATTTGTTGACGAAAACCGCTTTCTGGTGAGATGTGCCACGGGACCGGTTGGAAGAAAACTGAGCGGCCAGCTGAGCCGACGTAACGCGGCCCCTCCACCCCACACCTAATCATCTGGCTCATTCCACAACACGGATGGAGGCCACTCTCCAATGTCGCAACGCGTCGAGGTTATTTACAACTATTTCTTTTCATAGTCGTTGTTACTGTAACTAACTAATCTCCATGAATAACAAGACAGAGAAACATGTTGTTTCCCAAACTTGAATCCTTTGTATGAAGTCAGAACTCCCTCAACCTGTATTATAAAATATGAAATCTCATGGGCACTACAGAGAGATTTAAATAAAGTAATTTATAACGTTTTGAACCTTGAATATGCCACTTAAATTAAATTCTACAATTGTCATAAAAAAAAATTCATTTTTGTGATAAAATTTACTGGAAATGTGCAGGTTAGAATGTAAATGATCCTCTGTGAGTTTTATTGGCCATAAAATCGGGAATGCTACGGAGGAGGCATTGTCTTGGTCAGGGGGGAGGATATGCAATGACCCGCACGACCTCCCGGTCTTGAGGGAGGGGTTGCTTTGTGCGCCGTGCATTATCAAACCCAATCTGATTTGGCCATAGCATTGGGTGTCGCATCTGACAGAGATAGGTTTTCACTGAACGAAATTAAGATTTAAAACTAAACTTCTTGTCGTTCAGTTCATAATATTTTCCGCTGACATTTTCGTTATGAATGTATTTTAAGGAAAGCAGTGTAACACTTCCCTCACAACTGGGAGTAGTAGTGGAGCGAAGTAGATTCGGAAATTCATTTCTATCCATCTGAAGCGGCGATGAGGAAACACTGGAGTTAGGACTAACTAGGGCAGGGGTTCTCAACCTTTTAGCAACCACGTACCACTTAAAATTTTCAGATATTTTGACGTGCCACCTTTTATTTATATATATTTTTATTTATGTATAATTATATATAATGATATATAATTATATATAAAATAAGTTATAAAATTAGTTCGACTGGCCCGCAATGCATGTCGACCGGCTAATTGGAAGGCGTTTGATGTTGGCAGGAACATTTCTCATGAGTCGTAGCATGCTCATATTTTACATCTTCCGAGATAAGAATAATCTAAGATAATCTACAATACTTTAATGATCTACAATTTCAAGTTAGCCGTACGACTATCAATGTACCAAACTTGGCATACATTTCTTACACTGCTAGTCGACTTTAACCAGTCACTTTCACCAGCAGGAATTGTTTTCAGGTATTTATGTTTTATTTTATATTTCAGCAGCCACCTACTCACATGGACTAGTTCAATTCCTAATTATATTATAACAAAGTCATTTGAGTTAATCGTAGCTTCCTTGTTTCTGTCAAGTTCTTATATTATAGCGCAGGTGAGTTTAGCTCCATTGATCTAGATATTTCCTCGTGTTGTGACTGCTACTGCAGTACCTAGCTACACGTTCTCCCTTTAAGTGTATTTAATCAACGCTCCATACGGCTAATTGTTTGCAGTGTGCGAAATGTCATAATAACCAAGAATCCGAAAAGAACATGATTCCAAGTGAGCATTAAATGATTCGAATTATAGTTGGTTCCTGTTATGTTACTGAATCTGTGAGAATGCTTCAAAGAGATCCAACTGACTTGGACGCCACCTCTAAATATTCACAGATCAAACATAAGAAAGAAAGTTCCCTGTTGTTTGTTAGTTCCTTCAACGGTTTCTGTCTAGTTTTTCTCCGTTCCCTCAATTTATAATTACCATCACTGCTGCTCTCTTTTATTGAAACTTTTAGCCTCCGTAGCTTTTCTTCTTCAATCACAAGAGGAAAAGAAAGAGAAATCCATTAAGAAGAAATCCTTCTACCTCTGGGTTTTCTAAAGTAGGTAGGTGGGAATCCAGTTTTATAAAACTTCACTATTTAGTCGCCGGATAAATTAATCCGTCTTTGGTTTTTCTTAAAAAGAACCTGTCCAAGTATTTTTATGTCAAGGGAATTCGTACTAATTCACGTCTAACCGGATGAACTTTATATTATTTAGTAAGGCAAGTATCGTGCTTGTACAATGGTTAGTTATCAAAATATGAACGTATATATTTATGAAGGAAGTATGTGATGAAATAATACAATTTGAATCGTATTGCTAATCCATTTCAGATACAAAAAGGCCTCAACCAGATCGAGCCGTAACATGGCTTTATTCTTTTATGGTAGAAAAGCCTGTATCAAATATCCATTTTTGTTGAATAATATATACAAGTTAACAAATTTGGTGCTAATACACAGATTATCCCCCCTCCCCCTTCATACGCTTTATGCAATGGAAAAGTAAACGAAGCTTCATATTGTGCTCAGTGAGTAAGGATCAACCATCTGTTGAGCTAAGTGACGCACGGAAGAAAAGGCGTGAACTCCACATGCGAGACTGGTGACAAAGCTGCATTTGACAGTGGCTGTCTTGATCAAGCAATCCAAGATAATGGTGGGCAGATGGCGTTTTATTGTCACATAATACGAATATTCCACGAGACTCGGAGAAGAATCAGGGTCAACATAAGTATGGATCTTGAATGGATGACGGTCCCCGCTTTTGCATAATATGCAATTATAATACTCCATTATGTTATGATGTAGTAAGAAGTACTCCATCGAGATCAGGGATTTTGGCAATGATGTATGCGAAAAGCCTGACCCTCAAGCCTGAAGTGTAAGTACTTCCTTTGTAGCGAGGGGTGAAAAACATGTAATATGTACCTCAAGAACGATTCTGGCGTCGAACACTTACAAGAACCAACGTGCCATATTATCTGGAGGTATCAGAGTGTTGAATTCACTGCTTTTGAGGCGTTACATGGTATTTCAAACATGTAATGCCTCAAAAGATGTGAATCCATTACCCAGATGTTATTAACTTGTAGTGTAATTTGGGTGTCACACGATTACAAGAACTGCACCATGCGCCAGATTATGTGGAGGTGTCAAGGTATTGAATTCACTCCTTTCAAAAAGTTACTTAAGTTCGATCGTGAAGGCTGGATTGCAGAGCTTTATCAGCTGAGACAAAAATGGAGCTCTCAAAAATTGTACCACATCTACAGCCTTATTTGGCTCGGCATTGTTATGTCGTAGAATTTTATAGTTGAATAACAATCTTTATTTCAACTTTTATCACTGAAGAGTAGTTAGAAGAATCGAAACAGACGAGAAACAAAATAAATTTCGACTGTGAAAAAGTTAGTTTCTATTTTCTCTAAGTGCTTTCTTGCTACAGAAAGTTTTATGTAGAAAATTAAGTGGAGTGACTAACTGAAACGTTACAGAGAAACTAATGAATTCATAATTTCATAGCACAAACAGTTTTGAATTAATTTTAGTACTTAGTTGTTTTCGCTACAAGAAGGGACAGTATTTAGATAAATTATATTAGTGCCGAATGAGATGACTGACCCGATTTTTTGTGCCAATTGAAAAGGATGTCAATACGTTGGGAATTGAAGAGTCTGTAAATTTCCAGTCAATTGTGAGGGTCTTAAATTAATCAGGTTACAATTAACCTATTCCCCGTATTTGAATGTGAAATGAAAAGCTGTCGGTCGTGAAGCAGTGAAAGAATCCAGATCTAGGAAACAGTGCGGCTTAAAATTTAACCTAATTAACTCAGCGAGAGTGAAGAAGTAAAGAAAGACAACAAGAAAGTCTGTGTACAGAATGCTAAGGAATACAAATTGAAATTCCTTAAGATGGTGGGTGCCGTCTCGGTTTAAACCATTATGCAAGCAAAGACAAGTTCTAGTTGTTAACTCCGCAGCAGGGCGGTGAACAAGTTTGGCCCTACGGACTTTAAAGGTTTACTCTTCCATTTGTTCTCTTGTCAGTGCGAGTACTTTCCGTGGGAACTGCTTCATCTTTCAGGTTTAGCCCTGTTGGCTTTGGTCATGAATGCCTGGGCATATATAAAGTATCTTTGCGTAAGGCTATTAACTAAATCTAAACGTTATGCCTATGTAACTGCATACTAACATACAAAAAATTCGATTCGTCGGTTTATTTCCTGTAAGGGACAACTGGATGACTAGCACCATTCTCTAATTCCATACACAATCAATGTAGAACTCCTGATGCTTACATCCTTCGGCTATGATCAAATTTCGAAGAAGAATGACCAAACTTGGACAGCTATCTACTGACCCCAATTGAGAGGCTTTCCTCTTCAAACACTCAGAAAAACATTGCAGCTATATGATTCAGGTTTATTAACTTCAGATTGAATAATCTTCGTTTGTTCGTTTAACGCCAGCAAAATGTCTCTTTTTTTAGCTTCTCAAAACAAAGGTTGGACTAACTCATGAACATGAATTGAATATAATATAAATGTTTCAGCAACAAATACTGAAGAATCTTGAGATTGATAAAAATTGAGCAACTGAAGGGTGAAGTGAGTTGTGTTTCATGATTACTACATCGATGGTGGAAAATAGAGATAAATAATTATCGTGTTATATTTTAATTGGAATGTAATCACCTTGGAATCTGGATTTTCCGTATTCTACTCCTTCATGCGAGACTTGTCCTCAAACTCATTGGAGAAAAAGCTTAAGATAAATCTGCTCTCTCTCTCTCTCTCTCCCTCTCTCTCTCTCTCTCTCCCTCTCAAAATTATCAAAAGGGTAAACTATCTAAAAGAGAAACTTTTTCACCATCAGTCACAATCGTGTATGAACGCAACTTATGAACGTGACTCATTTTTCGTTTTTGTCTGGTAAAAAGAATAACTAGACGAGATGAAGAGAGGGACCTTCCAATTAGGATTCTTTAATTATCGTTTTAATATTTCAGACTCCCTGGTCTCGGAAAAAAGAGACGTTTGGATGGGATGTAGACCCGTCCACCCCCCCTTTTGGGGCGAAATTGAAACAAATGACAAGCAAGCTAGGCCAGTCTCTATTATCCTAAATGAAAGAATTCTTCCACAAGGCGCCTCATTAGCCGAGTCCATTTACGTCCTTCATCCTTCCCCGGGATCCCTGCTGTTTCAATCTTCCAACATTCATCTCTCTCTGGTTGTCTCTTGCGGCGTCTGCTCTACCAACCTAATGCTTTCTATGGAGTTCACCTTTTCTTCCTGATCTCACCAATGGAGTGAGGATGTATGTAAAGTAGGTTTTCGCGGATAGAGTCAATATTTCTCTAAATAAATTTAATGTATTTGCAAATATAATTAGTTTTTTGGTTTATTATTCAATAATAAACCATTGTAATTGCTCTTGAAAAAAAAAAAAAAAAAAAAAAAAATTCTAACCCCCCCTGAAAATTTCATGGTTTACGTTTCAAAGGGTGTAGAATCCAAATCTGCAATAAAAATTTTCCGTCCGTCCGCCGTACGCCGTACGCACGATTTCTCCCAAACGGCTGAAGCTCGTCATGTTGGTCCGAACGCCATTCTCTCGCTTAACTTAAAGTGCCCTTTAAGGGTTGTCAAAGTTTTGTAAAATCCCTAAAAACCTCAAAAAAAGTTAAGGCGGCCTAAATTTGTACTCTTTTTAAAGAACACTCCACGAGGAATTGAATGAGCCCCTCCCCAGGTCCGTAGGTCAATCAATTCCCGATGTATGGCGCGATTTATGGTGCCAACATTCGCGTTATTTTGGTTTATTATTGTTTTTGTTTTGTCAGCAGTAACCTAGTGATGTAGTGATGTAGTGATGTAGTAATGTGGATACTGGAGTGAACTCCTAAAAGGCTTTATAGTCGATACACGGGTTGAAGTATTCTGATAACCATAAAAAACGTTGCATATTCTTTCTTTGGGGTTTATTATTCAATTGGCTAGAGTTCACGATTTGAATTCCTCTACATTGAGTGTCCGTGTTGCAAGTGATAGAGTGATTATTGAATTCCAGGAGTCACACAAATATGATCAACTGATCAATCCAAATAGGTATTTCGGCTGAAAACAGATTTACGTGCTCTATGCATTTCTCCTGAAATTCAATAATCGCTCTGTCACCTGTGAAACACGCACACTCCAAAGCTTATTAGAAATTCAAATCATGAACGCAAGCCAATTGAATAATAAACCCCAGTGAAAGAATCAAAAATCATGTTTTCACATATGAACTGATCATTTCGTACATGCATTTCTATGAACAGGAGGTAGTTGTCATTACGATTTACCATTGATAATCCCACGTCGCAGGTGCGACCGGAAAACGTTGAATTTTAGTCTATTGATACGTTTAATGGAAACATCCGCTGCCACCTCGTCAGTGGGACATAATTTAATTAGAATTCTCTTTCTTCTACACATTTAAAAATAATGCTCCTTTATTAATATGTACTTTGGAATATCTTTGGAAATCAAGGTATTTGTTCCCTAGGTGTAGCGCACAACCTTTTTGAGAGCTACCCAATGTTCTTTCGTGTAGCAGGGGTTGAACTGTTACAGGTAGCTAACAGCATGTACTGTGTCTGGACGTGTCGTTGTGAGCAGGTACAGTAGTGACCCAATTACATTTTGTTATGGAACATTAGGCAATTCCCCAGAAATAGGGTTTTCTAACTTAAAATTCTGTTACATCGGTGTTCCTGTTGTTTTACAATTTTAAACATTGAATATCTCCAAAATGTTGTCAACGTGAAGAAAACGGAAAAAAGAACGTAACGTAAACGGAAACTCAAATGTAAATTTAAACTTGCTTGAAATGAGTAAAAACTGCCTAGTTAATTGTAACGATCGAATCAGCGGATAAAATTGCAATGCCACCAGCCTTTTAAGAGTATTTTGAAATCGAGCTTGTTATAACATTTTTTATATACTTGCGGACAAACGAAACATAGTAGGTGCTTTATTTTATCCCGTTAAACTTCAGTTGTTCTATTCTTCTGTGTCGACATGAATAAGAAGATATTAGATAGTGTAGACTGGCTATTAGGGCGTGGGCGTTTGAGGAGCTCTATTTTCTAACAAAGTCATTTTATTCCATCCTAACCAAAAAATTTTGATTAAAAAAAAGGTTCCGAAAGGGCGTCTGGAAAACGCTTGAAAACTTTTCAAGTCGACCTATAGTTGAAAATTGTGAATGGAGTTCCTTTGAGAAATCTGGTGTTACACAATTGTAAGTGCGGACATACCCGCATTGTAAGTTTGTGTTCCTCAACAATTTATCTGTTATTTAAACAGGATCTTGATGAAGTAATTTCGAATTAGTCAGTGAAAAACTTACCAGAGTAACATGTTTTGAAGGAATTGGAAATGAACGAATACTGTTTGTTTAGGTTTATCTACGAGGAAACTCCCTATCAATTGCCTATCAATGGGCGAGTTTGTGATACACTTAACTATTTCCAGCTCTTACGATTTAGAGAGGGTTCGTTTGACGGCTAATGATGCAAAAACCTGCTTACCTTAATAACCTGTCCACCTACTGACTACTTTTTGTAACACTAGTGGCCGTATGTAAACTAGGAAAGAATCCCTAAAAATTGAACCTCATCGTTTAAACGGGTAATTCATAGAAGGGGCTGCGGGCGCCATCACTTTCCTACCTCAAGCGATCTCATTTCGCCCATCCAACATCGCCATAGCCCCTGAAATATCTCCCGGTTTTAACTGTCTCTCGCGACCCCGTCAACCCTAATCACGGCCATATTCTTCGAAAGAAAACAATCTTTGGAAAAGGAGAGCGGAGCCGTCATATTTCACGCGGGAACACAAAACAAAAAGGCCCTCAGGGCGGTGATGTCGTCACAGCGGGTGTAGTGCCCCACTTTTCGCCGAGAGATCACAAAACGCTCTCTATCCCTAGAGGTATTTATAACCCCTGGGGACAATCCTTTGATCCACGGTCGCATCTTCATCTTTGTCTTCCTTAAGCTCAAGATTTTTTTTTCTTTTTTTACTATCTCCCTTCAAAACGTATTCCTTCAGAAAACCCGAGGATTGGACTCAAGGATAAAAATCTTGTATATGTTACGCAGTTTTCACATTCTGTTTGTTCGTTACATCTCTTATCCTCGGGGCGGTTCATTTAATATTTCATCAAAAGAGTCCTCCGTAGCTTTGCGTCTGTCGCCGTATGAGATTCCTTCGGACTGTTTCTGATGGGAAGTTTCAGGATGGGTTTGAATATGACCCAGATAAAAATCTTATATAAAAATTCTGGTCGTCCTCAAAAAATTCCTTACCTGATTCGTTTTGAGTTTCAAGAAATATTGACTATACTCTTGCCCACGTAGGAGGGACCCTGTGGTTTTCTGAAGACCTCTGGGTCTGGCAACACCGCTCAAATCCGAGCCTCAGGTAGTGGTCTGACGGCTCGCATCGGACCCTAATTACGGTCCTAAGTTAAAGGGTCCGCTGCGGTGTTGCCACCTGATGGCGGGGAAGGGGTTTTCGTCCCAGCGGTCCGGGGTCGCTCCTATATGGGCAATGGTATAAGAATAACATTACAGCCAACCAAAACCAGCAAATCAAAATATCTTATTGCAATCAACCCACATTATAACCTCTTGTGGTTGCAATAAACGCAATGGTAAGAAATCCAGGAATCGGTTTCAGAGGTATTTTTCATCTAACATGCCTTGTTAGATCATGTAAACATGATGATGTATACATTATGTTTTCCGAACTTTTTCACTTTTGAGATTTTTTGTGTGTTTCCGACCTTAGGTCAGTAAATGGTGTCATTCAAACGACTATTTAAAATCAATTCTGAGGACACATTCGGAGAAAGCGTTGAATTTCTCATCTCCCTAGGGCAAAATGACAAAATTTCAACATGATTTAGATGGTGACAAATTAGAACGCAGATCAAATTTTAATAATTTTTGAAAAAAGACAACATTTTTCTCCATGTTTTTCCTTGCTCATAATTACCAGGGTTTGTAACTCCCACTCTCTTCGAAAAACTGCCCCCAATTCTAATCTTCACAAATTTATGAGCAAATAAATTTTTTCACTTTGTATGTTTTGAAGAAAATTACGTTCGAGAGCGAAAAAACGTCGAAAATCGACAATTTTCATCAAAATGGACTTGCTACAAACAAAGAAAAATACGTTCGCCGTTACTATGTTTTTTGGTTTATTATTCAATAATAAACCATTGTAATCGCTCTGGAAAAAAAAAAAAAAAATTCTAACCCCCCTGAAAATTTCATGGTTTACGTTTCAAAGGGTGTAGAATCCGAATCTGCAACAAATTTTTTTCCATCCGTACGCCGTACGCACGATATCTCCGAAACGGCTGGAGCAAAAAATCTGAAATTTTCAGGAAAAATCCATCTTGGTCCGACGACGCCCCAATTCTTGAGCCAGCTCCCTCACTCAATTTAAAGTGCCCTTAAAGGGCTGTAAACGTTTTGTAAAATCCCTGAAAACCTCAAAACTAGTCGAATCGGCCTAAATATTTTCCTATTTGAAGAACATACCATTAGGAATCGAATGAGCCCTTCCCCACATCCGTAGGTCAAACCATTCCCGATGTATGGCCCGATTTATGGTGCCAACATTTGGGTTTTTTCGTTTATTATTGTTTGTTTGTAACCATAGTGATGTCCGGCCGATAGCGTCGAGTTGTAGTGAATGTGGATACTGGAGTGATAGGCGATGTGAATACTTGTAGTGTAGTTAGTAGCCGATACACGGGTTGAAGCATTCTGATAATATATAGGTAAATATTATTCAATGTTATTACTGGGGTTTATTCAATATTATTACTGGGGTAAATAAGTATTCTTTCACTGGGGTTTATTATTCAATTGGCTTGCGTTCGTGATTTGAATCTGTACTAAGCTTCGGAGTGTGCGTGTTTCACAGGTGATAGAGCGATTATTGAATTTCAGGAGATATACATGGAGCACGTGAATCTGTTCTCGACCAAAATACCTATTTGGATTGATCAGTTGATCATATTTGTGTGCCTCCTGAAGTTCAATAATCGCCCTATCCTGTGAAACACGCAGACTCCAAAGCTTAGTAGAAATTCAAATCATGAACGCAAGCCGATCGAATAACAAACCCCAGTGATTTTGTTAGTTGGAAATCCCAGTTTTGGATCGATTTTACGGTGTACTTAAACCACGTTTTCGATCTTCAAATTGATTTTAGGGAATAGAGAGTTTCAGAGACGCTAAGCCATTTTAAAGTCTTATGGTCGGAAACACGAGAAAAAATCTTAAGTGAAATAACTCGGAAAAAGCCTTTGAGGGAAATGATCTTTAAAATTGATCTCTGGATTTTTTTATCATTGCATTTGTTACACCCTGTAGAAGCATACAACTCGGGGAAGTAGTTCTCTGATTGTAGACGCTTTGATCGTTGACGAGCAGCCCTCCGAGATATTCGCACGTAATCAGTCACCCGCTCTACCTTTTGAAGAAGCAAGTTGGTGGCCTACTCCATATGAAGAAGCCTGGGTAACGTTGACAAACTTCTGATTGTAAAAAGAGACGTAAAGTGCATGATCGTACACATTTCAGTCCCACTTTATTAAAATAATGTTCCATTTTAGTTTATTATTTTTTAAACATACATATTACTTTGCCTAAAACTTTGTCGTTTTTAATCCAAGGTGGGAATGATCTAAATCATAAAATGTCAGTCCATTTTCCGTTTTCCGTTCTCACAATCCTGCTGTATTCTAAACATGTATTAGATTGTATGTAAACCTAAAATTATGATGATAAATAATGAATGTAATGGAATTGAATGGCCAAATACAAGGACAGAACGACTTACGATTTGAATGACTTTTAATTGGAAGAGGTGGATTTCTCGAGCCGGAGGCAACAGGGGATGTTATAGGAGATGAGCGATGACGGTTGATTGTATGTTTGGTTAATGAGGAGAAAAGATAACAGTATGTCGAAGGGCATGATCAAAGTACTTTGAAGACATCATGAGGTCATTCGTTGGGGAGGAATTGAGAAAGTGAGGATCTTACAGGTGGAAGATACCTATGCCTTCAATCAGGAGTTTTCAGTAGCTCCGTTTTTGAAGATCTCCTGCCAGGAGATAGAAGATAATAATCAAATAAGCAGACTTTTGCACTACAGGTTTGCTGGAGTCGCTTAAACATACTCTTCGCCTCCTTGACGGAATCCTCCGCCTAATCTCTCTCCGATGATTTTTTGCCTCCGCTTAGAACCAGCCCACTAATTACGGACAGTTTTGAACGATGACGATGTGGAGCACATTTTGGAATATTACCACACAAAGGAGACTTTAAAGTCCATCTTAGGCATTTTTTCTATACCCGTCGGGGTCGAATTAGTGGAGGTGAATACCATTGTCCAGGAGGACTGAATGTATCAAATGATTTCGATCAGTTCGTCAAGAATGCAGCTATGTAGTGTTGGAACATTCGTGTCAACAACGAGCAACAAGTGCAAAACCATTGGTTATGATTGGGAATTAGGTTTGTATGTGTTTGAAAATGTTAAAATAGCTGAACATACATATATATTTGTTGTCTCAGTTGAGATTGTATTAAACAATATGTGAAATTGTGTAGGTCCAAAGCACGCGGCGATTGGTTAAACGAAACCATAATGAGAGCACTGCAATCAAACAATCGTATCCACATACAGCTACAGGGTGAAAAATCAACTTCACTGATTCATTTTTAAAGAATTTGCAATATGACGTTGAAATGGAGTTGAAAAATGAGCTATTTTGAAACATTTTTGTTTCAAGGAATTAGATTTGGTGATCTAAAAAAACACCTTCAAGGCAATACTTGAGTCATTTATCATGCAATCATTCCTTTTATTATTAAGTAATTTATATGTGTGAATTGAAGAGTTAATATTGAAAAACGAGCTGTATAAGAAGAAGGGGCAGTGCAATTTATTAAAAATCAAACAAACAACATTTTAAAGCCACATGTTACTGACCAATCTGATTCTATTAATAAAAATGTGGTTAATATAAGGATACATAATCATATCGTAGGGGCATCAACACGGACGTCATGTGCGGAGAAGAAACAATTTAATTTTATAGATGGATAGATATTGTATATTGAGCCGAATTCGGAACATTAGTTCGATTAGCACCATCGTCTTTTTACACCAACATTTACTTTGAATATACAAAACTACCATTAATGACAATCTCCAAAAGCGTTTGATTGAACAGTTCAACTTGGTATAACCGTAGTTATGAATTTCAACCAAGCGATTAAACTGTATTATACGGATTCAATCGGTGTAATCCGCCAATATTGAACCGAAGCAGTGTCAAATGGTACGAATGCATAATTGACTGTAAATATTGGATGAAGATCACAAACATAATTAATATTAAGATGATCATTGCGATCTAATTGAATATCGTTATCGAGTTAGTATAATATAATTTGTCGATATAACTATTAATAGATTATTCGTGGTAATTGAAAACCAACATGAACATAACTGTCTTCGTTATAAATCTGTCCGACGTCTCCCAAAAAAAGGGGGTTCAGTTGATCCTGAATCCTTGGCATTGGTTTCCATCAAAAGAGTAGATTCGAAGGGTGTACACATTAAAAAACAGGAGTTCAAAAACATTTGAAATAAAAATAATAATTTAGGTACACTGACGAGGAAGGATACTATGGATATAGTTAGTTCCTCCTTGCCGATTCTTTTAACTGACGCTTCCAGGGATAGTCTGGCGCCTTCTAGCGTTAAGGACAACCTCTGGGCGTTGCGGGCATTAACCACCACAGAGCCCTTGGAAGGGGCAACTAAACCATTCCACCACCTCCACGCTACATACTTCATAAATTCGGATGAAATCACAAATATCGCTTATGATCTCATTAATTTCCAGTTTGTGTGAATGTACATCTAATAGGTAGTAAGGTATATTTTGCTAAGTGTTGTTCTCGTTCGTAATCAATCAAGAAAAACAATTTTTTAACCAACTCAAAATTTGTTGTTTGTTTTACTTTTGCAGATGAGTAGAAATCAAATATCAAATTTAAAAAATCCATTCGTCCACCGACTAGAACTTTTTTTTAAACTACTTACTGAACGAATGTTAATGAAACTTGGATCAACATCCACATTTAAAGTGTAATTGGGACTGAATCCTGTGGCAAGGATCTCATTCAATCCTAAAGGGTATTGAATAAAAGGGCTGAAATTTCAAGAATCTGAACCTCAAAAACTTTTGAAACAACACCTTTATTTTTATGTACTTTATTGATATACTTGCCTTCAAAGAATTAAATGACCCCACCCGCACCGTTTTACGCTCATCCGTTCGCTCTCTGATAAAACTTTGGCAGAATGCGGAATGGAAACATGAATGCGAATGTGAACCTGCTCGGATATAGTAAAAATCGCCTGGTATCATGTGACGATCGTAACAGTTGATAATAAATTATAATGGTACTGTCCCCGCAAGCAACCCCATTGCAACCTCCCACACATCTCGAAAAATATATTGATAGTTTTGTAAATGAACCAATGATTAGGGCAGGATAGGGACTCAAGATAGGGAAATAAGTATGCAGTCGATATATGTTCGAGATTCATGATTCCTTCTGATCTATTTGCCCAAGTGATCTACACTTTACTAGAAGGATTGGTTTAGGACATTTTTTTTGTTTTTGAGATGGGAGCGAAGCGAGCTTTCAGACCAGCAAACTATATAGAATACATTCGAACACACATCGAAAGCGTGGACCTATATCGATAGGAGGCATAGAATACATGTTTCCTATCGATATAGGTCCACGCTTATCTGATATCTGATATTTTTCGATATGTGTGGGAGGTTGCAATGAAATGTTGTTCCTTTTTGAAGAAATCCTGGTGTTCCTTTTGAAATCGAATTTTTCAAGTCTTCTGTTATGTGATATAATTATGGACAAGTGATGCGTAGGTAGGTCTTTTATTTTACCCCCCCCCCCCCCCCCAAATTTAAGTCGATCTACTCGTAAATTTCTGCCTCATGTCAAATACAGTGCATTGCACCATTCTAGGTGCTCACATTCCATTCCCCTGCCCCACTGGTTAATGAGTGCTCGTGCGTCCCGAATTACTGTAATGGCCATTTTCTGTCCCAATCAAACTAGAAAGCGGAAATCTGAATGGTAACATGACGATTTGAGGCGAATCGAGGGCATGTTAAACATTTTTAAACTATGTTTTAAAAACTATGGAATACCCATGGTCTCGGGTGAAAAAGCTTCTTGAGCTATAAGTTTTGAAATACCTAAGCTTCTTCTCGTAATGGTTGGTATTCACGGAGTTACATTTTAGACGAAGTCATTCAACTGTCTTTGGACACCTGAAAGTCAATTAGAAGGTATGGAGATCAGTGATCAGCTGAATGCCCTTACGGCTAATTTCGTTCCTAATAGAACTAACGTGCTCTTGTTTTGGAATCTGAAGTGGAGAAGACAAAATATATAGATGCGAGGTGCCGAATTTAGATAATGTATCATTGATTACGTTTTCTATTTGTTTTTGGCACATTTAACACTTGTGCCCGGTCCCTTGTAGATTTTTACCTATTACATTGTATTTGGATAATGGCCATAAACTCTATTTAATAATTATCCGTATTTCTGTGAAAATAATAAGCAGAGTTTTTTCAATTCGATTTTAGGAGTCTAAACATCTTGAAACGCAAGAGTGTTGAACAATTTTTTTCATTGGTCGATTACAATTTTATCGTATTGGTTTATTATTCAATAATAAACCATTGTAATCGCGAGATGGTTGTTTCAAAGGGTGTAGAATCCGAATTAATAAAATATTTTTTCCGTCCGCCGTACGCCGTAAATGTTTTCTCCCAAACGGCTTTTGCAAAATTGAAATTTCCAGAAAAATCCATCTTGGTCCGACGACGCCCCAACTCTTGAGCCAGCTCTCTCACTCAGTTTAAAGTGCTTTTTAAGGGCTGTCAAAGTTTTGTAAAATCCCTTAAAACCTCAAAACAATCGAATCGGCCTAAATATTTACCTATTTGAAGAACATACTCGTACCATGAGGAATCGAATGAGACCATCCCCACATCCGTAGGTCAAACCATTCAATGGCCCGATTTTTGCTGGGGTTCTTAACAATTTTATTCATTTGAGTTGCATATGATTTAGAATTTCTACTAAGCTATTGGATGTGCGTGTTCTGGTGATAGAGCGATTATTGAATTTCAGGATATGCATAGACCACGTAAATCGGTTCTCAATCAAAACACCTATTTGGATTGATCAGTTGATGATATTTTTGTGCCTCCTCTATATAGTCTACCTTTGGCTACATCGTTTAAATTTGATTTGTGTTTTAACGCAATATAGTCTAAAGGATTGATAAATTATATAATGTTTTTATTGTGGGGGGGGGGGGGGGATGTTTTTATTGAGGCTAATAAAAAAACGTTTGATTTCTACTCTCTGGAGTTTATTATGGAATTTCAGGAGGCAGACAAATATGATCAACTGATCAATACAGATAGGTATCTTGGTCGAGAACAGATTTACGCTCCCATGCATATCTCCTGAAATTCAATAATCGCTCTATCACCTGTGAAACACGCACGCTCCAAAGCTTAGTAGAAATTCAAATCCTGAACGCAAGCCAATTGAATGATAAACCCTAGTGAAAGAATTTGCAACGTTTTTTTGTCGATTAAATGATTTATTTTTGGAAATGAACCAGAAGTGTTAAGCTGAAGAATCCTTTAAAAATGCGGATTTATGGCATCAGCCAAAATTTTGAAATTATTCTTTAATAACTCGATCATATATATTTTGCAATCAGGCTATCACTTTAAGGTAACGGCTGGTAGTGGCCACTGCTCCAGTAGTGGCCATTTTAATGTTTATATTTGAGAAATAAGGACTAGTGTTTCAAACTTGCAGGAGGTATCTTCGTTTGTAGTCAGAGGTTTAGGAGTGCAGACATCATTGAAATTGTGGTAAACTTCAAATATGACCGTATTTCCTCGGTTGGGCTGTATCCTAGAAGGATAGAATCAATTTTGTTCATCTGGTATTGAATTTAATGATTTAAACACGTAAGGAGGAAAATGTCAAGTGGCCACTACTGAGACATGCACGTGGCCACTACTGGAAATTTCGTAATTTGATGTGCCCACTACTAGATCAAAATAAAGGTGTGAGAAAAAATTAATAAAAAATAGAAAAAAATTGTTCTTTTGATAGTTTTAGGCAATGGATATGTTACTCGATCAAATGATATATATTTTGCAATCAGCGCTATCACTCCGAACTATCTTTCATTGATTTCAGTCGTTCAACCCAGTTCATAGGTACAATTTCATCTGAGTGGCCGAAGTGGGGTTCCCACCGCGAAGCCAAAGCAAATGATCCGGTTCTATCCTCAACCCGACCGTCGGACAAAACGGAGGATTCAGACGGGAGAATCAAGCGCTATAGAAGAACCTCCAGCAACGGTTACCCATTGTAATCAACTACCCCAACAAGAGAAGGTGGGAAAAAAGAAGCCGTAACAAGACGGGGGAAACCGCTTGGGCAATACCATCTACTTTACATCGCCTCGCTCCTTTCTCGGCTCTCGCCTTTTTTTCCACGAAAGACTTTACTAGGTAGGCGCACGAAGCCAAAAGGTATTCAATACAGTTTATTCTCGTTTCATTCAATTTTCTGGGATATCGCAATATCCGTACAAGTTCCACGTAGAAATCGGCGCAAGCAGTGTGAATACAACAATTCAGCAATGAACTCTAATTTGAAAATGAAGAATGTGAAGAAGAAATTTGTATGCTCAAAAATATGCAACATGTTTAGTGAGATGTAACTAAATCGTGTCACTGGGCTTTCCCACTTTCGAGATAGTTCGATTTTTTCATTATTACCTATAAGTGCATTTGCTAGTTTAAAGTGATTAGTTATCAATGTTGTAAGTTTGGATTAAAATTCGATTAAGCCAACATTAAATACCTATTATTTCGAATGAATAGAAAGCTCTGCAAATTATTACCCAATGGTTATTATTCCTGAATTGGGTAGCCCTTCCCCGCAAACATGTTCACAATTATTAAACGTACTACGAGAAGAATTTAAATAAAACTCCTTCACTTTATTAGTCCCTCTATGAGCAACAGTACCTGATATCCAAGTACAATCTTTACACGACAATATATATATCGACATAGAATAGATTGTCGCTTTTTACAGGACGGTTTTTATTATTTTTGCACCAGTTTATAATCGTAAATTTTTTTTCCTGAAAAAGTTCTAGTGCAACGAATGGATTATTGAATCATTACACAACGGACCCAAATGAGATTCTAGGTGGAAAGAATCATCTTGTAAGCTATTCTTCAAGAAATTTTGTGTTGATTTTGTAAGTACCCCATGTTCTTATACCTAAAACTCCCCTTAACAATTTTCAGAAAAACAGATTTTTCAACTTATTTTTCAGTTTTAAGTTTAAGTTGTCAAACAGACGAGTCACGAGTTTGTCACGCTTGAAAGTTGAAGAACATAAAATTTGGCTTCCACTGGTCACCATATGTTCCTAAATTTATCATAAAATAACTGAATTATTGAGTTTCCGCTGTCTCAAAACAGGGAAAATCCCCTTTTTATATTTATTTATTATTTTTTAGCGAAAAGATAGTTTTGAATTATGTAGAGAAGATGACATGAGTTGTGAATCTTTTAGTTCCAAATCGATAGAGCACCGATATTTTGGAGTTACACTGAAAAATGAAGATGTTGAAGGGTCAGTTGAAAAATATCTTTATCGTAAAAAACGCATCAAAAGAAGATTTCTCCTGTTTTGAAACAGTCAAAACTCGATTAATATCTTATTTTATGATAAATCTCTGAATTTGTGGTACTTAACCAGTGGAAGCAGAATTTTATGATCTACAACTTTTATGTGGGACAAAATTTTGTTCGACGAATTATTCTGAGGGGAAAATTGAAAAATAAGTTTAAAAATGTGTTTTTTTAAAGAAAACATTGAGAAGGGGGTGTTATAGGTATACGTGTTTTATTAATACAAACACCACGACATTTCCTGAAAGAATAGCTCAAAACATAGGTTTTTCGTCAAACTACTAATTCCGCAGTCAAACACATTTAAAAAAGGAAAAAAACGCTTCCTTTCACTGGGGTTTATGTTCATCCTACTAAAAGAAATTTCAGGAGATATGCATAGAGCACGTATATCTGTTCTCAACCAAAATACCTATTTGGATTGTTCAGTTGCTCAAATTCACGTTACGATAATCTTCAATCAGTGTATCGGCCAAAGCCTTTTAGGGTACATCACTACATCACTAGGTTACTGCGATGAAAACATGAACAATAATAAACCAAAAAAAACGCAAATTATGGCACCATAAAGCGGGCCGTATATCGGGAATGTTTTGAGCTACGAACCTGGGAAAGAGCTCGTTCGATTTCTCATGGAAAGTTCATCAAAAAGAGTCCAAATTTACGCCGCTTCGACTTTTTTTTTGAGGTGGGATTTTACAAAACTTTGACAACCCTTAAAATTGAGTGAGAGTGCAAAGAATTGGGGCGTTGTCCGATCAATATTGATTTTTCCATAAATTTCAGATATTTTGCTCCAGCCGTTTGGGAGAAATCGTGAGTGCGGCGTATTTTAGATTCGGATTCTACACCCTTTGAAACGTAAACAATGAAATTTTCAAAGAGCGATTACAATGGTTTATTATTGAATAATAAACCAAAATGGCTTAGTGCAGAAAAAGCCACAAGCCCCAAACATGACCTAAAACAGTTTAATACCTGTACAACAGAAGAAGAAAGTTGTTGAGGCTTGTGGGAATGCCTAACTTTCAGTCTATCAAAAACTATGAAAGTTAGTTCTCAATCACCTATTCATTGCAATTGCGAACAATTAAAATTTACTGTTCCTGATAAATGTTATTTAGGCATTTAACTTGGATTCCTATGGCTGAGAGGGAAAAACGCGTCCCGTCACAAAAGGCTGTAACGAGAAAATAATGAGAAACGGTTTTATCTGAATTGCAGCAAAATGTGTTGAAACAATGGCGTTCTGTACCTCTTGATTACCTTCAATCTGGTCATTACAAAATGGTCGGATTCCAATTTTGGTGAAATTAATTTTTCCAGCTGGAATTGCCTTTCGTCCCACAGTGGACGAAGTCGGATGGGCCCATTCGATTTACTAATTTGCTTAAATCACAAGTGTTTGAAATATCGAGCTGTTGATATTTCAGCCTTTCAATTCTTTCCTTGAGGATTGATCGAAAGTGATGCTGAGAACTTTGTCTCTCTCTACTACGCTCTACAAAAGTACAGTAGGTAAATTAACTATTGTTGCAACAAGAGATTTTAAGGTCCAAGAAAAAAAGTCCTTTCGCGATTCAAGAATCACTTTGGGTTGATTTTCTTTCACAATGTTCTTGATAGCTATTCAACACCAGTGTGTTGAAAACACGAGATGGGAAGCGATGTAAATGTTGAATCTGATGATGGTGCATGAGAAGAAACATTGGGCCAATTGGGGGGTGGAACGTTTAATGTGCATAGCGGATATGTGGGCAATGAGACAAATGCTAAACCGAATTTGCCCCGAAAAGCTCTACTTATGCTAAACGAGAGTGGAAAGTAGACCAGAAAATAACAAGAATATGAAAATATGAGTTACATTAAGCTCAATTATAATGTAAATAGGTAAATTTAGTATTTATTGCTTGAGAAGGTACATAGTAAATTTCAGGTGTGGAAAGCAATATCTCGACGATTTAGGTGTTGAAAAAATGATATTAGAAATGCGTGGTACGATTTTACCATTGCGGTGGTACGAGTGAAGGTCGTTAGTGGCAGTTCTCAATTGAAATTCTTGTATTTAATAAGACTGTTTGAAAATGTTGACTTAATAGAATATTTGCTCTCGACCTAAATGGAATTAGTACACATCCAACGTTAGCAGGTGTGTGTTCGTCGGATTAGAAGAAATGGCTCACTGATCGCTGTTTTTGTTCGTGAGGAAGATAAATGCCGCAGTACAATATGAATATCAGTCGATGATTTGTTGGCAGAGTGTTGAAAGAACGTTTTAGTATGCAAATTTGCATTATAAATGTAGGTTTCAAGATTTGTTTTCGTTGAAGATTGATCTACATGACTATTGTGTTAAAAACAATACAATATTGTCAATGACCTTTATCAAATTTCAACTTTGTAATTACTGGTTTTTTCAAAGAACGTTTTAAAGGAATGTCGAAAGATATTTAGATGACTCTCGCACTTCCATTTTCTCATAGAATCCCCTCTCCTCCTTCCGAGCTAAGAATTTTTTGTTTCAGTTCCGCTACCTTGGACGGACCCAATCTTTTGGTGGTGTTCTCTTCTATCATCCTCCTTCCAGCTCCAGTTAACCCTTTGTTCTTTCATTCGTCGCCCGTGGTCCCTATTCCGTATCTTCTCTTTTGTTTTCTCGATGATCAAATCCTTTCATAGGCCCAGGCCCGTTCTGTTGATCTGCTCCCCCATCTGAAGACTGTTGTTGTCTTCCTCATATTTCAAGTCAGTTAATTGCATACCAACATCTTCGATATCTCCTCCTTCCTTTACACCTTTACGGGGCTTGCTTGCGTATTGATTATAATCCAATCAGTTTCTTACATCATAGGTCACCCATAGGTTACCTTTCACTCATAATGTAGTTTCTGCCCGGCTTTCTTCTGTACTATCAGGGCCCTTCAGAGTCTTTTGGTTCCCTTTCAGATCAAATATATTTAATTAATTCTTCCATGTTCTTCTTCCATTAAAGACAGACATATCTAATGCTAACCTATTGAATAGGCAACGCTTGAAGCTATGTTTCAGCTGATTCCATAATCAGGAACCATCTCCAGCATCTCACTTAATTTGTTTTGGATTATTAAAATAGCTCACTTAATTTGTTTCGTACAAGTATTCCGTCATGCCATGATAATAAAGCCAAGTAAATCTGTTCTCAACCAGTTCCTATTTGGATTGATCAGTTGATCATATTCGTGTGCCTTCTGAAATTCAATAATCGCTCTATCACCTGTGAAACACGCACACTCCAAAGCTTAGTAGAAATTCAAATCATGAATGCAAGCCAAATGAATGAAATTGAATAATAAACCCCAGTGAAAGAATTTGAAGCGTTTTTTAGAATCTTGCTCAACGCAAGCGAGAATTACGACAGCGGAAATTACAAGATGCATTAATTGAACCACTGTCTGGTGCGTCACCTATGACGGACGAGGAAAAATTATTTCAATGTTATCAAATGAAGGCAGAAGAAAAACAGATTCGGATGGAGTTGGGAAATGGAGAAACGATAACCAGGAACAAAAACCGAGAATGAATGCTGAAAGATGTAAGCAACAAGAAAGTAGAATCAAGTGACTAGCTGAAGGCCCCTATTAATTTTGTTCCTAATCGGCCTAACGTGCTGAAATATGAAGAGGGGTCTTTTAAGGACTATGGAGTGGACAAGACAGGAAATGGAGGCTCAAAACCCCATACAGAAATTTGCCGCGTTTTATTTTGCCCCTAAATAAATCAATAGGTGTTCAAATTGTCATGGTGAAATAAGTGACGGAGCTTCTCACGCTCAATCAATTAAAAACTCTGCAAATTCTTTCACTGGGGTTTATTATTCAATTGGCTTGCGTTCCTGATTTGAATTTCTACTAAGCTCTGGAGTGTGCGTGTTTCACAGGTGATAGAGCGATTATTGAATTTCAAGAGGCACACAAATATGATCAACTGATCAATCCAAATAGGTATTTTGGTTGAGAACAGATTTACGTGCTCTATGCATACCTCCTGAAATTCAATAATCGCTCTATCACCTGTGAAATGATTGAATGATTGAATAATAAACCAAAAATCGTACTACCGCAGAAAGACCGAGAAAAAACGAAATTAAATAACAATGATAAAACCATTCTGATAGAATTGTGACGTTTACCTAACAACTGAGTTCTCTTTATTGATAAGAAAGTCTAGGAAAGGGCGGATAAACTCCCAGCTTTAATCCGTTACCAAGTGCTTCGGTCTTCAATTTACTCTGAGTAAGCCCTGTCGTACTTCAATGAGGAAAAGGGGGTTGGCAGTGATGGGAGGGGAGGGCGAGAAAAACTCCGAGCACCGAAAAAAAGGGAGAAAGTCGAGTAACGACAAGCGGACAGCGTGAAGAGCAGTGTGTAAGAATCAATCTTCTGGCACCATTTGCGTAATTATTTCGGGAAAGCCATTCGCTTTGTCCGTAGTCACTGTGGATCCCTTTTCGACTCTGTTTTACTCCACTCCACAGCGTCAAGTTACGGGTCTTTCAGAGCAACGGAGCGAAATTGACCTGAATCAAGGCCGAAAATAGATAAAGAGAGGCGGAAACGGCAATCAACATAAAAACTTTTATTTCCTTTCTCGAATTCTTTTTAGGCGGATTGCTAAGTGTTTTTTTATATTTATTGCTGCAGTTTCCTGAGATTTAATGAACAGCGATAGGTATTTAATTACGGGTTGCTTATACAGTGATTCCAGTCGTGTAAGCATTCAATGTCTATTGAACTGCAGTGATCTGCAATTTATGATGATGTCAGCATGTTCAGTAGCACTTTGGATCACCTTCGAATTATCTCTGTAATCAACAAAACATATTTGGTGAGTAACGCGTGCATTACAGGGGCTTCCCTATGAACGGGTTTTATACGGTCATACTTGTAAACATAATTATAAACACACAACAATTAAACAACAAGCAAGAACAAAAAAAACATGCAATTTTGCGGTAAATTTTAGCAGCTATGAGGATCGTTTGAATGAATCGGTCATACCCCCTCCCATGATGGCACCAAATTTGATTTTTCTGGAGTTTCTTGAACAAGAGAAGTTTGTTAGATAGACAAGAACATGGGAATAGTGACGACCACGATTATTACTGTTACCCCCTCCATCCATCTCCTTCCATGATTAAATTAAAAAGATCTGAAGCATGCTTGAAAAAAATACCAAAGTTCTTAATCAAACAAAACAGAATCAGGAAAATCGGTCGGCCACACATCGAGTCCATTAGAAGCAGGGCTATGTGAACGTTGGGGTTCATCAAGAGGAATTCTAGTGATTTTTCGACAATGGAGGCCCTTGTTCGTCCAATCTTGGAATAGTGTGCATCAGTTTGGTAACCGATTTATGGAAGTGGGAAGATGGAGGTGGAGCAGGTCCAGAGGAAGTTTCTACGTTTTGCCTCGTTCAAGTCTGGAGTTGCATGGGAGGATTTTCATGTGGGTTAGGCGCTGAGGTTCTGTAACTTGAGGCCCCTAAATGAGCGTAGGCGAAGGTCAGATGCCTTGCTTTTGCATAAAGTGGTCGGTGGTGTGGTGGACTGTCCTGAGCTTCTTTCCCGCATAAATTTCTTTGTTCCACCTCGCAATACAAGGTTCCAGCAGACCTTCCAGATCTCACCTGGATCAACGAACTACCTTCTGCGGTCTCCTTTGAATCGTTGCCAGGAGGAGTGGAACAATCTAGAAGTGGTCATCTTTAACATCACGGAAACTAAATTGAAAAAATTTATAGATGAGTGCTGTGGTCAGTGAGGTATTTTTTGTTATTATTTTCTTTATTTAATCATGTTTGTGAAGCCTGCGCTCAACCAATGAAATAACTGAGTTTATACATTATTTTATTATATTGGGCTGATAAGCCCGTGTTATAAATAAATAAATAAATAAATAAGCTGTTAATCAGCGATTGAATGGATTGTCTATAGTCTCCTCACACGGCACACACACACGTACAGCTATAGTTTTCTAAAGACAGTATGAGATTGATGGCGGTCAAATCATTGTTGCGAATTAATGTTATGTTGTTGAGTTGTGGCGTGGAGAATGAACGAGTACTGCGTTATATGATACTTTGGATAAATACGCCGTTTCCGTTCTTTCTCACCCTCTGAATTCGAAGTCATAATTTTATCGTAGTTCGGTGGAATTTCACTGACTCTAGGCCCAGAAGAGTGAGTTAGGTAGGCATTGTTCACTAAGTGAGAAATGCCTCCACTAATTCAGAACAGAGCCCAGTAAATATACACACAGCGGGACAAGCCATTATTGTCATTCACTTAATCGGAATGTAAGACACACCTCCCTGAGGGATGGGACCGGGGTTCGCAGCCCTTTTAATTCCGAACCCCCTACAGGTGTGATAATTCTTCCCTCTCCTGGGAGGTAAATTTATAACAGTTGAGCTTTAATTGAATTCTCCCCCTTTTGGCGCTGCCTCTCCTTCTGAGCCGCATCTTGCGAGCCCATCCGCCGTCACGTTGCATACCACGGCATAATCCCGCCATACCTGCGCTACTGTCCCGGTTTCACGGTGTTAAATTCATTTCACATACTCCTGGAGAGGTCGGGCGGTAGAGCGAAACTCTTACAATACCGCTCCGCCTTTGAGTGTTTTAACCCTCTCGGGATATTCCCAACTCTACTCCATGTGTCGTGATAACGGCTAGTTTCCCGTGGAAGTTGCGTTTATGAGTTCTGTTCCGAAACAAAGGCTTGAATATTGAAATCTCGAGGGCTTGTATTTCGAATCGCTCTGTATTCAAACCTCCACAACTAGGTGCATACGCCAAACAAACTTTCTACGTACTTCAGAACTCCCATTCACACTTTGAACCAGACGTATAACATGTTTGGAATCCCATCATGTTTACGTATATGTACCTTATGAGGAGGGAGTTCGTCATTACACTCCCATGAATATTTTTCAGCCCTAGCTTAGACTCCCCGGACAATTTCTTTGGTGTTACTCTACAATAAGCTGTACTAATTAAAAACACTGCCAATTCTAACACATGGGCTTATTATTTTCTGAATAATGCGTGATTCCTCGATTCAATTTGAGGTTGGGAGTCGCATTTAGGTTAAAAAACTGCGATTATTTGCTTTGGGTGTGCTTGAACGGATCTGAAAGTTATCCCGATCCATTTTGTTTCCAAAATTACCAGAAAGTGGCACCCCACTTACCTATGTCAATAATAGGCTCGGAAAACCACTGATTTGCCCAGTTTTTGTTCCGAAGCATCGATATGTGTAAGGCAATCGGGCTGGCTAGAAGTTAGGATTAACAAGAAGAAGAGTTCATGTGCGGAAGATCGGATTTCGATTTTTTCCACATCGAATCGGATTTTGATTGTGTGAATTTCATGGCCTGTACAGTTGACGGCCATTTCAGATTTGAAATCTTGGCACCTTGAACGCGAAAGGACGTAATTTCAAGGGTTATAGAAAACATTTGCTATACGATTACAAACGGATTATTATTGAAAATGATAAACCAAACTCACAAATATCTTTTCCCATTTAAACACTTAGCACTACCTGAAACTAATCATAAATGTGGAGAAAGATTTGTGATTTTCGTCAACTAGGTAAAACGTTAAACATTAAATAGTCAATGTTATTCATAAAAGTAGGATAAGTCAGTTTCATCAATGTTGGTTTGTCCTTAATGCAGTCTTAATTGATTCTATATCATAATACTCATCCTCGAACTTATTTTTCTAAATGAGAATGAGCAACTACTTACTCTTGGATTAACATAAACCCTAAACCTCAGTTTTCGTTTTCTCACATATCTCATTATCTCGTCCATTTCAGTTAGTCTTGAATTGAATTTGACCAACATTTAGGCCGCAGCAGGCTTAGTGCTAGGGAGTTTTGGATTAACATAAAACCCCAAATCTCAGTTATCGTTTTCTCACACATCTCGTCTCTCGTCCATTTCAATTAGTCTTGAATTGAATTTTCGTCCTGACTGAATCTGAAAATAGCAAATTATATTTGCATTCTTACTTATCCAGTTTCCCAGTGTACGAATCTAAAATTTCAGCTGATTATCGCTTTTAACGATGTTGAGATTTCATAAGTATGTGTGATGTGCATGAAAAAGAAGGTAAGGATACTACGATGCTTACATCCCAATTTTGTGTATTTGATGCCGGTTGAATTTTGTATACAAGCAGTTCCAACAGTGCAATTTCGTGCCCAAAAAGCAATCGCTCACGTTGATAGCTGGCTTCCAAACTAAGGATACGGTACTGCTTAGAACCATTGTCTATAATTTGTAGATCAGAATGTATTAGAACATACCAAAACTCATGTACTTAACATGAACCTAGAGATCTTTTGAAATGTTTTACACAATCTCGAGAGATGTAGAATGTAAGTTTGTATCATGGAACGATAATGCCGGTGGAGATGGCCCAGCATTCATCAAGGCCCTCGAAAGGTCAGTCAACATGCATTGTAGTTCATCCGAGCTAATTCTAAAATGGACAGAATGATGACGCGATCTATTGAAATTGATAGGAAATTATTGGACTGTTCTTCCCCGGATACGTTAAAAATGTCACGCTTTCGGTCCATTAAAACCTGAAAACATTATGGTAAGTGGGTTTTACTTTAATGATTGTACTTAATCTTAACAATTAATCATGCCTGGATAATATCGATTAAACAATTTTTTCCTTGTTTTCCAACCTCGGCTTTAGGTTTTCATGCATTTCCGTCAGGATTCTGGGAAGCACATCAAAAATGTTTGGATTAGAGGTGTTGAAAAAGGCGTTGAATCGTGCCTGAAAGCTTTTGCAACCGTCAGTCTTGAAATTGACCGAGACACAACATTTCTTTTAAAGAAGTAATGGAAAAGTTGAGTGAGGATTTTGTGATTTTCCAAAACGTAGTCTTTATTTCCGCATTTTCTGCAGGAAAGATGGAGACAAAGTCATCGGTCATAGCAGAACAAGAAGCAAGACAAAAACCACTGAACCTAGACAAGCCATCCAACTTACTAAACCCATTTGCTGACATGGACGAAACTTCCAACGCTTCTTGTAACAGGGCAGTTTCAAGAATTGGAAAGGGGAAACTAACCACATCCATCAGAAGTAGTCTCCTTCCATGTCCCCCGAAATCCTCAAAATCGTAAATTTTATTTCAAATGTTTATGAAATCCCAATTTTTAATGTTTCCACTTTTCGATTTTCCTATTTAGGGTTGATCGAAACCGATGCCAATGAATCAGGATCAACTATATCCGATCTGTGATTTTCGAGAGACGGCGGATCGATTTATAATGAAGAAAGTTTTATGCACGTGGAATGTACATACAATGTTCACAATCCATACAATATTGGCTGAGGATTAAATGGATTGAATCTATATATTACAGTTAAATTACTTCATTGTATTCATAGGTTCCGTTGAAGCCTTTCAAAAAGCAAGATTGTAGGTTAAGGGTTATGGTTTATAAACTTATGCTACCCATTTTGTATACTTTTTTGTACCTGTACTGCCCATTTTGACAGGGGTGTCAGGAAAGTCAATAATCGGGGGTCCGTGATTTGTAAGCAGGCTTTGCTAACAAGTAACAATAATCTGCTAACAAGGAGCGTGATTGTATGGTATATTTACCCTTTCCAAGGGCTGAGGCGAGTGATGCTCACAACACCCAAAGGGCAACCGTGACGCTAGAAGGCGCCAGGTTTTTCCTGGAGGCGGCGGTGGTTCCATGAATTCTGGAGGGGAACTGTCCATATCCTCCACATCCTTATAATGTTAAGGAAACAATAGTAAAATACTTATGTTTGAAGTGCATCTAACGTTTCATTCATTACCTCGGATAATGACTAAAAAATGAAAACCTCGAATCTTTTCATCAGAAGTTTTCGAACCAATTAGTTCAATTTAATAGTGGATTTCGTGGCAAAACTGCTATTTAGTTCAATCGCCCATCGCAATTAGACGCTGATACGAGCTGTGAAAGGGAACCAAGTAAGCAGATTTAAATCAAGCTAGACCGGACTGAGCCGGGGGAACAAAGACCATTGTAGACGGACTAGAGTGTGAAGAGGAGGAAGCTGTCCCTCTGCCACCTCATTGGGATTCCGGCAACCGCCGAGCTGCGTCCTCTCTCGTCGGGGGCCATTTGCATTTGCAGCTGACAACACGTGAATATACATAGATAAAGGTAACACGCACGGGGTACGCACGGCTCCCTTAACCCGACCTTTCCCGGAACAGATGTCCGTCCTGAACCAAAGTTCCAAGTTTATATTGTTTGCCCTCTCGGGCCGCGAACTTCCATTTCCATCGCTCTCCAGGGGACCTCCAGCTGGGTACTCGGAAATCTGCATACGATTATGTTAGATTCTAATTGATTCCCTTATTTGCATGCACGTTAGTTTTATATTGACACTTTTGGGTCTCCCCAAATTTGGTTGTACCGAATGTTATTGTACTCGTATATATAAATAGTTGCGTTGGATGTTGAGGTTCAGTCATAAAAGGATCTATGTCCCGACGTTTTGAAGGTTTACTCCTTCATTTCCAATGGTTACTATCAGAGATGGAAAAAATCAAATTGCCAGCTACTTTTATCTTCAGGCTACAAACAAATTCTTTTTAATCGGCATGTTTTTTTTTTTTGGAAGGATCTTATATATGGTCACATTGCACTGAAGTGAGGTAGTGATAAGCAGAAACTTGAAAGCGGTAGCGATCCTGAAAGAGAAATAATAGAGAAACATGGAGGTACCTGAAACTGAAACTGCCTTTGGACGACTTATTTCTCGTGGTTCCTATCCGAGTTTGATTTTGAAGTTTCTTGAGCATGAGCATGTGAAAAATACGTAAGCATAATTCTGTAAACGTTTAGAGTCATCAAGTTTTGATCCTGAACGCCTTCTGATAATGTGATTCGATAATGACTCTGGTATACTAGACGTTAATTTCCCGGACAGCGCTACTATCCGACCTCCGCGGTAAGCGCTGGAGGTCCACATCTTATCTTTGTCTTGGTTGATCTACAATCACCTAGCTACCACCATCACCTTATACTTTTCCCTGCTGTTTTCCTTCTCTCTTTCCGTGCTGCTGTGTACTGTTTCGTCATGTACTGTGTCATTAGGACAATTGACATCAAATGCGAGAATGATTTTATTATTTAGTTATTGTGAAAATTATTCTTGCAAAGTAAATAGCAAACCCTTTACACATCCAATTGTACGCCTCAGCCGTTCGTGGATTAAAGCAAATCTGTAAATTTATCTGGGTTGCCGCACCCGGGAAAATGATGATGCCTTCATTTCGGCAGGGTCCTCATTCGCCGCACTTTCCTCTAGGTCTCAAGAAAATTATGTGAAGGGGCTTAGATAAGCTTTTACGAGCCTCAGGGTGCCGTAAAAACTGAAGGGGCGGCTGTCGGTTGGCAGATTGGTTCTTATTCAACCGGAGGGTACCACGTCAGTGAGGTTTTTTCGCTGCTAGATTGGAACCCCTTCGGGCCACAAATCAGGGGGGGGGATTCCTTCTTTGACCTGATGGTATTAGGGAAATTTTGAATAGGCTTGACGCGGTATCCTCGCTGACTTCATCTCAAGAAAAACTTATTATTTTGAGAATGAGAAGGCATGAGAACAAACTGCCTTTTCTTTACGATGTTGTGTTACGAAATTCTGGAAGATTTTATCCTATCCAGAAAAAACATGCTTAATGTCTTTCAATTACAACAAAGATGTTGTAATAAACTTTATAATTCTAAAGGATATCTCCACTCTAGATAACGTTATATAAGAAATTGCTTTTCTGAAAGAAACTATCCACGAAAAACGCATGCAGCTGAGGAATCACTTTGAGCAGTGGCATATATATGTAATATTTTCGGAGGGGGCCATGAAAACGGGGGGCCAGGGGTTATTCCTTACATCAAGTAGTGTCAAAGTCAAAGAAGAAACAACACTTGCTTGTCTTGGAGCTTTATCAAACATTATGGCACAATTCAACAACGAGGAATATGCTGACATAGTTTTTATTTACCCCCCCTCATAGGGGGGTCCGGAAAGTTTTTCAAATCAGGTGTCGAAAATCACAAGTTCAACTATTATAGCACTAAAAAAACTTATAGAAAAGTGGTTCTTTTTTCAGGGGAAAGCATACCTAGGCCTAATAGTAGGCCTAAATAATATTCAGTTAATAACTTGGAGAGGTGTAAAAAAAATAAATGATTGATACCTCGATTGGTTCCTTTTTATTAACATCATTTTGGACCGAAAAATACAATATTAATTTATATTTTCCAAATTTCGGAGGGGTCCCGGGCCCCCTCGCCCCCCCCCCCCCCCTTATATACGCCCCTGACTTTGAGTATCTATGTAATAAAAGTCGAATATACATGAAAGAAAATGATAGCATTAACCGTTTACAGCAAAAAAACTTGACGCTTTCAAATAAGGAAACATCTTGTTTCCGGGTCATTTCAAATAAGGTCGTATTTTTTTTTTTTTGAACAACTGTTTTTACTTCTTTCGCCAATGATGGATCACCTACTTATTCGGTTTGAGTTTATTTATTCGCTATTCAAAGTCTACTTAAGTATAGGTATACTTAAGTAGACTTTGAAGCAATAGTGGATTGAAGGAAGCTTCGTTTATACTTTCGGGAGATGGACGATTCTTTTTTGTTTTTCCAAAATTGAAATTTCCATTCCCGTTTTGCATTTCAGATCATTCCAAACAGTTTTCGTTTCGTGTCTGACTGGCTGCTTGAGTGTGTGTGTTTCAATACGTGTGTCCAACGATCCTTGGATCAAGCTTCATTCTGACAGCTTCCATCCGATTTTGATGACGTTTCCAGGGAAAATTCAGGTTAGGGTGTAAATGGTTCTGTGAATTTCATCGACGAAAAATCAATACTTCACTCTGCCCAAACAAACCATTAAAATTCAACAAGCGAAATTTTCCCAGCTTCTAGTGGGTCTCACGCAAATGTATAGGGTAGTCGAGGAAGAGCGGTTTAATGATCTCACATAAATTTAGTTTAGAAAGGTAGTGTAATCAATAAGGTGCCGCACTCGGACGAACATTAAATGCTTGTAAGTTGCCTGATTTCCACAGCTTTCACCCGATTATGATATCTTTGAGGGCTAAAATGTCAATGAGTTCTATTATCACAAATCAATACATCACACTGCGCCTGCGTCAACCACAATTTAGTTACTTTCTGTGCTCATGTTGGAGGGTAGTTGGTGAAAGCTGGTTTATTCATCTCATTATTATTTCAACTCGATTATATTATTATTTCATCCGCTTTAGAATTAGATGCCCGAGTGCAAACAAATTTTCTCCCGTACAGCCAGCGTTCATTTTCCCCTTTACGCAGATAACTGGACTGGAGATGATTATTTAACGGAGTGTATGGTCATCATCTAAATATAACATAGTAGGTAGGTACCAATCTTTTGAGGAAATGGTAAATATGATAAATTAATCACAAACTAATTAAATATCCGTAAATCCTACGCTTCACTTGTAAATTCAATTCCAATTGAAACTCTATCATTCTCACCCGATACTGGGGGATTTTAACCATGTCTATGAAGGTTCATATTCACATTCGTGTTCACGTTCAAAATTGGATAAAAATAAAACGGTCCGAGTGGGCTCATTCGATTCTTTGAAGGCACGTCTATCAACAACGAACATAAAACAATACTGTTACGTTGAAACAGATTTATATTCGGATTGTAGATATTTCAGAACTTCAATTCCACTGTTCTGGATTGACTGAGACAGTGCCGAGAATTCTGTTCCAACTAGACCTTAGATGTGATCTTCGCTCAAGTTTCATCCAGCAGTTTCGAAGAAATGCTCCGGACGGTTGACGGCCTAAGGCTTACGGACAAATTTCGGTATTCAACCACGAAAAAAATGATTTGTTAACCACCCGCCAAGTTGGCTTACATCGGCCCAAAAAGTCCAAAAATTGAATTAAAAACGTCAGCCCCGTTTTCCGAAGCTTTTCCCAGGAAACCACTAAGTTGCAAAATTTGGCTCAAAAATCTATCGTCAACTCGGGATGTTTATGACGAGTTTTTTTGTTGGATTAAGATAGGAATTAGTTTCTTGAATCGAATGAGTCCATTAGGATTGCCCTACGATCGTCCGATCGCTCACCATTTCAACGTCGTTTTGGTCAGGTAGACAAGGATTAGAAAACAGGTTACCTATCGACCAATATCCCTCCGCCCTGTTGTTTTTTAGCCAATTACAATATTATGATAGGAGCACTTTTCATGTAATAGAATTCATAATTTAAGTGGTACATTCAACAGTTATTTTGGATGAGTGAATGTTGGGGAAGTGGAGCGCTTTGTTATTCAGTCACTGATAGGTGAACTAGGCGATACAATATAGCAGTAGGCTAGATTTAGCTCGCTACAGATAGGTAATAGGAAAGGTAACTCCATTTCCTCGCTTCGTAGAGCTGCGGGGACTATGAGATTATCCTGGATTATGAGATTATTTTACACCTAAGAGACCTTTATTGTTCTAGCTGTCTGCAAAGGTGGCTCTCGCATGACTGCTCCTCCATTACACGAAAGCTTTTCAAGTTTCATGACAAGTTATACCTAGAAGTCATTAACGCTGCATTTAACCAACTACGAGACAATCTGTAATAAGACTCTCAAGCTAAATGGCTTTGCACGCTGACAACGGCGGAATATCAGCGCGGGAAGCACGATAAATAGAGCATTCTACATAGAGGCACATTGCACAAAACATTAACCCTTTCCTATGACTGATAATTGAATACCCGCACAGTACGTTTACTACCATGTTGAAAGTTCTATTACCATGCCACACGTCCATCAATTTTGTAAACTGCATCGTTTCAAATGTTCTCAATTCACTTACACTTTATGTGCACCCGCAGATTTATCTTTATTTATTTATCTATACCCGTAGATTGTTCTGAACTGGTAATGTACGAGGTGATATGTTCTCTTACAATCCTAATTCAGTTTACAATAACGATTTTAGTGTAATTCCATGTCAGGGTTAGGACCAGCCGTTCCCTCATTAGGACGACCAAATATATATATTTTTTGCTCCTCACTGCTGTTTGTTGAAACGTGCCATAGAAAAATTGGAATTTGTCTCTTCTTCGAAACGAAGGTTTGAACAAAACATCTGTGTTAAATTGAACTCAAAAATCTAATTCGAAGGTATTGAAAGTAGATTGTACAAACCAACCAACTAAACAACAACAGTCCGAACCAACGATAAAACCCCTTTATTTGTTTTAATGAAAAATCGTGAACTTGTGAGATTACTACAACTTTCGAGAAAATGTCTGGTTGTTTTGAGGTGTCATGTTGGTTTTCAATTTACATTTGGAACGGTTTTGAAACAAATCTCTTCATCGAATATTTTTAAATATCCTCAAAACATGAGTATTTGAGAATATATATTGGAACAATACATCACATTGTTCCAATAAAGATGGAATTTTTTGAAATTCTAGATTACGGGCTGAAAGTTGGATCGGTCCATTAATTAACTTCATTACCGGAATATCAGAATCGATGCTTTCCCATCCAACAGACCATGCATACTCAGAGCTAATGAAAATAAAATTTATTTATCAACATTTAATGTTGATGTGCCACATGGAAGTGTGTTGGTCCACTCCTAGACCTTCGGTATACGAACGATTTAGAAAGCTGAGCATACTACGACACCAACATTTTCAGTCGAGACTGCTGTCTTGGCAGTTGGTAAGAGTAATGATGAGCCAATTTCAAAACCCAATAAATTCATCTCCAAAATTCATCTCCAAAATCATCAGTATGAAATCAAAATAGGGAGTCAAAATAAATTAGGCTAATTCAGTGCTCGTTGATTTTACCTACTGGACGATAAACTATATCTGTAATTTCCACAACAACGTGACGATTCCCTATCCGACTCCAGCAGAGTCTAAAGCCGCAAGAGTGTGAACTGAAGTGAATGTGATCTTTTCGAGAGACAGGCGACAAAGTTATGCACCTTAGGTGTTAAACAATTTGTTGTAGTTATATAAGTCAGATTTAGATTGTTAATAAGATTACTTAGGGGAATAAAGGTCCTAAAACAAAAAATTATTGGAAGTAACAAATAAAAAACTACTTAATAATTGGTGTTCAATTAAAAAAAGCTTACCGTTCAGGATATGTTACCAACTGGTACATTTTGTTGAAGAAAGAAGAGTATGAATATTCTCTTCATTTGTCGAATGCGGAAACAAAACCGTGTTTCACTCCACTTCCTGAAAAATCCTGAAGCTAACCTCATTCTTTATGTTGTTCGCAACTCGGATTTTTTTCAGGTAAAAAAAAAGAAGTTTGGGAACGAAAAGGAAAGTGGCTTCACAATGATGATTCGATTATGATAAAAAGGGGAATATGCAAAGGGAAAGACGAATGGGTGAAAAGGAATATGCAAAGCAGTGAATGGGAAGTAGTGATTAAGGGGGAAAAAAGATTCCAGAGTGAGTGGAAGTTTGGGGAGTGAGGTCTTCCGGGGGAAATAACACCATCACATGCATTGGTAGACATTTTAGTATTAGTAGACCTTATTTAGACCTACCTTAACCAAGAGAAGGGTTAAAGTCAGATACCCCGAGGATATTCACTTTATGTGATTCTGAGAAGTTACCTCGAATAACTAACTTATCTAAAAACATGGTTCTTCATTAAACTGGGAATCTGTCAATTGTTGCAGGAAGATTGATTATTTGTACGGTAGGATTAATTCTTCCGTATGCATCACCATTGCAACCAATTAATAGCGAGTTAGGACATGTTTTCCTTTTGTTGTTTTAATTTTTATTAGTAAATGTGTGTACAATAAAGACCATAATTTCACAAAAAGTGCGAAAGCCGTTGCACAATATTGTTGACAGGAGTTAACTGGATTAATGGTTAATACGTCATTACACTTATTTAGTCAACATTTTCAATAGCATTAATAAAGACAATGGAAATGAATGATGAAGGTGCCCCTACACACCTTTTCCATAACTATTTATTACTATAATACAGTAATGAATAAAAAATGTTACCTTTCGATTCATTACCTTCTTTCACAACTTTCCGGTGATTGCATGACAAATTACAAATAGAAAATTCTTAGTGGTGTTGTCCCTCCGTTCATGATTTAATGAGTTTTATTTTTTCTAATCACTTGAAGAGAAACCATCAATCGACGAAAAATCAAAACCCAACAGTTGTTCACCTCAATGTTGTTTGGTTATTGGTGGGTCACACAAAGCTGTATATAAATGATACAGTTTATGTATTTAGCTGCTTCCAGTGCGAAAATTTCGTCAAATAGGGTCAATCCTCTGATTCAAACTTACAATTGTCAGAGGACATGTTGTAAAAAAGTCAAATCATTTGATCACTATTAATAAGACATTTCGGCAATCGTTCATTCTTTCAAGCCATTCACATTTTCACTCATCTAACAGTGATTTGTTGTCGTGGAACGAGTGTTGCAGTAATGGATCCAACTTGGGTTACAAACTATTTGCTGTTGAATTAAATTCTTCTCCATCCCAACCCTCGAAAGATGTATCACATAAATACACCATAAAGATTACCGTAGGCTAGATGACGGGATGTTCATTATACTGCACGAACCTAAGCAAGAGGAAATATGGCTGATTCTGCTTGATGCTACATTCGTTAAACGACAAAGACAAAAGTTCTTGGACTCAAAGCTGTCTAACTTGCTCCAAACAGATCTGGAAGGACGTCAGAGACATTTTCAAGTCTATGTTTAAGTTTTGTCTTCCCATGCCGCCAAGATTCCTAGCACATCCCAAGTCGATGCAGGCTTTTGATCCAAATTCCGTAAACTTTGATTCAGTAGTTTCGGAGAAAAGTTTCGGACAGTTCACAGTGAGACGAATGACCGATCCAGACGGACATAATAATTTTAGGACGATTTCAATTATCATTGAATGATGATTTTGAACCATTTTCCCCATAATCGTCATTCAGATTATGAGAAAAATAGTTTCAAAAATCTTTCTTCTAAGGAAATGTGGCAAAATGTAGAAAAGGTAGGTATTTGTACTTTAGAGTACGTTCCAGGCACTTAAAAAAAGTATAACTGCGGATTAAACAATGGAATAAAATTCTTACAAAGTGCTCAAAAGAACAGCCTGAAAACTTTCTTTTTGTCTGTGACTGAAACGAAAAATGTATACCTACACTCATGAGAATTATTTCAGAATATACGGTACCTACTCATATCACGCCCTTTTAGCAAATTTTCATAATAAAATAAAACTATTGCAACTATTGCTAAATAAAAATCCTCGTAAAATAACATTTTTCAATTTTGCTCATTATTACCGCTTTAGCTGATAAAAATCTGCATTTATTACATGCTATCTAATCCTACCAGAGAGATGTTGATGAGATTGTTGGATTATTCTAATGAGTTTTCCACAAAGATCTCATACAAATAATGAAGGCTTTCTTCAACAAGACTTATTGAACAAGAGCAAGACTTATTGACTTACCTCTGAAATGCGCTGTACAGGAGATGGAGCGATTAAAAGTAAAAGATAGACAGAATGAATGCAAGTGGAGTACTCGTAATTCTGAAGCACATAAGAAACTCAAGTGTAGTCCTAACCTAACCTAAATTCCAGTTGCGAAATTTCACGAAGATCTCAAGGAATGGAACCGTTTTGGAGACAGTTCAAGTGAATTCATGAGGATAAAACATTAGTTACTGATGATAAGTATCCTTTTGCAGTCCTCTGAACCTGGGTCTCATGAGAGAAGTATCCTAGAAATTAGGAACAGAATCAACAATCGTGGAGAGTTGACAGGTGAACCGATAATGAGAAAAATATGGTCTCATATGATATATACATGGTCTCTTATGATTTTGACGACCTTGAAATGATAATGAATTCTAGAAGAATGTTAAAAAATTAACTGTCATACAATTCTCTTTGATAAATTGGGTAATAACTCTTTTACTATTTTTACACAGAAGTAACGCCGATACTATGTGACCACTTTATGTTAAATTCCCTAGGGTTATACCGGTTGATTCTCCTGCTACAGGAAGCAGCCTACCCAAGTAGAGAGGTTTCGTTTTTAGAGGTACTTATGTAATTTTCTCGTCAACGAAGTCTTCAACAAAACCATTGTTGAAAACAACCAATTCTTCAATTGTTGTAGCGAAATATTGTTTACAAATTTCTCAATACACTTGATTGGTATCGCGATAAATCACCGATACATCTCAATACGCTTATTAGAGCTTCGAAAACTTTGGTTTGCAAGAAGTTGAGACCAAAGTGCTAAGAATTAAAAACAATTTCCACGGTTAATCATTATTAAGCTACTCGTCAAAGAATTTCTACGGAATTTGTAATCTATTACTCGTTTGTTCTCTATTTTTCAATTTAGAGTCGTACCCCTTAAAACCGGATGCCGATAAGTGCATCGAGAACGGTTGAAAATTTTTATCACGAAACTCTTCATTATTATAAGCTTTCCTTATGTTGAGTGATGACAGCTTTTATACAGAATTTTGACCCTTGACCAACTCAGCCTTTTCATTCATAGAGGAGAATTTTGATTGACAGACACTTATATTCGTGTGAATACGTGTATACACAATACTATTGTACTGGCAGTTCAGTGAATAATTAGTTCTTCGTTCCAAGCACCGTACTGTTAGGACAATGCTGAGTTAACAAGGGTAGGTGCAAACAGTCGACCCTTTGTTGGCTGAGAGAGTAGAAATAGTAACTCGTAACGCGAATGTTCCAAATAGCCAATAATTATTCAACGTCTTTCTTCATCATTCACTAGCACCTAGAGATCTCAAGGCAGAATTTCATATAGGAGGAACGAAGTGGGGTTGTTACTAATGTGCTGCCCTAAATAACAAAATTCAGTTCAGTTGCTGGAGCGAGAAGCGTATCACGGCAGAGATCCTCCCACCCCCCTCTTATACAGGGTGTCCCGGGAGTTATGCACAATCCGACTCCTACGTGTTGTACAACTCATTTCCTAACAAAAATACCTCCAAGCAATTTTTTGCCAGAGGCCTCGTTTCCGAGTTATTCGCGATTCAAGATTTCGCTGCGCGAAATGCCAGTTTTGTCAGAATCTTTAAATCGCCTATTTTTCATTGTTTGTGTTCATTTACGATTGATTGCGATAAATTGCATTCATATTTTTGCTGACTTCTTATCAAACCCGAAATCTAATTGTGTTCATTTACGATTGCTTGCGATGAGATTTTGACAAAACTGCGATTTTGGTATGAAGCATGTAAAAAATTGCTATGAGGCATTTTTGTTCGGAAATGAGTTGTACAACGTATAGGAGTCGGATTGTGCATAACTCCCGGGGCATCCTGTATGACTAAGAAATACTTAATGTTTGAAAATCGGGAAAGCTACCGAGGAGGCATTGTCTTGGTCAGGAGCCAGATATGCAATGACCCGCACAACCTCCCGGTCTTGAAGGAGGGGTTGCTTTGTGCGCCGTGTTTTATCAACCCCAACCTGACTTGGCCGTAGCATTGGGTGTTGTAATGTTGATTATTTGTTGTTTCTGACCAAATTCAGTTTTAGTAAAATGTTTGTTGACTCAAACAAGAACAATGGTTAGATATTAGGGTTTAAATCGAGTTCATATAAAGAGTTAGAGTTTAAACAAGATTGTTAAGATATAAACCGAAAAATAAATATTTAAAAACGAAAAATTAAAATGAATTAAATGAATGAAAATGTTCGTTCCTGAACAGCGTCTACGGCATTCCTAAGCTGTCCAGCCAAAGTCAGGATAATCAAAGAGCCGAGAGACAGCTATTGTTTGTGTTCATTTACGATTGATTGCGACGAGTTGCTTTCAGTTGAGTAGCTATACCACAAGTGAGTATGTTGACATCATTTTTGTGTAATGTTTTGCCAATGGTAATGCTTCTGAAGCAGCAAGGGAGTCACACTTCTGTGTACAACTCTCACCCTTGCGAACACGTCGGATAGTATGAGGAATAAATATTGGTAGATAATGTTGATTACCTAAGTCACCTATCCTTTTTTTATCTAATAAACTGTATTTTTTTCATATACTAATCCTGTTTTGTCACTAATTTTTTGGTTATTACTTCCAGCTATGTTCAATAGCTATAGCGCACCTTGATGAATGGGAATATGCAATAGGGAAACCACGCTGAAGGAAATACAGCGGTGAAAGAGACGAAAGGGAAGAGGTGGTAATGATACGGAAGCCTGGTTTGATAAGGGTCCATAGTGTCAGCAAAAAGATGAATGCAACTCATCGCAATCAATCGTAAACGAACACAAACAATAGCCTTCTTTCGGCTCTTCGATTATCTTGACTTTGGCCGGACAGCTTAGAAATGCCATAGACGCTGTTCACAAACGAACGGGTTCATTCATCCGACAAAACTAACTTAAATGGTCACGTGAGATTTCTAGCGCCATTTATTAGTGTGATTTACATTATTGTTATTGGTCACAAATAAGTTAGTGTTGGCACGTATGCCAACTACGGAAATTTTTTTTTAACCCGTTATTTTTTATTTAAATTATTGAGCTAAATAATAATAGGGGTTAGTGATACTGATATTGAGAGATTAATCCTTATTCGTATAAATGGTTTGATAATAATCATTGGGGTTGGTTATGTAATTTCCCCCTTAAATAGTTCGGATCGGAATTTTCGTTTACAAGTTGTGTTTACAAATTGTTTCATGTTCAGTCTATTAAAAAATATAACATATTTACATTTAATAATAGTTTTTTGAATTTGAAAATCTGACCAGTGATAGACCAGATATTCCATTTTGATTGTCAATCGTACATCAACAATGAAATTCATGTCATTATTTTAAGAATTTTTTTAACTAAATTTTTTAAATTAGAGGAGGTATTGAATACCGAAAAGGGCTTCTCTTGTAAATTAATGGTAATCAGTGAAGTACGGCAGAACAATATCAAAACTTATGTCTCCCGCATACCGAATCAGGAGATGAAGATTCCATTCAATCAACCGTCATTACAGAGGCATTCCTGTCAACATTAAAGACAATGCTTCAAGGTGCTGAAAATGAAATTCATAAATTCTTGACAGGATCGATTAGGCTTATCTAGGCAACCTACCAACTTCTTCAAGAACTTTAGTTCCATTTGTTCAATCGAGTTCTGGTGTTTTTGAGGCCATTGTGAAATTAAGGTCTTAGTTTGTAGTTCCAAAATTTCACCATAAACTTTTCAACAGGTATGTTCTTCTGTAATAATTTTTCCAGGAAATTTACGGGTACATCTTCCCAAACGTAGTCCTTCTCAACTTATACACGTGCCTATTACAGATACTTCTGAATTAGGGAGTCAGCGGACGATGACCAGTAGCATCGTGTAACAATACAACATGTTTTTGAAGCGAATTTATTGAACGAATATTTAGGTTGCATTCATTTCGTATATTTGGGTAGGGAACCATGATGAATGACCGTCTCAGTTAGACAGCCAAATATTCAAGGATTTGACTGTAATTCCCAAGTTGACATCTAATCTATAACTCTCTCTGGCAGTACATGAAACGTTCAAACATGAATGACAAATTAGATATGCTCATTTAAAAGTCTCGTCAATAAATTTATTTTACGACAAATTTTGTTACCTCTCTAAAACTTATATTAAAGCATTTTGAGGGTTTTATTCAATTTTGGGAGGTACGTAGTTATACTTGGATAACGAGTCATTTTCAATTTCACTCAATGATTATTCAGAGCAGTTCGGCACAAAATGGCTTTCACGAACAGAAATAATTAACCTTTGAATAATAAGTAGAAGCGACCAAGGGATTAACACACAAATTATTGTGATCTAAACCGTTGAATAAATCGAGCCTACCGTTTCTCAATGAATTCTTGAAATACATAACTGTTACTTTGTTTTAAATGTACCTAAGGGTTTTTAACATTTTTATTAACATTTTGAACGCAACTTCCTCGTAACTCGGTAATGTCGGTTGCCCGATCGTTTTGTACTCATTATTGCCGTGCTGTGTAGAAAAATACTTTCATATTTGCCGTATTGCCGTATGTGATGCCTAGAGCTTTTGTTCAGTTCTGGTATAAATCTCGTTATGACGTGCGCTTGCTGCAGAATATGACCGAGATAAGGGTCCTAAACACTTCACTGCCTTCTATATCATCTCTATACGTTCAGGCTCTCTTATAGCGACGTGGCTTCAATGAAACATTAACAGGGATGATGAAAATATTTCACGGAAGGTTACACTCAATAAAAATGAATTCGATTATTCGGTAAAGCACTGAAGATTATAAAGTGTATAGAATGAACCAGAGATTGGGGAAGCTTTTTTAATGACTTGAACTACAAAACAAACTAATCAATGATTTTATTTTTTTTTTAAAGAAGGTACTGGATACGAGGAAAGATTAAAACGGATTCGAGACTGCCTGTGCACAGGTGGTTAGGGGCACAATGTCTGAAATGTGTGGTGAAACAAATTCAGCGGAGGTCACTCGACATTTGATCGTTGTACACCTATATAGTGTATGCATATTACGTATATGTGGCAGGGGCGGATGCTGACAGGAGCATAGGCCAAAATGCACCCCCTGACCAAAATGAAAAAGATACCTGATAATAATAATATTATCATACTGTTTTCCACCTTTTCCCCATGAATCCCCATTGAAGAGCAGAAGAATCTCTAATCCAAGCTCCAAACAGAGAATCAGGTTGGGTGAGAGGTTTGTGGAGTCATGGGTTTGGTGAGGGTGGGGGGGTTAGGGGCTCGCTGTCCAGGAGCATAAGTCAGCTGTGCTCCGAATGGAAGGAGAACTCAGCATTTGATCCTATCCGTTTCCAAAGAATGAACCAAGAGAGAGAGCTCCCAAAATACAGTGCCCGAAATACAGCGCCTGAAGTTTCAAGGAACACCAAGTTGTCCGATCACCCGCTAGAATGAGGGCATCTAATCGCCAAAACACGCTCATCCTATTACCCATCAGTTGATTGTCCTCAACCCTTGTGACTGAACTGCGTTGGCTGTAAATTCCGTAATTAAGAAATTTAAAAAAATTCAGTAAGTGCTATAAAACATGAGTTTGTTAAATTTATCGGTAGAGCGAAAAGAGTTTATTCGCGATGCAGAGAGTGGATGTTTCACAAGTTATAGAGCGATTATTGAATTTCAGGAGGCACACGAATATGATCAACTGATCACCCAAATAGGTATTTTGGTTGAGAACAGATTTACGTGCTCTATGCATATCTCCTGAAATTCAATAATCGCTCTATCACCTGTGACACACGCACACTCCAAAGCTTATTAGAAATTCAAATCATGAACGCAAGCCAATTGAATAATAAACCCCAGTGGAAGAATTTGCAGCGTTTTTTATGGTTATCAGAATGCTTCAACCCGTGTATCAGCTGCAAAGCCTTTTAGGAGTTCACTCCAGTATCCACATTACTACATCACTACGTCACTAGGTTACTGATAGCAACACAAAAACAGTAATAAACCAAAAGAACGCAAATGTTGGCACCATAAATCGGGCCATAGATCGGGAATGGTTTGAAATACGGACCTGGGGAGGTGCTCATTCGATTCCTCGTGGAAGGTTCTTCAAAAAGAGTCCGAATTTAGGCCGCCTTGACTTTTTTGAGGTTTTTAGGGATTTTACAAAACTTTGACAACCCTTAAAGGGCACTTTAAATTAAGTGAGAGAGCTGGCTCAAGAACTGGGGCGTCGCCGGACCAACATGGATTTTTCCTGAAAATTTCAGCTTTTTTGCTTCAGCCGTTTGGGAGAAATCTGGCATACGGCGTACGGAGGACGGAACAATTTTTATTGCAGATTCGGATTCTACACCCTTTCAAAGGTAAACCATGAAATTTTCAGGGGTGGAGGGGGGGTAGAGTTTTTTTTTCAAGAGCGATTACAATGGTTTATTGTTGAATGATAAACCAAAATTGGAGTCAAATGGCTTCCCTCGCTACTAAAATGTTTTGATGAAACTACCAACATCTTGGGTCAGAAGATAGGGTCCACAAAAACAAAATCCTCAGTTGTGATTTGGATTCGTTTGCTAGAACATTGAGAGACCATCAGTTTTTCCCTGTCACTGTATAATTTTGACGCTCTTTGAGTTGTTCAATACAATGTCACCTCACAACTATTGTAACAAAAATATAATGGAGTACAAAGGTATCAAGTGCATCAATGGCAGAATACACCTATTATTCATTGCTTCTTCAAAGTAGCCGAATATAACTTCTGGTCAATTACCTAATTGGTCTTACAGCTTAATGTGTCCGTAGCCCCGTCTTGTCAGAGTCTTTCTGACATAAAATTAACTTAACTTAGTAAATGCGCAAGTAAACTTGGTAAACTCACACAACTGACGAAAAATGATTATTTGGGCCCTGTGTAGGGTAGGGTCTCATGTGACGTCATACTGCTTTAAACCAACTTATTCCTATCACTTCGAGTGGAAATCCAATTCCCAGATGCGAAGAATCCGAAGGTGTAAGGCTGACAGGGGAGGCAACTCCGGTAGAAGTAGGGTAGCAAAGGAAAGAAGGAACCCTGAGGCCAAAGTCCATTATGTGACAAGTTTCATTTCGGAAGGGCGAGGTTATAGGGTTGAAGGGAAGGAGCAGCGGTGAAATAGCTCTTGAGAGTGGTAACTCCTAAAAACTTGGGCTAAAAGTTTGATTGGGGAAGCTCGGTGAGGATCAATCGCTAAGAGATGTTGACACCCCTCTCCAACACACCTCTAACCATCTGCTCTCCTTTTAGAGGTGACTTGCCCTTATTACTCACTAGAATAACTACACTTGTTCCAATTTGTGTGTGCTACTTACATTAAAATATTATAAAATTATATTTATATCGACTCACAATAAATGGATGAAGAGAAATAGGTTCAAATTTTCAAAAATTAGCACTTGAACTACGGGTAGTGTTTTGCTTCCAAGTCTACCTCGACGTAGCAGAGGAATTGATTTCGGTTTCAAGGAATAGAATGCAATTTTTATGGCAATCAATCTTCCGAAATCAAAATTTGCACCTGTGTTTCAAGTTTTATATAATATAATACCTTTTGTTTCTAGTTTGTATGTTTTTTGTATGTCCGCAAATAATTGTAAAAAGCAGTGTCTAAAGTTTCCATTCGATCTTGAAGGCGTTATGCGAGAGTGTTTGGATTAGGCTATAGATGCTATTCTATCATATAATTTATGGAAATAACCAACTTTCACAGCGCAAGCGTAAACGTAAAATCCCTTAAGAGTAATTGTTTTATTTTTAGGTTAGTTGAGAAATGACGATTTGATTACCTCTTCCTTGTATGACTTTCCACGGTCCATCTTGGTTCGTCGTCTCCTCCAACCATACGTCCGAGCGGTAGGTAAAATATTGTACTAATAACTCGAACACAAAACATTCCACACTGGAAAACATTCCATTCCAGTGTTCATGTTAAAAATACGAGTAGGCCATGTGCCTCACCCAAATTGGCTGATGTATTGAATGTATTAACATACTAAAACTTACAACTAGTACAAACTTTAAAAAATTGATTTTATAACGTATTTTTAAAAATTGCGTATTTTGAAATGTAGAACATTAAATTAATTTTTTTAAAACATTTTTGTTGTTGATCAATCACAGAGGTTCAATATAGAAAATGATTAACCAAATAAAAATAACCGGTTCATTCAGTTATATTACATCACTACTTATTTAGGATATCTTTTGACACTATGTGAAGGTACTATTGTCAGATGTCACAGAAATTGAAAGAGAGTATACTGGTAAGTGTTTTGCAGTCATCCTGCTCGAAAAGATAAATTGTCAACGACCGATGAATCAAAACATGCCAACCCTTCGAAAAGAAAAATGTTATGGGTTTTAGAGGAGGTTACTGAATTTTAAATGTACCAAGAGACAACATCCTCTTAAATACTAGATTGTCAGAACCATGTAGGAAGCAATATAGCATTGAGACAACTGAGCTTATAATGCGAATGACTATTGAAAATATTTCCAGGGCGCTTGAAAATATTTTTCACTTTCTATCTTAACGCCCATTTCCGACCATCAAAAATGAAGATAAACGACCGCGACCTAAATTACCTAGCAGGAGCTGCTATTTATTTTTGGTAATAGATTCATGTGCACCGTTCCGGGGGTTCTATACAATCCGTGGTATTATAATACCGCTCTCGTGCGGCGGCCGCGAATGATTTTTCGAGTTCCGAAACCGCCGGTGGTGAGCTCTTAAATAGGCTATATCCTCTCATTATTCATCGAAGGAATTATAGCCCTCCTTGCCGCGACCACGTTCGAGAATAATAGTTGGAGAAGCTAGGGAGGTTGTCTTACCGCGAAGGGCCATGCATCATATTTCCCATTATCTTCTCTTTTATTACTCCACTCCTCCACTTCTCGCCCTCTCAATTTAGTGTTGGAAGGGGCTTTAACGGTCGAGTTGAGTGCACTGAAACAACATAATGATATAATGGAGCGCTCGGCAAGGGGATCCTGCATGCGCTCTGACTGCCGGTGTGAACATATGAACCATGTGCTTTCTAGGGCACCTGGGGTGCCTCTGGTATTCCAACCACATCTAAAACTAGCGTCCCACAGACCTAGTAAGCAAAGAAATTATTTGAAGCAATTCTATTTTAGTTTATCATTCCTACTAACTTTTTTTGGGCCGAAAATTTCAAGCAATGTAGTAATATTTAGAATGCATACTCCTTGATTTTCAAACAGAGGTTTATTATTTCTGTATTGGGATAACTCTTCTATGTAAATCACTGATCTATGTATATTAGACGCAGTCAGTGGAAAACTATCTAAACTAGGATAGGTTTCATAAGAGCAAAAAACGCACATGAAAACCAACATTCAGTGGTCCCTCGTAGCTCATATCACTTATGATGTGAACTCGGCCGAGGCTCAAGACTGATTAATTTGCACCGAGATACTTTTTTGTTCAAATTATAGATCAGAATACGACAGCGGGTTTTAACTTATTAATAAGTTAAAACTGCTACTTTACTGCTACTAAAATTACTACTACTTTTCTTCAATTACTACCAATGAAGAAAAGCAGATTTTTAAAATGAATTTCCTTTTTTTCCTCAAGGGTAAACGGAAAACTGGGAAGAGGGAATTCAGTGAACGGAATCAGAGAACTGAGGACTAGAACTGGAACTGGAAAACGGTTGTTACGGAACATTTTCGAGCCAGTGATGAAATGTCCTCATTTCAACTTTTTCAGATGATGAAATAAATAAATAAATAAATCCCCATCTTTAATAGGTTTAATAGGGTAGCAGGTGATGAAATGTCTTTCACCGATTTCAGAACGTTTCCTGGAACGAACAATCTTCGGAAAGCTTATGTTTCCTTCAGCTAAACCATTTAAAATTAGATGCGAGAACTTGTGGAAAATCATATTTGTAGTACAAGATGCCGCAGAATTCCTGTGTCTTAGAACGGTCGCATTTTAGAATCAGTGCCTATAAGAAATACATTGTACTACAATAATCTATTGGTATTATGATATATCGGAAGGTTATTGCGAAAGTTAACTTCCAGCCCATTTCGATTAGGGCTGATTAAGAAGAGATTGTTGGAACGATTCTGCTTGTACTGCACTTTTCTGCTTGTAAGCCACCTCACAGACGAACAGACAATTTTGGAGGACTTAATTGCTATTACAGAATTTCACCGACATTTCATTATTGTGATATATTTTCGACCAGTATACATTCGGAGCAATCTGCTGCATTTTGTTTGTATTGTTATCTAGATGTCTGGGATATATGCAACCTGAAAGCAGGGGTGGGAAATTGGGTTTTCGAAAGAGAGTGTAAGAATTCAGATTTCGGGTTCCGGCAAACGATATCTTGAACGAGACTAAGAACAATTTTTCTTGTACTAAGCAAAGGGAAATGTCTTTTTATTTATTTTATCTGAAGTGTTAGTTTGCTAGCACTCTTATTTTGTAACTGAAAAGTTTCTAAATAGGTGATGTGGATGATTTATCGTTAAATGCTGTAAGTCTTCAGGAATTGCGTCTAGCCACCAGTTTCTTCGGAGTCTAAATAATTTTTTTTGTCGCTAAGAAGATTCAGGACTTGAATAGGTATGTTATAGTTTTGGTAATTGCTATGGGCGATCTTCTTGATCCTCATTTCCACTGTCATTCTCGCTGCAGCAGTTTTATTAAACAGAAATCAAATCAACGTAAATAACAGGGAAGCTTTTAACGCTAGAAAACCCACCAAGGCATCGTGATAATTTTCCTGATGGGAATTTCCCAGGTCAGTGATCAAAGTTGATTGTTGCTTTGGAAGGAATCCTTGAATCGTGTAGGTACAAATTGAATTATGGATTTCATTAATAAGCCGTTTTATTTTTCTACACAATCTCTCTTCTGACGTGCTGTAATAAATAATCAAATTAACCAGCTTAAATGCATTGTTTTCTGGGCCCAACGCAGGAAGGAGTATAATATGCGTGCATCACTCCATCAAGTATCTACCAAACGAAAAGTTGTTGCTACACAAGCAACATCACCCGTTAGCTTTTATACATGCGTGAACAGAGCAAAAAAAGGTGATACCGAAAGCGTCTTGATGGCACGCAAAATATGAGTTAACCGTATGTTACTCGTTTTTAACAGGGGCTTGCAAACCCCTTTTAAAAAATGAAAAAAAAAAAAAAAAAAAAAAAAAAACCATCCCTTCCAACAATATTACTTTAACCCCTACACAACGCTCAATAATGTCGGGTCAGGGGAGAGCGGGATAGTGGATGGCGTAGGCTGGAAGAACACAGAACGGTAAGTGAAGTGGAGCAATATGTTACGAGAGTTGCGAGGGCCACTTGACAAAACCCACTCCCGCGGCCCCCCACTACATCTGGCACTGTCGTCCCCAAACTGTCGGTCATCAAGTGTTGTACTCCACCCACGCCTCGAGCTTCAATGAGCTCTGAGGTGGAGTAATGCAAATTGTTGTTGTTACTGTTGTCAACTGCTATTGGTGTTCTCGAAGACGGGGCTACCTGATCAATAATTGTTTTTTTGATGGCGAATCTATCAGAACAAGGGGCCATCTAAAGAATAATAATTATTCGTTGACATGGAGATGGTGTTAAGTCACAAAAGGTCGAAATTTTTTTTTTTTTTTTTTTTTTTTCGTTTAAAAGATAGCCAGATCCAAGGCCAGTGGCATGGAAAAGGAGTTATGTCGATAGCTTCAATAGTTCATTTGAAAGAGCTCTCCAAAGATGCCACTCGAGTTAACTCCTAGTACATTGGCCCAGAAATAAGTTAAGTCACGGTCACGCGGTAGGACAGGGGGAGGTTATATTTCTTTATGAGGTTGTGTTTTCTCTATTTCGCAGCGACAATTCGCCTGTTCTTGAAAGTTTCCATGGTTTAATGCTTCACAACAATGTCAATCAAGTTCATTCCCTTCAAACCACTAAGCATTATTGTTTCTTTTGTTGTCAAAACCCTGATCATTACCAATGTAACGTACGAATACTACGAATGCATTAGAACAGTGGAAAGAGTTGAAAATATTGAAGAGAGGAATCCTTTCAAAACATTGCTGAGATGGGACCTTTTCCGGAGCTCTAGGCCAGGCCGACTATTGCTGACCCCAAAAAAAGGACTTGCTAGCCATGGTTGACTTCTTGGACTTGAAATATCTCAGTTTTTACGAAGAAATTTGCTCCTAAATTTGACATTTTCATACATTTTATCCTGCTTCCTGCTGTGAGACAGTCTTTTGTTTCTGGTCAGTTACTGGTCATTTACGTTTAATTTAATTAATAAATCTAAGTAAAAAGTGAAAAAAAAAAAAATTGTTTTTTGCCTCTCCTGTAAAATTATTGTTTTTTGACTTAACACCTTTTCCATGGTAACGCCTCAGTTGGGAAAGAGTAACCGATTTAACTAGGGAACTTACATTAGAGGAAAATCAATGGATCATTGTATTTTATTACGATAAACTTTTGATAAAGTAGGCAACATTTCTCCTTATGCAAAGGCCATTAAAAGGGAGACAATCAATGTCTATCTGAAATCAGATCGAGAGCGTAGTGGGGTGTATACAATATGGAAATGATAATTTTCCGAACAACATACATTCAAGTGTCTTCAAATCAATCCCTCTACCGCTTAAATGTCTTTAAAGGACAAGATGTTAAACTGTACTATGTTCTCCAATTTCTCCTTTCGTGAAGTCGTATGGGATAGTTACGTAAATTAGGCAACAAGGTCTTTATCAAGAATCGAGGGGGCTGAAAAAGACAGATGGAGCTACTTTTGATTCCCAATGCACGGAACATAGATCTCGTGGGTACTTGTACGAGCGGCCCCGTAGGGAGGGAAGGCGATGTTTTGGAGTCATAGGCATGTACGAGCGGCCCCGCCTGGTCTAAGGGATCAGATTAGAAATGGTACGAGCGGCCCCGCTCGTGCAAAGGCCAGCAGGCCAGTTGAACCCAGTGACTGGAAGAAATCCGAGCGAAGATGGAACCCGAAGTAGCCTTGTTAACGAATAGTTCGCGTGGAAATCGAGATATGATGTTGGTAAACGGTTACACTAGCCAAGTATGTCCAAATCGTTTCTTATAAGTACCAGCCCAGATCGAATAACTGAGAAGTACCTACCTGGGTCGGGAGTCATGTGACTGTGATTGTCTATTTGCATGTTTTGACAGTGTTCATTTTAGAGCAATAAATTATACGCATGAAAAAAGTTTCGATTTGGTGCTATTGGTTTCATTTCCCATATTTCCGTGGGGCCGCTCGTACATATACGCCTAGACCGACTGGGGCTGCTGGTACAAGTGCTACCACACTGAGTGGGGCCGCTCATGTACCCCAACTTGCCCGCGGGGCCGCTCATGCCGTCAACCGATCTCGTTCCTACGGTCACATTTCCACAAACCTACTAAGAAGACAGAGTTATGAGAGATATGATTGGTACAACTTCATACCCGAAAGATAAATAGGAAACTTGCCGTTAGTGTCCTTGAAAGTATGTCACGCTCCACTTGTAATTACGATTTCTCACGTATCACGAGGACTGACCATTGTGAGGTGATGGAATGGTATAGTTGCCCCTTCCAATGAACTGGATGCATTATTATGCTCCTCCACGCTCAGAGGATGAAATAGACGGTTGGAAACGTCTGATTCATTTCCGAAGGCGTCTTCATCTAAAATCGGGAAGGGGGCAACTATCCATATCCATCACACCATTGACCATCTGCAAACATTTCTTTTACTTTTTTGTCGGCAATCTCTATGGAAAACATTCGATTTATCACTTTGACATTGTTGCCTCTCAAAGTTATTGTTATCATAATTAGAATATATTATTACACTTCATCCTTTAGGCAAGGGTTTTTCGTATATTCGTTGTACGATTTTTTCAACAGCTATAGAGGGAAATACCATTACTCCCAAGACTGCTGTATACTGTTCAGCGAGTTTTGTCAGTCTCTTTTTACGAGGAGAGGAATTATACATGCAATTGCACATATTGTATTCTGATGCTGCCATGGTGACAATTCCACCCTTGAAGATACCAGCTAGGAATAACCTTCTCAGGAACTATTCAAAAGACTACAATCTCCCGTAGGCCATAAAACTGCAGAAGGGAGGTCGGCGTTAATAAATTATGAAGCTCCATCTCGGGTGTTTTGCCCTGGAAAATTAATTTTCCTTTTTTTCTCCTTTATCATTCCACCTCTTCCTACCGCCGTCTCTGCAGAACAATCCTGCCGGTGCTTTTTGTAGCTGAAACAAATGTTCTCCCTTGGCAATGAATTAATCGTAAGTTGCTTCGTTGCAATGAATACAACCCGTTTAAGGGCTTCAGATACAGACTTTCCACCCAAAAATATCCGACCAACAAATAAATCCAGGTTGAGAATTCTTATTGAATTATAAAGACCAGTTCGTGAACGTTATATTATTAACAACCGTGGTTCCGTATTTCGGCTGAATATTAGGTTGATAATAGTATAATAAAATAAAAAACATGGACGTAATTTAATGTTTTGGGATAATATGAACTTGTACATGTACCTCAAATCGCCCGTTCTAACTACTGAAATAATAATATTTTAATACAAACCTAATGGGAACTACTGGACCAAACTTGATAAACTCTAATGAAAAATCACTAGGGTCTCGTGTGGACTGAAATCTCAGCGTCACCTTTTGCCAATCCTCCAGAGTGGAGTCAATGGAAAATTGTATATATAACACTAGTACTAACTAATTCTTTAAATTTATTAAAAATCCAGAGATGACCACAGGCTTCGCCACTGATAGAGATAGATACTTCGCCACCAGATCTAGGAGCCGTATGTACAGACCTGTTCATTGGTTCTGACACCTTCAGAACAGTAAGGTCGCTTCCCATATTAAGAAAGATTAGAGGTTGTTGCCAAGTGGGAGCTTGAGAACGACATTGAAACGGGTTTCAAGACTTTACTGTATACCCCTGGTACACTTCTATTTCCCCAAGAATCAGCTTCAGTTCACACTATTTCTCAAACTTTCAGGGATAACGCGAATTACACTAACACTCCTTACCATGGAGCACAAAAAATATCTTGCGCCAGTTTGCTCCGGCGAAGTTCCGTTCGCTTCGAGATACATCCATTCTCGAAGTTGACGTAGGCTGCCAGCAAAGCCCTCAAAAGTTTCCGAGCGAAAAAGGGAGTGGGGGAATGGAAATTTTAATTACCCACGGCAACTTTTAACGGACTCGACTGGGTAACTTTAAAACGGATACTCTATCCGGGGAAGTTGAGACTGAACTGCTCCACGGAGGCGATACGAGACGCAAATTACTCTCCCGAGTGGCTCACGCTGTTGTGATAATATGAACTCCCAAATTTTTTAGGAAACATAACATTTCATGTTTAAAAGTGCGTTTCAAAATGTTAATGAAAAGATCCCGTTTTGCTACACAACCATTTGAGGGAATTTCAAAAGTTTTCAAGATGACGTTTAAGTAAATGAAACAGTCTTGGAATTTACCACTTTGTGTGGAGCATGTGTCAACTACCAATTCAAGGCAAGTCCACTTTTCTGTCACAAGTCTGAAGTACCAAATAATACTGGGTGAATAAAACTTCCTGCGGTTTAAAAAAATATATATACTACTTTTTACTAATTTTATAATGAAGTTCAAGTACATTTTCGGGTGAAGCCTGCCATGCGTAATCTGCCATTTTTTCTGCTGTAAAGAGCCCTGAAAATTATTACACACGGTTTATTATATCTTATGTTGTTTTACAATTGAAGGTGTATAGAGTGCGATAATCGAATCAAAAAATGCCCGTCCGCCGTCCAGAGCTTTTCTCCAAAACTACTGAACGAAAGTTAATGACACTTGGTTCAAGAATCACATGGATTATTTTCGTCGATCTCACTTAATCCTAAAGAGTGAAATGAAAGGGGGAAATTTCGAAAATTTCAACAAGAAAAAATTCCGAAATAAAGCCATTGTTTTTATTGATTGAAGCGTCTTCAAAGAATCGAATAAACCCACCTGGACCGTTCTACATTCACCCGTTTGCTTCCGCTAAGAGCAAGAAATTTGACAGAAAGAGCACAGCAACAAGAATGTCAATATGAACGTGCTTGGACATAGAAAAATTGCCTAGAATCGTGTGAGGATCGTATCAGCTGATATAATTGCTGTGGATTTTGGTTTGAGGAGTTCGTTTTGAAATCGAATTTTTCAAGTTTTAAGGCTGGTCCACACGGTACGTTTTGCACAACGTTTCAAGTCTGCACAGTTTTAAGACTGAATGAAAACGTTGCAAGTTTGAGAGTCCAGAAGGTACAGCCTTGACGGTGCAGTCTCGTATTTTCCACTCAGTTTTGTGTGATATCGCCATGGAGGAGGTTCTGCTGTTGTCAATTTTTGCCTGCTTTATTGTAAAGAAAAAAAAGAAGATTGGAACACATCAGAGGAACCGCTTGTTCAAAATAATCACGAAAATGGCCTTTAAAAAGGCAGGACTTTTCCCATATTATTGCGTGAGTGACATGATGATCCTAATGATTGACGAAACTACTTAAGAATGGACATGGACACACAATTCATTGCGATAAATCCTTCTCAAAGAATTTACTTTTTCTCACCACTGTCTCACTGCTCGAGTTGACATCTATTTATTTGAACTTTTCAACCAATCTCTCGTACGCTTCCCGTTTTTGACATCTATTTTCGTTTATTATTCAATAATAAACCATTGTAATCGCTCTTAGGAAAAAAATTCTAACCACCCTGAAAATTTCATGGTTTACGTTTCAAAGGGTGTAGAATGAAAATTTTTCCGTCCGTCCGCAGTACGTCGTACGCCGTACACTGAAATTGTGACAATTAGGAGGTAAATGAAGGTTGAATTTATGTAACATTTAAGTAAACATGTACTACAAAAATAAGTCGAAAGCGTTAAACTGACATGAGACTTTTTGAAAACGGCAGGTTTACATTTATGAATCATCCCTAACCGTCTTTTTTTAAATTTTTTCACTGGGCTTTATTATTCGATTGGCTTGGCTGTCCAGTTTTTTCACAGGAAGAGCGATCAGATAATACTGACTTCATCTCAACCAAAATACCTATTTGGATTGATCAGTTAATCATATTTGCGTTGATCCGTACTGGCATCGATGTGTTCTGCGGATTTAATCACTGAACGATGTCAAATGTCATCAGGAATGTTTCGATGCTACAAAGCCTTTTAGGGAATCCATAAGCGCCACATCCTAGGTTACTGCAATCAAAACCAAAACAATAATAAACCAAAATAACGCAAATATTGGCACCATAAATTGGGCCATACATCGGGAATGGTTTGAGCTAGATGAAAAAAAATGTCCAAATTTAGGCCGCTTGACTTTTTTTGAGGTTTTTAGGGATTTTACCTCTGTCAACCTGAATTCTTTTGCTCCAGCTGATGAAGATGTATTTTGCCAACTCATAGCGTACATTTTAAAAGGCAAATATTGGCTAGGGTTCCCAGGGTTCCCAAACTATATCCCATCGCCCACTTTTTGATTCAATAAGCTGGTGACGATGTGTACTGCGGATTTAATCACTGAACGACAGATAGGAAACATGAACTAGTTGAAAATAATTTGAAAACTCACCTCAAATGAAGATGTATTTTGCCAACTCATAGCGTACATAAAAGAAATATTGGCTAAAAAATATCCCATCGCCCACTGACAAAAGCTGGTGAAAAAACTTCCATATTTGGAAAAACTCAAATGCATTTTTAAAAGCATTTTTAAAAAACTGGTACAAACTTGAAACGGAGGCTAGTGAGATGGGTGAACTTGATGAGCGTGAATCAGCTGTTCTACGTTGGGTTCAATTTTGATTAACTTCAGCCTCAAGTCTCCTCTCGATGAGATCTGCAGAAGGTTCCTCTTCTTAGAAATTAGGTTGGAAACTATGCTGAATCCGCGCTCTACAAGATAGGATGACGGGAACGCGATTAAATATTTCTGAACGATGGCCCATAGACCTGGATATTGCTGAGCTACGGGTGTTGTTGTACATAGAAAGCAAAACATCGATAGTCGAATCGGTTCCGGGAATGTTTCATCACTTCGTTAGAAGATTTTGTTAATTTCCTATTTGGTAACTGAAGGAATTTTGTGAATATTTTCAGTCAGAGTTATCTTCAGATTCAGCAAATTGATCATCGCCCCCTTTTCGACACCCCATTGATCCCATTGATCTTCCATCGCCCCCCAGAGACCTCTAATCGCCCACAAGTGGGCGATATCGGACTAACCACTGGACTAATACAATATTCAAACCATTGATAACAAACCAAGCGCAAATTTCAAGAGGTTACTTACCACTGCGGTACTTACTTGCAACTGTTCTTGAACAGAGTCTCAGAACTGGGAGAATTAGTTCCATGTCTGCCCAGAATATGCAGATTTCTCAACGGGTCGACTTAGTAAATGAGGCATCACTCAAAGAACTACCAATGTTTAAACTGATTTGTCTGCTTTGTAAAACTTGTTTTTCAATTGGACTTCGGACAAATTTAATTATTATCCTCGAATCCAACAATTTAGCCTTCACTATTCTATATTTTGTTGCGATACGTTTTAATTTTTTTCATGGTTTATAAATTTGTAAACTTTTATTCTATTTTCTGCAAGTCCATCTTGAATAATATAACCTCTGTTGACACAATAAATCGCTATAACCCACGGAAATCCTAGATTGTAATAGAAAAAATCAAATACCAAAAAAGTTTTAAACTTATGCTGAAGGCTATTGTTGTAGTTATGAATTCGGCTCGATAAATGAAATACCTGAAATACTTGTGGATGACCTATCATTTCTAGTTTGATGTTTTCTTCGTCTATGAGTACAGCTAGATTTATAAAAACAATGTTCATCAGAATTCACTTGTATATTTCGTAAACATATCAAGAATTCAAAACCGTGCAGCCTTCTGCACATTAACTTGTGAAATGTTATGCTACAAAATTGTTTGTAATGAATATAATTGAGGAAAGCGGGATCAATTTCATTAAGGCAACTTTTTTCCTCACTTTTACCCAATTTTTCAACCATGATTATGGTGAGACTTGAAATATTTGGTTTCGTTAACTTCGCTTATGGAAACTATGTAGATTAGTAGAGAGTATGTTTAATAACTTCTTCTAAAATTTCTTCTAAGTTCTTCCATACTTTTCTTTTTTCCCACCAGACATGACAGACAAGACCTCAATCAATAATTCCAAAATATTCATTCCATTCATCATATTGTTGGTCAGGTCCATTGGAGTGACCAATGCCCCTGATTTACTGGTCCCGACAATACACTCTCTGAACTGTTTGTCCACCATATGAGAGATTTTTTTACCGTAATCACGGTTAAACTTAGTTATATTTTACTGAAATTACTACTCAGATAGTACCACATGTTTTCATACGTCATGCACGTAGTTCATCATGTTTTTTTTCTTCAATAAGTTGTAAGATATACAGGGTGTCTACCTTTCAGTGGACCAAACTTTAAGGATCGATTCTACAACTAATTTGCGACAAAAAGTGCCCCTAGACTTTTTTTTTTTTAGAACTTTCCATGAGGAATCGAGAGGCTTCGTTTCCGAGTTATTAACGATTTAAGTTTTTTTTTCGTGTTATCGACTTTACTTCACTAAAACAGCCATAACTCCCTTATTTTTGGAGTAATCTCAAATTTGAGGAAACCGTTGGAAAGAGCGTTAAATTTCCTATCCGTTTAGTGTGAAACGCTATTTTTTAAAGCCATTCTCTGAAGTAAAAAAATAAGTCAAAGTCAAAGTTTTAATTTTTTTTCGAAAATCAACATTTTCAGGCTAATTTATCGCCCGTAATAAATTGGAATATTGGTGTTCACTCAACGGATAAAACTAGCCCAAGACCTCAGCTTTCCTACGGTATCATCATTTTTCTCTTTACATTTGTATAAACCTCGTAAAATGACGTTCTGATGCGAAAAAAGAAGGATTTTTCGTTAAAAATCGCAATTTTTCACAAACATTGACTTTTATCCGATATGAGTGTTCTTCATTGTACCTATTAATTTTTCCGTTGTGATTCTTAATTTTTTTAAATCCTGAACCCCAAATGGTGACACTTTTGAACCATCGCGGCCGCCTCAAAACTAACTAATGCGATACCTGTCTACCAAATGAAAAAAACAGTTGATCGAATGAAATACGCGTACATCTTCTCGGAAAAATACGAGTTTCATTTTTTTTCATTTCATATCACAAAATGAATCTAAACATCCTGTATAATTGGGAAATTCCCACGACTAATGCTCATACAAAGAATAATCTAAGGTCATTCACCCATTGGATTAACACTAAATCCTGAACCATTGAGGAAGCCAACAGGAATTACCTACTTAAACAGTCTTTGTTACCTTCGGCAAAATTCTTTGTTTTCCGAATACAGGCAAAATTGCGCGTATGTGTAAGATAATCCAGCAACCTGAATTTAGTTTCCTACCATGCGTTTAATTTATTTTATTTTATGAATAATCAAATAAGTAGTGATTTTAGTGGACTCCAAGAAAATTTTAATCATTAACGTTACTTGTGTAGAACCTGACACACACACAGGTGTGGTTGTTTTAATCTAATTGTGTACCTATAGAAAGTGTGCTACGAAATTGAATTAATATCGTCGTGTTTTGCTGACAGGAAGAGGTTGAACCATCAATACTACAACTCTATATTTTTCATTTATTCTGGCAATTTCGTTGTTTTCGGCCATCGCAATATTATACTCGAAAAAAAAGTAGTAAAACTCTCCTTGATTCAACTGAAAAATCAGATAACGACAAGAAAATAGATACAGCCGAATGAATTAAAGGAAAATACCATTTTTTTAAAAAAATGGCTAACAGTTTTAGCCCTTCGGTTTCGCTCAGCCACTTTAAAGTAGTTATAATAATACATAGGTAGGTATCGAATTGAACAACATCACTTTATAATACAGTTGGATAGATGATAATATGTATATATATCATATATGAGATACATAATTCTTCAAATATAATTCATTTATGAAAGTTCGTAATTTACATAATAATTACAAGTATATTACAGTTTTCATAATAAACATATTGATTCAGTTTTTTAGAGTAAGATTGTGTGGTAACGTCATATCACTACTCTAGAGAACAAAATGTCCATTTAGAATTTCAAACGAGAGCGAAACGATGAAATCATGAGAGCTTCTCAAAACGACAAGGTATTTTTTTTTTATTATAGTATCAAAATTGGTGTAACCATTGTTTCACTCTTAGAAATAAGTTGGGATATCGAAAATTTCTAATTTTTAAATTGTTGAAGGGAATGGAATATATTTTATTTAATATTGATGATGAATGGACTACAATCTTATCGTTTGGTTTTTTCCCCATAATTTTTCATTACATTTCAAATACTGTAAATGGAACATTATTCAATAGAATACATAATAATTCAACTTTTTTTTTCTCCAAACTGCAAGAAATGAACAAACCACGTCACTTTCTAGGTATATGCATATAATTTCGCTACAGAACGGAAAATGTTTCACACATTGTGGAAGACAACCCTATATACATCGAAAGATCATTGCATAATAATAGCCCTCTCTCCAACAGATTAATTTACAGAGATTCATTGTCATTATTTACACATTAATAACACACTGATTACATGTTATTGTTGATAACATTACTAATTGCTAGTTACGTTTTTTAAACATTACAATAAGGCATTCAACAATTGTAAATGTACCTCAAAATAATCTTCAAGTTATTTCTGTATTACAGCTTGGATGATTTGACAGGCTTAGATGGAGAAATGAAATGAAACCCGAATTAACTTAAGAGTGAAATTAGACTTTCAGATAATTATTCATAATGTTCTCGTTTACAAAATGTATTTACAATAACTTTTGACAAACGTGTAAATGCATAAAATGTGCCCAGAGTATACCAAGTCCTCTTTTGACTTCACGTTCGTGGTAAAATTATGTTTGTCTACTGAGTGATATACTTAGATTAAAATTTCGTTTCATTCGATTGAATTTGATTTCTTTCAGCCATGTTCGAGGCGATGCACCATCAACAACTTAAATTTTAGTAACAAAAAGGAGTAGCAATCAGTGGTTATTGGTATTTAAAAACATTACATTTTGAATGAAGGAACAGTAAAATATTAGTTAGTTAGGATTCCTAATGAGAAGGATCAAGGACAACACATTTTACTTGTTTTTCTTATTAATAACGCTATAAATTTTCGCATTCTTGGTAGTAATTGATAATCAATTATTGTCCAAGTTCAAGTTGAATTTGGATGAACAGAAAATACGTAAATGTACAAACCACGTTGAAATGTAATTGAGAAACAATATTATTTATGTTGGCAAACATAATTCAAAACTGTGATACAATTATTAATATACCGTTATTTGAAACTGTAATAACCCATTAATAATATAGCGAACTGTAAATCAGGAAAGTAGATTTTGGAAATCTACGCGAAATCCTCCTTCAAGTCTCTTGCTCAGGGAAATCTAGTATTAAGGGCTGCCAACCGAACTGGCGAATTTCCATAGCGTGTAATCGCAACTTGGTAAAGAGGCATAGCAACCAAATAACGCAGAGGAAGTGATCAACCAACTGAACTGTTTGGATCCAATATCTGCTACTAGAACACACAATATCTGCAGGAGCACCACCCAACTAACGGGTTTCATTGAGGGAAAAAGCTACGTGTACCTTATGGAAGCAGCGAATACGTGTGATGGATATGTTAGTTGGCCCTTGACGATTTCAGAATCCGTCGCCTTGGGCGATGACTCAGACGTTTTCAAGCGTCTGGATCATCCTCTGAGCGTGGCGGAGCATTATATCCGCATTCAGCTCTTGGAAGGGGCAACTATACCATTCCATCACATCACATAAGTTCAGCTACTCACGTACGTAAACCAAGATTACATTGCAGCTTTGTGCAAAGTTCACATAACTGCATTCGATATCTGTAAAGTTCACGTAGATATTAAATGTTGTTTCGGGCCCAGTTCTGAACGTCACCAAATGTATTGGTTTAGCCGACAAGTAAAACGATTTTTATTAATACTTCTACATTATGGGAAGTTATTACGGTCAAAATGACCTCATGGTGTTTGATGGAAGATAATATTTTTGTGAATTTGCGAAGATTGTTATTAAGTTAAACTTGACAATCTGGATAGGAAAGTTGTGGTTAATTTTCATACTGGTCTGTTTCAATTTTCGAATTCGAACTTTTATATAAGATGATTGACTGCTCAACATAATTTAGGGCCGTACAGTATAAATCCCACATAGATTGCCTAAATCAAATGGGAATATTGAAAGAAAGAGGGAAGCGATCGCGGATCAGTAGGAGAGCCGGGAATCCAAGCAGAAACTTGGTCTGACTCGAAGGAGAAAACTTCTTAGCGAACTAAAGGGGGCGGAAGTTTCACATAACGCTGAGTTCTTCGTGACAAGAATAGTTTATGTTTAGCTACGAAGTGAGTTCATAGTTCAACCACCGAAGAAAACCGCATACTGTTTGGGGTAGGAGAACTAAAACTCTGATCAACCTAGTTACATAAGAAGAAGACAAACTGCTAATGCCTAACGTTCGGTAGCATGATTTTATTAGCTCATAAGCTGAAAATGTTGAGGGGGTGTCGTTCGGATGTCCTTGCTTTTGAACCAGCCTGCCGGCATCGAATCAAACATCTGCATTGGCGCAATACGATCTCCTGCCGGCAGATGCTTATAGGTAAAGATTCAGCCCCTTTGCCTAAGAGGCTTTGACCCCCTTAGGTTTCCCAAGGTTTTAAGGATTCCGTGATCTCTTTATTATCGTTAGGCCATTAGCCCACTAAGCTGACAAACGCAGGTACGCGCGTTACAATCGGGTTGTCTTACAGGGTAGAGGAAAACCGCACAAATAACATCCGTATTTTGTTCGAATTCAGCTCGCCATAAAAAACATGATTGCAAAAAAGCTTTCAAATTGTAGGCCATCCGTTGAGGTCACCTATACCACGGAGGTTGCGCGTGACCGCGAGTCTGTTTGATGGAGAAGGACCCACCATAACCACGCGCGACAACCCAAATTTTAATGTAAAATTGTAATGTATGTCAGAAACGTCCTCTCATTTTTTTAAAATTTAACTCAAATGGTGAACCAAAACTTTCTTTATCTGTGAATGTTTCCAAGATCGAGGACGCCAGCATGACTATTTTTATCAAGGAACATAATTTTTCTCACAAGTACACTTAAATAATAGCCTTTTAATTTTTTACTAATAGCCTATATTTGCCGTTGCAAGCATCAATTCCACGTTTTCTCCTGCTTCCACCTATTCATTACATGGCGGTGCTGCCTCAGCTCCCGCCTCACTCATCCGACGCACACGTCTGGCAAAAGTTTGCTGTCGAAGATTTGTTGTTTTCCCTTTTTGAGATCAAAGAACTGATTGTGGTGCCGAAATGTCCACTTTTAAAAGAATTTATAGGAATTCTGTCACTCCAATATGTAGTTTGTGGACAAAACACATAGTAATTGTGGACAGGCTAGAACGAAGCAAAGGGAGGCTATTTCGTTTCCTTATATCCTCATCAGGAATACCCTTCTCTCAGACCCATCTTGAAACTTACGTGTCTCGATCTGTTCATGATGCACTGCATAGTACGGGTTCCATATGATTGCACCATATTCAAATACAGGCCTCACCGAAGAAACATAGAGTGCTTTGAGGGTGCATAATCTTCAATTGTCTAGAGTTAACCTTTATAAATTTTTCATTGCATTTGATCTGATATCATCAGTGTGAAGGAGAACGGTGTAACGATATGGAACAGCATTTGGCATGATATGAAAGAAATCAATGAGGGATTCTCCACTATTGAAGTATTCATATAATCACATTTATAAATACTCCCCAATCCCTACTTTAATCTTCAATCTTCATCCTAAATGAAGATATGATTATAATACTGTTGTTACGCATGTAAGGTTCAAAATAATATGGATCAAAATAACGGCTATCTCATCTTGTTCCACCGTCCTTAGCTGCACATTATCTGGTGATTTCAGAAAACTAAGTACAAGTCACCAATTCGTAAATGAGTGGAGCAAAGGACTTTACACGAATTGCCGAGGGTTAGTTCGTCACATTCATTATAATAATAACAGTCCTGAAGGGTTGCAAAAAGACTGTCGCAAGAGTCGCAGGTTGCCGAGGCCAGGAGAGCTAATCCCCAAATGAACAAGTTTTCTCACCGACAACCGTCCATTAAGAAGTTGCCACCTCCCTCGGCTCTTAACTCGGGAATTAAGACGAAATTTGTGACGTTTCGAGCTAACTACTTCAGATCCGAGATTAACACCCTCCTCTTGTTACATAGCCTAACTCATAATTTACAACGAAGCACACAGTACATTAATCAATCTTCCTCCCTTAATTGCGTACAACTTCGTAACTGCGCAAAATCAGCCACCTTCGGTAAAAAAAAAAAAACTGCTGCTAATATGGATGGAAAACTGTTCTTTTAATGCAGTCGCAAGAAGGAACGGCACTTTCTGGAAAATGCTACAGACTAGACGGATTACAGGATGTTACGAATGTATCACACAAAAGTAGTGTATGGTTTTTACGTTCAACTTATAACACTTTTACCGTTGTCAAGTATTGACCGTTGATACAAAGCTCATGACTTATCAAATAATGTTTCACAGCTGAAATACCGCCGGACACGGGTTATGCCTATCTAAGTTTCCTATCTTCGAATACACCTGTGGTTCTGTCATGAAAATGAGACTGGAATGGACAGAAAAGTAATGGTATTAGGTCCTATTTTCTCTTTAGACAAACATTACAACAATTTCTCTGGTTTTACTCAACTGAACTTCATAGCCGGTTGTAGGTAAACCGTGAAACTTTTCTTGAAGGAAAGCATTCGTTCAAGTTCTACTGGTTGGTATCAATCACGTTTTGGGCAGCTACAGTTCGTTTGAATTTATCAGTTTTGAACTACGGCAAACACTCACAATTTTGATGGTTCTTTTTCTAACCAAAAAACATAATCTGCGGTTACAATAACGTTGAAAATAGGAACAAATGCTTGCTAGTAGTATGAAATTCTATTATCAAGGGCTTTCTGCAACTGCGCTCAATCCACAGTGCTTAATGCAAGGTGGGTTCCCATTTAACTGCTTTACGTCGTGTACTGACTGAGGATTGCGTGTAGTTAATAAATAACGGAAATCGCATGAATACGTAACACTCCTAGTATAGATTCAATAACGATTGAATGTTGAAAACAATGAGTATGAATATACTAACTTCTGTAAATGTGTAATTTTCCGTTTGAGCCCTATCCCCAAGATTTGACATTGCGTTACATAATCAAATAATTGACTAGTCGTTATAATTGTACATACGTATTGAAAAATAATAAACCAACAAATTTAGATCACTACAGATTTCAGTGGTACGAGCACAAATAAAATAAATAACGTTAATTGCAAATCGATCCGAAAAACCAAATCATCATACATTGTGTAAAAGTTACTTTACGGAATTATTGAAGCATTTAACGATAAAATCTGCAGAAAAAAGGTTATTGTTTTTATGAAACATCGTCTGGGAAGACACATCATCTTGATACAATTTTTCGTTCAGTAATGGGCGAATAATTTTTCATTGTTAGAAATATTTTTTGTACGAAAAACGCCAGGAGTCAACAGATTCAAATAACTATGAGGTTCTGACACCAACCATACGTCATTCTAGAGAAAATCAAGGACGTACCTAAAATTCACACAAATCACTCATGAGTGGGGCAACAATAACGCGACAAGATGAATTGGTGTGATACGGTAAAGGAAACATGATTGACAATCGAACTGTTTAACAATCATGGATCGAACTTGATTCGATATGAAATTGTTCTAGGTAGATGATCCTACAATAGTATCTTAGTTAAAATAGGAAATAAATGCAACAGTCGAATAATTTTTGAACACAGCACAGAAAACAACTTCATGAAAAATCAATGTGAACAATTAACGAGAACACTTAATCCATGTTAAATATGACAATTAAATTGACCTCAAGTATGATTCAATATGAAATTACACAAATCATTCCCTACGTCACTTCTACGACATTATTATGTACAATAACATTTCACAATACATGTTAGTTCGTGAATTTGCTGTTTATTATATAGGATATTTAAGTTTGACTTGAGGAGGATTTTTAGTCAAAAACTGATGTGTACAGAACAGGCAGATCGATTTAACAATAGATTTTTATTTGAATGAATATTTGAACAAAAAATCAAAGCGGAATTAAAGCGCAGTGAGTTTGAAAAATGAAGGCACGAAAATCCATACTTTGGAGTTCATCGGAAACATTTAATGTTATTTTAAAAGACGTCAACGGCTCTGGAAAATGGAGATTTTCTCCAGCCGTTGAACAGTTGCAACGTCAAATCGTGATTTTGTACACTTTAAAACTCGAGAGAGTGTGAAATGAATCGTCTCAGATGAATCAACACATTAAGAAGGGCGGTAATGTTCAGGTACTTAGTAGAAAATATCAATTTTTTTGGCCATTAAATCTTGTATAAAGCTTTTATCCGTTATTGTAATTTTTTTTTCTTCAAATTTACAGCAACTCAACCTTCAACTTCAAATCTTGCTATAACAATAGCTTGTGGTCCCTTATGTTTTCTCCAAACTCTTGTTCAACATCATAATCGTACGACATGTAAAACGCACGTTTTTACTTTGACGGAGTTGACATTTTTATATTCACTTTTAAAAACCGAGTTTAGTTTTTCATTTTTGTCTACACTTTTGAAGAGGAAATAACGTCAACATATTTGAAGTATATTAAAAACAACCTAAACAACAAACAACCACACGTATTTGAATACAAGGTGAAATACCGTATTATTTCCTACGTACGCATTAAAGCTGATACCACACTTTAACATCAGAAACATAATATTATTCAACCAAAATTAAAAATATCTATTCAAATAATTACACACACACTCACAAAATAAGTAAAATCAGTTTTTTCTGTTGGATAATGTATGAATTTCAGTATGCTGTATAAATGGGTTGAATTTAATTATTTTGAAATTTGGGTTTCCCAATTTAGTTTACGCTTATATTTTCATCGCAGGAGAAATAGTTACAGACATAATAATTTTATGTTCATTCATTTAACTCACGTCAGTTCAAGTTAAGACCGTTGTAGCTTTAATTTCAATTATTATTACTTTTTATGAGGAATCTATTTAGAATTGATTGTTCTAGCAATTTTTTTTTAGTTACAAAGATGAAAACTGACCAGGGATCGGGAAAACAAAAGTATAGTGAATAACATTATTTTCCAAGACCTATTTGTTACTGGGGATGAGTAATTTCATAAAAATGGTTTATTACTTGCTAAGATCGTTTACTTCATTGCTGCTTGCGCTGCATTCAGGACTGTCTAGTCAAATTCCAACAGTGCATCGCAATTCTTTTTTACGAATAAAAGATTTTTTTTTTTTACTCATAAATGCGAAACAAAATGAAACAGATAACGATTTTTTTCTCAAATTGTAGAGATTTAATTAAAAAATGTATTTTCCGTAACTTCTGGCCTACTTAAAAGGTTACAGTAACAAACTACTATATTATTGTACGTTTATATTACAATGTATTTTATAGACAGAGGGGAGGGAAGGGGGAACAATGTAATAGGGATGTCGCACGCACATATCACAGTGGTACAATATTCTTATATACGGGAGTGATGCTATATCACAGAAGATGCTTATCAGGAGACAAGCTTTGCCAGCTCATCTTAGAACGAGGTTACTTCATACCTAAAAATTATGAGGGTGTTCTTTAGTTTTACATCCATATTCAAGATACGATATTTCCCCCGAGCAAATACATTCACGGTAGTAGTACAGACCTAACTCCAGTTATATAGGCACGTATAGTCACCTAACTCCATTGTTGAAGTACAGAATAGCATTCAGAGAGCGTTACAATAATACTTTACATAAATGTAAATGTTACGTAGATTAATAATTCGATGAAAAAGGAGAAACCAACCAGTCGTTGTTTAAGAGCGATTATTTCAGCGCTCTTCCTAGGAAAATTGACGGAGGTTGGAACCATTTAGATAAAACGCATGATCATTGCAAATTAATCAGTTCCATGCTCAGTAATTGAGCTTAAATTAACAAGGACTTATTGACAGCAAACCGAACGGAACCGGGCGTTGGATGTCAACGATTATCTTCCAACTAATCTTGTTTGTACATATATACTATATTTATATATTATTCCCCAATGTATACTGTATGCAAACTATGTCCGTACATCGACAGTAAATCGTAATTTATTCACTCGCACTGTATCGGTGAAAGTTAATCCTAGAACGCCCTGAACTCACCCCACCATTCGCAACCTTCACTAGACATCCCGTATCAAAATGTGATTTGGTAAAACATTATTTCACCAATGCTTAAAACAAATCCGAAAAGACTTGATTCAATTACTGAGCATAAAAATTATAAAGTCTGACGAATCGAGTGGACTTCAAAAGTGATCGGCCATGAACGGGTACGTTCAGTTTGTTCTCAATAAGGGTCAGCGTACAACAGAATGGCATAGTGTTTTTCTCCAAGGTTTCATTCGTCGTGTATTCTGTGCAGTAAAACTTATTGTTCACCGTCATTCTTTGTCAAGTTCTTGTCATTTTTTTGAGTTTGTACTCTCCATTTAGGATACAATAATGTGATTTTCTTCTTTATCAACCCGGCCGTATGAAATTCAAGTTTTTTCTCACATGTTCACATTTTTTTGTACAGGAGTTTTGCCCTAAATCAGTGGTATCGCGCGGCTTCTGGATTCAGTCCACTCCGTTTTTTGTTACATGTTTAGTTCTATGTTTCCATAAACAGCGGATATTATTGGAAACCTATACTTCTTTTATACCAGCGGTGCCCAGCATTTTCTTTCTCAATCCCTCGCATAGGTACTACACATATCGTTTGCATTTTTATTTGACGATATTTGAAAATTCTACTGAAGTCAGTCTTGTTCCAAACGCTTTTTACTAAATGATGTATCATCTTTTTATTACTATTTAAGCCATGCTTTTGGACCAACCCGCATTACCGCATACGACATCGTCGAATGAATTGAATACATCCAGTGATACGTTAATATCAAGGATTTGAAAATAACGAAGAACAAACTGTATTTATGTTTTGTTTTAATGTTATTTACCTAACTAATCTTTGGTCGTGAGCTTCGCAAAGAACTTTCCAAAAAAGACCTTGTGCGTTGTAGCGTAAATGAGCGGAAGCGGGTGAAAACTTGAAAGGAACTTGAAAGGGTGCGTGACATTATCAACTCTTTGAATTTTGTTTCAGACAATACAACAACCCGCAGGGGGTAACCGAATGAGAAAAAGGAAGAAACCACGTGATGTCAGGCAGTATGTGTTACAAAAGCCTCAAAATGATAGTTGCATTCGGTTCTCGTACAAAAACTGCCATATAAAACTTCTAGAAGATCCATATTTTCGAGAATTATGATCGAATACGAGGTGGAATCCAGAACTTTCTAAGGTTAACATCAATGCATAGTATTGTCCCGCGTATTTCAACCTTTTTTCGAACTGAATACAACTTCTTTTCATTTTTAGTACAATGTTTTTCACATTCAATACTCCCTTTTTCGCATTGAATTTCAATGAAGAAGTTTGTAACTAATGTGAAAAAACGATGTTCTGAAAAAAAAGTTGTGTTCAATGCAAATAAGGTTGTATTAATTGTGGACTCTTTTGAACTATAAAAAAACTATACGCCATAGATGTAACGAAGGCTAGTTTTTAGCCAATGAAATTATTTGTGGGATCAGTTTTGAGGCAAGGTTTTTTTCTTGAGGCTATGCCTTGACTGTGAAACAATGTGGTGGCTCCTCGATACACGAGTAGCTAGTTACAATAAAGCTGCTCGATTGGAAGTTACGTAGCTACAGTTCGTAACTTCTTTTTTGGTAATAATTCGGTCTAAAAAGTAGTCAGCGACTGGTAACTACGTCTCCAGTAGTTGCGAACGAAAACGAAAACTACAACCACTAGATATAGTTGTTTGCGGCAGTGGCTATAGTATTTGTGAAAATCGTAGTTGCGACGTTCAACTGTAACTAGTAACTGTGGTTGTCGCCAAAAGAAGACAACTTCAGCTACTTCGGTTTCAAATAGAAAAAATATCAAATAAAATGCGAAGGGAGCTGTAGTTCTAATTTCAGTGTGAATACATTTTACCAGGCTTTTAACATTTTCAATCCATTGCATGTTCGTGATTTTAATAATACAAAACAGCTCACATGATAAGTTTGTGTTGTGCTTTTAAAAACATTAAATGTCTATTTCTTTACCAAAAGAATGTGTTCCAATTTTGCTTGAAACAATTGAATGTAACGAACAGTTTTTCATTCCAAATAATTTGAAGTGTGACACAGCTCTAAGTGTCACAATTTCAATTTTAATTCACGTTGAAATGATATGGTATTGCTATCAATCAACGGACACTCACAAAGTCTACAATTTGAAAGTTATCAAGTCAGAAAAGGAAGTAGGAATCTGCGGGAAGCTACATTTTTAGCTACTAGCCCTAGCTAATTGGCTAAATTTATCAGAAATATAAATTGATACTAGCTGCAACTGATATTTTAAACTACAGCTACTGTAGTTTCCGTTAGAGTAGCTACGGCGAGTAACTTCGGCTATTTACTTAGTGCAAACCGTAATCACAACTACAGAATCTGTACCATTGTAGTTGTTGTTGAAGCTACATCTTACCCAACGCTGTTGCAATGCAATGGGTTCAAAATTATAAGTATCGAGGGAAAATGTTTTCACACTGAAATTACATGATATAGCTGCCGATCAATTGACATCTGCAACTACTTTGTCTCGTATTTGATGTTTGCAGTTCCATATAGAAGTAGCCGTAGTTGTCTGGTGGTAGCTCTAGTTGAAGAAAGTACCTGCAGCTACATTCTTCACAACTACTAGTGTAAGCAGCTATTTCCAACAACAACTGTAGCTTTAATTTAGTGTGACTTCAGTTACTATCACAACCCATCTACAGTAGATTTGTACCTTTAGTTGAAGCTACATTTTGTCAAACACAGCAATGAAATAATAAGAATTGGAGTTTTCCCGTGGTGTTCGTTTGTGGGAAATATGACAGTTATCATGAATGTGGATGGAGTAACGTTTAAGAACACCCGATTTATGCGTTGTATAAAACCAGAAAAGTCCCTTACCTATCGGGCTGGGGAGGGAAGCATCATTTAAACAGTATCCTTCGAAACGCACGTCGGAAGTCCTTGTTGAAAATTGTGTATATTACAGGGTTAAGAGCGGAGTTCATGTAGCCGAGCCAGAAGGCCACGGCGAAGGCGAAATCGGGCACGTCACAAATAGAGCACATCGGCACGAGGATGTAGAGGAAGAAGAAAGGGAGCCAGCAGGCGATGAAGGAGCCCATGATGAGGCCGAGGATGAGCGTCGCTCGCTTCTCCTTCTTACGAGCGATCCGCCGCTTCTCCCGCTCTGGGTCTCGCGGCTTCTGCACCTTGGGGACCGTCGGCGTCTCTTGCGAGACCTCAAGGGAGCTCGCGGAGATACGACCCATGTCGATGACCTCCCGTTTCGCTTTCGAGCTCTTCCGCCCAAATATGGGCTTGCAGAGGCGGAGTTTGAGTGGCTTGACGACGGCGCAGCGGGAGACGACGCCCGAGTCGCTCGAACTCGGGTCGAACTCGGAGACCATGTCGGGGTCGATGCCGACGGACGGGGCTCGACATCGGGACATGGCCGCCAGGTCCCCGTTCACCGACAGTGTGCTTCCTTTGAACGTCACATTCGGCGCCAGGGACGATTGTTGAGGTAGTTTCAGTACCTGTTAACACAGAGAAATCCAAAATATTAGCACATTATCAAAAAATTGTCATAATTAAAAATTGCTCCCTAGTCAAATACATTTTTTCTCAGGGTGAACTCATGCTCCCTAAAGATGCGTGCGCACATGTAGCGAACTACCGTACCATAACACTATTCCGTAACATCGTTGGGAAACCGTCAAGGGAAATATGTTGGGAAGGGTGGGATCAGCGGTTTTTGCGAGGCGGGCGATTTTCCGATCAAACTATGACAATATAGTTGTGCGTTCTGCGTGCACACCCTGCATCGCCAATCGCTGACATACACACGCTAAACGCGGCTTGAAATATCGGTTTGATTTTTTTCTCGCTACTCCCGCTACAAACGCGTGATTTTTGACGTCTGTTGTCACGGTTGTTGGTGCGAAAATCGTTTCTCGAGAGCTTGCAAGATTATTCAGAACAATGTTGTAGTAAAATGGGGTGACTAGTAAAATTCAAAATTGAAATTCTCAAACAGTTATTTTATAGTTTTTTTTAGATCCCTATCTATTGGTATGTATGGCAGCAAATCTTTGCCAAAAGCAAACTTTCACAACTTCTTCTTTAGAGGATTTTTCTTTTAGATTTAGAGATTTTGTGAGTTATACCCTATGAAACCCAGCTCTTTTGAATCAGTAGGAGTCTCAGTGCTTGCGTGAAGCTGAATCCTTTCTTCTGTCAACATTAAAGTGGTCCAACATAAATTATACACACACTTACTGGGATCCAATCTAAAGCATCCCGACCAATATCATAACCAACAGTTGGTTACCGCAACGTTAAGTATTAACACTAGCGAAAATAGTATTTTTGCCAATTGCTCAACATCAGAATTAGACAGGCTCACAGTACCGTGGAACTAGATACTATGATAGACTAGCATTCCAAACCACGCTCATTTCTGACAAAACTGTCCTCCTAAACCCCATTTTCAGACCTTCTGAAGTCGGTAAGTAAGTATTTCCAATTAATTCTTGGAGCGTTCCAATCATTCGCTAGTTCATTCATTCTTCAAAGAGGGTTCTTCTTAAACTTTCAAATCGATCAATGGAAGAACCTAATTTGAAAGTCAATGAATCACAGAGATCACTCGAAGAGTCTCACTTTGAAGTTGGATGAATAAGTAATAAGTAATGAAGGACACGGCCCCAATTTTTCAACAAGTTGAGAATCGACCTCACAGCCCTTTATGCGCTAGTATTAGCCGTGAGTAGGATCGGCCACCTTTCCCCTTTACTTCTGGCCGCCTTTTTTCAATATTACCAAACGTTTAGATAAGTTGTTCAAAAATCATTTGAGTGAACGTGAATCGTTTCAAGTGACAAGGTGTACAAGAGAGCATTTAGCTCATTCAGTTGATCGGGACAGTTGGTAATTAAATTAAATTATATTAATATCTAGAGATACTCGCTAATCTACCAACTAAAGTTCCAATACTTACTACTACTACATCGTAGGTATGTAGATTTCGGGAAAAATATTGACACTTGAAAATGTATCGTTTTATTATTTTGATTTATCGTTAAAATATTGCTATGGATGCTGTAGTGCAGTGCCTTATAGAAAACTGCCGTGAGATTGAAACTGTGAAAAACTGGCAGTTAATCTTTACAACTCATGAAGTCGTTTGGACAAGAAGGGTAAAAAATGAAAATGTAAAAAAAAAGCTATTAACTCGTTATAATAAGTGTAAAAGAACTTCAACGACCATTTTCAACCCATACAAATGTTTTGAGGTTAACAGTACTTGGTGTTTCACTTGGGGGATGATGGGGGAATAGTGTACTACATGGAAGATGATCAGATGAAGGACTCAATCCATGTACTTTTCAGTTATACCCTCCAACATGATTGTGTTAACTTTGCTGGTCTGAATGTTCGCTATGCAATGCATCTCAAAAATAAATAAAAAATATCCTAAATCAATTCTTCTAGTAAAATGTAGATTAGTCGGACAAATAGATAAAAGTTTGGGTGAGTAAAGAGAAGGTGATTGTGATCTATTCGCACAACTAATTTACTAGAAGGATTGATGTAGGATATGTTTTTATGCGAGCATAACGAGCATCCAGATTAGCAAACTTAACACAATCAGCTATAACGGAAAAGTACTAAAAATACATGATATCACGCCTAACTCAATGAAAAGTGCGGATAACACTTATTTTTAAATATAAGATTAAAATACGTATTCTTCAGTACGTGGAGAATACCAAGGAAACCGCCTGAAATACTTGTTTTCCGGATAGTGGGGATGGACAAAAGTTGCACCACCAACTTAACTTTGCAGCAGAGTGGTAAGGCACAATGCACAATGTGACTTTGAAAGGTCAAAAGGTGAACTTTAAGGCTTGAAGGATGAGTTTGCTTTTATGTTGGTGCTTCCAGCTGAACAAGTTTGGAGTGAATGTAGTTGCCAACCTAACGGCAGGATGGCTTCCCATTCTTGATGTCTAAAGTCAAGATTAGGACCTTCTTACGAACTTTCACCGTTTCTGCTCATCCATACTTGACCTTACCGTGGACAGCATGAACATGCACTTCATACGATCAAATATTAGGCATTAAATTGGAAAGTAGTATGTTGGGATGACGTACACTCACTTGCAATGTCTCTTTGCCCTGCTCGGGCATGTCGACATTGTCGGAGGTTGAGATGTCGGAGGCGAAGTCGCAAGTGACGACGGGGATCACGGGCTTCTCCACCGTCACCGCGACGGGGCTGTTGGAGTTTTTGTCGACGGGGCTTGTGACGGGCTCTCGCCGAGAGAAGGACGTGTCTTTCTCCGCGGGCTTCGGCCGCGCCTGAGGCTTGCGGATCCCCCTCCGCGCCCGCGCCTTGGCCGCATAGTAGATCCTGATGTAGACGAACACCATGATGCAGCTCGGGATGTAGAACGAGCCCAGAGCCGAGTACATCACATAACCGATGTCTTTGCTCAACTGAAACACAAATCCAACTCCACGTTAGGTTCTTTGTTTCCCACTTACAACACATTCGTATATTTACTTATTATACAGGCAACCCAATGTAATAGACACATGAAAATAGCCTATCGTATGAAAATTAAATAAAGGAAATAGGTAACAGTTACAAAAAAAGGCCGGCAATTATTTTACAATGGTTTATTATTTCTGTATTAGATAGCCCTTCTATGTAAATCACTGATATATGATATTAGACGTAGTCTAAGGTAATTATCCAAACTCGAAACCTCGCGCCTCCATATCATATCTCGCAATTGCATTCAAGATGAAAATACTTGGGCTGCCATCAGCGAAGCGGTCTATGGAAAGATATTAGTGATAGAACTCCACCTGTTTCCTGGTTGTACAATATTTTAGATTTTGACGATTCTTTCATCTCGAAATTTGTCTAAAATTCTGTTAGCTAAATTGCTATCATGGTGCTTTACATTGGTGATGACCAGGTAGGCAGTGTTTAGTTGTACTGACTGTCCTAATCAATCTAGAGAGCTTAATTTTGTATAGTAGCTTCTGTGGAGGGTTAGATTTCCTCCAAAACTACTGAACCAAACTTAGTAAAACTTAGGTGACGTATCACGTTTTGGGTCCAGTTCGGACTAGGTTCTCGGCATGACTTTCCGTCAATTCTAAACGTTGACCTCTTTTATCAATATGATTGCACTTCAAGCGTCTTTTCAAATCACTTATCGGGTTTATTGTTATTTCTGTTATTTGCTGACAGACTGGTGGAATTCAGGTGGGTCTTTTATCTTATATAAATCATTTTCTTAGATAAAATTCTAATCAGGATTAGAATAATCTGTGCTAGACAGTTAATTAATACTAAATTCTTAAACCGTTATGAAACGATATTCATTGTTTCGGAATCTAATAGATAACAAAGCTTCTGCAACGTTGACAGAAAGAACTATATTAGAACAACTGAGGCTAGGTCCGAACTACTGCAGAGAGCTTTGAGTGGATACCTCCTACGAAGATTGTTCGAACGCAGGCTTAATATTTTATAGATGAAGACCTCCCCGCTCGCTATTTGAAAGTCAACTATTGTCTCAACGATAGGGGCCTGAATCAAGGGGGTTTATTCGAAGTTTGAAGGTTCCGCGAAGAGATAAGTCAATTTAACTGGTTTGTTATGGCATACTAAACCAGAGCCCGTAATGAACTGACGTTCCCTCCCGCATAATATCCGTTATCTACAATCGTCTGCAGTTGCGGGTTACGACCTTCATCGGTTACAGGGAAACGCCGTTGAATGAGAGATTTCCATCGATCCCTGGTCTTAGTCGAAATGGATAAGAACCGATTGGTTTTTAATTGCTAAGCGTGGAATGACTATTGATTTCATATCTTGACTGTTATTCTGTAGAAATTTGTAAAGCCTACCCAATGAAACTTGAATGTTTCATTCGTAGTAAGGGAAAAGTACGTTCTGGTTAATTATTTACTTATCGTATTATATAGGCTATTCCGTGAGTAATCAATCAAGCGTCTGGGATCGATTCCCAAAAATGATATGTAATTTTCAATGCTGGTATGTTTTATCTCAAACCTCTCACACAAAGTAAATGATCATTCAAACGAACTTATTCTGTAGGTTATCTTTGTAGGCAACTAAATTCCTGGGTTTGTAAACTATGTATTTATGTAAACTATGTATGTATTTTCGTTACAAGTTTCAATATTTCAATAAACGCTGGCAATAAAGCAATTATCTTTACGCAATGCTTCATTTTGTCAAAGTGATTTAAAATGTGAAAACTGATATCAATAAAACAATTGTGCACATGCCTTTGTTTAATCTAAAACGATGAAAATTAAATTAATAAACATTACTAAAGATAAAATGGTTATGTAAATACCAGGAACAAGGGCAAACAAAATGCGTGATAAATCGAGACCTGTACCACGAATGGTGAACGATTTCTGTCCGTTGAAAACTTGAGAAGTTTCATTTCCACCGAAAATCGTCAGAAATCAACTGTAACGCGTTTGGTTTATTGTTTTGAATATGAATATTTTAGTTGTTTTACTGCGCAACAAAGATTTTATTGTTTTGATATAATTGCGATATGGAGTTGACATTGTTATAGTGTTGACAATTGTGTATGCAGTATGTATGATGGCACATAAAAAATATCTAAAATCCAATCTAAAAATCTCGACCCTCAGTTTAATTGGATATTTGTTGAGGGCTCATAATTGTTGTTTGTTGGTCGTTTATAAAGGTTATAACGCTATTAAAACAGAAAAATATCGCCTATTTAAGCTCGCCTTAACTATTTTACCAAAGTTAACGACATTTTGATGGAAAATGAATCAGGGACATGCCAGTAATCTTGGCACAACTTTTTATCTAACCTAAAAGGTAGTATCAAAAAGATGGAATACATTAAAAAAAAACAGAATATCGAAAACAACCGAAATTTATCCAATTCTCTGTTAGTTTGTCATGCACAGATCTCATTCTGAGTAGAAATAAACTATCATTAAAAGGACAACTGACAAGGAACTATCAAATGATTTAGGTACTTCCACGCCTTATACGTGTATTACAGATGCCCTAAAGGAGCCCCAATTCATACTTCATCAGCGCGGGTCAAACTAAGAAAAATCCTGCAAATTATTACACAAAGGTTCATTATTTATGTATTCCCCTCTATGTAGATCAACGATCTGTTTGATAGACGTTTTCCGTGGTACATTATCTAAACTCGACGTAATTACAATCTAGATGCCTTAAAAATAGCTCCATTTATATTTCGCTACCATAGATCGATTAGGAAACAAAATCAGACAAATTAAAAACAAGCTGATATCTGAATACTTCCAATGGAATGTACAGTACATCGACAAGGAATCGGGAACCGTCGAAACATTCAAACACCTATTCTTCACGTGTCAGCAAATGCATAACGTTTGTGTTAATCAATGTCAAGAAGAAACAAAAAGTTTGTAGATGAAACGTGGTATATTCCCACAAAGTTAAAGAGTTAATTTTGACTAGCGGTCGAGCTAACTGATAAACGTGGAGTGAGAATACGCTCATGTGATATATTGAACAGATGTCTTTAAAATACAGATTTTCAACTTCTGTTGCTGCGGAATTTACTTTCCTTCATGTCTGAATGTCGCAATCAGTTGATTTCCAATTTTAGGATTTAGGAAGCCCTAGATTTCAAGGGTGGGTTGTTTTCCACCAATACATGCGTTCGGAATTATGTGATTCGAAGATGCCAGCCTCCAAACTGACACATTTGAAGAACCAAAAGAATGACCTAAAGTTCCTGTATCCCTTCAACTCCTTAGTTCTAACAGAAGATTCAACTTTTGTTTTGTACAAAATGACCGATAAATCAATGCCTTCAACATGGAGTGCATCGAAAAAGCTCAGGAATTTCGTTTATTTTTTTGTTTTTCCATTGGTAGATTTCAAATGTACAAAACTTCTCGTAATAAACCAACATCATCTTCAATATATGTATTTGAAGGAGCAAGAGCTACAGTACCCTCAAGACCGGGAGGTCGTGCGGGTACTGTATAGCCTGGCGCCGTCATTGTATTGTACTTCAGGTGGAAGTTGGATTCCTTACGAGGAGTTTCGTTCGCGGGCTGTTGCTCATCGGTCACAGAATACGGGCCGATCCGTCCAACCGATGGTCATATCTATTAGAATTCTCAGCCAATTTACAAGCTTTTGTGTCTAAGAATTTGTTATATTAAAAAAAATATGTATATTTGTTGGAGTTCACAATTGTGTTCATGAGTGATGATAAAAAACCAGCAAATACCAATATGTTCAAATTTTACAGCCTTTCACCTTGGGTAAAGCGCAAGTAGAAAGTGATACCGATGATTCAAGACCATCTTGGGCCTGTAGGTGAGTTTTTACACAAATTTTATTTATGTAGTTTCAGAGAATTTCTTCTTGATATTTGAGACAATATTCAACAAATGAGGGAGGTTACTATTATTCTTTCACAGATTGCAAGGATTAATTATTGAAAATGCTTAATGTAGTCACCGTAGTGTACAGAAGTCGCTGATTCTTGTTCGGAAAGAATGCACAATCTTTTAGGTTTATCTAGGCTTAGGGAGGCCTTTAATCCAGTTTGCGAAACCGTTAATTAAATTTGACGATGCCGTGTAAGCCTTTGTGTATAGTAATTTTCATGGTTTTTATATCTCGTCGATTGATCTGCGAAGGTCGTCTAATCTTGGCTATTGTGTGAAGCCGGGGGAGCCCAAGCTGAAGGGGACGTAATAATGTCACCCGAATTGAATTACGTCGTCATCTAATTGAGGGGTTGAGCTTGAGATGGAAGGGAGGGGTTTGGGATTGTTGGGTGAGGGTTGGGGGTTGTCGCCGCTTTTGGCCGCCTTATCAATCCCCGTAGCGGCCTTGGTCGGCGAGTGTGGGAGTGATTGGGGCGATCTTGAAGGGTGAGCTCACCTTAAGGTTTCGCGGATGGAGGGACGCGATGAGTTAGGGGTGAGGGGGTTGGTAATACTGGTAAGGGCGACGAAGGGAAAGGGGGTATGGCGATCTGTCAACGTTGACGTCCAAAAGGTCTCGTCCCCCGAGGGGGTTGTTTCATCTGGCAGGCGTAGCCTACCTCGCTTCTGAGCCGTACCCCTTTGGGAGGCCAAGGCCTACGATATACAGGCCAGCGATATATACGGTTTGCTTCTTGAGAAAGGTTACTAAATATTTTGGAGGCAAAGGTTGTGTCAACACAGTCAAAGATGCCATTATAAGTTAAAAACTCTGAAAATTATTACAAAGAGGTTTATTATTTCTGTTTTAAAATTCAAAAAAAAAAAAAAAAAAAAAAAAAAAAAAAAAAAAAAAAAATTGGCGCTCCGCTGGAGATTAGAAAGAATATCAGATCAGATCAGTGAACCTCACTAAACTATGCACATTAGACGCACCCAGTGATACATTATCTGAACTCGGAGCCTTGACCCTCGATATCTTGTCTTGCCCACCCCAGAGTCCATAAAAGAGTTCACAAAGCTCTGCACGCTCTGCAGGTCTACGAAAATTTCGTTTAGATTGAATGAAACCAATTCTTCCATCATGCTGTGAGTTCGCCATTCCACTTCCGATTAGAACTATCACTTCGTTCTAATTACGAACCTCGAATCCGGCTGACTTTTATTTTCTTCCAAGTTTGACTGTGGCCTAACGACATCGAAGACGTATTGAAGACTTAGCATTCGATAGATGTTGCCTATCGCTCGAGATCTACAAGCATAGATGGAAATTACACTTTTTCTCACTAGTGACGCAAACGAGCCCACTATGCGTTGTATGGTTCCTAAGGACCACGTCACCCTTGAATATTGAAATGTCGATATACGCGGGTTGATCCGGCTGTTAGTCGTATTATAACATCAAATTGCTATTCAATAGTCGAATGATTTAATAGTATAACTAATTTAATGGTAGAATGGAATTCAGAAACTGTGTCTTGTATTTTGGTTTATTGTTATCGATAATGAACCTTCTTAATCTAACACAAAAAAAAGTATAAACCCACCGTAAAACTTGCTGCTTCACGTTTCAAGGTGAAATTGAATAAAATCTACTTAACGAACGTGAATGGTACTTTGGATCTGAGCTTTCCGGAGTAACTTGTTGAAGAATTTGGAATGACCCATGGTCTCTTTTGCAGAAATTGAACAATAAGTTTTGACATCAGCTTCTTGTTTCTAGTAAGTGAAAGGATAAGTAAAGGTTGGTGTTCACGGAATTATATTTGACACGAAGTCGGAGTTTTCAAGCTGTCACACTCTCTCAATGAGTAATCGAATAATTACCCTTGACTGTGAAAAACGTACTTTTAACATTCTAGAATAAAAGATAAGATCCCATTTAGTGAATTAGGAGTCGACTATCACTTCATTGAATGTGATCCATTTGGCTTGATGTATGTAGGCGTCACAATGCCTCTTCAAAAACCTGGACCGCAATACCATCGTCAGAGGACTACGTCAGACTATCTCCCCCTCACACTCGCCCATCACCTTCCTTATTGACAGGAACCTGCCCCAGGTCGAAATGAGCTGTCTTGCGTGTAAAGCGGCAAATTGAAATTGGGAGTTTGGCCTTCGGAAGGATATGCGTCAAAGAGGAGAAAAAAGGGGCCGATGTGCTCAGGGAGGTCCCTCGTCAATTTCTTGGCCAGCCCGTCAGTTTTTTGCCTACCGCTGATCAGTTGTGAAAAGGACGTGACCACCTTGATCAATAAGCCTAATGCAATGCCTGTGTTCTATTGTAACACCTGAGATGCCCAAATGGTTTCACTAATAGTTATATTGATTTCTTTTTGTTTTCGGAAAAGTTCATCCAAAACTCGATAGGTACCTACTACCTTGATTAAAAGACAAAATATATTCATGTTAATATATTAAAAATATATTCTCAACGCTCATACAAGGGCGTTGAGAATTTTCCAAACCATAAGACTTTAAAAATTGACAAGAGACTTTTCCAAGTAATTGAAAATTTTCCAAACAAATTGAGTTTATCATTTTCAAAATAAACTTTCGTGATCGATTGATTATTTTCAATAGTAAACCTTTGGAATCACAACGCTCATACAAGGGCGTTGAAGAACTTAGATAAGACTAATAAAAATTGACGATGTAGGCACTGTTTGTAGTAGATATCAACATCTCGGTTTATCATTTTCAAAAATGCACTTTCGTGATCGATTATTATTTTCAATAGTAAACCTTTGGATTCGATAGAGAAAAAAAATTAACACGAAAGCCTCAAAATTTTTCGACGGGTAAAATCGAAAAAGAAAAAAAATGTTTCCATCTTCTGTCCAGAGCTTCTCTCGGAAATTAATGTACGAAAGCTGATAAAACTTGGGTCAATAATGACATTTATGTCCAGTTGCTACTGAATTATTGGCATCGATCTCCATCAATCTTAAACTGTGGAATCGAAGGGCTGAAATGACAAAAATCTGAATATCGAGAACTTCCGAAATAACACTATTGTTTTTATGTTCGTTATCGATAGATCAAAGAATCATCTGAGCGCACTCGGAACGTTTTTTTTTTTTCATCCGTTCGCTCTCCATATGGGCTAGAACTTTGACAGAAAAAGATAACGTAAACACGATTGTGAATGTGATCTTAGTTGAAGACAGTTAAAATCGAATAGAATCATTAGATGACGTAATCGTTGTAGAAATTTTTTCAATAGTTCCTTTTGAAATCGAGTTTTTCAAGTCTCACGTAATAAAATTGTATTACAAATGAAGCGCGGGAAGGTGTTTTATTTCACCTGGCAGAATTACAGTTGTTCTTGTCCATATACAATACAATGCACCATTAGAAAGTCCATGTCAGCCGATCTTTTAATGGTAGCTTGTGTGAATTTTGAACGCTAGTTACTACTAGACATCTGAAATCTAACGAAGCTGCTTTTGATCAGCGGAGTGAACCCAATGGCTATTTTCTGTTCCTCCACTTAACCTAGGAACTGAAATATGAATGACAACGTTAAAGGATCAGCTGAAGACCCTAGAGACTAACAGTGCCTAATCGAGCTAACTCATTGAATTATAAATATTTTTATGGCATCTAGAGTAGACAGAACAAAGTATGGATGCTCGAGGCGCCACGTTTAGATAATTTACTACGCCTAATATATATATATATAGATTCGTGATTTACGTGGAAAAGAACACAGAAATTGTAAACCTCTTTGTAAAAAATAATCATTTCCTTTTTATAACCCTTTGACCAAATATTCAGCAAATATTTTGAAGGGATCGGATTGAATGTTTTCCTCGGTCAATTGAAAAGGTTCATGGTCAAGGTAAGAAACCAAAATGCTTTGTATTACAAAATCCCATAGCAGTTGGAGGTTGCACTGAATGAGTAGGCTAAACCCGCACGACCGGGCGGTCTTGAGGGAGGGGTAGACCTCGAGCCCCGTCCTCCGCTTCGCCGTCCGAAGTGAGTTCAAGGGCGAGGGCGCTGGCCACAAAAATGGATTTCTTTCAAACGGTCTAGCTTGATTGAAAACCATTATACAGCCCATTTGGGTTTCGTTCCACAGATGGGATTTTTAACCATCAAATAAAAATTACAGAATAAATCGAAATTTATGCTCTAATGAAAATGTTTACTCAATTATTGAATGTCTGGATGAATGAGGAGTTAATGTGACACAATACTTTACAGCGCGTTAGAAGAAAATGCTTTTTATGAAATGGTTCGAAAAAAAGTCTGCCAAGTCGTGTTTGCCACATGGCTATCCCAAATTAGAAACGTGAATGTACAAACCATTGGAGTGTTTCAAACAATCACCAAAGATCGATTACCAGATCTCAAAATACGTGGAAGTTAAGCATTAAATGCTCAACTTTCTTAAATTTTAAGAAAGATATGTGGGACCAAAATGTCATGGGACAAGGTTGCTACGGACATCAACGCCTTCAAATGAACCGCGTGGATATTTCGACGTATTAAATGTGTGTCGAAGCTCGAATTCTATGTGTCGATATACGTAAAATTGATATTCAATGATTAAACTGACTAAATACTAGTTCCCTATAATTTGAGAAAGGTTCGACAATAGAAAATAGTAACACAGAGGTTGATGGATTTTAAGTTTGAACATGCGCAAGAGGAAAAAGCAATCAGTGAGCAATGAAACTTATGTAGTCTTCTAACCCGCTCCTTCAAAATCGGGTTAAAAGTGTAGTCATTGAGCTTGTTTCAAGGACTTCCTCAAGGACTCAAAGACTTTCCAGTATGCGTAGACTGAACGATTAATTTGCAAGCCGTGAAACTCATAGGGAAATATCTACAGCATAGTTCCTACATTCCCTGAAATTTTTTCGAAATCGGATGAAAACTGTAGAGAAAATCTTGTGAGAAGATCTATTGAAGTTCTTTTCCATCTACTGAACCACGGAGGGCAGCAGCGACCTCAGTAGACGAACTGGGTTTTGAAGCGGTTAGAGTTGCTAGGTCACATCAGAATTTCGCAGTGTTCGTGGGATTAGCCCAGTACAACTGGTTCATGGCCGAAGCCAGTAGAGTAAAAATACTTACAAGCCTACAATCTGGGCCCCACCAGGTTTTCAAAAGGTCACATTTTCAGTTTCCGAGGAGAAGGAAAAGATCTTTCTGATATATTACGTAATTCAGGCAAATCTCAAAAAAAAAAAAAAAAAAAAAATACCTAACGAGAAATTTACGTTGCCTCGTTTCTAGTAAGAACAGTACAGTAAGTACAGTAAGAACAGTACAGTCCCAATGAAGTTAATGGAACTCATTTCCACGACCCTGTTAAAACATTTAGTAAAGTATATTAAAGTATAGTAAAAGTTTTGGTTGTGAAAAAGGGCCACATAAAAACGATCATATGGAGATAAAAACGATCATAACTGTTCAAAAATCTGAAAAACACAAAAATTAGGAGGAGACAAGATTTTTAATGAAGACAATTTAACAACTTTCTGTACAGTTATGTCTCTAGGGGTGAAGAAACAAAACCTCTAGATAAGTACATTTTTATAGTAAATTACCAATGAAATTGATGTCTGTAGTTGAATATATCTTTTTGGGACGTCCTTTATCCTTAAAGACCTCCTGGCCCCAACACTGACAAGAATTCATTGAATCACCGTTAGTGGTGAACCCTATTAAGACACTCGGTGGAATTTATTTCGTTATTTTGACCGTCATCACGGAATAAAGGTGCTTTTGTTTCAGCCAGCTTCCAATATAAATGTAAATTTCCCCAGCGCAAGCCTCTCTCGAGATTACTTTTGTTGGGTCAGGAAATACGCGACAGCGTCCTCCTCCGTCATGATAATTCTCAGACGCTTCGCGCTTGGTCGCGTATTTTGACTCCGAAACTTATATCCCCAAACCCTTTTTCCACCCTCAAGTTTAATAAGGGCACAAACCCAGCCGTAGTGTACGGTACTAAACAAGAACCGGTCCTTTTCGCTTGGGTCCGGGATTTATTTGAAAACTTTTTCTTGTCCGCCCTTCCGCTCTTTATTCAAAAACCCGACGAAAGGATGGGGGAGCGTTTGTCCGAACTTCACGCACTCGCCCCGGAAAAACGGGAGGGATATATGGACCCATAATAACGCCATCGAAAGTTGATCAATAGGGTCTTCCAGAACCCAAGAGTAACTTACAGGGGAAGTCTCTTTCTCCGGAATAGAGGATTCGTAAACGAAGGATATCCGATTCTGAGGGAGGGTCAAGGTTTTTGCTTCGCATCAAAGTTTAGGAGGAGTCATACGAGAAAACTTCTCCCCTCGGCAGGCGGTCTGGAACTATTCTTTCCTTGCCAGTCCCATAAATAAATTTCCATAGATTAGTCTAATGCGGGAACAACTGTTTGGAGAGCCGAAGGAGAGGTCTAGGGCGTTCGAATCACAATCCTCGTTCGGGTATTTTGTCCTTCAAGACGATAGATGTTCTTGGAATTTACAAAAGCCTTGAATCAAATTTAAAGGAAAAAAACTCTTTTATTCGTCGATTTTAAATCAGACGGGCATCAGAAAACCAAGCTGATCCCTGATTTCCATACCTTGTAATTGACTTCTAGGTGTCCAAAAACGATTGGATGACATCCTCTCAAAATTAAACTCCATTAATGCCAATTTTTACTAGTCCCTGAGTACGAAACAAAAGCTAGTATCAAAACTTATAAACCACGAAGCTCCGCACATGAGACCATGTGCCATTCCATATCCTTACGTGTTACGTTGGGAAGCCCTCGATTTACCTCATATGATCATCCTATCATTCAAATGTCAACTTTTTAGTTGATTAGGACGAGAAATACCACGTGGGATCAATCAGCTGACCCGAGGGAGGCCCTTGTCATATTTCAAAAAAGCACCAGAAGTTACTATTAAAATTAGGACAGCAAATAGTCATTAAAGCTTTTCGGTACGTACGATCTTATATTTTCAAGGGGGGCAGATAAAAGTGTGTTATGGAATGCCAATACCTATCCAATCCACGAATTCTCGTACATCCGAAATTTATTTTGTAAAATAAAACCTACACTTCACTAGACCACAATTAAATTCACTGTGATGAAGCTGATGCGATCCTCACATGACAAAAATCGCTATTTTTACTATGTTTAAGCACGTTTACATTCACTTATGGGGAGAAAACGGATGCACTATTGTTTTCGATTCAGATTTTTGAAATTCGAGCCCTTCAATTCCACCCTTTTGGATTGACAGGGATCGATGCCGAGAACATGGTCAGAGCCAGAATTCAAATGTGATTATTGACCCAGTTTTATCAACTTTCGTCCAGTAGTTTTGGAAAAAAGCTCCGGTAGGTCCGAGCGGGCGGATGTATCTTATAAAATTCGATTTGCGGATTCTTCACATCTTGAAACAATGAAAGTTGAGGGGGGTGATGATTCTGTTTTCTTGGTCTATTACAAGCCTTCATTGTTAAAATAATAAACCAAAATGTGACTTTTGTAACAATTCATTATAATGCAATGGATCGAATGCACAATCTATGAAGAAAAATCTTCCGGATATTGTCGAAAGAAAAAGCTTTTGGTGGATAAAATTAATGTTTGCTAAACTGAACAGATGGATATAATATTTTTGTATTTTCATGTAGAAAATATGAAACTATAAACCACAGTAGGTTATTATCTTCCAAGTCGTTCTCCGCATATTACCCTATCACAACCCAATAATTTTTCATTGAAATTGATAGCTACCATGAACTTGATAATGTCATTTATTAGCATGCTTTAGCTTTCACCACCAGTGTGGCTAGGCAAACAATTTTCTCACAGGGATTTGATCTTTAAATTGTATCCTTGGATTTCAGGTTAAAGTATTATGTTCTGACACATCCCCATCGTTTCATTCAGTTGGTCTTCTTAAGTGCTTTCTCCAATCTTCTTCAAATTCTGAAATGCATTTATACAGCTTCCTCCACAATATGTTGAATCCGATTTTACAATTTACGTCTACGTTCCTATAGAAAATTATTTTCTCAATTCGGTAACGAACAACAAGCAACGTACTAAAGCGTAAAATTTCCTTATCATAAATACAGAATTATGAGCAGTGCGGGTTTTCGTTTTTACTATGCACATATACGTGCGTTTTTACTACGTACTTGAGTAAGTTAATATACATTTTTATTATTATAACATTTTATTTAAAAGAGATTACGACGAGTATAAATTCTTTAGTTTGAACTGGAAGGGTTAGGTGAAGGGGTTTTGCAGTGACAATGTAGGAATTAGGATCAGAATTACTAAAATGATGATTTACTTCTCATGCTTATGCTCATCTCATGTAAGAAAATTAAGGGAGTGCTGGACAAGGAGAGTTCTTGCCGTTATTTATCCAAGCAAAGTTTATCATAATGGGGAAGTTTCTTCGACTCAGAAAATGAAGCCTGACCCTGGAAACTAGGTCAGACCGCTTCAACTATTAAAATGAAAATCTTCTAAAAACTCACTTCCACAACTCCTATTATTATTTTAAGTCTTGACTATAATCGGCCCTCGAAAACTTTCCCAGATTCCACTCTCTGCAAATAAAGAACTACGGCAATGAATAGGTCAATAACGAACCACCTGTGGCTGAAGAAGTCCACTTGCACTTTTTTGTTTATCAATATTTCCCAGCTTTCCGAACGATTCGGTTCCGAATTTGTTTGCTGGTACGATGCTTTGGGTGACTGTTACTCCCTTAACGAGAGAGAAAAAACATTCATTGATATATATGGGGTGGAATGTTGGAATAGTTGGGGTTGTGAAAAGTATAAATTGATATGCCAAAAGCTCGAATTACTCCCTTAATTGGTTACTGACTGTTCACAATTTTGTTTGAATAGGAGACATTTTCAAACGGCTACGGAGACATCAACTACCGAATATCTGGCTAGAAGTTAAATTGCTCAATGGGAAACATTCAAGTAAATTCACCATATACTTCCCAAATTAGTTATTTGGGTACCTGTCAAACACCATTGAACTAGTGAGAAGTCCGTAGGATTCCAGAAAAACACATTGGCGTCGCTCTCTCAACCCAAACCAACACTGTCCGGTAGTTTACAACTTCTGCCGTTAGCTTTGAAATAGCTTGTACAATCAGAACGTCTCGATCCAGTATTCAGCGCTTTAATTAAGTTAAAAACAAGTTGGGTGTTGCACATAGCTTCATCTTTTAGATATCATGAACCTATAGATGACTAACTTTTTGAAATGTTTTGGATAGTTCGAAAGATGTATAAGGTTCTCAAAACGATTCACGGGACAGATAAGCAGTGGTGCGTCCAACGAATTCAAAAGGTTAGCCAACAAATTCGCACTGATCCAATATCGGATAGAATAATGATATGATTGTTTTGAAATTGATATGAGATCATTAATGTGAGCGCGATGGGACTACTGGAACTTGAAAAAATGATGCTGGTAGATCTTACGAATCCGCTTGCGCAGAGTGATACATTGATTTTTGAGCAATGAAACACCTACATTACCATCCGCAGCTTAACACACACATTCCCCGAATATTTCATCAAAACCGAATGAGAACTATAGCAATCAGGCTTGTTACAATGGTCTGCAAACACACGGACAAACGAACACAGACACACAGGAAACGAAAGTAGTTCGGCATGGTGTAAAATGCAACATGCGAATGGAAATTTGATTTTCAAGAAGGAAAAAATGATATCTCCCGAAAGAGAAAACAATGCTTCAACTACCTAGAGATAGACTAGGAAGCAGTATTCCTAGCCGTTCAATTGACAATGCATCGACATGTAATAATTATATGTCTATGCATTGACATTATTAAATACTGACTAAACGTACCGAATTAAAATCACAAAAAGAGATGTCTGAAAGGACGTATAAACTATTTGGATCATCGCTAAGATCATCGAGCCATTTAGCTTGGCTTGTGTTGTGACTAGGTTTGGAGGCACACTGATCAAATGAAGGAAGGTAATTTCTTTTCTAATCAACCTGTGGTGATAAAATTTGGTATGAAGGACTTTTGACATGTCAACAACCTAATTACAAGCTACTGATGCTCATAACATCATACTGTATTCGTAAATGTGCTTATGGTACTTTCTTGTTGCATTGATTCGCTCCGTGAACTTTGCAACTAACTTTTTCGGCCCACAATTTCACGAAATGTAGTTTCTATTGGAATGCATGAATCATTTTGTTGTTTAGTGTTCGGTTGTACGAATACATTGATCGTAGAATGTGAAATTCAATATGAATCTTCTTTGACACACCCAGAATGCAATTACAAATTAACGAAGCTGAAAACTATGTGCCTGTTGAACTGTCTTGTTGCAATGCTTTCGTCCGTGAACTTGGCTGATAATTTTTTTTTGTTTCCTAGATGACTTTTTTTTGGCTCACACCTTTACGCAACGTACCTAGATTGTTTTGGAATGTATATTCGATGGTTCCGAAAATTTTGTGTTGTTTTCTGATCAGGACCAGTTCAAATTGATTTGATACACCCCCCGTGGCCAGCTCTATACTAGAATATAGAGTGTCATAAAGTACGTACGGCAGGTCGTGAAGTACACCGTATCATTTATTGTTCGGCTGTGGAATATTCATGATTCATGTTAATAAGGTTGGCAACTATCAAAAGATCAGTTGACAATGATTTTGCTTCTTCGACCCTAAAAGAATTGAACGAAGCACAATTTACAACTCTCGTCTTGGTCTCTTCTTTATTGAGAAGGGTGCGCTAAATCGTCGGGATTAGTCACATGCATGTCGTCCATTTGAAAATACCAAAATCTCAACCTTCTTCGCAACATGTAGGTGAAAGAGGGGAGCGCAATCACCCTACGATCAATATTGAATGAACACCGGAGGTTCACACTCCACGTTCCTCAGACTCAGGTGCTGCTGAAGGGAGAGAGGGTGTTGACATTTAATTCCGTAAGGCTCTGGGTAGTGCTATCGACTAACAGTAATGTTGATTCAGGCCGGTGGGAGCTCCATCGCGCCAAGCGGAAACGCCTGGTGCCCCGAAAGGAAAAATACGAACGGATCGACCGAATACGGCGATAGAGTTGTGAAATGATATTTCACGAATAGATAGCGGTGTTTGTGTTGTAGAATGCTCTCCGGCTCGATCAGGCGAGGTCTGGGGGTGCTTTTTTTTCTCGCCGACTGCCTTCCCCTCAATCCCAAGAAGTTTGCGACGAAAGTTCCCCAGATGGTAATATTTACTCTGCTGAAGCTACTTCTGAATCTATGAGAAGTTTGATCCTACTTGCTTCATCTGCCGTATGCTAGGTTGTCTAGTACAGCGTATCATGTAAGTATTTATTCGGTGAGTGATTGAACCCCAGAACGGTTCTACATTAAGAGGAAGATTAGAATTGAAACCTCTACTTCCTTCCAGTCCATGCAGAAACGAACACCAATTACATATGTAGGTATTTTCCATTCCAGAAAACGCAAGTTACGTACTAGAGAAAATGAAGTTTGGATTAGACAGAAAACATCTGGTTGGATTGGCTTCTCGGCCTATAAGAGTCATTAGTAGAGTTCGAACGGGATCGGTGGTCAATTTTCCATCAGAGTTTCCCATATCGATCCAAAAATCTAGTGTGGACAGAGTTTTATGATTTGACAATGACCTTTACAAAGAAATTTTTTAATCTCTCAGTAAATGTCTGGACAAAACTAACCTGCTCAAATTACAATAAGGTGGGTATGTTCGGCCTTCTCATAACTGGAGGAGGGGGCGGGGTACCTTCATCAGAGTGATCCGAGGTAAACAACAGGCATTTGTAAATGCAAAAGCAAAATACTCTTCACACGAAAACCAGTCGCTTCTTTCGCGCTGCACTGGAGTCCTGCTATACCTGTGGCAAACCAAAGCGTAGCGAGTTGAATATGGAAGTTGAGTTTAGTATCAGTTAAGATTTCTCTAACAGCAAACCATCCATTAATCTATGAATATTTACCGACAGCAGGAACTCACATTGAAGCAACAGGAATGATGAAAATATAAAAAAAAGCACCTAAGTAGCAAAAAAATAAAATGAATTACAATAAAATAAAATAAATTAATTAAAAAAATAAAATAAACAGTTGAATAAATTTAAAGAATACCTTTTTTAGAATAAGGGAGCCCTGTAAAGGACGTGCTTACGTACATAGTTGTGTGCCTGTTACATCTCAACCTACTGGTCTACGTTATCGGAATAATCGTTTTCACGGAAAATACAGCAAATTATCACATAGAGGTTCATTGTTTCTGTAATAAATTAACCCTTCCACATAAATCACTGATCTATGTATATCATATACATTCTGGGGTAGATTATATAAACTCGCAGCCTCACACTTCCATATCTTGTAGTTGCAATCTAGATGTCATCAAAAGAGCCGTTTTATATTTCAGCACTGTTGATCGAATAGGTATGAAAATAGCTACAAGGCCCCCTCAGTTGATCACTGTTAACCCATTCCTTGCAATGGACTTCTAGATGTCACACGCTGTGTCCTACGTGAGCGGGAACTAAGCGATAAAAGCGGGTCGGGTAGGTTCAGCGTTTTTTGCGGGGCGGGCAATTTTTCGATCATTTTTCATAGACTCTATCGCATATCGCCAACACGCACACGCTACACGCGACTTGAAATCAAATCGGTTTGATTTTTCCTCGCTACTTCCGCTACAGACTAGCGATTGTTGACATCTGTTGTCAGGTTATTGGAGTTGTCGGAGTTTATTGGAGTTAAAATCGTTTCTCGAGTGCTTCCAAGGTTAAGTAGTCAGAACAATGTTGTATTTACTTATCAACAAAATAAGGAAGCAACTTTCTTTATGGCGTTAAAAAAAAAATTCTCGAGTCAAGAATAGCTGAAGAGTAATGAATTCCCCGAATTAGGTCTCTAGTTGATAAATTTTATGAGATGGTAGCCTCTGCAAACGTTTGTTGGAAATGTAATTGAACAGAGCTGGACTACTTCAGGCCTACAAAAATTGTCTCTCCGTAATAAATTAAGAAAAAACACTCATAGTATTAATTTACACGGTAGGTTCGGAACTCACAACACCTCTAATAATAAATACAATACCTCTAATAATAAATTCTCAAATTGTCCCATACGCAGACACAGCTAAGTACCTTGGCATGACCTTGGATGCCAAACTCCGCTGGAAAGAATACATCAAGAAAAAACAGAAAGAAATAGACCTAAAATTCAGAAAGATGTATTGGCTCATCGGGAGAAAATCGCAGTTGCCTATACACAACAAAGTGCTTCTCTACGAGCAAGTGATAAAGCCCATTTGGGCCTACGGCTGCCCTTCATGGGGCTGCACTAAGAAAACTAACCTCAAAATCATCCAAACAACGCAAAACAAAATATTCAGGAGCATTGTCAATGCCCCCTGGTATGTTCGAACGAACGACCTACATCGAGACCTCAAAGTCAAGATGGTAGGCGATGTTGTTAAAAGTCGAGCAACGGACCATGAAAACCGTCTCCACAAACAGGTAAACGTCGAAGTATTGAGCCTCCTGGACAACAGCGGTGATATACGTAGATTGAAAAGGACCAAACCCATGGACCTAGTTACAGCTCAGTGAAGTGATGTGATGAGCGGTTGTAGGTAGTGATCTATTTGCCACAAAACGCTAATATAAGTGATCAAATGAAGTTACTAGATGTGTATACAATTGCAACAATAAAAAATTATTAAAAAAAAAAAAAAAAGGTTTGGAACTAACCTAACTAAAACCCGCTCTCCTCCATTCCCGGCATCGCCCGCACATAGAACACTGGCGGTGTTTCCCGCTGCAAACTTGCACTCGCGTAAATCGCCGGTATTGCCAGTAACGCTGAAATCGCCGGACTCCCGCTCATGCAGGACGAGGCCACAGGCAGTTACTCGATTTTTGAAATCTACGTACGTTGAAACGTGAACCGACAACTTTTAAAGGAATGGGGGGGTTAAACAATTTTTTTCTTGGTCGATTACGAAGGGTTGTTATCGAAAATGATAAACCAAAATTGATGAAAATGCTAAAAATCCAAAAGTGAACCAACTTCAAGTTATCAACATAAGAGTAATACCATACTTTCGGAGAATTCGCACAAACGATCATGCTGCAGGATTGTAACTTAAAATTTTCCGGTATTTCAATTAAAACCTTGAATTGGTAACTTGAGTGCGTTTTATTCAGATGAATTACATGCATTTCCTTTGATACTTCGCTGACTTCGGATAATGAAAGTATTGATTTATTTCGTGATATAATAATATCCGTGTGTGAGGATAGGTATTGTGTTCCGTGTGCTCCTACAACCGTGGAATCAATTGGAGGGATCGCCCTCAGAGATTAGATATAAGCTCTCGGCAGCTCGCATCCCTTGATGGGAGGCCAGATCTGGCATTATCCCCGCACATAAATGGCTCGCTATCTTGTTAGCCGAAGACAATATTGAGCATTACCGGAGCGGCTGGCCGCGGGTAACTGTTTCCAACCGTTGTCGCAGTCCCGGGGATCATCCGCTTTGCCTACGATTGTTGTCCTCGTAGTGTGTCGCTGTTTCTATTCAAGTCAAACAAGCGGCAATGTTTTGTAAATCGGTTTTTCTGTCAAACCTGTTAACTTTTTGAGACAAAAATAATATCTGAATACAGCATATCATTGCCATGTGATTGATAAGAGGATTTATTCCTATCATTGAAACAAAACATATTGATAAGCAACGGAAGTATTTCAGGGACATTTCTATGCCCTTCCACCTTCCCGACATCAAGTCCCGAATTTCCGTGGCTTATTACATAACAGAGGTTTTTTGGACGAAAATCGAGACCGAAAAAACATTAAAATAGTCATGATAAAACGATTTGTCATTATTTAGTCCTCCATTCTCCCAGTCCCAAAATTTAACTTGAAAAATCTGAAATATGTCCCAAGAAGTTGACCAAAGTCTTCAATCAAACAAAAAAATTAGATACAGAAACGTCAGTTTGAGTTTAAAGATGGATTTTTCTCCCTCCATCCCCCAACCTGATAGAAAATTTGAAATTTACGAGGTTTAGACCACACAACTGGATTATAATTGAAGTAAAAAAAAAAAGAAAGGTTTCAAATAGTTGATGAAATAACGATTTATTACTATTAAAACCTACCATTCACCCTCTTTCATAATGGAAATGAAATGTCCTGACATATATTTATACAGCAATTCAAAAACTTAACTTGATAAAAATAGAATTACAAACTAGTCAAGAATTCACTCTTTTGCTTTATCAGAGGTGTAAAGGATTGGCTATTACTACCTCCAAGCAAAAGCAAAATGTCCAAATTTTTTTTTAGTTGCACAAAAGGGAGATACAGTTGTCAGATACACTTTTAGAGTGCTCCATTGTCGATGTGATGCTCCTAGAGTCCCAATGTGCTTCAGTCGACATCATCTCATTCATGTGACTGGTTCCTGCTTACTCTCAGAAACGCTCAGTTCAGGCAATCTCCATTTTCCTAAGCAGTCTGTCTCATAGGCAGATGTTCCGTCTATTGTACGATCTGATCTACGCCTCTCAGGCAAATATTCCCACTAATGCATGTTTTGGTACTCTCTCTGAGGCTTTTGGTTTATTGTTCAATGGTCAGATTCAAAGATTCAGAACATTGAAACTGAAAATGAATGAAATTAAATAATAAGCCCCAGTGGAAGAATTTGCAGCGTTTTTGTTTTATTTAAATTACTTCTTTTCACTTCAGCATTTATTTATTTAGATATTTTCAAGGAGTTCATCACATAGTTTGAGTTGTGAATCGTTTCCTTGTTATCAGGTTTTTTATCGTTAGATTACCTACTTTTTTAATTAGAATTTCCACTCTTTAAGGAAGATGTCTGAAAAAAACCTATCAAATATTCCAAAATGACCACGAAGAGTTTTGGAGCTTACTGCATTGCGAAATCACTATGACACTGACCGTGAGATTGACTCAGATGCATCTTTTATTCCCTACGGTTTCGATATAGAATCAGATGATGATCAACAATGTGATTCAGAAATTAATTTAGGCGACGTTCCTGAAGATGCGAATCATTTACTTTTGCCTACTCCTCAGGACTCCGCTAAAAGCTACAACTTGCCTTCAAGTAAGCAACCTCTCAAGGGCCAACCACACCATTGGAACATTTTACTTCGCCTGAGGAGATCCACACAACTTTTTTTGGACGTAGGAGCTGTGTTGAATGGAGTTCTCAACCTATCAGCACAGCTATTCAGCCAATTCGGTGCAAGACCGTAAATGTTAGACCAGATGAGCCTGCTCACACCATTGGAAATCCACTTTCTCCAGAAGAAATATGGCGAATGCTATTTAAACGTACAATTTCATATAGGCACAACTAAGTTTCATTAATTACATGATGAGAACCTATATTGTAACTAGGTAAATTGATGAAAATGTTGTTTAATGCATGAATCAATGTTGACCTACTGTCGTTAGACAGTTCACCTCTGATCTCGATATCACGTGAATCCAAAACGCTCCCAATAGGCGTGAGGCAATGGGAAGCCACGAGCCAAATCGTCAGACCTAATTCCGATCCTCTCTGGAGTACGGCTGGCGACGTCCGCGACACCTCCGGGTAGTCGGACGAAAATCCAAGGTGAAATTCCTTGTTTACTTTACTTTTTTACTTTACAATGTTGACCAATGACTGAATTGTGACTGTTTTTCAGTTAACCCAAACTTTAGAGAGAATTTGTTGAAAATTGGTAAAATAGGTATACTATTTTCTGATCAACATACTCTTCATTTAATATAATTGACGGAATATCAGTTTTTCTTTTACGATCAAGGAGGTTTTTGATGTAACTGCCTCACAAGCAGATATTCCTACTAAGAGAAGAAAAACACATGTTCCCACGAGAAAGATGGAGTAAGAGTAAAAGCAAATAACTTGCGCTGATTATACTAAGTATGTCGTTTTGATCAAAAAGTTCCGATAAGTAACAAATGTCAGAGCTTTGGATCAATACGGAAGGGATGGTGAGTAAATACCTTTCCAGGTCTTGCATTACAGTCACCGTGAGCCTCTTTCGGCCCCCCGCTATCTCCATTAGTACAAAAAGGTCGGATTTGTCTGGAGTTCAGTATTCCGTAAAAAGAACAATGTAGTGAGGAAAAAAGAAAGCAGGTCCGCAGCAGTTCACCCCAACATGAAAAAAAAGTGACATCTATTGTGCTCGGGGATAAAATACTATCCCGCCTGCCGTTGCCACAATAGCAAATCAAGAAAACCGGAGTTTTAACCCCTCGACCTTCTTCAATATCGCCTCCCCCTCTTCAACCAAACACCAATTCTAACCATCTTGCTCACTATTAATAACGGAAAATAGTCTTGGAGTAGAAGTACTGCGCAGGACCTCAAACCAATAACCTCTGGTTGAAATGCAGGCGATATTGGATTTGTGCATTAGGGAAACCTGATTTCAAACATTGAAAAGTGTTCTGATGTATCTTCAAAATTGGAATTTCTTTAAAAATACACATTTCCAACCCTGCAAATTTGTTCACTGGGGTTTATTATTCAATGATTCATGATTTGGATTTCTACTAAGCTCTGGAGTGTGCGTGTTTCACAGGTGATAGAGCGATTATTGAATTTCAGGAGATATGCATAGTTCAACCAAAATACCTATTTGGATTGATCAATAGATCTTATTTGTGTGCCTCCTGAAATTCAATAAACGCTTTATCACCTGTGAAACACGCACACTCCAAAGCTTAGCAGAAATTCAAATCATAAATCATTGAATAATAAACCCCAGTGAAAGAATTTGCAGCGTTTTTTTAAGAGCGATTACAATGGAAAAATATTCTATTTGAAAATTTCAAATCTCGTAAGACGGGGCATGCACATCAGAAAGCTTCAACCCGTGTATCGGCTTAAACCCTTTTAGGAGTTCACTCCAGTATCCACATGCACTACATCACTGTGTTACTGCGATTTAAAAAAAAAAGCTGTTGTTTTTATTTTGATAGCAGTAACCTAGTGATGTAGCGAATGCGGATGCAAATGTTGGCACCATAAATTGGGTCATACATCGGGAATGGTTTAGGCTACGGACCTGGGGAAGGGTTCATTCGACTCCTCATGGAAAGTTCTTCAAACAAAGTCCAAATTTAAGCCACCTTGACTTTTTTTGAGGTTTTTAGGGATTTTACAAAACTTTTACAACGCTTAAATGACACTTTAAATTAAGTGAGAGTTCAACTGAAGAGTAACTAAAGAGAGTTGGGGTCTTCCGACCAATATTGATTTTTCCTGGATATTTCAGATTTTTTGGTCCAGCCGTTTGGGAAAAATCGTGCGTACGGCGGATGGACGGAAAATTTTTTATTGCAGATTTTGATTCTACACCCTTTGAAACGTAAACCATGAAATTTTCAGGAGGGGGGTTAGAATTTTTTTTTTCCCAAGGGCGATTACAATGGTTTATTATTGAATAACGAACCAAAAAAAAAAAAAAAAAAAAAAGAAATATTTATCATTTGTAGATGTAGAACATTGTCAAACTTACATAACAATTCTTTCCGACGGTATTATTTTTGTAATTTTTGTCAAAAATTTAACGAGAAACGACTTTTATTATTTTCTGGTAACATGGTAAACAATAACAACCTGATTAGTATTATATGTAGATTCTAGATGCAGTAGCACCACAGTTTTGAAGCACATTGTTTGGAACAGGTTTTATCATTTCACCCTCCGAATCCACAAATGCTGAGGGAAAATTTAATCCAGTTACTCAAAATCAAGTCCTTGGTTCAAACAATCCACCTGTTTAAATTGTGCCATATTGAAGCAATACTCCACACTTCTGGTTCAGATTTTTCAAGTGGCTTCCAAAGAAAATTTTTGATTATGATACGAGTGTGTTGGAGAAACCTTCATCCGTTAGTATTCTCACTTTCAGAATGATTTTTATATTAGCAAGGGCCTGTCTTTGCCATGAGCTAACTGACAAAATCCGTTCGCGAAAATGTCAAACCAAAGCAGCCCAAAAGTGGCGGGTGGGTTAACTTTCAATGAAATCATTTTGACCCCTCGTTATTTTAGCGGATTTCACTTTCTCTAAAGGGTAGAAAGTGATGGTTATTCACAAACGTTTTGTCCAAACATTGAGTTTATTTGCAAAATGTCAATTAAATGTATTTCTTAACCGTTTAGCCGACTTTAGTTTCTTAACACAGTGGAAAGCAATGTTAGCAACTGAGTACCAAAATATCAAATGTTCGTATCAAGTGCTATACCTTCTACTAGGTATAGAACCTGGTTGTTAGAACCTATCGCAGACGAATCAATTTAAAAAATACGCTCGTTTATATGTATTCTTATAAATTAGCAAGTATGATTATCTCCTTCAGTTCCAATAAAAAAATTCAAATTTGGCAATCGAAATTGAGGATTATGATTTCTGCCAAGTTATTCTCAACGTAACAAAATTTTGATCTTCTTTGATTTATCTACCGATGTTTTCCGTAATGAACCTGACATTAGTAACACTATTTGGTTAATAGCTGGATTGTCTGAACGTAGGTAGCAATTCAAGATGCTCATGGATGAAGAATAAATTAATTTTTATAATCTGTTTCGAAATACAAGTTTTTTCTTGGTTTAATAAATCACAGGATTGGAATAGGCTGTAAAATACGTGATATGGTTCTATTCTCTTCAGAAGATGGGTCTGTGTCCCTCTTTGATGGAACTCGATGTAAATTTCCGGGTATCGTCTTATCATAAAACTGCTAGAGCTTTTCGGATGAGGCAACGTCATAACGCTCAGATATCGAGACGGTTTCCCTATGTTAAACGGGCTGTTCCAGCGTTGGAAGTGGTGCTATCCCATACCAGTAAAAAGCAACCGTAAAGAGCTCGGTTGCATAGGCCTCCCTCGGTAGATCCGGGATATGGGACCCTTGAATGTCTCATAGCGCCGATCGTTTCAACTAGCAGGGTTTATGGAGTCTACAGAATGCTTAGTCGTGGGACTGAAAAGCTGACAACGCATATCACTAGGTAGTTTTGGAAAGTAATCATGAAAGACCACAATTAAAGATACTAAACAGAAATTAGATATCATGCTTTCAAAAGTCAGTTTTTAGAAAAAGGACTTCAATTTATTTCAAAATTGTACAATATCATTAGAACACGGGAGAATACGAACAACACTCTTTGAAGGGCAACTCAAGACTGCCAATACAATCTGACCCCACGGCGAAGGTCGTAGAGTACTCGACAGAGGTTTTTCCTTCGTCATCTTAATTTTTATAAATTCTGCAATTTACAATACATATAACTTACAAACGTATACTGTACTTCTGTCCAATAAGAACCGGTAAAACAAACGTGTTCAGAGCACGGGTACAATCAATGAAGATGTAGATTGGAGATAGATAAATATATTGGAAGGACTAACTAAAACTACTATTTACACGGATATTTACAATAAACACGGGACTTCTAAATATGCGATTAGAGTCGAAGAATGAAGATACAAATAGAACCGGAGACATGAAGAAACGAAACACAAGTGAGGAGTTGTAACGTTGGAGTCACTAAATCAGAAGTGACCCAAGAAAACAAATCCACCACCAAAGTTTTGTAGGTACATAGCAAGAGGGGGTATCATGGTGGATGGAGTGGGAGTTCCTGTGGAGAAACCCCGTGATGGGAAAAATGTTATGGAAGGTGCGTTAGACTTTGAAGAGTGACTGTGGGACAATGGATGGTGGTGAAAATGACAGGTACAGTTAAGGGGTTAACTGTTTTGCGGTTTTAGTGATGTCTAAAAGTAGAATGCAAATGGGAAAACCTGAGAGGATTCCTGAGCCGTAGTCGTGGAGTAATTGGCGTCCAAGGGACTGCTAACAATGGCTAAGTAGTTCCATGGGATTCCCTACGCTCTAACGGTATCGGTTCAAGTTTTTGAACTTATTAACGAAACAAAACGTACATCTTTTGGAGATTTTTAGGAAGGGAAACATCAAAACATCAGAGAAGAATTAGAGCGGTACGGAGAGCAAATTATGTTTGAACAGAATGCTGCACTACTGGCTCGGTCGGCGAAGTGATTTTAGTGGGAGTTATTTTCCAGCGTTCTGGCGTGTGACGCGAAGGCAAAAGAAGTTTCAAGCTTCCAGAAGGGTGAGAAGGGGGGCTTACTCTTACTTACTCCAAAAATAGAACCTACGCATGAACAACCCTCTTTTTGTTTGAATATTTTGAACTCCTATTTATTTAAATGCTTTCAGATACGTCAGAACGTGTCTTTACAACATCTACACAGGTATTTTTAGTCGTTTTCAAATTTTAAAGATTAGTGATTAGTGATTTTACCAGAAATAATGATGTGTTTCATTATCACAAAGGAAACAGTATCAATTACCACAGGCTATCCAGTGATGAAAAATATGAAGCGTTTTTGGTAGGTAAACGGGTAAATAAATTGAAACATATCCACATAAATTTGTGGTGCCTTGATACCTGCGGTTGAAATGGTTTACTATTAGAAACACCAAGTGTTGTGGTGAGATGGAGAGTTAATTTAATTTTCTCCTTCTGTTTGAAAAACACTCAATCATTAAAATATGATAGCCGATTGCTTTAAACGCGTATGTTTTCATTTTGGTTTACATTCTCCTGGCTTCCCCATAATTTTAAGTGTTAGAAGTGTTAGAAACTCGAGATGAAATGTTTTCTGTTTTATGTAGATAGTTTAGATGTACGTAACATCGTGTAGATAATGTATTATGTAGATGTATACCATCAGTATCAGGTTAGGGTGTGGGACAGATTTTTGAGTCATTCTTGTTTTATAGTATCTTGACATTTTCGCTTCATTAGGGCCGATGCTACTAGCATATTGATAACCAATAAACATATGTCATACGTCTTCTTTAGTGGTACGGAGGTGTAACTAGGCATATTTAAAGAATGGTTTGTTTTATTCACTTACGGACTTGCAAGAGGAGACTGTCAGTCACTTACCTGTAACAAAATTTTTCATTTAAGTATATGATGATCATGGGATACAGTAATAACGATTGCACAGTTATGTCATTAGTTAAAAATGTTCTTGATTTCAAACAAAATGTAAAAAGAGTAAAATAAACGTAAAATCGCAATCACCATTCGCTGATCAATAGCACCGCTTGAACTTACACTGGAGATCGATCTTCAAAATATATCACGTCGTAGTAATATACGTTATTATTGCATTCTATGTCTTTGACTCGATCGCATTCTGAAACTTTAATTTAAAAGTGTCACTATTCTCGATGAATGATATTAATTTGTTTAAAATGAACTCATTCCATTTATCGACAAAAATTTATGAAAGTAATGGACGTATCTGGAATGGATTCCGATACTAGGATGGTTCAGTGATAATTTACTCTTCAAGAATCAAAGATTATAACCAGTAAAGAAGATACCTTTGAGATAGAGTTTAACGAATTAATACCGGAGGCCAATTAGGGATGGGAAAATCTTTTTGTTTCGTGACTGAGAGAGAAAAAAAAAACAGCTGTCTTAATAAGATATCCTCCTTCAAAGGAGGTATCACGAGGTTCCGATAAGGATTATTCTCTTCTTATTTTTCATATTGATTGCTTCAGGCAAAGAAATGTTTTATTCTGATTGGATAATTAGATAAGGAGTAGTTTGCGTTAATGAAGTGCAATTCTGAGAGAGTTTTCCGTTCAAAAATAAGCAATTTTTCATCGAAGAACGGTGACAGTTGATAATCGTCCCCATCTGTTATGTGATGGATATGTACTCCCTCTTCCCATTTCTTGAAACTGCAAAGCTTGAGCATAAATCTGGAGCTTTTTAGCTTCAAGGGTGTCTCTTGAGTACTGGACGTCTCAGCCTTCGGAAGGGGTTACTTGTCCATTTCACGACATCTTGCTTTGTGTTTGTACAGCCTGGTTAAGAATCGCTCACCAATTAATACGGACTGTGCTGGCACCCTCCAACCTCGCCCTGCCTCCACAAGCAAAATGGGTAATACGCTTTAAATAATATCCATTGGGAGACTTCCACAGGAGCAATTGTTCCCGGGGAATAATTGCGTTTGGGAAGTGTTACTTTTATTAAATATAAGCACTTTAGTATTGCTGGTGTAAATAGAGCACGCAACACAATGCAATTATTCTCGCCCCGAAAAAAGTGTAAGCAACGATTGCCGGGTGTTTCCTACATTTTCAGCTTCCAGGAGGTGTTGCGAAGAGTTGGAAGCCTATGGTGAGTCGGAAAATTGACAGCGATTTTTTCAACCATGAAGACATCCTCACTGTGATTCACATTCGTCCAGCATTAGTTCTAGACAGGTTCCTGAATGATTCAGTCCTGTGTTTTGATTAGCGGTTGAAAGTATCACTATATTTTGAAGGGAACGACATAATTATCATAATTATGAGCTGGGTGAACGAGAAGATTCTCGATTTCGTCGAAAAAGCAGCAGTTATGGCTTCCAAGGTTATGTTCATGTTGGAGCAGTGGAGTTGTCCATCTAAACAAGAAGTCAACAATTCTTATTGTTCTACTTCGTTCAATGTTAATGGAACACGAAGTGATAGTTCTAGTCAATTATTGCCTTGTGTTGCATACTAATTTCTAATGCAATTCCATAGAAGTCATACTGCTTTTGTCGTTCGTATAAATGTCCCTTTGAAAATCGCAATTCCCTGTTTGAATGTAAATGGGAGCAGCATGCAGTTTTATAGGATTACTGGTAATAATTTATACAGTAGCATTAATCTGTTCCCAAGATTTATTAAACCAGATTTATAATCATACATCAGAATTTTTAAATACACAGGACTCGTTTCAGAATGCATCCAAACAGTTTTTCATAACGGCAATTCAGGGAATCATTCACTTTCCGTCTCGTATCGGTACGTGTGTTTTTCCAGACTATACATATAGTTTTCTTTACTGCGATTACTTCAATCTCCGAAAATTAAAGCATATACAAAATAGGATGAGCTTGTTGGAAACACATTATTAGCATTTTAAATTGGGCGAATTCCAAATTATATTTCAAAAAAAGGTCAAAAGATAATTTTCAAAAAATCGATTGTGCGTCATAAGTTCATGAGAGCTGCTGGACATTTTTTGAAATGTGTTAAAACTTCTTTGCTATTTTCCATTTCTTCTCCTCAACGGCATTTTTTCACCTAAAAACGTTCCAAAATAAAGATACGAACATGGAACTTTCTACAATCAAACATGCAATAACTAACTTGGCTGGCTCTTCACTTCTTTAGTTATTTTCTTTAACACTTCGGTTTATTTGGAAAGTAAAAAAAACTGATTTTACGAACGTAGTAGAGTATGATGAGATAAAGAGTATATTAACTTAGTAGTTAACCGTCATTCCACACTATTGGATTACGCAAAAACATAATTTGATAAAAAGCAGCCCCAGCGATGGCAGAGAGGGAAATTAAATCTGTTTCCCGGCCAAGCTTAGCCTCCCCCATTACGCCGGTATATAGAATAATTACAGCAAAAAATGTGCCATCGCCGTGATTTTTTAAGTCTCCTTCATCGGGGAGTATAAAAGAAAGAAAAAAAAAACAAGGTCTTCTCATTGCTTCGCAAATTACCTGCTTATATGAGTTGGAAACAATCTTCTTTTTCTAGGACGAAGAAATTCCATTTGTCCTCCTGGTTTTCTGTCGCTCAATTCATTTTTAATGGTGATGAGCTACGTTGCAAACCGCGTTTATAAGCTGGATTTGGGGTAATGATGCCATGTGGCTTGGATTCACTCCATTCAAATTTGAGCTCTGTCTACTTTCTAGGAGATTGAAGAGTTCGCATTTGGCACAGCGAGTTGCACAAGATGTAGAAACTCGAATTAAATCCTTTTTTTTATTTCTCTCCGTCTTCGTGAAACGACCATTTTAATATCAGAAATAATTCATCTCTGTAGTCTTATCCGTTGTCTCATTCACATTGCCCCGCTTTTGATAAAGGTTTCGTTTGAACTTCTAGCACTGGAAGAAATAATAATAAATAAGATATTAAATTCACTACTGAACCATCTCATATGATATGAGTCGTTTCACATGTTAAAACTAAGTTGAATTGCTCAAGTTAACTAAGTTGATGAATCAGTTGACTCAGTTTGGTTGCTCAAAGGCTCTATATCACACTTAAGTGAACTCATTCCTAATGCCGTCTGCCTCCCAGACCTCTCCTCCGAAACTACTGGATCAAAGTTGATGAAGCTTGGGTTAAAAATCACAAAAAAAAAGAACGCCAACAAGAATATTGAACTGAATTATGATGGAAGAATGAGCCGATGTAGCTATGGAGTTAATTTTTCAAGAACTCCTTTGGATATTTATTTTGGTTTATTATTCAATAACAAACCATTGTAATCAGTCTTGAAAAAAATTCTAACCCCCCTGCGAATTTCATGGCTTACGTTTCAAAGGATGTAGAATCCGAATCTGCAATAACAATTTTTCCGTCCGTCCGCCGTACGCCGTACGCACGATTTCTCCCAAACGGCTGTAGCAAAAAGCTGAAATTTTCAAGAAAAATCCATGTTGGTCCGGCGACGCCCCAATTCTTGAGCCAGCTCTCTCATTTAATTTAAAGTGCCCTTTAAGAGTTGTCAATGTTTTGTAAAATCCCTAAAAACCTCAAAAAAATTTCAGGCGGCCTGAATTTGTACTCTTTTTGAAGAACACTCCACGAGGGATCGAATGAGCCCCTCCCCAAGACCGTAGGTCAAACCATTCCCGATCAATGCCCGATTTATGGTGCCAACATTCGCGTTATTTTGGTTTATTAATGTTTTTGTGTTGATATCAGTAAACTAGTGACGTAGTGATGTAGTGATATAGTAATGTGGATACTGAAGTGAACTCCTAAAAGGCTTTGTAGCCGATACACGGGTTGAAGCATTCCCGTAAATGTAGGTAAAACGCTACAATTTTTCGTGACGCTGTCCCCGTTAAATTTTCGAGTTTATGTAGCGAAGTAAAGACATAAAACGCTGCAAATTCTTTCACTGGGGTTTATTATTCAATTGGCTTGCGTTCATGATTTGAATTTCTACTAGGCTTTGGAGTGTGCGTGTTTCACTGGTGATAGAGCGATTATTGAATTTCAGGAGATATGCAGAGAGCACGTAAATCTGTTCTCGACCAAAATACCTATTTGGATTGATCAGTTGATCATATTTGTGTGCCTCCTGAAATCACGTGTATCACTGATCAGCTTAAAGAACCTTCTGGCTAATTTATTTTGAGATCGATCCAAGGAGTTGAAGTGTAAATGGATTTCTTTTGAAGGCTTCTACGTACGAAACTACGGACTGCGTCTAATAAACAGATCAGCGATCTACATAGAACGGAATAAATTAAACCTTTGTGTAATTATTCGCATCGTTTCTTGTTTGTTTTTGATATAATCATTTCGGAGTTCGACAGGAAGAGAGGATACTCAATTTTTCGAACCGATATACTGAGCAAGTAGTGAAGTGGAGTTTTGTTTAATTTTATTTGTTTGCTATGAGTAGATGCGTAACTAAGTAGTTGTTAACTTCGTTTATTGTCTGTTTCTAGACCGAGTGTCTTTGTAGAGGAACTACTTCATACAGAAATACTGATCCTCTCTACAACCATTTTCAGAATCTCTGCTTGTTACGAAAGTTCGCTTTTGGTGAATGATAATACATTAAAAACATTGTTTTCTAAAGAAGTGTATTTCCTCAACAGAGCTATTTTTATTAGTTTTTTCAGGATAGTAGGTAGAAAACCTTTGTAAAAGAGCGATGAAGTGGACGTTTGATAAAGACACGAACTATTTGACAAGCTGCCAATTATCTTGTTCGAAAAATGATTGGAGTTCGTGTTCCAGTTTGACCCCGTTCCTCATCAAAGCTTAATAACTGTGTATTAATTATGTACTACTGACTGGAGCAACACGACCTCACCCGTAGAAAAACTTGAAATTATTACAAAAAGGTTTATTGCTTTTTATAATACCCATTTGGTTGTATGCGAAATGATATAGACGAAGTAATTGATATCTAACGCGATCATGGGGATCAACTAAAGGCCGAAGAGACTAAATCGTGCCTAACCGAGCCAACTTGCCAAATTAAAAATAAGGCTTTTTTATGACATCTAGAGTGGACAGGACAAGACATAGAGGCTTGAGGCGCCGAGTTTAGATAATTGACTACGTCTAATACATATAGGTCTGTGATTTACGTGTAAGGGCACACAAACTACGAGTAGTAAGTAAGTATGAATTTTCTGTCTAACCCTTTGACCAAATATTCAACAAATATTTCGAAGGGATCGTGTTAAATATTTTCCTTGGTCAATTGAAAAGGTCTATTGTCAAGATAATAAACCAAAATTCTTTGCACAACAAAATCCCATAGCAGTTGGAGTGTGCACGGAATGAGTAGGCTAAGCCCGCACGACCGCTCGGTCTTGAAGGAGGGGTAGACCTAGAGCCCCGTCTTCGCTCCCTGCTTCGAAGCAAGCTCAGGGGTGAGGGTGCTGGCCACAAACATGGTTTTCATGCAATATTACAAGGACGTTTACAGCAATAAATATGTTTCCATGGAAGCACATTAATAAATAAAAATAATAATAATACCGATAAAAAAAAAATATATTTTGAATTTTTTTAATATATAGGCCTTTCAACACTAGCTTTTGAGATTTATCGAACGTGAGGTCGAAGGTTCAGAATCAACTATGTCCCATTTGTGATCTTTGTCCCACGTTTGACGTAGAAGGATGAATTATTTGATTGGTTCATTGAAAGTGTAAAAACAAAAATCTGGAGACATCACATATTGAGTAGCGAATTAAGCCACAATCTGATTTTCCCCTTAAGGCTCGATGTGGGAGATTTTATCGAAAGATCAAATTACAAATCGAAATTCTTTCTTTAAATTATGTTTCACGGTAGATTTTATCGAACTAAAGACTCTGCATAAATACCACTAACCGAATTTTATTATTTTAATGATATTTGTATCAAATTACAAATCGATGTGGGAATTTTTCTTTAAATTATGTTTTTCTTTAAATTATGTTTTACGGTAGGAAAAGTACGATTATTAGGGAAGGATGCACACATAAATAGCGAATGAAGTAGGAATGCAGCGGAAACATTTGCTTATTTTTACTAAAAATATGGGACTCTGCAGTAAATACCACTAACCGAATTTTATTATTTTAATGATATTTGTAATTTATTGCGGCACCAAATTCATTTGAATGATTTCAGTCTCACCAAAGTTCCAAGTAATTTCCAAGGTATAGTGTTCAAATAAACACTTTTTTTTAATGTTTTATTTTTTATTACAAGAATAATAAGAAATAATATAAGGAAATCAGGAAGTGACGAGACTTGTTCCTGATTCTTGGTTCTGATCCTGAATGATTTGAAGGATAAAATTCGAAATTTGGTCTACCGTTTGAATGTTATTTTAGCAGTTACTCTAGCGTGTCGCCCCGAAGTTGAGTAGAGCGAAGAGCTGTCTCAGTGTAACATGAATTATTTTTCTTTTCCAATTTTGCAAACAAGTTTTTTGGATCACCAGATTATTCTTTCCTTTTCTATTTGCCAAAGTTTTTCTCTTAAAGAATGATCACAATTCGGTAAACTAATCAATAATAAACCTAGTAGAGAAAAACTTTGATCTTCATCACGTTACTTGTCTGTACCCACTCATCGCTTTATCAAGTCGATTGCAAGTGTGTTTGTTAAATCATCTCTTCATTTCTTTGCCTCGTATTTCCATGGATCTTCATTGATATTGGAGAGTAAATGAAGGCAGACGAGTGCAGTAGATGAAACATATAACTTAATAAACAAAGGATGGTAAGGATAAGGGAAGTCAGGCTTCGGACTGGGGAATGGCTGAGTAAAACACAAAGGCTGTATAAACACTGCACGCGAAGCGATGCGGTGCTATGCGAACGACAAGCGATGACGCACTGAAAAGACGAAATTCTGGCGAGTAAGGTTGTTGAGTGGCAAAGCGCGTTGGATGTTTACACTCACGCAGACCCCGTTGCGATTTGAAGCAAGCTGCAGTGAATTTCACCGATTCAGTTGTTTACATTTATGTTCCGTTATTCTGTTAGTGCCGTGCAACAACGTCCAGCATTGTGGGATAATAGGGGTGCTGCTTCTGTATTGCATTTTAAATTCGGGATAGAATGTAGTCAAATGTGATTGTTTTCATCCTGAAATAGCTCCAAAACCGCTCTTTATCCTTTCGCAGATGACTGTGCCAATGTTGATAGTCTCTATTCGAATATCTCCCATGATTGACTTCATGCTCCCGCATACGTTTTCTTCTAACTTTCAATGCACTGCTCTCAAATAAAAACGAATTAACGGGGTTAGTTTCAAATTACATTTTGGGTGGGACACCAGACACTCGACCGGTCTACTCAATCGCTGGCAATATAAACACATCATTGCACCGCAACGCTTTGAAATTCGCGCTTCTAATCGCTCTGCTTCGCGTGCAGTGTAAATACAGCCTAAGGAGGAAGAGAACGCTATAGGTTGAACATTGCTAAAGGCCCGTCATAGTCCATCTAGCGAGCTTTCCAAGTGCCTTCATAGCTCAAGGAGTGGGAGTAGATTTGCTTTAGTATCCGATCGGAAGCAGATGGCTAGTGTTGAGGGGGTTGGAGCTGATGAAGCTTCAGTGCACTATGGAATAATTCAGGGGAGTGCACATCGCCCCATCCTGTTTACTCTCCTTATCGATCTTGCTCCTAAGATCCCGTCGTCTTTGCTGATGATAACGCCAACCTTTGTGAAAACCAATCCATCTCCCGCTGTTTATTCTCAGGTGAACCCTGTTGTCGTTAACCAAGTGTATCTATCGTCATTCCAGCGTATCTTTCTTTCACCCTCAACGCTGGCAAATGTAAATATTTGTGTTTTGGCTCTGGTAAACTAGGCTGTAGTATCACGAAGCTATTATTCCGTTTCCTCATAAGCACCTTGCCTTTTCAACAGGATGACCTCAGTGAAATATAAAGTTTTCGCTTGCCTCCAGCTCAGTGATCCCTGAGTTTCTTCATTGACCTTTGAATGTAAAAGTACTGCTTATTCTAACACATGGGTTATATAATTGTTTCCAGATAGCCGTTTTGGGCAGATCACTAAACAGCAGGGAGGTGACATTTTTTTTCAGCCCCAAAAAACTTTACCTTCTCTACCGCTCTCTCCCCCTGCCCGATAAAGAAATCGCTTCTTTTACGAATGCTATCCACTGCATCCTGAAGCTATCTTATATTTTCACCAACGCTGAGACTGCTTTGGTGTTTTCGCTCAAATAGTTCTCCACTGTTATCCGTCAGGCCCCCTCCCCCCCCCCCAATACGTGGAAGTTCATTGGCGATAGATCTGGGCTCCTCGCAGGCCATGCCACTGGTCCATGACACCCCATCCATCAATGCAGAAAACAAATTCATCTTATGAAGACGGAACAATTTATATTCTTGGGTTTCTACCGGAGAATATTCGGCATATGGAAATGTGCACACTGAGGATGCAACGTAGCCGTGCACTCACAAAATATTTACTTTCTTCCATCAAGAGGTCAAGTGACATACTTTAAAGGGTTGACAGGGGCACCAAGACCCAAGCTCTTATGTCGTAATTATAGCATTAAATAGTTCATTTTTCGTTTAAAATGTCGATTTTTATGCGAAAAGCCACGTTTTCCTGCATTCAAACGCAATTTTCTCCACTAAATTCCACTGTAGGAGCAATTTTAAGTACACCGTTAAAAGGATGAAATTCTGGCGCATATTTTAATACTACAAGCTACATTTAAGAGCTAGAATCTTATTATACCTGTAGAGTAAGTATGAAAAAAGTGGGAATTCTGAAGGTTTGACAAAATTCACTTTTCCGATTGATTTTCGGCCAATTAAACCAACTTACTAGATATTTGGATACTCTAGAAAGATTGAAAATTCAACGCTCTTTCAAACGGTAAAATCAAAATTGAATTTTCTTTATTACCTACACAAAGGAGTTATGACTGTTTCAATCGATTAAGATCAAAAACATGAAAAAATCTTAAAATTGAAAAACGAAGCCACCAATAACAAAATTTCTAACAGGCACTTTTTTGTCAGAAATGAGTTGTAGAATCTATTCCTAGCCTATGGCAGGTTCCTTAGGTTAACATCCTGTATATAGGTATATCCAAAGGTTAAAAAGCAGTAAAAATCTGGAATCGGCGAGAGGGTCTCAATTCAGATTTCCGTGAGGAAATGGTTCATTTAAAAATTGTTGGAGCCATTGCAGTAGGTTCAATCCTTAAGAAAACTCGATAAAACAGAAGAAAACGAAAACTGCCCGACTAGTGAGGGTGAGGGCATCAAATTAATCTTCAAATGCCAACCGTATCTTGTGAGCGAAGGCAAGGGCAAAGGGTTGGGAGTGGAGTTATGCTCTCATAACATTGTTCCTCGCTCAACTTGCTATGAATGGGGCGGCAGTTGCGTATTAACGAACAGTTATCTTTAGAAGGGAAGATTTCTTGCTCCGTAACGGAAGGGGCGGGAAGGGTTAAAATTAGCCCGAGCTAAGAAAGTTTTGAGGAACCTCCTTCAAGTTTTGCCTTCAAACAAAGTGCGGGTGAGGCTCCTGAGAAAGCTAAAGTGGGGAAGGCTTTGTGGCTGGAGAAAGGATGGAGAAAGGCCGGAGAAAGTGAAGGCCCGTAAACCGCTGAGAATTACCAGGATTCATAAAAACAGAAGGTGTTTCCTTATATTATTCAACGCGGGGGCTATGAAAGCAAAGGGTACGAGAGGGTCTGCAGGACAATTTCGCTTATTATGGTAACACAAAGAGAGGAAAAATACTATTTATATATTCACATCCAAATGGAAATGTAATGTTGAATGTACTTGAACTCGCAAAAAAACATGGCATGTCTGCCGTTCAAAACCATAGAACAATTCAGGTTGGCACATTTTGAAATTCGTGATCTACTGGGGCCACATTCTTCTACACTCAAATATTTGGAAGAATGGAGTGCAATGTTTGGAAATTCGACTTAATTCTATTTATTACTACAGAGGTAAATTTTTCGAATAACGCGGAAGTTTGAGGGAGAGAGAAGAAATTCCCTATTCATGGTAGCAACCGCAACTACAACTGTAAATAAATTGCCTACATCAGACTTGGCAGATAATAACGAACAAGGTCAGCAAACTACTAGGAGAACACAAACGTGCTAGGGAACTTATCAGCATCGGAGGAAATGATTACACCGTAGTCTGAAGGGGAATCGGGCTTTTCATAAAAATCAGGGCTCGTTCCAACTAGAGGGGTATAAATGCAATTGCTTGTCTAGAGTAAAGTGATCAACAGAACCTGAAAAGAACCAACGGATTGGTTGAGGGAAGAAGCGGCTTCTATATAATTATTCATAGATGGGACTCACCTACTCACTAATTTAGGTTGAACACAGGTGAACTCTCTGTAAGAGCCTCACCATGAAGCTATCTGTATGTGTGGATTAAGCTAGAGCATTGCTAAAAGACAAAAGACCTCAGGTCTCCGAGTTAGGTATGTTATGTATGATTCAAACACTTGATTTTCATAACCACTGTGGACCATATTAAACCATCAGCACCAAAGTCTACTCCAAAGGGCTTCATACCTATGCAGGATTATCATTCTAATGAATAGCACCTTTACTTCAGACGAACTTCCCTACTTGGAAGTCGTTGATAATTTGATTTTTTCAAATCAACTTTTTTCAGAACTTTAGCATTCCGATTTTTTATTTCACGTCCTTTTTAATATAGTAATCCATCTGCCTCAAAAATGATCGATCTCGAAGTTGAACATTCCGAACAAATTTAGTATTAAGCAACTAACTAGTTGTAGAGCTCTTTTAGTTCTGTTGGTTTATTATTTTATTTTTCGTTTTTAAATATTTATTCTTCGGTTATATCTACAATCTTATCTTAACAATCTTGTTTAAACTCTAACTCTTTATATGAACTCGATTTAAACCCCAATATCTAACCATTGTTCTTATTTGTTTGTCAACAAACAAAAATTTGTTTGTCAACAAACATTTTACTAAAACTGAATTTGGTCAGAAACAACAAACAATCAACATTACAACACCCAATGCTACGGCCAAGTCAGATTGGGGTTGATAAAACACGGCGCACAAAGCAACCCCTCCTTCAAGACCGCCAGGTCGTGCGGGTCATTGCATATCTGGCTCCTGACCAAGACAATGCCTCCTCGGTAGCTTTCCCGATTTTCAAACATCAAGTCTTTTTTGGGTTCTTATTCAATGATAAACCATTGTAATCGCTCTTGAAAAAAAAAAAAAAAAATTTAACCCCAGTGAAAATTTCATGGTTTACGTACGTTTCAAAGGGTGTAGAATCCAAATCTGCTATAAAAATGTTTCCGCCCGTCCGCCGTACGCACGGTTTCTCTCAAACGGCTGGAGCAAACAATCTGAAATTTTCAGGAAAAATCAATATTGGTCCGACAACGCCCCGACTCTTTAGCCAGCACTCTAACTTAATTTAAAGTGCTCTTTAAGGGTTGTTAAAGTTTTGTAAAATCCCTAAAAACCTCAAAAAAAGTCAAGGCGGCCTAAATTTGTACTCTTTTTGAAGAACACTCCACGAGGGATCGAATGAGCCTCTCCCTAGGTCCGTAGCTCAAACCATTCCCGATGTATGGCCCGATTTATGGTGCCAACATTTGCATCCACATTCACTACATCACTATTTTATTGCGATCAAAATGAACACAACAGCGTTTTTTTTTTGTTTTGATCGCAGTACTCAGTGGTGTAGTGAATGTGGATACTGGAGTGAACTCCTAAAACGGTTTATATCCGATACACGGGTTGAAGCATTCTGATATGCACGCGCGTCTTACGAAATTTAAAATTTTCAAATAGAATATTTTTCCATTGTAAGGCTCTTGAAAAAAAAAAAGAAAAACGCTGCAAGTTCTTTCACTGGGGTTTATTATCCAATGATTCATGATTCGAATTTCTACTAAGCTTTGAAGTGGGCGTGTTTCACGGGTGATAGAGCGATTATTGAATTTCAGGAGGCACACAAATATGATCAACTGATCAATTCAAATAGGTATTTTGGTTCAGAACCGATTCAAGTGCTCTATACATTTCTCCTGAAATTCAATAGTCGCTCTATCATCTATGAAACACGCACACTCCAAAGCTTAGTAGAAATTCAAATCATGAAAGCTAGCCGATTGAATAATAAACCCCAGTGAAAGAATTCGCAGCGTTTTCTTCTTTTTTGTCACTGCATATTAGTGCACTTCAGCATCCTCGTATTTGTCTCAGACTAGGAAACTCGGTTTGAATTCCAGCATTGAAGTACGATAAGTCAAGAAATTAAACTTAAAGCCCATTAAGGTCATCTTTGTACTGTTACCTACCAAACCTTAGCAGCCTCAACTGTGACAAGATTAAAAGAAACACTCAATCGATTGTAGTGGCAAACCAGATAATATGACTCCCGGTGAATATGGATGAAATCATTACAAATCAAGCAATTCTGCAAAGTCAGGTATGGCATAAAGCTTCCCTGGAACCTCAGCACAAATGTGTAGATTATCTTAAATGACTTCATAGCTGGTTCCAATTCTTTATATCTTAAAATGCAATTAGGTAAGGAATGAGAAAATGATGGCTAATACGTACCTATTGAGTGATGCGTGAAATTTACTGCTGAATTGGGACAATGAAAACCGTTGAATCATTGAATTAATGTGATTTCAATTACTTAAATTTCCACACGCGGTCCTGATGAAGCTCCCTTATTTGGAATGCTACGCGATAAATCGTGAGGGTAGTCGTGGGAGCTGAGATTTGCATGCCAATTAACTCTAGGTCTCCAGACCAGCGTCCATGTTGATTGGACTGGCTACCATGCTGAGGGGACCAATACAGGAAGGAATATACAGGACGATTCAAGTAGGTTATGCATCGACTCGGTCGGATTTTTTTTTCAGATTCAACGCATCTTGATCTGATACGTAAAACCTTTTAATTTGATGGTGGCTGAACGGAGCACCTATCTAAAAATGTTATCCAACTTGGGAGGAAAATGGAACTTCAGTTATTGTAGATCAGATGTCTAGACAGTCGCTCAACACAACAGATGTCAAAATTATTTCAATCTAGATGTTAGATCAATATTGCTCGGCTCAAAGAAAAATAAATATAAGATGAGAAGAGTGATCAAGTGCTTAAGGACCTCAGAGCAGCTAAATCGCTCAAGAACATCAAAATTGTTCAGAAAGGTCTAAAACGCAAAATGCGAGTAGAATTTTTGATTTTGGAGACAAAAAAATTGTCAAATTCTGAGAATAGATCGGTGATCAAGTGCAAGCTCAATTCCTGCATGAAAATTATACAAAATAGTATCGGTGTTAAGAATGGCACGTCAAGTTGAGATTGAGCAAGCGCAAAAGAAACGTCGAAACTCCCAGGGAGCTTTCCAATCCAGTCAGTATCCTCAACAATCGATGACATTTTCATTGGGAATGACCGAATAGTTACTGGGCCAAAACTACGATTTTGACATATGAGTAATACCTAGAGTTTCGTCCGTTTGGCTAGACAGACAAACCAGCTGAACGGGTAGAGGAGCAAAATTGTTCAAAAAGGTTTGCAGCCCCTAAAGAATATCATGACATCGGTAGCACCAAAAGCGTCAACTTTCCGCACAAAAACATGGCTTCTTTACCCTCTTTCGCGAGGAAGATCACTCGAAGCAATTGCATCGATTGATTCTACGTCAAAATGCACATATACAAGTTACCTGATGTGATGTAAAATGTTGAAGAATAAAGGTGTATACGTTTATTATTCGTATTTATATATTAAGTTTCTTTGTTCTGGAATTTCGATAAATAGGAACACTTCAGGTGTGTTCGTTATGTAACAACTAATAATATTGAAATTGCTGATATTGTGTGCGGTCAGTAACTGTTCTTTAATTCTCGGAAGTTTATAATCCTTCAGTAAGCTATAAGTGAGAAGTTTCGTGTGCTTAACCGCTTTAACACAAAAGAGGTTGAATTAGTAATTAGTGTTACTCACATATGTGCCCTTGTAATAACACTAATGACTTATTTTCCCCTTGAGATTTGGGAACAGGGCACAGAGGGCCGGGATGAGATAAATACATAATGTTAACCATCTCTCTTCAGGGCGGGGTGGGTACATAATACACCTCCCAAGCTCTCAAACAATGTCGAGTTTCCAGCGTTTGTGTAGTCGGGGAGTAACAAGAAAGGCCATGGTAAGCCGAGAGGAACGGCTAGGTGTACTTGTAATCTGCCCTTGTTAGCCCTTCCCTTCCACGGCCAGCATGAGCCCTAAGGCGCGTTAACAAGACTCCGCATAGCTTCCATTTGTATGTACAGCTATTGGGACACTTGTAAGTTTGATCGATCATTCAAGACAAGGCAACAGCTGTATTTTTCAAGCTTCCAATATGGGTATCAAAACAAATTATACACCCTACCCAAATTGATAACTTCCTATCCTAGTGATAATATTTCACTATCCAAAACGACTGACATCAATCTGCTAGAGGAATGGTTAATAAGGAACCCAGAGAAAATTATTATACAATTCCCATGTCGACAGATGATAAGCAAACTCATAGGAGATGTAGAAAAAATAATAACTATATTAAATAAAATAGACTGAGAAACGTTACATAAAGGTTCAATATTTCTACATAAATTACTTTAACAGTTATTAAACTTGGCATGATGCTTCACACTATTTTCCACACTGTTTGATTAGCTTGACATCAATTTCTTCAATTTTTCCATGGTCGTAAATATTTTGGTTTATTATTCAATCATAAACCATTGTAATCGCTCTCGAAAAAAAAATGCTAATCCCCCCTGAAAATTTCATGGTTTACGTTTCAAAGGGTGTAGAATCCGAATCTGCAATAAAAGTTTTCCGTCCGTCCGATGTACGCCGTACGCACAGTTTCCCCTAAACGGCTGGAGCAAAATATCTGAAATTTTCAGGAAAAATCAATATTGGTCCGTTAACTCCCCATCTCTTTAGCCAGCACTCACACGTAATTTAAAGTGCCCTTTAAGGATTGTCAAAGTTTTTTAAAATCCCTAAAAACCTCAAAAAAAGTCGAAGCGGCCTGAATTTGGACTCTTTTTGAAAAACTTTCCATAAGGAATCGAAGGAGCCCTTCCCCAGGTTCGTAGCTCAAACCATTCCCGATATACGGCCCGATTTACGGTGCCAACATTTGCGTTTTTTTGGTTTATCATGGTTTATGTTTTCATAGCAGTTACCTAGTGATGCAGTGATGTGGTAATGTGGATACTGGCGTGAACTACTAAAAGGCTTTGTAGCCGATACACGCGTTGAAGCGTTCTGATACGCATGAAACGCTGCAAATTCTTTCACTGGGGTTTATTATTCAATTGGCTTGCGTTCATGATTTGAATTTCTACTAAGCTTTGGAGTGTGCGTGTTTCATAGGTGATAGAATGATTATTGAATTTCAGGAGGCACACAAATATGATCAACTGAACAATCCTAATAGGCATTTTCGTTGAGAACAGATTTACGTGCTCTATGCATATTTCCTGAAATTCAATAATCGCTCTATCATCTGTGAAACACGGACACTCCAAAGCTTAGTATAAATTCAAATCATGAACACAAGCCAATTGAATAATAAACCCCAGTGGAAGAATTTGCAGCGTTTTTTTTTAAAGGTGAATAATGTGGAAGAATTTGCAGCGTTTTTTTTTATAATAATGTGGTAACTGTCCGTTCTCTGATTTGAATACATGTTGATCAAATTATCAACGAAAAATATTTTTTTATAAATTGGTAAAACTATAATGTCTTCTTAAAAACTTCCTCGGTAAATTCGTCTCGAATACGGATTCACAGAGTGACATAACATGGTACTACTAACATGAATTACGATTGAATGTGCTCCTTCAGTCGAATATGATTGTGTACCTAGTTACTTCATCCAGGAGTTTGGCCGGTGCAAACAAAGATCGGATGACTGTTTAGTTTCGTTGGGATCTCTACTTTTATTTTCTCGAGGTTAAACAAATCTAAATGGAAAAGATCCATTATTCGGGGAGGAGATTCGAATCCGTATTCGGAAGGGTTAGTTTTACCTTCAAAAACTTGTTTTTTATTGAATGGTGATTTGATCAAAATTCAGCCAAGTCTGGAAAGAGTCTTATCAAATTATTCAGCTTAAAAATATATTGAAATATCATGGGCTTACTAAGGCAGTTTTGGGCGATCAAAGAAATCAGTTGAAGGGTCCAGCGGCCATGAGGTGAGGCATTTGAGGTCATTCCTCTCCTGAGTTCGTGTGAAGAAAAGATGTGCTAATAATTTGTATTAATAATTTCATTAAAATAATCCTTCCCAACCGCTTTGTTGAATTCACAGTAATTGTTATTGACGATCGTAGATTCATTGCAGAAATTTTCATCATAAAAATAGGTACGTGTTTTTGGAGGCGCAGTTTTTCAAATCATTGCCGGCAGCAGGGAGCACCTGGCGAAAGTAGGGTTGGCAATCAATTTTCGATTTTCACAAAAAATCGATTTTTAACCACCGATTTTTGATTTTTTACAATCGATTTTGATGTGTCGATTTTAATCGACCATCGGTTGTTTTTCAATGATTACTGAATTTTTTCTCAAGCTTAATCGATACTCAACTGTATGTCTTTTCTAGTAAAAAAGTATTTTTTGATTCATAAGTACGTCCTTTTTTTTATTATTAAGCACTTGGAACACGTCCTTTTTGAATTTTAGGTTCCAAATGTGTACGTCTTCTCAAGTAAAAGAAGTCGTTTTTATTCTCAAGTACTACGTCCTTTTTTATTTTCAAGTTCTCAAGTGTATGTCACATCAAGTAAAGAACGCTGCGAAATCCTTGCCTCACAGATTTATTATTTATGTTTTATTTACATCGGGAATGGTTTGAGCTACGGACCAGGGGAAAATTTCAGATTTTCCTGAAAATTTCAGATTTTTTGCTCCAGCCAGGGAGAAATCGTGCGTACTCATAGGGCGTACGGCGGACGGAGGGAAAAATTTGTATTACAGATTTGGATTCTACACCCTTTGAAACGTAAACCATGACATTTTCAGGAAGGGTTAAAATTTTTTTTTTCAAGAACGATTACAATTGTTCATTATTGAATAATAAACCAAAATCGATTTTGGTGGTTCGATTTGACTACCCTAGGCGAAAGGGGTTTCTGTAGTGTTCAGTGGTTTTCCTTATGAGGCTAAAATCATGTCTAGCCTCTGGATGAAGCGTGGTGGGGGATAGCTCTGAGGCACTTCTCTTCACTCATACTTTCATTCCGCGCTGTCCCCCTTTCCTACTCTCCAGGGAACGTTCGCATCAAAGTTCCACTACCCAAACCATTTTTTTTGGAACCATAACAATGCGTTCATTGTGTCTTCTGTTTTTCTCGCTGTATTTACTTAAACTCACATCCAGTCTTCTATTCGCTCTTTCACACAGTACACTTTTTATGAATTTGTTAATAAGTATGCCACTAGAGTTTGATTAGATTTTAGGATTGGTTAAGAGTCTAATGATGAAAGTGAAGTTTAAAGGGAATCAACTTCACAGAGAGTTATTCGTTAGTATTATTTTAATGGGTTTTCAAGTTCTCTTTTTCTGGCGATTTCTGTTGTTGGGACGTTGGGATTGTTGCTAATGGTGAAGTAGGTACTTTAATTAGACCAGTGTTTACGTTGCCAATATTTTCATCGTAATGAATACCTCAGCCAACGATGTTGCTCCATAAGAAACATTATTCCGTGGATATTCATGATTCTGAAAAAGCTTCTGAGAACTTTCAATTGACTTTTTTAATTGTGAAATTCTACACCCCATCCCCTCTTCTTTACCCTACCCACAATCATTTTATCCTTACTGGCACATCGCACATTTCCCTTTCTCTGGACTTGGCCCCAAATCATCAGACAACCTAGAGCCAACCCTGGAGGAGAGGTAAGATTTCCATGAAATCTGGCAAAACAAATAGGAGTTCCCAATTGGAAAAAAACCAAGTTAGGCTAAGTTAACCCAGTCGAGAAAAACAAATTAAATAGCGTAGTTGAATGCAGTATAAAACTTGGGAAAGATTTTTCAACACCCCTTACTGAAGAAAAATTTGTTTAAAGAAACAAACAAAAGGCAAAATATCTTAATGAAGTAAGATTGATGTGTATACGATCTTGCACTTTATTTGACCTCTAAGATTCTCATGTTCATCAATTTCACCCTAGCTTCCTCATTTAGAGTAGATGCCTACCTATTCGGTTTTCCCAAACGAACGTATTGGTATACGTGAATGGTGTTCGGGGGGCTTCCAACTAGCGAAGCGAATGTGTGTACAGGGGTGTAATCAGAAAGAGGTATGACGATAACATCCTTTTCCCATCAAATGAAAGCTTCTGAAGAATAATTATTTTTATTAAATATTCATGGTTATTGATACATTTAAAATGCAGATCGTTACTTCAATTTGCAAGAACATAACTGTACCTATAACGAAAAATAAAAGTACCTTTGTTTTCATCTTTGTAGAGTTTGGTACAAAAGGTTACTTGACTAATAGAGTCACCTAAAAGTATGGGAGCTTCGTATTGCATCTGGGGTCTTGATGTATATCTTTCAATGTTTTGAAGAAATTTAGGGCTTGCGAGTGGTATATTTATGTCGATCTGGAAACGGTTCAATTCCTCGTCTCACAACTCTTCTGAACAGCCTTTCGACGTAGTCAATAGAGGTGTACACGCAAGGCAAGCTTTTGGCTCCGCAGTTAAGTGCTGTGGTTACTATCCCAAGGATTTGATGGTCGAAATTCGGGCAGTACAGTGGGGCCCCCCTGTCTGATGGGCACATATCCACAAACATCAATGACTTGAAGCACCTGTGTTGCTCCATGTGAGGGAACACCAAACAGTTCGTCGGGTCGTGTATGCAGTAAGCTTCCCTACACGTCTCGATGGGAACGTAAACGACTTTCGTCACACCCACCGAGTTTGTAGATTTTCGAAAACTGGCTACAAAGCACGGGGTTTGGTCGAGAGGTTTATCATTCGGATATTGCAAGAATGTCTTTATTCTTATAAATATCGAATCCCCATCTCCCGGTGGAAAAGGCGCAGGAAGAACTTGCGGTGACCATTTCAAAGGTGGTTGGAATTGTAGGAGCCCAACGTTGAGCGCAATCCCGTAAGCGTCACGGAGGATTTGCGATAAATCTTTAGGATTGACCACGTAATCAAAATAATTGGGGTTATTCAGGTGATTAAGCTTAGGGACGTAAAAATACGACACGCCCCGTTCTTGGGAAGTCTTACTAGCTGTAGTTGTGATCCTCTGAGCGTTTCCAGCGTGTATTCGTAGGTCACCGATGGATTGATAGAAATAGGTTTGCTTTCCCGGAATTTTTTGATTTAAATTGTCCACCGAAACAACGACGTACTTTGATTCAATGATAGTGCAAGTGCTTACGTAATGCGGGCCAGACGTCACAGAACACAGGTAGGGAAAATCATAAAGCGTTGCGTCATATCCGATTATAACTCGGGCAGATTCATTCCTAAAGCACTCTATCCTGGGAAACAGCTTGAGCACCAGCACACTCATAATAAGGTGGCCATTGAACTGCATTTTCAAAGGTTACTTATTCCTGAGCTTCCCAGACAAAATTAAAATATACTCATTTGTAATTACAAATTTGTTACCTATAGTAAAATACAATCTAAAACCGATTCCCAGCCAGAGTCTCAATCTGACAAGACAGTTACCGGAAGAATTGTCGTTGCTTAGCTACCAGTCAGCTGTGAAAAGTTCAAACTATAATGAAGTACCTACCTAGCATTCTAAAAGAGTTGATATGGGACAAAATAATCTCTCCGAAATGTGATCTTTTCAGTCAACTGTAATCTATTGTACCGACTCACAAAGGGAAAAAAAATAAAAACTGCTACAAATGCTACATATCTAGGAGTGGTGTTTTCATCATCATCTCTGTTCCTGTAGGCTGCAAATGCAGTAATGTCAAAAGCGCGACTAGCCTGTGGAGCAGTATTCAACATAATGTCCAAGTCAATGAACAGATCTTGGGAAGTCCAAAACCGACTGTTTTGTTCCATTATAAGTGGTTCGTTGATGTATGGAGTGAGAATAAGGAGGCTCAGGTACCTGGATAAACTAGATATGATACAGGTTGGCTACTACAAGCGTCTTCTAAAACTACCTGTAACGACTCCTAGCTTCTATGTCAGGCTGGAAGAGGGCGTAGTACACAATGGTCTCGCTTAGTTGGGTTCTGAAGTTGGCTAATATGACCAAGGATAGACTGCCGAAAATGCTTGCTTTGGCAGTCATAAGGCATCACGATGTAAGATCGAATGCAATGAACAATATTAAATACAATTGGTGGTCGCAGTTGCTTTGCGTCCTGAAAAAATACGGTTGCGGCGGGGATATTATAATCACTGATGCAACTGTTTTGAAGAGAGAGACTGCATTATAAATCAAGTCAAGAGTTTTTTGACAAATGCTGATGGAGCAGCCTTTGAACGGAGCAAATATAGCCATAGATACATTGATCCATGTCACACTACTCGGCAGACAGAGGTTTTCTGTGCAATAATTCAAGTAATTTCGTATTCAAGCAAGTGCTGGCACAACTAAGAGCATCTGAAAATTACAAGTCCAGGATAAAAATTAAAAAAATTCTGGTAACTATAGAGCAGAAACAAACTTGTATAGTTTGTAATGTGATGGTCCCCGAAAGTCTATATCATGTTATGTGTGTCTGTTATTTTGGATTATTATTCAATAATAAACCATTGTAATCGCTCTGGCAAAAAAAAATTCTAACCCCCCCTGAAAATTTCATGGTTCACGTTTCAAAGGGTGTAGAATCCGAATCTGCAATAAAAAATTTTCCGTCCGTCCGCCTCACGATTTCTCCCAAACGGCTGGAGCAAAAGATCTGAAATTTTCAGGAAAAAATCCATCTTGGTCCGAAGACGCCCCAATTCTTGAGCCAGCTCTCTCACTCAATTTAAAGTGCCCTTTAAGGGCAGTCAAAGTTTTGTAAAATCCCTAAAAACCTCAAAACAAGTCGAAGCGGCCTAAATTTATACCTATTTGAAGAACATACCATGAGGAATCGAATGAGCCCCTCCCCAGATCCGTAGGTCAAACCATTCCCGATGTATGGCCCTATTTATGGTGCCAACATTTGCGTTTTCTGGTTTATTATTGTTTGTTTGTAACCTAGTGATGCCGATAGCGTCGAGTTGTAGTGAATGTGGATACTGGAGTGATAGCCGATGTGGATACTTGTAGTTTATAGCCGATACACGGGCTGAAGCATTCTGATATTCATGAAACGCTGATAATATAGTGTAGGTAAATATTATTCAATATTATTACTGGGGTTAATAAATATTCTTTCACTGGGGTTTATTATTCAATTGGCTTGCGTTCATGATTTGAATTTCTACTAAGCTTTGGAGTGTGCGTATTCACAGGATAGAGCGATTATTGAATTTCAGGAGATATGCACGGAGCACGTAGATATGTTCTCAACCAAAATACCTATTTGGAATGATCAGTTGATCATATTTGTGTGCCTCCTGAAATTCAATAATCTCTCTATCCTGTGAAACACGCACACTCCAAAGCTTAGTAGAAATTCAAATCATGAACGCAAGCCATTTGAATAATAAACCCCAGTGAAAGAATTTGCAGCGTTTTTATAAATCATTACGATTGAAATAAATACCAGAAACTACAGACTTGAATGACTTGAACTATCATTTGGAGTTTTTGTGCAATGTTGACTTCCAAAGAGCTGCCAATCTATTTAATTATTTGCTTGAAATATTGTTTCATTGATTAACAAAATTGATTCTATAATTTCGGTACACCTCTTATCACGAAATATTGTTTCATTGATTAACGAAAATTTCTGATTCTATTTGTGTTATAAAATGAATGTTAGGAAAAATAAATGAATGGGAATTGAAATACGAAGTGATCAAGAGTTCATAATAATAATCAAATACTATAAGTAACATTTATAGATAGAATTGTGTTTATGCTGTCAAACAAATTAATAATTTTCGTTGTATCGAATCTCCATGTAACGAAATACAGTTCTAAACACCTTATTAATTCATTCATTGATTCATTCAGGTTTGTCTCTTGAATCTGAAAAAAATTACTTCCCCTAAAGATAGGTTTATTCCACCCACGGACTAGGTTTGGTGATTGGGGTCATCAAGGGGCTAGACCAACCCCACCCTCAAGACCTGGCGGTCGTGCGGGTACTGTATACCCTCTTCGCCGTCTCGTCCGTGCCGATATACCCTCGCCGCCGACTGGTGCTTGAAGTTCTCTCTTGGTTGGACGGTGTTGGGATTGAAACTCAGATTATCAAGAGAAATTTGTTCCAACTTTTATTGATCTACCTGAGTCGTTCACTTGATGAAACGGGAATTCTCATGTGAAACAACAGGAAGGAAAAAAAATTAGAGAGGGATTAGAAGTTTGGGCTATCTTGCCATCTGCCACAGAATGTACCCTGGGGAGAGTTATGAAACGGTAAGGAGTAGTGTTGTATGAAGAAGTTGATTGAAAGGAAGATGGGAAAACACGTTGATAAGGCGATCAACTTTCAAGTTGATTATACTCTTAGGATAGTCGGTAGAGTAAGTTTCATGTATGGATTATCGATTATCATTATCCCGATTTTAAGTTGCAACTTAGAGAAATTAAAGCTCCTCTAGTTTCCATATTCAACAGTCGGGGTTGGTATCATTCGGTCCAAAAAAGTATAAACCTTTAAAAATTCACCTTGGAATATTTCCCCTAGATTTTGTAGAGTGAATAGAGAAATCAACACAAGAATAGAATTGTGACGAACGGGATGTTGCTCATTTCTGTTCAGTTGATTGAGGTTTTTGATGGTTTAATTACGACACTTTCATACTTCATCTTCAACAGTAATATCAACATTTCCAGTCTTCTCGCGTTTTTGAACATTTTAGAAATCTTGATATCCTATGGAAATTTTCACACAAATATGATCAACTGATCAATCCAAATAAGTATTTTAGTTGAGAACAGATTTACGTGCTCTATGCATATCTCCTGAAATTCAATAATCGCTCTATCACCTGTGAAACACGCACACTCCAAAACTTAGTAGAAATTCAAACCATGAACGCAAGCCAAATGAATGAAATTGAATAATAAACCCCAGTGAATGAATTAGCAGCGTCTTTTTTCTAAATGGTTATCAGAATACTTCAACCCGTGCATCGGCTACAAACCCTTTTAGGAGTTCACTCCAGTATCCACATTCACTACATCACTAGGTTGCTGCAATAAAAAAAAAATAATAATAAAAAAAAATTAAAAAAAAAAAAACTGAGATTAAGGGTTGGTGAAAAACTTAGGTAGGTAGCGGAATACTTGGCTTGTATGGTCCTAGTATGGATAATACAATAATTCGAGTTCTCAGTTCTTTAATACCTATATATTTATGTACAATTCATCGACTAAAAATGACAGATACAATCAAACACGAGACACATTATGTAGAATTGTAGAATGAGACCGCTTTCTACTGAATAGATACTGAATTATGTATGATGACAGCAGTTTGTGACATTAGAATACTGGAACCTGCTCTATACCATTATCAGCATCTTGATGGAAGCTGGCTTGTTGTGGGCTTGTCAATTTGTAAGCCGATGAAGAGGTGTAGTGAAAGTAATAGCATATCAAGGATCCCGGTGTTAAAAGTAGCTTTTCCTTGTTGGTGCAGGTTCCAAATCACGATCATTGATTTTTTTGAAAAGCCTAGCAACCCATTCGACTGACGTGTATACACAAGGGAGGTTACGTTCCCCGCAGTTCAAAGCTGTAGTTAATATGGCCAAAACATTGTTCTCGTACCATTCACAGTACAGAGCTGCACCTCTGGCAGATGGGCATAAGTCATTGTGCTCGAGGGATTTGAAGCACATGTGGTACTCCCGTCTGGGGAACCTCAAACAATTGGCCTCGTCGAAGTTGCAGTAGGTTTCCTGACAAGCATGCTTCGGGACGTAAACCACTTCCGACAACATCATTGCTCCATTTGCTTTCGTCCAGTGAGCCACGACGCAATGCTGCTGATCCTGAGGATTGCTCTCCAGTCTGTCAGTAAAATACTTAATCTTTTCGTGCATGCTTATTGCCGGAGTTGGAGGCAGAGGTGCTGGTGAGACGTGTGATGACAATTGAAAAGGTGATTCAAAATATAAAATAGCTATATTCAGCCCGACCCCGTTTACGTCTCGAGTGATCTCATCTAAATTTTGTGGATTTTTTACTAAATCAACATCAATCTCTAAATGCGTGACACTGCCAGTGTACAACTGTGAGGGTATTCTCACCTGGTAAAAGTTTGGATCTGGTTCCTTTTGCAAGCCCTGGACTGTTCCAGCACGTATTTCGAGTTGGTCAATAATTTGGAAAAAATATTTGGAGGAATCAGAGATTTTGCGATTTAAACTGTCCAGTGACGAGACAACGTAAGATGGCTGAACGATCGTGCACGTGCTTACGAGATACTTTCCATTCATCACGGAGCAAAACCAAGGGAGCGGAATATTAATGTGTTCACTGTTAATGAATTTAAATACGGGTGACGTAGTTATTACTGAAAATATAAAAAAATTCAAGTAACCCATTACTCCGTTCAGTAACGTACCAACGTTTTGTTGAAGAACGTACTTGGTGTACGTCTAGTAACGATTCACGGAGAGAAAGCGCGACTGGTGATGAAGTAGTTAGAAATGTGAAAGATATGACAACATATTATCTTCATCATCATACTTCTTGATACCAAAGAAGCAAAAATTGATTGATCTGAAAACGAGTGATTGATTTGGAAACCATTACTGTCCTGGAAATTTATATACAAAATATTGAACGGTAGGTATCCATCGGAAATTGTTGTAAATATAGAAATGGGGTCTCCGATTCCGAATAAAATGTAATAATGTAGTATTTTTGACGAATTTTTCACAACTAGTTGTAACAGTGGACTCTGCAAACATATTCGTTGCGGCTAAGGTATTCAATAATAAACCACTGTAATCTAATTAGAAGTACCTATGTACAACTAAACATGAGAAAAATTATCTCGTATCCTAGAATGTTACTGCTGTAGAACTATGTAGAATGATAGTCAGTTTGTGGCAATAAAATACCTTGTATTGAGAAAGTAAGATATGGCATTAAAGAAAAAGTGATAAAATAATATAATATGTTTTACATGAGAATTAGTATCTTGATGGAAGCTGGTAGGCTGAAGGCTTATTAATTTGGGAGCTTTGTAATGGATGTAGTGTAATTCTAAAATTGCGTCAATTCCGATGTGACGAAAAGGAGTTTTAGGTAGGGGAGGAAGCCTCCAAATCCTTGTTGCTAATTTTTTTGAAAACCTTAGCCACCCAGTCGATTGTAGTGTACAAACAAGGAAGGTGTTGGTCACCGCAGTTGAAAGCGTGAGTTAATATGGCCATAACTTTGCTATCAGCCCATTCACAGTATAGAGCTGCTCCTCTAGCTGATGGGCACAAGTCGTTCTGCTTGACAGATTTGAAGCACATCTTGGCTTCTTGTTCGGGGAAGTCTATACAGTTGCCTTCGTAGTGGTTGCAGTAGGTTTCATAACACGCGTCCCTAGTGACGTAAACCACATCAGTGAAAACCATTTTTCCAGTCGCCTTAACCCAGTGAGCGACAGTGCAATACTTTTGATCTTGTGGACTGGCCTCCAGTTTGTTAATGAAATGTTTGATTGATAAGTCCATAATTCTTGCCGGACCCGGAGGAAAAGGTGCTGGTGAGACTTGAGATGTCCGTTCAAAAGGTGACTCAAAATGCAAAATTGCTATACGCAGCCCGAATCCTAATTTATCCAAGCTCTGTGGATTTCTTATGATATCGATACCGTAACGTGTATCAGTGCCAATGTACAACTCTGAAGGTGTTCTTACCTGATAAAATCGTTGATCAGGGTCCTTTCGCAAGCTCAGGCCTCTTCCTGCACGTATCTCAAGTTGGTCAAGGGTTTGGTAAAAATATTTCGAGGAGTCCGCGGTTCTACGATCTAAATTGTCCAATGACGTAATAACGTAAGATACCTGAATGATCGTGCATGTGCTCAAAAGATCGTTTCCTACCATTACGGAGCAAAACCAAGGGCAAATAGCCTTAGTATCTTGACATTCCGCTTCAGGAAATAGAGTTATTACCAAAAACATGGGAAAAGTCAAGCAACCTATGAAACCGTTCAGTGACATACCCACATTCTTTGAAAAATCACAGTGAGAATGCACAACAATAATGAGTGATAAGTATATGTCAACCCACGTTCGAATGAGTCGATAGTCGAAATTAGTCGCTAAGATTTATGCAACCAATTCTTTGAGAAGGTTCATACCAATACGCGCGTGGGGGTAGCTAAGGAAACAGTGATTGATCGGTGATTGATAATAATTGAAAGTGCTCAGTTATGATGTCTTGAAGGATACTGTCTATCATGGTAGAGCTGTGATACATGTCCGTCCGCGGATAATGATGTTTTCGTGCCCCATCACTTCAAGGGGAAATCGACTTCGGGTTTTCCTATTTTCCGATTCCTACTGTCCAACGAATACTTTTTAGGTAGGCGCTCAAACTCTTGTCTAGTAACTAAATGGAAAAAATCGAGCAACATAATCGATGGACAGTTTTTTTGATTGCGCGTAACCGGTTCAGCGAGCACGCAAAGTTGCGCAAATCCAAAATTGTCAAACTTGGATGTTGGTGAACTCTAATGTGTGGCACATGAATTTTCATTGTTTTTCAACGCTGATTCACGTGATGCTATCCGTTTTTTGATTTGACTCAGTTTTTACGGAATAATGACCGAAATTTGTTTATTTGGCGTGAAACATCGTTATTTATATCGACTTTCAACACTCAGATTAAGATGTTTTTTCTCTTGAGCACTGAAGGTTTCAATCTTCTACACAATTACATTTTTCAACCAGACCTTGAAAATTAATCCCCGTAACAATCTGTAAACAGGCGCCTAAAATGACAAAACGGACGCGAAATAAACAAATTTCGGTCATTATTCCGCAAAAACTGCGTCAAATCAAAAAACGGTTATTTGAGATCCTTGGAAAAAAATATGAAGATTCAAACGAATTTTTTTTTGTTTACTCCCATTTTGGCGATTTTGGGGGGTGACCAATTGGATGGAAGACACCCTGTATGTTAATTTTACACTTTTCGTCGCTATTTATTATTATGTCAATATTTATTTTTCTCGTTTTCAATTTTATTGTCTCAATATTGTTAACTGGTGTGTATGAAATTATGGTTACTCAATTTGTATATTTATGTGCTTTTTTTCTGTATTTGGGCTAGTCCCGTACCAATAAATAAACAATAAACAACTCTACTCATATTGACTCACCGGTTCAGCGAAGGCTTCAAATGAGCCGTCTAAAAGGGCTGTTGCTGGGAGCACTCAACACTTATAAATACTGCTAAGGGATTTAGTCGGAGCACTGTAAAACTTGAGCACTGAAGCAGAAGTAAACTAAGAAGCAAAATCCACCTAGAAAGTTCTGCAAGTACATGGCGAGAGAGGGGATATCTTGGTGAATGGAGAGGGAATTTCTGGGGAAAAACCCGTGCTGGGAAAACATGTTCGGGAAGGTGCGGTAGATTTCAAAGAGTGACTTTGGGACAATGGATGGCGGTAAAGATGAAAGGTATTGTTGTTGAGGGTATGAGTTTTACGGTTCTAGTGATTTCTAAAGGTGGAATGCAACGGGGAAAACCTGAGAGGATTAGCTGTAGTCATGTAATAACTGGCGTCCGAGAGACTGCTATCAATGGCTATGGGATTCCCTAAGCTATAACGGTGTATATACATATTTTTGAGGTAATGCTCGAAACACGCACCGAGGCCGAGGCCGTGAAAAGTCGTGGCAGACACATTTTAATGGGAATTGGTAGCGAAAATAAGAACGGAGTATGCAAATCTTCGGTGTATTAAAGTTGAACAAGGAATGAAACAAAAATCAGCATCTCCTGAAATTCAATAATCGCTCTATCCCCTGTGAAGTTCTATCACTACATATTCACTAACAGTCAGAAGTAAATGTTTTTTTATCCGGTTGATGCATGAAGAAGCAAGAACACGATTTTGAAAAAGGATGAGGACTCAGCTCCTTTAAAGAGAAATCGGACCCCAAGCTTTGTTATGCTCCTGTAATAGTGCCCCTCGCAGATATCCATCAAAATGGAATGTAGGTAAATGGTTGTGAGGTTTCAGGATCGGATCTTGTTGCCATCACTTTTTTGAGTGGTTAATCGATGTAGACTTTAGTGCAGTTTAGTGGTGGGAAATTATGGTAAGGTAAAATAAATCCAAACAGCTTTGAATCAATTCGTCACTGTGAAAGAGTGAAGACAGATGTTCAAAAGCAAATCATATTTTCCCGAAGGTACCTACATACGTTATGTTGGTTCGCTAGGGGACAGTGCACGATATGTCCTGGTGTCAATACTAAGGCGAGAGCTAGGTCAAAATCTAAAGTTTACACTTTTTGCAGAACAAACAATTTTTCGAAAATTCTTGAAGATACAGACCTGATTCCAAACCAAATCAAAAAAAGCAAAATTTTTTAATTTCATAAAGATGAAGGAATGAGTAAGTTAAACCGAAAAACCTTTCCTTCAGTAACTGTTTTGCCCTCGGAAGCTCGCGGTTATGTAAACAACTGCGGACAATACAAAGACAGGTAAACATGGCTTATTCAATAGCAAAATGTTGAAATCAACTTCCTTGTAACATTGGTCGTTTTGAAAAACCTAGATTTATAGTTAGTGAAAATCATATAGAGAAATTGCATGACTGTATAGAATGAATAGACTGTACATGAGAAATATGTACAATTAAACATGAGAAAAATTGTGCCGAATCCTCAAATGGTACTGCTGCAGAACTATGTAGAATGATAGTCAGTTTGTGGCAATAAAATACCTTGTATTGAGAAAGTAAGACTTTGCATTAAAGAAAAAGTAATGGAATAAAATAATATGTTCTATAGGAGAACTAGTATCTTGATGGAACTTGCTATGTTGAAGGCTCGTTAATTTGTCAGCCTAGTGAAGGATGTAGTGCACTTCTAAAATCGCATAAATCCCGATGTTACGAAAAGCTGTTTTAGGCGTGGGAGGGAGCATCCAAATCCTTGTTGTCGATTTTTTTGAAAAGCTTAGCCACCCATTCGATCGAAGTGTACACACAAGGAAGGTATTTGGCTCCGCAGTTGAAAGCGTGAGTTAATATGGCTATAACTTTGTTATCAGCCCATTCACAGTATAGAGCTGCTCCTCTAGCTGATGGGCACAAGTCGTTCTGCTTGACAGATTTGAAGCACATCAGGTGCTGCCGTTCGGGGAACTTTATACAGTTGCCAATGTAGTAGTTGCAGTAGGTTTCATGACACGCGTCCTTAGTGACGTAAACCACATCAGTGAAAACCATTTCTCCAGTCGCCTTTACCCAGTGAGCGACAGTGCAATGCTTTTGATCTTGTGGACTGACCTCCAATCTGTCAATAAAATTTCTGATTGTTAATTCCATATTTCCTGCTGGGCCCGGAGGGAGAGGTGCTGGTGAGACTTGCGACGTCCATTCAAAAGGTGGCTCAAAATGCAAAATCGCTAAATGCAGCCCGGCCCCGAATTTTTCCAAGTTCTGTGGATTTTTTATGAAATCAATATCGTACGGTACATCAGTGCCAATGTACAACTCTGAAGGTGTTCTTACCTGATAAAATTGTTGATCAGGGTGCTTTCGCAAGCTCAGGCCTCTTCCAGCACGTATCTCAAGTTGGTCAAGGGTTTGGTAAAAATATTTCGAGGATTCCGCGGTTTTACGATCTAAATTGTCCAATGACGTAACAACGTAAGATACCTGAATGATCGTGCATGTGCTCAAAAGATCGTTTCCTACCATTACGGAGCAAAACCAAGGGCAAATAGCCTTAGTGTCTTGACATTCCGCTTCAGGCGATAGAGTTATTACCAAAAACATGGGAAAAGTCAAGCAACCTATGAAATCGTTCAGTGACATATCAACATTTGTTGAAAAAATCACAGTGAGAATGCACAACTGGTGATAAAATAATGAGTAATAAGTATATGTCAACCCACGTTCGAATGAGTCGATAGTCGAAATTAGTCGCTAAGATTTATGCAACCAATTCTTTGAGAAGGTTCATACCAATACGCGCATGGGGGTAGCTAAGTAACAGTGATTGATCGATGATTGATAATAATTGAAAGTGTTCAGTTATGATGTCTTGAAGGATAGTGTCTGTCATGGTAGAGCTGTGATACATGTCCGTCCGCGGATAATGATGTTTTCTTGCCCCATCACTTCAAGGGGAAATCGACTTCGGGTTTTCCTATTTTCCGTTCCCTCCTGTCCAACGACTACTTCTTAGGTAGGCGGTCCAACTCTTGGCTAGTAACTAAATTGAAAAATCGAGCTACGTATTCGGTGGGCGTGTACAGGCAAGGGAGGTTCTTGGCACCGCAGCTCAAAGCTGTTGATAGAATCCCAATAACATGCTTATTGAATGATTCGCAGTACAGAGGCTCACCCTTATCAATGGGAATAAGTCTATGAAAACCAAAGATTTTTTTGTTCTGTGGTGCCCGAGGGGGCGATAGGAATTGGTGATGCAACTGTTGTCCATTGAAACGGTGCATAAAGCTCTGCTAAGCGCAAATTGAGCGCAACTCCATACAGGTCTAATCCAATACCATTGAGATTTTTAGGATTCTAAACAAAATTAAAATCATACCTAATTATGCATTTTGGTTTCCGTCATACTAGGGACGTAGAGAATGAACACTGCCAGCGTGTGTGCGCCAATTTTCAATATCTTCAAGAAAATAGTTTTTAGGTGACTTAGGATCTATGTATATAACACCATCCACCGAAACTTCTTACGTAACTTTTTTGTATTATTGTACACGGACTAATAAACAATGAGTAAGGAAGTGCTTCCCAACGCTTAAAGAGTTTCATTCCAATTGCATTCGATTTCAGAGAGCATTGCAGCTAACCAAAATAAATACAGAAGTTGGTAATAATCCGACAACATCATGTATGTCAGGTATTCGAATCAAACAATGACCGCCAAATTATTGTTATATTTTCAAACTTATTCCATTACATACCAATGAAGAGTTGGATACAATAAGCACACTAGTATCCATCTAAGGTAGAGGTGTGACTTTCTCTCTGGATACCCAAACAACTTCAGCTCGATCGAACCACTAGGACCTAAAGAATTACTTGGAGAAACTTTAAGTTTGGTCATGCTCAGACTGATCCATTGATTTCTGAGCAATGTAACTCGTAGAGGACTATCTACAGCCTATCCCGCACAGTCGCCTTAAATTCAATCTAAATCCGATAAAATTTGTATAAATTAGGCTTGTTAGAAGGATCTACGGACACAGAGACAGACAAGTAGGTTGTTCAGAATAGTTTAAAACGCGAAATGCGAAGTTTTTGATTTCGGATAGGAAAGTTTTCCATCTTCCTATAGTGAAAACAAACCTTCTACCTACTACTCGAAGACTCCGAAGCAGACTTCAATCCACTGAAACGGACTAGCAATTGAGTCGCACGAATTCGATAAAATAACACACAGTTAGATACATTATACACAATCCGCAAAAAAGATTTATTCTAGCTCGGAGTTCGATTTGACACCCAATATCATGTACACCCTGTTCCAAGTTTATTTGACTTAGTCTATGATGCATTATCTAAATTCGGCATCATCCCTTCAAGGAGTATAGATATCTCAAAAAGAGTTCAATTCCATATTCCAACTCCTTAGATAAGAAAGAACTGAGCGAGCATGGATTCTTCAGCCAATTAGGGTGTCTCCATACCACCTAATTGCCTTCTAGGTCTCTCAAAGGGAATCCATTTGAAAATTCATCACCGTAAATTGGTTAGAAAATCTCTGCAGATTAATGTGCCGTCATCCGTCTAATTGTATTCTTGATGTCCCAAAGAGGATCAATTCAAGAACCTCAATTTCGTATTTCTGCAGATCGAAGGGAAAAAATTAACTATAAGGCTAATAGTTGGTAGATCACGAAAGATTCCCATCAACGGAAAATCACAAGTCTGCAAATATTTGGAAAAAGGGATGATGAACTTGAATTTGAAGGTTTCGGCTAGAATTCAACTTGTAAAGACATCGTCATTGCAATTATATCAGTTGATTCGGCCTTAACAACCAACTCAGCGAATTTTGCTGGATCCATACGGTTTACGGTTACATTCAGAAAGTTGATGTTATTTTTCCGCAATGTTCTAGTTCTCAGGGAAAGGTCGTTCGTTTTATTGAAAGGATGTCTATCAATGTCAATTCGAAAGTGGGTGATTCCTATTTTACGGGACAATCGCTGTCCTTCATTGATAAATAATTTTCTGTTCAACTTTTTCCAAAAATTATTTTTGTAGATTTTATGTGGTAACTAGGCCTACTTATGGCTGTCATAAAGTTCGGCTACTCTTCATTGTACATGCCGGTAATTGATCGAAATGTACCTCTAATCTCATTGTCATGGTCTGTCCGTGAGTCAGAATTTGAACTTAATCCGAAATTTTATCCGCTCAAAAACGTTTTACCGGAAATATTTCAACTAGTATTTTTTTAGAATTAGTTACTGGATGTTAGTGCGCTTACAAGGGGGACTAACTTTTAGATAGTCTGTACGAATCAAGTGCTCAAAGTTTGTCCCAAACCTTCTGTCTCATTGTCATGGGTTTGAAGGAAATCATCGTAGCTTTCTCAAATGAGGGCATTTTTTGGCAATTCAAAGTTTTTTCAGCGTTGGTAACCCTGCCCTTTGAGGAAACACCATGCTTCCTCCATTTCTATACAGTTGGGGCTCAAAAATGAAGTTAGCCGTTTGTAAAACAGGTGTGTACGTTTCATACTTCTCATTGTTATGGGTTTGAAAATCACTCTTAATCAATCTTATTGATTCGTTTAGCATTCATTTTGGGATAGAGATGTAAAAACTCTATTTAATGCAAGTTTTAATTTCTATAAGTGTTCATTAGACTCCTAATTGCAGAAGGTTAATGTTGATTTCTCATTGTCGTGGCGATTTTAAACTTCATTGTTGTGGCTACACAAAAGCCGTCATAGCTGTTCGAAACAATTTTTTTTTTCAAGTTTGGTATTTGATACTAAATAAATACTAATATTAAAATGTGATACCTGTTTTAGCACAAAGTCAGGAAAAACTTAAATCAGATATTTGTCTGATTCAACCTCACCTACACATCGTTTACGTAATTCCACCGTTATTTGGTTGACAAAGCTCATTGTCATGGATACATACCATTCTCGTAACCTATAAAATTTTAAAACCTGAATTTTGAGGAAACAAACAAACATGCTTGTGTCCATCACTATACTGTTACATTAGAGTAACATCGATTGGATAATTAAAAAATCATAAATTTAGGAGAACACAATTTTTTAGTCAGAATCAAAACCTCGATTTCCAGTTGCCATCAAACCGGCTAAGATTCAGATCCAGTTAATATTGTTGCACTGTGTGTATATATATTTACATTAATAGTAATTGCTAAAGTTCTTGTTGTTAAACTGAATTGAAATATTTAATTCATCAGGGTTATATTATGAATTAAAACGAATTTGAATGTTTATCTTAAATATCCAACTACAATGCTCTGTATATTCCATGAATTAACCTTCCCAAAACGAATAAAACTGATGTGATTAAATCAAAATAAACTATTCGGTGTAACATCAGGGTGTTACAAAATTAATAATATCTTAGTACGAACTTTCCTTCCGCTGTTCTTGATTTAGGTGTACCTAGTTACTGAAACTTCAACAAGGAAACCATCAGTTCTACCCAAGTTTACACGTATGTGTTGAGTCAATACACAAATAAATCGAGATTCCCAGGTCTATGATATCGTTTGATGTTTACGAGATATTGTGCTCCATTTCCTTGCCGGTTGCTATCCTGAAAAAACGAGCGACAATGTCGATGGTAGTGTACACTGGAGGGAGGTTCCGGGTACCACAGTTCAAAGCTGTTGTTAGTATCCCAACTACCTGTGCTTGACGGTTGAATGAACTGCAGAACAAAGCTGCACCCCTCGCATCAGGGCATAAGTCCATGAAAATCAATGACTGGTAACACATAAGGTACTTGAATTTCGGGAACGACTGACAGGCAGCTCTATTATGGATGCAGTACGCTTCTTTACACGATTGGTTCGGTATGTAAACTACTTTCGTTGTGATCAACATGTCATTACGTCCGAATTTTCTCCAAGACCCTACAACGCACGGAGTTTGATCCATCATGTGTTGTTCATTTTGTTTTCTGAATTCTTCAACTAGAACATCCAACGGTTTCAGCGAGGGGAGGAAAGGAATTGGCGAGACTCCAGTCATCCACCTGAACGGTGCAGAAATCTCTACCAAGCCCAAATTCATTGCAACTCCGTAAACATCTAACCCGATTCCGCGCAGACTGGTAGGGTTCTTAACGGCATTCAATCCACGAGAAGGCGTTTCGAAGTCAGTTACGTTTGGGACGTAGAGGGTCACTGCTAATCCTATTTGGCTCGACTTTCCATATCCCACATGGATGCGCCAACTTTTGAGATTCGAGAGAATGGAAGCCGAACGTACATCAGCGTCTTGCAGACTATCGACCGAAACGATTACGTAAGTTTTTTGGATTATTGTGCACGTACTTATAAATATAGAGTAACGGGTTAATGCGCAGATCCAAGGAAAATTTCGGGTGTGGTCATAAATCTCTCCAGCAGATTTTTGAAGAGTTTCACTCCAGCTGCATCCAGTTTTTGGAAATATTGCGATATATGATACTAATAGAATTCTATACAAACCAAACCACATCTTGTACCAATATGATGAATTTTCACCAACAAATAAAAACACGTTGGGTAATTTCCTACGAACTGAGTTCAGTTGCTCGCACAGGATCAAAATTATTCTCCGAAGAAAATAAATTCGATAGTGATAACAATTATTTCGTTGCTTAGCGGTAGAGAAACAATTCAAAATCTGTTTTTATCAGCCTAGTTAAATCAGCGAAGGGTGGGATGGTGAGTAATTGTATGTATAATAAGTGTATTCTTCTACACGCGTGAATCAGCTGATTCAGATTAGAATCAATGTTGAAGTATTTTCCTACGATCAAGATTTTCAAAACAAAAACGTTGTCTGAATGACGAAGTTCCATTCGATTCCCAACTACAACATCTATAAAGATATTTATCATATGGGTCGGCTCCTATACCCCTCTTAGAGCTTCAACCAGCAGTTTAAGGAGAAGATACGATTATCATAACCTTAACAAAACCTTGAACTGCTGCAATCGACGATGGGCGAGACGGTGCATAGTTTAAGTAAATTTAATGCCTTGGTCTTGTTTCAATCATAAATCTAAAGTACCATAAAGCAGAGCATCCCCTACATAGATCCTTTTTTTTAATGGCTGGCCTTTATTAAAACCATACACCAGCAAACATAGATCCATACTTTTAACTTTTCACCTACAATGATATGAAATTTATTTCGAGCTAATTCTATGAGCAGAATACATTGGTCAGTAAAGTATGCTTTTCAGGGATGTGCCTATATCTAGTTTTTATAGGATAGCTCTAATAAACAAACATAATCATGAACTATTAAAAATATATTTAAAAACAAGAACAAATTCCTAATAAAACAAAGGGATCATGAAAATCGGCCGAAAATTGAAGTATGTACGAGCAGCAATTGAATGAATCGGCCATTACCCCCTCCATCATCCTTTCCGAAAACGAGTTTGAACATTTTCGGGCTTATATCATAAAATAGGTTTGTTGGACGAAAATGGGATACAAAAAAGAAAAAAAAAATATTGAAGATACAACGATTTATCACAGTTGATGCCCTCTTCATTCATCTCTACAATAATTAAATTAGGAAGGTGTGAAAAATGTTTCGAAACTAGGCCAAAATTTTTTACCGAACTTAAGAAGAAGCGAGAAAATTGACACATATTGGACGGATTGACTGATAATCCCTCCATGCCCCCTCTCAACATGAAATTCAGAATTCTCGAGGTTTATTGCACAACTAAAATTGGGGTGAAACACAAAATATATTAAAAATCATTCAAATCAGATGATAATAGTGAATATATAATGATACATCTTTAGTACCCCGTCTCTTCACCCCTTTCACGATGAAAATTGATAGTTTTGAAATATGTTTAAATACTAAACCCATTTAACAAAAAAAAAAAAAAAAAAAAAAAAAAGAATAACTGAGGAATTATCGATTCTTGAACACTCTGGGGAAAGAAAAATTCGGCAATCTCCGTTATTTTTACCGGATGACACAATGACCATATGAGTGGGAAGTAGCCGTGACAGAAGTCAGAACTGAAAGTAAAAATATGGCGAAGGATGGTTCCATGTTTACAATTGAGTGGTTTCTGAGTAGGCTAAAATGATAACTACATAATTATTCAAAGGAAATTCAACTGCTCATTTCGTATTGATCATAGTAGCGAACACAATTATTTATTGAAAAACATAGTTTGATTGAGTTTAAATGGACGCATCTAGTAAAAAGTCCTCTGAGGGTTAGTAGAACTGTTGGGTTTCTTCTTGAGAGAGTTGTATACTTCTTTTTGATGAGACCGACTCGCAGATAATAAAAAATTTAATCAGTTAAAAAGATTAAGGTAGTGGCACAAATAGTCTAGGAATAATCGCTAGTGTACTTGTAGAAGATTCGTTTTCTTGAAAGTCGCTTCACTGGAAAATTGAGATCATAGGTTGGTTGGAAGTTGCCGGCAAGGTCATCTGTTTTAGGTGCGCTCCATTTCCTTTCCAGTCGCCTCGCGAAAAACTCGAGCAACGTATTCGATGGACGTGTACACACAAGGGGTATTCTTAGCTCCGCAGTTCAGAGCTGTAGTCAATATCCCTATTACCTGCTTGTTGAATTCGCAGTACAGGGCCGCACCCCTATCAGTCGGGCACAAGTCCATGAAAATCAACGATTTATAACACATATGGTACTCGCGTACGGGAAACTTCAAACACGCTGCCCTGTCATGAACGCAGAAGGCCTCTTTACACGACTGGTTGGGTATGTAAATTACTTCCGTTGCGATCAACGCGCTATCGAATTTCTGCCAAGTCCCTACAACGCACGTTTGTTGATTAATCATATTTTGTTCATTTTTTACTCTCAAATCATCAATACTTTTTTTTATTTGTTGTTCTGTGGTGCCTGAGGGTGGGATTGGGATCGATGAAACGCTTGTCGACCATTCAAACGGTGCCGAAATCTCCATTAAGCCCAAATTTAGTGCAACTCCGAACAGGTCTAGCCTAATCCCGTCGATATTCCTTGGGTTCTTTACGACATTGAAAATATTCGGACTCTTTGTAACGTCGGTCACATTTGGGACGTAGAGATTTACTGCGCCTCTTATTTGGCTCGATTGTCCAATACCTGCGTGTACACGCCATGCTTTGATATCTTCGAGGTAAAAATTAGAATTTGAGTTAGGGTCTTGACTCTTGAGACTATCCACAGACACTATTACATAAAGATTTTGTATTATTGTGCACGTACTTACAAACACCGAGTACCGCGTCACAGCACAGATCCAAGGAAACTTTTGAGTATCGGTAAAAACCTGTGTTGCAGCTTTAAGTGAGTCTTCCCAGTTGCATCCGATTTTGGGTAACATCGAAACAAACGAAACCATGAATATACAACGAATAAAATTATACCACATCGAAGACAAAGTAATTAGATCAGAATGATTAAAATTACATCAACTAACGTGAACTGACGTCAACTATCGGTACTTGAGCCAAACTGAGTTGATTTTTATACTGCCTTGATTGTACAAATGACAAGGACTTGATTAAAATCTGGGAACTGTTATCAAAGTTAATCATCTTCACAGCACTGTAGAATGGGAATTTTCCCAATATTTAACATTAATATAGATAGAACACTTTGGTTGCGCACAATGACTCACTGATAGTATTTAGTAATATTATTATCCACTTTTAAGGTTGCATATTATTCTTGTATACTGTAACCATGACAGTATATCTATTTTGGTGTTCCATATTCATAATAATATACTGTATGTCTCCCCACGCCAGTTACTAGCTAGAAATAGCTTTTTATTACCCCGAATTTTCAAACTGTATCTGCTTTATCGGTCCTCCTTGTAGAATAGAGACCAGAGTCATTTGTCCCGGTCTGTTTTTTAGACCATCAGAGCTCACTTACTTAATTAAAATTGAAGTGCTGGAAAAAGTGCAGTGGCAAGAATTTTGTATATATTGTGTGACGGAAACTCGAAACAGTATCGGGGGATCGCTTCTTAAAGAATCAATGCAGTCTACCGTTCCTAGTTTGAATTAATTTACCGCCGCGTCAGCCCAATAACAAGATAATGATCTCGTAATTGTGTGAAAGCGAGAACATTCTAAAAAGATGAGGCTTATTGTTTCTTTATTGCAGTTGCAGGAATGGAATTCAGATCAAACCCGCACGTTAGGCAATTAATGTTGTTGAGCACTTCGAATTAATACTCCACTGGTTTCTGATACGTTGGTTGTAACGGGTGTACAATGTACACTGTACATACGATTGAAATTATTGATATTACTCTCTTTAGACTATGAAGCAACAACACTGTAAAGTTGAGGACTGGTCTGCAGACAAAATGTAGAATGAGCAACATTTGAACATAAATTGGGAAGGAAAGGTGCGTACCGAGGAAAGGTCTTCAGTTTGAGCCTACGATCAAGTTACAATCAAGAACGATAGTTGTCATTTCCAGTTGAAAGAACCCTTTGGCACTGGCTGTTGTCATTTCTCAAGATATGATCCCGGTCCTATCTTCGCATCAATCCAGCTCCCGATAGCCAGCCACGAAGCGAGGTCAGCCCTCGAAGCCATTCCATCCCCTGTCTCGTTGCCTCACCACGCAACTTTATCCGTTTATTTGGATTGAGTTTAACGGGCTCTGCTCCTGTAACTGACTGCAATATCAAGAGAGGGGGTCTTTGATTGTAAAATGTCAACGTCAATCAAGAGCATAGTTCAACCCGGAACCTAGCAACCAGGGGGGCTCCATTTCTATCACTCAAGTCTCTTCGATTAACGCATTCTCGTTGAAATTCGTTTATTGACTCCGAACAAATTCGGTATAACAATCAGTTTTCGATATTATTTGAAATTCCAATAAGAGGCAATGAGTTTTGCCAAAGTACCTATTCTGGATCTTTTTTTATTGGAAAGAAGAGATTTGGTTGCGATGGTATCAACATATTTCGTTTTTTCGTCTGACTTGTGTTCTTGATTTAATTTGCTGAGCTATGCTCGAAAGTTTGATGATGTTACCAACGAACATGACTGGATATTCGATTCACGAGTTGGAGCAAGCAATTCAACGATAAACCTTCAAATACAGTGAAGAAAAGCTCCAATAAAAAGTGCGTCACCATCGTGGTGCTAAAGGAATCGGAAAGCAGTCTATCTGTATAAACAAACTACCTTGAAGATGATCAGACATCACCATTGATTTCAAATGCGAACAACAGTGCTTCTTTATTTTCTGCTCTTTGTGCAGTCAGAAAAGAAGAATCCCGTCTCGAGTGCAGTCTTTTTAGTGCACGAGTTCGAAAGCTCTAGGTGCCGATTCGACATGATGCTAGAGATCTGTTTTTTCCCATATAGGAATAAATAAAAGTTATCTCAATAGTCTCATATGCAATCACTAGGTAAAAAGATTAGTTAAAACCTTTGCTCGCGAGGGAGCTGTGTCAGTGACACTACTTATAATAATAAATTAGATTGCCATTTCAAGCTGGTGGGTGGAGGATGAAGCCCGGAACGCGACATAACTGTTGTGAAGTAGGTACTTGAATTCAGGAACTATGTTAATATTTTGAATTCGGCTGGTACTATTTCATTTTTCACAAAAATCGGGCCTGAATAACAATACTATACATAAAACGCAGAGATTCTACGTATGTATCTCTCTATCTGTCTATGTTCCCATAGACGGCTAAACTGTCTGTGATTTTGATGAGGGATGTCGCGAAATTATCAGTGAGTTACGGCGCACAACATAGGTACGCTAAGTCAAGACCTCCAAAACATCCTTCGCAACCAATTTGTTTGGTTTCCGAACTTTCGTTGTTATGGTTGCTAAAAGCCTGTTTATTAGCGGAGGAAAATCCTGGAAACTGGAAAGACCTTGAACAGGAACTTTATATTTCGTAAGAGGTACGGGTTAATTTTGAAATTTAATATTCGAATGAGTTTACACGAATGTGTAACGCTCATTCAGAGCCACAACTAATCGCATACACTTTTCGCATTTAGTACATATCCTTGGAAAATCAATAGCAAGTGACATGACTGACCATTTGAAGTACAGCAATCATAGACAGTTAGCGGTCACAGTATGAATAGCGGACGATATAATGCTTCATATAGGGTTTCAAAATGGGGCATTTCAAACAGAAATGACGTTGCAATCTTGTGAATGCCAACATTTTTTGCAACAAGTTTTTCAATTGAAATTTAAATACAACAATACAATTAAACTACAATTTAACTTGAAATTTACGCAAATAATGTTTGCGTTCTGGTTCCGATCCAAGACTTGAGAGAAGTTTGTGAAGTTGGATTTGAGAGAATCTTGCAAAGCTTCAAGAGCACTAAAACAACCTCGGGTCACTTCCTACGCTCTTCATTCAATATAAAAACCCCATCTCCCTTCCTCCCTGTATCTCTTTCATTATGTGAATGTCTTGAGAGGCTGAGATCATGTTGCTAACTTCAAAAATGGTTTGGTGTGCTGAGATACTTGAGCTAAGTGAACAATTTTTGCACTAGAATGTGACGTGTCACATGTTGAATTTTTGTCCCTTCCTATTCTGTAGTTTTTTAAACCCAAACTGATAATTTTGGGCATAAATCGTGTATAACAAATTTATTAAAATCTAAAGAATTTTAATTATAACATTGAAGATTGAGGTTGGTAATTTAATGTGTAACGGGTCACGGTCATTTCGAGTTTGTATAACAGCTTTCAGACAAAACGTATTTGAAAGCTTCACTGCGGTTTATTACATTGAAAACCTCGTAATTAGGGATCCAGCACCTTCAATAATACAAATTCTACGCACTTACTTTAATAAAGACTGAAAACGGTTTTAGCTCACAACTCTTCTTCAAACTCAAGAATATTCTAGGGTTGAATAGCAAACTGACAATATTTCAAATACATACGTAGATATATAGTTCATAGTTGACATAGTAAAATACGACTATACACTTTCCCATGACTTAATATTTAAGTTTGTCGGAATCCAGGTTGTCTTCTAATGTAAATTAACGTATACTGATTTCATTACAAACACCATTCAACCGTTACAGCTATAATGAGATTCAATTTTCCCTTTCTAACTGTATTTGTCTAGTTGCTTAAGAAACTTAGTCTTTGTTTAGAACTAGCCATGTAAAAGAGTAGAGTTAGAGTAGAGTTTGGGGGGTCCAACTTAGACGTTTAATACTAGGGGTTTCACTAAGTATGTGATCTGAGTAGAAGTGAGGTTTTTAAATAGTGTGGGATTTTTAAATAAATACATTTTCATTGTCGGTTGAAATATCCGTAAAAGCTGAAATTCTAAAGGTCTTCGCAGACTTGGATGAACCTGAAAGAACTTGATCAACCTGAATCAACTTCACAATATTGAAAAAAACTTGAGAAGAAAAAATCGAAATTTTCTGGAGACATCGTGGCTTGTTGAGCGATGTCTGGTAAATGTGAAAACTAATAATATTAAATGTTCTTAGATATCACATCAGACAAATTTACTCTAAAAATAGGTTCATTCCTGTTAATATTGGATTAAGGATATCAACACAGCAAAATCACCCACGTTCACTTCTTCTGGCCAATAAAATTCAAGATTTCTTCCACGCCTAAGCACTTGAATCACAAAACACATTCTATTGTTACCTTGGTTTCGACTGGACGTTTAGTTATTGTTTGTTTTGGATTAAATGTTGAAATCCAACAGCGTAAGCAGATCAAGTTTCTGCCTGAACATTTTTCCTATCTCATTTTGGTATACAAAGTTTCCCCACAATAGTATTCTATCTTAAATAATGATAGGGATGTAAATGAAAAACATGTAGTTCAGGTGCCAGTCACAAGCTTCAATGAAGATGATAATGAAAAACCATTGCTTCTCATGAACTAATGAAACGAATAGATTTGGATTGAACTTCCAGGGGATAGGACCGACAGGTACAAAAAAGGCCTTCAACCTTTGGAGAGCAAAATACGAGGCAAGCGGTTTGAGTGGGAGAGAAAGCAATTCATAACCGTCCACACTCATTAGCAGAAGCTATATTAAGGAACCTATCTATAACCTCACTCCAAGGGTGGAGGATTCATTCGAATCCAGAACACCTCTTTCTAATTGAAAATTCCAGCTCCGGAAGCTCTTCTCGTCACTACTATTAATAATCCTTCGCTCTCTCGGAAGGCGGTGAGAGGGCGCGCTGTCCTAGGATTCGCAAGGAAACTCGACGAACGGGGAGGAAAATTGGAAAACCTTCGGAATAGATGATCCGGCATTTCTTTGCCTTCCAGACGTTAAGTCCGTTCAATTTCAACTCGAGAGAGGACGGAGGTTGGTTGATGGGCGTCGAGCATGGGAAAGAATTTCTTTTTCAGATTCCCCACTTAAACCCTCTAACCTCCGAGCTTCCACTCGGGCGTTTATCAACGTCTGAGCTCATGTTTAGAGTTTAAACCCAGATCTGGGGCGGCCCCCTTCCTTCACTTATACTCCGTTAGGGTGAGCTGGAGTGATGACCTCTGCCTAAAAGGATCCCGGGTAGCATAATACATCTCCGCAGTAGGAATTCAGTTGATGTTTAACAATCTATTAATGAATTCAAAACAATGAAACTATAAGCACGACAAAGGTCGTAGAAATTATAGAAGAAAAGCTGTGAGTAGAACTGGTAAGCGCAGATTTTATGAAATGGAAAACTATTTAGTCTAACATCTCCGAGTCCTACAATTTCAAAATGTACATTTTTAGGTGTCCTTTTAGTGGTTGAGAATCATTTATAAAAATTCAGCCAAGTTGGGTGTGGTAGACAACTTCCACATATCGTTAACAAGAATGTAAAGCATTAAGTCTTATGAATAATATGGAAAGATTCATAAACTTATAAGATTAATGATTGCTATGAAAAATATCAAATACGAAATAAAATACCAGTATTCATTAGATTCACTAGCAGATTCGAGTCAAATGAATAATGTTTTTTAAATTTTAAAACATGAAACCATACTTAACTGCACACAATATCATACAGTGTCGAAGAAAATAAAAACACTAACAGAACGGCATGGTTACCTGAAATGTCAAACCCGTGATCTTCAATGACGAATTTAATTAATTAAACCTCATTGAGAGTGTCAGATTTTTCATTTCTTGGTACTCATTATTTACTAGCGATACAATAATCGGCTTGCCCGGTTTTATTATGGTTTATTATTTTCAATAATAAACTTTTGAAATCGAACAAGAAAACCATTGCTCCTTCTCTCAAATATTGTTTTGGTTTATTACTCAATTATAAACCATGAAAAAAAAAAAAAAAAAAATTCTAACCCCCCCCCCCCCCCCCCCCATGAAAATTTCATGGTTCACGTTTTAAAGGGTGTAGAATCCAAATCTGCAATAAACATTTTTCCGTCCGTCCGCCGTACTTCGCATGCCGTACGCACAATTTCTCCCAAACGGCTGGAGCAAAAGATCTGAAACTTTCAGGAAGTATCCATGTTCGTCCGGCGACGCCCCAATTCAGCTCTCTCACTTAATTTAAAGTGCCCTTTAACGGTTGTCAAAGTTTTGTAAAATCCCTAAAAACCTCAAAAAAAGTCAAGGTGGCCTAAATCTTTCTTTTTGAAGAACACTCCACGAGGAATCGAATGAGCCCCTCCCCAGGTCCGTAGGTCAAACCATTCCCGATGTATGGCCCGATTTATGGTGCCAACATTCTCGTTATTTTGGTTTATTATTGTTCTAGTTTTGATATCAGTAACCTAGTGACGTAGTGATGTAGTGGTGTCGTGATGTGAACTCCTAAAAGGCTTTGTATGTAGTAATGTGGATACTGGATGTTTGAATTTATACTCCATGTTTCACAAAGAGCTTTTGTAGCCGATACGAGGTATTTTGGTTGAGAACAGATTTACGTGCTCTATGCATGTCTCCTGAAACTCGATAATCGCTCTATCACCTGTGAAACATGCACACGCCAAAGCTTAGTGTAAATTCAAATTATGAACGCAAGTCAATTGAATAATAAACACCAGTGAAAGAATTTGCAGTGTTTTTTTAATGTTCCAGGATGTGTAGAATTAGATTATTAAGATAAAGAAAATCCGTTTTATCCGAAACTACTTGACCAGAATTAATGAGGCTTGGGTAAAAAAAAACACAAATGGTTTCTAGTTGGGACTGGGCCTTAAGGCTCTTAACCCTAAGTTGTGGAAGGCTTGTAATATCCAAAAATCAGAAGGTATAACAATTTAGAAATTTATTTACTCTAAATTGTGTGCCGGAGCTCGCTGGTCATCTTACGTCCGCGCCCGTCAAAATCGGTATTACGAACATTGAAACACACATAAATACGTACATACAAATAAACGTCGTGTTTTACATATAGGATACAACTGAGGAAGAGCTTGGCGGACAGACGTTATTTGTTGAAACATTTTCATTACTACCACCGTCACCTTCAATGAAGAATATGCCTTACAAAGTTCGAGGTCGTTTGTTCCTGTTACATGTCTAGGACTTTTAATGGAACTGTTTCCGGAGATGGATGAAGAGGAGGAATGATGCTACTGCTCTCAGTTTGCACTACCATGCGGGGAATTTTGCCGCATAATGACTCCTCTCTTGTGTAATGAACTTTCCCCTTCTGAAGCCGAGTGCAGACATCATTCCCGCAATGAAACTTACAACTTCTCTTTTGAGCTGGCTTCTACGCACTTTTTGTTTTTTTCCGCGAGCCTTCCGCTCTATCGGAGACGTGCCGAGCCGCTACAGAGCCAAAGCTGAGGCTCGAGGTTTCTCCCTCAATCAACTTGTCAGCTGGAAGATTGAACATCGCTCCCGGTGAAATTGCCATATTCGGGAAATAACTGTTGATACTTCTCAGGGGAGGGCCTTGGTGTGAAACTTATGGTCTAGAACAAGATAAATATAGCTCTCCCCATCCCACTCCCCCCCGTTGTACCTGGCGCTTCCTCTAACTCCCGCTAACAACGTTATCCATTTTCTTCATATTGGTACGAGGCGTCTAAACAAAACTTGGTGTTACTCATTTTGATGGACAGCCCTTCTTCCTCCCACAGCTACAGTTTAGTTTCTTCATTACTGATGTGTGTTTCGTACAAGGTAAACTCTGCTGAAGCTCGTCAAACATTATTTCCATCCAAGAGCGAGATTTCCGAAGTTTTTTGTTTGTATCTTCTTCCGAACACGCTGAGTCTCCACACACCATTCAGATGGTAATAACTACAGTTATTATAGTTATCAATCGTTTCAAACTTTGTATGAACCCATTCACACTATTTTTGGTTTATTATTCAATAATACACCATTGTAATCGCTCTTGAAAACAAAATTCTAACCCCCCCCCCCCCCCGAAAATTTCATGGTTTACGTTTCAAAGTATGTAGAATCCGAATCTGCAATAATTTTTTTTCCGTCCGTCCGCCGTACGCACGATTTCTTCCAAACGGCTGAAGCAAAAAAGATGAAATTTTCAGGAAAAATCCATGTTGGTCCGGCGACTGTTCGGTTGTCAAAGTTTGTCTCCCTAAAAACCTCAAAAAAAGTCAAGGCGGCCTTTTGTACTCTTTTGAAGAACACTCCACGAGGAATCGAATGAGCCCCTCCCCAGGTCCGTAGGTCAAACCATTCCCGATCTATGGCCCGATTTATGGTGCCAACATTCGCGTTATTTTGGTTTATTATTGTTTTTGTGTTGATATCAGTAACCTAGTGACGTAGTGATGTAGTGATGTAGTAATGTGGAGACTGGAGTAAACTCCTAAAAGGCTTTGTAGCCGATACACGGGTTGAAGCATTCTGAAACGCTGCAAATTCTTTCACGGGGGTTTATTATTCAATTGGCTTCCGTTCATTATTTGAATTTCTACTAAGCTTTGGAGTGTGTGTGTTTCACAGGTGATAGAGCGATTATTGAGTTTCAGGAGGTATGCATAGAGCACGTAAATCTGTTCTCAACAAAAATACCTATTTGGATTGATCAGGTGATCATATTTGTGTGCCTTCCGAAACTCAATAATCGTTCTATCACTTGTGAAACACGCAGACTCCAAAGCTTAGTACAGATTTCAAATCATGAACGCAAGCCAATTGAGTAATAAACCCCAGTGAAAGAATTGCAGCGTTTTTCTCTCTGGCGTTCTCTTGGTGTATTTAGGCGAATGTTCTCATGTAGGTAATGTATTCCTGTACTAAATCCTACGTTACGTTGGAAAGCCCTCGATTCACCTCAAATCATTATTTGTTTCTAGGGTGATTAGGACAGAAAATAGCCATAGCATTTTTTCAAGAACCAGGAGCTAATGCTTACCAGATGAAAATGGACGAGATAAAAAAAAACTACCTACGGAACAAAATTCCAGTGCCTATACGATTCTAAGCGATTTTTATTATGTCCAAGAACGTTCACGTTCACATTTTGTTTCCGTTTTGTTGTGCGTCTCAGCCCCCAGATAGCTAAAAGATGAACATAAAGTGGTTTGAGCAGGCTCATTCGATTCTTTGAAGGTACATCTATCAACAACGAACACGAAAAACAATGGTGCTATTTAAAATGGTTTTAGATATTCAGATTTATGAAACTCCAGCATTTTTTCCCCCGTTTCCCAAAACTGTTTTGGTCAGGTGTTTGGACAAAGTATCATTACTGAAAATTATCAACCAAAATGAAATCTTACCTCTTCCTAGCATGCAGCTAACCTCTTGCAGCTTCATTATGTCAATAATAAGGCTTTGTAATCGTACGGCGAAAATTGTTTATAACCCCTCTTCACACTTTGTAACTGTTCGTTTCAGGGTGCGTAGATCCAAAATTAGCATTGCCCGTCCGCCGCCCAATGTAGGCTGAACTGGTCAGAAAAAACCGTATAGTTATTGTAAAAAATCCGTTCTTTCGCAGATGGCTCTACTTGTTAAAGATAATCCTAACTTCTGTAGCTTCAAACGCATCGAAGCTTTGGTCCAAAAACTGGTCAAAAACGTTGATTCGAGGTTTTTATTGAGCTTAGCAAGTGAGTTGTCTTTTCCAGTAATTTTGGAAGTCGAATCGATTGAGATGGGTCCCGGATCATCTGGCTTCAAAAATTTTAATTGTAAACATGTTGAAAAAATAATTTTCAATTTTCCTAATTCTCCATCCTATTTTCTTCCATTTTTTGTTTCGATGACTTAGCAGTAAAAAACGTTCAACAGTGGGGGTCTGGCATGAGTTGGATGAAAAGTAGTGAACCTTTGTGAAATGATTTGCAGCGTTTTTCTATTTTGTTTAATTAATATTACTCATTGTCGTCACACAACGAAAGTTTTCATAACATTTGAATACGTAAAATGAGAGTGGAATTTTTTACCAAAAGTGAATACTACGATTCCGCTCCCTATTGGTTGAGTCGCAAGCAAAAACCTCTGAGCACTTTTGAGAGAAGGGACCTCTGGTAGTGTATTCGGCGATGTATCTTCGCTTCACGGTCATGGGATCTATTCTGAAGGGATTTCCTTTATCGTTTTTAAGAGAGGTCGCTACTTTACTACGGAACCACAACGGAAATTGATCACCACCAGTGAACCTCAGAACCAAATCGGGTCAGAACCAATCGCTATATTGATCATAGGAATTCAGAGAGTTGCGGAAACGGAGCGCTGCCCAGCGTAGTAAAAGCCGCCATGCACCTCTGGGGCATGCCCTAGGAAGAGAGCTTTTACGACGCCTTCACCACTTGGGCCTTGTTCCGGGAGGGTTTTCAGAGATTGGTTTGGGAGCGGGTCTGTGAGCTTCGATCAGGAAAAAACTGTTAATGTACTTATCCAGTCAATAGTCGTTGGAATAACAGGACGCCGATACTCACGCGCTAGATTTTCTCCTAAATGGGATTTCCATGTAAAAACTATCTTGTTCTTTGGATGGTGGCGTTGAAAATAAATGTCTGCTCATTCACCATTCAATTAAAATAGCTGGATATTTTTTTTATACTCAAGCATCGAAAAGTTAATAGCTGTATATGTTACACTATATGTTTCCTCAAGGTTATTTTAATAAAAACACTTGCGAACTCGAATGAATTCCCGTTTATTGAACGAATAATCAAAAACGAAGTTCGGCACTTCGCGTGATCCTAAAATAGTAAGTAAAAGTAAATATTGGCGTCCCGTATTTGAGCACTAGTATCATTAGATACCGAGAGCGGATAATCGATTCTTAACACGTAACTAATCGGTAGCTTACTTCCATGAACTATAATTGGGATGAATGAAGAATAATTGGAACAAACATATTTGATAATGAACAGTTTCAGGACAAACTGCATGAGTCCCTACAACCAAAAACTTTTCATTTGAAAAGCAAGATATCAGAGGAAACTTACTTATATATACATAAGTTGGTTATGCTGTGCCGATTGGTTATGCAAAGCATCATCGAAGAAATCAAGCAACCGATCCCACAACAACAACCTGTTGTATTCATTCTTGTTTCTCCTAAAAGTTTTGAAAAAGGCAATACTCCGAAATATTAACTGTACTCTTTCTTCTTTATCTGTCAAATTTACAAATATCTATAAATATATATGGCTCATGTTTATACTATAAGTCATGTATACATGAACTCATGATATATAATGTATATGATAAATCATGTGTATAATGTTTAACATATTACTCATTGCTTGTAGTAATAAAAACACTTGGTCTAATTAAACAGATTTCCTGTGAATTTCAATTCAACCGAAACTCTTTAGACATCAACAGCGATACCTCCCAAACCCATAAAAACTTGCATTCCAACAAAAACCGTGTAATTTTTAATTTTAATATTTAATTTTATTTATTAGATATCCCTTTTATTAAGATCACTGATGTTAACATGACATCTCGCGCCGTCTACGGCTCATTATTTACACTGGGTGTCTCGCTCTTCCAAACTTTGTGATTGATTCTAAATAAAAATGTAAAACTACTTTATTACCAAAACAATTAGACGATAGATGGTAGAAAGTTTTGCGACATCCTCTTGGAAGCACCTTATTATTCAGGGACGTTTTTTCTGGGATGCCGAAAATGATAATAAAATTCCGGTTTGTGGGTCGTTCAATTTAGAGAGTAATCCGAGTTTATAACGTTCACTAATCTGCATTTATAATTTCCAGCTGGTGTATCCACAGCTGTACGCAAGAATTTCTGTATTCGGCCTAATATGTACCTGTAGCTCATTGTTTCACCGACGAACACGGAATGGAAGTGTTATCCACGGAATATAGATTTGGTGCATATTTTGGACTCTGAAGTAAAAATGAACCTTTCGGTACTCTATACAATTTTATCATTTATTCTATCTTTCAATCCGATTCTATGATGTGAGTAAATATTCTTGATTATGGGCGGAGGTAAAGTGGAGTTTTCAGGATTCTTGTAAGGTTTATATTTCTTAGTCATTAAGTTGTGCCTCTAATTCAGGGCTCCTCGTAGTTTTCTAAAATGCATCAGTATTCCTTCCGCCCTCAATCCATAACTTCTTCTTTGAAAAAGAAGATCCTACCATTAAAACTCTGAATGTAATACAGGGCAACAACGACATTCCTCTTCAAAGTAGGATCTCATTTCAGCCCTGCGATACACGATGAGAGTAACTGCAAGAACGAAAAGTACTTCTCTTAAGAATCGTTGGAAGAGTTCAATTGGTTTTTTATTGACGTCGTGATGTTTCCATGATGAAAGCATTGGCAGAAAGTGGTTCCTCCATTTCATCCAATCATGACAGTACAAATCCCGTCATTATGATCGATCAACAATGGAAAGAGATTTTCTTACAACTTGAAATACAGGAAAAGCAGAGAAAGCAGAAAGTTTTCAAAACCTTTTCTTCGACACCTCGATAGATCACCGAAAGCTGAGTGTGAAGGGAAACAGGGTGGCTATAAAGGATTGACAAAGGGGAGTGAAGAGAGACGAAGCTGGCCCGAGGGGGGTCTGACCTTACAAGCAAAACTTTTCAACGCCGGAAACTCGAGAAAAGAACGAGGTCGAAACCAGGCGATCGCAATAATGAACAAATGACTCCAAGTAAAAGTGGTGGAACTGAGGGTTGGCAGGCGAAGAGCGGAGGGTCTATTAATCGTCTGTGAAAAAGGTGAGCATGACAAATCGGGAGTTGAAGAAAGAGTGATTAATTCTTAGATAAGAGAGGGAAGAACGAGGGAGAGGGAAGGATGGACAGAATGGAGGAATTGAAAAGAAGAGTGATAGCTTCACTCAGAAAGAGTTAATGCTTGTAGGCACGCATCGGTCCGAGGTAGTTTTCCCTTCGAACTCCTTCAAGAAATGGATGACCAACCGTTTAAAGAAGAAAAGGTTTTTTCTCCTTTTTTTTGAATCTCTGCCATTTTGGTGGTTACAGGCAGAGGGATAAAGGCTGGTCATTTGACTGATAATGTAGCTCAATTTCCGCAGAAAAGCACTTCAAGTTTCTTTAGCATGTTGGGAGCGCTAACTTGGTTCTAGACTCACGAAATGGGCGTTTGCTTCATTCAAATACATTAAGAACCATCGGCAAATCGCAAGGAAGCAACTTCCCGTGAGTATAACGTGACTCCCGGTGTTTCGATTTCCATTACCAGGAATGATTCCTGAATAATCGTTGATAATCATCCGCCGTACAGAGGTCCAGAACTCAAATCTTGCTGATCAAAACCTCTGAGCTGATTGTAATAAATTTTTTGATAAACCTCATGTTATCTCATAGGTTTTTAGTGCAAAAACAGTGGTCTAGTCAGATAACCACTCATAAAACCACAACGAACGCAGGTTTTACTGTGTGAAATTACGTTTTTCTGGTCTCAAAGGCAACTTTCTCCTCTAATTAGCAGAGTAAATTCAAAATGAATCGTACAGTTGGAAAGCTGTGATTCTGGCGCAGTTTTTAGATTTAACGGCAATAGTTCATTACCTCTAATTATTTCGAAATTATCGGCTTTGAAAAATGGAGAGTTTTTGAAAAGTTACGAAGTTCACATTTCAGGTTGCTTTATTCCCCGTAAAATTCAACAAACAAATTCATTTGATATTAATAAGATAGGAAACGTTACGGTCTTTTCAACGGTATCTTCAAATTTAAGGTTACTGAGGAAATGAGGGAACTATTTCCGTTTTAATGAAGTGAGGTCGATAACACAACAAACATCTTAAATCTTGAATAACTTTGAATACAAGCGTATACAAAAAACTCTAGGAGGTATTTTTTGTTGCGAAAAGTTTTAAATTGATCCCTTGAAGAAATGAGACCTGTTTTGTGGACACCCTGTTCAATGTACCGCTGACTACGACTGATATACATAGATCAGCGTTTTACGTAGACGGGTTATTCTAATACAGAAACAGTAAACCTCTGTCAAATAATTTTCAGCGTTCTAAACAGTTTTGCAGTCTTTAGTAAAAATCAGAAATCGATTGACCGGAATGACTCCTTTTATATTATCACGAATTGAAACTTTCGGTGAGCATGGATTTCATAAGCAAGACAAGATTCATGTCGAAAGCTTGCACAGTGAAAAGACCAATGATACCAGTGAGGTCAGTGTTTCTCGGAACGGGAGTCTCGCATTGTGGTGATGAAGGTTTAACCCATTAGGGAAGAGGGAGACCTTTCCCCCGTTGAGCACAATACGGTTAATTTCTCTCGGTCTTGTCTCCTTCCTACGGCGGTGAACTGTCCGGTTTTCCGGTCAATTTTACCTTTGGTCGCCCACCTGCGCCCCCTCCTCCCCGGTCCTACCTCCTGTGAATCCTTCCTCACAAAGCTCATCGCTCCCGTTCTCAACCCTTTTGCAAATCACTGACCTGAGAAACCTCGGGACGTCCCTTTCACCAAACTCCGGTTCTTTTGTTGCTCTTCCGGATCGGAAGTCCTACCTCTTGGTTACCAGCTGATGTAATACATACAAAACCTCCGATTAAGTGTGCTGACCAGCTGTGAAAATACAGTTAACCACCCAAACATCGCATAAACAACTTTTTCAATGGATCGCTGGTCTGTGGATTCAGATGAGTGAGCAAAACTTTCAGAAATTAGTAGTTGGAGTTTTCAGAAATTAGATATACCACACTCATGATGTTCATCATTGCGCCATCTGCAACAGCCCAAGTGACGGTGATAATGCGCATCAGTGATTGTTTCCATTGTTAGTATATTCCATCAGTCTTGCAGTTTCATCATTCTCAAGCAATCAAGTTTAAGGCAAACACGATAGCTATCACGTAATCCTAAATGCTCCATCCAATGCCTTGAAATGTTGAAACTCTTACCTAATAAGTATTTTTAACTTTCCACCCAAAATCAAATCGTAACAAGGTAATTCGAACATTTCAATAATAAATAGTACAAGTGATATAAAAAGCATGATACTACGGTAGGTAGAGGTTTTGGTAACTCCACCACCTCAGTGATATCATTTAGTTTAGTTTCACGTTCACACCTTTTTGTTGTTTAATACTTTGTATTTAGTTGCCTCATGTCGTTCTTTAACTGTTCGTATTGTTTGTGCAAGTGCAAGTTGATACTGATTAATGACTAAAAAGTAAGCAAGTAAAGTTATTCAGTAGTAACCAATCGAAAGGACAAAAACCCAAGTATTAATTTCATAGCTCATTTGCTACGAAAAGAGGCTCATAGACTTTTTTTGGAGCTTCCGTTTCTTGTTCATCCCACTTTTTGAAAATTTATTTGTTTCCGACCTTAGTAATTAAAATGGTTGTAACTCTCTTGAAATATTCTCTTGAATCAATTTCGAGGAAACCGTTGGAAAGAGCATTAAATTTCCTATCTTCTTGGAGCAAAATAAGAACTTTTCAAGTTGACTTAGAAATTGAGAAAATTAGTCCGAAGATAAAATGTTGAGAATTTATGACTTTTTGCCCACATTTTCTGTCACGCATAATAAATAAGTGCTATAACTACCCACTTGCCAGGCAAAGCTTCCATATTCTCAGCTTTTTAATGACATAACAAACAAACAAAAATTTCACGGAACATCTTTTGTAGTAAATGCTGAAAAATATGGGTTTTTACCGAAAAGTTTCGAATTGGATTTCAAGTATCTTTATTTGCTGAATGAAAAGGTGACCCAATTGGGCCTCCTCATTCAGTAACTAAGGGATTTTCAGACTGAAATATTATGATGCAATATTTTCTGATGATGCACTCTATGCAACCACCTATTATTAAGTGGATACAGGTAGTATTAATTCCTCATATCTCTATTCAGTACCAGGCTGGCCAGTTTGGTCAGATTCACTTGAAACCCTCTCATATAGAGACAAAAGTAGAGGAAAAGCTAAAAAAACGCTGCAAATTGTTTCACTGGGGTTTATTATTCAATTGACTTCCGTTCATGATACGAATTAGTCCTAAGCTCTGGAGTGTGCGTGTTTCACAGGTGATAGAGCGATTATTGAATTTCAGGAGGCACACAAATATGATCAACTGATCAATCCATATACGTATTTTGGTTAAGAACAGATTTACGTGCTCTATGCATATCTCCTGAAATTAAATAATCGCTCTATCACCTGTGAAACATGCACACTCCAAAGCTTAGGATAAATTCAAATCATGAACGCAAGCCAATTGAATAATAAACCCCAGTGAATGAATTTGCAGCGTTTTTTATAGTTACCAGAATGCTTCAACCCGTGTATCGGCTACAAAGCTTCTAAGGATTTCACTCCAGTATCCACATTACTACATCACTATATCACTACGTCACTAGGTTACTGATATCAACACAAAAACAATAATAAACCAAAATAAAGCGAATGTTGGCACCATAAATCGGGCCATATATTGGGAATGGTTTGACCTACGGACCTGGGGAAGGGCTCATTTGAATCCTCGTGGAGTGTTCATCAAAAAGAGTACAAATTTAGGCCGCCCTGACTTTTTTTGAGGTTTTTAGAGATTTTACAAAACTTTGACAACCCTTAAAGGGCACTTTGAATTAAGTGAGAGAGCTGGCTCTAGAATTGGGGCGTCGCCGGACCAACATGGATTTTTCCTGAAAATTTCAGCTTTTTTGCTTTAGCTGTTTGGGAGAAATCGTGCGTACGGCGTACGGCAGACGGACGGAAAAATTTTTATTGCGGATTCGGATTCTACACCCTTTGAAACTTAAACCATGAAATTTTCAGGGGGGTTAGAATTGTTTTTCAAGAGCGATTAAGTACAATGGTTTTTTATTGAATAATAAACCAAAAGGAAGATGGATAACAAGCATTCGTAAAAATCCTCCCTCCGTTTTGTAGCCGACACAATTATGGACGTCAGACAGCTTAACTGCCCCTTTTCTCAAATACGTATTCGGAACTCCTAGTTCGTGAGGCGTTCAAAGACAGAACTAACGCATGATTAACTTATTTTCAACTAATTTTCCCCGCTATACCCTTCGATTATAAATTTTTTAATCTCGAAGGTTAAATGCGAAACATGAGAACTTGAAGACGAAGGAGAATTTCAAGTTTCCCAGGAACGGCCGAGGAGGGAAGTGATCACAAAGGCTACTCCTAACGGTGGATGTTGGAACAAACTCAAAGTACACAGAGCCACGTCAAATATTTGCTCGGCCACTCTCCAACTGAGTTGGGTTATGGAGGGTCTTCCGTCTTTATCACTTCTTCTGAGTGCCCATGTTAAATTTGTTACCGCCGAGTTGGAATGGAAAACATAATTACTAACAGGACGACCGAAGAAAAAACAGTTATGACCAGTAATTGACATTGGAGTATTGGTTGAGTAATGGTCTGAAATGAATGTCGGTTGTTACCAAACTACATTACGAAAAATCTTGCATAATTGTTATATGCATGTGGAACATTCGTCGTTTTAAATTGTGCCTAGGTATATGTTGAACTGCCTGATTGGAATTCGTCAATATTTCAACATGTATTATGTTCTCCCGCTGTGTTGTGCTTGGAAAATTTAGCGCGAGCTGTCATGAAGTAATCATTTTCGTTGCTTCTAAAGATAATATTTATGCTAATCACACTCTGAATCTACAATTTAGTATGCAGACGTATTTCGACTTTCATTTACCGATGCAAAGGCCCCGGATCAGCTGATTGACTCCTAAAGCTAGTTTTTAGGCTACTTTTCACTTCAACTGGAACATTTCAAGCTGTAGACTCCTAACGACTTTCAGCGGTTGTTACTTAGGCCCCCTATTAGCTAAAGGCCCCTGAAGTTAATTTCTACGCTATTTGCACTCTCAAGGTGTAGTTTGTATGTAAACTCCTTAGGACCTGACGATTCGTAGCCATGAATTTTGTACTCTGTAAACATTTTTTACAATTTTTTACATCCGACAGTTTATTCTTGTTATTTATTAAAAAGTCTTAATTTATTGAAAAGTTGAACAAATTACATTTCTTACGGACACCCATAATACAGTTGGAAAGTCGTAGATCACATCGTTGTTAAATTTAACACTTTCATTAAGACCTGGGACAACGTGATACATGATTTGTTTTTTATTGGTGGTCACAGTTTTCCTTCATGAATGATGATTCCACATTATGGCCAGTTTTTCTTCACTAACGAACATTGCTTCCATTACTGCTGTAAATGACACCTGCCCAGAATACTTAAAGTTTGCCTTCATACAGTTTGAATATATTTGGTTTTCTTACGCAAGTTGGCCAAGGCGAAACAGTTGATTTTGAGTTTATATTCCCCACTTCAATCCTTCATGAACGATTTACTGCAGTAAGTGTTCTGTCATTAAAATCGGAATAAATGAAATATAAATAATAAAAAAATATAAGTAAATTATTTTGAACGTTTGTTGTGCACCGAGCTACTCCAGCTGAGCTCTAGAAGTGAAATTTAAATTTTCATAATGTAGAGCACAAATTGGTCTAACAGTTGAACAGTTGTTCGATTCGCGTGTGAAAATGTGCACTAAATCATTATTTATGAGTTTTTGATGCAAACAGAAAGGGTTGCTGATTTTTTCTCTTCCACAAAAGTTGGTATTTTACTCAATAAAAGAATGCTGACATTTAAAGTTTTTACCTCTAGGGGAGGAGAGTTTTGTTTCTTATTGCTTATTACGATTATAAGATATGTGATAGTGGTAAGTACACCCTGTCCACGGTTTCGTGCAAGCACAAACAGCTATATACAATACAAACAGCTATATAAAATTTAATAATTATTATTAAATTACTTTTAAAGCATGTTAGACTAATTGTAAAGAAAAATTGTTCTTTGAAAACAGTTGTTCTTTCTCTCTCTCTGTAATATAAATATAAATATATGTATTGGGTATTTGGACTCACCAATAATTTGAACATATCTCCTACCAAAATAACCTGACTGCTCACCTGAAATTGAAAAATATTAATTAGTAAGTTTTGGTGGCTGCAAATATCCATATTAAAATATCAGGGCTTGAATGATAACTTTGGTTCGATAGACATAACCAGGGCTACATGCCCTTTCTGGATTATTCAATAATTTTTATGATAACATACAAGCAGACTAATAAAATATACCAATGTACAACAGGTAGTAGTTTTTAGTGAATCGTGCAAACAAAAACAAAAAATCTAGTGGCTTGCCTCTTTTTTTTTCTTCAAACAAAACTTCACTCAAAATTGTAGTGAGCACACCACAAAGAGGATAAAGAAAAACATTAAATGGCAGGAGGGACCACCAGGATTTTCAGATGGTAACCCTAAGGATTATGGAATTAGAGGAAGGAGAAGTAAAGAGAATGACTGCATCCCTGGGAATTGTGATGGATGTGGTTAGTTGGCCCTTCCCGATTCTTGAATTAGTCGCCTTTGGGAGACGAATCAGACGCTTTCAAGTGTCTGGGTCATTCTCTGTGTGTGGAAGGCATTACCGCATTTAGCTCAATGGAAGGGGCAACCGTACTATTCTCTCAAAACATGGATTATGATACCACGAAGCATACCTGCTGGGATGGCCTACCTTGTCACTTGTACCAAACCACAACCTGAGCACGATAGCAGTAATAACGAACATCACCTTACAATTAAATTTTTCATAAATTGGTGGATATGAGAGATGCATTCTATTAAATTCATAGAATATAAAGTACGTTACGATATTTTCAAAATAGATTATTTTTATTGGGTTTTCTCTATCTCAAAATAATATCAGAAGATTTTCAAACGACGGTGGAACGTGGATTTTTGCCAGTTCTATTTTTACCGAGCTCCCTCTGAAGCCTTCTCTCTTAGTAAGAGATTATCTCAAAATGAAGTGTTTGTTCACCTCTGAACTTGGAGATTAGCTCAGTTGAATCTGAACCCCCGTTTTAGCCCGTGCTCTTGAATACTAAACGGTTATATCCCGTTCCGCCGGGGATTTGCGTAGAAATCAGGTATAGTGGTCTGGTTGTATTAGAGCCAGATAATAATCAAGTTGATCACGCGCCTGGCATGGCAGACGGAAAACGATGGTGTGGTAATAGGGATATTGCAAGCTGTAAAAATGTGGCAGTGCAGCGAAGTTTTGCTTCGAGTTTACGCTCAACAGTTGGTGCCAAACTGTGTCTAGTTGTATGCACACCTTCACATTTAGGGCCAGTTTCACCAACAATCCCCAACCACGTTAAAGCAGATCGCTGTTCCACGGAACCAGAGATTTGAAATTTGATTTAAAACAAACTTGTTTCACTAATGTAATAAATGACTGCGCTGTTTTCAGTAAACATTGATTTACAGTTTCCATGAAACATCGATTAACCGTTGATCAATCGAAGAGCGAGTTTAGACGAGATCAAGGAGGGCGACAACGAGATGACAGTAGAAACGTAACTATTTTCCCTTTCAAGTATCGCTTTTTTCCCTTTTTTTATTGCTTCTTGTTTTACTTTGCTGCTTCATTTCCTTTACCTTCTTTTCTGTTTTTGTTAATAGTGTCGTTTATCTTCCTGTTATGTTCATAGTCCCAGGTCCTTATCCGTCCCTCTTGCATACGATACACATGCAATTTGTTCGAGGACCGACAAAAAAATAGTTCTTGAAGGTCGGTACCCCGTCGCAAAATCAATATCGTTTAGCTCGTTCTCAAGTACCGATGCTCTAATCCAGCCTCTGTTACAATTTTTTCCCCTTTTTCAAAACAACAACACAAACAAAACAACCAATAACAGAAACAGCCCAGCAGGTAGGAAACACCATCCAAACCACACAAAATAGCAGAAATAGCACAATAAACGGAGACGCAGCAAAACGGAATTTCGGAATAGAAACAAAGTTGGGAAAAAGAACTGGTATTCATATGAATAATTAAATAACGGTTAGTTAATTCATTTATTTAAAGGTAATCACCCAAATTTTGTAGGTGGGTTTTGATCGTCGATTCTGATCTGAACCGGAGTTGGTCAAACCGAACATCGTTTTTTTACAGATAAGACCTCCAATTTATTGAGTGAACTTTGATTAAAATCTTTTTTGAAACTGCCCTTCAAGAGCATAAAATTCGCAATTCCTTCCGGCATGCTATAAAACCTTGAAATTTGTCCGAAGTCCCTACAGAGCATCTTGTAGGCTGTTAATCGATCATTTCGATTGGTTTATTGATATGTCGCGTGAGCGCTAATCATAGCCGCAGCTATATTCGATTCTTCGAGAGTAGTCTTTACTCTATACCCTGTATACCTAATGTTGACTGCGCAAATTTGTGTGAGTGTGTAATTTATTCTAAACTTGAAAGTAATTTCTGTGAGAAAAATCTCAATCATAACTCTTTAGCTCATCGGGGGTTCGAGCTTTAGTGATGCCATCTGCTTCATTATGTTTCCGACGATGATTAATTAAATCCTGGACTTGGAAAACCGCAGGCTGTTGTCCCTAAGCTTCTGAGTCGCCTAATGACACTAACAACGAGAACCTTCTCTTTAACGAGAAAGCTATTTATCATTCAGTGGTATCTCGGAGATAAAATGCTATCCCACTTCTGGTGTCAAAGAGAACTTTCGTCACATTATCGCGGTCTCAGTGAATTTAGGGAGGGAAAACGTCGCGGGTTAAATCCCTTCCTCACCTCGAAAATATCAAGAGCTTTTCTCGACGAAAAAGCCAGTTTGGGCTCCGCCAAAATGTTGATATTTATCAAACGCTCCCGAGACTTGCCGTCTTTTCAATATCACTCCCTGGCTCCCTCGGAGTCGAGAGTGATGTTTTCTTTTTAGGGCCAAGGGCACGGAAGGTCGCAACTGTGAAACTTCACGGCTGATTCCCTTAACTGAGTAAACTGGAAAGCCTTTGCACCCTTTTTGAAGAAGCCGGTAGACGCCCTTTGTGAGAAAAATAAAAGTCTCTCCTGCGCGCCGACGTTTCTGAGAGGTCCTTCACATGAAGTTGAGTGAAGAGTCTATACTCATCTCTGGAAGTACATACATGTTACCTTCCAGTCTCAACATCAATTTTTTGAAGTTAGGTTGTGCAGGTTATCTACAAGAAATGAAATCAGGGTACCAAAGAAGTTTGAGCGGAGATGGGTAGATTGTATGCACTTTCAGAGAAACGAAATTCAAATATGATAGGCATAACTGAAAACAGAATAATCATATTAATCCAGGAACTCAGCATTTATCACAGTACAAGTTGTATCTCGTTGAATGTTTTGACTTTTGTCTAACCACGGAAAGAAAGAAAAGGACTACATCGCGGGATCAAGACCATGAACGTAACCTGTGATTGAATGTAAACTTGCCAGTGAAAGAAAGCACCTTCCTCTGTAATATACGCAGCCAAAAATTATACAGAGGTACGTTTATCATTATATTGCTCCCGTTGATTGTCTGGTTTCATCCTCATATATCAGTCTCGAAACAATCGTATTGTTTATGTGGTGGCCACAGACACACTTATTTGAAGGTGTTACCAGCTATCTGACTATGTCCGATAGCACGTGAATCCTTTTAACAAGCTTAATTCTGACATCTTTTAATATGAGGAATATTTTGAGATTATTTGAAACGTATCAATGATCTATTATAACTAATAGGACACAGTTATGTGACCCACCAAACTTGACAGACATTTTGGTCTGAAAAAAATTTTTTTAACCTCTAGTAAAAATTGCTGTATTACTTTTCAAAATAAATGCACATAAAAAAATTTAACGCAGATTCGAAATTTTCAGGTGCATAAATAAATAAAAATACTAAATAAATTAAAAAAAATACGCCCGTCCGAATTTTATTTCAGCAACTGCAAGAGTAAACTTGATGAATCTTGGATCAAAAATCATATTTGGAGTGTACCTATTTTGGAGGAATTCACTTTATCGCTTTTTGGCAATCTTCAAGAGAGCTGAAATATTACAAAATCAGAATAAATAGGTAACACATAAGGTTTTATGTTTTTTATTGATAGACATCTCATCCGGACACCTTCGTCTATGAGTTCGTTCTCCTGAAGAGCTGGAACAAAATGCAAATTTGGACGTCTCGAAAAACAGTAAAAATCACATAGTAAATTTCCACAATTGGATCGTTGATGGTAAATTAACTTTTGCTTTCAACAGTTCCTTCTGAAACTGAGTCTTCAGTATATATTTTGTATATTTTTGTATTTTTATGACATCTTGAATACAATTACATGGTATCGAGTAGGGAAACGCCGAGCATGATGAACCACAGAATACGGCTGATAAACAAACATGAGTGGTTTACGAAGAAGGAATATTTCTTACAGAAATAACAAAACTCCGTATAATGATTTGCAGCGTTTTTACCTATGCTGTTGAGACAAGAAATAACGGGGATTCTGCAGGACTTTCTTGTGACATTGATGAGTGTGAATCCCTCCTTATTTTAATACTCCTAACTGGGTATTATCCAGTGGGTAACGCCGGGTAAACCAGTTACTACGTAATTTGCATCCGTTATTCATCGGGAATCATTCATAATTTCATACCTTTTTATATAAGTATCTCACTTAATGGTTGAAACGTTAAAACTATAAAAGTTTTAGATGTGGCAGGAGAATTGAGCCACGAGTGAACCGTTTTGCCTAACTATAGTTCAAAGTTTGTGTTTCACGTAACATTCAACGGAGGGATTGTAGCAAATAGGCAGAGAAGAGCCTAGATAAACAAGACCGTGGAAGGAGCGCTAGAAGCATAGTGGGGCGACATTAATCTATCTACAAGACGACAAACGGACCTGTCAGTTTCCCCATTTAAGACGCACCGGGACCGTCTTCCTAGTGATGTAAATCCATTCCTCATATGCGATGTATTTATCCTCCTTGTCTTATGGAGTATTATTCGTAATATACACTAAACCGTTATGTGTCTCTGACGAAGAAGTGATGAAAGCCCACCACTAATCCTTGAAGTTAAATTTCATGTTCTACTTCGCAAAAAAAAAAAAAAGTAATAATAATAATAAGCACAAAAACTTTGTCTCAAAATAAAAAACGCTGCAAATTCTTTCACTGGGGTTTGTTATTCAATGATTCATGATTTTAATTTGCAGTAAGCATTGAAGTGTGCGTGTTTCACAGGTGATAGAGCAATAATAATTATTGAATTTCAGGAGATATGCATAGACCACTTAAATCGGTTCTCAACCAAAATACCTATTTGGATTGATCAGTTGATCATATTTGTGTGCCTCCTGAAATTCAATAATCGCTCTATCACCTGTGAAACACGCACACTCCAAAGCTTAGTGGAAATTCAAATAATGAATCATTGAAAAATAAACCCCATCGAAAGAATTTGCAGCGTTTTTTTCAAGAACAATTACAATGGAAAGATATTCTATTTGAAAATTTTAAATTTCGTAAGACGGAGCATGCATATCAGAATGCTTCAACCCGTGTATCGGCTATAAACCCTTTTAGGAGTTCACTCCAGTATCCACATTCACTACATCACTAGGTTACTGCGATCAAAACAAAAAAAAAAACATGTTGTTCTTGTTTTGATTGCAGTAACCTAGTGATGTAGTGAATGTGGATGCAAATGTTGGCACCATAAATCGAGCCATACATCGGTAATGGTTTGCTATGGACCTGGAAAAGGGCTCATTCGTTTCCTCATGGAAAGTTCTTCAAAAAAGTCCAAATTTATGCCGCCTTGACTTTTTTTGAGGTTTTTAGGGATTTTGCAAAACTTTGACAACCCTTAAAGGGCACCTTAAATTAAGCGAGAGAGCTGGCTAAAGAATTGGGGCGTTGTCGAACCAACATGGATTTTTCCTGAAAATGCTCCTAAGTTGGTTCATTGAGTGGTAAACCTTCTGAACAAGCTGGGCAATGTGTTCTTTTCAAGTAACTACTTATCTAATATCAGACCCGAATATTGCACACAAACTTCGACCAAATGTATGGGTTCGTTATTTGACTATATTTATGAAGGGATTGACCGTCGGCATTCAGGAGTGAAGTATTCAAGAAGTGACTTATTAGTTCATTACAACTCATAGCTAGGTTACTTGTATCATTAACTGAATTCATTTTGTCTCATGTTGTTAATGACGACTTGTTATTTGTGTAGCAGTCAAGAGGTGGAAAATGCTTATAATTTCATTGGAAGATATACGGCCAGTCCTCTATGGCTATGATTGTTCATGTTAGTAATTATTATTTATATTAAATTTATTTTTCATAATGAAAGCATGTTTACATTCATTCATCACAACTCTCCATTTGTGTTATCAGTTTTCAATTTGTAGCGTGAAATTGTGAATGATTAATTTAGTATGTGCAGGATCATTTGTTTTAGAAAGCGCTGCTACATCATCTGCATAGTCTGCTAGGGTTATTTGATTGGATGTGGGGTCAGTCGTATGTCTAAGATTCATTAGCATTCCTAATATACTTCTAGGAGGAACGAGTGGTTCAATAAGTGCTAAACATGAGGTAGACCCACAGAAAACGTTAATCTCTTTAATACAAAAACGAAATCCAAATTTAAACGTGAAACAAAAAACAAAAATTGTCTATATATGCATAACTATTGAACGCGTAGACCGATGGTGACGAAACTCAATCTATTAAACTTCAATTTATTAGAGTTGAAATAAAGCACTTATAATTTTTACTCCCTCATTCCAGTGGAGTTAAATTACATAAAAATTGAATGAACTTCAGGAGGTTGGTGAACAAGCTGTCCAGGCCGTAAGCTTGATTGATGTTGATTCCACCTCAAGCTACTTACTGTGAGTCGAGAAGACTCAAAACTCGCACAATGGCGCACTAACGACTATTCAGAGACCTATCCACAATCAATAACGAAACTCAATTTCATAGCAAGGAACATTAAACTACATTCAGCATTTTAGTACTAAGAGTTACAAGATTTTTAATTCCCTTTGATTGTGACGTATTTTTATTTTCGATTTAGTATTTTGATTAATAAAACTTTGCAATATACCTAGAAAATATCGTTTAAACCGAACTGTTACTAAATTGTTTAATGAAATTTGTTGATTTGCGTTTCAAGATACGTAGATTTCAAAAATCGAAAAACAACAAATCTTTCCGTCTGAAGCTTTTTTCCAAAAATTTTTCATCGAAGTTCAATAAATTTGGCTGAAACTCATCCATCGATCCGAGATGTGCCAGTGGTCTTGGAATCAAGTTCAATCAAACCTCCGGGATAAAATTTAAGGGTTGAAATATTAAAAAATCGAAATTAGTTCCCTGGATTGGATGAGACCGCTCGGGTTGCTGTGTGATCAACCTTTCGCTCCCTATTTGAAAACATCTGATACATTTCCTTCAACTTGACGGCTTAGCAAAGACGAGCGGATGGGAACACATTTTGAGCACGGTGGTAGAAGACGAACATACTATCCATAGCGCAGTCTCCCAAGTTTGAAATTAGTGGAATAGCGAGAACAAACAGAATTCTTCCTACCTGTACAACCTAGTGATCCGCATTTTATGAATGCAAGTAGCAGTGTGGTTGTTTTGAATATTTTGTGATGATTTTTCGCTTGCTTTTGATAGGTAAATGGAGAGCTCGCCGGAGCGAGGTTGACCCCTTCTACTATTTTTGGTCTATAATTTCCAGAGATAAACCTTCGTAATCGACCAAGGAAAAAATTTCAATACCCTCTCAAAATTTGGTGGTTTCGACAAAAAAAATAATACGAGCAAAAAATTTTCCATCCCAGTAAAAGGCCTGAACCTTTTCTGCAAAACTTCAGGACCAAAGTTTACGAATTCCCTAAAAACCGTCGATTTACTTGCAATTTGCCAGTAATCTCGACTTTTAGTTTCATGTAATTATTATTGTCCTGGGTAGGAGGGCTATGTGATATACAAATAATAAAGCTTTGTTTAATCATATGAAGTGTTCTGATCATAGTGCCCTTCATGAGTTGCAAATTGAAGTTTGCAGTCCAAATTTAAAATTGCTTCATGAAGGGTCAACGTGCTGTAAAACTGATGCCGGTGATATAAGGAATTGTGTAGAAGATGTATTATCTATCCCCAACTTGAGGGGCACTATGTTCCTAAGAACATAAAAACTTGTCTTCGAAAGAATTTCACTCCATCTCCCGAGAGTCCATTCTTGGCAAGTTGGGGTAATTATTGTTCAGGAAAACTGCGGAGCACAAAAAAAAAGGGGGGGATTATGGCGATAGAGTGAAGGGGATAGCGGTAGAGGGGCTTCACTCAAGAAAGAGCCCCGAAGGCTGGGGAAGTCTCCTACCCGCGTCATCAAAGTTGCGGAACTATGTTCGGTTTAGTTTGCGGCCGCGGGTAATCGAGGTCCTTTGTAAAAGGCGTTTCCCAGTTCCCCCTACTCTCCAGAGTTCGTTTTTACAGCGCAACTGGTTAAATACGGAAATTAGGCGGAATCCAGAGGGGTGAGAGGGGTGGGATGGGAATACGGAACCCTTCAGTTCTAAAGAACAAACAATTCTGCTTGGATCGGGGTATAATGAGACTAACTCGTGGTATCTTGTTGTTATTCGCTGAAGTCGATGTGGAGCGTTACAGTTTAATTTCAGTTGGTCGGAATCTGGTTGATACAAAGGACAAAAAGTCCAGTCGTGCCGCCTGACCATCCCGGCGAATTCCGTAGACTGTTTCCACAACTTGTACACAATTCTGTGTAACTATTGTAAAGGGTTGCAGTGTAAAAACCTCTGAAAATTATGACTCGAAGGTTTATTATTTCTGCATTAGATATTCCTTCTTCGTCTATCTCTATCAGCTCCATTCATGTTTCACCACTGTGGACCGATTAGGAAAGAAATTAGCCGCAAGGGATAATCAGCTGATGAGTGTGTTGCAATTGAATTCTTAATGTCTTATAAGAGTTAAATTTTCAATTTCTCCACCCTAAGTCAACTGGAAAAGTTCACCTCTATCTTGGCCATTTTCGGAACCCATTTTTGAAACAGAATTTGGATCAGGAGACCAAATTACGTCGTTATGAATATAATTCTTTAAACACCATTTCACCTGTCCCTCTGTACGTTACAAGTGCTGATATCAAAATTCCTTGCCAGTTTGTATCAACATAGACTTGGGAAAACACGAATAGGACAATTGAAATTTACCACGATCAAATGAAACACCTACTTGCGCTTCAATATAACCCAATTGATAGAAAACTCGATTTCAAAAGGATCTCTTGAGAAATTTTCAAGATTCATTTATAAACCTTTTTGGTTTGTTATGCAATAATAAACCATTGTAATCGCTCTTGAAAAATAAAATTCTAACCCCCCCTGAAAATTTCATGGTTTACGTTTCAAAGGGTTTAGAATCCGAATCTGCAATAACAAATTTTCCGTCCGTCCGCCGTACGCCCAAACGGCTGAAGCAAAAAAGCTGAAATTTTCAGGAAAAATCCATGTTGGTCCAACGACGCCCCAATTCTTGAGCCAGCTCTCTCACTTAATTTAAAATGCCCTTTAAGGGTTGTCAAAGTTTTGTGAAAATCCCTAAAAACCTCAAAAAAAGTCAAGGCGGCCTAAATTTGGACTCTTTTTGAAGAAATTTCCACGAGGAATCGAACGAGCCCCTCCCCAGGTCCGTAGGTCAAACCATTCCCGATGTATGACCCGATTTATGGTGGTATCAGTAACCTAGTGATGTAGTAATGTGGATACTGGAGTGAACTTCTAAAAGGCTTTGTTGCCGATACACGGGTTGAAGCATTCTGATAACCATAAAAAACGCTGCAAATTCTTTCACTGGGGTTTACTATTCAATTGGCTTGCGTTCATGATTTGAATTTCTACTAAGCTTTGGAGTGTGGGTGTTTCACAGGTGATAGAGCGATTATTGAATTTCAGGAGGTACACAAATATGATCAACTGAACAATCCAAATAGGTATTTTGGTTGAGAACAGATTTACGTGCTCTATACATATCTCCTGAAATTCAATAATCGCTCTATCCTGTGAAACACGCACACTCCAAAGCTTAGTAGAAATTCAAATCATGAACGCAAGTAATCGAATAATAAACCCCAGTGAAAGAATTCGCAGCGTTTTTCTATCCTATAATTCCATTGAAAATACTTCAATTGAGTCGATGCGCATCATTTGCTGGGCGATTCTTACTATGCTCAGACGGATTACCATTCAAATTCGTATTGACTTTCTTTTGTTCTGTCAAAGTTCTGGTTTTTAGGGGCAGTGAACGGATTTTCATACACTACGGTGGTTGACTTGAAAAATCATACTGCGTTATTGTAGACAAACCTAAATGTTAGGCTGTTCCAAATTGTTTGCATTGCTCTGCTAAAAAAGAACAAATAAAATCTGGTCTAGTCGTATTTATGATACTTTTGAGTTGAGCACTACATGTGGAAGTAACCTTGTAATATCAATTATAAGGATGATTTAGGATTTTCCGCTTTAAAACTACAACTACAAAGGTTCATAATTGATAATGATTCATCATTGTTAGTAGCAACGAACTGTCAATCATGTTTTTATTAACATGAACAAAGATGCTCTTATTCTAGGACGGGTGTTGATTCAAGGTTGTTACAGTCACAAACTGAATATCTCTTTCAGAACTGACTGAATCCACTTTCAATCATTTCAAACGTTTCGAGTGTTATTTCAATATATTTTTGAAATTTCGCCTTGATAGTTTCTTGTTTAGGTGGTTTTTGGTTCCCAACTATTCATAAAAAACAAATTCAATCAAATTTACAAACGTTGTCCAAATTTGTGCCATTGCTCAAAATTTTTTAGTTGTTCACGTAGTATCGAAATTCATACTTTGCACCCAAATATATACGAACAAAGAATATTAACATGCTATTTTAACGTTTAGCACGATCAAAGTATTTTATTATTAGAAACCATGAAGCATCTCACACCCCATAAAAGCCTTGATGTTCGGTTTGGTTTCATGTTAACAACAAATCTGCTTTAGAAACTCACCAGGCGTTAGATTATAGGCACATGAACCTGACAGAGATCTGGAATTTTTGAAAAAATAAGATCTGAGAGGAAAGTTCACACATCAGTGTTTTCTCAATTGACCCATCTCGACAATCTGACCAAATGAATACGGAAGCCCATCAAAAACGCTGCAAATTCCTTCACTGGGGTTTATCATTCAATGATTCATGATTTGAATTTCTACTAAGCTTTAGAGCGTGCGTGTTTCACATGTGAAAGGGCGATTATTGAATAAAGGCACACAAATATTTGATCAATATAATTGAATATAATATTAAATTCAACAATCGCTATCACCTGTTATCTTCATGAATCGAGTAATGATAAGAATACAATAGACTAATACAGAATACAGCGATTACAATAGTTTTTCGATCGTAAGACGGAGCATTGAAATGTATCGATAAACCCTTTTAGAGTTCACTCCAGTATCTACATTCACTACATCAAGAACTGACTGAATATACTTTCAATCATTTCAAACGTTTCGAGTGTCACTGCCTTTTTCTGAAATTCCTACTTTGCACCCAAAAAAGTAGTCAAGTTCAAAGCATCGCAATGTTCGGTAGGTGTCATGTTTTCACAAACTTTGATTTACCCCATTTTGATAAAATCTTAGTTCTTTGGTACAGTCACTGATAAAATATTTTATAATTGAATATATTATCGTATGTTATCTTGAACGTATGATAAGAACAACGAGTATCATTGAAATTTGAGACAGTGAACAATATTAAGTCCAATGATATTTGACGAACACTTCAATCGATAATCTGTAACTTAGCAACAAAGCTCTCATCGGGAGTACAGAATATAGGCATCCAATTTTCGAATACATTAATCGGCTAGGCAGCTAATTCTAAAGATGTTTTGTATTATCGGGTTTTTCGTGGCAGTTATTCCCTTCAGATGTTGTTCTTCCTAAAGGAGGAGGAACGTAAAAAGGTGTGATCCGACGTGTACACTCCAAATGGCAGAGCGAGATGAAATTGCATGCATTGATTGTTGATGCATTGGTCCACCAAGCAACGCAATCATTTCCTGTTCAATAGGCTGTGAATTAGGTTTCTTAAGAAAAACTCTCATGTAGGGAAGGTGTATTGTCTCATAAACGTAATCACTCAACTGTTTCTTGTAGGGACTTTACTTTAACCCGTGAAAAGTAAATGATCTCTGATGAGAACCGTTACTTATCGAACGAATTTGAGAATGTCACAAGTATTCCATTTACATCGGTGCTGTTGAAGTTTTTCTTTTAGAACTGACTAATAGATACTCGTCTTTAGGGGAAATTCGAAACCTCTCGAAGTGTTTTAGAGGATCAGTAAATGTTAATGTACTAAATAATTTTTTTTTTTTTTTGAGCCACTCCAGTTCAACGTCAAAGTTTCCATTCATCCTTCAAAGTATACTAAACATATCGGTCTCGACTATACTAATAACTCTTCGGTCGATTTGTCACTCTCACGGCTGAAATAATATTTACTGGCTACACCGGGAAAGACAAGAGAATTCTATGAATTTCACATAGTGCTGTTACTTACTTGAATACATGAATAATTGGGGTGGTGCGTGAGTGCACAAGAACTTGAAAGTCCCTGATGATGCTCCTATGGATTTCTGTAATCAGTGGATTTCGATAAAAGTCTCTAAGATTGTGTGAGAGGAATTAGAACTGATATATCCAACCAAAAGCCTCTCGGTTCGCTAAGCAGATTCATTCTTCAGATGACAAACTTGTAAAAATGTTTGGCAGTTGTGATGGTGTGGATTTTAGAAGACCCTATTGAGTTTTTGACGTTCCTGTAGTGTGGTAGCCAATGGTTAAGGGGAAATGATAAATCTAATGATCTGTGCAACAAAATATCTATCCAAATCCATTCAATCCGAAGTCTCTATAGTTCCATAGTAATCAGTTTTTTTTTTGGGTCTTTGATTTTGTAAAACCTGTTCAACATAAATGTCCTGAACATTTCTCTTAGTGACTCAATTGTTAGAAAATAATGTCCCAAACTATTTTCATGGGCCTTTTCTTCTAAAAAAATAAACGGTATACACTACCAGAGATCAAGATCTAACATTAATGGCGGGAACGGAAGTAATTGACTATTACCACAAAAACTGATATCTCACAGCCACAATCATTATTGAGAGAAGAAACATCACTAGAAATGAATGTTTTCCTTTTATCTCCCTCTGATTACACAAGGACCTCTCCGCTAAGCTAAATTGATTCAGGCTCTGCGAACAGACTTTTGAATACAGATCTCTTTCGCGATATGAAAATCAAAATATTCTACATAAATGCTTTTATTCGTACTCATAGAAGTTGTAAAAATACAGAATTCAGGGGTTTGAACAGGAGATCTCTGAAATTGACTTATGGTTTTTATTTATATCCAGTTACCCCAAGTGAACTTCATTCACTTTGTAGGTACACAGTTTTCAAAAGTCGGACTTTCATTTTTTTAACTAAAATATAATAAAATGAAATGAATGTGTTTTTCATTCATATTTACGTAGGTAGACAGTAGAGAATACGGGATGGAAAAAATCATGAAAGCCCCTCATTGTGGGATCCAAATAGCTTTATTCCATACAAAAATTCACTCTTGGGACGAAACTGAATTAATCATAGTATAAAAGTTGGCATTTTGCAAGGTTATTTTTTTCTTCTCTCCTTTTCTGCAAGTTGCTTGAGGAACCTTCAGAGTTTGGTTTCCCCTAAAACGTAAACAACTTGTGTAATTTGTTTGGTAGATTTCATTTCCATTCAGTTCAGACTCGGCAAATTTCAATCGCCGCGGACTCCGGTTCGCACGACTCTCTCGTTTCTCAACAGGGGGGGTCTTGAAAATAAACCGCCTTCGCCCGAGATCCTCCAAGACGGAATTTAATAATGTACACGAAAACTGGGATGAAGGACGCTGAGCAGAAATACGGTCACAAAGCTGCTCCCGGCCCTTGGGGAGTGTTTCCTTCCCCGCTGACATTCTTTTCTCTCTCGGTTCTCGTTTGCTATCAAATTGGATTCAGGCGGCTGTAAAAATCGTAGTACCATAATTTCTGTTTGTTATTTCGAAAATCCTTTGAAATAAGAGCTCTTGAATCTCTATCAAGTTATTGACCTACTTTGAAAATCAAATCCAAGATGCATACGGGTACAGAGAAGAACGTCTGTCAAGTTGATAAGGTAATGTGAATGTATCGATCATTGAAAAATCTTTTTAAAAAAGTAGAAAGGCCGACATGTATTGCGGGTCTATCGCGCTTATTGTGCGGTGCGCACGGACCACTCGAACTAGAAAAGTAAGTGCGTAGACGATTTAGAATTGCGCATGCACAGACTGATGGATTGATTTCTGAGCAATAAAACTCGTTGGGGTCCACAAAAAGTGTACCTAGTCTAGATATTCCATGAAAAGGGCTTCGGAATCGGATGGAAACCGCAGGAATTAAAACGGGGGTTAGCGCATGAACAGTTCATACTATTGATAGAATCAATTTGAAATTAATTCGAAATTAATAGATCGTACTTTCCGAACTTCCCTGAAAATCGTCCACACACGCAGAATGATTTATTGAATTTAGAGTACGAAACCCATATGGGACCATCTAAAGATTAACCTACACATTCTCTGAAATTGTCATCAAAATCGGAAGGAAAAACTTAAGAAATTAGCCTTGTTGGAACAATTTCACGTTCACAATCCGAATGATATCGGAACTGAGAAAATTATGCTTGGTAGATTTCATATTTGCTCATGCACAGAGTGAAGTATTGGTTTGTGTTCAAATAAAACTCATGAGAGACGATGTGCAGCCTAACCCGCATATTCCCTGAAAATTCTATCAAGATCGGATGAAAACTGTGGGAATTAAGCTCGACTTGTCATATCGGACTGAAAATAGGTTTGTGGTTTTTGAAGTATAGAATCCAAAAATGAATCTGCAAATTCTTTCACTGGGGTTTATTATTCAATTTTATTCATTTGGCTTGCATTCATGATTTGAATTTCTACTAAGCTTTGGAGTGTGCGTGTTTCACAGGTGATAGAGCGATTATTGAATTTCAGGAGGCACACAAATATGATCAACTGATCAATCCAAATAGGTATTTTGGTTGAGAACCTATTTACGTGCTCTATGCATATCTCCTGAAATTGAATAATAAACCCCAGTGAAAGAATTTCCAGCGTTTCATATGGGGCATAAATTTTCCTGCCGAACGCAGGGAACGAAACCGAGGACTTGGGGGTGTGAGTCCCACACAAAACCCCAAATCAAGTGACCTTCTAATTTGTTTACTTAGCAATGCGGAGCAAAGACGGATTTTGGCAGCATAAGGTCATGCCTTACATCGGGAATGGTTTGAGCTACAGAATTGGGGAGGGGCTCATTCGATTCCTCATGGAAAGTTCATTCAAAAAAAGTCCAAATTTAGGCCGCCTTAATTTTTTTTTTGAGGTTTTTAGGGATTTTACAAAACTTTGACAACCCTTAAAGGGGACTTTAAATTAAGTGAGAGAGCTGGCTCAAGAATTGGAGCGTTGTCGGACCAATATGGATTTTCCTGAAAATTTCAGATTTTTTGCTCCAGCCGTTTGGGAGAAGAACGTGCGTACGGCGTACGGCGGACGGACGGAAAAATTTTTATTGCAGATTTGGATTCTACACCCTTTGAAACGTAAACCATGAAATTGTCAGGGGGGATTACAATGGTTTATTTTGAATAATAAACCAAAATGAGGTATTAATGAATAGTAGAGAGTAATTTTGTAGCTTTACAACCGGTTATTGGTACATCATGTTCGAAACGTCCCCTTTGGGGTATTCAACCATTACCATCTCTCTCCCTCTCTATCTCGCTCCATCTTTTCCTTTCACACCAAAGTATGAATAACCCAAAGGCATGAGAAAAGCTGCTTGGAATGATGAAAAACGGTAAAATTATAATGTTTATATATTTTTAGAAAGACCGTTGGCGATACATCAAGTCATTTCATTAGCATACGTTCTTCTCTAATGGACAGGCTGATTGATGAAGTGCTCACTTCCAAGTTTGCCTTCTGAGGGCATCACTCAAACTTGGGCGGTTCGCGCGAAAAACAAACACAACTGAAACTCCGAGGCGTTTTTCCTCGAGCCGACTCGTTGGTCCTCATCCTCACAATCTTTGCGACAGGTTATTTTCCGAGGAAGCTGTAGTTCACTTGTTGGCACGAAGTTTGGAAAAGTTAATGGGATTCGATGGAACGGCCCATTGTCGCGAGTCCCACAAATACTCGAGACGGTACTTGTGACAAAGGTTGGAAATGATCAATAAAAGTATTACCTCAAACGTTTTACTAAAAATGCGAAAGACGAAATCTATCAGAGACGATGTGGTACACCACATTGATTCTAGTTCTCTTTTCTCAAAGTAAAATATCCGATGCTATCAATCTTGAGTCGTATTGCTTCCGATTTGACCTATAAAGCCCATTTCCATGAGGTGGAAAATAAGACTTTCGCTAGCAAAATTATTACCTCCGTTTCACGTTTCTTACTTTCCTTGTGGGAACCATGACTACTGCCAAACTGAATGAACTGTCCGTGCTTTAACATTCATGTAAACTGCTCTGATTTCGATGATATTTTCTGGAATTATGGGGTTCTCTATGAAATTCATCATTTTTGCATCAATATTAGTCTGACTGAATTTAGATCAAACCATTCAGCACTGACGTGTAGCTTTGGAGGCGTCTTATGAGTTCCAATATATCCCGATAAATGTGGTAATTTGCACGAGAAAACTTAAAATCCTGTACATACTTTGATTGGAAAAAAAAATTACTATAGTTGAATCGATTTTTACACATCTTCATCAATAAATGTTTTGCATTTTCATTTAAACTTGATTAGTATTAAACAAACTAATTTCTATTCATGATTTTTCCAGAGTTCCATCCAAAGCTATCCATCTTTTGTCTCAAAAACCTTTGTAATCGTCCGAGAAAAATTGGCTGTTGCTAGTTGGAAGCTGTCACAGGGAGAAGTTCGCGCCAGTCCACTCTTGGAGCTCATATGGTTTATAATTACTGATTTACAGTTTGTCAAAAAAATGTCATTTTTTCGAAAACATCACTCGACTCTTGTGTGACTTTTTAGCAAAATTTCATCTTCGTCCAGTTTGACCGAAAAGTTATAGACGTTCAAGCTGCACTTTCGCTGTAGCCACTCTCAGTGTAGGCAAATTACTAATTTTGGGGCTAAATAACTTCAATTGCTAGAAAATGATCATTAAATCATCCAATTTTTATGTTTTTTGGGTAGCTGAATCAATTAGAACTGAATTGAAAGCAAAAAGTCACTTTCAAAGGGACAAAACGGGAAACTTGGGTACATACTCTTAAATATAAGAAGAAAAATTATTCATTCAAGTTTATTGATCATTTAGTAAAATTTCACTTTATCAAAAATGTTTGATGGCTTTAGAAGAACATTTAAGGTACATATTGGTATGATATGTAGTTCAATTTTAAAATAGATTCAATTAAAAAAAATATTCTCCAACGACAAAAAATCGAAGCTTGAGCGCTTTGTTCTGTCCTTCAAACGAGCACAAAACTAAACAAAACAACTTCCTGTCCGGAAAGGAATACATGGTCGAGTTCTCGCAGCTGATAGGAGTCTCAGTGGGATATCCAGTTTAAAGAAAGAAAATTATACATTCACGTTCAAATGACTAGCGTTTACGTCGTTTTGAAAATGTGAGAGTTTACAGCAGATGAACCCGTCAGGCATCTGCATTAGATTCATAAAACTTCTAAGGTAAACTGGGCCAAACCAGGACCGGACCCAGGTCTAAAATGTGCAGGGTACATATTTTTAATATCTGTACATTACTTAACAACCAGAAAAAGAGGTTAGGTAGAATTTGGTAGTACTGAAGAAGTTCAATACAGAAAGATTTCTTAGAATTTCGACGTAGCATTCAATAATATGATTTTCACCTATCAAGATTAATTGATTTATTTAACTAAGTACATTTACATTTTACTTCAATACCCATACATATAAAAAAAGGTTGTGAAGAAATGGATACGATTGGGAGAATAGGGTTTTGACAGGACCTCTACTAAAGTAAGTGCAAAATTTATGATTCTATCAATATTGCATTAAGGTGGGAGAAATCGCTTATTCCTAAAAAGAATGCATGGCCGTCTGAATAACATATCTGTTACCCCAGGAAGCAAAATTTGCTGGACAGGTTCGAGGTGGTTGAAGTTTTATTTGTCTAATATTTGGAAAAATATTATGAGGAGCGTTTAGAGATGGTTGGGGGAATGGGGACAGAATATGTGAACTGAATGTTTAGTGTTGATTACAGTCATTCTTCACTGAGAATGATGAAACGATATTTTTATCTAATTGACTTGGAAAATACTTGATATTTTCGGGAAAAAATGAAGTAACTTGTTTCGAAAAAGGGTCCAATTTCTTAGAAATGACTATAAATATTATCATCTCGTTTGGACATCAGCGTTGAATTGTTTTTATTGAGCACGTACCAGTTGACGAAGTAATAAGGGATATATTTACAACCCTTTCCTAAAATGGACCGGAGAATTTGTATTTGATCTGCACTTGACCCCGAATGGGGCTAAGGGTTCTTCCCCAAGGAGGCCTTGAAGATGCGGTCCCTTCAGCTACATGAGATGAAAAATATTGTTCCCGGGATGGTAAAGGTATAATGAAAGGAAAACAACTGAGCTCAAGGACCTCCTAACGTGGGTGGCCAAGGGCGCCCTACAGGAATAACTTCCTTTAACCTTTTCTATGAGAAAGTGGCGACGACTTTTTGAGAGCTCACCCTCTCAGGTTTTCGCAGGAGCAAATAAACGCTGCTGATTAGTTTGCCACCGACGGCGTGGATGACCTTTTCAACGTTTATCAGGTGCAATAATATTGCGTACCAAATTACTCTTACAATACACGTATTCGTAGAGAGTGGTTTGTTTATTTGACTATTTGAATACTGATGCTCATTGAGAAACACACTTCATTAAATTAACTTCCTGGAAAACGTTGTAAATTCACAAAGTTGTCTACAAGATGACTAAACTACCCAACAAGATAACCCTAGTAAGCTTTTTAGAGCGGGCCTTCGGAGCCTTATACAGAGTGTCCCATGAGTTGCCCCCCCCTCCCTCCTAAAATTTTACAAATGGGAGTAAACAAAATTTCATTTTTCTCATCTTCATATTTTTTTACATGGACCTCAAATATCATATTTGCGCACAAGCTCAACCATGCGCTAGTGACACTAACGTTCTTATGGTAACCCCAATTTTTTTGTTTCGGATTCGGTCCTACCCCAAATTTCATGAAAATTCGATCCCTCAATCAATCTTTGTGACTACTCACAACCGGTTCACCAAGTACGCAAAATTGCGCAACTACAAAATTGTCAAACAGTGGATGATGGTGAACTCTAGTGTGCTAACTCACGTAATGCTATCCGTTTCTTGTTTCGACTCAATTTTTACGGAATAATGCTTACTATTTCGCTTCCGTTTTTTTAGGTGCCTGTATCCAGATTTTTACGGGTATCAATTTTCGAGGTCTGGTTGAAAAATAAAAGATTGAAATCTTCATCAGTGATCAAGTGAAAAGTCATCTTAATCTGAAAGTAAAAGTTTGAAAAACAGGCGTCTAAAATGGAAAAACGGACGCGAAATGAACAAATTTTGGGCCATCATTCCATAAAAATTGTTCACAAACGCATCACGTGAATCAGCCTTAAAAATCAATGGGAATTCATAAATCACACTTCGGAGTTCACAATCATCTACTATTTGACAAATTTGGGGTTACGCAACTCTGCGTCCTTCCTGAACCGGTTGTGGGCATTAAAAAAAAATTGGATGAGAGATCCAATTTTTATAAGATTTCAGGTAAAATTCGAATATGCAATAAAAAGTTCGGGTTCGCATCTAAAATAAGAAAGTTAGTCACTTGCGCGTGGTTGTGCAGCTGCGCAGGGTGCTCAAATATGATATTGGAAATCCCTGCAAAACAATTTGAAGATTAAAAAAAATTATCAAAATCCCATTTGGACGATTTTAGGGGGGGGGGTGGGGGGGAGCAACCTGTGGGACACTCTGTGTACAACAAGTGTAAACTGAATTTTATTCACAGTATCCTGACCTTCCCCGATAAATACTTTAACTCACTTGTAATATAGAAATAATATTTCCCGCCACGCGAGGGAAGAAATTGATGAGTTGGTCAAATTCATAGTAACCTACGGTGCCTATTGTCTTCTATTGAATCACGTGAATGTACGTACCTATCGTAATGGCTTAATTGAACTATAACCACGGCGTACTCAGGTCTTTTCAATCTGTGCACCTGTTTGCTCCAAGGCTTATTCTTTTATTTTCTCAAGAATAGTATTGGTGCTAGAGTAAAGAAAGAAGCCGTTATCCTTTCCATATTAACGGTCATAGACGATTGCTCACCCTTATTTTATTCATCTTCATGTTGAATCTAGTCTATTTAATCTACCGTTTTGATCAGAATATTATCTAAATTCTAAACCAATAGCAATACCCTCTCTCTTTTTCCTCTTACTGCGAGCCGTCCCATCTAAATAAGAGGTTGGTGCTTCCGCCCAAAACTGCTACCAGTTCCCTCCGAGGTCTTCTCTATCTAGGTGGAAAAGATCCTCGCCCATTTGAAACGAACTTGAAGGACGGAATAATAGCAATTTGGAGATTTTATTAGCCATTTTAACTGTGGGAAATGGAAACAGTAAAACTAATTCCCCCGAGAATTGTCTTTTCTCTCAATCGGTAGAAGAGGGAAACGTTCGACACTCATGCGGAAAAGGACTCGATTGAGGAGTAAAGTTAACGTTTCAGCGAATAAAAGACTATGGGGTTGGACACGGTTCCTTAACAAGGAGGTGATTGTGATGGGATTCAAGGAGTTAATGTGCTTTGGGTCTTTTTCCCTCAGGAACTTTTTTTTTTTTCGCCCCAGAAAGGAATCATTCCAGTTTCTTCGAGTGGTTCTCTCATTTAAAACCAACACCTGGTATCTCCTTCCAACGGTTTTTTTTTATCAAATCCGAGTTACCTGAGAGCTAATGAGCTGTGGGGTCTTATTAGTTACCTTTCTCTCACCTAAGGCTGTGAATTACCTGCGGTCGTGGGGGAATTTCGCAATGTTTGAGGAATTTAAAATTCTTCGAAAAACCAATTTATGGTATTGGAACGCAGCTAGTTTTACGCGAGAGTGATTTATTCATCATTTAAATATAAGAAATGAACTATAACAGATTATCAGGTTCTTCCCTGAATTGATTTTTATCAACCATGATGATGATGAACCTCCAAAACTACTTTTCGTCGAGTCAGAAGTCGTTTTATAGTAAATAACAACATAATGTTCATTAAAGTTATAAATTTATTTAAAGTACGCCATTTTCCAAATCAAAATGTACATGTATGTACTTGCATACACATGTGTGTGAGCGTCTGTGTTTGTGATTACGTCATTCTAGAACTAGCGTAAGGCATGAAGAAAAATAGTAGTTTTTTGGTCTTCTTGAGAAAAATAGTGATGAGACTTGAGACTGCGAAAAATTTTAAAAAATAGCAAAACCGGCCAACATTAGGCTCTTAGGCTAACAATTTTAGCGCTATTTTGTCAGGAAAAAGGAGGTCAATCATGAGATATCATTCATAAATTGTCGCCAAATATTTTTCCTAAAAAAATTACTATAATTAATATGTATTTTTAAACATTGATTTGAACTGCTAAAAATCATGGCGAATCCTAAAAATAGTTTGAATGGTTTTGTGCGTCCGTTTAAAAAACGCCCAGATTGACATAATTGGTATGTACATTTTTTTAAAGCTATTAATTTTTTCTTCTTTATTCTTAATCCTTTTCTTTTTCTTGTTTCCGTTCCTAACAGTTTATCATTTCTACAATTATACCTACCAACTACAGAAAAATGGGGTCATATAACTAAATAGCATACCCTCTTACTCTGAGCTGTAGCGGTGAAGGGTGCGTTTCACTATTGCTTTACTCAGTAGATGAATTGACTAGGTACTGACTTGAATGTTGGGCGTATTGAAAGAACTTGGGACAACAGCAAGCTCAATGTTGTTTGGAAAACTTTAAAAGACGAAACTTGCAATTTTGATTCCGGAGGATAACTGTATAAATCAACTTCAAATATGAAACTAGAATGCAACGACCAAATCAATACTTAGCTCAACTTACAGATATACTGACAATGTTGTCCAACTTAAATTTTCCCGATTCGTGCCATCAGGAAAGATTCTTTAGGTGAGCATCGAAGTTGAAATTGATAAAGTGAATTATTGGGGGGATAAACCAACGAGAAAAGTTCTTCGTAAACTCAGCCTCCACTTTTTTTCTCAGTTAAACGAGGTCTTTAGGGTTTGGTTGAATGATTTAGAAACAACATCCAAGGCACAAGATGGAGTTCTTTCATTCCTAAAAGGTAGATGTTTTATCGCTGCTCTTATTTATATACATTTATCTCCGCTGCTATTGTTGATGGGAGGTTTTTGTTTTAATCTTAAGCAAGAATAATACCAATTTTTTCACACAATAATTTATTGTGATACTCTTTATTGAGTATCACAATAAATTATTGTGTGAAAAAAACGCTGCGAATTCTTTCACTGGGGTTTATTATTCAATTGGCTTGCGTTCATGATTTGAATTTCTACTAAGCTTTGGAGTGTGCGTGTTTCACAGGATAGAGCGATTATTGAATTTCAGGAGGCACACAAATATGATCAACTGAACAATCCAAATAGGTATTTTGGTTGAGAACAGATTTACGTGCTCTATGCATATCTCCTGAAATTCAATAATCGCTCTATCACCTGTGAAACACGCAACTCCAAAGCTTAGTACAAATTCAAATCATGAACGCAAGCCAATTGAATAATAAACCCCAGTGAAAAGAATTTGCAGCGTTTTTTCGTTTTTTTTCGTTTTTTTTTTTTTTTAAGTTTTATTTCTATATTCTAGTCTTCAGAACTGACTTTCGTTATAGATTCAGGTGAGTTTTTATTTCAACGAATTTTAAGATTACAGAAGTTATTTTCATTTGGTAACTTCACCATTTCTTTGTTATTTCAGTAATAAACTGCATAACGGGCGTGGATTATTATGATAGGCGTAAGGAGAGACCTATCATATCCCAATATTCATTAATTAATAGTAATTTCTTCAAAAACGACATTAAATGCGAGAAGTGGGAGGCCTTTTTTTAATAATGGAAAATTAAATAAAAATAGGACTTTCAGGGCCTCAGCTTTTTCCTTGATACTTTACTTTTAGTAAGCCGTCTTCCAAACCATTCCAAACAAAGCTTTGAAATAAGAAACATTAAACAAAACATACAAATTTGAACCTACTTGCGTTCTTCATCTCCTTTCTGACCAGTTATGGACTACCCTATTAGCCATTGGACTATAATCACTGGTATATCGACAATCACTAAATAGCGTACCTGATAAATTTAGTCTACTTCCAATAAACTACTACTACTACATCTCATAAATAACTAAATGGACGCAGATATCCACCGAAAGAAAATGGACTGAAAAACACCAATTAGAACTCACGATGTTACCTCCTGATTTAGTTTAATCAATACTTTACGGTAATTGTATAATACATATAGATGGTAGGGTTCGGTCGTATAAAACAACTTGAGTGATCTCTTCAAACTTTTAAAGACTTGTTGAATCTTTCCGGAACAGACGCCACTTCGTAATCTTTGTTTTGCTGATGTACCTACTTAACCGCTTGATCCGCTAAGTTGGTAACTAATCTCAAAGTAATAAACCAGGGTTTTAATAACACGAACTCAAATTGAACTAAAGAGGAGTCTTTTAATACCTTATGGTTCTCTCATCACATTCAGCGTAGATTCCCTTTTCACCCTCTGATCTCAACCGTAAAATTCAACAACAATCAACTGAAAGACGTTTATATATTTACCATCTCCAATTTGACAGAACTGCGCTATTCTTTGAAAAAATCCTAATTGAATAAAAAGTACAAAAGCAGTCTTTTGAAATGATCAGGATCGAATTTTCTATGAAAGCTTCATTTCTGCTACTGTACTATCACGTATTATATAATATACTTAGTTATTTTATTGTTTTCAAATAGCCTTTTTGCGAGGATTGCGGAACAGATAATTATTATACGGAGGGTACGGTCATTACCTGAATATTACTTAATTATCACCAATCTATTGTACAATGGGACGGATATAAGTTAAATGTGACGAAAACTAATTAAAAACGTAGTCAATGGTACGTTATATAAACTAATGACCGCACACCTACATATTTGTCTTATCCAATCAAGATGTCATAAAAAGAGCCCTAGGTATGTATTCCTGCACGTTAGATCGATTAGGAACGAAATTAGCCATGATTTAATTCAGCTCATCACTAATCTTTAAACCATGTAACTGACTTCTAGGTGCCCAAAGACAGTCGGACGATTTTGTCTTAAATTCAACTCCGTGAAGCGTTACTATTCACTTTATACGAAAGAGGCGCTGATATCGAAACTTATAGCTCACGAAGGTCTGCACGCTAGAACGGGTACTCCTAGAGTATAACATCTTACGTTGGGGAGCCCTCAAATCATCATGCTACCATCCAAATTTCGGCTTTCTAAGTTGATTGGGACAGAATCACGAGCTTACATTTACCAGTGGGGCAGGTTAATGGGAATTTCTAATTTCACGCAAAAGAGAGAAATTGGTAGGGTTTAATTTTGTCAGTACCCCCCAAGCAACAATTATAAACAAATTTTCAATATTCTTATTTTGTTCTATCCCAATTTTAGTTTAGTCGTATATCGAACCTCGTTGGTTTCTTTTATACTAAGAGGAAGGAGAATGGAGAGGGTAAGAGCCTGTCCTTTCAGTCGCTGTTCAACCACGAATTATCGATTATTCGCATCATTGTATTTATTGATGAATTAAGATTTTGTTTGATATTTGAACATGTTTCAGCACATTCAATCTTCATTATGAAACTTCTTTCGACACCAATATCAGTCTTGTTGAGTAACAAACCTTTGAATTTTAGGTCACAAGACTGGATTAATCAAGAGCTGCTCTTATAGCTTTTACTGCCGATTTTCATGCATCTTAATTCGTTCGCTTGAGAACTTTGGTCTAGCTTTAAAACATATTTCTGATCTCCAAAATCAATCATGGAGGGGGTAATAATGATAAGAGCATGATAATGATCTTCACTATTTTCATATTTTCAAGAATCTTTCTTTTCGTTTGATCCCAATTTTTCTCTAAAAAAAACACTCTCTTATGGAATACAGCCGATATTAATCAGAAATTATAAATTTGATGTCGGGAAGGGTGCGGAGGGGTAATGATCGACTCCTTCAACCACTGTTCATACCTACTAAGATTTCCAGTCGATTTTCCTGATTTTTCTTTTTCGATTTAGAGTTTGGTTCACGAGTAGTTGAACGGGCACCCTGACTGTAATCCATATTTACCAATGTGTTTTAATCACAGTTTTATTTGAGTTTGAAGGTATTAATAATATTGTACAATATAACTTGAAAAAAAAAAAAATGCTTTTATTGTAGAAACAGCAGGTATTAGCTTGAATCGAGTTGTAAGTCAGGATAGTTCACGCATTCAAAACTCTCGAGTGGACTGTTTTACAAATTATTCTGTAACTCTTGTCATCTTGTGATCCTTTGGATTGAAGCGAGGATCAAAGGTATTTTTCTGAAGTCTGCAGAGAGGAATAATGTCAGCAATCAAGAATATAATGGGAATCGTTCAGCTTAATTTATATGCGAAAGGTTTGAAACCGTTTGAAACTGACAGGCTCTTCGAACGGGAAAACCGAAAGCCGTTCTCTGCATACTAATATTATGAAAGAGTGTCATTAATTAATCATGGGCCAGGATCTGGGAGGGGGTTGGATTCGTAGCGTTCGAACGAGAGCTTTCAGAAACGGTTGGGGGATCGGTCGGGGTTCGGGAGGAAAACGGTAATTGGATCGTAAGCTGGATTAGGTGTTACTCCGATAGAGTCGGTAATTCGCCTTTGGCGTCATCTCTGTCGCGACGGTCTCAACAGCTTGGGGGGTACGACGAAGAGATCCGCGGAGCAATCGAACTGTGAAACGAACTCATCATCGTCAGCTCATCATGAGGGCTTGGGTTCTTCGCGACGATAGAGGTGTCTAGAGTGAAGATTGGAGTAATTATATTTGTCTCACGTGAATAACTGACTGCTAATTCGACTTTAGCAACGTAAGAAAGAAACCTAGCAGTATCTAACCAAAAATCTTTTACTCTAATAAATCAGTTTATTGCACTTGCACAACTAGGTCAAATGGTTCTTTCTCTTGAGGCGCCGAAGTTCATCCGTATTGTCCAAAACGTCAAGCATCTCCGGGTTCTTATGATTGTGGAGCCGTTGTTCGTGATTCCTAGCGTACTTAGTACACTGTCATAGACGGTCTCTATTCTCAGGTCCTTATGAATATCATCATTTCTCATGTACCAGGGGGTACATAAATACTTTTCAGTATTTTATTTTGAAATGTTTGTATTTTTGTTAGGTTCTTTTTTTTTGGCAAAGCCCCATAGCTGATGATTGGGGACAAGTGCTTCAAAAAATATCTAAACAGAATTGGAGCCTGCACAGGTGATCCAGTGTGCAAATTGAGTGGAGAGGAGTGAAAAACTGTCTTCTACCCTCTCTTCGAATGCCGAGCACTCGCAGCTAGGCGGCTCGGAACCTTTGGGACTCTCGACTCACATGGAATTGTATCGGTACCCACCTTGTAGGGGGAAATTCTGTAGTCTGGAGAATGGAGATTGCCACCAGACCCCATAGGTTGGAATCATTGCAGTGAACCGTGCAATGCACCTTGGTTTCGGGGCGGCGGATAGGGGTAGGACCCTGAACAATAATAATTACTTTAGTATTCCGCGCATGCCCGATTGGCTATCGTTTTAAGTACGGTTTAGATTTAAACTTAGAACAACCCATTCGAGCGAATCATAAGAGTCATTCGTAGGTATTTGACATGTACCAAGATGAAGACAAAAATGTTGGAAACGACATTTGAAATAAATTGAAATTTTTGAAAACTAGTATAATGAATAGGACTAGGCTTGTACTAGATACATTCGAGTACGTTTTTGTCTTATTTGTATGTATTCATTGGTACATAAGACCTTTCCTGACGGCGAGGATTTAACTTGTACGCTTCTCGTAGCGCGATCCCTTGCATCGTTTGACACAACAGAAACAAACCACATAGCAAGAAAACAAGATAAAGAGCTTCAGATGGAAGTAGAAACAGCCTTACCGCAGCAAAATAATTTGCTAATCTTGTTCCAAACACACACACACTCAGATAAGACTACATATAAGAACGAAAATAAGTGATGATACCACATTATAACAGGATGGCGAATAACAGACCCTTACAGAATTGCTACGCAGAAACGATTCATTTTCCGATTTCGTGCGAGGAAGTCTTTTTCCCCCCAATTACCACATCAGGTTAGATTCGCGAAATTCTGAATATGGAAAATTTGATGTTTCTAGGGCTCTAGGTTCACACTAGCACAATGGCTATCAATAATCTGACCATTGAGATGACAGGCTACCATGTAGGACCAGTCCCTGATAATGTCCTGATGGCTATTGTCAATCGAACGTAGTTCGTGCCTTCACAAACCAAACTTAGAAGACTGAAAACTAAAAAAGCACTTGGAACTTTAGATTTGGTGGCGTAGAAACTATTCATCTCTCAACTGCGAACTTTCAAGCAATAGAAATAGCTTACTTCTTTACATTAATCTACTGGCTACCTTCAATAATGGTAACAGCTTTCGTTAATGAAAAAGTCGAGGCCTATCAATTTCCAGAAAGTCCATCAGTAGAAAGTGAAAAAAGGAGCTGTTCCAGCTCAACAAGTATTTGAAGTTTTGCTAGGGTGCAGACATTAGGTTCCATTCGAATGAGATGGAATGAAATATAGCTTTCACATTCAACCCACACGATCCCTGATAATTGCAAGAATATTAGCTGACAATAAGATACTCGTACGTGGAAGAATTTAGGCTCTTCTTTTCGCTTATGTTCAGTTGCTTACCTATGTTACTAATGTGCATGGCAATTGTTCCTATCTGGGGCATCATGCTCAATCTGTCATCAAAGTCGGAAACCTATTAATATTTTTTAGTACACGATGATACAATTATACGATGATTCAAGTCACTGAAATGATTTCTGAGTTTCGCGGGCGCTTAAAAAGACATAAAGTCCCATTTTGACACAAATACCCTAAAACACTGAGCACTGGGCAAAATTACGGTAAAAAACTGAAAAATTTCAGTTTTTGGAAGTATTTCCAACCCTAAAAGTCTCACACAACAGTATCAAGCCATCACCCAATGCCTCCTGCCGCCCTTCATTTCAGAAGGATATTTGGAAACTCAGTTTGATTGAGGATTCTTTTTGGAAGAACAATCGCCACTAAGCTTTTGAAAAGGTGAAAGCATTCGAAAAATCGATTAAGTGAACTTCAGTTGGGTAAATTGAGTCGGTTCAAACGCGCCCGCTCTCTGGAGAAACGCCTCACTTACAACAACGCTCCCTATAATGGTGATGGGTTCCCCTCGCTCTAGTTTTGCCGTTGAATAGATTTCATCCCCTCCCTTCTGTTTTCACTCCATAAATCAAGACTGGGTTCAATTCATTTAACTTCCCCAGGTGTTGTGGGTGATGAATCGCTCGTAGGTTGAGCGATCAGTTCTTCAGTTCCCCGGAAAACCCGTGGGAAGAATAAAAAAGAGATCCCCATAGATTGAACCCAAAGGTGATTTGAGTGTAAAAAGTGGGAGCGGAATCGTTTTCCGAGTAATCAGGAAAAATACTCTCGGTGGTATCAGTAAATGCTTGTCCGCGACATGATATAAAACGAACAGAAATACATTGTATAGTGATCGATTCTCTAATGGAAAAAACCCATATAAGACTTATATTTACTTAGTAAACGTTTTGATTTTAGAATGCATCAAATGGTGTTTGAAAATGTTTGTGATAATGAACTACAAAATCCGAACATTCATGTGGACAATCCTACACTTGTGTTGCATCGTTGTGAAAACAATCCGCTATAATAATGTTAATTATTAAAATTAATTTTTTAAGCACTTTCACATACGCATTTGTGTTTCTGTTCCGCATTCTATCAAAGTTCTATCCCTCAGGGAGATCGAGCGAGATCGGATCGAGTGGGCTCATTCGATTTCTTGAAAACAATGGTGTTATTTTGAAACTTTTTGATATCCGGTTTTTGAAGTACTTATACACACGGCCCAAAGCTACCGTGACATTATTCAGCGCTTTCAGAATAATGTCCTAAGAAGTTGCGTAAATGCATTCACATATTTTAGAAAATGACTTCACTACGAGCTGCAGATTGAATCTGTCAATGAGGTCATTCGAAGCCCAGCCTTGCATCACCTCTTGAGGCTACAAGATCATGTAAATGAGGATGTCGTCCAGCTTCTCAACACAGAGGATCTGCTTAGAAGACTGTAGAGTACCAAGCCACAAGGTTTAAGTCACTTAGTGTGAGCATCATAAAGTGCAAATATCAGGACAATGAGGACTAAGTGATGTATCTTAGATTCCTTAATGTACGCCAAGTGTATTTCAGAATAATGTTGCTTATAAGTTCATAACTTGGTGCAATAAAACAAATGAAAAAAAGTCATCATATTTCGCCCTTTAGGAGTACTGAGATGGCTCCTGGGAATTCAGTCCCAACTACTCTCAAAATGTGATTTTGACCCAACTTTTATTAACTTTTGTTCAGTAGTTTCAGAGAAAATCACTGAACTTCAGACGGACGGATCTTTTCAATTCGATTTTCGGATTGTACACATCTTCATACGTAAAACACCAAACAAACAACAGTTATCAGTTACCCCATCCTCCTACACATCGAATTTCAGAGAAAGTACAACCTGACTGCTGGTCTGGTTGAACAATTGAGAATCTGTACGGATTTAAGAAGACAGAACTTGCTAAATAAATAAAACTTTACTTTCTCTGTTGATTAGGTAATGTTCCCGTGCACTGTAGAGTCATATAAATGAGGAGCTTACTTTCAAACAGGCACATATCCATTCCGACAAAATGTTCAGGAAGTGAAAAAAAAAAAAAAAAAAAAAAAAAACGATTTGCAGATTAGTAGAGATGTTTTTCTGCAGTTTATCATCGGAGTAATGTGTGAGAAGGCACAGATAAAAAGATGCCTCAGAATATGAATCAATTTTCTCCAAAACACGAGATATATATCCATTTTCACTTTGGAAATGTGCCCTTTTGATCAAAACTCATGGATTTGTGCCTTTTAAAAAAAATCACTCTCCATTCTGTAGGTTTTATTGAAAACTTTACCTGACTCCATATTTCCATTTATCATGCCTGCCATCTATCGAGTCTCGTGTAAATATTCAACGTCAAGAAGAAGGCTCAATGCTTCTTTTTGGATATGTGCCTTTTTGAAAACCCACGACTTATCGCCTGACGAAATTCGGAGGATATGTGCCATTTCGATTGCAAGGCACTGAAAAAAATGCAGGGGACGCATTTGTCACCTTTTGATGCAAACACATAACTTTAGCCCCGGAATTGACGTGGATGTGTTCTGTTTTGTTCGGAAATGATAGGGAATTCAAATCATATTCAGAGATAGAAAATTGAAAAAAAAAAAAAAGTTTTCTCCCAGATTGGGATATGTGCCTATTTGAAAGTAAGCTCCTCAAATGGTGACTGGTGATGATAATTCATAAAATTTTGGTGTTAACTGTACAAATCAACAACCCTCTAACACTTTGAAATTGAAATTGCTACTACTATTACTACCCCCCATCTATTACTTTTGGAACCATTTGATTACTTTACCCAAGTTAATACGAAGTTAGGAACGTATTGGTGAAAGTGGTCCTAATGCACGTTCAAAGTCATGATTAATTTCAAGAGCTGTACGTTGTTCAGCATTGAACATTCTCCAAAAAAATTGAAAATGGAAAGAAACTCGGATTTCCTTTTCTACATACCTTGAAAGGGGTTATAAAGTGTGTGAGGGTGGGAATCGGGAAAATGGTGGAGGGTTATAAAGTATTCATATCTATCTGGAAAAAAGTGAGTGTGGGATATAAGAAAGCAAAAACAAAAAGTAGAGGGAGGAAAAAGGAAGGTTTTTGTATATTAAACAAGAATGTCGGCAGTGGGAAACAAGGTTTTTTGGATGGGTGGCGAGATGGGGAGGGGAGGTAAAGAGCAAAAAGGGCAAAGGGGTTTTAGAGTTATGTGGGGTGTTCGGGTGAGACTGGAGGGGATGTCTGTGTATGTATGAGGATGGAACGGAGGGGGTGGTGAGTTGAAAAAAAAAAATTTGGCGTCACTGGCGACAAAAAGAGGTTTTCACCCAATCAAGGACCGTTCGTGTGGTGAAGTGGAGCAGGTCGGAGTTGGGGTGGCTCGCCGTAATCGAGTTTTGAATGAGGATTGGTGGGGGAAACCCCTCCTATTTGACCCCCCCCCCCCCTCCAGTCACCACTTCACAGCGTTTAACGTCGACAATCGACGTGCGCTGTTTTTTACTCCCTCCCATTTGACTCGTCACGCATCATCATTTCAAGTCCAGGAGTCTAAGCCGGAAATTTGTAGTAATTTCAGGAAAAGGTTTAAGATTAGGTGTTTGTAAAAGTTTAATCCATTTTGAGCGAGAATCTTTCATTGCTATCTGAAAATCAGAGGACTACGAGATGTCGGCCTCACAAGGAGGCTGGAACCAGAAATTTTTCATGAATGATTGCTAAACCGTGAGTGAAACAGAAGTTTATCCGATCGACTCATACCGTAATCCATAAATGGTTTGCCAATTCACTCGGTAAACTTGAAGGAATAACATTTCATGTTCTAATCAGATGAAATAGGGTTTGAGCTAAAATTTAATTGACATCAACCTTAATCAATACTTATTCGAATGAGCTAAGCAGACTGGAATCAGACCATGAACGGGAATTCTCGAAGGAGGGCTAGGACTCAGGGAAGCCTGATGTTCAAATGATTGTAATTATCTCCTTTTATGAGATATTACAGTTTTTAGTGTCAAATATTGTATGTTTATACTCTTCAACTGTGGTACGTACGAAAATTGTTGTCGCATGCACATTTTAGGAATAATTAAAAAGAACTGTAAGAGGCGAAATTGTAGTAATTTTAGCGAGGCCTTTACTTTGTAGTCCACGATGTTTTGTACAGACTTGGAAGGGAGGAAAGGTAGGGAATCAAAATTTTCACCCATTCCGGTCCATGACTAGACCATATTGTCTTGTCGGTCCGATATAAAACAATAATATACATCACAATGTAGCAACAAAAATATCAAATATTATACATTTTAAACATAAACAACGCTTTTAAGAAAAGTAGATTACAAAGGTGAAAAGCAGGTGAAGTATAGAGAGCAATAGTCGAATAAAACGAGAATAGAGCGAAAATAGAAACAGTTGGGTTACTTTATCACTGTCATCTCGTTTCCACTCTCATTTTGGAGGAAAACTCGTCCTTGATAGAATCTAAATGAACGATTAAACTTAAATCGACGTTTCATGGAAACTCTGTAAATAAGTGTTTTCTTATGACAAAATAACCGTTGATTAAATTGACGAAACTCGTTTGTTTTAAATCTATTTAAATACCTATCTGGTTCCGTAGAACAAAGATATATTTTTATTATGATAAATTAAGATCTCCGTAGCTCAGGTGACGTTCGATTCATTACCTTGGGCTTCTAGGTTCGATTCCGAGAAACCGCTAACGGGTTACTAACCAGCTGGTAACTGTGGGACCACGTGGGTCGACGAGCCATCTTGAGCTATATTGGAATCTTAATTTCGATTCTTAAGAGTTAGGAAACACCAATTTTAGATGGCAAACAATAATCATTTTAACTCAATTTTCCAAATCAAATCCCAAACCTTCTTCAGAAATGACTACCAATTTTCGGTTTTGTACAAGGAGTAATTTTGAAATTTAACTCAATTTGTGATGACTAGGTACTTGTGAAATCGATAGAAGGTAGAAATAAAATAAAAGTTGAATTTACGGCTGGCATGAGGATGAGACGGGTTGATGAGGGAGTGATCAAGACGATAATAACGTTAAGAGGAAAAATCCGATAAAGAACGGCGGGAAGGGAAGGGGGGATCGGAGGAAGAAAAGTTCATTTACACTAATTGATTGCATTGTTAGGAGTAGGAGTTTTAAAGCTGGGAATCAACGCTCACACTGGTTCATCCCAGGTCGTGCTCATCCCTTCACATACTTTCACGCCGCCAAACCTCTCAATCAAACTGCTTTCTCCGAAATAGGTCCCGAGTACTCAACTAAGATTGTTAATACCCGATACCTCAATACGTAAATCCACTTACTACATTCTAGGCGCTCTAGGAAAAATATCAGGAACTTTTGACCAGCACTTATAAGTTTCTCTAAGTAGCTTCTTTGAGACATTTGAAATCTGACTACGGTGCTAATCAACCTACAAAGTTGAAATTTGAATGTCAACATGATGGTTTGAGGCAAGTCGAAGGCTTTCCTACGTGACATGTTGAGGAATACAGTATTAACCACAGTCTAGCGATCAGGGCCTTGTGAGCTATACGTTTTGATATCAGCTTTTGTTTCGACCAAAAAGACTAGTAAACGTTGGTGTAAACGGGGTTATATTTTAGACGAAGTCATCCTAAAGTTATTGGACGTCTAGAAGTCAATTACAAGCTATGGAGGTCAATGATCAGCTGGGATTAGGCCATTGTAACTAATTTCGTTCCTAATCGATCTAACGTGTTGGCTCCGTTTAAGGCAGCTAGAATGGATAAGACAAGATATGGAGGCACGAGACCCAAAGCTTAGGTAATATACCACTGACTACATCCAACATACGTAGGTTAGTAATTCAAGCAGGTAGAACTGTTTTTCTAATACAAAATAATAAACTTCTGTGTAATAATCGGCAGCATAATTGAGGCTCAAAGTGGGCATCGATAAACAAATTTTGATTTAAATCGTTTTTCAATAATCGGAATATAATCCGTAGCAGGAGGTGGAAACTATAGTTTTCGGAACTTGCTATTTATTTCGAAGCTCTTGTTTTTCATGTGACCTAGATCAACTAAATATGGTGGATATATCAATAAAATTACAAATTCAATCATTTCATCGCATACCATTCGATGTTTGCGGAGAGGGCATATAGCTTCAAAGATGTCTGAATGAACGAAGAGAACATACCTGGAACAACGCAAAAATAATTGTAACAGAATCATTCTAACCGAAACTTACAAATTTTAGCAGAAAGGTCTATTCTGTTGTCCTAAATGAACGTGCAAATTCACATACTCTCACTTAAATGAATTTATCCATTCCACAACCCATTTTAGTTGATCGGCAATAAAACCTAGTTTGTCCAAATCACATTTTATTGAAATCACCAAGATTTTTGTGAAGGAAAAACTACGTTTGGGTCAAGGTAAGCAAACTTCGGTTAGGAAAATTGAAGTCCCATTGCTAAACTGATGGTCCTTCCTTATGATTACATGAAGCCCCAAATGAACATGAAAAATTGCATTTTCACAGTCCAATTTGGTCATTCCACAACCAACTTTTTTATATACAATAACTAAATTTTTCCACAAAAACAAATTTGGTTGAAAACAGAGGTTTTTGTGAAGAGGAAAATCAATTTGGGTGGAGGTGAGCATACTTCGGTAAGAAAAATTGTAAGTCATCCCTATAATTCTTTAACTGCCTAGTGCTAAAATGCAATCCTTGTTCTCAAATACCACCTATGTTCAGTGAAGTACTTGTGATTTTCAACCACCAATAAAGGGAGGGGTTACATTGAGAACTAAAGTTGATTCAACACAGGATGGACGGGTGTGTTTTGGAATGTTGAACACACTATTGGAAGCATTACTAGATTGTTTAAGGCGGATATTAATGTTATGTTTAATTGAAAGCGGAAGAGTGTTTTGTATGTCGATAGGTTACATAAAGAATTGATGGTGTAATTCGGTCATTTTCCTCTTAAAAATTGGTATAAAAAAACTATGCCACGCCTGTAAAAATTACAGATAAAATTCACTTAGAAAATGTTGAATATGATAGTGCAGTCAAACAAGCGATGTATGATGAGAGAGAAAGAACCCGTTTGTATAGGTCCGTGACTGTTACAAGAGAAATAAAAGAGGTTACAAGTTGTTTTCGTTGATCACATGGTTGTCTAAATTGAGCTCTTGTGAAGATCGAACATATGTACTCAGTATGTACATACACCTATATTTGTCCATGTTTCATGGATTGAAACATTAGGTTACAGAGAAAGAAACGGATTATTTTACATTTTAAAATCACACCTGAAACAAAAATGTTGACCAATTAAGTAGTCGTTTCGCTAATGAAGAATGAGTAATGACTACCCCCCCCCCCCCCCCCCAAGCAGCAATATCCACAATCCATAAAATAATAAATAGGATACCCCAGTAACCTAGACGACCGACCATTAAAGTTGTTGGGAAAATTGTTTCTCATGAATAGAGATTGCTTCTAGCATAAACGTGCCTAGAAGCTGAGACCCTTCTGCCTAGGGATTTCCTTGTTATGGAGATGAACGGAGCGAGAGTTTTTGAATGATATTATCATTATTTAATGCTTTCGATCCCAATCTTACTTAGTATACACGTAATCACCCTCATTAGTTCCAGCTGAAATGTTTGTTGTGGAATCACTATTCATTTTCATTTTCCAAGTAAAAACGTTAAATGTTTTTAATCTATCAAGAAGAAAACATTTTTCATCGCATTTTGAAGGTTTTCTACAAAACTATGGAACAAACTGTATGCGATTCAGTTCAAACATTACACAAAGTTTAATGGTACTTTTTCCCCGAATCATGGTCACGATTTATTTCATTATATTTATTTACACGACACCAATTGGGATATTTGACGACCAACCGACTGTATATACACCCATATTTAATAAGAAAAGGCTGCAAATTATAACGCAAAGATATACTATTATAGCCCTTCTGCGTGAAATCACCAGTCGACGTTTATCAGACCGGTAACATCAAAAGGAATTCTTGAGAACAAAATTCCATCGCAATTATATCACGCGATTTGTTCGTCACTATTCACCTGTTGATTTACATTATACGCAAGGACGTTCACATTCACATTCGTATTGACGTTACTTTTTTTAAAATTAAAGTTCTAGCCTTTGAGGAGAGAAAATTTATGAGCTTAAAGCGGTTGGAAAGGCCTCGTGAGGTACATTGAAGTGATCCCTAACAGGAGCAAACATTAAAATGTTGGTTTTATTCCGAAAGTTTTTTTAATATTACGATTTTTCAATATTTCACCCCTTTAGGATCACCAATTTATGATTTTTGACCCAGGTTTCATAAATTTGGTTTAGTAGTTTCGGATAAAAGCTATGGATTGCAAACGACGGATGGACATACGTTTTTGATTCGATTTTCAAATTCTGTGCAAATTGAAACGTAAAACAAAACAAAGAAAATAATTCAGGAAAAATTGTCTAATGAATACATAAATAAAATAATGAACAAAATACTGAACATTGCAATGCGACTTTGGGATGGATGGATCCATGGGCTTTTGCTAACTCAGGTGAATCGTATCCGGTTCCCTAATTGTAAATCTCTCGAGATTATTATACGCAATTACAAATTTGGAAAATTGATCGTGAGAATAAAGAACATTTCATCCTACTCCTAAAACTCGGTTGTTTTTTTCAAAATTCTGAAATTGTTTCCATTCGATTCGAGGGCGAAAAATTTCGGTGAAACGAACCTCAAAGTCGGCAGTTTACATAATTTAATTGATAATAAAACTCTTGATTTCCTCGAAAACCCCATGAAATATTCTGCGAAATCGTAATGGTAAAACTTATTTAATTTCTGCATTGGAAACCCAAGATCAAGGGGGAATTCTTCCAGTGAAAATGGTTATGAGTTTAAATATTGAGAGCGAAACTAATTGAAAAAGGAAAAACATTAGCGAGGTTTGTTGCAGTACAGTGTTTGTCTTGAAAATACTTCCAATTTGCACTCCTTGAGCTCTTGTTTTGAATTGTTTCATTTGTAATCCTTTCTTCATTTTCCTTTCTATAGTCTTTATTTTTCATTCTACAGTAGATCGGGGGGGGGGATGGTGTTGATCGTACGTACTACCCTCGTTATTGGCAATGATCATAATCACTTTGAATCTCTTTATAAATTTATGTGATTTTGCTTCCGAGTCTGGGGGAAAACACGACTTTATTCATTATAACGAAGGAATCTATCCTGCTCCAGAGTTGTCTGTGGACTAACACTACAACCAACTTTCGGTGGTGTCAGAGAGAAAGTATTTTTTTCTTCCCTCGGAAAAACTGATTTCTACGATATCATAGAGTCGTTCTAACTCCACGACATCATTCGAGAGCTATTTGTGTGAATGCTGGTGGAAATTCTCACAAAGGCAAAAATTAAACACAAAAGGCAGAATTTGCAAAACTAAGGCAACAATGTTTAATAGAATCTCATGCTTTGAAACGAGACATCTTTTTAGATGTGGCCGAAATTGCTGAATTGATGTTTGGTCGATTTTTCAGGGACCATGTATCAGAAAGAAGTGGAGGTGGACGTTTTCGAATATTTGAAAGTCACAATTTTTCGGTGTGAGTAGTTCAGGTACTTGCTAGGAGTCAAGCGTTTGGCGAAGAGTGTAATGGTCGTGTGAACGGGGATCCTGAAAAATGTTGATCAGCCGGTCGATAAGGGACGCGGTAAATCGTTCTCGGCCCTTTTTACAGCCCTTGCCGTCCACCAGAAGGGCTCAAGTCCCTGGCATCCAGGACAAACCTTCAGGAAAACCCCTTCAAACGCCTCCCTCAAGCCCTGATGGGTAACAGCCCCGTAAGTTGATCCCTTGACCGTCTAACCATTAGCCCCGGAGGACACCATCGCTCTGCGCTCCCACCCTGTCCGTCACCTGTTATTAATGTCCTCCCACCGGTCCCGACCTTTGATTTTTCCTGTTTTTCTCGGGGAGGTCCCTTCCCTTTTCTGTGTGTTTTTTTTCTTTTTTTTGGAAAGAGTAGGAGGGTCTTATCACTGACGGTAGACCTCGAAACCCTTCTCAATCCACTGGCGTACTTTATTTCCTCTCGCAAATCCTGGATTTCTTCCTCACCAGCGTCAAAAAATCCAAGCATCGACTTTTTTTGCCCCCTTCTCCCGATTCCTCCCAGGGGAAGCTGTTAAGGACCTCCAAACAAAGATTCGCCCCGGAAGAGGAGAAAGGCCTCAGCTCTAGTGTTATGAATGGCTCCGGCTTTTACATTCGCTCTTTGGGGAATCCACAGGTAAGGGTGTCACAAGCCCTCGTTACCTTTTGCCCCTAAACCCCTGTTTTACGCCTCGAATTCCCTTATTTTCCTTTTTCACTCTGTTTCTCGTAATCTGTTACAATCCATCGCTCCAAGCCAACTTTAGTATGTTTTAATAGACCAAATTATAACAGCAATGAGCATTATGGTTACAGAAAGCCTCAAATTATCACCAAGAGATTAGATGGTTCTTCAGTTTAGACGCTAATGATAATTATTATGCGGATATTTGGCATTAATTTTTTTTTTTTTTTTTTTATACAGCCATAAATATAGTTATTTATCTTCTATTATTTCAAATATATACATTACATAATTTCAAAAATTTATAAATTTCTTTATATACAGAATAATGGTTTTGCTGAAGTAAAGTCATATAATTGAAGGGATTTAACACTAATTTGGTGACACTTCTTAAAAATTCTTCTCGTTGCACCTCATAGTAACTGCACTCCATAACTATATGTTCGAGAGACCCACTTCGATGCCCACACCAGCTACATTCTGCCGATGGCTTCTTCCCGATGAAAAACAGGTACCTGTCGCACATCCCGTGGTTCGCTCTCAGTCGGCAAATTGTTCTTCCAAAGTCTTTAGAAACTTCCCTTCGAATTAACCAGGGTCTACGAGGTGGCACAGGCTGAATCTTCTTGTAGAATGTCCCTCCTTCGGTATTTGTGAATTTGTTCTGCCAATCTGCCCAATAATACTTAAGAATGGAAGGGAAATAATCCTCGACCTCGATATTCATCGATAGCCTCTGACCTTCACTTGCTCCATGTTTGGCCATTCCATCGACGATTTCGTTTCCCCGAATCCCCACATGAGCTTTCACCCACAACAGTTTGACATCTACTCCAATCAATCTACAGGCATTGAGCAGATGGAGTAATCTGGTCATCAATCCATTTGAAGCTCTACTGAATGATGTTGTACCGATTTTTTGTAGGGAAGACAGAGAATCAGAGCATACAACTTTCGTTGTCTCCACGTCCTTCTCATTGACTAAAAACTCAATGGCTTTGGTTATTCCCACCATTTCAGCGTGGTAGCTGGATGTCATCGGAGGCAGTTTGAAACATTCTCCACGCTCTTTTCCCTCGTTCCAAAATGCACACCCCACTGCATCACGGCACTTTGACCCATCCGTAAATATCAATTCAAAGCGAGGCCACCTAGCTCTCACGAACTCGTTGAGCTGTTCATTAATTCCTCTCCTTGAGTCTATTTGATTTTCGTTCACGGTGAAACGCCTAATCCTTACGGGGGTTATTAGTTCTTCATACTCCAGCATGAATCGAGAGGGGCGCATGGAGTTTTGTACGAGGGAAAAATCGAAAGATTCTTGTACGTAACTGTTAACCAACAAAGGAGTCTTTCGAATGTGCATGTTTTCAGAGGTCATATCGAAAATGGTAAGCCTGGTAATGTCGTTTAGGACCCTGCTGTTCCGTGATCTTTGTCTCAACACGTATCTGTCCGACAACATTTGTGCCCTGCTTGGAATGGGGAGCTCCCCAGTCTCTGCTAATAATACTATTGTGGGGGTGGTGGATAAAAATCCTATACATTGCCGCAAACATTTATACTGGAGCCTTGATATTTTTACAACATTTGTGTCGCTTGCTTGAACATAGAAAATCGAAGCGTAGTCTATTATGGCACGGATCGTCGCTCTGTAAAAAATTAGGGCTACTTCTGGGTCTGCACCCCATTTGAGGTTCGTGATCATTTTTAAAATGTTGTAATATCGATCTGCTTTATTTAGAACGTAATCGATATGTGTGGTCCATGTTAGAGTTCTATCTAACCATAGCCCTAAAAATTTTACAGTTCGTTGCACAGTAATTTTGTTGCCGCAAAGATCCACGTTATTACCAATTTGCATTTTCCGTTTTCTTGTGAACGGGACAATTACTGATTTTTCTGCAGACAGTTGAAGATTCTTAGCGCCACACCATCGAAGAAAACCCTGCATGAAGTCACTCAGTTTACTTATGCCATAGGCGGCATCCTCGCATTCTATGAACACACAGATGTCATCGGCAAACTGGACTATTTCTACCTCACTTGGAACAATTTCTTCAATGTCACCAACATATATGGCGTACAACAGCGGCGAGAGAATCCCTCCCTGCGGCAGTCCCTGGTTAGTCGTTCTTGGGCCATATAGTTTTTGGTTGACTCTCACGAACAGCTGACGAGATTCACATAGATTTAAAATATTCTTCGAGAACTGTTTCGGTAATCCAATCAATCGCATTCTTTCGATTAAAACATCCAGTAGAACGTGGTCGTACGCACGGGTGATATCCAGGAAGAGCGCTAGGGTTATTTTCCTACTAATCAGAGACTGATGAATACTCGTAACCAGTTTAGTGATGCCATCGTAAGTACCTCTTGCATGTCGGAAGCCGTATTGTGATTTCGGAAGTAATTCTCTATATTCGACGTGCCATTCCAGTCGTGCTTTTATCGTGCGCTCCATAGTTTTCAAAAAACATGAAGATAACGAAATGAGCCGGTATGATGACCAAATTTTTGGCTGTTTTCCCGGTTTGAGGATCGGAATTGCAACTATTTGCCTCCATTCTTCGGGAAAAGTACCCTGAGTCCACATATCATTGTATATTTCTAGCAATTTGTATTTATGAGCAGCTGGTAAGTTGGCTATCATCGGGTAACCGACATCATCCTTCCCCGGAGCTGTATTTATATGTTTCTTCACAGAAGCTTCTAGTTCGAACATAGTGAACGGTGATATTAAATTACTTGATTCATTACGGAACTCTCCATCGAAATTAATGGCATTTGATACTGAGCTTGGAGCGTAGTTGTTCAATAAATCCTCAATCCATTCCCCTTCTTGTAAGGGTGGTTTATTGCAGGTTTTCCTGTTTTTAAGCATTTTAATTTTCTTCCATATTGTAGAAAGAGGTGTCGATTTATTGAAGTCACTACAAAATGTTTTCCAACAGTTTTTCTGGCTTTGCAGAACGATATGTTGGAATGCCTTGTCCTTTTCCTTATATATTTGAAAATTTGTGTGAGTGTAGTGTGGATTGCAGTTTTTAGCGGCTTCTTGCCTTTCTTGCAATCAAGAAGTCCACCATATTGCATTTGATTGTGTTGACGATCTGGTTTATATTTGGGAATAGCCTGTTCACTTGCATAGTTGATTTCTGATATAAGCGTCTCGTAATGCACTTGTATTTGATCCCAACCGACTGAGTTCAGGACGTTGCGATATTCCACCCAATCAGCATCTTTAAGCCCCTCCATTTTCGTGTTGGTTTCCTTTTCCATCGCAAGTATGTTGTTGACTATTCACCTGTTGATTGGGAGATGGTCTGATCACATTCACATTCGATTTGACGTGAAAATTAAAGTTCTATTTGAGGAGAAAAGCGTTATGAGCTCGGTGTCTGTGGATACATTAAGTGGATCCCTAACAGGGCAAACATTAAAATGTTGGTATTATTCCGAAAGAATAAACGATTTTTCATCAATTCACCCCTTTAAGATCACCAATTTATGATTTTTGACCCAAGTTCCATAAATTTGGTTCAGTAGTTACGGATAAAAGCTATGGACGGCAAACGACGGATGGACATACGTTTCCAATTCGATTTTCAGATTCTGAGCAAATTAAAACGTAAAACAAAACAAAGAAATTAATTCACAATTTTTTTTTAGTGAATACGTAAATAAAAGAACAAACAAAATACTGAGAATTGCAATGCGACTTTGGCATGGATGGATCCATGGGCTTTTGCTAACTCAGGTGAATCTTAACCGGTTCCCTAATTGTAAATCTCTCGAGATTATTATACGCAATTACAAATTTGGAAAATTGATCATGAGAATAAGGAAAGAAACATTTCTCCGTACTCCTAAAACTCGGTTGCCTTTTCAAAATTCTGAAATTGTTTCCATTCGAATCGAGTGTGAAAAATTTCGGTGATACCCCAACGTCGCCAGTTTATGTAATTTAATTGTTCATAAAACTCTTGATTTCCTCGAAAACCCCATGAAATATCCTGCGAAATCGTAATGGTAAAACTTATTTAATTTCTGCATTGGAAGTCCAAGATCAAGGGGGAATTCAGTGAAATGCGTTATGAGTTTAAATATTTAGAGCGAAGTGATTTTGGTGAAGCAATTTTGATGATACGTGAAGTGATGAATTTGTTGCAGTACAGTGTTTGTCTTGAAAATACTTCCAATTTGCACTCCTTGAACTCTCGTTTTGAATTGTTTCATTTGTAATCCTTTCTTTATTTTCCTTTCTATAGTCTTTATTTTTCATTCTACAGTAGATCGGGGGAGGGATTGCGAGCTTTCCACAGTCCAGATAAAAGTAGAACATGTTTTAAAATATCTCTTCTTCGTTCTTCCAAATAAATCCTGAGACAACCTGCGAGCGATAATCATAAACATATGATTCAGATTTTTCCGTCGTCGATTTTCGTGCAATGTTGTTGATCGTATGACATACGATCAACATTGTACTACCCTCGTTATTGGTAATGATCATAATTACTTTGAATCTCTCTATAAATTTATGTGATTTTGCTTCCGAGTCTGGGGAAAAAACGACTTTATTCATTATAACGAAGGAATCTATCCTGCTCCGGAGTTGTCTGTGAACCAACACTACAACCAACTTTCGGTGGTGTCGGAGAGAAAGTATTTTTTTCTTTCCTCGGAAAAACTGATTTCTACGATGTCGTACGGAGTTATTCTAACTCCACGACATCATTCGAGAGCTATTTGTGTGAATGCTGGTGGAAATTCTCACAAAGGCAAAAATTAAACACAAAAGGCAGAATTTGCAAAACTAAGGCGACAATGTTTAATGAATTCTCATAGTTTGAAACGAGACATCTTCTTACATGTGGCCAACATTGTTGAATTGATGTTTGGTCGATTTTTCAGGGACTATGTATCAGAAAGAGAAGGTTTTGAATATTTGAAAGTCACAATTTTTCGGTGTGAGTAGTTCAGGTACTTGCAAGGAGTCAAGCGTTTGGCGAAGAGTGTAATGGTCGTGTGAACGGGGATCCTGAAAAATGTTGATCAGTAGGTCGATAAGGGACGAGGTAAATCGTTCTCGGCCCTTTTTTCAGCCCTTGCCGTCCACCAGAAGGGCTCAAGTCCCTGGCATCCAGGACAAACCTTCAGGAAAACCCCTTCAAACGCCTCCCTCAAGCCCTGATGGGTAACAGCCCCGTAAGTTGATCCCTTGACCGTCTAACCATTAGCCCCGGAGGACACCATCGCTCTGCGCTCCCACCCTGTCCGTCACCTGTTATTAATGTCCTCCCACCGGTCCCGACCTTTGATTTTTCCTGTTTTTCTCGGGGAGGTCCCTTCCCTTTTTGTGTGTTTTTTTTTTCTTTTTTTTTGGAAAGAGTAGGAGGGTCTTATCACTGACGGTAGACCTCGAAACCCTTCTCAATCCACTGGCGTACTTTATTTCCTCTCGCAAATCCTGGATTTCTTCCTCGCCAGCGTCAAAAAATCCAAGCATCGACTTTTTTTTTGCCCCCTTCTCCCGATTCCTCCCAGGGGAAGCTGTTAAGGACCTCCAAACAAAGATTCGCCCCGGAAGAGGAGAAAGGCCTCAGCTCTAGTGTTATGAATGGCTCCGGCTTTTACATTCGCTCTTTGGGGAATCCACAGGTAAGGGTGTCACAAGCCCTCGTTACCTTTTGCCCCTAAACCCCTGTTTTACGCCTCGAATTCCCTTATTTTCCTTTTTCACTCTGTTTCTCGTAATCTGTTACAATCCATCGCTCCAAGCCAACTTTAGTATGTTTTAATAGACCAAATTATAACAGCAATGAGCATTATGGTTACAGAAAGCCTCAAATTATCACCAAGAGATTAGATGGTTCTTCAGTTTAGACACTAATGATAATTATTATGCGGATCGTTTGATCTAAAGCATCCACTTGAAGAGAATTGATGAAATAAAGTCAACTTGTCTACTTACTCACTAGTCGGTCTACAAGTAGCGTAATTTAGACTTGACTAGATATCTTTGAAATGGAATTCAAAGGAAAGCGATTCCTTTGTAAATAGATCGTCTCGTTCAATTGTTTTACTTTGTAAGGAAATTCCAACTTCATAATTTCTTCACTCGGCCACAGAAGTCAATTTAGTGTTACTTATGTTAGTGCCAATGACAACATCATGTGAGACGGTGATGTGTACTGTTCTATTAATCGTACGAAGTTGCCGTTTGAGAGAGCTTCTCTGGCGAGTCACTATTCAAAATCCTGTCGACGTTTTATGTTTACGTCTAAACAATAACACACTGTAATCACCCGACACTACTAAGCCACCACCCAATGTCACTTTGTTCGTATCGTTTGTTGTATCGTATTGTTTTTTGTGTTTCGTGGCACTTCGCGATACAGTAAAAATTTATTTTACATAATCAAGATTTGTGTGGTGAGAGGGATGAAAAGGTCTCAAATAAACCTCACAAAATTTTATTCGACACTATCAGAATCGGATGAAAACTTTAGAAATTAAGCTTGTTGGAAGGATTTACGAATGCATGGCATCCTGGCATGGGCAAACATTTGGAGACACCCAAGCATAAAGGGAGACACAAACGAATGTAGCTCGGATAGGTCAAAAACTTGACATGCAAATGACAAAATTTTTATAAAAGTGAAACAAATAAAATCCAAAAACTGAAACTATTCTCTGTCAATCGCCTTGGAAGAAATAAATTAATAGATAGGTACATAAAATTAGCAAGTAATTACGGGTATCGAGATGTGAGAATCAAATGATGCGCGCATTTTTTTTATTGAAGGCAATTTAAATATAAAACGATCTTATCTAGAAATTGTGGATTTTTGATAAGTAAACATTTGAGACAGCGCCTAAGCAGTTAGTCTTTCTGTGAAACGTGCGAAGTGAAAATCACACGGGACGTTCAGATAAAGCTCACGAAGAGCTATCAATCAGGGACTCCTTCCCGCTTTCCAATCACAAAACTACTGCCACACAGCCAAGAGAAGAAAAAACAACCCCCTAAAATACGATTCGATATTGAATGAATTCAATCACTCTGAGTCTTCTGTCGCCCACGCCTCCAAGTCGTGGTTGCTCTGTGGGAGTGAGTGATCGTTTGATTCCCGAGACAGAGGATGCGTGGGGCTCTGGAGGTAAGAGATCAACCCCCACTAGCGCTCGTGCCAGAGACAACGATACCAAAGCGGATATAAATCCTCTGGTTACACTAAGGTTAATCGGAAGAGGGAAACTCTAGCTCTAGAGCCCCTGATACCTTCTATCTTACGATACAACGGGTACTATCTACAAGCTCAATTCAAGCAAACGTGTTTTCTAAATTTTTCTATCGAATGCGATGAATCCTCCTTGTATTTAATTGCCATTAAACTTCATCTCGAATTATTATTGGGAACCGTAGGACGGCCGTCTGAACTGAGGACTCGTCAACGTAGTCGCAGCTTATTTCAATTTATACAGGGAGTTTTGGAACGCATGAGAAGTAAGAATCAGTTTCGAACCATTTCAACACCGAATTGCTGAATATACCTTGGATTCTATCGTAGTCTGGGGACTTATTTTAGGAAATTTACATTTGATATATATTTTTGAACTATTCTCAATTGATTTGTGTGATTCATTCTTTCATTCTTGTTTTGTTATAATTAAGGCCGTGAATTATCGGCAACAAAAAATGTATATAAGTTATTTCAATCAACCTCCGATCCCCGCAACAAAGAACAAAGGCACCCTTTCATCAATCATGAGTCACACCCCGACGGAGATGACCGCTGCAAGCCCCATCAAAGGCCGAAGTCTCATTCGCCGTCTGCTGACGTCTACAGAAAACAGCTGAATATTCTGAGCAGGTCAATTCTACTACCAGTGTCCCAATAATATTTCACCATTGTCCAGAATAACAAAAATGTTTCAATTGGTGACACTAAAAGAATCAGAGGTCCTCGGTGATTGTCAGCATTGTTTTCCGACAATCCCTGGCTATAATCTATGTACAGACGAATCTAAAGGTGAAGACGGATATGGCTGTGCATTTTACGATCCTCAGAGGTGAGAGTTTTGAGGTAACAAAGTCTGCTCCAGTGTACACACCTGAGGTAATGTGGAACTGTAGAAGAACGCATTATCCATATTGTGATAAACTGTAGGAGTTGGATGCAAGGTTTGCAAACTGCAAACTTCACAGTGATCCCATTCAATGGAATCCATCGATTGAAGGTTCCAGTGGGTGGAATCTATGAAGGTGTAGCTTGTAATGCCGTGGTCGGAAAAAAATATCCTATTAAGTGGAGTTCTATATGTTACTGTTCATTAAATACATATTTTGAATAATATCGATTATGATTTATCAACGCTGACTCTACTGGGGCGACAGGTATCGTGAAATGAACCTACGGATGGAGAAAAAGCCATGGTTCCCAATGAACTATTTCCAGACCATTAAATACTTGAACTGTCAAAGCACATCAAATAACAACAGGTCTTAATGTCAGGTTATTAAGGAATAAGTGAAGATGAAAACTCAATTTTTATATGTTATTCGTTTAATGTAAAAGAAAATTAATGAAGTTTAATCAATACAAACAGTAAAACATATCAATAAAGGTAAATCCATGGTTTTGGATCCTGGATAATGCGATCTGAAGAAAGCATAACACATCTATGTACTATTCATTACTTACCCTTATAGAAATGCAAACTTTATACAAGGGCGTCTTTACAATGCCTGCACCACTTACCAATATGCTTCGTTACATGTTCATTATATATTAGCCGCAAATAATACAATCTGGTAATTCGGAATTTTATGGAAAGGTGATGCACATGGATAATTATTAATTTTTTCCAGTTTTCAGAACGGGCTCGGAAATGTCTTTGATCTCATGGCAAAATACGAAATACGGTGAAGAGGAGTAAATAAGCTAGCTCTGCCTGTCGGCTCAGTTCCGTTTCAGTTAGTTTTGCTTAGAATGGCATAACAACAAGAATCCTCTTCTTTAAGGGCTGCAGTAAAAAAAAGAAAAGTTTACGGATAAGATGTTCAAGTTTCTAGTGAAGAAGAATTCCTTGTTTTCTGTGTTGGAAAAGGATTAATCGGATGAAAAACAACTTTGTTGACAAGGTGCTCATACTACCTGTGTGACTTGTAACAAAATCAAAATGATTTCGTCCTTTTTTTTTACATTTTAGTATTGTTTAATACTCTGCCCGAGCTTCCCCTGGGCATCACATTCAATACCTGAAAAGTACAAACCCAGATAAAGTTTGAAATCGGGAAAGAGTTTTACACACTGCTTGAAATGATTAAGCGTTAAATGAACTGCGAAAAACTAAACTGCCCTCGTGCGAAAGCGAATTTTTTTTAAACAAGCATAACATGTCCGTCATCGAGTTAGTCTGTAAAGATTTCCTTTGCTGTTTATTATATGTACCTTTCGCTGATTCTCAAACAAAATACAGTTTTTACAAGAAAGAACTCCACATTTTTCATCTGATTTCTACGGAATTCTCAAAAATTGAATTGTAGGTGGCCACTCCTGGTTTTCCCCCTGTTTCGTCTGGCGACTGCGATGATTCAAAAAACGAAAAGGAAGTTAAATAAATTTGTAAAAGCGATGTAGAAGTGCAAGCGTACCGTTGAGCTGCTCTGTTGTATACAAATCACTGCCAGCTCAGTATCTGACATATTTTATGAACAACCTTGTACCAAGATGAAAAGGGAGGGAATGCGAGCTCCTGGTGAACCGTTCGCATCTCATTTTTCGCTTTCAATAAAACGGAACACCGCGTTTTTTCCCCCTCCTTTAGTCGAGGCACAACTCTTGTTCGGCTCAGGTTCTATTGGAACGAAGAGGGGTGCAGAACGCTTTGAGCGCCGCGAGAAAATTTTATTATGCCCCATCACACGAGAAAGTCGGGTTGACGCAATACGCTGGTACGCGGTAATGGTCTTAGCGAAAGGTGTCACAGACCGAATGGACGGAACGAAATGAGAGGTGACATCCCCTCGCAGTGTATTCAGATTCACTCACATTACTGCGGAAATAGTGAAAATAGAGCTGTACCTCTCTTACTTCTGCCTGCTTCATTTTCGTGTAAGTGGTAAGGGGTTTTTAAACGCGGAGTCAGACAATTTTGAATAGAGGACAATTTCAGAAGATTCACTTATTTATGGGAAGTTAACAGATAAATCCTTAATTGCTGGAGTTTTTTAGTTTTCACTGGATTGTAAATTCATTGTGATCACTTCCAGAGCGTGAAAAAAACGCTGCAAATTCTTTCACTGGGGTTTATTATTCAATTGGCTTGCGTTCATGATTTGAATTTCTACTAAGCTTTGGGTTGTGCGTATGATTGATGAGTAGGTATTTTGGTGAGAGAGATTATTGAATTTCAGGACACACAAATATGATCAACTGATCAATCCAAATAGGTATTTTGGTTGAGAACAGATCTACGTGCTCCGTGCATATTTCCTGAAATTCAATAATCGCTCTATCATGTGAAACACGCACACTCCAAAGCTTAGTAGAAATTCAAATCATGAACGCAAGCCAATTGAATAATAAACCCCAGTGAAAGAATACTTATTTACCCCAGTAATAATATTGAATAATATTTACCTATATATTATCAGCGTTTCATGAATACAGAATGCTTCAACCCATGTATCGGCTACTAACTACACTACAAGTATTCACATCGGCTATCACTCCAGTATCCACATTCACCACAACTCGACGCCATCGGCATCACTAGGTTACAAACAAACAATAATAAACGAAAAAACGCAAATGTTGGCACCATAAATCGGGCCATACATCGGGAATGGTTTGACCTACGGACCTGGGGATGGGCACATTCGATTCCTCATGGTATGTTCTTCAAATAGGTATACATTTAGGCCGCTTCGACTTGTTTTGAGGTTTTTAGGGATTTTACAAAACTTTGACAGCCCTTAAAGGGCATTTTAAATTGAGTGGGAGAGCTGGCTCAAGAATTGGGGCATCGTCGGACCAAGATTGATTTTTCCTGAAAATTTCAGATCTTTTGCTCCAGCCGTTTGGGAGAAATCGTGCGTACGGAGAAAAATGTTTATTGCAGATTCGGGGTCGGGTGAAATGTAAACCATGAAATTTTCAGGGGGGGTTAGAATTTTTTTTCCAGGGCGATTAAAATGGTTTATTATTGAATAATAAACCAAAAGAATAAACGGAAATAAAACATATCGACGAGTACTGCATCGATTAAATAGACGTACTATTTTTTATTTTCTTGTGATTGTTGTGAGGAATTTAAATACACAATTCACGCCCTACACATAGCTATTGTCAACTTCCCCTCACCCTCCCACAGTACCAATAAGGAATCAACTGTTTCTAATTCTATGAAATCATTGAACAAACTGGTATCACAACAATAGATTGAATGTCAACTTTTATTGATGACCAATCACAATCTCCAAGTTTCCATTACACTAGAATAAAGCTTGTAAATCAGAGAAAACGGTATTTAACATTTATGTATCATAGAATTAGAAATTAATCATCAGGAAATAGTTTGAAAATCAATTGTGGCTTACTGTTTCGGTCTGCTCTCTAGTACGTTATATTTGTCTGGGGAGCTGCTCTGAATAAAGCGATTAAAAAAATTACCACCATATAAAAAGCGGTTTTAAAAAAATTTCGTTCGATCTCCCTCCCGAGTTCCCGTCGAAGCAGTTAGGACAAAACCAAAACATTTTCAACTAAACAACTATTTTACGAGAATTATGTTACTTCAAGCATCCCAGTTTTGCCGGTTCAAATTCATTCCATCTACACAATACAAAATTTGAAATCCAAGCAAATCCCGTAAGTCCCCGACCTAGTTTGCTGTTGTTTGCGTAAATCCCCGCAATATATTTCAACAATTATTCACCGAAAATTAAATACTGAACTGAAGAGACTTCAAAATTTTATTAGAAGTACATAAAAAATAATATTTATATATTATATCTATTATAATTTATATATTATATCTAATTGTTATAATATTTTTGATTTATGTAATATATAAATTCTCATTTCTGACACAGAATGGCCGAGCAAATATTCAAAAATATTGGTAAGTCAATACACATAGGAAGGGAGTACATATGTACATTCAATTTGACATTTAATAATTTTTTCATTACTGTATATTTTCCCAATCTATGACACTAATAAATGATTATTCAGCGTGTCATCACAATTCGAAGCGAGCAACATATCCCCATAGCTACACAAACACCTCTGTCTAGCGCTGTAGTGGTTACAACCTCAGTTACAATGATTAACAATACACGTTAACCAGCGTATCGTAAAGAACATCGGTGTAGACTATTATTTACCAATTTATATTATTTTGGTCTTTTAGGTAGGAGTAAGATGCAAAGATTCGTTTAAATAACTGTGATCGTATTTATTTGTATTTCATATATTTGAGATATTTTTCTGTTGTCAATACATCTCTTCCTCCCCCTCCTCTCTCTAGACTATCCTATAATCACTGAAATAATTGTAGTTTCTACATTTCGGGGAAGATTGTGCAAATTGATGTATGCATACAACCTACGAACACCACCCCCAAGGAATAACGTAAAAATACGCCATTGTTTGATCCGACAATGAGGAAATTCCGAAGAATGGCATGTCTATAGTTGTATTGGTCCTTTCTAGAACTTATCAAATTTGGCATTCAAGCATGCACAAACAATATTCCATCTAAAAGAAATAAAAACGGAGTAAGACGGAATATTTCCACGAAAGTAAAGAATTACACTGTTATAACTAAACAAGAAGTGTAAAGAGTTACACTGTTATAACTAAACAAGCAGTGTAAAGAGTTACACTGTTATAACTAAACAGTATAACTCTTTACTTTCGTGGAAATATAGACAACGTTCCATCTTACTCCGTTTTTATTTCAAATGGGTTTCCACAACTTCCTCGCGAGTGACTCCGTTATATTCCAGATTCTAAACTGAAATGAAGGCAAGGGAAGTTCATGAAGAACGTGATCCATGTCCACAAAATGAATAGTTACAATGTTAAATAGATTCCAACGGTTAAGATAGATCATGTCAGGTTAGTAATTGACAAAGGAAAATGTTGTATTAAGCACAAGGTATAATTTTTAGCAGATATTGATTAAAATCTTAGAGATTGAGATTAGGCGTTGTTGTTATCTGATTTGACCTTCAGATTTAAACTATGTATAAAACCCACTACTTTGTGAAAAAGAAATCGTTCGGCATGTTCGAAATCGTTCTTTGCTGGTTGATAGGCAGCTGAGGCCCCCAAAGGTAGGATGTGAGCCTTAGAACCGTAATATCCAGTTGGAAAAGTGGAGAGGTTAGGTAGGGCAAAGTAAAGTACACCAAAAATAAGTGACGGTTCGGATATATAATGTACACAGTTTTATCGAGGGACGCTTGCATTTTTAAGAACGTCTTATCCCAATTAAATTAACACAATACGCTTTCATTATTTCATACGTTCTAACATAATAAAATACAAGCTACCGAAATTGTTTATTGCGGACATTTTCATTCTGTGGGACAATATTCTGTTCAACCTCCTACTCTGACGTATTTATTACTCAACTACATTCGTAATGTAAAAGCAAAATTGAGTGTCGCTAAATACAGAGTTGCGCCCTGCTACGAGATGAAGGAGGGCGCGAGCGGTGCGGGGTTAAATATAAGTGGTTAGCTCTAAGGCGAAACCGCTGACAACCAAAGCTGCTGAGAGGAATCCCTGAAAACCGCTTTTGGGGTTGAACGGTGGTTCTGGCCTACTTACCGCGATCATGTAACTACGTCGACCGAATCGCTCCTACAAGCTGAGTTCAAGACGTGCTTCACTTCCTCAGGTTCTGGAACGTTACTCTCGCCCTATCAATCAATGTCTTTCTTCGTCGAAGGACGATGAATACTTCACCGCTAAAGACAGGTAAATCACCGAAGCGACGAACCACCTGTTTACACCGCTGCACGTCACATCAAACATCCGCCAGTTCGAATTACAGGTTCCACGACTCCCACGATCCTTCCGGCCTTAGGTGGTAGGTGCACTTCGCGTATGACAACCAATAACTCACCCAAACATCGTGTATATTGTCACTTTACGTGTTATCAAGATGATCAATGTGGATATTATATTCAGCACACTGTCACAGTCATTACAACGGAGAAGCAAATCAATATTCCCGATTCATCGACAAATCAAGTATTCAGTTTCTACCAAGGTGAACAACAACAATTTCATGACTAATTACAGCCAACTACCAGGTTAAGTGACAGAACGTGTTTCTCACCAGTATGAAACATTCAAGACCAATAAACCCTCAGCGTAATAATCCCCCGCATGGCATGTACCCAGTTTTCCCCTTTATACTCATTGAAAAACTGCTGAGTTGTGCTTTTTTTCATTTTGGTTCATTATTCAATAAGTAATAAACCATTGTAATCGCTCTGGAAAAAAAAAAATTCTAACCCCCCCCTGAAATACGAATCTGCAATAAAAATGTTTCCGTCCGTACGCCGTACGCAGGATTTCTCCCAAACGGCTGGAGCAAAAGATCTGAAATTTTCAGGAAAAATCCATCTTGGTCCGACGACGCCCCAATTCTTGAGCCAGCTCTCTCACTCAATTTAAAGTGCCCTTTAAGGGCTGTCAAAGTTTTGTAAAATCCCTAAAAACCTAAAAACAAGTCAAGGCGGCCTAAATGTGTACTTATTTTTAAGAACATACCTCGAGGAATCTAATGAGCCCCTCCCCAGGTCCGTAGGTCAAACCATTCCCGATCTATGGCCCGATTTAAGGTGCCAACATTTGCGTTTTTTGGTTTATTATTGTTTGTTTGAAACCTAGTGATGTCCGGCCGATAGCGTCGAGTTGTAGTGAATGTGGATACTGGAGTGATAGCCGATGTGGATACTTGTAGTTTATAACCAATACACGGGTTGAAGCATTCTGATATGCATGAAACGCTGATAATATATAGGTAGATATTATTCAATATTATTACTGGGGTTTATTATTCAATATTATTACTGGCTTGCGTTCATGATTTGAATCTTACTAAGCTTCGGAGTGTGCGTGTTTTACAGGTGATAGAGCGATTATTGAATTTCAGGAGATATGCATAGACCACGGTTCTCAGCCAAAACGCCTATTTGGATTGATCAGTTGATCATGTTTGTGTGCCACCTGAAATTCAATAATCGCTCTATCACCTGTGAAACACGCACACCCCAAAGCTTAGTATAAATTCAAATCATGAACGCAAGCCAATTGAATAATAAACCCCAGTGAAAGAATTTGCAGCGTTTTCTTAAGTAAACACGCCATGGGGCACGTAAATAGAGCGAATAAGAATACGTAAATCAAAATAAACTGCCCCCAACTTTGTGTAGTGGGTTCTCATCGTAATCAGTTTGTCCTCGACCTTTCAAGAGTCATGCCGAATGTGAGTGAATATTCGGTTGTGATCGGGAACGAGGGGAACGAAATAATTGTATTCGAAGGATATCGTTTTCAAAAAGGTCGAGAAATGGATTCAGGAGAAGCTAGTTGGAGGTTCGTACAACTTATGTTCACCTGAACGTTTCCTAAGTTATGAAATTAATGATTCCTGGACCAATAAACTATGAACGAATGTCTTACGTTTTAGATGTTGTAAGAATGCGTGTTCAGCGTCCTTGAAAACCATTGCTCGTCGTAAAAAATCGTTCGCTCTTTTTACATACCTCTGTACCCCTCGTAGGTGAAGTCGCTTGCTCTTTTTACATACACTACGATGTTTAGTAGTTAACGTTCGCTCTTTTTACACCCGCCCATTTCACATCACGCAGAGGGACATACTGAAAAGGAGCTTTCTTCTAAAACGACTGGCAAATCTCATGAACCCAGGGTAAGAAATTACAAATGAGCTGTAAAAAAATGGTTGGAATTTTCAACCAAGGACTGCCAATAAATATAAAGATCAAAAATGCTTTTAGATTGTTCCAAGGAGTCATAGATCAAACCAGTTTGATCGTATTTGGCTTGTCTTTTGATATCAAAACAGACTGTTTTTAGGAATCAATAAGAGATTCAGATCGATAAACAATATTACAGCGAATAAAATTCAAACTTAGAGGTCATAAAAAAAAGAATCATGTGGAAGGAAACCACAAGCTGTCGTTCCTGAAAAGACGAGCGTTTGCTCGAACTCATTTGATATCCGTTTGATGCCCCCAAAGTGACTTTAAAAACAGGCAAATAAAACCTCTGTCATTTCAACGCTTCTACGGTCTAACCGATGGTTACATTTTAGGAGGTCCTTCCTTTCTCCTTGAGAAGTAATTTCTTGGTTCCGTAATGAACAGAGCTATCCAAGATTTATTCGGTTGTAAGTAATTCCGTATATAACTCATCAGCCATGAATATTGCCGGAGAGCTCTGATTCCCTTCTTTTATGGTGTAAAAAAAGTACCGAAACAACGGAAGCAGAACCGAACCAATTACGGTCGACGTCCTTCCGAAAACTCTATGAAGATTTTGGTATCTATTGATTTCTTGATATCAATGGGTACGTTCGAGATTTGAAAACATTGAATCATACCATGCAACATTATGTCAAACCCGTCTCACGCATCTTCTTTCACGCACAGCACGTACAAACGACTAACTTCAACAAAAATGATATGCAGGAGAGGAATGGTATGGCCTTCACAAGGGTTTATAGGATTTAAAGGAAAATCGAAACTTTACTAACGAAAAACAAGTTGACGACATTAACTCGGAAGAACGTCTCCTGGATAAACGTAGTATTGACTTGTAAACATCCGACATGTAACATCAATAATATATTCTACTTAATAAATGTTTTTGCAATTTTTCCGAATTTAAAACACATTATTGAGTTCTGTTGTTCAATTATAAGTACTTACCTATATCAATCTAGCATAAACTAGCAAAAAGTGCTATTTTAGCTACAATTGTAATAATTTGCTATTAGGGTAGGGGAAAATCAACCACGGATTCAAAGACATTGATTCTGCCACTCCACCGCTCGACCTCAATGTTCCTACAACTTTTGACAGACATCAAGCACCCAAGGATTTGCGTTTGATTTTACATTCAATCTCCTAAGTAAGTTCAGTGTTCTTCCATTGAAAGAAGCAGTGGTTAATTTTTCCTTTACACTTCAGCCAAAGATGAGACAAGAGTTTTTGAAATAAGCGTTGTCACAAAAGCATATGTTTGAAAGTAGGCTATCACGAAAACAACAACGGATAAGTTGATTTCAATTCTGAATTTTTCAAAATTGTACGCCCCTTGATGAAAGCTTTGATGTGATGGATCTGAATCCCTAACACCTATTTCTTCATTTTAGTTTCTTGAAATATGAAGTGTTGAAGGCTTTTTGTAAAAAAAAAAAAAAAAATAAAATAAAATAAAAAAAATTACTGTTAATTATACATTGCTAGCTTGATGTTGAAAGTGGCCCTTTGCCCCATTAATAATAAACGTGTACAAAAGTAAGAACATGTAAAACCAAAACAGTTATTTAAAAAAATTGCATTTCGACTTAAAACTGCAGTTTTTGGTTGAAACGTAGTGGAGGCTTCGTTTTTAAATTAGCCATACGTTTAAATTCCCAATAACGTATCCGAAATGCCCTGAAAGGACATTTGGAAAATATCTTTTGTCCTTCGGATTGAAAAAAAAATGTATGATTGTGCCCTCTGTCTCCAAAGAGTATTCATATTACATACTATAGTTGGGCTATCATTATCACTCAAGTACGCATTGCATCGTTGCTACTCACCTTCCTTGGTAAATGGACTCTTTTTGGTACAGGGATACGTAAAGATGATGCCCAATTTAGTACGCCCTTTCGAGGAATAAAATGAAAACGGGGACTTTTCTCCATATCTTTCCCCCCCCCCCCCCCCCCCCCCAGAAAAAACATTTCAATTATTCCGTAATATCATAGGCTCACGGTGAGCGGGGTAAGCCTGACCTGACGATAGATTTATGCAGGAGCCATCCAACCACTCAAGAAAGAATGGGGTTGGTATAGCACGCTCGGTCGAGTGTAAAATGGCGGTAACACTTTCAACTAAGATCAAATAAGCGAACAGCGAACGGTTTAATTTTTATTCAATTCAATCCTCTCTTCAATTTCCTCTTCTCTTCGGTTCTGCGGGATTTGAAATTTGGCATCACAGCCTATGGATAAATCCCGACATTCTCCTTTGATGATAAGATATATTTATAAAGAACCAAAATAAACTTAAATCAACAGACACAAAACATTTTCTAGTCTACTATTTAGAGAAGTTTCTATTCGGAGTAGAGATATAGAACCCCTAAGTGTACTCGCCGCGCCGCCAGGGCGTATTTATTTATCTAAACGTAAATTGCACTATTTAACAATCCCAGTAAAATATAGGAACATACATGGGGTCACTGATGCGTACCTTTAATATAGATCACACGAAAAAAGTAAAATTGATGTAATTTTAGTATTTGACGACTGAATAAGGTGAATTAAAAGTTGAAAATTAAGTGAAAATCATCAAATTATAATATCATATTCGTAAGGTACACTGAGTCAAACAAGAAACCGGAGAAAATTTTAAAATCAAAATTGAATTAAAAATGATCATAATATTATATGATATGACCACCTGATACAGGTTAAAACATAGTTTGATAAAACATTTTTGTTTTTTAATAAAATGTAATTTTTAATATTTAATTTTGATTTTAAAAATTAGTCAAACAAAAAAACCGGACAGAATAATGTAATAAGATGCATGCCTGCCCTTAGCACGAATCACTGCTTCACATCTATTTGACATGAAGAGATCTATTTGATAATTTAAATACTAGTGATATCATCGATCAGTTTGCGAAAGAAAAAGTTAGGAACATAAGTAAATATATTAGTTATACATTTGTTTAGGTTAAGGTACGTTTTTGTTCTTAAATAGCTTTTTATTTAATTAAATTGTATTTTCGTTTATCATAAAAGTAATAAATAGTTTTTTTCTAGTTCTGACACTTTTTGTTACTTTCCGGCTCCCATTTGCTATTCTGTGTATTTCCTTAGGAAGAAGGCCGCTACACTGCAACTCCTTGGCGTTTTGCGGGCTTAGTCGTCACAGCGCCTTAAAACTGTTGGTCACGTTGGAGCCAGAAACTCGTATGGATCACACTCATTTCCTCCGAGGAATCTTCCTAGCAGATACCCAAGTGGTTACTGTGTGTTTCTATGTCAGTAAGACATGTTGGTGGTAAAATGGCTATGTTAGACACTGAATGAGCTTATCAACCTCATCAAGTAACCGTAATAAACTTGGACAGACACTGAAAAAAAAAAACATTGAATTAAAATTGAATTAAATTAAACCTCTGCTTCTAGGCATTACCCATCTGTCTGTAGGCAGCAGAAGCTTCGAAAAAGTCACACTTTCTTAACTAGTTGAACAGTTTGTTGAAGATATACCTACTTGCTATCATTCGGAAATATACTGTTAGCTGACATCATCTTAGCTTATATTAGTTACTTCATTCTACACAATACCGCTCTAAGTGAACCTGTGAAGAATGTGAATATTAACTTAATATTAGTTATGCCTGACACTTCTGAGTATGCCAATCCTGTAGAGCAGCGTTCATTTGATAAACTCACATCATAGATTGGATCAGTACGAATTGTTTAGAGGGATTTGCGATTTCAGGTTAGTTAATCAATTGATGTACTAACAACCTCTATGAATTGAAGTGACGACCCAAAATCACTGTTGCCTTCATGTCCTTTACGTCGATCTGATAAAACCAATCTCTCCTCCCTGTTCAAACCGAACTGATCCCCATCTTTTGACCTGCGGCCCGTACGGGCGCCGGGTGATAACTATTGATTACCGGGTAATTAGATGTGACAGGACGCTCGGAAGTGGGAGTATATATAATTTTCAGCGAATCACGTTGGCATAGGCAGAAGGTTTTACCCTATACACCCACCAGCACCATGAAACTGGGAGATCGTATCGGCCGTAATGCTGCCCAGGGAGGTGAGTTTCAGGATCGAGATCATTCATCATAAAAATGTGATGACTCTCCCTAACGCTTCATTAACATTCGATTTGCGTGAAATCTGAAAGATGGTCTATCTACCTTCATCAGTTAGGATGATCCTCTAACGAAACTTCATAATTGCTCGGTCAATTTAATCATGCCAGATTTCCAAGCGAACCGTGATTGATATTAACGATTCTGACTGCCACATAATTTGGACGACCTCACAATGTGCAGGCGAACGAACATCAAGACATCTATATTCAACTTCACCTAGTCACCCACTTATATGCCTTACACATAAAACAATTTTAACATAATTTATATTACTAAAAATGTGAACAAGGTGAAAAAGGGTTAAATTGAAGGGCTGAAGTTTCAAATTGAAGTGTAAGTAGGTATTTTATTATACGCTGAATTGCTGTAGTTTTATTCGTGGATTTCTGCGTCTTGTCCATTTACAGTATATTCTGTTATTATAGGTATTGATATTCCATGTCCTTACTTTCAGCTGCCCCCCTCCCACCTAGGTATTTTACCTCGTGAGTAACGACAAACCGCAAGGAATGACACATGGTCTCGCGTGCAGAGCGTCGTCAGCTATAAGTTCTGGTATAAGCTTTGAGTTTTGACCAAAAAACTTGTAAAGGTTGGTTTTCACTCTCGTTAGACACCTACAAGTCAATTAGGGAGACGCAGATCAAAGATCAGCTGTGATCAAGGACTTGTGGCTAATTTCGTGCCTAATCGATCAAACGTGCTGAAATATAAAATTTATAATTTATCATAAAATGGAGTTATTTTTATACCACCGAGGGTGAAAAGACAAAATATGGAGGTTAGATTCTTTAAAACTGAGTGTGTCTGATATACGTAAGCCTGAGATTTATGTAGAATTATCCTAATACAGAAATAATAAGCCTCTGTACTTGTAGCTTCGAATCGAGGTTGACAAGGTTGTAGGATCCATTGTTCTGCTTAGGTAAGTGGTAGAAATAGAAGGAAGATGATTAATACAAGGTTTTGTCGATGAGATATCCAACTATTTCTCCTACCCAAATTTACTCCAGGTGGGAGATTCGTGTGACTTTCTTGAGTTGGCGTCTTCTCCGGGTTTGATAAACTCTTCTTGGAGAGAAAATTACTGATCGAGAAGATGTTTCAGTGCCCAGTCACCCAGGGGACGTCAATAGGTTCAGTGGAGGCGGATCTTGCTCACATTCTACCACCGAACCGAAAAGCAGAGTGACTGACAGATATCCCCAAAATCGGTTTAACTTCAAACTATATTTGTGACCAATACCAAAGACCAAGCAAGCCCCCCATATCGACTTAGAACCAGAGCCAGAGCCGCTGTGAAAGCTGGTATATGATAACTAATCGTCAACAAGCTCAAATGCTTACGATAAAAAATAAATTTATCGGAATTAGTTGGTCAATGAAATAGGTACCTACTGACTAGTTGATTTACACAAGCTTAAATCTCGCGACAAACTTTTATGATTTTATGAATTGTGTTAAACTTCTAAGTAAGCCAAATCCTTTTCCTTAAAGCTTTCTTAAAAAGGTTTTTTTGTTTAGTTTATATAATTTTCTATTATCAAAAGTCCTGCCCCCCCCCCCCCCATTCACTCGCATTTCCCCAGTGGTTGTATGCCCTCAATTATGATGAATTGATTAATGACACACCCCTGCCCTACTCATTGCCATCCCCCCCCCCCCCATAGGAATCAATTTTACATTCAAGTCCCTCTCACTGGCTTTCCTCAGAGCCCTGGGAGTGTGATGAATATGGTTAGTTGACCCTTCCCGATTTTAGAATAGGTACGTGATGTCCCTTAGTGTCTTCAATATTTTTATATGCCATTGATGGATTCTTTGAATTACATGAAAGTTATTCAAATTACCTTCAAGTTCCAGCCTCGCTGGTCACATAAGGAATAGTTCCCATGAGGAACTAAGCTGAAAATAAATATCATTTCAGGCTTTCAGGGCTATGAATAAGCAGTTTTCGCCCTCCCCAGTGAATTAACTAGTAACTTTAGGTTGGTAAGCTCTCTAACTATGGTGTAGAAGTTCTTGTTGTACTCTAGTACACTCATCCACATCGGCTACCTAGGTACCAATACACTTTGATCAAAGATCACACTCCTTATCAATTTTTGTAGCTGTTCAAATGGGTCCGGATTGTTAATAAAAGGATATAAAGCTGTAAGATAATGTGTTACAATGAGAACCTTCATCATCACGTCGATCATTCACACGAATAAGACACGTAGAAAGCGTAGGATGTAAAAGAACATGGTATTTCAACAGAAACCGGAGTACGTGTATTTATACAATCCGCAATCTACATTTTCGTTTAAACTGTAAGGAATATTCATGAATAAATCGTTGTCACGCGTCTCCATCTCCCTAGTCAATATTGTTGCTCCCGCATAATATTATCTCAGTCTCTGAATCGTTCCAGTTAATCTCATTTAGAAGGCCGGACATTCTCTGGGGGGATCTCCATTTCAGATTATTCCCCATCCCTCCTAATACCTTCCTTCCTACTGCCTACCTGCGACCCTATTCAACGTGGATTATATCGAGGTGTTTATCCTGCACCTATATATAGGGCGGCTATATATTGGGTGAACCCAAAGCAGTTCTGACCCGGAGGGAAAGCCTGGTGAGGCGGATCTAATTAAAGGTTCGTCTGTGGTCAGGATATACTTGGTAGAGGAACGGATGTATTGAATTTTCCCTACCGATCTTTGTGTTTTTTTGTGAACGGACCGAACACACAGCACGAAATGTGTTCAACATATTCCCACTTTTTGCCTTCGAACTTTCTCTCGTGTTTGCCAAGAGTTATTCAACATCTCCGTCAAATTATCAAACTTCTATCCTGTTTTTAGCTCTTCGACACCTTTTTGGTTGACCCAGATATTGAATGTAAATGTCTGCACCCCGCCTCTACAAGTTGACGTATAAGAAATAAAATGTTACTACTATCTTGCTCACGCTACCTACACAAATGCATACGCCTGCAAATGTGTAATCTATCTTCAATTCACGTTTTTCTTAAATAAAATTTGTCTTTGTCATCAAGAGTGCTATTTTTCGTGAGAAGTTTTCTAACAATCTTCTTTATTATTTCCAAGTTTCTTAACTATTGACATTATTTTCTAGTAAAAATTCAGTAAAAAACGTCTGCCAAGTGTGTGTGGCACATAGTTTCCTCGTATCCATAACATGACTGTATAGATCATTGAAAATTATCTCGAGGCTAAAACTTTATTTTCTCTTTATTACTCACGAGGACAACTGATTATTAAATTTCAAACACAAATTTACATCAGTCCAACAATCCCTGAAAATTTCATCTAAATCGGTCATGAACTCCCGGATTATCGTAACAAGGATTTCACGTTTGCGGATGCAGAGAGGCTACTATTGATCCGGGGGTCATGACACTTATAGTAGAACATCTGTACATCAATATTGAACAATAATAACATCGAAATCGGTCAGAATGCCCGGAGTTGTATCCGTTTGGGGATGCAGACCTACCAACCTATAGGGGACCATCTACAAGTTTGAAAACAATCCCTAAAAAAAAAAAAGGAAATAACTTCGTGTAGATAATTTTCTGACAGACAGACAGACACGGAACCAAAATTGTTCAGAAAGGTCTAAAACGCAAAATGTTTTTTTGATTTTAAAGACAAAAAAACTTTGTCATTTAAAACAATGCTTCCGCTAAGTAGACTCGTAGCAACAAGTCCGCGACGATTCTCTAATATACTCGTATGTGTGATGGGATTCTATTGGCGATAATATCCTCGTGTCCAAACCTACCAACTCTATTTTTTAAAAAAGGCTTATGAGATAATTTGCGTTTATCAAAGTTTATCTCATTTTGAGAAAATGATAAATTAGTAAGGTCGTTGGGCACATACGTCTGTAGCCAACCATCCATCATTCAATCATCCATAGCCATTCCATCATTGGATCCATAGCCAACCATCGTTATTCAAACTCAACTGGTGGATTATACTTGGATTATACTTAAACAATTAATAATTCGGGTCTAGGGTGACTGAAGTATGTGTTTAAATTGGAGGAAATCAAACTTTAAGCCTTTAATTTTAGGACTCTCGTTAGATTTCATGGTTCACTGAGTATTTAAAAACTGTAGCATTGATTATTTCAGGTATGGAGCCGAACTATTGATGAGCAAGACAAGTTCCCCATCAAATCCAAATGCTATCTTTGCTGAATTCGAAAGTTGATAAATAGGAAGCGTTCTGTCTGGACACTTCCGCTCCTTGGTATCACCACCCGCGTCCTTTGGGTACCAACACCGCTGTCTTCAACTGGAATACAATTTATAGGGCACTTTTTTTCAGCCATCTCTCCCTTCTTTATCTTCCTTAACTTCCTAAATTAGTTAGTTTAGTTTTTTGGCTTCAATTTAATTTCGTGTTAATAATTTGGTGTGCCTTCGATGGAGGATTAATTTTCTTAAACAGAAAAAAAGGTGTATAGTGCACATCTCTACCTACAATGTTTTATGGACTTGGTTTAGTTTAGATAGTGGTTTGGTTACTCGTGTTTTGACATTTAATTTCATGTACTTTCTTTATTTCCCTCGAGTGTCATAATCTTCCCCACATCAAAAAGAGAAGGATCCGCTTGTAAGTGGGAGACTTCTCAACACATTATCTGATAGAGATGTATAATAATATTATATACACGCGCCAAAGGAAAAATAAACGATACATGAATTCAATGTTGATTAAATTTTTCATGCTCCTTACAAGTTGATTCCAGTGTTTGGACAAATTAGGTTTTGAAAAACTGATAGATGATTTTAGGGCTTATGATTACTGGGTTTATCTTGCTTTGCAGATGTTTGTTTGTGATTGATGTCTAGAGAAGACAGGTAAAGACAGGTGGTAGATCGATCCTTCATCAAATTATGGAGGGATTTAAAAAAAATCAAAACATTGAGAAAGCGTGGTTGTCAATCTAAGCACGCTATAATCTAAAAAATAATGGTCTTCAAAATACCTTCAAATCGCTAAAAGGACGGAAAAAGGAAATTTTTCACTTTAATTCCACCTCAGATGTTGAATGCGGCGACATCGGACTCGCTCTCCAGAGCACGACCGCGTCGAACACCTCCATCACTTACCAGACCGTCCAATTAGGTAGCGCCCCCAATTAGCGAGTGTCTTAATTAGTAACTAACTCCCCGCTAGAGGGGTCCCCTCTGCCCCTCCAGTCCAACACCGCCTTCCAGGACGCTTTGGGCCATTATACCTTTTAGTCAGGCAATGGGGACGGGCCTTCTAATCTGAATTTCTGGTAGAAACTTACCGTCTCCAGTGATCTCGGCCTTCACCTCGTCAACTGCCTCAGGTTCTGAAGTTGTTTAGTTTTTCTGCCGATGTGATCGTAGAATCTCGGCATTATAATAAATTTGTTAGGTAAGTTAGGCAGAGAAGAATACAATCCAGTTCGATAAACTGACGAAAACGGATCAATAAGACGAACTAAGAAACCCTCAGGTACCAAATCGCTACTCGTTCAGAACGACCTTCATGTCTTTCCAGTTTCTGGTATCCATGACTATTGGATGCTGCTAGGGGTGTGTCGGTCCAAGTATTTCTCTGGAACGGTTCCAATGGTTACGGGGACGAGGAAGTAACCGTTCCTAATTGCCGGTACAGTTCCCTTACCGGTATGGCCCGTTATTATGGAGCCGTATTGTACCTGCTGCCCTGGTCGGTATCATGGTAGATTCAGCAGGTACCTACTAAGAAAAATTCGAGGTTATCGAAATTAGGTTGGAAAAAATAGCAGTGCAGAGCTTGTGGGGGATCGTGGTCGAGGACCGTGAACGTAAACACCAGCGAACTCGCATCGCCTTCCCGGTCCAGACCTGGAACTGTACCGGTGGAGCAGGTTTCTCCCGATTACTGGGATCTACGAGTATCATCGATCCCTTCCCGGTCCGTGGAACTGTACCGGTAAGGGCTGGGTGTTTGTCACTGCTTGGAGCCGTTTCATCGTGAAACTAGGTTCCAAAGTCCCGGTACCGCAGTACCGACCCACCCCTAGATGCTACACTAGCTGCTATTTCTCTCCCAACAGTAAGAGAATGCTTACAGTTTCCATGTGCGAAGATAAACCACAGCCTGAAGTCATAAATACAAATATTTATTTTGCACAAGATTTGCTGATATATGTTAGCCTGAAAGAGATGGAGGAACCTTCAACATTCATTACTTCTAATGACGGTAGATCACTCATTCAATTCCAGTAGCCTAAAACTGGTAGGGAGAGAGAACGGATTAGGGTAGAGGTGTAAATGTCATCTTTGAAAGCACACAATTCTATTAATTAGCCGATTCGGTCTCACATTAAGTATTTTGCGTTTGAAACTTCTTTTTTTCTTAAATTGTCGCGTGGTTTTCCGTCTGATTACCTCAACACTGACCGGTTACAATTTGTAGAGATACAAAAGAAGGTAAATTAGGGTAAAACCGTCTATTGTTGACACTATTAGAGAGACTAATCAGTTCAAACCGCCTTGGGCGCAAGTGTTTCAAAATTTCGTAATGTTGGGTAGTTATTAAGAACTGTGAGTTCCTAGTGAACAGTTTGCTCGTATTAGATTCCCCAAATACTTTGTTCATAATCAGAAATGAATTTTTTCAAAAGTGGATTTTGTCCCTGATGTTGACACATTTTCTCTTAGAAATTCCAACTTTTGACACTTGCTGGTCCTAATGTTGACACCAATACGTTCTATTACCCTTCTTTTTCTTGATGTCCTACCCCTACTCAACTTACGTATGGTACCTTAGGTAAGGTGAATGGCTAAAAGAGGCTTTGAAACCATTTAGGACAAATTTAATCAACGAAAGGGTTCACAATTTATTAACGCCAACTTACAAGTAGGTAAAACACACAAGAACGAGTTCTACAGGATTTCAGAATCGTAACTTAACGACGACAGAGAATGGAGATTTCGACACAGAGTAGGTAGCCGTAATAGGTACCTACACAGTTGTACTTCATTAACAGCATCTGCCATTTGCTGGGCTGTGTACTTCCATTCCACCTTTCCCATGACAATTTTAAATTCTCGTACCTAACAGTATTGAAGAGATGGCAGGTTAATATGGCAACAAAATGATTTCGAGTTATACCTACTTCAACTTTATGAACCGAATGTCAACATTTGGGACAGGCGATGTCAACTTAAGCTTCCACTTCGCTTAATGAAAAAATTCAAGAATCTCGATATTCTACTACATTATTTCAATCCAAATATTATTTTAGCAAATCAAAAAAAAAATGTTAACCCCCCTGAAAATTTCATCAAAAGTTTTCAAAGGGTGTAGAATTGAATCTGCAAAAAAAATTTTCCGTTGACAGGGTGTCAACAATAAAACATAAACCTATTTCATGGAACCTAATGTTGACACCTGACTTAATCACATTTTTCTATTGAAATTGAAGCTTTTGATGCGTACATATTCTTCCTTATGTTATTAACAGAGCTGACGATGCGGGGATTTTATTTTTACCCGCAAAAATTGACTTGAAAAGTCTAAATTTGTCGATTTACCTCACTAGCACAAGACACTGGATTCACGCCGGTGGCGTGACTGATACAGCTGTAATCAGTTTCCAATCTCCCGGACAATTTCTACAACTTATTATTACAGATCGAGTGGGTCATCCTCAACACTTACACTGTTATGTGTAGAATGACTCCACGTTCTAGTGTACAGTGCCTTACTACCTTATTTTTGCGTTGTGAAGTTGAAGTGTCAACATTAGGAATATTTTCAACAACAACAAAAACAAAATATACGAATACCCCTAAAAATAGACAGTGCTGAAACTCTAAGTAAATGCAACAAAAAAGGAGTGCTTCAGCTTTCTAATCACGAAGTTGGGATAATTATTTACGGTTGTAACAATTATGATTTATTATTTTCAATAACAAACCTTTATAATTGACCAAGAAAAAAATATTCAAACCCCCCCACAAATTACTGTCTTAAATTTGAAGATGAGTAGAATCCAAAAGTCGAATAAAATAAAGTGAGCTCCGTCCGGAGCTTTTCTCCGAAACTACAAAGACAAAATTAATGAAACCAAGGCCAAAAATTACATTAGGTGTCTAGTTGGGGCATTAATCCCAGTCGGTGGTGAAATCTAAGGGCTGAATTTTCAAAAATCTGAATATCAAAAAAACATTCGGAATAACCCAATGGTTTTTACGTTCGTTATTGATAGGCGTGCTTTCAAAGAATCGAATGAGCCCACCCGGACCTCTTCAAATTCATCCGTTCGCTCTCCCTTTGAACGTAAACACAAATGAGAATGTGCTCGAACATATTAAAAATACCCACAATATACGGAAAAAATCAGCTGATATAACTGCGGTGGATTTTTTTCCCCAAGGGTTCCTTTTTTTAAGTTTTATGTAATATTAAGTTTTATGTACTATTACTGTGGTAAAAGTGAAGTGTGAGAAGGTGTTTTATCACCCGATGAATTGCCGATGTTCTATTTGTAGATTGTATCCATTGAAGTTTGATCCGTTGTAGGGATTGAAATCCACTATCCTAACTTTAATCCCCCTTCCACCCTCCCGCAAATAAAACCTCGTAAGACATGCTCCTTTCTATTCTGATGAACCTAGAAAGTTAAAATGTGAATGGGACGTGTCCTGCAGCATGTGTTCTTTAGGACGAAGGCATCCAAAACCCATTGGACTTCTATGAGTCAATTACAGGGTGTGATGTTCAGTGATCAGCTGTAGGCCTTTGTGGCTAATTTTGTCCCTGATTGATCTAACATGCTGAAATGTAACTGGGGACCTTCTTGGCATCTACTCATACATACAGGCTCGAGGCGGCGAGTTTAGATGATGTACAGACAAAGCAGACTCCTGGCGGATTCGATTATTTCAAGCATAATCGATATTCACTGACATGACGATGAACCCATTGATTGACGATAATATCATCAATTGTGAAATCATATCATAATTTCATGGTATGCGCCAGACATTTCCCTTTAGACATCAGCGTTTGGAAAATAAGTTCAATGCTGAACATCAAAGTAAGTGTGGAGAAAAAAGAATATATATCTTACAGTACATGAATTGCTCTACCAGTCAACAATTTCCAAGTCCCTTGCTTCAGAAAGACGTCCTAAAAATGGAAAATGATGATATTCGAAATTTGCACTTCTAACAACTAAATTTGGAGAAAGTTCCCCCAAATTTTTTAACTCAAGCTTAGCTTTGTCATTTTACTTAGAAATATAACTCAGTATTATTATACTCAATTTTAATGTGGTCAAAATCGGTCACAATATATGTATAAATAATTAAATTTTTAGTAATTAATCCAAATCATTATTCGATTTCAGGATTTAATAAATTTTTTGAAATTAGTGACCTTGGAAGTCGGAAAGCCTCACTTTTAAATTGAAGGGCGTTGAGTAAAAGAACCGAAGGAAAAGGGTTGCGAACAAATATTTAGGGTGGAGACGTAATAAAAGTTGATGTTTGAGTTCCGTTCCTGAGGTCAGAAAGGAGTTTTCTCTTGTAACTTGAGGTGAGGAGGTGAGGACGGGAACTCCGAGGAAAGACTTTGACGAACAATGTCGACACTGTATCTGAGACACGATGAGTTTGCCAAAGGAAGTACCTACCTACCCGAATATCATCGCCCTTCCTCGACTTCATATTTGAACGTCATTTAACATTACCCGCAAAACTTATTTTCCTTGTTTTTAACGTTCAGCGATAGGGCAAGAACGATTTTATCAATACCTATTACGGGGATGGACATATTTTTGATTTGGATCCTTCCATCTGAAGACAGTGCGAAGAGCAACATGCATTGGTTGATCATTATGTTTTCCACTCCAAAATCCAAGTTTTCGTCTAAATTTTGCGACTCTTCAATTTTCAAATTTCGAATGATACCGTTCCCGTATATATCGCCTAACAGGCAATACAAGGTACTTAAAACAGCCGTCAGCCCGATATTCTTGGCATTATAATTTATAGCGTGTCATCATCTAGGTTCCTGGCCTAGTTCGATTGCCAATAGCGCCTTGATATTAGGGATGCGGTTATGAGCGATGATAGGTATTAATATACAAGCATTTTTCAATAACTGAAGGGTACTTGAACGTTGCTTCGAAGCAGGCTAAATAAATCAAAAGATATTACATACTGCATATGCTAAAACGTGAATTGAATGAACTCATAGTCTAAACGAAAAGACCATTTTTTATTAGTTTTACAGACATTGAACGGGTACCTCCCTACAGATCTACTAGTTACCTCGCCCCCTAACGAATTTTATGATGAACCCCTTATTTTCAATACATAAATTTCTAGTCGAAGAATTTAACTGAATAACATCAGGGTAGAAGTACGGTGTTTGTTTGGGCAAACACTTTTCGGAGCGCATCAGCTGGGTTAGTTTCTGCGGCTTTGATTATTATATAATTGGTAATACATAATAAAATACATTGTACATTATTATACTACATGCCACACATAATTAGTGTTCAATCCGTGCTACATATCAAATGTTAATTACAAACATGGTTGCAGATAATCGTTAGCACTTAGTTGTACAAATCATGTTCTACGGGATTTAAATTAATGTTTAAATGAAACTATTTTATCAACGGAGTAGTGGGTTTGCTTTTGCCCTCCCCATCTCCCTACTGACAGCTGATTCACAATGTTTGAGATTAGTGGCACAGCTAGACAAGTCGGAGTCGAACATAAACTATAAACTGATACTTTTACTCTTGACATCATTAAAAAAAATATATATTTTGATTTTTGGTTCGAGGTCAAAATGGCCCCAAGAGAATCTACACCATCATTTAAAAGTCTCACCACATCGGTTTTATTTACTTTCACTACGCTTTCGCAGATATAATATACATAGCATATTTGCTCAAGACCTTCGTACGAACTCGCTCTAATTGTTGAGCTAATTGTTCTTGATAGATTATTTCATTGCCGCACCGTAGTATCCTCTGCCATTAGTAGCTGCTGCACAAGCGAGAATGATATCTTTGTCAGAAACATGATCCCTACAACATTCGTCAGACTTCTACGAGATTCTCAATAATTGAACAGTACTTATTTCCTGGAGAACTATACAAATCATTTCATGCAGCCATGTTGTTGATGCTTTGTGAGACGATGAACTAATTGGATGTTTGTTGAATTTTTGTACGTTTTGGTCAAATGTGGCGATCGTTCAAATATACGACCGACACAAAACCTATTTCACATTTTCGATTGATATAGAACCTGAATGCGGAAGTGAAATACTGGTTTTGAAGGAGAACAAATGTCAATTAGTTTACAACGTTCCTCAATATTAGTTTACTCGAGAGCAATATTATGACCAATTTACTGATCGTGAACACAGAGAAAATCGGTGATTGGAGAACCTCAAAGGGCATTCTAATTTGTTGATAGTAAATTGAAAACTTAATGAGGTACCTAACTAACCTATAACTAGGACGCTAACTTAAAACAGACTTGTTTGGGAACTGACCACGAGAAACTTACAATCTGAGACGTGGCCGATGTCCGCTAACCCGACCCAACGCTATCAAGTGAATTAATCAACGCGAGCTTTGCTCCTCTTCCGCAAATATTTCTCTAACGGGTTTCAAGACCCATCAAACTATTTTCGGTCCTTATTACCTGAGGGGAAACATCCTCTCCAAAGGAAACAACTTGGGTTCAAGTAGTTTGCTGGAGCTCCGATGAAGTTTGAAGGGAATTCCAAGTGCTAACAATGTTCCCTGGCGCAGTTGGAAAAACTGTCGGGTTCATCCGTCAAGCCGTCATCACGGGGAAAGGACGAGCGCGAATAGAGTCTTAGCATTGTCCGCTGTAGTTTGCCAAGACTTCTAAACATTCATGTTCGCCATCGCCGCTTGTTCATTTAATGAGTCATCGAATACAATTTAATCGATATTTAATATGAATTAAATCAATATTTAAAATTTATTAACCATATTTAATATGGATATACCAAAAGCCTATTTTCAACGTCACAATCAAATTTTCCAGTCAGTTCTCATGACTAGCTGGAACGAGTTTTCTCAAACTCGTCTCCTTCCTCACATTTTAGAATCACTTTTGAATATTCAGTTCGTTGGAAAAGTGAACGTTTCAGTAAAAAGGGGGCGGCACCTCCTGGTGCCTTAAATTAGAAAAACGTGGCTAATTTGTGATAGCCCATACTACCTATCGTCTTTCTACGGAACAAATCGTTAGAGGAGTGAAGGGAGGTAGCGAGGAGTGACGGGGGGGGGGGGATAGAAATAACGTAGCGCCTAATTACCGCTACTCTCTCCCCTGACCACTCTCTGCTCTGCTCCCGACCAACAAGGTAATCCGTTTCACAATTGATCATTTTATTTAAATCAAATTCGTAAGAATAAACGATATTAAAGGAATACTTCAATCATCTCCACCTCGTGGTTAATATAAGGTGACCATATTTCTAATGACCTCAAAGCGGGAAACACATTATGGTGGTCAGGGGGTCCCCGACCCAGATACCCTGTGAAAGACATTTTCTATATTGACACAACTTAACATCCTAAACTGATTATTTTATCTGTTTGAGCACTTAAATTTACAGAAATAAGAATAGGAAAACTTTACTGTTCAGGTAGTAATAGTAGCACAATTACACTAATTGGACCATCAGTTAAATTAATTTATTAATAATGAAACAAACAAAAAACGCATTTAACAATTGAAGATATTGTAAGTAACAGAAATACAGAATGGAGTGTACTGTCCGACCGGGAGGAGAAAATAATTGAAAAACTATGTAGACAAGTTTGTGAAACATCTTATTTTACCAGACTTGTAAAAAGGTTAATTGGTGCCGAGTCATCCCAAGAACATTCACATTTAATGGGGCTTTTAATCCTTCCACTCACTTGGTCACTCCCCTTTCTCCCTCTTCACTCTTCTATCAGCAATGTGTTGGCACTCAATTATTCCTATCCCATTTATACATAGTGACTTCTCAAAGCTGGAAGTTCCCACGAAATATTCTTCGTTTTTGTACCCAAAACATATACCCCGCTGTCATTATTTTTGGTTTTTAGGGGGTAGGAAACTATTTGGCTTTACTTCAAAATTCAACGTACGGCGAGTGATGCCAGGAAATTGAGCGGGTGCTCTTTGCGAGAGAAGATTTGTAATGTGAACGCTAGCACACGTAGTACTAACACACTTATATTTTCCCAACGTAAGCCACCAAAATGCGGTGGAAATTATGCTTGTAGATATTACTTTATTGAAGTTCCTCTGTTTACAGGTACCTACTTGTGGGCTTACGAAAACAAGTAAGAAGGAGCTTGCACGAAAGACCAAATACTAATACATTCACAAAACTGCCTAGCATGAACGCAGGATTAGTAATAACTGTATTATTCCTTTTTAGCGCAAGAAGGAATAGGTTAGTCCTAAATTACAATGCCAATATTTCTTAAGCCATAATTAGATTGGACCTTCAAGAACTTATTTTTGATAATTCACAATTGTTTTCAAATATTCAAATAGTGATTTGTCCAACTTACAGCCATGCTAGAGCTCAGATGATTAACAACTGGAGAAACAATGAATAGTCCCAACTGAAATATCTAGTTCAACATTGAATATGTATATTATACATTGTTCCCCGAAGGGGGCGCTACCAAGCATATAGTATTAGAGAATGTAAACTTAGGATTCAATTAACTGCCCTGACAAATGCTTGGGTTGTTAGTCCTTTAGTCCGTAGAACAAACAGGCTACTCGGGTCAATTACCGAAGGCTGTACAGACGCATCTACCCTTCTGTTGCGTAGATGCTGTTCAACATGGAACAATTTAATACGAAAATAGTCCATTTAGTAACGAATTAGTTTTTTCTATTATTCTAATCTATATTTAATTATGTAAAATATGTACTCAAAGATGTAAATGAATAAAGAACTTTGAATGCGACCACAAATGAGAACGAGGATAAACATGAACTATTCAGCCTAACGTAGTGATTGACCACTCGATTTTGGTCATTTACATCCATATATAGTTCAAAATTGTTAGATTGTTGGTGCTATTAGTTTGTTTAGAGTATTTTGAATTTTTTTCTGGAATAAATGAGGGTTTTCTCGTTTTGGTTTATTATTCAATAATAAACCATTGTATTCGCTCTGGAAAAAAAAATTCTAACCCCTCCCCGAAAATTTCATGGTTTACGTTTCAAAGGGTGTAGAATACGAATCTGCAATAAAAAATTTTCCGTCCGTCCTCCGTACGCCCTACGCACGATTTCTCCCAAACGGCTGGAGCAAAAGATTTGAAATTTTCAGGAAAAATCCATCTTGGTCCGACGACGCCCCAATTGAGCCAGCTCTCTCACTCAATTTAAGTGCCCTTTAAGGGCTGTAAAAGTTTTGTAAAATCCCTAAAAACCTCGGAACAAGTCAAGACGGCCTAAATGTAAACTTATTTTTGAGAACATACCATGATTAATCGAATGAGCCCCTCCCCAGGTCCGTAGCTCAAACCATTCCCGATGTATGGCCCGATTTACGGTGCCAACATTTGCGTTTTTTGGTTTAATATTGTTTGTTTGTAACCTAGTGATGCCGATAGCGTCGAGTTGTAGTGAATGTGGATTCTGGAGTGATAGCCGATGTGGATACATGTAGTTTATAGCCGATACACGGGTTGAAGCATTCTGATAATATATAGGTAAACATTATTCAATATTATTACTGGGGTAAATAAGTATTCTTTCACTGTTGTTTATTATTTAATTGGCTGCAATGAATTTCAGGAGATACGCATAGACCACGTAAATCGGTTCTCAACCGAAACACCTAAATTTCTACATCAGTCTACCTTCGGCTACACCGTTTAAATTTGGATTTGGGGAAGTTTTAACGCAATACGAGTGCTAAAGGACATGATAAATTATAGATGTTTTTATTGTGGGGGGATCCAATAAAAAAACGCTGCGAATTTTTCGCTGGATTATTCAATTGGCTTGCGTTCATTTCTACTAAGCTTTGAAGTGTGCGTGTTTCACAGAAATTATTGAATTTGTAGAGGCACACAAAATATGATCAACTGATCAATCCAAAGGTATTTTGGTTGAGAACAGATTTACGTGCTCCATGCATATCTCCTAAAAGAAAAATAAACCCCAGTGGAAGAATTTGCAGCGTTTTTTATGATTTTGCAGTTTAGAGAATGACAATCTAACATCATAAACCGTAATATGTCTAATTAAGGGTAATTTCGAAATATGCTGGATACTTCGAAAGTCAAGCCAAACTAATGTGATGCTAATGTAGAGTATATGAGATAACTTTTTTATCCCAAGTAACACAAAATTAACACTAACTGCTCTTTATTTTCCGAGCGTCTATATTAGAGTCAAAGCTCTACTTTAAATTTGAAAGGAACTACCTACATTCAGGTTATAGTAAGTCCGGATTTGTTCAATTTCTTAGGAGGTTCACCATTTTCATTATTTCGTGAACTCAAGTATCAAAAATGATAGAAAATTGTATGAATAGTCCAGCGACATTTAAAGGTACTTCCGAAAGAATGATTGAGTCAATAGGTTGTATTCTAAGACTCTTGAACGACTGCACTTTTAAATTATTCAAATACTACGAATAGCTGCTTTTCAAAAAAGATTGTAAAAGGTCTGGTTTAGTACGGTAGCGTTCAAGGAGGGCAGGAGTCACCCTTATAATCTGAGAGTGGTTAGTCCTCTTCATTACTCGTATTTCAGAAGAGGCTGATGCGGGGAGGGGTGAGGTTGAATAGGACACTTTAATGTCTGTTACCCAACTGCACCTAAGGGACGCCCCTCGCAACTCCCGGCTCCTAGCCCAGTTCTCCTGTCTGAGCCATTTCCTCCACAGTTATATTTTTCCCCTTTTTCGGTGAATGGGCATGGGAGCTTTTAGATTTTCCAGCCACCACCGTGCCCCACTTGAAGGGTCCTTCAGGAGACCTTGAAAACGAAAACTTTTCCTTCCTCCTCTCGGTTATTAGCGGAGTGGAGCTAACTGACTTATACATTTTTGTTTGGGAATTCAGATATCGTAAAGAAAATCCACTCGATTCTCACGAGGCTGGTTTTCTTTGTACCCCAGATCCTTCATTAAGATTCTTTTTAATGTCTCTTCATCCGTGATACTGTTAGAAGTCTGCTTGCAGACGCATCCTGGCAATGATGTACCTGGGCATCATTATTGTCTTAAATAACCGATATCAAAAAATACAGAATTTCTATTTATAAGCTCGTACAATTAAGTTTGAAAAATTAAGGAAATTCAAAATTAACCAATACTTTATGCTTACCAAATCATCCGTTCTTCGTTAAAATACAAAATTTTGGTTTATTATTCAATAATAAACCATTGTAATCGCTCTTGAAAAAAAAAATTCGAACCCCCTCCGAAAATTTCATGTTTCACGTTTCAAAGAGTGTAGAATCCGAATCTGCAATAAAAAATTTTCCGTCCGTCCGCCGTACACCGTACACCGTACGCACGATTTCTCCCAAACGGCTGAAGCAAAAATGCTGAAGTTTTCAGGAAAAATCCATGTTGGTCCGGCGACGCACCAATTCTTGAGCCAGCTCTCTCACTTAATTTAAAGTGCCCTTTAAGGGTTGTCAAAGTTTTGTAAAATCCCTAAAAACTTCAAAAAAGTCAAGGCGTCCTAAATTTGGACTCTTTTTGAAGAACACTCCACGAGGAATCGAATGAGCCCTTCCCCAGGTCCGTAGCTAAAACCATTCCCGATGTATGGCCCGATTTATGGTGCCAACATTTGCGTTATTTTGGTTTACTATTGTTTTTGTTTTGATTGCAGTAACCTAGTGATGTAGTGAATGTGGATACTCAAGTGAACTCCTAAAAGGATTTGTAGCCGATACACGGGTTGAAGCATTCTGATATGCATGAAACGCTGCAAATTCTTTCACTGGGGTTTATTATTCAATTGGCTTGCGTTCATGATTTGAGTTTCTACTAAGCTTTGGAGTGTGCGTGTTTCACGAGTGATAGAGCGATTATTGAATTTCAGGAGGCACACAAATATGCTCAACTGAACAATCCAAATAGGTATTTTGGTTGAGAACAGATTTACGTGCTCTATGCATATCTCCTGAAATTCAATAATCGCTCCATCACCTGTGAAACACGCACACTCCAAAGCTTAGTAGAAATTCAAATCATGAATGCAAGCCAAATGAATAATAAACCCCAGTAAAAGAATTTGCAGCGTTTTTTTGTTATCTAATTCTAACATTATAATTTGGTAATTATTTTACCCGTAATCTCGTGAATTTCTAATTTGCTATTTGATTTGAGTTAAACGGTTTCTGGTTTGTTTTAATCAATGTGTATCATAGTTTCGGAATAGGTTTTTAATACTGATAATAGAAGTGGGATTGTGTGAGCAGCATTGCAGTTCCAAAATTAGATGTTGGTTTGGACAAGCAAAATTAAGCAAAGAGACTGAAAATATAGCATTTGATTGGAAATTTTCATGTAACGAATAACATAACCCTGTTTAGTTTGACGCTTAAAACTGGGAAGAATCAATTTCGAGAAGAACCCCGACGTATTCGAGGGTATGGACGCCGTACTGCACCGATTCTTCGGCTAACTATCCTGGGTGGAACCTATTGATTGATTTTTCAAAAATGAAATTTGCATGCCAGGTAAAAGAGGCTTCAGCAATATTACAAATAGTTGAGTTCACAGCTAGTCGTTTGAATCGTGAGAATTATCCTCCTCCACAAGAACTATCTATCCCCATCAGTTTAACATCAAATTCAAATATTCCTAGTTGTTTAATATTTCGTTTCCACCTACGAATGAACAAATTAAAGTAAGTACTTCCCAGAATAATGATATTTTCTTGTAATGAAGTACGCATATTCGTTTCAAGAAGATGTTTGATATAAGTAGATGAAAGACTCATCTCAAGACATCCAATATCTTTCTTATTGACTATCTATTAATAATTCATTATTATTATGAATTTTTATTGATATTATTATTATTATTATGAAATTATTTCGGAGTCAATTTCGGATTACACATTTCCGATCAAACTTATGCATAGATCATGACAAGTTTTGCCACTAAGATCGTCCACTAAAACAGTTTTAAATTTTCTTTTTCAATACCTAAGGTACGGATGTTATTCATTCGTGCATAGCGCTGAAAAACTATGAAAAAAGGTTCAGAAATTAAAATGTTTACTAGGTCAATGTTCACTCGGGTTTTGAGTTTCATAGCTTTCTGAATAATAAAAGTTTTCCGTTTATTTGTGACCAATCTTCCTGAACCGTGAAACTATAAAGTCAAGTCTGATTTTGAATGAATTTTCCAGAGATAGTCTTGATTAGTTTTTAGAAAGTCATCCCTCAATTTCATGAACACAGGGTGAAAATATATAACTTTCCTCAAACCCCTATTCCTCTCGAAGTATTTTGATAATATATTCAAATAATAGCTTACAATTTGCTGGAAAATGAGTTTAATTAGGATTAATTACTACAGTAGTATTTCGCAACTTAAAATTGTTAGTGAACAGTAAAAGCATATGCTGTTTTTATGATTATTGTTCAATTTTCGGAAGGGGTTTTGGGTAGTTGTCAGGAACTCATCTTGTTTTTCATGAACATCGAACGGTGAATGTTTTGATACATTCCCTTCTTGCAATCGTATTCCTTGAATTCCTTCATTGGGTGATTTGACCCTAGGGTTAATAAACTTGGTGGACGTTTTTGGAGACGGGAAACCAATATTTTGAAACGGAGGTTCCTTAATTAAAACAGTAGGCCTTAATCGTAATTTGGTAATGTGAAGCAAGTGTGGCATTCAGGGGTTCAAACGGAATAAAACTAATTATCTTCAGGTTCGCCAGGGACCTTTATCACATTCCTCTTTAAGTAACCACCGCCTCCCTCAACTTCCTCCTTCTCATTACCAAACATTTGAAGTTTGAAACTTTCAATGCTCTCAGTTCCGGTCGTAATCCTGCAAACCCTTTTCAACGTGTTTCTTCCACGGAGCCTATTTCCTGTATTTCCACCGTTCAATGGGAAAGGTGAAAATCCCATCTTCACAACACTCAACAGTCGAAACCATCGGATTAAAGCCATTTATGTAGAGTCCCAAGCTTAGGAGAGTTATCAGAAAAGTTCAGAACTTCTTTCCTCTGAACAAAATAGCCGAGCGTTAACCAGCTGTAACCCACGCAGTTTTTAAATGTTGATGAAAAAGGCACTCACCAACTTCACAGCTCATTCAATCGGGATGGAGTGTCAATCAACTCTTACCTGAAATAAAAGGAGCCATCAGTAAAAAATTAATTGGCTACATTGTTAAATAGTGTACGAAATATACTATAGAATCTCTAGATTACATTCAATCAATAAGTTGCACTAATGACTTCTTGCTAATTTATACACTTGTACCAATCAACAAAATAGCTGCCTAATGAATTAGTTATGTTTTTGTTTCGGCACGACCTCTTATCCAAACTAGGTACTATGAGCCGATCAATCAAACCTTTTTCAGGATTTCCAGAGAAAGGTGGTACCAGAATCGTGGCAATTCACACACAGGAGGAGTACTTGTGAAATGGGTAGAGTATATAGACTTATCCTTTCTTGTGAAAGACAATTTTTCTTGTACTATTGTCCACTATCTAGAATCCCCACAAGATCACCCTTGCTACTTACTTCAATAGAGTCCGTTTGATTTGCAGCGAAGGCGTGTATTCCAGGAATACCGGAGAGCCCCTATGAAACTGGAATTGGGATACCGCTCTCTCATAGAAAACAAAGGAGGGTCATCGATAACGTCGGGAGGTATTAGACCTTTCGAACGGGGCATCTCTTCAAATGTTTATGGGGGGTTATTATTCGGGTTCACTCCAGAAAGGGTTCGTCTTCGCTGGAGCATAGGAAATGAAACCTGGAGAAACCTCCCAGCTCGCGTGGCCCTCATCTCTCGACCCTCCATTTACGAGGTCTGAAAACCCCTTTCCCCGTATGATTTACTCCTGCATTTTCTCTTGTCTGCGAGCGAGGGGATCTCACATAATTTTCGAAGGTCCTCCTTTGTCTTCCAGCTCCTGGGTCGACCGTTTGCACTTGTGCATCCTTTTTACATCATAAAGGAAATCTCGCTTTCTCGATAGGATCAACGTAGAATGAATGATTCTACGTTATTCTTTATTATTACAATAACGCCAGTTTAGAACAAAGCCACACGTAAAGAATTATCCTCATTCTTCATTTCCCAAACATCACATTGATCACTTTCATATTTCGCTTATTTCAACACACATTTGATAAATATGTGCACTTTTTTAGGCTCCCAGACCCACCTTTTACGTTTCATCATAGTCCATTTGACCATAAAAATCACAACTAGACGGTGACGTTAAGCAATACTTCTTAGTATGTAGAACTTCGGAACACTGGTTTGTTCGACATAGCGACAGACAGTCAAACACGAAACGGAAGTTGTTCAGAATGGTTTGAAAAGCAAAATGCGGGTGGGAATCTTAATGTTTGAGAAAAAACGCTGCAAATTCTTTCACTGGGGTTCATAATTCAATTGGCTTGAGTTCATAATTTGAATTTCTACTAAGCTTTGGAGTGTGCGTATTTCACAGGTGGGAGAGCAATTATTGAATTTCAGGAGATATGCATAGGGCACGTATCGCTGTTTTCAACCAAAATACCTATTTGGATTGTTCAGTTGATCATATTTGTGTGCCTCCTGAAATTCAATAATCACTCTATCACCTGTGAAACACGCACACTCCAAAGCTTAGTAGAAATTCAAATCATGAACGCAAGACAATTGAATAATGAATCCCAGTGAAAGAATTTGCAGCGTTTCATGCGTATCAGAATGCTTCAACCAACCGTGTATCGGCTACAAAGCCTTTTAGGAGTTCACTACAGTATCCACATTACTACATCACTAGGTTACTGCGATGAACACAAACAATAATAAACCAAAAAAAAAATCAAATGTTGGCACCATAAATCGGACTTCAACAACCCTTAAAGGGCACTTTAAATTAAGTGAGAGCGCTGGCTAAAGAATTGGGGTGTCGTCGGACCAATATTGATTTTTCCTGAAAATTGCGGATATTTTGCTCCAGCCGTTTGGAAGAAATCGTGTATACGGCTACGACGTACGGCGGACGGACGGAAACATTTTTATTGCAGATTTGAATTCTACACCCTTAAACGTAAGCCATGAAATTTTCAGGGGGGGTTAAAAAAATTTCTTTTAGAGCGATAACAATGGTTCATTATTGAATAATAAACCAATATTCATCTCTCGATATTGAAAATAAGATTCCGCTAAGGTAGCCTCGTAAACAAAACCAAACAGACCAGTCACAATCCTAGAGGTAGGTACATTACACAGTTGCTAACTGGCCCCGGCGCAGGCTTTCCTTCCTAGACTCAATGAAACCGTGAGTTGGTTAAATACGAACGAATAGTGATGAGTAGGTAATTAATAGTTTCTTGGAATCTACCACCCCCTAGACTACAAATTGGATGGAGAGCCAACTAACAAGGTTCTTTCTTCAAGATATTGGACCAAAATGCAAAGGCAAAATCACTGTCTTGTGATACTTGAAGTCAAAACAATTGTTAACTTGAAGTACTCAAAAACCCCGGCCGAATGGCTATTCGGTGAGAAATTTAGATAGTTTTTACGTCCTTACCCGGTCATTGTTCCTATTTACCAACTTACACAGTTTGGGCCGTTCCCCTTTCATGAATTTTCCGTTGCCACTCATCTCGAAGTCCTCCTCCCTCTGACTTACGCTCTCGATACCGTCTGATCGCTTCATTGTTACCCTTAAGGGAACTCCTCCTTCCTCGTCCACCCTTTTGTATGTATAGCTTGCCAGAACCTTTTCATAAAGCGATTAGGAAACTTCCCCCTTAACTTTTTTCTGTGAGATTTCATTTCCTCGTTTCAGTTCTTGAACCCACCCTTTTACATCCCGAGCCAGCTTAATGCTTTTTTCTTTTTTCTGTTTAATTCTCTTTTCTACTTTCGCTCCCGACGAAAGAAGTTCGAGTTACTATTGTACTTTGCATTTGGCCGCGTTGTTTTTAAATAATTACCCAGCATACTAGGCATTCACTACGTTAAAACGGACGGCCATCAAAATATAACAAAACAAGGTTTCAACATCATTAGTTCAAGTTTATTCAACGAAGCTAACAAAGAATGAATAAAAATAGACCTTTCTGAACCACTTTCGTTGCATGTCTGTCTGTCTGCCTCCATGTGAGTGTGTCTGTGTGTCCGCAGATCCTTGTAACCTATCTAATTCCGACATTTTCTTCTGATTTTGATGAAACTTTCGGTGAAAGTTTAGACTGTAGTTTGGACAAGACTAGACTGTGATTGATCCCCATGAATTTCAATACGCAGAAATCAATACACCCATCTGTGTCAAGGTAAATTCCTATATATAAATATGATTTCCGCAGGTATTAGAAATCCGACCGCAGTCTAATTCACAAGTTAGTCGGAAAAAAGCGATGTGAAACATCCATAAAAATTTGAACAGGATGACATCATTATTAACTTCTGCGCGTGTGCAAAAGTGAAATCCTTGTAAGAAGCTAATGCTTACAGTTTTCATCCCATTTTGATGGCCGTTTCAGGGAATATACGGGCGAGGCTGAAGATGATCATCCATAAATATCATCTCCAACAGTCCATCATTCAACCTGCGCATGAACGACTATGAAGTTCCCAGTCCTTCATTTTCCGAGATTGTAATGGTAATATCTAGTTGAAATTTGCAGGATTTTTCAAGATTCAATTCTCTTATTTCATTTTCAACTCGATTTTATCGTTATTATTACCCGCCTAGGAATCAGCGTGGACGACCCGCATTACATTTCGATTTACACTTTCGAACTGGTGGATATTTGCGCGAACATATCCTGTGACATTTTTTCCCTTGGATCGTTGGCAAACTTATTTACCACATTTTAATACATTCAAGCTATCGATGCGGGCTAGCTACGTGGCCGATATTTGTCTATAATAATTCGAAACAAGTTGGATGTGGCATAATAACTATTGTTATTGTATTAACTCAGGTCAGCAGGTAGGTGGTCCATACAAAAATCCGCCTGAATAATATTCAATTTACTCATAATCTAATTACAGGCATTTAATAACTCTTCCCCCGTTCATTAATCGCGGGTTCGCGAGATGGATATTTAATTATGAATGAATCATCCACGACTGAGGACATGCTGTTCTGCCTGGTGGGAGATTCAGTGATTGATGGGTGTTCAAAAGGAGGGGAGATGAACCAGAGAGAGAGCGAGAGAGAGAGAGAGATAGAGGAGGGGGAGGAGGAAGGGGACAAACCTTCACACAACTCCTCTCTGGACACAACCAACTAAACATAATTGATGTAAATCTATTCCAAACTAACCGGCAATCTAACGCAAACTGTAGTCCCTTGTCCTGAGACCCTCTTCATCTTGTTGCTTCTCCCCGGCCTCCATTAATCAACTGCGTTACTATTTCGGCAGAAAGTTGGGTTTCCCTGTGCTATCAAATTCAACTAGTGATGAAGCAGCGATTTTTCGCACATTAACTGAACACGTTCGGTTCCGTCTGTGTCTGGGCAATTTTCGATGTGAGCCGCATCAAGTAAATCAACGGCTGTTGGCTAAGATTGGTTTTGTCAACCCGCAACAATCGACAAACTTCGATAAACTTCTGATGTCCATGGTTCGATCCCAGCGTGGAGCACTGATAATTTGTCGGTTTTTGATTTTTCTGAATGTTTTGGTGGTTTATAACATAATTGATATACCTATGATACTGTACCGCTACGAGTTGTGTAGACAAATTAACCCTGCTTGCTTGGTCCAGCCAAATATAAACAGGGGAGAGAAGTTGAATAAGATGCACAACTACGTAGGATGAAAGAAGTGTAATCAAATAAATTGAAAATGAAAAAGGGGAATGAGAAGCTACGGAACGACCACTCTCGGTAAATCTCCACGGAGGTATATCCTTCCACGCTGTTACCTCCGTCTTCCTCCTCCCTTCCACATCACCCATCTACGTCATTCTTGCTTATCAATCGACTGGTCGCGAGCAGGAAGCAGTCGGCTGACGAGTCATTTGGTCTCCCTCTTAATGTCCCGCCCCGATTAAACGGGCTAGCTCTTGGCGGTACATCTCTCCCCAGGTTAAGTCCTTAGCGTGGTCCTCCATGCGCCATAGCCAGGAGTTGGTTGGAGTCCTGGTCCATTTGGCCTTATGAGGCATTTCCCAGTCGCTTCAGGTCAGCTCAGAGACAGCAGAGTGTAGGGCGCACCCGCCACTGCCCTCAGCCAGTCGATTGATAAGCAAGAATGACGTAGATGGGTGATGTGGAAGGGAGGAGGAAGACGGAGGTAACAGCGTGGAAGGATATACCTCCGTGGAGATTTACACGCATGAAAAGAAGAAATGAAGGACGAAAACCGGCAAATATAGTAATCGTTATGAAAAAACTCCATTTGTAAACAGGACATCGAAAAACACAATTCCTGCCCCCACATGAGAACTGAGAGCATTGTGGTGTGGAATGAACTAATTAGAATGCGAAAATTAATATCTGGGACTGGGTTCCTTCTGTTGTGTGAACTACAGCAAGTTGAACAAATTTCTAAAGAGAGAAAAATTATTACTACCTTCAGTAGATGAGTGTTTAACTTCACAAAACTGAACGCTGCCAATGGGTTCCCCCAACGTGTCTGTTTAATGATTGCGAAGCAATTTAAGTTTCAAATTGATATATTAAAAATACGGGCCCGTCCGGAATTTGAACGCGGGACCTCTCGCATCCCAAGCGAAAATCATACCCCTAGACCAACGGGCCAAAAAACTGGATTAAAACTTTCACATCAACAGTACTTTCACTATCTCTGGTGTTCTATGAACAGCGAAATATGTATTCGCAAATTTAAACCACCTGTTCACCTGTTTAAACTAGGTTTCTGACCCTTGGACTTGGACTTAATTACCGATAGGGTTTCATAAAAACATCCGCGGAGTTTCCTGGCAGGGAGTACTCACGTGGCTGATTGAAAAAAATATATTGCTTGGATTACTCGCCTACCTACCTACTAGTCGTTTTTTCATTCTTTGCATTTCTACGAGCTTTGAACCTGAGCTTGTGTGGTGGAGTGCTTTGAACGAACATTTAAATTTCTACCTAAAATGTTTGTTTTCATTCTTTCCTTATCAAGTATAAGTTTGCAGTACTTAACTTTCCGTTGTTGTATCTATTGGATTCATTAGATATATTCAACACTAAATTTTGTGGATCCGGCAAATTGTGAAGAGCCCTGCCTCTCACTGATGGATGGGAAATTCGGTCCCTCACTTGAAGGATGAAACAGTGAAGTTTTAAGCCACCTCTGTTCATGTTCTATCGAAATTGTATTTGCAAATCACATTTTAACTTAACTTTAACTTTTTTGCAATTGATTTATACTTAGATTTCATCAATTCCATTTTGGTTTCAAGGTTACCCCACATCAAGTCAATGTTATATTACTAATACTTTTGGGGGATGTGATTTGTGACTATTGATAAAAATGAAAGTCAAATTATATTCATCTTAATGTAGTTCAGTTACTCTTCCGTTTGTAATTTCAACCTCTGAAACTCTTTATACAACTGCTTTGAATAATAAACCTCAACTTAACATAAAAATATAAATTTTGATTTAAAAAATTTTAATCTTGACGTAGCTGCGAGCAGAAATATTGTTTTTCTAACGTACCTCTACGCCAGAACGTAGGTGAAATACATTTGGACTGATCAAGTGTGTACCTATTCTAATATAATACATATTATGTAAACACCGTCATTAGAGATTTCCACGATTAGTAAGTTGGTAATGAATTCACATAGGGAGGGATACTTGGATTTATTAAATGTGAATATTACAGATTCCGTGCCTAGATAATTTGAATAGTTAATTCCTTGATAACTGGATCAAATCTGAATCATTTGATCCATTCAACCTGTTTCTCTTCTTCAACTAGTTACCTGATTTTGCTTTCGTCTCACTGTTCCGACTACCAGAAATTGGATTCTGAATTACTCTCAAGAGGAGACCGATAAATAATTTATCGCCAAGAAGCGGAAACGCAAGGCTGGAATCAAGTTATGACGACCAAACCGAATTACTGTGCGGCCTGAGTGGAGTTTAGGGGCTGCTTGTTTTGAAGGTAAGCAGAAGCTACGTCGGAGTTGGTCAGCGAGAACTGAACTGGGACACAATATGGTGGCGACGACAGAACCATCCCGTAAATATTTAATTAAACGTTCGAGTGTATTCCCAGCTATTTCATGAAAACTCAATTTCGAGATTAATTGCGCAACACAAAACTCAGTGTTGCAAAAAAAAAGGTACTAATAAAAGTAAATCTGTGCCCAAACTCTCGTTTTGGTTTGTTGTTTTCCAATAATGAATGAATTAATTAATATATTTTGTTGCATACCTACTGAGAGATTAGGAAAATATTATCGTTCACGGAGTTATATTTATGAAGAAGTCATCCTATCGTCTTTGGGATACATAATAGTCAATTACAAGGTATAAATACACACTGATCCTTCAGCTGAAGAACGTTTGTAACTCGTTTCTATTCTAATCGATGTACGGTGATGGAATATAAATAGGGCTCCTTTTTGTCATCTATAGTACAATTGCAAGTTATGGAAGCGCAAGATGAAGGTAAAGTACTCTGGTATACGTCAGAATTTGGAGGAGACCGGACGATTAAAATTAATTATGTTAGATGGATTTTACTTAACCACATGTGCACACTGAATTACTGATTTGTGAGTCAATCAACTCATTGGGGACCATTTGCAGTTGGCCTCAAACACGATTTTGAGTCGTGAATCGACTCTTACTCATAGAATTACGCCGAAATTTTGATAATTTGGCTCGATGTATTCGGATTTCTCGTTATAAGTGAGCAGGCGTGATGCCTGATAAACGTAGGTTGTATATTAATCCGTGATCTGGCGTGGCACCTAGCTTTCTTGTCTAGGTAATGTGAACGTACAGATCTTCTGAAATGTTTTAGATGATCTAGAATAATGTAGAACATCATCTTGTTACAACGGAACCGAAATGACGCGTGATATGGTCCGGTGTTTTGATGTTGAAACACCATCAAAAGGATATTAAAATAACAACCCGAGGAAATGTTGCTATGCGATTGTGCAAGGCAATTCGATTTTCCAGTAATGCAACTTTCGAAGAACCACTTACAACATAATCCGCACATTTTCGCAGAGTTTCGTCAAAGTAGGCAGATTAGGGTTGATAAAAGGATCGGCGGACTCTAGGACAGTCACATACATACAAACAATGGTACACATTCAGAAAGGTCTGAAACGCAAAATACAATTGGAAAATTTGACCTATGAGGAAAAGAGTTTATGTCTCGAAAGTTGAAACAAAACTTCCGATACCTATGGGTGAAATAGGAAGGAATAGAAGCCATGATTGGATTTTCAGATTTTCTAGGTATTTTTACGTTCAATGTCACCTTTGAAAAACTGATTTTATGGAAATATAATGATAAGTACCTTATTTCTTAATTCTATCACTACAATAAAAATTATTCAATTGAACAAATGGACGAATCATTTTTTACCATTAGATGCATGGTTCAAAAGTGTTAATCAGATTGAGGTTCCAACAATAATTGTTGTGTTGTGTAAATTTGGTAAGTAATGACAGGTAGTAAGTAAGTATTCTCTTCCTTGGAAAGTGAGGCTGAGATCTCTTGTAAGCTACCAGTAGAAAATGCTAAATTTTTAAATATCTGTTCAGAAGGCCACGGAGTTTTACGAAAGCGTTTCTTGCTAGCGGTAGTGGTGGGACCTTTCTTTTACTCCAATCGTTGAACAGTAATTCGTTTGTTTACATGTATGATAAGTTATAGTTGATAAAATAAAAATTTTCATACATAGAAATTGATCGATTCTCATAAAAAGTATCAGCAGCGAGTTCGGACAATTTATTCGAAGGGAATATTTAGGAAGGTGCCTCCCAGTGCCTTTCGAAAAATTCTTGAGGATGGAAAGAACCATAATATGCATTGAATTATGCATGGATGGATAAAACGCGCTCGCTGCTAGGAAGAAGGATGCTTCATTAAACCACAAAAGAACTCGGAGAAAAGAGACGGCGGGGGATATGTAGGTACAGCTGCGCTCCTCAAGTCGCAGAATTCTGCTACAGCTCGCGGAAAAAAAAACGACCAACAGATATGAAAATACGTCTCCATTGATGTATGAAAATTATAAACATGAATGAAGAAAATCCTTGACTCTCATAACAAAGTACAAACGTCATACAGAATAAATTTGCATTCAAACACACGCTCCCCAATACAGTTTCCGTCCCCTTCAAACCTCCGTATTTTGGTTCCGTTCTGAACTGAATATAAATGTATAATAAAACGTAAATGGGGAGGAACCCTTTTTTATAATTGGACGAGGTTGAATAAATTATCTCATCTTCCCCGGATGAGATGTTGGGGTTTATCAAGGAAATAATATTCTCGAGGAGGTTGGTTTCCAAGTGGGTACAATAATGCACACTTCAAGAAATTAGGTTTCATAGAAATCTTCAAGAATTTAGAAATTCTGTTGGTTTCTTACAGATCGGTCTTACCTTGCGTTTTTCAAGGAAAGGAGTTTTTTTTCGAGCTGCCGACGTTTTATTGGATGAATAAGAGCATTAAGGGGAGCAATCAAATAAGTCGAGATCTGAGTTTATAAGTTGAACGTTGCGAAATTAATGTTGAACAGAAGCTGTTGAGTTTATCGGCTTCCAGCCGACTCAAAGGTTTTCGGTGTTCAGAGGATACTGACTGATAAAAATGAGAATGAAACAAGGTAAAGGAAGTCACAAGCCTGGGTTAGCGTTGGCAACTTTATTGGTTTAGGATGGAGAAAGTATTTCAACATGATACTTGAAAACGTGGCTGATTCGAGTTCGTTTAGATACAACAGTTTTTACTACCATAGAGTTCATAGCTCAATTCCTAAAAGAAGTAAGCTAATCTGAAAGAGGCCAAATTAATTGAAAATGCTTCATTAGTTCCGGACTCACTTGGTCAACACTTCTCGACCTGGCAACTGACTTATGCATTTGAAAGTATGTATTTAAGGGTGGGGAAAATTTGAGTTTCATGTGATGAGATGCACAAAATCCCCCTTCCAAAGGCTGATGCAATATTCATAAAGCAATTTCAAGAAACGGTAAGATGGTGCTATCCAAATCCATCGCTATTCCTCAGCTTTAAAGTCAAGGGCTGAATGGGTAAAAGGCTCGTAAAAGGAAGGGAAGTGGTGTATTGTAATTTTTTTAGGGGTAATATTTAAAAAAGCATTGTCCATTTTGTTTATGAGGGCATTAGAAGGCAAAGTGGCGTCTGGGCTGTCAGTACAAGCGTGAGTGGTTCGTTACTGGTGGTTGGGAACAATCTTCGAAGAGCAAGAAACCCTCGAGCCTAAAGCGGCCCACACACTATCCAACCGTCGGCCGACAATCGGGACTGAAGGTGGGGGAACCCGACCGCTTCATGTCGGGTGGTTCTAGTCATCCAACGGGCCCGACGGTTGGGTCCCTTCCACACACCGTCCAACTCAGGTGCGAGTGCGGAGAGGGGGTCGTCTTTCGGCACCCCCCACCACCGATTGTCGGCCGACGGTTGGATAGTGTGTGGGCCGCTTAAACGTTTCAACCTGGAATTTTCGTTCAGCTTTTGATTCATATTCTAATCGCAATGTTGAAGTTTAACAAGAACCCATGTGATATAGCTAGGCTACCATAATTATGGATGCGGCGGAACTAGATCGGCTGAATGAGCTAGGGGTTTTGTTCTATTTAAATTACTATTCCAACATTGAAACTTTTTTGCTTTTAAGCTGACGGGTTGATTTTCTTCTTTTTTTTTTTTTTTATAAATTTTATTTGGCTCACGCTTACACTTTTACGCCATAAAGTAAATCACATATATAAATCAATCTAGTTCTCACTGCTCTGCTGGGATACAGTAAAATATGGACATCAGAGTATAAGTTTCAGTACTGTTGTAATAGCACTGAGAAACTGAAAGAGTTCCTTGTAAGCTGAGGGGTTGATTCGTTCTATGACTTGTTATTAATTTTAGTTTTTCAAATCACTTTCAATTTCTTAACCTCTCCGTTATGAAAGGAGCAGTTTGGATCCACTCCAAAACTTAAATAATAAACTGGTAAAAATAAACAACTAAATACAATTCTCAAATGAAAGAACTTCTGACTCCTCTTTTTGGCACAAGCTGAACATTGAATCACACGGACACCCAGCAAATGTTGACTTGTTTGGGGCATGGAAAAATGAGGAAGATGTCAATTTACCCCTTTTGAGATTTTGAGGAATTTACCTTAAGTGAATGGGTTGAGGGATTTAATTGAAATTGAAAGAATTTTAAACTTTTATGGGTGTCAACACCATCATCCAATAACGGAAATTTCTCAATACCAATACTTCGGAAGATACATTGAATGAGATATTGACCTTTTCAGATTTTTAGGATACTATAGGAAGACGAAAAAAACATACCTTAACAAAAAAAATCACTCAATTCGTTCAAAAATTTCACTCACCCTTGACAAATCTACAATTACCAACACTAAAATACTAAAAGTTGTGAGACATTTCGCACTTATAGTTTTACTTATTCCATACGTAAATGAAAACTCACAAGTCTGGAAGATTGTAAAAGAAATACTATATAAATAATGTGTAACGAATAGAGAAATCATTGGAGCCCGGTTGAAGCCGGTTGGGCAGATGCCTGCAGTTGACACTATCTGCCCTCCATTGTGTGAAGCTAGAACCGGCCGACGATCCGTTTTGTATCTGGCCGATAGGAGGGATTGTGGTACCCCAGGATGAAGAGTAAATGACTATGGCAGAATCATCCCTCATTTTGGTCACGAACGGCATCGTAACAGAATTCAGATTAACATTATGTTCGTACATAAACTGGTTTATGAGCTTTCCGGTCAAGAACGTTCGAGTCATTGTGGTGGGAGGATGGGAACATATTATTCTTGCTCGAATTTCAATCTACAAATAAATCGAATCTCAATTTCAATCAATAAATATTTATGTATTTTAGTTTGAATAATATACAATTTTTCGTCGAAAAACTGTCAAAAAACCCGAGTTAACCCTTGACAGAATTTTTCTACTCGTACTATCAACTTTGTCAGGTCTTGATTTGAAAGAATGACTGGAAGCCTCATTAATTATTACTTCGATTGAAATCAACAGCGTCCGACAAACCACAAGGAGCTATGATAACTAGGATTTTTCAGTGATTCGAATTTTCAAACGGACATTAATCCGTTTTTTTCTACACGATATAATCGTAATTCGTACTTTAAATTTTGTGGTAAGTACTTTTTCACTCGAAAAGACAGACAACAAAGAAGTTTTATTTTCTTCGGATGATTCAATTGGTTTAATTGTAATGTATAAATCTCAAAACCGCCCTAGTTGATTAGGTATATTTCTGTACGAGTTACTAACAAAAAACAACTTGTGCACAACTGTGAATGAGGGGTTTATTACAAAATATAGTAAAACGAGAAGCTGCTACTATACGCAAACTGAAGAACAATGAATTTATTGTAACGGATTCCTGTATTTATGACAGAAACTGTAGAAGTGATGCATTTCACTCAGATTTCACGTTTGAGGTATAGGTGTGGCTACACTAAAAAACGCTGCGAATTCTTTCACTGGGGTTTATTATTCAAGTGGCTTGCGTTCATGATTTGAATTTCTACTAAGCTTTGGAGAGTGCGTGTTTCACAGGTGATAGAGCGATTATTGAATTTCAGGAGGCACACAAATATGTTCAACTGATGAATCCAAATTACCTATTTGGCGTCATTGAATAATAAACGCCAGTGAAAGGATTTGCAGCGTTTTGGTTTATTATTCAATAATAAAACATTGTAATCGCTTTGGAAAAAAAAAAAAAAATTCTAACCCCCCCCCCCTGAAAATTTCATGGTTTACGTTTCAAAGGGTGTAGAATCCGAATCTGCAATAAAAATTTTTCCGTCCGTCCGCCGTACGGCAATTTCTCCCAAACGGCTGCAGCAAAAAATCTGAAATTTTCAGGAAAAATCCATCTTGGTCCGACGACGCCCCAATTCTTGAGCCAGCTCTCTCACTCAATTTAACGTGCCCTTTAAGGGCTGTCAAAGTTTTGTAAAATCCCTAGAAACCTCAAAACAAGTCCAAGCGGCATGAATGTAAACTTATTTTAAGAACTTACCGTCAGGAATCGAATGAGCCCTTCTCCAGGTCCGTAGGCCAAACCATTTCCGATGTGTGGCCCGATTTATGGTGCCAACATTTGCGTTTTTTGGTTTATTATATTTTGTTTGTAACCTAGTGATGTCCGGCCGATAGCATCGAGTTGTAGTGAATGTGGATACTGGAGTGATAGCCGATGTGAATACTTGTAGTGTAGTTAGTAGCCGATACACGGGTTGAAGTATTCTGAAACGCTGATAATATATAGGTAAATATTATTCAATATTATTACTGAGGTTTATTATTCAATATTATTACTGGGGTAAATAAGTATTCATTCACTGGGGTTTATTATTCAATTGGCTTGCGTTCATGATTTGAATCTTACTAAGCTTCGGAGTGTGCGTGTTTTACAGTGATAGAGCGATTATTGAATTTCAGGAGATATGCATAGACCACGTAAATCGGTTCTCATCCAAAACACCTATTTGGATTGATCAGTTGATGATATTTGTGTGCCTCCTCTACATCTGTCTACCTTTGGCTAGATCGTTTAAATTTGGATTTGGGGAAGTTTTAACGCAATACGAGTGCCAAAGGACTTGATAAATTATAGATGTTTTTATTGTGGGGGGGGGGGGGGTATTGAGGTTCAATAAAAAAACGCTGCAAATTCTTTCACTGGGGTTTATTATTCAATTGGCTTGCGTTCATGATTTGAATTTCTACTAAGCTTTGGAGTCTGCGTGTTTCACAGGATAGGGCGATTATTGAATTTCAGGAGGCACACAAATATGATCAACTGATCAATCCAAATAGGTATTTTGGTCGAGAACAGATTCACGTGCTCCATGCATATCTCCTGAAATTCAATAATCGCCCTATCCTGTGAAACACGCTCACTCCAAAGCTTAGTAGAAATTCAAATCATGAACGCAAGCCAATTGAATAATAAACCCCAGTGATTATTGAATAATAAACCAAAAATCGTATATTCCAAGTCCCCGAGGAGGGGAGCAGGTTGCCCCGGGAGACGCTCCTCATTGGTGGGGTCCCCTTCACTGGCGTGGTCGTGAGGGGGGAGGGGGTGAATTCCACCCAGCGGTTGCCCTGGGAGACGGTCCGACGCTCCCCTTCAGTGGTGGGGATGGGGGTGGCAGAGAATTCCACCCGCCCAACGTTACCACCCCCTGATATACCTACCCGCTCTGATGATTTCGTCTGTATATAGATTGATGATTATGATGATGATTGATGATTGATCGAAACTGACGCTGGCACATAGGTACGCCGCCTGCAGCGCCGCGCCTCTTGCTCTCCTGCAGCGCGGCGCAGCTGGCGCCTGTTTCGGTAGGTACATGAAGAAATCGCAAGCCGCAGACGCATCATGGATACCATACCTCGACGCCGTGTCTTAAGTGAAAAACGAACGCGACCGACGGGGGGGGGGGGGGGGGGCGCCCATCGCGATCTATCAGTGCGATCAAACAGTACAACTCTACAGATGTGTCAGACGTAACAACGCGGCATCACGCTTTGTTGCGGCAAAACGATCGTGCCGCGTGTTCGATTTTTCTTCAGTCCAAGAATTTTCCTTAGCCGATCACATGTGACACAACCATCAACCTCCACGCGTTCGCGCCAACCTGAGTCACATCGGCGCTCGCGCAGCCGTCTGTCGACCGCCCTTGATTTTTCAATGATTATCTTGCTGGTTTCTCTACTTTCCATTGCAGTAAATACAAAAGAACTAGAATGAAATTCGAAAAACGCTGCAAATTCTTTCACTGGGGTTTATTATTCAATTGGCTTGCGTTCATGATTTGAATTTATACTAAGCTTTTGAGTGTGCGTTTTTCACAGGTGATAGAGCGATTATTGAATTTCAGGAGATATGCATAGAGCACGTAAATCTGTTCTCAACCAAAATACCTATTTGGATTGATCAGTTGATCATATTTGTGTGCCTCCTGAAATTCAATAATCGCTCTATCACTTGTGAAACACGCACACTCCAAAGCTTAGTAGAAATTCAAATCATGAACGCAAGCCAATTGAATAATAAACCCCAGTGAAAGAATTTGCAGCGTTTTTTCAAGAGCGATTACAATGGAAAAATATTCTATTTGAAAATTTTAAATTTCGTAAGACGGAGCATCCTTATTAGAATGCTTCAACCCGTGTATCGGCTATAAACCCTTTTAGGAGTTCACTTCAGTATCCACATTCACTACATCACTAGGTTACTGCGATAAAAAAAAAACAAAAAAAAAAAAAAACTCTCGTGTTTGTTTTGATTGCAGTAATCTAGTGATGTAGTGAATGTGGATGCAAATGTTGGCACCATAAATCGGGCCATACATCGGGAATAATTTGAGCTACGGACCTGGGGAATTGCTCATTCGATTCCTCATGGGAAGTTCTTCAAATGAAAGTCCAAATTTCGGTCGCCTTGACTTTTTTTGAGGTTTTTAGGGATTTTACAAAACTTTGACAGCCCTTAAAGGACACTTTAAATTAAATGAGAGAGCTGGCCCAAGAATTGAACCGTTGTCGGACCAAGATGGATTTTTCCTGAAAATTTCAGATTTTTTGCTCCAGCCGTTTGGGAGAATTCATGCGTACGGCGGACGGACGGAAAATTTTTTATTGCAGATCTGGATTCTAAACCCTTTGAAACGTAAACCATGAAATTTTCAGGGGGGTTAGCATTTTTTTTTTTTTTTTTTTTTTTTTTCCAAGAGCGATTACAATGGTTCATTATTGAATAATAAACCAATACCAATAAAAGCTGTGAAACTCATGATAACTACCAGGATTCTTGTTTTTGAGCTGAGACCATAATATATAGGTACACTATATGATTCATAGTGGATTATCCGAGGTGTAATCTACACAATCTCAGTATATTTCTTCAGAATCTAGTATTAGTGGACTTGGAGAAAAAAAAAAGAGTAATGTTGTAATAGTTAGTGTAATGATGTACCGAGAAATCAAAATTCTGCTAATATTATTGGTGTGGGAGTTGAAACATATACCCAGAGTTTCTTAGTTAATTTCCGTTTCACTTCAGCCAGGCATCAACCATGATAATATAATACTACCTAATATTATTAGGCAGTCAAGTTTCGCAAGTTTTTAATATACAAGGGAAAGGATGGGGTAGATGGACGGAGGGAGGACTTGGGTTACAGTGGAGGAAAGGAGGTCATGTCCTTTTTATATGAACGTAGCCGAAAATTTGTTAAAGATCCCTTCAGTGGGGCACGATATCCAGTTTTCGCAGACCGAATGCAAGCCTTGTTGTTTGCATACCATTATCTTCCTCTGTTTGCACAACCTACAATCGGCAGGATTCCCTCCCCATATACGCCGCTCCGCGATCTTAGGAACCGGATGATGACGATTGCAAGGGAAACACGTCGGAATTGAGAAAAGGCGAATCCTACCCCTCACCCCCACTCAGTCAGTCCCCGAGGCTTACCTCCGCCGCATGCTCCAATTTCCCCAATAAAGTCTAGTGAAGGACGCAATACGAAGACCCTGGGTGGGTCGGGATGACGGACGGTTTCGTCGATCTGAGCTAAATCCGGAAGGTTCTATCGAGAACTGTCGGACTTCGACAATGCAGGTTGTAATGTGCTTGCAGCTCTCCGAACCAAAGAAAAAAGCTGTAGAATTCCCCAGGTATCATAGATTAAGATTTCAATGGGCAGATTCGAATAGATTACTTGAAAGATAATTAAGGAAAATGACGTCACTGCATTCAGGATAAATTCAAAGGTATCATCTTCTATACGAAAGAAAGCGCACAATTTCCTAAAATGGATTCAATTAAAAATATTAAGTTGGTGATTTGTAAGTTCCATTAAAAAACATAGGACAATGGTTTTTTTATGTACCTACCTTGATTTACACACCCAAATTTATCGAGACTGGCCGTTTGAATAATTTGGGACGGGATTGTTGATGTATGTATGAATGAATCACCTCGTCTAGGAACCAACTAACCTACCACTGTGCTAGATTATGGGAACTAGCGGAATGCATATGAATGTTTCAAGAGGGATATTCCTTGCTTTCATAATATTGACATAAAACAATAGGCTCGGAACCGTGATATGTGGTATATTCACAATTTTTACCAGTAAGAGTACTTACAAGCCCTTGAAGGATCGGTAAAAATAACAGCTCTCTACCCAAAAAATAGCGTATCTGCTTCCTGTATATGAAGAACTGTACGTTCTTCTACACGGGAGGTAGGAACAGTTCTCACTTTTATGATATAAGTCAAAACTAAACTATCAACTTCAGAACCGCTTATTTCACCGATTTTTCTTTTCATTTTTTAATTTTTTTTTTCAATTTATTCATTGTTTTAAATTTTCAAGAACGCTAATATTTACTCTGTCAGTGCATTCCCTTCGGATCAAACAAATTCCGATTGAGGCGAAGGGCCTTTTCCGCACATTTCATATACAGGGTGTTCGGTATAAGTATGATGAGCCTTCAGGGATCGATTCAGCAACCAATTTGCACCAACTTCTCTCGTAGCAATTTTTTTGAGCCCGCTCTTTTTTTGCCAATTCTACATCAAAGTATTTTTTTTTTGTACTTTCAACCTTACTTCACTGAAATGACCATAACTCCCTTAAATTAGTGAATAAATTAAATTTTAAATTATACCGCTGAAAAGAGCATTAAATTGTCTTCAATTTTCATTCTATAAAATTATCTTCAATGTCACGTAATAAGTACATGAGTTTTTCTAGCCTGAACTTGAATTTTTGTCTACTTCTTATTTTTTTAAATTGTCAATGTTGATTTACCACCATACCATCTACTGGGAAATGGATGAGCTATACGGATGAATGTATTTGTAAAACTCTCCGAACGATTGAAATCAAAGGAAGAAAGGGGGGGGGATGGGTGTCAAGAAAACCGTATTTAACCCCGTTGGACTTCTACGTGTAGGGAACTCTGAAAGCCAAAGCGTACTCCGTAAGGGTTGAAACTCGGGAGGCCTTAATTGATCGAATCAATAAGTCTTGCGCTTAAATGAACCGAAGTCAAGCTCTGATATGAGGTAAAAGTTGTTGCATAATGATTTCTGAATCGATCCCTGAAGTTTCGTCGTCCTTTTACCGAACACCTTGTATAGTCTTATACCGATCCCTGTATAGAAAGATTTTCCAAACCAAAGTCTCACTTTCCCACTTTTTCCTGTTTACCACATCTCAAATCCTGATACTAACACATGGCTCATATGGCTCATTGAAATATAAATAAATTGGTTTGAAAAAATCTTGAATTTTTTCAATTAAACTTTTAAATTGGCCTGGGAAATCTTGATGATCTCGCTAATTTACGATGGTAGAAAACTGTCCCGCTACATTTTGGCTCTAGTGGCCCCAGATCGCTTTTCACCTCTATATCAGCTTGTAGCCTTGCCTGCCTTTCCCGTCAAAATACTTTAATATACACCTAAATAAGAATCATTCCTGTGTTCTTATAAACACAACCTACTAATTATAAAAAATATTAGTCAAATATATTTACGACGACTGCTATTCATTTTTGCAAGGTGAGTACAAATAAGATGACCTACGTCGATCAATTGAGTTAGCAATGCACAATTAACAGGCTATAGATAAATGACAGAATCGGAGTACCTCCACATATGGACTAACAATTACAATGAAAAAGGAGTACATACTCGTAAATACAATGTAAAAGGACCTACTCAGTCTGGGTTGTTCTACAATCGAGGGGTGATGGATAATCAAACACTTGAACAATATACCATTGTGTAATAGTTGGACCAGGTTTCAGTATGGAATGATTCCGATATCGACCCCAGGTCTAGAACTCATTCCTCCAAGGGCATTATGAGAGCTGATCTTCCTGATCAACCAGCGACATTGCTTACGTCAAGTTCGTGCTAGATCCCTCTCCCGCCGGGGGGAATTAATCTTAACGGATCGAAAACTCGATCAAAGAGTTTCTGATTGAGAGAAGACCGTCTAATGCCGGATGATGCGACATGAAATGAGATTATGGGGGCAGCCCTGAAGTTGCCGGTGATTGGCCGCCAGGTTGTGAGGCGAGAAGGGGAGTTTACAAACTCGGGAGCTAATCGTGGGTGTAAACTGTAGGGATAAAGCCAGAGCAGCAGCCATCGAGGGGAGGGGGAAATAGAGGGGAAGTTTAAGCGAAAACTCTTCTTTTTTTTTGTCGAATCCTTCCATAGCTTACAATTTCCCCTTCAGGTAGGACCTAACAAATACGGCCTTTTGCTTGGTAGAGGTCCGGGAGAATTAGTTAGGCCTTCAGGCTCATTTCGGGAGAGAGTGGAGAATCACGTGACTAAGGAAAAGATCGAACGGCGGGGCGCAGGGGTGGAAAACAAGGTACAGGAAAGTCTGGGTACCGAAACTTTCACGATTTCCCCGATTGTTTTCTGACAAAGCGACCCTGCTCCTCCCCCACCCTTTCTCCATTCCCAAAACCTCTCTTTCAACTCTGTTAGTAAAACCCACAATTCTCTCAACACGCCTCACATCCTACCCCTTGCTTTCGAACATCGAACCAATTTTCAGACTCGTGAAATGCTGCACAATACCCCAGGTAACAATTTTTTTACCTTTCCTTTTAACCACACAATACGTTGGTATATTTAACCGCCTACTCAAACTGAGAAGGAAAAAGGAACGCGGGTATTTCAACGATTTTTCTGTGTAATTAACCCTTACCAATGGAAAACAGAAATATAGCTTCTTACTCCCACGAATCGTGTTGCATACATTTTTCTCAACAATTCCATGCAACCAAATGTTCCGTCCACCTACCGTAGGAAGGAGCTTGAACACTTCAAATTTGCTCTAAATTAGTAGGAAGCAGGCAGATTTTGTATATCTAGGCAGAATTAGTGTCAGAAACTTACGGTAACTTTTTTTTCCGATAAGGGATGGGAGGAGACCCTGGTCACTGAGACCGCAAGGATCTATTGTGACGCTGTCCCCATTTTAATTCAAAACCTTATTAATAATCTCTTCATTTACAAAGTGTAGGAGGTTTTCAGGCGTTTTCAAGGCAATATCAGTGGGGGTTAGGGCACCTTCCCGAAATGCCGGAATCTAGTTGATGCAACAGCAGGACAATTACAGAGGATGTGTTCTGCTGTTTCCGCCTCTTCGCAGCAGAGCCGGCATTCTACTGTCCTGGCCTTACCCATTTTGTTTAGGTGGTACCTTATGGGGCAGTGGCCAGTAAGAAGACCCACTAGTTTGCGAAGGTTTTTGCGCCTCAATGATAGAAGGGCTTTTGCGCGTTTCCTTGAAATAGAGAGGAACCGCTTGGCTTGCCTCTGCTTAGGAGTTTAGGCAACTCCAAGTCAGCTTTGAAGTTACCGAGAAGGCAGAAATAGCCTTTAGTGCTGCTTGGCTGTACGGTAACTTAGGTATGTTGCATCTACAAAGGACTACTTGTTTTCTCACAGACGTATGAGAACTACATAAGGTGTGCACTGCCTCCCTAAGTTGACATTGTTTTGTAGCTGCGCTTTATACGATCATTCTGAAAGAAGAGTTGGTCCACTTTAACATTGTTTCAAAATAGTTTTCAGTGGAATTCAGATGGTCTTCACCAAGGAGAAGGCTTCACTTATGAAATTAAGTGAAACATGGAAGACAAAACTCCTCAAAAAGTGGTACTGATCTGAACACCACACGACCAATTCAAACAAATCACTTTGAAATTCACACATTGTAATCGCTCTGGAAAAAAAATTCTAAATCCCCCCCCCCCCCCCCCCCTGAAAATTTCATGATTTACGTTTCAAAGGGTGTAGAATCCGAATCTGCAATAAAAATTTTCCCGTCCGTACGCCGTAAAAAGTTTTGTGAAATCAATAAAAACCTCAAAACAAGTGGAATCGGCCTAAATATTAAGTATTTGAAGAACATACCCTGAGGAATCGAATGAGCCCCTCCGCAGGCCCGTAGGTCAAACCATTCCCGATGTATGGCCCGATTTATGGTTGCGTTTTTCGGTTTATTATTGTTTGTTTGTAACCTAGTGATGCCGATTGCGTCGAGTTGTAGTGAATGTGGATACTGGAGTGATAGCCGATCTGGATACTTGTAGTTTAAAGCCGATACACGGGTTGAAGTATTCTGGTAAGCATGAAACGCTGATAATATATAGGTAAATATTATTCAATATTATTACTGGGGTTTATTATTATTATAGCACGTAAATCGGTTGTTAACCAAAATACCTATTTTGATTGATCAGTTGATCATATTTGTGTGCCTCCTGAAATTCAATAATTGCTCTATCACCTGTGAAAAACGCTGCAAATTCTTTCACTGGGGTTTATTATTCAATTGGCTTGCGTTCATGATTTGAATTTCTACTAAGCTTTGGAGTGTGCGTGTTTCACAGGTGATAGAGTGATTATTGAATTTCAGGAGGCACACAAATATGATCAACTGAACAATCCAAATAGGTTTTTTGGTTGAGAACAGATTTAGGTGCTCTATGCATACCTCCTGAAATTCAATAATCGCTCTATCACCTGTGAAACACGCACACTCCAAAGCTTAGTATAAATTCAAATCATGAACGCAAGCCAATTGAATAATAACCCCAGTGAAAGAATTTGCAGCGTTTTAGAAAAGCTAGTATGTGAACTAGATCTCATAAAATAACTGTTTTTTTTTCGTTTTACTGAGCTTTTCTCTGTATGAACTGGGTTCCTGTGATTTTACTCGTTTGTTGGTTATAATGGAAAGACCTAAACTCGGAACAGTGGCATATTCTACCGTAATCAACTCTGAAAATGCTATACATCAAACTCTGTGCTCGACAAAGTTTACGTAATTTAGTACATTCCTCATGACTATTCTATAGAAATGTCACATTCAAACACGATAAGCTAATCACAACCATATTAGCTCAAATTGTTCGGAATTCTGCGGCTATAAAAGCTCACACCTCGTGAAAAGTACTTACACATATTCAACATCAAAAAACTACTTTTCACATGACGGTATAAGCGGAAATAACGCAGTAGGTTTCGTCAACGGCATAGCACGCTCAATAGGATTCCCGAACTCTGTGTGGGAAAAAAGCAGCTTCGCACGACATCGGGAACAAAAAGGGACCAAACAGAACATACGGGACCGGTGAGGAAGGGAGAGGAGCCAAGCTTTTGTTGTAGTTTCAAAGCCTCTGATGATTAGATTGATTAGAGAAAGAGGCGAACCAATCAACTCTCGTTTCAGTGAAAAGGGGGGAAACATCGATATTTCGCCATTGGTTTCTGGCGTCGGAAACCTGTAAACCGCCTACGTAGTTCCGCTCTGGTAATTATTTGATGTGTGGTTGTTCCCACAAACTGGCCACCATCGTTTGGGTATAATTGGGTTGCAAACGCCTCAACCGAGGCTTTCCTGACTTCAAGCTGCGATCCATTCCTGTTGTTTCATTCCGTTTTAATGAGGCGGATTTGGCGAGGTGGCCCAGAAACTCGCTCAAAGCCCGAACGGGCTAGAACAATGGACTTGTTGCGTAACATAACTTACAACTAGGATAACCCCGACCAAATTATTGAGGGCCTTTTTACAATACATTATAAATATAGGAGGTTGAAAAACGGTGTCCATTCATTTTTATTAATTCAAACCGTGTTAAAAAATTATTTCAAGAGTACATCAAAATAAACGGTTATTTTCAACTGTGATTTTTAATTTGTGAGAAAATCATTGTTTGCCATACTGATCATGGAAAGAGTCCTATATTGCAAATTAAAATAATGGTTTCGGATAATTGCATTCGACCTATGACATTGTAGACATTGGTAGTGGAAGTTTTGTTTTCACTTTCGGGAGAAACAATTTTTGTTCCCCTCATTTTGCGTTTTAGACAAATTCTGAACAACTTTTGTATTGTATCTGTGTGTGTGTGTGTTCCGTGCCTCTGCCGTGCCTGTCGGAGTAAAAATGAAAATCTTTATCATGTGGTGCAGCAGTGTCCACGAACTCATGGTGGCCGCATACTCGTCATGATGCGGTTGCCAAGCAGATAGCAGGTGCATTGTCATCCAGTGGCTGGGATGTTGAGAGAGAGAGACTGTATCATATGCCGAGTGACCAGGGCAAGAGGCCGGATATCGTTGCCGTTAAGCCCGACGGGTCTGCCATAATCCTGGATGTCCAGGTTGTCAGTGGCAGCGTGGACATGGAGCAGACCTGGAGGGCTAAGATAAGTAAGTATGATAGAAATGACCTTCGGCAAGCGATATCTGAGCTAAAAGGAGTGGCGCCTAATAACATCAAGGTTATGGCTGCAACCGTGTCATGGCGCGGAGTGTGGTGCGGGAAAAGTGCCACGGAGTTACTTGAGCTGGGAATCTCGTCAGGAGTACTTCGTGGTATCACCACCCGCGTCATCCGGGGCTCTTACTTGAACTGGTGGTCTTTTTATAGGGGCACTTCCTTTCATCCCTCCCTCCCTCCTCCATCATCCTCAACTTCCCGTATCCCTAGGGCCGGCGTCGGGTAAACCTGGGCGTCCTCCCCACTTTCTTTTTATTTAGTTTTTCGTTTTTATATTTTAATGGCGTGCCCCCTCCGTCTTTGAGGGGAGATCTTTAAAAAAAAAAAAAAAAAAGTGTCTGCCCGAGAGCCCACACATTCTGGAATTCATTCCTTCATTTTTCATCCAATTTTGATTAGATTTTCAGTAAATATGCGGCTCAGGCTCTAGATGGTCTCATCAATACATCAGTGTGCGTACGTGCAAAAGTAAAATCCACTCGGCATAATTTTCTCGGATTTCAGTTGCCTGATCTAGCTCAAGTTTGGAGGATAGTCGTGAAAGAACGGTTTCATCATCTCATATTAATTTCAACTCGATCGTATCATTATTCCATCCAAAATAGAATTAATGATTGTTTTTCCTGTAGGAAGGTGAGGAAATATTTAAGATCCCAAGGTGAAAATCGGATGTAAGATACCCAGAAGGGACCGCTCTTCATGTTATGTACTACACGGCTGCTACACTACACACTAGTGTAGCAGCCGTGGTTATGTAGGATTCAAACCCACTAAAACCTCACCCTCCTTTCCCACGTTGGAACTTGGCCTGAAACTGTTCAACACGTTACTTCCGGATAGAATTAATGATAGAACTCCGAAACATACTGAAAATCCATCTTTTGAAGGGGTCGATTGATACACCAACTTTTATTTTTGATGCTGTGAGTTGTTCTACTATCATGAACATGTCTCTAACAATACCAATCAATCTACAGCGTAATTGCAGGTTCGCTGTTCACTTATTTTGATCGCTACATTTGACCTGTTTACACCGGCAGTTCAGTAATTACCAAGGATAATCACAACATGTTTGTGTAGGAGGATTGCAATTCCAGCGTATTGATTAATTCATTGGTTCAATCAGGTTCCAATAGATAGGTAGGTAATCTTTTCATGAAAATCTCATTTCCCAATTTTCGAGGTGCCGCTTTCCTTATGAATCATTCACAAGGGTTAAATTCCAACGATGATCAGTGTATCCTTTTTCCAATATTTTCCGTAGCTATTTACGGAAGAGTGATTAAACAATAATTGATGTTAATTATTAACATCAGAATCCAATTTAAAGGTAAAAAATTACCACTCTCTCCAATTTTGTTGGTAGACGTTTCAAGATGAATCAGAAAAAAAAAAACGTGAAGGACCATCGGTTTTCTTTTGGATGAGTAGAACAGCGTTGATGAACTGTGAGGCAAATAACAGATAGAATACTTTCCTTCAACCTCTGTTTATCAAATCCAAGGGGTAAATTAAGAGATTTGATCGGGGGTTGATTGAGAGACGAAATCGTTAAGAACCAATTTGTCAAACACCTCAATGTTGTTTTTATTTTTAATACATCTCATTACTATACACTAAATTAATCTATCCTGATACTGCAGATTCATCCTTTCGCTCTTCCTCTAGGGAGAAAGAAATATGTTGACAAGAGTAAGAGTGGGAATATATAACAGAAGATAGATTAGTCACCACTCATACATTAATGCACTCTTATTAATAAAATGTATTGCAGCTTATTCTACTTAGGCTTTAAAATAATTGTATTGTGCATTTTACAGACATTTCGTTTTCTTTAATTGGTGTTCTAATTAGGAAACCATTTGTTTTCATAATGAAACATTTAGGAACTAGCTATTTAGGAATCTCTGAAGTAAAGATTTATCTTCTAGTGGATACCATCATTGTTTAATACGTAATAAATTAAACCAAAAGTGAAAGAGATTAAAATGCACATCTCCGGCACAATATGCTTACCAAACGATGACCTTTTACGTTGTTTATCGAAGGATGACTTTTAACCAGGAAATAAAGGTATGTAACTATAATAACGGTAATATGCATAACATATTCAACAGTTGGGACCGTTGACGAATGACCAAATATAACTATCTAACATTAACACTACTGCAATTTTATGGGAAGAATTTACATACCCGCAGTAGATGAATATTTGCACTGCATAGTTTATACACTTAAAAATATTTCAAAGTACATTCATGAGAACAACTATGGGGCTGATTTTATTTGATCATAACGATTGATTGTTAGAATAATAATTATTCTAAATTGTTATTTCAGGTTGGCAGGGAATTCATAAACAAAATAATTTTCAACAAACGATTTTCTTTTTAATCCTTATATAATATCGTCTTGATTTTCTGCAATACAGGAGAATGACACTAAATTTCCCTCTGGTACCGAAACACGTTGGACACGAAAATGGGAAAGTAGAGAGAGAGTATAGCTGTTTCTGGGTAAACATACCGAATATACAGCTTTATTCTGAATTTAGTAACGATAACTTACTGCAAAACAATACTTACGAATTTAAATGCCCAAGTTTTGACACACATTGTGCAACATGTTTCCAAGCAACGCTCTAATAATCGGCAATTCTGCGTAAAAAGCATCAACTGGCCACTTTTAAATTAAATAATTCAAATTCAGTGGTGTACTTTTGAAACGAGGTCTCTCTGTAAACGACTACAAAATGATGAGAAGCGGAAATTTAATCTTTCCGTGGTGTAATCCTCTGTTTTTCCCATTTCCCACCACAGATGGGGCGATGCGGGGTGAGGCGGGAGGTGATATTCTCGAGAGAAAAAGAGAGTAATATCACAATCCGGTTTAATGTCGAAGGAACGGCAAAGGAAAAACGTAGGCGCTTCAGAGGATGAGGAAGGGAAGGGAGATTTCATTCTATCGTCCCCAGCTCAGAAAGAATGGAAATGGAGAGACATTGACAGAGGTAGAAGTAGGAGAAAGGGGAGGTCGAAAGGTGAAAAGAAGAGCCAGAAATTTAAATACAATATTAGCCTACCTTGGACAGTTATACGAGAATGACGCCAGAAAGCGCTAGCAAGCAGTCTTACGAGAAGGAAGCGATGGGTAGCGGGTGGAAGGGGTCTCAATGAAATGAAGCTCCCCACTCTAGGACTCCCAGACCTTTGATTGTAACGTTAATTAATTCTGAAGGGTTGTTCTTGGGGGGATGGGTGGTTTTGAGGGTAGGAGGGGAGATGAGATGGAGCTGTGCAAGCTCCTCTCAAATGAAAACGAATCTAAGGAGAGCTAAGCTGATGCTAACCTCGTTCTTAATTCTTGATTATATGTTTTTCGTTTTCATTTTAGCTTTTAATGGTCGACTGGGGTAAACTTGAATAAGCTTTTTGAGAACAGATTACATATATTGTAGACTTCCCTCTAGAGCGAGGCTTCGTCAATAGAGGGGTGCCTAATAGAATTGATCCAGGGGATGTGAAAGAACCAAAACAAGAAAAAAACTCGGCAAGCCCCCTGGACCCCCTTTTGCTTTTATTTAGAGACTAATGCCACAAGTATAGGAACGTAGAATACGCTTTAGCCTCGATTGAACGCTGAACGTTCAACGATGATCATCGAACGTTCATTGTCGAACCGAAGGACGATTCGCGAACGACTGAAACTCCGATTTACATAAATAAAATGACTCACTTCAAACGGGTTTGTCGCAACTACTACACATGGATGTAAATATTCTTATGTTTATTGGTCTCGTGTCACCGTTTTCGTTCCTGGATACCATAACCTTTTTCGTTCCACTCCCGCGTGACACTTTTCGGCTAGTTAGCTCATGGGTAAAGCGTATTCTACGCTAAAAAATAGCGGAAAGAAATCCATTTCAGGCCATCCGTGCGTGTCTGTCTGTAAGTTTCGTTGTGTGTGTCAAATTTTGTCGACGCTGTTGTTAAGGACAGCAAATATTGATATCTCTGACTGAGTTCGAACTTGTGTACCTTCTATTGAGGTGAAATTTCCAATTACCTGCAACAATCTAACGGGTTGAGCTATGAAGCCGTTTTAATTAAACCTCTTCCTCTGTTGGATATTCTCCTTGAACATAACATTTCCCAGTAGTCTAAAACCAGCCGTCTCGGCTAGTTTGGTGTAGGACGAAATGAAAATGTAGGGCGCTGGCTCAGCAGATGTCCGCTGGAAAAAGACGACAGTCGCGCGAAGTCATTGTCACGGTATATGTTTTGACTCAAGTGAGTGAGGATGCTACGTCACATTACTATCAAGGAAATTTCCCAATAGTTGCAACACTCTATGAGGCTGATTTAACGCATAATAAGGCACCAGTGAACATGACAGACTCACTTATATTGTTTTGCAATAATATCGAATTTCACTGTTATACAGGGTGTCCCGGGAGTTATGCACAATCCGACTCCTACGGGTTCTACAACTCATTTCCGAACAAAAATGTCTGTTAGCAATTTTTTCCAGAGGTCTCATTCACAGGCCGATTTAAACAACAATATCTTACCAATGTCTTACAACTAGATAATATGTTTGAGTCAACAAACATTTTACTAAGACTAAATTTGGTCAAAAACAACGAATTATCCACATTGCAACACCCAATGAAACGGCCAAATCAGATTTGGGTTGACAATACACGGCGCACAAAGCAACCCCTCCTTCACGACCGCGGGGTCGTGCGGGTCATTGCATATCCTAGCCCCTTTACAAGACAATGCCTCCTCTGTAGCTTTCCCAATTTTCAAACATTAGGCCTTTTCAGTTATACAGGGTGTCCCAGGAGCTACGCACAATCCGACTCCTACGTGTTGTACAACTCATTTAGGAACAAAAATGCCTCACAGGAATTTTTTGCCAGAGGCCTCGTTTCCGAGTTATTCACGGTGAATGTGTTAAGATCTTTTTCGATCTTATGTCATTAAAACTGTCATAAATCCCTCAATTTCGGAGATAGCTCGAATTTGATGGTACCGTTGGAAAGAGCGTTAAATTTTCTATCTACTTGATGTCAGAAAATATTTTTTTATTGCATAGAAGATGTGCGATTGCTGCGCGAGATGACTGTTTTGTCAAAATCTTGAAATCGCCTGTTTTCCATCTCGCCTGGAAACCCCATTATAGCTTGACGCAGAACTGTGTAGGCCTGGTAAAACGTGCGCCAAAATGTCAGCTTTCCAACGGTGTTGTCGTTTTGGTTTGTAAAATTTTTTTTAGATAAGGAAATTGTGTTAAACTGCAAAAAAAATGTGTGTTTTCTGTTAAAATTGATGTTTTTCCAAAAGTCTCGACGAAAAAAGGATGGAGGGGGATATACGTAACTTTTCTCGCTGAATCGAGTGGAGAAAACGCCAGACCTCTCAAGTGACAATTCAAGTTAGTTTCGTCGGATGCATAAACCCGTTCGTTTGTGAACAGCGTCTGCGGCATTTCTAAGCTATCCGGCCAATGTCAGGATAATCGAAGAGCCGTGAGACGGCTGTTGTTTGTGTTCATTTAGGATTGATTGCGATGAGTTGCTTTCAGTTGTTTACCTATACCACAATTGAGTATGTTGACGTGATTTTTGTGTACGGTTTTGCCAATGGTAATACTTCTGAAGCAGCAAGGGGGTCAGAAGGAAAAATTTACGGGAGGCTGATTCACTAACGCGCTGCCCATGGTGATTTTCACAGCCGATTTTTGTTATTATTTTTTAGTAGCTACAAATAATAACTCGGTCTAGTAGTGATATTCATTTCAGTTTCATGATAAAAGGAGGTGAATGGAATTTCGTTTTTAAATGATTTATAGACCAATAAAAATACCATGTAAAAACGTAAAACGTAAAAGGACGTAATGCATGCATTACCTACCAATATGTTTGTTCGTAATAAATGGTTTAAGGGAATCCTTCACTGGAGTCTTAAAGCGAATTAGTGGCTTTTCGCATTTTAATGTAATATAGGTACCTATCAAGGGAGCTAGTATGCTTAATTGTTTCGTTTGTCCTAGTAGATTAATAAATCGTTTTACTTTCCACCCAGAAAACAATTTCAGCACCGACTCGCAATCCACTGGCATTTCAATATTCTAGCAGATAACTTGGAACACTTTCTGAAACAATGTTCTAGCAACGGGAAGATAAGGTAGTTGGAAAGTACAAAACTGCGTAGTGAGCTACCTACTGGGAAGTTTTGAGTATTAAACTTGACATGGATTCCACGAGCTGGGTGGAAACGATCGGGGTTCCCGGAAGCTATAACACGTTCAATAAACAATATTAAATCAAAGATGGAGAGTGAAATAGACTTAAGCTCTGCTGTAGTGTTGAAGATATTTCTTAAAATTTGATGATTTATATTGTACCAATCGTTAGTTCTCTGAGGTTTGAGGTAATAAATTCGTTCTTTCTCCAAAAAAAATCGGTACTGCAATAGAATTACGAGTTTGGTAACTTGATAAAATTACTAAAACGCTGCAAATACGCAAGCTGTTTTCCTTTTTTCTTGATATATTACAAGGGCTATTTATTGTAAACGAGGAACCAGGCGACTCAAAACCTTCAAATATACACTTTTTAACATAATATTGCTGTGAAAAATTTATCAGTAAGAAGCGTGCTCACTCAATTCCTGTCAGTGGTCATGAAAAATTTTACTCACGATAAATTAGCTATTATTCAGGCCAATTCGGAATTTCTTAATTTCCCGGCTTTGCAGTAAATGATCATCATTTTCCAAAACTTCATCAAGTTACGGAACGGTTTTTATTATTTTACTGTGATGTTTCAGAGAGAAGGGATCTACAAATTAATCAACAAATGAGCATTTTGTATTCAGGATAATCTAGTACTGTATAGTGATGGATAAGGCGGTCAAGTACTAGTTCTTGATTGGATCGTGAAAAGTTTATGTTCATTATGGCTCATGAGCGGGTGAGTTGTTGGACGGGTTAATCAGTGTCGATCCCCAGGGCAAGGTAGATGTGGGTCGAAGTTAGCACAAAGGTAAAACGATACTTATGCATACTATATCAGTTTCCCCTAAGAACAGAAATTTTGCTTCATCGCAAGTCCTTCACACTTGTAAGACACATCTATAATAATATATTATGGAAACTTTAGTTCGTACTTATCGTAGTTGTAAGTAACTTAGTTATTAGAAGTTCACAATAAAGTTGAGTAACGATGGGAATAAATGTTGAATAACAATAGTAACTTATACAATAACTGTTGTGGAATATAAACGGTGGAGACGTTGACATTCTCAGTACGGCATATAGCTTTCTCATGAAGGTAACATGGAGGTACATTTATTTCAAATGATTTAGTTAGATTCGGAAGATGTGGAATATACATCCACATAAATAATATGTACGTCTTACAACTATTCACGAAACATGTTCCGGCATAGATCGAAGCCTTCGTAGTTATTGCTGGTGTGTAGCACTAATTCTAAAGCGGTTAGACCGATGATCCGATCGTGTTCAAATTGATATGCGGTTATTAGACCGCTCTTTCTCAACTACCCTGAAAATTTGTGAGCAATCGGATCACTAGAACCTGAAAAAATTCCGTGGCTGATTTTCCGTTTGCATCAGCACACTGATGCATTGATTTCTAAGCAACACATTTTTTTAAATATTTTTATTGTAACAACTGTAAAGCATATAATACATCTAGTAACTTAACTGTAATATAACTTGGATCAATTTTGGTGGTTCATAGATTACTATCTACCTCCACGAAAGAGTTCACTATTTCTAGCGATTCATAACTAGGTAGGGATTGGTCCTCTTCAGTTGTCGAACTTCATCCGTGTTGTCCAGGAGCGAAATTTCTTCGACGTTGATGTGATTTTGGAGCCGATTTTCGTGATCCACAGCTCTTTTTCTCATAACCTCGTCGACCATCTCAACCTTGAGATCGCGATGCAGATCATTTGTTCGAATATACCAAGGGGCAAAATGCTTCTCAGAATTTTGTTTTGGACTGTTTGGATGATTTTGACGTAGCTCTTTTTGGTACAGCCCCATAAGGGACAGCCGTAGGCCCATATTGGTTTAATCGCTTGCTCATAAGTAGTATTTTATTGTGGAGCTGTGAATTCCTTCCCAGAAGCCAATACATTTTCTTAAATTTCAGGTTGATTTCTGCCTTCTTTTTCTCACGTGCTCTTTCCATTTGAGCTGAGCATCTAGTGCCGTACCCAGATATTTGGCTGTATTTACAGTACGCTACTATTTGAGAGTTGATTTCAATTGGGGTAGGGTTCACTTTTCGGTAGGTAAATTTTATTTGTGTAGACTTGGTTTCATTCAGCTTTATTCGCCACCTTTTACTCCACTGAAGAATTGTGTTCACTGAGTCCTGCAGCTTCGCAGTTACCTCCTATATAGTATTTCTCATCGGATCTTGATCATTCTGGGTGAGGTTACGGATGCATTTATGTTATTAATTTGTGTGCAAATATTGCAACATAATAATGTGTGTTAAGGAACTATCAAATTTTACTGATACATTGTTTCTCAACTATTACTATTTATCAGTTGCATTTCCCAATTCCATCTTTTGGGACAGTTTGTGGCGGGAACGAACATTTTATATTTATATTATGCAGTAATCAAAGAAAGTCACTTTCTCTGTCCTGTCCAGGTGTTTTCTCTTTCATGAAGTGGCGCACGCAATTCTCTGGGGGACTTCAAAGATTCTGGAGCAAATGCTTTTCTTCTAAGTGATGCTGCTTTTTTTGAAGACGTTGATGAATGATTGATTAATTGTTAATTAATAGGCTGGTCATGCATGTGAATATAAGAGCATTTGGACATTTTAAATATTATTTCCAGTCATGTTGTTCAAATTTCCTGAAAACGTCTTAATTTTCTCGTAATCCTTATTTCTACGCATTTACTATCTAACTTATTGCTAAGTATACCCCAGACGCTTCACGAGCTACAATCCCCTTAGTAAACAAAACTTCAACGCGAACCAGCTTGACAACTTAGTAAAAACCTGTAAGAGGGCAAGAACCCTCGAAATTGCTTTTCCTCCGAGCTAATGCACCTCCTTCCAGGGTAAGGAAAGCCCTTCCTCCTATCTTTATGAGAGGTTTTAAATTTCATAGCTTGTTGAAGATTCACGATGCGTAGAATTACATAGCCTTGAAAAAGCTTCCCTTCTGCTGGGACTAGAGGAAACATCTCGACCCAAAAGCGGGTGCAAGCTCTGTTGCTCATAACCGCTACCACTAATTTCGCTTTCCAGTATCTCCCTCGTGCTGATAATTAATTAAACTAAGTTTTAAAGGGCCAGGAGCGGCGGGCTGTGCCCTTTCCCTTCTTAACCGTGGAAATGGGCGCCCCGAAGCTGGAACTAAGTTGAACCCGGAGCCGATAGTCCTGAGGTTCACATGGTTCTAGATTAGATCTTTTCAGAGTTCAGTCTTACGGTAACTCCCATCGTCCTAGCCTTAACTGGGTCGCGGTGCATTTCTCTTGAAAATTTCTCTCGTACTTTAAAAGCACCCGGTGGGGGTTACGATACCGTTACCTTCGCCCGTTATCTCCAAGAACAACGGTTTACTCTGAGTTCACAAGGAACCTCTCTCGCGTGGCGGCTTCGAAAATCAACATTATTTTCTTCTTATTTTCTCCTCATGTGGCTTAACTTGTTGAACGTTTAGAGTTTAGAGCAACCCATAACACAAATAAAAACACCGGCAATTCTAACTCAGTTCTTATTACTTGTTGTTAACGTTTCAAAGTGCATATTCGAATGATGATGATTGCTTTTTGTTATTGTGAGGTTTGTAGGGTCACTTTTATGTTCAAAGGATTTTTTACTTTTTTGCGTGCAGGGTCGTGTCATTTCGGTGTTCAGAGATTGCGAGTATTTGAAATGGGAATTCCCAAGGATCTGAAACCTATCCCAGTCCATTTTGCGTCCAAAATTACTAGGAAGTCACTGCCTACCTGCCTAAGTCGGTAAAAACCTAGAAAAAAAACATGTTTTTGGCCAGTTTCTGGCCCACACCATCTACGCGCGTAAGACTAAAAGTTAGAACCAACTAGATCCCAAGTGGGGTCCTTGTGCCAAATAATGGATTGTTTGTTATTTGTTATTTAAATAACAAAAAAAAAAAAACTCAACCTTTTGACAATAGAATGTTTGATCAAGCCTAAACATTTTTTTCCCGTCAGGTAAAACCCCAGAAGAACCTTCATGAACAGCGAACAGAAGTGTACAAAATCCGGATGTGATTCATTGAAATACAATCCAACAGTACCGATTTTGCTTTCTCTATAATCCTATTTTTGTTCGATTACTTCTTGATTTAGTCATAGTTTTTTTTTTTTGTTTATAGTGTCATTTTAAAGCGCATAGTTCTTTGGTTAGTGCTGTTGTTATGGTATTATGACATATGTATCATTGTTACATAAAATACTTCATCGAAGTCGGCAAATCGTCACGAAATCAACATAGTCGATCTCAAAATCCACTGTCCCCTATTTTGATCGATCATGAACGGCAAACAGTAAAATCTGAGGCATCCTCATCAAACTCGTCCTCAAGTACCAACAAACAATAGCAGAAGTACTGTGAGCAGTAAAGCAAGACAAGTTAGGAATGGAAACCAAAATGGGGAACAGAACTGGTATTATGCGTTTTTTAGCACGATAACCACCCAAATTCCGTTGGTCCGTTTTGATCATCGATTGAGCCTGCTTGATCGTTTTTCATCTGAACTAGAGTTTTTGAAACCGAACTCCGTTGTTTGGCAACTGAAGTCACCGGTCTATTCAGTAATCGTTTACTAAAAACTCTGGTAAAACCATTGCTTAGGATTTTATTTTGCAATTTATTTACAATTTTTTTCTTAATTCAACAACAAATAATAGTTTTTAGGATTATATTTTCCAATGAAAACCAATTCTAGCCTTTATTAGTGATTTAGGAAGCCAGTTTATTTAAGTTGGTCACATGTTAGTGTGTGCTTTCAGTTCCCTGTAATACAGTTTCCTTTTGAAGGAGCATTCTCATTCAAGTTCAGGTCGGTGGTAATTTTCTCCTTGTCAAACGTTTGTTCTACGCTAGCGAGCGGTTAATTGTAGCTCTTCAGTGGAAGAGGATTTAATTTGGGTATGAATTCACCATTTGAACCTAACAGATAGTAACAAAACGGGATTTTTTGAGGTTTTACGATTGGCTGACCAGGATGGGAAAAGGATCAAAGAATCGCTGGCTTGAATTTAATTTTTGAGGAAAAGTTGCACAACAAGTCAAGTGGTTTTCGAAACAAACTTTGGCATCAGTTTACCGCTGTTAGTTTCAGAAGTTCAAATTTATTTATAACTGGAGTACTCTTGACAAGGCTAGTGAGTTTTTTCGGGATGAATGCAACTTTGAATCAAAAAGTTTCTTCTGCATCGCGCTACGTTTTGAAGTCCGTCATCAAACAAAATTATCTACAAAAAAAAATAAATAAATAAAATAATTAAAACAAATTATCACACAAGTTTATTGCTTTTTTTCACTTTTTTTTCACTGCTCTTTGCGATTGTTTTTTACATGTCTAATTTGATACATTATCCTTAGCTCCCTTGTCCACATCATACAGAAAGCTACGAAGTCAGTTCGTCTGAACGCCATCAGTCCGAAATCGTAGGAATGATGATCGTTAGTTGGTCTCAGTACGTCCGAAGGCGTCGGCGGGATGGGTTTCCCGAAGATTGTGTACACGAATTTTTAGCTTTGTAATCATTCTCTTTAATTTAATAGCGACGAAGGCGAAAGCAAGACGGGACAATGTATGGATCTTATTTTCGAAAAATGAGAAGAGCTCAGTGGACTTTTTTAGTTGTGGCGTGATCTACAAATTGACGACAGTCATACTTCTCCTACTTCTGAACGAAAAAGGACACTTCGGTAAATTCTTGAAAACATGAACTTCGAACTCCAATAAATCATTAATTTTCTAGCAAAATTGACATAAGGTTTTCAGCTTCCATGTTTTGCAGTTGCTTTGCCTGTTCCGATAAATCCCAACATTATGGGGTCCGAGCTTATTCGAACGGAAAGGAAATAAAGGACTCAGCAGCCATCCGAATTACATGTTTGGATCATACGTGCTTTTTTGGAAGTATTTAGACGATCTGAGTTCGCAGGTTTCCCCATCCAGGGGACGAAGGCACTCAGCCTAGGGATCCTTCAGCTGATCAGTGAGCTACTCGGTATGCTCTGTAATTACCGCATCGAATTTCTGCACCTCCCCTCGATTAAGAGAGAAACTTGTCCCAAGGATCCTTCAGTTGATCAGTTCGCTTCTATAACTTGTTATTTCATTCTAAAATGAGTCCAAGTAGTTTCAGTTCAAATTTCAGTTCCATAGATCGACTAGAAGAGATTTTACTTAACTGCAACCACTTTTGTAAAACCTTTCTCTAATCGGTTTTAGAAGCACAATTGTATGGTGGTCAGGCAGGAGGATGACTCTGTTGTTCCACTTTTGGAATTGAGATCTAACAATAAAAACGGAGTGAAATAGAATATTGTCAATATTTCCACGAAAATAATAAGTACAAATTTAAATCGATTTCGACGGTTAAGTCATCATCAGTTACAAACATGAACTGAAAGTACATCACAGATAGCACTTAAATAAGCCCAGATGAAAGGAGATTGAATCCTATAGGCTCAGGGGCGGGGAGGACCAATCGATGCCACTTAAGACTTACAAGGTGAAAGGGGGCACAAACAGTAACATTATGGAGAAAGGGAACCAAACCTACTGCAAAAATGAACCAACCAACGGTGAAATATTTTGAGGAATAACCTCATTTAAACATTTTCCTGACCTATCACTCTTAACAATTTCGAATTTTCCTAGCACATCCAACATACCTCCCTTCGGGCAAAACTGAGGGAATTACCTGTTAGGATATTGCCTGTTTGTCAGATCAAAAATAAAGCTATGATTGGACTCATTCAGATGACTTGCAAAGGCAGAATCACCTTTGTTGTCCCTGAAATCCTTTTCATGCTCTTTTAGTCGTTCCCTAAATTTTCTACCAGTTTCACAACATCTTAGTTTAGAACATTTTAGTTTATAAACCCCAGTTTAATCTTGAACGTTAATGTTATCCTTAACCAATTCTCTAGTTAATTTACACAAGCCTAAATCTCGCGACTAGCTTTTATGATTTTATGAATTGTGTATAAAGGCTGTAAGAAGACAGTTACAATTTGTAAGTAAACATTTATTTCCTTCTTTTTAGGGCATTTAAATAAAAGCTTTCTTAATAGGTTTTTTGTTTAATTTGTTTTCTCTGTAAAACTAAAACAGTTTTGGTTACGACTCCAACTTTGGACATTTCCTGCGAGGAGTGTTAGAAGTTCTAGCGACGGCACTTAAATAAAATGAGAAGCCGTGGAATGAACTCATCAAGAAAAGAAAATAATTTACATATATATGTATATCCCCAAAAGAACTTGAAAAAGTAGAATAATTAACATAGAGAGAAAGATACTGAGGCTAACCGAATGGGGGAACATCCACCTTTTCCACTGACCCATAAAAAAAAGAAGGGAGTGGAGTCTGGTACTTAATAAATTTTTTATCTGTTGCATTTCCCTCGCATAAATCCGAGAAAAGGACAAAGTGTTTTAGAGAGGGGTAAAGCTGAAAAAAAGGAGCTGCCTGGTTAGGGGCGTAATAAATCTGAGAAGGGTAGTAGCGAGCCTGGGCGATTATGGAGGGCTCGGACACAAGGTTGACTAATTGCGTTGTGTCCAGCACAGCTACTTCAATTGATGAGTTTCGTCAGAGGGAAAGCCTCAATTCTGTAGCGAGGGATCCATTAAAAAATTGTATCAGGCGCTCTGGAAGCGGAAAAGACTTCATTAGCCGGACTTGTGGCTGTAAAGACGAGCTTATAATTGGTGATTCAAGGATGCAATTGTAAAAATTCGGTTCCAGGTTAAGAATGGATTCCAGAAAGCCCGAAGAAACCACGTTCCTAAAGGATGTAACTTTGTCAGTTATTCGCTTGAAAACTCATCCAACATTATGAACACTAGTATGATCCAAATTCATTTATCACACGATTTTTTACATGGTCAATTCCCTTCCACGTTTCGAAGTAATAGATCACATCATCTGCATATCATAAATATGCATACTATATATCACTGAATTAACGATACACAACATCAGGGGTCTGCAACTAATTTGCAACAAAGTTTGTCGTATTAAATGTTTCCCAGAACCCGCCTTAAAACTGCCTTTTTTCACTTTGGAGATTTGTTTTGTGTTTACAATGTCACTTAACTAAACTGGGCGTAACATAATTGAAAATTTTGCAACATTTTCTCTTGGATTTAACCGCACATTCAATGAAGTTGGGTCTCATTATATCAGGAGAATGGACTTGTGAATATTTAGAAACCCTCCAAACTCGATGTAAGTCTATCTACTTTATGTTCTTACAGTGAGAGTGCAAATTGTGCAATTACCGCGATTCTTTTTAGCAGTACTACAGCGTACTACATTATCGATGAGGTGGACTCATATTCATTTCAGGAGCTGCCCGATAGTAGTAAATCGAAAAAAATCGTTTACTAAAATAGATTGGTTCGTTTGGGATCTATTTCTAGTTAAGGATCCTTCAGCTGATCATTGCGAGTCCTTATTTTGTCATTTGTAATCTATACATCTCCAAAGTTCAATTTCAAATCTCAGTACCGTTGATAACTAATTGGAACTAGGCCCCCAGAAGAGTTCAGATAATCACGGGTATTAAAATTTTGTAGCCGATTAGCGTAAAACAATTTTTTGGTGGTTCGCTTCAAAGCTAATGGTCATCAGTATTTGTGAACATGCCGATCCATAGAATATATTTCTCGTTAGAATCCATAAGGTACTAAAACATTTAGCCGTTTTGTAGAAGTAACGTTGGCAAACAATACTCACTCTAATTAATCTTGCTGCACTTTTTCAAATTTGAAATTATTGAATTATATTAATTATCTACAAAAACTTCTCAAAAATTCATGGTCCAATTGCGGGATGTTGATATCGTTGCTCCCAGTGTGATTACTGTTGTTGATTTTCCAAATTTCGTTCTCTAACTATGAACTCATTAATATTTAGTAAGAAAAGACCAGTTCGTATTCGTTGAGAATTTATTAAGCCATTATTGATAATGACTGATCACCCCGGCTTGTGCTGATTATCAGTAAAAGATTGAAATAGAGTCAACTTCCTACGAACTTGGTTGATTTCAATAGGTCATTAGCTCTTGAATCCCGATTCAGGGAGTGGCACTCTTTACCACCGTATTGCTGGTCTAAATGCACTTCAGACCGTACTTTTGTAATTTTTCATTACCTACACGTACCTGTAGTTCGGTGAAAATAAAGCTGGTCTAAATTCACTGCAGAACAGTAAGAATAGAAAGTCTGCAGAATAGTAAGTCAGTGCAGAAATTGAACAGTATGAATCCATTGCATTATTCATTCTTGAACGAAAATGGGTAAGTAATAGCTGAGTTTTTGTATCATTATGCATATGTATACGATTACTCACGTAATTACCTACACATCATGATGATTTTTGTCGGTTTATATCAACAGAAGAAACATTTTTTTTCGCGTTAAGTATTCGTATTATATAAAAGTAGGTCTCATTCGTATTTTTTAACATGGTTTTTCATTTCGTTCAATCACAAAATTTGTTGTGATTAACAAATAAGTAAGTCCCCTTATTCGTGGCATTAAGGGTATCTGGTGCTCTTCCACCTTTGGAAGGTTAGAGCTGAGTTATTGTTTGGACGTGAAAAATCGGTTCCCCAGTTGATGTGAGGCAACCCAACTCTTTTGTGGTGGTACTTCCTTTTACAAAACAATAAGATCCATGTACATTCATTTGTAGATTGACAGACTCCCTTGGAGAATGTTGATTTAAGAATCAGTCATTGAGACATTTGATGAGATATTAGATAATGCAAACGTAAAACTTAAGAAACGTAACTAATTGAATTTCCATCGGAAATGTACAAAATTTATCTTACGGCTGCGAGTATCCAATATTCCAAGAGAATCGATTATGAGGTTGGATTTCAAAGACGTACCTGGAACAAAATGAACAGAAATTCCACGTTAAATTTACATAATTAACATAACTATGCAGAAATGTACAGTAGTTGAAAATTAATATATTCGATGGTCAACGATAGAGTATCGAGCCATATAACCAGCCTCATTCGATGTATTAAAGTTTAATTACGTTTGCTGTTTCTGTTGAAAAATAAATCATATTTGGTTTAGAGGGTAAACGACAGCTTTAGATGTCTGTCACCACACGTGGGAATCAAGTTGTGTTGAAATGATTTGAATTATTATAATAAGATGCATGTACGTATTTAATTTTTTCATTCTGCAACCCGTTACGATCATATTATTTTGAATACAAGTAGAATGACGAAAAGTCAACGATTTAGATTATAGGGCAGCCAATATTACGCTCATGCTCAGATTATGACTAGTCAGTATAATTGCTCAGATAGCGGTAGGCTTTTCTTTCCCACTTTATGATTATATTAATGAAAACTTGAAGGTCTTATTTGGTCCATATTTCCATCAAAGAGATTTCAGATTAAATTACGATATATCGTAATCGTATATATACGATTCGTAGGTGGCCACTTAGATAGGGAAACCGTCCCAACTGTTGAAAAAAATCAACTCTTAAAGATACTGAGCTTAATATCATGCGCAGTGGGTGTTGCAATGGTATTACGTTCGATAAAAATAATAGTAATTGTAGTCGTAGTAAAAAGATGAGAGTTTTCAGCGATCTCCTACATAATATCAACGGATTTATCTCATGAAAAATTCATTTATGTGCAGGATGTTGGGCCCAGATCGACAAATTAATCAAATACTACAATGGATAAAACAGTTTAATCACAGAACTTCGAGGAAATTATCCAACACAACCTCATTACCATCTAGTATTTAATTGTGGCGACCACTTTTACTAATCAGAGAGCAATTACTTTTACATAGATTAATTTGATATTTCGTTCGAAACGTTTTACCAATAAAGCTTCGTTTTTTTATTGGTTATTCATAACATTTATATGATTAACAAATAATGTACTTTACAAAAACTCCGCTCTCAGTTGTCAAACCTCTTGGACCCCAGTACGCTTTTGCTTAGAGCCTTTGGCTAAAATTCAAGACATGTAGAGCATGCCTATCATGCGTGGCATTTTAGCGTAAATATACGTATCTTTAATAGCTATAATGTGACCATAGTGATTCGTCAAGCGGCACATAAGATTGTATATTAACCGTTTATACCGTTGCATTTTTGGATCAATATCTTAAAAATTAAACTAAGACACAAAAATTCGAGATGAGCTTTTCAAAGACCGGTGAATGATTTCTGTACGATGAAAATTGCAAAAGTTCCATTCCCCTACCAACGGCTTCATTGTGCGCGGAAATCATTGTACATTTAGTGACACATTATTATGACACGTTTGAGGACAGTAGTTCATAGCTAAAGTATGTTTCATGGTTCAAAAACGAAAATGTATATTTGGGGTTTGGAACCCTTCTTTACACACATACTCATCATTGTTGTCAAATGATTATTTTGCTCTTGATGAAAGTAACATTCCGACAATCAGTAGATATTCTGAGTAAAAGGGCATTTCGAAGAGGATCATACATTGGTTAAAGTGATTTTAAGAGACTCATAGTTTGGGATGTCTGAATTATAGTCGAGCGGTTAATTTAGTGGTTTAATTTCAACGACTATTCTGATTTTGACGATGCAAACCACAAAGAGAGGCGCGGAAACTGTTTTCAAGCATCCACTGAAATGTCCCTTGGCCACAGCCACTGCTCCATTCTCAGCTTACATTGGATGGATGTGGTGACGCTTACTCATGAACAAATAACGTCCAAATACTATCTTAGAGCTTACAGCCCCATAAGGGTTGCTCACGGTAACACGAATGTACGAATGAAACTTCGGAATTTCAAGCCACACGGAATGACAGTTTATTCATATGTACCTACCTCAACTCATCCCAAAAACACTATTAATACTTCCCTAGACCGGTTGCGGTGCATGCAGCACGGGGCATTACCACTGCTCTACGTAACTTTTATCAGCTAAAATGTAGGTAATTTATTTCAACTGCTTTTTGTTTTTTTCTTCCGAATTTATTGTCTAACTCCAGTTTCAAAATGTATGCTTAACATCAGACGTGATGTGCAGAAGCCAACGCATTGCGATAAGGCCGGGGCAAATAACAAAGGAAAGACAAGGTTGTCTGCCACTAGAGCTCACAACTTTACCCCTCATGCCCCCACCCATCATCCCACCATCTCGCCAAACTTCGAGATAAACTCCTTTGCTGCTATCAATCAAGCTCTAATCTCTTTACGTTGTCACACTAAAAGGGATGTCACAGTTTGCTGTCAGCCATACACGGGTTTCCACGGTTGAAAAGGGCGAAGCACCAGGAGCATGAAGGGGGTGTGGTGGGGGGAAGGAAGGCTCTCACTCTAATTTGCGGTTTTCAGGACGCCGCACCGTGAGAATTTCCGCTCATTTTCCAACTCGTTCCGTTCGGAACCAGTTTTGCCGTTTTGATTTCTGGGTAGAAGTGGAGGGAGGTGTTTCAAGGTTTCCCACCGCGTTCAGCCTCCTCTCTCCTTTCCATCCCCTCCACGATCCGCTTGAAAAGAGCTGATCAATCACTCGAACAGGGAGGCGCTCAGGTTGTAAATGGAAACCTTCCTCTCTTATCGGGAGTAAAGTTGACACTCTGCTGAATCAGGAGCTATGAGAGAGCTTAATTAAACTTTGAGTTCCCAAATCTTTTCAATCCTCTTGAGAACTGTCATCGGTGGTTTTGAAGATTAGGTGCGTCACAGTTTTCGAGCGATAGATTTATTGAAAAGCTTGAAAAGTAGGTTAACCGAGGATGTATAGGTCCTGTGATAATTTAACACGAGTTAACCCGAGCTTAGTTGTTAGTAGTTTACCTACCTAGCTTCCATCCCCTTTCATTTAACCCTTGGGGTGTATGAAATGGAAATCCACTTCTTTCCAGTTCATTGTGTAGATGTACTCCTACTTGCTGAATAAAATGAATTCTGTACATTCCGGATGTACAGAACCAAATCCGTTTGATTTGTAGGAATTGGTATCTACTTATTCGCTTCCTCTTCTACCTCCAAAGGGTGTAGAGGATTGACAACCGCTACGCCATTCAGTCCGATTCTGGCACGCCTCCTTCACCCCCTCCCATTGGACTCTTCTTTCTTGGACTGAGGTCTGAACATTGTTGGGATCTTGTTCCGACTGATCGAGCTTCAAAGGCTTTCTTCGGGAGGCGGGCGTCTAGTCCTCGACATGTGGCCGGACCATCGCAAAGTTGCAGATCTGCGAGTTCTTGACAATAAGCTCCATGGATCATATGGCTAGCCTGATACGTATCGTCGTGTTTCACACTCTGGCCCATCGCGTTTTCCTGGCCACTTTCTTGAGATATTTCATTTTGGGTGCTTGTAGTCGTTCATATTCTTTATTAGTGAGTGCCCAAGATCCAGAACTGTGGATGAGAACAGGAACATAAACTGATTTGTAGCATGAAAAGTAGGTTAACCGAGGGTATATAGGTTTCTATGATAATTTAACACGAGTTAACCCGAGTTTAGTTTTTAGTAGTTCACCTACCTGGCTTAAGTCCGCTTCCATTCAACCCTGAAAGTGTATGTATTGGAAATCCACTTCTTATCCAGTTCATTGTGTAGATGTACTCCTACTTGCTAAATAACATGAATTCTATACATTCAGAATGTACAGGACCTAAACCATTTGATTTGCTGAGTGGAATTGGTTCTGAAGCTAATTTTCGTACTATGAGACGCACGATGCTCTTAGGACAAAAGTGCGAGATCGCTTCGCTTTACAGGTGATTTGAAGAAGTAAATTCTTTTATCACCATTTTCATCTTGGAAGAAATGATGATAAACGGTTAATCACTCACCTAAAACAATTTCCTCCATTTGAATCATCATGTATTGGAGATTATCCTTTTACCTCAGTAAGATCGGCGTTTTTGTCCAACGGATTGCGAACAGAAACTTCCTTTGTGCTCAGCTGAATGCTTATTAAGCCTAATGATATTCGTATTAAACTAAATGGGATCCTGGAATACAAAATAAGGCCCGTTCTAGGACTGTTGAATAACAGTTGTAAGGTCCCCTGATCAGAGACTGAAGGTGAAAAGGATTTAATTGCAAGTAATAAGAAATGCAGTTTCATTGGATAAATCCCAACTGAGTATTGTGTACTATATCCCGATTGTTGATGCTAAAGAGTTTGATTATTGGCAGTCTGTACGGCTGCTGACGTACTGAAAACTACCGTCACAACTCGAGGCTAGTTATGCTCCGTTATTAGACACCATAGTGCATTTCGGTGTATTATTTTCAATCAAAAAATTTTGTTATCTTATAGCAAAACGTTTTGTAAACCTCTCAAATTTTGTAAATTCACGTTACGCTGTGCCTAGATTCAAAATCTGCTTCTCTGCTGTACGAACAACAAAAAGCCATAGAAGTGATGTAAAAATTCGTACTTTCGCACATACACTCCATTTGTGTCCTAGTTAATCCTAACGCTTAGCGAGGCCGATTGTGAAGTAAGCATAGATGGGCCAAAAACGTGACAAAAACATCGTTTTTTGAGATGTTTATTGACTTAGGCAACTGGGGATGTCATTTCCCAGGGGTATTGATGTCAAATCAAATGAGGTAGGTAGGTTTCAGATCAGTAAAAATTCACCCATAGCAAATAATCGAACATTTTTGAATTTAAAACAGGGCCCCCACACTTCACAATTATTAACAAAATAATTAACCATGTGTTAGAATTTGCTGCGAATTTTATTCTTCTATCACCTGTTTCCATTGTCAGTCGTGGTCACCAGAGCAGATTATTCAATGAGTTCTTCGAACTCGTCATTACTTATCCGATGCTCAATTCCTTCGGTGGATGACCGGATATTTTATCCAAATTGTAATTTCAAATATTTTCAAATGAAGCTAATTTGGTCGTTTGCCATGATAACTGCTAATGCATCCATGAATCCATCGTGACAATTAATATAATTTCAATAATTTTTTAATGAATGATCATAATTCAAATTGGTGTTGCATCCAAAAATATGTATTCATGTATAAAATTATTATCATTTAGAAATACATCCTTATTACTCAAATTATAATTCCATGGAAAAACAGCATTAATTAGCATTTCTTGCGAATTTATTTCAAGAAAAAAAAATGGAGAAAAAGAGCTTTGAACATAATAAAACGTTCTGCCAGGGTGTTGAGGGGTTTTGATGAACGCAAAGAAAACTGCTCGAAGTGATTCTAAAGTAGATGTCGTATGCATATGGGCTTGTAGCTTTGTAGTGTTTGTGTAAGATGAAAGCTTGAGTACCGCTCTACCGCGGTGAAACAGTTGTACCTACATCTCAAAAGCCTGACAACTTTTCGTGTGTACTCTTTTCAAGGTCTCAGAGAAGAACTGAGCGGTTCGTTAGTTCGCAGAAAGAAGAAATTCAAAGATCACTCAAAAAGAGAAAAAAAAAGGCGAAAATAGAGAGAAAAAAAAACTCTATAGAGAAGACGAAAAGCTCTCACAAAGGACATACAAAGGAGGGCAGAAAAATCGAAACAGAATGGAATGCCTGTGTTGTAGTTTCAAAGCTTCTGATGATTAGATTGATTAGAGGAGGAGGGAAAACTAATCAACTCCTCCCGAAGTCATTTTGCCTTCAATCTTCAACCCAGCGGAAATTACAGCCTTTGGAAGTGGGTGCCTAGCACCTCTTTTTTTGGCACAATACTAGCTTTTTTGGTTTACTAATTGTTTTTATTTCGGATGAGAGAGAAAAAACAATGTTGTCAGTGCTGCCCAATAGTAAATTTTACCACAGCTCATCATTAAAGGAATCTCGATTGTCTGGAGTGGGGAGTTTTTAAAACTGGACCTCCAATACGAATGTAGATTGAAAGACAAAAACTGTAGCCGTAATTTAAATTGCATGCCTAATTTAAGTTAGCTGCAGGAAGAACAAGTTTTTCCCAAATTTTTGCTTTACGAAACACTGTATCCATATTTTCTCTTATTCGGCTTCTTTGTAGAAGACGCATTGCTTCTTCAAAACTTTCTGCTTCTTGCTTCTTGAGAAACGGCAAGAACAGAAAACATTTATAACCCCTCTCACATTATACATTTTAGTCCAATCCTAACAATTGGAATTTCTTTTTTGTCTACTATCCATGTGCCTACAAATCCCTATACTGAGCCTCGTATCTTCAAACTTCTTCTGTTCTTGATGACATTTTCTGAGAAGTTAAGGAATTACGGTCCGTAATACATTTCACCATACAGATATTATTAGCTTTCACCGCACTGCACACATGTGAAATCTATCGAGTGATATTTTTCAAAAAGTTGTCCAATCTGAGTGACTAAACTTTTGTCTGCCATCTCAATTTTGATGGACCATAAAGCGCTGGCATCACAAAAATGGAAGGAATTGGATATTTCAAAGTTTTAAACATGAGGCTTTAAAGTAATGCTCTAGCCTATTTCATACGAACCAAACCGAAGTTGTACAGCAGGATCGATTGAATTATCGCTTTAAACAAGGAAGTTATAAGCAACCCAATAATTTATAGAGCCACTTGATTTCTTAAATTAATTACTTTTTTACTTTCCACATTTATATTGAAAAGATTGACAAATAAAACCTAGTAGAATGTCTTTTCATTACAAAAATAAATTGGATTTAACGCAAATATATATACCTATATATATTTTTGTGCTGTGCTATGTGGTCAAGTTACAAGTCTCTAGCAATGATTGGTTGTGCGATGAAAGCGTTGGAAAATATCTGGTTCATCGCGATTCTATAACCGATTTACGTAACTTAGTTTTGGTGGTCGCGTGAATGGAAAACTTTGTCATCGACACAATCCAATTTTTGTTCAGTGTCGTTTGTTGTTGGATAAAAGATTACTTTAATCATCAACACTGTCTCTGCATTTAACCCATTTGAATGAGTTACAGATCAATTGAGTGAAATGCTCAATAATGCAAATTCGAACAGTTCTATGTAAATCAAATAACAATGAAAATCTCCCATAAATTCATAAATTTCCACGATCTCATGGTTTTTTCTCAAGAGGAATAATTCTGAAAAGATTTTTAAAACGTACTTTAATATCTCCACATTATCTTTTAATATCTTGAACATCACATTTTAAATTTCACCAGTGGTTCTTTTCTTCTCCTTCCTGCAAAACTTATTCTTCTTGATTTTTCATTCTTCTAATTTAGTATTCTTATTGAGATTCACAGCGAACTGGTTTCCATATTAAGAGCCTAGCGCCTGTTGAGATTCAAGACGTTAGCGGCTATAATATCAGCTCTACTCGGTAAGCAGCTTCTCAAGAACTAGAATATTCGTAAACGTTTATGGGATTCCGTTTGACATAGAGAGGCTTTTAGCTCAAAAACATGCGTTTTACCCGGCTGGGGGGGGGGGGAGCCCCTCAACCAGAATAAATCATGATTGCACAAAGTATAATTTCGGACGAGTGTTCTGAGACACAGCGGTATTAAAGGACAGTTTGAAAGAGTGAAACCCATTAGTAAAGCAGTAAGTCCAGTTAAAAATATACATTTATAACAATTGCGTGCTGTTTTCAATGAATAATGAATTATCATTGTTGTAATTACCTGAAATATTTCCTATAAGTGTTTCCTGTACGAGTTTAGTGGAAAACTTTTCATTTGATAATATGAATTATAAAGGGTGACTCTAAACTATAGTTCTCCTTCTCCCAGGGTAGACTCTCTGTCTCGATTCATTTTGAACCCCCTCCTACAAGACAGAAGTTGGCGTATATGCGGAGCTAAACGTTCCAACTTATCTACAGACCTACGAAGGCCGTTCTGTCTCGAGCTGCTACAGGAGAGGAAGCTCAATTAAAGCTGCAGAGCTATGTTAACCAAGTCTGCACATGGTCAAATCAATGGAGAATCAAGCTAATCCCAGAAGAATCTGTCCTGGTCTGCTTCACTCTGAAAAGAAACGTTAACACCCCAACCCTCCAGCTCCAAGGCCAGACAGTTAATCCCGAGGAATCTGTAAGATACCTAGGTCTTACCCTAGAGAAAAAGCTTACATGGCCCCCCATATTAGTGAAACGGTCACCAGAATACGATGTAGACTCGGCCAGCTACGCTCATGCCTTTGGACTCAAGAGATTGTTGTACACTTCTCTAGTCAGACCTCTGTGGCGATATGGCTGTGAAATATGGAGTTCGGGATCAGCAACTCAAATCCGAAGGATCCAAACAACACAGAACCGAGCCATTCGACTTATGACGGGCTGCCCTTGGTTTGTCAGAAACGACTGCCTACACGATGATCTGAATCTCCCATGGGTTAATGAAGTCCTGAAGACTGCATACACCCAACTTGCCTCCCGAATCATGTCCCATCCTAGCTCTCTCGTGAGAGGAATCCTTGAGGAGCCCCGGCCAGCACAAACATCACGACGTCTCAAAAGAAAATGGCATTCGGACCTGCTTTAACCGCCTGGTGAATCTATGAAAGTATAACCCCCAGCTTATCTAGATAGTACAGCATTACACATAAAATCTATTTAAAAAAAAAACACTCATTGTTTCAGCTACCAAAGGGTAGATTGATTTCTTCATGTTCCGTGTTATTTATTTATTATATTACTACGTTATGTTGTGCATACTTGATAGTGGCAATCCACGAAAAGTAAATAAATTTAAAAAAACGAAGTTTAGCGCCTCATTTAAGCAATCAGGTGGTTTCTGAGATTCTGAAATGATTTTGAATGTTTTAAAGCATGCGGATACACAAATACTGACACAGGTGCACACTTTTATTAATTTGAGGGAATCCAGAATTGAAGACAATAATTTTCAGTTTGGAAATTGGTTAACTGTTTGTACATCTGCAGAATCCGGAATGGTAGAGAAAAATAAAAATACAGAGATTAAAGAGCTTTGTGGTACATGTTTTCAAGTTCTATTTATTAATTCTTATTTTTTTGAAATTTTCAATTGAATCGCAGGTGTAAAACCACTATTCGACATGTAGATTGGATGGATATGCCTAGTTAACTCATTTTCTAATTGAAAATATGTTCTATTCAGCACTGGATTATCCTAAGTGAATGAAAGTGAGCATTCGAGTGCACTTGTGAATCGTCTTTTTTTAAACAGAACACACAGTTTGGTAGAAATGTAAACAAGTTGGTTCTTTTAGCTTAGTTATTGAATGCTTAATATTCATTGACACTTATCACTGGACAAATTCACAATTCAATTCACAAATTCATTCTGGACAAACTACTAGATCCTCAGAAATAAGAAAATCTATGGTATCGAATCAAAATTGTTTGATTGAAAAATGAACAAAACACACGTGCAGAATTAATGAAAAGTAAGTACCTCAATTTTGACACTATATGCAGCTCTGGAAAGTACTGGCTCTCAAAATCAAATCAGTTTGATCAAACTCAGCTGAGGAAGTCAACCCTATCCTAAGGCCGTGGACCCTTAAAACTTTCTGATGGCCTTACAATTGGTCCAAGAACCCGGGAAGGAGGGCCCTCGTTGTAGAGGTAAAGTTGAGCCGATGCAATCAAAATTAAACTGGGGAGTCCGTGAAAAGAGCGTTAAAAACTTACGTTTTCCGAAGAGGGCGTGGAAAGGAAATCTCAAGTTTCACTCGGAGAAGGGGAAGCACAGGCAACAGCTGGGAAGCTCTCGCAAGTTGCTCCGAAAAGTTATATAAAGAGAAAGTATTTCGAGAACATTCCCAAGGCAAAATGTTTGTGGAAACGCCGTAAGAACGCGGAAATCCTTCTAGTAAACCGAAACAAAAGTGTCTGGTCAACTCCGTCTGAGATATTATGAAGTTCCGTTGATGAGAGAATGAGGGTCGCGAAGTTTCCTTTTTGCAGAACGGCGGAAGGCCTTGAAATAATGATGTCGAAATCTTATCGTTTCGCTTTAAGTTTGGTGATAACTGGCGAACTCGCTTTTTAGGGTAAAAACCTTATCAGCAATCAAGAGCGCATTTTCCGAGCTGGGTTCATAACAAGAAAATTTCTTGATAGAAATCGATACCTACTCAATATAATGCAAACTATTCGCAATAAAATTGAGCACACAATCTCATGCGCAAATTCTGATATTTATGAAATCCTGTTTGAGAGCATTACTTTTATTTATTTTCATTAATTTGCAACTGGTGTATTCGACCTGCAGCTTGTTAGTAATATTAAAGGACCGCTAATAATGATACTGCATTCATTATTATCACTATAATCAAATTACGCGGACGAACAGAAATCAGAAGGCTCTAAATCTAATTATAATTTTAGTTTCCATTCTTTACTATAAGTGTTGAGTAAACAATGTTCAATGCTTTGTATCTGCAAATCATATATTTTACTCAAACGTCCAGCTTTGTTGCTTCGATAAGATAGTTACAACAACAGTTATGTTGTTTTTTATTAAGCAGTTTTTTTTTTCAAGGATTTTGCGAGAATATTGTTGACTGATACCATTTAGTTTGAATTTAGTCGGTGTAAGTTGATCGTAAGATGTAAGCTGAACATCAGATTATTGCAAAAGATTGGTGTCTGAAGTTATAGAGATTTTTGAATAACTAAGTCATACCTACTGATTCTACAAATTTTAAGATAAAGTTTCCTAAATTTTCTTAGCTTAAATCCCTGTGTGACGGTAACTTTCCTTGGAACAAAAAAACTTTGTTCTTTCTTCAAGAAAATTAAACACCCCAAAAGCAAGGATAGATTTTAAAAAAAGAAGGCAGTTGAAAACTATCTAAAAATTCCGAAAACGTCCAATATTCTGGTAGGTTTACCTTTTGAAAATTAGTCGAATTCTAGGACGTGGCTTTGAAAACATAATAATTATAATTAATCAGCGTTCAGTCACAGAACACTTCTTACGACCAGAATTAATTTTATCAGGTGTTCAAGCTATGTCTGCTCGAGCGGCAGATTCTCTTAATGACTAACAAATCCCCTTTTAGTACTCGTTATAATATTTGAACACCATAAACCTGGTAGAGAAAGATACATCGTGATAGAGGTGTAATATTACAAGAGCTCATAAACACTCCGGTCCTTTTGGCTTTTTCGAATGAACAGGGCTTCTATTTATTACACTCATACTGCTTTCCATCCGACGGTAATGCTGTGTACGTGTTTCACTGTATGTACCTTTATCCTGTCAGCTTTACCCCTGGAAATACCATTCAGCCACAGAACTCATTCCCTTAGCGTTTCGCGTTTCTGTATCATGGATATCGAGCAATCCATGATGTAAAATATTTAGCATGTCTTATGGCTTGCGCGTTATAGCTGTCATGGCATTGGTCGTTTCAACGGAATGGGGAATGGGTCCTTAGTAGAAGATGGTTAGTTGATAACCAAATTCAATACATAAATGTTAAAATTGAGCAGCATCTGGAATACCAACACTGATTTCATCATATATTTTACTAATTTCCCCTATATTTTATTCAGCCCTTATCGCATCTAATCAGTTCAGTTGTGTTTTAAAGTTATCAAGCGTTCTATAGATTTGATTTTCTTTAAAGTCTTCAGCCTTCTTCTAAGTTGGATATTAAGTTATTATCTTAATGATTCTATTGGGATCTGTACTTTAATTTTAATAACGTTGAAATTTATCATTTCATTGGTCAAATCGTAATAAATTGAATCGTGGTTATGTAATGAATGTAGATAAGCTGTCATAGTAGACTAGTAGACGGTTTTAACGAATTGATTTTTCATAAGAAATTTATCGATGTAACAGTAGCGTTCCTATGTGTATAAGCGAAATCAAAGGGGCAGTTTCTAAACGAACTGTCTAGTAGGCTTGTTTCACGGACGTATTGTTCCATTTTGGAGACGTACCAGACAGTTAATGCATGTACTTGGCACGTGAATGTGTGAAATTATATTCTTATCTTGAAACGAACTTCATTCATAGTTTCCAAGCACCATTACTGGAGGCTAACGAGACTACGTAAGGAGTAGCTATATACACAGACGTATATATGTTTGCACATCTTTGTGTAGATTTACAAAATAGATAGCTTGAAAGGGTTTAGGATGCATTGTGGGACAGCTTTGAGAGCTTGAGTTATTAATATTATGCTTGGACGAAGAAAAAGAGTGTTTGGAGTACATTCACGAGCCTGTCTGCCACAGGTCTTCCCCTACGAATTGTAGGATTGATAGAGAAGAATGAAATAAAGGGCTTCATCCTGATGAGCTGAATGAGCTTATTTGCATTCGTTCTTCTTAGAAAGTTGAGATGTGACAGGGAGTTTCTGGGAAAATTAACGAATATATAAAATATTGAAGATGATGAAAATGAAAGAGTTCCAACCTGAACATCAGAGTCTATGAAGTAAGATGTTCATACGAGCATCAAGAGACAAAATAAATTGTGGGTTTCACCGTAATCACGATGAGAAAATCAGTCATTGAATCAACAATTATGGATAATTCAGTATCACAGTATTGATTAGATAGCAGAAGACAAAAAACGAATTCGGGAAATGCAAGCAGCAAATGAAGAAAATCAAGTATTAAGATGGCCAAAGTATGTTCCATTCTTTTCAAGACCGACCGCAGTTGTTCATGACTGCTAATATTAAACCTGGTACGTAAGTTTTAGTTTAATAATTTGCTAAATACACTTCAGTTTAAAACATCTGTAATGATTACAAAACTCACCAGGAAAATGTATTCTGTCATTTCTCCACCAAATCTAGTCATTATAAGATCAGTTCAATCATTCGTGAAGACATGTGGTTTACAGGTGTTGTGACCCCACTCACTCAGCTGCAACAATCATGAGACGAAACCGTATCATATCCGCCGTTTATCCCCTAAACCGAGGAAAATTCCCAAGCAAGAAAGAGCAAACCCCATCTCACTTCTGAAACGCACACTAAATAATTCACCTACTGTTTTCCAACTGCTGTTGACAAGTCGTAACTAATGAAAACGTACTGCTGAGCCTTTGCACCCGCTTCTCCCCGAAAAAAAAAGGACTGAAAATTATGCGGTTCATTTACTCCGGAATGGTCGCAGCTTGTGGGAGGCCGTTATAGCCCAGAAAAGGGCCTCATATGAAATGCACGCCTACCTGTGGATGGGGATGGAGGCGCTAGGAAAAATTACCCCCCAACCCACTCGTTCTTTTGCCCAAAGGGAAATTGTCGAGAGCTATGAATACGTAAGCTGGTTCATCTACCTTAGTTTTTCCTCTATTCTGCTTTCGGGACCGGAGATGGGGGAATGTAAGGAAAAAACTGCTCCATCGCGTACATTTCTAGAACTAGGAGACACAAATTTGTTGGCGATAGAATAATTAGTCAATGTCATTTGAAATAATCTAAATACGAATTCCACATTTATCACTGTTTCAATAGATTCATATAAAGCGAATATTCAAATTTAGGGAGGTACTAATTATCTTTCCTGTAATGCACAAGGTGAGTATGAATTAGATCAGATTTGAAGGAAAACGTTTCGGGGAAGGATTAGTATGAGAACATCTGTGAATTGTTTATGCAGCTCTTTGTTCAGTCACCATTACGCACTCCATCATCATAAGGCCATCAACTTATCGACTTGGCAAACACCATTCTGAATCCAGTCTAACCCAGATTGTCAACTTTCGCCGCCTCTATTTTTACACTTCTTCGGGAGGTGATCGGTTGATAGGGTACCGTAAAGTGGTAGTATTAGTGAGCTATAAAAAAAACTGGCCATAGTTTTCTAAATGTTCTACAGTCGTGGGCAGTGAAAGGGGGAATTCAGAGGTTCTTCGGGTTGGCACACTCTCTGGGGGTTGGAAAGGAACATCTTGATCGGGGCTATAGTGATACATGACCTTTCACCGTTTTGCGAACGCCAACGGCGTATTCTGAAGGGCTTTTAAAGAATATTAGTGGAGAGGGGAGGGTCTGGAAAAGGCAGAATGTAAGCGGGTACTTTCATCTTTCTCAGCAAGACTTTTCAGAGGGGTCTCACGTCACGTGCTGTTCTTATAGGAATGAAAAGTGTCCCTCAACACCGAGGATTTTTGTAAAGAAACTGGAAAAACTCCGTTCTTTTCACAAAACATTCCACACTGCATCTCGATCCCAAAATATTTTTTCACTATAGATTTTACACTCCAAGATGAAAAAAGACTAATATTCTGATTAGATTTTCCGTACGTATTTTGGTGTGGTAAAACTGAATCTAAAGCCAGAATTGCCGATTACCCTTCAAAATTTTGCGCCACAAAAATTTAGATTTTGCAACAAAAACTTCAACAAAACTTTCGAAAACAAGCTGATAAAAAAAAAAAAATAGTTGAATAGATGGTCAGATTCCGCTCACAGCATGGATTTTAAGGAATAAAAATCAACTTTGACAAAAAAAAAAGTTTTGAATGGTCCTGCTTAGACCGTAAACCCCCCAATGTGGAAAATATTTTAGTTAAGTAACGTCGAAATTACGAAAAAAATCCTAAAAGTGAAATAACTCGAAAACGAAGCCTCTAAAAAAAATTTTTAGGAGGCACTTTTTGTTGAAAACTAGTTGTAGAATACGTGTGCGAAGTTTTTCGGATCATGCGCTGTACACCCTGTATAGGCTGGGTAACCAGGAAACAAAAGGGATGATATGAAAATAATCATGACAATCCAGTTTACATCTCAACCGAAGAATCAAAACATCGTCCAACACCATGCGTAGCTGTTTACCTAAGTTGTATGAACTCGTTAAATTCTTCATTCTGCAAAGATAATATCTTGCATTATCTTGAGAAAAGTTTTGCATTGTTAAGATATTATCTTAATTAAGACTAATACCACTTCTGGTCGTCTTCTTGCAACGAGCCCATTTAAACGGTCATTTTTTTGTCACATGGAATGATTTTGGCAATAAAACGTGAGATTTTCAGCTTCTTTACAGTTTTTTTGGTCTAAAATACCAGAGGATTAGTAATTTCAACGTTTTTATTTTAAAAATTCGGCATATTGTTTAAACGGCTTTTCACAAAAAGGCTGATTTCACGATCGGTCTGCACCATAATAAACCCACAATCTATGTTTCTTAGTATAGAAAATCAAGACATTCTACCGGGATAATGACTTAGATTATCTCATACATCACCCAAAGGCTAATTACCTTTGTCGATGTACGTGGAATCCTCCTTGAGCAACCGACTATGTGATTCATGTACGGACGTGACCTCCCCAACGCCCCTTGTGTAGTAAGTCAACGTCTAATGTGTTATGCAGGAGTTGATTTCAAGCCCCTGCTTCATACTACGCACGGTTTACATATACATGTGTTGTACATATTTATATAGGTATAACATATATCAGACATCAAATGGCCCATTTAAACATACAAATTTATGACCATGATGCCGAGCTTGGTCAGCGTCACATTTAATAATAGTGTGAATATTATGGAATCTTCGTTGGAGATTATAATAAAAGAAATAACTAAATGTATGAGACGCCTTTCTATCAATAATATTTTCTAACTGCTTTCTAATAATTGCTTATCAAATACATAGGTTCCCTCAACTGCCCCCTTCGACTCATCATTTGCAAGTTCTTGCATTGTTTCGGCCTCTTGGTCTCTAGAAAAATGAGGTATAAGTATCAAACGTTTATAAAAAGGAAAAAACCTCTTCTCATAACGAGCACCCTCGCTGGACGATTTATGGTCAAGGGCTCGCAAAAAATATATGCAGCACCGTTTCCCTGTAGGAAACTCAACTTGGACGAAGTTAGAGCTAAGTCGCCCGTTTTCCAAGAACTAACTCCAATGTGTCATCGGTCGACAGGAATGAAATCATACCGTGATTTCTAGAGTAAAAACTTCTTACTAGAAGATAAAGTATCAGTGCGGAGTAAGAATTTTGCCAATACTGCCGAGATGTCCGAGAAGTAGTGTTTCAGGTGGATATGGTAAAGCAATGAACGGCATCATTTGATATTGTCAATTGGTCAATTGCTGTATATTTATATGAAGAGGTACGAAGATGCATTTGCTATCTGACAGATCCCTGAATCAAAGTGCTAACATAATTTACCTATGGCGCTGAAATTTGCAATGGAACACTGAAATGGATTCCTTTGGGACACTAAAATACAATTGCAAGGTGTGGAGGTATTCTAACCCATTCAGGACCGTACCTCAGGAGAATCCACCAGACCGACGATTTTTGCCACCATGCACCCAACAACGCAGCATGACTTCATTTGAAGTCATCGGCCAGGGACGAAAACCCTGATGACTTCATGTGAAGTCATCGGTCCTGAATGGGCTAATCAGCTAAAGGAAAAACTACCAGATTGTGAATAATTGATATAAACAGGGAACATATTAGATGGCAACAAACAGTGAGCCTGTTTTTACACATTCCTAATAACGATGTTAAAACCCATAGAAAATTGTGCTCTACTTCGTATCCTTCTGAGCGTTTTGTAGTGAATGAGGTAACATCCTTAGATCGATAATACCAAAATTAATAAGAATAACGCTAATTCGAACTTTGCTAGGAGATTAATAACACGTGTTTGCACAACGACAACCAATTACCTCTTATTTCAACTCTCCCGCCTGGAACCAACCGTGCTTCTATGTTTGACTCCAAGGGGGAAAACCAAATGCCTCTTTTCAATAATCACAATCCGGCCAACCTCAAAACCTGAGTTTATATAATTAAAAAACTTTTGATATCAAATTACTGTCGGCCTTATGGTCTCGAAGAAGAAAAAAACGGACCAAAAACTGACTAAAGAAGTTCATTTTTTAATATTAAACTTGAAGGTTGCCGAGGGGAAGGGTACTTTTTGTTGTAAATTTGGGAAGGAAAGTCGACACTGCACGAGGGTGACCGAAGGACTGATGGCGCACAGAGTGGGACGGAATTGCTGGTTTTCTCTCTCAGAAAGACTGGATTTCCCTGGAGACGACAATAATGGATAAGTATGAGTTTCCTCTACGGTCATTAAAATGAAGAATAACAAAGTTTCAACGGAATTACAGGTCTAACTCTTCTAAACTACCACACCCCAGTTCAGGAAGAAGTTAGCGCCGTTAGAAGGACCCTAGAGAACCTGGAAAACTAGGTAAACTCGTTATTTTCAACTCAAGGAACATTTGATCCATTATCTATCGTTTTAGTGAGCGATGGGATCGCTCACAGGATGGAAAATTAATTTTCATATTTACGTATGAAACTAAGACAAATGATAGAATTAACTCCATCTGTCCCAAGTTAAACACACCGTTTATGACCTGATGAACAGTTTTCTCCTACAATTATCAATGTATTGGTTATCACTTTCAGATAGGTGGCAACACTGCCCAATATCAAATCATTTCCAGTCTAATCTCTTGAAAACTTGAATTTAATGAAACATCGTGTTATACTAAGAATTGGTTTGCCTCCAAACGAATTTTTGAAGGTTGTCCAGGTTATAATGTGGATGTTATCCAATTTTTCTCAACTCTCTCGATTCACTAGCTTTTGAGCATTGTGAATCGTGACTTCTGATGGTTTCTTATTATTTTCAATAATGAACCTTTATAATCAAACAACAACCAAAACGTTTAACACTCCCTCAAAATTACTTGTTTTACTTTCCAAGATGTGTAGATAACTGCGGTGTAAATTTGTATCAAGAGTTTTCTTTTGAAACCGAGTTTTTCGAGCCTCATGTTTTATTTTATCTTGCTTAGTTTCAGTTCTTCCTATGTGCCAATATATAAATAAATAAATAAATAAGGTTACTCGTGAGTTTCCACTTTGAGTCATATTCAGTACATTGCACCATTTTAAACATTGCCCCACTTGCTCGCAAAGCTCGGGCATTCCCGAAAAACTGTCACTAGTCTTTTAGGACCACACACTTTGTTCAATAATTATCTGCAGTTCCGTGATCTGCGCAAACATCTGTCTGAACACAATAAACCCATGCGTTAGAAATAGCAGTGTTTCAAGCTTTGTTTAAATAATGCCTTATTGAACGTTTTAGTATTTCATTTCCAATCAGATTTTGCCTTCGTAACCGTAATGCAAAATTGTTGTTATAATCCCCGACCCCAAATATATGGTAATTTTACGATTCATGAATACTTAATGTCGAATTTTACATGTCATTCAAAATCGGCAATGTCCGCCTACCGAAAGTTAACCAAAAAAGCCTTAGAATTAATGTTGAAAAAAAAAAAAAAAAAAAAAAAAATCCGTTCTCTCGTACATGGACTCTACATTGATCATGTTGGTCTTACGAACATCTAAAAAGTCCGATCGCCTCACACGCCTAGACGGGATGGGCAAATACAAGTAAGGCACTCGACAAAAACGTGGTTTTTCGAAGTTCTTACTAACGCAGGCAAACAGGGTGTCATTTCCAGTATTTTGCACGTGAAGGTGACTGTGATAAATTCACTAATAGAAAATAATCGCGATTTCTGCAGTGAAATAGCTAAAGTGAAGTTCCAAACCTCACAATGACACTAGGAAATAACGCATCATTGAAAAAACAATAAACCCTTCTAGTATAATATGCAGCGTTTTTCTTGTTAAATTTTGCTTTCGCTAATAATTTACCACTTCTTCTAATCATGGGTTTGGGATTAGGAAATGTTATGGCCATTCAATAATCCGGATATAGGAAACTATTTGTCACACTTTACTTGGCAGTCTTTTTTTAAATTTTGTTTATGTGGTTGTAATAGTGGAATTTAATGGTATTACATAACTCGAAAAAAATCTAGCTATTACTTGAAAACTAAGGGCTGAAACAAAAATCATACCGAGAGACTTTCTATTGTTTTAACAAAGTACTTGTCGAATTTGAACCCGAACTATTACCACTCTAATCCCACTAATGGACGGTAAGCGGTACTACTTCAAACTGCATCATAGGTAGAAGAGAAATTTCGCTTAAAATAATCGTTTCAAGTAATGATAATGACAATGGTAATCCCAGATTAGACCCTCCCCTAAACAAATAAAAACCTTAGTAAGTTTTCTCTTACTTATTGTTTTCCTAGTTACTCGTTAAGTACCTTTTTTAGATGCTTTAGTTTTGCCAAAAAAATCGTCATTTTCTTATATCTGTATTACTACAACTTCTAGCTTCGAGTGATTCTCGACCTGATTTTCTGGCGTGTCAAATATATTTAAATGACCTTATTTTTGTCATGTTACATGTTTCCCCTCTTCATCTTATTCATTGAACATCTAGAGAGAGAAAAAGTTTCAACAACAAAAAAGTCTTCCCGAAAATACGCTAGTAGGCAGTACTGTAACTGTTAACATATCCTCAGTAGTGGGATTAGCGATACAGTTGCAAGAGAAAATGTACCAAACAATGCCATTAGATTTGCTCAGAGTGGCAGGCACGGTAAATTTCCACGTGAAATTGGAGGCTCTACCGCCAGCGTAGCCTGAACTAGGGTGTGGAAGGTCAACGTACACTCATTTCACGTAAAGACGTCAACACTGCTAGCCCCGTACTATTAATGTGATGTTTGAGTGCCAACAGAGAAGGAACCGTAGTTCCAAAAGCAGTTGTAATTCGTGAGCGGAATCCTCCGTCCAGAAGCCAAACCCAGCAGGAAATCCCCCATGCAAACACGTTGCAAGCGGGGGTTTGTTCCCAGTGCAAAATAGATCCAGGGGTCGGAGGCTGCGGAATGAGGGTGGGGGGAATTCAGTTAGAATTAGCCGCGATACGGTGGAAGGCTTGAGCCTCTCTCTACCGCCCATTTGCGGGCGAAGGCAGAGGGTGATAAATTCAGACTCGTGCGTCCTTTTCGCTCCAAAAGCAAAGGGGGGTACAGGCTCGCCTAACCCGCGGAAAGTGCTTCTAAATCAATCCGCTAGGTTGATGAGACGACCGCGGCCTTCGTGAAGGGTTCTTAGATTAATTATAACGCCATCCAGACAAACCTAGGTTATTCACAGAAACAAAGGATTAATTGATACTGACACATAAATACATTGTGCACCAACGGAATGAAATCACTGCCATATTATTTACAGGGACGACTAATTACTTTGGCAAAGTCGAATTTCAACGAGTTGAAATGAACAGTTGATGAGAAGAACTTAATTAAAATTAAATGAAAACGAACCACGAATTTTATCGTTTAGATGCGCACCTGCTTTAACGTATTCAATTGATGTTCATTTGTGAAACTAATTGAAATTCGCCCTAAAACCACTCACACCCAGAAAGAGTTCGAAGCGGGACTAAAAACGGTCAGCAAACCATTTGTAATTGAAAGAACATAGATAGGGCTGATTGCTTAACGCAATACAGCGCATTGTAACGCAGGTTTGTTATTTAAGTATTGGATTCCCTAGATTATTATGTCTGCCCTCTTACACAGATTGATGCTCTACAGGGTGTCCCAGGAGTTATGACAATCCGACTCCTACGTGTTCTACAACTCACTTCCGAACGAAAATGCCTCCTAGCAATTTTTTGCCGGGGGTCTCGTTTCCGAGTATTTCGCGATTTAAGATTCTTTTCGTGTTTTCGATCTAATGTCATTAAAAACGTCATAACACCCTCAATTTGGGAGATAGCTCAAATTTGATGACACCGTTGGAAAGAGCGTTAAAATGTCTATCTATTTGATGTCAGAAAACGTTTTTTTTTATTGCATTGAAGATGTGCGATTGCTGAGCGAAATGGCAGCTTCGTCAAAATCTTGAAATCGCCTGTTTTTCATCTCGTCTAGAAACCCCATGAATGCTTGACGCAGAACTGTGCAGGCCTGGTAAAACGTGCGCCGAAATGTCAGCTTTCCTAACGGTGTAGTCGTTTTGGCGTTTAAAAATATTTTTAGTTAAGGAAATGGAGTTTAAATGCAGAAAAACGTGTGTATTCTGTTAAAATTGAGGTTTTTCCAACAGGCTCGAAGATGAATGCGACTCATCGTAGTCGGAAATAAGTTGTAGAACACGTAGGAGTCGGATTGTGCATAAGTCCTGGGACACCCTGTATCACTAAAAAAGACCTAATGTTTGAAAATTGGGAAAGCTACGGAGGAGGCATTGTCTTGGTCAGGGGCGCGGATATGCAATGACCCGCACGACTCCCCGGTCTTGATGGAGGGGTTGTTTTGTGCGCCGTCCATTATCAACCCCAACCTTATTTGGCGGTAGCATTGGGTGTAGCAATGTTGAAATCGAGTTCATACAAAGAGTTGGAGTTTAAACAAGATTATTAAGATATAAATTAAAAAATAATTATTTGAAAATGGAAAATAAAAATGAATTTAATGATTGAAAACGTTCGTTTGTGATCAGCGTCTACGGCATTTCCAAGCTGTCCAGCCAAAGTCAGGATAATCGAAGATCCGAGACACAGGTATTGTTTGTGTTCATTTACGATTGATTGCGATTATTTGGTTTCAGTTGAGTAGCTGTACCACAAGTGAGTATGTTGACATGATTTTTGTGTACGGTTTTGCCAATGGTAATGCTTCTGAAGCAGCAAGGGAGTCACACTCCTCCTGTTTACAACTCACACCCTCGCGAACACGTCGGATAGTATGAGGAAAAAATATTGGTGGATAATATTGTTTGTGTTGCTGATCCTTCTTTATCTAGTAAACTTCTGTTTACCTAATTGTTTTTTGTCGCTAAGGTTTTGGTTATTACTACCAGCTATGTTCAATAGCTATAGCGCACCATGACGAATGGGAATATGCAATAGGGAAAACCACGCTGGCACAAGGATGATGGTAACAACGGTCTGACAGCTGGAACCTGAGTAAACGGTGCCTTAGGTGGCTGAAGTGTTCATTGGCACCATCTAATAATTCAGAACGCCCCCAAGAGTTCTTATTTTGAATCCTACATGAAATGCATATTAAATGTATGCAATGAAGGAAGTTTTCATTTAACTAAATTCTCTGTTCCCGGAAGCTGAGGTTATAAGAGGAGTGAGCGTAACAGTTCGAGTAACCCGTTTATATCGAAGTACTTAAATAGCCATATATATCGGATAAAGTCCGGTAGCAATATTTCAATGGCGGTTGTAGTCTTCGTCCCGCCTTTCCCATTCCCATTTCCGCCATGTTTCAGTAACTGTTGATCATTAGAAACAGTTGGAGCATTCTGAAAGTACATTCTCCTTGACAGCTATAATGCCTATCGTATCCCCTCTTATAAGCTAGACGAATGGTAGGTAATTTCATTGTCTAGACCATCTAATTTTACTCCATTTACTGATTTATCTGGCTTAATGCCCTCAACAAATACGTTTCGGAAGAGCGCCGTTTCTTGGTCAGACGCTTTATTCTAAAACAACTGTAATTTCCTTGAGAGGAGAATTTCGATCGTTTCAGCTACGAGAAAACGCCACTATACAAAGATATTACATACGTTCCTTCCAAAGATTTAATGATTTGCAACGGTGTATCTATATTGTTCAATATCGATATTGTCTTTGAAATCTGAAATGAAGCCGAGTATAGTGTAGTGACTGTACCCAGGTTCACTATCAGAAGCTAAATTCCGGTTTATTGAAGTATGCGGATCATTAGATTACCTTTATGTTTTCAGAAGTTAACAATCTGCAGGGTAAAAAAGACTTAACTGGCCAAATTTGATAATTCCATGTCGAAGGATTTGACGATTACCTTTTTTTTACTCTACTAAAAAGCTTTAGATTTACTATTTTCAATAATGAGCCTTTTTAATCGCTTAGCGAAACTTTTTTTATAGCCCATCTTAAATTTTGTCATTTTTTCTTCCAAGGTTCGTAGATTCCAACTTTGCAATTTCCGACCGCCGTCCTCCCTGCAAGCCATAAAAGGTCTTAGAATTATTGTAATAACGCTGCAAATTCTTTCACTGGGGTTTATTATTCAATTTCATTCATTTCCCTCGAATACGTCTGGGTTCTTCTCAAAATTGATTCTTCCCAGCATCAAACTAAACAGGGTTATGATTTGAAAATTTCCAATCAAACGCCACATTTTCAGTCTCTTTGCTTAATTTCGCTTGTCCATACCAACATCTAATTTTGGAACTGCAACGCTGTTCACACAATCCCAATTCTAATATCAGTATTAAAAACCTATTCCAAAACTATGATACACATTGATTAAAATAAACCAGAAATCGTTTAACTCAAATCAAATAGCAAATTAGAAATTCGCAAGATTACGGGTAACATAATTACCAAATTATAATGTTAGAATTAGATAACCAAAAACGCTGCAACTTCTTTCACTGAGGTTTATTAAATCAGGCTTCTTCATGATTTGAATTTCTACTATTTGGAGTGATCATTTGATCATATTTGTGTGCCAGGAGAAATTGCATGGATAATCGTTCTCACCAAAATACCTATTTGGATGAAATCATATTTGTGTGCACAATAATCCAAAGCTTAATAGAAATTCAAATCATGAATGCAAGCCGAATGAATAAAATTGAATAATAAACCCCAGTGAAACAGTTTGCAGCGTTTCATGCATATCAGAATGTTTCAAGCCGTATATCTGCTATAAACCCTTTTAGGAGTTCACTCCAGTATCCACATTCACTGCATCACTAGGTTACTGCAATCAAAACAAACACAAGAGTTTTTTTGCAGTAACCTAGTGAGGTAGTGAATGTGGATGCAAATGTTGACACCATAAATCGGTCGTACATCGGGAATGGTTTGAGCTACGGACCTGGGGAAGGGCTCATTCGATTCCACATGGAAAGTTCTTAAAAAAAATGTCCAAATTAAGGCCGCCTTGACTTTTTTTCAGGTTTTTAGGGATTTTACAAAACTTTGACAACCGTTAAAGGGCACTTTAAATTAAGTGAGAGAGCTGGCTAAAGAATTGGTGCGTTGACGGACCAATATGGTTTTTTCCTGAAAATTTCAGATTTTTTGCTCCAACCGTTAGGGAGAAAACGAGCGAACGGCATACGGCGGGCGGACGTAAAAATTTTTATTGCAGATTTGGATTCTAAACCTTTTGAAACGTAAACCATGAAATGTTCAGCTGGGGTTAGACATTTTTTTTTTCAAGAGCGATTACAATGGTTTATTATTGAATAAAGAACCAAAATCCGTTGTTCGCACATGGATTAGTTGATGCAAAGTTCTAGCCTCACACTCAGATAGTTGGAAAAAACGTTCCTTTCAAAGAGTTTTGAAAACTAGAAAACACACCGACTTGGGGTTAACAGTTTCAAGTTTGATAGAGGGCAACAGTTAGAGCAAATTGAGACTTTTCTTACCAATAAGACATAATATGTCTTGAATATTGTTTATCATGGTTATTTTAGTTATAGGTGCAGCGTATTACTATTCACTAGCAATACATTACGAAAATGTATTAAACGTCGGTTCTGTAAGAGAGATAACGAGCTATCTAGCGCTGTCATACTTATCAATAATGAAGGCAGACAACAAAGAGATGTGAATAAGGTAAATGAACGTTATCAAGTAAATATACCAAAGAGAGCTATAAATGGAGGTGAAGTCAGATTAAATGAGTCTGTTTCATTCCTGTACACTCGAGACAACACGACGCCGAGCCCCCACTTATAGGTACATGTAACTAGCTGCCATCCTGCTTTGAGGGACAGGCCTATTATCTCCCAAGGACAGCCAGATCAACCCGGCGGTCCAGTAGTTGGCGCGAGAATCGCTTGTAGTGACATCACGAGTTTATTCACCCAACAGCCGCTCGCAAATATGTCGTCAGTCCAATCCAAAGGTATGTCAGCTTACTTGCAGACTAGTAACGTTTTGTCAACATAACTATTTCCTTTGAGATCTCGACAGTGCTAAAGGCGTAATGTCACAACTTTGATAGATAGTGAGTGGCCAGGGTAGTGCCACAACTTGCATGCTTGTATTGACTGTGAGTTACATGTGGTATTTTAATGTGTGAGCGAACAATTTTATGAATACGTAAGCTATTAATACAAGCTTATGTTGGTTGCACTGTAGCTAAAGTTAACTTCACCTTTATATAGAGAAAGGATATTTAAAACGGGGTTTTACCGTCATTATTTTTAATAACATACCAATATACCAAGAAAAACTGCGTTCAACACTTTACTTTAAAATATTAATGGTTTGGGTTCTAAAAGTACCTTAAAATAGCTCAAAATGAGAATTATATAAATAACCGTTACCTCCCGCCTTTATTCTAAGTTTCTAAAATAGCATTATGCATTTTTAAATGAAAAATCGCAAATCGTTCCACGAAATGTATGGGCCAATGCTCTCGATTTTAAAAATGTTACGTTGAATACGGCTATGACTTTCTATGATTCATTCAAGATTTTGATGATGTTCAGTCAATCTGACCAATGATACGAACAGGAAAATAATATCTATCTCAATATAATGAAAAAGTTTATATTGGTGGAAGAAAGACCTACCACAATGTTGTTGCATCGACAGATTAACCCCTCTTCTCTATATAGGTAGCGATAATAAAAATTATTATGCTTGGTTCAGGTGGTATTTACAAAACTTGAATAAGCAGTAAGATAAAATTTTTGCTTTTCCTAACCCCCCCCCCTCTCCGCATTTTTTCGCTCTACAAAAACCACTGAAGTTTCCCCCATTTGTATTATAAAACGGTGTGTTAAAATACTCAATCGATGAGTTGTTTGCACAAACTTCTCTGTGCTGTCGGACTTATTGTTTTCGTTCTTCTGATCTCTAAAAACGAACTTCAGACACCACAAATGGAGCTTTATTAAGTAACTTGTAGTTGAGCGAATATTTCCAACAAAAAAGACAGATTCTGATGTAGTTGATAGTCCTGCTAAGAGAAATTAGAGCAATCCAATCCTCATTACAAACACATCACAGCCAATGATGCTAGTGATGACAACGGCCAGAGCCAGTTTGACGAAAATCCAACCCACTATGATAGTTCGCTTTATTTCACTTCTGTGCAACATAACGATCATTGGTTAGTTGGAAAACACAGCGAAGGTGGAACTATGAACATCAATTTGATTAAAGGAACGTTTATCAGGAATATTAGATATTGAAGAAATCTAATTGGAATGCATAAAAACAATCGAATCTTCGTTCTTTATATTTGTCGTCGTTAGATTTATTCCCAGTTTACATTACTTACTATAGTTACGAACCAAGTTGATCACATCTCAAAAAAGTCATTTTAATAAATGACGTTGGACAATGCCTAATTAATTAGAATTTGAGGCCTGTAATGCCATACAACTATTTAATATTGTGTCTTGGTTGTTCACCATCCTTCACCCTTTGATTTGTTGACTTACACATTGTTGGTTTCTTGGGAATGTCTATTAGCCCGGTGAATCATCATAGTAGAAAGACACATTTCTAAGCCATTCTACTTCTTGCTGCGTTTTTTTTTTTTTTTTTTTTTAAATTTTCATTCGAAGAAATTTCTTTGTTCTTTAGATATCGACTTGAAATGGTTAGAACAAATTCTCAGAGACGAGCCAGGCGATCCAGGAATCGTTGAAATATTGAGCACAGAAATAAAGTCAGCCATTCCCACAGGAGAAAACTATTGTAGCTCTATTTACAGAGTCAAATTAAATTGCTTCCTCCAAGACGGATCGAAAAGAAACATCTCAGTCATAGTCAAACAAGTAATTTCCTGTGATAAGAAAAACATAATAATCGAAGCGCTTCCGGCAATCTTCAAGGTGGAAATTAAGGTAACATCTTATAAAATGTAAATCTAAACTCTTGGTCAGTACATTGCTACATTGTAAGGCTTTTAAAATTGAATGATTCCATTTCACGTCTTATTCGGTGTATGTAATGAACTACGAGTACCCATATATAGATATTTTCATTCGTTCAATCATTGGAACAAATGAATTGTACATGGAAGATTCCGAGTTGAACATGAACCGTTCACCATAATTGTGAAAATGGTTTAGGGATAAGTTCCCACGTATTTATTTACAATGGAATATCAGCTACATGCTGAGGGATATTTCAATCAATTTGCACTGATGTCACATCAACTCAACCCGATGTCAACGAGAAACAGAATCAAGAATCATGTCTTATGAATTTATTATTCCCCTCGTCCATTCGTACATCAAAGTTCTGATTGAGTTTTGGTTGAGTTTCCACTGGAATGTGCAATATGTCCAAGAAAGAACAATAACTAATAAAGAACAGTGCTCTGCACGGCACGGGAACATCACCTCAACAATATCCTTACCGTGCTTCTCTTCGACACTTTAACACACACTACTGACATACACATTATTTATATATATTTAATTTGGGAAAAAGTATTCCAATTTCAATACAGCTGTCGCTCGTTATACTTCCCCCTCCCCTCTCCAAGAAGTGAGGTGATATGACTGAATGATACAAAGAAATATCATTGTACTTTTGACGTCTTCAGTGCCACTCTTACCTTCTCATTCAAAGCGTGTATTTATTTTTGGAAATTGTGTGATTCACTTTCATATGCCAGTGGATATATGAGGTAAGGTGACGATACAGAAACGCCAGGAAATTCAATCAGAAGAGATATGAATACAAAAAATCTCTTCGTTTCAATAAGGAACCCACAAATCGGGTTATCGAGCACCTACTAATTTATGATGGATGAGCAATAGATGTGGAGGTTATCATAACAGTGTCTTCGAAAATTTCATTTTTCTTATTTCTTTACTGTTATCACTTGAATAATATTGAAAATCTCAAACGAAAGAACAGTGTTCTTCAGAACTTCAATACGCTCTTCGTGATCTGAGGCACCGATTTGGCTTTTCAACGGGTGTACCAAGAGCCACCTGAAATTTGAAATCGTTTTTCTTAAATCATTGATATTTTTTTAGAAACTAACTGTTAATAAAAGAAAAAAAAACATTTTTGTAATAAAATGAAACATAACTTTTCATTTATTCCTTAATAAAACAAAAGACGAAAAACAACTAACTTTAACGGAATAAATTTTAAACATATCGATTCCCAGAATGGAATCGGAATCCACTTTAAAAATGGTAAGATTAAATTCTCCGTATCTAAGTGTGTGTACTCCGTTTTCATATGGTATTTGGTCCATCAGGTTTATTCAGTGATTCTTCCACTGATGGAAAATTTAATGAAAGAATTCGACGACGAACGAGAAAAAATTTGGTGTCATTTTTATGGGCATGATGAAAACCGAGCAATAGCTTTTGAGGACCTAACGGTACGTTTTGATAAATTATTCGTTTTTAATTATAATTTTTTTAGTATCAAATTGTAAATGTTAACATTATGTTTTATATTACGCATGGTAATAGAGCTCATTATGGTGCTGCACAGGCAGGGAAGCTTCAGTTCTGGCGGTGTCGTTATTCCATCTGTTGGAAAAATTTAAGAAATAACAAAGAAAAATGATTGGAATCGCAATAATGTATTTTGATGAATGATTTTTTGTTACGTTCTTCATGCAAAACTACTTCACACTTTTGGTACCACTTTTTACATTTATGCATCAGTAAAGCTCCAAGCTTAACCATTCAACCATTGAGATGAATGAAATTCGGTAGATATTTTAATTGTTTATGCAGTTGGACAAAGCCTTGTGTTTGTTTTATCAAAGTACGTTAGAATCTCACTCATATTCACACACGTAGGGAATCAACACGTTTCTCCATGGTAGAGCAATTTTCAATTAAATACGAGACAAGAGAAAATATTGAAAAATTGAAGAATGTGGTAAACCGAAAAGTCGAAGAATTTTGAGGGGACTGGGAGCTGTATTATAGCACCACTCACGATGGTACACATTCATACATCTGCATTCAATGGAGCTTTATACATTTTCAATTTTTACTTGCGAAAGAAAATTAGACCGATTTATAGAATGGAAGAATGCTTACTTTGTAACTTTTAAAGTAAATCTCTGTGAAAGAAACGTGACCAGGAATAATTTCAAAATTTCTGGTTGTGCAGTATCCATTAGGTTCCAAGGCTAGCACAGAATAATTGGTGATGCTAGCTTTCCGTAAGTTGCCACTCAATTGATTAAGAACAGATCATTTCGATTTTCGGAAACAGCGTAGAACACCGGAACGTAGAACGGCGATTTTGAGAGGGAGTTTTTTCTTGGTCAATTACAAAGATTCACTATTGAAACTAATAAACCAAAATCAGTGAGAATAGCTAAGCTTACACACGTGGGTAACGAAATGAATTGAGATTCAAATTGGTAGAAGAGTGCTAGAATGAGCCAAAATTCTATATGAAATGTGTTCGAATTTCTTTGAATTATTTCAAACATGCTAATTTTAAGAAACTCACGGCTAGGGAAACAAAATTATCTGGTGACAGAATATGGTAAAATTTGCTAAACGCTGTTTTTAGCAAATGATGTTTTGTTCCTGTAATATTTGTTTGTAGTATTCTTATTTAATCATTCCAGGACTTAGGTTATCATACGTTGAGAAGAACCGAATGGCTTTCGATCACACAAGCAACTCTAGCCTTGAGAAACTTGGCAAGATTTCACGCGATGTCGAAGATATTGATAGATCGCGGTTTAATTGGGAAAACTGACTTTACGCAGAACAATCTGAACACTGATGTTGAGTTCGGCCATAAGCTTTACGCAGGACCTCTAGAAGTTTTGGCGGAAGCAATACTCGACTCCTGGGGACCTGAATGGTAACCAAGTAAATTATTGGTTAATAGTAGAACATAATTGTAGGTATTAAGCAATTTAGAAGAGGGAGGAATGAAGGCCTACACGTCAAATGAAGTTAAAAGCCATGTGATACCAGCTGCCTTTACTAACTAGAAGCAATCGATTCGAGCTGTCAACAGAACATCTCTGCCTGCTTCCCTATCAAGGTGCAAGTTGCCTGATCTACGAGTGTGTCGTTTAATGGTGCATTGGAAACTAAGGTTCTCAGTTTAAGATAGCTTGTCTAGCTGAAAACGATATCGGCATGTCTTAAGGATCGAGACCGACACAAAACTGAATTGGAAGTTTGTTTATTCAAACTCGATTTCGGTAATCTATCACTCAAACAGTAACAAATAGCAACTAGGTGCTACCCACGTCCTGCTCGAGCCAGGTTGCCAGTAGGATCGAGCGTGAAAAACTCAATTCTTTTACTAGCTGGGAGCCAGCATGCCCTCCTAGATGACGCGTGGTTGATCTAGTGACTGGTTTGCCACTCATTAATACCACTATAGCCAAGCAGCACTAAAGGCCATTTCTGTCTTCTCGGTAACTTCAAAGCTGACTTGGAGTTGCCCAAACTCCCTCAAGGCTGCAGTCCGGGGCAGCAAACTGATGCTGCTACGGGTGCCGGGTCATGAGGGAATAGAGGGCAACGAGGAAGCTAGGGGTTACCGAGAGTTATATAACTCAACAGATTCAGAAATGGGAGGACAAAATACGCACAGAATACTGGCACAACACTCCTAAGCAGAGGCAAGCCAAGCGGTTCCTCTCTATTTCAAGGAAACGCGCAAAAGCCCTTCTATCATTGAGGCGCAAAGACCTTCGCAAACTAGTGGGTCTTCTTACTGGCCACTGCCCCCTAAGGTACCACCTAAACAAAATGGGTAAGGACGAAGAGGTTATTAATAAGGTTTTGAATTAAAAATGGGGACAGCGTCACAATAGAGGTTATTAATAAGGTTTTGAATTAAAATGGGGACAGCGTCACAATAGATCCTAGCGGTCTCAGTGACCAGGGGCTCCTCCCATCCCTTATCGAAAAAAAAAAACACCACTATAACATAGTAATCAAAAACCGATGGCATGTTGTCATGAAACTTCTACGTCAACATGAACATTATCTTTACGAGATAGACATCAAAAATGTAAATAACAAGTGAAAATGAAAGTGTTTTTCTAGTAGCTGCTCAGACACATGAGTTTGCCAGCTGTATCAATATATCAATCTATCAAATATCAATCTTCATTAGTTTATTAGGCATTATGATTACGATTATAATAGAAGGAGATTCTTTTTTCAAATACCCTAATGTACATAACTTCATTGTCCCGATTCCCAGGGGAGAAGTTTCTGAAAGAATTAAAACACAACTGCCAACCGTTTCGGAAAAATTGAACGAATTGGCGAAGGTTCAGGATGACCGGTACTTGGTGCTCAATCACGGTGACTTGTGGACTTGTAACATAATGGAGAAAAGAGATGAAAGTGGTTCTCCAACAGCAATGAGGTACAAATGCAGATGAAAATATTGTATACCAACGCTCAAATAATGACGTTTGATGTTTATTACGTATGTTAAATTACTGCCCTTATCCGTGCATTACATTTTTTTATGAATATAGGTCTAGTAACAGAGTATGCTTTGGAATTTCCAGGTTTCTCGATTTTCAACTACCTTGCCTGAACTCTTTCATATGGGACGTCATTATATTCCTGTACAGCAGCATTGATCCTCAGGTTCGTCGCTCTAACCTAGACAATCTATTGACTGTTTATCACGAGAGCCTGGAGAAGAACTTGAAGTTTTTCCACTGCGAAACTTACATCCCAACGCTAAACGACGTAACATCCGAATTCGAGCGGGTTTGGTATATGTCATTCATCTTCAACATGACGTTTTTTCCATTGTCATCATCCTCCAAGTGCAAACCGTTTGAGATCGCCAAAGTCCTTGACCATCCGCCCCAAGAAGTTTTTGACAAGAGTGCATTCACTGATGAAAGGCTCATTCCAGAATTACAGGAAGATCTCAAAATATACATAAAAAAAGGAGTGATATGATAAACATAAACTCTACGGCTTGTGCACGGTGCCGCTTGCATCTTCAAGGTACTCAACGACAAAAACAGAGTTATTGAACCATGACTCACAGGTAGTTGTGCTTGCAATGTTTGTTGTGAAAATTCTAATATTTTCCATACCGAAAATTATACTTATACTTTGAGAATAAGTTTCCAGGATAAGTGGTAATGATTTCCAACCAGTACGAGCCAGCAACTAAGCTGATTGTAATGAAATTAAGTTACGTTTTTGAAGAGGTTATCTTCTTGCTCCCATAATATGCAATATTTTGGGAATATTCGCTTCAGAGTACCCGAGGGGAATCATTTGTAGTTCTTGCTCACCTTTTGAACATTGGACGTTCCTAGGCAGTTTTGACTTCAAATCTGCCTTTTCACATGTTTCTGACCGTTTCATTCTTGTAGCTAAAACTATGTGAAGTAGGTAACCCTGTTTTTGTCAAACATTTAGGGGTCTCGGATGTTTTAAGATGGATAGTTTCTGAAGAGTTCACAAGGATGGTTCATATTCTTGACCTTTCCATCAAATTCCAATCAGATTAGACCATCCTAAATTTAGATTCGAAATGCTCAACAATTCGGTACTTCATCCATTATACGTGCCATTTAGAACTAGTGTTTATGAGATTGATTAGTCTGTATTTCAGGTTTCAACCTTTACCAATTCTGCCTACCTCCTTACCAATACAAACTAATACATTAGGATCTAGGCGATACAGTAGTGATATGTTTATCGATGTATGGCTCATTTTTATAAACAATTTTCTGCTGAAAGAATAAAGTAGTTTAATAGGTAGATCGAAACGATTTGACGCATCAGAACACCTGCCAGTAGCCCTCGAGAAAAGGTACGGTTTTAATAGATCTGTCAGTTACAGAGAGGGATCTGCCATATATTTTCGGGAACAGTTATTGTGTACTGAGGCAATCACGTGTCCACGTCAACCACGTGTCCGTCTACCTACATCTTTATGTATGTAAGTAATAGCTTCCTTGAACTTTTTTTTTTTTCATTCAATATGCGAGTGTCGCACGTTAAGGAAACTATTCAAAAAAGGAATAAAACTTGTTATAAGTAACTATACGTTATGAATCCCTTTAAAAACCACCAGACGAAAAAAATCTCGGTTCATTAGCATTGGTCTGGGGGGAGTACAAATTAATAATTGGTCGCATTCCACTAGCAAAGAGCTTTCGGCTTTTGGTTCCTGGACTTTTATCCGAGTTGGTCGAACAGCTTCATTATTCTGCCAATAAATTTTATACTTTGCGCAAGCTCCTTTCTTATGTGTCTTATCTTGGTGCTAGAACCTATCCAACCCATGACGTAACAGAAAATCCACTTCATTCTCAACATCAATTGACTGTACATCGTTCCACGGAATTTAAAATAATAAGCCTCCACTTTTCTCATCAGCCATCCCTCCAGGGTTAACGGCGAGAGGTTAAAAAGAGTGAATGCGTAAAATCCTCGGTACCGACGTGCCTGAGGGAAATTAAGCCTCCCGGAAAATTGTTAACAAATTACCCGGACGACTGTAAGAGCTGGTTTTGCCTAAAAGGAAAGGAGGAGGAAAAGAAGACGTAGATGGCGAGGGGAAGGGTTAAGAGCCTGCGAGGGAAAAAAATCATCTAATAAGGCGGTCTGTGAAAAAAGGAGAAAATTCCCTAAAAAATGTGGGCTATAAAAACTGTAAAGCCAATTTTGTTTATCCAACTTGAACCAGGGAATACAGTTTGATAATAAGTTTGTTCTGTGATATCTCGTTGGATTGAAATACATATTACTTGATTACCAACAACTAAAATTAATATAAGTACAATACATTTTGCATTGGTAGTTATCAAAACAGTACGAAGACTAGTCTACACCTTTATCACCTCAGCTCGATCGTTTTCTCGTTGTACAGGTGATGAGAGTTCCTGTGGTTACAAAATCCTATTTCTTCTTCTCGACACAGGTACTGTTGATTCCATCAACCTCACTTTGGGGAATATCGCTGGAATTAACACCATTTCCTTCGATTTTGCTCTTCGTTATTCAATTAGAGCTTTCAAGTTGACTATGACCATGATTTTGTTTTCAATGATAAAAAACATCCAACTTATTACTTAGGAAATCTTAATGCCAAAATGATCACCATTCGGATTTTATTCTCTTTTCTTGCGATTTCTCTGTGATATTCGAAAGAATTAAAAGTCATTGGAGGAGACCCCAACAAAGTTTGAAAGCCTTTTCAAAAATCATATTCAATTTCAGCGAACCTGGGAACACAAAAATCCTCACCTCATTCGACTTGGCGCGAATAAATTCCAACCCCTAGGAGGGGGTGATTAAGGGAAGAAGAGGTGTCTACGGACTCTTGGAAGTGCAAATTCGATCTCAGGGGCTCCAAAAACACAGAAATCCATACCTCACTCGACTTGGCGTGAGAGCTCAAATTTCAACCCCAAGGAGGGATTGACGGGGGGTGATTGAGGGGGAGGTAGTTTCCCCAAGTACTCTTCTTGTCTGAAGTTAGAAAAAAATGTAGAAATTCACTAAAAATATGTCTTTGTTCATACAAATCTCATGACTCAAAGAGAATGTTCTGACATCAATTTAAAGGTAGTTTTTTGGCCATTTTTCCGGACTTTTTTGTGGGGGCTGTGTTATCTATAAAGGGATTCTCCGCCTTACATGTTAATATCATGTTTCCCATAGTAGATCACCTTTCAACCCCTTCAAACTTTTTAGTCTAAGCCACCTCTCTTGAGACCATTCTCATCAAAACATTAATCATGGAATATTCGACACTATGAATTGCTATTAAACGAATGATAAGTGGGCGCGAGAGATCAAACCAGCAGTTGGGAAGTGTAAAAAATGTTCCCCACGTGTAAACAAAAACAGGAGTTTTTCGTAATTCGAGGAGGGCAATTTGCGGCTTAAGGGTCCTCTTCCCAATTACCATCATTAATAACTGGGGTGTCCTCAAACAAATTACTTATTCATCCTAAACAACTTTGCGTACAGTCTATATTTTTTATTTTTCATCCAGTGTTTATGCACGAGGCAGTTTCATCCTTGTTTATGGAGACCGAAAAATGAAATAGGATCGCACGATAAATTTTTGTCAGCTTGAAATAAAAAAAATTGTTTAATCACCGGTTGTTTATAGTTATAAACGGCTGTGGGATGTACTACGCGCAGTCACGTTTCATAAAGTTTCAGGAAATTGAAATTAAATGTAAGTAATTGAATGTTTCAGCTCAATTTAGTGTACATATTTCTAATCGCATTATTCTGTCGGAAAATACAGGATATCCAGCACAAGCCTGAGAAACAACGGTGCCCATTTTGTGAACACATTGTAGGCGACTCTTAATTTTACTAGGTTATCTGATTCCTTTCAACTTCACGAGTGTAAACAATCTACTTTTAAATGAGGCATAGTTTCCATTATTTTTCTAGACATCTGATCTCGTTTCATTTTTGTATAGTTATCAGTATATGATTTTGAAATGAAAAGTGAACTTTTCGTTGTACTTTTTATGTATTTAGGAGCCGACTTCTGCGTGGTCCATTTCATGGATAATATTCATAAATGTAATGTATTGATGTTTTGTACTGTTCAAGAACTATTTCAACCTTCAGAAACAATTTGTCGAATCATTTATTTATTTGACGATTTTTCAAATTAATACGGTTCGAACTTTTGCTTCCTTGGTTCCAGGGATTCTGCTGTTTTAGAAAGCTTTTATCGGTTTTCCCTTCTTGAAAAACTGTAGTTGACCATGTCGTTGAAAAACTGATTGATTTCGAGTTTCCAACGGTTTGACAGCTTCCAACTCTTTTTTTCTTTTTCGAAACGGAACAAGATATTTCGTTTTTTAATTCATGTATATCCAGAAACATATTTTTCCTTTTAATTTTGAACGTCTGAGCGGCAATTAGGTCCTGTGAATATTCAGTATATGCACCTCAGTAAGTTTTTTGACTGCAGCTTTTGTTTCTCAAAGGCGGTCTAATAAAGGTTGGTATTAGCAGAGTGATATTTATGAACTACATCGCTCGTTTCTTCCCTAATCTATCTACAGAAGTGAAATAACTTTTAGTGAATAACTTTTTAAAATTGTAATACTTTTAAGGCCTACCTGCAAGGTACGGAAGCAACGGGCTTAATCATTACACCGATCAATACACCGCCGATTAATAAACACAGATCGGTTTAGCTTAGATAACTTAGGTAGGTATCTGATACAGAAATAACAAACCTTTTTCTAATAATTTTCATCGTATTTTTAATAAGATTCTACACATCTTTAAACGTATAGCAACAAGTTTTGAAAAAAGGGGCGGTTAGGGTTTGTTTGGCCGATTAGAAGGCTTATGACTGAAATTAGTAAATTAATATAAAGATATTGAACTAGAATTAGCCTCGTCGGGTTATCATTACCAAAAACCTACATACCGTGATGGATTTTTAGCTGCCAAGAATGTAGGATGGGAAGAAAATAATATAAACAGAAATAATTATAATAAAAGTATATTTTAGTAGGGTGATCCCTTTAAAGCCGCTCCCTATACGCAACACATCATCCTAGTTTCGCCCTTAAAAGTCTACTTTAGCCCATTAAATACTGGTGAAATATTTTCACCCATTACATATTCGATAATTGAAATGGAAGCAGAACTAGGGAAGACTTTAGTGGTGGTTGTTCCAGTGGCGACTGTGTGGTCCAACTTTACCTTGGGCAGTTCATTAACTTCATATGGTCAAGTTTTGGTAGAGCGAGTGCGGAAAACTTGAAAGAAAACAATTCTATGTGGTATTCTTCGTGGGGTCGATTTTGATCCATTTTTTTTTTTTTTTTTTTTTTTCAATAATAAGCATTTTTAATCGAACAGCAAACATTTTGTATATCCCCCACCACCTTCAAATTTCGTCACTATTCGAGGTATGCGAATTTCAAATCTTCAACGTTCATCCGCTGTGCATTGAAATTCTTGGCTTTTGTTCCAAAAATAAATTACATCACTAAATAGAACGTAAATAATAATGAACCTATTGATTAATTTAAATATGGTTTGTTTTCTATCTCAAAATGTATAAATGACAATGACAGTGCTCGAATATTGTTTTACCTTTTTGTTTTGGAGAGAGGGTACCAACTTACTCGTACATAGGGTTATCAGACGCCCTCTTTTCAAAGGACATGTCCTTTTTTCGCTCTGTCCTTGCGTCCTTGTTTTTTTCCGAAAATTTACAAAATGTCCTTTTTTCAGTTTTTCTATTTTTTTCTCTTTTTCCTCGAAAAATAAAACAAGTAGGTAGGTACTTACTGGAAATCTACCTAGTATCTAGTCGAGGACAAACACCTATAACTGTAACCTAAATTCTTCGTGTTTCTTGTCAATAAGTAGGTACCTAATGTGATTTCTCTCGTCAACGGTACAGTCCTAGTTTCGTGTCAATAATGCTAAGTTATGCTTACCAACAAATTAAATATTTTTGTTGTGTGGAATTGTCCTTTTTTTTATCGTTTATTATTCAATAATAAACCATTTTTTCTCTCTGTGAAAAAATTTCTAACCCCCCTGAAAATTTCATGGTTTACGTTTCAAAGGGTCTACCTAATCTAGCGAGGAAAAATTTTCGCCTAAAAAGTAAATTTTCTTCGACCAAAACATCTGAAATTTTCAGGTAAAATCCATGTTGGTCCGACAACGGCCCAATTCTTTAGCCAGCTTTCTAACTCCAATTGAAGTGCCATTTAAGGGTTGTCAAAGTTTTGTAAAATCCCTAAAAACCTCAAAAAACATCAAGGCGGCCTAAATGTGGACTCGTTTTGTGAACTTTCCATGAGGAATCGAATGAGTTTCTGTAGGTCAAACCATTCCCGATTTATGGCATGAAGCGGCCAAGATTTGCGTTTTTCGAGTTCTGTTATCGCCTTCTTTTTTCATTTATAAAAAAACAACCTCTTTCACTGGGGTTTATTATTCAATTGGCTTGCGTAATGATTTGAATTTCGAATGGACTAATGGTTTGGGAGGTGATAGTTTCGATTATTGAATTTCGGAGGCACTAAATGAACTGATCAATCCAAATAGGTATTTTGGTCCCAGAAACAGATTTACGTGCTCAATGAATACTTGCTTTCTTCCAATAATAGCCACCACTGCACTCAACTGTTACTGTACCGGGTCATTCCATCCTATAATAATCAACAGGGCCCAGTGAATTCAATGGCGTTTTTCCCAAACAAGGGGGACCCAAGCTCCATTGGATCCTTTTTTTTAGGCCCATTCCTGATTTTGAAAGTTTTCATCTGGTAACCCTACTCGTACATGGGGGCTGGTCTTCAGACAATGAGTTGATTCATAATAAACGACTATTTCTTGCTCACCCGAGCGGAAAATGGCCTCACCTCCTCCGCCGATCACGTCCTCGTTCTCATATCTGGAATCCAAATTGAAGGCTAACCGCCCGCGATGCCACTACACCGAGGCGTTCATGATGTAGTGGGAGACGTGGTTCGACATTGAAATTTTCAGAGAAAAATCCATGATTGGTCCGACAACGCCCCAATAGAGCTTTCTTATGTTGAAGTGCCATTTAAGGGTTGTCAAACAAAATCCCTAAAAACCTTCCCAGATAAATGTGGACTTTTTTAATTGAACTTTCCATGAGGAATCGAATGAGCCCTTGGTCTGTAGGTCAAACCATTAATTATGGCAATAATTGCTGCTTTTGATTTATAATTAAAACAATGAAGTCGCAAATACATTCGATCAAACGCAATTAGCATTTTAATTAATTAACATCACATGGTTCACAAAAGCAGATGTAATTGCCATTTCAACGGTTATAATTCAGGGACCCCCCCCCCCCTCCCTATTCACTCGGCCTCACCCCCCCATAGAGAGGGGGAAGCGGTGCCCCCCAAAACAAAAATGAAAAATACTTCGATATATCGTCGTCGGTTATCCCTATATTTTATCTAAAACTGAAAGAAGATTTATTTAGGTATTGAAAAACCCAGTCGGCAATAGACAAAACGGACAATATTTGAGCACTTTCATTGTCATTTATACATTTCAGAAGGAAAAACAAACAAGACTTGTTTCAACTTAGTTTCAAATTGATTACTAGGTTCAATGGGTGATGAAATATATTTTTGCGCCACGTTAAACACTGTTTCAATCAAATTTACCCCTCCTGAAAATGTTTGGGAACCCCCCCCCCCAAGAATTTCAGACTGCGTCATGGGCACCCATGTATAAGTTCAATTAGATTGTTCAGAAATGAGATGTGGCGTCAATTGTCTTAGGCCTGTAAAAGTCCATCTTAATAGACATTTTCTTCTCAATTCAATGGCGTCCACCAACGATCCGGCATCGAGGCCCATTTTACGAGAAGGGAGAGCTCCTGCTCTCTCATGCGAGCCTGTTGATTCATAACTGGGGGAACGACTATTTCTTGCTCACCCGAGCGGAAAATGGCCTCACCTCCTCCGCCGATCGTCACGTCCTCTCGGGCTCTCATATCTGGGGAGAACCTCCTTGAAGGCTAACCGCCCGCGCTGCCACTCAACGAGGCGTTCATGCGGATGTAGTGGGAGACGTGGTTCGACGAGGTATAGAGATCAGGAGGATAGATGATTGAAGCGACAGACAAGTAGATGTACTTATGTTAAGTATTATGCCAAACAAAAATTTCAAGCCTAATGGGCGAATTTTCCCAGATATCGCATTACGTTTATATTAATTGTTTCAACATTTCAGCTCCTGCTTGTAGAGATGGGGCAAAATTTAATTACAATAATTGCTGCTTTTGATTTATAATTAAAACAATGAAGTCGCAAATACATTCAAATGTAAATGCAATTAGATGCATTAATTAATTAACATCACATGGTTCACAAAAGCAGATGTAATTGCAATTTCAGAAAAGTAGTTATAATTCAGGGACGTACTTCCCAACCCCCTAAAACTTTATGACACAAATGTAAATTGATAACCCCTCCCCAAAACAAAAATGTGAAAAATACTTGTAAGCACACTTATTTTATCTAAAACTGAAAGAAGATTCATTCAGGTATTGAAAAAATTCAAACCCAGTCGGCAATAGACAAAACGGACAATATTCGAGCACTTTCATTGTCATTTATACATTTCAGATGGAAAAACAAACCAGTTTCAAATTGATTATTAGGTTCATTATTATTTATGTTCTACCTAGTGATGTAATATATTTTTGAATGTCGTCACGTTAAACACTGTTTCAATCAAATTTTCCCCTCCTGAAAATGTTTGGGAACCCCCCAAGAATTTCAGACAGCGTCATAGCCCCCCTGTGGGCACCCGTTTATAAGTTCAATTAGATAGTTCAGAAATGAGATGTGGTGTTAATTGACTTAGGCCTGTAAAAGTCCAATCATCACTGAAGCACATTTTCTTCTTAGATTTTTTCGTCAAAAGAAGAATGCTATCCTGCCGCTATTGTGGTACATAGCTCCCCTGCAACAGGAATTCCTTGATATTTCGAATGTTAAGTCATCTCAAAAGGTGTGAAATATAAGTTAACAAACATTCACTGTTAACTGAAACAACTGTTAACTGTAACAACAAACAATCACAGGACAGACACGCTAGTACTTCAAATTCGATGAATGGGCCCCAGTTCTGTTTTTGCTCTAATCAACCTAGGAAGCTGAAATTTGAAGGGTAGCATGTTGATTGGAGGTGAATCGAAGGCTTTCCTAAGTAAGGGATATTAAATGGTTAGCGTCCAGAGTTTAGTGAGCGTTTTGATATCAATGTCACTGGAGGCTCTAGTCAAGGAGTGAAGATCGTATACCAAGGACGTCTAATATACATAGATCAGTGTCAGATGAAGCACCGCCGATTTGAAAATCCTCCGCGATTTTATAGGCGAACGTTGGGAATCAAATAAGAAAATATAAAATGGAAACTCAACTGTTTAACCGTCCCATAGAGTTGGCCCAATTCCTTCCAATTCGTGGTTGGAACGCAAAAAACTCCCCTCCGAAACTTCTACCTAAATTCTTCGTAAGAGTAATGAACCATGAAACCTTTCAGTTTGGTAAATGCTCAACAGATAATTTGTATGGCCTCCCTGTCGCAACCCTCCGAGATACAGCTAAGTGCACCCGCTTCGACTCGAACGACCTCTTAATTTATTCTCCGTCCTCTGGAAATGGAAACGGTTCTTGTTCAGGCCCGCAACGTGGTGTGAGTTTCCCTTCCGAACCGTAACGATGTTATGGGGAAGGGAAACCGCGTACGGCAAGATGCTGAGAGGGTAGGAATCCTCCCCCCGCCTCTCACCACCTAAGTTACCACCCCCCAATCCACAGGACTCCCCAAACGGCAAATAAAAAGATACAACGAAGCAGTATTTGGCCTGAAAATGTTCGTTACATCCGACCCAAAACGAGTAATTTTTTCCATGAAGCGGTAAACGCTCGGTGAAATATTGTGTTTTCCCGTTTGAGATGTACTTTCTCTTCGTTACAGAAACTGGGAGCAATATTTTTCGTTTCATTTGTTTTGGACATTCACCGCAAATGCGATTGACAGTACAAACAATCACGGAATTCCCGGGGTCAAAATCCCTATAATTTGTTTTGAACGATTATGAAGAAAAATTGAAAAAAAGGAAAAAACCCTCAATACCTAACTAGCCAAGTAACTTCTATAAATCGATTGAATTTAGTATTTACTCTGTTTGCACCTACTCCAAAGTTTAGAATCATCTAAACCATCTCCTTAAGAACCCTTTTCCCACAACTAGGTCAACTGAAATGCTAAAGAAAGACTTGGGAGAGTCACTCTAGTGCAATCATCCCTACTCTTAAATTATGAGTCGAAATACCAACGATTATTATTATATATGTAGATTTTTTTTTCACGTAAAGCCCTCAAATTCTCAACCTACTTTGCTCGGATTGGGCTCAAAATGCTCTTCAGGACCTTTTTTAATTTTTCACAGAAATGATTGAAAATGGAAAGAAAAGTCAGATTTTGTTGTGGTGTTGGTAAAATGACCAGCCGATTACCGCCGCTGCTTTCACGTACAGTATTGCTCTCTCAAAACCTTCCATTTCTATTAACGAAAGTGTTTATTCAATCATAGTCACCAAGGACGGCCGATTCCGGAATGAAGTAAGAAGTTATGCGAAATTCAATACCGTCGGGAACAGTTCCTAGAGCTTGCTGATCACCAATGAGCCACCCCTATTAAAATTTGTTCAGCGGTCTAAAGATGACAAACGGTCATCCTCAGAGATTTGTATATTAACGGGAGAAAACAATACTTGAATGAAATCAGATGAATTAACACGTTTGGACTGCCATAAACTAATGAAAAAATCTTATCGAGGATTTGTTTTGAGCAACTGCAAAGCTGAAGGACGGATTAGGATGTTACTCTCGTGACGTCTAGTCACCCGTAGTAAAATCATTATTTACTAAGTGGTGAAACGCGAAATCATTCTGTACTCCGAGGTTCGGTCGAGAATGAGTAAAGTATGGAAATCTCCTTAAGTACCCGTTATGCGCAACTAAGAGACTGCAATACAGAAGGGCGATTAAACAGCGATCGAAAGTGATTAAACTATTGAATTCAGTTAGTACCTACTCCAAAGTTTGATCTGGAATAAGCTGAGTAAGAATTAAGGAAATTTCCTCAAGTACCTGTTTTCTGCAAATGCTGAAGGACGACATAGGAGGTTTCTCTCGTGGCGTCATAACGACTCATTCAACAGTGATTTTAGGAAACTAATGATGAATTAATGACACTAGGATGAATTCATTCGGTACTCTCGATCAGACCTGAGCCAAGTACGGGAACTCAATTTACAGCCTGTTCAATGAGAGCAGGACCAAGCTGAGGTAAGAGTAAAACTTTCGTTTATGATATTGACCTCGTGACGTCATATTCATCCTCCCATTAATCCATCTATCCTGAGTTGCTGTCGAATATAGATCTTGGAGGAAATACCCTCTGCTCCTAATTATAGTTTAACAATAGCGGTTTTGGTATGCTCCGTTACATACCGTGTCATTTGCGTATGAAATCGCTACGTGGTCAAGGAAACTAGGAATGTAGTTGATTTTTTGTTGGTAAAATCCGCTTTAACTTATTTGCCCCCATTTAATTTGATCCTCCATTTTGACGCCCAAAGACTGATTTTGAAGATGAACGTATTGAGTTTTGGTATAGACTCATTGTTGCTGTCACCAATGTTCATGACAGCAGTGTCGTCTACAAATGTGTTGTGGAGTACATCAGCTTTTGGTCCAAAACACTTACTTGCGGCACCCAAGCATTTTTTTTTTCATTGGTTCTTATTGCGCATTCTCCTGTTGATGCGAAAGTGTCGGTCTGATAAATATGACTCAAGCAACTGATTACACTGATAGGGTAGTTCGGTAGGATGAGGTAACAGGTAGGCCTTCACGGAAGCCGTTACCGAGAGCTTGAGACACGTCCAGAAAGTTGGCTGAGCATACCTCTATTTGTTCAAGCACGAATTAGATGATTTTCTGCAATGATGGGCTTTAGGATATTACTTTTATGACTCCATACGTATTCCTCTATAATGTAAGCTATGTGAAGAACTTTGAGTACAGTCGAAACTTGAGAGTTGAGTTTGGAGTTAAGAATGGGAATCTCTTCAAGGGCCTATTCTGTGAAGCTAAATCGTCGCAATGCTGAAATACGACTCAAGGAAATTACTCTAAGTTCATTCAAAAGGAACTTTTGAAAACCTACAAAACTAGCTTGAATTCATCTGGTAAACTCAGTCAGACCTGAGCTAAGTAAGGGTATCTCCTTGATAGCCCGTTCTATACGACTAGGGCCAAGCTGACGTAGGGAGGACAACCTTTGTTTATGATGTTGCCCTCGTGACGTCATATCCACTCCCCCATTAACACGCTATCGGGAATAGATGTAGCAGGAACCACCCTCTGCTCCTAATTACAGATTAACCGTTTACCAAAGTGACGGCCCTGAGCAGTGCAGTAGGGGGGTGGATGTCCGTTCCGGAATAATGTAAAAGCGGTTTTATCACCTGTTCCTGACCTCTTTCGGAGCTCGTTCCGTGCGGCGCTCCTATCCAACAGCGACACGTCCATTTATAACCCTCGTTGAGGCCCTAACTCGCCTCATACCCTTAAATACGCCCCCCGCCCACTTGAATGCCCCTTCAGGTCGGTGAAATGCTCTCTACCCATCTCCGGCGACCACCGACTGTTTAATTGACCTTCGGCTGACTGGCGTTGCATTACATCGGCGACCATTAGTTCAGGCTCGGCTATTTTGTATGTCACTGGAGAACTTCAAGTTCCACCACACTCATAAGAATCTGAAGAAATAAAATTTTTTTGTAGACTACATATTTGGAAAGATATACCTTCCTAGTTAAAACAGCATTCAAATCTCTGCATGAGAAAATAGTGGATGTAAGTCTCAAATTCCCGTATATGAAAAGCCTCGAAGTGAAGTATTCCAAAAAGGTTTTTGTCATTTAATCTAGTTATCGAAAGGTATAGTATTGAAATGCAATACTACAGACCAATATTACTCAAGTTCAATTAGATACTAGTAGGTATGTTTCAATGTTTGAGAGCATCGTGAAAATTAAATTATCGAAATACGAATGTACAAATATCATCCTGTTTTTCTAACAAACAATTCGGATTTTTAGGTTTTTCTGCCGTTTCTATGGATTTGTCAACATTTGGGTAAAAAATGAAAACCAAGTACATTTTTCAACATTGTTTATTGGCACAAATAACAACATAGAAAAATACGCGGATCACCGAACTACCGGAGCTGGATTGTAAATCCGGGGACAATACTTGTTAGGTATACTACAAAAAAATATATATTATAATAATTATAATAAAATAAAAAACTGAGATGGTACAATATAAAATAAAAATACAGGCAAAAAAATCTCCTGGTTGTATCCCTAGATCTGTTACTCAACTGAATCAAAGCTTAGGAAATAGTTGACGATCAGGGGGCTGTCGTCAGTCATTCTTTCTAGAATCCAGTTTCAGCCCTTGAGCAAAAGGCAACCCTTCCGATTTTTTCCAAACAACCCAAGTGGTCTTCTTTGATTTATGGAACTAATTCCTATTTGAATTTAACAAATAACTACCTCTTCAATCGAATATTTTCGAGATTTCTATTTTTAGCATTTAAACAATCAAATATTAACTCTTAGGGCAGGATGACAATGCGTGGGGAATTATCGTCGGCCCAAATTTGATTTTTGATACAAGTTTCATTGAGTTTGATCCATTAGTTTTGGTGGAAAGCTCTAGATGGCGTACGAACAACGCCGCTCCTTTTTTTAATATTCGAATTTGTATCGTATAGAGGAAACTTATTAGTTGATCCCAAAGTCATTATGGTGTTCTTTCTACCAATCATACTGGAATCCGACACCAATGGTAAAGTATTAATTAAATAGTAAAATAAAATTATAGTTAAATTGAACCATTTAATTATAGCAACAATGTTACATAGCCAGGAAGATTGTGTAAGAAATCTTTAATAGCCTATCACGCTGGAGAACAGGCAATAATGAAACAAACCAATTTTAGTTCACTGAGAAACCAGAAGACAAGGCCAAAAAATCACGGAGCCTTCTCCTCACCACAACACTCTGGCAGCTGTTTTTGTTCAGCTTTGTCCCTAGTCTCATACCGGTTCCCATTGATCCGGTTGGTTCTTCGGTCTTAAATGATTAACTGCAATCGTATCAATGTACCGTTGAATCAGGAAATGTCAAATTCGAAATTTGGGGAGTTTAATGAGAGTAACTTTGGTGAAGCAAACATTTCCATCTGAGTAGTCAGGGGTGCCCACCCCCCTAAGCTTCATTACACTCCCCCTTCCCCCCCCCCAAGCTTAGAATCAGCTCCCCCATGTAAGTTAGTACCTCCTATCCAAAACAAAAACGTAAAACAATAAAGAAAAACAAACCAAATTTAAATTAGTTAATAGGTTCATAATTATTTACGTTCTATCTAGCGATGAAATACATTTTTGAATGTTGTCACGTTACAAACTGTTTCAATCAACTTTACCCTCCAGAAATATTTTCAACCCCCCCCCCCCCCCCCCCCAAGAATTCCTGCGTCATAGCTTCCTCCCCCCTGCGGGCACCCCCAGTGTAATTATGTCTAGCATCCTGATCACACAAGTACATAGTTGATATGAAAATCTCAGTTTATCTCAGAAATATAACCGAGTAGCTCCAACAACTAATGAAAACGTAGATAAGCAACTTTTGTTCTCCAACATCTAGAACTACTGATTCTGAAGTACCACTGACCGAACAATTAGTTTCTAACCCCATCGTGAAAGACTTTTCTTATAAAAATCCGTAGTTAAAACTACCAAGTTTGGGCAAATTGTCTCAGGGGTGAACGGACACTTGTCACAACTCTGCACATCGGAAACATTCGGAGATAATGAAGCAATTGATGTAGATTACACCTAGCATCATATTCTTCAGTAATGACCTAATACTGTAATCAGCACGATATCCTTGTCACGGATCTGAAATGGGTTCTCCCTTTCGCTCTCTAATCTTGAGTCGTCACGCGGCTAACAGTGTCAGAAGGTTCAACGGCGGGAAAACCGGTAAAGTCTGAATAGCGGCGAGATACGGGGAGAAGGTCGGGGCGCGTCCCTTATAACTTATTAGCGCCCAGGAAAATTTCCTTCATCCGCCCTCAACCTCCATCGTCTCCCATCATCGTATCAAGGACTTTTCGACCTTCTACTTCATCCCTTCCCGTCGACTTTAAACCATGAAACGAGAATATCCGGGGCTTCCCGCTTTCTCCCTGGGAGTGGAAAATCTGCGCTTAAGCACGAACTTCTTCTGTAAACAGCTCACCCCTAATCACCCTCCTCACGGCAAAGTAAAATTGTGGAGTGTCTCCATTTTCCATCAAGTTAGTCAGATATGCGTCAGGCAAGATATTCTCTTTGAGCAAACAGTTTTCTCAACTCTGCATCGAAATTGCGAAGTACTTGAAAACGAGATAGTGCATGGGAAGTCAATCTCATTTTAAACTTCATTGTAACTCAATTTTAAGTCTCATATCATAATAAGTTCCATCAATGTTTCGAAAACCCGACTTTCAAACATTTTTTGAAATGTATTGAATGTGATGCATACAATAAACATACCATAAAGTAAGGTGGTAGTTAGTCAAACATAGTACCTGATGAATCGTAGTATAAGATACTTGTAATATTATACTTTTTATAGTAGGCATAAAAAGTATTATCATTTAAATGATTAACAGGAGTACAATCCAGTTCTTAGCGACCGACAGTTCCGCACGCCGCTCAACACTCCTTCAATTAACCTTTGGGTGGGCTCCTTCCTCCCTTTGTTATCCCGGCAACACCACTTTTCTGTGTACCTGCCACATTGGTAAGCACTAGCCTCTCTGGTGCTCTGGTTGAATCTACAGATTTTTCCAGGGAGTTGGTTAGGCTTAGTAAGTACCGTTTATGAACACAGAATGTGCTCACGTAAACTCTTGTTAGCCCTACCCCCCCCCCCCCAGCCCCAGCCGTAGCTTTCATCTCTGTTTACTAGCTCCCCTCCTCTGAGCTAGAATCCCATATTTGTAGGTTGCATAGGCAATTTTTCATATTCGGTACTTAAATGTGTAAAATTAATCATTTATATGATCTGGCTGTAGAACCATAGAGGTCTACTGTTTTACACTATATTTATTCAACATTTCACAAAGCCACAATATACATTACAAAATGCTACGGTTCCCTTTAAGATAAATCTTGTGCTGGGAACCGGAGTATATCATTGACAGAAACGAATGAGGCCCCACTTACATAACCACAACTAAACTAATGCTAAGTAGGTAGGTACTATTCATCAACGAATCCCTTCTACAATTGTACAACCAAAAACGAAACGGTATTCTTCTATATAACTAAAAATAACTAGACTTCTAGTAAATCCAAGAAATACTTTTTAGTACGACCCTTGAATACTTTAAGTGTCATAGTTTCCTTCCTCAAAAGTTCCTTTGGAAGCATATTATAAAGGATGACTCCTCTGTGCAAATATAATTTTTGCGCGGCTGAGGTATTCATTCTAGTGGCTTTGAGAGTAACTGAAACTGCACTCCTCGTACCAACTTCCACCTTCTCAATTTTTTTTTCCAAATATTGTTTATATGTATATATTATTGTCGTTTTATCAATTAACTTATAAATATCTAGCACTTTAAATTCCCTAAACAATTCTACCGTTGAAAACCTCATTGGTTTTTTGAGTAATAATTTTATTAGTGCCTTCTGCGTAACATAGATTGGATTTAGTTTTGTTTTGTCAGCCGACCCCCAAACCGGCAAAGCATAAACGAGTAAAGATTGAACAATTGCATGATAAAATTGTTTTTTAATTTTTACCTGAGCAAAATTCACTCCTCGACAAATTGGCATTAGTTTCCGAAGTTTAGAAGACAGCTCTTTGATTTGCTGTTCCCAATTGAGACACTGGTCCATCCTTACTCCCAGATACTTAGTTGTATTTACTTGACTTATAGCTGGGCATTCACATTTCCCTTGACAACCTGTTTTTACATGGCAAATAATTTTTTTCAAATTAGGAACAGTAGATTGTCTCCACGAGTACGCCATAAAATGAGTTTTATTATAATTTAATTTGAGGTTTTTTGCTTTCAGAAAACTGTTTAGAGCTGTAATATTCTTTGAAGCTTTCTCCTTCACCGCTTCCCACGAACTACCTCTAACTATCATAGCAGAGTCGTCTGCATAACCTATAACTTCCCCTTCAATGTTTCTCAAGAATATACCGTTGCAGTAGATTATATAAAATATAGGCGCCAGTACCGTGCCTTGCGGAACGGAGTACTGAAAAGTACACGGATCGCTAACGTATTCTCGTATTCTAACCCTCTGTTCTCGATTTGTAAGGTAGCTTTTTGCCCATCTAACAAAACCAGTATGAAAATTAGAGGCTATTAATGTTTCCAGGAGGTTAGTATGCGGTACCGTGTCGAAAGCTTTCGTCATGTCCTTGTAAACTACAAGCACTTTATCACCCTCGTCCAAAGCAAGGGTTATTTTTTCAACGAGACACATAACTGCATCAAGCGTACTTTTGCCTGGTTGAAAACCAAACTGATTTCCATGAATTATTCTATGTTTTTTTATGAACTCTAATAAATATATTTTTATCGCTTTTTCAATTATCTTGGCAATGTTTGATAGCAAAGAGATGGGTCTATAATTATTTACAAGTTTTGGGTCACCTGTTTTAAATAATGGGCTAATAATGGCCTTTTTATAAATGTTTGGAAAAATGCCAGTGGCACAGCTAAGATTTATTAGAAACGCAAGAGGTTTGGCTATGTAAGTGCAGATCTTTTTCAAAGTTGTTACTGTTATTCCATCGAAACCTGGACTTGAGCCTCCCCGTAAACCATTTATTATGCAACTAACAGTTTCCTCTGATATATGCCAAAAAGGTTCCTCTTCCAAACTTACGGGTATAAGTGGATCATCGCAAACCATATTCTTATCGGCGAGTTTTTCACCAATAGTTGAAAAATGACCATTAAAAATATCAACTATATCCTTTCCATGTTCATTTATATCGAGTATTTTCCCCTCGTGGGATATCGAATTTATTTCTGTACCCTTCCTTTGTCTTCCAAGTGCCTCATTAATGGCCTTCCAGCGAGCCCTAACATTATTACGTGCTTCAACAATTTTCCCAGAAAAATATGAGTCCCTTGAAAGCCTAACCAACTCAGTTAACTTATTACGGAATTTGTTGTAGTGAGCTTTTAACCGCACATTAAAAGGGGATTTTCTTAATTTCAGACTTATCCTTTCCTTTTCTTTGATGCTCTTTAGCAAACCAGTGGTTATCCAAGGTTTCCGCGCCCTCTTCATTCTTGATTTAATCACCGACTCAGAGCTCCGATTTACATGCTCAGCCAAAATTTCATGGAAGCACTCAGCTGCTACGTTTGCATCTTCTGAGTTAAACACTCTACCCCATTTTTCATTTTTAATACTGTCCGTCAAACGATCGTAATTAATTTTTTTCTCGCTCCTTTTATCAATATAGTTGTTTACTTTAGTATTTTTAGTTGAACAATCACATAAACATAATAAAGTACTATAATGGTCTGTGATTAATGATTTCCACACTATTCCCATTACTTTATCATACTTGTTATATCCCTTTAGGTCACGCAGTAAGATGTGATCCAGACAACTGACACTATCATACCTTGTTACCCCATTCACACATGACACGAAGCCACTCTCCATCATCACATTCATATAGTAATTTTTAATAGTTTCATCGTTCGAGCTTTCACCTATGTCTATATTAAGATCACCTAATATAATGTCAATAAAACCCCCTACATTACCATTCACCATGGTGCACAATTCATCTATAAAGTCCCTCACATTCATATTACTTGGAGTACGATAGATACAGATTAAGCGATAGAGTTTGTTTTGAAAATTTAACTCACATATGTAACAACACGCCCCTTGTATTGCGACGTCCTGAGTTTTTACATTTTTGCAGTTTCCATCTAAAAATACAGTGATGCCACTACTTTTATTTATATATGTTGATGAGCTATAGGATTTATAATTAGGTATAGTATGAATTATGTCATTCCCGCAATTCCAGGTTTCCGTTAGACACATGAAATTTGGTTTATCTTTTAGAAGTTCAAAATTTAGCAAAAATTCGTTGAAATTTTTATTTAAACTTCGTATGTTAGTATTAAGTATTAAAAAATTTTCAAAATGATTGTCAAGTGCGGTATTGAGGGATTGAATATTTTCACATTCGATTTCATCAAGAGGATCAGCCAATATATCTGTGTTTTCCCTGGAGAAGTTCATGATGAGTATTTATGTTCTAATAATCTGCGGTTTGAATATGTCTAAAAACTGTTACTTTATGTTCATGATATCTTCCAGTTTTTGGATCCTGATCGCCTTCTCATCTTCTTTTTTTCTAGCATATATATTCAGGTCCTTCACCCAGACGAACTTCCACCCTTTTTCTTTAGCTTTCTGTTTTGCTCGCCAAAGCAGCTCCGCTCTGTATGGTGTTAAGTTTTCATTTATGTAGACCCTCGTATTTGACCATTCCTTGTAGATGTTGCTTGCTTCGAAGTTCTTATTCGCCCTTGCCGCCCTTATTACCGCTTCCCTGCTATCCAACGAGTCGAGTACTGCCAGTATTTTCCGCGGTCGATTCTTTTTTACAGCGCCAGGTCTATAAGCTTTCTTAACGGTTCCTGTATTGACTTCCAAAGCCTTGAGTACATCCGTCACTAGTGTAATACAGTTTTCATCGGTCGTTTCCGGGATCCCATAGAGTTCGATGTTTGTGCTTCTGGCATTTTGTTCCAAGAAGTCCACTTTGTTCTGGAGTACATCAATGGTATTTTTGTATTCATCATTTTCCCTCGATAAATCCCCGATAGTATTTTCTAACTTCGATATCCTCTCTGCAAAAGAGTCGAATTGTTCACTGAGGAAGCTCACCGAGTGTGTCAATTCTTTTATATCACCCACTGCACCCAATAGCTTATCAATTTTTCGGTGTAGTTTCCTTATTTCATCCGTGCTCTCATCAACAGTTTGCTCATCATCCATGGAGTCGCAGCTCTCAACCTCTTCAGAATCCGCGTCTTTTTCAACCGAGCCGACTTCTTTTGAAGGGTTTTTACTCGTGCATCTGTCGCATTTCCATTTTTCCTTTGCCTCCTTTCGTAACTTCTTAAAGTTTTCCAGAGTTTTTAGGCGAGTACACGCTGGGTGATACTCCGCCTTACATTTTACACATTTCGCCGTTTTTTTGGGTGAAAACAAATCCCTTGAACACTTAGCACAGTCCATAACCATTTTACGTTCCCTGATTGAAGTCAAAGGCAGCGCCCACCCGTATCGCCGAAAGTTCACCGATAAGCGAAAGTTCACCGATAGCGAACAAAAAAAAAAAAATCAACAACAAGAGCACCGATCACGACCGCTCTGTTCCCGTCAACGAGATGTTGACTGTTCGAAAGCCAACGAGCAACTGAAAATAGAGCAGCCATTGATACTGTTTGATAACGAATTAGGATTAACGGTATCGGCGAAAGGGTTGTTGAGGGGTGGGGAGATCCTCACTAAACCGCGAGAAAAGGACGGTAGCATGAGATGCGGCATGGCAGAACGCCAAGGAACATTCCAAGGACAAACCCCGCTCCCGCTGTGCCAAGGTCGGTTCAAGAGGTAAAGAACGTAATCGCCTGCACTGAATGATAATACAACATTAGCCTCAGGCAATACACATTGTCTCTGTATCATTTAGCTATACTGCAACGTTTCGTAGATGTATTTAGAGAAGTACTTAGTCCAATTTGGTAAACAGTACCACACGAACTTATACTGATGATGCTGCGACAGTCGAATTAGAAAATAAATTGAACGTGGTAAGCTCATTCTACAATTTTATTTTGCTACAATTATTCTAGAATACATTCTAAAATTATTTAAAATGCTGCACTAATAATAATAGGTTTACGATTTCTTAATTATATAGCCCTTCTATGTTGATGATGGTCTGTTGATAATCACAAACGGAGGCTATGGTATGATAATCAATATGTTTTTTTTTATGAACGATGGCAACAATCAAAACGAAATTGATAAAATGACAGCAAACCAAAATCAGATGTTAAAAAGAGACAAATTGGATGACGATCTGATAGTCTCGTACAATTTTTTGGTAATCTTGCTTTCTGTCATGTAACTTTCATTTTGCTTGAAGCTCTTGTGAAATTCATAATGAAAGCTCTCTATCAGGTCGGGTAGGCAGTGTAGTAACCTCACTATCGTGACATGGTCGAATAGGACCATTTGAAGAACATAGTACGACTCAAGATTATGAGCTACGAATTAGAACAGTAGGTAACGTATAACTACAGTAGGACATAAAATGTGTAAGGTCATATGCATAGTAGCCGATTTTTGATTATCAACAACATTTTCCACTTTCTGCAAATACCGTACTTCCCTACCATTGGTTGGAAGGAAGTAACTGGATGAGTTGGAAATGAGAAATTTTATTGTAGGGTAGATTTGGATGGGAATTAGCGTATTAGAGAAAGTAAGCGGGAGGTAACTCTGTGAACAACGAGAGAAGGCTGAGGACGTGAGATGTGGCATGGAGCAGCGCCAAGGGGCGTTTCATGGGCACCCGTACCGAGCCCCCTCTTCCCGGTACCACCCTACAACCCCCGACACCGCCAACCCCGGCGCCTCTCACCCCCCGACGCTACCAACCCCTCCGCCACCCCTAGAGTTAATCGCAAAGTGAAAAGACCCTTCCGAAACAGCGCTCCCCCCGCAGCGAACCCCGTCTGTCATCCATCTGTTTTCACAACAGTTGTGTTGGGAACGAGCGAAAACCGAGGGGAGTTTTCGAGGGAGGATCCCAACTGGGTAGTTTTCTAGGGGATTTTCCGGATATGGGGAAAGAGGATAAGAGGGAGGTGGGGAAAGTGTTCGCGGAGAGCAGTTTTCCAACCACAGCCGAAAATCTTGTGTTTACGTTGCATCCAACTATTATATGTATACACGTAGGTACGTTTTTCTTTCTATCGGTGTACTGAAAACTCCAAAGCACATATCGTAATCGACCTATGTAACAATTGTTTACTGCTTGCATGAGACAAAACCATGGCATGGATACGTCACTCAGATTCTCAATTCATAGGACAAATATTAAATAACCTATGAACTGAAATCGTTGAATCTTTATTGAGAAAGTTTCGTATTCACGTACGGCTGGTGAAGTTAGCAACAACTGTACTGCGATGTATGTAGACACAGATAGGTAGGTAATTACTTTTACATGTTCGTTTTACAATAATAGAGCATCTTGCTGGGAAACGTTTCGCCAGTAAAAATGAACTGACGGTAGAGGTGAAAAATTAGCTGTCTGGATTAGTTTCATGATGGAATTTTCGTTTGCCGAAATGAACATATTGAATTTCATTTCAAGTTTTATTACAGCTTTTTCATCCGAAACTAATGGCATTTTTGCGTAACGTTCGAGTTTTGCGGTAGATGGTAACCAATGACTTTCTTTGCTCAAGAATTAATACACCACTGCGTTTAAGCTCAATCGTAAAATCCATTAAACATAGTTTTTTCACGCTCTTTTCTTCCGATCTCACTCAAATTTGGAAGGTAGTTGGAGAAAAATGTTTCAATTTCAAGAAGATCGTTCCCTCCAACCATACGCACCCTCTATTGGGTTTTATAAGACTGCCTTTGCTGCTAGTAAAATGAAATATATTATCTCGTCATTCGAATCGATATTTACTGCCGCTGAAAATTGTGACGTATTTCCGATATTTGTTAGAATAGATAATAAACGAGTACATCAAGTCTCAATTTTTGGTGTACCACCATTCAAGGGTTTACGACTAATATTCACACACGAGGTACCTTCAACTACTTTCCGACTGAAAGCTCCTCAGGCACATTTTCATGAAATTGTTTTCTTAGGGAGTTGAAAATTTTTTAATTTTTCATCGTAGAATGTTGTCAAACTGTCACGGTCCCTTTAATTCCATTACATCTACGAGAAACAACTCCTTTCATTAACGACGATCACACATAAACGACGATCTTACAAATATTGAAGTCCTCAATTTTGAATTTATTTTTAGACTCGAATAATAAATACTACAAGGATTAATGGGGTGAAGTTGATTACAGCGCTAGTCGCCAAGATTTGCCAATAGTTTCATCTGGTGGTGATAGATTGATAGATGGATATATATATATATATTTTTTTTTTATTTACATCTTTTACATGTTCCATTCTACAATTGAACAATGAATTGAATGTGTGAGGGTTCAAGAATTGTTAGACGAAAACTTGAAAACGTGTAATTGTAGACATCTTTGGGAGCCCTCAATTCAAATGTGATTTGTTAAGAGGGATGACAGCTTACAATGAAATGAATTCATTTTTTCAACATAAACTTTTCCTGGATTTTGTGACTTGGTTTTTTTTTTAAATTATTTTGTTCAACCTTTGGTTCATTATTTTCAATAATGAACTTTTGAAATCGACCAAGAAAGATTTGGCCATGTCTCAAGATTTGTGAATTCCAAAAATCAAATTAAAAAAATAAATAAATAAAAATCCGTTTAGGAGCCGTCCGAAGCTTTTTCTAGGAACTTTTCCACCAAATTTTCGGAAATTTGGCTAAAAAAATCCAACTTCGATCCGGGGTGTGCCATTAATCTTGGCACCTTGATCAGTTAACTCTAAGGGACTATATTTCAGGATCATTCTGTCAGAAAATTGAAATTTCAACGACTTTTGATGTATTTGTTTGATTTAGATAGAAATCAGTAGCGTCAATCAAATTAGACTGCCGTGGTTGCAATACGGTTTGTTTGCTCAAAAATTGCGGGTCTTTTTTCAAACGGGTGGATGCTAAAAGTCATGAATGCATTAGTCATATCGCGTGATCTGCATCATAGGGTTATCTGATACAGATATAATGAACCTTTATAATTTGTTGCGTTATTTATTTTAGTTTTGGCGGCTATAGATAAATAAAGATTCTCCATATTCGGTTGTGAGGAAACGAAACTAGTGGCCGGATGGGTCCAGCTGTTCTGCGCCGGTCGGAAGGAAATGTCCCAACAGTTGTACCCGACTACCATAAACTCCCGGCTTTATTAACGTACTCCTCCCCAGCCGAGACCGTGGAAAAACCTTTCCGTTCCACTTTCTGCGGCGGAGCGCTCATATAATATAAGAGAAGGAGGAAGGTTTTTGAGAGTAACCGGAGAAGTGTTCCAAAGACTGTGCCGGCTCGGGGCTGGTATAAGCGTAGCTGCTATAACTTACCCCCTTTTCGAGCAGTAGCTCGGACCTCAGATGAACCGGAAAGGGCCCGATAGCGAGGCAGAAACCGAATCAGCAAACCTGAGCTCTCTCGGTTATCACCGGCTGTCATAACTTACCCCCGAACCTTCCTTTACAGCGGCTCCTCCTTGTTTTCCGACTTTCTCGACATAATTAGTCCCGAGTAATGCCCGCCCGTATTTCTCCCCTTTCAGCAGCACGGGCTTTCCTACTCACCCCCGCCCCTAACCACCATCTTTACGAGGTCTCATTGTCCTGGTCGACCTGGAATGTGTACGGCTCCATCGGCCATTCTGGTGTCATCTGTTTTTGAGTAATATCTCCCCCATTTTGGGACGCCCCTCTGATGCCAGGTCATATACGTTAGGCTTCGACAATAGAGGCATAGCCTATTACAACTCATTCTTGGCAGTGAGGAACAACCAAGGCTCGGAAGAAAAAATAACCGATTATAAATCCGTTCCTGAGATCATTCTGGGGCTCGGTGTGAAAACCGTATGTGGATATACTTTTTCAAGTGCCTACATAGACTACTATTATTTATTTACTATTATTCATTTACTGCTTTATTTACTATTTATTTGGTGGCTCGATTGTGCAAAAACATTTTGAATTTAGAATTTTATAGTAGAAGGCGAAAAAAAACTGCAGCGGTTAACAAAGAGGAACAAAGTTTGTTTTTTACAAATTTTTTAACCTCCTCACGATGTTTTACAATTCAACATACTTCATATCTGGAAATTGTAAATGGAAGATACCTCCGTCCGCCGACTAGAGCGTTTTGCTTTAATCACCTACCAGACCATAGTTAGTGAAACTTCGGTAAAAAATTACAGGTGCGGTCTAGTTAATACTGAGTTCCAGTCATCAGTCTCTGTCAATCCTAAAAGGTGAAAACAATCTAAAGAAGATGTAAGGTCTGAAATCTAAAATATTAGAATCGAAAAAATCAATTATCACTTTCATTGCAAAAAAGCGTGTCCTATTTAACATTCTTCTATCCCGATGACAATTCTGAATTTTCAGATATTTAAAAAATTGTATCGACTTTAATGATGCTTTATGAAATTTAATTACAAATAACCGCTGGAATTCGTAAATGGTCCACTTCATTGCTGACTTAGATTTTTTTTTTTTTTACGTTATATTCTGCGAAACAATGTACTCAAGTTTAACACTTCGTAGCCTTTTTTTGTCATTTTTCGTAATTTGTTAAAAACCTTTTATTTTTGAAATTAATTCGTTGAAATACGGAAAAATCTGTTTGTATAGTATTCAGTACATTCCAGTGCCCTATTGATCTAAAATTTGTAGATTTCGTTACAGACGTTACGATGGTGCATCTTATTGATCCGAACGATACACTAACTTGGTATTGTAGAATGCAATGAATTCACTTCATGTTTTTCACAATAAATTCCCCCTTCTACTTTCTCATCTCATGACCGTTTGGAATATCCCGCAATAAATGCACGGGTGCAATGAACCGAGACGTGGCCCTTGCAAAGAACCCACGTCGCAGAACGAGAGAGGGAAAAACGACTTTTACTTTCATTTCTGTGACCGCGCAAACTGCATCTGGGGACCTGCATTTCTGGTCGGACCGGGTGGGCGGAGCTCGAGCTGCATTTAAGCGAAAAGTTGTCTTGCAGGGCCGGCTAAGGGATCCGGAGCCCAGGGGTCGGGAGGAGCTCGGTGCATTCCTGGGCGAACCTCAAACTGCATTCAGAGTGCATCGGAGAGACCACCGGTCTGGGGACAAACCCATCAATTATTCAGAATCCGGAGTGAACTCTCGGCGGAGTTCGAATCCCCGCCTTTGGGAAATTACAGGCGGCCCGAGCTCCGGCCGTCCCTCGTCACCTCCCACCACCGCGATCAGATTGTTGACCTCGATTGCTTGTAACGAGATAGCAATCATAGAATAAGTTGATAACACTCACGAGTAATGATTTATAGACAGAAACTAGGTAACTCCGAGAATGAGAAAATTTACATTTGGTCATTGTTTACTCGATCGAACTAGCAGTGGCTAACGGATCGAGTTTCTACTATATATCAAAAGCAGTTTAGTTTTATTTTAGTTGCAGAAACGGAGAGAGAGTTCCGTTTCCTAGTTAGATGCTGTGAAATTGAATTGGAGCGGTAGCAGAGTGAAATACTCGTAACAAAGCATGAATCATAACTGTAAGGAAGAAACAACTCTGCACATCATTAAAAAAATGTTTATGATTTCTTCGATTATCTAAAATTATTAGTTATTATTACTGATGTCTATATGTATTACTTACTGCTTACTTACTGCTGTATAGACTATACATCAGTAACTATATTATTAATAGTCATGCACCTGCCACTATCAAATAAACGACAACTCCTCAATAAAACTCAATACAATGCCTCAATTAATAAAGCTCCTAAACTATACTAGCATTTTTTTTACCTCTGTATCTTCCACAATACTGGTAATATCGAAATTTCGGTCACATTTATGCCACTGGTCAGTAATGCCATCGAAATCAACTGAATGCAGTTTTGTGAATTTTTAAAATTTCTCTCTAATGTGGATGTACATGTTCCATGAATAAATATGTAAAAGTTGTGCCTACAGGACCCAGGAGGAAATATTGAAGTGCTCTCATTCCCTAGTGCTGTCACTGACTAGAGGTATACAACTTCCATCATCAGTACTCAGCAAAATATTTATTGTGGCCTTATGATGAATTAAGATTTATGTTCTGGTGGCTGGAGTGACATATACAGATACTCAGGTACTGAGATTTACGGTTTGTAAACTGAGCTGTACAGTTAGATAAACACAGTTTGTATTTAGTTTTTTTCTTTCCTGAACTCAGGAAAAATCTTATAAATTTTAAATGAAGATGGCCGGTTCGTTGGTTTGTTCCCGAAAAAAGGACCAAGAAAAAAAAATTAGGTGCTGAGAAGGGAAAAATGGAAGGGGAGAACGTGGGAGGGCAGTGAGGGAAAAAAAAGCCTGCCCGGTTGGGATACGATGTTGGTTTGAAATAGGGAACGCGTCATAAATCTTGTACATCGAATAATACTCCGCCGCGAGGGGAAGCAATCGTTTTTCCCTAGAAATGGAAGTGTTCTGGAATATGGGCCTCGCGGTGGGAGGTTGAACGGGAGAAGCCGAAGGGGGTTGAGCGAAGAGGGTGAGTAGGGGGTGGAAGACGGAGGGGGTGAGTTGGGGGATGAAGACGGAGGGGTGGTTTTTGTAAGGGAGAAAAGATAGAGAAAAGCGGGAAGAAAAGCGGCGAAGGGGTGGGAGGGAGGCAAAATTTCTAGGCGGAGGAAAAAGGGAGGTTGAATGGGAAGGGAGGATTTAAGTGATGGCTGAATGGTGACGGGTGGGGGGTAGTAAAGGGTTGAAGGATAAATTGAATCACCCCCTCCTTCCATCGCCGCACCTTCGGCGCCAAACCCGCCTGGTCCCGACTTGGAAGCCGATTTGAATAATTCGGGAACGGTGTGGAGAAATGTTGTTTCATCGTCCCCCTTTTCAACTCCCTTCAGCCTGCTCAGTTCCGCCTCCTTTTCAAGGAGGTTCCTCCTTGTACCCTTCCGCCCCTCGCCATCACCATCTCAATACTGTCCCACTTTTCTCCTTCTTACATTAGGACGTCTAGTAGTCTCTTCCAAGTCATTCCTTTCCTACCTCGTATTGTTCCCAAACCTTGCAACACTTATCTGTGATATACTTATCTACGCTACTTATTCCCTCGCGATCCTCGTCACCTCGATAAAAATGTTTCACTCAAAATGAACGGGAACTATGCCAGGCACATCTTGATAACATTCAGAACTTCGCATATGGAGTAGCAGATATATCCAAAGACAATCACGTTCCTATTTCCATTTCTGTTTTTCAGAACAGATCTTACTGATGTTTCTAACCACCATTCTGGCGTACTTTTGTTTGACAAAAAATCTCCAACACTCGACGTCTAAACGTATACAGATACAGTGAATGTTACCTCCAAGTCTAAACTGGTTTTGTTATAACACGAAGGTTTTTGCACCTGTATTGAAGGGTGAACAAACCCTATCAAATTTCGACGTCCACGGTGAATTGCAAAGATTTAGGCAAGATTTTGTCATCATCATAATTGATATCACGGCTTGGAGTCAACTGATCCTGATATATATTTACACTTTGCTAATCGATTCTGCTAAACTATGTATGTGTGCATGATAAATTTAGAAAATAAATTATACAAATAAGAGAGAAAGAAAATACCTGATAATTTGAAAACATCTGAAAATAAATAACTATTCTATACGAGTTCTAAACCGTCTGAAACGCAAAAACAAGTAGGTACTAATTACTTATTAATCTTCAATCTGGGTTACGAACTTCAATCGATCCCAATTTAATTATTTAATTTCCCAATAATAAATAAATCATTTAATTCCTCATGATTTGTGAACAGTTTGTCAAATGATACATTTCACATTTCATTCATTTATTTATTGCATTCATGAACAAAAGCCTTTCATTCGGTCAACCACAAATAATATAAATGTCGCTTACATCCACCCGTAACGTCCTTTCAGACGTTCTATCGTTCGTTGTTGCAATAATGGAGAGGAATGAACTAGGCATTCGGCATTCCAGCAAAAGGCGAGAGACGTTATAAAAACCTAGCCGAATGAGTAAGGACGAGTTTGGGGAAAGGGAGTCTCCTCATGGTGGTGGCGCCAAGATGTTAGATAAGCCAATTGAACGAGCCCGTTGAAAAGGTTACGTGCTCCTGAAAAAATGTAACAATAACTCTGAGTTAGCTTATGAAAAACACGTGCATCCCGTGGAGGGCCAGCTGCTTATTCTTGGGTGTAAACATTTTTCCAAATTTACTTTCAAACGTCTTGAAGAGGCTGTGAGACAGGTAGCCCATACCAGGCCTACCTAATATACCTTTAGAAAAGAAGGACAGTACTAAAATCCTTCAAGTTAGAAATTAATTTATAGGAAAATTGTTTTTTATGGCACAATACTTGATGTAAACCCACTTTGGGTAGGATGTTCGGTTATCTTATTCATATTAAGCGCCGTTATATTACCAGTACAATCAAAATTACACAAGAAACAATGAAATGGTACATTCAGTATCAATGTACTAACTTGAAAATGTTTGTTCAGTTCGATTCCTATCACATTTCAAAGAATTCTTGTTCGAGGGAAAGGGTGTCTCAAACTTAGATAGTTGTTTTGAATTGCACATGCATATTAAGTCATGTTAACTTTGTCAATCTTATCATATTTCTAATTATTGTCTCGGACACTTTGGAGTTGTGGTCAGATAGTCAGTAATTTTAGATTTGTATTATTCTTCAATGTAATCCAGACTATGAGGAAAAGGATAGTTAAACTTGTGAAAGGATAATGAACTTATTAATATGTCAAGATATACTAAGTTTTCCTCAATATAATCTAAATAAAAATTGATGCTAGGATACCATACCTTGATCGATTCGCTCTTTTTGCGTATACGTATAGTATTTTATATAGTGGATTACATAGTTTTTTGTCACTCTCTCAGCTTAAAACAGTAACTATGGATTAGTTTGCTCTCTAATTAAGCATAGCATCAATCGCCGAAGAATCTCCAACAAATCGCATATCAATCACAAATTTTGAAGAACCGTGTGATAAAAATAATCTTAAATGAAATTGTTCGATACCCCAAACCCCTCCTCCATTGTCACTTGCATGTCAAAAACATTTACAAATGTTTATTTATCATTCTTGCGTTCATGTTATTCCACTGGTATATGAGTCATTCCGTATAATTTGCGGAAAGTTAAACCTGATATTTAATTAAGGAATGATGATGATGCTAGAGCGCTGGCTTTCATGTTTGAGAACAATATTAATTCATTTTAATTCGATAATTCATCTTCATTCAAGTCTGAAATAATTAGTTGTTTTGAACTTTTTGTGAGTGTATTATTGGTTCTCTTATATTGTTAACTTTTATGTTTCTATATGAAGTTCTTTTAATAGGTTTTGATGTTGGACTATTGGAAACTGACTGATTAGTTGACTGAATACACAGCATGACTTTCCGATCTCCCTTCCGTCCCGCCCATAATTTGAGGCACAGCTTATCTATTACAAGTCAGATATCTTGTACGGAAATGCGTGATGCGTGACAACAACTCACTTTAGTTGTACAAAACTAATTGGAACTAAACATTGTAATCTCTCTAGTAGCAGATGGTGAAATCAAACTGACTAGTTGACTGAATAGATGACATAACCCCAGATTCTGGAATGTTTTTCTTACAAGTTCAACAAAGAACACAAGTTTGGCACTTATTATTTGGTGGGCATGTAAGTAAATTAATTTCGTTAATTTTGAGTTTCAGTGTTTATTTATTTTCTATATCCTTTTACATTTTATTGTATTATATTGCCTATGTTGACAATAATCAATGAATGAATCAACTCCTAGCTCGGCCCAACGTTTTTTGTTAACATAACAGACAGAAGGTTAGGAAAGACGACAGACACACATACTTGCGATCTGCAAGATTGTCCGTTTAACCAGGGTCATAAAACACATTTAAAGGGGAGTTTTATGAGTAAATGCCGTCCTAACTATTACATTTATTTTCTGTCGTTTGTTGAATGAAAATGAAAAGTAATTTAATAAGCAGGGTATTAGCCTTTTGATGGTGTTCTTCGCTTTTCCCAACCGGTAACCTCAAGTTGTAGCACTTTGGAAAACGTGCAGTAGTGTAGACGGTGAAAGACAACATTACCTCTCATAATTTACCGGCGTATTTCTTCCCAGCCTTTGTAGTAACGGGCGGGTTAGTATTCCTGAACCGTTCGCCGCAGCCTCAAATGGCCACCAAGGAGCAACCCAACCCTCCCAAAGCGCCTTTGGGGAACAACACGGCAAAGGTACGAAAGGGAAGGATCTCGACGAGGAGAGGGTGTAGAAGTGATGAAGAAGGTGGGAAGGGGAAGAATGTCATTGACTCCCGTCGTTTAAAGAGGACTTTGCCGGGGACTAGCGTTGGAGGTGGATGGCGGTTGATTCCCCAGTGGATTTTCCATAAGGTTGACCTCTTTATTTCTATATGATCGTCGAGGGTTCTCTTTCGCCTTTAGTCCTGCAGAGTTCACCAGCCTTTCTCATTTGTGATCGGCAAACGCATTACGAAGAATCTTTTCTCGAAAAAGCCCTATTTAATTTTCCGTTAAATCGTTTTCTTAAGCAACAGTTTATTTAAGAACAGTATTTAAAACAACATATTTCTAAAGAAGTGGAATGTTTTACACGAGAGACGTTCAGATGAGAATAGTTACTAAGGATCATATAAAATATAATTTCCCCTTCCATTTAGGGATCTGGGTAAATAAACAGGCCTTAGCCAAAGCAGGCTCCCAGATGCCGATGCCTGACGCCCCCACCAGCTACAGAGCTGCAAAAAGTGTGATAAGGTCTGTCATCTGTGGAGAGTGGGGAGCGCAGTGTGCACTCCCAGGCAGCCGGTGGGAAGCAGTGGGCTTCACCGCTAGAACCAAGGAACCGCGTTCCTTTACATCTCCCCCGTCATGAGTCAGTCGCAGCGTTTAGACAAATAAATGGTTCCTGGGCCTACCTATCTGAATGCGCACCTGAATACACAAAATGGATGGATGGAGTGGCGGAAAGTCTCTGCAACCGTGGGACTCCAAATAAAAAACGGAACGTTGTCTATTTTTCCACGAAAGTAAAGAGTTACCTGTTAAATCGATTTCGACGATTAGGTCATCATCAGTAACAAACATGAACTGAAAGTACATCACAGAAAGCGTATGTTATATATGATCAAGTGAGAGGAGATTGAATCCTATTGGCTCAAGGAAGTGGAAGGGGCGGGCAGGACCAACCAATGCCACTCAAGGCTTACAAAGTGAAGGGGGCACAAATAGTATCATTATGGAGAGGCGGAGCCAAACTTATTGCAAGAAAGAACCCAATAATGGTGAAATATTTTGAGGAATGACATCATTTAAACATTTTCCTGACCTATCACTCTTAACAATTTTGAATTTTTCTAGCACATCCAACATACCTCCCTTTGGGCAAAAGGAGGAAATATATATAAAAAACTGAAGCTATGATTGGATTCATTCAGATGACTTGCAAAGGCAGAATTTCCTTGTTGTCCCTGAAATCCTTTTCATGCTGTTCTGTGATGTACTTTCAGTACATGGTTGTTACTGATGATGACCTAACCGTCGAAATCGATTTAACTGTGTAGCTCTTTACTTTCGTGGAAATATAGACAACGTTCCATCTTATTCCGTTTTCATTTGAAATGGGTTTCCACAACTTCTTCGCGAGTGACTTAGTCCGTGGGACTCCAATGACAATACCCCATCTACTTGACTGTCCTCAAACTGACGGCATTAGACGAGACCGATTGGTTGAAGAGAACAAAATCATACTCTCTTCGGAAGTTTAATGGCATAAAAGCCTAATAACGGCGTAGGAGAAAAAAAACATATATAAAATCACTCAGTATTTTCCGACCTTCGAGCAAACAACATCTCAGTGAGTTAGAAGCCAAGAACTGTAAAAACTGTAAAGTATCATCGACCTTGGTTCAGTAGTAGGATGGAGAGATTTTTAAATCTCAAATGTCTATTCCACACACCTTGAAACGTAAAACACCAAATTTTGTGGGGTTAACATTTTTTTTGCTCGATTACAAAGGATCACTATTGAAAATAATAAACCAATAGTTTACCTTGAAGCTCCTAATAATCATATGTGTAATTGTATGTCGTACGTCTCCTCTCAACTCCCACATCATCCAAATCGTCAAATCATCAAATCTTTTGAGAGCTGAAGAAAAGCCAATCATTGTGAGGAAAGACCGTCCTTCCTTTTTTTAACGAGCAGGTTTCGGCGTGCCCACCTCTTTTTTTCCGAACTAATCTCGATCATGAGTGGAAATTTAGGAACCCATTTTCAACGTAGAGATTTGCTGATCTTCCAATAGACGTTTAACTCAAGGCACTCGACAGAAAAATTCATTTGGTAATGTTGGACATACATAACAATCATCATCACAACTGAAGACTCGACATTTAACCATAACCTTGGAAAGTTATTGCCGCATTACTAACTACAAATCAGCAGCGGTGATCACTCCTCTCATTACTTCTACGCCTTAGGTTTATAAGAACTCATTTAGTACCTCGCTAGAATACTAATATTCTCCATTAAAACGGATGATTTAAGCATGTGAAGCTATACATATTTGAATTCTCGTAAATTGAATTTTAGGATAGCTTTCATACATTGACAACTATAAATGAGCAGGCGAGAGCAGAAATCAATTAGCAGAATCCGGTTTTTGTTACCATTCAAGACTAAACACTACAAATTCTGTTATATAGGATAGAATACTTTAAAATCAGAACACCATTTACAATGTACAATGGGAGATAAAACTTACGGTTAGGAGTTGAAAGGCTGTGGAAACTCGGTCACTGCTTACCTGTAAATACGAAACAGTAGTTAGAATGTGAGTAAAGTAAATTTTGTCGAAAACTAAGAAAATTCGTTCAAGGGACCTCAGAATATCTGCATGTACGGTTTTACTTAGATTAACCAGATCTCATAGACAATATTTCCCCTTGGTAAGATGTTCATCCTCTATGACTTGACTGAATTCTACCAAGAAAGCAACGATTTTCTGTATCCGTTGAAGGAATAAAATGCCTATTAGCCAGTGGTGCCCATAAGGGGGGGTCATGACGCAGACTGCGTCATTGAAATTCTTGGGGGGGAGTAATCACTGTAGAGATGACATCCTTTAGACAGTAATTATCTCTTGATTCACTTGAGACGTTTCTGGCGTGAAGCTTGTCTTTGGAGACAAAATTTTCAGCGGGGTTCGGATGTGGTGGGTAAGGGGGTAGGACAGGTAAGTACTGAGTTTGCTGGGACGATCACTGGTAGAAACATTAGGCACACTCACTCTGAAACTGGTTGTTAACTGTCTACAAATAAGTAATTCGGTGCGGACAATCTTGAATTAGGTTTGAAAAAAATCTTGAATTTGTTAAGGAAAATTTTGAATTTGACTCGGAATCCTATATAAAACGTCAAGTCCAGATAGCTAGTGCTGGCAGTGGGTTGACCGTGGGAAAATACCAAAATTGACGGAAATGAATCTACTTGCGATGACGTATTGTGGGTTGGCCCAGCTGTTCACAGCCGAACTGGGAGGTGAGCGACGGCGAGCCTGTCAAGACGTCATGGAAAAGGCCTGTCAAGACGCATCGTAAGCCTATCGATTGGTCATACAATCAAAACCAGCGTTGCGTGAGAGCTTCGGGCTCACGTCCGTTTCAATTCAAGTTAACTCTGACCGAGCGATCATTCCTCGTGCGGTTCTGTTACCCATTACAATTTCTGAAACTTGGTGGTACATATTATGAAAAGGCAGGTACCGCACATTACAAACAGATAGGTGCACTATGAGATCGCATTTTGGCAGAACGGTATAAACACAAAATATGATCAGTTTGAATGTATCTACACCAACCATGCAGCGGTCCTGGTGACTGAATTTAATTGAAATTTGGAATCAATTAGTAGCAAGGAGGGAATAGATTTCAAAAAAAAAATCCCATATCAGTTCAGGAGCGCGTTTATCACAAAAACCAGTAGTGGCGGTGTGAGAATCGTATAAAGGTAGGGAACCTAATTGAGGAAATAAGTTGTACGCGAGAATTAGATCTCTTTCCGGTGTAAGATTAATAAAATCATATTTCATCCGACAGCTTATTGGAAAAAATATTGTTTTGGCTCAAAAAAAAAATTGCGCCCGAACAGGGACTCGAACCCTAGACCCTCAGATTAAAAGTCTGATGCTCTACCGACTGAGCTATCCGGGCACCTGTTAGCGCTAATAGAAACAACACAGTTGAGTAGTTTTGATCTCAAAATAACAATTTCAATCCTATAGTTTAGTACTTAATCAATTCACGGAGATACACTGGTAACACGTTACTTGTATGCCATCTTGTAGACACAATGATCCCTCACGTTCATGTTGATGACGTAGACTCTCCGGTCCCTAATTAAACTGGAGGTTCAGGGACCATGGTAAGAACCTACCTACCTCATCCAACTAAATTAAATGGTGGTAGGTCAGTAACTTCTCATAATACGCTAATGGTTAACGTTCATCACGTTCAACCAGTGGCGTAACAGTTTTTTTCGCCCCCCGCCTCGCCAAGTTATTTGTGGATCATTGGATCGCTAATAGAACGTAATGAAACAATTTCGTAATTTCAATTTAGTGTATGCACAATTATCATTTATCATCATCACATTTTAAATATTTTGATCATAATGTTACATTACCAAAGCTTGCCACTCTTTGGAAAGAGCAAGAAATAACAGGGAAATACTATTCTTACGTTGACAGCAGCTAGCAGGCATAACATCGCGGCCGTGCTCGGTCGGCTCTCTACAACAAAAGCCCCCATTTGTATTATTTGGGAATGGGTTTTGAAACATAGTTGACAGGGATAAGCAATAATGCCTCCACGGGAATATTTAAAGACCCAAAATCAACGCTTATTACAATATGTAACCTAATATTTCCATAGTTATGTTCTTAGACATACGCAGTGTATGAAAGTACAAAGTACCGTTGCATAAATAACATTAACCACGAATTTGAAAATAAAATTCCTCATGATTGGCCCTAGTGGTGGTGGTTTTAATCTCAAGATCGCCGGTTCCTACTCGCCATTTCCCGCATTTTCCCTCCTCGCTCCCGGGCCCCTCTTTTACGCCACTGCGTTCAATCCAAACTTAGTTGCTCATTGTACTAATTATAAGACTCAATCTTGAGCATCAACATATATCGACAATGCACGTTAAAATCAACGAATCGTTAAAGGAATGGGTGAATGTCCCTCAACAAAAATGTTGGAAAATAAATCTTCAACATTTTCGAGTTACTTATTATCTTAATTTTCTCTAGAAGTGTGCTAAAACTGTTGTAGGGGTTGTTGTGCAATTTATTAATTATTGCAGGGGTACCCCCTCCCCGAAGCTTCACAAAAATGTTAAAACAAAAATGTAAAAATACTCGTAAGCGCCCCTTATTTTATCTAAAACTAGAAGAAGATTTATATAGGTATTGAAAAAATGCAAACCCATTATTGAATAAGAGAATAAAGACAAGGACGCAAGAGCTACGATCGCTTAGTCGCGATGCAGCTTGTGTCTGTCGTCTGACCACGACGCCCTTGAGACTGACTGAGTACTTCCGAAATTCGCCGGACCTCCCGCTGTCGCCACCATGTAGCGCGCCAACGCCAAAATCATGAACAACATTCGAGCACTGTCATTGTCATTTATACATTAAATGAAAAATTTTCAGTGAGAAAAACAAGCCATATTTAAATTAACTACTAGGTTCATCATTATTTATGTTCTATCTGGTGATGTAACATGTTTTTGAATCGTCACGTTAAGCACTGTTTCAATCAACTTTACCCCCCAAAAATTTGTTGTTGAAAAAGTTAGTTTCATAGGGGGAATGTCGCATCGTTAATATATTTGACGAATAGTATGTAAGTAGAGTATAATATCTGCGTATATTATATGCTAGTGTGCGGCTAAAATTCTGGCGTCCATCTAATCCATTGCGAATAGCGAAGAGGTCAGTGCCCTTTGACTTCTGGATATTCAATTTATTTCTTAAATTTTGTCTACGAGTTTTGATGTGTCTGATGAACATTTAATAAATGTATGATATAGTACAGTATAATATACTCCGCACCTTTACTGAAAAAGGTTAGGATTGCAGATTTGAGGGCGTTCATTGTGCCAGACAACATTAAGTTAGACAACGTTGGGAACACCGCCTAAAGGAAATGTCGAAAGATTTTATTACACCTGGCAGATAGGAACTCACTATTGACAAAGCTCTGAAAGCTATAAAAAATTCCCTACCACGGTCTCTAGAGACGGAAGACAAGGTTGTGGGAGCTGATGGCGGAGTTCATTCACTCCTGGTCTACCTTTCATCCCTTTTAGAAGACGCTCGCCTTCGACGGACCCTTTCCCGATTAACCCTAACCCTCACCTCACGACCGAAACGAATGTATATGTTACGACAACCCTCGTATATTCTGACAATTCTTTTGTGTGTTCACGGTATTGGTGCGATACGAGCAGGTCGTTTCGAGTCACGCCAATATTATCATTACCCTTACATTACTTTATATATGGATAGAAGGACAGCTAGAGAAGCATCATATTTTGTGACTACTGCTGTGAATATATTTACTGCCAGTTGACTAAGACGAGATCGGGAAAGTGCAATGGACCAGGAAACTACGTTTAAATCGTTGGGGTATATGATCTTCAGGCAACTAAACTGTTAAAGCATGAAGACAGTGGCGAAGTTAAGGCGAATACAGTGGCTAGGGCATGTTCACCGCTTGCCAAGGGGGGCCTGCCTGACAATGATCCTGCGAGCTCGGATGGTAACAAGAAGACGAAGAGGTCGTCCTCGGAATCGCTGGCTTGAGGGACCTCAGGTGGTGAGGATGCGGAGGTCCCAGGCGGATGACCGTACCCGGTGGCGGAGAGGTGCCTGTAGTGTTTTGTAGTTAGTTGAGCAACTAAACTGTAAGGTTCCAATATTTGCTACTAGAGTATTTGCTCTGATTGGTTCTAACATTATCACTATAGTAAGCGGGGCTCCCTCATTGCAAATTTTGTAGTCGAGAGTCATCAAACAAAAACATAATCTCAAGGAGTACAGGACTAATTTTTGCCTCTTTGAAATACCATGGTGATCAGTGAAAAAGTTTATCGCGAACTTTCCATAATTGAGAAACGGATTTGCTCCAAACAGCTGGAAACTACATGTTCCTCATAGCTACTTCGTATGATTGCTACCTAATTTCCTATTTTTTTCGTTAGATTATATCAATATCTGATAACATCTGATTTTCCGCCATTTAGACAAAAAACACGGTAAATTCCCTTCCCTTTCTTCAGAGCAGGAAGGAAAATGGTTTGGAAAATTCTCAATTTGACTTGGAAAAGCTATAGATGGGACACCCTGTATAATATAACGTGCCTATGCTCAATTATTAGGCTTTGTGTGTTAATTTGTAGCATTTTTCATAATTAAACCGAGTAGTCAATCGTACTTGATTCGAATGTGGTCCAATTTCCAAATAAGTTCCCTGGGTACGAACTTTCTGTTTCTTATATTTGATTTAGACGCGTTAATTATAAGTAACTTGTAACACGTTTTTTAAATACACGGTGGGTTTATATTGCCATTATTACTCAACGGTATCAATATAAATATTAATAAAATGTTGTAATTAATTCAACGGAGGGGACACAGTATATGGAGTCGAGATTCTAAGTATGCTTTTCATACATAATAATTGCTAACGCTTTCCCATGTCATTTTTTTAATTCGATCCTTTTTCAGCCGATTAGCAATGGGATGAATTAGCAGATAGAAGCGCGATTTCTTGTTCCCGATTGTCGGTGAACGTTGAAACCAACGAGGGGGGCTTGTGATCCCCAGGAAGGTCAAAAAATCGGTTCAAAAGTTGATTTATTATTATTCACTAAAATCGTTCCGTTCATTTTTTCTGAAACGTCTAACAAGACGATAAATAAGGTGTTTTGTATTTTTGATTTCAATGTTAATTTGTTCATAAAGTGATTGATCATTCATTTTCTTCATAACACTCGATAAAAGATATAAAATGTTTTCGTCTGGAAAACCCTCTACATTGTGCTTGTCATTTATTTACTAGCACGGGCAAATTGAAAAACTCAAATTATGAAAACTACGGACTAAGTCAACTTGCGACGAAAAGCTATAGATGGGACACCCTGTATAATATAACGTGCCTATGCTCAATTATTAGGCTTTGTGTGTTAATTTGTAGCATTTTTCATACATTATAACCGAGTAGTCAATCGTACTTGATTCGAATGTGGTCCAATATCCAAATAAGTTCCCTTTGGAACTTTCTGTTTCTTATATTTGATTTAGACGCGTTAATTATAAATAACTTGTAACACGTTTTTATAAATACAGGGTGGGTTTATATTGCCATTATTACTCAACGGTATCAATATAAATATTAATAAAATGTTGTAATTAATTCAACGGAGGGGACACAGTATATGGAGTCGAGATTCTAAGTATGCGTTTTCATACATAATAATTGCGGAGGCACGCACGGCCCATGTCATTGTGCCTTTTAATTAAATCCTTCAGCCGATTAGCTGGGTGAAAGCGGAGATAGACGCATTTCCCGTTGTTCCCGCTCCGTTGTCGGTGAACGTGTGAAACCAACGAGGGGGGCTTGTGATCCCCAGGAAGGTCAAAGGTCGCGATCGGTTCAAAAGCCGATTTATTATTATTCACTACCCTCGTTCCGTTCAGGGAGAGTTGAAACGTCTAACTCGATAAATAAGGTGTTTGTGTGGGGGGGGGGGGGGGTTAATTTCAGTGATTGATTATAGTTAATAACACTTAACCATTATAAAATGTTTTCGTCTCGCCCGCTTTGTGCTTGTCATGTATTTACTAGCACGGGCAAGAAAAACACAAAATAGAATACTACGGACTAAGTCACTTGCGACGAAGTTGTGTAAACTGATTGCAATAAAAACGGAGTAAGATAGAACATTGTCCATATTTCCACGAAAATAATGAATTACACATTTGAATGATTTCGACGTTTATTTCATCATCACTAACAAACATGCGCACTTGAGTAAATTTATGATTCATAGTAGGTACGTCTCATATTGTGTATATACGAAACTCCATACCTTGTAGTTTTATTCTGTATGTCAAAAGAAGCGATCCATTCATATTTCAACGATCGAGTAGTAAAAAAAAAAACGCAAATGTTGGCACCATAAATCGGGTCATACATCGGGAATGGTTTGACCTACGGACGTGGGGAAGGTCTCATTGGATTCTTCATGGTATGTTCTTCAAAAAGGTAAATATTTAGGCCGATTCGACTTGTTTGAGGTTTTTAGGGATTCAACAAAACCTTGACAGCCCTTAAAGGGCATCTTTAAATTGAGTGAGAGAGCTGGCTCAAGAATCGGGGCGTCGTCGGACCAAGATGGATTTTTCCTGAAAATTTCAGATTTTTTGCTTCAACCGTTTGGGAGAAATCGTACGTACGGCGGACGGACGGAAACGTTTTAATTGCAAATTGCCTTTTGAAACGTAAACCATGAAATTTTCAAGGGGGGTTAGAATTTTTTTTCCAGAGCGATTACAATGGTTTTTTATTGAATAATAAACCAAAATTTGTCTCAAGTGCACTTTGAAGAATGTAACATGTCAAATGATGTAAATAAACTATCTATCTACCTGTAAGGTTCTTATTTAATTAATGAAAATATACCAAAAACAGTATTGTGCAAATACGATTTTACTTCCAACATCAAAAACTCCATTCATATGGAAAGTTACTTTTTCTACCTATTGGATTTTCCTCGAACGCCCACGAGGTAGGAAACGGCAAAAGGAAACAGCGGAGGGTCAGAAAAATGTGCTCTTCTAGTGACTTATTGACAGTGTACATTTCCAAGGGGCTATATCTATATTTGTTCAAACCAGGTAATTTCTCCCGATCAGTAATCAACAGGGAGGAGCATTTATTCAACCCGGACAATCACCCAGCATCGTACCCGTGAATTAGCCCCACTATCGGACCCATTATCTTGAAGTGTCGTGACTCAGTAGGTAGTAGTATTATCGACCTGTAAAACAGGTGTCTCACCCCAACTATTCTGTAAAGCTATATAACACAGGGGTAACAATTTGTTCCCCTAAAACTGTTAGTTGAGCACTGTATTATCGTGCAGCTTTGTACACAATTTGTGACAATCCATTTTGATTTCCGACGAGAGATATGGAAACAATGGGGATCTGTTCCTACGGATACGCAAACAAACAAAGACTTAGAAATTTGGAATGAATATTCTGCAAAACCCACTTCTTATTGATTCCTTGATTTTGTACCAAATTGGTAGAACTTCACTTGAGTTCCAAATTTTTCGTAGAAACTTCACGTTAACATTTGAGTTTATGTGGACAACTATAATATTAAAAGAGAAGGATATTCAAAATACGAAGGATTCTACACTGAAACCAATTTTGTGAAACTGTCGTTCAAAAATTAGCACCAATCGAGCACAGGGCACCAGACCTGGAACTTCCAAAGCACTCCCGCCATTTGTCACCACATTTTGGTAGGTATGAAGGACTTTTCGATTTCTTATGACCCAGACTTCAACAATCCGTAGAGACAATGAGAGACGTCAATTTTGCAAACTCAACCTTCAGCACCTTCAGTAACTCTTGCTCATCTCTGTGTTTTCATATTAGTGAGGTGTTTGATACGTGGGTGTTGGTTTGAGAGCGTTGAATTTTGGTGCGGGGATGGTACGGCCAATGCGACGGTGAATGGATCATTCGGAATGTCTGGAATTCGTTGACTATTCCCTCATAGCGACTAAGTATATAAACCTGAATAACTCAGTATGGGCTGAATGGCAATTCTCACATTCATTTGACTTAATTACACAGAGACCAACTAGGTACTTAACTAAGTCTCTCTTATTTATATTGTAGTGCCATTTGTCACACTTGAGTTTTCCTAACTTTGGGGTCCTCTGTTTTTCGTAGTGGGAGTTCTGCGCCTGGTGGCCTATCTTTGATTGTTATTAATTTTTACCGAACAATCGCATATTATTGGTTTTAGGTTGAATTCTTCATATTTTGAATTTTTACCACTTTGATTAGGTATTACAGTCGGCCTCATAAAGCCAACAGTTTGTCCATAAATGTGAAGTTTTCACGGACAATTTATAATCCCGTTTTGTACAAAATATAGGGTTTTAATTATTAATATAAGGAAGGCTTTGAGAGTGATAAGAACCCACTAGGAGTGGCTCGATGCGGTTTGATCAGAGATCTCAACTCCAGTCTGTGGAACCCACGCGAGGTGCCACGTGAGACTGGTAACGCGGCCGGGGGCCCATCGGCGTACGAGGACCCCGCGCAGGGCGCGTGCAGTAGGGGGGCCGCGATGCGCACTCGTCGTATTTGTCACTGAAAGCGGTCTCGGGGTATTAGGACGGCAGAAACCACCAGGAGGTTGCTGCTCAGTCAGGAGGCCCACAAAGGCTTTAGTGGAAGGGGACCGGGCCTGGCCCACTTCAGAGATGTGACGTTTCACAAACGGAGCGGTTCCAATTAGTTGTTCCACCGTCCCAGTACGTTCTAGATATTTTTTGGCTGAACGACCGCCTTCAGTAACACAATGAGACTAAACAGATCCCCAGTTGAAAATTGTTGTACCATCATTCTGTTCTCTAAAAATAAAAAAAAAATCAATTTAATTTATCGGTAATTGTCCTTCGGTAAAACTTGAAGGAATTTCTGTCCCAATGGACGAACTGTCGAGTTGATTAGTTTTTGAAAACGATTCCAATTTCAGCATTAAGGTACATGAACAATCCAGAAGGTTCTACCATCAAGAGTTTTCATCAGTTGGTAGTAAGTTCTCATTTGTATTCGTACAAACACCCACGGCAAATCGCTGTTCCACCTTTACTCCCAATGACTGAGGCTGGGTCCCCATGAAGCTGTAGCGGAGTAAGGAGAAGTTTGGCCGTAGAACTGATATCGAGAGGAATTCGAAATCGTTCCACGCCGTTCGATCTATGTAAACTTTCCACGGGGCACCTCTGTGTAACTTCTGACTGTCTCAACGAAAGACTTCAATTTATTTCCTGCTTTATTGTTTTAATTACTTCATTTACCTTGACTAGGTGTATATTTATCAATTGTTCTTGTTCTTCATCCACCTCATTCAGAGGTTCCTCATTGTCGTAATATATTTACGCCAAACCTTTCATCAGAATATGAGGAGCAAATTTCGCTATTTATTCAGCAAACACGTCAGCTTTTGTCTGATTGTCACGTGTCCATTGCCCCATCAGATTCACGAACTGAAGGAGCATATATGAAAGCAGTAAAACTGGCTACAATGGTGAGGGCTGAATACATCAGGGGTGCCCAAATGGGGGGGTAAAGTTGATTGAAAAAGTGTTACACGTGACTACATTCAAAAACATATTACGTCACGAGATAGAACGAAAATAATGATGAACCTGTTAATTATTTCAATATTAATTTTTCTATCTGAACATATATATAAATTGACGATTCCCACATCCACAGCTTCAGAATATTATTTTGTTTTACATTAAATTCTCACATATTTCGTTTTACAATTCAAAGCATACTGATCAATTTTGCTCCCCTTGTTTGCTTGCATCTACCTATGTCTGTCCGTACCTATTCCTTTCCACACAAAAAAACTGTATTTCCTCCGATTTTGATGAAATTTTCGACAATTCTGGTTGTTCGCTTGTAGGTTCTTCTCATAAATTGCGTGATGGTGGCACAGTTATCGGTTGGTTAAACTTGAGGGGTAGAGAGAGAGATAATGTAGATCTTAAATTACAGATTTATTTGTTATATATTTTTTTAAACACAGACCTAGTACAATAATATTTTCATGTCTTCATCACAGAAGTATTATTATATTTTAGTAAATTTTTTCTTTTATTTTCATTTTTCTGAACATTTGCAATAACAACAGTAATATTATCTTACAAAAATAAACTCAAATATAATCCCAATTGAACTCCTGAATCAGTTCTGCTGCGTAAGCCCAAGCCGATTGACAAAATGTAGCCAATTGCAGCCAGTTCACGGAAATCATGGGACAGACTTGAGGTTGTCAAACTAACTTTGCGGAACTAGGACGAAACGGTGCAAACTGCCAAAAAAAGCTCCAGGTCCTCTGGTTCCCCCATATTACAGAGAGAGCTTAAGATATTTTGCCCGTCATCAGGTAAGTGAGGAAGGCAATTATGATTGAGCAAATCCCGAGGAACTCTGAAGATCCAACGGAAGACGAACACTGAAGCTCTGAACCTTTTAAGGTTAAAACCGTCAGATCAATGCACCGAACATCAAGGTCCAGGAATCTGTAAAATCTGCTTGATGAAGCCCTTGCATCACGCGTCTATATGCTTGAGGACATAATTTTTTTCTGCAACTCGAGGAGTATTTCACCACAAGGGTCTTTTTTAATGCTGAAAATCAGAGATAATCCGAAAACCTCTAGTTGAGCAAAATGCAGAGAGAAATGTCACTTTTCATACTGTGAAGCTTCCGTCAGTTTTATGCAATTAGTTTGATTACAACTACTTTTGATCCTAATTGTAATCTATGCGGTGTTCTGTTTAATTCCTCGATATAGTTGACGATGGGTTTGTACCATTAAACGATTTGGACACTTTGTAAACAGAGGTCGAACATAACGAGGATGAGAATGGGAGATATTTCCCGTCTCTCCTTTATCGTTCTTCAAAGTTAAGCAGGTATTTATAGCTCGCCCTTGACCTGGAAGTGTAAGTGAAAACAAGTGGCCGCCCAGCAGACGATCGAGTTAAAAAGCCCGTCAGCAGGACGACTCGGGGTTTCACCCCGTTTTCAACTTTGAAGGCCATTAGCTCGGTAGGCACTTTTTGGGGTCGATAGGGAGGGGGAAAAGGAATTTTTAAGGGGCGGGCGTTGAGGCAGATGGGGCGCTGTGGCCAGGCGTTGTGGGAAGGCGCGGGGCGGCAGGAATACTTAGACAAGGGAGCCATAAATAAGACCAGGGGTGGCGGGCAGCTCCTCGGAAGGCTCAACCTTGACCGGAATGATAAATATCAGTAGCCCAGAGATAAACTGGCCACGCGGGAGGCGAGCGATGCTCCGAGCAGGGTGACCATATTTTATGATGTGAAAAGCGGGAATTGAAGATGAAATTTTGATGTATAATAATAAATTTCATGTGATCCCTTACACCGTCTTACTTAATTCATCCCTGTTCCCCTCGACTTGTTTATTTTACTAAACGGGTTCATGAAATTGGCATTTTGAAAAACTCAGAATCTCAAAACACTATGTTATGAAATGATTCTGCTTCTCACTGTACCAAAAAGCATTGCTTCTTAGTGTTGTGCAATGACAAAATTTTTATTGGCCAAAATCAAAAATGCCACACTTATTCTTTGTTTCATACCATTCTGAACAACATTCGTTGGGTGGATAATATTCACAAGGCACCACGAGGTTAGTCATATTATGAGTATACTCGTGTGTCTAACCGCGTGGTGCCTTGTAGCCCACTTGATAACTACGGTTTCCATCCGTTCGTTTGCCATTCAATTTAGGTACTAATTTGAATAAAATTATGTTTGGTAGATGAACAAAAAATCCAGCGCCTGCACGTTTCAAAAAGAACTCGTGTGTTGGTGGTGAGAGGGGGGGCAGGTGTGGATCCGTCTTAGTTCCGACAATTTTTCCATTTGCGACCCGAGCGATGTAAAAGTAATTATTAACAGAAGTATCAAGCAAAACAGCGGTTGATAGGGCCCATGAAATGTCCTGCCTCCCCGACATGATTCATGATTGTTCCAAATTCCCAATCCACAGGGCTCACTCCCGCTCCTTTAATGCTCCCTCTGGGGAATTCTGTTAGGGAGCTAATGATTTCTATTCCGGTGCCTCCTAATGGATCCCAGGGCATGCATAAGCAAACGTTTCGCGATACGCGATCTCTACCACAGCCCGGTTCCCTTGCCCAATCATGTTTTCACGCTGGGATGGAATCGGGTTGCTTCCATCCGATGTTGTTCTCGTTTTTTTCCTCGACAACAATCCAGCACGAAAGAGAGAAAATGCAACAAGCGTGAACACATTTGAATATGGCTTGAAAGGGGAAACAGTAGAAAAAAACCAGACACCTTTGTATTCGTCTTACTAGTTAAATTTTTCCACACGTATACAATCGGATCTGTACACGACTCAGTGGAGAGATTAAACCCGATTTAGTTTGTACCATTTATATACATGGATATACATCCAATTTTTGTCATTAATAGACACCGTTCCGAATCGAACGAAACCACCTGGATTGTCCCAAGATCATCCGTTTGTTCTCCGTATGACCTGAACCTTTGAGAGAGAGAGAGAGAGAGAGAGAGAGAGAGAGAAAAAAGAAAGAGAGAGAGAGAGAGAGAGAGAGAGAGAGAGAGAGAGAGAGAGAGAGAGAGAGAGAGAGAGAGAGAGAGAGAGAGAGAGAGAGAGAGAGAGAGAGAGAGAGAGAGAGAGAGAGAGAGAGAGAGAGAGAGAGAGAGAGAGAGAGAGAGAGAGAGAGAGAGAGAGAGAGAGAGAGAGAGAGAGAGAGAGAGAGAGAGAGAGAGAGAGAGAGAGAGAGAGAGAGAGAGAGAGAGAGAGAGAGAGAGAGAGAGAGAGAGAGAGAGAGAGAGAGAGAGAGAGAGAGAGAGAGAGAGAGAGAGAGAGAGAGAGAGAGAGAGAGAGAGAGAGAGAGAGAGAGAAACACCCAAATTTGTTCATTTAATGTGTGAATTAGAAACCGTGGGAATGTTGTGAAAATCGCCTTATAAACGAATCAGCTGATAATATCAATAGAATTCTGTTTCTACGAAACTCAGCTTCGTATAACTTTTCGGGTTTACCTATTACTTTCAATAATGAAAATTTTTTGATCGACCAAGAAAAAAAATAAGTTCAACCCCCTTCAGAAGTTGTTGGTATATTTCAAGATATAGATTTTTAAAATCGAACTAAATGGAAATCCATCCGTCCGCCTTAAGAAGTTTTTCTCCGAAACTACTGGACCAAAATTCACGAAATTGGGCTTGGAAGTCCATAGTATTTGAGGATAAAAATATCAAAAGTTTGAATTTCAAAATATTTTTCTTTCGATTCAGACGGATTCCGTGAATTGGATAAGACTCATTGCCTCACAATCATCACTTCTCACAGAAATCGGTCTGTCATTTAATGCGTGGGTGCTAAAAGTGGCTTTAGACAGACATGTTGCAAGGCGGATGCTATCTGAATATACTCGTCATCTTCAATCGAGTTTCAACCTTGAAAAGGTTTTTGCGATGGGACCCCCCCGCCGAAAAGCGACAGGAAAAATACAGACAAAAGTAGCGCGTATTTTTATAATGATTTTCACTTACAAAGGAATGATTTTCACTTGCTGAGGAAATTTATTTCCGCCATTTTTCATCGCACAAAAATTGTTCACCACTTTTTGGAAAGCTGTGAATTTATTTGACACCAGACCACATCCCACGCTGCCAATTTCCCCCTCCTTAGATCCCGGAGAACCATTGGTTACGAGTTCGCTTTGTTGACAAAACTTCTTGTTGGAGTGAAGTTCTCGCTTAGTTACCTATAAGCCAGTATTGGTTTGTGATAGGTAAAATAAGTGATATAATTTTTGGAGTCAAAAATGTTATCCATGTCCCGATCGAAGATCTCATCGATGCACGATCCCCCTCCCTTACGTGTATAAGCCATTGGATTCAATTAGAAAAAATCTTCAGCGGACCCCTTTCGTTTGGGCAACCATCCTGAATATTCTCAGATTCCCCAAATCGTTTTGGGGTCTCTGGAAAGATTCAGGATATATTGGAAAAGTTCCAGGCCAGTTACCGGCGTCAGATCTTTAATAATACAATACAGTGAGAGTTACAAAAAGGTATCTTATATAATACAGTGAGAGAGAGATGAGAGAGCAAAAACCTTTTCAAGGTACATCACATTATAGCCGTTAGGCTTTAAACGGAAATCATCCGGGGGCCCAGGGGGCTAGGCCCCCGCCGAGGCGCGCAGCGCCGTTTCATCGAGTATTTACATATTTGCGAACAAGTTAAATGTCGATAGGTGTTTATTTTATCTAGTTGAATTTTAGTTGTTCCTTAAGTGGATTTCTAAGGCTAGCCGATATACAGTATTTGAGAACAATAACTCTGAACTTTCGTTATGGTAATCTAAAGACGATTAGTAGGGTATCTTAAGAAATTTACAAATCCGTATACAGGATTGCAATTGCGGTTCAAGATGCCAATTCAAGTTTCCGAATCCAGTTAAGCTCCGGATTGATAAAACGGCACTTTTCCTGCTAAATGAAGGTGTCGATAGTTTAAATTTGTTTCTGACTTGCGATAAATGAAAGATTATAAAGTCGCTTTGAAAGCAACTCTTTTTATCTCCACATCTCTGATTTAGTTGTCTCATTTCATGCAACTATTCTCAACAGGTGCTTCCGAAGGAAGCATTAGTGAGCTCACTGGTGCTATTTCTAAAGAATAAACGGTCAAACCTTCCGAGCATGGATATCCATGGTCAACTTGAGAGGAGTTTTTATCTTATATATTGGCTTCCAAAAAGTAATAAATTCGATCTCATTTCTAGGAAAACCGAAATTCCGAAAGTTATAAGGTTTATAATCAACTTATCATCAATCATATCAAATTGTTCCACTGATAGAAACCTCAGAATAACTTAAAGTCTACCGCTGTAACAGTATCCACCTAATTGGCTGAGCACGAAGTTCGAATTTCTATCACCCTATTTTTCGTTATCCCGAGTAAATGAATATCCCGTCCGTTTGTTGGGAGAAAGAAGTAAGTAAAAGAAAAAAAAAAAATTATTTCGGTTGATTACTTCCAAGAGGAGGTTTGAACCCCTTGATGAAAGAGTTGGTGGAGAATCCAGACTCCGAAAAGAACAACTCTAGGCTCCCCGCCCCAGAAAACTCCTTTTCCTACTCATTCGGGTATAGCACTTTTAATTTAGCCCAGCGACAGAATAATTCATTATCCTCCCTCCTCGACCGCTCCCTTCCTGGCGGACCACTCACGCCTATCTAAATAGCTTTCTCATATTTCACTCCGAGTTTTCGGCCCGGGTTCCATCAATCCAACTTACTTTAAAAGGAGGGATGATCGTAAATTTAAGTCTTGCGGGATGAGTGGGAGGGGGGTGCCATTTCTTTTTCAACGACCGCTCCGCTTAGCTCGTGAGAAGGAGTCGGTGATCGATGGTAAATTACGGAGGTAACCGGAGTTAAGTTGAGCGCTCTGATAACAGATTTGTCCATTGATCTGTTTCTACAGGTAGGATGAAGTGGTTATATAATTTATTATCCGTGATTAATGATAATATCGATCTCGACATGATTGAAATGGGAATGGAGTTTTGTGGGGCACTGCATTGGAATTTATACAGGTCTCCTGTAAAACTGCTTGTGCATACGGATGAGCTCGGGAACGTTGTCTGTATGAAACTCACAACCCTTTTCTTTTCAAATTCCAAAAATTAGTGCATGTAGACTGTTCACTTCGAAATCAACTTTTCCAAAGCAAATGACCCCCCACCTTAACATATTTTGTCTCAGAATTGATGACCTTGCAGGAACAAAATTGGGTGTAAAAGTTGAGCCAACTGCTCAACACGAGAATACGGAGTGGTTTAGAACATAGTTGTGGTAGAAAATTCAAGTTTTTTCCTGTGGAATATGTTTCAGAAACATCAATCACTAGTTTTATCGAGTTCATACGAGTTTCAATCAACTACAGAAAAGAGGAGGGGGTTTGAGAATAATAAAAATTTGAATATTTGGCACTCGAACATAAGCTTAACATTGTAGTTCTAAAGATCACCACCATTAACACTCGAGTCGAACTTAGTTATTTCGGGCGTCTAAAGTCAATTCAAGGAGGGCAGTTCAATTACCTATGACGTTTTCCAATCATTTACTTCCAGTAAATAATATTCAAGAATGTTGGCTTCGAAATTTCCTTAACTTAATTTCCTAATTTTGAATTAAAGTCCTTGCAGGAACAAGGTTGGGGGTAGAAGTGGAGCCAACTGCTCAAAACGAGAATATGGATGTGGCTTTACTACTAGAATATATGCAATGAGTGTATAGTTGTGGTAGAATATTCAAGTTTTTACTGTGGAATCTACTTCAGAAGCATGAAATACTAGTTTTATCGAGTTTATACGAGTTTTAATTAACTACAGAAAACAGGAGGGGCTTTGAGAATAATAAACTTTTGAATTTTCGGCACTTGAACTTAAGTTTCAAACAGTAGTTCGGGGGATCACTATCGTATAGTATCACCACCATTCACGCTCATGTCGAACTTAAGGATTTCAGGCGTTCAAAGTCAATTCAAGGAGAACAGTTCAATAAAATATGACCGATTTGAATACTTTTTCCAATCGTTTATCTCCAATAAATAATATTCTATGAGCTGTTCTGTGTTTTTCGAGCTGTTATTTCGGTCAAAACAAAAAAGTAGCTTCAATCTTCTGCTATGGTGATCTACGTGCTATTCGTATAGTTACCTAGGGATTTTCGAAATTCGTAGACATGGTTGCAACGGTGACGTAAGAAATCGTATAAAGCCGGAATTCGAATCTCTGGGCTTGAAGAAATTTCTGTAATTCATTCACTGCTTACCAGTTTTTTTTAAATTTGGGTGGCTAGCAACGCAATCGTACAAAACTCTCTTTATTATTGCAGTTTCACACATTCGATCGATCTTCAATCCTCTTGTTTGTTCGCGCACGTCGGTAGGTAGATTTCTTTTGTATATACTGTTCCTTCAATCTATCTTTCATTTATCGAACGCCAACGTCTTTCGGTCAATCACATCCCAAATGGCAGAGAGAATCCATAAGCTTGAAGAGAGGGTTAGAATTCCTTTTACCCACCAAGGGCCAATATCCGTGAGGCTTCAAGGACTGGGCAAACAAGGGCAAGCCCGGACTCCGCTCCTCCTTCTTTATATTTCCGAGGTTTCGAATGCGGGATCCCGGATAAAACAGAGTCTTGGTTATCTGAAGGAATAAGGCGATTTTCTTTCTGTTTCTCATTTCAGTTTTCAGTATGGGGGAGAGGAAAATATGGAGAAACTTCGGAAGAAAATAGGTAGAAAAAACTAATGTTTATGAGTTATAAGCAACGTATGAATCTCGGCTTCCTGCTTCATGGACCTTGATGTTATAGACTTTGTTAAGATTTAAAAACTAACAACAAAGAATGAGTTATTTGAAATGAAATTAATTTATTAAAAGTCCTTTTTGCATAGAGCCAATTGCAAAAATTCAAGGGACGTAGAATAAGTGTTAGCTGCCATTTTTTATTGCTTATTAACGATTTATAGTATTGCACTACTGGATGAATATCTTGCCAATGAATGACATACGAAAGAAAATATACCTCGGGAGCTTTTCAACGTATGGTGAACGATTTCTATTCTATGAGCTTGCGGAAGTTCCATTTTCCTGCCAACGGCTTAGTTGTACGTAAAAGTATAAAGAAAATTTACGTGACACTTTTCCGCGACATGAAAACGTGAACGTGCTAATGCACGGTTCTTGCTTGAAGATGAAACCGCAATACATTATTACAAGCCATTATATTTAATCATTCATTGATCTATGACTATCAAACGCATCCAGTGTATAGTATATTTTCCATTTAAAATACTCTCACAACAGTGGCAAAGTTCTTCAAGGGTCTTTCAATACATATATCCGACTAAAGATGGCTATCCAAACATTTAAAAACTGATGTCTAACAACAACGCACGTCAAAACCCGAATAGAGCGACATTCTTGTAATGTTCAGCTTAAGATATTGTTGGATTTTCACAGAACATGAACGACTATCATAAACCTTCCGTTGCCGCACTGACTGTTGGCCGTTTCCTACCTGTAAAGGGCTCATATTTCATTTCAAATTGGGCGGTATTGTATAGCACGTAAACAGGTACCTAGAGCCAACTGTTTACAGATGGGTATTTAATTATGCGGGTTCAGCGTAATGTACATTCAAAATAACCGTTGCAGAGCGGCGTTGGGGAGGAAGGATTGTTTCATTGAATTAATTAACGGTAAAAGGGAACTCTGGAACGCGACAAATTGCTCACAAATGCTACTGTAGGAGGGGGCTTAACGCTTGAATAATCTAACCTGTTGAAACTGCCCCACAGAAGAGTTTGCGTACGAAATTTATGACGCGGAAGAGGGGAGGGGGGGGGGACGGTTGTCGGGGGCACCTTGAAGCAGAAAACACCCCAACTCTCATTTAACAACGGGACGGTGAGAGAAATACCAGGGAATCGCCGGACCCTGAAAATGGGTTAGAGATCCAAACCCCTTCAGCTCTCTCCGTAATTTACTTGAAACTGAGTCCGGCGAGCGGGCATCTTTTGTAGGAGTCAGCAATGGATACACATATGGGTATCTCAATGTTACCTCTCTCGCAACAAATTATTATGAAACGGGCGGTGTAATAGGATATTCCATACTTGTGCGTTTTCTGCTATATCTCCACTAGGCCAGTTCGCTGAGTCGTGGATTGATTATACATATTGCATAAAATAACCACTTTTAAACCATCTGAATTTATATATACAGAGGAGTCCCAGTAGTTATGCATAATCCGACTCCTACGTGTTCTACAACTCATTTCCGACTAAAAATACCTCTTAGCAATTTTTTTTCCAGAGGCCTCGTTTCCGACTTATTCGCGATTCAAGATCTTTTTCATGTTTTCGATCTTAAGTCATTAAAACTCTCATAACTCCCTCACTTGTGGAGATAGCTCAAATTTGATGACATCGTTGGAAAGAACGTTAAATTTTCTATGGATTTGATGTCAAAAAACATTTTTTTAAATTGCATTGAAGATGTGCGATTGCTGCGCGAAATGGCAGTTTTGTCAAAATCTTGAAATCGCCTGTTTTTCATCTCGCCTAGAAACCCCATGAATGGTTGACGCAGAACTGTGCAGGCCAGGTAAAACGTGCGCCGAAATGTCAGCTTTCCAACAGTGTAGTCGTTTTGGTTTTTAAAAATATGTTTTAGTTAAGGAAATGGTGTTTAACTGCAGAAAAACGTGTATTTTCTGTTAAAATTGAGGTTTTTCCAAAAGTCTCGACGAAAAAAGGTTGGTGGCGGGATATACGTTACTTTTCTCGACAAAAAACAATTAGTAGATAAAAAACAGATAGTTTACTAGATAAAGAAGGATCAGTGACATAAAAAATATTATCTACCGATATTTTTTCCTCATACTATCCGACGTGTTCGCCAGGGTGTGAGTTGTACACAGGAGGAGTGTTACTCCCTTGCTGCTTCAGAAGCATTACCATTGGCAAAACCGTACACAAAAATCATGTCAACATACTCACTTCTGGTATAGCTACTCAACTGCAAGCAAATCATCGTAATCAATCGTAAATGAACACTAACAACAGCCTTCTCTCGGATCTTCCATTATCCTGACTTTGGCTGGATTGCCTGGAAATGCCGTAGATGCTGTTCACCAACGAACGTTTTCATTCATTAAATTAATTTTTATTTTTCATTTTTAAGTGTTTATTTTTTTAATTTAAATCATAACAATCTTGTTTAAACTCTACTCTTTGTGTGAACTCGATTTGTATGAACCCCAATATCTTACCATTGTCCAACAGCTGGATAACATGTTCGAGTCAATAAACATTTTACAAAAACTGAATTTGATCAGAAGCAACCATCAACATCAACATTGCGACACCCAATGCTACGGGGAAATCAGAATGGGGTTGGTTATACACGGCGCACAAAGCAACCCCTCCTTCAAGACCGCTCGGTCGTGCGGGTCATTGCATATCTTGCCCCTGACCAAGACAATGCCTCCTCCGTAGCTTTCCAATTTTCACATTAGGTCTTTTTTAGTAATACAGGGTGTCCCAAGACTTATGCACAAACCGACTCCTACGTGTTCTACAACTCATTTCCGACTGCGATGAGTTGCATTCATCTTCGAGACTTTTGGAAAAACCTCAATTTTGACAGAAAACACTTGTTTTTCTGCAGTTAAACACCATTTCCTTAACTAAAAATATTTTTAAAAACCGACTACACCGTTGGAAAGCTGACTTTTGGCGCAGGTTTTACCAGGCCTGCACAGTTCTGAGTCAAGCATTCATGGGGTTTCTAGGCGAGATGAAAAACAGGCGATTTCAAGATTTTAACAAAACTGCCATTTTGCGCAGCAATTGCACATCTTCAATGCAATTTAAAAAATGTTTTTGACATCAAATAAATAGAAAATTCAACGCTCTTTCCAACGGTGCCATAAAATTTGAGCTATCTCCAAAATTGAGGGAGTTATGACAGTTTTAATGACTTAAGATCGAAAACAAGAAAAAAATCATAAAAAGCGGATAGCTCAAAAACGAGCTAAGAGACATTGCGAAAAATTGCTAAAAGACATTTTTAGTCGGAAATGAGTTGTAGAACACATAGGAGTCGGATTGTGCATAACTCTGGAAACACCCTGTATATATTGGTTTTACACAATAATTATGTAAGGTACCCATTTCTGTTAGGTTATGTTTCGCTTTCAAATGAGGAAGCGTTGTCTTTCTTTTCTGCAGATGAACAATTTTTAGTACGTCCTTGTGCAAAGTTTCGGCAATTGAGCTTCGACTATAAGAACTGGTCGAGGGGGTGTGGGTCGACCGAATCAAATAGAAAATCAATTTGATCAAATAGAAAATCAATAGACCGAATCAATTTTTATAGAAAAAACGAGCCCTCTGGACCCCCGGTTGCTTTTCGCTTAGAGCCTACGGCTAAAATTCAAGAAACATGGGAAATGTTTTAGCTGCGCTTTCTTATTCTGTTTTATTTCATTTTTTCTGAATCTCTGTCAAATTTGTGATCAGCTAACGCGTAGTTTGTTTTCAGTAACTTGTTAGGTGCATAGTTATTTTCATTGGATTCTAGGAGTCTTTTAAGGACCAATTTTTCGAGATGTAAACGGCTTTAGGCGTTGGACTTTAGGCTTCTTTCGTATGGTTGTTCCATCATCAATAGTCAGTTTTCCGAATCTATTTGTAAATGTATCAGTAAAATGACGAGTGCATACACCTGAGACATTGACAGAGGGCCATCCGGTCCAGGACACAACATCACCTGAGGACGGCAAGAGTAAAAGTTTTATGTAAGGGTTCACGCAGAATTTAAAAGCGCCTTTAATGACTCATTAGTTCCTTCAACGAAATTATATTCTTAACTCATATAATCAGCGCGTCATAACAAAATATCGCAGAAGATACACCAGGTTACACGATCCTTAGTTCCGTGTCATCGACTGAGCAAAATGTAGTGAAGCGATATCGTTCCCAAAAACGTTAAACTGTTTGCCAGTTTGGTAAAGGCTGAAGATGTTCCATGCTAAAATAGCTGAATGCAGAACCGCTTCAGACCTCTCATAGATCAGTGAAAAACACCTAATTGTATGCCTGGGTTAGCAAAAAAAAAAAAAAAAATAGATTTGTCGACGTTGGTTTCCATTCAACTCATAACCGGTTTCCATCGTTTTTTTATTTTTCTGTCTCATTTTCACTCTAGTTATGCAACGACTTTTGAATTTTAGATTTCCTCACCGAAGAGAAGAATCGGAAGAGCCAATGTCGATAAAAAGTTTTTATTTCTTTGAATTGTGTCGACGCTAATTGGGTTACAGTTCCTTACAGATTTTTGTGAATCCTGTTTTGTTCAATCCAAATTTCAGTTTAACGGTGCGACAAACATGATAAATTTAGCATGTTATGTCAGGAGGAGGATGTAGTTAGATAATATCCCATCCTTCCAATTGCTGGTCAAGCAAGAACTTTTGAATGATAAATTTTATATTTTCAACATTTTCAGCTGGTTTGTTTTGTGCTGTTCAACACTATGTTTTGTACAACCCCATTTCAGTCTAGTTGTTCAAAAGTTTTCGTAAATTTTGAATCCGTTACCGGCGCGGGGAGGAGGGGGGGGGGCATTGAGCCCTGCTCATGCTAGAATTTTCAGCCGATTATAATTCAACTTTCGAATTTCTTTAAGAAATTGTTATCAGAGGCTTTTTTGAAATTTTACTCTAGATGTTCTCAACTCACACCAAAATCATACTTACAGAAACCGGAAATAGTAACGTCCCTGAAACGCATGCGTTACTTAGGTACAACTGTGTTCTTTTTACACCAAAGCTCTCACTCACGAGCGAATTTCTGTCTTGCATGACTTTTTCGGCTATCAATATGTTTGTAGCAAGTGTGTGTTCCACTGTGGAACTTTATAACATGATTTATACTGACTTTTGGCTATGACTACACTTATCACTGTTCTTGTAACGAATATCAGAAATCTACGTGCCACCATCATTTTGTTTTTTTCCCCAAAAAATCAAATCATTGTAAGCAACCTGTAGGAAATTGTACCTGCTCATCCTGCTCGCTCATTTCTTATTTGAATTCCAAAATCAAGTTGAATCGTTTTGGATCCTATTCAAATTATTTGCTGCATGCACAGTCGTGATTGCTAAGTTATTCATGTATTGTTACGGCTCAAACGTATTTGATATCTCTAATGAGTTCGAACTCACGTCCTTAGTTCTAAGGGGAAAGTTCCCTTTAGTTGCAACTCTAGTCGGTTTATCAGTGAGGCCGATTAATCAAACCTCTTCAGCTCCGAGTTATTTCCCTAGAACATAAGCAGAAGTAACTGCTTCAAATCGATATAGGTTATTGTAATAAAAACACAGTAAGATAGAACGTTGTCTATACATACAGGATTAGTAACATGAACTACTGATGATGGCCTAACCGACGAAATCGATTTATTAACTGTGTAACTCATTATTTTCGTGGAAATATAGACAACGTTCTACCTTACTCCGTTTTTATTGAAACGGGTTTCCACAACTTCTTCGCAAGTGAAGTAGTCGTTAGGTTATCGTGCCTTTATACAATATTACATATTCATGGATTTAGCTGGATGAATCCAGGTAGACATCTTCTTGGAAAAATCAGCTTAACTGAATCAAGTCCAAAAAAAAAAAATGTTCAGTACTCGTACATTCTGAAAGCTGATGGGAATTTGAGATTCATATTACGTAGTTTTATCTTCTTAGGTTTTACATGCAATCCTCTTTCTGAGCGTCCGAAGTCAAATTTCATCTCAAACCGCTGCAACTGGATCCGGTTTTCCGACCCGCCCTTTGTCCCTAGAAATAAGCAAACCGCGGATACAGAGGAAGAAAAATCGAGGGAGGGAAATCGAATAAGATCAAATTTAGGAAAGGACCGCACTCGGCTCTGCTTGACCCTCGCCGAAGGGTCTGGAAAAACTCGTTGCTTCAGAGAAGACCCTTCCAATATAAGACAATCGGCGGGTGCTCTCTATACCATTAGGCTTGCGGGCTCCTTTTCATTTTCCCACCCCTATATATCAAGACTTTGCCATCTCTTCTTTTTTATTGAAAGCTGTATTTACCGGCCAAAAATCATATTAAAAGTACGCCGAACGTCAAATATACTATTATATAAGTTATGACCTATTTTAGGGGAGTGCGCTAAGGGGCCCTTGAACGCAGTTCAAATTAACAAAACAAAAAAAAATCCCTATTTATCAATCTTGGGAATTTGGAAGAAAAATAATTTTGTCAAAAATTCAGTCGGGAAATGTATGAGAAAATTCTTGAAAATGAAAAGTCAGTACACGCAGGAAGGTTGGTCGCCCTTTTCTTCCATAAATTGATCCTCTAATCCAAGAAAAAACACAACACGCACTCCATGTCACATCAAAATGTAAGCGAATCACCCTGAGTCTCGAAGAAATCAAAATTGTTCTTCTTTTCCCCTCTTGAGGTTCTTACAACACGAGTTACAAGAATGGGAACGCAGAAGCATGACATCATCGAGTGAACAACTGCAAGTCCCAGATTATAGGGCTTCTTGAAAAATGACGTAGTCTACCCCCCTCAACCCATCAGTTCCTATAAAGTCTGTGGGACCTTCCTGAAATATGTATTCCAGTATTCCAACCAATTTACATTTTTTCTTAAAGTTACAGTACCGCACCCTGTAGGATGCAAGAGACAATGGATCAACAAAAATATGATATTTTATTGTATCAGACAGGACATTATTGTATCACTTCGTGTAAAACTGAGCGTGGTTTATCATTTAATTATCAAATTTCAGAAATCAGAACAACATTAGCTTTTTTTGATGGCAATTGGATGCAATGGTCCAGCGAACAAGACAAATACCTACCTATTAGTATTTTTGATGGAGTCGGACCCTTTCAGCAAATTATTCAGATCGTTTTGTTTATCGAGCGGACAGCCTTCAACTCTGTTGTCCCTTATTCTACCGGTGAAGCCTAGAGCTTTTAGTGCCATCAATCTAGATGAATGAATTCTTGTGAAGGAATTGTCAATGTCAAAATTAAATGTGCCAATTGAAGAAGGAAGCTTTTGATTTTAACCCCAATGCGATTTATGCATGAAAGCTCGGATTTCTTACACCCTTGGTAAAGCTCAATGAAAAAAAAGCATCCATTCAGAATAGCCACTGACTATAATATACATTGTATTTTTTTTTTTGTTTCCCCTTCTTAAGTTGTCTCGAACCGTGTTTACCAAATGTCCAGAAAGCAAACTCGAAATTTGTTTACGCTGTATTCAAAAGGTACAAATATGCTGAGAAAAACAATATTATGACACAAATACACACATAATATTAGTGACGTTCTTCATAAAAGATCAAAACTCCCAAAAAAGCCACACTCAAACATGAAACACATACACAAACAGTTCCATGCACCATTAGTCGAACCAACTTCTACATAGTACACAGAAGTAAATATTGTTACCCATTCAAAAATAATTGTCACTTAGCTGGATAATTATTATGACATAATCTGGTACAGAAATCATCAGGAAAACTAAAAATTGAAAGAAAAAGTTATTATTTACCTTTTTATTCACCAACTGAACAATATTTCAACAACATCTCCAGCGACAGCCTGTCACTAGAGATTACACTTGATCCAATGGTTGTAAATAGCATGGATTTCAAATAACCTGGTTTAAACTGTGTTCATAGTTTCCGCGGTTCATACAGTGACACCCGAAAGTTCTATAACTTTTGATGGAGATTAGTTAGTTTGTTGAAGGCCTGAAAAGAGGTGCACGCTGGTGGGTTTGAATGTGGGACCACTACATCCCTAACTACATGTGTTGAATTGTTGTAGCCGACCCTAATCACCACATATCCTTCACATTGCAGCACTTAGAGAGTTTCAGGTAAGCTTGATGATGGAACATTTTGAAATTGCGAAATACTAATTACTTTCATTATCAGCTAGTTTGGAGGTAAACAGGTCAATCTGGGTATTTCAAAACTTCCCAGATAGTCACCAATTGCACTCCATACCTACCAGCTAAAGCCGTTTTAGCGATACTACATTCGAAAGAACATGGTTTTTTACTATTGCGTCAAAATTAACTATAAACCAACTTGCTCTCTGTACGAAATATATTGAGGAAGCCAAGTCTTGTTGTACGACTACGATAAACCGTAGAATCATTTCTAGATCTGTGACCGCAGTGACAGGAGTGTGATACTTAAGTGTTGTTGTAGAGGCAACAAAAACGAGAAGAAGGAAGAAAAAACCCTCGTTCATTGTTAAAGCGGACGAAAGAGTTTGGGGCCCAATTATCCACTTGTTCGCAAGAGTGGAACGTGAGGTTGGGTCCGCCGTATCACTGATGGCGGGGTTTCTCAGGTTCTGTCATCCTTAACGGGGCTTGATTGGCTCTCAAAGCCCTTCAACTTCCTCCACTCAGATCCAAAGGGGCTTGAGAGCTGATAGCTGCGAAATGGAGTGCACAAGATGAAGACGCTGGTGATATATACCTATACTCGTAGTTGTCAACCCATTATTTAACCTATCCTCACGTATAAACCTTACTTCATCTTCATTTACTGGCTTTCTTCAAAACATTCGTGAGGCGGTATTCAAACAGTATCTTCATACGAGCTGATTTGGTGTACTACATATATATGAATTATGACTCGAGAAATATTCAAATCGTGGGAAATCATGACCAACATGATAAATCCATTCCATGATGGATGAAGACCTCATTTTTACATATGCAGTAGTTTAGTATATTCAGTGGATCAACAATATCACCAATATTTTAAACAATTGTTCGATGTGATTGAGAAACCATTTCGTATCCATATTGCCAAAATTAAGGAACGTACAGCCCTGTGAACAGTTTTGGTTCCGAGCCTGTCTAAGATCAATTCAAGATAGGAGCCTAACCAACCATACGGAAATACAGCTGCCTTTTGATAAACTGGCACCATGAACTTTGTGGCAGATTGAGCCTCTCATCAAGTATCTGGTAAAATATTCTGCAACGAAGATACCCTGTAACCTGGATCGTCAGCTGAAAAAATCATCGATGACGATGACTTGAATGTAGAAGATTAGTATCATATTTGGGGCTCGACTGAGTAATCTTTATATTTTAAAATTAAAATCATTCAAGATATATTGCAACGTATAAGGTGTGGTAGTTTGGGATAGATATTTCTTGTAACTAAGATAGATTCGACTGCTGGAGATCAAGGGATAATGTATCATTTCCGACAACTACGCAGATACAGTAAAATGCCCATGGCCTCAATAGAGGACAAAGTTGTAAACCTTTCCAATCGTGGCAATTTTTAGGCGATCCACATTACTCCGAAGTTCCGTAAATTGTCGGTTCCCTATTGCTCATTGCCGTGGACTCTTTATTTTTATTTCTTTTCGAAGGAACGAGCGCTTGGACGATGGAAGGTCCGAGTCCCGAAGTTATTATTTTTCAAATAGGTTTTAAGGCCAAAGTTAGGTTCGTCTGCTGCAGGTGAAGCCGATATTACTAGAGCTCGTTGAAATAGATTGGTTGTCCCAAAAAGGTCTTATTATAAATTTTCGATGAGCACGCAGTACACGACCGCCGTGCGGAATGTATAAGCCAATTCTGAGTAGGAGCAACATTGTCTACTTCTCCAAAGCTTTCTTCTTTTTGGCCTTTGGGAGTGCACGTTTTCTTTCTTTGCCGAATGTCTAATTTCCATTATCCGTCGTCATTCCTAATTTGCTCAGGATCACTTTCGTATTGTGTACTTAGTGAAACATTCGTGACCAAAAGTATCCTCGAGTTCATGTAAATAAAAATCAAATCAGGTTCCATAAAGTTGAAGTCAGACAGGTTTTCTTAAAGTACGATCCAAAGTGGATTTTCACTCACCCGTAGGTGAGTTGGAGTTCATAGTGAGTGAAGTATCTTGGTGCTTTTTAACTGGTAACAGTTGTTTGACATAATCAGTTTTGGAAATGAGAGCGTGGTTAAGGCTTTACAAGATTTACAGACCTGTCGAGTGAAACATAACCAGCACACCTGCCTTAAACTGGGAGGAACCAGAACACTCATGTGAAGCCAATACGATTTCTCGCAGATATTGTCTCTAGAACGCCTAGTAGCGGCTAAAACACATCAGGAAAACGTTAATACTACTCGTATATGGAAATGAGATTCTAGTTGGTCGCGAGAGCCAACACAACACTTCAACACTTGAGGAAGTCGCCTCATGTAAGGGTTCTTCCCACTGCTCATCAACGGAATAGGACAAAAGGAATTGGCCAACAAATTTGATTCACTCTAGCACCAGTTGGAAGTTAATCTCTAATTTAACTTCTAAGAATATCATAGCTGAATAAAGAACGGCCGTTGCCCGTAACCAGTAAATGCGGATTCTAATACTGATATAGTGAATCAAATCGCTGTTGTATTAACTGAAAAATCAAAAGATAATACAAATAAATACACAACGGTAAATATACTGTATCTTTTGGATAAAACTCTAAGTTTGTGAAAAATCATGACAACTGGAGGAGTCTTGTATAGAAAGTTTGATTTTTCGTGGAAAGCTAGGGGGGAAAACCTATCCTAAACCTAATTTCTACCATATTAATCGTATGAAGCTGACATACTCGTATGTTATGCAGCCTCAAGAGGATTTATACTTGAAGATACTTATGTCTGGGATCAGCTGAGTATGCTGATCTCTGTATCTATCTATCATCTATGTGTGTGTCTATGAATGAACGGATGAACTCTGAAACGATTTTGATGGTAAAATAATTAGTGATTTCTGTCTCACAACATAGGCTAGGTCAGAACCTCCAAAATTCCTTCTACTTTTTGAATGGCGCAACCCTTCTCAACTGGTTTGTTTGGTTTTCGAACATTGGTTATTATGGTTGTTAATACGGATTTTATTAGCGGGAAAAATTCTGAAAACTGGAGAAGCCTTGGGCAGGAACTTCATATTTCGCGCGAAGTACGGATTTCCCGCTAGCACTATATAAGGGAACTACACTGAGTAACCTGTACTCAAAATGAAAACACTTTAAGAAAATACCGGCGGAGTTAAAACATTGAGACAATATTTCCATTCAAATGGTTTATTTATTAATAGTTTCAGGCATTTAAATAATTAATATATATCCACTGTATCTTACACTAAAATTATTATGGAAAAATGTGGCTGCATACCACACAGCCACGGCAGCGTCAGTGAAAATCTCGGCACGAATTGTAGAGGACAATATCTGGGAGCATGGGGGAGTGAGGGCTACCTCCACACGCCATTTTACTAATGGAAAACTTCCCATTCATCTAACGTAGGTATCCAAAAACTCGGCTGTCTCGACTTCCCAAGGCTGAGCCCTAAATCCAGAAAAGTAGACAATCATCATTCAGCCACATAAATCTCCGCTCGACACGCCATTCGTGCTCTAAAGACCAACGAAAAAATGCGCCATTTTCAAATTGAGATATGAAATATGCATCCAATATTCCCAGGAAGTGGATGGAAAACTCAAGTGCAAAATAATTTATCGTCCGCCTTTTACTGCAAACTTGTTCTGACTGTTCTGTCAAGCGCAATTTAAAACTCCAGTTCATTACTTATAAATAATTTATGGTTGATGAAAAATAATAAAAGCTTTTGGAGATTCATAAATTATGGCATCATACACAGTGTCAAGGAAATAATAAGGCGAGAAGCTCCACAATGAATTCAGAACTGCTGGAATAAATTGTATTTAAGATAAAATTATAAGAACTTTTTTTTGTTTGTCATGTCCAATAACAAATCTTTGTAATCTACCAAGAAAACTGTTGAACTTTCCATAAAATTGGTTGTTTTACGTTTCATGAATGTCGAATTCGAAAATTGAATAAAAATCCGGCCGTCCGCAATCACCTGTATGGGATTTTTCCAAAACTACCGGACAAACTTCATGAACCTTGGGTCGAAAATCGCTTTTGCAGTCAAGTTTGACTGAACTCTCGGCATCGCTTTTTGTCCATCCCGAAGCGTAGAATATTCACAGGTAATAATAAAGACCGGGAGTAATAAAACTAATGTTTTTTTGTTCGTTATTGACAGATCCCATCAATGAATCGAATGAGCTCACTCGGACACTTAACTTTCAACCGTTCTATACTCCCAACTATGGAAAAAAGGTGCACAAATATGAGTTTGAACGTGTTGAGCGTAGTAAAAATCGACCGGTCAATCGAGTTTTTTTGTAACTTACGTTATATATTTGCAGCCAAGTGGAGCGAAGGTACCTGAGTGTATTATTTTATCTCGTTAAATTTATTCTTTCTATCCATAGATTTCTACATCGAGTTGATGTATAGGGTATTGCAGCATTGTTGCTTTTGTTTAGCACAGAGGAACCTGTAAATGTTGGGGTTCATTGAGTTATATTCATAGCGAAGTCCTCCGAGTCTGTCTTTGGAACAGCTAAAAGCCTAGAAGTCATCTAGAGGTAAATTACAAGATACGGAGACACTGATCAACTGAAGTAAGCATGTGACTGATTTCTTCCCCATTCGATCTAAGTTGATGAAATATAAATGAAGCTGTTTTTGTGGTGTCTAGAATATAATGAAGACATATGGAGGCGCAAGGGGCCGAGTATATATAATGCTCTATGAAATAGAGAAATATGCTTTATGTAATAATTTACAGCGTTTATTTCTGAAACATATTCAGTACGACTAGAAACTTGTCATAAATGTGTATTTACCACTTTAATTGAGACTAAAACCTCCTGGAACGACGTAAAACAATTGTTGGGAAAATCATAGAAATATATTTCAAATCCATTTTACTAAAAGACGTAACTTGCAATACTTTTGATGTTAGCCTGAATGCGATAAAAGGTCTATAAGCAATAGTAATATATTTTGTTGTACATAGAGAGGATCTAGTCATCGATGTTCATAATTTTCTTTTCTTCCAAAATGGCATTATACCTTGGCATTTTAACAGACAATATTAAATTATAAACGCTTTGCCTCTGTGGTTTACTGTCAGGAATATCGGAAAGTTGAAATGAAATTGGATAAATCCTTGTGAGAATTATACATACGAGTAGGGTGATGGTTCCACATTTTATATCGAGAGGGGCTTTCGTCTGAAGTTTTTGAAATATTCATCTAAATGGATTAAAAATTATAACCCCTTCTAGTTCCTAATATTGGGGAAAACAATTCACCTATTGTGATTACAGGTGAACGCTTAACTAAATTACTCCCAAAAACAACAAATCCCAACGGATTTAGGGACGATTTTATTTATTTAGTTTTGCAAAATATTGAAAGCAAAACATGAAAATAAAACACAGCTTAATTGTTTTCATTAAACTGAATCAGCTATTCCAAATATAGGAAACGTTGTTGAATTCGAAGAACATTTGTTTTCTATACTTGATTTCTAGGTTTAATATCGTTAAAATGTCTCAAAATAACTAGAAATGTATCCATAACATTTCTGGCAGAATTTTTTTCAACGATTATTTTCGCACTTCAAAATAAATGTAATTTTTTTTTTTGTAACTTCCCATAAATATAAACTTTTTAGTTTAGTTTAGTTTATATCGCTGGAGATCATAAACGGTGGGCAAATTTAAACATAACCCGATTTCATGGTGGTCTGTCGAAATGACAATATCATAATCATATATATTTATATTCCACCGCTTACATTTGAAATGTTGTAATAGACTTATTTACTAAAACACCAAATTAGTCCAATTACCTGCTCGTCGGAGCCACGGCCACTGTGCTGAGCCGTACGTGGGTTACATTAACTACTAGGGGCAAAGAATAACTAAGGTTTATTTGAAAGTCCACAGTTCCTTTTCACTTTTGACTAATTTGTATGCAACAAGGGAGGCACCAAGAAACAACAATTAAGTGTAGTGATGACCGTGTTAACCTCTAAGCATCTCAATTAAGTTTATTTATTTATTTTTTGTTCTGGTTTTTCTCACCCTCTACAACCTAATCTTCCTTAAAACTGTGTAAAGTCAGCAGGGTAGATCGGGCTGGTACAAAGCTGCTCGCTGGCATTGATGAGGGCGGTGTGATTGATAGCCCCTCAGGTTTTTCTACAATAGGGTAAAAAAAGGGATGAGGAAGTTTTTTCTTAGGGTTTTCCGAGTCTTTCGCTATCGAAACTGAACCCTCTCCGTTCGTTTTCCTTCAGGAATCCTGCTCTCCGTTTCGGAGAGAAAATCGTCATGAGAGAGAAACGAAGTAAGAAAAAAAGAGGAAACTGTTCGAGTGTTCCAAAGAGGAAAACGTAGTGTGGACTTCGAGCAGGGAAAAAATCCCTTCATTGAACATTTCGAACCGAACGGTACTCAATCAACTGGAGGGAGTTGGCAAAGAAAAACAAATCCCCCTCTCCCCACCTCATTCTTCACGTTTCACCCATCAGTTTTCGTAACATGTAATTCCGAGACCAGTAAAGTAATGGTTTTCCAGTGAAATGGAATTTTCACTGTTTCGTCAATTCAATGAAATATCGTAAAAAAAGAAAAACACCTACGCATGGAACATACTTCAACCACACCTTATACCTGGGAAAATCGCAAAAATTTTTCAAAACAAAATAGCGCAGTTTTGGGATGGAATCTGAGCAATTTATCTATTTGGAATATTAAGATAGCCTTGCGGTTGTACATATAGGAACTCACATATAAAAGGTACTGTTGTTATTTACAATATCATAAAGGATTTTTGTGAAGACGCATGCACAGCGAAAACAGCACAGCTCAATGTTCCATTGGTCTGTCAATTGATGATTTTATTAAACCCAACGATCGGAAACGCCATTTTATTGAACGATTGATCGGATTGTCGTCGATTCAAGATTTAGGTGGGTCCTGTTTAATTATTCCGTTCCTGAAATGTGATTTTAGTTACGCTATGAAATTATACTTCGTTTGGTTTTCAAAAATGTGTATTTCAAAGAGGAGTCGATATTAATATATAAAGGATGTACCTGTAACAAACCTGAGCAATGCTGAGTTGAGAAAACAGCACAGTTATTGAGATGTGAACATTTTTAATCTCTGGAGGAATTTTGGACTGAAAATTCTGTCATTCAGGTATACTAAGAAGAATCAAAAGAAAATTACCAAGTAAGTGGCATTTCAAACAACAGCGGAAGATAAGATATTGTATTCTAACAAATAGAGTAACAGCATTGGTTTTGATCGGGAGACGTTTTTTCTATCAAAGGTCGGAAGATGGAAATTGATTGATATTAACCTCAATATAATTGTTACTTCAACATCAACAATTATTTTAGAATAGTCGTACGAAATAAGTCAGATTGTTCAAGCAGCCTCGTATTTATAAATGGTTCACCGGCCACTCGCGAACTGAACCACTTATTTTTGCTTTATTTGCTGTAATTGCCACAGAAAAACTTACAAAATCGCACACGAAAAGAGATACAAATTTAATGAACGTACCGGATAAAAGGACAAACAAATAGCACGGTTGCCCACAGGTGGGGGGGGGGGGGGGCTACGACGAAATTGCGTCATTGAAATTCTTGGGGGAGGGGGGGGGCTGAAGTTGATTGAAACAGTTTTTAACTTGACAACATTCAAAAATATATCACATCACTGCATGGAACGTAAATAATAATGAACCCATTAATTAATTTAATATGGTTTGTTTTCCCATCTGAAAATGCATAAATAACAATCTGTTTCTGGGTACCAACTTACATTCTAAGTTCAGGGGTGCGCACCCCTCCATAAAAAGATATCACCCCTTCTATTTCGTACAGACAGTGTAGGATTATGTTGTGTAACTCATGTGGGACTTGAACCCTTTTAATGTTAATAATGAGTCGATTGTGAACTACATGGGGCGGCACCATCGGTCAATAGAATTTTTTCTGCAACTCAGGCATGCTTATTACAACTCTGAACACACGAAACACGAGTTTGAGAAAAAATGGCGACTAGGTCATTCGCTAATGGCCCCCTTCATAATATGGTTTTTACATACCTATTATGTAAAATCACGACTAAGAGTTTTAGGTAATACAATGAATTGTACAAAGTGAACAATTGTTTTCATTGTTAGAAAGACTTTTTCAAATATCGGTTTTGAGCTTTTATAAACATTTCGTAGATAATGCCGGATCAGGAGCGTTACCTATTTTTTTGCTATTGCCAATATTCTTACAAAATATAATATATTTTGCAAGTTTATTGGCAATAGCATATAATATATGCTATTATGTGCTGGAATTACGTAAATGGCGTAAGAATTCGGGAACATCTCAACTATTGGCTGTGTCTTACCTCCTCCATTTCTGATGAAGGGAACAATGGAGGAAGACCGACTCAACACCAACTAGTTCCGAGCTCCATTGAACTCATGAGCTCCTAATGATTCATCCGTCTTAGCGCCTCATTTCTGTGGCAGGTGCACCGCGGAAGGTCACCATCAGGGAGGACGGTCGTCATAAACACCGGCTCACATTAGCCGCGAGATGGGAAGCTGACCTAGCAAGTCGACTCTGATTGGTTATGAAAGTTTCCGCTTGACCGAGCAGGGGCGCCTTCGTTCGGCTCGCCGATCAACGGATGGTGCCAGGGGCGCAGAATTGAAATGGAGCTCGGGACCAACTAGCCGTAGCCCCATGGCTGGCGCTCTGTTCCACTACCTGAACTATAGGCTGCACTTGTGCGTATTTCCTTGGTTATAAATGACAGAAATTGCTTGGAATTGGAGAATAGGTACTTATTTGGAAGATAATACCAGATTCCTCATTGATTTCAGTGCGATTGAAATGGTCATTGAGCCTCCATACATGTAATTTTTCGTTACGGGCATGGCAGGTTATTCATTTGGTTAATCAAAATAAACTTTTCTGTAAATTTACTTAATTCTACAATTTTAAAATTTTGTCATCGTGGTGATAATTTAACATGTAAATGCTGGAATGGAAAGCTAATTGTACTACACCCACATTCAAAGAAATTTTCCCAGTCACAGGGAAAAAACCTACTCAGTTCAATATAAATATTGCAATTTCCGTCCGTCTGAACTTGATTCAAATTGTTCGCAGAATTGTATTGCGTGGGAGTTCTAATTGCGTCTGTGGTTGTTGAAACCAATAGTTGGCAGTTGAACTGAGAACTCGGTCCGAACAGCTGTGTTGTTCTGAAATCTCGACCCTTCCGGGCATTGTTATGATACTTGTCTTTCAGTGATACCGGGTAGATCCAGCAATGTTATTTCATTGATGAGGGTTAGACATCGTTGATAACTACTTCGCAAATGATTGACATGATCACTGCTAGTTAAGATACAATAATCAATACTTCTTCGATAATACATGCGTACATGCGCAATCCTTCTCCAACAGAAAGGCGAACATGCATGCGTTCACAAATTAATATGTTTTTCAATTTAACTAAAGCTTCGAAGTCTACCAAAGTATCACATTTATTTTGCAGATTACCTTCCCTTCGCGTTTGCCGGAACAAACCTCAAAATCAATCGTTTAACTCGTACAAGCTGAGATTCCTTCTCAAGTGATTTCGGATCCTTGTCTATTAGTTTATGAGTTCCATAATGACGAAGAAAGTTCTGCAATTTTGCAGTTTGATTTCGATCAAACTTCTAAATGTCAATGCATTTCTTCACTACTAGCTCAATAATTGAGCTGGTAGTGAATTAATAATAATATTTAATTATTAAGCTCTCTGCACTTCCGATACCGATTCATTTCTCAGCATTCTACAGTAGCTAAAAATAAATCATTGTCGCTGATCTAAGTTAGACTCCGCTGGTGGATTGTACTGATTTCAAAATTGTGAACTCTTAAAATTTCTCTTGAAAAAAAAGGAGAAAACTGAGCGCCTAATTCTCACGTGCATCTTACTCCATCAAGTATGATTAAATAAATTTAAGTCTAGACGTTATTAAGACTATATGGGAGAGTGAGAGTGGGACTGAAGGATTAAAGAGGATGAAAGTGGCACAGAAGAGCAAAGCCTTGAGAGTGAAAAGGAAATCCTTGATTCTTTAATTACTCTGTACCTACAGAGGCAGTAGATTCGTTCTTAATTTTCATACATCTCATATGATGAGTGGAACAACCAACGGACGGATTATACTCGTTCATCCGTGCACAAAATTAAATTAGGCCTAAGGATAAAATTGGTGAGGCAATCTCAACTCTCACGTACGCTGCACATAGAATACTATTCATAAAAACAGTATATTTGTTAATGAATTGATTCGTAACTATTAGTCTTAATTGGATAAAAATGAAATGGAAAACATGGCGTTGGTTCTCAATCGAGACCGTGTTGTTTCGTTCTATGAACTACGTACATATACTCGTAGCTTATGTGCCTTCTTCCCTCAATCACAATAACAATACCAGCCAAAAAGGTTTGCTTTCTGGAAAAAAGACTTTTTTTTATTGTTGTTTGATAGTTTTTGTTTTGATTGCAGTAACCTAGTGATGTAGTGAACGTGGATACTGGAGTGAACTCCTAAAAGGGTTTATAGCCGATACACGGGTTAAATATTCTGATAACCATTAAAAAAAAACGCTGCAAATTCTTTCACTGGAGTTTATTATTCAATTGGCTTGCGCATGATTTGAATTTACTACTAAGCTTTGGAGTGTGCGTGTTTCACAGGTGATAGAGAGATTATTGAATTTCAGGAGGCACACAAATATGATCAACTGATCAATCCGAATAGGTATTTTGGTTGAAAACAGATTTACGTGCTCTATGCATATCTCCTGAAATTCAATAATCGCTCTGTCACCTGTGAAACACGCACACTCCAAAGCTTAGTAGAAATTCAAATCATGAACGCAAGCCAATTAAATAATAAACCCCAGTGAAAGAATTTGCAGCGTTTTTTACTGGGGTGTCGCAGTAACCACTCACCGCAAAAACAACGATATTCCAATAGCATTCATTTGAAAATGAACTTCTTCTAGTGACTATGATCCTTTGCTAACGATCTTCGAATTCAATAAATTTTGCTTAGTAAATTTATTGCTGAATACTCCAGTTGACACCCTCATTTCACATTCCAACACCACATAAGCACAATTTTTCAGGTTGTATCAGCAATAATCATCATTCCGAATGTGTTGGAGTAGAGACGAATTTGGACCAAATAAGAACCAACAGGACCCAGCCATACCGTGAAGGATACAATCTTGTGTTTTCTCATGGATTCAGTGCAGAAACAACCAGCCATCATTGCAAATAGTACTGATGGGAAAATGAACTCCTTCTGGTGTCCATGATCCATTGCTACTCTGCCTTTAAGGATGCACATATGTTTGGTACACTTAGAAATCAACTTATTCGTCATTCAACCAATTAACACTGTGTGTGTATAGATACTTGAATATCAGTACATAGTTTGTGAAAAATGGATGTGAAGAAAATTCAGAAAGTTATTAACAGTATAAAACAGCTACATCCTTCAAATCCTTTTACTTGGTCAAAAATTCACGTTTGTGCCGAGTCAAACCCTTGTAAATATTTTTGAGATAAATTTATTTTCAACTTCCTGCACGAGAGAATTAATTTCTAGCTGTACAATACTGTGAGATCAGTGGTAGTCAATTGGATAAACAGAGGACCGTCGTGGTTGGGTTGTAATAAGTAGTGATTAAAAAACCTGACACTTGAAGGATAACGAAGATAGGAACTATGTCAGAAATGGAAAATTGATAGGTCTGAATTTCAGCTACCAAAATATCTGGTGCCGTCTGCCTATTGGCAGAGTCAACCGATGGCAATTTGTACTTTTCGTTTCACTGGTTCAAAGCTATGAGAAACAGTTCTTAGAAGATTCGATGATATGCAAAAACATATCAGGAATGGAAAATGCCGGTATTCCAATTCAGCTAGAAGGTACATAAGATTCCACAGTCTCCTCTATAGTTACGACGAGAACCGACTTGGGTCTTCTTCTTTGACTCGTTAAAATTTATAGTCATACACCGCTCTACCAGATGTTTCTTAAGGCTTTGAAAATTAGTATGGACTACAGGAATGACTGATAAAAACATTTGCATTTGCTCTTTCCGTGCGCTAGGAAGGATAGAACGATTGGCGAAACCCACAATCGAATTCAAAGAAGTTCATTCCGCCGTTTGCCTTAGCCCACGTAACCAGTTTCTTTCTGAACAGCGTTGAGCTCAAGGAATTCCAATGTAGGAATTACGACCACATTGGCCGCATAAGACGGATATGCACCAATAAATACATTCACCCGTCTTCTCATCCACAATTTAAAGAGCTGAAGCTGAATCGTTGAGACTGATGAGTTACTTTAAAACAACCATATTAATTTTGAAGCATCAGCAACTCTTCATCTACAGCCATTCTGCGTACGCAAAGCTACCGGAATCAAAACCGACAATTTGATTAATTTTAACTACTCCACTGTATAACCAAAACACTTGGTAAAATGTTGGCTAATTTAATAGCAGTTGTAGAATAAATTTGAGTATACCTGGGTAGCAACGAAAATGTTATTGTTTTCTGATGATGATCTAACCGTCGATATCGATTTAGCGTTGTAACTTTGTTAATTTCGTGGAGGTAGACTCTGTTTTCATCTACCAACTTTGTGTTTTTGTTAGGCAAACGTTTTAATTAAGGGTGCAATTTGGTTCTGCGTAAAGGGATTTTAACTCGAACTGTGGGTATAAAAATGCATTAAGTAATTTTATTCTTTAACGACTTAACGTGTGTGGTTAATCTTTGTGAGGATTGAGCTTTCATTTTTGATTCTTTTTGCTGACGCAAAAGATTTTGGTAAACAATAAGGTATTTAATTTCACTCATACTGCGGTAGTTTGTGCAATTATCTACTTAATATATTCGTCATTCATACTATATGGAGATGAATAACAATATTAAACTTAACACTCAAGGTGATAGGTTCTTCTGCATTTTGTTTGACTTCAAGGATAAACCCTATTTGAAACTTAATGTTTTCAAAATCACCATTTAAAATGTATTTTCTGCCATTTTTGGTTACAGTAAAGTAATTCCCACGACTACCTATTAAGATGATTCCCAAACAATTGGTAGTCACATTTTTACCGACATATATTTCAATAAATGACACAAATAAAATAAAATAAATAGATAACCAACAAATAATTACGAAAAATGATGATACAATTGACAAAAGACGCTGTACACTATTTCACAAAGGTTACCGGTATTTGAACATTGAAGGAATCATAATCGTTATAAATTAACTAGGTAGGTATATAGCATATTCGCAATAATAGCTGGTATGCAATTACAATGGTCCAGTATAATACCTTCGGACTATGCGCTGAAGAAAGTAAAACCCTCCTAATTTTGGCCAGTGCGTTAGCACTATATAACCGGGGTTATATCAAAGGTTTCTCGAGATTATAATCCCATTGAAATCATATCAGCACATTCTCAGCAGTTTATAAGCCCAATTTCCAGGTTCAGACCACCAGTTCATTCACACTGCCGCTCATATCTATTTTTTTTTCTGTGAAACATGCAAAATGTGAATATGTTCTAGTTCCTCTGTGGGTGTCTCATATTGCGTGTACTGGTTAGAAATGGATTGATGTTGAAGAATTGTAAATATAGTTATCCGCATAGCTGGTCATACGGTTTCGTATTGGGCCTGACCCCACTAACCGCAGCGTTTCCAATACTTTAAACGTTAAACCTAGGAACTAATTGTGTTTAATAACCAGTCCTTCTTTTGCCTCTAATTAATCAATTCACACTCCGATCGTAGGAGAATATCTGTCCTCAACCTCTCTAGAGGGGAAATGCGATTGAGACTCGAGTATGGACTGGAAACTTTCTGAATGGGTGGTTCAGGAGACATCTGTACATGATTGGATGATACTGTTTATGGTTTATGGAATATATGAGAAAGTTGCTGCCTATTATCTGCTGTTCGAACGCCAAGCCCTCGAAGCCAGTTTGTTGAGGATCGCTGGGAGGCTCGGTCGTATGGGTAGATGTCCTTGAAGGAGAAGTGTCAGTCAGATAAAGGACATCCGCATACCAGTACCAACGCGGTGAATGTGACCACACCCCCTTTGCATCAGGCCCATGAAAAGACAATACTAGTGGGTTTTGGGGGGATTTGTGGATCTGGGTGTACTAGAATTGTCCATCACTCCAAGTCTCTAACCTGTCTCTGACGTGAAGGTTGATAATTTGTTCTTACTATCTAGATCAGGGTTCTCCAAACTTTTTGCCCCAAGGGCGATCTGATTCAACACAGGATTTGAAGGAATGTGCAAAATAATGACAACTAAGACCAAAAATAGTATTTGACTGAGTGAATAAACCTTTTTTGTCCCAAACTTTTTTGAAGCGTTTTCAAATTTGTTAAAAAATGAGGTCAACTTTCTTTTAGCATTCTTATCGTTTTTAATCAACGTTCATATTTGAATGGATGTACCTGCCTCCTAGCGTTTACATTCCTAGCGGTTAATTTATGAATTCTTAAGTGCACAAAGACGTATCTAGCCGAGAATGACCGAAGTTGGCCGAGCCTTTTACTCCGCCACACTTATTCGCCACGGCACACATGAGGAGACGAGCCTTTTTATTTCACAAGGACGCCGTTTGCGGGATACTTGTCGGACAGTAGTAAGAGCGGAGTTCAGTAGTAAGGCCACACCACCGTGATGTCAGAGCTGTCGGAAGGTATGTTGAGAAGTCCGACGTGTAGAAGGACCTAATGATCGATTTTCCATGTATCTACTTAATACAGCATTAGGGTTGTTGGAGAGTTCAACCAATTCATTTTCATGGTTGGCCTTAATTTTATGTAAAATTGTGTTATGAGGAGGAAGCAATTCGGCCCCTTCCTCTTTGGGTGTATTCTTTATAATTGGGTGCACAAATGTTTCGCCTTATAGTCAGGTGAGTCTTCATAATATTATTTTATTTCGTGCCATCTTTCGCTTTCAAGGCTTCGTTAGAGGAGGGACGCCTATCGGATCGTGCCCTGCTCAAGCTGGAATTCTCGACCGATTCACCCCATTCTTTTTTGGTTAAGTATTCAAGAATATTTCAGCTCATTCGATTTTCAATACGAAAGGGGGTCAATGGAGAAGGTAATAGTGGTAAATAATTATCGTCACTATTTTCTTGTTCCTCTCTTGCGATTTAAAACTCAGAAAATTTTTGATTTGATTCCGTGATTGGAGGGGGGAGGTTGATACCCGATTCATTCGACGCTTTATGCTCCGTCCTAATTTACTACGAGTATTTGCCAACATATAAGCATCCGCCATGGAATCTTTTAATTATTAAAACGTCCTCTTGACGTTTTAAGTATACCTACGAGGTACAATACCAACTTGTTCAATGTTTCAGGATATACAGATTATGTATGCCGCTTTTACGCTTATAATCGATCTACAATAATTGTAAGCGTAAAAAGAATTATTCTTGAACATAGTCTGTGGTGCACTATCTAATTAAGTGATTACATAGGCGGATGCATCAGCCGAGAGGGTATTAATGCAATTAAATACAACACCTTCACCTAACTAGTTCCCCTTTACGTAACAAGACCTGATAACTAGATACAACGGTGTGACAGAATCTAAGCATTGTGGCACAGACGTAGGCGCCCACTCCCTCAACATTAATTAGAAAACAAGACACCAACGAACCCTTTACTTGTCCATCTATATATAACATATGTTGCAATATATGCAACCAAACTCATTTTGTTAAAATGATAATTCCAGTGAAATCACATCAGTTGATTTGATTTTTATTTTATATCAAGTTTTACGATGTTCTCGAACGTTTGAACACAAACGATAGTTCTCCGTGTTTTATTGGCTAATGATATAATTCTTAGGGAGACTTTGTAACTTTTTCGTAAAAAATTTCAGGTGCACCTGAATCAAATTTTTCTTAATCAACTTGAATAAATAGTAATAGAATAAAACGACTGCCAAGTGGGATACATAGCTTCCTCGTATCCATAACATGACTGTATAGATCATTGAAAATTATTATTGACTAAAGAACTTCGTTCAATTAGGCGAAGTAAATATTGAATTAGGGTACATTTATTGTTATGCAGGAGCATAACTTGAGAAAATAAAGGTATGCACGTTCAACTATTGAACAAACTATGAAATATACCAAACCCGAACAATCCCTGAAAATTTCATCGAAATCAGTCATGAACTCCCGGAGTTATGCGTGTAACAAGGATTTCACGTTTGCGGATGCGCAGAGCCTACTATTGATCCGGGGGTCATGAAACTCACAGGGGACCATCTACACATCAAACCGAACAATTCCTGAAAATTTCATCGAAAATGGTCAAGAACTCCCGGAGTTATGCGCGTAACAAGGATTTCACGTTTGCGCATGCGCAGAGCCTACTATTGATCCGGGGGTCATGAAACCTATAGGGGACCATCTACACGCCAACCCGCACAATCCCTGGAAATTTCATCAAAATCGGACTATAACTTCGTGTAGTTTTGCCAGTAACAAGGATTTGCTGACAGACAGACAGACAGACACGGAACCAAAATTGTTTAGAAAGGTCTAAAACGCAAAATGCGAGTGGAATTTTTGATTTTGGAGACAAAAAAATTGTCACATTTCGAAAGTGAAAACACAACAACATAGTGAATAACATGGAATGAAACAAAGTTTGTTATGAATTCAAAATATTTGAACATTGTCTAGAGAATCATTTAGAATTTGAAGATTCTAATAACTGGATTTTAGCTATTAGTGTTGGAATAAGGTTGGCATTGAACGAAAGGAAATATATTTCATTATATAAAATTGAATATAATACAGTCAAGGAACATAACAGGAACATGTGGTTCAGGAATTCTCTATAGGTCCAAGCCTCACGAAAACAAGAGCATAATGCTGAACAATCAAGTTTTGTTGTGTGGCCACTGGTACCGGTGCAACTAAATCGTGTTTTTGCCATGGCCTGTAAATACTAGTGAGGTTTTACAGCTTAGCGGTATGTGAAGAGCTAATTGATGGGCTACAGTGGGAAAACAATGGAGGGTTTGTCTTCCTCTCTCTGTATTTCTTCATTGCGCTTCCCATTTAGCAATTGAGCACGTCCTACTTGAGTTTGGATCATTTCGCTTTTGTAGATTCTTGATCTACGTAAATGGGACAAAAAGCGGGGTTGAGTATTGAGACACTGCGTTGGAGGACGATTAACAACATTGTTCTTGGACACAATTTGTAATTCCTGAAACAACCATTACGCCTGTTCAGTGTACCCGTTCATCGCTTTTAGATAACTCGTCCTTCTATCATCTAAAATGCTAAAAATCCAAACAGCTTGCCATTTCATTCTTTCACACAGCCTTAAGGTGGAACTAAACGAGATATCTATTACACCCTACGGAATTAGTACGCTTACTTCGCAGGGTGATTTGCCTGCACGAAGAAAACCATTACCATATCCTCACGAGTTCAGCAACAAAGACTCCCATTTCTCATGACCCCATGCTAAAGCTATCGATGTTTTACAAGCTGAAATTCTCGATCGTCTTTCGTAACTATTTTTCTGCTATGGTTAACTATTGGCGTACATTTCCAAAAAACTTCAACAAGAGACAGGAGGAATGCCCTGCTCTACTAACGGTTCAAGGCGTTTTCGTGTTACTCTTGCTCTTGTGCTCTCTTAGCAAAACCATCTCAGTAAATTCAATTTCTTTAGAGATTATGGAACTTTAGGACTCCATTACTTTCTACAATTTATTACTTAATATGCTTCTTAGTCAAATTACCTTACGGCAAAGGGACGACTAATTCTCAATCAACACACTCCTCTGACATCATTAAATTCTTTGGAGTATTTTGTTAAAATCAGTATTAATTATTATCATGTTATAATTATTATGTTTTCGTTACTAATCAATGTGATTAGGACATTATAAAAAAATGGGGGCTTTGTCCTGTAAATTTCCACGACTCAGAGAAATTAGAATAATTACAATAATTAACAGGTCTGTTGGAGCTATTTTAGGTAAATCCACTTCAACCACGTGCTCTGGTAAAACCACAACAATGTGAATATGTAGGTAAATTACCTGTTTACTTTTCTTTAAAAACCAAATAGTACTGGTGGTAATGGTATTGAAGAGCTCGTCAGAACCGGCAGTTAGGGAAAAAAATCAAGAACGTAGGCCTAATCAGTGAAATATCACAAGAGGTGGACACGAATTTGCCTTCACTTTAGTAATCACCCTCAAGATAAAACCTTTTAGCGTAGTTACTGTCATTATATCTCCTTTATCTGCTGGTTTGAGCGTATACTACTCAAATTATTATTAATCAAGGTGAACTCACCGGGCGATAAGAATGAACAAAGAAATTATTTTCAAGAGAAAAATGTTTTTCTTTTAGACATAGATTAGCAAAAACATTAAAATTTAGAACCGACTAGATAAACCTAAAAAGTGGGCTAAAAGCTTCCCCTTCCACCTCACTCTCCTTCACATTCTTATCTTAGGGAGATTTCTTTAATGTGTTTTGGTCTTAAATTCGAAATGAGAGAATCTGAAGATACTGGCACAGGGTTTACTATGTTGCGGCAACACATGTTTTTAAGAGGGAGGTGGTTACACTAAACTTTCTCATCGTTTCCGAATACTGTAATCAATAACAGCGAAGGACCGCGACTAAATTAACTTATGTTCGACTAAAGATAAAGCGACTCCAAATAATATTAAGCACCTCATCCATATCTACGAGCTCGTACATTAGCTAATTACTACATTTGAACTTGCAATTGTTCTATTTCCCTTATCTCTCATAAAACTAGCGCTAATAGTTTACAGACTTCTCCAATCTTCCAGTCACGCTCGTCGAAACCTTAAGGGCTAGGTGTACTTCATTCATTTCTTATCTGAGAAAAATATTTGTAAATGTTCGGCCCACTGCCCGCTGTTCGTCTTTGGGTGCTTTCCTTCAACACCGTTGCACCAAAGTTTATAAAACTCTAAGGGTTCAGAAGGCATGTCATAGTTGAGGACGCTCCTGGTTCCTCTTTATCACTTTCAGTTAACCAAAAAGTGAAGACGTTTGACTTGAAAAAATATTGTCAAAGCGAGTTTGAAATAGACGAGAAATGTGAACACGGCAGAAATTCAGTTAAAAACGACGATGATTAAATTAGTTGATATAATTTCAATGGAATTATCTATTCCAGAACGACTGATTTTTTGTTGTACTTTTGCTTCCAAATTTTCACTTTCGGGAGATAAAACATTTGTTAGCACCAAAATCAAAATTTCCATTAATTGTTTCAGACCGTGCTGAAAAACTTGATTCGTGTCTCTCTGTACTTTGTGTGTGTCCTGTTGTTTGTCATAAGCCCGATTTTTAGACTTTTAATTAGATTTTGATGACATTTTCAGGGAATGTAGGGATTAGGTTGATACACGTTCCCTGTGAAATTCACTGCCCTAAAATCAATACCAAACACCATTTTCCCGAATTCTAGTGGTCCGATCTAAATGGGGTTCAGAGGGTAGTTGTGAAAAGGTAACCTCTTATCAATTTCAACACGATATATCGTGCTTTCTCCAATTTTCCCCTGATGTCGACTATATTTTCAGAAATTGAGTGTGTTAGGATATAAAAAGATACATTTAAGTTTCATTGCTCATAAATCACTATATCACTCTGAGCATACGTAAACATAGAATCCGCCGAGCGTCATTTTAATTTAACTATGTTGCCCGAATATGGAGGGTAAAAAAGGGAAACCGATTCAATGATCTCATATCAATTTGAACTCATCATTGTATCTACTATAAAATCAGCGTTACAGACCTTCAATATGTGTAGACTCACCAATTTCAGACCCTGGATGCCTCTGTGAGCACGATATTTTTCGTTCGTGATTCGTCAGAACGGAGGTCAGATTTGGATTCAGCACTCCAACAAAATATGCAGATCGATGGTTCTCTCAGAGGTCCCTAAAAGTGACTTTTTTAATGGTTGGAAACCTCAGTAATTCAAAACCTTTCAATGATCTTTATATTCTTGTTGCCGATCGAGGAAGTCATGCGCCACATCGAACTCATTTGTATTTATTGACGGGCTAAAGTAAAGCGTCAATAGATATCTCATTACATTTTTCCATGGTCTGTGTGGTAGGTCGTATTAATGGCATTTTCAAGTGCTCTTGTAATGAGTAGAATGAATGGTAAAGTGTTCTGTTAAATTAAATCTCTTTCTCTTTTGTAACTACATATATTATGTTACAACAAACATTTAAAATGCGTTCATATATCAACAACGCTAAATCAACATCTATCTGATTACACTTGAGCTTTCTAATATAGAAATAATAAACCCTTATTCTGTAATTTGTAGCAATTTTACATATACAGGTAACTCTGAATACCATGGCAGAATACTTGGTTCGTTTTGGCTCCGAATTGGCTCTGTTACTGATTGCCGCAAACTCATACTTTCAAAACCCAAGATAATTATTAACCTTCTGAATCATACTCCAGAGGATTTATTGTACGAAGAATTGGCACAAACATGTTAATTGAAGTTACAGTAAGATAAAATTACATAAGATATGTATTTCCATTGTTCAGATGAAATCGACCAGAAGTGGTTGTCTCAAATTGTGACAAACGTCCCGAGCAAATCGAAAATTGTGGCAATCCTGAGCAGCAAAATAGAACTCGCAGTTCCGTATGGGGACAACTACTGCAGCTCAATTTACAGAGTAAAAATGAAATGCGCTCTAGAAGATGGTTCCGAACGAAGGCTCTCCATTATAGTCAAACAAATAATTTCAGGAGAAGGGGAAAATTTTGAATGGCTGCCCGCCATCTTCAACGTCGAAATTCAGGTATTGAATACTACAAATTAAAAAATCATGTCTAGTATTTCCTTATGATCATTTGTTTCTCAGAAATACGTAATGTGTTTGAGCATGATGGCAACATAAATGTCAATATAACCCGGTGCAGCAGTGGCAAGAGTTTTAAATTACGGGGGTTGGAGATTCGTCGCAGAGAATGAACAAATTACAAACTCATCAAAATTTTTCTTTCGTCAGGTTTATTCAGTTGTCTTTCCGCAAATGGAAAAGTTGATGAAGGAATTTAATGACGACCGGGAGAAACTCTGGTGTAATTTCTACGGACATATCGAAGGCCGCTCACTAGCTCTTGAAGATATAACCGTGAGTCAATGCAGCTCAGCATTTAAATACTGTACTTAGCATAGTTCGTAATTACAGTGGGCTTTCAATTCGAAACAGTCGATAGTAACGAAATGGGTAAATCACTCCAAATTAATCAAATAACCTGACAGAACCCATTACAATCGCATCTCCGGCTCCTCCCAACGGTTGTATTCATCTTTCTAAATAATTTCTTTCGAAATAATGAGAAAGGTAGTATACAGATATTATTATTATATTTGAACCTCGTTGACCATCGAACAATACACGAATGGTGATGAAAGTGCTCTACATGCGGTACTATGTACAACTTAGAACTTCACGACTCGAGGTGATTTTTTATGTTTGCTAATTTATTTTGGTTTATTATACCAGACAACATTAGTTACAGTAGTAAAACTTCGTAATCGACCAAGAAAAAGTCCATATTTTACGAAATTGGGCTCAACGATTTTACAACAATCTTGGAGGCACCACTGATTTCGACTTCATGATAAATCAACCTGAAGGGATAATATTCAAGGACCGAAATCTCAAAAACTTTCGAATTATGAAACAGGTTTTTTTTTTTTTTTTTTCAGCTTGATACAAATATAATCCAATTTCGTGGATTGAATGAGACCACTCAGGTTGCTGTACGATCATCAATTCGTCCTTCTGAAAGAATCGGGAAGGTTGGAATTAATGTAAGATTGAGAGAGTTCATACTAGAACGCATACCAAACCGTTACAGACGATTATAGGAGTACAATCCACAACGCTGTCCCCCAAGCTTTAATCCAGAATAGTAGCTCACAGGTAACGGGACTGAATCACCTGCATAAGCATAACATCTATCTCGTTGAGCCACTCCGTTGGTAGGGTGTTTTTTAAAATTATTATTACCATCATTTTATTTGTACTATTAACGACTTCTGGTAAAGTACGGAGAGTAAATGCGAATTTTTGACACTTCTCCAAGGTCGCATCGGTGATATAGCAAAACAACGGACAAATTGAGACGTTATGTCTCTTACAACTAACACATTACGTTCTGGACGGTATGGTTTCTCATATTTTACACAGGAACTCTCTGCTACCCTTGTAGCGGCAAATGAAACTACTAAGGGCCCGCTCGGCCCCTAACCTCAAGGTACATCAGTAGATCTCGAAATTCGAATGAAACCGCCGTCCGAACCTTTTCACCGAAACAAATGTTCCAAAGTTTACGAATATTGGCTCAAAAATCCAACATAAAATTTCCTGAAAAGTAAAGTGGAAGAAAAAGAGAGGAGCTAAGGGAAAGCGAGTTCGATTTAATAAAGAATAACAAGAACGGAAAATAAGGGTTGGTGTAAATAAGGATAGTTGAAAATATCAAAATAGTTTAGCTTCTATTTCTTGTTAGTCTTAACGACGTGATTGGATGATTCATTCCGTGCAACCTCAGGGACAGGAGGGTCCCCAGTTACCTACTTTTCACCTTGGCGGTTCAGGCGAAGCATTGGCAAGACTATCTATCTATCTATCTATCTCGTTTCGTCTACACGGGGTTTAAAAAAGTGAAGATGAAGAGAAAGACGTTTCACTAACAAAGCAACATCGGTTGAGAAATATAAGGCTACACCCATGACTACTGGTTTGTCGATACGTTATCGGTTTCGTGTCAATAGAACTCCCACTGATATTATTGGGGAGTTCCACATATAAATTCAGTGCGATTAATTTCCACAACGAAACTTGATTGGACTTTATCAGGAAAACCGTTCGGAGCCGTTTTATTGGTGACGCAAATTTAATTATGTTCAGCGAACAATTCTTAATATGTATAGATTTAGTGTAATGATGGCGTAAATTGTCTTTCCTTAATAGCCAATGTAAAGAAACAGAAAACTTTGCATTCATACGAGAAAATAATCATTGATAACAAGAACTCGTTGAAATCGTGATTCGTCCATTCCCACAGAATGCTGTAACTGGTATAATAACATTAAAACTTGCTCAACGACTGTGGATTGCGCTCCAGGACCAAGCCAAGGATCCGGAAGAAATGAGCCTGAATGGAAATTATATTCTTTAAAATCAAGAAAAGTTGTTCTCGTAAAATTTAAATCTCTTATTACCACTGTGTGGAGAACCTCTAATCTAAACATGCCAGCAATAATCTAGCAGCTGGACCTTGAAATTGACTCTGACAGTGAGAAATTGGAACTGTCTGTAAAATCAAAGCCCAATTTGGTGTCGGTAGCTAATGGAAGTAATTTGGTCAATCAGTCAATGTTATCTTGACGAAATGTTTCAGGATGCTGGCTACAAGACCTTGAATAGAACCGGTTGGCTCTCCTTTGAATATTCGTGCAAAGCCTTGGACAATTTGGGCAGATTCCATGCAATGTCAAAGATACTGATAGACCGTGGTTTGATAAAGAAATCCGACTTCACATCCAACAGTTTGACAGAGGATGTCGATTTAGGCCACAGGTTGCATGCAGGACCACTGGAGGTTTTAGCAGAAGCAATGCGTGACTCTTGGGGACCTGAATGGTTCGTATGAAGATTCATATTAAACGAACTTCATTAATAATTTCATTTCTTTGACGAACATTGTCACTTAATTCGAAATATGTTCCTAATCTGAATGTTATTTTCATGCAGTTTGCATCACTGTTGAGCAATAAAGTACCTAATACTACTAATGACTGGTACACTAATCTAGAAACAAAAGCGGCAACCTCATCAAAACCGTCGAACCTTCATAAAATTATGTTTTGCAAGTTTTAAATCAAACTTTTATGAAACAGTAACGATTTCAAATTTGGAGACAGCCGGTTTTGCTCTTCACATTCTACTGTATATTTTTCCATCCAATTCAAACTTTTTCACAATGAAATCAGCCTTTTTCTCATCGAATAAAACTTTTCTCTTTTCATTTTCAGTAAAACCTTTATCACAGCGAATGCTATAAAAAAAAGGTTGTGTTGAATGATAAAACCATTGCTCTGAAAAGGAAAGAAGTTGCGTTTAAAGGAAAAAAGGTTGAATTAGATGGGAAAATACTACATCTAATGAATTTCCGGAATTTTCGAACACAAATAAGCATTTTAAATATTAATCGATTAGATTGATGTCATAATATTGAGTAGTGAAAACTATTTTAGGAAATAATGAAATAATTAGAGGGCAGGAAATTTCGAAAAATACGGAGAAGGAACAAACAAGGAAAATTGGTAAAAGAACAGCTGAACATATGCGAATTCTCGAAGAGGTTCCCGCGATCGAAAATGCAACCATTGTTATAGGTATAGTTTGGTCGTTACAGGACATCGATTTTTTTCCCCTGAATAAACTGTTTAGATTGCTGCATTTATTTCTCACCGTAGTTTTTCCAAGGAACTTTAAAGCCTTTCTAGGTGTTTTGGTTGCATAATAATTATACAGGTCAACGACATTTTTCTAAACAAAGAAAATGGTACATACGTCAATTACGTCAATTACATCGAGTACAATGTTTTTTATCAGTTGCGTGTAGTGAGTTATCACTCAAATATTTATTATTTCTGAATAACGATTCCCTCTTAAGGTTAAAATGATAAAGCCGGATACGAGCAATTTAAAAAAGCAGTTCAAAGACCCGCACGCAAATGACATTGAAGGTGGCAGTCGCCTGACGATATCTACTATTTTGAGAATTTGAGAGCGATCGGACCGTTTGAACCTGAGAAAAAGATGAATCGTGGATTCTATTCTTGCACATACACTGCGTGATATTTCGATTTACAATCAATAAAATTCAAATTTCATGATCAAGAGAGAGAGAGAGAGAGAGAGAGAGAGAGAGAGAGAGAGAGAGAGAGAGAGAGAGAGAGAGAGAGAGAGAGAGAGAGAGAGAGAGAGAGAGAGAGAGAGAGAGAGAGAGAGAGAGAGAGAGAGAGAGAGAGAGAGAGAGAGAGAGAGAGAGAGAGAGAGAGAGAGAGAGAGAGAGAGAGAGAGAGAGAGAGAGAGAGAGAGAGAGAGAGAGAGAGAGAGAGAGAGAGAGAGAGAGAGAGAGAGAGAGAGAGAGAGAGAGAACAAAAGTGGAAGTGGAAATCTCGATTTTGGGAGAAAACATTTCATATATGAAAAGTAAAAACGAAGCTTCCGCTTTCAAAATTTTTTTCCTCCCTTTGAGATTCTGAGTTCGAAAACTGACGGTCATTAATCAGTTTCTCCCAATCTACTCATGAAAATGTTCGACATTGGGAAATAAACTTTAGCTTTACAAATTTACTCCTTGAACAATGCGTTTAATATTCATATTATAATTTAAGGCAAGTAACTGTAGGCGTGTGCTATCCAGCTCATCAACTAACAAAACCATTTTTTTAATGTGTTCTATCTAATCATGGTAAGAATAAACTTAGTAATTGAAGCTGACTTGAAACTTTTAACCGTCACTAGTTGGAAAGCGCACGTGTGTTCCATGTACCTACCTACAAGATTGCTGGTTGTATCTGATTATTTATGAAACGGAATAAATATGTAAGAACCGTAGGTAAAGGAGAAACTTGTTTTCCTCAAGGTTGCGCATTACTATAGTAAATATTCGCTCTCATAGTCGGGTGCAGCATTTAACGAGAAATGTAGTCAAGAGAAGATAGGTAATCCCTCACGTCACATCGCGTGGTATTTGCAAAACTACTGCTTCAGACACATGATTACTTACGATTTCTGGATGACATACAAAACAAAAATGGATGGATGTGGAATTATTATTACGGTATTTCAATTAATTCACGCATGTCACGGCTGTATGAATAGACGAAACATCCAAAACTCACAATTTTACTTTTCAACATACTTCGTGACTAAAACACATTAGTATTGAGAAGAGGTTCCTACTTATTTCTTTGATTTTCACAAATTCACGTTTGAGAGGGATACGTTATGTTCGTTCTGTCCTAATAAAACTCAACACGAAGTTCAAAGTGCTTTGCAAACGTTGAAAGTTGCAAATCAACTACTTTGGATATCGAAACTATTTTTCAATTGCTTCACCTTTCCTACATTGAACATCTGTTAATTTATCTTTTCACACTAAAGTTTTCAAACCATACACCTCGCTTATTTCCCTAATATTAAGCAAACTTGGTCCCAGAAGTGGAGATGATTATCATGAATAATGAAAGACTACAGCTTTTCGTATTACAACGTTTAATTTCTTACGCGCCATACGACGTTAAGAACAAATTAAAACCATTGTCACTTGATGGTTACATCACTCATTAACAAGCGATTATCAAGTGTTCTGAAAGCGGCGGTAGCTGCAGAATGCCGATGTCTTTTTAGTCCGTTTTAAAAATTCCCAAATTCCGGTGGATTTCTCGAAGAAAGAACCTAACTGCAGCTGTAGAACCGTCGTTGAATCAATTTTGAGGTATGGAAACGGATCCACTCTCACGAAACCTCACTAGACCTCTTTTAAATTGCTGAGAGTGGAAAAAATTAAAAATTATTTACGGATGGCGGTTAACTTCGAGTAAAGAGGTTTGTGTGATCAATCTGAGACTAAGACAATCTATCAACATGGTTGGCTCAGATGGGTTTGGCATGTAGAGCCTATTCCGGCAGGGATGTTTCCAAAACATTTGAAGAACTTGGCCGAAGGCAGGTTGAGAAAAGACCGAATTATGATTGGGCGATGATGTAGTCAATTATCTTTGATCGATAGGAGTAAATCATTCATTTATAGTGTTTTTCATCCACTTAGTACTTTATTATCGTAGAGACCACTATATTTGAACGTCCCACTTTCATAATATGAAACGACATTGTTTGTTTTTGTTTTTTCAGGGAAGAAGTTTCCAAAAGGGTACGGATGCAAGTACCAACTGTTACTCGGAAGTTGGATGAATTGGCCGCACTTCAAGATGATCGATTTTTAGTTCTGAACCACGGTGATCTATGGACTTGCAATATCATGGTGAAAACAGAAGAAAGGGATTGCCTGGAGTCAATGAGGTAAGCTTAAAACTAGAAACGTAACACACATGTTTTTTTACTACCATATTCAAATGTTATTAAAGATAGGAAACATATTATTATTACAAGGATTTATGGTCGGAATAAAGTAATATACTAATTTGAGTGAGATCAGTCGGATAGCTCAACAGGAGCTGACGCTTGAGCGATTCAACGTTATTGAAAATTATTGATTTTTGACAGATGAAATTAATCATCTTCCTAAACCACAAATTACCAGAGCATTTTATCCAAAAAGCTTGTTAGAAGGGTTTGCTGACACTTTGACTGACACACAGCCATATGTCACAAAGGGGAGACAAAAAGTCCTTCCTTTGAAGATTATAACAATGCTCTCACTACCTCTAAATTACGTCTCCTTCACAAAAGTCATTACGATTTATATAGCAACGAAATCTTCAGAGAACTTTGACTGCTAAATTTAAGGATCAATATTGATGCTAAAATATCTCCCCAGCGTTATTTGACAATTCAACTACTAATGCAAAGCCGATGGTAGAGCTATTACGTATTTTCTTGTTAATCCACGAGATAAAGGGTGGGTTCAATATCTTAATAACTGAGGTCACCAAGTAATTGGGGCTAAATTAGACCGCATAATACTGACACGATGTATTCTAGTTTTGAGGTTTTATCAATGCATACACGATTTAAACTCGAACTCTCGTACGAATGAGGAAGATCCCACGTCCACCGTAAATGAATCACCTTTCCGGTGTCCTAATTTCGTAATCGCTTGATTGGATTCCATCACGACACGTCCGCAGGACGTGGCGTTCGATAAGCCTGCATCGAAGCGAACGCTATCGTTGCGGCTACTCCCCCGCTGCCGTCTCAATTCTCCAAAAGTGATGCTAGACATAAGAGCCGTCTGATAACAACTACTAACAAATACGCTGTTTTAAATTCATCGCGTTATAATGTGTACGGTGCTCTCAACCTGGAAAATGTCTTGCACTAAACAGTACAAAGCTGACAGGTAGTTAACTGCATTCAAAACAGATGGTAATTTTTAAATTCTTTCGAGTCCCTTCTCGCATCACTAATGTCGAGCCTTGCTTGGACTCTTGATCAATTGATCGACCCTGAAAACTAACGTGACATCTTTGATAAAATAATATTATAACGAAAACTTTAGACAATTCATGGAAGTTGAAGCAACGTACGCATGACATTCAAGAAATACTTCTGTCAACTCATCCCGCTAAAATTCTAATGTTCTCTCTTCCCGATTTTAAAGATTGTATATATCCTGCATCTTTCTTGCAAAACCACCTGATCCTGAAGTTCCTATAGGAAAAAGTAGTTTCAGAATTAACGGGAAAGGGTAGGTGGAACGTGTTTCCGTCAGATTTTACGCTTTAGCAGTCTTCTCTCATAGGAAATTTAAAATCGCATATTTCTAAATTTCCACTGAGAATTTTCCTAAAGGGAAAGACTGATGCATAAGATCATGCGATAACAGCCACCCTGCCTGAAGCAGGGAAACCTGTTGCTTCATTACTGCAGGACACTCACATTCTGAAGAGCGACTTCCTGTAAGAGAAAGAAAAGCCCCGTACTTGGACTCGTGATAGATGTAGGCATTACTACCTGATTGGGTTTCAATTCACAATCATTCCTAGAATTCAGAAAGTAGACTCAGAAACACGCATTCAGTATCACGCTATTGATATAGATGTTAAAACTATCCTTTTTTTCATACGATATCGTTTACCATCCTGAACGCGGAAACAATGGCACCGATGTCTTTTCAAGTGCATCAGTTGATGAAACAAGACGTTTTGATATCATCCAGCTGATCAATTTGTGAGTTCGGCAGAAATCCGCCTGGAGATTAAATTCACACTATACTCCTGCTCAAAGGGTAAATTAATATTCCACGGATTCCACGAGAAAAAAGTATACGTTTCCCTGTTGCTGGTGAACCTGCTATCTTTACGCCATTCCGTGTCCTAGATACTTCATACGTGACCGGAGAGATCAGTCATTGTAGTCAATCAGCAATCGGCCCACAATAACTCAGTAAATCAGTAAAAACCAGTTATTACACTTAACAACTGGTTGCTAATACATGTAATATATGTTATATAACATTAAATGTATATTTTAACATAAATAATTTGTTCAACTACATCCATCATTTCCATCTGACCATTACGATGGTTTTGGAATCGTTTAATCATTTAGGGTGCCCCTCCCCACAACGCTGCAAGTTATCACACAAAAGTTCAATACATCAGAAAACCTGTTACACCTACTACGCTGATCAAATTATTGAATCAAAGTAAAATACTTACCGCTTCACTAGTTCTAGAAGATAAAAACTATTGAAAACTGAATTACATTGAAAATATGTCACCTGGTAGACGACGAAACAACGGATTTTCATATTTTACTGTATTTTTTATTTTCCTGCTTGTTAATATTATTATTATTATCTTCATTCTGCATAATTAGCTTAAGCCAATTTCAATTTCGTATTCCTATTTTTTTTTTTGTTCATTAAAAAGCTTCATAATTAAAGGTATTAAAAAATCATTGAAGATTTAATTAATGAATTAAATTAAGATAAAATGGAACATATAACTCAATAGCAAATTCAGTCAACGTTTAGGAAAGTTACAACGTATCACAACATGAGCGTACGGATCTTGAAGGGCGAACAGTTTCGCTTTATAACTTTGTCAATCAAGTAATGAGCTACTGTGAAGGTATTTTACGAGTACTAATGAAGGATTAGACTATTTCATGGTTCGTGGGATTTAACGTTTGATCTGGAGTTTCATGTATCGTTAATCACTACTTCACGGTAAATGAGAGCCGCTATCTGAGCTGCTAATATGTTGTTACGCGAACCGGACGGCCTTGCATTACTACAGGAAAGAAGTAGCTTCCGCATTAGTTGATTTTGAGGCAGCTATGAAATTTCAACTCGGATGAGGAATTTTATCGAAATATGACTTAGTTTGGGAATCAATGGGTAAGACCTGTGAACTTTGATATTAGCGATAGAAGACATCGGTCTTGGAATGAGGATGGCGGGAGCGACCCTATGAGGCCAATAGTATTCCATCTAGATTGAAGGAGATTTCAGAGAATGAGGTGGGCGATGAAGTGAAATGAGGAAGTAGAAATGAATAAGAGCCATTCTGATTTTTTGCAGTATAAAGGGTCGAAGTTTATTTAAAGGCATCATTTGATGTAAGTTCTAACAAGTGTAAGATCTAACAAGTGAAGTTGCATGAATGATGACTTTAAAGATCCACTCGTTCTCACATTTTCCTGGCCAGTAGGCTGGCAATTTATTTATCTATTTCATTTATTCATTTATTTATTACGGGCAAGCAGTGCCAAGTTATGCCTTTCAACTCGAGGAATACAAAAAATAAAGATAAGCATGTGAAAACGTAACTAGCTAGTAAGTATAACTGTTCTGGGAGGAAATTAATGATTTCAATGAGGCAAGGGAGGAGTTAAAAAATATGGTTGGATCTTACGTATAAGCGCATACACGGCACGTTATAATCGCCCACGATGACCAATCTGGATTTGGGATAAGCTGAGGAAACTGAATCGAGTTTACAGAAATGTGAATCGAGGAGGTCGGCCGGTTCACCACCAGGCAAATAAATGCACCCTAAAATTAACTTGTTCCGGCATTACCACGAAGACATGCTCGGCAGAATCAGGAGAAAACCGACGAAATGTCCGGTGTCTATTTAGTACCCCGATCAACACGTGCGCCCTTTGGTTTTTTGACCCGGTTGTTGGATGGCGATCGATCAGTACGGAAAATGTCATACTGAGATAGCAGCTCGTTTATTTCAACACATGGAGTAATCAAAGTTTCAGTGATGAATAAGAAATCGTATGAAAATGTGGTGCTGATGACGAACAATGGACAATTAAGTATTTAAAACCCTGAGGTTTTGATATAATGACGTCAATATATTGGGCTTTGCTAGTTTAAAGATTTTCTGATGGAAGAGGTGGTTGAGGGCGGTCCAAAGACCATCTTCAAGAGGGTCCACCATCCTTACGCGCACGCGAGTAAATCTCCGCGGACACTATTGAGCACGGCGATGAAGCACGATCAGGCGATGAAGCGAAAACAACAACTATTGGGGACGTGAAATATTTGAACATCGGGGCCGTGGACTCTGCGTGTTTCTTGTAAATGGTTGATGTTCGTTGATTGGCTTGAGTTCACAGTACCTTGCTCGCCTCGAGTTCAGTTCAGTTATAGTTGAAATGGAGGTGCGCGAGGTGATGACAACCGGAAGGGGTAATACCGCGATTGTGGTTGAAGACTTTTATAAACTTTCATAACATCGAGTGTATGACAATGGTGGAGTGGGGTTAGGTGCACAAACCGTAAATGTTCTTTTTCGGCTACCACTGACGGCACGTATCGTGACCTTCTGACAACGAAAAACGAACACAATCACCCCGGTCTAAATGAACGAAAAATCGAACGAGCTAAGATGCAAAGTTCTTTGAAAAGGAAAACCACAGACGAACTTTCCACGAAACCTAATAAATATATTCGAGCTGACCTGCAAAAAAAACCCCTGTATCTCACTTGGAGCATGAGGATATGCGGCTCATTCGGAAAAGCATGTATGATGCCCGTCGAAAATTACGTCCTGTTCTCCCAAAATCTCACTAAACAGCTCTCAGCTATTTCAGTTATCGCAGACGGAAGGTGAAGGCAAAAAATTCTGCTACATGAAGTCAGACACTGATTCACCCTTTTCCACAACAGTCGACAACCTGAAGTTACTGGCAGATGGTGTGGATGTTTTTGCGGACGGAACTTTATCTCGTGCCCCCAAATTCTTTTACCAAATGTATACATTATGGTTTATAAAATAAAGATTAGGGTAAAAATTCATTTCTTGTCCTCTTCCGCATTCTGTCGAAACCTTCAACCGCCCGTCCCCAATAGTGCTTAATAGGTCAGACTGCCGTCCCCAATCGTGCTCTAGAATATTCCCCAATAGTAACCAAATTCCCCAATCATGCTACCACAGGAGATTAGAGGTGCTGATATATATTGTAAAAGATACAGTTTTAAAGCCACTTCAAGTGACAAGCACTGTTATTGTAGTACGTAGCGAGCGATATCAATTAAATTGAGTGATGAAATAGTAATGTCTTCTACTCAATAAAACGTTATGCACACGGGCACACCTTGTGAAAGGTGAAAAGTTCTTTGATGTGAAATTTCCGTTGGTAGTACTCCAATTACGATTATGAATATTATAATCTACTAACTCTGATGCCATATATTTTTCAGGTTCCTTGATTTCCAATATCCATGCCTCAACTCTTTCATGTGGGACGTCGCTATTTTCCTGCACCTCAGTGTTATGCCTCCAGTTCGCCGCCATGGGATAGATAAACTTTTAAACACTTACCACCAATCACTAGAAAAAAACTTGAGAATTTTCCACTGCGAAAGTTACGTCCCGACATTGGATGACGTCATCGCAGAATTCGAGCGAGTGCGTTATTTGTCATTTATCTTCAACATGACATTTTTCCCACTGTTCTCCTCTTCAAAGAGCAAACCCTTCGATATGAGCAAAATTCTCGATCATGAACCAAAAGAGGTCTTCAATATGGAGGTGTTTACTGATGAAAGGCTAGTGCAAGAGTTAAAAGAAGACCTTAAGATCTACATTGAAAAAGGCCTGATTTGACTTATTCTTTATGTTGAAGTACGTAGATAGCTGCAACCCCTTCTACACTCCAAACTTCAACAAGACGAATAATAAAAGAAAAAATGGGCATCCCCATAACATTTTGTTATGATGTTTTATAACTTTTTCCGAGTTTTCGCAGTGTGTTCTCGGATGCTGACGGAAGAATCGTGACCATTGTCGGTTTATATGTAATATATGACCATTAGTTACGTGGTGTTTCAAGAGAAGATTCATATAACAAACAGGTACAAATTCTTTAGTACTCCAGACATTAAAGCTGGTAGTAATCGGGTCATTACCACCTATGTGATCCTACAGCGAGGTTATCTAGTGAAAACATTAAATTAAAAAAAAAAAAAAAAAAAAAAAATTGAATAGATAACATATATACTTGTATTTATGTATACCTTAAAATTAGATGAAACAGCCCCTACATTAAATAACTCTACAATTCATACATAAATTTGATACATAGAGAGTATTGTACAGTTATTGCCTTCGATAACAGATAAAACGCTGATCAGTAGGTTTTTGAATAGGTGCATTGAGTATAATGATGGAATGTGGATTGAAAAAGGACAGTTGAAGTATTATGTAATGAAATTTGACTGGCTATTTTGAAAAATATGTTTTGTTTGCAAAATTTACTCGTTGATTATTATTTATGGTTATATTTATGACGATTTATGTGTATCCATGATACATGTACCAAAGTAAATCGTGGGTTTTCTTATTTTACGTTAAAAATTGTATATAATTGTGGTTCTGGTAAACCAAGTGTGATAAAAATGGCTATTTGTACTATATCGAGAAAATATTTGCTATTATAGATCGGAAGTTGAATATTTATCAGCCACAAAATGATAGTGAACGGATTTGTTACAAATAAAAATTGTTACCCGATCGAACGAAAGAGAATAATTAATTAAATCTTAGTTTCTTGAAATATATTAAGAAACTCGTTGTCTACCTATATTGTTTTCTATCTAACACATTGCTGTGATGTTGAATAGATTTTTTTGATATGCAGTTAATAAATCGATACATATAATAATTCTTTGTTGGTTTGTTTTAAAAATGTATTATTACATCCAGACGACGTCATTTATGGTAAATATTCAAATAGAAGTAATTTGTAATAACGGTCTTGGGGGAACTTTATTCCACTTTTCTATTATGATTATTTAAGAATAGAACACTGATAGCTTATCGGGAGTTGTTGAAAATTGAAAAAATATCGGTGTTATAGAAGTCCCTTAGTATTAACCCACCGAGTACTATGTGGAATGAAGTCAGTGTGGGAAGAAGTCAGTTATCAATAGCCTCGCTGGCAGATGGAGCAATTTTGGTTAATTGTTTTCAAAATCAAATTACTAAACGAGGAGAAATTTAGCAATTGGCAGTCAGACCAAGATTTTGCTAAAAATACCTTTTGAAACAGATGGGTTCTCGACCGCCAAAGCTTAAAAATATTGTGATGACACTTTCCATTTAGGTTCTTTCAAGTTTTCAACTATGTCATGTTATGTTTCCACAATCTTCCTGATTATAAGACTTAATGAATAATAAATTCATAAAAAACTTGAGTTGCCTATAGTTTCCGAGATAGAAATTACCTTTCGAAATTTTTTTTTTTTTTCAAATCATTTGGTTGTTTGTTTTGTTTTGGTCCAAATCCCTATGGCACTACTCCCGCCTGAAACCTGGTGTTCTATACGATAAAACGACTAGAGCAGTTCCCCAACGTTCTTCACCCTCCACCGCAGGAAGATCGCTGACCCTCCATTTTTCTGAGATATTCCGGTTATTCCAGAAAATCAGCTTTTTTTAAAAAGAAAAAGTCGCCGTATATCTTAAAATGAGTGAATTTCGGTTGTATCAAGAACGTCTTACGGCACCAAGTTTCTTGTACCTACAAAACAATATGAGAGTTTATGCCATTTAGGTAGAAAATCACCATAAAATGCAATTACTTCAAGTAAACTTTTGATGATCCCAATTTTAATTTGAAAAACTCCCTAACTCGAAGGCTTCCTTCGTAGCTTGATACTTTTCTTATTTCTTGATTTTGTAGGAACTAATGGTCATACAACCAAAATAATTTATCTTTATTTTTTCAATAATTCAAGTTTTTAATCGACTCTCTCTCTCTCTCGAAAATTTTTGGTCCATGCTTCTAGACCGGTGGAATCCAAAAAACGAATCATACTTCAATCCGATTTTCCATTCCTGTAGCTTATCAAACTTAACCTTCTATCACTTTGCTTCTTTTACTATTTCTTTTACTAACAAAAAGGAGCTTTGATTGTCCTTAGGTAAAATTTCACAAATAAAAAAGCCTGCGTAAGAAACTCCTCTTCTCTGGTCATTCTCTCGTTGAACTTTTCTCTGAATAGGTAGTTGGTTATCTGTCTATATTAATTATTTTTATTGGATGTTATTCCAATTAAGTCGTTCGTTGGTTCAATGACGTCAGCAAAAAGTTACGGATGATTGCGAGCTATCGCAATTTTTTTGTTGCTTCTAGGTCAAGCCCCTCGACACCTAATTCTAACAATAGTTTGTTAATAACGCAAATGTTTCGAGTATCAGTTCAAAAATATGAACCGACACCGTGAGAGCTTAGGGAATCCAGTAGAACTACCTAACAATTGTTAGCAGTCCCTTGGACGCCAATTACTCCACGACTACAGCTCAGTAATACTCTCAGGTTTTCCCCTTTGCATTCCACTTTTAGACATCACTAAAATCGCAAAACAGTTAACCCCTCAACTGTAATTGTAATTTTCACCACCATCCATTGTCCTACAGTCACTCTTCAGAATCTATCCCACCTTCCAGAACATTTTTTCCCATCACGGGGTTTTCCCCCAGGAATTCCCTCTTCATTCACCATGATACCCCCTCTTGCTGTGTATGTACAGAACTGTAGAGATGGAGTCCTCTGACCAATCCCTTAGTAGTATTTATAAGATGACGATAATGAGTTTGGGGGAATCGAGAGTGAAAGTTGGCTGGCGGAGCGCTGCGTTAGAGTTAAACGTCAGCGATGTGTTTGGGTGACCATCTCGGGGGCTCCGTGCGAGCCTTCTCGTACTAAATGAAAAATAAAAAGAAGTACACCTGGCCCGTAACATTTAAAATGTTTTGGATGCCTTGTACACTATGTTGATGTCAGTAATAAGCGTAAATTTGATCCTAACGCTAAAAAGCGATACCTACTTGAAATATGTGATACAGGTTACTTAATATTCTCTGAACAGCATAAAACCCTTGTGAATTCTTGTGATGTCAAATGTATTGAAACCATAGTGTATGGGGATCGAATTTAGGATTATCCTAAACCTCTATATGAAATACTAGATGTGAATGACAACCCTGATTTTGAATCCAGTGGTGTTATGGCCCTTAGTTTGAAGATAGTTAGTTACAACTAAAATTTATGAGGAGTTTGGCAAAGAATTTTTCAATTCATTATTACCTCACTTAAGTAACTACTTTTAGAGAATTATTTATGACTGAATGTTACATATCTATTTTTATAAGTACAAGTCTCACTGATCGCTCGCATTTTCGATTGCGTTTACCCAAACTCATCACGATTCCATCGTTGAGTTAACCCAAACCCATCGCTATTTTAACCCAAAGTCACTGCGTTCTTCCGTCATTCCCCCAAACTCAACGACGCCTATAAGATAGCTCCGTTTTTCACATATGCATTCAAGGTGAAAATTTTACCATATTGTAAATATTCGTGTAAATAGTAGTATTAATTTTTTCTTCAAATACATTCATCTATCTCCAATCATTCGTCATTGATTTTCCCGTGCTCTAAACAGCTAATGATGCGTTACCTCGTTCTTTTATACCAGCCACTATTACTATTAATTTTTGAGTGAAAATAAATAAAATAAAATCTAAAGAGGAAAATTTTGGTAATATTGTCATCCCTTTCCATTTGGTCCTGTAGCCGTCTCTCATCAGATTCTTTATCAAACTGCGGATATTCCTACTGATCTGAAATAATAATAATTTTCTTATACCACACATAACGTGTTGTTCTAAAACATTTCTATTCATAGAAAAAACTTACTGCTTCCTTCTTCACCACAACATAGAGTAAAGCTTGGAGCAGCTGACTTTAACAGTTTGCCGAGTAATCAATTGGTTGGTGCAAAACAGCTCTCCTCATTTCCTCGTTCAAGTCAAAACATGAGAAAAAGTACTGAACGCGATGTCATCGGGACTAAACGTTTTCTTGATGCATTGCAATATGAAATCTGTTATCTTTTAGCATTCCTACCGTTCGAGAAAATTACTAAAATAAACAAAATCAACTGGTATGCTATTCAAAATTAACTCAGAGTCGGGAAACCGACACACAAGCTAAGGAAGAACCATCCAAATGCAAGTTGGAAACCACTGTTACTCAGTGGGAATAAAGATAACCACAAATTTGCAATGCGGTTTGGACAAATACGATGGGAAAAACGCTGCAAATTCTTTCACTGGGGTTTATTATACAATTGGCTTGCATTCATGATTTGAATTTATGCTAAGCTTTGGAGTGTGCGTATTTCACAGGTGATAGAGTGATTATTGAATTTCAGGAAGCACACAAATATGATCAACTGATCAATCCAAATAGGTATTTTGGTTGAGAACAGATTTACGTGCTCTATGCAAATCTCCTGAAATTCAATAATCCTGTGAAACAAGCTCACTCCAAAGCTTAGTATAAATTCAAATCATGAACGCAAGAAAATTGAATAATAAACCCCAGTGAAAGAATTTGCAGCGTTTTTTTATGGTTATCAGAATGCTTCAACCCGTGTATCGGCTACAAAGCCTTTTAGAAGTTCACTCACATTACTACATCACACTACATCACTGATACTGATAGCAACACAAAAACAATAATAAACCAAAATAACGCGAATGTTGGCACCATAAATCGGACCATAGATCGAGAATGGCTTGACCTACGGACCTGGGGAAGGGCTCATTCGATTCCTCGTGGAGTGTTCTTCAAAAAGAGTACAAATTTGTGCCGCCTCGAGTTTTTTGAGGTTTTTAGGGATTTTACAAAACTTTGACAGCCCTTAAAACGCACTTTATATTGAGTGAGAGAGCTGGCTCAAGAATTGGGGCGTCGTCGGACCAAGATGGATTTTTCCTGAAAATTTCAGATCTTTTGCTCCAGCCGTTTGGGAGAAATCGTGCGGAAATTTTTTTATTGCAGATTCGGATTCTACACCCTTTGAAACGTAAACCATGAAATTTTCAGGGGGGTTAGAATTTTTTTTTTTCAAGAGCGATTACAATGGTTTATTATTGAATAATAAACCAAAAATGCAGCATTTCCCAATTTGAACAGAAGTAATGAATTCATTCTAAAATCAGTTGAAAAGAGGAGGACGTACCTATATGATAAAATATATTGTGGGGACCTGAGTTGCTAACGCTCCTTATCGATTGAGAATGACTGGCCTTAATTTGAATATCAGTTGAGTGTGAAAAAAATGAACATTTTCAGGTGGTTCAATCCAACCAGTGAGCTGGCTACGAGTTCTTCCACGTGGAACGTAGCCCGAGGACATTTGCCGAAATAAACCCGACTTCGCAAGACCACTTATGTTACAAAAAAGACCCTCACCTCGAGTGTTAATCTCACTTTTCGAATTTTTACGCCACACGAAGAACGAATTTACTTTCATTTGAAGTTGGGATAGCCAATTTAACCTTTTTGTCTTTGTTCAGGGTTTCCTGCACGCTGCGTATTAAACTAACTTTGCGCGGGTGGCCGGCCTCTATCCAATAAAGATGGAAATGACCTCCTTTGCCTTCATCACCTTCGTCCTTTTCGTTATGTCCTCGCCTTAAACCTCTATACTTTAATTAGACTCATTAAATACACGGTTTGTTAATTCCCCGTCTTTCTTCGCCAGCCCCTCCCTCGTCCTTCAATAAGCTCCAGCCACTAATCTTAAATGGTCCTTAATATGGTAAACTACGAGTATACAAACACAGAGAAAAAAGAAAACTAACATTTTCCTCCACAGTTTATTATTCAGTTTTTTTTACTCTCTTTTCACATCTCGTACATACCAATGTATAAATATTTTTTCTTTTTTTATTAGCCATGAATTATTTATGCTGCATTAGCATTTATATAGGGCATTCGTTTAGGGCTGAGAAGGACTTCAACTCCATAGTAAAAACATGAAAGTAACACTTTTTAAACGTGCTAATCTTGAGTTATTGCCTTCCTTCTATCCGAAACCCTTGAATATGAGTATATGTATGCAAGGGAAATTTAAAAATATTCATCATTCTACGGTCCAGAAATAAAAGTTGAAGCTCTAAGATCCACAAATTGTTACATTCAGTTTTTTTTTTCAACTGTTTTACTGAACCCTACTCTAAGAAACGCTTGTGAACTAGCACGAGCGCCGCAAGGTTGACGCCTCGCCCGAATCCCCATCTTCTATAGAAGGGAACTAGAAAAAGCCCATGCAACACGAGATCATTCAATATATTGCCACACAAATGGGGAGAAATGTCGCCATTGGGGCACTATGAGCTGCTGGGTTGCTATCCTGCAACATAGATGTAATAGGAGAATGTACCCAAAGAGAAGAGGATGGGCAGTAGTGTAATCAACTTGGTGTGACATAAAATATATAACTGTCCGTGGTCCAGGGGAATCCCCACTAACATAGACCTCAAACTGTTCCACAGAATAGAAAATAGTTTCAATAGTAATTGGAGAGTGAGTTACACAATACTGACGAACCCCCACCATTAATCGGAACAATTTTCTCCCCTTTTCAACATACGAATACAATACTGAAATATGAAATGGAAAATATAGTCATGTGAACAGATCAGAAAAGCGGATGGAGATAGAAAGGTGTTCCATGGTTAAATTATAGTAAAATCTCAAACCGTTGCGCTCCGCATGGAAATAGGAAAGCTATTTATTTATTTATTATGTTTTAATAAACAAAAACCTTAAAGAATTTTATGTTGAAGACGTATTGAGATAGGAAAGTAATTCAAGAGGGATCTCTCTCCATTTTGAATTCAGTAGTTAATTATTTTTATTGGGGGCTCAATTTAAAAATAAAACATTAATTATTGTGGCGTGAATCATTCAACTTACTTTCTGTTCCGTTGAATTCGCTGTAAATAAGTTAATCATAAGACTTTTCTATATACTTAGAAGTTTGCAATTTAGGATGTGGTTACGATCACTGAACATTCTTAATTCCAGTGAACGCAACACAGAACAAAAGCAGGGAGATAAAAAGGTTCCTGGAATGTAATATTTGCCTCATGATTGAAAAGGCTTTTCATATCGCGAGTTTCCGCTCTCATTACTACTTATTTGAATTCCATCAACGTAGTGAAGATATTGGTGTTCTGCAAATAACCATGGTAAGGGGTTATATTAATATTGCATTTTCGATATCGTTTATCATCCCGCCGCTAACTCGTTGTGATCGCTTGTTTTCTCTGATAAAGAGCAAACAGCAAAATGGGGCGGAAGGGTTGGAAGGAAAGAGAAAAGCGAAGAGCAAAACCCGTTGGGCACATACTTTTACCACTTCGTAATTCGCTGAATGTATATACAATGGGGAGTGCGCATTAGCGAGTCAACTCAAGTGATGACATTGATTGGCGGAGCGGAAAACCATTTAAAGGGTAAATATGTAAACAATCGATCTGATGCGTAATGGAGAAGAGGGCGAGAAGAAGATCCGGCGGTTTGGAAGCTTTCTTATAAACCATCAACGTTTTATCGATTGGAGGGAGTCGTTGAGAGGGAGTTTATTAGCAAAAAAATGTTGTTCCTACGGCGTTTTTCCTCATCTCTTCTGTTTACTAGGGTAAATGGAGTTTTTAGACGTGGATTCGTGGACGAAAGATCTATTGAATATTGAGTAATACTTCTTATTCAAGGAATCGGTAATTTTCTTATCTGAAGCACTGAATTACGGAATTGTTTTTGCTTCCTTCTGAGCGGAGTTAGATAAGCTTTGTGAAGAAAGTTAACAACTTTCAATTCGTCATAATCAAGCAGCTCTTAATTCTGAATATGCTATTTGAATGCTGCCCGCTGCTTGTCACTGCTGCAGTTTGTTGGATGCGATAGCTGTTGTTCTTGGCAAAGTTAAAACTAAATGGCTGAAGATCGTTTGAGTTCCCGAGCAATAATCCTGATGAGAGCAGAAAAATGTACCAATTGAACGCAACACTAATCATCAGCTAAAATTTGTTATTTTGAGTGTTTGATTAGATGGATATAGAAGAAGTGTTGTGTTTAGTTTAGTGATCTAAATGCTCTTGAGCTTGAACCTCAAAAATGTAAAATATCTTAAGTCAATTCATTCAAAAAGTATAGACAACGAGCTTATAAAATCATGTGCGGTTTAGTGGGAATCAGGTTTAGTGGGTAAGCTTAGGTACTTCTTCGTTCAATTAACCAATTTATTTGTTTATTTTTTAGAAGGAAACGTTGACTCAACTGGTTTATTGTCAGGAATGAAGATTTTTCCTAGGTGATATTATCAGGAATATAAGAACATAAGATGAGGAATATGCGTTTCACTGGTTTATTCGTGCAAGCAACTTTATTTATATTCGATCATCAATCGTAAAATCTCACCGCTTCTCATTCTGTACATTTAAAGAAGGTATTTTTAAATGGTCACCTCAAACGAATATTTGCGCTTCAGAAAAACAGTAATGCTTTATATAGCTTTCTCGCAAAGAAACTTCTGAAAACCAGGAGATACCGCACAAATGGAGTCTCAGAATAGGTATTTCTCCTTCCATTGTCGCAGTCGGCCCTTCTGCTTCCCAGAGGCTTTTTCATTAGAAACTCAGAGCTAATTTCCAGTCTCCGGAATCTCAGAGGCTTCCACTGTGGCGGATACGAATGAAAAGTCGGTGACACACGATCTCGCCGCTAGGGGCGCGAGAGAAGGGACCCAAACCCCTTTTAATGCAAAAGCGGCAATATATCACACACGGGGGTTGTAAATGGGGAAGTTGTCGGCTCGTTTCACGTCATTCGATGAATAGGGTTTGTCGTCTCTTGAGCCTCTATTATCGAATAAAACATGAACGTTTTATTCCCTTTGCGTTCTAAGTAATTCAACGTCGGGAATTCATAGTTCGTGTTTGCTAACGCTGGGCATATCTCGCGTCCCATGGGTGTTTTCGAATATTTCTTATGTCAACATTCGGAAAATACATTGGTCGTCGCATTTTAAAGCACTTCAGGGGATTTGGGATGTTCTTGAATAATCGCTAGTTTCTCCCGTTGTTCATACTGGTGTAACGATAAATGATATTTTTCAAGACATGAAACATAGATTTGGATGGTTATCTAGTCATTTGGGAGGAGTCTGCTTGATTGCTTCGTAGAAGTACAAAGAATTAATAGTTATTTTGAATTTGATGAACGAATTATGGCAAGTGACAATATCCGTCCTTTTAGAGAATGTTTGAATATAATTATGAAAATGTGACGGCTCCTAAACTTCAGAAATATACATTTCAAGAAATTGTCTTCACATAAATCCATTTCAATGACAACAACAGCGATAAATAATGCTCTTTTATACCCAAAATATTCACAACGCAAAACAATTTTACACAATTCTCTTGTTAATTTAGCAAAATTGTTAGCTCTTAAAACCATGCTGTATGTCTGAAACTTTTTAAACCTATGATAAACTAGCTCGATGCAACTTCTACATTTGTCAATATTAATTGTACGTTTCTGTATTACTGGTGTTTTTTCTTCACTGCTGTGCAAGTACTGTTTCAACTATCCACCTGTTTCAGTTTTTATAACTATCTGAATAGTTTTTGTTCCTCTTTACTTTGTCAATATTGATTGGTTGCATCTTCCATCCCTTTGCATCACTCTACCAATGGAATTCTCCCCGGCACTGTCTCTTTTAAATTTAACTGTATATTTATGAACGGTCTATGTTCAAGTCAGAGTTGTTATACCCAAGAATGAAGCAATTTGTTAAAGAAGGTACTTGAGAAAATCTACTAATATTTCAAAAGAGTCTAGGAAACCCGTAAAAAAAGACGAGGGATAGCTGCTCAAGACGCAAGTACTTCGAAAATATAAGTAATTGCATCCAAAGCACGCAAGGATCCTTTGAACTTGTTATAGCCACTTTTGCATGCTTTGGTTATGGGTACTTATTGCTAGTAACATCTGTTTGTACTTTAATTACTAGTAGGTACGTTCACCGTCAAATTCAAAAGTCGATTATGATTCGATCTAAATTTACATTTTTGGCTTTATCGCCATACCGTCAGTTCAGTAAAAATTGATATGTGATCATAGTATTATGAAATTAGAGTAAGTTTCAATTAGTTAATGAAATAATAATATTTTCTTGATTCATTCGCAGAATGTTTGCTTAGATAGACCCAAATATCGAAGTTAGTTTTGGTATAAATCACAAATTTATATTTACGACATTAAATGGTTCCAAACAGTAAGTTACGTCAATTCCTCATGAAATGACAATATTCGTTAATATCGTTAAAATCGTGGAAGCCGTTCTTCGCCAATATACAATGGGATTTTCATTTTTCCTTGGAGAATAGGATCAAACGTCCGTTTCTGCCTTCTCGTGTCCATCCCAATATTTTCGAAAGAAAAGAGCTAAGGGTTTTAAGGGAGTCCGAAATTCCTTCCCATCATTCTTGATGGTGTTCTAGGTTATAAGAAAAATTGTACTTGTCGTACTTAAAGTACCAGTACTGTTTATTTGAACTCGCCGCTAGGACAAATACAAGCACTGGCAAGTACATTCGGTTTGTCGAGTATCGTATCTAAAAATTACACTCTGTTCTTGTGAGTACATTTTTAACAACTCTGATTCCTGCTTCGTTTGTTTCTGGTATCATGTAACCATAAAAATTGGTGGAACTTGAAACTAATAATAACACAATAATGAAACTAACAATGAATGTAAAATAAATCTTACTTCTTGGACCTGAAAATAAGTACCTAGTTTGATGAAGAACTACTAATTGGAACTAATTTACTTTGGCTATTCCTGAGACTATCCTTCTGACAACCATTCAAGCATTTGGCAGAATTCCAAGAACGGCACGTCAGATTATCAGTAATTTTTTTCGATTTTTTTGTACCCTAAGCCCCTGGAACTTCAAAGCCTAATTTGCTTTAATTATTGACGCTAGTGTGTTGCCTAAATTCAGAAGAAGTCATCCTACTTTTTATATCTTTGAGATTACCGAAATTAGGGTCTAAACGGTCCCTCATAAAAATTAATACTAGCCGAAAAGACTTCCTAGGCCTTGCCAAAACTCACATACCCTCCGAATGAATGATAGGCTACTTCAGCGTTGAAAAGTAGCCTCATACTCAAATACACTTGCGAAACGAGGTATCAGCATATTTCAATAATTGACATATTAAGCTTAAATTGGAAAACTTTTCCAGTTTCAGTCAGCATAATTTCCTCTGTGAATTAAATGCGTCCGTTCTGTCAAGCAGTTTACAAAATACATTCAGCTTCAAAATTGTTTCTTGCAACCTGATTGTAATCTTCAAACTTTCTCAAAACGTTTAATGTCAATTCACTGTTTTCTGGGTCTCCAGAGAAAGAATAAGGAGTTGCCTCCTCATTCATAGTAATCTTATCGCTTCGAGTATCACAGGAATTTTTCCTCGAGATACCATAAAAACTCCGTCTTCCACCGGCCCTCCCGACTTTCCTTAATATTATACGATCCCTTTCTTCCTTCTTCTCCAGGCGCTAGTACCCCTCAGGGACGTATATTATACCCCTTTTACTTTATCTCTATTGCCAGTTAGACAAAGCGAAACGGCAACTCGGGTAATTTTGGGGCCCACCCTAATTGCCTGGAGGTTTTTGTTTCTCTCTTCCCCCACACGGAGCCTCTTCCTTCAGAGGTACCTCCAACTTTATTCACAAATACTTCCCGTCATGCACCTTCCTTTTCTTAATTCGTAACAAAAGAAACAGCGAGGAAACTCTCTTGAGATTTAAATATCTCTCAACAGCTTTAGAAGCAATCATCAGTGATTCAAAATGGAATGGAATGCGAAATAAATGCACTGTCACAAATGATTTGGCCAATTTCGATGTTAGCAGGTATCATAAGAGTATGCTTTTAACAAATGTTCGCCAAATGTCAAACTATTATTAGGATACGACCAAGCGCAAACGTGATTGAAGTTTGAAAGTGATCAGAGGATAAACCCAAAATTATTGCAGAATTCTGAAGCGGTTCAAGTTCTTGGTACATAATAAGCGAAATGTATCAATGAGAAATTCGAAGCGATGTGTAAAACACGAAAATATTCATTCAACTTACCTGGAAATATGAGGAACTAATAACAACGATGAACCGACTCTACATTGAACTAAAGCAATTATTACTTGTTTCACCTCAAAGGAAATATAATTGGATAAAATGACCTGACGTTTTTCGAATTGGAGTACGGGTGACCTCAGTTAGATTGTCACAAATGTCATCACAATAAAAGCCAGAACGAATATATTATTTCCTTTCATGATCAAATTCCAGAAATATTCCGGCACATTTTAATCCAATTTTCCAGTAATGAGCTACCATAATACGATTATTCCTTGGACAATTTATTATATTATCTACGATTTTGTAGTTATTGGGTTGATTAATTGTTATTGATTATTTATTGGACCTGCCCGAGTTGCAACGACAATAATGAAAAATCTCTACCACCAACTGTAGCAGGGAATTTCTTCCAATCCATTTTACAAATTTTCACTTCCTAGAAACCATAGTAAAACTAAAGAATGGTTTTTATTAAGCCACATTTATATATTCAAATGCTACATGCATAAATAATAATAAACATTGATGAAGCATGAAAGGAAGGAGTACCTATGTGACGAATTGCTCTGATTTGATTTTCATGAACTAAATATCGATTTTCGAAACAAGTATGAAAATCAAGTATTTGATTGCCAACAAAATATTCTCTGAAGTGATTAAGCAGTCATTGATTTATGAGTGTATTGAGTTATGATTTTAGGTATGTAGTATAAAATGTGAGAAAGGCTCGGGTGGTTTATCAAAATTATATAATCACCCCATAAACCGTACAATAAATTATAATATCCATACTTGATGAAACCGATAATAAAACGTCGATGCGTTATGAATTTTGGTTAGTGAAACAATAGAGCATAAAAACACTATTTTTGGTTTATTATTCAATAATAAACCATTGCAATCGCTCTTGAAAAAAAATTCTAACCCCTCTGAAAATTTCATGGTTTACGTTTCAAAGGGTGTAGAATCTGAATCTGCAATAAAAAATTTTCCGTCCGTCCGCCGTACGCCGTACACACGATTTTCCCAAACGGCTGAAGCAAAAAAGCTGAAATTTTCAGGAAAAATCCATGTTGGTCCGACGACGCCCCAATTCTTGAGCCAGCTCTCTCACTTAATTTAAAGTGCCGTTTAAGGGTTGTCAAAGTTTTGTAAAATCCCTAAAAACCTCAAAAAAGTCAAGGCAGCCAAAATTTGCACGCTTTTTGAAGAACACTCCACGAGGAATCGAATGAGCGCTTTCCCAGGTCCGTAGGTCAAACCATTCTCGATCTATGGCCCGATTTATGGTGTCAACATTCGCGTTATTTTGGTTTATTATTGTTTTTGTGTTGATATCAGTAACCTAGTGACGTAGTGATGTAGTAATGTGGATACTGGAGTGAACTCCTAAAAGGCTTTGTAGCCGATACACGGGTTGAAGCATTCTGATATGCATGAAACGCTGCAAATTCTTTCATGGGGTTTATTATTCAATTGGCTTGCGTTCATGATTTGAATTTCTACTAAGCCTAGGAGTTTGCGTGTTTCACAGGTGAGAGAGTGATTATTGAATTTCAGGAGGCACACAAATATGATCAACTGAACAATCCAAATAGGTATTTTGGTTGAGAACAGATTTACGTTCAATCAAATTCAATAATCGTTCTATCACCTGTGAAACACGCACACTCCAAAGCTTAGTAGAAATTCAAATCATGAAGGCAAGCCAATTAAATAACAAAACCCAGTGAAAGAATTTGCAGCGTTTTTTACATAAGAAATTCATGAGAAAAACTTCAAGGTTTGACAGAACCACACGTTAAAAAAATAAACCTAACTCAATGTAATCGCTCCAATTTCTGTCACAAAATTTCGGTTTTCAATTAAAATTTCAAAAATTTCAAATTTTCGAGGCTATAACAGAAGTCAATTTATCGGTTAATTGGGGAACTTACTACCTAGTTGAAAAATGTAGTTAAACGGCTGTTTGAAATTTCCTTAAATACCCTTATTAAAATGTAAACAAAAAGCACAAATTTCGTACACGCTATCCCCTTAAAAACGGGGCATCCGCCAACATTTGTATCTCTCTGAAAAGTACCATATCCCAATATCGCATCCCGAAACACACTCCTAATAGGAGTGCGAAAGAACAACAAAACCTTTTTGCCTCATCCGATCCAATGGTGGGTGATGGACGAAAGAACGCAGACCTTTATTTTTCCCTCCCGTCCCGAAAGAACGAAACACCGTAGTTCTTTTGCACGTTGCCTCATCAGCAATTCAGTAATATGACAAAAAAATACAGGCACACAGTTCTTTTAGGCTTGGAAGGCATGATGAGACGTTCTTCTCACGTTCCTAAGAATACAGCAATAAACCAAGAGAAAAACTCATTTGGATTTATTTCAGCAACTCCCATCTTGCCTTTTTCACTCCTTTCCCAATGACAAACCTACATCTTGGTGACGTAATTCACAATTTATTTACTTACATTCTCTCTCAGTAGCGGAACATTCTTTTATTCCTTGGGTTGCGTCAATTGCGTTCTATTGATAACTCAAATAAAGGAGAGAAATTCAGGGACGCAAAAGAAACGGGAAACAACAAAAGAATTCACTAGGATTGAGGAATTTTATTTTTCTCTGAAGTAACGATCTTGAGTTCAGTTTCGCACCAGTAGAGCGCATAAAAGCAATGAGAGTCAACAGATATTTGTGCGATCATGCGTGACAGGAGCTGTTGTGAACTAAATTATTAAAAAAGTCTTCACATTTGCTGTTATAGTCTTCTATAACACTAGCAGTGTGATTGAAACTATAATTTACAGTAACTATCCTCTCATGAACGAGATTGGCAAACAAATAAGGGGGAAAACACTAATCATTGCTAATGATGATACATCATTTCATATATTTGAATCTTACACAGAAATATCCGGGGTGCACCAACCCCCATTCTAGAGGTCATTATGAAAGTTTGCCTCGTACGTATTTTTTTTTAGACAATCGCTCGTTATGATTTTTTGACCGTTATAAATTTTTTTTTACAGACAATAACTTTTACCGAAACGGTTTAACTTTCGGACCTCTCGGAATCCTCCCTCAACAAAATAAGGAATTGTTTGGCTCTTTCCTTCAATTTTAAGGGCTGAGTCAGGAGTGAGCTTATTGATTGACATTTTTAGCTTGAAAATTGCTCATTTCTTGAGCGATGAGACTCGAGAGAGTTACCTTTCGATTCAGCAAAAAAGGTACATAAATCTGATGTTGAGCTTTTTTGTGACTTAGAAAAAGAGGCGAATCTAGAGAAAATGTAGGAAAACAACGAGTAAAGAAAATGTTTTCGAATAAGCTCTGAAATCGACCATCACAGCTTCATGAATCAAGTCGGTACATCCTGAACAGTTCGGGAACGATTTAGCTGTGACGGATTTCGTGTTCAGTGTCCCAACATTATTAGTTTCCATCAGTCGAAGGTCAAGTAATTGGTTGTCGTGGTGTTCTGAAGTTTTCAAGATTCAGCAAGAAGTCTCCATTTTCATCCTGCATCCAAATTATTTGGGGTCCCGGTAAGTTTTTTATATCTTTTCTTTTACTCTCGAGAATGATATACTTAGAAGAAGAATCTTCAACTCAATCCCATCGAGATACGAAGCTTTTTTCTCAAATAATTGAACCAGAGTTTTTTGAACTTTGATTGAAAACCAAGCAGATCGCAATCGGCATCGCATTCAATTAAACCTAATGGTTAAAATTGAAGAGTTGGACCATTTCGAAAATGTGGATCTCGAAAACGTTAGACATAAGAATAAGGGTTTTAGTTGGATTTGAGAGTTAGTGGAATAAACCGTAGTTATTTGTAACAACAACAATCATCTCTTCAGGGATCTAGCTTTTAATTAAACAGTTTGCAGTTCTGCAGGACCATCGTAAGGCAACTAGTAAGGTCAAATTTGAAACAAGTTCAGTTTATTGCACCGGTGAGTATGTACTCGTACTTATTCCAAGTAACTACATTTTATACATGGAGAGACAGAGTTTTGGATTCTTGGCTCTGTAAGTCATCCTTGACTGTTCAAGATAAGACACCGAAACCTACTAGGGAATCAAAATCACCTGAATCTTTTGTAGTAATTGAAGGCTCTTTGGTGAATCTTGAAAATATTGAAATCATTGGAGACAGCAATTGTCTGACAATCGAATTATAAAACAGATGAGATCGGAAGAGAGAACTTAATCCGTCTCGCAACTGTAGGCATACTGTACCTTCTAGAACCTGTAGGGTGCTGCTAGTGTAATGTTGGGTGTCGAATTGAACACTGTCTTGATATAAACCGATGTATTCACGAAAACCATAAGAGACTTAAAAGTTGACATAACATCCGAACTAAAACTAACTAACTAGGCTTCTATCCGCAGCGTAGTGCTACTGTCGGTCAGGCGCATTGGTAATGTAGCACCAAATATGAACTCTTACACAAGTGAATGACGAACCTCATCCATAAGAGTGCGTTAAGGTTTGTTAAACACATGAGATTCTTAAACAAACATCGAATGATGGAATCTATGCAGAAGGAGTGTGTTTGGAGTAGACTAATGGTGAAACAGCCAACTTGAGCAGTAATTAGATAGAACTTGTATGGTGTCACACTTACAACATTGGGATACAAGAGGGTTTAGAGATTTGTGTATTGATGAGTTTCTAAGTTCATACGTGCATTTATATGTCATAGTTGAATCCAAAATGCATTCACTAGGAACTGGTTAGACCTTCTAACTGGATGTCCGTCGCTTCGCCTGTGGGCAGTCCGTCGTTGTTCAAAGAGCAATGACCAGAATGAATGTTGTCCTTGTTGTCTGAGAGAGAGGTATCAATATTAAATCTAGAAAAAAAGGACTCTCTCTTCTTCTTAATCCACAAGTTGATGGAAACTCGGGTTAGCAATTTCACGGACCTCCTTCCCCCGGATATACATTCTTTATAGCCAAGTTTCTTGTCAGCTCCCTCTTTTCTGGAGATTCGACCCTTTCATTGAAATCGCGACTTTAGAGCCCCCTTTCTGGGATGTTTTTGCCTGAGAAACTCTTCGAGAACCTCCCTTCCCTGTCCACCCTTCAACCTCTCCTTCCCCAGCTTTTCCGCGTCGTGACGACCCCTCTGGGTGTACTCGAAATGGAAACGGATCGCTTTCAAGGCCCTGCCAGCATCGGGAATGAATCCCCGCCAATATCTTACGTGTAATGAAGCATTCCTTCGAAGAGGGAAAAAGAGCTAAGGCTTCCGGTCGCTCCGGAGAAAAATGGGGCGGCCGGCGCTGAAAAGGCGGAATGGCCTCGGAGAGCCGAATATTAATTTGCTGGAGTTCGGCGAGAGAAGTTGATAATATGAATAACATGGGGTAATTGTTTGAGAGCACTGAACTGAAGTTCAGCATCAGTACGATATAGGTAGGCTATCCATTTTACCGCAGAGGGGAGACCTGTGTATCTACGAACGAGGCTCGAAAAATCTCGAGTGAACTCTGCAATCGTAGGGGTGACATGAGTCCGTCGCACCGGCAGTCTAAGGCAAATCAAACAAACTGGTAAGTCACTATTCTATGTTTTTATTTTTTGGGTGTACCTACGAACGAGAATTATTCCAAAACTTATATTTTTCTTTTGTTTGTAGTAAGTGTGATTCATGAAAGTTCCTCCCTACAGTTTGGAATGAATGAGGGCTTCTATTTCTCATTTTTGATCTGCCTTATCCATAGAATTGAAGTTTCAATAGACGCCAAAAGTCAAAATTGCATCCCGTTGTACCGATCAACTGAAAAGACGTTGTACCTCCTATCACGTTTCGCAGGTGTTTGTAAGAGCAACGGATCAATGTATGTATCTAAGTGAGCGTGTAGAAGCTTCTATTAATCATCTGTTAATCAATCTGAAGTGTCGTTTTTTAGCGAACCATTTAATACCCACTTGTATTAAATTATTGCCTTGAAGGCCTTAATAGTTTCAAGTCAATGACGATCAAGATGGAGTATCCAGACCAGACAGCCAACCTTTTACATCGCACAATCACCCTAATGAATCTTCAGCCATCCACAACCATTCAACCCCTCCACCACTCGCACCCTCAAAGGTCTCCACTAGCACCTTAAATGTGGAGGCTTTTTCCGAGGAAAACTGATGGTAGAACTCAAAAAGGAAAATCACGGATCGTAACCGACACTCCAGAAAAAAAAAAGAATTGTAAACTGATTACAAGGCAAAACAGATGACAATTATAAAATCCCAACGAAAACCTTCAAGAAAAAAACAAGTCAAAAGCCAGGCAAAAAACAGAAAAATGTTCAAACCTGTGAAACCTTTTTTGAAGAACCAGAAGATAACTTCTCACTCCATTCATCTAGTGAAGACGATTTTAATTTAGAATTAATGGTAGAAAAACTAGAAACAGCAGTTCTCCAATCTCGACTTGACGATTCACATTTCCACCTTAAAGACTTTGTTTTCCTTGAAGTGCTAGTGAAAAAACCGATCATGCATTTCGTAGTTGACATAACAGTAGAAGTTGATGGTATTTGCTTCAATATAAAATATCTGAAGAAAGTGACTGCTGGTGACGACGTGAAATTTGCTTATGATGGTAAAGGTGAATATGGAGTCGATACTGAGCATATATCATTCAAACTACCTCAACAGGCAGAAACTTGCTCATATTTCCTGTTGGTTTCCATCTTTTTCGTTAGGGTTGAAACTATGGAGTAGAAAATTCCTGATATGATTTGCTTACCCTAGTTTTTTCAATTTAATTGGTCATGCAAAGATAAATTTGTTTATGATTTTATCCTGCAAGCGTTACCAATTACATTTAATTTTAGTTGCGATGAATAAAACATATTTTGGTTTATTATTCAATAATAAACCATTGTAATCGCTCTGGAAAAAAAATTCTAACCCCCCCTGAAAATTTCATGGTTTACGTTTCAAAGGGTGTAGAATCCGAATCTGCAATAAAAAATGTTCCGTCATAGCCGATGTGAATACTTGTAGTGTAGTTAGTAGCCGATACACGGCATTCTGATGAACATAAAAAACATTGCAAATTTCGTTCACTGAGGTTTATTATTCAATTGGCTTGCGTTCATGATTTGAATCTTACTAAGCTTCGGAGTGTGCGTGTTTTACAGGTGATAGAGCGATTATTGAATTTCAGGAGATATGCATAGACCACGTAAATCGGTTCTCATCCAAAACACCTATTTGGATTGATCAGTTGATGATATTTGTGGTATTGAGGTTCAATAAAAAAACGCTGCAAAGGACTTGATCACGATGTTTTTATCGGGTTTATTATTCAATTGGCTTGCGTTCATGATTTGAATTTCTACTAAGCTTTGGAGTGTGCGTGTTTCACAGGATAGGGCGATTATTGAATTTCAGGAGGCACACAAATATGATCAACTGATCAATCCAAATAGGTATTTTGGTCGAGAACAGATTCACGTGCTCCATGTATCTCCTGAAATTCAATAATCGCCCTATCCTGTGAAACGCGTACACTCCAAAGCTTAGTAGAAATTCAAATCATGAACGCAAGCCGATTGAATAATAAACCCCCAGTAAAAGAATTTTCAGCGTTTTAATGTGACTGACTGATTTACTTAATTTTAAATGATAACTTTTTTGAAACGATTAACGATTTTTCAAATGCGAAGCTTCTTAAATTTTAGAACAACGAGCTTTCAAAGCTTACTTGAAATGCTGTTGAAAATTAAGACTGTGTTTTACAAAGTTTATAGGTGTTTTAACCTTCTTCAGTTACAATATGTTGTACCTGAGAACGGCTGATATGACTCTGGATTTTAATTTTTTACAGACTCCAAATGTTAAACTTTCGAACTAATAAAAATTAACCCGCTTGGGGGAAGGGGGGGGGGTGTCAAGTATGGAGGCCGAAAAAAAAAATTATCGCTCTAGCTGTTATAAAAAATGAATAAAAGGTAAACTGTGTTAGTAGGTACAACGGTCTCCCCATCTCTGTCGAACCCATCCTGCTAAGGAATACATTTTATTGGAGGGCATTGGAAATGGATAAACCTTTCTACGATACTAAGTATAGAGCTAAATATGTAATCTATGAGGCAATTATAGCTGTTGTGCGTGCTGCGGCCTTCAAAGATTCCCAGTCATTCAGTACGACTTGGTGATGAGTTAACCATCTACTTTTGAGAGAAATTCATGTAGTGGTCGGTTAACAACAACTACGAAACAAATTTTTTTTTGGAACGCGTTAAAGAATGCTCAAGTGTTTAAGGATGCCTTTGCAGTAATCTCCATAGAGGCAGAACAGATGATATTCGTAGGTAAGAAACTCAAATTTGCCGAAATTCTTGCTGTGACATCATCCGCTGCCAAACTCTCGGAACGAGGAAAAAATATCGATATTGAGAGGTATTCGCCAATCTGGAAAGTCTATCGAAAGTGGATTCCAGCCAAGGGGAGTTTTTTTTACAAGTTACTGTAAATCCCAAAGAAAAATGAGTTTGAAAAGGTTTTCATATTGCGTTGTCCGGATATTAAAGGTTAACGTGCTGTCACTTTATTATTCCGCTGCTCTCAAAGCCTAGTTCCAAAACACAGTACTGTCCGGAAAAACCAAAAACCGGTAACTTAACCCTAGGATTGCGTTGCGGGGTCAATCCTGACCCTACAAAATACGTGTGATCGCATATCTTCGATAACAATTTTTTCCAGCCAACAGGGTAGACAAAGTCAGTATAACAGAAAAATTGTTGTAATGAATGTACAAACTACGAGTGGGCCACTTGTTACCGCACAGTGCACTAGGTGTGAACGTTTTCTTCGGCGGGGGACCAATGGACCCCAGGATGATCTTTGGATTTCCTGACAAAATTATAATGTTTTACCCATTTGTTTCCATCACATTTCTGTTCATTCGGCATTTCTTAGTCCCTCCAGAGTTGCTCTGTTTCCTCACAGCTTAGTAGCCTTCCCAGAAGCGGTAAATTGAAATAACCTGTTCCTTAATTACCACTGACTTTAACGTCTCACGGGAATAATGAGAAGTAGAATTTTTCTTTCAGCTAATAATTGAACGTTTCTTCCTAATTTATCGATATTAGAAAAATGGAGTTTGAAGTAGATCCAGTAGCTTGGTCGATAGAGATAATTTAATTGATTTACACTTCGTTCCCTACTATTTGAGCGAGATTCAATGTGATTTGTACCAAGGGCTTCTTAATTAGCGATACCAATAGACTGTCAAAGATTAACCTTAAGAAGCCATTCTACAGTTTGGGGTCTGTGAATGACCGGGTGAAAATTCCAAGGAGTCAATATACTGAATTGCTGCTTCAAGTATCGTAGAAATGAGTTTCAGGAGTTACCAGAAGATCCGGCTCTTACCCATCGTCATGTAAAAGTCCTAGATCCGAATTATGTACCGAATTACAGCTTCTGAGTGTAGATAACGAGAAGAACCATTCCTCTGATCAGAGAGTAAAAAGTGTAGCTCAGCTTTAGGAGAGAAGAAAATTAGTGTACTTCACGACCACAACACAGCAATAGAACATGATACACGTTAAAACGTCGGGCGACTAATGATGTAACATATTATGTAACTAACAACAGTAGTAAATCATACTATATAAAACATAGATACATAGACGAGCTTTCAATTGAAAACTCTCAGTAAGTTGTTTCGTTGTTTGGTCTATGTTCTTGGTATTTTTACCATACTACGTAATAATATTAATAATAAAAAATTGTACCTGTTTGTTTTTTCGAATCCATTAATCAATTTACCTGGAACAGAAATAAAAATAGTTACATATGTGTTATTTAACAGAAATAAAGATAGTTAAATATGGGTTATTTGTGAAAATAATTAAAATTGAGACCGAACGGTTTTGTTGATTACTTAAAAATAGGAACAAAAAATATAAGCGAATTTTCAGGATATATTCAATTAATGATTATAAACTTTCGAAGATGAACCATTTCATCTCGGGTCTTTGTTAGTTCATGCCTTATGCATTAACCTACTGTGACATATTGAACCCCTCAGTAAATCTGAACTTTTCCTCTTATATCTTCCTCTCCTCGACCTCTGTGTGTTTAATAACGTTGATTTTCAACATTTTCTAATTCTCTGATATTGAGTTTCTCGTGGCTTCGATCCCGCTACAGTTCAAAACGCGTGGAGTTGAGGTAGATATAACTGTTTCCTATCGTTTCTATCAAGTAGAGATTCTATTCGATAGAATGGCATGGTCTGGTCTACTCCATTTGATTGAATAATACTTTTGCCACATCATAGGTCTGCAATACAAAAGGTACACTTTGTACTTATTGGTTTCTTCCATTCTCTTCTCAAAATTTCTTGATTCCACTTGGTCTATCAGTACGAGGAATGATGTAGGAGAACATTCTGATAGAAAAGTTCCACTAATACCCTGACCTTATTTTCAAAGGAATGGTAGGCGAAATATTCCGAGTATAAATACAATTAATCTTATTCACATTCGAATGCGGAATAGGGATGATGAACCTTTCGAATTACCTATTCATCACGAGAGACCAAAGAGCTTCGATTGTGGGCGGTAAATGCAAAGGTGGTGGATACTGAGGACTGGTGGGTAACCAACAGGAAGGTGTTCCCCGTTACTTATTCCCCTTACTACCATTTCATCGTACCGGGAAGGCTAGCGGGCCCCAGCAGACCGAAATGGTGGGCGAGAAGGCAACTCTTGGGAATGATCCTAGCAAGATAAATTAATCTTGAAACTCCGTCGATAGTCATTCTTGTAACAAATGGTTTAAATTACCACAGTATGTCCACATCTTCTGATGAAGTCCAACTTTTTAATTAAATTCCAAAGTGAAAAAATCGTTTTTTTTTCAGAAATTTCTCTTTACACTGGGTTGAGATGATTGATGACATTTTTTCTCTCCACTGAATACATCGATAGGAACTCCCAAAAGCCTCGAGGGGAAATAGAATATCAACATCGGTTACAGAAAGTTTGTATACTTTAAGGGACTTCACTAGCCGAGAAGATTTTTTTTTGTTGGACCTCAAAACCTAATTTAATGGTGAAGTGATTGGTACCGCGTATTTAGAAGTTTTGTAAATGGGAATTCAGTAAAAAAAACGCTGCAAATTCTTTCACTGGGGTTTTTTATTCAATTGGCTTGCGTTCATGATTTGAATTTCTACTAAGCTTTGGAGTGTGCGTGTTTCACAGGATAGAGCGATTATTGAATTTCAGGAGGCACACAAATATGATCAACTGATCAATCCAAATAGGTATTTTGGTTGAGAACAGATTTACGTGCTCTATGCATATCTCCTGAAATTCAATAATCGCTCTATCACCTGTGAAACACGCACACTCCAAAGCTTAGTATAAATTCAAATCATGAACGCAAGCCAATTGAATAATAAACCCCAGTGAAAGAATTTGCAGCGTTTTTTAAATGGTTATCAGAATGCTTCAACCCGTGTATCGGCTACAAAGCCTTTTAGGAGTTCACTCCAGTATCCACATTGCTACATCACTACATCACTACGTCGCAAGGTTACTGATATCAACACAAAAACAATAATAAACCAAAATAACGCGAATGTTGACACCATAAATCGGGCCATAGATCGAGAATGGTTTGACCTACGGACCTGGGAAAGGGCTCATTCGATTCCTCGTGGAGTGTTCTTCAAAAAGCGTACAAATTTAGGCCGCCTTGACTTTTTTTGAGGTTGTTAGGGATTTTACAAAACTTTGAAAAAAAAGGGCACTTTTAATTACGGCGGACTGTCGGAAAATTTTTTATTGCAGATTCGGATTCTACACCCTTTGAAACGTAAACCATAAAATATTCAGGGGGGGGGGGGGGGTTAGAATTTTTTCCTTCACTAGCGATTACAATGGTTTATTATTGAATAATAAACCAAAAACAGTTTGCAATAGCCGAACCCAACTAAGCTGATGAACTTTGTTGAAACTATCTAACATATGAATTTCTCTTTGTGATGTCTAGTACCAGGAGCTGTTGTTTTTTTTTTTTTTTTTTTTTTTTTCGAATTCATCTCGGTATACAAACAGTATATCATCTTCTTTCTATTTATTCAATTGTACATTATTTATCCTGTACTAGAAGAAAAGAGAAGAAACAGTTGATACTTCACTAGTGGACGGAGTTGTTTTAGCAGAGCTTGCAGGACTCGAAGCACTAACTGTTTTTCTTCTAGATCCTCCCTTCACTTTGTTGAACACTTTAACAACCCAAGCCTTGATAAAATGCAGTATTATTCCTGCACGCTACTCATGTTAATACGAATTCCAAGGAACATGTCTTGTACTTGATTTAACCCATATGTACAAGGCATAAAGGTGGTCTAAAATTAGCCTTCTCTGATATATACATATCAATGGATTGAATGACACAATAAAAGTGAGGCAAATCAATAATTTAATCAACTACCAGAACGGAGATACAAGGTATTGAGGATTACGTGGAAATAATTAACCAAGAGCACCGCCTGACATTTTCAATAACTCCTGTGCTCGACAGATGGACGAATTTTGCACGCTTGAAGAACTTTGTCAATAAACTGCTGAACTGGCTTAATCATCATTCCGGTGATCCATTTTCTAGCAAATGGTTCGGTCGTAGGAGGAGAGAAAGTTCAGAGTAAGTTACAGAGCTACATTGGAGTCATCAGAATCGGAAAACTCTACTCCGATAGAGCTCCGGTTTCCAAGGCTGAACATTCATTAATTATTAATTCCCCTTGAATTATTCACATCAACACCCTAAACAAGGAATGTTTTTCAAAAATATTGCTGTCTGATAATTCCCAAGAATCCAACAAAGGAATGAAAAAAGAAAACACTTCAAATGATTTAATAGAGGTTCATCATTTCTGTATTTGAAAATCCTTTCTTCGTAAGTCATTAGTTTTGAATAACTCGCTTAAAAACCCTCAAAAGGAAATCTGGAAAGTGAAATTCCATTATTATTATGTCTTATTATTCAATTCTCATATCACACCACGCAGTTTTCACTATGTCCAACGACATTCGGTTTCACATTCATATTGACGTTCTTTATTTCTGTCAAAGTTCTAGGGAGGGTTTTATACCCGCGGTGAATTTGACGACGAGTTCATTGAAGATACGTTAATCAATAACGGACATTAGTTTTATTTGAAGGTTTTTGATGATCTGGTTTTTCAAATATTTCAGCCCAGGAGTGGCTGAAATTCTAGCTGAGAACTCCATCCAAAACAGATCCAAAACTTGATTTTTGACCCGAATTTCATCAGCTTTGCCCAGTAGTTTTGTAGAATAGCTCTCAATGGCAGACTGTATTTTTTGTTTAGCTCTTGATTTTTTCAATTTGATGCTTGGATTTTACTATCATGAAACGTAAAACAACAAATTTTGAGGGGGTAACTCATTGACCTTAGTCAATTACAAAGACTCGTTATTGAAAATAATAAAACAAAACATTCCTCCGTTCTCCGGAGGTTTTCTCTAAATGTTTTGAATAGTTACACATTGGGATCGAACCAAAAAAGAAACAAGAAAATCGGTTATGAAATGTCTGAAAACTTTGTCAAAAACACACGCTCCCTACGTACTTTTTTTCACGGATTCGGTCTAATACTAGTCTGAGACAGATTTATATAAAGTTATTTTGTTTCTAATGTATGGTTTGTCTCACTCCCCTCCTGTATCAGTTCTAATAGGCAACCCTCAACTGACAAAGCCTTGCTTCAAATGGAAGTCCTAAAAAACGGGAGTACACGGCACTGAGGTAACGTTAAATGGATGTTGGATCGGTCAAATGTTCTAACGAACATTTATTCACTGTTATCAATTGTGAACGGTAATCTAGGTTGTGATGGATATGGTTAGTTGGCTCCTTCCCGATTTTAGAATCTGTAGCCTTGGGAGATGAACCGGACGCCTGCAAGCGTCTGAATCATCCTCTGAGCGTGGCAGAGCATAATAATGCATCCACCTCCTTGGAAGGGGCAACTATACCATTCCATCACCCTCACAAGGTGGAGGCTGCTGACTGCATTTGAACGGCGCCCTCGTCTAAGGAACAAACCTTTTAGGGAAATACATAACGGGCAGACTTACACGGGTAAAGTAAGTCAAAAGATGCATGTCGTATATCGTGATGGCTTGTATTATACTCTGTTTGTAACGAAGTTCAGCACAACCCAAGTTCGAATGTATGATTATTGTCCTTTTTCGAACTGGTAAATATTATACGTGTTCAGCAAGATCAGCAGGTATATTATGGTCTGACTGACAAAACTGTTCTCCCGGCTGACAACGATACTGACCGAAATTGTTCACACTAATTTGACATTTACATTTGCAGATTTACGCGCACACAGTATTTAAAATTTAACCCCAACCATAGACCCAAAAAACAGTACGATTAGGAACAATACTCGAAAGTGAAAATGACCTAATCCACATGAAACGGCCATCACTACTGGAACGCTCCCCGCCATCGACGATGTACATTCCCCGGATTGCGGCTTAGGTTCGAGACTCGCTTCCATTTCTACATTCCTCACATGACGATCGCTTCCATCCCGATCCCGTACAACTTTGAATTTCATAGCTTTCGCCTCATTCGAGGAGGACCCAAGCATATGAAATCCATTGAAATAATCATACGCAGACCCACAATACAGGTCAGTAAATTCACCGACCCCGTTGAAAACCGCGAGATATAAATAACGGCTTTGGGACCAGTAGCCATTGAATCGTGCAAATAATACGATCGCAATAATGGTAATAAGATAGCGTGAGCTGTATGAGATATAAACGGGATCTACGCTACTACTAGAGTATGTTCGGGAATAACACTACGAACCCAACTGTCGCATACAGTCACTGAAGAGAGACAACCGTTGTTTCACAGATTCAGCAACGAAGGGAAAGGACTCGGCATTCGTTCGGTCGATACTCCGTACGGCAGGTAGGTTTCATTTACCGTGTATTCCAAAGCTCCTCGTTGGGAAAACGATATTCTGTTTTCCGCCGCGATTTCAGCGTCCTTACCCAATATTTGATTGTGCTTAGTCACATCAAATGTTGGATTCGATAATTATCATGTTACTTTAGACATTATCACAATCACATTCAGTATGGCGTGTTTTGGTTTATGCCGATTCATAGGGAGTTTCCTAGCCAAGACACGTGACACGAAATCAGCTAACCACGGATCAAATGGAATAGAGACTGTGCTTCCATGAGTGGATGGAATTCAAGGGTTGAATGAAAATTAGGCATGATCCACCATTAACAAGGTAGTTATCGTAGGACATTTGGCTTTACAGCCGCATTATTCAGCTTAACTCGATAGAGAATGTAAATTTGAGTGTTGGAACATGTGATAACGAAGATTTATCTTTGAGTTGAATAGCAAAGAAAGTTCATACCGTACAGAATCGTGGTGTGCACTTCGGTGGTCGTATTGACGAGAGAACAAAACCATAAAATCATGGTTTTTTTTTTCCAAAGAGGCCGACTTTAATCTACATCTCCAATAATCATGCAAACTGTACTCTTTATCTTTTAATTGATGTATTTTCCTAACAACTGATTGCAATTCATCTTCAACTAATGAACAACATCTAGCGCATTGCGATAACAATAAATAAATCGAAAGGTTCCACGGAACCACCGATATACCCGAATTTTCAGTTTGCTAGATGATATAAGCAAGCAGTCTCATTTGTTCTTATTTTTATATAGACGGATATAATGTAGTAACACTATAAATTGTTATAATCGGTAAACGACTCGTGCCTTCTTTCTCATCTGAAACCTATTATGATCTACAGTGCGTCCTTGTTTGATCAGAGATCCATTATATCCGAAGTTCCTCTGATCGTGTTGGATCTATTGTTTAGTTACGTCATCAGATTCAACAAATAATTTGTACGCTACTAACACAGATTGCTTCATAGGTCGAATCCAAGTTATATTCGAAGGCGGAAGCAAACGTTCTATGAACTTGAAGAGCGAAATGGAGGGTTGTGTATACACTCATAGTAGATGCACCAGGTGACAGGCGCACCTACAGAGAGGTAAAGGTGGAACGGGGCCTTAGCCGTGTTTCCTGGGATCGGACATGGTCAAGTAGTTCCTGAGCTCATTGTTGTCCCCACCAGAAGCGGAATGGTATTGTCCGCGAAACAAAGCCCTGTCTTGCATTCAAAGGAAATATCTTGTAGGCAAGTTCCGCCGAGGCTGTGAGACTCCCCTTTTGAATTTGCCCCAAGAGAGAGATCCTCTCAAAAGTTCTGGCAGGGGGACATCGCCAGGAAGTAAAACGCAGGGAGGAAACACTTTAATAGAGCTTTCTCCCATTTTGATGGGACCGGGGCTTAGCCGAAGGATTTGATAAATTTTACTGAGAGACTACTGTACCTTACTCCATTCTTAAGGTTCAGCAACTTGTTTGTTGAATTCACCTAACGGTGGTCTGAGAAGAAATGACGTGCTTCACATGACTGGTGGACACGATATGAGGTCAATTTACATACTATAGGACATTTCTTATTTCTAACTTGAAGAGGTTAAGATTCGAAACTTGGCTGATAGATTGTTTAATGGGTGTTATTCATGAAGCCAATGAAAACCCTTGACTGTTGATGAAATCATAAAACATAAACGTATTTTTAAAGGGGGGAGAAATTTTGATAGTTTCCTTTACTGATAAGAGCATAAAAAACGAAAATGTGCCCATACTCTGCTCAATGCTTTTAAAACCACAGTGTTAGTGACAAACAATCCGTTCCTCCTCCAGGGATTAAACCTTCAAGTTGAAAATATGATAATGCAGCTGTGACTCGCATTTCATTATTACTGATTCATATACCTCCGGGAAAAGTTTTTTCCCCCGAAAATTGAACAGAAAATAACACTTACCAAAGTGACAGGATGATATTCGCGGAAGGTTATTTAGGTGATGATTAGTTTCACGAACGAGGATCACAAAGTAATCCAAATTTGACAACATTATCAGTCTGTTGTTTTGAGGGATAACTCCTCACTCTTCATTAACTCCCCTATCACTACGTTTGATGTAACAGGTTCTATGAACCATTTGATCATTTTTCCAGCGGTTTTAGTATGAAATCCGGGGGACCATAGTATGAAAAGGCCTATAACACCCTACAAATTAGACATAAAGATTTATGTCAGATCTTCATTTCTTTTTTAAGTAACAAGAAAGATGCCACATTTATTAGCGTTGGATATAAAATCATAAGAGATATGTCGTATCATCATGTTGATTTCTAATAATTCGTTCAGTATATTTCTAAATGATAGTATGTAGCTCGTGTAGGTACCACTGTGTTACTCCTAGTTTGGAATTGAAATTTTGGTCATGTCATTACACTTGACAAAACTATCGTTTTTTTTTTTTGGTTTTAGAGTGACCAAAATGAATGAATGGGTTTCGATTGAACAGTCAAGAGTGAGTAGGTATAATAGGGAAAATGTGTTAACATTGATTTTAAGACCCAGACTGCTTCTGCTTAGTTCTCAGTACAGAAACTACGAATGACGCTATTTGATATAACAACCGATTCATTCAAGCCTTTCATCATTCCACTCACTTCACTCTTCAGTCCTTAAATAAATGAAAACGGGGCCAACCGCGATGGGGAAAAAAGTTAATACATACATACACACGATCTCGTGTTTGTTTTTGTTGTGAGATATATGGGAAAACGCTGAATTTCCGCGCTCTGTACACAACCCAACTGTCGGGCGCTGTACCTCGCACGCAACCAAACCTGAAGGGGTAATGTCAACGATGAAGCTGGGATAGTATCCAGCGGTGGTAGACCATTTCTAACGAATTCATCGCGACTGACAAAACTAAAATGTTGAGTTTACGCTCTACAGATTGCGTCAACCAGGTATTCAAGTGCGAGGAACCTGCTGGGAAACGGATGAATGCGAATTCTCTCTTTCGCTCTCTCGCTAAACAGCTAGTACCGCGTTGTGAGCCGTAGACCGTTTGAGATAGGACAGGGTGGCCAGAGCGAGAAAGGGGTTGTCGGCTTCCAGCTAATTGCTAATTAGGAGGACAAAAGTCTTTCATCTGCCTCTCTCACATCGAGAACAGGTGCGAATTCGGTGACGCTTCTGTTCGAAGGAAAGTGTGTGAAATAAGTTGGGAAGAAGGCGAGCCACCTGCAGTTCGAATGAGAATACGAATACAATAAGCTTCATAATTGTTTCAGCTCTTTTGAATCAGTATTGTAAGACAGATCACCAGAACCTCTCATTAGAAAATAATGATTGAAGTTCACCAACCACAATCCAGATAGAAACTCAAGTTCGAAGATGATTTTGCCTCCAACATATAACTTGATTGGTTTTACGATAGTTACAACATTGGTAACTATTGTATTGATGTATCTCCCCCCCCCCCCTTTATTTGAGATGATTTATACTGTTCTTCAATATGGCTTTCCTACACATACGATTGAAAGTTACCAACCTTCACCACTAACTTCTTGCGGACAGGTTGCCGCCCTCAAAACTACATTTGAGATGTAATTCACGAGCTTGCAAGGGCCAAACCAAGGAAGTTGAAGTTTTGGAGAAGAGCAAACATATCTTCGTAGGTAGCGCAACCAAACATAGTCTCCCACCTGGAGCTTACTTTGTACAGCATGTCGAACGTAACGATGTTTACCTTTTACTTCAACCTCACCCGTGGTCTGGCGTGCTATGTTGGCGACCCATCAAATTAGGATCCACAACTACAATTAAAGTTTTTGAAACAGTGAGTCCAATCATCGTGGCAGGGGTGAATCCTGTCGTTGGTCTAGGCACAGTATCCAGGTAGAGCAAGAGAAACCTCTCAGCTGTGCTGATTCTTCACCATAATTTCGATAAGCATTTCACAAAGGGGCAATTTAAAGTGTTCCCACCAGTCCATCTCTTTGGGAGGCGACGGTGGAGTCCGATTTATTAATGCCCTTAATGATTATGATTTCCCGGAAAACCACCACAAACACGTCCCTTGATCTAAATGGAATTCAAGATTAAGCAGAAATCTGGGAAATACGTGTATACATGCCACAAGAATTCGAAGGTTGCGCAAGCGAAGAGTCTACTTTTTACGTTATCTGATTTTGTGTGATAAAACGATTCAGATGACAACTATCCGGTCACAGTACGGTTTGTTTCCATAAAAAAGTTTGACCTGTTTTTATGGTCAACATTTCACTCAACATGATTAACATCTTTGATTCTATTAAATTATGAGGGATGTATAAACTAAATCGTTTGAGATACAAGTGACATTCAGGATGAGAGGATCGCGAATCAAGAGATTTCAGAGCGTCTTAGTAAAGCGGTAACAACCGTTACTCAGCTGTACAGGTGTTTTTTTTTTCGAATATTAAACAATCAATATTTGCGCAAGACAAATAAACTAGACAAACTATGAATAAGCCGGTTGAGTTTTTCACTGTTTTGGGGCACATAGGATTTCTCGAGCCAGGCAAAGAGTTTTCTGCTTTACATATAGAGTACCAGCTCTGAATGGCCAGTGATGGGGCGGAGGAGGAGGTGGCGCTGCCTAGCTGTGCCAACAGAACCTTATTTCTGCCACCCTTTTCAGCTCCCCGCTTCCCACTCTAAACTGTGGTATGTAATATGAGGTGGTATTCAGGGCTTGGGCGAATATAAAGTAGGGAAGCCAATACGGTCAAGGGAAAAAAAGAGTTTCCCTCCCGGTTCGAGCAATACTTCTACCCTCTTCTGTAAATGTTGTCCGCAAGGGTTCCGTTTTCGTGGGGATACGGCTATACACAATTTTCCGAGTTCCAATTCCATTTGTCCCGTATTTTAATAGTTTTCCTGTCTCGATTCACTACATATTTGAATCCTTGAGAAATTATGAGATATATATCGTCTAATGTAGGATGAGCTACTTCTTAGGTGTCTTAGTTACTGCTAATTGTAGCCGATCTGAGAGCAGTTCTACATAGAGGGTGAGGGCACTAGAGCCATTGTCCCGGGTTCCTGTTGCGTGAGAGCCACCAATTTCCTCAAAAACATCTAAAAATATATAAAATAATGAAGAAGAAGGGAGAGCAAAGAGAAAAAAGGCTGCAAATTCTTTCACTGGGGTTTATTATTCAATTGGCTCGAGTTCATGATTTGCATTTCTACTAAGCTTTGGAGTGTCCCTGTTTCACAGGTGATAGAGCGATTATTGAATTTCAGGAGATATGCATGGAGCACGTAGATCTGTTCTCAACCAAAATACCTATTTGGATTGATCAGTTGATCATATTTGAGTGCCTCCTGAAATGCAATAATCGCTCTATCACCTGTGAAACACGCACACTCCAAAGCTTAGTTGAAATTCAAATCATGAACGCAAGCCAATAGAATAATAAACCCCAGTGAAGGAATTTGCAGCGTTTTTTTAATGGTTATCAGAGTACTTCAACCCGTGTATCGGCTACAAAGCCTTTTAGGAGTTCACTCCAGTATCCACATTACTACATCTCTACATCACTAGGTTACTAACAACAAAAACAAAAACAATAATAAACCAAAATAACGCAAATGTTGGCACCATAAATCGGGCCATACATCGGGAATGGTTTGACCTACGGACATGGGGAAGGGCTCATTCGATTCCTCATGGAAAGTTCTTCAAAAAGAGTCCAAATTTAGGCCGCCTTGACTTTTTTTGAGGTTTTTATTGATTTTACAAAACTTTGACAACCCTTAAAGGGCACTTTAAATTAAGTGAGAGTGCTGGCTAAAGAATTGGAGCGTTGTCGGACCAATATGATTTTTCCTGAAAATTTCAGATTTTTTGCTCCAGCCGTTTGGGATAAATCGTGCGTGCGGCGTACGGGAAATTTTTTTATTGCTGATTTGGATTCTACACCCTTTGAAACGTAAACCATGCAATTTTCAGGGGGGGTTAGAATTTTTTTTTCTAAGAGCGATTACAATGGTTTATTATTTAATAATAAACCAAAATTAAAATGAATGACGTCCCAATGAGTGAATATTAGTACCTACGTTCAAAAATGTTTTCTAGAAGTCTTTGAAACGGTTGTTTGGTACAAGTTACAGAACGTCAATAAATATATCTCAATGAGGAAAAGTGAGTCAATTTAAACGACAATTACAATGAAACCAACTGCAATTATTTCAGGTTTGAAAAGGAATGTTTTCCTGGGCTTTGGTCTATGCACATTCCACTTGATTAACTATTCTCCGTAGGCTGTGTAATTTACCACCCCATTACTACTGACTTTAAAGCCCCTGTTTAGTGTTATTTAAGTGCAAGCAGGCACCCATGTTGATAAATAATATACCTACCTAATCTAGGCAATGGGGTTAAAATAGGTGACGAACCATATATTCTGGCCAAAAAACAGTATGACTCCACTGTATATACTGTAATGCAGAGAGATTACAATCTGAACTTTATGAGAATTTGAGATTTCAAAGCGTGAAAGGTTGATGGATTAGAAGCACGGTTTTCCGTGAGCTCCGCTATAAGCATTATAGCATTATTATTTTTCTTGGGTTATTATTATATATTATGTATGTTGAATAGTGAGCCTCCCAATGGTATATAAATAAAGACTGGCATAAGGACAAAGGACACTAGGCAGCTCAGTTTGTAATTAGTAATTAATAAAAAACCTTACGATGAATTTTATTCTATTTCGCTCAACAACTGTCACTATATGTGTGACTACGCCCTTGGTCGACTTTCATCTTGAACAATTGATTCGTTGTTTTCCCAAAGGAAAATGATACGATACTCCAATTTTAAGGGGTAACAACCACCTGGACATTAATTGTCCATAATTATATTACGTAAGACTTGAAAAAATCGATTTCAAATGGAATTTCAGGAACAAACTTTCGCTTCAATATTATCAGCTGATACGATCCTCAAATGATACTAGGCGGTTTTTGATAAGCCGAAGCCCGTTCACATTCGCCTTCATGTATCCATTCTTTTCTCCATCAAGGTTTAGCCTTCTATCAGTAACGAACATAACACCAATGGTGTTATTTCGAAGTTACCGATGTTAAGATTTTTGAAATTTCAGCCCTTTAATGTCACTCTTTAGGACTGGAATCGACGATGTTAATTCAGTAACAACTAGACCCCAAATGTGATTCTTGACCCCAAGTTTCGGAGCAGTAGCTGATTTCCGTTGAAAAATCGCTTGATAAATGTAATTTTAAACAGCTCTACAACCAGAGACGTAGATTTAAACTGTTGAAATTCGTAGGACTTGTACTTCGATTTGCGAGAATGAGGAAAAATTAATATCCAATCAAAGAATGCCGAAGCTTTTTAAAGACATCTACAATTCCTGAAATTCTTCGAATTTTGTTTTGAAATGAGGGTGGCGATTTTTTTTTATTATGAACTGTTGGAAGAAGGATGAGGATGACAAAAGATTTACAGTTTTGGAGAAATCAACAAGTTTTCAACGAGATTACTTCTTTTAGTGATTTTGTAACGGTTTAACCAATATCACAGCTAGGATCCTTAGCTCAACTAGTAAATGATAAGTGGGTTGGATTATAAAAATATAAATTTTTGGAGAAGTAGATTTTTGTCACATATTCACTGTTATCGCCGTACAGATTGGGGATGAATTATTTACTCAAGGAAAAAAATGTCTCATTATATACGGACGAAGTATGTACCAGGATTATCTACCTACTGGGCCACATGTAGAGACTAATCCGTCTACTCCTCCTGTATCTCTTCGAAATATGACACGCCCGGGTTAGTTCTTGTTGAAAGTTGACTGTTGAGTGCAACAGGTACTCGTAGTGATGTACTTTGCCTATGCTGTATTCATTTGCAATAGCTATATAATGCATTTGAGTAGGCAAAAATTTGATGCGGCATGAGTCTAACAAAATATTTTGCTGAGAAAGGGATAGCAACATAGTATTACCTTTATTTATGTCATAGGCGTACCTACGGATCTCTCACATATATCCGATGGTTTGTACAATGGAGTTAAATTGCAATATGACCCACTTAATTCGGAAAGGATAGTTGAAAATACAGAAGGCATGTAGGAAAAAATCGATAAACATTGTTAGGACTCCGTTCCGTATTACAGTTTTTTTTCTTTTTTTTTAATTATTATTATTATTATTTTTTTTTTTTTTATGAATGAGAATAATTATTTATGTTCATTCGCAGTTTAAAAGCGGGAAAGACGTTTTTAAATTATTACTGTTACGATTACCGAATTAGCGGTTTGTTTAGGGGTAGAAACTTCTGAATCCTTAATTGGCTAATGTGCGTGATCTTCCGAACGAACCTCATAAATTTTCCGACTATTAAATCTCTCGCCGAACAAGATTGATGCAAAATGGGGGGAATGATTCGATAACCCACCTATCTATCACATCCTTTGAAGGGCGGGTTTCTGGATGGGGTCTGGGAACGAAAGCTTGATACATACAAGGCAATGTGATGAACGTGGTAACCAGAAGTCTACATAAACCCGTCTAACCCCTATTTCCTAACGTCTAAAACGCGGATACACCCTTATAAATTACCCTCTCTACATCTTGCGGCTGACGTGAGATTGGATAACCTCCCAGTGAAATCGCGGCTTGGGAGACGCCGAACCATTTTTCAACGCTCGTAATGCACCGGGGGCGTATCAACTAAGCTGCCAGTACCAGCTCTGGATGTGTGCTTGGAATCATAGTGAGGAACTGAATTACCCGGCGGCGGAATTCCGACAGAAAATGGACGCGGAGATGTCCGCGGGTAAATACATATTTGTCTGGTTGAAGAGCGAATATAAATTCAACGACCGTTCCCCCTTCAATGAATTCAACGGTATTTAGGTATTTTTATTTTTCACTAAAACGTTTCTGACCGAACATAGAAAAGTGTACCAAACGAACAATGATTTTCGTTGTTTCAAGAAATTTTGTTTCATCAGGAACTGGTGAGTTGAAATTCACCTCAAGCATGTCATAATTAACGAAATATAAATATCAATCGACCAGGATTAAAATTCGGACAATGCTCCGAAATTTGTGGTGCAAACCACAGATTTATACCAATCGTTGTAGAAAGAGCTAGTTCGGCACTACTTTCAATGATATTTTCTGACATGTCTAATCAATTGAATTAGTTCATTTCAATGATTCATTTCGATGATGAATAAACTAACGCATCCTACTCGAAAATTGATGGCATCACAAGCCTTACGATGATTCTTTAAAGTGAACTATCAGTGCCATATTAATACTTGTTTTCCGATAGTGCTCCATTATTCCGTATTCTGACCTTAGATTTTTGACAATGAGGGGATGCATTAGAAATTGGATTGTATCAATTAAAATGTCAAGAAAAAATCGTTTATTAAATTAATGAAATCGAAATCTGGGTGCGTAATTTGAACAATCGAAGCTCAAGAGCATTTATTAGGGTGCCTGTTTCCAACAACAAAGCAAATTTAAGATGGATTAGACGGATATTTCGATAGTTACACTTTTTATCATAATTAGTCAACAGTAATTTAGTCAGCGGCTATCATTGTGTAGAATTTGAAGTAAATCTATAAGTAGCATCACGATTTATATCCCGATGGCTTCTTGTAGCGAATGACTATCATCCTAGTTTATCTACATTGATTAAAATGAAATGGTTCCTCTGATTACATTGAAACTTTCGTAAACATCAACTTGTAAAACTCATACGAATGTTTAGAATTTCATAACTAATGTGTTGAAAAAATGTACTTCGTTTCAGTAATTCCATCTATGTGCGGTGGACGTCTCTAATTGCTAGGCACATCTAAAAAACGCTGCAAATTCTTCCACTGGGGTTTATTATTCAATTGGCTTGCGTTCATGATTTGAATTTCTACTAAGCTTTGGAGTGTGCGTGTTTCACAGGTGATAGAGCGATTATTGAATTTCAGGAGATATGCATAGAGCACGTAAATCTGTTCTCAACCAAAATACCTATTTGGATTGATCAGTTGATCATATTTGTGTGCCTCCTGAAATTTAATAATCCCTCTATCACTTGTGAAACACGCACACTCCAAAGCTTAGTACAGTTTCAAATCATGAACGCAAGCCAATTGAATAATAAACCCCAGTGAAAGAATTTGCAGCGTTTTTTAATGGTTATCAGAATACTTGAACCCGTGTATCGGCTACAAAGCCTTTTAGGAGTTCACTCCAGTATCCACGTTACTACATCACTACATCACTAGGTTACTGATATCCTAACATAAACAATAATAAACCAAAATAACGCGAATGTTGGCACCATAAATCGGGCCATAGAACGGGAATAGTTTGACCTAAGGACCTGGGGAGGCTTATTCGATTCCTCGTGGAGTGTTCTTCAAAAAGAGTACTTTTTGAGGTTTTTGACTTTTTTTTTAGGTTTTTAGGGATTTTACAAAACTTGACAACCCTTAAAGGGCACTTTAAATTAAGTGAGCTGGCTCAAGAATTGGGGCGTTGTCGGACCAACATGGATTTTTCCTGAAAATTTCAGATCTTTTGCTCCAGCCGTTCGGGAGAAATCGTGCGTACGGCGGACGGACGGGAAAATTTGTTATTGCAGATTCGGATTCTACACTCTTTGAAACGTAAACCATGAAATTTTCACGGGGGGTTAGAATTTTTTTGTCAAGAGCGATTACAATGGTTTATTGTTGAATAATAAACCAAAACATCTAAGGTTATGTACATGCAACTTTTGGAACTTGAGCAAAATCTAAATCATTTTGAGGATTTCATTTGCGTTCTGATCCGACGGCTGGATGCCCAATCTTGAGTAATTTATTTTATGATTCACCAGCACTACCTCCTGGTAAAAAATCGAAATTAGGTGATTTGTAATTCAGAAAGCTACGTGCATAATTAATGCGCATCTGCGAAAATTACCATAGTTATGTCGTCATGAGAGGACATTGACAGAGAATTCGTCATTACAGAAATAGAAGGAGCATAAACTGAACAAACCTTGAATATCACGATGACGACTGGGGGAGTCGGTATTTCACAACATTCTTTGGAAACGCGTACCGACCAGCTGAAATTGATCACTCAATTCCTATGAACACCTCCCCCTTCATAGGAAATTTAGAGGATTCCGGAACCATGGTTGCCTCGAAAGCAAAATCATAAATAATAAAGCTCGGAAACAGGCGGAACTAGTCCAATCAACGAACGTGGAGTCGAAATCAAGAGAAGCTGTCTCAATATGTTCTAACCTGTTAAATATTCTTCTGCAGACTAAGCGATTCGGAAGGGTGACAAAACAGGTAACGGGAACCATGTCTGTTTTTTGACGAACCCTTTTCTCTAATAACGAAAATATTTTGACCTTCTGAATAATGCCTGGTTCAGTAGAGAGGGAAGGGGCTTGGATGAGGGATGAGTGGTTCTCATCCACACGGGTCCACCCTCTTTGAATACCTGGCCTTTGTAAAGGGCTTTCGTTTAAAGTTATCTCAGGGCTCTCATCCGACGTTATGCCGGCAAATCAATATCGAATTCACCGTGACAAAAGGGAAAGTACGGGCGGGATTCCACAGTCTAACAGGAAGCGGCGCGAATTGGTTTTGTTGGGAAGGGAAACCCGAAGGAGTTTGACATTGTAATCTCCTTTTGGTTTATTATTTTCAATAATGAAACTTTGTTATCAACCGAGAAAAGGAAGGAAACCACCCCTACAAATTTTCTCGTTTACCTTTCGAAATACTTGGGTCTCAAATGTGTACCTTGGTTCCCAAGAATCGTATTGCCTACTATAAAAAAGAAAACAAATCAGCTAGCTATAATTGAATGTAAAAACACTATCCAAAAGTATGAGCTGATAATTGCTGTTAGCGAATTATTAGCCTGTGTTGCTGATATAAAATTCCTCATTTTGCTGATTTTGATAGTTGAAACAACTGATACGTATGATAAGTATACTTTAAAAAATACTTAAAAGAAGTCCTCAAACTTGGTATTTATTATTAAATTAGTTATAACTGGACAACGGAGCTTTTGCCGTCACTTCGTACAACTCAAAAGGTTCAACCACCCCACGACTTTGCTTAAACATATGACGAAATCGAGAAGCTACTTAATACCAAGGATGCCTGCCACAGTTCAATAAGTTCATGATTTGAAATGTTCTCATTATCTAAAGAACAACCCTCCGTGAAAACTGTGGAGTTTGCAGCTTGAAAAAGAAAGGGAAAAAGTATAAGACGGAGGAAGGCAAAAAAAAATCGGATTTTATGGGCGTCTAGGGACTTTTGTTGCGGGGTAGGACGAGAACTGTAGAAACTTCGAGAATTGAAAGGAATTTAATGGAGTGTACTTCCCATCCGCCGTAGAGAAGAAAAAGATGGGGCGGCAGCAGAAGGGAACCCCAGTCCATTTGCCTCACCCACAGATCACCGCTGCTTGTAGAAAGGCGCCTCTCTCTATCACCCTAGATGCCGCCCTAGGCTGTTTTCACTTCGAGCTTCTGCCGTTTCGTGTTGTCAAGATAGTTCGATGGATTTCACGACGGATCTTGAGACGTGAATGTCATTTGTCACTTTTCTCATCTCCATGTAGAATACCAGCTGATTCGGTTCATTTCGATAGGTGATTCAAGTTAAGTAATTTTTGGTACTGTGGAGAGAAATGTACCTATACCTTTGATTTCGAGCGTTTCCACGAATGATTGCGATATTTGCTGCAACTTGGAAAAACGGTACCCTCAGAAACGTACTCTTGAACGCTGCTCATGTCAACGAACGTTCATGTTTTGATCCTAGATTCCTTATGACAAATTTAAATCACTACAGAAACATCAGGTAAACCCGGAAATTAACGTCCAGTGGTAAACTTAGAACTAGTTCTCATTACTATTTTGGTTTATTATTCAATAACAAACCATTGTAATCGCTCTTGAAAAAAAAATTCTAACCCCCCCAGAAAATTTCATGGTTTACGTTTCAAAGGGTGTAGAATCCGAATCTGCAATAAACATTTGTCCGTCCGTCCGCCGTACTCACGATTTCTCCCAAACGGCTGAAGCAAAAAAGCTGAAATTTTCAGGAAAAATCCAAGTTAGTCCGGCGACGCCCCAATTCTTGAGCCAGCTCTCTCATTTAATTTGATGTGCCCTTTAAGGGTTGTCAAAGTTTTGTAAAATCCCTAAAAACCTCAAATAAAGTCAAGGCGGCCTAAATTTGTACTATTTTTGAAGAACACTCCACGAGGAATCGAATGAGCCCTTCCCCAGGTCTGTAGGTCAACCATTCTCGATCTATGGCCCGATTTATGATGCTAACATTCGCGTTATTTTGGTTTATTATTGTTTTTATTTTTATATCAGTAACCTAGTGGCGTAGTGATGTAGTGATGTAGTAATGTGGATACTGGAGTGAACTCCTAAAAGGCTTTGTAGCCGATACACGGGTTGAAGCATTCTGATAACCATTAAAAAAACGCTGCAAATTCTTTCATTGTGGTTTATTATTCAATTGGCTTGCGTTCATGATTTGAATTTATACTAAGCTTTGGAGTGTGCGTGTTTCACAGGTGATAGAGCGATTATTGAATTTCAGGAGATGTGCATAGAGCACGTAAATCTGTTCTCGACCAAAATACCCATTTGGATTGATCAGTTGATCATATTTGTGTGACTCCTGAAATTCAATAATCGCTTTATCACATGTGAAACACGCACACTCCAAAGCTTAGTATAAATTCAAATAATGAACGAAAGCCAATTGAACAATAAACCCCAGTGAAAGAATTTGCAGCGTTTTATTTTATGATCACAGAAGAAATAATGCAAGCTTGTCGATTGGTAGTGATTAAGTCAAAACTATCGTGTCTCACGGCTGTATGCTTGCGTCTACACAAGTTACATACATTGAAATAGGATTTCAAAATTGATAGTATTCATACTTCGAAGGAAAAATATAACTACAGTTAGCAAATTGCTTGTTCATGTGAGCTTCACGTCTCAGCTTCCCATCAACAGACATACCAATGTAATCCCCTTAGGTGCGGTAAGAAAGGTAATATTACCTTTTGATGTGGTAATAAAAACGCAGTGGCGTAGCGCGGTGACGTAGTAAAATGTAATATCGCCGCCACAGAATGGCAAGATAGGTGACACCCTTTTATAGCACTTTCTGGTCGTTCAATAATACTGAACAACTTGTTTTCCCTCATTTTTACCAACCCCTTAGGCTAGGATACGATACCTGTACAACTTATCCCCTTACAGACTAAAGGCAATGTTCAATTTTCGACCAATTGGTGACGTCCTTAAAGAAAGATTTTGTTGTGCATTCATCTAAGTGTCAATGAAGGGTGACATTGGTGCTGAAGGGGGGTTGAAATGGGTTACGACCTGCGCACCTTTAAGTGGGTCTGATACAAACAGTTCGATTTAAATCATTTAATCACCCTTCAACTATGTTCTTCATGATGCGTTCACTTGCCCTTGTTACATTGAGTAAATTTTCTAGCAAACTTCAGGAATACAAAATAATTACCTATTAGAACAGCCATTTTCAAATGAGTGTCTACGAATAGTTGTTGTGATTTCTTATTGTCCTTATCAACCATCAACTGGGTGTGAACCTACCATGAAGAACAGCTCCTGAGAAATTCCTTTGAGATTAATTTTCTTTTAAAACTGTGAGATTCATAAGATAAAATACTATGTAACTTAACTGGTTATATGTTACAACTATTGTGATGCAAACAATAAAAAATAAAAATAAAAATAAATAAATCTTTCTTTTAACATTGTCTTTGCGAAGTTAACGGCTAGTTGTAAAATCTTCGGGTTTCACATTCAATTATAAGGGAGAATAACATTTTTATAATTCTCTTGAATTACCTACATGTGTAGGCATTACATCATGAGGTGCATGTTATTATTTTTAGTAAATTTCGTTCATCATTCTGTTTTGTTTTTTTCTTTCATTCTTTTACAAGTACAAGAATGAAAGAAAAAAAAAAACAGAATGATGAACACTTGTAAGTGTTATAATGTTAATTGAATGGAGGAAAAAAGAAAAATGAAAGAAATTTACTAAAAGAATAACAGAGGCATTGCCACCTGCAATACGATTATGGCATTATACAGAGATATACTGAATCATATTTGTACATACTGTCACAATATTTAAACTATGCACATTTTTTACTTGTTGAGTAAATTTCATTTGGCGGCAGTGGCGGCTTCTGCCCTGAAAACCACTGTGCACTGAGATCGAAACGGACAACCACGAAGGGAACGTGAAACAAATATATTTGTCATATATGAGCTTTCTCTCCCACATTCAAATTTCAACCACCAATATCCAAAGGAGATCGATCTTGTCCGCTTTCTTGACTTCAAATAGTGAAACAAATCCCTCAATCCTACATTTAAAAGAAGTTCACTAATAGTAAACATAAAAATAAAATGAAAATTCTGAAATGATTGCCGAACTTCAGAAACCGTGTTCCGCAACAGTGAAATTCATATACACCCAGCAAGAACCATCGCGGAGGTGACAGCCCAATTCATCATTACCCAAACTTCATTCCTAATATCGCAGCAAAGAAGACAAGGGAAGCAGACAAGTTTATTATTTACCTCACATCTACGGAGCTTATCAACCTTGTTGTAGTAATGAGAGTTCAACTTGCAAATCGTGGAAAGATTTATGCTTGTCTTTGAGGTTTGTTGCAGTCCTGTCAATAGTGGCATTCGGCAGTCTCTCTTTGCTTCTCCAACAATTTCGCGAACTCACGTTTTATAGCACTTGATATTCATCGCGTATTTACAGCGAACACAGTTCAGTCACAAGAGTTGGGAAAAATCAACTGACAATAATATTATGATAAGAGTGTGTTCTTGGTGATTCTAGTGCACTCTAGCGGTTGGACAAACAACTATCGTGCTCTTGTGTAAGGTCTCAGAAATTTCGCGCGCATTATTTCGGGCCCTCGCACTGGTTCATTCTTTGGACCCGGATCCAATCAACGCTATGTTGTCCTTCCAATCAGACGGGGTTTCGCTCCTGGACAGCTAACCCCTAATCCCCCTCACCGAATTCACGAATCCAATCCTCTTAGTCTCTGTTTGGCGCGTGGATTTGGAACTGTACGGCTCTTCAATGAGGATTCGTGGAGAAAATTTGTAAGGTGAAGGGTAAACACAACTGTTATATATATACTATTTTATAGATGCCACAATTATTGAATATATCAATACATGCTTAGGATATTCCCTACCACCAACCTAGAAAATCACTATTGTAAAACCAAACGGATTATTGTCCAAAACGTATACATATAGGGAGTCTTAATTTACGTTTCCTTAATTTTGGTTATCGTTACTGCATTTTCGTAAAACGTCGAAACCAGAAATAATATAATTCTCTTTATTACAAACCTGGAACGAGGAAGCAGCCAATTATCCAAATTTCTACACTATTTTTTAATGAGCCTCTAAACTGTGAATCAGAAACTAGGTAAAGAACGAAGTCTGAAGTCTGATTTTGCTTCGGTTATGCATTGTAAAAATATTTGTTTTTCATACAATAGGTACCTATACTGTTTCTTCTAATTGATGAACTGATAAGATGAAAGATAAAACTGTTGATACTTCGAAAAGTGGTTGTAGAAGGATCATTATGTATTTATTACTGTATCATTTACATATTATATAAATCATTGTTTATTTATTTTTTTATTTATTTTATAACACGGGAAAGGCCCAATTGCGCAAGAAAAAAAATCGCACCTTCAAAAAAATAACAGTAAAAAGTACAATACGGATGAAACAATCATAGGTATGAATATAATAAGTAGAAATTGACAACCAATATTTTGAATGTAAATGAATCTATCGATTTAACATGCGAAACGATGATATTCATCGAGATTTGAGGATGGAGACAGTCTATGAAAATATTGCAAAATACGCAAGGAAGCATGAACATCGCCTCCACAAACATGGGAACCCGGAGATGCTCTACGTTGACAACGAAGGTGAAATCCGAACCTAACAACTCAATTCTCAAGCGAAACAAACCACTGGATTTAGTTGTGCTGCGTGAACAGAAGTGCAATCGAACACAGTGCTATTGAATTGAGCTATATAATAAAGGACTAGGTTTTGCTGTAAACCTACCCTCTTGGAGTGTACCTTTTATTGATATGTAAAAAATAAATGAATCTATCGGGAAAGCATTAAACAAAAAAGAGGTTCAAACAAAGTTGGAATAAAGAAAAAAATTTAAATTTCGCCTTATTGAAATGAAAAATGTCCAAAAGTCCTCTGCTGGCAACACGGTTGTATTCAACCTGCATGCGAGTGATTGGGTTGTTTTGCAGGTAATTTTTAGGAAAAATCCTTGTGTAGAAAGCCTGCTGGTGTCTGGTTTGGTAAGGAGGGGCGTACAACTTAGTTGTGCTAGTAAGAAGGGGCAGTCCACGTCGCCAGCAATGAGTCCGTGGGGAAACATCAAATGTGATATCAAACCGATTCGAAAACTGGCTCATCAAACCTGAATGAAAACATAAGATTATGTACGTAGTATAATGATTAATGCATTGGTAACTCGATGATCTGGTTGAAAAGATCGAAAAACGTTTGAAACTCAGTGTATACCTTGTGAGTTACTCTGAGTGTGCTCAACATGATACAACGTCTTTGTTGAACTTAACTTTCTAATTGCATCGGAGAAAATAGTCCCGGAACAGCTACTTAATAGGAAATTGTCACAGTGTACGTTCCCTTAGATTATGTGTGATTTTTCCCGCTTGTGGCTCATTGTAGCAACTCGTTCCGTTTGAATTACGACGAACCTTCCATTCTCGATATATGAAGATATATTTAATTCGACGGTGCTAACTAAGTTTCTCTTTTATCGCTCTGGAACTATTTTAGCCGGTAAAATAGTTGAGTTATGGATCTAAAATTATTCGCCAAGTCATATATCGTTCCATTTGCATTTAAATTAAATTCTGGATAGTGGCGAAAGTCCTACAAGGACATTATTCACCTTTTCCGAATGGTTATAAAGCGCTTTCTATCAGGAGAGCTGGACCTCATCCATTCTAGTGAAAACCTCCCACGGGGTCCCGAACTTCTCATCTGATTCCATCGATACTTTTTTCCTCTTTTTTCTCCCCCCGACCTCGCGGGTTTCCCAGCAATATTCAGCCATCCGATATCCCTTCCCCAAATAAACGGCTGCGTCCCAGATCACTTTCCTCCCATTACTATTCACTTCCACGCGTTCCGCTCGAGGCTCTGTTTCCGAAGGGCCGGCGCATCGCTCACTGTTCGGGAAAACAATAACTGCGAGCTGGGCAAAGCGGTCCACAGCTGCGAAGCAGGGCGACGTACCACAGGTGAGCGAGGCCGCAAACAGTCAATATGAGCGAGACCTGCAAGTCGCAACAGACTCATGTGGGAAATCTAGCGCGGCCTTCCTGCGAACTTAATCACTTCCCTTCTACAGCTTACTCTTTAAAAAAATTTTAGTTTTGAGCTACAAGTTTGTTGTTGGATGTTTTCAAGAGAACAAACCAATTCATATTTCCGTAAGAAGTTTTTGTAATGAGAAATTTCAATACATGAAATTCACCCACTATTTTGGTTTAATATTTTACAATAATTGGTAATCAATTCTAATTCTGTAATTTTACGGTTCAAAGTGCAATGTCCGCAGTGGAAATCCATTCTTACGCAGCCGGACTCCACAAAGGGTCTACTTGGTCCTAACGTCAAGGCGGCCGGATCGCCTAGCATGCATTGATGTTATGGAGCAAAAACTGGCCAAAAATGCGGTTTCTATTGACATGAACAAGTTTTTATTTTGTTTAATTTTTTTTTTAAAGTTTGGTAGTAGCCTATTACTAATAGGATCGACTGCCATTAGTTTCAGATGTAGGTTCTTCACTCACAGAAAATTATTGTAACCCTAGAATGACTCCGCATCCAAAAACCCAGAAGCAATATCTACCTCCGTAAGTGGGTTATGTAACACAGAAATAATCCACCTATGTGTGATTATTATTAGTATTTCGCTAACTCGGCTTGTTGATTAATTTAAAGGTAATTAACAAGATAATTAATTATTTGTGTCAAATGTGAGTATAGGAAAGGAAGTTAATACAATAAAAACGGAGTAAGATAGAACGTTGTCTATATTTCCACGAGAATAATGTGTTACACAGTTAAATCGATTTCGACGGTTAGGCCATCATCAGTACCTAACACACATGAACTCATGAATCACCAATTATTATCGTGGGAATAATATTTTCAAGAAAAGTCAGGCAGGGAAAGTTGCTGAGAGCTAACAAAAAAATACAAAAGCTTCCATGTAGTTTCATAATTTTCTCATAAATTGTTTACAGTTTGTTAGTGATTGAGTTGAGTCTTTTCGGAATTGTTTTGACATTTTGAAGAAAATCTTCAGAGGCGTCTAGGATGATGAAAAATATATCTGAGTTCAGTTCAAGTTTGTTAATGATGATGACCTAACCGTTGAAATCGATTTGATTACGTGGAATCATAGACAACGTTCTATCTCTGTATTTTATTGAAATGGGTTTCTACAACTTCGTCGCGAGTGACTTAATCCTTATCAGCATTATGAAATGTGAGCAGCATGGAATTCTCAAAGTAGTACTTGTCCACAAAGCAGTTCTTTTTCCTTGAAATTTCGGATGTATCAAATAAATTTAGGCTCACAAGTATTGGCTGATGGGTCGATCCTCGCAACTGAACATCCATAACTAAGAGCTGCCGCGCTGATGACCATAAGGACACATGAGGTGAAACTATGGGGGTCCATTGCAAAAACAAACATTAAAATGGTCCAGGCGTTCCAAAATAAAATACTTTGGAAAATCGTTGATGCTCCATGGTGCATGAGAAGTCAAAAAATTTAAAGAGACCAATGAGATAATTAAAACATTTGCCGCAAGCGACAAGTGAAGGGTTGCTCAAGCCTACAAACCCAGAGGCTCTCCAACTGCTGAACAACTAACAGTTATTCCGCGTCTGAAGAGTCCCTTTGATCATTGATGATGATTGCCAGCTGCTAGATGAGTTTTAGTTCTCATCATTGGACTGAAAACTTAGGGTAAAAGTGTAATTATATGTATGATAGTTCGTAGCAAAACTACAGAAATGTAACCAATTGTGATATAAATGAAACAATAGAAAAACAAAATTTAAATTTGAAATATACCATTCAAGGATGTTTTTAGAATCTCCTATAAATTAAGTATTCCCAATGAATAGTTTTGGCGAATAGTCCAAATAATGAGACATTCAGGTGTCACCAATTACTAACAGAATCTGAGGAGATCAGTTGTGCAACATTCCCTCGTTTGTTCGAAGAACATAAAGCGGCATCTGAACTCGAGTCACTCACTCAACCTTGAAATTACTTCAACATCACCGCTACAGGATTTTCTGGATAACAGGATCGGGAAATTCCACTCGTCCCTTTTACCCCTGCTCTCCCGATCGCTCCTGCACGTTCCAGTTTGCACGATATTACTTCGTCCACAAGGTCACAGCCTTATTTGGTCCCCGCTCCACCGGACGGGAGAGGCAATGTAAACCCAAAGCTCTTCAACCGAGTTTACGACTTTTCCGGAGGAAACTGTAGACACAACAGGACCTGAAGCTGATGTTTATGGGATACAGGTCGGGCTGGTCCTTGGGTGTTTACGGGTTACAATCTGCCTACCCCTCACTACCGTTTCGCACGACTTACGTATCCGCCGAGCTTTCTTTTTAAGAGCTTGTTCTTTTTCTTTATGGGCACAACTTGATTTCCTCCAAACGTGACGAGGGGGTGATTCATCAAAAAATAGGGAGGGCGATCTAAAAGAGAGTAGGTCTACCGTGATTTACGAGTTAGGATACCTCCCTATCCTTGCCCTATCCGTTGTTTTGTACTTTCTTCCTCAGATTTTTTGCTCCATACCGATAAACCAGCATTGAATAAATCTAATAAAATAAACTCCACACCTTTGAATCAAAATAAAAACCATCTGGATACTCCAAAGAAGTTTCATGAATATTCTAATCGCAACGATAAGAACAACATTACATATTATTAAGATTGAAACATTCCATCATATCCTTCAGGCGTCCACAATTCAAGGTTTTAGTGGTAAGTAAATCGTATGGTATTAGGTATGTAGATCAATGTTGAAAATTAAATACTGTACGTCTTTACTGTAACGTTCACAAAGTTATACGTCTCAACAAATGATACACACGGAAATCAAATAGTTTAGCAATTCAATGTGACAGTCAGTCGAGACCGGAATAGAAGAGCAAGCACTTTATATATTGAATGTGGAATATAGTTCCTAATTCAATAACAATAATGATTAACGCTTTTATATCTATTGATAACTAAACACGATGCACAGTTAATAGCTATCATAAAATGTAGATCTGAAGCCAAGAAGATAATTGTAGCAGACGAGCGGCTCCAGTACTTCGAAATAATTAGCTGACGGTTAGAGCTTATCAAATTGCAAATCGGGTGTCTCCCTACACGGTTACAAAACCGCTTCAATGTCATACATATTCAGTTCTAGTTGATGCTTTAACTTGTTTGGTAACTCGATCGAGCCGGTACATGTGAGAATCATGTTCTCCCAATAGAGCACTCTAAAAATGAGGAATGATTTGGATCGGGAACTCATGATAGACTATCCCCATGTTCCGTTTCATTTAATGTCCCTTCGTAGTGTGTTGTTACGTAGGTTATCCGAGTTTCTCAATTAAGTAGCAGACCTGATCGCTTACGAAATTGCCCAGTGTACCTTACTAAATTGTTACCAGAATTTACAAGTGTACCAGAACACGAGTAGTAAAGATCATAATCAATAAAACTTTCTTAATGCAACATTCGAACAATGAAACAATGTCGTTTTTTAAAGTATACAGATACATAAAAAGGGGCAACTACGTGATTTCAAAATTATTTGGAGTTCTGTCGAATTGGTTATGAAATGTGAATAGCTCCTTGATTCCTGTAGTATTGCATTCAGAGATGTTGTGGGCCATATCTTCTATTAAAATGTTATTGCTTTCGAACCTACTTAAAGACAGGGGAAGCTTTGTTTTTACTTTTGGGAGATAAAACTTTTTTCCTCTCCAAAACCAAAATTTTTCGTTTTAGTGCATTCTGAACAACTATTGTTCTGTGTGTGTAGATTGACCGTCCGCAGATATGAGCTTAATAAGCTTCAATGCTACAATTTTCTTTCTGTTTCGCATAAATTTCCAAGAATGTGTGGGTTATGCTGTAAATGGTCCCCTATGAATTTCAACCCTCAGAAATCGGCGTAGATATAGGGGGACACTTTCAGGGGTTTTGAGCCCCGAGCACGGAAGCCTCTAGTCTTATTGTATTTTCCGGAGTGTTTCTCATTTAATAACAATGACTCTACCCTCTAGTGAGGCTCGCGATTAATTGTTCGCTTTGAGCAGAGCTCTTTGGGGTTTGCGTCCAAAAGAGATCAAATCTGCTGAGGGAAAGAGAGAGAGAGACTCATCTCATCGGTTGCTACACTCACTGTAGTATCATCATACCTATCATTCTAGAGCAGGAAGTGTGAGTTCCAGTTGTTGTTTCTTCTCTCGCGTCATTGAAATTGTGTACATTTTTAGTAAGGGAGGTGAAATTGGTAAGTTTTATGAAGCGTTTTCACTGTTGATTGTTAATTTCATGTTGGGGATTGTTTTTTTAGGTAAAATCATTGAAACTGGCAAAGATATGTGGGAAGGGGGAGAGCCCTAGCAAGGGCAGGGTAGGCTAATTAAGAACACGGTGGCCTCTTTGGGCTCTTACTAGCACCTTGGTTTCCCGCTAAAAATTTTAAAGTGATTTTATTCTCCTGGAGCACTTACGTATTTCATGTTGGTTACAGAATCATTTTTTGAAAAATTGCCGGTGATTTTTTTTTTTAATTTACTTAATTGCCTTACCTATTTTAGGGATGACCATATTAAGGTCCACATTGAATTTCCGACATTTCATTATATAATCACCAAAATGTTTCAAAGAAAAAAAAAATTTGAAATTTAAAATATAGGTAGACCTCCAAATCATAACGTGGCCTTATTTGTTGTTCTTCCCTTATGACAAACATGAGTGTCACACAGTACTAATGATACTTATGAAATCTCCTTTCTTTTCAACATTTAAGGTGCCGAAGAGTGGTTGAATCGTGCTTAGGTGAGCATCTAAACGGAGGTACCTACGTAAAATTTGGGGAAGAAAGAATAAAGTCTACATGAGTATGAATGAGATCACGTGTTCTCGTAGTAAGTACAAGCGGAAATTTCTTTTTAAACTGACGACCTACTGGTGAAATAATTTCAATGTGAATTCTCGTTTCAAGAAATTGAAATTATCACATGTACCTATCAAGTTACCTATTTATGAACTAACGATTTGTGGATAACCACGTGTTTCACTTCATGTAAATATTTGTTTCATTGTAGTTATAGTAGCGTGGGATATTTTATAGTTATGTACATTTTCAAGTCCAAATCAAATCCAATATTCCTCGAGACTTATTGACAATTATTCCGAAATGTCGATCCCACGCCTGGCAGATATGATATTCAGTAACTTTACAATTAAGCGACTGACAATCGTACGAGGATGGCTGGCATGGAGATTTGTTAGATTTTTGAACGCAATCATCCAGAAACGAACGGAAAAGTCTTGATGGTATGGCAGTAAATAATTTTCGATCAATCATAAATGCATCAATACCACAAGATGAGAAAAAAAAAATCAGAGAACTCATCCCGTTATAATAATGTAAGCACTTGAAAACTTGGTGAATCAATCCCTATTCTAAGTCTTCTCTATTTATCTATTTCTTAGATGTTGTTAATATACACGGTGTCCCAGGAGTTATGCACAATCCGACTCCTATGTGTTCTACAACTCATTTCCGACTAAAAATATCTCGTAGCAATTTTTTGCCAGAGGCCTCGTTTCCGAGCTATTCGCGGTGTAAGATTTTTTTCGTGTTTTAAATCTTAAGTCATTAAAACTGTCATAACTCCTTCAGTTTTGAATATAGCTCAAATTTGATGACACCGCTGGAAAAAGCGTTAAATTTTCTGTCTATTTGATGTCAAAAAAATTTTTTTTAATTGCATTGAAGATGTGCGACTGCTACGCGAAATGGCAGTTCTGTCGAAATCTTATAATCGTCTGTTTTCATATCGCCTAGAAACCCCATGAATGCTTGACGCAGAACTGTGCGGGCCTGGTAAAACGTGCGCCAAAATATCAGCTTTCCAACAGTGTAGTCGTTTTGGTTTTTAACAATATTTTTAGTTAAGGAAATCGTGTTTAACAGCAGAAAGACGTGTATTTTCTGTTAAAATTGAGGTTTCCAAAAGTCTCGAAGATGAATGCAACTCATCGCTGTCGGAAATGAGTTGTAGAACACGTAAGAGTCGGATTGTACATAAGTCCTGGGACACCCTGTATCACTAAAAAAGACTGAATGTTTGAAAATTGCAAAGCTACGGAGGAGGCATTGTCTTGGTCAGGGGCCAGGATATGCAATGACCCGCACGACCGAGCGGTCTTGAAGGAGGGGTTGCTTTGTGCGCCGTGCATTATCAACCCCCCCCTGATTTGGCCGTAGCAGTTGCTGAGCAAGAGTTAGAGTTTAAACAAGATTGTTAATTTAAATTGAAAAATTAATATTTAAAAATGAAAAATGAAAATGAATTTAATGAATGAAAACGTTTGTTTGAGATCAGCGTCCACGGCATTTCCAAGCTGTCCAGCAAAAGTCAGGATAACCGAAGATCCGAGAGACAGCTATTGTTTGTGTTCACTTACGATTGATTGCGATGATTTGCTTGCAGTTGAGTAGCTATACCACAAGTGAGTATGTTGACATGATTTTTGTGTACGGTTTTGCCAATGGTAATGCTTCTGAAGCAGCAAGGGAGATACACTCCTCCTGTGTACAACTCACACCCCTAGCAAACACGTCGGATAGTATGAGGAAAAAATGTTGGTAGATAATATTGTTTATGTCGCTGATCCTTCTTTATCTAGTAAACTATCTGTTTTTTATATACTAATTGTTTTTTGTCGATAAAAGTTATGTACATCCCGCCACCAACCTTTTTTCGTCGAGACTTTTGAAAAAACCTCAATTTTTACCGAAACACTTGTTTTTCTGCAGTTAACACCATTTCCTTAACTAAAAATGTTTTTGAAAACCAAAACGATTACACCATTAGAAAGCTGATATTTTGGCGCAGGTTTTGCCAGGCCTGCACGGTTCTGCGTCAAGCATTCATGGGGTTTCTAGGCAAGATGAAAAACAGGCGATTTTAAGATTTTGACAAAACTGCCATTTCGCGCAGCAGTCGCACATCTTCAATGCAATTTTAAAAACGTTTTTTGACATCAAATTGATAGAAAATTCAACGCTCTTTCCAACGGTGTCATCAAATTTGAGCTATCTCCACAATTGAAGGAGTTATATCAGTTTTAATGACATAAGATCGAAAACACGAAAAAAATCTTAAATCGCAAATAGCTCGGAAACGAGGCTAAGATTGCTAAGATACATTTTTGGTCGGAAATGAGTTGTAGAACACGTAGGTCTCGGATTGTGCATAACTCCTGGGACACCCTGTATGGGAGTGGGGATGAAATAAAGTTGATGAGTGCCATATATTCACTATTGCTAAAAAAAAGTGTATTAAGTAATACAAATTGATGAATCATTCACAGAAATTGAAGCAATCGTTGCTGAAAATTACTTTCTTTCGCACTGTGATTATTTACATACAGCCTTTTACTCAAAAAAATAGTTCAAAACTTCTTAGTAAAAATTTCCTGGATACATTTATAAGAGCATAATTCCACAATTTTACAGAAAAACCTCACATTTATTCCACATTCAACGCTAATAAGAGTCTTTCAACACTACCACATTCACTACATAGGTATACTGCTTCTGATTGAATAGTTCTGCATTCATTCCAATGCTTTCAATCTTTCAGATTTTGAGACAATCGATAAGGTTGGGAATATCAAATTTCTTCATTTTCACGTTAATGGTCAGCACAGGGATAGCATGAAATTTTGGTATTGCTCTCTGCGATTCGAATCCTTCTCCTCTGAACCCCATTTGTGAGGAAAAGTATCGATTGTAAGTTTCCGGCATGTCTATTAAATGTTTCGATTACACATCCCAGTTGTAAGAAGTTGAACTTTTCCTTATTTTCGTGAATTTGTGTTAAGGATTTTAATTGATTCAATCGTTATCATCAGCGCGTAATGACTGAGAGTTTGACCTTTTGGGAGGTTTTCGCTCAATAGAAAGTAATAATCACAATAAATTTCGGCTCCCTTTTGCTTGATAAATCTCGGACGAGGACGAGACAAAGCGGAGCGGAAAGGTCGAAGGACCCGGCAGTAAAAAGTCGTCGCTCGTCGAGGGGAAAATGAAAAACGCGTTTCGTGATATGAACTTTAACGTTTATTATCTGAAAATGAAGAATATAGGGTCAGCTAACCGGAGGACACCGGGGCATAAAATACCTCTGCGAAGCTCGATAACCGGCTACTGCGGAGGTAGGCGATGAAAGTGCACAGCCAATCTTAGAACAAGCACTGACCGTAAATCAGGTGAGCTTGAATAGGAAGCAGGCACATTAATCCACTTTATTACAGTTATTCTTAACTATACATTATACTCCGTTGAAATTCACTGGTACATAAATGAATCATAGCTGTGCGCCGTACACCACTGACTCATTCTCTGAGGCCAGTTTAAAACTGTACTGTCCATCACACTCGGAACAGTTTATCTTTACTGAGCATCATTACAGCCGTTCGATTTGTGTTTCGGTTTATTTTTTCAATAACGAACCTTTGTAATCACCCAAGAAAACATTGCTAACCCCCCTCCCCACCAAATTATTCATCTTTGAGTCTCAAGATAAGTAGATCTGTCCATCCGAAGTCCGACGCTTGTCTCTGAAACATCTTGACGAAATTTGGATCAAAAATACCTCATCGATCAAAGTTGCCAGTAATTTCGTCTTGATCGATCAATCATTAGCGATTATACTTAAGGAATAATCTATAAAAAAATATAAATCACAAAAACATTCAATTTTTTTTTTTATTCAGATAGAAATGAGTTACGGGAGTCGAATGATACCGCTGCGGTCATTGAACACTAAGACAGGATCATCAGATCGTACGGATAATGATGATTAACGAGCAGTAAGATATTCAGGACAAAAGAAATCTTCTTCTTAAAGATCACCAAAGGAATGACTGGACGTCAGTTTAAATTGAACTCATAAAATTGAAATGAACAATTCCAGTAGGAAAAAGGAGAGAATACGGCTTCAGATCGAAGATGGAAGAAATGAGGAATAAGAAGGAGTTCGGCGCACGTGGTTTTGGTAGTGACGAGGTACGAAGGCGACAGCACAAGACGGTTGACAGGACAGAAGATCCAACCAAAATTCGCGAGCCACAAATCTACATTTTCACGATAACAGTTAATGATTTTACATTTTGTATTGACAGACCTATCATCAATGAATGGAATGAGTCCACAATAGACATAAATCCTTTCCCAATCCCTAAGAGCAAAACCTTTGGCAGCAATAATATTGCCAACAATAAAGTAAGAAATTACGTTGTCCATAGGGCACTGACCACCCATACGATTCTAAAATATTGTTATTACTTGATAATTAAATTCATCCGAGCGGTTGTTGTTGCAATAAAGACTACCTAGTCAGGACCGCTCAAATTTTGCGTCGATTTTTAATATTAGGACGTTAGGTACCTAATATTCATTATATCAAACTGCTTTTAACCGATATTCGTATAGGTGGTAGAAGAACCTTCGAGGTATAACCCTCAAAATGATTACCAAGGGAGTTTGGCTAAACCGCAGTAACTGATTTTCTGATGAAAGTGAGCCTAAGGGGAGAGGGAAACTATTTGTTTCGTGCCACTGGAAAATGTGGACTTCTCAGTTCGAGCGAGCTGATCGTACTGATAAAATGATGGTGAGATTATTAGCAGAGGACGTCGGGGACCCTGACGACTCCGTGAATATGGAAGTGCGCTAAACGACCAGTGTCACGCTACGTTGGAAGGCAACAGGTTTTCAAGCAGGGTTCCCTACCCCTTATCGTGCCTTCATAAATACCTGTTGTCTCCCTCTTCCCTTTCCATTCTACTCCCTTTGTAGTAGGAAAAGGAGCGAACAATCAATATCTTTTATTCACAATGCTCCGCTCGTGAGCTGGGAAGGACCTGAGAAGAGGTGTGGGCCTGTGTGCAAACCTCGTTCAAACTGCGAGTGTTAGCCAATATATTCGATCATCAGTATTGGAGGAGACTGTGATTATCACAAAACTGTTTGTTATTCCTGCATCAGTCGAATTCGCTTCCCATTTTCCACCAATTAAGCGTAATAATAATAACACACGTCGCCGGCTTCTTTTTATCCATTCTAGAGGTTTTTGAGTGCGCTGAATCCGAAAATGATAGGCGTTTTTGTTAACCTCATTCGAATAAGGTCTTGTTCGGGGAGTTTTTTGGACCTTTCTTTACACTGAACTTTGTAGTAATCACCGACTACTCTAATCCTCAATAATCTGAATGAAAATCACATCTTCCTAAATCACAAATTAAAGTTGTAAAATTGTGAATTTGATCTTTTCCCAAAAAGTATACTCGTATTTAATTATGAGTGTCCTATTATCTCATCAACTCCGACTTGTTCAAACGATCCGATTGCCTCGAAATATTACTCAGGTATTTGAGTTGAATGGAAAGGGGTCGTATGAACATTTTAAATTGTTTTACCTCTTGGGGTAGTCGCCAGAGAAAATCCTATGTAGTATCAAATTCATGATTTTCAGCCACCAAAATTCAAAAAACTTCATCAGTTTCAAATTTTGAGAGCCATGCTTAATATCATTCTTTTTAGAAAAGTGTATGCTTTAAATTCGTAATTTCCAGGACATTTTGGAGTTAATAGAGAAAGAACATGAGGTAAAAACGGTTAAAAAAGTCATTTTTTCTCGTTCTTGTTCAGTTTTCTAAAGCTTTTGGTGGTTTAAAATGCTACAAGGCAAGACAAAATGAAGGATTTATTCGGAATCTGCAATGAATTTCTTTAATTACAGAGCCTTTTGAAGAATTTTGACTGAAACTGGTGATTACTGCCGAACTATAGGACTTCCCAAAAAAAATTATTTAAACTAACCAAAAAAAGCTTTAATTTTCGGATTGAGCACCCTCAAAAAGCCCTGAAATGAATAAAAAGAATACGGTAACTCGACGGTATTTTTTTCTATACCACTGTAATCGTCCTAGAGTTCAAAATACAGCTTGGTCAAGGAAGAATGATATATTATATGAAAAGAGTTGCCCTCGCAGGATTGATTGCTGGACGGAAGTATTCAGACAGGGTGAACCGTGAATCCCACGGTTTCTTTTGTTGTTCCCCGCCGGCCCTCAGTAGTCAGGAAGTAAACATCATCCGTCAAAAAAGTGCGGGACGGTTTGTCATAACGCCCAAAACCCTTCTCATTATAATGATGGCATCGAGGGTCCCGCCTAAGGGAACACAATATGAAATATTACGGGCAAATCGAAAGATCTCCTCGAGGAATATAATAATTGTAATATTACACACAATGATTAATCTATTGTAACGAAAAAGTAATATTGGCGCTTTTCAATCACAAATCTTGGTTGGGATATCACTGAACTCAAGCGGATTGACAGCTTGGAATAGCTAGGATTCCTATCGATGAATATCTGAAATGAAGAACCCAGACAGGAATTTTAGTGAAGAAGAGAATGTGGTTATAATCTCTCCTCATTTCTGATGGATTCCATACGATATTCAACGCTGAACAAAAAACTCCTGATGAACCTCGGCCCTCAAACGAGGTCACACTAGTAAAAACCTAAAAAAAACTGTTTTTATACATTTATTCAAGAGTTACTTTGAAACGGCTCGTTAAATAGAAACATGTTTCGAAGTGAACCTGCTAGTACACACAACTTGGTAGTAGAACGACAACAACCGCACATTTGCATCTCCGCTCCTTGCTGAGATGTGGTTTTTTGAAACAATAGGTTTTTCCAATAAGCATGTTCCTGCACTCATAACCATAAGCTTTTCATTCCCATAAATATATTTTTTTTTCTACTCGAACTTTTTTCTACAGCATATCCGGAGTCAGCGGCAAATTTCCGAGACTAATTTTCAAAAATAAGAATCAGCTCGTCCAAGTGGTTACAGCAGTTTCCTCTATCTCGAAAAAAAAAGTTTCTGGTAATACAACAACAACATTTTATCAATTGAATGACTAATTTTGTAATGTAATATAAAAAAATTGTTTCATTCAAAAAATGATTTTTTTTTTTTTTTCAAAAAATGTCACAAAAAATAATGGAAAAAACTTTTGTTCAAACAATAAAACGTTTTTGTACCACCAGGCACTTGTTTTTTTCTTTTAATATCTCACATTGTTTTTGAATTTTGAAAGACGCCCAAAATCATTGTGTGATCTTGGATAATATTTACATCTGATTTAGGACAAGCTGTCAAACTCATAAACAAAATCAGAGTTGAAAAGAATGAACAGGTTTTTGAGTGAGGAAACATGAATAGTACGAACATTTCTTCTTTCAAAGAATTGTTTCTAGGCAATGAACTGAGATACAAACAGGCGGTTGATGGCATTCTACCTCAAATTTGATGTTCTTAGGATTGACTTCAAAAATTGCATGATTCAAGGAACTATTCCAGAGTAATTCTTGAATAAATGTAAGAAAACAGGTTTTTTTTAAATTTGTTGAGGATTGCAATGGTAAGACTCCATTTCCGGACCCACGTTTATAAAACTTTTTAATCCTGTTAAATTTCGTGTAAAATTCTTAAAAGTTATTTTTTTTTGTACACCCTCTTTATTAGACGCATGGTTTCAGTGATGATGAATAGAGATTTGATTGGGATTCGTGCATGGTGCACATTTCAGATTTTTATGGATGTGTGTACCTAACTCCCACCAGCCCATTCAGTCACACCTTCGAACCAGAACCGAGCTTATCACAGAAATGTTGGGTGTTCAAGAACAACCTTGCGTACTAAATAAAACACGTGAAGATTTTTCCTCGAAAGGATTCATGTCTATCACTCCATAATTATGATCTAGGTACATGATATCGTCCACCGCAATGAACTTTTATATAAGCTACCTGTGGCAGTTCTAAATGTTCCAGTGGCTTTTTCGGGTGGAAACTGACTTCTTGAAAGCAATGGTCTGGAATAATACCCTATATTGTTGTATTAAGACTTGGTAAGTAATATACACACAGCCCTGTCGATTTTATAATATGAGTTCAGTACTCAACCGGTCACAATAAACTTCAGAGTTCACTCTGAAACCAAAATCACTACCAAACTAATACATTAGAAATTGAAGTTTAAAGAAGTTTAAGTTTGTGCGTACTATGGATCCGACGTCAATGAAATTCGTAAGCTGGTAACCCCCCTCCCCACACCCAATCAATAAAAGGCGTCACAAGGTTCAGACATACAAACAGACTGACAAGAAAACGAAGTGGTCGGCGAAATCTGAAATTAACTGCAAGTAGAAATTTTCATTTTCGAGAGCTACCATTTTGCTGCCTTCTTGCAGGAAAACAAAAGAATAACATATTATTTCAAGATAAAATAAAATAACTGAAAAGTGAGTTCATCATTTCAAACTTTATTTGGTAGTCGCTGAGTTGTTTACTTTTGACCAAAAATGTAACATGTCAACGGGATGAAAACAAACCCGATCATGATGCATTGGTCAAAACTGTGCTATCTCGGAGTAATCGTGCTAAGACCAGCAACTAAACTTTTGCAGTTCACTCCGCTTTAGATAGGCACTTTGGGAAAACCGTTTAGTTTTTATCAGCCAGCTGTTGCCGGGAGTTTCACCTGCGTTAGCAGTTTCCTCGGGTACACCTCCCCGAGTCGATTAGGCTCCCCCAAATATTTGCCCCTCCGGCTTCTCTAACCCCCTTCCAACATACTCATCCACGTTTTCCGAAGCTACCATTTTTCTTAACGTTCCCTCAGGGCTCGGCGCCCCTCTCGCCGTCCCGGGCGTCCATTTTGGTTCGGTCGTTGGGTCCTCTAAACGATTTCTCATGCTTACGTGATCCTTTAGCTTAAACCTGGCGCGGGAAAAGGCCTTTTTCAGGGTGTCGGCATCAAATATCGGTTTCCAAGGGCCCCCTCACCAAGCCGTTCAGATCGTTAGCTACAACGGTCTACACGGATTTGAGACTTCAAACGGGGAAACGGTAGAGTCAGAAGTTGGCGTGAAGGGATAGCGAAAGCTGCTGAACTCAGCACGTGCTGATATCTCAAAACGTGGGGAGGGGTTCGATCACGACTGGTCAAAGGAAACCCGAACTTTTCTCGTGATCAATAAACAGACGATGAATCCGTAGCGCTCTGATATTACATTATTTGCACACAAGAGGAATTCAACTGTTGAAATCAGGCCGTAGGATTTGATTAAACAGTCGATCGTACCTAAGTATCATGCCCTAATACAACTATAAATCTTTATAATTAATTCACTTCCATTCATATAAAATTTAAAAAAAGAGACTAAAAATAACATCTGCCCCATTGGATCGCTTCCTCGTATCTGAGACAAAAATTATTTAGATCGTCGAAATCTTTTTCAACATGAAACAAGTCGCCACAGCTGATACGTATGCTTAGCATCTCGACGGTTTTGATATTTTTATGAAATTATTAAACCGTCCTTCCTCAACTGCTATTCGAATTTCAGCGAGATGGGACTATTATGATGTAAAAAAATGTTTTTGTATGTCTTTCATTTTTGCGCATGCGCAGTCTGAAGTTTTGGATTATGAGCAGTGAAACTCACAGAAGACTATCTTAGAAGCCTAACTCGGGTTTTCTTTCCAAATTTGATAAAATACTTTATGCAAAGTGTTGAAATTACGCTTGTTACATGGGATTGAGAACACAAGAAGTGTCGTCGCGACTACCGCAGGGCAAAACTTGTTCTGGAGTACCAAAAACGTAAATTGTAAAACATTGAATTTTGAAAACGTTCATCAACTACATCCGGTTTGGAAGCTTTTTCGATTTTAAATAGTAATTTTTCATTACTAATTCATGAGAAACTGTGAAATAGATTTAACGAATATTTATATTGTATCAATATCTAGGGAATATGTCAACTTATGCTGAGAAAAGACTTTCCAAGAGTTCCCAGGGGTTGTTCTTTTTCATAGTAGTATATTGTATTGTTTCTGTTTATCGATGATAATGGCTAAGGGAAATTTTAATGGGTCCGTTCTAAGCTTAGAAGTAAATTTCACAAGAGAACTTTTGACGTATGGTAACTTTTAGTTATTCTTACTATTATTATTAAATTTTCCTGTTCATTTTCCTGTTTCCTTACTTGCAAAAATATTCTGATTATAGACAGGATAAAGAAAAATGTAAATACTCAGTAATCTGAACGTCAACTAGATTAAATGGACATTAAGTTCTGACTAAATTGATTTGCACACCAAGCTTAGTTTTCATACCTTGATTCACTGCAGCGTTAAGCATTGACTCAAAGATAATCACTTACGTGAGCTGTAATTATGTTCATCTATTTTCCACTGACTAAAGACGTGTTCAATAAACACCCCACAAACAAACAAAACACACCCACGGGTGCAAAATGCATTGAGGTGGGAATGGGTCATGTTTAAATTGGGTTAAGGAAATATGTGCGAAAAAAATTTATCACGAAGATTTTCCATTCGACTGAATGTTTTAGATGCATTTATTGCTACGATAGTAGTACTAGCCAGAGTGCCCGATGCTACTTCTCTACACGTAATGTATTTTTAAGTGGCACACATAGGGACGAAGGCTGATGAATGTACAGTGCACATTGTACACATATAAATCAGCCCAGGATCAACGGTTAACGTAGTTTATTTGGCAAAAATTGGAAATGCTGACTACCTTTATTAAAATACAATTATCAGGCTCTTCTTACGAATTAATTCACTCAATTCATTTGAACTGAAAAATATAGAAGGGGCAACATGATAACTCGTTGATTTCATAAATGGCTTCTTATATAGTTTTTCATGGCGGGAAGTTTGAAGATGTTAGCGGTCTTGCGAGCTCCATTCCAACAGGCAAGTGGGCATCGACACGACGGGAAGATGTGGCTTACGTGACGGGCATGCAGATTATTCAGATATCAGCTATGCCGACCCCGCGGCTCATTAAGTTTGCTGGTTATTTGCTCGCAACCCGACGCAAATCACATGCTGATCACGCCATATTAGAGTTCATGGATGTAGAAAGTTGCCATTAAGATAACCGTTCCAGAGGGGATGAAACGGGTGGCGTGACGGGATGTGATATGTGTACGTATGGATACAAATAGAGTTGGTCGCCGATTCCTGTTGGATGATTGCACAATTTACATGTACGAAACTAAAGGATACTAATGGGAGGCACAGCTTCTTTGATGCGGTCAATCTGGATGAAAACATCATATGTTGTCCGGGTAAGGATTGAGAGAGGGTGATTATCAGTTAGGTGATGAATAGGTACAACATGCTTTCGAATTGATTTTCGAACGTAAGAAAAGTTATCAAATAATAAGTCATTCATAAATAGTGAAATGTAAATGGTATAGTATTGCAGGTAGAGGAGCGTGTGGGATGATCGACCCCCGGTTAATACATAACTAATGGGCTTAAGGAGAGAATCCTTTTGGTGTTTGGCTTAAAATATTTGGCATTTAATAAAGCGAGTATAATTGAATATCGCCATAAATCAATTAAGAATAGCTTGACAAGTAACGGCCTCACTGAGTACCCACCTTCTACAAGCGGTCCAAGAACTACCTGTTCGCTATATGTTAAATCGAAGGATAGGCTTGGACAGGCATAAATGTTCGAATTCTCAAGGTTTAAATCTGCATGAGATTTGAGTCTGGGGGTCTTTCGGGAGTTAACAAAATAAAGAATGGGACGATTATTCTAACAACTTTTTTCCAGGTCCGAGTTAAACGGCCACGGAGCTTTTCGCTATTGTCGCGAATCCACTACGCAAACAATAAACGATAATATCGAGAAAATAATCAATTTCCACACACACAAAATGGCCTTTTGCATTTTGCAGTTTACAGAAGATGGCGTGAAAACCTGAAATCGGTCAAAAAGTGTTTGACTCTGGAAGTATAATCTTTCTTTAAATTTGACTTTTTTGTTTGAAGATAGTTTGTTTCTCAACACCGTTTTCACCGTACGTTAAAAATTCAGGATCTAACTTTTTTCTCCAAAATCAAAATTTTAATCGCATTTTGGATTTTGTTTATTCAGTGCATTATAAACCGCTTTCTTTTCGTGTCTGTTATAATGGGCTCAAGCGAATCGCCAATCAACCGTCTCCTCTTCCTTACTTTTCTGATTTTCAACCGAAGCTGCTTAGTATTAAAGAAGTACGTAGAATCTCATAAATTACATGTTCATTTATAATTTTTTTAAACAGTATTGTACATCACAAAACATGGAACCAACCTATTAGTTGCTTACCATATATCACAATTAGGTGGGTAGGTATTAATAAACGGTTTTTATTTTATTCGATAAATAAAATGAATTTTATTATTTAGCACTATTTTATTATTGTAATCAGTACACCGTTCTGTTCGCGAGTTAAAACATTGAATAAATTTATATGGAAATCAGACTAGGGAGCCACCAAGGTTGTCAAGACTTTCAAATATTATGGAGGGGGTATTAGTTATCAATTATTGTATTCACTATATTATTTTTTGTCTAACAAACATCTCTTGTTAATTAAAACTTGGGTTTTTTTATGTGACGGGTTGGGGGGTGATGGCTGTTTCATTCGATCAATCCTCATACGTACTAACATTCCCAGCCGATTTTCAGGCTTTTTTTGTTTGATTAAACATTTTGTGGTTTTGAAGGTAATCATGCTTATAAACCTGTAATGCATGCAATACTTGAAAATGTGTTTGATTATCAGGACATGGTTATTTTACCAGACTAGGTAACGTAGCTTCCAACGAAGGTTGACCACGACCCAAGAGCACTCCAGTGAAACGCTTCAGACCCTCATCTATGTAAGGGAATGGGAACCAATTCGAGAATCGATGGACAGACTGAAGGATGCAATTCTTCATGTGAATTTAGAGGAAATTAAGCCAGTAGACTCGAATATCAGTTGCAGATAGGGTAGTTGGTTTGGGCCACACCTAACATTTGTCACTCACTCGGTCCCGCCGCCGCTGGTTTGGTTGAAGATGATGGAAACCCCGAGCAACACATTGCGGAGAGGGGAGGGGGAGGGGGCTCTGCCCTTCGAACATTCCTCTTCGTGAAAGGTCGTGATTAATCACGAGCGCCCCGGTGCCAACGTTGATTGGTGAACGACGTTGATGTTTCCCCGAGCCCTGCACCGCATCTATTTCCCATCCTCCGCTCGGATCGAGCGCTCTCTCTCTCGACCCTAGGCCGATACCATCGGTTTCAATTACGGAAATCAACGCCAGGAAGAAAAACGGTAAATCATTTGAAGTGAAGGGGGGTTGTAGATACCCCTCACTCTACTTCGAAAAAATTGTCCCATTCATTGGTATATCTGTTTTAACATATCGGAGTTCTTGAAACAGGTAAATAGAATCTTTCGCATTTTATACGGTCTAACCCCAGACTTCATTTAAAATCGAACAATTTGGTATCCCAATGCATAAGAAATCAATTCTGAAGCTATTCAAAACTTGCAGCAGTTATTGGAACTGTTACGCTAATGAGGCCCGATGACGTTCATCGCTCCGCCTCCGCCTTCTCTTCCACAAGTCAAGGGGATAGGTCAGTCATTCCCTTGCCATCAATCACGTGGTAAGAGTAATTTCATATTTACGGTTGTCTTTATAATCCAAATTCTATGTTCTAAACTCCTATCCGAATTGTTATTCATAAAAAGCCCAACTCTCCCTAATTTATATTTTCAATTTGGAATTATTGAAATAGCAAATTAGGTGTTTGCGATAGGCATCATTGTTAATTATCAAGGGTAATCCTAACACTATTTCATGGTAGCAGAAGGACGAATCCCGCCATCCGTTTCATACTTTTTCATGCTGTCACCTCTATTGCTGAAGAATTTGGACATCCGAGGAATCCATGCAATGGATCGAATGAAGCGGAGTCACTTTTAGAATCTTTAATATCTGATAGCAGTTCCACAAATGGTTCCCACATAGTTGCCACAGACTATTATCCCCAATCTCTACCGTACCAGGTAATATTGGTTCCACTGGCCGTTCCTCTTCGGCTTTTGTGAAGAATGTTGGCCAATAATCGGTTAGTTTCATTTAGGATAGTAGTGATGAGCACAAGAGTCGTAACGCGAGCACAATTTTCTTTTTTTGAAGGGACCCATCTCCAATCCGTTTGAGATGATCTTTCGGGAATTGGACCGATACGTCTTCTTCCATAGGCTGGTAACCCGTAGTGTGACTTGAACTCCTTTATCAGAGGTAGTGCGGCCCCAAAAGCACGATAACTCGCACATCAAATGAAGCTGACTTTATGTGGCTAACGCCTTGTCTTATCGTCGTGGGATTGATTTATTTTGTAGTGTCAGCACTTTCGTACCCATCTATCCCAATACTCGGGTCTTAATCGATCCCTCCTCGCTTAATGTCGTGGTCTACCATTTTGCCTTCATTGACGACAAACATAAAAAATGTGAGTGAGCCGAACAGTTTCACAACTAAGAGTAAAACAAGAAAGTGAAATTTATCACTGTTTGGTGTCCACTAAAGTCCCAGAAGTTTCTCTGAATGACCATTTCCCAGATTCGGGTTGAGAAATTTCTGTGACCATTGTTCATTTGGTAAAGTTTCTAGCACTATAACTGCACTACAGAACCCCCCCCCCCAATTCAGGAACCCTCCCACTCTGAATACATCATGAACTCGAGCTATTGCTTCTTTCTTGTCACAACAGTTATCCAGGTAATCATCCATATAGTGATTTCGTACTGTTGCGTTGATTTCATTGGACGATCCTTCTTGTTCAAGGCCATTTTAATTGTTTACTTCTTGAGCTGGGAATGGGTAGCACGTTGCTCCAAATGCCATGACTCAAACAACATGTTCTTCTTGTGGTTTGGTTCTTTCATTCTCTTGCCAAAGGAATTTCTGAGCCATTTCATCCTCTTGGTTAATCCTTATCTGAAGAAACATTTCCCTGATATCCCCCCCCCCCCCCCAATCAAGCATTATTGATATGGAATGTCTTTGAATTTGTATTTGTCCAAGTGATAATGAAAGTTCACAATACTTGACCCCGATTTTCTCCTAATCGTATCATCAGTCCACCTTACTGTCAGGGGTCGATTTTTTTCTTTTTAGGCTTAATTTCCTTGCCACATCTTCATGGATCATAATTACCGTTGATCAAATATTCAGGAAGGCCTAAGTTTCACCCATGAAATAGAAACATTATGTAGTTTGGAAACAGAAGCGATTTACCAGGTGAACACGGTTAATGGAGAAGGTAAGAGCTGCTGTGAGTTTCAAATTATACTTTAAAATAGGTATACTGGTAATGTAGTCAGATTTTACCAGAGGTAGGAATAAATTATTTACTGTTCACTTGGTAATCCTCAGGATTGACGAAATTTTAGAAAATTGGAAACTTCTATTTTTTTATACCACCACCTTTTTGCCTTCTAACTAACGTCGTTAACAGCGAACGGTTCGGTTTCAACAAAGCCCCACTTCACCTCAAAAATGTTTTCTGACACTTTCTAACCACTTTCAATAAAGCAGTATCATTTGTTGATGTTGTTCATAAGAGCAGTGAGTTTCCATGCCATTAACCTACTTTCTTGTAACAATCTTCTTTCAATTGCGACCCATCTACACTCCCCAAAAATCATTAGCCCTCCGCTTCACAAAAATTGATCTAATTTCGTCTCTTCGTTCCTCTATTCAAATTAGATCACTAATTCGGGAATGCAATCAAGCTTACTTAATGAATTTAAGCACTAATGGTGTCTTCATCTCCAGCCCACTCTATCATTCCTACGGCGTGACATTTCGTGCTTTCACTTGTCCACGACTGTAATCTCTCAGCTCAGTGTCATTATCCTAATGGGTTTCTAAGAGATTAATTATGTACCAGCCTACTCTCAGCCGAGAAATAGAAATCCAATTTAGGGGGATTCTTTAAAGCTCTTTCATAAAGAAATTACGTAGCGGTTTCGGTGATGTTTTTATTATAGTATCATCAAGCAAATTGAATATAAAACCCGATAGGTAAATGGAAGGGGGGACGAGTAAATTAATTTATTGTTCTGTCCAAGTATGTATGAACATCTGCATTATTTTGTTGCATATCTGGCTTCCTAGGGAAATAGAAAGGGACCCTTGGGATAAAATATATTGTTTTCATCATCTCAATGAAGTACTTTGTACTCGTAGTTCACTTCCCTGTAGACACATGTGTCAAGGACTGCCACAATTTTCATTCATACGAAAGTAGGTGCCTTTTTACCAGAGAAGGACTATTTACTTCAGACTGTCTTGGGTGAGTACGTACGTGAATTCTCACACAGCCTGCTACCTGGATTCGAACAGTTTGTGCATGTTTGCTTGAGAACCATCTTCAGGGCTCAGGCTAATGGGTGATTAGTGTAATTACGAGTACTTATCATCCCGGAAAGAACTGGTAGGTTCGACATTCTCTCGCCGCTGTAATATGATTTCGTTATTAAGGAATCCCGTTCCACAACAATGAATAATTCAATCGTTGGATCCCGACTTTCTCTACATTTCCCTTTTCAAAATAACGTTGGAAATTGAACGAAGGAGGGAGACAATAAAAGAAGGGAAATGTTATTATCAAGTCTTTCAGACACCGCTGGCCCCGACAACTTCCCGTTTGATCAAAGCGGTTTCGCCAGTAAACCAACCGTATCGTTGGTTTAACAAGAGTAACCAAGGACGCTAAGGACCAAGAGCCTACACAAACCCCAAGTTAATGAATGTTTCCCATTCCACCACCCCCTGTGTCGATTCCAAGGCCCTTTTCAAATAAATCTAGATGGCCGTGGTGAGCTTAATTAGTCTGCGGAGGTATCTCCTTCGACTCCGTCGAAATTGGCCGTCATCGATCCTAGCGGTCCAATAAAGCCAATTTAATTTTCGAGTTACACCTGGGAAACTAGTTTATAATGCTTACCTGGGTAAATACGAGAGAAAGGAGATCTGGGTTGCAGTGAATCAATCTGAGTGTAATGAACCAACAATGGGTTTCAAACGTCATAACGTTGATTTGTTGGTTCCGAATTGATTCATATTGAGATTTTAGAAATTTATTTTCGATTGGACTCTCACTGCTGATGGGAGTCAGATAAATTTCTACACCTTCATATCCTTCCGATGGTAACATCTGGGTCTGGCACCGCGCTATTTTGTTTATACGTTGTTAGGAGAATTGGTATGGCGTTACCAGATCTCAATTTCCTCATCTTCAAGTGTTTTGCTAGCTTTTTCTTTCATTTCCCTTTTCACCTTTCCACCTCTCTACACGTTTGGCTTCTCAGATTCTCCCTAGTGTTAGGTAGTCCTGTCCAATGTGGTGTAACTTGCTGGTCATGTGTGAGTGGGGTTTTCTTTTCTTTCCATCTCTGGTAGACTGGGTGTGTATCAGCCCACTTCTGGGAACTGAAGTGCTCCCTAAACAGAGAGCTTCTCTACTCCGGACTCCCACAACGTTTGGGACCTTGGGGAAGGTTGAGTTGTTAGATGGCAGGCAGGAATTCCCTGCCCTCTGGCTTGTCACAGTAACAAGGATGGCGTCTCATTTCAAAACCGGTACCACGGTTAGAGGAGGCCCCAGGGCGATCAAAAGGTAGTAACAATCACCATGGTGCCACCGATCTGAGCCCCTAATGAGATACAATTCGTGGTGGTTGTGGTTGAGCCTCTCTCCTAGACAAATGTGAGCCTTCAATAAAAAGGGGGTCGACTTCAATTTCTCAAGCTATGGAAGAAGCGTAGTGAATTTTCCATTATATTCCCACTTTGTCTGCCTGCATAGATGAATGGCCTGGGTTAATCTAAGTAGTGTACATGTTCTTTGAAAGAGGTCTCGTATGATTTATTTTGATACATTTGACATAAACGGCTTTAAAAAATTACCTACTTACCATTTTGTAGGAAGCCACCATCGCCAATCCCACGCTAAGTTTCTGATGCAGTCCCGTTTTTTTCCTGCTTGGTTTCTTCCCTTCGCAACCTCTTTTGCGCCCTTTCCAGCTCTTAGCACTTCATTTGTTCTCCGTCGCCCTTCTAAAATTTTAATGAGGGTCTCGGAACGGGCTCCCTCGCACTCAGGTCGAGTACATAGGGAAGCCTGCTGTCTAATGAACGGGACATGATACTCTTTTCCCGCTCACTCACTCGCTCTCCTCGGATCCCTCTCTCGCGCTTTCTCACTCACACCCTCTCCATCGTTCTATTTCTCTCGCCCTCACTTTCTCTGTCCTCCTTTCCCACTCGCTAGATGCGCCCGAGCTTCCGTATCATTTCCTCCTCGCGAAAACCTCCCATGTTTGATGACTTTCACGAGACAGGCAGATTAAAAACCATCCAGCAGATTCACACAAAGAAAAATCCAAAATGTTATTATTCCAAGGAATCCCTACAATTCATTGGAAAAAAAACAGGCGGAAAATTATTACACAGATGTATATTATTCCACTATTCCCTTTCCAATTTTTTGTCAGATATTGAAATGTTTTCCTTTGGATATAATCTTTACGATAGTTTGATACCAATGCCAAAAATTCATTCCGAGCCATCCGATGGTCAGAGACAAGACAATCTAGTAAACTTCTCAGCTTAACCAGGAAAATCGTTCGAATACATTTTTTAAAGTCTAAGAAAGCTTATAGGCCTATAGCCGGATACGCTTTCAGCACTTGAAGAAGGTTTTGGAACGAGGATTACTCGAGTCAATTTTCACTGTTGGGGGTAGTGTTTTACACTCATCATATCATTGCAGGTATAAATCAACTGTAACAGTGTGTTCCTCGGCAATCCTACTAGTAATCATGGAGTGATTTCGTAATATCCAGGAAGTATAATGAATTGGAGATTTTAGAAGGCTTATGTAAAATAAATCGGTTCATCAGGAAGCAAAATGTAAGGAAAAAATTGTTTTTTGCACAAAAGCATTTGCCTTAGTACCCATAACATGGGTACTATTATATGGGTACATAACTATCTATCTATTAGATAACTATCTATTTACCGTAATTTTCAATAGAAGAGATGTTTTGGTGTTTCTTAGTAATGCATTAGTTTGTCTTAATAGTGACCGGCCATAAAGATTGAAACCGAATATATGAATATATGAACGAAATATGTATTTTCCACTATCTTTTTGCTTTCTTATTTTCAACATTCTGTCGATGGGTGCTGCCACAGTAAATTTTAACATGAAGGAGTTTTGTTTGAAAATGTAGATCTATGGTCACGTAATAATGGTGGTCAGCATCTTTTAGTAATTTCTTAATACTGCATACGTACGAATCAGTGTGTGCCGGAGATTTAAGCGGAATTTTCAGTGATTTATGGCCATTGAAATAATCTGTCTACTTGTTGAAATTATGCTAGCAACTTTCTTGTTCGACGACCCATACAGTTAGTCGACCCATACATGTGAGTAATGATATGCGAATGAGCAGAGAACAACTGTTCTGTTACTTGACTCTCCGAAACTCACACATATTTTTAAACATAAAAATCAATAACATTCGGTGGTCGCACCCTAGATCGGAATGTGTTTACCCTTGCCAATATACGACGGTGCAGCTGGAACCCTCGAAATAGCTGTAGGGAGATTTAAACCTCATTTGGTCGTGATGCGTGGTCACCATGAGTTGTGCTTTGCGTTAAAATCTCCTACTATAATGTAGTTTGTGTGAGGTTTTTGAAGTTGTGCAGTCCGGTCCACGGAAGTGGCGCAAAACATTAAAATCGAGCGATCTTCCAGTTTCAAGGTGGATGATTCACTCGGACAATACAGTACGAACTAAGCATATAAGGCACATCTTCCACTAGTATCGTTTCGGAAACGAGAGCGATATTGACGTTTTTCCTAATTAGAAAATTATTCAGATAATGTTTCTAGGTTAAAATTTCAAATGAATTCCATGACATGATTTTCAAGTGTTGAACTCTACAATTTATATCGATGTTAAAAGCTGTTACGTGGCCGACGGTCTTGAAATGAATTGCAGTAAAGGTGTGATTGCAGGTAAAAGAGGTTTTGATATCGCAACCAGATTGTTTACAGCGCCCAAAATCTGTGACATTTGATCCGTAAATACCCCACTAGTGACACTTGAATATCAAGGTCCAGCCCGAGCAGAGTTACACAGAAGCACCTGTACACTTGGGATTTGCAGCATTATCATTAGTACCTACTCCCTGACTTGAGAGGAGTGGAAATCCTGGATCGGCCCATTGTTTGGAACCATAAATGGAGCTGCCCTGTTTGTAGGCGAGTTATAATTCGTCGTCGGGATGTTTATCGGCCGATTCACTTGCGTCAACCTTCGATCACTATGCCCTCATGTAACAAATCCTTGTAATAATTACAGCCTCTTCAATTACCAGTGTGCGGGCCCCTGCAATTCGCAAAAGTACCTGATATGTATACGGGCTCGTTACAATCGTTCATATCATGTTTTGCACCGCATTTAACACGTATCTGATTTTTTTAAACAATAGTTTTTTGAATGGCCGAAGTCCTGGCAGTTCAAGCATTGAATCTTCTTTCTATATGTCGAGAGCTCAATTTTAACCTTGAAGAAGTACCTGCTTTTGAAATCAAGGTTTTTTAATTGGGTCTTTGGATCTTAGTTCAGAAATAGTGGGCAATTTCACATTTGTAAATTGATAAAGCACCGGATACAGTAGCCGTTGAACAAAACCGAGTTGCTTTATTAAAGACGTATCCAAAGTGGGATGAATCCCGAGAATAACAACATGAAACCGCATATCTTGTTTCATATGGTATGCAGTTTCTAAGTTTTGAGCATATCATTTTCATTTTTATAATCATTACTTGTCGCCAAAACGAAATTTACCACCGCCATGCTGGAAGTCATTACGAATTTATCTTTACCGACACCTTTTAATTTGCTAAACAGAGTTGGACTGTCACTTACATTAAGATCGAAACAAGTGACGGCACACCTTTGCGTACAGTGAAATCAGTTTGAATTCGAAATGTTTGGGACTTTCATGCAACAATTACACTTACGTGAGTGTTCTCAATGTTCTTTGTTCAATGGCGTATGCTAAGTAGGCTGGAAGAGGCAACCTACGGGCTAGAAGTTTCTCACTTGGCTTTGAGTCATTAGCGAAAAAGGATTTGCGATAACGGATCAGCAATAGAGATCCGCGCGATCGCAACTGTGACATTGAAAGTGGAATTGATTTGAAAACAATGTTCAAGACGAATTGATCTGAAGAATATTTCTTAAGGGCAAACTGTGAGATTCGAAAATGCCCGTTTTGGTGCCAATCTCTGACCCCTTTTGAACACCTTCCCTTTTTACTGACTCCAAAAAGAAGTTAGGCTTGAATTTTTTTATTATGTCGTACATTATATAGATTCGAGATCGGAAATAATAAACCAAGATGTGAGAAAATCGAACATCAACAGAATATAAATAAAACATGTTATTAGCCAAACAAATATGCACGGTAAAAAATAATTACGAATGGTGACTATCGAATCACCTGATTCAGTTATGAGTACACAGTGAACACTATTTGCATTTCGATGAATTGGATTTAATATAATTTTATTTCGACTGTAGATGCAATAGTAAAGAGCAGGTTGATGTTTAATTTAATTTTAATGATTTTCTTTTGGTTTTTTTGCCTTCATTTATGTAATTTATGACTCTATACCAATTGCGCCCTTAGACATATTATTATATACCAGTTGTGCTCCAAAGGTTAATTTGTAACCTACCAGTTGCGCCCCGAGTTATGTGGTTTTCAGTGTACCAGTTGCGCCCAGAGGGAAAACAAAATTTCACATGTAAAAGCCTATGACAGATGTCAGGAGAGAGAAAATGCACTAATTCATCATTTTGCTTAGTGATGTTTAACGGTTTTCACTAGTGTGTAAGGGGTGATTTCCCCACATCTATACTTCTCCATCTGTTGTTATTAGTGCCACTATCAAGTAACAACAATTGTGACCTCGACCCGTGTTCTCCAAAACATAAGATAGGTTTTTGCGTAATATTGTGATTAGTCGGTTCTCACTGTTATTATTACAAAGGTCATTGTGACGTTACGCTATGAGTTCTATTCCGAGAGTACCTAATGTATGGAGGGGAACTGCTTTGTTGAAAACTGTTACATTTGTAAATACCAATTGGGGCGCAACTGCTACATGGCATTAAGGGGTTTCCTCGCTCCTAGTAAACTCCCAAATTTATTACGGGGGGATGGGTATGTGATTTGGAAATAATAAACCACTGTTAGCAGTGTTTTTTCTTCATATCAATTTCAAACTCAGTACATTACTACTGTTGCCGAGTACGAATGGAAATAACCGCAATCACACTAAATGTGAACTATCATTAAATGTGAATGAAGAAATTTTTTGTTCATTGAAGGGGAATCAATCCTATACATGACAGAATATCTTCATCCTGTACTGTTTGGCCCTTGTGTTGAAATTGGGTAAATACCCGATCCTAACCCGCTCTGCCTAAACGACCTTACGGATATTCTTAGTAAATTTTAATCAGGTGTATCCAACATAATACAGTAATAAATTATACCGAACATTGTAAATTATTGAGCCTTTATCCCAATGCTGCAGGTAAGTTTTAAAGTTAATATCGGACTAAAGTATGCGTTCCTTAACTAAATATTAAATTAGTAAGAGATTCAATTAAATTTTAATGAACACGAAACATTTTTTTTTTCATTTATAGTGGTTTGTGTAGGAACGAAAATTGGCTACATGTTTCATTGTTATTTCATCTTGCTGACAGCTGTAGGTATATTCATTATTCTGCATTTACCTCAACGCAAGGGCCCCCGAGGGCGGATTGTTCCAAGAAACAACCATTATTAGATCCTTGGAAAAATAATTTGTGAGTTTAATGGACTTTTGGTTTGCGACGCTGAGAAAGCAAAATATCACATTTATCATAAACCGTAACCTACTACAAAATGTGCTGCGAAAATATGTGGAAGCCGTCGTAAGCCACAATTATAATGTAACGAGAAAGAAATAATTGACACTAGATGATTTCTGTGTTTAATCGATTTTTTTTTCGTTTTCTGCTCATACCGTGTACACATCAGAACGTGTCATTATAGCTGTTCCGTTTCCAATCACTCATCTGACTCTTGATATTATCATACGGCTGAATTGAAATTTAGATTAGATCGATTGTGGGCTATGTATTCCAATTATATCGGTTGCGTGCTTCAAATTACAGGGCGTTCATTAAAGACAAGCAGGAATGCAACAAAAATTACAGAGATTACCTCGTAATGGGTACAATTATTTAGATACGTGTCTAATCATTTGAACTCACCGGCGTGAAGAGATAGACTCATTTCAGATCAACTCACCTGAAATGACAAAGAATCAATTAACAAAAAGTAAGGACAATGAATGAATAAATACAAACAGGTTTGTATTCAAATCAACATTTCTCGGAAACGATTCAATAAGCCTTATTCAGTCTGAAAGCTGACGAGGTAATACGATCAAGCTTGCATGAAACCTTAGAATTTCATGACGGAAAGCGGACTTTAAATCAATTTTTGTGAATTTGATTTTGTACAATCCCAAGTTTAGTCCCGATGTGCGAAGAACCTCCGGCATTTTGCTTTCTTCCCAATTTCGGTTAAGTATTTTTAAAAAATCGACTTTTATTCTAGACTTGCCATAAAAAGTCGGTCATTTTGTATTTTCTCAAGGGTGGAAGTGCGGAGGGAGTAAAAGAGTACCCATTCAAGCTATTACAGCTTGAAGTGTCGACTTCATTGCTTCTTTTTTGTTCAAATAGAAATTTTGTTTGAGTTTTGAAACATTTTTCAAAACTCTTGAATTTGATTATGAAGTGGAGTGAATGGAAGGGATACAATTGGTGGATTGTAGCCTCGTCCCCGTGTTACCGTCGATTTTCGTTATTGTTTTTCGTTGCATTAATAACTTGCTCATGTCGAGGGGCTCGTTCCAGCTTTATATTTTACGATGAACAGAGGTGAATAGAGGAAGCCATTCCGGTAGTGCATAGAATGTATGTTCAAAAACGTGATAATATAACAAGCGGACGACCCTGTAAAGCATGTGTTACTTACCAATATGTTACGTCTAACAACCTCCACATCACCACCTGAATTTTGAGCTAGCACAGAATACGACTTTTTTTTGCACCTTGAGTTTTCTTATTCGACACATCAATATGGAAATGATGTTTCCTCTACTCTGGAATAGGAGCTGATATAGCTATTTTCCTATAACTGTAACTATTTTCTTTCGAATTTGTATCATCCTGATTGGATCACATTGTTTGCTACTGCATGATGTCGAGGAAAAATCACTCGCTGCTCGGAAACCTTGTACCTCCATTCCAACCTCGCGACGGAAAAGTGTTTTTCCTCTTGTCTTTCTGTTATTGGAACTAGCGATCCGCACCACTGAGCGCCAATTCAACTTTCCACTAGAGACGGTTTGAACAGCAACTAACGGACTCGTCCAAAGAAGAGTTTATATACTGATAGGATTGGCACGGCCACTGGTGGTTGGGGAGTGGATGGAGGCACTTTCCGACAATTTGCGCCATTAAATAATGTCAGCTCCCAACTTCGTTAGCGTCGTGCGCCCAGAAGGATCAATAATGACGGGAGAGTAAACATTCGGGGACTGCTGGGGCTTTGCAACTGGTCAACTGCCGAGAACACTTGAGTGCGATATCAAGGGGTCGTTTAATGTCGGTTTGCCTGTCAACGCTTCCTTTTGTTCGCCCAACTCAAGGGCATGCCCAGCTAAATCGCATTGATAATATTGTTTACTCATCGGAACGCTTTGGTGGAAGCGTTAATAGCTTGATCAACGTGCACGCTTCAAAATTATTAGGGTTTTGTTGAAAACTCATTACTCTCCAGAACGCTTTCCATTGTACTCGTAGTTATAATTACTCCTATCATCTAAATAATGATTGTAACGTGAACCAAATTTGAGAACATTACTTGGTTTCCGATGAGAGACTTTTTATTATTTGTCAACCTTCATTATAAACATTCATATGGAAGCTCCTGCTTTCTCTGATTTCGATTCTTTCTAATGAAAAATGGAGATACAAAGAAAATTTCTTGTCAAGCTGGATGCTTGTGTGTATGTGCACCACGAATGTTTCCATCTATATATGTGTGTTTATTTATCTTTTTATCTTCCCAACAGACACTGCCGGACTGATTTTGAGGCGAGTGATCTCGAAATGATCCGCGAGTTCAAGCGAACAACATAGGTTAGGTCAGAATCTCCAAAACATCCTTCTATTTCACTAACGGCGTTAGTCATCCTTCGCAAACGATTATTTGATTCCCAAAATTTGTTAATCTGGTTGCTAACAGACAGTTTATTAGCGGCGGAGAACTGTAACTATACACTGGAGGGTCGAATACAATAAATGTACACATTATCTCTTTTGTCGCAGAAAAAGATTTGTCAAGAAAATTTATTGCTAAGAAAGTTTTGTAGTCAATTTCTTTTTGTTAATGATAGAATGTCACTAGCCACAAAGTGATGAACATTATAATGTATTGTTGTTACGTATTTATTGATGTTATGTGTTTTTAAAACTGCTATGAGTACTAAACGTGTCTGATTCGGGGTTCCTTGAAGACAGAATTCTCTCCTGCTCGTTGTTCTCCCAGTTCCGATCATTTTCACCTGTTTCTTGGGGGAATTGATTTAAACCACTCCAAGTTTCAGGCCTTCATCAATCACCATTACCCAGTAATCCATCAATCTTGATTAATGTGTCGTCCGCACGATCCACTTCCTTCTACGACGGCGATTATGCAGGTCAAGAAGCCCAACGGCGTTCAATCCCAAGTCAATCGCTTCCATTCATGCGGTTTTCGGATAGACATCGGCACGTGATCAGAAGAATAGTTTTTAATTTTTCGGTTTCACAATAAGTCGAAAGTAATTGCATTTTCTTGAACAGTTATTGGCTGATCTTTCTCGATTCGAGGAAATTACCGTAATACCGGTATACTTTAATGTTCCTTACACAAAGTTTTATTTTATTCTGTATAAAGACCTTACGCACAGGCATCTTGTCCTAGTCAATAATTATTACTTATCAATAAATGACTACGCATGTTAAAAAAACCGAATACCTAATTATATGTGGACAGCTTTTGAAAGGTTTCAGGGGAAAAATATCTGCGTACCTAACTAAGGAAACGAATGAAACTTCAACACTTCACACGTCATTATGTGCTTAATACGTTAATCGACGTAAGCAATAAACCGAGATCGACGTAAGAACTGTCTACTCAAAATTAATGAGATTAGAAAAACTCTTTTTCATTAATATGAAACAAAACTGTGATAAACCCGATTTCTAAGAAAGGTCAGTTATTTTTTGCTTGCCAAAGGTTTTGCCCGTTTGAGAGAATGAACCGGAAAGTAATAATATTCGATTATGCGGATCATGGATAACTTGAAAAACATTAGTCTCATTTCAACTGTTTTTGAAATTCCATTGAGTTCATAAATATTCCAACCTGGGAATGTGCAATGTGGGTATTGGGATTTTATTTATCATGAAACTTGAACCACTAAATTTTTAACTAAGATGAGGAGAGCGGAGAGGAAGGTTACATTGTTTTCTGGTGCTCGATCTCTAAAGCTGATTACTGCCACTTTTTCTTGATTTCTGTCCGTGGGTATTAGCTGGACAATTCATAGAGGGGGCCGCCAAGAGTACTGATGGTTTATTACGACACTCAGCAAAGATCGTACCATTTAGATTACCATTGGTTGATGTCTCATTCAAACGCGGCGCTCTGAATTCCGCCGACAATAATTTACCGATGACGACGGGGGGTGTCTTAGCAATTCAGTCTCCACTCACGAGGTACAATAAGACCCAGCTGCAGACCTGGTGACGTTATAGAAAATCAGATTATTCGCGCGTCTGATGCGCCCTCTCATCTCTGGAATGAGTCGCTCATGAATGGCGAATGAGAATGGAGCGGATGAATGGTGAAGGGGAAGCCCAGGGTCCTCAGAGACCTAGAAACTCCATCCGAAACCAACCACTCCCGACCTGCAAGTATCATTAGAGCCCTCGGGAGGGGAGGGACCGCTTGAGATCATTGTTTGGCTTTGGGGTGAGGTCGAGGGGGGCTGAGAAGTAGCATTGTATTGGCCAAGGTAACAACTCTCGGCTCTGCCCTCCTACCAGAGCTCATTAGAACGTGGGCGAGCTTTTCTGACAAAAGACACGCGCTAACAAATTCACGGCGGAGGGCTTCTGCGGTGCGGGCTAAGGTCGAATGGAATTGCGCCCAGCGGAGCTCCGAGCCGAACCTTGTCGTATATCTTTTCCAGCCGCGATAAATAAAATTTTATTTGACGCGGATGTTACGTTTATTATTCTGGTGTTCTCCACTCCCGGGGCCCCCACGTCCAATATATCTTGGGTTTCATGGTTGGTTTTGACAGTGAAATCAATGCCGAAAGAAACTGTAACTATAAACAATGATTTCGTTGTTATTGCGGTCCCGCGATCAGAGAGTGGAAATCAGTTCCAATCTACCAACACGCTGAGCCCGAAGCTTTGACCTATGGTTTCGTAGGTATACAACTGCACGAGAATATTATTAAATTCATGAATAAATGAACACGAGGTCGCTTGGTTCGTATTTCAACTTTAAGACTCCATGCACACTCTCTCTGGCTTTGTACGAGCCCAACAACCCCCCTTGCTCGTTTAATTTTGTTAGATGTGGGGGACAGGTTGTCCGAGCGAGCTAAGGCATCAGTCCTTTGGCTGTTTACTTTCAGTGGGAGTACTGATTAGCCCGGTTCGAATCCGACAGGCACCAATGATTAGGGCCGAATCCTATCAAGTGTTGTATACCTGTCCTGTCGTTAGACAGTTCACCTCTGATCTCGATATCACGTGAATCCAAATCGCTCCCAACCCAGGGGCGTGTGGCAATGGTAAGCCACGAGCGAAATTTTCAGACCTAGTTCCGATCCTCTCTAGAGGACGGCTGGCGACGACCGTCACACCTCCGGGTAGTCGGACAAAAATCCAAGGAGAAATTCCTTGTTTACTTTACTGTTACTTTACTTTTACTTTTGTTAGAAGTGTTTTTAGATTGAAGCCAAGACAAATTAGATTATTTTTACGAAGGAGAATAAACAAAAAGTCTATGTTATGATGTGAACATTCAACCCCACAAACAGTGACATTGTTGTTTCCTAGGGAAGCAATTACGATTTTAGATCGCATTTCATTTGATTTGAATGACATAAATGGCAGAATTTATTTGGGACAGCGCTACAAAATAAGGTTTATATTTTTCATACAAGTTTATTATTTTCAACAATAAGCCTTTGTAATCGTATAAACAACATCTTTTTATAACCATTTCAAACGTTGTCACTTTACAGTGCAAGCTGAGTAGATTCAAAATAGCCCATTTTCTTCAGCCGTACGTGTCCGCCGAACGGGCCACAAAAAGGCCTTAGAATTTACAGAAAAAATCCATTATATCTCTGCTCGATCGCCGGACACCCGCAGATGTGAAGGATAAAAACGTAGGAAAATGGGGTGAAATTTTCCATTAATTTTGGACGAAAAGTCGGAAGTAATATACTTCACTTCCGTAAAAATTCACCCTTAGCAAATTATCGTAATTTCTAAACCCGAAACTGACCCCAAAACCTTACAATGTCACAAAAGATCACTCATTATTTCAAAAATTAGACACCCATGTGTTGTTTTTAATAATTCTTGCGTTTTTGAAATTATTTTTATATTGCCCCTAACATTAGAAATTGCTATTGATTTAAATTAGGAAACAATTTATTTCTCGGTATCAATACATCTAATACAGTACCGTAACGTGAACTACTTTAATAGTTATACTGGGTGTCCCACGAGTTATGAACAACCCGACTCCTATGTGTTCTACAACTCATTTCTGACGAAGAGTGCGAAGAAGAGCAATCGCACATCTTCAATACAATAATCGTACAAAATTATTACAATAAAATAATTATTAAAAAAATTATTACAATACAATAATTATTAAAAAAATGTTTTCTGACCACAAATTGATAGAAAAGTTAACGCTCTTTCTTACGGTATCATTAAATTTGAGCTATCTCCGAAATTGAGGGAGTTATAACAGTTACATACGACTTAGTGACATAAGGTCGAAAACACGAAAAAAATCTCAAATCGCAAATAAATTGGAAACGAGGCGTCTGGCAAAAAATTTCTATGAGGCATTTTTGGTCGGAAATGAGTTGTCAAACACGTAGGAGTCGGATTGTGCATAACTCCTGGGACACCCTGTATAACTAAAAAAGACCCAATGTTTGAAAATCGGGAAAGCGACGGAGGAGGCATGTCTTGGTCAGGTGCAAGGATATGCAATGACCCGCACGACCGAGCGGTCTTGAAGGAGGGGTTGCTTTGTGCGCCGTGTATTATGAACCCCAATCTAATTTGGCCTAAGCATTGGGTTTTGCAATGTTGATAATTTGTTGTTTCTGACTAAATTCAGTTTTGGTTATTCAGAATTGCTGGGAGGCACTTTCGGTTGGAAATGAGTTGTAGTACACATAGGAGTCAGATTGTGCAAAATTAGTGGGAAGTGGGACACCCTGTATAAAGGGGCGTGAGTATTCCCCGGTATAGTATTCGTGAATCGATAACACAAACTCCACATATCGAGAAAAATATTTTCATTCAAAATATTCATTTATTTGTTTACACTTCGAGTTCTGCAATAACAACTAAGTCCTCTCTCCATGTATCTGCATGCAAATTTGAGACGGAACACGTGGAGTAAAAATAGACAAGCGGTCATCCTTTAAACTTCAAGCGTTAAAGGTTTAACTCAATAAAACAAACTCGCTGAAACGTGCTGCTTCGTCCTACCGAAGATCAAATAACAAAGAACTGTTGTTTTTAGACGATTTCCGAACAGTATGGCGTCGATCTGTCCCGACCTCCTATCCACACTGGGAAATTAAAAACATTTCAGTAAATTTTGCAGCGTTTTTCTTGGTTATTGATCACTGCTACAACGAACTTTTAATAGTGAGACCCAACCAAATTTACAGACAAAGATGAAATAATTATCATAGTTCGATAATTTCATGCTCAGTAAAATTCTATCTGATTATAAATAAAATAAGTGACTCGTACATCAACTGAATACTAGTGAACCAGCGATTTCCACCCAAGAGAAGACTCTTGTTTGCCTTTTAGGGGTAAAACAAGGGAAAAACTCAACTGTCACGATCGCACGAGGGGAAACAATGGAGGGAAACAGTATTGGTACCTACCTACACTCTGAACGTCTGTTATCGTTATATCCTGGACAAGTTGGTTCGACCGGACACCTGTGTTCCTGAGTCACGTCGTTTTGTTAAACTGAACGAGGAAAAACTTGTTGGAAAAACGTTGTCGAACGTCTAGACAGGGACTGAAGTTTGGGGCACGAGGACTATCGACACCTGTCGCGTTGACTCATGGTGTGAGTGTTCGGAAAGTTGAATACGTGGAGGCTACGATAGAAGGTGCTGCACCTGAAATATCATTTTGGGGGCTTTTTCAGCTGGTGTAAGCTGTAAAACTAGGAACTGTGTTGCAGAAACGTTTCAACTGTTCAAAAAAACGTGATGGAGTAGTAGCAATACATATAGATCACTGTCTATATAGTCAGTAGTCTGTAAACACTTCGAAATCAAAGAGTGGCTAGGAATAGCAAGTACTAGGAATTTTCATGTGTGGAAACAGTATCGTGCGACGTAATGACCGGTAATAGTACTTGTTTACTAGTAGTAGTTCATTATCTCGAATTATTGGAACATCATGATATGGGCTTTGAAAAATCGAAAGTTTTGGGAGACACTTTTCAGGTTACTTTATTCCCAATAAAATTCAACTGAAGAAATTTTATTTGGTAGTAAGATGCTAGGCACTTTTACGGTCTTTCCAACGGTTTCTTTAAGTTTAAGATTACAATGGAAATTAGGGAACTATGTACGTTTTAATGAAGTAAGGTTGATAATACAAAAAAAAAATTTTTGAAATCGCGAATAACTCTGAATACAATCTTTAAACAAAAAACGATGAGGCATTTTTTTGGTGTAGATCAGTTGTAAAATCGATCCCAGGAAAGAATGAGACCAACTGTACTGAGACCGGAGTATTACAAAAAGGCAATGCTTTATTTCGCGCTGAATATTACATACCTACGTGAGTATTTACATTATTTTTATTTTTCTATTAACATTGAATAATTACATTTTAGATTTTAGTTTTCACAGAATAATTACTTGAAGTCAGTCACTAGTAAACTAGAACTGTGTTGAGTCAGTTATAAACTGTCTCTTGTGAAGAATTTCGTTCTTCTTTTCTTTTTTTTACGGGCATCAAGTTTGAGTGAACAATAGGTAGATGTTGAGGTTTTGGAATGCCGACAGCTGATTCAAAAATCATTATTTGAACGTTTTCAGGGTATTGAAGGGTCGTCATCAGATAATTTATGTCTTGTACTGAGTAATTTGGTGTGTTATTTTTCTGGAGGTGAGCATCTGCAACGATATTTATGTTGACTCTTCTTTTTCAGTAAGAAACATAATATAAACGGCCAGGAAAAGGGGATGGTTCAAAATCATGAACAAAAGAACAATACCACAGAATAATACCAGAAAAATACTGTACACAGCACTTTGATAGGGAAATTATGATAAAGGCTCCTCTTCCACTTCAAATTGAGTTTACTTGTTTGACTTCTCAACGTAAATGCAATTTACGTTACCTTTTTGCCCTTATTCACTACTGAAAACCAAGGGAACTCTCGGTTCACATGTCGTTTATTATTTATAAATCCAGGAAAAACTGGGTTTCAAAATAATTATGACTTTGCCCCTTTTTTGGGCATTCATTTGATTCAATTGTTTTCTTCAAACATTATGACTCTACTTTTTCAATCTTGCGCTCATTAGCGGTCCAAATTTTCTCCTCCTTTTAAACCAAACTCGGTTAGGTAATCTCCGTTATTTTATACGGAGATTGGCTGGATTGGAGATCGGAATTAGTTTTCTGGAGAAAGTGGAATTTATGCACCTAATAGGTAAAAGTTAATTTTTTAACAAAACTACTTACCTACGGTCTAATAGTCAACAAATGTAGACCATCTTTGACAGACAATTTTTTTGTGACAAAACTTTATGTTGTAACATTGGGCTGTTAGATCACCGTCAGATCACATATTATGTCCTGATCAACTAAGTTGATCTAACTGGGTTGGCTAAGTGCGCTGACCGCTGAATCCTTATCAGACTCCCTTTCTGCTCCTTTTGCTGTGTTGTCAATAGTACTACTCTATTTCGACTTAATGTGTTTCATATCAGTGTCGGTGAGTATTGTGAGGTGAGAGAGTAGTTACATATTTGTTTTGCATCTTCGAAATTCACCAATCGTTTCATATCGCGTGAAACATGTCCAAAATGAATGGAACATTCAAATTTCGACCAACCGTTTGAGCATGGCCACAAGTAGATGTGCAAAGGACCACCAATGCCTGCCAATCTTTTCATGCCATTCAAAAAGAATTCTTCCATCCAAACATCGTGACATTTGGACTGATAAAAATAGACATGCATGTTGACATACACATTGCCTTGAATAAAGTTGGAGTAGCATAAAGGAAACGAAATCCCTACTACGATCGACGGATGACAGCACTGCAAATATTACAAATGCAGTAACAATGTAAACATACATGTTTGACAAAAAGAAGAATGAAAAAACACTGACAAATACAATTGGTGCCCGATTAACCTAATCGGTTGTTTTCCCGATTTTCCTAAATAGGAAGGTAATTTCCTAATAAGGAATTGATTCCTGTAATGGTGGTCCACAAATTTTATGGGAGTTGGGTGAACGACCCCTTCGTGATGTCCCCTGGGTTACGCTAATCGCTCAAAAGGAAAGAGAGTAGGGAAAATGAAGGATTGGCACACCAGCCCTTCTGATAGGGAAAATACCAGTGCACTAAGCCCCTTTTTTCAGACCACCAGCTCAGCTAACGTACATCCATCTCACCGGCTCTAACTGCCTACTCTGATTTACATGAAGAAATCTATAAAGGCTCAAAGGTATGTTCAATTGAATATACCGTTCTAACATTGACAGTAATAAACCACAAATGTAGTTTAACTGGTGGATGCCGCTTTACAGATACATACCGTACTATTTCATCAAGATCTCCGAGCATTGGAAATACGATTTCATTTTCGTAACTGTGGGAAAGTTAAAATGTTGTTTTGGGATGCCCCTTTATCGTATCCATCATATGCACGTGGAAGCGAACCATATTAACCCATTAATAGCTTGGAAAATTCAATAAGTGATGGCATGTTGATTTTTCATTATTGTTTGAATACAAGTTCGAAGAGGACTTTTGTGGCAGTTTTTTCACTGCACGAGTACCATTTGTTCCAGTTTTAAAGAGAAAAATAATTGTTTTTCGAGGACCTCGGGCTTTTCCATAGAATGCCGAGGGAAAGCGGAAGGCGGGCGGAGTGACAAATATTTGCAGCGATACTCGTAATTGCCGGTTCGGCGCTCCTGAGGCGGTCCCGCTCTGCAGATCTAATTAGAAGAGCCTCGAAGGGGTTGAAGCGTCCGGGGGATGATCAGGGGAAGGAATAAATGCCTTGGGTTTCTGCCCCACGAGCAGAAAGGTGGTGTGGCGAGGGCTCCGCTGGAACTCAGGCTGGCAGCCTTTCATCCCCCTCCTTAATTAAAGAATTGATCGCCTGGGACATCGGAGGTTTTCAAAGTTGAGCCTCCGGTCTCCCTGGGTGGCTCAAAGGCCAGAAATTCAATCCGAGGGTTCTTGCGGGGCTTTGAAGGTTGAAGTTCATACTATATGTGCACCTGCTCTTGCAAGATGCCTCTCACGTCAATTCAGGTTTACCTCAGATTTTCTAAGCGGATGTGGATTTCTAAACATCTTCAGAGTGAGGACTAAAACGTCCCTAATGCCGTGTGTTCTACCATTTTTCTAAAATATTATTTAGCAATAATGTTTATTTCCAATAATAATTACTTTTCTACACCGTTTGAAACGTAAACCATGAAATTTTCAGGGGGGTTAATTTTTTTTTTTTTTTTTTTTTCAAGAGCGATTACACTGGTTTAGTATTGAATAAACCAAAATATGATCAATTCGCTATTCCCACCAAAATTACATACAAACCGGACAAAGGGATCTCCATTAAATGCATGAATTACCAATCCATTTGCTTTTTATTCGATTTGGATATTACGCATCTCGAAAAATGAACAGATTTTGACGTGGATAAAATATTTTTTCTTTGTCAAATACAAATCTCTGTTACGTGAATCGGGATCAACGGTGACAGAAATAGCGGTTTTAGAACTACGCCTCCCTCTCTAATAGGAATAAAATTTTATTCTTTTTTTAAATCGGCTTCTCCATATTCTAGCAATAAATTCCATTGTCAAGTTCAGTAAATTTGTTTCAAATGGTATTTTTTTATAAATTGAATCAGTGCCCCGACTCGCCTTTATACCGATGTCAATAAGGCACGACATGAAACAAAAAAAATAGAAACTATACTACATTCCTAATCTGACAGACTCTGCGGTGGGAAAAAGTACCGTAGACAAAAAAAAAAAAACTTTTTTTGTCATTAAGGACTCAGGTGGGATGAAAAACTATTTTAATGCATTCCTTTTCCAAAGCTGAGCAGCTTCGTTTAATTTCAATCACTTGAACTAAGCGGTTTTGTACACCTGGACCAGTTCCGTTTCTGCCAAAATGTTGATGAATGATAACGATTTATCTAAACAATGATAGATGGCAAGGCAAGCAGTGCTGGTTAACACCAAGTTTAATGGGGATGGGAATATGGTCCCTTTTCACCCCAAGCTTATTTTACTATAAACTTATTGAAATACGGTCTACATTAAGTAGTTAAACTAATGTAGATCGTATTTCAATACATTTATAGTTATTCCAAACTAATTTAGTTTGGAATACCTTTTCTGGAGTTTTCTACTCCTTACATTGTTTATTGACTTCTCAACTGTGGGATGACGCTGACGAACAACTGTAGAAAATGGCTAACATTATGAAAAAAGCTGATTTGATCTGATAATGTTGCTATCGCCTACTTTCCTGCCAACCACCAGCTATTAGGTTAGAGATAGGACGATGAAAAATCGTCGTTGTGGAAGCTCTCGTGAGAACTTTGGTGTGTGATGAACTGTTACAGTCCAAAAATATGTCCATCATGAGCTCCACACTCGTTCTAACCCTATTTACCTCACAGCCCCTATTGGCTCCATTTTACGGGATTCGATGGAATAAACCAAAACCGAAACCCAACTAATCACCAAATTACAATTCGATAAAGCACATGTTGCAAAGCTTCGGTAAAGCCACGACATAGAATAATGTACAGGTATATGGAATCTCCTTCATCGCTCGAGTGAGAATGAAATATCTACTATTACCGCAAATTAGTATCGGCAAGAAGTGATCAATTCTGATAGGTCTCGGGGTGGTCGCACCCAGTCGGTTGAAACGGGAAGCGTTTATTAATTGCCAGTCGTAAGAGTCTGGATCGTGACAAAGTGCTCTATTCGGAATCTAGTTTTAATTTGAAATATGAGCATGTGGAGCTGGTTATTCCTTGGTATCGACCAATTTGTCTACATACTAAATTAACCTTCATAATTGCCCAAGGAATATAAAATATTAACCACCTCCCCCCGTTGTGATTTGAGGCTGTGATTCGCAACGCTCAATTTAATGTAACAAATATCATGCAATATAATGAGGAATGGGAAGAACATTTCAGCATCATACCACTGAATTGAAATCAGCATCACCAACATCCAATAAATTTTGTGTTGTGTTTGTTGTTTCAATTTATCACATTCATGAGCTTGTACCCTCTTAGTCATGGATAATGGTTCATCAAGTCTGAAAAACATCTAGCAACCGCTTTCAGAGTTATTAACAACCTACCATTAATGTTCGAAGAATGAATACATTGCATATAAATTTGTTTTTCCCTTTACCAAGAACAAGAAAAGCCATAAGGTCTCTGACCGAATAACTCGATTTATATACGGAGCCCGGAAGTCCAACACTTGTTTGTCTATCTCAACCGAATCGGGTGTGTTTCGTTCCAGAGGAGAGGGACGGAGGCAAGAATATTGTGGTTTGCGGACGGTGGTTGCGATCGTGGTGTGTTTGTGACGTTGTTTTCTCTCCAACTTCCCACCCGATTCCTTACGGGTCTGCCCCATTTAGAAAATATCCTTTCTGAGGGTTTATTCTATACAACACATATAGGCGGGAGCTTTTCTGTTTCCATTTGAATCCATCGATTTTTTCGTAGCCAACACGAAAGGAAAGGATATTTTCCACACTGTTGTTTGGGAACAACGTTTCTTTTTCCCCGTTTATTTTTAAACATTTTCAACTGACGAATGAGGTTAGTTACCTCAAGTTGAGGCTCGCTCGTTACATCAAATTTTTGAAGGAATCAAGCTCATAATTCATCTGGACAAACAACTAAGAAAGTTGTACCCTTATCCACTCGAACAAGCTGAGAGCTGCAAAACACTAACCGATAAAGTCAAAAGCTTCCTAAGAAGTAAATACCTACCGCAAGAGTGAAACCTGCTTAACCACATTACAAATCTAAGCCGAGCTGATAATCTTATATCAGTTATGAGATCTGGCATAATAATAAAATCAGTTGATATTATGATAATAATTATCAAATATCCACGAGGATGTTGAGTCAAAGATAAAACAACTGGACAATAAACTGACCAATTCGCAAGTCGGTATTACAGAAAGTATATGTAATGGATTCTCCACAACCGTCTCACTTTGATGCGACGTCAAAAAACTGCTAACCGTGCGATCGGGACAGTTCCGTCCTTCGAAACATATTTCGTTTGAAGTTTAGCCGCCCGGAGCGGTCCGACGTTACAGAACTGTGTGACGACAGGGTGGTTAGTTCCACATGAATACTTAGCCTAAAGTGGGAAAATATTACAAAACGGCGTTACTGTACGGCACCATGTTATATGTGCGTAGCTTTAGGTTGTGGGTGTCGTTGGAGCAAGTACCTTTATAGTTGAAGTTAGAAATCAGGAATAACGTCTGAACTTATTGGATCCACAAGGCGAAATAACTTTTCAAAACCACGACCTCGACTTCACTTCTTGTTCTGAATGCATAATTGATTAGTATTCAAATGTACACATACGTGCATATTATCCAGTTGGCTGCATTCCAGTAGAATCACCCAGCAAACATTACTTACTGGACAATATATGTGTTTGCACTAAATCACGAAACATTTTATTGTGTGCAAGCACGACTTAACTCGATAATTTGAATAAATTAATTTTCCGCTGTTTACGTTTCCTCAAGGACCTACAGAGTCGATTCGTTAGCACTTTACTTGTTGCATGCGGATCAAATTTGCAAATGACAGTTGCGTGCCGCGGTTACATTCGTATTAAAAGGTAAGAGCTATTAGGTAAAATATAAATGCGAGACGAAGAGAAACGGGAATAGTCAGTCAAAATAATAACATGAATGTAGATAGTTAGCTAGTTCTTTTAGAATGAGCCAAACGAACAGAGTTCGAGTCCATATATTTGCCTCAGTAAGTCCTTAAATCAATTCAATAGGTTTTCAACATTCTGAGCATTTTAATGTAAATCATATTCATGACATTGAGTGAGGAGACACGAACACACTTTGTAGCAGATAATGGAACCCAATAGTGTTGCTATTAATTCTGTTTCTGTCTGTTGTCTAATGCGTTATGTCTCACGAATGTGAAAATGTGTGATTGTGTAAACCATTAGTGGGTAGTGGGACTTTTAAAAGAATTGGGAGAACCGGAGTAGCAAACTACGCAGTAGCGCATTACCGAATGTTATGATTAATCTGAAAAACGTCTGATGAGTTGAATGTGGCACCGGATGTAGAAATCATTGAAATGTTTCAAATAATTTGAAAAATGTGTTGGTCTTAAAAGATGTAAAAATTAAGTTTTCACTGGTCACGTTCCCATGTACTTCGATGCCTTCCAGTGGTTCTCATGTCCATCCTTCGAATGGATTGCGCCAACCATCACAAACCGAATTTGAGCATGGTCAGATAATTGGGAAGAGAGAAGATGTTGACTGATGGATTGCGTTTGCGCAAGCCCAGAGTAACACACTGTTTCGACAATAATGAAGGTCACAGAGGTCTATTTACAGGCTAACCCCCTCTTTCTTCATGGACTTCCTCAAAATCGGATGAAAACTGTACAATTTTGTTTTTTTCAGGGATTTTATGATTGCACATGCTCAGAGTGAAGTTTTTTTTTTTAATGATGCTAATCAGGCTGTGACATCTGCACCCTAACCTGTAGGTACACTGAAAGTTTCATCGAAATTGGATGAAGACTGTTAGAAGGATACAAGGGTATAAGGATTTTTGGGCATATGACAGACATGGACATAGACAGAGACACACACGATAAGAAGTTTCCAGAGTGGTTCAAAATGAAAGTTTTGAATGTTGAGAAAAAAAATTGTTCATCTATCGATTGTGAAAAAAAGCTTCTTCCACTTACGAGCAGGTCCAGAAGCAATATTTTCAGCTGAAAATTAGTTTCAACCTTCTCTCTTTCAAACACCGAAGTTGTTTATTATACAGGGTGTTTCATTTCGTGACGATCACAGGCCAGGGGAAGATTCTGTGGAAAATTTCTGATCGAAAATGCCTCTTAGCAATTTTTTTTACACCCTTGGAAATGCGGTTTTTTTTTCAATTTTAAGGTTTTTCTCGTTTTTTCTACCTTACCGCATTAAAACGGCCATATCTCCCACATTTTGCGTGCGATTTCAAATCTGAACCCACTATTGTAAAGAGCGTTGAATTTCCTATCGCCCTAATGGAGAACCAACTTTTTTGAGCTGGCGAAACAGGTGAAAAAATCAGCTTGAAAAGGAAACGTTGTCAAATCGGACAGGAAATATCCTTTTATTGGTAACCCGCCTGTTAGGGAATCGCCGTTGATATTCCCTCACAGTTTCACGTGCATTTATATTTGTGTACCCATACACAATCATTCCACGTTGGTGAATGTCACAGGCATTGTACTGATGCGAAAAACGAAAAGCAACTAATTATCACAGAGGTTTTTTTGGAACAGCCCGGTGGACTCTGACTCCTTTGTGTACAAATCTGCGTCGCACATTGATAGAAGGGGGTCATACATTGAATGGTGGGAATTTTGAACAGTATCTACAGTAAAAATGTACAATTTATTACAATTCTTCAACGACGAATCAACACATGATGAAAAACCGGAGTATCCAGTCAAAAATCACGTTTTTCTAACTTGAAAAGCAATTTTCTCCCAGAAAACTACACGGAATTTAAAATCTGGTTATATCGCTGGAAAGCCTAGATTTTGGCGCATCTTTTAGCGAGGCAGGGCGGCACCACGTGCGATGACCAATTACACCTTCCAAAAAGATGGTAGAAATTGCTAAATGAAAAATGCTAAGCAGGCTACTGTAGTGCAAAATGAATTTGTAAATTTTTCCTCTCGAAGGACCACAGCCCTAAGGCTGAACGTAATTGTAAAATGCACAAAGGAAATATAAATGAGAAGGCAAGCAAAATTGATTGTAAAGATACGTATATTATACGTGTTTTAAAAATGTAAGCCTACCTACCTTTTTCCATAGAAAAATATATTGATGGTACCGGGATGTTGTGTGCAGCGGAAATTCCAGCTCTTGGAGAAGTAGAGAAAGCAGCCTGAAGATCCAAGTGCCCAGTCCAGAAAGGCCCGAAAAATGGAGGGCGGAGGGGTGCAAATGGGAATCACCGCTTCAATTCCTCGAATTAGACGCGATTTACGCGGTAATTTCTTGCGCCGAGATCCTGATATCGCGTACACTGCTTCGCGCGAGACGTTAGGAAGAATTAGGGTTGATTCACGGCTGGAAGACTGCAGCATTCATGAATTGAAATCGGGAGAGAGGAAAGACTTGCTAGCTAGCTGAAATCGCATATAGTTGTGTAATGTAACCTGGGGTACAATTTCTCCCTTTTAAATTCCCACCAAAACTCAGCTGTTCTGGTAAAGGTCTGAGGCGTAAGTTTGAATCAAGGGGGAATTGAGCATCAGGGGGAAGGAATGATCGGCGACGTCATGGATGATGGATGCTATACGGGGCGTCATCTTGAAAATTCCAGCTGATCGTAGAAGTTGCATAATACTAACAACCTAATAAAAATTAGTTGTATAAATTACAATAGCTTTGCATTCATTGGGCATGAGATGGCTTTAGATTTAAATAATGATATGCAGTTTTGGTGAGCGTGAAAAAGAAGCAGTAATGCGCATGTCTGCAAATCCACATCGGCCGATGCAACCTGACAGGACAACCGTCATTGCAACCTACTGTAAACAAATCGCCGGAAAATGAACGAAAAGTTTCCGAATTTGCAGTGCAGAACAATAATAAATATATAATATTAACTGAATATAATGTTTAGTGATGCATTAATATAAATAGATAGTTTTGTGCGTTTGGGTGAGAAGTGCATGCCGATGAAAGAATATATGGGTAGACTCGGAGTTGTAAATCAGCAGGTGCAGGTATGAAATACATTTCTTTCCAAGCGCTACAGGCTAAAATTCACATGCCCTTTTACAGGGACTCATTAGCGTTTGAAGAAAGTCGGGATCTCCACGATTTGACAACGTGCCCTTTTCAAGCTGATTTTTTCACCTGTTTCGCCAGCTCAAAAAAGTTGGTTCCCCATTAGGGCGATAGGAAATTTAACGCTCTTTACAATAGTGGGTTCAGATTTGAAATCGCACGCAAAATGTGGGAAATATAGCCGTTTTAATGCGGTAAGGTAGAAAAACACATCAGAAACACACACACACATCAGAAATCGAAAAAGATCAGAAACCAGACAGACCATCAGATTTCGATCAGAAATTTTCCGTAAAATCTTCTCCTGGCCTGTGACCGTCACGAAATGATGTATAATGAATCCTCATGATGAAGTAACTTCTTTAATTAGACTGGTTTGGGATAAAGTTACTGACCCATTATGAATCAGAATGATGGGAGTCACTAATAGGCTACCAACCGGAACACTGGAGGAACGACACTCCAGTTACCATGAAGATCCATGGTTAAGGGCTCTCCCAACCCTTTTGACATCTGGCGGTGCTAGACTTCGAGAGTCACTCCAATTCGAAAAACCGCCTCCCTTCTGTACCGACTAGCACTCAAATAATGTTATTTATACTTCAAATTCGAACAACAGTAACGATCTTTAATTATGTCTGTTACACTATTAGATACAGGACGGCATCATACAAAATCCTTGAAACGTTCATTAGTCTAAGTAATTAGAGTCAGGAACGTTAACGGAATTCTCAAAGGGATACAAAAAGAGATATGATATCATAAAATGGTTCAGACAAAACCTTCAATTACTCAGGAGCAACCACAAAATTCTTGTTTTTTTTTTACCATGAATGTATGCTGTACATTGTTATCTTTTTCCCCGTACCACATCAATGAAACATATTTTAATATCAAAGAATTATGAGATTACGCTTCATTATGAGACCTTCTACCAAGAAAAGTTGGTCAATCCGTTTCGTGTTAAAAATTGAGCAGAGTGAAACGATTTCTTCAACGAATTATTTTAGATATTGCAGGTCAGGTTTTCTCTGCTTTGGTGTTCACTAACTTCAACTGTGCCTAATAAATCTAGTGCAGAAATGAAATTGTTGATGGAAAATTTGACTACTTTAAGATGAGTATAATTTTGTATATAATTATAACTGTTTCATATTATCGAACAGCCGCTGTCGTCGGGGCTGTCATTATATATACAGAAAAGCGAAAAACCCCTTATCTTCCATTTTTCGACTGTTGTACCGCTTAGGAACTTTCTAATATCGTGTTGCATCGTATGAAAAAAGCTTTCTGCCCTATGGTATGCTATTCTTATACCAAAACATTAATTAATATTCTCAAATTGTTCAGAATTATCTCTTATCATCCATTTTGGTTTATTATTCGATAATAAACCATTGTAATCGCTCTTGAAAGAAAAATTTCTAACCCCCCCTGAAAATTTCATGGTTTACGTTTCAAAGGATGTAGAATCCAAATCTGCAATTAAAATTTGTCCGTCCGTCCGCCGTACGCACGATTTCTCCCAAACGGCTGGAGAAAAATATCTGAAATTTTCTGGAAAAATCAATATTGGTCCGATATCGCGCCAATTCTTTAGCCGGCACTCTCACTTGATTTAAAGGGTTGTCGAAGTTTTATAAAATCCCTAAAAACCTCAAAAAAAAGTCGAAGTGGCCTAAATTTGGACTCTTTTTGAGGAACTTTCCACGAGGAATCGAATGAGCTCCTCCCCAGGTCCGTAGGCCAAACCATTCCCGATGTATGTCCCGATTTATGGTGCCAACATTTGCGTTATTTTGTTTTATTATTGTTTTTGTTTTGATAGCATTAACCTAGTGATGTAGTGATGTAGTTATGTGGATACTGGAGTGAACTCCTAAGAAGCTTTGTAGCCGATACACGGGTTGAAGGATTCTGATATGCATGAAACGCTGCAAATTCTTTCAATAGGGTTTATTATTCAATTGGCTTGCGTTCATGATTTGAATTTCTACTGAGCTTTGGAGTGTGCGTGTTTCACAAGTGTTAGAGCGATTATTGAATTTCAATTTCAAGAGGCACACACATATGATGAACTGAACAATCCAAATAGGTATTTTGGTTGAGAACAGATTTACGTGCTCTATGCATATCTCCTGAAATTCAATAATCGCTCTATCACCTGTGAAACACTCACACTCCAAAGCTTAGTAGAAATTCAAATCATGAACGCAAGCCAATTGAATAATAAACCCCAGTAAAAGAATTTGCAGCGTTTTATAGTGTAATTTTCTTCCCACGCTCTTTAATTCGGATTGATAGAGATTTGGATTCTCGTGCTATTTTACCCACATTCTTGGGATGTCTGCTCTTAATAACAATTGAATTCGAGCATAATGATCCAAAGGATTCGCAGAAGTACTGTAGTTCTTGAACGAATTCTCAGAATGAGTCCACATTCACTGTTTTCCAATACCGTAAAAACCTTAATTGGCACGTCTGACATGGATAACTTCAACGACTTAATAACCTCATGTATTAAGTATTGCACAGTACAACATTAAGTAATGCTATTGATTAACATGCAAAGTGTACAAGGGTCTGTTACGGTTTCCATTAAAGTTCAGTAGGTAACTCGATATATCAGAGATGGAATTGGTGACAGGTAAATCCCAAATTAAGTGCCACTTGAAAGGGATTTACACTTTGAGCACATTAGGATGATATCGGGGCTACCCCTTTGTTCTAACTTGACAAATACCAACCCCATTGTTGCAGTTGGGTGCAAGTGTTATGCGCACAGGTAACTGGGAACCAATTATGCAGCAACTTGAGAGTAAGTCGGACCTAAATCACTCCATCATTTAGAGGAGACCCTTTAGCAGTTACCGAGGGAGGGTGGTAAATAATTTAGTAGGACCAATCAATCACAAGGGGAAGAGGCTCGCTTGATTGATTCAACCGCCGACTGACCATCTTGTTGGCCGTTGAATTAATTGTAGGCGTCAGAGGGGCGGTGAATAGAGGGGCAGCTCCCCACTGAAACCGCACATGCATTGATAGGCCACTCTCCTCGAGGGCAGTTGACCTGCTCTTTGAGTGGCAGGAACCGTCTTGGGTACCAAAGTACCTTTACTCGCGAAATACTGATCCCCTTGCGGATCTCACTGTTGTTACGTCCACAACGAGACACACTTGAACCCTGTTGAGAAGGAGGAACTCGATACCTACTTCTACAGCAATACGGTTGCACAGCTGAGTCTGCACTTTGACTGTATTGGGAATCGTGCCAGTTCCTGTTTTATTAAAGGTGGGTATGAACTGGAGTACTGCATTACACTCCTCTCCCATTTGTCTCTACCAACATGTGAATGACCCATTGATTAAATCTCATGTACTTGCTGCAGCAAAAAAGCTTTGTTGAATGAGCAGTTAGCAAGAACTTGGAATGGGGACATAGAAACGAAGTGTTTTTTCGATTTCTTCTTTCCCTAACCCTAGGTTTTGGAGAAGCTGACATTACGTAGGTCGTACACTGACGAATTCCTCAAGGTAGTAGTACCAGACACTGTCGAAACCTGCACATTTGATTGAAGAATCAATTCAGTTCTTGGTGAATCAATGAATCGAATCCACGAAGGAAGCGTAAAAAATAATCGGTTTTTAGGTGTAAGAGAAGGCCGATAATGTAAGCGATTCTCAAGATCTTATTGCAAGTGAGGCAAAACTAATCCTCCAAAATATTTTGGTTCCTATGTGTGGAAACAACGGCAGTTACATAAAGTAGTGTGACGGCAGTGGTGGTTGTAGGGTGGGTCGGTAACAGCTCTGAGACGAAAATCTTTTTGACGCACATAACAGGAGAACGGGGAAAAACAAGCGCCCTGGCGGAGCTCGTCCCGACCCACGATATTATTCCCCCTGCCAGCCGAGTAAACTTCATTTCAGATTCTCTTCGGATAAAAGATTTGAATCGTATCGTCCTCGAGTGAATTTCGTTATCTCGCGCACTCTAAACGTTGAGGGAGACAAGTTAGACGACCTCCTAAAAGTTGGAAAACTAAATTACCAAGAGTATGAAATGGCAAAAGTACTTGATTTAGTTTCTTTAATAGTGCAAAAATGATTAATCACACGGGGCTAACTAAGTGGGGCGAACGGCAAGCAGTAGGTCAAGATCCAGTGTTATTTATTTTCCTAACTAAAATAACCCAGCTCCTCCAGAGCTTTTATTCAAGTTTAGCATATTGCTGAAGTTTTGAGTATTGGAGAATTGGTAAGAAAAGTATGTCCAGGCTCATAATTCAGTTTCAATAATATAAACAATTTGTTGTCTCAAAGGACGAACATCTGTAATTACATTCATGTACCCTCAAGAAATACAATGAACGCATCGCAGGAATGTTAGGTAGGTGTAATTATTGTAAATGGTTGACAGGAATTTTCCTAAAATGAAATCATTCTGAGAGAATAATATGTATTTCGTAATCAATCAAATGACAAGGGCGTTTACCACTGATTAAGGTACTTTATAGTTCGTATATGGGAATGGAGTAGATTTACAGTCCAAGACGTAGGTCGCCCAGTCTCTGATCATGATGATTAGAAGGCAGGAGTTGAGGCTGTAATAAGGCAGCTTGTCTGCCCTTCAGTATAGTAAATGGTGGGTCAGTGTAGATGGTACGTCACCCGAGGACTTATGACCGTAATCATTGACAATCTACGTCACATGCTAATTCGAAGTGTTAAATTACAATCTACGAGTTCACTACTGGAATCGTTAATTCAACTAAAGTTACGATGCAACAGTTTCACTGCTATGTTTAGTAGCAAGATGCAACCAGCATTACCCAGTTGATGTGTATTTAGGTAGGCTTTACTCACCTCTCACATATTTCTGAATTCCGAGCATAGGTACAGGGGTGATTCTCATTTAACGGAACAATCGAGGTTTTGATTCTGACTAAAAAATTTTGTTCCCCTAAATTTATGACTTTTTTATTATACAATCTAGATGTTACAAGCACGCATGGATTTCGTTTGTTTCTTCAAAATTCAGGTTTTAAAATTTTATAGGATACTTGAATTGTATGTATCCATGACAATGAGCTTTGTCAACCAAATAACGATAGAATTACGTAAACGATGTGTAGGTAAGGTTGAATGAAACAGATATCTGCTTTCAGTTTTTCCTGACTTTGTGCTAGGACAAGAATCACATTTTAATATTAGTATTTATTTTGTACTTATCAAATACCAAACTTGAAGAAAAAATTATTTTGTTTGAAACATTTTTGGCTGTTTAGCCATGGCGGCTTTTGTGTAGCCACAACAATAAAGTTTAAAATCGCTACGACAATGAGAAATCAACATTAACCTTCTCTAATTAGGAGTCTGATGAAAACTTATAGAAATCGAATTTTGCATTAAATAGAGTTTTTACATCTCTATCCCAAAATCAAAGCTAAACGAATCAATAACGTTGATTAACAGTGATTTTAAAACCCATAACAATGAAAAATATGAAACGTACACACCTGTTTTACAAGCGGCTAACTTCATTTTTGAGCCCCAACTGTATAGAAATGGCGAAAGCACGGTGTTTCCTCAAAGGGCAGGGTTACCAACGCTGAAAAAACTTTTAATTTCCAAAAAATGCCCTCATTTGAGAGAGCTACGATGATTTCCTTCAAACCCATGACAATGAGACAGAAGGTTTGGGACAAACTTTGATCACTTGATTCCTACAGCATATCTAAGAGTTAGTCCCACTTGTAAGCGCACTAACATCCAGTAACTAATTCTAAAAAGATACTAGTTGAAATATTTCTTGTAAAACGTACTTTGAGCGGATAAAATTTCGGATTAAGTTCAAATTCTGACTCACGGACAGACCATGACAATGAGATTAGAGGTACATTTCGATCAATTACCGGCATGTACAATGAAGAGTAGCCGAACTTTATGACAGCCATAAAATCTACACAAAAAATTTTTGGAAAAAGTTGAACAGAAAATTATTTATTAATAAAGGACAGCGATTGTCCTGTAAAATAGGAATCACCCGCAGGCATTTTTTAAAGATAGGCATTGGCTGTTGACAAGAGAGCCATGTTGACAATTTTAGAGCAATCTTGAAGTAGCTCATCTCTTTACGTTCGTTAGGTGTTCAATCTTATTTCTTGAGTTTCTTCTCTACCCATTATTGTAGTTATAGTGAGCCGAATAGTGCGTTCCGAATACGAAGCTTTTGGTAAGAGAGGCTTGAGATCATCGGTAGGGATGTGGACACATCTATTGTCGGAGTAGTGTGATAATGAAGCGAGGGAAGATCTTATTAGAGGTAATGCGGTTTATGAATTTCAATCTAAGTAAATTAGATTCTTGTCAAAATGGAAATATTCCTGGGCTTTCTAGAATGTATCCTTCCCGTACAACATTACCGTTAGAAATCAGCTGAGAAAATATGACACTATCTTGGATTTCGGTGAAGGCACCATTTTGCTTTAAGTTCTCTTAATAAGTATTTAAAACAAGTGTGCGATCATGCTCATCATTTCCGAAATCGGAGTCCTCGATCACGCTCGGAATAGGTACGCGTTCGTCTGCTTTTGGGGATGAAGTGCGCATTCTTCCTACCCTCCTCTACAAGGAAGAAATGTATCAAGAAACATTATACGCAGTGCAATACGTGTGCATTTGTTGCGGTGAATTCTCATATGACTGTAAACAATAATAAAATGAACAGATAGAGAATATTTCCACTAATAGAATGCTCCGGGAAAAACTAAACAAATAAAGATAGGAACCAAAACGGTGTAGAAGAATTGGCTCCAGTCCATCCGACGATTCCGCGGTAATGCAGATCAGTGTGAAATCCCACATAAGTCTGTTACGGGTTGGCACCGAAACTGGGACACCAAGAAAACTTCACAGTAAATAATTTAGAGGCTCTAGTTGTCCTGCTGTACTTCTGTAAACGTTTAGTTTTTAATTGAACGAAATAAGGCGTATTGGTTTGTGGTCAAAAGGTCTACGCGATGCCTGCAAAACGGCTAAATAATGACAATAGCTGACCATTGAAACATTACAAGAAACGTTGAGGCGGCCAGAGGTTCCACCAGGACAAACGGAACGAACCCCGGCTCGACCCATAATTTATGAACCATTCCAAGTTAGCTTACACAGGCTCGCTCTAGGGTCTCTTTGGTAGTAGTGAAAAGATACACACACTCAGATAAATTGCTTTTCCCCGGGCCGAGTTACACCCTTTTGTTCTTCCTGGTAAATCCTTGACCCGACCTTTACATTATGGACGTGGCAGTTTGAAAAAAATATTTTCCCTTTCATAATATACTTGGAAGATGGCTTGCAGAGATAGAGTAAAACCTACGCATCTAATATTTTTCTAAATCTAAACTATAAGTTAGATGACAAATGGAGAATCTTGATAGGGTTGCTGGAGTTCAACTGTTCCATCTGTGTCTTATTTACAATGAACACACCACGAATCCTTGATGCGATGGTAGTTTTGTTTTCACTTTCGGAAAATTGAAATTGGTCTTTTTCTTCAAGATTACGATTCTTTTCCTTCAAGATTAAAATGCCCTGCCGCATTTCGCATTCTAGACCATTCTGACACCCGAGACCGTGTGTGTCTGTCTGTCCGTGTGTCCGCAGACCCTTGCACAAGCTTTATTCTTACGATTTCCACTCAAGATTGACTAAAATTTGAAGAAATGTGCTGGTTAATCTGTAGATGGTAGCTCATAAGTTTCATTGCTCATAAATCAATACTCCTCTTTGGGTAAGCTCAAACATGTATCCACCAAGCATCATCTTGTCAAATTATTGAGATCAGGCACATTTCAATAATATTAGTATCGACTACACATGCGCTATCTTCACATGCTTGTAACGCCTGGATTTTACTACTTTCACCAGATGTTGATGATCTTTTCAGAGAATGTGTGGGGAAGGATGCATGGTTTTTTACAAGTATCATCGCTTACAAATCAATGCATCACTCTGAGCACGGGCTAACATGAAATCCGTCTACCATAGTTTTATCGCCATCAAATCTTTGAATATGGTTCCTATTGATGAAGACTGTTTATTCATATCAGTCAATTTCAACCAGATCATATAATGTATATAAGATCGTAAGACTAGATCGACAGACTGAATTATAAATCCAGTTCATTTTGATGGTACCTCTTCGATTTTCAGCATACTTTAATGAAATGTAGGAAAGTTTTCACTTGCTAATGTTTTGGCCTTTTGTCATGGTGATATTCTGCTAAGGAATGTACTCGTGAGCTGAACGAATTTTGACTGCTTTTGCCTTCTTTTATACTAAGATTTTTAAAATTGGATCAATTTCCTGTGCGTTGATGTTCTGTGAAAATGTTCTGTCTAATGAAATGGAACAACAGAAAATACATATCTTCTAATCACAATGTGATTCAGAAGAAACTGAAGACAGAAGGCAATGTGATTCACCATGTCATGGGATCTATTGCAACACCATAAAATCACTGAAACTCAATTGAAGCTGAAACATGATCCATCTGTCTGTTTATTTGGTAATCAGAGTTATCAGTACGAAACTGATTAATATGATTGGAACAAAGTATAAATGTTCGATAAACCTGGAAGGTAGTCGAGTTATTGGGAGGTGAACTGAGAACCATTTTTTTAACGACACCGAATGACAAGTGCACATATTCGAAATTGACGAAATCTGAAATCCATCAAGTTCAATGAGTCGACAAAAGTTCACATCAAATCAATAGCTGGAAAAAATGACCTCATTTTCGACTTTGATCAGTTAGGAAAGTGAGTTTGCCTGTAAATCTAAATGGATATTGAAGTGAAACCTGAAACTCTCCGCTAAAAACACGACGGAACAAATTGTACAAATCATTAAATAGTTTGTAGGTTTGGGCGACAGTCCATTGTTTCGAGAGATGGTTTGTATGTTGGATTATAACATTAAAGTAGATTTACAACTGATGAACTAAAATTTTAGTCTTGAGGGACTAGTTCATTACTTGCGATCATTAAAAATCGATGGGCGGCTCTTTCCAATAAATTTGTTTTCCTACTAACCGGGAATCTTGAGACCGGTTACATTCAGCAGCAAATTTACTGAGCGTGGAGTCTCCTTGACAGCTTTGAATAGAATCCAAGTTTTCCAACGTTTTATAGATCTCCAACTACCTCACTCCTAAACTCGCCACACTAACGGAATTGTGAAATTCAAAATTCGCCATCCAATCAATCAGAATAGATTTATCATAGTTATAACTACTGTGATCTATCTAAACGCGTGAGCAATCACAGTAAATAATCACGTAGGGAAGTCGATCCTATTCAATTACGTTTCGTGATTGTCCAAACAGTTATTAGTTCACATTGATGTAGTCTCCTCATCTTAGTAGAATGGGATGGGGGACTACTCTCCACTCCCTCACGGAGCAGATGGAGCTATCCATAACTGACGGGGAGTCAAGAATAAGTCCAATATCCCTTCATTTTTTTAGTGTTGAGAAATGTTCAAGCTCATTTTTTGAGAAATTTCCCAAATTCTGGTTGATTAAAAAAATTCTTGTTATGTACAATATTAAAAAGTTTACATGTAAACTCTCAGAAGAATGTAAACGAAGCTCAGCTTGTGAGAACATGGCCCATCCCTTGGACTCACTCAGATGATGAGGAGCTCGCTCGATGTTCCACAAATGCTACCATTAGTTTCAGCTTACTATAAAAACTACGATGGTTTTGCGTGAATGTTTGCGTGAAGCACTAGCTAGTATTTCACAGGGAGCAGGTCAGAGCAGTGGCATGGAATGAAAAAATTCGTTTATTCCACAAAAATACCCTATGTTAGGGAAATGTTTCATGACTTGCAAAATGAATTAATTTCGTTTGGATAAGGTTAATTTGAAGTTTAAAAAGATTCATTTGGGTTGGAAAAGATTCCATCTGACTTAAAAAATGAATCATCTCGTTTCGACAAGGTTTTATGTAATTTATACTACAAAAAAGGAGTTCCTATTTCAAACAGCAGTTGATTTTGCCGGAAAAGCCGACTTGGCAAAACCAGGCCAAACTTGTTCCATCTGTAATGGTTAGGAAGATGGATGGGAAATTTCTCGAAGTTCGGGTAGGAGTGCTTTTAGGTTGAAAACTTATTCCGGTAAAAATTCGTCAGTCACTAAATAAGTTCTCAACAAAAGACGTTGAAACTTCTCACCTCAGTTGTACTCGTTCTGGAGGCACACCGAGGTGTTGAACATTTTGCACCACGGCAATGTCACATAACGGTTGCTATCTTTGGAACCGAGTATTACTAAGGAGTAAAAACAGTTGTGATACAAAATGAAGACCATCTAGTAAGAACTTCTCCCTGTAGCGGGGAAAAGGTAGTTAGCTATCCTATGTTATGCCGATGAATTACCCGTAAAATGTTTCCTACTTCAAATTTATATCAATTTGTTTTTTTTTTGTCCATTGTTTCAAGGCCTTTCATTACAAAATTCGTATGTGACCGTGTCCCTAAACATTCCATTTCCACGGTACCTACAGAATGAAAATAAAATAATTTTGTAAACTGTAAACGAGCTTGCAGCTCTTACTGGGCCGCGTGAGGATTGTCTCACGCATTTCAAGGCATGAAACCTGCTGTGATGGGGAAATACAATGAATATGGAAAATAGAGAAAGAGAGAGATTGAGAAAAGCGGAAAAAATATAAATAATCCTTGAACAAGCAGTAGGTGGTATTGTAGTCCCTTCCGAAAGGCTTCCAACGTTGGACTCCAGCCCATTGAAGAAAAACTGCAAGAGTTAATGCAACCTTTACAAAGCGCCTTCAAATGGCGGGAGGGAAGTACAAACGATCGCCGGACTTCATAGAGGATCCCGGCGAGAGGAGTGAGAGGAGGGGATTGATGGAGGTGATGGTGCGAGGGAGAGAGGATGATGAAGAACGAGAAAGAACGAAAAGGAAAAGCTGGAATTTCATTGTGCCAGAAGTCTAGATGTTGGAGGAAAGTACTCTTTTTTTTGTCTCGCTGCTTCGTTCGTTCCCCGGCCACGCCCTTCCAGAGACCACCCCTCCAACCCCCCAGCCACCTCCGTTACTCTGGCCAAGTTGTCAGGAACAATGCAAGTAAACAATGTAACCAGAGGAAGCAAAGTTTTCTGGATGAGAGAGTGAGAGAGTTGGTTGGTTCGGAAGAAGAGTGGTGGAAGCAGGGCGAAAACTGAGTGCAGTCTTCCCTACTATCTTCTATCATTCTCCTCGGCTAATTTCCCTAAGTGCTGGCTGGCTTTAGAGGGAGAGGAGAGAGACGAAAAAAACGAGGCCTAGGAGCCTTGATGTATTCGATTACTCCGGAGGAGGCTACGGATTTTGAGTTTGACAAGGGAGTTGTGTGGATTCCAGAGCTCACGAGTATCCAAAATAGTACTAACACATTATAGGGCTACAGTAACTCAATTTTTGAGCATCTGAGCACCCCACCAATGAAACCGACTTCATAATTTCAATTCTGAAAGGTGGAGTTTGTGTCTCCACGACTAGTCAAAATTGCGTACTCGTGTAGTTTGAATGTTTTTTAAATTTTTAGCCGAATTCTATTTGCGTTAGATTGCTTTGAAATTTAATCACTTTCCATATGAAAGTATTTGTTGATTTTATGGCAGGAAACTACTTGTTATGAATATTATCCTAGGAATCGAATAAATATCTTGGATTTTTATTCATTTGTGATCATTTCCAGTGATTTTCATGGTACACGTTTCATGGTGGTTTTTGGGGATCTGTCTAATTTATTGTGCTAATTGATAACGGAAAACTTATCCTTCCAGAAATTTAGGTGTTTTGAAAAAATATTGAAGATTTAATTAGATATTGAAATGGAATTCGACAACTGGCTATAGAGCAGTATATAAACTACCTCCCGTGACTTCAAGTTACCATGCTGAAGCCGTAGCGATCGTGAAGGCCATTGATTATATACTGCAACTGAGAGATTCAAACTCATCCCACATAATATGTACGGACTCCCTGAGTGTTCTGCAAAAAAATTGGTTCGTCGTCCTTTAAACGCGTTTCGAACGGTTTGACAAAACAACTTATACATCTACTACATATGTGCAAAATCAACAACATAGAGATTCGATTCTTATGGATAAAATCGCATGCTGGCATTAATGGAAATGAGTTGGTCGACCGTTTAGCTAAGGAGGGTTCGTATGCGGGGGAGCCGTTGGATTTGGCGGTTGAGGTGGAGGACTTCTTCCCTTCGATTTTCAGGATCCATAGGGGTAAATGGCAAGCGCTTTTCTCAACATCGACGGAGGGTGTCTTCTACAAGAGAATGCAGCCGGTCATCCCAGCTAGACCATGGTTTATTAGGAAAGAAGTGGACAAGGATTTTGGTAGAACCATAAGCAGATTGAGAGCGAACCATGGGATCTGTGATTCTTTCTTGTTCAGAATTGGAGTGCGAGAATCAGCGGAATGCAGCAGATGCGGCGAAATAAATGGAACCTTGGAACATTTAGTTATAGAGTGCCCCACTTTCCATGCGCAACGACAGGAGTTTTTTGGTGATATAATAGAACTAATAGATCATCCTTTTAATTACTTGACTTTGTTACAAAGCGGAAATTGTTTATTATACAAGAAAATCTATAACTTTCTAGGCACATTGAATGTATATATTTAAATTAATAAAAAAATAAGTAAATAAATAAAGGTCGTCGCTAAGAAACCCTATCAGGTAAATTACTACACTCGTAGATTTGCTACAATATCCTAAAAGTATTATATTAATTCATTAATATCATATTAGCGAGTTGGTCTAAAACCTCGGCAACTGTATAAAGTTGAGCTAATCTACCGTTTACAGGAATCCGTGAAATCTCTTGTTTACCGAGAGGCTACAATCCAGCAGTTTGTAACCACCAGAATTTCAGGTCTATAGGGTAAGTCCTTCACTAAGGGCGGCCGGAGTGACACTGGGAGAAGGGGTAAGGTAAGGAGAGACGAGAGCCGGGCGTCAAGGAAGGACGGGATGGCGGGAGGATAACAGCGAGGAAGGTTAAATTCATCAAAATTCTTCTGAGACAAAGTGCGGTTGGGCTGGAATTTAATATAGGGCTGGGAATGCACGAAGCGCTCTGACCGGGGCCCTGTTGTCAAGCACCGACTCTATCGTCGGTAATATAGCCTGAATCCTCTCTTATACCCCTCACCCCCTCAGCGGCTAACAGTAGGTCGCGCCCCTCTCGTCTCTTTTCGAGGAGTAGTTGGTTTCCATATCTATAAAGTGGCTTTCGAAACGGGAACTACTGTGAAACTAGTTCAGATATCAACAACTTTCTCGGTAGGTACTGTTCAATACTGCTGAACCATTTTATGAAGCTGGGTGAGCAACAATTGATACAGTTATAGGATGGAAAACTCCCGGGAAAAAAGTTCCAACACAAAAAAAAAAAACGGGAAATTGCGGGAAAACAACTCCCTCCGTAAACATTTCGCCCAATCTCAGGGCGTAAAACGCTTAACCCACCAAGTCGGCTGAATACGATGGGGAATCCCAAAAATTTTCCGAAAGTCCGTGATTCATTGGGATATAATATGTTTCCATGTTTATAGAATTCGACATTTTTCTCCTTTTATCCCTGAGGTTTCTAGTTATTCTTTTCAGAACTGTCCAACGTTTTTTTGCCTTCAAAGTGGAACTTTTTCATAGAATTGAAAGGAAATCGCAAAGTTAAACTTATTAGTGAAACACTGATAACATTTAACAGTTTTAACAAAATCCAAAAGCTTCCAGCACGTTTTTATTTCTTATTTTTTGAATACACCTAACATACAAGTGTTTTCAGAAAAGTATTAATAATATTTTTTCACAATGTTAAAATAGCAATGGCAGTCCTCAGGAGTTTGGTTCTATCATGAATGTGCGCTAGGCGTGTAGGAAATTTAATGTTGAATCAAAAAAGGTGATCAAGAGCTGGAAGCGTAGTTTTCAAGCGAAAAGTTGAGGGTTTGTAAAACACAAAAAGTGGCTTTCTTGGAAAAAACAAAAACAAAATAACTAGGGAAAGGTTGAGATAGAAAAACTAGGTTTATTATTTCGTGAGCAATAGGTGATCGGCTTCGTGAGGTATAGGGGCTCACTTTTAGGTTCATAAATTGCAATTATTTGCTTCGAGTGAATTTCTACGGACTCAAAACTTATCCCAGTGGATTTAGCTTCCAAAATTACAACGGAATGCCAACTCACTTGCCTGTGGCATTAAAAACCTCGAAAAAATACGTTTTTCTCCAGTTTTTGGCTCATAGGATTCGTCCGTGGAAGGCGATCGAGGGGGCAAGAAGTTAAGATCAACTGTACCCCTAGTGGAGACCATGTGCAAAAAAACGGACTAGAGTTCTTATGGAACTTTTCCCATAGATTCCAAGTTGTGTATTCCCCAGACGATGGACCCCAGAAGGACATAGTAGATTTGCAATCTGCGCACCTTGAAACGTATAATGATAAAGTTTAAGGGGTTTTTATGAACAATTTTCGCTATACGATCACAAAGGCTTATTACTGATAATAATAAACCACATGGCTGCGTTTTGCTTCATTCCCGTTCTATTTTACTTCACAACTACTTTACTGACCAGTTTTACTTAGTTGTGTTCGAAAAATGTGTACATCAAGTGCAGGACACCCTATGAATAAATTTTATTTTTGTAAACCTAATTGTAAACTTATTTACGTTTTAAAAAACGCTGCAAATTCTTTCACTGGGGTTTATTATTCAATTGGCTTGCGTTCATGATTTGAATTTCTACTAAGCTTTGGAGTGTGCGTGTTTCACAGGTGATAGAGCGATTATTGAATTTCAGGAGATATGCATAGAGCACGTAAATCTGTTCTCAACCAAAATACCTATTTGGATTGATCAGTTGATCATATTTGTGTTCCTCCTGAAGCCTTTTAGGAGTTCACTCCTGTATCCAAATTACTTCATCACTACATCACTAGGTTACTGATATCAACACAAAAACAATAATAAACCAAAATAACGCGAATTTTGGCACCATAAATCGGGCCATACATCGGGAATGGTTTGACCTACGGACCTGGGGAGGGAATCATTCGATTCCTCGTGGAGTGTTCTTCAAAAAGAGTACAAATTTAGGCCGCTTTGACTTTTTTTGAGGTTTTTAGGGATTTTACAAAACTTTGACAACCCTTAAAGGGCACTTTAAATTAAGTGAGAGAGCTGGCTCAACAATTGGGGCGTCGCCGGACCGACATGGATTTTTCCTGAAAATTTCAGATCTTTTGCTCCAGCCGTTAGGGAGAAATCGTGCTTACGGCGGACGGACGGAAAATTGTTTATTGCAGATTCGGATTCTACACCCTTTGAAACGTAAACCATAACATTTTCAGGGGAGGAGGTTAGAATTTTTTTTCCAGATCGATAACAATGGTTTATTATTGAATAATAAACCAAAAGAAAAAAAAAGCTTCTCTACTTCAAGTGCAACTCGTTTAATGCCTGGATATGAGATGAGCCCCACATCCTGCAGGATTTTATTCAAGATCATCCAGTCGTAAAGATTAACACTAATTCAGGGTACCCATCAATCAACGAGTTTAATGCACCTTCAGGTGGTGGCAACATTTGAAGTAACCCAATTTCACACCTTCCTTCACTCCGTTCACTACACATCAGTTTCGGGAACAACTTGACAACTTTGTACCGAGTTTAGCTTAATAGAAATTCGCTAATTAAATTAGAACTAACCGCATGATGAATTCATGGAGCAATCCGACTTCGGTCAGGAGTTAGATCTACTTCCGACCCGGGTAAAACATGATGGTTAATGGATGGCCCGAAAGGAGTAGCATTTAAAATTGATTCTGCTTGAATTTACTATTTAGTGGCTGTTTTTCGTATTCATCGATTTATTGTTTTCAATTGAGAACCATTGTAATGAAGGAAGTTAATTTAATATAACCGCCAAAGGCTGCCAAGGCGGTGGGTAGTGTACTGTCTCTCAAGAAAATAAAGCTACTCCTGGATAAATGTAATACTTCATCATAAGACAGCAGTGAGCGCGATTAAATTATATTTCATAGTTCTCGAATTTTAGCCTTAGGCTCGATGCGTAGGCATCTAGGCATTTGGGGGTCTGGCGGGGAGGGGAGCAGCGACCTCATTTTTGTTTCACAATTTACGTGATCCGGGAAATATCGCTAAATATGTCTACATCACTTTGATTAAATAACGTGTCATAAACTCCGAACGATTTAAAAACACACACTCATCCTCGTACGCAGTCCACTAAATTGATTAATTATCAAAAATGATTGATCATTAGTGTTGCTTATCGGTGTTTCGCCGTAAGATACATTTCAAACTGTTTTACGGACCCGATCGCCGACACCATACAATGCTTTTTTAAGGTAGAACTCTATTCGATAATGCTGGATAGGTAGATTTCTCTATTTCCTGCCTCCAACGAGCTTCCAACCCTAGCCGAAGAGACGGGCTGCCAAAAGGTCACAGCTGCCGGCCGATCGACTGGTTGCGTTGGCGTTACGCGGTTATATGCCGTGTTACTGCCCGGTAGGGAAATACAATAAACCCCCTACCCTCGTCCACCTCAACGGCTTCTCGCGGCTAACGTCATTCTGAATAGCTGACATTTGCGCTGAGGACCGCCACGTGCGAATAATGAAATGCGAATCCCCCCCGCCGCGGTGTGATTGGAAATCGTCTAACACGTTCGATTATAACGTATATGCGGCGATTCATTCATTGGCTGAATCGGAATTACCGATTACCGAGATCCGTTAAACTTGAGTGAAGTCTGAAGTGGCTTTATGATCTACATGATCGACAAGCTGGAAAGGGTATTTAAATAAGCATACAATACGTGTGTGAAAAGTCGGCTTTTGTGAATCTAATCAAGTACGTAACCATTATTGATTAATAACTTCTAACCTTTGAGCATCAGCAGTCAGTCCGAAAATTCCATGTTGATGCATTGTAAAAGTGAAAATGAGGACACTGTTGGAGGAACCTCCTTTCACTGGTCCCAATTCGGAGAACGCTAACAACGTCGGTTGAGGAAACAACACTATTGTTAGGGGAGTGGTTTATTGTCTCTTAGTTGTTGTACTGTCAACTCCGTAATTATCGAAGTTTCTAGGTACTGGAGCTAACAATAATGCTCATCACAAGGAGGTAAAGTGGAAATACTTGCATTTCCACAACTGATAAGATAGTTTCTGACCCCAACTTTGACCTCAAAAGTAGAGGAACCTGAATGTACCTGGGTGGAAGTTGAATTGCGAATTTGGACGTAAAAATGAGATAAAAAGCCTTTTTGAAAACAAAGGACAAACAGTGATCGACCCCAAGTGAGCGAAATTTACTCCTGTCCACTCCAAAGAATACGTAATTTTTAAAAGCCCGTCTGAGAGAACTAGAGACAAATATTGACTGGATCCACACCGATCCTAAGTGCGCAAAATTCTCTGGCGTACACAGTAGGAAATGGTCATTTGATGGGTGGCCGATCTGGGGGGACTGGAGAAACACAGTGACTGGCTCGCTCTGGTTCAGTTGAATGAGCTAAATTCAGTTATGTTCAGCCAGGAAAATGGAAATTTGACAGAGAACGTTTCTGGGAGAAATTCAGAAAAAAAATGGCTGGCCCTATCCTGATAACTAGTGATCTGAATTCTCTCCTGTCCACACCTAGAAATGGGAATATGATACTCCCTGGACAACTTGAATAATTGGCTCAACGATGAATAGTTGAGTGAGCAAACTTTTCTTCTGTTCATCCCAGGAAGTGGCAAAAGCCTTCTGGGTCCACAAAATATTTATTAAATCGTGAGATCTTTTCTGATTCAATATCAAACACATTGGTAAGCAATACGTGCGTACAGGGACATCGCCTTGACAGTATTTTAAATGATCACGAACGTGAATATTTTTACAAACTAAACTCAAATTACCAATTCTCGAGGTTTAAGCAACGCAAAGGAATGTGTTAGACAATAGTGATTTTTGAAAAAGTGGAAATATAACGATTTATCACTTATACCTCTTCCCCTTGACCCTCCCACAGTTAAATTAAAATGAGCTGAAACTATGTTTCAAAACAAGAGCAAGGTTCTTAATAGAACAGAAAGGAAGCAAGGAAATCGGCAGTGTAAGATGTGTGGGCAGCGCTTGAATGGATTGTCCATTATCTCCTCCACCCGTCCTACCTACCTACCTACAGGAAATGCAAAACTTTTGACGTTTGTTGCACTAACGAAATTAAATTAAGGTCGAACAGAAAAAAATCAATAATAACATTTGAACATAGTGAAGATTTAACGATTTATCACGATTACTCCATCCACTCACCCCCTTCCATAATGAACAGTTATAATTTCTGAAATTTGTAAGTTTTGAAATTTATTTTAATACTGAACCAAAATCTTAAATGAACAGAAAAAGAATGACATGAATCGGCGGAGAGTTATCGCTTGAACAGCAATTGAAAGGATTGGCTATTACTCTCTCTATTCCGCTTCCTGCCAGGCTAATTTTTATTATGGAAGGGGGTGTATGGAGGGGGAATAGTGATATATCTTTATTTCTCAACTATTTTAAAATGATTTTATTTCAACTTTTTTTCCGGCCCACCTTAATTCTAGAGGCTAATAGTGCAACGAATCTCAGAAATTTTGATGTTTCTGTTGGAAGGGGGAATGGAGGGGGTAACACGCAATCCATTCAATCACTGTTGAAGGATATACTGGCGATTTTCCTGATACTTTTTTACTCTCTTAAGAACCTTAACTTTCCGAAACACATTTTAGGGTTCTAATTTAATGCAAGAGGCTGAATGGAGGGCTAGCATAATGAATCGATGTATTCATTATTTCAATGTTTTTGGGTCATCAAACCTCTTGTATGTAATGAACTACAGACATTCAATTTTGTTTCTTGATGGTGATGGGGGGGCTCTTCTTGCTCGATTAAGAATTTGCGTGTTTTTAACAAATATTCATAACCATGATCGTTAGCAAACCGGGCAATTTGAATATGGGACCCCTGGGATTCGTGAATCCCAGGGTTGATTTATAAGGGTTGTCCCAGCACACTTTGCTTACGTCCTTCTTTCCCCTTGCAAGCAAGGAGGAAAATCTCTGGTAGAGTACCGTGGTGGACTGTTACACCCACAGTCAAGGAGTCAAGGATCAGAGACCCAAGTACCTCGAGGCACTATAGGGGAAGCTCGGTGTTTTAGCTCGAACTCCCAACTGAGCAGGTTGGCATCCGAGTTATCGGCAAGCCACTCGGTTTTCTCGAAGCTTGCGTCGGTTGCTCTCACCGCAGTGAGGTTGATCATCCATCATTATGGATGATCGAGGATGGTAGACTGAGGGTGGATACCCAGAGTTGGTAATGACCGCCTCTAGCTCAGTCACCACCCAAGTACTGCGGCACTTGGTATAAAAACCGGACGATTGGACGTCCCTGTAATGAATGCTGTAAGCATGTGATGGATATGGTTAGTTAGCCCTTCCCGATTTTAGAATGCGTCGTCTAGGGAGATGAATCAGACGTTTTCAAGCGTCTGGATCGTCCTATGAGTGCAGCGGAGCATTATTACCGCATTCAGCTCAATGGAAGGGGCAACTATACTATTCCATCACCTCACAAGCCACATAGAGCAGAGGTACGCCAGATGCACATCGCCATTGAAGCTAACATTATGAATGATGATAATGAATAATTTAAGTAATTAGGCACTGTCAAGTAATTTACTACCAAAAAACTTTAAACTAGTTAATGAGCTAGTTTTGGAAGCAGGAAGCCAGAGGTGTTTTTGATTTAGGAGATCGAAAAATGGTCCAACCTGCGAGGGTGGAATGCTTTATGAGAAGTATATATGAGTATTTACTCGGTTGTGTTCATGTTCTCGGATATGTTTCCATGGAGGGGGGTTTATTTTATGTTACGTCTGTTTATTTGAGGGAATTTAGAAGTTTCTTCCTCTCTTGGCTTCCGAAATTCATCTTCCGGCGGCCGCCTGATCCCCCCCAAAAAAATGAGGTCGGAAGGTCCCCAAGATTTCATAATATTTTATGAAGTCGAGGAGAGAAAACGAACGGGCTTTTCTCTGTCCCCCGCAATATTCCGGAAGGTTATTTCGAAGTGTCAAGAGTTAAAGAGAAAACTCGGTCTGCTGGCGGGGTGTTGGAGGGGGTATAGAGGAGGATCAAACCAAGGAGCGGAATGAAGTGGCAGGGAGGGACGGTTTGCGGAATGTGGGCATGGAATACAGAGGGGAATATGGGGGTGCGGAATGGAATAAGGGTGGCTAGGGAGGGGGTGAGAGTTACAGAAGATGAGGACGGAATATGCAAGGAGCTGCGGTAAAGGGAACTCGCGCGGCGGAACGGGCTTCGCGAGGGGTAAAACGGAGGAGAAAGAGCCGGGGCTGGCACTTGGGGGGCAGAAAGCTCGGCGGTGCCCCTAGCAACCGGAACGAAGATATATAACTCGTAGGTCCCTTGGACCCATCCAGCCCCCACAGTCCATAATCTTCCCTCAAAAGATAAACTGCCCACGAAACAAAAGGCAATACCCGCCCGGCTCCCAAACTAAAATATATCTTCACTTATACGTTCTTATTATTCCTAAAGAGCGATTATTAGAAGTTCTCTCTGACAATGACAAACAAAACCGACATCAATCTGTTTCCCCATTGTTTATAACCCCGGGAAGCAAAAAAAGGGTCTTTGCCCTTCAGGCTGTCTCGACCCAAGTTCTATTTATTTTCATTTAAGAAGCTCATTTGAATTATTTCCAGCAACTCAACAAGTCTTGGACGGAGTTAGAAGTTTTGTTTCCTCAATACTGAAGGTGGAAAAAGCTTTGTGCTCCAGCAAGGAATTAACAATATGTTCCCACCTTAAAATTAAAATTGTCACGTTGATTTCAACGTTTTCGAGCTTGCTAATCAATTTTAGTTCCATATCAGTCTATGGTTTTGAACGCCTATGCTTATTTTATGTGACGTCCGAAGGTGTTGGTTTCGAAGAAAATCCTCATGTATTTTAAGAATAAGTTTCTAGACAGTAATCGTAGTCGTTTGATACACTCTTCCAGGTGTGTCTTTTGTATAAGAGTAACAACTGCAATATCAGTAATCCTGATAATCAGCAGAAAGGATGGTCAACTTGGGCAAAATCCCTATTCGAATTGACTCTTTCAGTGATATTAGTTTTTCAATAGAACCTATTTCAGGAAGAAAATTATTCGCTGATATCCACGCGGCCAAAGTGATGAACTCGTGTTCTGAAAGACAAAAAACGCCGCAAATTCTTTCACTGGGGTTTATTATTCAATCGGCTTGCGTTCATGATTTGAATTTATACTAAGCTTTGGAGTGTGCGTGTTTCACAGGTGAATAGAGCGATTATTGAATTTCAGGAGATATGATCACAGATTTTGGTCGAGCAGATTTACCTGCTCTATGCATCAAATTCAATAATCGCTCTATCACCTGTGAAACACGCACACTCCAAAGCTTAGTAGAAATTCAAATCATGAACGCAAGCCAATTGAATAATAAACCCCAGTGAAAGAATTTGCGGCGTTTTTTATGGTTATCAGAATGCTTCAACCCGTGTATCGGCTACAAAGCCTTTTAGGAGTTCACTCCAGTATCCACATTACTACATCACCACATCACTACGTCACTAGGTTACTGATATCAACACAATAACAATAATAAACCAAAATAACGTTAATGTTGGCACCATAAATCGGGCCATAGATCGAGAATGGTTTGACCTACAGACCTGGGGAAGGGCTCATTCGATTCCTCGTGGAGTGTTCTTCAAAAAGAGTACAAATTTAGGCCGCCTTGACTTGTTTTGAGGTTTTTATGGATTTTACAAAACTTTTACAACCCTTAAAGGGCACTTTAAATTAAGTGAGAGAGCTGGCTCGAGAATTGAGGCGTTGTCGGACCAATATTTATTTTTCCTGAAAATTTCAGCTTTTTTGCTTCAGCCGTTTGGGAAAAATCGTGCGTACGGCGGACGGACGGAAAAATTTTTATTGCAGATTCGGATTCGACACCCTTTGAAACGTAAACCATGAAATTTCAGGGGGGTTATAAATTTTTTTTTTTTTTTTTTTTTCATTACAATGGTTTATTATTGAATAATAAACCAAAATGACCAATTTCTACGAAAAGATGGGTAAAACAAACAGACACTGGGATACAAAGCAACACAAATACGTTTCTTGGTAAACCTCTGTCCTCACCATGTACTACCAATCGTTGCTGTGGAGTTACAACTATCTGATTCACTACCCATTTACTACTCATCGTACAAATCTCAAGCTGCTGAATTTCTCCATTCCTACACCTATGAATTCAGTTATTATCCCATAAGCGAGAATTCATTGCAGTACATTCATCACATTTAGCGTTTAATTATATTCGGAAGGGCAGAACTTGAAATAACCAGGAGAATGGAGGCCTTACCATCTGAAGAAATTTCTTTTGAGGAAGGGGTATTCTTAGTCTTTTTTGTCATTTTCGGCTTATCCATTTTGAATGAAATTCATTTCTGAATGCAGGGTTGACGTGATGTCAACTTTCTTCTTTGTATTTTTTGTAAAACAACTGCTGAGTTGGGTGTGGCGCATAGCTTTTCCTACAGGCAACATCAGATCATTGAATTGTTTTAAATATTCGTACAAGTTTATTTGACAGAGCAGAGAACATAAATGACCGAGTTGAAATCGATAACGAATCATTAAGCTGACTTTTCCCAACCACGCTCCAAATTTAAGCAAGATCAGAACAACGCTTAAATGGGTTGAGATACAAAAGTACGTTAAGCCGCCATTTTTGGTCTAGTTTTACCTTAAAAATTGTTTATATCAAGTTCGGGGCACCCGGTTCAATATAAGTCAATGAGTCTTTTCTACTGTTATAGAATTGTTATTCTTCGGTGAGTGAGGCCTGCTGCGAATTTCGGCCGTTAGCTTCGGTGCCACTTAAGTCTGTTGATGAGAACGCACGTGTCGAACAGCTTCCACCCACAATGTTGAAGCGAAAACACGCAATTTTCTGAACCTTCCCACACCCTGTTCGCATATATATTCACGTACCTATGACGTCCATCAGTCTTGTCTCCAGCCTCGAACACCCACAAGGTTGAGAGGGCGTAAAAAAAGTACGGAAACTGATGTCCTCCCGTCAGGACCACACATCTTCGATCCGTCAGAAAACTTGCACTGGGCGTAGCTTTGCGGTTCCTTTCCTTCGTCCATCATGTACATAATACATTGGAAAATTCAGCTGATAAGTAAGTATACAGTGTGAAACAAACCAATTGATTACTTCTAGAACGAATCATCGAGATTACACCCATGATTTTACCTTATTGACTTTTTAATGTAATATTAATTTAATTTAATCAGTCGTATTCTGTTGTGTGAAGCTTCTCTGGATCGAATTTCTACACAAATGGATAGGAAACGTTCATATTGTCAGTTAGTGTTAATTTTTCATAGTGAGCTCCATAAAGCAAAAGCATTAGAGCTCGTCGAAAAGCGGACTCCGTTAAGGTGAGCAATATTTAACAGTGTAACAGTACAACTATAACATCACGCTTCCAATTCTCCCCCCGATGAAGAGGACGAACTTGCGTTTCAAACGCCACAAAATAACATTCGTTAAAACTTATAATCAAATTAATTTTTTTTAAAAAAAACTCATTATTTTTGAACTTCTAGGTTCAGAAATTGCGATTTTTTGCTATGGGTGAATTTCTACGTATCTGAAACAATCCCAGACTATTTCCGTCCAAAATTATTAAAAAATTAGGACTTTCACCACTATTGTGCTACAGCGGAAGTTCGGACTCCCATGACGGATAACGTCTACCCCAAAATCCTTCATACGCAGAAGGAGTTTTTATACCCGTTGTAACTTGTAAAAGAAAATTCCGATCCAAATAGTTTAAAAAGGAATTTACATGTACATAATAAACCGTAATTATCAAACCAACGAGACGAATAATAATATGATACCATATTTTGATTCTACCTATACCAGAACTTAATAATTCAAACAAAAGCTGATATTATGGATTCACCATAATATCTATAGTTAGTTTTTTTTTCTTAAAAATGAATACGACTGTGAATGCCGAATGAATTTTTCCAGCTGAGTACTGCTCGTCGGAACTGTTTAAATCGTCCTGATTGTTTTTGATGTGTTTGCAGAAGTCGGTTAGCGTCAAAACCAGTTAAGCCTTTACACCAATCTTGGTGTTGTCGTTACGGGTGGAACAAGATAAAACCTGGTGCTACTAACAAAGTGTGCCGTATTAGTTTTGAGGGCCTCCGTTTGTTGAATTGGAGGAAGTTAATGTCTTTTGACGATACCAACCTTTATAAATGGTTGTTAGTTTTGCATGAAATGAGTTGCACAACAATGGAAACGCTATTGCCTATTCGGCAATCGGTCCAGTTGCTTATGAAGGTAAACCCCTAGTTTCCATTCCTCCATCTCCTCGATTGACGTAATATCTGACGACAGCAGCGATGGTCACAGGCTTTCTGCCGTGGATAAGGTACCTGCCTACAGAGCTTTCTCTAGGTATGTAGCAACATTCCAAGTACGATAGAGTTCTTTGGGATTGAAATAAGCCATCAGAATGATGGTTATTCGTGTAGCATCACCCAAGAATTTTCGTGAATAAATAAGAATGAAATTTTGAATAAATGGAATACATTTGGCTACGTTGTTTTATTTTCGAGCCACCTCTTCGTTCTGAAAATTTGTGTCAACTTGTTATATTGAATGTCAATTTAAATCGGTGAAAAACTAGATGTGAAAATTTGCAATCAGAGTATGTATTAGAGGATGTTAAAAAACACATTAAACTAGGAGCTCGGAATCGAAAATGTGGTTGAAAATGAAGGTAATCGAGACAAATGAAGAATGTGAAACAGATGAAATTTCGTACATCAATTGGACATATGTCGATGAAGTTGTTCAGCGTCTCAGGTGGAGCTCTCCCTGATGGCCCACAACACCTCAGACGTGGTTTAATTCCGCCGCAAGCAGAGTAACATTGACCAGAGGTCCTAAATAGCTATTCACAGCTAATTCAACCGTCAATAATAACATTAGCAGATTCGATACGGCTCCCCGCATCTTGCCCAGCTCCAGACGCTACCATTTAATATCAACCCGCACCCCGTAGGCGGTCCGTGATCCACTATCACATCGCAAGTAAATTACTAACAAATTCACCTGTTGAGAAGATACCGTTGTGATTTTCGACCAGAAGGACGAAAGTTGCAATATAGCCACATTATATTGTGAAAATATATATCGCGCTTCACTCGACTTTCCTCTTTGTTCACGCTTCTATCTACAAGAATTTGTTAACTATGTCAAACCAATAATCAAAAATCAATGTACTGACGGATGGATCTAAAAACATTCATAAAATTGAATGGCTTCGTTATGAAACAATAAAAGAAGAAAAACGTGTAAATACAATTTTTAATTGAAAATTACCCGTGAAAATTTATTATTGTCGATTAACACGCTTTGTGGGAGACCTTTTAGAACGTGTACCGATGAGAGAAATTAAAGTCGCGTCACAAAATATAGTATTTTGGGTATTCATCTATTTGGGTATCAATTGTTTACTTTTGAGTAATTAATGCAGTTTTTAAAGAGGGTCTCACCATTTACTAGGTAAATTACATACTACTAAAGATTTTGATAAATCCGAGAAAAATATTGGAACATCTAGTCTCTCATTTCTAAATAGCAATCATTGACATTTACAAGTCAACGTTCAAAAACAAGATGGGGGCAAACTAGTTTATCGCTTAACTGCATATTCTCCGTTTAATTTCCTCTTACAAAAGGAATGTATCATGTATGTGTACAATGTAGGTTATTGTGAGAAAAATGAAATTATAATGAATTTTCAATCATTAGGTTTTTCAATAACTTTTCAAGTTGAAATGTTACCAGTTAAAATGAGGTTGACTGGCAGAAACGTGGCTTATACTAACCAGGTTCCGATGGAAATATACACTTCTTATTCTCTGAAATGTTTGCTTATCCAAACCTCATTCGTTCATTTATAAACGGAATAGAAGTTTCCGTTTCCAATCAATAACTGGAATGTCATGAGTTTTCATTGGTGCTGCAATGTCTGAAGAGGTAAAGCAACTTTGAAAAAGCGAACGTCGTTTAGCGAACAAAGGTGGGTGTACGGAATGTTTCTAAGGCGTTCGATGTTATTCAATAAAGATTGATGAATCAAAAAAATCTAGCATCTGATACGAATGATTATAGAGTGAATTTAGTCGCCTGATTAGGAAAATCCATTTTAATTGACAGTAAGGTTCGGAATCATCAGAATCATTTTCGAACAGCTCTGAAGGGTGAAATTGAATGAGTGAAATATTAATATCAGAATATCAAAACCTTTCAAGGTAGGCTTTTTTGTGGTGATTTCACAAAATGGTATAAAAAAAAACGATGAAAATTATCGGAACAATCTCTTAAAACCATAAAAGTTCCATCGCGAGTGCTATGAAACATTTTAAAAAGTATACGTCCTTTCAATTAATCGAATGAGATCACCCTGATCGCTTCTCGTTCATCCCTCCCTTTTAAATAAAAAAAAACGTAAGGATGACTGTGAATTTGAAATTTTTGAACACAGTTGAAATTGCTGAATAAATTGTGACGATTGAATAAGGTGATATTATTGAAATGAAATCAAGTTTTCCTAACTTTTGTTATATTTTGTGAGGAGCAGTTCAGCTGGTTGGATCAGTTTTTATGTACTGACTAGAAAAGTTTTTGCATTTAGTTCATCCATTCCAGAGCTACTTATGTAGCGTACACTGCCCATTTTCCTGCATCTTATTTTGTTCAATCAAGGATTTGGTTTCCTTTCCAAAAATATTTATAAGTGTGATCATACGAAAACCGGGAGTAGGGATGTTTGGGAACTGCATGCATTACTCATCAACATGTTTTAGTTTTTGATTTCGAAGTTATGTTATCCAGGATACACATAACTTAATACAGTAATGGACTTCCACTTGTAACGGCCTGGCTACACTAATGAGTAAATCAAACGGGGCTATTCAGTCCGACCTGCCACCTACGCTGCGCTATTTAGCGTCGCCATCTACATCTGAATGCGGAGGTTAATTCAGTTTGTCGCTGTCGCGTGACGAATTGCACCTCGCAGTATGATGGGGTGAGAGAGTCAGAGCGAGGAGGCCGGGGGAGAGCGAATCAAGCTGTATTGGAGAGGCCTATCGTCTGCCTTGAGCCCTAGAGGGGAGGCGAGTAATAAATGCAAATACGGGGACATATGACGTCGGAGATCTCCTCGTTGCTTCCCGAGTTTCGAACATGGTTCCCTTTTGTGCGTTACCATTGGGCTGGAGGATGGAGCGCTCAGTCGATCGGCCAGTGGCCGGATATGGACTGTCATCCGCACTCGTTCATATTACACAATTTTCGGAGCTTTTTATTGCTTCCGATTCTTCATGAAAAGTGGCAAAATCAGAATAGTTTTTCAAAGAAACGATTCCAATTCTAACTCATGGGCTAATACTGCGTGTTTGCTCTTGTCATTGTAAGGTTCGGGGATCAATTTTAGGTTTGGAATTTGGATTTTTTGCTATGGTTGAATTTCCACAGATCTGAAACGTATCCCAGTCGATTTTAAGAATCCTAAAATTGCTAAAAATGACACCCGTCAAGCTTATCTCAGTAAAAACGTCGAAAAACCACAGCTCGTACATTTCTAACGGGTGTATGGTGCATTACGTGTATACGTGTGAGGCGATCCGGCTGGATAGAAGTTTGGACCGACCAGAAACCGAATAGAGTTCATATGTGGAAGAACGGGGACCGTTGGGCGGCGAAGGAATATAGAAGAATTGGAGTTTAAGTTTGTATCTTAGAACTAAAAGGACAAAATTTAAGTTGTGGTTATAGAGTTTTGGTTATCGTGGTTTGAAAAACCAAAAAATTGTTGCACCTTATTACTCATAAGTTTTTATTTATGCATGAATATCCAGTATACGAACACCAGTAGTCTACAAACATATGGCCGATTTCTCAAGAAAATTATTTTGCAGAATTTAGCCATATTCCGTTTAAAATAACCTCGAATCACTCAAACCATGATCACCCGAAACCCAAATTTCGGTTAAAGAAAACAATATATAAAAGAACGAGGTTTTGGCAGATTTTCAAGCGAAAGTTGAACAGTGTCTCGCACTCGAGCAAATGTTGAAGGGTAGTTAGATTTTGTATTTTGTTCTCATTCATTTTCAGATTTTGGTTACCATCGTTATAGTGAATAATTGCATTACGATTTACCTACATTTTTACCTCTGTATCAAATCTTGATATGTATGAGCCACCAGTTAAGTAGAAATACATTGTTAAATTTTTGTGGGCAGATGTTGGTATCAAGAGATCATGATTTGGGTAGATGATATCTCTTGAACTACTCATCGTCGAGCTCTTTCGAGTAGAGAGGAATAGTGTCGACTTTAAAATTTTCCAAAGCTAACGCTTTTATGATTCAAATAGTCATTTCGTAAAATGTACTTGTACTCTTCAAGATTTGTATTGAACAAGTTGTTGCTTCGATGCTTTCACACTGACTTATTTTCAACGTTTAAAAACATCTAAAATCACCATTCATTAGCCTCAGAATTCCACAAAATGGATAGATTTGACGTGATCCAGGGTCTTTAGAAAAAGTTATAAAGAAGCCATAAGCGATTGAGTGATTTTCTAAAATAAAATCCGGTGAACACTCCAAGACTCCTTAACTACGAAATGTATTTTCTGTTTCTTATTGATAGATTTCGTTTGAAAGGTACAAATGAACTCATTCATACCATAGTCATTATTTCGGCCGGCCCGTTTGATAGGAAACCTAATTAAAACAAATAAAAACACTTATAAACATCACTCGGCAGCTTATTATTCACCAGTTGGTGATTAGTACTCTTATATAATATAGATAGGGCATATGCCCTAACTCCTTGGATTAAATATAATGTTATCAGAGGAGGGCCCTCCTCTCCTCTCACTTCCCCCCGGTCAAGATTAATATTATATATTATATTGACGGGGGGAATTGACTCATTTTATTAGTAACTACGAACATATTTGACTCAGCCACAGATACAGACAGTGATAACAGTTGTTTTTCACGACAAAGCATTCGAAAACGTAAAAAACGCTTTTAAATTCCGTTTACAGAATGTCTCTATCTGTAGCTATTCAAGTTTTATTATTATTATATTCTACTCAAAAATTCAATAGGAAGGTAGAGACAAATGAAAAATTGGGATATTCAATTATAAAGTAACCTGTAAAGCACACGTGCACCATGTGCGGTTATGGTATTGTGCGTATTTATAATGGGATCATGTAATTACTTGTAGGACTTACATACAACAAACTTTTGAAAGACGGCCATTTGACGTTCTAAATCATGAATCCTTCAAAATACAATCAAAGCTACGTTAAAGAAGCCTCTGCAAAGCTCACAAGGCCAGTCAGACATGATTTGAGGCAACGCCGAGCCGGTGCTCTGTTGGTGATTTGTTCTATTCAGTTGGATGTTGATTGCCTCGTAAAACCTACAATAGGATGATGATTGAACCCGGGATCCTGAAGGCCCCAGACTTTCAATGCTTGGAGCTAGTTCGGACCTCTGTATTATTCAACGGCAAAGTTCGGAACTATCCGCACAGTAAGATTCATCATGCTGGACGATCGGGCAGAGCTAACTCGATCGAATGAATTATAGCTTCTAACTGAAACTAGGAACGAAATTTTGTTCGGTGGTTGCCCGGAGGAATAACAAGTTCTAAAACTATACGTGATAATACAAACGGCAAAATCGATTTCATTTCCTCGAGAAGCTTTCGAGAAATCTTTTTGTATTAAATGAAGAGAAAATATATATTTTGAAATTTAGAAATAAAGAGCTCCTCCTAGCATACAAAATAACAACGCCATCTTATGGAACTTGAGGTTTTCCTATCACTTTTTGGAAGTTTGTTTCAAAATAGGTACTCGGAATGTAAACCGGTATACCCACGACTGAAAAATGAAATATCGGAAATGAAACTATGAGAAATCGAGATTCAAATAAAGAAGGTGGTCATTCAGTTTGAATCAACCGATTCTGAGGCAATTACCTACCAATTACCTGCAACAGTTGTTATTGTAATCTCTCTGTCTTGTACCTTTGTAAAGTAATTCACGAAGGATGATGAAAACAAGATTCCAACGGATTGAAAATACTTATTCAGTAATATGCACAAGAAAAACTCTCTTCTATAAAAAATTGCTCTTTAGATCATGAAGAAAGTTCTCATTTTTAAAACACTACCTTGTTGTTCCATGTTGAACGTAAACTGATGAAGGGCTCTGAATTGATTGATTCAAACTTAAAGACTACGTTCTTAATTTGCCTTCAATGTTTCATTGATTGATGTCAAGTTCTCCCGTAGTAAAAACATTGGGTCACATTATGATACTGTGTGCGTAGTGATGCATAAAAGTGAACCAGAACCTAATGTATATTCTTATTAATCTCACTCCTCAAACTCTAAATTTCAGTTAGGCCTTTCAATTCGGTAGTGGGCTTGGCAATTACGAGGATGAGGCCGTTGTTTTCACTACCCTTCTACTTTCTTGATTATACAAAGGAAGCTTACAGCAATCCTGGCTTAATGAAATCGTTACAGCATCCGCTTCCGGGCGAAGCCTACACCTAATGATTAGGCTGGTAAACCGGTGTTGGATAGTTTGCTCTTTACCTAAAGTTCTTTTACCAGAGAATAATTATACTACCTTTCTTTTCAGCTGGGTTCATCCATAATCAGTTTTAAGAATATCTACTCTCAATAAGATTATTCAAAAGTACAAGAAGGTAGGTCGTCTTTTTAAGTTTCGGTAATAAGCACAAAGTCTACCACTCAATATTGAACGTACTACCATGATTGCTGATAAATAAGTATTAGTTGTTATTATTTAAATATTTGTTTATTGTTTGAAATGACCACGTTTTTTAAGAACTCGAGAGCAGTAACATACTTTCTACAAGTGTATGTTATGTACAACATGTGTTGCTTTGTGTGGGAAGTTGGGTAAATCATAGCATTATTCTTCTAGTAACAGCTTCAGTTTGCAGTTCCAATAGTATGATCAAAAGTTTGATTAGAAAAAATTGGTACTGTTGCATTTTTATACGATTTCACGATTTCAACATCCCCTCCCTTAAAAATTGTTTGTTTAACGTTTCAAGATACGCAGAATAACAAAACCGAATAAAAATTCTGCTAATTATTACATAATGGTTTATTATTTCTTTATTAGATAACCCTTCCACGTAAATAACTCATCTCTGCGCATCAGAAATAGATTGTGGTACATTACCTATCCGAACCCGGAAACCTCGCGCCACCAAAATTTATAATATCAAAAATTAAAATATTCAATATTATAATTGCATTAAGATAAAAATACCGCCCCTCTGTCGACCATAGTCCTGGCGTTGAACGAGCTCTGCCACCCGGGTGTTCTATAGATATTTTTCTAATGGTCAGCGAACGGATGATCGTATTGCAACCCAACAAGTCTCATTCGATCCAGGTAACTATATTCCATTCTAATTCAACAAAAAACTATTCTCTTATATGTACCAAAAGTTTTGAGAATTTAATTTTTTGACAGCTCATTCCTCAATTAAATTCCTCAAGGTCGGTTGATCAAGATCGCGATAAACTGGCACATTCTGGATCGCTGGTGATTTTTTATTATTTATTTATTTATTTATTCATTTTTTTAGTCAAATATTGTTAAATGTGGTCCAGCAGTTTTGGAGACAAGCTTAGTACTGCGAACAACGGATGGAAAGATTTAAACTTTTTTTAAATTCAATTATTGGTATCTACGTCTTTTGAAGCGTAAACCATTCATTTTTGAGAGGAGTAAGAACAGTCTGTTTGTTGGTCGATTACAAAAGTTCGTTGTTGAAAGTAAAAAATCAAAAACGCAGGAGTGAACCGAAGTAAGTGAAACTTTAAACAAAAATCACAATTGTGCTGAGAGTGGTCCACAATTACTGGTCCGGGTTCGGCTAATTGCAAATGGTGAAATAAGAGGGTCGAAATATAAAAAACCAGAATATCGATAACTTTCAAAATATCATTAACGTTTCTATGTTTGTTATTGACATACTTCGCTTTAATGAATTGAGTGAATGGCAATTAGTTCCAGGTTTACGTAACACTGAGTGCTTAATTTCAGATGTTGGGAGTTGATTGATGGAAGGGCAAGTAGATCAACTCCCTATATATTTCACCGCTTCACTCTTGATATAGGTACATTATTCTGGTTTGACATCTAGGTACATCGACGTATGAAAACTGTATTTCATTCCTCCCACCTAGAGTTTTGAAGGTTATTGCTGATATAATTGTATGATTATTTATTATCCAGCCTTCAGAGGAAGGAGGAAAAAACTTTGAGAAAGCTAGAAGAGCTGGCACACATGAATAAGGGATCGTTCCCAAATCTGATTCAGACTGTGAAACTTGATATTTTATGCATTCAAATCTCTTTTGTAAGGGGATGTTTTGCATACATCGGTTTAGAAAACTTCACTGGCTCTTCCTCATCTACCTCTCGTTTCATTTTTTTAGTTTTTTGTAGTTATCCGAATGTAGTATAAAACCAATGCAAGATAAATAGGTATATTCATCATCCATGTTTTTGTTGGATGGATCTTCAGTCGAGTTCATTGCGGAATAAGGAACCGGTTATAATTTTATTATATCCGGTGATCCATCTTCAATACTCAACCAACAAACAAAAACCCTTTACCTAGTTGAGTGAAACATGTAGTTTCTATGTATCCTCAACATAGTTCAAAATCTGAAACATTTTCAGGAACCAGAGAATAGCTGTTCAGGAAATAGTATACATTTTGATAATTATCGGATGCTGCGTGATAGATGCTTGGTTGTCGTACAAGTTGCTAGTAGTTCAAACAGCCTTAACTAGATTGATCATGGGATAAAAGTATAAGGGATCAACCAAAATTCCTTTTGAAACATCAAACCATTATTCAGATTATGTTTCATTGTTGAGTTTTCAAATCCATGAAACTTTTCGATACTTATTCTGCAATGCTCAGAATGTTTCGATCATCGTGGGTCGACATAACCATTATAGCTGCTTTACCTCGAAGTGGGTGTCATGTGAATTATGGAAATATGAGAGGTTAAGATTTTGAGAAAAGAGAGGGGACAAGAATTTGCTTTTCAGGCTAAATAACAACAGGCATTCGATAAATGGGTTAGATAATTTTTGAAACATTCAGCAGCGAACTATTTAGAGTTCTTATTCAACGAACGGCAATATGCGTCCAGATTAAGTGAGAGATCTTTCAAAAAAAAAAAAAAAAAAAAATTGCCTCTGAAAAAATGTTTTTACTACCTCATTTTGGTTTATTATTCAATAATAAACCATTGTAATCGCTCTTGAAAAAAAAAAAAAAAAAACCCCCCTGAATATTTCATGGCTTACGTTTCAAAGGGTGTAGAATCCTAATCTGCAATAAAAATGTTTCCATCCGTCCGCCGTACGCACGATTTCTCCCGAACGGCTGGAGCAAAAAATCTGAAATTTTCAGGAAAAATCAATGTTGGTCCGACAACGCCCCAATTCTTTAGCCAGCTCTCCCACTTAATTTAAAGTGCCCTTTAAAGGTTGTCAAAGTTTTGTAAAATCCCTAAAAACCTCAAATAATGTCAAGGCGGCCTAAATGTGTACTTATTTTTAAGAACATACCTCGAGGAATGGAATGAGCCCCTCCCCAGGTCCGTAGATCAAACCATTCCCGATGTATGGCCCGGTTTACGCTGTAAACATTGCATCCACATTCACTGCTTCACTAGGTTACTGCGATCAAAACGAAAACAACGGTTTTTTTCTTTTTATTGCAGTAACCTAGTGATGTAGTGAACGTGGATACTGGAGAGAACTCCTAAAAGGGTTGAAGCATTCTGATATGCACGCTCCGTCTTAAGAAATTTAACATTTTCAAATATAATATTTTTCCATTGTAATCCTCTTGAAAAAAACGCTTCAAATTCTTTCACTGGGGTTTATTATTCAATTATTCATGATTTGAATTTATACTAAGCTTTGGAGTGTGCGTGTTTCACGGGTGATAGAGCGATTATTGAATTTCAGGAGGCACACAAATATGATCAACTGATCAATCCAAATAGGTATCTTTGTTGAGAACCGATTTAAGTGCTCCAAGTATGCATATCTCCTGAGATTCGATAACCGCTCTATCACCTGTGAAACACGCAATCTCCAAAGCTTAGTAGAAATTCAAATCATGAATCATTGAATAATAAACCCCAGTGAAAGAATTTGCAGCGTTTTTTCTCTTCATCTTTTGATACACAGGTTTGGCATATGGACGCACTACAGATTAAGCGAAGTGGAGACGAAAATGTGTAGAAGTTAGGGAATATTTTTACGATACGTAAAATACGATACGATAAATACATATTTACTGCAATTTTGTCATTATGGGATGGACCGACTAAGCGGTTTCATTTGTACTAAAGTGATGTATAAGGTGGGACCAATCATAACTCATCGAGAACTCAAAGGAGAATTACAACACAAAACATTGAGCTGATGGTATCCGGAAAATCGTATAAAAATCTGAAAACCCTTCTGCAAAATTCAGATTCAGTTTTATTTGAGATCATCGGCAGTAAATCAAAGGGGATGCAGTTATTCTGTACTTTACCAATATTTTTTAATCCGAATTGCAAGTTTTCTTAAATGGACTCTTGAAGCCAATACCTTTTTCAATGGACTTATCTACTGAAATTTGAAATTATACGCCTTTAATTGCATCTATAATACAATTATAAGGTATGAAGGCGCTCTAATCATCAATAGAATGAACTTCGTGGACTAATCAAGATACTTAAATAAGAACATCAATCTGGATAACGGATTTAGCACTACAACAGTAGTTACTACAGAAATCACAGTTTCAGATAAATAGATCGTTTGCGCCACTTTTGTATGTGGCAAGAAGATGACTTCGACATATAGGTATCTGTTGTTCAATAAGATTTAATAAAAAGTCCAATATTGCACGGTTCGGGGAAATGAGTGCTCGAGTATTACAACTAAACCATCATACCTACAGCTTAGGTTCTCAGAAACTATTCAACAATGGGGTGAGGAGCTTGTCTATAATCCCTATCAGGGCAGACCGCTGCACGAGGTATTACCTACTACCGTGGAATCTGTTTGGTTGCTAAACTAACCGTGATTAATATTATACAACCCAAGCATCGTGATCCCTATGTAAGCTCCTTTTCATATTCAGAGGTGCTTTACTTTACAGGTAAATAAATGCAAAAACATTTCCATTGCCCTATCACCTACTACGTACCGCTGAAATTAATTTAGTGAGAAATTATTCGTAATCATACATATTGAAATATTCAAACGACGGATTTCAAAATTCAAGTTCATTCACTATAATAGAATACTATAAGACAAGTAAGATGTCAGGTAAGTTAATAATAGAATTGGTGGAAAATGACCGATATTGGGACCAAACCGGGGACAGGTTGTCCGAGCGAGCTGGGGCGTCAGTCCTCTAGCTGTTTACTTTCAGTGGGAGTACTGATTGCCCCGGTTCAAATCCGGCTGGCACCAATGATTAGGGCCAAAATCCTATCAAGTGTTGTATACCTGTCCTGTCGTTAGACAGTTCACCTCTGATCTCGATATCACGTGAATCCAAAACGCTCCCAACCCAGGGGCGTGAGGCAATGGGAAGCCACGAGCGAAATCTTCAGAACTGGTCCATCCTCTCTGGAGCTCCACCTTTGCGGACAAGCGCTAAAATTAATGCCAAAAACTGTCAGGAGGACATTCTGGAGAAGGTTACGAAGCTCCTGAGTGATAAGTTGTTCGAGTGAGGGATCGGGTTTTTCAGCAAGACTCAGCAACAGCCCACAAAGCCAGAAGCACGCAACATTTGCTTGAAAACAACTTCTAGAGTTCATGAGAACCGGTTGTAGACAGAACTTGAAAGAGTGGGTTGCCTTAGAGGTCATAAGAAGTAGGACAGCATGAAGAGGTTTCAGCAAAATGCAGTGGCGAAATTTCTCCAAGAACTGTTATTTGCTGCGATCGACGAGTGGACAGGACGGTTGCGGTGGCCTGTGTGAAATGAGAAGGAGGACACTTTGAATGATATGCTATTTTTATGACTGCCTATACACTCTTTTGATGGAAAAACAAAAACTTAAGGAAAAAAATTGTCTTCTGAACTCTATCCGAATTTTGATTTGTTACAGAACACATGGCAGGACTAGGTATATTCAAGACATGCAGATTATTTTCTCTTTACCCCGCACGTAATTTAGAAATATAGGTCGTTAAGTATTAGTCTTCTATACCAGAACAGGTCCTACACCACGTCATACACAGTGTATTATATGTATGTTTTTGTATCGCACAGTGAAACTCCAAGTTACCAACAAAGTACCTGATCAACTAATGATATTTTCACCTGAAAGTTCTAAAGGACTGTTGTACAGCGATCAACGAACCAGTTTTGTAAGGTTTTTGCTGATATCCAGAAGGTAATTCGAAACTGATCATTTGACTCCCCATCAAGAAGGGAAATGAAGACAGGCGATATTTTGAAACTCGTAGCGATGATTCTCATGATAGCCGCGTTTGCTTGTACTATCATCAAATACAAAGTATTACCGCTTCCCTTATGCAGCATGGTCATCCTGGGGTTCATGGTGATATACATAGTCTTTGTTGTTGGAGCGTTCAGTTCAGATGTCGATTCAGACTTATCTCAGGTGAGCGTTTTCCCTCCATTAAAATCAATGTTAATTACTTATGTAAAAACGGGCCCAACAATGGCATTGTTTACAGAAAATGAATATCATATCCGCTGAAGGAGATACGAAGCTATTACTTCGGAATTACTATCCCAACGGATGGAATGGTTCGTGTGTATAGGATACTGATGTTATTGGGGTTTAGGGTATAATACGAAGGCCACTAGTTTTGAGATTGATAATACCGGATGATAAGTGTTAGTAAGGTGTTAGTATAGAGTGAGGAAAATTTGTGGCTCCGTGTGATACCCTAGTACGAATTTTCGGAAGGATGGTTAGGAGTGGTGAGGATGGTTTTCTATTCCTTCCAAAATTTACTCTTTTACTTTTTTTTTTTAATCATTTTGCCTGAATGTCCGCGTAACCTCAGATTTTCACGACAAGCTTTGCAGCAATCTGCAGTTTTCCTCTGATTTATATGAATTTTGGAGGGAATGAGCAAGTTAAACTGAAAATGATTCTCTTTCAGTTCCATTGTTCTCAATCAGTACATCTTTCTGGGCATGTGGACACGTAAATTCTTGAACATAGATTTCCTACGTCATAGTTGCCTGATTTTAGACAAATTAGAACCGTAATCGAGGAAAATTGGAAAAATTAAGCATCACATATCAATTTTTAAGTCGATTGCAACGTTATCGTACTTGTTATTGTAATAGCACCATAATACTACAAACGTAGATCAAAATACATTAATATATTTATTTATGTTGAAGGTATGCTATATATGGCCTCCTATGAGTTAGACTACTTACAAAACTATAGTTCAGTCTGCCTAAGCCCGTACGTAAAACCGATCAATCACACTTTTATCACCCCATGATCGTCTGATCTTGCACAAATTAGGACTGTAATGGGGGGAAGTTGATTTAAGCAACTCATATCAATGTCGAACATATAGTATTGATGTGACGCCATAGAATATAGGGTTGCGATATTGCATGCGTTGACCACCCACATTTTTTGTCTTCAATTGTTACGGGTCTCGCCTAGTTAAGTTAAATGGCAAAACTACAACGGGTAAAACTCCTACATAAACAAACAAAAAAACATTAACTGAGTTCTCAATCAACGCGTAAACTAGGTACATGCGAATATTGGGAAAAGAAAGACATGTTCCTAATAAGGAATTTTTACAGTTAACTTCGAATCAGTAAACAAATCAAAATCGCTCTCAAAGCACACCACATTGGCCTTCCAAGTTTCGAATAATCGAAATGAAATGGGAGTTCAATTGAAGAACTTAGTCTAGTTCACGAAAAAAATTTTGTATGGTTCTCAATTGTATCTCATTGGTAAAGAGAAAAGAGTACTTTCCCAGGTGATAGGACCAATCAAGTGCAAATATATTGAAAAAGGGATGTCCGATATTGTGAAGGGAGAAGGAGGTGTAACTTTTAGTTTGAATTGATTATTTCAAGCGTTACAGAAATGGACCTGCACTGTGAAATGTATTGATGGATGTCCTCAATTACACAGCTAACATGTACCTCCAGCCACTTTGATCATTTCGAAGTTTTCAAGTATATTTACATGCTTCATTTCGGACATGTAGCGCTTGTCATTGACTTCTACATGGCCCAAAGACAGAAGGATGATTCGTCTCCTTGAACTTAACCTTTGTCTGTAAGAGACAAAAGCCGATACCAAAATACCTACAATAGTGCGAGTACTATATATCGACACAGATGTTGGACTTCAGAAATCCAACGAGATAGAATGAAACATCTATGTACGTTTCATTTGACCACAAGTATATGACATCATTTATGAAAAACGCGATTTCGAAAGAAACTATTGAAATAAATTGTAACTGTATGAACCGATGTTATTTTCACCTGTTAAACTGCCAACCCTTTGAGAGAGTTTATGGATGACTGTGAAGTGGACCCATTCGCTTCATTGAATGGATGATATTTAACCATATATAATACATACCGGTATATATTATTATAATAACAATCTTGAAGATGTCAATGTTATGACTTTTCAAAATGTAAGCCGCTGACGTGCATTCAGAAAATGAGAGTTTTGACCAAAGTTTCATTCATTATCTGGGAAAAGAAGTTCAGTAATTTTGGCGAAAAGCTCCGGACGGCGAACTTGGGAAAGACTGTTTTTTGGTTCAATGTTATTAATAATAAACCTTTGTAACCGACCAAGAAAAAGAGTTTATTCCCCACCCCCCTTCTCACTCTCCCGAAATTTGTTGTGATACTTTTCCATATGCGTCCGAAAACCGAATAATTAAAAAAAGTCCCCCTGCGACAAGAATAAGCAATTTCTGAGAGTTGGTCAAATCCACCAGAAAGGACGAATCGTTGCCCAGGGCCTCCTGCCCTGATTAACATGTTCAATTTGGAAAACATTTTCACATTTACCGTTGAATCTGCTCAACAAATTCCATTTATCAATTATCTCCAAAATATAATTGGAATGATGGAAATTAAAATTTAAACACCCATAATTACATACTCACCATGTCCAGACCCCACTTTCCCAACGTTTAGCATGTCTATGGAGCCCTTGAAAGTGTTCTTCAGAGAAATTTATTTTGTAATTTGTCTTCTGAATAAGATTTTAAAATGCGAGGGGGAAAAACGCCCTCCTGATGTTTTAAGGTAGCCACAGAAGGAATAGGAGAGGAGCCTTGTGTTTGGCTTTCTGCTCCTGTTGTTGAGGCTTCCCTAACATGGCCTCCAGGTGGATTCCTAGGCCGTAAAATCATACCTAGACATTCTTGTGCATGATGGTGAATTAATGATTCTTCTTTTTTGATAGAGCTGCAGTTCCAGTTTTTATTGTTGTTCCAATTCTGAAGGAAACAGCAACTTTTAGTTGGGAAAAACGACATTACGACATTCTCTCATTCCCCTTCCCAATTGATGAGATGGAATGCCTGCTGGGGTTGTTTCCATCACTTTAGTTTAACCGCTCTCCAAGTTCATGTATTATTATACGAAAATTGGTCAATTATTCCTGAAATGTTGCACTGATGTATTCTCAGTGGGGGAAAACTTCCATCCAACAAATTAGTTAATAATTTGCATGATCCCCCAATTCCAATGCTACTACTCCATTCATGCGTAATTCTTTTGAAAATCTAAAATTTTTGCAATTTGAGTTCATTTGGTATCTAGTTTTATCCAAAACTTGACGGTCCGATATACACATTGATGGAACTAAAGGAGATCCCATAATCAAAATGTTAAGACGGCTATGGTTGAAATGTTACAATATCAGGTTTAATTAATGAAAATGTGAATAAAACAAAAATTGTAAATCCGACATGTTTTTCAACAAAGCATGTTAGTACTTTTTTGTTACTGGATTAGATATTTCAAGAGTTATATATTTTACGATTTATTTTTTTGTTTGGAGGGTGTTGTTACCCCTCCCCCCTCGCCGCCTCACACGTTGATTGCCTTTCTGTGGAATACAAAATTCCACCGCATTATTTTTTGGGAAAAACGAGGGAGGAAAAGGGATACTTTGAGGGTGTAGGCAATATGAGCATCCGGTGTTATTGAAATCTGATTTTATTATGCATCAAAATAATAAAATGTTCCGGCCACACAGTATCATTGTGACCCAATATTCAAAAATCAATGTATTAAATTAAGTTATGTAGTGGCAATGAGATTTCCTCACCATATGTGACAATTTCTATATCTCTGCCGCAATGTCTTGATTAATTTGTAATTCCATAAATTAATTTTGTTCATATTTGAGTGACTACGTAATTCTCGTCAGCTTGGTTGGAGGAACGTACTATCTATTCAGTAATTAATAGTAAACTTCATTTTTTTTTTTTTTTTTTTTTTTTTTTTTTTTTTTTTTTTTTTTTTTTTTTTTTTTTTTTTTTGAGAGAGAGAGAGAGAGAAAAAACAATTATTGATCATTATATGGGGTGGAATGTTGGGTTAGTCGGGATTTGTGAAAAGTATAAATTGATATGCCAAAAGCTCGAAATGGTATGCCAAAAGTTGAAATTGAGTCGCCGAAAGTTTAAATTGAGATGCCAAAAATACTTCATTTTTGAGAAAACTTGAAAATTCTCCTTTTCGGTGAGATACAAATATCACTTGTCACACAGTATTATTATGCGTTTACGTTACTTAGATGCATGAAATTAAAACTTCTAGTTACGAAATGCGTAATCAATTGTTGATAATGACTTTTCAAACCGAAAATGATTTTTATTTGTGTTTTGTGTCAACGAACACTTGAGTTTGGTAGGCACGGTAGGAGATATAAACACAGTTTTAGCTGGGTTCAATAATGCGAAACATTTGAGGCAATATTTCATTCTGGGTGCGTTCTCAAACATCCAAGATGAATGCAGCCAATGTATTGAAAATTTTTGCCATGATCTTCATGATAATAATTTTTGTTCTCATTCTCGTTGTAAACAAGTATTTTCCTCTGGGCATTTGCTTTTTAATTTCAACCGGATGGATGATTATTTATATCGTCTTTGTTATCGGCTTGGCAAATGGAAAGTACGAGTTCGACGGTGAAGTAACACAGGTCCGCTTCAGCATAACTAACAATAATCATATAATTTATTACAAAGATTTTTGTAGCTCTAAGAATTATCGCTTCAGCCGTATTGGAACACGATGATGATGTATTTTCAAAAATCGATATTGATATTATATCCTCAACTATGAAGTCAAGTCTCCGAAGTCAAGTCAAACCTTCCAATTACATGAAACAAAACACCACACTTATATTTTAGTGCCCCTAGTCGATTTTAAAATAGAAATTGTTTCTTGGTCCGTTACAAAGGTATGTAATTGAAATAAATGAACCAAATAACAGTTACTGTACCGTTTCAGTGAAATCAGTTTCCATCAACGTTTAGAGGCAGGTTTAGAGTTTTGAAGATTTTGTTTGACAGAATAGGAGTCAGTGATAATAATTGACTATTTTAGTCACAGTGTAACGTATGCCAGAGACAATTAAATAGAGATGGCTTCTTTGACTTTTTATACTCAATACTGTTAAAAACTTACCTTGTAATGGCTCTCGCCAAAATGACTTGGAAAAATGGCCTAATAGTTTTATTTATAATGTACGTGAAGCTGGATTTTCGCATATTTAATCATAATAACTGATGGATTTGTTGAATTCTGATGAATTGGGTTTTAACTAAAAGACTTTGAGAAAAATAATTATTCATTACTGTCTGTGAGATAATACTATCACTTTTATTGTCATGTTGTTCGTGAGATCAATGCTTTATTAAGTAATCATAATTATTTCTATCTAATATTTTGTTTGTTTAGTTTTGGAGCATCATGGGCTTCGGAGCGTTTGTCGGTCTTGGGTTCATTTTGACGCTGACTAACTCGAACAATACCTCTGGCGATAGCATCATTCCCTTGATCGTCGGAATACTCTCAATTGCGACTGCTGTGATCTTACTCGTTGATGCCATTTTGACGAAATAAGGAACGAAGCTATTCCCAACTCGCATCTCACAAAATGATCAAGCTCTCTACCCCGCGCTGATCAAAATACAATTTGTACAAACAAAAATAGTCTGAATCCTAATAGGTATAATTTTGGGCGATCTAAGAATTTGCTATGAACATGAATAAATATTAATCACCAATCTCTAAAACGCTTGGAAGAAGTAGATATTTTGATTTTGAAGTTCAAAAATGTGTTTGACTTTGTGTAAAAACAGATGAAGAAGCTTACCATACCTTCCACCCCTTCATTATTGCCAGCGGTTTTTGTGAATATCTGCTGTAATTTGATGTTGTATGCAAATTGTTATTAATTATGAGATCTTAATAAACGTCAACACTTTTAAAAATAGTTCTAATTTGGTATTTAATCGACCTGTTAGATGTTGAGATGTAAGGAAAACTTGGTACATTAATATCATGTTACTTTACAGTTTACTGCATTTGTAAGCGACGTAGCTAATCTACTGATCGTCTGGAGTTTTGAGTCCTATCTCCCCTCCCAATCAATAGCCTCATTTCCTAAAGCCATTCATTGAAAATGCTGAAGTTAAATCCTTGAAGTTTCCTTAACGATGAATCAAACTAATGTCAATTAAAGCTGGATCCAGGAGCCCCTGCTGCTGGGGTGAGTTAGATTAGCAGGGGGAGGTAAAGACGACTTATTTGTCCCCTCAAGAAAATGCGATTAGAGGGACAACTAGGGGGACTAGAAGTTGTCCTCTCCAAAAGGCATTCATCAGACTTGGCTAATAATCATTCAGTTTCTGTCTTTCCTTAACTTCAGCGTACTTTTTGAAGCTTCCCATTCCAGGCCCTTTCATCATCGTCGGACTTGCAACACTGGGTGTTGAATTCATAGCGAATACTGTCGCCGTTTGAAGGGAAAAATGATGTCCCCTGTTACATGATTCCTTTCTGTCCATTTTCTAATGAAACTGTACAGACCTCCTCATTTTGGTCGCCTTCTGTTAAAATTCCGCCGTTATTGTTTATTAAATAAGATAGAAGCAGGTAAACTGGTTAATTATCGATTCTTTTTAAGAGAACTTGGTAGGTTTCTATGGATAGGATTGCAGTTTTCAATATTGTCCTACTCCTGAAAGTTAATCAATGTTAAAAGCGCTTAGCTTTTAAATAAAGAAAGGTTTTTTTTATTAATGTCGACTTATTCATACAAAGGAAAACGTTTTTTTAGACAACCACATTCTTTTTCGGTATTGAGAACATGAGCAAAATTTTAAAAGCTCTGTACCCACTCTTCTTTGCTAATTCAACAACAAAAAAGGTTTTTCCAGAAGTGCCGTCAATGTCCTATCGACAGGCCTCGTCGATTGGACACATTTTGTCCCATAGACGATTGGATAGCGCAGTAGCACCTGCAAGAGGTTTACACCATTGTGGTAAGAAAAGGTGTGAAGTTTGCCCCATAGTTGTTGAGTTGTTGGTGTTCTCGTCGGCCGACAACTCGTACAAATGTAAAGGATCAGCTGAACGCTAAACATCAATGTGTGTGTGCACGAGTTAATGTGTAATAAGAAATGTACTGCATTTTACGTAGGCAAAGCTGAGACAGCACTCAATCTAAGGGCCAACAACCGTAGAGCATCAGTTGTTGTAGGGAACATCGATTTGATTGTGAGCCGCCATGCCACAGCCCATGGCAAAACGTTTGATGGAGGTTTTGGCATCAAAATGCTGCTTCAGTCAGAGAAAGCGCAAAGCAATGTGTTGAGTACGTTCGATTTTCCAAGACTGAATATTAAACGTTATCAGGGTAACCACATTTCTTCCAAGCAAACAAACTCTCTACATCTATGTAAAAATTTCCCATATCAATTATTTTCCTCGTACTCAGATGTCAAAAGCCGAAATATAAACATCAGTTTTGTTTATAGCGTGTTATATGAATTCTCGTTGACTAAAAGTTTTTTTATTGAACTACATAGCTCGCAGACTGCTTAATGGAGTGGCGATTCAAATATTTATAAAAACATTCATTCATTCGTACAAATCAGGCATGCGCCCGGGGAGAAAATGTCGTATTTGAATTCATTGTGGGAAATTATAGGGGCTCACCGTTTTAATTTGTTTATAGGAGCGAAGATAAGGGAATTAAATGGCGAAACTTATCGCCCTGTACATTAAAAGTATCACAACGTAAGTAGTATGTTTAAAATCAAAATTATTTCATTTATAACACTCGGAGGAAGGAAATAGCGAGCAATGGAAAACGATTGGAAAAAAACGGGGAAAGTGAATTTTTTCCTTTTTCTGGTAATTAAATTTAAAGTTTGGCATTTCACTGACTGTTTATTGGATTCATAAAATCATTCTTCCGACTTAGTAATTCAATCTAACTTTTACCCAAACAAATAAAACAGGCTGGAGATGCAAATAATGTTTTTAGGATCACATAACGGATTCATTTTAAAGAGATTTGAGACTATGGGTAATTCTATTTTCACAAGAACTGGAAATTCCCCCTTTTACCCTTGTGGTCTTCAATTCTACAGAACACTCAATAGATTTGGTCCAAGTAGCCTCAAACTGACTGACCCACGGTGAAACATTTCCAGGTGATAGAGAAGGAAAAAGGTGTGAATATGATGAATACGGAATCTCCGAGTTGGGTTCATAATTTGGACTGTTTTTATAAATAGCTCTAATCTCTTTCCCCTCAGATCTCAACCTTTTGTGATGTGAGCCCAAGTGAGCTCATTTTCTCTGCCTCTCCCGACTATTCCAATACGCACCGACTGGATTACCTTTTCCGTTTACTCTTTACTAAAAAAAAAAAAAAAAAAAAAAAAAAAAAGATTAAACACGTATTCTCTCCATAACTTATCTTTTCTGATCGTTCGAAACTGGGAAAATCATTACTTTGGCTGCTACAGCACTGAAACTTATTGGTATTACTTTCTGGATTCAGCCATTACGAGTGTTCATTAAAAGTAGCAGAGCGATAAAGAACTATTTCTAGACAGATTGTTAGATATTACCTAACGACAGTAGACAGAAGAATATGGCGAATTCAATCGAAAAGCAATAACTATTCAATAACGAGCAGGAGTCTACTCAATGGTCAATTCACAAGGAAAGACGGAATTAGTCCGATCTGGGGAAGCTCCTCTAATGATGAAATGGTGGTAAAATGCCATTATCCCTCAAACTCTGATACATGCATAAAATAAGAAGAAGTGTCCTACAGATGTTTCACTAATGCTCTGTAACTATGGCGATCTTGAAAAGAAAACGATCTTGGACTCGCTCATACTACAGTGGGATATTTCCAAGCTCTAACGTTCTCAAATGAATAATTCCTTCGCAATAATAGAAGCCATACAGAATTTTCACCTCCGTCCTCCGGTTCTTCTGTGGGCGCACTGCCAGCAGCTCCAATAACTTTGCTCAGGGATAATTCAAGGAGAGGCAATACGAGGGGGGTGAAATGGCCTCGCAAAAAAAAACCTTTCGGGGTGGCGCGCCACTTTATTTTCTCGGAAACCACGCTTCCCGCTTATGTGTCTTTATGACGGCGATAGACCTAACGAATTGCCCGTTTTTTAAGAACTGCGGCGCCAGTAAATTCCCAACCGGGCTTCACCGTATACGGATTAAAAGCTAAACTACTTAGACGGTGTTAACACAGCCTTTTCGACCGGCGAAGGGGGGAAGAGGGTTCTTCCTTTCTAAGCTCCAGGGAGAGCGACTTTGCGCGGTGTAATGCTCGAAAGAGACATTCCGTAATAAATACGGGGATCGGGGTAATCCTCCAGCTACGGCCTCCAGGAGGCAACTGTATTACTGGGCCACTTGCAGTTCTCTGCTATTCTTGAACAATTGCACGGTCTTCATCCCCTTCAAACAGAAACAGTGGAATATAATCTGTGTTCAATACTGGTGTTGAAATAACAGATAGATACAAACGAATATTTTTTGTGTTTGAATGAATTATACAGGGTGTTTCATTTCGTGACGGTCACAGGCCAGGAGAAGATTCTACGGAACATTTCTGAACGAAAATGCCTCTTAGCAATTTTTTTTACACTCTTGGAAATGCGATTTTTTTTTCAATTCTAAGAATTTTCTCGTTTATTCGACCTTACCGCATTAAAATGGCCATATCTCCCACATATTGCGAGCGATTTCAAATCTAAACCCACTATTGGAAAGAGCGTTGAATTTCCTATCGCCCTAATGGGGAACCAACTTTTTTGAGCTTTCGAAACGGGTGAAAAAATCAGCTTGAAAAGGACACGTTGTCAAATCGTGGAGATCTCGACTTTCTTCAAACGCTAATGAGTCCCCGTAATAAGGCATGTGAATTTCAGCCTGTAGTGCTACAAGATGCGCCAAAATCTAGGCTTTCGAGCGATATGAACCAGATTTGAAATTCCGTGTAGTTTTCTGGGAGAAAATTGCTTTTTAAGTAAGAAGAACGTTTTTGACTGGATACTCCGGTTTTTCATCATGCTTTGATTCGTCTGGTTAAAAAAAAAAATCGAACTCAGATTTAAAAAGAAATTATTAATGGAGATTTGTGAATTGTACATTTTTACTGTAAATACTGTTCAAAATGCCCACCATTCAATCTATGACGCCCTTTTACCAATGAGCGACGCAGATTTGTACACAAAGGAGTCGGAGTCCGCCGGATTGTTCCAAAAAAAACCTTTCATTCGTTACTCCATTCCCCTCAAATTAAAAAAAAAAAAAAAAAAAAAAATCCGAGTTTGTTGCACAACTAAGCTGAATTAGGATCGATCAAACAAGAATCATGAAAACCGGTTGATAAGTCCGAGTAGCGTCGACAAAACTTGTCCTCAACAACCATGATAATTTAGGTACTTATGTTTGGGTTAAAATTGGGTTTAAAGCGACGAAGACATTAACTTCAAGACATTTACAAAACAACCAGCTGTTTCACAGTAATTCACTTATGGATATAGGAAAACTCCATTTTTGTTGTTTTCAAGATAGTCAATGAGTGTTCCGTAGCCGCTAACAGGCTCTTAACGTCAAATGACGGGCCCAACTTTGCGAGATCTGGACAGGATGATAGCAACGCCTCCATGCGACAGGCTCGTTTAAAGTCAGTCGTGTGCCGACCCAGACGTAAATTTTTAGATGTGTAACCTTCCGGTAATGTAACACAACTGATGGTTTATCATTTCAAATGTTATCTGAATATACTGTGATACAAAACGAAATAACAGTTGTTGAACAAAACGCACTACTCTGTCCTACTACTTTGGCATTTTGATATGGGGATGTTAGTCTGTACGGGGTATTACATTTGCTTTACACAAAAAGTGTAGAGAAAACTGTTTGTGAACCGCTCCGTTGCTAGGGAAGTATCATTCCGTTAGTTTTCATCCCATGAAAACCCTTCATAACTCTTTGGGTATCTCGAACAAATCGTTAGGGGTGAAACATAGGTGAGCACCGGAACAAATACTTTCTGCCCCACAAGGAATGTGTCCAGTTCGCATACCCAGCAGAACCAAAGCTGAATTAGGTATAGTTATTCCAAAAAAATAGTAATATTGATTATAATTTTCTTATAATGTCCCTCAAATTTGAACATCACCTCGAAAAATCTTTCTTCATCGTTAGTTCAGCCTTTCACGTCACTTTATAAAACAAGGTAACGGGCTCATTTGAACATCCGACGTTTAGTGTCGCGTTACTCGCCCTAGGAAGACGGTCAAAGCTGCCGTCACCCGTAAACACCGAAAAAATCTAATACGTCTTCTACTTCAGCGTTAAATTTCATATGAAATCCTCGAGGATTATCTTTTTTATTGTTGCACCACACATATTGAACGCAGTAACTTCCTAAATGAGGGCAAAATTGGAATCTGGCTCGAATGGAGTGGAAATTATATTTTCTAAATTCCATTTCATGAGTTTAAACAACATCAAAATAGTGTAAAACATTTGTAAGGGGAAAATACTGTACTACGGACATAATTCATTCCCTACTCAGAAAGGAAGAAACTTTAGACTACACCAGAGTGAAGTTGATACAGGATTGAACGAACGGTAAATATTCTCGATCAAGGACTCTTCATAACTCATCATTATTACCCAAAGGAGAGATCACAATAAAATTAACTATTCTAGATGAAATCAGAAACGCGTTGTCAGAACGATTATTATCATTCCGATGATCATGGGTGCACTATTTACAATTCAGCGTTATCAAAAAATAGTTAGACTCTTGTAATTAGAAAACTTCACAAATTTCCATCGTTTATCACATAGCAAAAGACTTAGTTCTTTTGGACAAGAAACCAGGAAACGCAGTAACTTTAAATGTACGGCATTTCTCTAAACTTGTAAAGGTATATTGCATAGAATCAGGTTTAATTAAAATCCTAAAGTATAATTTTTCGATGAGGGCTATAAATGCTGAATAATGAACTCTAGATTTAAGTGTTGCATTATAATGTTGTGCGTAGGAACATATTATATATTCCGATGTAAAACTTATAGGATTGAAAATAAGAATAGGATATTCGTAGATAAATAGGACAGTTTCCTCATCTGTAGACCACTGTTGAAATAGGTTGGAAACCTCATTGTAAAGAAAATTCCTTGTTCTGATGTACTTAAGTGTCTAATCGAGTTGTATTACTGGATGTAGGTTTCCGTAATAAAACTTTTGGTGCCGCATGTTTCCATCAGTCTCAAATGATTGTCTAGATCGTAAACCCGGCTATAAAGAATCAACGTCTACAATTACGTCCAAACTGATTATGTGATTCAGATCGAAAGAATGACAAAGTGTGTACTAACCAACTAAGTATGAATCTATACGCACATGTGAAAATCAGTGGCATTGATCTAACATGGACCAGGGTAAAAAAAAAAACTCAGATGGGCGCGAATATTTCTGATTGGTGTAGCCTAATTGGGCAAAAGGGTAAGTATTGAATCGTATGAGAAAGACGCCACGTCACTTTGCTTCATTATAACAGTAATATAGATTTAGAAAAACGAATAGTAGGTACCTATGATTCTACATTGCATGCCCTTGTCATATTAATCTAGATATACAAATTCTTAGCTCATGCAGCATCAAGCTTTGTTATTATCATGTTCAGTGTCTTGAAGCGAGTTTAAACCACAGTCATAAAGACAATTAGGTCCCTTTGTTCTGGTTTTTTTCCTACACTTAAAAAAAGCTGAATTTCCCCATTTTTGATAGATTTGATATTCTATGAGCAAACTGGTAATTTTCAATCTTGTTTCCGCCGTTTTAGCTTTTATAAAACGGATATTAGAATGTAGAGTATAAAATTGTTTATTATGGTCTGTGTGTGAAATGCTCCCGAACTTATCCACTCTGAAAATCGCTTTCAACAGTCTCCTCAATGGCATTTTTCCGGATGAATTCGCTCTTAGGTGAATCGGTACCTAGAATATGGGATATACAGAAGCACGAAGGCAAAGATTTCACTCCCAAACCACTGTTGAATGCGTTCTTTATTGAAAATGTTTCTCGTAAAAAACTTATACAATGACTTTGTACATATGCGTACACCAACGACCCTGTTCTATTATGATTACAATAAAGAACGTGAATTTGAAGTTCCAATAGCTGTAAAAAGAGGCCAGTAATAATTTACACAGTAGGTATCATAAAAGATGAAACTACCGTTTCTACGGTCGGTCACGGCTAACCGCAACATCCTTATCCCAACTTGCCGGGAGGAGCTCAGGTGAAACGTTTGCAGCGCCATCAAAGTTGGGGACTTCCCTACTTTCCAAAGCCTCTAGGTTGATGGATGTTCTCGGCACGTGACTCTTCGTTGCTCCTCCAATTTCGCCCAATAAACTTTGCCAACCACTTGTGTCCACGTAGCCGTTTTGTGTCTGTGAGTCGCTAAAACTCTCGAACTACCAACTATTGAACAGTTTGAGTGGCTGTGTTCTGAGTTTGAATTGAGAATCAGAATGCTTACCTCGTCCGTCGTGGACAAAAGCCTTCGCGACGACATTCTTTATAATAGATTTTGGGAGTTCAGCAAAACGGTACATTATCGCCCAGCAAGTACTGAAGTGATGAGGATTTCATTCCAAATGTTAGTTTGTTCGAACAAACAAGAACATGTATAATGAATAAGAATTTCCTACAAGAGTTATTAACGGATAATTTGCATTGCGCGTTCCACGTGCATCGTGAGGGAGTTCAGGAAGTTTATGGTAGATAAGCTAAACTCGGGGCGCCGGTACCTTATGACTATACCCTAGATACCTCTAAAAACAGCTCGATTTTTATTTAATCTCCGTAGATCGATTAGGGGAGAACCACAAGGATCAATCCGCATGTCAATAGTAAAGTAGTAAAGAATTATAAGTGTGTCTTCATACCTTGTAATTGATTTTCAGATGTTCCGAAGATAGAATTACCTACTTCGTAATGAAAGCGACTTCCTAAACACAGACAATTCACTAGACTCTCAATACATAGCAAAAGCTGATTTTTAAACACCTTCAATGGTGCTATGTATCGACAAATCCACGAATAGACCATTACAATTCTACGAGATAAAATAAAACTCGCTGAAGCGTCATTCGTCACCGAAAATATGAAAATAGTTATGAAAAACTCCATTGCACTGATTGTCATATACTAGGGGATTTCGGATTCGTATTACCGCTTTTCTTGCTATCAAAGCTCCTTGTACGTAGAGATAGCGAATTGATTAATGTAAAGTCCAACTGGGCTCATTTTATTCAATAAAGGAATGTCAATTTTAAAAAACTGTATTTTTACGAAAGTTTCAGAGATTCCTTATCCCATCGATACTGTTTAATATTTTAGCTCTTTGGTGTCAACCAAAGGGCCGCCTTCGGTCCATCTGTGATTTGTGATACAAGTTTCAGCAACTTTGGTCAACTATTTCCGGAGACTCCTCTTCAAACGTAAACCGACAAATTGAAGGGTTGTACACAAATTGTTTCCTTCTTGATCAATTGTTAAAAATAATAAACCAAGACCATAATCTATCATCCCTCTTCCTTTTTCTCTCTGTATTTTCATCACTCTCTCATACTTTATCTCTCTTCCGACTTTTCTGTTATTTCTCGATCTAATACTGTTAGTCCGATTTGAGTGAATTGAATGGGATCATTGCGCTTGAATCTACCAAAGATTTACTTTTTTGAAGCTTCAATGAACCTGAATACATAAAACCCAACTATCAGGGCTTAATCAATTTGGAAAAGTTTGTTTTGCCTATCACTCCAATACATTTCGTAAACAGCAAGGATGATTGGAAAATACCGAAAAAAATCCCTGTTATTTGGGTAAGAGACGAAACACGCACCGAGGAAGAAATACAAACATTACTTTGTCTTGCTCCTCTCTCTTTCTTTTTATGTTTCACTCATCTCTCTTTATCTTCCTTTGTATCCACTCTCTCCCTTCCTTCGCTCTCTCTTTATCTCACGATGCCTGTATCTCTTCTCCCCTTCTTCCGGCGGATGTTGGAATAAACCTTGAGGAGGACTAAACAGTAAATCCGGGATCTTGGAGGCAAGTATTGATCGATGCGTGCAAGAGCCATCGGTAACCGAGGGCCGACCATTAGTCAGGTGACAACCTAGCGGGAAATACACTTGGTGGCCCGTGGAGCGTGAGCTGCCAGGAATGGTGATGGGATCATGGAAGGATCTACCTCTCCTTCTAGCCTCTACTCTCCCCCCAAACCATCCCACCCCTAGCGACTCTTAACCACCCCTTCACGATCGCTTCCCAATAAATAAAATACTCTCCACCGTTGGAGAGGGGGTAAAGAGGTCTTATCTTTGAGAGCCAGACCATTGCCTTGGAAGATCTGGGGGACTCGTACCACTAGCTGGTGGGGTCTCAGTCCATTTTCAGGCCGTGACACTACGTATTGAGAGACCCATTTCACGCGGGCGGGCTCCAAGGTTACTTTTTCCCTTTACAGCTGATTCATGCGGGCTATTGCGAATAAAGGCACACTTCGCCTCCACACCATTTTGTTCCTTTTACTTTTCACAACATTCACCTAGGGTCAAGAGCGTTTTCCGCCCTATTTTATGACTGTTGGCTCCGAGTACCTACCCCATAAAAAATATGAGGAGTAGTTGGAACTATATATATACTGAATTTTATGTAAGACAAACACTTCGTCGTCATCAAGAAAGTCATTACTTTCAATCTATATAGGGAACCTGCGAGCTCCGCAGTAGTTAGTTTCAGAGATAAACTTTTAGCTTCGAAGACGTGTTCCCTGTTTCAATATAGCTTGCCTTTTTTTAAAAAGTCTTTCCCCAACTGACCAAACTGCAGTAGGACAGTCAGTGGAGGACCTCAGCCGAATAATATAGACAGGTGCCCTGGCTCGAAGAACAGCTAACTCCCCGGAACATCTTTCTTCTCTCACTCAACTTATATTTCCTTTCTTGAAACATCTAATTCGTCACCATTCCTAAATTCTTAACTAAATACGTTCGCGATCGGATTTGTCCTATCGGTTCCTGGAAACAACATCATGCTCCTATCTCCTCGAACCTCAAGGGAACAAGCCCAAGCCACTTCAGAAAACTTTTCCTAACCTACTTTATCCGACCAACGGAGTCCCATCCCGCCCCCAGTGGAAAGCGCTGACATACATCGACTCACAGAACATGAACGGAATAAAAATCCTTCGCAGCAGCATGCAACATTATTTGACAAAGAAACACCTATCAAAACCAGAAGAACTCCTAGACGTCTCCTTGTGGACAATCTCCCAAAATGTTTAAACCCCCTAAAAACCGGAACCCCGGAGTATGGAATTCGCCTGCTCCAGCTCGTCAAAAATCTCACGGCTGGAGAACACCTTGAAACCGACAACTCAAACATTCTAAGGAGGAAATTAATCTAAATTTTTAGAATCACCGTCCCAAGAAGAATGTAATGCCAAGTCTGGGGATATTGGCCAGTTCACTGGGACCTGCACGGATTGTTGAAGGACACCACTCGCCAACCCATACTACGAGCTGACACAAATTATTAGGAAAACAGAAGAAATGAAAATTAAATATCTGCGGTCCCTAATCGATATGAGTCAGTCGGAACGGATTCGAATTCAACTAATTCTTAATGAACACTTTCAATATGTATACCACTGTACAACTAATAGAAGAAAAATTAAATGACATCCACTTACTAATCTCTGATCAGTCTCATCTATCCTACAGAAGTCAAATTTGCGAAATCGACTACCAAATCTAACCGTGAAATTACTACTTTTATTAAATAAGAAGGTGTTTTAACAATAATTGCTACCATAAGACTTATACTTTATTATAGACTAGGACCATAGAACCTGAGAAAATTATGCTTACCAGACATCAACTTAGGAGCATTGAAACGCATGTAGCCTTTTCAAGATGTTATGATAATGTTAGGAATTATGCTTGTTACAAGGATATGTGAACATTCAGACAGACATTTGAACAGAAAAACCAGGACACGAAAGTTGTTCAGAACAGTGTAAAGCGCGAAATGGGACTGGAAATTTTTATTTAGGTGAAAAACAAGTTTTCATCTCGCGAAAGTGAAAACAAAGCTTCCATATTCTATAGGTAGACTGGGAAACAAAAGAAAAAGTTCGCTGCCTTTCAGCCACGGAAACAATAAAACTATGTATGGAGTTGAAACCACGTAGTACAAGTTTGGATTGGAGAAATTATCTTCAAAATTAAACTTATATTGGATCATCGAAGTTAGTTTGAGGATTCAAGGCATCTTTGCACCAATTTCAACAAAATGAAATAGGCTGAATCTCAAGAAGTTGCTACTAAACCTGTATTATCACTTTGAAACTAAAACGAATGTCTTCCAAGATGGGTGTGGTACATTGCTTCCTCTTCTATCTAACGCGGAATTATAGCTCATTGCAATGGTTTACAAAATCATTGTACAACATGTAGAATATTGAATTCATGTTGAAATATTCATGCTTGGATATTTGTATTTATTCTTGTTCCAAGAAATTAATTGACGAAAATGGACAAAGAACATGGTCCCGCAGTCTAACGTCTTCAAGGGGTTGGGGAAATACCGGTAGACTTTTATTCTATGACTTGATTGACATTCCCAACGCGAACGGACCGCCATAATCTGAGAAAATTGTGATTGGTGGATTTTACGTTGACCCAAGAGCAGAATGATTTCTACTACATTGTGTACTTCATATATTTCCTTGAAAACTTCGTCGAAATCGGATGAAAACTTTGGACATTTGGCTTGGTATATGGATTCCACATGGGTGCATGGACAGTGGTAGCTACTAATGATTCAATAAGTTCAAATTATTAGATTTTAGTCTCCCGACTACCCTGAAAATTTGGGAACGCTTATTTGGGAAACTCATAGCGGACCTTCTACAGCCAAACCCTTACCTAGAAATCTCATCGAAATCGGACACTTACAGGAATTAAGCTCGTTAAAAGGATGTGGGGACACGGACACACAAAGCTGGACAGGCAAACGGTTAAGTAAGAAATTTTTAGAGATAAGCAACTTGCCCAACTCCGCTCGTTTTCCAGAACTCCAAAACCGGTCGGATTGATATTCCTATTTATTCTACAAAAATCAGCAAAAAGATCTATTGATCAAGAAAAAATTTGTTCAAAAAGGTCGAAGAACCTAAATGCGACTGAAAATGTTGATTTTCATAGAAAAAATGGTTCATCTTCAGATAGTGAAACCAAATCTTCCACTACCTACAAGCAGACTCGGAAGCGGAATTCCGTACCAACATTAGGCAAACGGTTAAGTAGGTAGATACATTTTTAGAGATAAGCAACTTGCCCAATTCCGCTCGTTTTCCAAAAATCCAAAACCGGTCGGATTGATATTCCTATTTATTCTTCAAAAATCCGCAAAAAGAACCGTTTGTTCATTGGTTTAATCACGATGGTATCAATACAGACCCCCCAAGCACAGCTAATAAAATGAAAAATTTGGAGCACTCTTTTACGGAATCGACCCCTTTGATATAATATATAAATATAATATATTTATATATATAATATATAAATATATATAACATATTATGTTTGTTGAAATCAAACCTTACCCAGTCCAAAGCGCAATTGCCGAAATTTATATTGCTTCTCCCTCCCCCACAGATTTGGATTATTACCCTTATTGATAAATATGGTGCCCCTCTTGGCTCTTCAGAAATATCCTGGTTATATATCTTCTAAGGTAACATACTTCCTACATTTGATTTGTTTGAATGCAGTGCATTCGAGTATACAGTTGTATACACTGCTAATTGAGCTTTAAAGTTCTTTCTGTCTGGGGGTCTTCTCGAGGTTATACCTCCTGCAAATTATAATTTTGTTGATAGCGTTAATTGAGAAAGTTGGAGTTATCTCGACCTTTGGAAACACTAACTGTGCATCATTAAGCCCGTACTCTTGAGCTGAATGGTAAATGAATTCACGAGACCTCTTTCAGCGATGTATGGGTCATCTAAGCTAGGAATCCTCTACTGAAATTAAGTGATAATCCCCAGAGACTCACTGGGGGGTTAATTGTATTGCAGACAAAGCGAAAAGGCTGAGGACGGCGAGGAGGAGTTGAAAGCAACAAATCTGAGAAGGTCTTGAAAAGGGTCTCCTAAAAGGGTTTCCTTGGGTATGTGCCTCATGTTTAGAGTCTATGTGCTTTGAATGTGCATACTCAACAACGCCCCTCTTTTCACTAGGTCTGATACGACCAATCCCGTTTAGTGGTTGTTCAACTCGGGAGGAAACAACGAAAGGACGTAAACGCGGGGACCAGACTTTTAAGTTAATGAAGAGTTCTGGGTTTTTGAGTATTTATTTCCCCTACCCCTGCAAAACGGTTGAAAAAAAAAAAAAAAAAATTGGAAGATGGAAGATTCTCCGTGAACTATAATATGATGAAGCCATCCATATTCGTCTACTCATGTCAACTACGAGCCACTTAAGCTTTGATATCAACTTTCTCTGGTTTGAGTAGCTGTAAAAGCTTGAATGATTTAAATGAACGAATCGATTCAACAAGAACTTACAATACCTCAGTCTACCCGCACGCGTTTAATTGCATAGTACAGTTGTAGATCATGTGTATTTGCCGTGAATTCTGTGATCATTAGATTTGCTTGTGTAGACACGAATAGTACGTCATGTGAACGTTAAACAGCAGGTGATCAAATCGATGTTATATATTTAATAGGGATACAATTTTTTCAATTGCGATAAAAACGATTAGGCTAAAGTTAATTTACATGTTGAAAAGTGCTGGAATTTCTTGTTAGGCAATAAGAAAGTTGCCATCGGACTACAAATTTCCAAAAATTGCAATTTTGTAAGGTGTTACATACTATCCAAGCTTCTATCACAGCAAACAGATATAAATATATTGAAATATAACTTGCTGGTAATTCACAAAGTACCACGTTGATTCTACCTAATAGAAATGTATTTCATCAAACGTTGATTTGTCACCTAATTAATTATCATTCAAATTATATGACTTTTTAATTTTATTTATCGGTATCTCTCTTAGTTGTTGCAGTAGAACGCAATGGCCCGTTTCCTTAATACCTAGATTGAATGTCTCCACTTGTCAAAATATTAAGGTTTTACTAAGATTTAGGAGTATGTTCAGCGCGAGTGCAAATGGTGCACTTATCTAGCAGTACATCAGAACCGGCGAACTATGTTTTTGAACTGAGTACGAGCAAAATGAACCGCGTGGAATGTAAATGAGGACTCGACCCTTCCCAGTGTTTCCTTTTCTTTTCGTGTAGTTATGACAGAAGAGATTGATGGATGGGTTTCTTCTCCACACTTACACCACCTCTCTCTGAGGTACATCAACACCCCCTCCTTCCACACTTCGTCCGACCTATCTCGTCGCCTTTGGACTACCTACTTTAGACTTCATCTCTTAGCGTCATCTTTGGGCAACTGAGCTAGAGGTGGACAAACTGGCTCAACCCAAAGCTGAGATTGTGCGGCTCAAATGAACTCAGTCGACATTGTAGACGAACGAGAAACATTCATGGATTTTCCGATCTGGACCTTTACCGAATAGTTATTCCATTCTCGACACCTCTTTTCAGTGAACGTGCTCATGAACATGACTTTAATGGTTATTTCCATCGATAGAACCTTTATCGTTCAATCTAATTTCCTCACATCGCAGTGGGTTGAGCCGAAATTCGTCATATCTGTACCAAAAAACATCTGTCTTGAGCGAATATACTGTAGAGTAGGTATCTGTTATACAGGGTGTCCCAGGAGTTATGCACAATCCGACTCCTACGTGTTGTACAACTCATTCAAGAACAAAAATACCTCGCAGCAATTTTTTGCCAGAGGCCTCGTTTCCGAGTTATTCGCGATTTAAGATCTTTTTCGTATTTTCGATCTTAGGCCATTAGAACGTCATAACTCCCTCAATTTTGGAGATAGCTCAAATTAAATGACACAGTTTGAAAAAGCGTTGAATTATCTATCTATTCGATGCCAGAAAACATTTTTTTTTAATAGCATTGAAACACGAAAAAAATCTTAAATCGCGAATAACTCGGAAACGAGACCTCTGGCAAAAAATTGCTTGGAGGCATTTTTGATCGGATATGAGTTGAACAACACGTAGGAGTTGGATTGGACTCTTGAGGCACCCTGTATAACTAATAAAGACCTAATGTTTGAAAATTGGGTAAGCTACGGAGGAGGAAATATAAATCTTGGTCAAGGGGAAGGTTATGCAATGACCCGCACGACCCAGCGGTCTTGAAGGAGGGGTTGCTTTGTGCGCCGTGTATTATAAACCCCAATCTGATTCGGCCGCTGCATTGGGTGTTGCAATGTCGGTAATTTGTTGTTCCTGACCAAATTTAATTTTAGTAAAATGTTTGTTGACTCAAACATGTTATCTAGTTGTAGGACAATGGTAAGATATTGTTGTTTAAATCGAGTTTATATAAAGAGTTGGTGTTTAAACAAGATTGTTAAGATATAAACCAAAAATCAAATATTTAAAAATGAAAAATGAAGATGAATTTAATGAACGAAAACGTTAGTTTGTGAACAGCGTCCAATGCATTCCTAAGCTGTCTAGCCAAAGTCAGGACGAAAAGAACAGGACGAAAGGGAAGAGTTGGTAATGATAAGGAAGCCTGGTTTGATAGGGATCCATAGTCTCAGCAAAAAGAGGAATATAATTCATCGCAATCAATCGTAAGTGAACACAAACAACAGCCGTCTTTCGGCTCTTCGACTATCTTGACTTTGGCCGGACAGCTTAGAAATGCCGTAGACGCTGTTCACAAACGAACGGGTTTATGCATCCGACAAACCTAACTGAAATCGTCACCATTCGATTCAGCGAGAAAAGCTACGTATAAAGTTGCGTGTACCGCCTCCAACTTTTTTTCGCCAGACTTTTGGAAAAACCTAAATTTCAACAGAAAACACACGTTTTCCTGAAGTTGAACACCATTTCCTTAACTAAAAATATTTTTAAAAACCAAAACAACTACACCGTTGGAAAGCTGACATTTTGGCGCACGTTTTACCAGGCCTGCACAGTTCTTCGTCAAGCATTACTGGGGTTTCTAGGCGAGATGAAAAACAGGAGATTTAAAGATTTTGACAAAACTGCCATTTCGCGCAGCAATCGCACATCTTCGATGCAATTTAAAGAAAATGTTTTTTTGACATCAAATCCATAGAAAATTTAACGTTCTTTCCAACGGTGTCATCAAATTTGAGCTATCAGCAAAATCGAAGGAGTTATGACAGTTTTAATGACATAAGATCAAAAATACTAAAAAGGTCTTAAATCGCGAATAACTCGGGAACGAGGCCTCTGACAAAAAATTGCTGGGAGGCACTTTTGTTCTTGAATGAGTTGTACAACACATAAGAGTCGGATTGTGCATAACTCCTGGGACACCCTGTATACCTATGTGTAAACCGATACAATTAGAGGTTATGAAAAGATGTGTATATGATTACAGTATAATCGTTTTGCGAGAGGCTTAGCGGCTTTTCGGCTTTCTCCTCTCACGCAACTGAGTCCTTGTATTTCGATTTAGGTGAAGAGGGTGCTTCGCCAGGTGAGATTGCGTGGCTCGTAGTGACATTCTACCCTCACAAGTGACCAACTTGCTCTCAATTGTTTTCAATTGTTCTACTATTTTCGTTTCATTATCTTTTTGATTGAACTTGAAACAAACATTTTTCTCCTTCAACATCCGATGTTTTCAGTTTAGATGCGTACATAGTTACACTGAACGCACATTAACTGAATATGGTTACAAAGATAATAAACTTTTCCTACCTAGATAATTAATGGAAAAAAGCGGATTCAAAAGTACGGATAAAAATGCTTATTACATGTAAATTATGTAAATGTACATAATGTACTTTCTTTTTGATTTCATTATATTTCATATTTATTATTTTTCTTTCGTTTCTTAATATTATAGAACTAAATGAGAAAATTGATTCTCTAGTAATAAAACTGCATACACACTCCCCGACTTTTTGGTTTAATATTGTCAATAATTGTCAATCGACCAATAATTTCATAATTAATTGAATTAAAAAAGAATAAATCCATACGTCCGCCGTTTGCCGCCCACCGTCAGAGGCTTTTCATCAAAATTGGTAAGACAAAGTTCACGAAGTAGCTCTCAAAAAATCATACATCAAGTTCCAATGTGTCAGTAATCTCGAGGTCATGATCAACCAGCCCTAAAGTGTAATAATTAACATAATCAGTGATGATTACCAAGTAGTCTTGCTGAAGTTATGATCAAGAATTACTTCTTAGGTGAAACCAGGCCAAATCATGAGTCTGATGACCATGTTTATGGCGTCACGTAGCGACGTACGCATGAAAATCCCCCCACATCAATCAGTTGGTCAGAAAAAAGACCACGTCCACGTGATTTGAAGTTGAATCAATAGAAATAGCCGAAGTTTCAGTTGTAGCTCCAACCTGAACAGTAATATTACTATTTAACAGTTACTTAACAGCACGGATTTCAATTCCAAAACTATCATAAATAGGAAATGATTTTAACACATTTCAGCGGACGCACCTTGACGCGAACTCAAATAGTTTCGGTGGACCATAGTGACCGCACAAGTGAAGTCGGCAGTTTGCCTTTTGCACTTCGATCGACTATCCTACTCCCACTCAGTCATTTTGTAACGATTTACAGATAATACTAGTGTGCACACGGAATACTTCTCCCAGTACTGGGAGTGTCAACCGATGAGCTCATAATGAGAGTGTAATATTCAATACTATTCGATTTCAATTCCAAAACTATCATAAATAGGAAATGATTTTTAACACATTTCAGCGGACGCACCTTGACGCGAACTCAAATAGTTTTGGTGGACCATAGTGACCGCACAAGTGAATTCGGCAGTTTGCCTTTTGCACTTCGATCGACTATCCTACTCCCACTCAGTCATTTTGTAACGATTTACAGATAATACTAGTGTGCACACGGAATACTTCTCCTAGTACTGGGAGTGTCAACCGATGAGCTCATAATGAGAGTGTAATATCAATTAAATTAATTACTTGTATTACTGTAAGACGACACCCAAAGAAATGGATGGGTCAGCCAACCTATCAACTAATGCATAAAGTCACAAAAATCCTATTTCTACGATGGTTCCGCCAATATGAAATCAAAAAATGGATTTTCTTTTCTAAGATGGTTTACACGCTGCATAGCGGTGAAAAACATCGCCATACCGCATTAGAGAACTCATAACTCAGAAGTCCCGGGTGCCGGCTTGTCCTGCACGGAGCATTAGGCAGAAGTAGCGCTTAGACCCTAATGCACCCGACACTAAACGTTAGTTTGATAATAGAACTCTCGCATTTGACTTGTAAATAGCTTCCTTTTCGAATGAAAATTACAGAAGCGTTATCCGGAAAGCCACCCCTCGGGATTCTCCAGTTATTCTCTTCAAAGCGACGCTTGTCCATAACTGAAAGCTCTAGCACGCTTTCAAGCTCCATTTTTTTTATTTTCCGTCTATACTTTTCACAGTTATTAAACTAAGTGTACCTACGCGATAAAGATAGAAAGGACCAAATACAGAACCTCCCCTTATTTATTGAGAAAGTGGAGACAAAAAATGATTTTATAAACAATTTATTGCAAACGGTTTTGAATAGTTGGAAATTGTGAATAAATTGTTATTTTTTTCGATAAGGGATGGGGGGAGCCCCTGGTCACTGAGACCACTAGGATTTATTGTGATCTATCATTATTTAATTATTGAATAAATAAATAATTTATCTATAGGATAGGCGTCCTTTGCGGGTTCCGGGAAGGGCACATCCCAAGGAAATGGATGATTATTTTGACTGGCTTTCATCATAAAAAACATTTTTTTGCGCCGGCAAGAAAAAGTGAAATATTGAGTTTTTTTAACAAATAAACAATGAAGGTGAAGTTTGCCAGATTCATTAGGATTCACCAGTTGTTTCAGGTGTTGCATTCGGTACGTATTAGGTAACTAATATACCTACCATGTAGCACAGATATATCGGCAAGCTTTTGTAATGTTTTCAATTTTTGAAAATAAACACATTCAAATTTTTTTAAAGAACGTTTAATAACAATGAAAAACAATTTTGTTCAAATTATGAAAGACAAGGTTTCAACCCGGAAAACACAGAGGTATCAATGGATGTCACTATTGACTTCATGTTTAATCATTAAGTGCTTTTATTCTTGGGAATCGACAGCTTATCTTCACAGGGTGAATTATATGAACAGGGTAAGTAGTCATACAATAAAAGATTAAAATAATCAAAAAATAATAGTAGTCACAAATAAAAAAAGTGAAAACCACGGAGAGGGTTTTTGGGAAGAGAGGGTCGAGACGGACAAAGGCTCATGATGGAATAAGGAATGAGGAATCCTTCCACAATCTCACGAGGAGAAAAAACGTTTAGGTTGAGAGGGAGAAAAAAGTCTTTAAAATTAGAGCGCCCACCTAACACTAAGCTGCTTTTGAAAAGACTCAGGGGTTAACTGAATTAAACGTTGAGCCTTCCTTACCTCCTCCCCGCTGAGCTTCTTGGGCTCTGGGATTTCGGGAGGGCGCCCTTTCGAACGCAACCCTCAAACGCCTCAACCCATTCGAATGTTAACCCTCGAACCCCGAATGTGCAACGTAACCACCGAACCTATTTTCATCCTCGAGTTCGGGCGCTTCCTCCCTTGAGAAAGGAAGATTTCCCCCGTGGAAACTAGCGGGGCCTCGCCCCTTCCGACAACGCTGAATATTTACAACTTTGATTTTCAGTTAATTTTCCAGGCCCGTTTATAAATGCGGACTCTATTTACATTTGTTTATGGCTTTCTCTCTAGGCGAGCGGGACGGGTGCGGAGAGAGATGAATAAAACATAGACGCCTGTATAAATTCTTTTAACTTGATCGAGTCTTGGTTGACCTAAGATATAAATGGTGGAACACTTCCTATCTTGTGCTGGAATTTTATACGCTCACATGGATAGTCAGTTCGATTCAGCTTTTGTTTGTTGGCCTCTAACCCCTACCACCCGAGTGACTACGAATGCAAATTGATGTAGCAATATTTGTATTAAATTAATACAGCTCCGAGTATTTAAATGACTGTAGTCATTGTTGACATTGCTGCCAAACGGTGCGAGACTATGAACAAGCATAGATATGTAACAAAATGATAGAATAATTCATTTGTGCGGAATAATTCAGCGACTTTTCAATGGGAACTCACCATTTACTGATAATATTTGTGTGCTTCCATCGAGAAAATTATGTTGCTTTATTCTAATGCAACAAATAATAACATAACGTTGTTGTACAGGGTGAATCATAGAAAGCTGACGATTTCAGACGATCAAATGCCAAATTTAGTTGATTGTCAAGATACGATCTACGGAGATCTACAGAGGTATGTATAGGTATCTACCATTAGGAATGTTTGCATAGTCGTTGACGGGAAATTATGTCCATCAGTAGGTGGGTATTGTCTTGAATAATATGACTATACTCTCTGGTAGAAATTTCACAACACCGAAGGCAGATCTCGTATCAATGGCTTGCACAACTTGTGTACAGGTACTCACAGAAAAAAGTCAGACGAAGACCTTGTAGTATAGTAATGAGGCTGAAATCATTAATAAACACGCGAACGAATCATAATGTGTGACGTATTTCATTAGAATGCCCAAATTTCGGCCAAACATGATTGAATGGAAAAATGAAAACTATAAAAAAAAAAAAACTATATTTCACGGCTTTTTCTTTCGAAAATAAAAATAAAAATGCAAAATTCTTCTTAGCCAAACTTTCCATAAAAAAAAGTATGCACGTTTTATCATTAATCCTTCCAAATGTCGAAATTGTTACATGTTACATGTAGGAAACACACATCTTTATTGATTCAATAATGAACTTGGATGAAGAGCTACAAGAATTGCGATTGGTCTCGTTCGAAGCAGAAACAATCTACAAGATTTCCTTAAAATCAAATTGTTAATGGTCATAGTTTTACGTGGAGGCGAAGAGTGCTGAAAACCGTGACTTTGGTTTTGAAAAAAATACGTTTTTTAAGCATTTCCTTGCCAAATCACAATCAAAATTCTCTGGTTTTATACTCCAAGTCATATGTATGTTCAGAATCTGCCATATATTTCCAGGAAGAAGAAAGTAAGGAGAGGAGGGGGTAGGGATTTTGGTCATGGGTACAATTGTATTTGATTTTCAAAACTGAAAAAGAACGAGAAAAAGGGACGTTGGCAATATTTTGGAAAATTTGACGAGACTGGAAAAAAGGAGGTCAGATTCGGCTGATCCAAGACCCTGAGAAAACATAGGTAGATCGGTGGTTTAATCGAAGGTTACTGAAAGTATAATTTTTTTTGTGAACCCGTGTTATTATTTGATCCAGTTTTATATGCTTATGGAATATTGCATCACTTTGCATCGCTTGTTTCTATGTGATCTATAAGCATTAAGGCCTAGGTAAGGGTTTTCACAGGTTTATCGCGTTTCATTTGTGTAGTTGAATGGTAGCCATGTCGTATTCATAGATGTCTATAAAGTACAGATAAAAGGTGGATACAACCTCAACAATGAAGTTAAATTTTGCAGTTATTGCGATTGACCTCTTTCCCGAACCTGAGCAGTAGCGCCCGAGCCCGTTTCGAAGCTCCCGATGAAAGTTTCCGTTTCAGTTTGACCCAATAACCCCCCCAGTTTCACGCTCGTGCCATTACAGCCATTATTAATGGTTTTGCAGTTGTTTGAAAACTCATAAATCATTCCCGCCGAGACTTGAGGGCTTTTAAAAATAAGTCCCGCCTGCCCTGAACAACAAAAGGTACGCACAGGGTGAGCGGAGACACGCCGGTAATGAGGGTATGTTTTGTCGGGAGGGAGGCCCTTTGCAAGCGGGCAAATTTATTGAACAGTCCCCCCCGTGAAATAACAGATTGAAAATACAACGTGACTAAACAACACATGTTGACCAGGGCTGGCCGCTGGTATAGAAAGCAAACAGTGATGAATAAAGGCAATAACAATAAAGAAGAGCAAGTTCGCTTAGCCAGTTCCATTTTCGATGCTAGTAGCAACAAGTCTCCAACACAGAAATTATTGCCGCTATTTACGTTTTAGTTTAATTACTTTTCGAATCCCAACAACGAGTGTTTTCATGAGTTATTCTGTAATCATACAAAAAGTTGACAGTAACGATGCAATTACTATAATTAAAATACCGATAAAGTACGATTATGACCAATGGACATAATAAGCACTAAGGAATATACAATAACAAACAAGGTTATTATTTCTTAGGTGCCTTTGTTAGTGTTGCTTATTTCACACTAACCTCAATAACATGACATTTGTGGGCTTTCGTAACGGTTCCACAGCTTATCACAAATAGATCTAGTTACAGCCCACCCATTAGTTATACGGATAAGAAAAGCTTTGGTTCTTTCAAAGATTCCCTGATTATGATTATATGGAAGCTAAGATTCTTAATTTAATTTCTATTAAATTTCGACGTCTTAGTTTTTCAATATCAAATTTATTTCTCAAAAAGATAGAAAAAAATGTTGCACCCCAAAATTAAAACGTGGAATTGTTGTCCTGAGTTTCATGGAATTCTGAATAATTTTGGTTCCGATTTTGTCGTTGCTGAATGACTGCCACTACGAAGCCATAGTTGATAGTTATTGTCAACATTTTATGAAAGTTTCTAGTCTGTACATATGATTTTTCATGGCGGCCTTCATGTATTTCTGCAACCATTTGAATAACTTTTGAAGCGAAGCTGAGGGTAGAGAAATTATTCGGTATTTGTTGAGCGTGACCGTAAAAGAAAGGCCTTGGCTTTATACGGAGTAAGTGCAATGTGAGTTCTTATCCATCTACTTGTTTGAAAATCTTACTTGTTCAAGTCTCGTCAACTGCATACTCACGAATTTGTGAACATATGTGGTTAACCATTCATAGGAAACCATTTTCTCTCTAAAAAGTTACTAACTGAACTGTAACCAGTTTCGCCTTCTAACCTGCACTTGGGTAAATCTAATTATCTACTCATACACGTCGACTGTTCGTGGTCATTATAGGGAAATGAATAATTAGTTAAGAATGAACCAAACAGTCGGTGAACATACGGTAATCTTCATCATTTCATTCCTAATTGACAGTCAAGTTTGATATATCATTCCCGATGAACCCAACCGAATCGCTGTTGTAGTAAAATAATGTAGTGGAATAATAATTATTCCACATCTCAAACTTATAATAAAATCCAGATTTCTGGTTGAACCCATTCGATTAACACACGTCGAATAACAGTCCCCCGAAAAATAGGCCAATTCAAGTTAACCACTCATTCACTTGAGCGTGAATAAATTGTATTCAACACGGATGAGTCCTGTTCATGCTATGCTCTCAAGTGCAAGAGTGAATTTTGTGAACTCTATATTTCTAACGATTCAATGGTTTAAATTCACTAAACGTTAGAGGGTCGTTCAAGATGGATTTTAAAGGGTAATTGGTACATTTTGTAGCAGTTAGTTTACGAAGATGTCCAAATTATTTGACAGATTATGTTCAAGGATTGTTTCAGTTAATCTAAAGATTTAACTTGATTTGGAATTACTTTCAGCCTGGATGGATTCACGTTGTCTTCTGAGGTCCTGTAACCGTCATAATTATAATCGGAGATAGAACATCAAAATTATTTGACCTAATCTTGAGTAATGTGAACGGATTGTCCAAGACAAAGTTTAAAAAGGTTTTTTTCTTCAAGTTTAAAAGTTTTTTGAGGTAGGTTTTATGCTGTACTTTTTCGTGATGTGAGCGTGTACCTACGGAATCGTAATATTTGAAGACCGGGTTTACGCATTTACATTTGGTACATCTTGTTGACATTAACAGGATTTGCAAAGATCATCCCCTCAAACCCTCTTATGAACGTTTTGGTCACATTTTTTATTTAAATAACTTTTTTTGTGTTTTTGTTACTATGGTTGAGGTAATTTTATTACCGATTCGAATTTGCCACTGTTTTATTTATTTATTTATTTTTATTTTTTTTAATTATTATTCTGAGTTCAATTCAGGAATTACATAAATCATTGGGAGCAACCGCGGGGAAAATTTGGAATAAATAAAATATATTTGAAGTAAAGTATCAATTAAATGGGAATTCGCCACTCTCAAACATTCTTTAAGAAGTACACCGTTACACACTTTCCACTTTGTATCGGCCCTAAATTAACAAATCAGTTTAATGTCATATTCAGCCCACAAGCTATGCCATTAAACCAACTTACGAAGAAATCTTGCATTTGCACTTGCATTTACATTATCCACAATGCTGAGAAGGTAAATGTTGAGGTATAGTTTGTGCTGAAGCCACAAGAGATGAAATAGAGACGAAAGTAACCACAAGATCATCATTCATGCTGCCTTAAATTTTGAACGAGTAGAGACAATTAGGATATCATGAGAAATTCACTTTGGCCTCGGCGCACTCGCTACTAAGCCCTGGAGCCCCGTGAAATTTATTAGAGGAAGGTCTAGGATTTAGGTAACCAATTCAATCCTCCTTATTCAGAACTTTTCGATCCACACAATCCTGATTGTTTTTTTCCTACAAGGAATTTCGCTCTACGGAAAACATAGTAAAAATGTGATACGTTTTTGTGCTAAAAACCATATTGAAAGCTGTTCTAAAATATGTAAATCGCAATATACGAGATTGGTAACATCGAATTTGACCTTAGCTAGGAAATGCATTTTTTTCTGAATGTATATTCATTTGAAATGACGGTGCATTTGTTTTTGGACCGGATTCACAGCATCCATATTTAGCGGAACAAGATTGCTACCTCGAAAGCGAAAGGGACAAGTGAGTCCGAATATCTTAGTAATCCTGAAACGAGCACTATACAGGAAAGATGAACCGTTGTTCATTAATTTGCATCATCCTTCTGTTTATATTAATCAAGATATTAACCAGTTGGTATCTACTAATGACAAAAACAGTATCTACACACAATTTGGAACAAAAAACAACCCACCTCCTTATAGTTTATCTAATACAATTTTTCATTCATTTGTTAATGGGAACATAAAATTATAAACTTAACTCTTCTTAGAAAGTAAGTCTAATTCAATTGTCTAAACTTTAAGTACAATTATACTAATGAGGTAGTTTTTCTGAAAAATGATATGTACGAATTTCAAAAACTATTTATTCTTTCAGTTTATTATGAATGAAATATTGGCTGAAAATCATAAACATACAAAACGTCTACATTGGTAGTAAATTATTGAAATGTTGAACGGAATATCGTTTATGTGAATCACCAAGCGGTGTGTTTGAGGATCGTATAGTAAATTGATAAGTAGATAGGGCTGAGGTTTTTATTAGAAGATAAGCCGATGTGTATAAATCAGGTTAAATGAGCTTCCCATCGAGCGAGGAATGTTTTGGATAAATTTGTAATGGAGAAAAGTTATTTTCCTTGGATGAAACCAGAAATCCTTTGAATATTATCTTAGTGTTCCAGTTTTTCGATGTAGAACAAGTTTTAAAAAACTATTGGGAGTATTGTACAATAGATCCTGAACTATTCTGAACTATCAGTCCGCTAGTATGCGAGCAAGGTAGGGGCAAAAATCTCACAGTTTCGAGATTCACGTAACTTTCGAGTTGGAAGAGAGTTTCTTCATTTTTTCTGTACCGCCAACGGAGAGTTTATTAAATAATATGTTTATAATATTATGTTAATGTTCCAGTTTTTCGATGTAGTACAACTTTTATAAGAATATTGGGTATTGTACAATACGAGTAGATCCCAAACTATTCCGAAAGTAGAACTCCATACCTCAATGATGTAGGATTAGTCCGTTGGTATGCGAGCAAGGTAGAAACTAAAATCTATTATTTTCGAGATTCACGTAAATTTTGAGCTTCAGATATATTGGAAGAGAGTTTCTTCATTTTTTCTGTATCGCCAACGGAGAGTTTACTGACATTTGACGTAAGTAATACTTTTACGGGGAGCCACGTCCGTGTTGGGGAAAGCACTTAGAATACCTCCAGATTCGGACGTCTGTAAACTTGAGGCGGAAGGGCACTCAAAAGTTTGTAATCGATTTCGAACAAGTTTGTTGACCTTAACTTAATTTAATTTGACCGCTCCGGAAATCCCTGACCAAGGGAAACCCTTCGGCAGGATAATCGTCAATTTTCGCCCCTCCCGCTGTCGCTTCCCCTGTTGATTAGGGCCAACCCTGATATAACTCTGAGAGAAATAGACCGACGTTCTGTTTTGGTTGGATATAGTTGATGAACGATCAGCCAATACTGTAACCACGGCGGATCTCAACATTGCGAATATTACATTTATCTTTTTTTTATCAATTCGACCTTCATCGCCTATTATCTTACTGAATATTAAACAAAAGCGAAAAATCAGTTACATGTAATTACTGTCACGATGGTTAAGATAATTCGGTCACATGTATCCGGTTTTGCTGAATTATTATCAATTATGAACCAATGAAAATAAAAGGAAAAACGAGTTCATTCTCCAACATTCGTTTGCTAGAAGGCTCAAAACGTGTTTATTCAAACAAATTATGGGTGAAAAATAGTTCGTTCGTCTACCAAACAACGCTCATAGCTTTCCTTTAAAATTATCTTCATATATTCAGTTTATCGGCTTATGGTAGCCCTATGAGTATGCTACCATCTCTTTATATTTACTTTCAAATAGTCCATTAAGACTAGTGGTTTCCCTTCAAGTTCATATGTTCAATAAAATAAGGTTACGAGTTCATAAAGTCTCGATGACAATAAAAAGAAAGAATGGCAACATTTTTGTGAAAGCATTTTCGAAACTGTCAAAATGGATTCTGGCAGATCAAAAGTATACAGCGCTACCTTATCAAAAAAAAAAAAAATGAGTTACTTATATTGTTTTAGCCAGTTGACGATTTGCTGTAGTTGGTTTTTAGTGGATTACAGTGGAGTGGGGTTACAAAAAATCACCTCTTTTCGAATATTAGAAAATAGAAGACTACTGAAAAAAGATGGAAAGATGGTCAAGTTATTCATGTGTTATACCTAGAGCCGTTAGTTCAGGTTAAAATATCAAGGTTCAGAAATGGACTTATTTTCAATAAAAATCCACAATTACAGTTATATGGGCCATTCGCGGATGTTAGCTTCACGTCTGCAGGTTTAACCCGTTGTTAGGAGACAATTCTAAATGGACTTAAACAATAGTTATACAGGGTATACAGCGTATGATCCGAAAATCTTCGCACACGTGTTCTACAACTAGTTTCCAACAAAAAGCGCCTCTTTGAAAGTGAAATAACTCAAAAACGAAGCCTCTAAAAAAATCTCTAAGAATGCACTTTTTGTTGGAAACTAGTTGTAGAACACGTGTGCGAAGATTTTCGGATCATACGCTGTACACCCTGTATAATGTCACGACAATAATATAAATCACTCACCTCGCATTTTGGGAATTCCTCTTCAGGACGGTCGACTTTCCAGCCCAGGAGCGGAGGGATGCATATGACCCCGCTGAGTATCCACACTAGCGTGATCATGATGGCCGCCCGGGCCGGCGTTCTCTTCTTGAGGTAGTCAATGGCCTGCGTGATGGACCAATACCGATCCAGCGATATCAGGCAAAGGTTCATGATTGACGCGGTGCACAACAAAACGTCCGCAGCCGAGTGTATATCGCACCACCAGTTCCCGAAAATCCAGTACCCCATCAGCTCATTGGCCAGGGAGAAGGGCATGATGACCAGGCCCAGGAAGAAGTCCGCTACGGCTAAACTAGCAATGAACCAATTCTGAATGTTCTTCAACGATTTTTCCGTGACTATCGCTATAATAACTAACATGTTCCCAACAACCACGACTATCATCAGCAAAGTGACTATTATGCTCGCCAGTATTATGTGCCACAAAGAGTAACCACTTGGGTATAGCGAGTCCCCGCGCAGTATTATATACGTATCATTTAAATCAAAAGTGCTATTAGTAATGTTGTCGAAACTGTAGTTTCCAGAATCGCTTTGCACGAAAATCAAATATTCATCGTCCAACTTGAAGAGGAAGTCCGTGCCATTCTCCTGATCTTCCAAGGGTTCCAACAGCTCCATAACACGTCCAAATACAAAAATACTAACTACGTTGAATTTGTTATTATTATTGTATAAAAAGGCAATTCAATTTTTGTAGTATTATTTTTCCCGAATCCTAACATTTATATAGCTTTAAATTATTTCTCTAATGTCTTTACCCGTTTTGACCGAGGCCCTCTATTCTTTCGAAGGACTTAAACGTAAAACTAAAATTGAATTGTAAAAGAAAAGAAAGTTTTTTTCTCTTTTTACACTAACACAGATTCATCTAAGCTAAAACACTGATATTATGTACAGAATTGTAAGGTATATTAGTGGGTTTTTTTTTCTCCGGCGTGTATGCCGGGGCAATGGACCGAATCACATCCCAGAGGCTGGTGAGGGTCCAGCCTCCCTAGCGCTGCCCTCCGCCTTTGGTGTACATCCCAGCCTCGGTCCAACCTGCAGCCTGCAACAGAAAAATAAAACAAGGCGGTTAGTCACTGGCAATCCAGTGTTTATATATTACATTATACATGTGTCTACATCAGTGGTTCCCAACCTTTTGTGGCCCATCGCCCCTTTCTGGAGGTTGACTAACACCTATCCCCCCCCCCCTTCCTTTAATTTTTCCTTGTACGCCTAGTTTTAATTTGAAATGAAATGTAATAAAAAAACAATTTTATTATTTTAAACAATTTTATTACAGTATATAAACACAACCAAAGCAGTGTTATCCGGTCACTCCTAAATAAAATGGAAAATAAAAACGCTGCTAATTCTTCCACTGGGGTTTATTATTAAATTGGCTTGCGTTCATGATTTGAATTTCTACTAAGCTTTGGACTGTGCGTGTTTCACAGGTGATAGAGCGATTGTTGAATTTCAGGAGATATGCATAGAGCACGTGAATCTGTTCTCGACCAAAATACCTATTTTGATTGATCAGTTGATCATATTTGTGTGCCTCCTGAAATTCAATAATCGCTCTATCACTGTGAAACAAGCACACTCCAAAGCTTAGTAGAAATTCAAATAAAGAACTTAGGTTATCAGAATACTTCAACCCGTGTATCGGCTATAAACCATTTTAGGAGTTCACTCCAGTATCTACATTACTACATCACTAGGTTACTGCAATCAAAACAAAAACAATAATGAACCAAAATAACGCAAATGTTGGCACCATAAATCGAGCCATACATCGGGAATGGTTTGAGCTACGGACCTGGGGAAGAGCTCATTCGATTCCTCATGGAGAGTTCTTCAAAAAGAGTCCAAATTTAGGCCGCTTCGACTTTTTTTTGAGGTTTTTTGGATTCTATAAAACTTTGACAACCCTTAAAGGGCACTTTAAATTAAGTGAGAGTGCTGGCTAAAGAATTTGTTCGTTGTCGGACCAATATTGATTTTTCCTGAAAATCACAGATTTTGAGTTTGAAAACTTCGTGAAACGTAAACCATGAAATTTTCAACGGGGGTTAGAATTTTTTTTTTTTTTTCCAAGAGCGATTATTTTGCCTTTTCAATGGCTGCCCGGCAACTTCAACTGTACAGTACTATTTTCATTTTTCACTATTTGAATACTCATCGTCCCCCAATCGCACCCAACGTATTTATCGCCCCCCTGATAACCCAAATCGCCCATTTGTAGGCGATCGCCCCCAGGTTGGGAACCACTGGTCTACATTATACGTTATACATGGGATCTACATAGCTCCCAAATTTAAAGTAAATGCTTCTAAAATTGTTATCTGTACCTCGGAACAGGAAGAGGTCGTAACTCATTTATTCAATTAAGATGCAATTAAGATGCAGTCCAACGATGCAGCAATATTAGTGTAGGAAGTTACAGTGTGAACTTTGCTTATACAGCGTCATTTATGCTCGCAATACGTTTTTCTCTTTTTAAAAAGTCCCGTCTTCTATTTCAATGGGGCCAAACATTAGGATTTTCTGGGTCGTGTTCATTTATATTTCCAATTCTATCTTTACCACCTCAAAAGGGGAGAACCAATAAAAACTCTGAATGAGTAATTTCAGGGTATAGAAGGATTTTTACCGTAATTAATCAAATCAAAATTAATTTGTTAAACAAAACAAAAACTCCGGTGATTCCTCGAAATCGGATAAATCCCAGCGCACGGCCAAGTCACATGGTTCGCATCTATACAAATAATCTGACCACAAAAAAGGGATTACTATTTTAATTGGGGAAAAGCCTGTCTGCTGATTGATTACCTTGTTTGGTTTAGTAATTAGACCGGAGGGCTTTGGCCGTTTTTGTGAGTTTGGATCGTCAGTGTTCGACGCTAGGAGTGATAACAGCGAGAGAGAGGGGTCCAATAGGCTTACGGAAGAAAGTAGAGATGAATAAGAGAGGGGGGGAGGGGGGAGCTAGAGGAAGTAAACAGTTTACGAACCCGTTTTTGTTTGTTTGCTCCTCTGATTGGTTCGCTTGACCGCAACAACGGGAGAAAGAATAACAAGGGAACGTGATGGATCAACACACAAACATCAAAGAAATTCAGGCCGATGGCTCGCGGCATGTTGATGGCGTTTCGGGCATGAGTTCTTGGTGTACAAATGTATATACTTCATTTTTATTACGCCCGTTTCCGACATTTTCATACCCACATTACGTTATAAGGAGCACAGTAGAACTGAATAACGTGCGATAAGATCACACGATTTATGTAATTAGATACACATTTTAAGTAATCCGAGGTGTAAAATGAAGTGAAACCGCTGTAAAGTATTAAACCCACATATAAATAAAGTTTAAGTTGTATATATATAGGATTTTAAGAGGTATACTAGGTACCTTCGAATAGTTTAGATCAGTAATCTGTGCAGAAGGAATATCAAAACTGATAAACTTTTGAGTAGTGTCATGCAGAATATTCAATTGGGGTCAGCCCCAATCTTTAAGGTTTAAGCAAAATAAATAAGTACTTAGATATATTCCCCCGTATATATGCCAGAAGTAGAAATTGAGTCGCCGAAAGTTACAAAGGTTCGAATTAATTTGCCATCTCTTCAATTTGATAGTACGCCAAAAATTCAAATTGATCTTGCCAAACTAATCTGATTTCATTTTTTGTTCATAACTATATATATGTATGTATGTAACTACGTTGTGTGTGTGTGTGTGCGTGTGTGTGATTTTATTCTTCCGGTAGCCAAATTGCTGCTCCGTCCTCCAGTCCTAGTCCTCGTACGTGTTTCCTAGGGCCCCTTAGGCTCATGGAAACTATGAACCGAGAATTGAGTTTTCACTCGTGCCCACATCATCACCTGGGAGTAGGATTTCGACCACTGTTGGCGAGGCGTAATAAGTACTTACATATTTTCCCCATATATTAAGGAGAATGATGTAATTAGAAGCCTACTAGTGTACAAGTGTTCGTTCGATAGTTTCCATTGGTGACTCTCGAAAAGTGATCATTCCAAGATCCCGTTTCTCTTTAAACCTTGTTTTCTTTGAAGAAAAGTTGAGAAGAAGGATCCCTTATCTGGCTATTTCTATGTTATCAATTTCCCAAGTAAGACAGTACACTCCTTATTTCAGTTTGTGACAAATGGAAACCTAGAGGTAGATAAGAGTCAGAAAGGATTCATAGCGCAAAGAGATTTGTATCTATTGGAATATTGATTTGAAATATGTAGGTCGTAAAAAAGTAACTACATGATTAACAAATTTCATTTCACATCACCGTATTCCCAAGTTGAATGGGTTTTTATCAATTGTCAGGTACTGCCGCAAAGCACAAGGGAACTTCCCGAAGCAGACATGATTAGCACGTTCAATGCAAGTGACTCAGTAAAATCGTTGCTCAGTATACATTTTCTGATATAAAGATCGAGTAGCTTCTATGTTATTCTTTGCGAGTTCGAAGTTTAACAAAATGGATATAGATAATGCAGGAAGATTAAGATTTTTCTAATCGTAGGATCTAGACAGGCAATGGTTGGAAAAATTGGACAGAGATACTTCATTGATGCAAGCATGGCGTCACCTGAAGAGTTTTGTGGGTAACATGTTTGCTCCCTCCTTGTCCAATCACAAATTCGGGGGATACGTAAGTGTGAGAAGTGATTCTACAAGAGTTGGAATGGCTCTTCTATTGATGCCCTGCCTGCGATGATCCTTCCTTATGGTAAGCCTCCCGCCAGCATCGTGTTTATCCAAAAAGCACATTTTCTTTTATAACAAGGTTACAGTATCTGTGAACAAGGCACCATTATAATTTCAAACAAGTATGATCATAGAAACAACCGAACTCGTACTGCTGGGGTTGAATGTGGGAATGATTTTTGATGATTTCCCTTTCTATTGCAATACTTGAAAAACCCCTTTTTGAAGAAGAAAGGATGCGTAAAAGAGAAACGTGATTCAATAAAATACCTTTTTACCGTTCTTGAGATCGTGAGGGTTTTGATGTTGTAATTTCCCAGGAACCGTTTTATTTGGATGGAAGACCGGGCGAATTTTTCCAGGGAAGAGAAAAATAAGGAACGGAAAAACGACCTCGACGGGAAAATAAAGGTGAGAAGAGTAGAAGTTACTTGGAAAAAAAGGAGGACTGACACCCGTCAGGTCTCGAAAAACGGTTCGGAGAAAGTCGAAATTAAAAGAAAGGATCAGGGGTAGTATAAAGGTTCTCAATGGCGGGGGTGACTCGGTGGGCTGGGGTAGTTCGAGAAAGGGTGGTTTTAGCTGGTTGAGGGGTGAGAGTGGCGAGTGGAGGGAGTAAGGGGGTTAGATGAGTCTTCTGATTCATCCAGGACAATGCTCAGTTCAATCAGGGACCTGTCACAGGTTTCTATCCTTCCGTCACTCCCTTCCATCGGCTCCCGTTTTCTACCTTTTAGCTCGACCGGTTTCGGATATTCGTCAATCGATTTCGGGCGGTGGGAACGGGTTCCTCCAAATGGTAATTCATAGGAGAGGATTCGCCATATTTCCGTTTAATATCAGGTTGCATTAGAACTGATAGGAATATCAATATCTACATCTTTATAGCATTTCTAAGTCTAACTCAACCTTTTTCAAGTCAAATCCAACCTTTTCACCATTGTGAGGGAAATGACGAAAAATACACACAAGCCCTTAATGTAGTACCGAATTTGTCTATGATTGAGGACTGGGGTGAAACAATACTCCAAATGCAGTACGTACAGTACCTATACATAAAACAAATCATGTTTTATTATTATTTTTAAATCAACAAAAAATATGATACAACAAAAATCAACATTTCTCACATTGTGAGAGCTGTATCAATTACAGCTACAGATTGTACTAACTATTTACACCTCAAAAGTTATTCGTTTAATATTTAATTAATTTTAAGACTTTTAAAATATTAATAATATAAAGAATTAATAAAAGTTTTTCTTTCAGAGATATGTTGATTTTTTTAAATTATACTTTTTGTTTATTTACTTATTTTTTAATAAAACACGATTTGGTATTACATTTAGGGCCTCTGCGTATTTGACGTAATTTCCCTAATAGTGGTGAATATAGTTTAAAGTGTTTGACTAAGTTTAAGTGTTGTTTTGGAAAAGGTTGAATTTCACTTGGAAATGCTGTACCTATATCAATAATTATAAATCGTAACACCAATATCTCATTCATATACGAGCGCAAGAACCCTGACTTCCAAAAAAACACATCTTTTAAATGATAGCAACGAAACCGACAATTTGGGCAAAATATCAATTCGTAGATTTGGGATCAACATAAGTTGGAAGTTCATAAAGAGAAGGCCATGTTAAGTTTGTTGTTCAATGATGCAACCTATGATGAATATGTCACAAAACGAGTGTTTTGTAATGTTCCTGCAGAAATAAACGCCTTCAAATGTGGGTCGCGATGCATTGCATGTCTGAGGACCTAATTTTGGAGCTGGTACGATTGAGTTGAAATTTATATGAGATGATTAAACTTGCCTCCCCAAACTCTCCTCATAAATTGGGGAAAGTTCGGATGATGAGAAAGTGATGAATTCATGTTGAACGGCTTTTATGTCATCTGTCTTTATTCATGTATTCATTTATGAGAGATGCAACTCATTAAGAACTATCTAAATTATAACCTCAAATTCAGTGGAAACATCTTAACAATGGGGCGAACAAAGTTGGAATTGGGCTCATTACAAGTGTTTCACGTTTGTACATGAGCACCAGTTACCTACAAGCTATACAATAACATTGAAATACATATGATCGTTCTATATAATTTGAAGAATTTTGAATTTTGATTTTTTCAGACCACAAAAACATCAGAAAATTATACGTTGCGCGTTCAAGATTTTCGGATAAGCAGATTGATATATCGATTTCTGAGCTATAGAATTTATAGGGGACGCTGTATATCCGCATTTATCCGCAGATTTGTGATTAAAATCAGGCACAAAACGAAAATTGTTCAAAATGGTCTCAAAAGTACAATGCGAATTTTACAATTTTGAGTTTCGATAAAAATTCACATAACCCACTCAAAGCTTTTGCTGCTGGTTTTTTTTTCCAGACTCGGAAGGAAAATTCAATAATTGAAGACACTGATAAAATCATCAGCAGCAGGAATGTAAATCAATCTTATGCACAAAGGTTGGAACCAAAACAAGTGTTACCAAAATAACCCAATTTTGTATTCAGTTTCCCAAGTTTTAACAGATAAAAATATTTGGTGCATTACGTGCACTGTGGATATGATTTTCTTGTCTGGATTTGCGGCACTTCATTTTCGACTATCGTAAACTCAAAGTTAAGGTAATGGCTTGTTTTCCTTGTCTTCTAAGTTATTATAGTCCAGGGTTGAATTATCTGACTTCTCACTTACTAAAGTACCTAGGAATTACATAATTGTTATTCGGTATACGACAAATTATTAGGGTAAAAAAATACAAAAAGGAACTTAAATTCTTCGAGATCATACCCCAGCATTACTTGTCCCATCACTTACAATGGTGAGTATGTGCCAACCTGACGTTTTAGTAGAGAGCCCAGAGTAATAATTTTAGAATGAACTAGTTTTGTTTGTTTTCATCCTGAAAAAGGGTGAGTGCTGAGCTCGGGGGCTAAGCTAGCGCTAGCTTTTATGAAAACCTTGATCACTGCAAATGTAATTTATCCTCTGACCTTTCAACGCCCGACGGGCGTCGAAAAGTTGAGTTTCCCGGGCTGGCTGTTACAACTTTATTCGCAGGAATTCGTGGAACTCCGAAGACTTTTCGAACAGTAAACAACAAACACCGTCGCTTAGGTTCTTCTAGTCCAGGGGTGCCCGTTCCGCGGACTACGTCGTTTCTCAAGCTGATGGATTTGGAATTGAATGAAGTCGCAGTGGGGTACCTATTCAAAACTTCAAAACCATTTCTTTCAGTTATTTGTCATCACATGTTTTTCAAAGTTTTAGCACTTTCATTCAAATATCTTGAGAAAGTCCTCGCCAAATTAAATGTTATTAAACGTTTAATAAAATATTATTGTTTACTTTATCAAAATAACTAGCTATTTGAATACATTCCTAACTATAGTCGCTTAGGTAGAAAGCTTGTTCGTTAAATTAATAATATTGTTAAGCTTTAATGTCCTGTAGGTATACCATTGTTAAATGTCCAGCCTTATTTTACTTAGAGTGATATAACAGTTAACTAGTAATATACATATTATTGTGGACAGCTTTTTTTGTTCCCTTCAGTCATGTTTCACTATTAAATTTACATTAATGATTTATTTGCTTTTTCGTTCGATCAAGAACTTGGTGTAGTTTGGAAACATCTTTCAGATCTTACCCACTTAATTAGGTATGTAAGCGGACGAATGGAGAGGGTAATAGTAAAAAATCGTTGTCTTCAAAACCCTTTTGTGTGACAAAACTGAGAAATGCGGAATAGTATGTATTGATGGTGGGGGGGGGGGGATAGCTGATTCATTCTTGCGATCCACATACCTAAAATCCCCAGCCAGTTATCCTGCTTTGTGTGTTCGATTAATAGTTTAGCCTAGTATTAAAAAATATTCATAAGTGTTTATAATTATGTTTATGAGGTGCTTGTGAGTATGTAATAAAATCATAAATTAAAAGCGTAAGAGTCACAAAATAAGTTTTTATTATTTCGAGAACCTTATTATTTTATATGAAACGAGGAAGCTATGAGTCACACCCAACTTGCTCCCTTTTTTTCGGTAGGTAGGTAGTGATTTGCGAAATATTCTACTAGTACCAAATCCACAAAATCTCCCTTATGAACTTAATGAAACTATTTTTTTCAAAAATAAAAATTCAACTTTATTTTAGACGTACTTTACAGTTAGATTAATCAGGTTCTACAGGTTTTACTAGGAAAGTAACCGTACGATTGGGACAAATCATTTCTACAAGGTGGCTCTTAATGAACGAACCACCCTTTCTATTTCCGTTGATTGTGGAGAAAAACTTGTCCCCTTTTTTTTTGCAAAGAATTTAACCATTGCGCAGACCAACTTTGCTTTTTCAAATGGAACCCCCCAATTTTCATTCCAGAATCAGATTCTACATCCAATTTTATGAACATTTTACTTCGACAACTTTTTTTTTTTGGAAGCACCCAGGAGCGTCCAGAAGCGCCCAAAGTTTGCCTACGCCTGAAACGTGGTGGTTTAAAAAAAATGAAAAATCACCTCATCCTGGCTCTTGATCATTTTTGTTTTAGTTAGATGAGTTTTTAGGCAGGTGGGTTAATATCTAAATTATCTTGTCGAGACGATTCGGCGATAAATCCAAGTTGTTTACCTCTAGTGGATCAATTTTATTCAAACGTATTTGGCACCATAACATTCCTGTTTTCTCCAAGTATCCTTCTGGGCGCAGGAACCGAACCGCTTGGGCTAAGAACTCATCTAAATGAAACTTCTGGAAATTATCAAGAGCCAACATAAATTTTTCAAGTTGTTTAAAACTCCGTTTCTGGCGAGGCAAATTGGGAAGTTCCATTCTGAAAAAACAAAGTTCTCCCAAAAATGCAATGGTTATATCCAAAAAAATAAGTTACTCCAGACAAGATTTTGATTTCTCCAAAATCAATGGAAATAGGGAGAGTGGTTAGTCCATTATCGTCGCCACCCTGTATATTGCTTGTTGATGAGGCGATTTTCGTTGGGTTTTCCTTGTTTCTTACCATTGACCGAAGGCTGTTTTTTTACTTGAATTTTAATTTGAGAGGTGGTGAGCGAGAGATATTTAGTGTGCGCTGGTCGTACCGGCTGCTTCTATGTCCTCTAAGAGAGCAGCGGTGTGTGGTTTTGTTTGCTCTGGAGATTTTGGTAAAATTTCAAGTGGGATTTTTAAAGGATTTCGGCGACTTGTAGTCTGGATTGTGGTTTCTTATCTACCATTCATCATCAGCGATGACTCTCTCCACATGTTATTCAAAGTTTGTGTTCTATTCATTTGGCATTTTGTCGCTCTATCTCAAGTTTGGCTGAGCTACTCGCATATTGGACGAGTACCAAGTAGATGAGTCGATTTATGTCGATTTTCTAGGGGTGCCATTAGCGCCCTTCGACGACCTCGGGAACGTTTCTATTTTGATGCCGTTAAATATCAAGTCGTGGTGAAATAACTGTTATTGACTTCAGCTAAAGATAGTTGAGTCATTTTAATTTCAGCTCCTCAAAGATCTCACATTTGAAAATCTTGGCGGGATAAATTATTGCTGATCGACAGGAGTGGTTATTATTGCGGTTAGGAAAAATCCCCTAGACCTTGAGATTAGCCTGAGTTTGACAGTGATTGATGGGGTAGGGCGAAATACTTGGAGCTAGGTACGGTCGCACTTTATAGCTGCCGGGACGTCGGTCGTAACCCATTCGAGTTAATTCAGCAACACATTTCCACGGTTCACCTATTCACTTAGAGATAGAAAGGAAGGATTTTTATATAGCCAGGGCTTAAGCTCCGCTATAAATAAATCGCCGGTGAAATAGAGGCCTTCGGGCTCTTACGCCGAAATGAATTATTGACAGGGGTGAAAGCGGGGCTGAGGGGGCGATTTGTTGTGAGCGGGATTATAAGGATCAGGATTCTCTGGGCCTGACCTCCCGTTCCGCTTGAGACCAGGGACGGCCGAAACCGCTCCTGTCATCCAAGCCGGGTCCGCGTACCCCTATTGGGGCTGTGATTTAAGTGTAAGAGGGGATATGATTTAAGTGTGGCTATAAAGATCACGGTTTTGATGATGAACGCTGGCGACCCGGTTTAAAGGGTAGTCCTTGTGTTTTGGAAACAAGAGAGATTACATTCTGAGTAGCAGCAACATTGATAAGGTTTTTATCAAAAGGACAAAATTTAACATCAATGCCTGAAAGGAGTATTTCAGACACGTATGGCCAGCCATCCCACTATGATATTCACTGTAAGGAAGTCAATTTCAGCATTCTAATGTAGACATACAAACAGAATTGTTTGGGTTGTAAAAATTAATAAATGGATATGCGATCCCTGGATATTTCTACTGATGACAGCCACTCAGGAAGAGATACAAGGAGCGTACCTCTATGGCAATGAATTATAGAGAGATTTATTGTATGATATCCTAGAGACGACAATACATTGTACAAAATATTGATTGAAAAAATTAAATAATACATTTAGACAACTAAAATTGGATGTAGGAAAAAAACGTGTCAACTGCATAAATGGAATCGTCTTTAATAATTCTTGTAATATCTTCCTTAAATTGAATGTTTGGCATATTCCTTAGTTTTTTGTAAAGTTTGATGTTGAGAGAGTGTGAGAGTGAGAGAGAGAGAGAGAGAGAGAGAGAGAGAGAGACAGAAAAAGATAAATTGTTTCTCTGCACTACTACAGAGCGGATTCTGGTCAAGGCGAGATGTTCCCGAGAGCAATTGTCATGATCGCTCCCCGGACTTCTGATAACGAACAATTAAATGGCCAGCAAAGCCGTCTTAGGCTGATTGGCACTAGAATTGGTAAAGGGCGGATATCAGATAACCACTCGGCTGTAGATGCTTGTTATCGCTAAGCGAAAAGGTCTCACACCATGATATAGTTCCTCCATTAAATTTCAAAAATAGGAAATTCCGAATGTGTTATGTCGCGATTTCAGTGTTTTCGTCAACTAGACTTACAAAGATAGACGTGGATTTGTGTAAGTGAACACGTGAGTGTTCAATCGAGTTGCCACTGGTCGCACCTTTCGAACAATGTGACCCATCTATTAACTGGTGTTGTTTATTCGAAAATAAATAGTTTGAATCAATCATGGCGAGAGCATGTGGTAACTCGTTGTAGAGATAGTAAAACAAGTTTATCCACAGAGACAGGATGTTGATACACATATTTGAAGATTCGGTAACCACAATGAAAATTATTCAACACAAAAGACGCGTCAGCAAGTTTTACAGATACCTACCGAGAAAAAATCCTAAATATTACGATACATTTAAAGAGATATTGAATATTCAATAAAATATACTAGGTACACCAATATCGAAAAACTGAATGAAAAACTTAGTTTAACGACTTGCCTAACCTCAACCTTATTGTGCCTTTTACCAAGTTTTCTTCTGTTCCGATATCTTTTGATAACGGATCATAGAGAACACAAATTATGAATGTTAGATAACTCTGTTCCATAGCTTCCCATCTAATTATTCTGACTTCGAGATACGATCGTTGTTTACCTACTTTTTGTACGCGTCAATTCCTAGGTCAACCGATCGTGCCGTCAACCCCGATATTCCCCACAAGAAACTAATAATTGGAAGTGGCTTTTCAATGACCGGCAAACCCACTAACGACCATCATTTTCGTTGTAGACTCCCAGGACATACAGAACCACTTCGGCTTACATATCGATCCGCCAATCAACAAGCTCGTGAATGTGGAAAGAGGGTAGACGAGGAAATGGAAAAAAACCGCAACAGGTTGAGTGGGCAGTATGGCTTCCTCGACTGTAAAATAATCAAGTGTATGTATACATTTAGTTTGTGACAGAACTATTTAAAAGTTCCAGTATGTTTCATAATCATATGAGATAGAATCTTCGTAAATTACCGTATAGTAATCATTTCCTTTAGTTTTTTTTTTTTTTTTTTTTTTTTTTTTTTTTTTTTTTTTTTCAAGAGTTGTTGAATTGTTCCACATGTTGCGTAAAAGGAATTGTTTTTTATAACTATTATTTTTATGTTAATGCACTTGTTCAAACAAGGAGTAGGCAAACACGTCTGGCAGCATTTCGCCACAATCTCCAACTATAAGGTGAAAATGTCGGAGAGTTTCTCAGGTCTACGCCCTATATAGTTAACAAACGAGCAGCACCAGAGAGATAGAGGAGAATTACTATCCCTGTGAAGGAAGAAAAACAAACGTTTACCAATTCTGAAGAAAGGTAAGCCTTCTGACCTATGTGAGGAGACTGACGAAACGGCATCCCACATAATATTTGAGTGCCCAGCACTCGCACCTCGCACATTTGAACTCTTTGGGGCACAAACCCCAATGAGGTCCATTCAGAGCGAACAACTAATCAAGGGTCTCAAACCACTCACCAAGGGGCTGAATCTCCTTGATTAGAAGCAAAACTCCCAGGAAAGTACAATAAGCCAACAGGCTTCCGTGCTGGGGGCTCCCAAACCCACACCCTGAGAGTTATCATCTACATCTACAAGCCTTCTGACGTTACCAGTAGTTACAAGCGATATCGCTTACGAGTGTTTTCCCCGAACTCCTTGTACGATTGGTTCTAGGTCACCTGGAGATTTCATCGGAAACCCGTAAGATCCTTTCACAACAGCAGGCTGGAAGGAACCGTGACAAAAAGGAATAGATAGAACCAGCGGCAACAGTGCACCGTGCTGTTCCGACTTCACATTTGCGTTCGACCGGGTTCGGAGAAGGAAACTTCTCCAGAAACTTGATGAGAGTGGAATCGGCGGCAGACCGTTTGAAATTCAAACTTTGAATCAGTTTGCTCCGACCTGGTACAACGATTCATTCGAGTGAACGACCAGTGTGACATTTCACCGTTTTGCCCCATCCCTGGATTATAAAATGGTCGTTACAGCCTCAAAATCGGTTTACCAATTGTTGTCTTTGTCTACTGGAGCACACGATATCATCCTCAAGCTCGAGGAATCGGATGGTTAGAGAACTGATTGTAAGAGTGATGTTGTCCTAGATACCCGTTACCAGAGCGAAGTCCATAGCTAAATTCTCAAGCCAGGGTAAATGGAACATGTCACTGCTCAATAGCAGGGGTGAAATGATGAGTATCTCAAAACGTTAACTTATGCTCGTCTCTCGATGGAACAGGATCTGAACTCCTAGTATCGTCTAGCGACTTTACCTTCAGCTAAATAAATGTAGAACAGAAAAGCCCAGAGACTTATCCTAAGAGTACCGAAGTCCACCATTCCTTCCACTGAAAAGTAGCATTAGCCCACTTAAACAGAGAAGGTTGCTGGCAAGACGTAACCCAACAGGCAGGATCACCTGTCTGATGCAGAGAGACTACCAACACAACCCACTTTTTCATCCAGGTGATAGAGCTGTCATACTACGAAAGAAACGAAGTTTCCATTTCAATTCTAGAAATTTCCTAGAATATTTGTTAAGGTGATTAATCAATTTATCTAGGGGTTATTGAATTCATTTTTGGTAACTATCAACCCAAGGGGTGGAAAAATAATCTACCAAGAATTATAGTTGGGTAATCGAAAAAATGAGTGAACTAATGTCGGAGTAGCTAGGACTCAAAAACAAGAACAGATAAGTAACAGTTTACACGAAGCCTCCTGCCCGAGGCTAAGAATACACTTGGTGATGAATAACTACCAAGATAAAATTCATGCTGATGGTCAGCGTGCCAAATCCTCCTTAAACCAATCGAATATGTCGTTAGTACTTACGTCAGCAGTCCACTCTGGAGTCACAGAATGGCGAAACGAGAATATCTACTTAATTGGATTGTAGAACCCCGGTGGTCCTAGAGTATAATTAGTAGATGAATCTTTCATATTGACAGAATAAAATTGTTCCGTTTTAACAAATTTCCAACTTTTCTAAATTATAAATCTATTCATTTGTTCATTTACCTGTTGTATCTGTCACCCCCGCAAGTCAGGTACTGAAATCTTTAACGGTATGTTTCACAAGAAGCATTGACTTTTACTATACTCCGTTTATCGAGCAGCATGTGAAACTTGATAGCACACTATTACCTTTTAGAATAGTGATTGTTCATATTGACACACTAGCTGACCAGAACCTGAATCTCGAATTGCAGTTTTCATACTACCAGGAGAAATATTGCTATGAGAACTCTTCCCCGAAACCTTCTCCACTACTTGCTCATGCGACCTCCATGTTAGCTCCTTCCTGAGTTTCAGGAAGAAGTCATCAGAACTTCTCACACATTGACGGTACTTCTCAGAATCAATAATGTGTCGTGTAGACTACAGTTGACTAAGAATCCCCAATGATATTTCCCAGCCTACAAGTTCCAATAACGGATATTACTTGGAGTGAAAAGTGTTAAGCACCATTAATCATTCTTTCAGTACAGGAATGATATTTGGTTCAATAGCCTCCCTTTCCAACTATTCTGACTTCCAAATCTATTCTTTTGTTTACTCATCTTTTATACATGTCACTTACGTAGGACAGTCATTTGCACTGTCACTCCAACATTCCCTGCAAAGAACTAATAATGGGGAGTGGCTTTTCAATAAGTTGTCACGACCCACGGACCCGCTAACGACCGAAATTTTCGTTTTAGGCATCCAGAACACACAGCTCCTCTTCAGACTTCGTATCGATCTACCAATCAATGAGCTTGTCCATGCAGTAGGAGGCTAGAAGAGAAGGCGGCGTGGAAGAAGGACGTCAGGGTGGAGGCGGTATACCATTAAGCACCTCATTAAAGCCTCAAGAACGCCCGTAGAATGGGGACCTTGGGAACGGAAGGGTGTTGCTGGCTTTAATTCGTCTTTTTCCCAGTTTTGAAAAGGTTAAACCTGTCCATTGGCCGATCAAGAGCACACAACGGTTTATCGAGAGTGTGTCGCCCATCTCTGTAATTCTATTTTCCGGTGAAAGCCTTGTTAGGAGCCGTCCGAGCGAGCCCTTTTTATTCTTTATAGAACGTCAACGTTACTGTAATAGCCCGACCGATATGTATAAAAATAACAATTGTTTTGTCGTAACCACTTTTTTTTCTCCACCGTCTATCAACTCAATTGATGGGCGTGAGGTGATTCTTTTATGTGAACCAGGATTACTCACCTAAATTCCAGAGTACATATTACAGCAATGTACTTGATTAATTGTCAATTATTTTCTTTTTAGTAAATAGAATAATGTTCATTATTGTGAACAACAAAATTTTACAACATCTTAAACTTCAATAACAAGGTACCATTCCGTTTACAGTACCTTCAGTTCAAATCGTATACCGATCAATTTTAACTTTTAAAATATTTTAACGAACTTCAAGTTGAATAAATCTGACATAGGGGTTTTTCTAAAAGTCAGCCAGAACTTACATTATTTTCTTGAACAAAAATGATTATCCGGGGTCTTTGGTTTACAACCAGGCTCTGCTACTATATGAGAAAGAGCGTGGTGGAATGGTATAGTTGACCCCTTCATGGGCTGAGGCGATTAATGCCAGCAATACGCTGAGGGTAACCGCAACGCTAGAGGAAGCCAGGTTATCCCCGAAAGAAGCAACCTCTAGAATCGGGAAGGGATATCTATCAAATATCGCAGTTTCCAAGATTCTTAACAGTAATATGCCTGCTAACATGCACTTAACTCACGGATCTCGAGAATGTTGGTATAATTTCTGTTCTCACCCAACCCTTGTGTGTCCCATACTGCACCCCCATTCGTAGATATGAGATTAAATTCAACAATCACACGTTAAATTGTGCAAGAGCACGGCTGAAAAAGACCGTATCTGTGAGGGGTCTTCAGGATAGAACGACCGCTCCAATTACACGAGAATGCTCTCCTTTCCGCGCTTTTCTCCGCAGCGGAGCTGGACGGGCGGCGAGCACGCCAGCTCACCCCGCCCGCTCACTCATAAGGGAGGAAAAGGAAAGAATAATAGCTCGGAATAAAAAGCCGCTGGAAGAGAGAGCGGGGCGCGGAAATGGCTGGAAAGCGGCGTTGGCACTCGGCTCTTCTTCAACTCAACCGGCGGCGAAAAACCGGTCGGTTCGCGTGGCTGTGGGGGGAAGGGGGGGTTTAGCGAGCATGCGAGGGCTTGAAGGGTCCGCGGCAAAAAGTCTGGCCCTTTTCTCTTGGATGGTTGGAGAGACAGCTGAATTACCGGGGGCAATCAGAAGCCCGAGTGGGCCCGTCACCTTCGACCGCCGCGAGGAATCAACCTTCTCACGGCGTCAGCGTTAGCTTGCTCCTCCAAGATAACGGTGGTATCTTGTTCAATCACCGCAAAGCAAGAAGTGGACAAAAACTCGCTACAGCTCTCTCGCAGTGGAAGATAACGTAGGTGCACGTGTTTCACCTATTGGTTTGTTATTTTCAATTATGATAATTTGTAATCGACCAAGAATACAACGTCAACCAAAACGGGTGTGCCACATTGGTTCCTCTTTCGGTAACATGAGTTCATCAATCGTTAGAAAAACTGGACAACCTAAAAAATAAAACAATGGATCCTAAGTGTGGGAAAAAATTCGGCACTACCGGCTGAATAATATTGAAAAAACCCACAGGGAAAAAGATGTGGAAGCTGCCAGGAACCTACGGGGTAACCAGTTGCCACTCAACAGTAACGCCATATCTGGTCAATGCGCCTTTTTTTGTGACTAGATCAATGGCAGAGGTTTGCACCGTTGGAGGTAGAGTTGGCCGCATAACGGTAGATGGACTGACGATCTCCTTTTTGATTCGCAGCCCTGCCAGGTATGCAATCTTTTGTCACCAGACCAACAATTATTGTGTCATTTGATTGGAGATTGTGCAGTATTTCAGGCAAAGCGCTACAAATTCCTAGGTCACACAGCTCTAACATTGGAGGAGTGTCTTGACATATGCTCCTTCGCATCCCCTCCAAATAATGGGATTTTTAAGAACAGTCCCCCGCATTAGGATGTATGCAATTAGTAAAGGTTCTATTTTTTGAATTAGAAGTAACTCACTTATTTTATTTATTCTTTGAACTCCTCCACTCTTAAATGATATAAAATACCAAATAAAATGTCAACCTTTGTAACGGCCTCTGGCTTTTTACCAATAAATCATTCATTCACTACCGACTGTAGCTCTAAAACTGCAATGCTCCGTACAGTGGCTCAGACCGCGAGAAAACCCCAACAAAAAAATATCTAAATTCGTCATATTTTCCTCTTTTTTTCCTTTTAGAGAGTTTGAGGAAAACCAATCAAATCGGCTGAATTTTTTCCGCAGTTGTCAGTGTGTTTGAAAAATTATTATTATTATTATTTTTTTTTTTGGTTTTCTTTTAAAGGATTTGATGATCATTGAACACTTGCGAGTATTCAACAGGTTGAATTTTTTCACGCTTTAACAGGTTTTATAAGCAACATACTTGGAACTCCGTATTTTTGTGCAGATTTTGAACCAAATTATAATCGACGTTATCATTCCATTCGATCTATTTAACTTTAATCAGTATTTGATGGCTCTGAAAGGGTATCTGGACAACCTTCAGCAGACGGTTTTTGATTGAGCATGTGCAGGTCGCTGTAGTGGTTAGTGAGCGTTGAGGCTCACAGGGGCTATTTATGATCTAATTCGAACATTCCCTGTAATTTTCCCAACGTCGAATTAAAGCTGCAGAAATTAAGCTTTCTACTCGGATATCTAGTTTGTGTTGTTGTTGTCACTAGTTACTAATAGTATGACACTTCTGAAATAGCCATTAGTACGTTATGAGGATTAGTGGTCACATGTCAATCCCACAAAGGGGACACGTACTCGAAACGAAAGTTGTTCAGAATGACCAAAAACACAAAATACGAGTAGGGAATTTTATTTTGGAACAAAACATCAATATCATGAAACAGGAAATATTGTTTCCTCTACCTGAAGGGAGATACAGGACTCCAATTAAGTATACGAACACGAACCTGAGGTACATAATGATCGACTAAGCCCTAATCGGTGACCTCCCAAGTCTTTATCAAAATCGGTCTAATAGTTCAATACAGGGCAACTGTGTCAGCTTCAAATTTCTGAACCAAGTAAGAAAGCACATGTACCTACCAAGAGAATCAGAAAAGGGTTAACATGAATAAGAATGATCTGATCTGTGTTTTCATCAGCATAGTTCTTATCCTTCTCATGGTTTTATTGATTCAGACTATTTCCTATGTGCTATGAATATGTTTTCATAAAATAAATGTAAGCATTTCAAAAACGAGAACCAAGGTAAAAGAGGTAAAGTCAGGGATGTAGTACCGGTAAGTCATATCATCAATGTTCTTAAAGTGACCGAAATTAGATAATAACTATCAATAAACGGATAAAAGTAGGTAAGTTGAATTATTTGTAAGTAAGTTTTTGTCAAATAACATTATTTCTGGAGGTTCGCAAATGAGTGTGGGAGCTTATTGAACCTGGAATGTCTAAGATGTGTTCAGAATGTCTAATTTTCCATCATCACATCGCCTTGGATTCAGAGTTTTTGAATTATAATACCAGTTTGACTTATTTACTTGTAGTCACTTTTACCATTTTGACGTAACGCAGAGTTAAATATTGTCTTGTTTCTCTCATGACAGACAATCAATTTACATATCCATGTACATGACCAGTTTGTTACAATATTTGACAATTAATTGTTATTTTCTCATCGCTAAATTTGTCTTTTGGTTCTGGATATTATTTGAGTAATTATTATTAATATTAACACTGATGCATGTTCTTTGTCTTCTTTTTTTTAAATCAGTTTCGTGTTTATCATCATGGTTTTTTACAAGTGTCATATGAAACCTAGGGTGCATGTAACAATTATCAGCGCAAAATAAAGGAAATGATGAATGTTGTTCCGCGGAAAGGCTTTGAAAGCCCAAGCTCGCCCATCCCCCCTATTCTTTCCCTTAATATAGTTCTCGTGGGTGCGCTTGGGATGTATACTATACTATCTCTAACATAGACACGAACGAAGTTCAACTATGCAGTGGACGTTGCAACTATTTACAACTATCATGGACACTTATATTGATGTGAGGAACGCAATATATAGGTAACTAAAGGTATCACAAAACATCGCCCATAAAAAATCAATCTAAGTCAACCCAACCATCGTGCCACTCATCATTGGCCTGCTGAAGCTATTCTGGCACTTGACATCGATATGGTGAGGAATTAACATGATTCACCGTTCCTGTAAGCCACTGACAGCCTTTTCACTGGTTACTGTCACTGTAATTTATGATTACCGCCATTCTTTAGTATCACCGGCTCCCAGATTAAGTATATAAGGTATTTGTGGAGGATAAGTAATAGGAAATTGAATACCTATATCCACCAAGTTTTGGAGGTTCGTCATATTAAGTTGGTGGTTGGTAGTAGTTGTCATCGATCAAAATAAGGCGGTAAATACTTCATGGAACTTATTAGGTATTACCTCAAAATATCAGGATACTGCGAGCGGAAAGGAATTTACGTATGATTACCCTCGAACGGTACTCATTGATCTGACCAGCTCGATACACTTGTATTCCATCGGAGTCTGACAAAATTAATTAGTTTGATTCAATGACTGGACGAGGGTTTGTGGACATGAGCTACAAGTTTTGATTTTTGAGGAAAAACTCAAGTGTTTCTGCAACATCAAATTGAATAAAAGTATAAGTCCCATCAACGTGGATTCCACCGTGAATTTAAGTCTATCGGTGATCCGACCTAAGCAGAAAAACGCGTTCTGCATGTTTATTCTCCCGGAGAGAACATTATTGTTTTCTCAGCCGTCGCGCTGCATATGAGTGAAGGGAGTTGGGTGGAGGCGCTTCCCGGAGACAGTGTCACAATAAGAAACTTGACAAGACGGATGCGCGGTAAACTATGTATGTTTTTACCTCTTTCCAACCAACGGCAAGCTCGTTTGTCACCTGGACCTTTTTTCTACGTCCCACCCCCTCCGTTACCACACCGTCTCACTTTACTTTCGCGGTTCCGCAAATGGTGGGAGAAGACCCGCTGAACTGACGGCAAAAAAATCCTTGAAACGGTAAATAAATGGTCTCTTCCGCCTCTTATAATTTGTACCTCACGGCCGCACAATGCATTACCCTAATGACTGAGCTCATTACTCATGCAGGGATCAAACCGGTGAAATTCCGTTAATTACTCACTGAGAGACTATTCGCGTGGGAGGAAATCGGCCTTGAACCATGGTGAAATATTTCCGAATTTCCCGTGTTAAATTTTGGAATCATGATGCGATAAATTGGTCAAAACCTTATTTATAGCTCTGTTAAAACTAGCCAATAAGGAAATTCTCAATTTTTTTCACTATAGGAAATTATTTATTGATTTATGTGTTTTGGTTTATAATTTTCAATAATGACTTTTTTGGTATCTAGAATATAATTACACGTAATGGAGGCTTAACCACTTTTTTGCTAAGATAGTAAAGTAGGGCGTCATGGACGTAGAACCGACTGGCAATCGTTTCAGATCGGTAGAAATTCAACCGTAGCAAATAATCAAAATTATTTGCAATACCTCCCTCTTTACAAGTGTTATCACATACAGAAATAATCAAACTTTGTGTAATAATTTGCAGCGGTTTTTGAACTATCTTCCCCTCAATCCGCAGCCAGATAGAGTACGGTTTCTGTTGATGTTCATATCATAGAAATCATAAACTGCATGCTAATTTGGACAATATTGTGTCTCTTCTCTCTATATCAGTACACTGGTAAACAGTTTTGTTTGAGTTTAGTAGGAACATTGATTTACAAGAGTTTGGCCAGCTTCAAATGTGATGCTGTAAATGGCTAGATGGTAAGTTCTAAATAATCAATCCTATGCGACGCAATAGCTTATTACTATTGAATAAAGGGGTGCAACTAGATTTCAAAGAGCCGCTGTAACATCCAAAAATGTAATCATCAGCTTCAAGTGTTGATAAATTAATTTCGTTATAGTGGACTTCGGAGGGATTGTGGTTTGAGCTCTAACCGCAGCTTCCCATGAAACCCAATGAAATAAGTTACCCATCACCTGCGGCGAAACATTGTAGAGGCGAGTGCACTGCAGCGGTTTGCTGATCCGGGATGAGTGTTATTGATGCCACATCAGAGCTTGTCGGCGAAAATATACAGCCTATACATTATCTAGAGTTGCATCAGGGCTTTTTCTCAGCCCCGTCTGCCGAAAACGTGTAAATGATGGTTTGGCTGCGGTCCAGCTTCAAGTAGTGAAGTGTTCCTCGCATTTCGAAGCACTGTAGGTGAACTATCTAGAAGTTTCCTCAGAGCTTTTTTGAGGTCACGAAATCGATATTATACAACGGATATTCCATGTCAGGTTTATCCGTTTAGAGCACATTTAGTGCGGAACGAGTGAAGTACCCAAATAGTAAAAAAATACAGTTTATTTGGTTGTAGGTTTAGTATGAATATTCGCACAGCGACGGGTTTATTCTGCAAAGAATGGAAATATTTCTCTTAATTACACGTATACACTACATGTTCGTTTTTAATATACATTCTTTCAATAAATCGAATGAACTAATCCAGACCTCTTGACGTTCATCTATTCGCTCTTTCTTTGAGCTAGATCATTGACTGAAGAGTCTCATGAAGACTGAAAAGTCTCATGAATGTTAATTAAAACGTCCCCGAACATATTAAAAATTGCCAAGTGAATTATGAAGACGGAATCAACTGATATAATTGCAATGAAATGTTTTTTTTAAAGAGTTTCTTTTTAAATCAACTTTTTCATTTCTTTCATACAAGTTGTCCTTCATACAAGTGATGTCTACAATGATTCAATTCATCTCGTCAACTCTTCGTTGTTCTACTAGTAGATTTCGTATTTCGCTCCGTTAGTCGTATTTTGACATCTGCTTTTCTTTCGTGTTGACGGATATTTTGCCTTCTTGGAAGCATGTAGAAATAATTATCAGTTGAACTTCCCTTGCAGGCAATTTCCTTTATAGTCGACAAAACGTGCAGTAATATAAATGAAATTGTTTTTGAGCCATCTACGATACGACTACAAGACATGGAGGCGCTAGGCGAAGAATTGAGATAATTCACCACAAACACAGACAAGTGTTTTACGTAGAAAGGCCTGATATGACACAATAAATTTGTTAGTGAGAATTCCCAGCTTTCGATAATTCGAACAGTCCCATAAAGTACAGCAATTCTGAACTGTCTCCTTGAACTGTCTGCTTAATCATATTTCGCCTTCCATTTCATTAATTGCCAGTTTTAAAATTCTTTAGTTAAATGTTACTGTCCCTATTGTTACGAAAAACACGACGAATTATTACGATAATCTGTGCAATCGTATTACTGTGGAGTTGACTGAGGATTTGATGCTTCAGCTCTTAGAGATAAGCGAAAATGTTTTTATCGATAAGAGATTTATAAGAATGTGACTCGGATGAACGTTTGATTTACGTATAAAACTATAATGCGCTTATGATTCTTTCAGTACTTAATGGACCGAATTTAATTCCTATCCACAGCGCTTATCGAAGTGTGATATTTGAAACTTTCATATTTTAAATCATGTTTGGCCTTCCAGTTTTTTAATCTCCAAGTCATAAACCTAATTTCGAGCAAAAATCTGAACAGCGACCGTAAACGTTCGGAACAGACGCTTGATTGTGCCTTTAACCAGAGAAATGTTGGCCACTTATTTTGCATAACTAATCATTCATAAACACTCGCGAATCATCATCTGTTCCAAGGATGGGGTCTGAAGGCCAATATTGATTACTCTCAATTCAGCTGGAGGCGACAATCCTAGGGTCCTTCCAGTGGTTTTGATAAGAAATTCAATTTCCTGCGTTAGGAAGCCTCGGCGTTGCATAATGCTGTTAATTAACTCTGGTTTATCAACCTGCTATCATCATTTAATTAACATTATGGCCACGGTCAGTTAATGTCGAGGTACCCCAAGTTTTATAATGTTATCGTTCACAAACAGTTGAGTTGGATGTGCCAAAGATCCTTGTAGGACCGCATGGTCACCCTGGTGATAATAGGATGAGAAAAAAAAAGTATAAATAAAGATGAACAATTTGTCATTAATCAATCAATCTAATTACCATTGTCAATTGATACACCAACAGTTAGGTGTATAATCATCATCGCAAACCTTTTTGTGAGTAATCATTATTGCCTCTCATACAGATAGCACTTATCTGTCTAATCGTGAATACGCAGCATTCAAACTCAAACGCAGCATTCTGGTACTTCAAGTTACATTGTTCCAATTTAGGTAGGTTTCTCTTACTTTTAGTTTATAATTTTCAAAAATAACCATTTATAATCGTATATCACTAATGTCATAACTCCCGTCACATTTTATCATTCATCGTTTGAAGGTGAGGAGATTCCAAATCTGCAATGACCGTCCCGCAAACTGCCATACGGCCATATGAGGCCGTGGACTTGATGTGAAAAATCCGCTCTTTGGCATATAAATTAAATTTGAGGTCTAGTTGGTCCTAACGTGTAGCCAGCCAGTTTGGCATCACCGTGATTTAGTCAGAAATATGTGCCAAAAAATTGTGGGTGATGGATTTTTGAAAATTGACTTTGATTACAATATAGAAACAACTGGAAAAAAGTGTATTAGGGTTAATTTCTCCTTACTTCTTACTTCAATTTACTAACAGTTGTCAAAGCACATGAAAAAATAACTTTAAAAGTATGTACCACCTCCTTAGACCTTTAAACTTTTCGATAACAGCCAGAGAGGCAAGGCGGAGTACTAAAGTGATTGGTCATGTATTTTTGAAAATTTTTATACATATTAAGTGGAAACTCAGTACCTATTTAGCCGTTTTCTAACTCAACACTTTCCTAATGGAGAAATGTATCGAAACAAAGTTTTCCTGCTGTTTCTATAGTATTAAGACAGTGTATATTCTGGTAAGATACACTTCTCAAAAATTAGAACCCTTAGTTATTTACTTGTGTTCCTAATAGTGGTACCTAGTTACTCCTCTTATCTGCAAATTGGCTGACTGCATTGGCATCAAAAGATACACGAGGAGCCATTGGCATCAATAGATACATGAGAGGCCGTATATGAGAAGAAATCCAAACACATGGTCCCACCATACCTAGACAAAAGCGCTATCACAACTTAGCAAATGCCTTCTCTGCCGACCACCAGGAGGGCATAAATCGTGTCAAACTAGCGCTGATAATCAAAATCAATTATGCTGATGAGCTTTCTCATAACGCACTTATGATACAAACAGATATCGCTAGCTCACATATTGTGCTGAAGAAAAGGATACAATCAACTTTCACGCTCTAAGGAAGTTTTCTAGAGTGCACACCTTGTCTTCGTGAATTACCAAATAAAAAAGCACCTACCATTTTCAGTATCCATGGAAATTTTCCCGATGTTTATACTGACATAAAATTTGCAGATCTTTATTCGTTATAAAAACGTTCAATGGAAGGAGTTTTTGCAATTTTTTTTTCGACGGCGAAAAACTTTTTCTTTTTTTTTTACTGTACTCAGGGAGAGGTTGTATACCAAGCGATGGCGGCAATTTTACGTCTGTACTCCACGAAACAAGGGCAAAGGGCCCATTCATGTTGAAAAAGGAAGACTTCGGATGGGGCAAGTTTGGGATATAAGCACGCCATTGAAGAATGATTGCCTTTAGAAATCCCCCGCCACTCGCCGTCGTATCACCCTCACGCGAATGTGTTAACGGGAGTGTTAAGTGTTATTGCTCCGGGGAAAATTCACTTTGGTAGTCTGCGTCAGCGAGGGCATCGGAGAAATAAGGGATGTAGAAACTTCTGAGTCGAAAGGGGGTAACTTATATGAGATAGCAGGTTTCTGCCACATTGTTGAAGCCCCCGTAGTTGCCTTCGCTCTCCCTTTGTTGGTGAGTAATGGGTGACGAGTACGGCTCCATTATCCTTGTTGTCAATTAAAATATACTTAAAAGGGGCGGGAGTAATAAACTTTTGAACACATGAATTTTTTAAGGCGCAAGTCGCAACAATCAATGTTTGATACCGTTTGATCTCGAGAAAAATGATAGGATTCATTCAGGTCCTTGAACTCCGACCCATTCATTGAATTTAGTCAATGTTTCTCTGAAAAACGTGATAGTTTCATTTTTCGGGTGAAAAAATTGGTTAAACGTTAACAAAAATGTACATAGCACGAATTTTGACAATATGCTCAACCATATAATATATGGTAAATATTATTATATGGCTTTATTCATTCACGTTATCCATGTTATTATATGAAACGGAGAGACGTATGGTCTATTCAATCATCAAACTGAACTCATTGATTCCAATATCTACTACTAGAGGAATTACATGGGTTCCAACGTTTGCTACTTGAGTGAATTGACATCTCTCAACATATTATGCAATCAAATGGACAAAACCGATCATTATTTATCTGTTTCATTTTTTTAATATTCTAAATCCATAAAATTAGAATGTAGTTAGTATAAGATACGGGTTGAAAGAACACAGGTGACGATGCCAGATTGGCTGTGGACACAGTGGCATTAGAGGGCATACAAGGGCTCGAAAGAAGTGTAACAGCTGTTGGGTTCCATGTCGTACAGCTCTTACAGTAAGACTCTGAGCAAAATCTAATCAGAACTATTGCTCTGTGTGCAGCTCAATAACCTAACCTCCACTTACCTAACCCGATCTTCGGACCAGTTAGGCGTTGCAATGATTAGCGAAGTTAGGCAACGTCGAGAATTTTGAGTACTTGAATGACTGATTGCTTAGGTATGTGCCTCCCGTCCGAGTGGTTTTCAAGTTTCTGTACAGCAGACAACTCCCAACTCGAGGGGAAGAGAGAATGAGTAACATTGAGGTAAATAATCGGATCAAGTTCTAATCATAATCTTGGAGGACAGCTGATGACGTCCTCGACGCCAGTCGGGTGAAAAGCCCCAAACCGCAACGGTTGTCCATCGTACTTTACTAACATATTATATCTATGTACAACTACCTAAATGTACATTAAATATGAACGTACATGACTCTTGATTAAATCGGCGTTTTCGTTTATGTCAATTGAGCATTGTGCAACAGCACCTTAATGGAGAAGTCGTCCTTCACACCAATATCGAAATTAAATAGGTACAAATTTGTTTGGCGGGTGCCTACTCCTATACCCGCAATTTATAAAGAACAAGACTGACTATTTTAAAAACAATCAATCTTTGAGCCTTGTGTTTTGTGCTTTGTGTGCAGCATTTGTTTACGTTGCCTTTGACTATTCCTCAAAAAAATCTTCAAACATTTGCATCTTGAAATGGCTTTTTACAATTCAGCAAAGCGGTTGAAATGAATGCGTTAATGTTACGTATGCGAAAATTGTGATATGATTTTAGCTGGTCATATCCAATGTCACGATTGTGGCGATATTTCGCCAGATAAGCTTACGTCCCTGTACATCGAAATTGATTGGCAGGTCCCTTTCAATATTTCCCCCTTAACTTTTATGGGATGTCACAAAGGAAGCCTTTAGACTGGTAACTAACTTTCAAACCTTGTTAAGACCATCATCCAACGTTCGCGGCCGCAGGAACTGTTGAAATGAACTCAGAAGAGGATACACCACATAGGTTGTGACAGAGGTGAATTCCGGCATAAACTTTCTTATACTCTCTTCGGACAACTTCTCTCAACATTTACTCGTGATTATGTTGGTATGTCTGACCCCAGTGAAGATGGTCTCCGGGGATATTAAATAAACCTAACTTGTGTTTCCCTAATTCAATCGGTCCACAACTCTAATCCGCCGAGCAGAGCCTAACTTGTAGCCCCTCCTTAACTTTCTTTCCATTACCTCCTCCCAAGTCCTCTCCCCTCTCCACTTCCAGTCTTTTCCTTATACTGCCACAGCCACGGAGAAACGGCTAAGTCTCATGTTTCATAGTGACAAATTCCAAGTGGCCTTAGAGAACTCAAGTTTCAAAAGCTTTAGCGGATTAACTTATAACTAACTTCCTGTCTTCCTTCCTGTGTCGTTCTTCTCGCTGCTATGAACAAATCAATAAAAGAAAAAAGTTCTTCCCCCCGCTGCCAAAGTTAGGGTGTCAAGAGCAATAGTACATTAATTATAGTGGATTCTGAAACACGTAAATTATTCAAATTTTGCCCAGATTCAGTGAAATTATATTGTAATCCTTCTTTCGGCTTCTGCTTGAATTGTTGCACTCACCTTCGAAAGCAGGATTTCAGTACATTCAGAACAGATATTGCTTTTCTTGGAATAAACATTGTTCGAGTTTTCTAGAAGAAGATTGCTGACATTGTTGAATGAGCTATAGCTCATTATAAATTAATATTCAATTCTTCGTTTGAGGTTGAGTGAAATGATCTTTCTGAGGGTGTTGGATTTCTTCTTCACAAAATCTCTTATATTCATCTTTCAGCTGCTATATCCAATCTTCTCAGGTTATATCACAAGAGTTTAGAGATCATAATTTCATTCAAAAACGACGATGTAAATAGTGTTCGTTATGCTTTACAACATATGAAATATATGTAGGACTCTATTTCCAACATAGAAATATGTAGGACTCTATTTAATCTACAGTCAATAATTTCCATAGTGCATTAGAAATAACTACTTTTATAGACTACATATTAATTCTTTGGATATCACTGTTATAGCTAATCGTACTCATTGAAAATGGAGTTTTATACATCGGTAGAGTATTTTTTTGCTTAAATATAACAAACATCAAGACAAATATTTCCTCTTTATGATATTAGTATAACATAGTCGCTAACTAAATGTGAATCGGACTAATACAAATATAACGAAATTTGTTAATATTTCGTTGCAATGAATAAGGAAGGACACGCTGTAACTCTTCGACTATGGAACCACACCATTGGTTAATGTGTTACCGTAGTAGATACTTGGTTAATAGCAAAGTTAATATTCTATAGGAAAGAGATCATTCCATTAGATTATTACATTGAATGGCCCCAACGCTGGCCATTTATTATATCGACATCTGACTTGAATCCTTCGTATGTTTGAAGACATTGTGTGTTTTTACACGCGGATGGTTCAAGATTAATTTCAAAATAAGAAGTTAGATGCGGGTTTATCACAAACTACTGATACAATATTTGTTTGTTACATTATTGTAGTCTCTCAAACGTCGATCAATGACCAATGGGGTAATTGCCGACCACAATATTATCTCAGACAATTAAAAAAACCACTGTAAAATGGTGATGAAGAATGGATTTAATGTCGTTTTTCATGAATTTAAGGTTCCTTAGACAAATGAATGAACTTCGTTTTCGTATTGTTTTTGTGTTGCTATCAGTCACATAGTGACGTAGTGATGTAGTAATGTGGATACTGGAGTGAACTCCTAAAAGGGTTTATAGCCGATACATGGGTTGGAAGTACTCTGATAACCATACAAAAAAACGCTGCAAATTCTTTCACTGGGGTTTATTATACAATTGGCTTGCGTTCGTGATTTGAATTTCTACTAAGCTTGGAGCGTGCGTGTTTCATATCCAAATGGGTATTTTGGTTGAGAACAGATTTACGTGCTCTATGCATGTCTCCTGAAATTCAATAATCGCTCTATCACCTGTGAAACACCCACTCTCCAAAGCTTAGTAGAAATTCAAATCATGAACGCATGCCAATTGAATAATAATCCCCAGTGAAAGAATAAGCAGCGTTTTTTATTGTTATTAATGTTTCTTTCTGTTCAATTTTATTACAGCATCATGTTCTAACCATTAACAAATCCGGAGACTGATCTCATGGATGAGGGTATGATTGTGAACACCACTAAAACACACGATAATGAAACGGGCTGAATTCCATTTGAAACACAACTTCTAATTAAACATACCTACAGTTGGACTAACTTCAAACATCAGTCAAAATAGCTCTTACAATTTTCATTAGCTTACTCATTAGGTACACTTAATTTACTTAGTTACTGTTGTACTGATTAACTTGGGTGCAGGTCGTCAAACATGTAAACTTCAATTCGGTGTTGATCCATTTGTAAATATTGGGGTAAAGATGATAGCTGATTGCTCCGAGTATACTGTTGGAGATCGTTACGTTAATCCCTCTACATACCACGATTGTTTAACAATTTGTAGAGTTTCCGTTCAAGAAAGTTCAACAATATTTCTCGGTGGAAAGTCACCGTCATCTTGAAAGCAGTAACAACAACACATATGTTAATTATGTAGAAGCCATCAAGGGGTAGATATCACCATTTTGGATGGATAATAATCGTGTGCGGAGAGAATGATTAAGGACTCTTGTAATACTTGACGGATTGAAACACTGTAGTTGACTCTTGCATATTCATTAGGGCGTGAAGCAGAGGGGCGACCGCAAAACCTCGATATCACTCTCGGCTCATTCGGCTTTCAGTTCAAACTGGAGATTCCTTTTGTACTTTTGCCCGAAATCACCACGCAATTTGATGATTAATGTGTTATATCTGCTCGCTAACATGACATTGGTCTCGGGCATACCCTTCTCTGTCGGAAGCAAGGGCGAATACATGCATCATATTCGGGCATGGGATATGACCGTTAGGCCCACTCACAAACCGAGCACTTGAGGACATGGACCACTCTATGACAGGATTAGTTCTTCATGGGTCAACAATGAAATACCCACATTCACAAGATTAAACATCTCGCCAAGAGTATTAAATCAGCTTTTTGTTTGGTGTCAATGTTGAGATTGTAAACCTGTTTTAAATCATGTTTCATAAATTTTGGTGTAGTACTTTGGATAAATGTCCATACTGCGTAAGGGACAAACTTTTATTATGATTATAATTATTTTTTTAATTAGAATTAGGTTTTTTGGTTGAATTGTAAAAATTAGTTTTGTGAGGGGATCGAATGTGGTCCATGGCTTATTAAGAGCAAGCCGATTTATATTTTGAGAATAATTGTCAATTGTAGATTTGAAACAGGCACACACTCTCCAACCATTGGATTGAACACATTTTCTTCCTGTATTTCAATAAGTTAAGGTTTTGCTCTTATGGAATTCAGTGAGTTTACATTACAGAACTTTACTCTGCAGGTTTCCTGTAAACAATCTTAATCAAAGAAAGCCGAACATCACCATTCATGGTATTGGAGAATTGATACAGATCTGTACTGCACTTGTGAAGTTAACAATACTATACCAACTTTTTCTCATATGTAGTAATCTACCTTCTCTTCTGTTCTCCCTAGAATGTCAAAATTCAATAGAGTACCTGTATTGTCCAATGATCGCAAGAGATGATCGCAAATTAGTTCAGCGTTGACCCAATTTCATCACTTCTGTTTTTAAGACTCTGAATTGACCATCGATGACGGAACGCATATGAAGAAAACAACAAGGGACGACATAAAAATGGCACGACGATCTCCATCAGTTCACGGCTATTACATGTTCTATGTTTTTGAATTTTTGTCGCTATGTTGAAAGTGGAATCAAAGAGTGGTTCCGAATGTCCATCCCCTGCAATGCGGATCAGATCTGGAGCTAATATTATCAATGCAAGTAACCACGAGTAACACAAAAATTGCCGGGTTATCTGATAGAAGCCCTGATATTTTCTCTCAGCAAAATTAGTTCTCATACTACTGAAAATTAATTACCTAATTCGGAGATCGGTTTGCTTCGGTTATTGCATGCGCATCTATGAAGTACCGAATTCATCTGTTCGGATCCACTGGTTTTTAAAAACAATACTCTGTAAACGATACTGAAAGATTGCAGAAGATCTTGCACGAGGGATTATTTTTGTATAATATCGCCAACACTAGTTTAATAATAACTGTCAAAAACTTCCTTCGGCACCTAAAAAATCGCTAGTGAAATACAGTTACATTAAACAAATAAACAGATAACGTTGGATTATTATTTTTTTTTTTAATTTATTTTTCTAGGGTACCTAGTAGCAATCTGTACGTTCCTGCTTTGTACCGTTAGATGAACTTACGATTCAGTCGGTATATGTGTCCGTGATAGCGTTTCCTGCATAAGCGTATGTCAGTCTGGTCCCAAATACAGACTAAAGAACTTGTAAAATTGGAAATATCCTTGACAGCCGCAACTTGAGGTAGCTGCATCTTGGGGAACCTATCAGTAGGGTAGAGATAGTGCCTAAAATATTGTTTCTCAGTGATTATTAAATTGAAAACAAATGATAAATTATATGAGATTAAACGGCCGTTTCTGCTGCCTAGTTGGCGTGAACACTGTTCTTATCTGAGTTTCCTTAATTCCATTCAGTTACCAAGTGGTATCCTCTATTTTATATGCATGACGTTACGTTTTTAGACCATCATCCCACTCAAAACCTTCATGCGCAGGTAAATGTAGTAAAACAACGTATTTGGTTTGAAACATGAATTCCTTCAGTGTAAAGTTGTTTTATTAGTGAATATTTCACAAATAAATTAAGATTATTTTATTCTTGCTCAATATGTTATTGTACCTGCACTTGAACAAATGCATTTGTAATAAAGTCAAATCCATATCAGAGATTTGCTCTGCTTTTCTTCATCACAAGGATACATGCAAATATGGGTTCACCCAAACCTTAGGACAATAAATAATAAATCAACGAAACTGTCACTGATTCAATATTACATTTTCAGGCTGCTGATACATTTGGGTATAGGTATGACCACTGCTCTGACTGGTGGTCTGATCGGGAGCGATAATAAGCTACGTGAGAAGGAGCTAACAGCGTTCATCGCACTTTGGAAGCCATTATAACGGCATATCGAACCCTTTAAAATACATTAACAAGCCCCACCTCTCTCGCAGGTGCCGTCGGGAGCAAAACCAAACCAGAAGCGGCTATAGCATCGTTAAATATTTATAATTAGCTGAATCGGGAGGCGATTACGTCGGCCCCATCGTTTCCCAGGGATCGAGGTTGGGGTAGTTTTCGGCTGGCTAGGGGGTGAAAAGGGTCGAGAGTTGCAAGGGATTTCTGCGGGTCTGGGGAAAACGGTTTTGGTAGTGAGCCCCACCACCACCCGCGGCGCTGCCGTCGCCGTGTTCATCAAAGTCCCTTGAGGGGCCCGCTGTTTATGGGCTGCCTGGAAACAACTATAAATCCGAACTCCGCTTCCCCTGCTGCCGGCTTCCATTACCAACCAAGCGATTACGCTGCGTGTACTTTATAGGTCTCCCATCGCGCACCTCTATTGTTCTTCTACCTCCCCCCCCCCCCCCCAGCCTTTTTGTCGTCCCTACTCCAACCATAATGTAACTGACGATAAAAAAGAAGAAAAAACAGCGGTGGTTCAATTATTTTAAATTGCTTCAATTTTTACTGTATCTACTTCAGTCTTCAAATTGAGCTACCTAGGATGCTTATCGTTAAATACCCCACTTTCTTATTGGATCCGCACCATGTAAGAGAGGGACATTGATTAACAATCTTCTTCAGTAGAGAATATGTTGCAACTTTGTAAAAACTTGAAGCATTTCACAACCCCTAAAAACACATAATTTCTGATTTGGCGTTTTAACCGGACATTACATAACATAAATTGTTGTTGTATCACCGTCTTTAACCACCTGGATTTCTTTCATATTTTCTGTGTGCCCATATGTGAATAATTCTTGGAATAATAATCTTCTAATTTTCCTAATTTTGGCTGTGTTAACTGTTGTTGTTGCGTGCAAAGGCGAGGTTTTCAATAAAATAAAATTCCAATCCCCGATTACCCTTGGCAAACATTTTTATTAAACAAATCACTGCAATTTTCAATTTTCAAAAAGAAATAAAAGTAAGGAAAGTAAATTTCCCTTTAGAAAATAATGATAATGGAAAAACTTTGTTAGTCGTCTTCGGCGTCCGAACTCAGGCAGGCGGCGACTCGGCTCCTGGTGAAGTTAGGATCTGATGATGGAAAATCAGTAACCAATTTTCATTGAGCAGATGGGGTGAGATAGCAGCTGGCAATGGAATTGCGAACTCTATTGAAATAGTGCTGCTGTGTACCCAGGAACCTGTAATGAACAAGGTCGGGGGTAATTTCTTTTGATATAAATTGGCTCATTGTTCTCTCGCAAAGTTGATCAAGCTGACGGAAGCTCAGACTTACGTATTCCGAAGTTAAAAAATTATAATAATAGTTCACTTTGGCAAATTACAGTAGAAAGTAATTTGTCTTCTAGGTAGGTATCCCAGCAATGACTGCAAGGACTGGGCCCAGAATTGCACACCACGTGATGTATGTTGTAAAATGATAATCAGTTCGATTTGTATGAGATAGCTCTCAGGGGAGAAAGTCCGTGTACCCGCTGTGCCGTTCACTGGAGAGAACCGATGACAGGTCTGATGGAACTGAGCGTCCGAGGGATTTATCGGGCGACGTGATGAGAAGAGACGGGGAGTAGGAGAGAGCGAGGCGGTCCGGTGTTGTTGAAGATGGCATGAACTTTGCCAAAAAGACACGGAGAGATAAGATGAGAAAGGGAATGAACTGACCTACCTACTGCTAGGTGCTCAAATATAAACAAACATGAACTCGGGCTTCAACATTTGTCTATAAACAAAACTGTGCGTTGTTTGTTACAGACATTTGATGGCTTGGTCAGATAGTGTGCTGGTTAGCCCGTAGTTGATATGTACTTCAGGCGATTAGTGCAGATGGATTTAATATATCTAACCATACTATGGTAGGGTAAGAGCATACAAAGAGTTGTAGTTCTATTTGGATATGAGCACATCTATTTGGTTTGTATTCAATCATTTTGACTCGAACTTCATTTTTCAATTAATTCAAATGCGTTCATGTTACAATAGCTGAGAAAGCTACACAGCCTACTCAACATGACAGACTTTTTTTCCTAAGCGTCTCGGATTATCACAATTATAGTTCATCTTAATTTTAATAAATTTAAAGTATATATCTTGAAAAACTTGGTCTCTTCCATTGACTCTGTCAGTTCCGGTTTTAGTAAAAAGAATAGTTTCTGATCTTAAATAGAAGAATATTAATGAGGAAACTAGTTATTACTATTATTATCAAGTTATTAATTTTATTAGTAGCAAAATTTAACCAACGGTTGAGTTACTGAACAAACAACTTTCCTCTGTTAAATCAATTATGAAATCAATTGTGAGATTATATTTGGGCTGAGGCAAGCGACCCATAGTTGTATGACTCTAGCTCATAAGTTGGTAGCTGATCTAAAAACCATATTTTTATGTAAACTCTTTGTATAAACGAATGTTGAAAAATTAAGAGAATTATTAGGGTGAAGACCGAATCTCATATCGTACTAAGCTTTTCATCATATCAATTTCCGGTGTGAAAACAAAGTGTGATCAAACTATGTGGTGTAAATATGTATCGGGATGTTTGCGAGTACGTGACTTCTGTTCCTTACACCATAAAGTTACTGCTGGGCGATAAACAATCAGATGGATGCCCGAACGAACCACACTGAATTGTGACAAGTACCGTCCATGAAACAGGCATAACTACCCAACCGGAGTTATCTCAACATTGATATTGTATGACATCACGGTCGCTATTATTTGCGAGAGCTATTTCAGCCTGTTAAGATAAGGGACAGTTGCGTGTACCTACTTAGCCTCAGCCAAATGGCCAGTGTTTATCCTAAAGCCGTCAGGATGCCGTAATGGGTTTCCGCCCCTTTAATAATAACAGAAGGCACTTAGTCAGGCTAATGACATCAAACTCCTACACGCCTGGAGTTTCGTTTCGGATTCGAAGATTTATGGGGGGGATTTAATGGAAGTTTGGACGTTCTCTAGGAAGCTAATATTATCTACACAGTTTTGAAATTACTCATTGCTGGCTGGTTCAGGATCATTCTTTAACTGCTTCATATCAAGGCTGCGTAGTGTAGTTATAAAATCTCAGTTGAAGGAATTTGGCTTCAAAATTAGACAACGTTCTTTATGACTTCCGTTTTCTTCATCGAGTCCACGACTTCATAGCGACTGTTGTAGTTTCGCTATGGGTGTTGCAGGCTAATCGTCTCAACCCTTGGAAGGGATAAATACTCCAATGAATCACCTTCTTGTGATTGCATCATCTTCTTGTGTGATAAGGATAACTTCTGCAGCAGACCCGAACCAACGAACTCTTATTCCTAGATTCCAAAATACTCATTTGTGGATCAATGTGCGACATCTGTTGAAATGCGTAAGCTGAGGTCACTGCTAAAATAAGTTGCACTAAAGGAGAATAGGCTGAGGAAAAAAAAAAATGATTGACCGATAATGGATGAGAAGGAGAAGCGCTTGGAAGCGAGCGCGTAAGGAAGGAATTACGGTGCGCTGAGAGCCCCCACGATTTAAAGGGAACGAAGGAGACCGGGGATATTGTGGTATACGCCCCCAACGCTGGCTGTATATCCAATATCGGAAAGAAGGCACCGAAAAGGAGAGGAGAAAGGATGAGAGGATCACACGTCTTTCGCCTCCTTTTCTGTCTTTTCCTCGTCTTCTTGTCTAATATAAAGAAAAAACAACCCGTAACAAGGAGTTGTCTTACGCCCTTTGCCGCCTGAAGGGTTGGAAATAGGGATCCAATAGTCACCCTTTGGGTTTCAGAGGTCCCGGCCCCGCCCAAAGCATCTCAAGTCTAGGGCCTTTTGTTCAAATATCCTCAAGGGGCTCGCGCTTATTATGGACGTCAAATGTTACCACTGTTCCTTTGAGGGTCGGAAGGACACATTTTTAAGATTATTGGATCTGGTTTTCTCAGCTCTTTTCTTGTAGTAGATGGAAGAATCCCTGCCAAGACGGCCGGTCGCTGCTGTACGTTGCTCGTCGCATTGAACCCAATCAATATTGTTTTCTCGCAATATGTATACACGGCATATGGTTTGTTTCATACCCGGAATCCAGTAAAAACATTTCATGGATGTTATGTATTTGAAGATTTTGACCACCACTAAACGGATAACACTTGAAAAATAACTGAGAATAACAACATGCAGAGAACGGAGGGCTTGATACAGACGCATAAGTTGAAATTCTTGATTGAATAACTTCCATACTATGGTTTGAATTGCAACGCACTCACATCTGAACTGTCCACAACCTAAGATGCATATTACTTACATCGCATATGACTATAATATCGTCGGGTTCCGGGTAAAAGTGACCAAGTAACATTTTTTTCAAAATGAGCTTTTTTTGGCATTCCGGTACTAAGGAACGTTGTCTACTGTGTGTTGTTGCTAAGAACGTTATCTTCAAACTTATGTGCAAGAAATACTTGAAAATAAATTTTACCTGCCTGACCCAAAGAGTTTTATGTAACCAAATGGCATTTGAACTCAACCACAAAACACGAGATGGATTATAAATGTACTCTCGCTGGTGCATGTAAATGTTATCAATTGCCATTTGATCACTTTTACTGTGTAAGATTTGTAAGATTGCATAGTGGGCAGGTGAAAATGACCAATTACTGTGACAGGTAATGGATAACCTTTTCTAACAGAAATAGGTATATCATTGTTATTAGACGCTTGGCAACACGATAAATTAACGAAAAAACTATTGAATCCCTCAATTTCATGTAACTATGCGACGGATTTTCGAAGAATTGGATTGACCAAATGAGTAAAGCTTGAAACTCCAGGCAGGTAAAAATGATCAAATAGAGTTTTCCGGAAAACAGCTCTTATTTAATCTGAAGTGAATTTTGAAGTACGATATCATAGGCGGGCACTAGCTAACTACCTACAGGATAAAGAAAAATCGAAACATAGTCGGACGAGACATCACGCAATCAGCGTTCGTAAGAAGAAAATAGGTGAAACTTCAGATCGCTCCCCTGTAAAATTTTGCAAATGTTACTTGGTCACTTTTACTTGGATCCCCACGATATATTAATAATGAGGAATATGGTATTGATTGGAGTTTACACGAGTTAAATAAACGTGCTCTATATACGTGTGTGGGTAATTACTCTTGTTCAGTATCTGATTTCGTTCATCATTTTAATTTGTTTGTTAGTTTGTATGAGTCTACCGTTATTTGGTTTATAGTGCTTAACCCATCAGTTCAGTTGATTTTTCTGTTGTTTCTCTAAGGATAATTCCATTAATTGTCCACTGACGTCTAAATTTGGAACAGCGGCTCTTGAAATATAATGCAACTATATCATGATTTAACGAAATTTAAATTGAAGTCATAGTTGGTGTACCAATATACCGTTAGGAGATGAGGAGAGGACGTTTTACAAAAAGTTCTTTTTGTAAGTTTTATTGTCCGCAAACACTAATCCAAAGGCTTTCACCATACGAACTCGTCCAGGATTTGGAAAGTTTGACAATCCTTCAGCTAATGATGGCCATTCTTTTCTTAAAACTTCAAATCAAGTTATAACAAATTTAAAATTGCTAATAATCTCGTGATGCTTGATAATGAATAATAACTTAATGCTACCTATGAAAAGATTTGCAAAACAATTATTGTTTTGAGAATTTCCAAAATTTCTAGGAGGATGGTCCCAAACAGAATTACTTCATTACATGTTTTTTTGCCAACTCACCGATATAACAGATTTTTCTACTCCTGAACTTGGATGTCTGAAATGCTTACAAACTACTAGTGGACGGTCACGTAACCGTGAAGTGGAAGAGTGACCAATCCCTTTCTCTATCTTCCTCCCGAATTTAACGCTTCTACTACCCGCGTCTTGCGGTAAGATCCATTCAGTCTGAAATGGGTTTTCTTTCCCTGATACAATACTCCGTGTAATTGGGAAAGGCACCCCACTGACTTTTCGTTTATAACCTTCAGATTTCCATTCTGATAGCGCTCGGGGAGAATTAAGTCGGGCGCTTCAGCCGAACGAAGAGTCTCCGATAAGAGAATTCTCGAAGAAATAACGCGCTGCAGCCATTCGGCTTTTCCCCTTCCGGGGGCCAAACAAACTGTACAGTAGGATACGTAGCCGCGGAGGTATAAAATAATAATTTTCATTCGTGATAAAGTTTACTTGATATTATAGGCACAGATTTACATCGGAACAAAATGTGATACCATATCCATAATGAAAAATGGTTTAATGATTCAACAACTGTTTTAAACAACTGATTTAAAAGTGGTAGTGTTCATATTCATAGAATACATGTTACTAAAAAATGTTCTTTCCGATTAAGTCAATCGTGGTATTAGTACAGGATTGAGTATTGTCTAAATAGGAAAAAATCTGATATTAAGTTTTTTTTTTTTTTTTTTTAAACAAAAGTTGAAACATTTATAGCCGGGCTCGTTATTCATTATCGTTTAATCGCTCTCGAGGTCACGAAAAGGTAGCGGGAATTCGGAGAATATTCGGAGGCACACTCGACACAAGCATTCCGAATAAATTTCAGCATCATCATCTGCCCAATTAGTAGCTGCCAATTAAACTGCATCCATGGATGTGAAGGTAGGCCAAGAGTGGTCCTCTTCAATATTTATCAGTCAAATGTTGATAGTTTTTACTGTAGAATTGCACGAACATAAATCAAATGTGATTTTCCAGTGGGATATTAGAATTGTTTCGCGCTCAAATTCGGAGTATAGTTAAGGAATTATATTTAAACATCTTTAATAAATTTCGATGCTCTAATTGTTAGCAACTGCTTGATAGACACATGACCTAGGCTATACATTCAGTTGCGATACAATTTTTAGAAATAATATGGTTTGTAGGCGCTTATCAGAATTGGAAAAACTATGCAACCCCCCAACCCCCACCCTGAGGAAACACAAAGTAAATGAACGTATGGCTGACTTCCATAGGATATGCAGGGATTGGGGGATTCAGGGATGGGTTAGCTCCGATTAGGGTCTTCCTCCATCGTGTGCTGCTTTCATAGAGACAAATATTTAGTGTCCAATTTTGGGCAAACAATTGCTCTCTCAAGTTTTGTGAGTTATTGGAGTTATTCCAGATCATTATCGATCAAAGAACTAAAATGAAAGTTAATAGGTAGTCAATATACTTCAGTTTGATGAGCAGAGTGTGTCCGTAATATGTTTTCGAAAATTGGTCCATTCTCAGAAACTGACTATAGCTACTTCGAGGCAATGTAACTTGGAGTTTTAAATACAAAGATAGTAATAAGGCGCTAGGGGTATACTACACCCGCACGACTCAGCGGTCTTGAAGGTTAGGTAGCTTTTGTGCTCTCTCCCCGCACTCACTCAGCTGTCACGATCACCACTCCTGAGAATAGGTTTGAAACTCAGCTTATATGGTTGTTTCAGTGGACAAGATGTTTTTCAATTTTTCGAAGAAATGGATACTGGAAATGTCGAAGAGTTGGTGTAAAACATTCGACACAAAGCCGAATATAATAATAGTCTGACATTCTAATCATACACCATTATTAAAATTTAACAACTGCGAAAATTAAAATGGCCATTTCACAAGCGGTAAATCGCAATCACAAAATAGAAAAACAGCACAGCTGAAATAAGTCAAAGACCTTCTTCTATCTGCCGGACTTTTAGGACTCCTTTCTGAAGTAAGACTTCATCAGTAGAGGGACGCCTATTAAAATTGATCCAAGAGCTGTGGGATATGCCGAACATGAGGAAAAAAACTCAGTACAAATGACCATTCTAATACCAGATCCGTAAAAAAAACGTCCGATTGCAATTCAGAACCGGTTCTCATGATTATTGCTATTATTTCTTTTCCAATTTTACTCCAACTACGCAACAAAATCGAGAAATATTGAATTTCATCACGGAAGAGAAAGATTGAAGGGGATAATGGGGAAAGACTCCAGACTGGGTTCCCTCTGAACCGAAAAATCCACGATAGACGCTTGCAACGGATATTCAGAACAGATTCACGAAGAATAGGTATACTTTAGCTCTTTTCCTCGATATAAAATCAGCTTATGATGACTGTCTAATACCCATTCTAAACTCTAAACTAAAAGAAATAGGAACGCCAAACCGGTTTGCAGATCTAATAACCAGAATGATCTATGAAAGGGACATCTATGTGGTGGATGATCCCATAGTCGGTCGCAGAAGGGTATGGAAGAGATTCCCACACGGCAGTGAGCTTAGCACATTGCTGTATATAGTGTACGTTTCTGGAATTGAGGAAGTATTACCCGATTAAGTCAAAATTTTGCAGTATGCGGACGACGTCGTCTGTATTGTATTCATTTTGATTTCAATGTCTGTAAAGAAAAACTATCACAAGCTACCGTCTCAACTCTAAGTTTTTTCAACGGACTGAAACTTTATGTTTCCATTCAGAAGTCAACGATATGCCTCTTTACTCGAAGATGAAGCCACCGTGAAAGAATGTTGGCCGGTGAACTGTAAATCTCATCAACAGTGAAATTTTCGGAAGTTCATCTCACTCGACGTCTAAATTGGAACACACACAGAGATGAAACAGTCATTAAGGCAGAAGCGTATACAAATGTTTTAGAATCCCTTTTCATCCACAGCCTGGGGAGCTGACCCCTCGACATCCATGATTTTCTATTATGCTACGATTAGAAGCGTAATGGATTATGGCTCTATATTCTATGCATCCGCAGCCCAAACCAGCTTGAGTAAACTCGATAGAGTCCAGGGCGTTTCAAGTGGCGGTGGGAGCCCTAAAGAGCACTCCTATCGTTGCTCTATTGGCGGAGGCAGGCGAAACTCCTCTTGATTTCAGGAGGTAGCTTCTACAAATCGCTGTCTAATGTCAGTGTACTCCAGAAACGAATCCATGGTGAACAAAATTAGAACTCTGGCAATTGATACGCTGACCGATCGATACTGGATTAAGAGAGACACCCCCACCTCTTTGTGAGTTTTTCTTTAATTGGTCGGAAGAAATATCTTGGATTTCAAAGCATAGCCTACCCGTGCACTACGACGTTCCATATTCAACTACGCTCAGTATCTTCAAAGTAACCCATCTACCTCAGACAGCATATCATAATTTTCGAATTTCCCCCTCGTTGACTCTTAACTGCCACAAAAATGGTCAGACGCTCCCAATATCTTTACTGACGGCTCTAAAATGAGTAATCGGGTGGGATGTTCGTTCTACGATGTCTCCCACAACTTCTCAAAAAGTTTCCGTCTTTGGAATCTAGCCTCTATCTATTCAGCAGAAGCGTTCACTACAGTGCAAGCCCTGAGTTACTCTGATGAGATCTGAGAGTTTGGTAAGAGGGTGGTTTTATTGACAGACTCCCAAAGCACAGTTACCAAACTATATTCCTTAACCATTTTCATCCGATTTCATTGACTATGTAAAATGGAGGTGGAGGAAGTAGAAGCTGATTCATTCAAGCGCTGCTCATCACTACTAGAATTCTCAGCCGATTTTCGTCTTATTTATTCTATTAAGGATTTCGTCTAGTTTTAAAAACATTAACAAGTTTTATTATACAAAAACTGGACATAGATGTTCCTGTAATGCAACTATTACTTACAAATATGCTTTAAAATAATGAACTGAAAATGTGGATATTTCAAATCACATTACGTCAACCAACGCGAATCTCCTAAATCTATGCGGATTTTGAGGGCGGTTCTGCCATCTCTCTACGGTGAATTCCGCCGCGGGTTCGACGCTTGCTAGAGGAGAGGAAACCCCGCAGAGGAAGAACGAGCGTCTACTTTATCACGCTGAATATTTTAGACGGGAAGGAAAGTATCGCCAGATCACGATAGGATTTTACGGCAACTCAATCTGATTGAGGTGGGGCCGAAGATGGCATGTGGAACCGGAAGGCGGTGAGGAGGAGAGGGGCATCCGCGGCAGCCGTATCTTGTTGAAAATGGGCCACGACGGGTTCCTTTCGTTGTTGGTATCTCACTTGTTTTTCCTCGGTGTTGGAGCGTGTGATTCCGAACCACGAAAAGCGATTTTGATTTGAGCTACCCCTTCACCAACTGGGCTCTTTTGACGTCACAAATTCTTCCTTTGTTTCACCATGAAATTGACTCGCCAGAACGTATGGCTTCAACGATTGATGTCATGCTGACAGCTAGGCCAGGGATGGCAACTCTCCGTGAATGGTTAGCGATCCATAAAAGTCAAATTATTCCTATCAATAATTAACTTTTACTTCGCCACTACCGAGGGAAGCTTTGTATTAAAACATGTTTCCCCTTCAAAATCAAAATTTCATTTATTATCTGATCAAAATCAAAATTTCATTTGCTATCTCGTCAATCTTCGTTTGTTTTCTGTATGTTTGTGGTAAATTTTGTCTTGCCCAAACTACACAAGTGGTATTGTGATTTTATACTAATTTTGAGTCCGAATTCACAACTTCCTCATGGTCTCTTGCACATCATGATTTATTTATAGTTACAGTTAATAAATAAAACAATTTAGGCTTCTAGCAAATTCAGAGGCACTTTTTTTTCCTCCAATGATTTCTCTGTAGCAGATAGTTACTTATGATAATGTCAGTCTGAATGAGATTTTTGTAAAGTTAAGCTTATGTAGTTAGTACTTGCAAACGGACTGCTTGGGCGCTGGAGTTTTATTTTACATCATCAATATTATTTGGGTAACAAAGCTAAGCATTGAACATAAGAGTAATGAAAAATAATAATGATAATAGTAACCATGTTAGAGTATACTGAAGTGAAGACTTGATGAAACTACAGTCTTAATGAGAATGAACCAAACAGGGTTTATAATTTCCAACGTTTTTCACTATTACTGGTCGTGACTGCCTAATTTTACATTATACGTAGCAGGAAGACCACCTAATACAAAAATAATAAACCTTTGTAGCATTACTGATATATTCATCGTAATTTTCATAATATCGACAGGCATGTTTATTGAAGGTAATTGAGGATCGTTCTATCAATAAAGTACTACAATTATTATAATTTCGGTCATAACGGCTTTTTTTAAGTACGCCGGCTATTTTAACATTCGACAAAAAGTAATTTCAGTTCATAAAAATAAAAAGAATACAAGAGCATCCCCAGATAAACCGTTGTGTTCGGATGTTACCTGACAGATGAAACCAATACTGAATACGAATACCCTAGTCTTTTATATAAGAGAGCAAGCAGGTGAGGGGCTATGTTCGGCTTAGGGTTGGCAAGACTGGTATGGATCCAATGATCCCACAGGTGGTCAAGGCATTGGGTGGTAAATAACGAGTAACCAACCCTCCTCGTCGACATTACTCTCAAAAGCTTAACCCACAATTCCTTAAGGCTTCGTCTTCTTAATCCACCTCCTGATTCTGGTTTTTAAGGAGGTCCTTTGATTTTATGGCAAAGGAAGATATTACTCCAAATCACTGCATGATGGTGTGTATATTGAACAACGTATGTCCATTGAATATGTACCTACATCGTATGCAAATGTGTGTACATTGAATAACTCTGTCAATCGAGCCTTGTACAGTATGTTGGAAGACTATTATTATATTTCACTGTAGCAACAATTTCTGAGCCTCAATAGTTGAACAAATCTGCATTGATTCGGATGAATTATCTCTGCAAACACATTCGCACACCACGTTTGGAACTTGTGGGAAGGTATGAAGAAAACGTTAGCGTTATTTCCGTCGTAAAAAACGTGATTTTTTCGTGGATACCTCTTGAATGACTAAAAGGCTTCTAAAATGAATAAAAACGTTTCCGTTCTACTGGAAAATGTCGCTTCAGTAAACCAATAATTTTTGCGCCGTACAACTGAACTGGAGCGATCCTCGTAGAACAGGAATCACTGGAGGGGAAGGGAAGAATATGAATAAGTGCAAACAAACAGACAAATGTAGGGGAGGAGATTTGTGAAAATGTGAACCACTAACAGGTAGAGTTAGGTTCCTTTGTTTATTCGGGTAAGATATTAATTGGCCAGGATGAGCGTTCTCTGGTGAGTCAACAAAAGGAACAGAGAATAATTTTATTACCGTTGTATATTGCACTCGGTTATCGATCGGAGTACGTGTGCGCTTCAGATGAGTACCTGCGACTACGTGCAGTACCCGTGAAGAATCACTGAGTGCCCCCGAGTAGTCTGCAACAAGTAGTACGTGAGCAAAGATGAGGAAACATTCCTTCTGACTCCTATGAAATTGTGCAGTATTTTTGGGTTAGCTGCTGGAATGGCCAATAAATAAGATTATTTCGTCACAATCGGATTACTAGTAATGTGTGAGTTTTTTTGTCGTAGCTTGTGTTCTTGCTCTTCTATCAGTCGTGGACCTAAGCCTGTGTTAATCATCGTTGAGCTAGGGGACCCTTTGTTGTACTTCTCCACTCTACGACACCCATTTCACGAAGACCCTCATCCACGTCTTCCAACCCACTCTTTATCACGGCACTTTCTGACTAACAGTTTCGCAGGCATTGGAATCATTATTTTTACTCGTTCTCTCTGCCTTAATGGTCCATACCGAATTCTCCTTCCACATGCCCTACGTTCCATAAGTACCCTGAGATACATTCAAGAGAATTAAACACCAGATGAATCTAGGTAATCTAGGTCCTCCAGTTTTCTTTTTCACATACAGGGCCCAAAAATTTGTTTCAAAGTTCTGCTCTAAAAACTCAAAAGGCATTCAAATCTTTGATCAATTTTTGATTTGCGTGGTACAAAATGAAGACCTGAACAGAAAAATAAGGCAGTAAAACAAATTCCTGGCATTATTTTTTTGCTTGACCATTAAATTTAGCCTTGAAATATTTGAGAAAACGCTGCAAATTCTTTCACTGGGGTTTATTATTCAATCAGCTTGCGTTCATGATTTGAATTTCTACTAAGCTTTGGAGTCTGCGGTTTCACAGGATAGGGCGATTATTGAATTTCAGGAGGCACACAAATATGATCAACTGATCAATCCAAATAGGTATTTTGGTCGAGAACAGATTCACGTGCTCCATGTATATCTCCTGAAATTCAATAATCGCCCTATCCTGTGAAACACGCTCACTCCAAAGCTTAGTAGAAATTCAAATCATGAACGCGCAAGCCAATTGAGTAATAAACCCCAGTGAAAGAATTTGCAGCGTTTTTTTATTGAACCTCAATACCCCCCCACAATAAAAACATCTATAATTTATCAAGTCCTTTAGCACTCGTATTGCGTTAAAACTTCCCCAAATCCAAATTTAAACGACGTAGCCAAAGGTAGACAGACGTAGAGGGGGCACACAAATATCATCAACTGATCAATCCAAATAGGTGTTTTGGATGAGAACCGATTCACGTCGTCTATGCATATCTCCTGAAATTCAATAATCGCTCTATCACCTGTAAAACACGCACACTCCGAAGCTTAGTAATATTCAAATCATGAACGCAAGCCAATTGAATAATAAACCCTAGTGAAAGAATACTTATTTACCCCAGTAATAATATTGAGTAATAAACCCCAGTAATAATATTGAATAATATTAACCTATATATTATCAGAATGATTCAACCCGTGTATCGGCTATAAACTACAAGTATCCACATCGGCTCCAGTATCCACATTCACTACAACTCAACGCTATCGGCCGGACATCACTAGGTTACAAACAAACAATAATAAACGAAAAAACGCAAATGTTGGCACCATAAATCGGGCTATACATCGGGAATGGTTTGACCTACGGACGTAGGGAAGGGCTCATTCGATTCCTAATGGTATGTTCTTCAAATAGGAAAATATTTAGGCCGATTCGACTAGTTTTGAGGTTTTCAGGGATTTTACAGAACTTTTACAGCCCTTAAAGGGCACTTTAAATTGAGTGAGGGAGCTGGCTCAAGAATTGGGGCTTCGTCGGACCAAGATGGATTTTTCCTGAAAATTTCAGATTTTTTGCTCCAGCCGTTTCGGAGATATCGTGTGTACGGCGTACGGCGGACGGACGGAAAATTTTTTATTGCAGATTCGGATTCTACACCCTTTGAAACGTAAACCATGAAATTTTCAGGGGGGTTAGAATTTTTTTTTTTTCCAGAGCGATTACAATGGTTTATTATTGAATAATAAACCAAAATTAACTCATATGAAGGTACCATTCAATTTTTAAACTTCACGGACGCCATTTCCTCTCCGACCAAGAAACCACCATACATTATGATTTGGGAATGTTAATCGTCAACCATATGTTTCTACGTCATTTCTTTTCATGACGCTGATGGTTCCTCAGGAAGTCTCTAGGTTCTAGCCAAAGTTATGAACACTTGATAAAATTATTTAACGATAATAACAATAACATAACATTAATCAATATCAATAATAAATAATAACATTATAAGTACTGACCCGCACTTTACACTCGAAAGCAATCGGTTCCAGGTAATATCCATGAAAAGTTATGGTATTTCTCAAATAAATAATGTTTTTCAGTTTTCAGATTCAATAATGTTATTCAACATGAATAAAACAGAAACAACGATTGAAAAGTTGCAGGTGGCTGATGACTTTTTATTCAAAGTTTGAAGTTTAAGTTTCTTGAACAAAGTGATCGATTACAAAGGTTCATTATACAACAATAAACCTGAACATTTTTGGAGCCCAATCAATCCAGACCTGATATCACACCAAGGAGACGTTGACACTTTTTTGGCTAAGTTTTTCGTAAGTAGGATGTACGAGACTGCATTACGATTTACGCCAAAACCAATTATTTGCAAGATACTTATATAAATACACAATTATATACATAAAGGCAGTAAGGAGAGCTATTGTTATTTATTCGACAAAAGTATATAAAAAATGATCTCACCGACTTCGTTATATGTTACAATATAATTGTTATTATCCGAGCAAGAAACTGTTGAGCAGTTCAAATAATCACTTAACCGACGATTTTATACACCACTCTACCCCACATATCATACTATTTAATTTAATTCTCAACATTTTAACAAATTTTTTTGTTATAGTTGCTTTATTTATTTTCAGGCAATAAGAAGGATCCAATGCAATTGGTTAAAAAAGAGCTCACCAAATTTTACCTATTTACCTACAAGTTATACGCACAAGTTTTATTTGATTCACAAGTTTTTAAAAATTAGATCCTGAATCAAAGCATCATTTTCTAACCAAAAGGAAGCATTATAATAAAATAAGTACTTGGGTCTACTGAATGTTTTCCTCGTAGTATTCCTTTTTTTTATTATTCATAATTATTTGAAATAAAGTATCTACCCTGGATTCTGAGCCGCGAAATTTTAAGATAGATGGTTAACAAACATATTCTTTATTCACGAGTATTTGAATGAATCATTAGCTGCTTGATGACTGGCAAACCCATGTAAATTATGATAAACAAAGAGATTAATAAAATAACAAAACTCATATTTATGATATAAATCACGAGTGATTCATAAACTAAGATGTATTGTAATTAAGTAACAGTTATATGAATAAACATCAAAGCAATGGTCAGTTGCGCTGGGGAACCCTATCATTACAATCTGAACTTGACTTGAATTGAAATTACAAATTCACACAGAATATAATTCAGCAGCCAGCTAACGTTATTAGTCATTCAATGGAATGAAAAACCAGATAGAAACTTTTGGAAAAGTTTGTAGCTCTGGGAACAAGAGCCGCAGCCGTTCTCCATGAAATTAAAGATGGGATAAAAAAGAAAAACGCAAGACTTGAAAATGACATCGACTATGAATATAGGTCAATGAAATTCAGCTCTCGGAAAGTGAGTTCATAATTAATCAAAAAGGTCTCCAGGTGCTGATGGGATGGTCAATTCTCTGGCAGAATGAATGCAGCTACGCAAAGATGGACTGATCCATCCAAATACCACTTTATTAGTACTTCGTTAGTGCAGTAATAATAATCGATTCAAAACAGTTGGATGTTAGAAAACAGCATCAACAGTCGAAAATAAGGAAAAGAAAGTAAAATAAGCATTTTTTGGTATCACCTAGGAAACTGGATTTTCTTCCCAAGTATGAAATAATAAGAGAATGTTCTTTTTTTCATCAGGCGAAATATCTGCAAAACCAGATGAAAAAGGTGATTTGAGATTGTATTACTGTAAGAGCGAGTCCCAGCTGAGAAGACGTCTCCCGAAATCATTAAGGTAAGTACTTTCAGGATTTCTCTTTTATTGTTCCCTGTCATCATTTTGTTCAACTTTTTATTTCAACTCTGTTTCAGATTTGTTATTATACATTTTCATGATCTACAGAAATAATTTTCATCAATTAAAGACCATTTATTTCTCTTCTTCAAGTTAAGAATCTATTTTTATCCGTTGAACCAGAAATTAAAAGAACTTTGAACTATTGAAGTATATCTTCCTCAATATTGCGGCTTTGTTTAATACATCAACTAGATACATTATTTAGATATTCTGAAAGTGGCAACTCAGTTGTTCAAACAATGGATTGAGGAATTTACAAACAGAGGAAAGAGTCTTCGAGAGCTTTACAAAGTTGGAACTAAAACCTTCCTATATCTTCTACCTCGGTACTTGTTGCTCTCACTTATATTATGTCCACCCTATTCTCATTCCCATATAAATTACCATTTACATTCTGAAAACAATCTGACAATTTTTAGTATGGAACATGCTTTAGCCTTGGACTAACTGGCCGAAAAATGTCACGCGGGATGGATGACGTGGGAGGGTAACGCGGAAGTGTCACACGTACCAGAGCGCCAGGAGTGACCAGGAGCTAAGACCGCGAGCAGGGCCCCACCCCCAGAACTGATGAAAAATGTTTTCGAGGTCTTAGCTCCTGGTCGCTTCTGGAACTGGAACAATGGGACTGGAACCCATACTGGCTAAGTCTATAGCCTTGAATACGCTCCTTTCCCACTCTCCAGACGCATTGGTGTAAAAAGAGGGGAAGATAACGGATGGTGGGGATCGTGGAATTATTAAGGTCAACAACCAAGGCTAATGGGGGGTAAGGGGTTGTGTGTGTTGGGGGGAGGGGTCAACATATTCGATTGTTTTCTTTCTAATGCTGTTGCGTCATGTCATCATAAAGTGGAGAGTTCTTGGCAAGCTGCATGGGTATGTGCGTGAACATTTTAGAGTATTTTCTGTTTAAAACTTGATTTCATAAATCATTACCCAATTTTACAGGATTGATGCCGTCCCGTTTCTTGGATAATCGTGTCATGCAATTTTGATTGAGCCTCATTCCTTCGTCAGGTTGTGAATATGGTTAAAAGTAAAAGCGCGGGTAAAGCATGTTCCATGTTTTTCGAATTTCAGCCGCGGGCTCTAAGCAGTAAGCATCCGGGGGTCCAGGGGGCTTGCAGAGGCGGGCACAGCCGAGTTTTGACGTGTGATCATTTTCATCCAAGAAGAAATACGTTGATAGTCTATACTGATGTTGGATACTGAAAAAATTGTTTTTTTCTTCACAACGTTTGTCGACGATACTCAATCCATTAAGTCTCAACCCAAATTCATTACTCTTATTTTGTTCGATCTCAATTTCAGTTGTCCTCTCTCTGACAGGATGAAGGGAGTAGTACAAATCCTTCAATCACTGCTCAACCAAGAATTTTGTGCCAATTCATGTCATTCCTATTTTTTTCCTATTAAGATTTTTGCTAAGAGAATAGTGGTGTATCGTTATTTCTTTACTATTTTACTATCTGATTTTTATTTAGATTCCTATTCGTACTAAACAACTTCTCCTATGCAATAAACCTCGGAAATTCCAAATTAGGTTGTTGAAGTCCGAGAAAATATAATTATCATCTTCAAAAAAGTGAACTAACTTCCAGTTCTTCATCGATACCCATTGAAACATAATATTTGAACAAAACTTCTTTCTATACCTTTCCATAACTAAGTACAGTAACTAAAACAACCTACAGAAAGCGCACCGAATATGCGGCTAATGAACCGATGGATGAAGAACCGAATGGTGTTGCCGTCTCAGGGTTTTTCTAGTTAAATGAGATCCGTTGATTGGTGTTATGTTCATTCAGTTAATTAAGTTAATCCTGTAACGAAATGAACTATTGTTATAATTATGCGGCTAGGTTATAGGAATGATTTTGTTCACACCTGCTATTATACGAAAGTTAAAAAGGAAATTATCGCAAAAGTTGCGACGGAACCCGGACTAGAGGTTCAGACGAAATTAGCCAACGATTACTGGAAGTAGGTATAGGTAAAGGAGACGAGTTTGTTGAAATCGGGTTGGAATAATAAATTGTTGTACTTTTTGGCTTATCTTCCCGATAGCAGTTAACACGCGAAGCTGAAATAAATTGGGTAATTGAACCGTTAAGTTGGGTCTACCAGAATTGTTTCAAGGTTACACAGAAGTGAAGGTGGTCACTTAAAATTCAATTATCATCCGCAAACTACCTTAAAATAACCATATTGCAGTGAAACTGACCCACTGCGTTTGTTCCTTTAGTAGTACACGGTCTAGGCAGGATAAGTTTTCTTGCATACAATTCTACTAAAAATAGAACTCTTATTTATTTCATTTATTTATTACTTACAAACTGAAATTACCAAATTATCAAGATCTATAATCCCCACAAATGCGAATGCAAAACCAATAATCAGTTAATAAAATGGAAACGTTAAGATTACCAGAGTGACTTAGACGATTTATGTTCAAGGTTTGCTCCCATTACTTTCAATCAGTATGTCTTAAATTTGGAAGGCCATCGGATTGCTGGTAGAGTGTGGGGATAAGCAAACTTTAATTAAACCTCTATTACGTAAATCATGCTAGATGCTCATGGTTGGATACATATATACATATAATCTAATTTATATAATTTCCATGTCACAATGTTAGTA